>CM074580.1:7297500-10207500 GCA_037305975.1 Chrysolophus pictus
CAGAAAACCAGAATTGTTAACGGGTAAAAATGCAGTTTAACGTTTGCAGAAGGTCTTGGATCTGTTCTAAACGTGTAGTGTGGCTATAAAGCAGAAGTCTTAAAAGTATAGTTGTTATAAAAAAATATAATAAAATCTCATGCTATGCTATGAAGAATATAGCTATCACATGCAAGGACACTCTTGGCAAACTCAACAACTCTTCAAAGCCTGCCCAAGCAAAATTTCAGATTGGTAACAGGTCATGTCCAGAACAAAAAAATAGAAAGTAGCCCTAGCAAAGGTATTTCAGTACACGCTCAAGTGAAGCCTTATGTCAGCAGACCAGTGATATAATACAGTGCTCATAACTGTTCATGTATGATCCTCACTTCAGGCAAAATTCTGCACTCTTTACTCAGGCACATCTCCCAGGAGCCAACGTGGGGAGATATGCATGAACAAAGGAGGAGGACCTTTTTCTTGTAAGTGGAGATCTTTGATTTCCTGGATAAATCAGCATAGATGCAATCCCACTTGGGATACGAAGCAGGCAGCTGCATGCTTTCCCACTGCAATCGCTATTACCAGGGCAATGTTATGAACAGTAGCTTCTGTAAGAATGAAGAGACCTATGCAGCTAATTCATTTTGTCTCCATGGAACAGAGCAGAAATCTTTCTCAGATTTGCCTCGAGTGACTCAGAAGGGCATCAGCAGAAAAGTAGTGTCATTATAATTCCTAATTTTTTTTATTTTATTATCATACTCAGCTCATTTAATGCTGAAGGGGCTGGCATCAGGAGAATGATTTTGAAAACAGTTTGAAATATTTCTATTACGAAGAAAAGAAAAATCTTTTTTTTTTTTTCTTTTTTAATTCTCCTAATTCTTGCTCTCTGACTCATGACTTACAAGCTGTTACACAGGCTATGGCATTATTTTGTGCTTTATAAAAATATCTGCCTTTTCACAGCAGTGCATAAGTGGAACAGTAGCTGTTTTCTGGGCTTCTCTCTCTTCACCTTTTGATTCCACTTAATCTATGCTACTCCTAGACCTTCAATATTCCCATGTTATGGTTCTGGTGAGCCAGGCAATAGCAATATTGGATGTAACAGAGCATCTACTGCTAGAATACCAGTTGGAAACACAGTACTGTGATCCCAGTACTGATCACTCTTTTCTTTTCTGAACTATAATTCCCAGTGGTGAATTAGTAGAACAGCTCATAAAGAATAACTCCAAACCTCCAACCTTCATTTGTTTTATTTCCTCTGAAGACACAATTATGCTCTACCACAAGTAAAGTATTATAAAACAAAAAGGGAAATCCCTTAGAAATGCATCTCAGCAAGATTTTAATCCCACTTTACTCATTAACAATATTCTATTAAACTCTTAGTTTTCCAGAAGAAGCCACAAATTCTGATAGATTTTTATGAATAAAAAGTGAGAGCTTTCCAAGGTTCTGACTATAGAGGCAGACTATAATGGGTTGTCATGTGAAATTCCAGGGCTGAAACACTCACAAGCACAACCCTTTTGCAGCTGAATGTTGAAATTCCTTTATTCTCACTGAAGTCACAAGGTATTAAAAGCATTTGTGGGTTTTTTGTGTCATGCTCCCCTGTAAATAATCCTATACACCAACTATGCACGGATCACAACCTGCAGAAGCAGGGACTAGAAGAAAAAAAGCAAGCATAGAAAAAAAGATCCACATCCCACACTATTCCTGCCAGTCAGTACACCTCAGCATTCTATACCTGATACATAAGACAGCAAACATATTATAATATGTAGGTGGGCAATGTAGCTACCAGTAGCAGAACTGGTACAACAGCAAAGGGCAACAGAAAAGAATGAAAAGAAAGATTATTTTTGTTTAACCTATTTTTGGTTTGAGGAGTAGTTAATATGTTTTTTCACTTTTTAAAAACTCCAGCCAGTATGCAAAGCTGTATCAACGCTTAGCACCTAAAGGTAAATTTACAATTTTATCATCTGGCAATGTTAGAGCATTGAGGGAACTTATTCGCCATTAAGAAGTAATAATAAAATTCCTAAAAGCTCCCTTTATTCTCTTGTAGTCTAAAAGGAAGAAATGATAAAGGGAAAGGGAGAAAGAGGACTGCAGATTTACTTGAAGAGTCTTTTTGACCCACTTAGAAATCTATCGTATTAAATTACTGTTAGTGCATTTGGGGTTTATTTGAACAGAAAGAATTAAAAAAAAAAAAGACTCAGCATGAAGTGTTATCAATAGAGTGTTTTCTTCCCTTTAGAACAATGCATTTAAAAATATTTACATCTCAGTATCAATTGAGAAAACACTGGCTTTCTTGTTCCAAAAGGAAAAAAGCATGTAGAGAAGGTAATCCACCACACTGTAGAATTTAACAGAAGCCTCCGTGATGAGGAAAATAGAAGCAGGACAGAGTCTGTAACAACTTCACTTTGATACTTGCTGTAAGTACTGGAAAGCCTTGATTGCAACCACAATTCTGTTCCGAAGTGACAGCCTTATGATTCATGAACCAAGCTATGCAAGGTGTGAATTACTCTGCAAGAGCACAGCACGCTCAGAGCTGAGCTGCTTTTAGAGTCACCATCTAACACAATGAGTTGGGCAAGAAACTCTGGCTGGAAGTCCTCCAGAGACCCAAAAGGACCTCTGCCTCCTTGAAGGTCCATGAAATGCACTAGTCCAGATGGCAGAAAGAGACACTATTCAGGAAAGATATCACCAGGACATACTCAACTGCTGACTGAGCACAGCACACACGGTACTGAAGGGAAGGTGACATGAGAACTTGTAAGCATCTGGGTTGTTTGTTTTGTCTGGATTTTTAGTTAGTCTTTCCATTGCTCACTTAGACATTGTAAAACTGGAATGTTTTACTCAGTTGCATGCTGGCCAGCTGTCATTTTTAATGCCCCTTGCAAAGGTGTGTGAAGAGAGCTGTGTTGTTTTCGTATACTTTCATTTTTAATAACACAAACATTGTACTGTACTTTATTATTTCTCGTTCAATAAATAGGCTTGGTATCTCTGTTTCATGTCTAATTTTGGAGAGCAGAGCCATTCCTGTACTGAGGCTCTCTCAACTAGGTGGGCATTTTTTTTTGTTTAGTAAAAATAATGCATGATTCCTTTTCGCAGTGATGGTTTGAGGGACAAAAAAATTTCTTAATTTTGTAATATGTACTACAATCTTCTAAACACAAGTTAAAATGTACTGTGATCTATTTATATAAATCTAGTCTGAACAAGTAATTTTGATCTTAATAAAAACTCCGTAAGAAATTGTGCAATTGTAATTTATTGCTATTTTGTATTTAATAAATGAAAGTTCAATTCATTATTCAGAAACACAGAAAACACTTTGGAAAGTGTTAACTCCATTTTTTTTCCATATTTTTTTCTATAAAATAAATGAGATCAGAGAAAAAAAGACTGTTAACATGATAGTTACTTCACCACACTCCAACACGATTTGGGGTTTTGAGTGCAAAATCCTCCTCTTGTTTACTTCTGTGGATGTAATTTTTATTAGAGAAACATTTTTAAAGATATCAAACATGAATCTCATATGTAATAATAAAGAATAAAAATAAAGAAGCTACAGAAGTACTTCTACCAACTCACAGTATGGCAAATTACCCAAAATTAGTATTTAGCATGGCAGGTTGGCAAGATTAGCATTCTTCTTGTCAAAACCTGACATGTAGCTCAGGGAAATTCCCAGGGTTCCACCTGGCAGAGCCCAGAAACAAGTGGAAAAGATTGCACAGATGTCACTGTGGTGTAACCACGTAAACTGTACCTAAAAGGGCTATATTCTTATTTTATTTCATATGAACTGAAATTACATATCCATCAGCAAGGCTTCTACATGTGCATAACATGTAATTAACTTTGAGTTTCTCTATCTTTTTAGGGGGTAAGCTTGGTTTTTTCTCATTTGGAAGATCTAGCCTACTTGTAAACACCGCATTAATGAAGGGTCAGTGACATACAGAAAGTGCCACAAAATAATTCCGTGCAACTGAAAAAGAATGTAATGTCATACTTGGACTATTTGACATCACAGATATGTGGGAAAAGAAATCAGAGCAAGCTAGTAATGTTGAATTTACTGTTATCTTCAATAAAAGTAGAATTGTAGAATAGCGTGGGTTGGAAGGGAGCTCAAAGGTCAACCCCTCTGCCATGGGCAGGGTTGCTAACCACTAGATCAAGCACTAGATCAGGTTGCCCAGGGCCTTATCCTGCTGGCCTTAAACACCTCTACATACTCTACAGCTTTTCTGGGCAGCCTGGGGCTGCACCTCACCACCCTCTCAGTGAAAAACTTCCCCTGACATCTAATCTAAATCTCCCTCCTTTAGTTTAAAGCCATTCCACCCTACACAGTTCTATCACTGTCTACCCATGCACAAAGTTGATTTCCCTCCTGTTCATAATCTCTCTTTAAATACTCAAAGACCTCAATGAGGTCTCCCTGAAGCCTTCTCCAGACTGAATGTGACAAGTTCCTTTATCATGTCTTTGTAGGAGAGCTGCTCTAGCACTTTGATTATCCTCGTGGTCTTCCTTTGGACCATCTCCAAAAGCTCCATATCTTTCCTATGTTGTGGGCCCCAGACAAGGATTCAGTACTTCAGATGGATCCTTACAAGAGCAGTGAGAGAAAATCACCTCTTTCTCCCCGCTAGCCACACTCCTCTCTTTTGATGCAGCCTGGGATACCATTGTCCTTCTGGGCTGTACAAGCACATTGCTGGCTCACGGTAAGTTTTTATCTACCAGGACCCAAAAGTCCCTCTTGGCAGGGCTACTCTAAAAGTGTTCATATATGGGATATACATATATGGGATTGCCCTGACCCAAGTGCAACACATTGCACTTGGGCTTGTTGAACCTCATTAGGTTTATACAGGCCCACATTTCACACTTATCAAGGTCCCTTTGGATGGCATCTCTTCCTTCTGTCCTATCATCTGAACCACTCAGCTTGGTGTCATCCGCAAATTTGCTGAGGGTGAACTTGATCCCATCATGTATGTCAATGACAGTGATGTTAAAGAGTGCCAGTCTTACGACAGACCCCTGGGGTCACTCATCACTGGCCTCCACCTGGATATAGAGTCATTTGCCACAACTCCAGCTGCGACCTTCCAACAAATTCCTTATCCACCACGTTGTCCACTCTTTGAAGCCATATCTCTACAATTTAGAGATAAGGATGTCAAAAGCCTTGCAGTCCAGCTGGATTACATAACTTGCCCTCACTTTGTTCACTGATGCTGTCACTCCATCATAGAAGGCCACCAGATTGGTCAGGCATGAGCTGCCCTTAGTGAAACCGTGCTGGTTGTCTCAGCACCTGCAAGCCCCAAACAGCCTCCTGTTTTTCTGCATTCCAAACAGATGCAGGGAAAGGAAATATGCGCTCCAGACAGCTTCCTTGACAAGATCACAAGAGACGGAAAGACATACGAGTAGGTGTCAATGACTGTCAATGTTAACTATCCCCCTCTGTCCCAGAAGCCACTATAAACTAAACTAGACTACAGCAAGAAGTGTTTAAGAACTTAAAAAGTGTTTTTAATGTCTTTTATTTTTTGTATTTGTCAAAAATATTGTTTTCATGTTTCTGTTTCTTTGTTAAAAGGAAATAAAAGCCTTCTCCGCTGTCAAAACAGGCCTACACATCTCTTTTCTAGCAGAGCCATCCTTTAACTCTATATACAACCAACATATTTTAAACAAAACTTGAGTAAGACACGGACAGCTGAAATGCTGATCGCAGCAGTCTTTGTGGCCAAGACTATTAATAAACTGAAAGTGACAAGCAAAAGGTTGATAACCCCTGTATAATCAATATAATGAACATACAGATGTTGTAATTATGAAATATACAAGAGAGTTTGGCTAAGCAGGTTAATACACCAAAAAAGAATAGATAGAGTGCTTATCCTTGTCCTGGGCTTGCTGGAAAACTGCAAAGAAAGGACCTCCAGAAGAGATCCTTCCCCACTGGTAGTCAGCTCTTAAATGCAGCTTAGGAGAGGTGCAGCCAGGCTCCACCCTTCCAGCAGCACAGGTGAATTGCCTTCAGCTGTGCTCCTGTGGCTGACTCATTGCTTGCCACAGGTGATCAAATCAGAGGTTCAGGCTGTGATTCAGCAGTTCCCCTACAATCCCCATTGAAAAAGCCTGATCTATAGCAGAATTAAACCTACAAACTCAAGTGCTCCTGCGTATTTAATACCTATCAAGATGGAAATTATGGGAGATACCATATTAGTAACAAGTTTTAGTAGCAGCTGAGACTCTCCACAGGGGAAAGGCCTGATGAGATCTTGCAGCAAATTGGAAGCGGAGCCTGAAGGGCCAGGCATGAGTGTCAGAGCAAGACAATATCCCAGAACAGCCTTGGACACAGACTATTACAGCAAGAAATAAGTTCAGAAAGCAACAGAAAGTGGTATGACAAAGTTAGCAAACTTTGGGACTCCACAGGTAGCCCTGTTCCAGGAAAAGAAAATATACAATATTGTGACTGAAATTTGTCATAGCTGGCCCTGAAAGCCGTTTCTAATATAAGCAACATCTTTTTTCCTTTTTTTTTTTTTTTTTTTTTTTTTTTTTACACTTGTATAAATTCTAAACAAAAGCCACACTCTGCCTTGAAACAGAAATCAGCAGATCTATCAGGGCCAAATCCTACCCTTACATGACTTGTACAATAGGAAGCTGTAATGCTCAGAACTGGAAACTGTTCCTTAGCAGCTGTGAGAACAAAGCCTGTTTCAAGTAACACTTTATCACTGTGATCAGTATTTTAATATTGCCATTTAAACAGCATCAAATCCTTTGCTGGCTATGCTTATGCATTTCTCTTTTCCAAATTAATTAATGACACAGTAATCTGGTGCACCATGCTGTCCAAAAGGTCATAGCCTTAAACCACTTAAAATTGCAAATAACCATTAGTGAATTTATGTTCCAATAAAACAACCTGTAAGTGTTCCATAACATGAGACATGCCTGAGCAGACAAGTCTGCTCCAAGGAGCCTATTAAAGAATGATGGGGACGTTCAGCTGAAGTCTAAAAAAAAAAAAAACTATATAATTTTAAACCCATCAACTGAAATTGTAACAATTTGAACTTTCTGAATGATTTTCAACCTAAAAAAAAAAAAAAAAGAAAAAGATTCCTTGAGCAAATATACCACTATATGAGTAAATAAGCCACTAAAATTTGGTGAATAACCTCACAGTTTAAAATAAACAATTCTAATCTCGCCTAATCTAAAATCTTTTGCTCATACTACTTGTACTCTTCAGTATAAAACATTATCTTTCCAAACGTGACAGCGTTTTACTTTCAGTTCAAATTTTTTTAACATATACCATATGTCTTTGCTAAGCCTGATCCACTCTCCTCCATTACCCAGGAGGAACCTCATGCAGATTCTAGCTTACCCAGGCCATGCAGCATCAAACATAGTAGTAAAGTTCAAGTGACCCCTAAAAGAAATGCTGCTTCATCTTGAATTTCATAACTAAATTCTTAAAAAAATATTTAAAATTAATAGGAAAGGACTTCGTGAGCTAGAAGAACTGTAAACACCCCTAAGTCTTATGGCTGCACCAATCGGAACAATAGGTACTTTTTGGGTCAATAACAAAAATATGTTCAGGTCATTATAAATGGCAGAAGATTCCTGAAATCATTACTGAAATCATTACTACACAAAGGAGCAGAAAGCTATTGCATACCTGGGGTCACCATCATATTCTGTTCAGTACCATAATGGTTGGTAATTGGAAATAAACATTTTACTACTACCGGTGGTTTTCCTGCTATTGGCTGCAGGAACTACGATTTTCTGACATATTTTTTAATCCGTATTTTCCCAAATAAATTCATTTCTTGCACCTTTTTTCAATTATTTTTAAGTGTCCCAGAACTCTTCTGTGATACCTGAGCCAAAAGTGAAAGTGCATTGAAACGGAAGGAGGAATTCTCAATGTGATGCTGGAGCTGAATCTCCTCTCAGTGAGATAGGCCTGGAAGCTGTTTCCTTATTCCCTCAATTTACATCTATTTTAAAATAAAACTAGTTTCAAGTGCTGCCAACTACAACTCGAACACTCCCCATAAAATAGTTTTCTTCTTTTCATCAGAAGTATCTTTAAGTTTAGTTTTGTGGCTTTGTTGAATTGCTTTTATGTTTCCTCAGATCTGCCTGAAAGTATGAATGCCAGTCTCTCCCTCTTCCCTTTCCCTGTTAAAGTAAGG
This sequence comes from Chrysolophus pictus, assembly GCA_037305975.1. NCBI lineage: Eukaryota > Metazoa > Chordata > Aves > Galliformes > Phasianidae > Chrysolophus > Chrysolophus pictus. The sequence goes on from CM074580.1 coordinate 7,305,798, forward strand.
ACATTTCAAGGCAGGGAAATCAAAATCTCTGTAGCCCTTTGGGTGAGCTCCAAAGTACTTTGCCTTTGAACTTTCATTCCAAGTAGAAATATTATCTAAGCCACATCTAATTATATGCTTAATAGATATTCATTAAAATTTTGTGCTGATTTCACTCTTCCCCCATCACACACTTTTCTGCTATCCACCAATTCTTCTCTTTATATTCTTTCCCCAGAATCTTTTCTGCGTCATCTTTTCCTTAGCTATTTTCAATAGAGAGGTTGCTTCAATTATACTTATTCTTCATACATAAGAAAACTTTCTCAAAGTTTCATTGGTTTCTCTTGCAATTTCATTAGCAAGTTCTGTTCCAGAAGATAAGGTTGGTAATGATCTCTTCCAGCCACTATTCATAATTTGGTCTGCTATTGCATCTCAGCAAGAAGATTTTCATTAAGGAAGGAGTGTATTTTGTCTTCAGGCATCAGACCAACAGTGTAATGTCAAGTGATGCTTCAGAATGTCAGATCATAGTAGAATTAATCGCCAGAAAGAACTTAATCAGTTAACAGTAGTAGCCAGGCCTGAATCACCTTTGATGAATGTTGCAAAATCCAAGGTCTCAGTAAAGTACATTATCAATAATTATTGATGTCTTTCCTTAAAGACATCAAACATTTGTTAACATGTTAAGCTTGAAAGAGTGCTTCAATAAGTGTTCCATGCCATAACACAGGAGCATCCTTAGAGTTGTTCAAGCAAGTATTCAGGAATACAAGAATACTGGCTCATAGAGCAGTGAAGAACAGGTGAGTGCTGTGTTTAGAAAAGGTGTTACTATAGGATTCTGGGGAATATTCCCTCTAACTGCCCAAAGAGTAACAGTTAACTGAGAAACATCTTCTGGAAGCTTTATTTAAATCTCTAATATTATCATTCTTTACAGATGAACTTCCAAAGAAAGGATATTTGGATTTACTGCTCTATATTTCCTCTCCCCTCTGCCAGATCCTGTTCTTTGTAAGAACTATTTCTGTAAGGGTAATAACTTGAGACAAAGCAAAGAAATACAGAACATTCTAACAGAAAGAAAACAAAAATCACTTTTTTTTTGTGATGCTTGAGTAAAAGAAGTGAAAGGCACATCAGTGGGTAAAAAAAGCAAGTCTTCACTGTGTGAGGAATGCAGAGCATCACACATTTAGTGGTGATTGCTAGCTACTCACAGAAATAAAGGAATTATCTGATTTTCTATTCTGCTGTTGAGATCCCACTGCACCTCCTTTTCACTGTATCCTTCTGATTAACTAATTGAAAATATTCATGGAAGCAGGATACATACAATACGTGCTTCAGATGAAAGATTTGATACATAGCAAGCTGTGGAAAGAAAACTAGGGCAATTCTAATTCAGAAGAGTTATGAGTCTGTTTTCCTATGGACAGAAAAAATAGCTCCTGTAGAATATGAAAAACATAACTAGTTTACAGCCACCACTTCCCTTTTCTCCTGTTTCCTATAGGAATACAGTATCGAATCTCTGCTCACACCTCCTGCCATTTGGTCCTCTGTTTTACATACAGAACCACACTACTATAAAGAAAAAAATGCATCTCTGTAGCTTCTTTGTATATCAGATCATAGAATCACAGAATGGTTTGGGTTGGAAGGGATCTTTAAGACTGCCTAGTTCCAACCTCCACACAGGGACACCACCCACTAGACCAGGTTGCTCAAAGCCCCGTGCAGCCTGGCCTTCAATGCCTCCAGGAAGGGGGCATCCACAGCCTCCCTGGGCAACTTGTTCCAGTGTTTCACTATCCACACAATAAAGAATTTCATCATATCTAGTCTAAACCTACTCTCTTCCAGTTTGTAATCTCATCTTGTCTCTACATGCCCTTCTATATAGTCACTTCCCAGCTTTACTGAAAGCCCCCTTCAGGTACTGAAAGGCTGCTATAAGGTCCCCCTGAAGCCTTCTCCTCTCCAAGCTGAGGAATTCCAACTCTCAGCCTGTCCCCATAGGGGAGGTGCTCCAGCTCTCTGATCGTCTTCATGGCCCTTCTCTGGTCCCACTCCAACAGCTCAGTGTCCTTTTTGTGCTGGGAGCCCCAGCACTCCATGAGGGGTTTCGCAAGATCAGAGTATAGGGGCAAAATCTCCCTCAACATCCTGCCCATGCTTCTCTTGATACAAACCACGGTGCAGCTGGCCTTCTGGGCTGCAAGTGCATTTTGCCAACTCATACTGAGTTTTTCATCAACCCACACCCCTAAATACTTCTCCTCAGAGCTGCTCTCAAGTCATTCTCCACCCAGCTTGTATTTGTGCTTGGATCAGCAGGTGACAGTCAAGCTAGCAGCAAGCTACAGGAGTGGAAGAATATCTTTACATCCCCTTAGCAGCTGGCAGGTGGGATTACCTTCTGCTCCATTCTTTCACACAGAATAATCCCACAGGAAGAAATACTTAAAGACAATTCCACATGAGATGACTAAATGATTAGTGGAACAACCTGCTTTTTAAAATTCATAATGTATTTCTGTATCACTTTCTGAGAGAATTCTCTTACATGGCTCTCTAGAACGCAGTTTTCACTTTCCCTATTATTTACTTAAAGCAACAGGTGTAAAAAGAGCTGCTGTAATGGAGGAATGAGAGTACTAATGCAAAAACAGGCTACATATAGTATATCAGCTCCACTTACATATGGAATGCAGAAGAACAGAGAAAACAAAATTAGTATATTCATTAATGTCAGGTGTCAATTTCAAAGTGGGAGGCAGTTGATTGTTGTTATTTTGCACAATGACCAATGACAAGCATTTTAGAGCTGGTAATTTCCTTGAAATAATGTTCTGAACAATCTCAGATGCTAAGCTAGAAGTTTTATTTCCTCTCTCTAATAAAAGCATGCTTGACAATAGGCAGCATACAAAGTGTGATGAATAAACAGTACTGTATAAGAACATTTTGGGTAACAAGCAATCCATGTTCTTGCCTTCAGCCAGGAAACTGTCTTTTCTCTTTGGAGAAATTAAGAGCTTCAACAGTGTTTTACCGTTTGTTTTCAACTTCACAATAAACAGTACAGGTGTACTTCAGATATAAGAAAATATAAAAGCCTAAAATAGCAGTAATTACTAATTAGTGGTTTGTAATTACTATCTGAGACCTAAATCACAAAAACCCGTCGCTCTATGAAAAGACACAATTATTGAAAGGATTTGGGATGGATAGTTCGTCTACATGCTCAAACATCAATTAAGTCATTACCATCTAATCCTGTTCACAAACAGAATTTCCCGAATTCCTGAATCTACAAATACTTGTTTTCAAGTAAAAAAAAATCACCACAATTATTGACTGAGTCAAGATAAGCATACTTCTCCTATGGAGATCAGGGCTGCTAGCAAAGCCTTTCATCTCTTTTCTCAATGAAAGGATATACAATGGCCACATAGCTAATTGAGGGCTGAAATCAAGTATTGTTCAATCCCTGCTGGTAGGTGTAATGCTGAATTTTGTAGGGTATTGCAAAAATACCAGCTCCACTTGACACTGCAACTTCAGCCTGGTAGTACAGCTTTTGCACTTCAGAATTTTGCCCAGGCTTCCTGCTTTCTACTGTCACTGATGACATTTTTTTTCATGTAACTAGTTACTCACATCTGACAGTCATAAAACTTCCAAGCCCTGTTCTTTCTGACGTGCATACCGAAGAAAAAGGACAGCAGCATGGTAGCAGAAATATGAGATTAAATTATATTTGTACTGGCCATTACTTGTTTTGCAGAGAAACTCAAGGGGTTAGTGTATTTCTGAAGAACCTCAAAAACATGCTTGATCTCTTCCTGATCTTCTTCCACTTATTGACAAAATTGCTATGCCAAATGTGATGTCTCAGAAATAGCATAATGCTGTGGATGCTCTACAGGGAGTCTGTGGAGAACCTAGTGTTCCCTTTTGGGAACTTACAGAAAGAACCAGCAGACTAGAGGCACGCTCAGAGCCCTAAAGCTGCTAGGAAAGCTGTGTGAGACCTTTTATTCCATTTCCTCCTTCCTCCCTTATGGTGTAATGTCTTAAACACAGACAGTCTCTGCCAGAGTTCTTATTCCCCAATGTAAAGAATTCTTCATCTCTTTACTGATGGCCAAAGGAAGGTATTTAGAAATGGAAATATTATCCAATTTCCCTTAGAGTTATTTTATTGACTCCAACTGTGCTGCAATTAGATTGCAGAGAACAATCTGTCAAGAAATTTCAATTATGCTAACATTTTGCTAATTAACTTAAAATACACCTAGTGACTTTACTGTTCAGCGGCATGATAAAGAGAGCCTGGGAAGTCAGCCGGCCTGCTGGTCCAGGTTTTCAGCTATCTAACCCATGCTGTACAGCTAAATGAGTAAAATAATTATGAAGGATAGTCTTAACGTTTCTGTTGTCTGTCAGCAGGCACAATTGCTGTGTTGTTGCAAACCTAATTCATAAGAAATGACTTGTCTCAAACATTCTCCAGAGACCCACACAAATACTTAAACCTCAAGCACAGAAATAGGAACAGAACCAGACATAGGTGGATCAGAGTCCTTTCCAATTTTAACCACTCTGTTATTTGATTAACTAAGGCTTACATGCTATATGTAACCTGGCCCATACCAAGTAGCACTGACAGTTTCATTTACAGCTGTATCCTGATTTATTAAGACAGCAAAACATCTAAGATTTTGTAATTTCTAATTAGATATTTCTAATTTCACACGATAGTTATTATTACTCAGTTATGCTCAGTTATGCTATATCACTTATGCTCTGGTAATTCTGAGAGGTCCACCCACTAGACACGAGGAAAAAAAATATGCCTAATTTCTTTTCAGAGCACTTGTTGAAGAATCAATGCACTAAACATTTGCAAAGCAAGTGAGATTTAGATAATGCAGATAGGAAGAGACACCAGCTATCTGCATAAGCATGGGGAAAGGACTCAGACTGTAATTTTAACTATTTTGGTATTGCCAAGAACAGCCTAATGCATAATCATGTTTCAGGGGAAGAGACTTTTTGCACATCAGGCTCCATCATCAGGGGCCATTAATACTCAGAACCACAGATTCAAGCTGCCCAGTCTTGTTAATCTGAGTCACTCTAAGATCCTCCCCCAAAACAAGTAAACTGTCCTGGGTTATATTTTAAGACAAAACAGTAATAATAATAATAATAATAATAATAATAATAAAAAATAAAAAATCTATTATATCTTCAAAAGACAAATACTTGGCCTTTACTGAACTGGAAGAATGAATTCCAGCATCATTTAAATAAACGAATCATTATGATCTAAGAATTACCTTTGATCCCTAATATTTTCTTTTGTGCTTTCTACTCTATGCATTCCTCCTCTGTGCAATGATTTCTGTTCTGGAAATAAAAGCAAAGTTAATTTTCTTCAAACTACAGTAAGATGAGAAGGACAGAACGTATGGGAAATACCAAGAAAAGTTTTGTATAGGCCTGTTTTCTGTCTCCAAAATAATATTGTTTCATTCATCCTTTCACAAGTGATTACCTCTTTCCTCTGCTTCCTTGTAAATCCTTTGGCAACACATACTTAAAGAGTTTTCCCTGAGTATCTGTATTTCCCACTAGAAGAGTATCCCTCTCCGAGAAACATAGAATTTGTTAAAAATTTCTCTCACTAATCATGTCTTCTCTAGCAAAATACATTTCAGAGGATCTGTTATTTTTCATTATCCTCTCAACAAGAAGTAATGTTGTCCTCCTCGCTGCTTACTACAGTAGAAAAGTCCCGCAAAATAACACCTGTACAGGATGACTTTGCATGGCTAATTAGTCAAACATGACTATACATACAAATGCGAATGTATTTGAAGATCTAAGCCTTAAACATTATCTGTGGAAAAAATAACTCAGAGAGATCATTTCCAAGGAGCACAGCTCTGAGTCTTTCTAGCTCTTTCTCTCACTGAAACTGCGCAGTTGATGTCAGACTCCAAGTTTAGCTCTCCAGATCTCAGCCCATCTTATAGAAGCTCTCTGGTATTTATATAATGAGGTCAGACTCAGTGCTGTCTTTAAGCTACTGTCCACCCAAAGCTTCAACTAGAATCTAATTAGATGTTTTCACTTCTGCTAGGATGAAGTGGACAGGTTGGCAATATTGGAACAGGCTTCCGCTCCTTCATTAGTGTTGATTACCTCAAGCCTTAGACATAAACCCACACCTCCATTTCCCTCTCTGTAAACCAGAGTGAAATATTTTCACCTGTGAAATATCGCAGCAAATACAACATTAGACAATTATGAAGGAGGTTGTAGTGAATGATTTTCAATGTTCTCATGAGAACAGATTTTGTAGTGATGCGTTAGGTTGATGCCTACTTCACAATGGGATGCTAATTGGAAGTGAGTCAAACAAGCCAGGCATAAAATAAATTTTGTAGTGGTGGTAGATACGATCTAGCTATAACCAAATGCTATGAAGAAAATGTGAACTTCTGATGTGAATAAATGGTCATAATCCTTTTAAACTTTAGTATATAATAGGAAACTAAAATCACATAGGTAGTATCAACAAGTTTTTTTTCACCTGAGAGGTTTCAAATCTTCCAGATGCTACCTCCCAAAAGAAATATAAAGCCACTAACTGATGTGATAATAGACTAAACAATAAGGTGATAACAGGTCTGTGAAGAGTGTGGTGATACCTTCTATTTTTCTCAAGTTTGAATAGATGAAATTGGGTGAAACAGAGGATCTAAATAAGTGGGGGGAAGAATGTCCAGAGATGTTAACAGGAAGAGTCAAAGTCATGCTCTGGGTGCAATGACCAGCAAGACTCTTGCTGTATTTTGTTCGCTGCTTTCTTCATTTAAAATAGAACAGGTTATTCACATCTTCAGCCACATATACTTTTGGCAAGTAACCTAAGACCTTAGGATCTCATAGATCTAATACTTTTGCAAACCATAAGTGAATATCCTAATACAGTAAAAATATTCTGAAATGCATCTTTGGATTTAGGCACCTAAATTCCACCCAAATGCCCTTCCATGTGTTTAAATTCGTTCTGATACCACCAGTAACACAAAACTTCATATATTTAGAGTTGTGTGTTTTCACGCTTGTTGTTCAGCATTTTTCCTTAAAATCAAAGATAGAACCAAGTCACCGAAGGAATATCCCACATTTCACATAGTTTGAGATGATATTTAAAGAACTCAGAGTGTTCAGAAAGCATAGAGTGTATTAACTTATCCACATTTGCTACTTCTAGACTTCAAGTAATTTTCACGTGATCTTCATATTATCTTTGATTTTTGAACTTGTGACTGTCTGATAAACTCTGTCTTTTCTGCTCAGCTTCAAGTCTGCAGTGGATGCAGAACTCCCATAGGGTTTCCATGATGGTTTCAGGCTCTGCTGGAGCCTTGTGGTGGCCACAACTACAAGATGTATCTGTATGATCAGAGATAGCTCTTTGAAGTGACAGAATTAAAGCCCTACGTTAATAGTTAGCTTTTGGAGATACACATACCTGTTGAGAAACTGAAAAACCACAAAATGATACCAATTTCATCCTGTTTCCAGAGAAAGCACTCCTTTTTTGTAAGACTTCTAGTCTAAACTAACATGTAGTCTCTGTCTTTCAAACAACTGGGACTGTTTCCTAATTGCCATGAACAGCCTCCATTGGACATTTGCATTCTGTTTCAGAGCACTGAGCTTGAATGATGCAGTCCCCTGCTTCACATACAACCTAACAGATGAAGGCATTAATACAGTCCCTCAGTGACTCATTAAAATGAGTTAGGCAAGTTTTAGTGCATTTTCATGCAAACAGTGACTGCATACAGCTTCTCTCATAAGACAAACCAAGTGTTTCAAATAAGCTACAACTTCTTGAAAGAATTATCTACTGTACCTTCATTTGATTCAAGCAAACACCTTTCTGCTCTATTCTCACCCTCACTAATGCTATTGGGAATACTGCCATTGACCACAGTGAGGAAAGAACTCCTAGTTTAATATTTGCTTCAGTTTATAAAATAGCAAGTTGGATCACGTAGTAAAGATCTATGTATTTCTTTTTATAAATAAAATACAAGGGCCTGAATACAGGGCAAAGTGAGCTAGGAAATTTACAAGGAACACTGTGCCTCTTTTTGTTCAACAGTTGGAAAATAAAATCCTCTTTTAAGGAGATTGTTAACTTGGTATTAACTTGGTAGTGTGCAAATCATCCTTTTGGGACAGAAAAATGATACTTACAGATTTTAGTATAGAAGTAGAAAAATTGTATGATAGCAAAGGAAAATATTAACATTCTCTGTCAGATCCACCATAAATCACAGGCAATTCCTTCCACCTCACAGTTGCAATTATTCAACATCTATCCTCTGTTGCTTCCTCCCATCAGAGACAGGAATGACAGGACTGAACAACAAAGTAATAACTTTTCCTAGGACTTTTCATTCATGAGTTAGTAAATGTGACTTACCATGCAAACTAATGATAATAGCTCTATTATTATTAAGCACTCATTCCACAATTAATTCACTTGCATTTTCAGGCTAGAGTTACATTGCAATCACATGTAGACTAAAAAACTTTCTTGCCCACTTATCCTGTATTACTAAATGGAAATAATTTCCCTCTAACTGCCAAGCCAGTCTATGGACACTACCGAAAGAGCAGCAATTAACATTTCTAACAAATCTTTATACTAGCCTTGTTCTCTCAGCTGTAAAACCCCTCATTTTTTGGATCTTTCTGCATCTGAAGCCCCCAGGCATGGAGCCTGAGGAGAATATCATCTATCAGAATTCTTTTTAAAGCAAATTAACAGTCTTAACTGATTTAGTGTGCTTCCACTATTATTGTGCCAAGCTGGGAATATATACTTAGGGGAAGAAGCAAATAAGATTTGCAGAAAGGGCTAAACGTAAGTCCCTCTTCAACACAAGAATGCAGCACAAGATTACTCAACATTTCTTAAAAACTTATCCCAGCTAAGTGCAATAGAGCCAAGAGCCAGATTTTAAATGCCTCTTGTTGCTGAAAACATTCAGAACGTAGCTATATTAAAATATATAATATTTATTTATATGAAATATTTCCTACTTATTCTAGAGATAAGTAAAAAAATAAATTTTGAACTTCTTTAACACACACACACACAAAATAAAACTAAATACAGTTCCCAGCTTTAAGATTTCTTTATGAGAGTTGCTTCAAAAATAATATCTCCTGTTTTATTATGTCAACCCTCAATGTCAGAGGTGGATGTTGGTGGTTCAACCGTAGAGGCTGAAGTTCCATCCTGCTGCAATGTGACAGATGGCAGCAGAGCAGCAATCTGACAGAATGATGTCTGACGTGCAAGTGCCAATGAAGCAAAGGTGCATCACTGAATTCCTTCTTGTGGAAAAGAATGCACCCACTGACACCTGCTGAATGTTATAAAGGCTAAACAATGCATGTGAGAGCAACGGATAGAGCCTTTGAGCAGAGCTGACAGCCATATTCCAGATGGGCATGCAGATTTTTATGAGCATAACATGCAGGCTCTTGTTCGTTGCTGCTGAAAATGCATAGCTAATGGTGGCAACTATGTTGAAAAAGTGTTCTGTAGATGAGAATTTGCCCTGTCAGATATCTATTGTTCTCCTTATATGTTATAGGTTCCATGGAAATAAGTAGGAGGCGTTAATTTCAGAGTGACCGATATATTTTACCAGCTTTAGTTAACAGTTCTTTGTTTGTGTGCTATCTTCTCATACCAATTTCATAATGGTCTTACTTTGCTACATTACTGGCAGTCTTTTTAACTTTGAAGAACACGGAGAAATAACCATTTTTCTATTGACTATCCAGGGATTCATTTGATAACCTTAAACAAGAAGACTTGGACTTCTGCACACTACTGAGAACAAATGACTATGTTTGAAAAAAGCAAAAATGCAAAACATGCCTGTCATTCTTCATCATATAGAGATGTTTATTTCAAATAAGAAATAAAAAGCAATGCAGCAAGAGATTTGGGGGAAAAAAAAGACAACAGTATGAGAGTTGGAGAGAAGAATACGATGGGAAAAAAAAGAGAGCTGGTACTAGAATTAAAGCAACGATGTGGAAAAAATCCTGACAATTTAATGAGTTGTCAAAGGAGAACTTCAAAGGCTCTAAAACAAATCAGCCAGAAAGCAGAACCATGGAAATATTTAGAAATGAAACTGTGACAAAATATCGCGTGTTATTTCAAGGATATCAAATCCAAACTACTCTTCTTAATACAAATATAAATGGTGTTCAATGCTGCTTTACTTTAGCACATCTTCAATCTTTCTTGTCTCCAAAGAGACTCTTTCTTTTTCCCAGAAAATATTCTTAGCTTCCATTACCTCTGATGCTAAAAAACTACAATAATGCTGAACTTCTCATCTTCCTTAGATACATACAGCCATGCCAATAAGTCTGTGCAATGTATGGGAACTGCTGAATCATGGCCTGAGCCTCTGATTGATCATCTGAGGCAAGCAATGAGTCTCATAACCACGTATGTTTTTAGGTACCTCAGTTTTACAGAACAACCAACTGCGTGTAGACTTAAATTAGCAGAAAATGCTTGTAACTAATGAAGAAATAATACAAGTTATGGCCTACTATGTTTCTAGAAAAATTTAACTTTAAAAGAGAAGATTAGATAAGGTTCAGATGGGGAAATAATATACATATTAAAGGAAAAATGTCGTGAGTAAAATCTTTCAATATTATCCCCATATCTACTGTTATTTATAGACACCACAAGAGACTCAGTTTTGCAAAAAACAGTATTAAGAAATTTTTTTCCACTGAAATTGCTACTCATAAGTGCTGTAAATACAGTCATAAAAAAGCAATCTGTTTCTGTGAGTTCTGTATCTGTATTTCCTTTCTTCTTCCCTCAGACCTCTCGCTTTCTTTTTTTTCTTTTAATTAAGGTCAATTTATGGAAACAAGATTTTTTCCTACTGTTTCCTCCCATATCTTTGGTTGCAATCCCTTCAGCTACATTGTATTACTACACCAGTGAATGGTATGGGATAGCAGCAATGAAACCAAATGTAAAAATTATAGAATCACAGAATCACAGAATGGCCTGGGTTGAAAAGGACCATAATGATCATCTAGTTTCAACCCCCTGCCATGGGCAATGTCACCAACCACTAGACTAGGTTGCCCTACGTGGTGATGTTACTGCATATTTTCTTTCCTAAACTTCCTCACACAATTAACAAAAACAAGCCTCTTTATTTTTAAGATTATTAATCAATTAATTGCAGTCCTACAAACTCAGCATTATAGCACATGCAAGAAAGGAATGGAAAATTAATAAATTCATTAGGAAAATAAAGTGTATCTCTTTGTTCTCTTCTCTGCACTTTCTATTTTCATCCTTCACAATCCTCCTACTGTTACTGCCTCGGAGTTCAATACTGTGCTGATAGAAGGATCAATACAGCACTAGGCAATAAAATGAAATAGATGCTGCACAGCTCTGCTCTTTTGATATTTGTTAGCAAAACTTTCTAATTTTTGTGACTATCTGACTTCTGCAAATAAATGATGAAAGATTATCAACATATTTAGATAACAACACCACATTTTTGTTCTTTTCTTTGACCTGGAGACTTAACAGGTAAAGGTACTTCAGTAGAGGCACGTTACACAAAGATCATGAATATTGTAACATAAGTGCTAATTAACTATTCTACTATTAACTATTACTTCTATTTCACCCAGGTTTTTGCTTATAATAAAAGGATGTTATACAGTATCATCAGCTTACTCAGCATCTCTAACTTCGATTCAATTATTTTTTAATTTAGATTATATGACAATAACAATTGCACTTCATGCCTTGAATATTCATGTTTTATCTGAGATCTAAATCCTTGCTTGAAGCATCGTACCTGACACAAATATTACTTGAGAAACATTTTCAGTGACTATTCAACTTGTATTCATTTCACACCAAGCCAAGAGGGCTCAACACAATGCAAGAGCATGTTAACTCAATGTTTGTGATTCTGAGACTTCATTTTGGCCAAAGAAGTTAAAATTGCTATTTGGATGTGATTATGCCTTCTTGAATGTTCTTCATTTTCGTTTATACAGTTTCATTGTTTACTTTCCTTTTGGAAATATCCTGTATAATGAATGGACAAAACACTTGTGTAGCTGTAGAGTTTATTACAATTGCCAGAAGTATCTAAAATGGGTATTACTATTAATTCTGAAAGGAGTTTCTCTATTGTTATCTTTTTCCTCAGGAACACTGAGGATGCAATGCAAAGCAGACAAGTATTTTCTTCTAGGTTTTCTATTGCAGAGACTAGCATTTAAGAGGTGTATAGTTAGTATTCTTATTTTTAAGTCATTCCTCAGAAAAACTGCATGTAGTTTCCCCTTTTTCACTGGGCTTCTCCAAGAGGCCTAAGAGTTCTGAAAGCAGATCATGTTTTGGTTTGTTTGGTTTTTTGATTAAAAACAAAAGTTGAAGCCTTAATTCTTGACCCAAAGGAAGACTTTAGAAATGGAGAATTCGAAAATAAGAAACACCTTCTGTAAGAAATAAGGCACATAACACATCAAGATTTAAAAGATTGGAGAGATTCAGAGAAGCAAGGACTGTTGTTTAATTTATATTTGTTTAATTCCTAGAAAATTAGAGCTCATCTCTTTGATGTTACTCCAAGAAAACATCGAGTAAATACCACTAAGGCTACTGCTGCTAGGTTTTGAAAAAAGCAATGTAATTATGAATGGAATGAACTCAATCCATAAACTCTTCTTGGTTTGTTTTTATAATAACTGTAATAAGTAAGAACATGTTAATTAAAACTTAAGCCAATACCTCTCTGTCCTTCAAACTGTTAAGAACTAATATGTGCTCAGTTTCAGGGAAATGTGCACATTTGTAACTGTACTATATGTGCAAAAAAAACCCACAAGCAAGTTGTTTAGCTCCTTTAATAAATGTACTGCAATCAGCTGGCAGCAAGGAATACACAAAGGAAGTGTGCTTTCCTCTATACTTCTTTACAGCTGTTATAGAAGTCTGAAGCTTATTAATATGAGCTTGAAGATAGATCCACAGTTTGCTATTATCAGATGCTATTGATATCTGAATTAGCAGCATTGCAGTGGGAAAAGGGTGTCTGCATACTTTCCATTAAAAAAAAAAGTTATAAATTCTTTATAGGTGTGTGATTCTTTTTAGATGTTTAGTCTGGACCAGTGATTTATACACTAAGCTGCTTGGGAAATGTTTTTCCTGTATTAGGTGTCTGAGTTGCATTATTTTTGATCACAGTAAGCTGCTTGTATTAGGAATCTGAACTGTATTATTCTTGAACAAGGTAACATAGTATTTTTAATATTCCCTTCTTTATGAAAGATTACTCCAAACAATGGGAAGCATTCTTCATAATACGCCTCATTGATGCATCTAAATGCTACCACAGCAATAGCAGCAAGGTTAGTCACCACCACGTCAAGTCTCATCTTTCTCAAGCAGAGTGCAAAGGCAGCAGAACATGGCACTGGAAGGATGGTCTTTGATTCCACAAAGCATTTAACTGCTTCCATTTAAGCCTAACAGTAAGTACAGTTCATTCACACACACTAACCTGAAAACTTTGAAAGAAAAAATAAAGGGAAAAGAGAATAGGAAAGTTTTTAGTAAATGCTAAAGCAACAGTTTTAAAAATAAAAACAAGTAACTAACAAAAAAATTTTACCTTACTGAAAAATACCATAAAACTATAGCTGTAGGGGAGATCTCTGGCCCATCACTTGTTCAAGATAATCAACCACATCTAAAACGTTCTTGACAGTTATTTGCCTGGAACTGCTCATATCTCACAATGATTGCCTTCCTGAACAGATCATTCCATTTGATTAAATTCTGGCCTGAGCTCCAGAACCATCACAGGCTGGTAGTTATTCTTCATTATTTCTCTTCATTCAGTTTATAACAGTCTTTTCTAGAAGCCTGCACAAGGAAAATATATAACCTTTCCTGACCAGGTAAAACTCACGTGATATGAGCCGTGTTGGCACAAGTTGTAACTTAATGTTAATAATTTTAATGAACTTCATAAAAAGGCATACAAGAAGTCCTAGCAAAAACGTCTTGACTAAGGTGTGCAGGGAGCAAGAACTGTTGTGTAGTTCTCTAGAATGGCTGCTCTGACAAAAGCTGTTAGATGGCTGAAACGGCCAGAGTCTTGGAGTCGTCAGCATAACCTCTAGTGGGCAAGAACTGATAAAAGCTAAAATATTTTGAAAAAGCAAGTTAGTATTCACAGCGAGTGAAAAAATATCAAGCATCTGTTTTCGAAAGCGCAGATGTTGAAGTACTTTGGAAAAAAAAACACCACCAAACCAAAAACAATAACGAAAAAACACTCTTTCTGCTACGAACTGAGTCAGAGGTGAAATTAGTTGTCTTCAGTCATTCAGCCTGGAAGACAAATATACTTTTGGTGTTCATTTCCTGGACATACCAGCCTGAACACTGGAGAGAACTTTTTCAGGTTCATTTTTTCATTCATTAACCTGAGTCCCTTTTCAGTATCAGTTTATTAGTCCCAATTCTCTGACACTTTATAGTGAATGAAAGAGCAGGTACCAGTGATATAAAATGGATCATAAAATGCGTTTGCTTTTGGTGGCGTTGTCAATCACTATCACAGCTGTGAAACCTCTGCTAAATTACATGAAAACTGCACTGATAAATGTCGGTGCTCAGTCGAGTTAGAGAGCTCTCACAGTTTCTTGTAGCATCAGAATAGTTCTCTTTTACTGTGTTCAACATACATCTTATATACCATTCACTTACAAGCCAGAAATTCCTGTCCCTCTGATCAGTTAATTGGTCTAGCTTCTCCCAAACAACAGTGATAAAGGATGAAAGGTTTCTTAAGTGTGATAAGATTAACAATGCATACAAACAGAACCTCCTGTTTACCCTTAGATGCAAACAGGTACAATTTGCTCTCTGTCTTACACTCCAGACTCCCAAGGTTTCACAGTGATAGGGTCTATCAAGGAGTCTGATAAAATCTTTGGTGACTTGCTCACGGTTACATCTTCCCCCACAGATAAAAAGCATTCAGAATCAGTTGAATTGCCACTGCAACAACTAAGTTAAAGGAAAGGTTACTATTAAACTTACTCAATATTAGGGTTTCACTACACCAAAAATATGCGAAGTATGAAGCATAAGCAGTTTTCTAAATAAAACAGTACAGAACAGTTGCCATGGAGACATGAGTTGCCTTGGGTCTTAAGCAAACAATTAGCCTACTGTATCTGATGCACGGACTTGGATGTGAACGATCCAGATTGTTTATTACAAGTTCTCACATCACTTATATACCTTCACAAGTTTTCTTCTTCTAACTTTCCCATCCACCCTTACAACTTTCCCATCAACCTTTACATGCCAACAGCGCATTCTACAAACACTCTTCAACTGTTCATGCAGGCACTTATCCAATCAGAGCCGTGAGACATCCTTTCTTCTAGAGATGTCCTTGGTTCTCATGCTGTTTATCTTGCTCCACAGCTGCTGCTCTGAACAGTTTTTCTTGTATTCCCACATCTCCCCCTTTTTTGTTTATTCGCAAACTACTACCATACTATAAAATAATAACACTGATTATATTAATAAAATAATCATTATAACTCAATCAAGGCCTCGATTGACAATACTCTAAACATGAGAAAGGAGACAAGGCAAACATAGCATAACGACAAGAAATGCTGTTAACCTACAAAAAGAACACACACATGTTTGGCCTGCAGCCCAAGTTTCTGCAACCTGGAAATAAATCCCTGAGTTCTGTGTTAATGTGTAGCTGGTTAGGAAAAAGGATAGCTGGATGCTATTTTCCACCTTGAAATGAGGCTGAACATATTGTGCTGGAACCCACGCAAGGCCAGTCCCTGTGGAAACACAAGCATATCCACGATCCCAAGTTATCAGGGGTAAGGACCTTTCCAATGCCCATACTCCGAACGTTGACCATTGGCTGTTCCTTGAGCACTGGGAGGCCCCAAAATGATGATCCACACGAGTTGAATCTGTATGATGATGATTCAAAAAATTCAGCACAAACAAAGCTTTACATAATCTTTTTTGTGGCGTGTTTCCCGTATTCCTCCTTTTTTGTTTATTAAGAATGGATTTCAATGTTTGATGAGTACGCTCAAGGATAGCTTGTCCAGTGGGAGAATGAGGAATGCCTGTAATATGTCTGACCCCCCATTCTTGGAGGAAAGTTCGAGTGGCCTTAGAAGTATACGCAGGTCTGTTATCTGTTTTTATAGTATGTGGGATCCCCGTAGCAGCACAAGCAGATAAGCAGTGTTTACAGGCATCGCGACTGCGTTCACCTGTATGTGCTGTGGCAAATAGGTAAGAAGAATGAGTATCTATTGTTACGTGTACATGCTTTAGACGGCCAAATTCGGGAACGTGAGCGACATCTGTCTGCCACATTGAAGAGGTGCTGTGCCACGGGGATTTGTCCCCGTTTGAGGCAAAGGGGCAATTACCTGGCAGCCTGGGCATGCTAGAATCATGTTACAGGCTTGATCCACTGTCAGCTGGAATTGTTTTTGTTCTGAAGAAATTTGAAAAGCTCGAGCTACCGCAGCAAGTTCTACAATTTGAGGTGATCCATCGACAACATGTACGTCTGACTGCCATCATGTAGCAGTTGCATGCCAGAGAACCACTGCTCCGTGTGTCTTGCCAGAGCCAGCTGTAAATACAATAACAGCATTAGGTATTGGAACATGTGAAAGTAAAATATTAGTAGTAAGGGACAGATCACTCAAATTACGTTGTAACTGTATGGGGGATTGGGTGGAGATTTGTCTGGTATAGTCTGCTATAGCAGTTTGTAGAGTGAGCGACTGTGCAAGCACCCAATCTAAATCTTTTTTTGTAGCAGGTATGTAGATGCAATCAGGGTCAAGGGCTCTTAAAATTTGTAGACGATGTCGATCTAGCTGTATTAGCATTGCAAACATCTCTGATCTCGTGATGCAATGGTTTTTGAAAATGTATGTGGTAAGAATATCCATTTGAGGATAACGAGAGGATCTTTTCTTGAGGTATTCCATTGACAAAACAAGCTATGTGACTGGTACGAGCCTGATATTATCAGAACAGATACTGGAAGTGATAAACAAACACGATGGCTGTATCGATGTTGCAATGATGTTAGTACAGAGTCCAAGCATTGTAGCAATTCTGGTATTAATTGTCTTTTTAGATCTGGGTCTCCTTTGTGTAGCTGGAATAGAGGGTGCAGCTCATGAGTAGTAATACCCAAAAGCAGTCGCAGCCAACTGATGATTCCTAATAATTTTTGTAGATCATTTAATGTCTATACGTAAGGTACTGTTGTGAGGATTTGTGGCTGAATGGTGTGAGATGTAAGTAATACTAAGTATTTTCACGGAGAACCTTTCCTTCTGCTATTTGTAAACCAACAGATTGGACTGCCTGCCGGATGAGCAGTAAAGTGTCCTTTAGATCCTCTTCTTGTTCTGCTGCTATTAATATATTGCCCATGTATTGATAAGGACGTGAGGACTAGCTTTTCATACTGGTTGCAATGCATTTGCTACACTCAATTGTTCACATTAAGCATTCCTTGTGGTAACACAGTCCAATTATACCGCTGAGCAGGGCTTTGCTGGTTGATGGAGGGCACTGAGAAAGCAAATCGTGCCGCGTCTTTTGGATCTACTGGAGCAGCATCAAGAAGTTCCTCTTCCCCGGTCCGTTTTTGTCTTTCACCAAGTCACACGCAGGCTGCAGAGACTCAGCAGCAGACAATGTGGCCGGGGCGGAGGATGGCAGCATCACGGCGAGCGTCGGGGGTAGAGCGGAGGGCGGGAGCACAGGGAGGGGTTGAGATTTCTCTTCTCCCCGACGGGGGGTTGGGTTGAAGTCACGGATCGAATCCGGACAGCAGTAGGGGTGGAATGGAGGGCAATAGGGAACAGTCGGAAGAAATTCTTCCTTGTCAAATTTGCTTAAGCCCTTCCATGATTTGGTGCCAAACAGGTAAAAGTTTAGCAGCCGTTCTGTCTTTAGTAATGGAAGCCTCTCGGAGTTTTGTGCCAATTTTGTCCCAAAGCTCTCCATCAAGAGAGAACCCAGTTTTCGGAAATTCAGGGACATTTTTGCTTATCCATTTAAGAAAATAACTAACGCTGAGGTAGATACAGGCTGACTCTGAAACTTTAAAACGAACCATAACACTTCACGATTTACTTGTGACTCCTTCGTTAGCGAACTCCCCATAGTTCCCGACTGCTCACCTTGTGTCCTGCAGAACCCTGCGGGTGCCAAACAATCTCCCCACAGTTCAGCTGGGCCAGGCTCGCTCAGCTTCGGTTTCCTTTGCCCCACGCAGTGGGCGCCGTTTGCAGCGCCTGATGCACGGACTCGGATGTGAACGATCCAAATTGTCTATTACAAGTTCTCACATCACTTGTATGCCTTCACAAGTTTTCTTTTTCTAGCTTTCCCATCTGCCCCTACAACTTGCCCATCCACCTTTACGTGTCAACAGAGCATTCTACAAACACTCTTCAACCATTCATGCAGGCACTTATCCAGTCAGAGCCGTGAGACGTCCTTTCTTCTTCTAGAGGTGTCCTTGGTTCTCATGCTGTTTATCTTGCTCCACAACTGCTGCTCTGAACAGTTTTTCTTGTATTCCCACAACAGAATGGCTAAAAAAACACTAATTTGAACCTTCTGGAGTAATGTAGTGATCTTCTGAAATAATTATTTGTGCTCGCTGTATTTTTTCACAGAATCACAGAATCACCAAGGTTGGAAAAGACCTTCAAGGTCATCCAGTCCAACCATCCACCTATCACCAACAGTTCTCACTAAACCATGTCCCTTCACACAAAAGCCAAAAGTTCCTTGAACACCTCCATGGTCAGTAACTCCACCACCTCCCTGGGCAGCCCATTCCAGTGCCTGACCACTCTTTCAGAAAAGTAGCATTTTTCCACGCAGTCTATTTTGTTGTGCATTCAAAAGTAATGATTTTTTTATTCTAATATTTAAATTGTATTTACAGAAGAGAAGTGTTCAGCTTTGATCTTTTTAACACTGAATTAAAAAATACAATTATTTAGCAAAGAAATCTCCCTTTTCCTCAATTGGTTCTGATTTTGCAACCATGCAAATTAATTTTCTTCAACGTGAACTGCTCCTAGACAAAATAAATAAATAAATAAATAAAAATGTGTTCTACACTTGCTTAGATGTTACCTCAAAAATTGCTGCTTGCTAATTTTCAGTCTATGATTCACAATCCTTGTTCAACAGGATGCTACAAAGGGCAACAGAAAAACATTACACCACTAAAAGTGCCAAATCTCACGTGCTAATGACCATTCCTTGGAAGTATTTGCAACTTCCACATTTATAAAATTATTAACTTAGGTTTTTAAAAAAAACAGTGATTGAACTAGATTACCAAGAGGTCCCTTGCAACCTCAATGATCCTGCAGTTCTAAGATGTGCCACCTGGACACAAATTCAGTGAGGACACCAGCACAAACACATAAAAGGAACTAAATCACAATGGTTTGAGTTGGAAGAGACCTTAAAGACCATTCCAACTCCCTGGCATGGGTAGAGTTGCCAACCACTAGAGATCAGGTCAACCAGGGGCACATCCAACCTGGCATTAAACACCTTCAGGAACGGGGCGTGGGGCATCAACAGATTCTCTGGTCAATCTGGTCTTGTGCCTTATCACCCTCTGAGTAAAAAATCTGCTCCTAATATCTAATCTAAATCTCCCCTCTTCAACTTAAAAACACTTCCCTATCAGAGCACATAAAAAGCCAGTCTCCCTTCTGTTTATAAACTCCCTTAAAGTATTAGGAGGAAAAGCTTCTGTACATTTAAAAATGTACATTTAAAAATGAGCAAGCAATGATGTTCATAGAAGACTACTTTAGTACTTTTCGTATAGTATACTCAGTACTTTATACTATGAAATACTTATAGTATAGAATAAGCATGTCATGATTTCACATGCGACAGGGGGAAAGGGGAGAAAAAGATCCCTTTCACCTCCTGTCTTCCTTTTTGGGGAGAAGGAAAAAAAACAATTAAGACAAGAAGAGATAACAATATTCCATATCATGACAACAGCCTGTCAGATGATGTCGTGATCTGGAATATGGATAACACCAGGACAAAGCACTAAGATTTTACGTAAATTTCATGATTATAAATAACACATTTTCATATTGCATAGGTGAGTGTATTTTCAGCAGATAAGCACTCTGGTTCTGGACAGTATTCCGTGTTCATGAGCAGAGACTGAAGTTCAGGTCTGCAGCCTCCAAGATGTCTTTGCATCTTTCCTTCATTAAGGGGTGTACAGAAGTATTCTGATGGCTTTTAAACATACATCTCTGTGTTGAACTACAGATCTGTTGACATAATTATTAGCAAAGATTTTTGGAAAAAATACACACTTCCAAACAGAAACCTCCGGAGAGTAATCACACAGGCTAAAAGTTATGTGCTTTTAACACTTCAGATGAAGTTTGCTATCTGTCACTGTTAGATCTACTCTTCATATTTCTAATCACTTATACCTTCCATTAATCATCTGAACTTATTCATCAGAGGAAGGAGTGCGGTCAACAACAAAAGGGACAGGATGCCATCCAGAGGGACCAAAATAGGCTGAGCAGTGGGTCCAGGAGAACCTCATGAGGTTCAACAAACCCAAGTGCAAGGTCTTGCACATAGGTCGAGGTAACCTCCACTACCAATACAAGCTGGGGATGAAGGGATTGAGTACAGCCCTGCCAGATAGAACTTGGGGGTACTGGTGGATGGGAAGTTGGAGCCAGGAATGTGCCTTCACAGCCCGGAAAGCCAACCGTATCCTGGGCTGTATCAGAAGAAGTGTGGCCAGCTGCTCAAGGTAGGTGATCCTGCCCCTTTACCCTGCGCTGGTGAGGCCTCACTTGGAGTATTGCATCCAGATGTAAAGTACTCTGTACTTTACAGAGACATGGATCTGTTGCAGCACATCCAGTGTAGGGCTACAAAAATGATCCAGTGGATGGAACACCTCGTCCTATGAGGACAGGTTGAAAGAGCTGGGGCTGTTCAGCCTGGAGAAGTGAAAGCTCTGAGGTGACCTAATAGCAGTGAAAGTATTTAAAGGGGAGCCTCTGTTTCCACTGCCTGTGCATTTTCTTCTTGCTCTTCAGTTTGACTAGCAGATAACAGTTCAACCATACCAGTTTCTTGCCTTCCTTTCCTGACTTGATACACCTTAAAGCTTCCTTAAAGATCTGCCAGCTCTGCTTCACTTCTCTGCCCACGAGGACAGGTGCTTTGTTGACTAGCTCCCTGGAGAGCTGGAAGTTAGCTTTCCTAAAATTTAGTGACTTGATTTTACTTCTTGACTGTCTCATGCTCCTCAGATGCATGAGCCCCACCATAGTGTGGTCAATACACCCCAGGCAGCCTTCAATCCAGGCGTCACCAATCCATCCGTTTGCACTGGTGAGCAACAGGTCCAATCCTATACCCCCCAGTACCGTATTGAGCCTCATAGATTGCCTACAGCTCACCATGCTACTTTTCCAGCAGATGTGTGGGCAGTTGAAGTCAACCAGCAGGACAAGTGCTTGCAATCGCAATTTGATATTTGATTTAATACTGATAAAATGATTTAACACAGATAAAACAAGTACACAACTCTTGTTAGATTTTCAATGTAATGGCAATTTGAACTTATTTTCCCCATCTGTCTCTTTAAGAAAATCTGATACATCATATTGAATAGACCAGAGACTAAAACTCTGAATATACAGAGAGCATGTCTCTAGAGAATTCCACTTAGCAGAAGTGTGAATAAACTTCCCATTTGTGCACTGGACTAATGCCATATTACAAAGTATTTCAAGATCACATGCAAGAAAATACTTCTTTATTTTACACTTATTAAATTTGAAGTGCAAACATAATCTGAGAAGATTGTTAGTAATGACATTACACAGTCGTTTGTTTAACAACAAAACTTACCCAAAAGTAACAATGAACTGCACACATTACAGTGTAAGGATCCATAAGCCTGCCTTTACTCTGGGCTGCTGTGACTAATCCAGCACCTTAAGCAGCTTATCTTTGCACTGTATTACAGCATTCCATATTGATAATTACCACTTCAAAGCCCACAGTTTAAAAAAAAACATGCACTTTTTAACAAAAGCTGGAGAAAGTTTCAGTAAGTTGGTCCAATAGAGAGCAAACAGCTCAGTACTAAAGAAAACCACATAGTTTTTTTGTGAAGAATTCATTAGAGGGTGAAAATCTGTTGTATTATACTTTGATAGCTACTAGCTTCTTCTCTATGAATATCATGCATATACCTGACATCAGAGACAACTGTGCCAGTTAAACATCAGTAATAGCTGTCACTTCCCCTGTGGAGTTCTCAGCCCTGTTCCTGTCTCACCACCCACTGATACAGCGTACTTCCAAGGAAGCTGAGCTGAGCCTGTGAAAGGAATGATTGTACAGATGATGTGCTGGATTTGCTGACTGATCTATGCTTGCCTTTGACACACTCCTCGATTATTTCATCAAGGAAAATGCATATGTATAGCAACACGGTATGAACCTACTGAATATTTTACTCTCAGGACAGATCTGATCAAAGCAAATTTCACCAATGAAAGCAAAGTCCCGAGACACCAAAGATATAAACCAGTACATTCACCATTAATACGCAAAAAATATTTCTTTTAACATAATTCACAAAAGATTAAAATGATGCACCGAGTAGAACTGTGACTAATTCTGCCACTGCATTTTGTATACCCTCTTTGATGGAACTATCTTTTAATGAAAACTAACATATGTTCCAAAATGAATTATACTTCATGTTTGAATGACGCTTTTGTTTTTGGTTTGTGTTTTATTTTGTATTTCCTAGCAGTTATACAGAGGAGGTGGCTTTCTCCAGTGTCAAACTCAGATGTTTTCTCATCCTGAAAATACTGGTATGATCGGGTAGTGGGAAATAATGAGGTTGAACCCAAAAATATTAAATTGTTCTTCAGCTGATCACTTTCTCTTACACCTACGCCCACTCAGTCATGAAGCACAGTAATCTAACATATGAAAGCTTATTAAATTAATCTATATTTAATTTATGGTACGTATTATCTAGCTTTTAGAAAAATGAAAGGAAGACAAACAAGGGAAGAGAGACAACTTTGTTCTCAGGGAAAAAAAATTAAAATGAAAACCTCAGCATTTGCATAAATAAAATAAATTGGCTCTGTGTAACCTACAAAAAATTGCAAGTAAGAGATGTGATGAAAAATAACAAAGGTGAGAAATAAAGAATAGTCCAGTTATTGAAACAAGCACAGGATGAATTATTGTGACTCAGAGTCCCACAGAATCTCCCCTGCTCTTTCATGTTCTCCAGATTGTGCCTCTGCCTATTAGAAAACTGGAGATGGCTTGTGAAAGCATGAACAGTGGACATGCACTAATTAGCTTTTCTTGATTTTCATTAATTTTTGCAGTTCCTGCAAAAAGGTTTAAGGACACAACAAGCCACTTTTTTAAGTAACAGTAATAAAGAAATAAGCTCAGAAAAATCCATAGCAGAATAGAACTCGTGGGTTTTCTGGATGGTTGTTTGCTTTTTGTCTGGGTTTTTCTGGGTTCATTTGTTTGTTTGTTCATTTTCTTTTTACTGAAACGTATGATGATATTATACCTATAATCAATTCTTCTGAAAGTGGATCCAATATTCAGAACAATGAATAGAGTTATTCCAGATGTTAAACGTAAGAATAACTAGTTAGCTCATACATTTACTGACATTGCCACTTTACATAAAAGAATTACATTTCTAGTACATATTTTTATGCATTTCGATAAACTATTCAGCTTTGAGTAAAATACACTGGAAAAAAGTTGCAGTCTAAGCTAACTACTTTCATTTATGTGATTGATGTCAAGATACTTGAATTCAATCATATTCTGTTTCTACCCTCTGATAAAGTAAAAAAGGTTGACTTTATTCTGATCACGTTTGCATTTTTATATAAAATATTTTAATAACATATTCAGAAGCTCTACTGACCTCAATAAATCTCTGCAGCAGTAACTTGCTATATTTTAAGTGATATTGGTAATATATTGCATAAAACAGGAAATACCATGTAAATATTTGCACCAAAAAGAGCAAAACAGTAGAGAGAGCTCTGTGCTTTTCTAGTGTTGAATTTACGGTGATGAAAATCGTTGTTATTCACAGATATTAAATAACAGACACAGTGGGTTGTAGATACAAAACTACAGTCGTTCCAGTCCAGAAAGCACATGGAGAGAAATGCTATGTGTGAATCGTTAGGGATCTGATCTACAGCCTCCTTTACTGTTACAAACATGAACCTTCCTTTCGTAGCAAGCTGAGACGGACAGAACGCAAACAGTAGACCAGTGGTGGTGTTGTGTGAGACAAACATGTACAAGTTAAACACCTCCAGAAAGCTTTTAAATCTGAGGATGATGGGATTCTCCCAGCTTAAAGAAATCCTTAGAGGATGCAAAACAGGCAGGACAAGCTTTGTGACGTTCAGTACAGTAGGAATTTAAGAGCAGAAAAAAGGTAATCAGAGATGAGAACATAGCATATGCTGACAGTTCTCCCTAAGCCAAGGATTTGCAGATTATGGTAAAGGATACCTTTAATTCTAGCTCACATTAACAAGGTGCTGATGCTTAAAACAAAACAGTTTTAGTCTTCAAAATAAATCCTGGGTTCTACTGAGACACCATAACACAGATTATCTCCTAATCTACCTCCTTGGGTCTTCCTCTCAGATGCCATTTCAATCTGTGGCAAAGCTGGAGACAGTGTAGTACTTACAGAATGTGATTAGACCTTTGACTAGACTCTGCACAAATGTCTTTGTCATTAATACTTACCTTATATGTTAAACTGTCATTCTGTGTGATTGCACAACTTTCTTGAAATGTGTGCCTCAGAATAATTTATCCCCCTATACTTTTGTACATTGCTACAATGCAGTTTTTCTCTCTGCCTATAATCATACCATATCATTTGAAAAGACAGAAGCACTACGCCTCTCCCATAGCAGTCTATTTTATGCTGTAATCCTTAATAATATTTTAGAAATTAATCTTTCCTAGAGTGACGGAATGTGGAAGGAAGATGACAGTTATCACTGGTTCTCTAAGGAAAGTATTAGCTTTATTACTCTTCTATACATTCATTTATCTTTCAAACAGATCATCAAGATCTGATCTTCAAACTTCAGCATTAATCATGTTTCAGTTATTTGATTCAATTTAAAGTGTACCAAGATCAACTTAGAATTGGACAGCAAGATTTAGCATGAAGCTAAATTACCAAATCTTCGGCAAAATCATTAATCACGACCACCTTTGAAGCAGAAGATTTCTCCTTCCTTACCAGGATCAGTTTAGAGTACAATTCTAAGAGAATAAAAAGAAATTCATTTTTCTAGTACAGTGTATATGCCACATAACAGACTTATTTTGTTATTCTTGTGTGAAACACGCTCGAGATCAAAAATTTCCAATCAGGCAAACATCTCTGTGAAGGGCATTTTATTCATTATTGCAAATAATGGGCGCACACTCCCTCCAGACAAGGGAAAAATTGCGTGACTAATCAGTGAAATCCACTCTGTTATTTATATACGCTGGGTCCAGTGCAGGTAAAGCCTCTCCTGGCACTCATTGGTTGAACATCTCAGGCTCACAGTTTTCCAACGCTCTTGCTACATTACACTTCCATAGCTATGTTACACTTCCATACAATGTCTGTTACCAACCCATTGTCTTTGGGTATGTTCTGTACTTTTTATGGTGATAGGAGGGCAGTATTTTCAACAATCTGCGCACTAGTTCTGTCCTGTACCAGACTCTCCCCTACCCTATTATAATTACCTTACCTAGTGTCTGTACCAATTTTATGTAGGTCAGAATGCCCCAATCTCTATTTCTGTTCAGCAACTTATCCTATGCTACATACAGAAATACTGGAAATTTCCACTGCAAAAACACAATCTACCTCTCACAACTCCCCCTTTTTCTTTTTACCCTTTTGTGTTTTTGCACCAGACTAGGAAATACTTCTATATAAGAGAACTACCTTACTAACCTAACCTGATGATTGATAATAATAAGTTATCAAAACTAATCATCTTGTTATTCTCCATACTCTAATATATATATATTGATTATTAAGAATAACAATTTCTTCACTCTTGTATGATTCATCCCAGTATGAACAGGCAGTAAATCTTAAATCAGAGCATAATCAGCATTACAGGTTCTAAGCTACTAAAGGATTTGGGGAAGATGGGGAAGTTAACAAAAGTAAAGAAATTCTAGCAAATAGTTTACAGAGCAGGGATAGTCACCACCAGGAAATCCGGTGATGTCTCGTTGGTCTGTGGGGAGGCAGCAAGTTGATCAGTGACATCTTGTTGACTTACATGGCTGCGTTTTGGCACATAGGGTACCCATTCTTTCTTGGAACTCTTGGGCCCAATTATCAGGGGCATCATGTCCTGTCCATCACGGTGATGATAGCTGACATTTTTGTTCATCAGAAGGAACAGTGCATCTGTCCTCTTACTGCTGTGCTCATGGTTGTCAACCATTAACTTCAAAAATTTGTTGGGCAGGTCTTGCCTTGCATGGGTGCCGTTGAACAGCCTTTGAGCCAAGCATTCTCCAGCTTCTCATGTCTTAGATGGCTGCCTCTGAACAAGCTTTAAGCCAAGAACTGTTCCCGCTTCTCACACCCCCTGGTGGTGCAAAGCTTGTTATCACTGCCCCATGATGGTTTCAAGAAAAAAAGCATTAAGGGGAATGAGGGCAGAAGGGAAAGATACATGTTAAAATCACACAACAGCAAAGGAACAAAATGAGGGCTGCCAGTGTGCATAGCAGAATTTACCTTATCCATGGATCATGAGGAGGCTAGGAAAAGTTATCTAATACCTAGGCCAACTTTCAGACTCCTTGGCTAATTTGAGCCAGGCTGGTTGCCTCAGCATGTGCTAGATTTTCACATACAATATAATTACAAGCAATAAACACATTAGCATTAGGATTAATAAGATCACAAGAGGGTGAAGCACAGAATTAAAAACTCCTCCTGCTTGTTGGTGACCATCCAAGGAGCGTTTTCCACCAATGGTGTTCTCCATCCTTCTTCACTGTTTCCAGGACATAACGTATCTCTTCTGTATCATGGTTAACAGTAATCAAAGTTTTTTTGTCCATTATCTTGGATGTGGTCTAGCTGTTGGTACAGATAGTCATGTTGCAATAATTTCTTTATCAAAGCAAGATTCATTCCAATTGGGGCAGGTGGCAAATCTGAGATTAATGTGCAATTGGACCGCAACAACTGATATGACCTAACCAGCATTGAATAATTAAAATCACATCCCATAACGTTAGTAAAGTTACAAACACAGACATTTGAATGATTGCTTGTATCTACAGTAATGTTACCTCTGAGTATAAAATTACAAGAGGTTCTCAAACACACACATCCTTTTCCAATATAGATGAGCACTATTCCAGGTGTCTCTAAAAATGGCAAATATTTTGGTCAGTGTCAATACAAATGTCTTGAGTCCTGATGGTATTACTCTCACAAACAAATCCTTGTTGATCCCATACAACACACGAACTAACATCAACAGTTTGCCATTTGTTTTCATTTTATTGGGCCCATACTACGTGTTCTAATGAGTAGGGCATAACCCCATTGTGATTCAGACCCAGAGCGTTCTTCTTTTTCTGACTGTGCCCTAAGATCTTCTACTTGGTCCTGCAGGTATGTAACCAATTCCTGCAGGGACTGAACAATTTGAGTTTCTGCCATGTGCTGTTTGTTGCAGATCTCTACGGCAGAAGTAAGAGCAGTTCTTAGAACTGCACATACGATTGATTTTCCCTTTCCCTTCCCCATACGAGTTTGCTTGTGGAGAGAATTTTTATGATCCATGACTCCCTCTAAGTTGGACCAATTACTCTGTGCCCACTCCAACTCCATGGGGAGGGTTTTCTAAGAGGTCAAGGAGTGGATTCTTGTCCTCGTTCCTTTTTTTTTTTTTCCCCCCATTAACAATCATGCCTCAAAATGTGGAGCAATCTTTTCAGGGGAGAAATATATTATCAACAACTCAACAATTTGCTCTTTACACCCCTGAAGGGTACACACATACTCTTTTCTACCAATAAGGCAATTGCTACTGCCACCTGGACACATTTGGGCTAACCTCGAGATACAGGTTCTCATAGCTTAGGCAAGTGTGCAATAGGTTTTCTTTTGTCTCTCTATTCTTGTGTTAGAACTCCTAGAGCAGCTTCTTCACTAACAGTTACAAAAAGGTGAAATTATTTCTTTAAGGCAGGCAGTTCTAACACAGGTGCTGTGATTAAGTCCTGTTTCAATACTAATTCTTTTCCCTCTTTTGTCCATTTTAATATGTTGGGTTCTCCCTCTGATGGTTTTAGATACAATCTCTTTGTTTTTTCGTTTGTTTGTTTTGTTTCTTTTTGTACATATGCTTGTACTTATAATTTACAGTATCCATTTAGACCTAGAAACTTTTGCAACTCCCTGTTTGTCCCGGGCAGAGGAAGCTGCAAAATGCCCTGAATTCTTTCAGAATTAATTCTCCATTTCCCTTAAGAAATTACATGCCCACATACTACAGGTTTTTTTTAAACACTTTTAGCTCGTGTTCCCCAAGAAATTCAGGAGTTTACTTGTAGTCTCTTTTACTTTAGACTCCTCTGTTCCACAAATCAGCAAATCATAGAATCATAGAATCACAAGGTTGGAAATGACCTATAAGATCATCTAGTCCAACCGTCTTCACACTGCCACTGCTACCACAAGCACTAAACCATATCTCGCAGCTCCTTGTCCAGACGCCTCTTGAACACTGCCACAGATGGCGACTCCACCACCTCCCTTGGCAGGCCATTCCAGTGTCTGACCACTCTCTGAGAGAAGAAGTTCTTCCTTAAGTCCAACCTAAACCTCTTCTGATACAACTTGTGGCCATTCCCCCGGGTCCTGTTCGTTGCCTGGGAGAAGAGGCCAAACCCCTCTTCTCCACAACCTCCCTTCAGGAAGTTGTAGAGTGCAATGAGGTCTCCTCTGAGCCTCCTCTTCTCCAGACTAAACAATCCCAGCTCCCTCAGCCGCTCCTCATAGGACTTGTGCTCCAGACCCCTCACCAGTTTCGTTGCCCTTTCTGGACACGCTCCAGGGCCTCAATGTCTTTTTTGTAGTGAGGGGCCCAAAACTGAACACAGTACTCGAGGTGCGGCCTCACCAATGCTGAGTACAGGGGGATGATCACCTCCCTGCTCCTGCTGGCCACACCATTTCTAATGCAGGCCAGGATGCCGTTGGCCATCTTAGCCACCTGGGCACACTGTCGGCTCATGTTCAGCCGAGCATCAACCAACACCCCCAGGTCCCTTTCCTCTTCACAGTCATCCAGCCACTTGTCCCCAAGCCTATAGCGCTGCATGGGGTTGTTGTGGCCAAAGTGCAGGACCCGGCACTTGGCCTTGTTGAACCTCATCCCGTTCACCTCAGCCCAGCGATCCAGCTTATCTAAGTCCCTCTGAAGGGCCTCCCTACCCTCAGGCAGATCGACACCACCTCCCAGCTTGGTGTCATCTGCAAACTTACTGAGGGTACACTCAATCCCCTCGTCTAGGTCATCAGTAAAGATATTAAACAAGATAGGCCCCAGTACCGACCCCTGGGGGACACCACTTGTAACAGGTCACCAGCTGGACTTCACTCCATTAACCACCACCCGTTGAGCACGGCCCTCCAGCCAGTTTCTTACCCAAAGGAGTGTGTACCTGTCCAGGCCACGGGCAGCCAGTTTCTCCAGAAGAAGCCTGTGAGAGACC
The DNA here is from genome assembly GCA_037305975.1 of Chrysolophus pictus. Classification (NCBI taxonomy): domain Eukaryota; kingdom Metazoa; phylum Chordata; class Aves; order Galliformes; family Phasianidae; genus Chrysolophus; species Chrysolophus pictus. The sequence goes on from CM074580.1 coordinate 7,335,913, forward strand.
ATGTCAAAGGCTTTGCTGAAGTCTAGGTAGACTACATCAACAGCCTTTCCCTCATCTACCAGTCTGGTCACCCAGTCATAGAAGGAGATGAGGTTGGTCAAGCACGACCTGCCTTTCATGAACCCGTGCTGGCTGGGCCTGATCCCCTGGTCACCACGCACATGCCGTGCGATCTCCCTCAAGATGATTTGCTCCATAAATCATTCACGTACTGTAACAACTTTACCCCCTCTTCAACCTGAAGCTTTTCCAAAACTTTCTGCAGCACTTCATTAGTTAAAATAAAAATAAAATATAAAACAATAGAATATAAAATAATATATAATATATAATATAATAATATAATATAAAATAATATATAATATATAATAATATAATAAAAAATAAATTCAGTGATTCCGTGAACCCTTGGGGTAAAACAATCCACCTATATTGCTACTTTCGTCCCATTTCTGGGTCTTCACATTGAAGGGCAAAAAGATCTCAACTCTGAGTCTAAAGCGCAGGTCCAGAAAGCAACTTTTAAGTCTGTTACACTGAACCATTTATGTCTGTGTGGGATCTGACTCATTAGAGTATAGGGGTTAGGAGCCAGGAGGTGTCGCTTGAGAACTATTTCCTTAATTTTTCTTAGATCTTGTACCAGCAGATAGGTACCATCTGCCTTCTGTATTGGAATAATTGGAGTGTTATAGGTTGACATACAGAGTTCCAGAAGACCATCCTTAACTAGTGTTTGTATTACACATGTGTATTAGACACATTATCCTTTCTAAAGATATGGGATATTGTTGCTGTTTCACAGCTTGACTCCCTCCTTGGACAGTTATTTTTAAGGGAGCAATAGTGAGTCCACCCCAGTTTCCTTCCCCTGTCCACACCTTTGGATTTCTTTCTTTTTCATCATCAGCTGTTAACAAATTCATTGACACCGTTACACCTGTTTCACAAGTTTTCAACTGCAATCCTAATTTAAGTATTAAATTTCTCTGCAGTGAATTGGTCCCTGCTTCTGGCACATACAACAATTGCCCTGCGACTGTTTTATCTTCCCATTTTAATTCAGTAGTCTCAAAAAGTAAAACTATCATTCCTGATCCCTCTAGCCCTGTTATTCTTAAGGCATTCCCAGTTAAATGAAGTCCCAGTATTTTATAAGCTAAAGATGACCAAGAATCAATCAAACTGTTCTGCTAATCAAGTAACATCTTTCATTAAAGATTTCATTTCCCTTTTAAAATTTCTCACTTCTCCACTAGTAAGTAGGGAGTTTACATATCACATGTCTCCTGATAACACTGGAACTTCACTAAGAGGATACATGGAAGTATTAGTGGGATTAATGGAGTTAGATTTCAGAGAAGGAGAATCTGTAATATCCCTTTTGCATTGTTTCAACTCTTTCTCAAACTGGCAGAACTTTTTCTTTTCAGCATTAGCACTAATTGCAGAGGTGGCTGTTAAGGGGCTGATCTGAGCCAATACCCTCCACTCTGTCAGCTGTCTCCAGCCTCCCTCCTGTAGTTACAGGACTTGACTTGAGGCCAGGATGGTGGGGAAGGGGGGAAACGCCGTTCCATAGGGGAAAGCAAGTGAGTTTAATCCTAGCTAAAGGTACAGGGAATAAACAGCTGCAAGGATCCCAGCTGGGATTTCTCTGTTCTTCCTTATCTACATAATTTTGTCTAGCCATGGTTAACTGCTGTATTCCCTAAATCCAACAACCAGCATATACGGACTCCTCCTCCAAAGCAAAACAAAACAATAAAATAATAAATAAAAGAATTTTACTCTTTACGTCCACGTTCAAAGCCTGACAAACCCAATCTTTGTCAGACCCATATTTTGGCCAAAATACTGATTCCCCTCCAATTGGCTCTTTAGACCGTACAATAACACAACACTTAATCATCTTCTGTTTATCCTTATCCCTGGTTTTCGAATTTCTCTTCCAATTTTTCAACATATCTCCTAAAGGACTTATAGCAGGCACTGCTCTGGGGGCCTTCTCTCACATTCTGTAGCAGGGAAGCAAGACAACTTCCCCACACTCACAACAAGCCATCAATAATATACCAAGATTTTCAACCAGCTTTGCCATATCTTGATCTGGACAATCATTTCTTTGTCTATTTCCCACCTCTGCTGCAAGGAATGCAGGCTGGCTTTGGCTCTGGGCAGCCTGGTCTAGAGGTTGGCAACCCTGCCCACAGCAGGGGTGTTGAAACTAGATGATCTTTGAGGTTCTTTTCAACCCAGGCGATTCTGTGAATAATCAAGCCATGGATATTATATAGCGAGGTTCTCCTCAATCCTATTCCACAGCTTTCTTCTAACCTCATTTCAAAGTGTAAGAAATGTGAGATTTTCAAGCTATGCTTTGCTTTTTTGCTCTTTGAAAGTAGGCAATGGGTAAATGTATGGCAAATATCTCAAATCATGATTAATAAAGACAAACTGAGTGTAACTGAAGAAAAAAATGTGAGAAAATGTAAACTTAACTATAAGCTGTGGGCTTTACCTTATGTTCTGAATTTCTCAGTTCAAATCCATTTTTATGAAATACATGAGTCTTCCTTGATATGGGTTTGCTCACTCAACTAAAAATGGAGGTAAAGGAATCAGTTTTTTTCTTAAATCAGAGATCCATCTCTCTCCCCTCTTTTTTCTTTTCCATTTTCTTATCTCAAAGATCATGAATAGTAAAAGAAGTTAAGAATAGTAAAATAGCCTAAAGAAACCACTCAAAAATCTATTGGAAATGCATCCCTCTCTCAAAAATGCCACAAAGTTTATTTGTACCTATGCTCTTGCATAAAACTGTTGCCCACAGTGATTTTTTTTCTCCCATCGGGCATTATCAACTGCATTATACGTGCCTGCTGTAACAGATCTTCAATCATTTTCCACAAGAAATTGCTCTGGAGACTAATAGATGAAGATCCAGAAAAAAACCAAACAAACACATCCAAGTTAAAAATGTCCTTTATGTGGTGCCTGTTCACATAACTCAATGGTTTACAGGCTGTTGGGCCTGGTTCTGTGACTAGGGGGCGGAGGGATCCGCAGATCCGCGCCTCCGAAAGAGGAAAACAGGGGACCCAAAATAATTGAAAATAGTGACAATGATCTGAGGAGAAACAAACTAATTTACTAAATATAGTATCAGCAAAATATAATGAGAGAGAGAGTGTGTGTGCAAAAGGTGGATAGGTCTCACCAAATGCTGAGGTGAGAAGCGCAGTCCAGTTGAGCTGATGAAGAAACGTAGACAGAGAAGAGCAGATGGAGAAGCACAGGTGAAGAAGAAATGAGCATCAGGTGACCTTGCCAGAAGTTACATCTCCTCGCTGACCACAAAGCCCCCTGGAGAATGTAATTGTTCTTCTCCTCCAGACAGGCACTCGGAACTTGAGCATCAACAGTCAAACCCCCACTGCATTACATGATGTTATGATGTGGAATACTGATAACCAGCAATCATAAAACCATGACAGTAACCTAGTCATTATCCTTTTTCTCAAGTTTAGTTTAATTTTCTAATGAACTTATATGGCCTTCACCCTGTTAGAGGGCTGAAATAAGGCTTAGAAAGATGACAGGAGATGACAGGCAGCATCTCTTTTCATAGAGAAATATTTTATGAATTATTAATCTGACCCAGAAAAGATTATAATCAAAGACTAGCAGAGGCCCCCCGAGTACTGTTAGTGCATAATTCTACCCTCATTCTGGAAAGTTGAAGGAACTGATAAATGAAGGAGCAGTGCAACAAACCAAAGTGTACATCATTGATACAGAAATTTTAAAGGGCCACTGTAATATCTACTATAACACTGCTTAAAGGTGGTTTTTTTAATATTTTAATATTTTTAATTTTTAATTATTCTTCTACTATGATTTCTTTTAAAAGACAGAGCAGGATACTTATAATAAATTAAAAATACAGTGGCATAATTTTGAAGAATAGAGGACAAATGTATTTCTTAATTGCAGAACCATGTCTATAAAAATCAACAAAGCCTGAGAGAACTACGTGCAAGAAAGATTAAGAGGATCTTAACTTTACACAGTGCACTGCTGCCATCAGACAAATTATCAAGTCAGGGTTTTGAGTGGGTTTAACTAGAAAAAAAATAGGTAAAGATTTTAGCTCAAGCATGTTTCAGCACCTGAGTTAAAATTGCCTCTGCATTTCTCTGCTATAGAACTTAGATGTTGATATGAGCTTCTTCTGTATTTATAGCTCCTCAAAAAAAAAGTTAATATAATTAAAATCTTTTTTTTTTTTTTGAGTTAATCAGATAAATTACCCAAAGTAATTGACTTGCAGCTTGTTGAGCTTTTCTTAACATGGCAGATCCTACTCAAACAGAATAGTAAAAACTGTATGATGTTCCACTGTGTACAAATAAGTAAAAGTGAAATCAGAATACTGGATTCTAGACCTTACAGTGCTTACTTACAGTGCTCAATATATTTTCAGTACACACTACATGAATTATCTCATCAGCTGCCTGAATACTGGACATACTACATACAGAATCTTGACAAAGTTTAAACAAAGTAAAACAACCATCTACTTCTCTAGTTTCCTTAGAACATTACCTTTACAATATCTGAGCTGGATAAGCATACCTCTGAGATGATGATGCGTTGTAGTTCATTTGCTCAAAAAACCCAAAGAAATAAATAGATGTTACCAATTGCCTACCAATACAAACATGATTATCTGTTATCGTGTAAAACATTTAGAAAACACAGCCAAAGAAAAGGTGTTAAAATTGCATCTCACTCGAGAAAGTCATTTAAGGACAAACTCTTGCCCCAGTAGGCTTGAAATCTATCAGTGCTGTGTAAAGCTTTAATAAAATGCAAAACCTTTGCTGATTTCTCAGGTCTTTGCAAGGCACACATGCAGCATAACACTTAGAGAAGCCTCAGGCTACCTTACAACTGATACACAGTATGATTTATGCAACAGATAAAAATTATTTATAGTACACATTTAGTCAAATACACATTGCCACATCTTTAAAATAAGCTTCTCATTTGATCATTTCTCATTATTTTCAACTGTATGTTTCTTTCCCCCTCAAAATTAAGTTTGGTCCTTAAGTTCAACAACAAAAACTAGATGTAGATATGAGCAATCCCAAAGCCCTTATTGTCCAGAGGATAAAAAAAACCTTGAAAGCCTTTAGGTAATTAAATTACTAGAGGAGACTTTGGAATAGCAGAGTTTAAGTGAACCAAAACTTCAGGATGTATTTCATTAAGGCAGAATTTTTTTGGGTATCTAAATCATCTTCCTATTACTTACAGTTCTGTTTCTAAAAGTAATGGAGGGACTACTTGGATAAGTCATATTAGAGTAGTTTCTATATACTTCACAATCCTTAACTGATTTCATATAGCGTATCGTCAATGTTTTTGTTGAGTTGTGTAGTAATGCTCTATTTAAAAAAAACAAAACCAAAACAAACTTATCCTGCAAGGTTCTGACTTGTAGTGCTGATCCACCTTACATACAAATGCAAAAAGAACTTCAGTTTTTTTAAAACTAACCACATGTCAAAATGTTTTGCTCAGCTGGCACAAAAATGTTAACGTCTTACAAAATTCAGCTCGCAAGTTCAACATTTCTCTGTGGATACTTGTTTCTGATGCAAAAGTCTCTTTCTGATAGGAAGAAGTAAACTAGATAGACCCCTAACTTCAGCATTCCAGGTATACTCTGCTAACTATCCTTCCCAGGCCTTGCATGTTCCGACAGCCACTGCTCCTACCAGATTTATTCTTAAATACTACAAATTGCTTTCAGTGCTCCAGTGAAAAGTGCCATCAGGATTCCGGCAATTAAAAATATATATTCTTTAAGTTTTTAATCAAAATAATCTTGGCAATTTATCTAAAATTCCCACCAAGTAATATTGCAGGCAAGGCAGAGGAATTAGTTATAAAGGCTGCATGACCCAACCATAAACATTGCTCTAATCCACTTCATGGAACTGTATTACTGTACCCCATTACTTTGCCCCACATTACTCAGGCTCACTCTGAGTACACCTGCAATTCTGGCTGAATTCAGGCTTTAGGGGAGGTCTGTAATTACATGAAAACTGCTTCAAAAGTAATGTCTCCTACTGTAAAAGTGTTCTGTAGCTGAGAATTTGCTCCATCAAATAGTTTTATTGTGCTCTTTGTATGTGTTTTACTTTTCAAGTAAATAAATAGCAGACATTACTTTTGGGGTGACCTACATAGTTACAGCAGCCTCAGGCCTCCATAGCATCTGTTGAGCAAGAATCAGCAGCCTTGTCTGCATATTCCCTCAGGACACTCAGTTTCCCATTAAGCCTTCAGTCATGCCCTCCCTAATCAAGGCTGTCACCTTTCATCTGACCTCAGGAAGGCCTCTAAAAAGCCCTAGTTGTCAGCTTCTCTACTAAATACTCAGAAGACATTTTGAAACCCAGCACTTAGTTCCTGCGCCCAATTCCAAATTTAATTCCCTTACTTTCTCCCAGGATGCTTACAGAAGCCTAGCTGTCCCTAAGCTTTTTCTCCCACTTATATATCCCTTATGTATCCCAAAGCCTTCTATCAGCTTTGCACATTAACTCACTTTAGGCCAGCTCTATTTGCAATCTGCTACTAATCTCTTCTAAGGCATCTAAAAAACTCAGCTTGCCCAAACACTACCATAATTTAATTATTCCATTTTCTGCAATACAGGCAAACACACAAAAAAAAACAGAACTGCTGTTCTCTTTCCTCCAGTTCTCCACAAAACTGGACTTATCAGCTTAAGTGTCTGAAACAGCACAACCTGTGCAGTCACATCCCCAAAATACCCATCTGTCCATAAGAATTAGTCAGTAATGCTGGGCTCCTCATTAGTCATACTTTGGGCAGATTCGCAGATTCTTGCCTACCCAACATGAAGTTTATGGTGACTGACATTAAATTCATCAACACACATCTTTTTCTTGTGAGTTAATATGGAAACAAATACAATGACACATGAAACATTACAAAGCCTCACAGTAGGAGACACAGGTGAATGCTGGGTGTCAGCAGTGGAAAGGTGGTTTGGGGGCAAAAAGACAACAGCAAGAAACTCTTTTGTCAGTTTTTGCTCTAGAGAACTCCTAGCTTTATTTCCATCCAGGACAGAGATAGTACAGTTGTGCTGGGAAGCAATTAATATCAGCAGTTCTGAAAACACTGAGATCATCATCCAGAATGATAGAACTTTATTCTGCGTATCTCAGTTTTCAGCAAACCTCATTACTGAGTGAATTACCAGTGAATTACTCTTTATCACTGCTATGTAACCTAAATAAAAGGCAAAAACACGACCAAAGCAGTAAATGAGTGTGAACTGCATATTTCCAATAGATCTTCAGTGAACAGGACTCACACAAAAAAAGTAAATAATCACTGAGTTATCAATTGATTCTAAAAGTTATCCTATTATATGCTTTATCACCTTCTGATGAATTTTTAAATAGAAAGTATTTTTTTTCATTGCTGCCACAAATGCATCTGCTATTTTGTGCCCAGATGCAGGCTGTCTCAAAGGATGTACATATGCAGAGACTAACTCATGCAGATACATGCCCACTGTTTTTTTTCCACACAATTTGGGGTTTTTCCCTTTGTTGTTCTAAATAAATAGTAAAATGCAGCCTCCGATCATTTCAGTACTTCATTTTACCACAAATTTGAGCTTTAATGAATTCTCCCCAAGTACTTCACAGTATCATCTTCATCTTTGATATTAAACTGAGTTGAATTAACTTGTTTAACAACACTGTCTTTTTTCCTCCTTCTTTGTAAACACTTTTTCTCACTAGGCAATATGAGTAAAAATATGAAATATTTTGTATGAGGAAAAATTAATGCAAACAAAGAAGGCATATGGAAATGAGCATTAAGGTGTGATGCAGTCATCAGAAATTTGAGAGATGAAACAAATTCTACTAAACAGTTGGTCCCTTCAAGGTTTATTCAGCTGGCATGGTAACCCTTTGGTCTTCCATCTATTAATTAATCCCTCTAAATCTGAATTTTTAGTTCAAGCATTTGTTCAGAATTCTGTTATTGCCCTCTGACTTAGGAGTCAGAAACAGGGACTTTACAGACAACAAAATTTCCATACGCAGTCTCTTCCATCTTGTTTTAACATTTATTGAAGACCAGAAGAAAACATTCATTTGTGACAGTCTTGGAAAAGAAGTTTTAAAAGTTAAAAAAGTTTTTTTTTTTTTTTTAATTATTTTAATTTCACTAACTTGATTTCTAATTATTAATGCTCTATTGCTGTCTAACTTCTTTTTAATCACAAATATGAATGAGTATTCCAGTGGAATCTAGTGGTGATGGAGGCTCATTGAAATACAGTTAATACAGTTTCGAAGAGCTGTGAGGAACAGCTTTCAGTTCTTCCTCTACTTCTTACACTGAGTTATATCATTGTAAGTATAACCATGCTTTTTTTTTCCCCCTCAAAGTCAGAGAAAGCGTAAGAGAGGTAAAAAAGTACAAATAGCATCCTAGTTATATACCACAGCAATCACATAATCTCATCCTTACATAATTATATGAGAAAAAGTCAGTGACAGATTTATGCCATACAGTACTAACACATTGTCTCATCTCATTTTTCATTATGTTTTAATTTTTTCACATTTAAAACAATCCGGTTTGAATTTAGAAGTATGCATCAGATGGTAGAAATACTGTGTTGGTGACCAGTAAACATAAGATTCTTCTACATTTAGAGAGTTTCTCTACACCTAATAGACATGCTAGGCTATTCCACAATGACAAATCATTCCACATGTTCCTTCATGTTCCACTACAGGCATTCTTTGCGTATAAGAGTTAATAAGAATTATTGCTCTCAGGTGTATTGATCACATAATGAGATCAATAACTCTTCAGGTCCAGGAAATAACATTTTACCACTGTTTACAGATTGTGTGTTGCAGGGTCTCCAGAGTCATCTTACTCTTCCCTCCATCTCAGTCTCAATGAAACACATTATTCTGAGTTCCATAAATCTAGATAAATTCAGCTTCACGCATTAATCAGAATTTCTGACTCTGGCACTCATGCATGTACTTCCTTCTCCATTGTCCTTAGTGAGACTTATGGTTCTCATATGTCCTTTGACAGAAGGAAAGAAGAAAGGAAGGAAACTGGCATTTGTAACAGAAAACGGGCAGATACATACAGGCTCTGGCACAAAGTCTTCTCACAAATTAATATCCTGACTGGGGAAGAAATGAAGATATTTACTACTTTGGTAGAGCAGCTGCTAAACTGTGCCCTTTCAGAGCCATTCCAAATGGTTTAGGACGTAGTTCATGATGCTTCCATACACCTGCACAACAGGTGCATAAAAATAGAACTATCATTATCATATCATTGCTCAATCATATCACTGACAAACTAATGAACATAGCACACACAACTTTCTTAGCAACTACACATTTAGTTGGAACTTATGACTGAAAAACAACAACAAAACAAGAATGCTGCCAAACCTCACAATGTTAGGGATAAACATTTCCAAAGCTAAATAAACAGACAGCAAGAGAGCAGGCAAAATTTATAGAACACCCCCTACAAGATCAGGGATGCTCACTCCTCACCTAGATTCAGAGATGAGTCCTTCTGAGCTGGCTTGCAGGTTTGGGGTTTTTTTTTTTTAAACAGTACATAACCAGTTGACTATAACACAACACTAAAATGAATTCAGGTTTAAATAGTACAGATGTTGTAGAAATATGCTTATACAGTAAGGAATTATAGCTTAATTTACAGATTGTAACTCACAGGATATATTTTTGAAGAGATTCTGCAGTTTTTAAAGGAGGAGAATTAAGAAAGGAAACTTGTAGGGAGCCAAAAAGCCAATGAAATAAAATAAATGCTAATTTAGAGCATCTGTCAATCTGAATCCTTTCCAGAAAAAAAACTTTACTTGCTATTGAAAATAGAAATGAAATACAAATGGAAAAAAAAAAAATCAGGTTTGAACCTCTAGTATTGTGTTGGAAGAACCTTTCTTCAGTTCTCAAAAGTCAATGGAATAGTATTTGGACAAAAGCAGTGCCGGGGCAGCATATTAACCATAGAACACCTAGGCAGATGAGTGCTGGCCAGTTTGAGGTCTTGCCACAAGCACTTTCCTTTATTTTATTTACAAACATATTTATAATCAGCAGCTTGCCCAAAAACTAGGCAAGACTAAGAAATTCTTCACTGACAAAATCTGAAAAGGAAAGAGGCACATAAAATTACTGCACTTCAAAATGAACTTATCAAAAGCCATTTTATCTTCACCATTCAGATCCAAGTTTCTAACTTTCAGCGTTACCCTCTGTACTGTCTTGTATCTCCATTTACTAAATAACACTACAGGAGTTACTGGTTTTGTCCTGAAAAAACATCAAAATCCTACTAGCTAGGATATGATACTTATCAGCGAAGACAAGTTTTGTTGCCATAAAATAGTCACTGAGTTCAGTATCTAAAAAGTATAATTCAATATTGACACTTTATAGTATCATAAGGCTGAGTCATTATTTATATATATTATGCACATTGTTTCTTATAGACTGGCAAATTATTTACAATTTCTTTCCCCACAGCCATTCTAGATCTAGCTGGGTTTGATTGTTTCTTGATGGCCAGAGCAAAAGAAGTATTTTTGGTAAAGCATGACTGGAGGTTTTGGTCAATCTGTTATTTTACAAGTATTATCACAGGCATAAAAAATTTATGGACATCCCCAGCAAGTCTGAAAGTACTATTTAACAGCACTGTACAGAACTACATCCAGCAGTGTTATGTGGAAAAAGAAATGCTTTATTAGAGCCAATGAACCTAGACCAGATACCAGAAACTAATTTCTAACAAGTTGCTTAAATAAAAACATTAAATAAAAGTTCACTGCTTTTCACTGATTTAAAAAAAAAAAAAAATACATAAATTTGTCCCCAAAACCAAGACATCCCAAAAGCTGTCCTAGTATTTATATGAAAAGTAGCAATTGTAAGCATTTTCAAGATCAGAACTCAGCAAATTACAGATAAATTGGAAACATCACATTAAATAAACGCAGCATTCAATGACAACATAGTCAGCTATGGCTGACTATGGAGCTGTTAGCACTTGATATTCCAAAGCTGAGCTAAAATCTTATTCAGTCGAGGATTCCTGTCTCATGTAAAATTGAGGTTAAAGTTTGAAATAAAGGTAAAATAGTCATTATGTAAAAGCCACTAGGACACAGGTTGAAGAGTTCAGAAGTACAAGTATATAATTCAGTGTATGCAAAGTGCATGCAGTCCTGACCTGGATAAATAATAACAACACTTATCATCTACAAAACATGTTGGAATCACTAGTTACAAAAAAGTTGCACAGCGTACTCGAAGTAATAATCTGAAAGACAATAGCCAACATGGGTTTCAAAGGGAAAATTTTCAGCCACAAAGATGGTTATAAAAGGTTATGGAGCTGATTATGACAGCTCATTCAAACTGTTTGATATTCAAAAGGCACTTGATGAAACATCTGCTGAAAACCATAGAAAAAATCCATGAATTCAGGTCACACAGAAGGAAATATCCTATGGTGAGCACTAATTGCATTCGTCTTTTATTTATGTATGGAAACCTCATAAAACGTTCTCTAATCCAGTGCCATCCAAATACTTTCCAGACTGAGCTATATTTAGCATTCCACTCCACCCCCTGGAGATGGAGGCTCTGCCATATTCCAGAATCTGACTTTCACAGCACACAAAAAAAATCTCAAAATCTAAAAGCAAAGGTATTTACTGTTCTTTGCAACAACGTTTTAAATTAGTGGAGCTTTGCCATTCTTGATCTGTCTGCATCTTTCTGTTATTACCATAAAATACCTATAGATATCTAGTTCAGTGTCTGTACCCTTGTTTTACCTAAGCAGCTTTGGCATGATTCCATTGATTTTCATGTCATATCTGTGTATCTGTTCTTGTCTAGGTCAATTCTTCCATGCATCTATTATAGCCACACATTTCAAAGCAGAACTCTTCAATTGGGGGCTGTCCATACCAACCCCACCTGACTACTGGGAGAGCTGAGGGCACTCAGCATTTTGAAAAATCATAAGCACTAAAACGGGAAAAACTTTTTTCAAACACATTCAAATAAAGTTTTTCTTGAGTCATTTCAGTAAATGCCTCTTTTTTTTCTTTGTTTTTGGGTTTTTGTTTTTTGTTTAATAAATAGTGCGTAATTGAATTCTAAAAACTGAAAAGAGAGATATTGCATTGGCTTATTGTATCTTAGCTGACACGGAATGGTTCACATCCGCACTGTTAAACTCTGTTCCTCTCCAAAACAGGCTACATTTTAACAGCTGACTGGAGAAATTCCCCAGACAATGCTGGCATTAAACCATGCCTTGGCATGGGCAGTGAGCTCAGATTAAAATTGAGCAAAAGACCTTTTTTTAAACTATGACAATACAGACAACAAAGGTTCAATACCCATCAGTGTTTCCCTATTTAATTTGATAGAATTGACACACTCTTTATGCTCTTGAAATGAACATTTTCTCATAGAAAATCTCCCAATAGTTTACATATGAGCCCAGCTATTCTATAAATATATAACAAAGTTAAAATCCAAACATTTTTGTTAACAAGCAATAACATTTGCACATGAACAAGTTGTCTTACATGCTAGTTTTAGTAGTTTTAATGCAGAATATTTTAACAATGAGTAAGCACTGGTCATCTAAGATCATCAAAATAACTATTGATTTTGTTACTACAAATCATCATGTATTTTGAATGAGGTTAAACAGAGGATGAAGCTATGTGTGATGACTGGTAGTAGCCTTGAGCCTTGGATTTGTTAGTTTAAGAATGTCCTAAAGCTGAGATAAACTTGTGTTAAAACTTCTGAAACACAGACTTGTTAGCTGAAAGGCAGAAAAATATTTACATAACTTTTATCCCTCTGAGAAACCTGTGAATGCTGCTGTTGACTTCCATAAGGAATAAGGAGTTACTGCTGCTTCTTAAGTTTGGCTACCTAGGATTTGATAACGAGGGCAGAAGGGTTCCAGCTGTATACTTGGGTATTTCAGCATTAACACTGATGCACTGAGCTTTATGAAACACTGGTTAACCTCCAAGTCTTCAAAAAGTACCTGTGAGATCTCCAAACTGCCACACAATCCTTGTATCTGTTTCTTTCAAAGCTGCTTGCAACAGTAAATAAAACAGCTCATTAAAGGACTAATGCTACACCATTCAACTTACTCTAACCTAGACACTGAGATTTTCTTCTCTCGCGGAAGGTTGTACAATGAAATTCATGTTGACTTCATTACCCAAACAGCAGTGCTATACAGATGAACAGATTAAAAACTGTAACAAGGCAAGGCTTAAATGTAGTATATTTTAGCTGAGAAAGAAAAAAAATGCTTTCAGGTCTATAAAAACCCTCTAGGACTGCAAGACAATGAGTTGTTCAAATATTGCAATTCTGTATAAGCAGCTAAATTCGAGAATCCTAGATTTGTCCAAATCCCACAAGAGATCAGTGGCAACATTCTCCACTCTCAAGCCAGATGAATTCTTTTCCTACATGAATTAATATTCCTGCACATAATTAGCAGAGAAATTTGTGTGCCTGACAGGCAGCATTTTAGCAAAGCAATTGGTAATCCACCTGTAACTTACAGCAATACAGCAACTTCTAAATTTTGTATGATTTCAAACTGAAGATAGAACACAAGAAAGTTCATGAGTTAAGGAATAGAAAAGAGAAGTGAAATAATTTTGCCTTCATAAATACCCAAATAATCTAGTTAAAAGCTTGCGGGTTTTTTTTTTTAATTATTATTATAAGTAATAATCTCTGTGTAAATGTGATAAATTGAAACTTTGAAGTCCACAGAACAGCAAAGTATTTTTTCCATACTAACAATAGCCTTTATCTTCCATCCCTTGCACGCTTTTCTCTCTTATGAGCTCTTCAAAAGCACCAACTTCAAAATCTGCCACATGATCACATCATTCACAAACTTCTGAACATTTCTTAAAGGTTTCACTATCATAACCAAATCCCTAAGGATAGAGTCAGTCCCTGAACGTAACAGTTATAGAAAGGAATCTCCTAACTCAGTATGGATTTGATGAATGAATCTTACTGAAAGTTCATTCAGTAGAACAGACAATTAACTGGGCTATGCAGACTGCAGCAAGGGTTTAGGGGAATCAAGCATCCCTGGAATAGCAGTTTCCTGGGAAACCTGCCAACAATCACTTCCCAAAAGACTACTTTCTTACCCAACTCACACATTCTGGTGTCTCATAATTGCTGTTTTATGACCTTGTTTGGTTTTCTGCATCAACTAGGATGATGTTACCATAATGACAAGCCTCTATTTAATGAGATCAATTATTCAAAGGTTGTTTCTAGTTTTATGATAAATTATAGGCTGTTGGTACTACTTTTTTCTCCAGTAACAGAATATCATGAATGACTTCAAATTTTCCTCACCTTAGAAAATTTCTTGTCCTCTGCCTCATAAAAACACACAGTGTTTATAGGCACTGAATTTGGAATCAAACTTCAGTGCTGCAGAGAATAAGGGAGATTTCTGCTTGCCCAAATGGAATCTCAGCTGCTACATTCCAAATCAGACAAACGCTGAAAAAAGCAGCTAAAAGTCATCGTGATAAAAGGCCAGGTGTCTGACAAACAGATGAAAACAAACAACCTGCATATGTGACACCAGATAAAAACTATAAAGAGATCTACCATAGCAAAGCACATTTTTCCCTGAAGAGATCTACTTCCATGTTTTTCTTATTATAATATCTGTGATACACACAGATTTTTGTGAAAGATAACGAGAGATCAACATAAAATTATGTGCCAAAATCATGAGAAAGTCAATGTCTGAGCTGGAATTTTTGACACTCTTGCACCATGCTTCCTCCTACTGGAAAAGATGTGAACACTGCATATTGTACAAATCTCATACCTCATGAGAAAGGAAAATACTTTAGATCTATTAGCTGACTTGCTAAACATGGAAATGAACCTATGTGACTTGTGTCTAAAGTGAGTGCGGGCCCTATGCCACTCACATTTCAAACTTCAAGCACAATGTCTTTGCATGCATGATATCCAGTAAAGTTCAACTTCTGTATCAGTTACTGCACTGAATAACTTCAATTGTGGCAAAATGGAGAAGAGATGCAGGTTAACAAGAGACAAATAATAAATTGCGTAAATGATGTCATTGAAGAAAATTAAAGCAAAGCAATTTCACATATCTAAATTTAATTTCAATTCATACTGAAATAAGGGCTCTGAGAAGAGTCTTATGTAAACATCTGCAGAATAATGGAAGATACTGAAGGAGGATTAGTAAATAGCAATAGATTCATTTTGGCATGATTATTCCAATCTTTAATTACATAAGAATTTCTGATGGCTGTGCTGAAAATCATAAGCTTATATTCTGAAAAAAACCATCACCACTGGAATTATTTATTATCTAACCATGTATTTATTTAGGCTTTTCTGAAGTCACTTTCCTTCCACAAAAGTCCACATTTCCACAAAAGTAGCTACGCAGTTATTTTTGTGTTAGTAAAAAACACTTGAGTGGGCTTGCTCCATACAGCCACAAGTTAGACACGATCCCTGATACAATTCATCACATAGACTGACCTGAGCCTCAGGAGACTTCTAATCTTTAAGTATTCCTTATTCATGGAAAGCAAGAAATGAAGAAAAGTGAAAACTGTCTTGAAATTGAGTCATGACTTAATAGGTAGTCATCTACCCACAGGTAGATGACAGGTAATCACAGACCCACAAACAGACACAGCATTAAAAAGCTGTGTCTGTATATATATATACAGACTATTCAAATACACGCTTCAACTTACACTCTTTTGGTAAATGGATAAAGAAATATTTATGGCTGTGTCTAAGCCTGTAAGTTCCAAACATTGAATGAAGCAGATATGTATTGATATGACCCATCTTTATTAATTCAGTGAGGCTCAGGTATATATCTGCACGTATTGGATAGAAGTGCTTGCCTGTATTATGATTGTTGACTTCAAGTAACTACTTACACAAATTTGAAATGCACTAGCATCTCATATTGCTAGGATATGTCAACAAGCCTACTGCTTAAAGTAAAATAAACAAATTCAACTGGAAAAATAGATCAATGAAATCAAGTACGTTCTATAAATAGGGTATCAGAGAAGTAGTAGAAACTAACAGGATCAATATGATATAACAGTTTTAGTACAGAAACAGTATGAGAAAGCCTAATACTTTGGTCCCACCCATATGAATTGAAGATTTTATTCTCCCTGTATTCTCTTTTCCACTTCACCCTCACCAGCTCCCCAGAAATATATAAACAAAAAGGACAATAAACTGCCCCTGAGGGCTTCAAGAGATAACAATATTTGGAGTCTGTGCTTCAGTAAAAAGTACAGGATCATGGATGTTAGAAAATAACGTATGCTTTTCTGAAGAGTAAAATTAAAACTGTTTATGCATGTGTCAATATTGCCCATTTAGCCTGACCAATATTCCATTCCAGAGCACATCACATATTCCAATGGAGGACAGATTAGTTCCAAGTTATGAAAATAAATAACTCAGTGTGAAATAATGAATGCTTTTTCTTCATACACTACATTTTATCTTTCATTCAGTTTTGTAACACAAATGTATTGTGCACAATCTTTAAGAAAAATCAACATATAAAAGTTAATTGGAGTAAACTGTATAATAGACAGTTATAACAGGCTATGATAGAAATTACCTTACCAGTAATATTCTGGTGCAATCCTTTCTCATTTCAGACTTGCATGTTTTGAGTAATATGCTTCCTCAAATGCAGCAGTAGCATATTTCTAAGTTTGAAAAACTGTTGACCTAGATGGCAAAACAAAGACACAAAATTAATGGTAACTGAAGTAATCAGCCCTGTTCATTGTCAGTCTCATACTTAATTTATCAAATATATGACTTATAAGAAAGTTGTGTGAGTCTAGAAAATCTAGTTGTTAAATACTAGACAGAATAAGCAGTAGTAGTTCTGTGTAAAAAAGGCTTGCTTTTTCCTGTTCTAACAGTATAAACTAAAAACTCTGCTATAGCAAAATTGCTGTTTGAGCTTTTTCGTAAATATTGGTATCTGAAATATAAGTCCTATATCAAAACTGATTTAACTCCTACTTTTGTTAGTGTTGTCTAAGTAAAATTCCTACACATAAAATAATGTGACATATACAACCTTCTCCAGGGAAGCTGGAATATTACTTAATAAACAAGTTTACTATGCTACCTACGATCTCCCTTTAGCATAACATCATCCTGCTATCTGCCTTGAGAAGAAAATTAAGAACGATGAAATAAATCTATGACACTAGAACCCAGGTGACACTGTCCCTCAGTTTATTTTGTTCTCTGAAAGCTCAGATTTAGAAATACCTAGAAGAGATACCCATAAGAGAAGAGAGACCTACAAGGACTCACGAGAGACAAAGCTGAAATTTGAAAGTGCTAAGAATAATCTCACACTTCCATCAGACAGGGATACAGATGATATATCATTGGTACTAAGTGATACCGCTGAGTTTTTTCCAAATACTATTTAACCTCTTGCCTAATCTTTTAATCTTGTGCTACATAAGTAAACACCAAAAATATCCCTCTGCCACCTTAATGTGAACTCCAAAAAAAAAAAAAAAAAAGTAAAAAAATTACCAAGTTTTTCAACACTTTATATAAGCTTATTTCCCCCGCATACATGCATATATACATGATTTGTTTTTCCATATATAATCAACTACAGTGATACCTTCCCTGCCTCATTTATTGGTTGATTAGATGACTTCATGAGGTTGGCACCTGCCTGTTCGATGTATTGCCAAGGAACTCTATTCTAGGCAATAAAGAAAGATTGGCCCATGCAGCATTTACACTAATCCATCATTTTTGTCTCTATGGAAACATATGTCTTACAGCTTTCCCAAGCTAATAGTAAAGTTAGCTTCTGTCATGTTCTTTCATTTCAGAATCTTGCCCCTAACCATCATATGATATTTTATTTTTAAGACTGTCTTTTTTGGAAAAATTACATGGAGAGCTACAATTTGCCCTTTAGTTCCGATTAGTATTTGTTTAACTTGACTGAGTTCACAGATATCTTTTTAGTTTGCAGCCACAATTCACCACACAAAACCCACAGAATACAGTTCTTGATCTCTTCTCTGATCCATTTTGTTACCTGAGTTGTTAGTGATCTTCTACAACATTCAAATTTTTTGCTTCTTAATTTTTCATATCTACAAGCTCTCTATTTTCAAGAGCTGTAGATCTTATTGATTAATGAACTCTTTTTCTATCTCCTATAAAGACGTATCCTCTGGTACGTGCCAGAGAACACTTTTCCAGTCAGGCCAGAAGTCAACCAAAACGTGCATCAGTGACCTAGGAAATAAATATACTTCGTGTACTAAAAGTTAATGAAATAGCTGTAACTTTTTCAGACTAATTCTCCTGACTGCTATAGTTTATAAGGTGTCAAAATAGATCTTTTCTTACTTATTTTCACATCTAAACGGTTACTTATCTTAAGCAGTCTTCAAATCATCTGATCTTCTATTTTCACGTTTTCGTTATTTCCTTTATAACTGACCATAGCAAGTTTCTTAAACATGTGCCCAGGTCCTTCAGACCACATACAGAAGAAGGGTAGTTACATGTAGAGCTGATTTCAAAAGCTTTCAAATAAATAAAACTGTAACAAAATTGTTCTTTTTATTTTCAGCACCAGGTGAAGGTTGGTATCGTGGGAAAAATATGTACTATGCTCCTACAGCTCTGAGGATCTTCAGCTAAGAGGAAATTTGGTGCTGTTCATTATCGACAGAGACTCATGGCAAAACATACAGAAAAGCTCCCATGGGCTCTCTTGCTGCAGTGAACATTGTTGCATTAAAAAAAATAAAAGTGAGCTCTTCCTAACAGTGTAGTCTCTCCACATTCTCCCAAAACAAACAACCAAAATGGCAGTCTGGATTCATCTTCAAAATTCCAACAATTTTCCTCCACCTCACCAGAAAGAAAGTCTTCCTTCTCAGTCAACTGAAGCTCATTAGAGCAGCCCTTCAAGAAAACATCTTGACTTCATCATGCCTTTATAAGATCAAATCCATCACAACAGCAGACACGAGCGCAAGATGAATGTATTTCAAATAGTTTACATCTCTGTGATATTCAGAGCTCTTTTCTCTGAAGTCTATCAGAAAGTGGTTCAGAGCTCCTTGAACAAAACCTTCTAACTTGACTTGATTAATTAGTATAGTCAGAAGCCTCTTACAAGACTGGTTATAACTTAATTAATTGCCTAATGTTTCTTCTGCCTTAGGAAATCTGATTAATGGTCTTCAAATATAACATCTGGTCATACAGTAAAGCAATCATTCACTCCTCTAGTGGCACGCAGATCATAAATGCACCAATAGATTGATGTAAATAATGTACACAAAGCAGTCTGCTACTGCTGCCTCTGTTGTTCCAGCACGTAGCACCCATTTTAAGGCACTTTTCTATGCTTGATGTTCAGGCACTCAATCAACTTCCTTCGTTTTATATGTAAATTAGTGCACCTCCCAACAAAATATTTATATAACCCAGCTTGTACAGACTGCCTTTTCAGAGCTGACACTAGCTACAGCCTCAAACAACACAACTACATAAAACATAATTGACTGATCCTAGCTTTCTCTCAAGGATGTTTTGTTTCTGCCAACTCAAATTCTTTTTCTTCAGAGAGCCATGTAAGCTACAACACTGCTTTTGAATAGAGAGAAAAAAAAATGTGTTGTTAGAATGAGTCCATAAAAATCACTCCGTAGTCTATATGAGATCCTAGGTGATTTGGATGACCCCACATGTTTAAAGAGAGCTTCAACACTTGGGCATCTGTTAAAATGCGTACGTTTACAGCTGCTTATGCAGGTGCACCTGTGAGTCAACCCATTTTACAGTTCCAACTAACATGGAGCCATTGCTATTTGGTGCCTGCCTAGGATAAGTAGTAGGTTAATGAACTTAG
Source organism: Chrysolophus pictus (assembly GCA_037305975.1). NCBI lineage: Eukaryota > Metazoa > Chordata > Aves > Galliformes > Phasianidae > Chrysolophus > Chrysolophus pictus. The sequence continues at coordinate 7,356,100 of CM074580.1, forward strand.
GATGAAAAACCACACAAAGTCCCTCTGCAGGATCTGATGGAGAAGCACAGAGATTGTGCATTGTGTCAAAAACTGGTTAATATGGCTTAAAATGAGAAATTCTCACTTAAGATAGCTTCCAAGGCACCCAATCTCTAAAAAGTAGTTGCTATCTGTGAACTGCAGCTTCCATTCCTGTAAATTTGAAGCACTTCAGAGAGAAAACTGAATTGTGTAGTCTTCTATCAAAGCAGCAACCTTCTTCTTATTTGAACACTAGCATCTTCTACAAAGTGCCTTAAATTAGGAATAGAGTTTTTATGTTCTAGTTTTCAAAATGTGAGTTCAAAGTCAAGCCTTGGGGGCTAACTTCTAAATTTTAAAAACGAAGTAATTAATATCCTTAGATTCTAATAAATATTCCCATGACTAGAACTTGTTCTTAACATGCTCACTTCCAGATATTTGTGAAAAATAAAAGGAGTGATTTCCAACCTCAGAGAAAGGTGAATTACAACTAATTTTTCCTCCCTTATTTGTTATTGTGTATTCTTCACAATTTCACAATTAATGTCCATAAAATACTTTTAGCTTCAAACCTATGAACATAGACTGCTGCACATATTGGCAACCATGCCATGTAAAATTCTGAGAAAGTTGCTTGGTCTGGAATTAACTACTTTCTACCACATTAGAACATTATGCATTCACCTTCCATAGGAACAGGTTATATTTTCATATATCGCAGTAAAAATAATAGTAACTAAAAATCATAACTTCACTTAACAGCATCAATATATTGCTATCTCTTCAGACCAGACACTAAAAAGACACATTATTCACTTCATAGGTGGTTATGTACGTCCCCCTAGCACAAGTATTTAATGATTTATAGTGGTGATTTCTAAAACACTTCTTCAGACAGATTTGTGGGAGTTATTCTGGGTACAGGAAGGCACCTTCATTTCTTGAGACTGCAAATCTGGAAAAATATTCGACAAATGTGAAAGATAAAGTCATGTTTTGGAATCAAGACAAAATGGAGAGTAAAATGTACTGCCTAGGATAATGGCTATTAAGCTATTTAGAGTGTTTTCAACAGACAGCACTCATTTTTTATCCTCCTCGCTTGAAGAAGCCAAATGACAAAGCACCCATTTGTGGCAGTTAGTGACCAATAACGTCTGAAGCATTCAGGACAGAAAATTCTTGTGTTTATTTTTGTCCAAATTAGTTTGAAGGACGCCTGAACGGGAAAAAGATCATCAGGGTCAATCCCATGATGGATATTCTACTCTGAATAGTCTACAGTATTCCCTAAATAAGGGGGACAAAAAAGAAAATAGATCAAAGATTCGTAGTAAAACTTTAAAAAGCAAGAGAAGAAAGAGGCTATTCTTCCTGGCTTAATAGGAGAACACTCTGTCTAAAGCCAGAATTCCTACATGGGACCACTTGATACATCAAACTGATCCAACCGGCAGCCAAAAGAGCCCATAGGATGGCCTGACTTGGCTAATCAGCTTTTTCTCAAAGGAAGGCAGGCAGCAGATGAAACTGAAAAGAAAAATGCAGTGGTAGCACATAAACACTCAAACCCAGGTCCTGGTGCAGCCCACGCCTAGAATCCAGAATTAGGTCCAGTTGCACAAACAGAAAGGACAGCCTACACTGACAGATGGTGAAAGGATCGCTGTGCAAAGCCTAAACAAAACCAGAACAAATGGGCAATTCAGCCCTGAAAAAGCAAACAATCTTTTCTCTATTGTTCTGTTGTTTCAGGGCTATGTCTGCTGCCTGATTCCTACATCGTATACTCTTAGTCTGTAATACACTTAAAGTAGAAAGATAGTGCATTCTTGGAAGTCTAAAAAGCATCATTTCCAAAGCTCATAAACTTTCGTTATCAAGTCACTGATTCCATACCATACCACTAACTACACTTAAATTCATGTAATACAAAAATATTGTATGAGATTTGATGTCTTTCCCTTCAATCAGTTGTGAATTTATATGATAAATACCGTTCTATATAAAAGCAAAAATATATATATTCTTTGTCTTCAGTGACATTAAATCTAACATAGGATGAACTTGTATATTAATTTGTTATAGAAGCCATTAGAACAGTAATAAATTATACGTCATTAAGAATAGAGCTACTGAATGCCTTTTGAATCTGCTGCTGGTAATTCTTGCTGTCAAAACATTGTATAACACAGCCTTCAAAGAACAGCTGTAGAATGTAGCTGAAACTGGTGAAATTGTTTTGCAAAGGGTCAGTAGTAAATTGATCTGCATATTTATTATTCAGATTAAGCATTCCAAAAAAAAATTCCTATTCTATTAATTAATGATATGAAAACTATTCTATCCAGAAAGCTGTGAAGAAATAGCCTTTTGGAGTCTTATTGTTTCGTGGGCAGAGCTTTGAATGCCAAATGGAACTTCAAAGTTGCTCATATATTTGCTAAGAAACAAACAAGTTGCTTTCCTAGTCCTCACTTCTGTTATGCATCTTCTACGGCTATTCTTAATAGCTAAAAATAAATATAAAAGCTTCCAAAAAAATAAATTATTTGAAATTAAATATAAATTTAAATAATCTAAGTACTAACATGTACAAAATACCTTTAATTAGATCAAGTGGTGCAACTGTGAAAAGAAAAAAACAAGCTCCTAACAAACACTTGAGCAAGCTTTCAAACACACAACACTTCTAAATTAGTTCGTGTGTTACATGTATATGCAAATAGACCAAGCAGATAGAGTTAAAGAAACACTAATGACAGACCTATGTCCAGGTTTGGTCTTTTTGTTGCAATTTACTCCAAAATTCATGCATTTCAGAAATCTGAGATGGCCCGGTTACATCAGATGCATTATAAACAGTTCTGGGAGAGCAGATTCTTTAGCCCCATAGGCAGTGCTGAAAATTAAAACCACAATCTGTCCAGCTCCCTCTGTTTGCCAGTTGTAATTAAATAGACTTTCACAATTCATATTTTCCCATAATATTTTGCATGTGATTAAGGTGATTTCTTTTGAAACTAACTTATTAAAACACATTTGTCTATTTATAGTAAGAGAGGACTTGTTTAATTTAGTTCTCAAGATCTCACGCTGAAGACTGATATTTGATATTACAACAAAAAATTTGTTTGGAAATTGTAAACTGGCAGATTTTCCTTACATTAAGAGAGATGCACCAGAAGTACATTCTGCTCACTGTTTTCTGGCAGTATGAAAAGTACATTACTATATAAATAAAAGATTTAACCACGCTTGCAGTTGCAAAATTTATGTCTGCTCCTCCAAGTATGTGTGGTCCAGTGGAATTCAACTCCCTGAACCAATCTTTTACAAACACAATAAACTTCCTTCAGGCAAGAAAGCTGCTTTTTTATTTATGAGCATATAGTTAATATTACAAGCAGCTATGAAAGTGAAGAAAAAACATCAGAACATGTGAAGCATCAAGACATTCCAAAACATGTATGCACAGAAGAGGCTTTTAAAGTTCAGTTTTAAAAATCATTCTGTTTTGGACACTATTTAAAAAAAAAGCAACATTTTTTTTAATACTAACCTATGGCATAATGATATAGCTTGGAGTCATTTCTAGCTCCATCATTCTCAAGAAAATGAATAAGCAAGTAAAACAATGATGGGAACCTCAGCAAGTCTGCAGAAGTTCCTTATCTCGCTTCTCGAGATATTCAAGGCTTGTAGAAAGATGCAGTTCTTCTGTCCTGCAGCTATGTTGAAACATTCCTGACTAAAATGTCAAAACCAAGACAAAATGAACATGAAAGCTGAAGGTAATGCCAGGCCCCAGAATAATTATCATTTATTTCAAGGGCATAAATAGGAATTAAATTGGCCCTCTGCAGAGAAGCAAGTTTCAACTTAATGGGACTCTTCTGAAAAAGTAATGGTGGATAATATCCCCATGAAGCCAAATGTAGTCACTGTTTCCACAGACTGCTATTGGAAATATTTCACGGTCTTAGAAATGTTTCCTAACTTTATAAGGTTTCTTATTAAAATATAGAAATTATTTTTAAAAATATCAATGCAAGCATTGTTTTCTCTAAGGATCTAAATCCAGCACAAGCGATCTGCACACTCTTCTGTATCAAATCATTTTGGGGAGTTTTTCCCTCACATCCATATAATCTGTTCAGTCATTGTTCACATATATTTATGATACTTAGCCGTATGTTCTCATTAACTAATCACTAATCATCTCTCTTGATAGGGAATGCTATGCTTAAAACACTAGATTTTCATTCTCATTTCATGCTTGATTGTAACACTGACTATAAGGTTGTAGAACATCCTCCCCCCCAACACTACTCTGGGTAAATCCCATCTGATACAGCATTGCTGCAGCCAGCCATCATCCACGTGTCACAGTCTGTGGGAAAAAGAACAGCAGTTTACCTCTATTCTACAATATCAAGGACATTGTTGTAGAGAGAAGCACTATATCACACTAATCACGTAGTTGAAGAAACTGTATTTCTCATTCAGCATAAACTGGCAATTGTAACTCCGAGGAATCACTCTAGGTGTTCTGAATTAAATTAAAATTTTTCTCTAAGAGTTAGTATGTGCCAAGGCCCAGCTGGGCAAAATGATTTCTCCGTGTGTATTTTCCATTTTGCCTAAATTCTGTTAGGTTGTAGGGGATTTGAAACTTCTCGCGGGATAATGTTCATTGCAAAAGTAATTGAGATAGCAATTCTTCTGAAGATTCTGAGCATTAAGAACAAAAGTAAACGTTATGTTTGCTTAACTAGAATTGCAAAATCTTCGCAATGCTTTTAACGTTTATTATCTCAGTTGTAGACAGAAAACTAGGTAATCAGGTAGGTTAAAATGACTCCTAAGTGTACAATTGTATCCCTAGTAACTACCTTGGATAGAAGTCTCATAACAGCAATCTAATCTACAGCACCTTTCATCCAAAACACATTTCACCTATCGTGTTTCTGACTGAAACGCAGTTACCAGGAAAAATATAACTGCTTAATAAAGCAGAGAAACCAGAGAAAGTTTAGAGGACAGAATTAAAATGAGTTTCAACTCATTTCAGCAACCTCAAGAAGAAAAATTAAGACTTTTGTTTCACCAGACTATTCAGGTAGAGCCACTATCCATCTTACAAAGACCTATAATTACCATTAAGTTGCACTTAGCGCACTGAAGACCTCAATAATTTTTGGACAGGAGAGAAATGCTGTTGAATTTTTCAAGCTGTTTCAAGTTTATATGCAAAGAGCAGGTTTTAAGAGACAGTGCTTTCAGTTTCCACTCCTATGGGATATCATAAACTGTTCCTGTTTCAAGTTCAAAGTCAGACAGGTTAGCTTAACTTTTGGATAGTTTCAATATCTTACTATATGCTGAAACAGAAGAAAATGGAAGCAATGACATCCATTTTCAGTAGCAGCCTGTTATCTCCCGCCTAAGCCAAGTACCTCCCTGTCCTAACATGAAACTGCTACTGAAGGTCAGGACTCCTGCTGGGCCAAAGCTGAGATCTCATAATTGGGTCACACACACAACAGGAACAGTCACCAGTAACATGATGTCCGTTGGCTGTTCATGCAAGAATTTGTTGCAATTCTTTCTAACTGCTGACAGTCTCTGGATTATATTTCTATTTTTCTACACTTGGCAGAATTATCTGCATGCATTACAATATACACAGGGCTCAGGTTTGACCATCTGGCCAATGATGTCAAGCTGAGACATTTTCCAGTAGCAGCATCTGGGCTCCCTACGAAAAACAGCATGTTTGCAGCTTTGGGCCTGTTATATGGTAGGGCTACAGGTGCATATCAAGGCTGGCAGATTTCGCATTGCCTTCTTTTGACTCATCTTTAACTCCCTAATATTTTCTCTGTAAGGCTACGTATGAGCATATTTATTAGGTAAAGGTCTAATAAGGAGCTAAAGCTTACCCTATGTATTTCTCTCTATGTTGTATATCACATTCATGCACTTGATACTCAAGATAAAACTGCTATATGGGGACAGGTCTGGAAGCACGTAGCTCTAGAAGAAAAAGCTCAGCTTTCAACATGTGTGTAAAGTAATAATTCCCATACAAATATCAGTTTCCAGTAAAGTCCAAGTTGTTTTTTCTGCATACTTGTATAGATACTTTTGACAAATGGAGAAAAACAGGGTTGAACGGGATTCAGCTGTTTTGGAGGGAGTAGCTATTTGCAAAACAATCATTACATTTAAAAAATAATAAAGAAAAACAGCTAATTAATGAGAAAAGACAACTAAAGGTGATGTGTCCTGTTCCCTACATGAAACAAATACATAAAGAGGACAGAAATTGGTGGTTTTGCATGGAGACAGGAAAAGGCAGTCAGATTCCAGTCCATAATTAGTCACAGTACACCTTCAGCTGTATAACAACTTTGGCTACCATAGTACATATAACAAATGGTTGCACTCAGATACCATTCAAGATAATCACAAAACTATCTATACTTCCCAATACCTGGCACATGTCAAACACGGGCAGATGGTATAGTGTTTATTCAAAAGGGAGTTCAAATAAAAGGAAACATAAAGACCAGAATTAAAGACTGAACTCTGTAGCCTCTACAGAAATATGCCATAGGATTTTTTCCTCATATATTGCATGCCATTTATTTCTGTGTGACCTTAGTGAGATGTACTTTAGAGTTCAAGAAGTACCTTGTAACAAAAGATCAGGAAGAAAACCACAGAAGCTAGTTGATAAGCCTGATTTGTCCCTTGGAATTTTATCACCTTTTAAAATCACTTTACAGAGAGAAATGAATAGATAACTTTACCAAACAATCTAAAAGTATATAAATTTAATATTTATTAATGTATTAACATTAGCAATCTCATCAGAAGATAACTTCTCTGTTTAATTCTGCCACAGCAGCCCAGCACATGGGATAATTGCTTACCTCAGACTAGAAAGGCTAGTCTCAAAATTAACCCAGCTGCTTCCCTGGGCCCTCTACAACAACTATTCCACAGAGACTATGCAATATATCTGCCAGAAATACAAGTGCACAGAGCAGACAATGAGTTCATGGCAGAGCATTTGGATGAGTTACTCACATATCATGAACAGAAAAGGGAATATCTTGCTATTATACCAGCAGGCCTAAAGATACAGTAGTGTGCTAGCTCCCAAGTGTCAGGAACAAATATGTCCCCATTGGAGGACTACTGTGATTCAAAGTGCATAAAATATATCCCTTATGTACAGATGCTGCTTGTCCTGTGTTGCGGAGAACCACAGCAGGAATTTTATGTTTGAACATATGGACGAGTTAGTCATGCCCTATCTACTCAGAGAAACAAACAGCCAAGCTAGATGGCTTGCAGGGCAGAACAGTTGGTTCTTTTCCCCCCTACAACCTAGCAAAAGGCCACAGTGGTGGTACTGAATTTTTATTTTAATCATAGTAATGGATGCAGTTTCTGACTGTCTGGCCAACTGAGGGCAGAGAGATGGAAAATTTTAACCACATACTGTGTATTACTCAATTGATTCACCCTTTTTCAGCTTCCTTCTCAAGGCAAGTGGTTCTTGTCCTCCACACCACCACGACCACCTCCCCCCAAAAAAGACTGTATTGCAGATTTCTGTGACAAGGTTGGTTGTTTTGAGCAGAAAACTCATATTTCAAACTGTATGAATTCAGTGCACTGACCCCTGACAGGTCAAAGAGAACAGATCAAATCCACTTGATACAACACTGCACAATGTTATAGGTTGCCACAGATATCTGTGACCTTTTGCCTGGACAGGTAATTCATTTTGGTGAAATAACAAAGCTTGAGGAATGGATTTGGTATTACAATGATAGAACCACTCAACAGTCTGATTTTTAAAGATTTGAAAAAAAGAGTTCTGTATTATTTGTGACAGTTTAACACGTTTATGTCCTTCTGTATCAGCATAGTACATTGTGCCTTATTGTTCATCATGATCTACCACCAGGACCAACCCATCTGATACACAGTCTTTCAAATATAGTAGCTCTAACCTTAGAGAGAGAACAAAGGCTACAAAATCCATTTGTTGCATAAGTGTCATGCTTAGAGTTCATTCTCTATTGATTTTTCTAATCTGGAGACTTTTGGGAATGTTTTATTTTTATTCATTTTCAGATATATTGTGCAGCATAACATGAAACCTACATTAAATGAAAATATGACTGTCATGAAATGAGGCTTTGAAAAAAATGTCTATTTTAAGAGTTGTACAGCTGATTGCTCTTCTGGTCCACCCGACACACATTCTGAACTAATGTGTATCAAAAAAGCATGCTTTTATTTGTCATTCTGTACTTACTGGCTCAGCTCTCTCTGCTTCTAACATTACCAGCAGTTCATTTTGCTTTGATTCGCAGCATGAATCAAGGATAACTGGTATCATAAATAGGTTGGAAGAAATAAAAATTAGAAAACCAAATATTGAAGTGATTAAATCTATCTTTCATAACAGATTAGAAAGAGATGGGAAACCATACCTGCGGTGCTTCACTGAAAGTCAGAATACGCCTCTGATTCAATCCCTGAATACAATTCTTAATGCTCACTTCATCAATACTGAAAAGTATTCTGCAACAGAGTAAAGATTTAACCGACTTTTCCATAAATAAAAATCAGAAGAGTACTGTGTACATATCTAAAACCAGAGAAAGCCTCATTTATCTTGAAACTTCAGGATTCAACTGAGCGTAAGCAGATATAAAAAAACAAGAGTAAGACATTTCTTTCTTTAATTGTACTCTGACTTTTTCACATTTATGAAATAGACACTCTCTTGCTGTTAAGACTCAATCTCGAGTACAGGCTTCGCCCCTGCTTGGATTTCAACTAGCTACAAAAATAATGAGCTGCTTTTCAAGCTCTTATTTTATAGGACTCATCTTTATTAGCGAAATGAAAATAATGCAAAAAGTTTCAGCCATCTTCAACTTCTACATGGCCCCTTCAGGGCCTTTTCTGTCCTAGCTCCCCTGGATTCATGGACATTAGCCCAAACCAAAAAGATAAGGAAAGATTTAATTAGACGCTTGCTAGCACAACTCCATTCTATTCAGCTCAAGTTTCTGGTACCATAACTATCACCAGAATCGCTGAACATGTCACCAGCAATCACTTGGGAATTTAACGTAGAGACAAAGACACAATTTTGAACAATATAACTGAGGAGTCCTGAATTCACTGCTGTAGTCTCACAGCACATCATTCTGTTACACATTCTCTTCACATTCACCAGTGAAGTACAGTGAACATACAGAAGTATGTTACTCCTCAGTAAACATTTTTCTGACAGTAACATGCAGTGCTCTCAAATGGAAAGGTACTTACTTAGTTTTATTAGATTTCCCAGGTACATATGGAGCTCTTTGCAATGGTTTCATAACCTACGTGCCTACGTATCTCTTCAATGCAGTGATAAATGCAAGAACACTGAGATACCATGAAGTGGTATAATGTTGAATGCCTACTATACTTCCAAATAAATACAATTGGATGCATCTAAAATGTTAAAAACATCTTTCCTGGTTCTCATGCAGGTAAGCTTTAAACTGATTTTAATAAACAAAAGTTATGCATCATGCTTACAGTAAATTACAAAAAAAAATATAACCCAAGAAAGACAAGAACAATCTGCATTCTGAGCTGAACTTAGCTGAACGACTGCTGTGATCATTTTCTGTAAACACTCGAATTTGAAGCAATTTTTACTATTTCTGTACTCGTTCTGTTAATGCACTTAACATCCAAGAAAAGCAAACTTCAGTGAGAATATTCACGCTATAAAGCAAGCCCAAAGCTGTGAAAACCTTATCATTAGTTTTAACATCACAGTGTGTAATTCCAAGTTTGCTTATTTCAGGGTAACAGAAACTTAAGCTTCCCAAGCACAGAGAACAATCTCTGCTCAACACAAGTTAACTCTGAGTTTACAACAAACAAATCAAGAGTCTGTTCAAAGTAATTACACGTGGTTGATTTAAACTTCAGATTATTCAATGATCTGTGTTCAGATCAAGTTCTGTGGATTATTTAATCAGCTCCAAAGGAAAAATGGATTTATTTTGCCTTAATGATTTCATTTTTAGAACACTCCTCCGGGATTAGCAGTTTTTCTTGCCCATACTGGTCCTCTGAAGCTCAGTTCCACAAGGTGCTAGCTTTCACCACTTCAGAAGACTCATACCCAAAAGTCTTGAGAACTCATCAGTGCAGCAAATTGCTAAAGCGTACAGCATCTGGCTTACTAATAGTTCTCCATTTGCAGTTCTATCATTTTGGATCATCTGAGTAATATTTCTTCCTGTAAATTTTATCTCATTGAAAGATTTTAGAAATAGTGCGTTTCAGTGAAATTTCCCTTCCAATTCTAAAGGCTTGAGAGCCACCTACTGGAAGTCCAAATCTCAAAGTCCTTCTCATCATTGTAGTACCTCTCAGCGGTATCACTCCTGATACTTTTTATAGTAGGACAGATTCCACTTCCAGTGGAATTTAGACATTTGCATTTTATTTATTTATTTTTAACAGCAACGTGAACCAGGCTTCAAGATATACAAATCAAAGTAGTAAATGAAATAAAAATAATAACCCTAGACAGAATAGGAATTAAGTGTTGGACTTTGCTTTTACAGTCAAGAGGAGCAGGTAACAGCATTTGCAAGTACCATACAGTGATTCATGTGCCTAACTTATTTTGCGAGTTTTCTGGTTCAACTAAGATGCCAGAAACAAACTGTTTCTGAAACCAATCATAGTTTGCAATGAAATATAAAAGCTAAACATCAACTTGAATTAGTCAATTATTTCACAAATCTAGAATTCACTCTGAATTGGTTCCAGCATAATCTTTAAGCACAGTAAAGTTCAGCCAGTATCTGAAATTACAACTGCAAACAGATAAATAACTGAAGATTTATTTATTTATTTATTTAAAGCCTCAAACAGGTTCAAAAAGACAGATACCAAACGACAAAAAGGTGAAATAAAGCAGCCAAGCAGCAGCATGGACAGAAAAAGAATATTATCTTGTCCAGAGTGAAAAACGACAAGATTAAAAAAGGCATATACACTTACATCAACATACTTGTTTCCTTTTAGAAGTTTTCCTGGCAAATCAAGACAGTAATAATAAACCCTGTTCCACAAATGACTTATAAGAGGGAAAACTATTCCCTGAGATAAGAAAACTCTTTCTGCTCCGTTAGCATATAACACCCTGTGTATTGAGACTAATGTCTTGCCTGGCCTGCCAAGCCAGTCCTGCTTTGAATGGTTATCAAAAATATATTTAACATATACAGATAATATACATATAAATATATACATGTAGGCAAAGCAAAACTGGGAAGTATTAACTGAAAGAAAAATTATGTCCAATTATTTACCAGAAGCCATAGCATATGCTCCAAGAAAACTTCGTCTAATACAGACCATCACTGCCATTTACCATGATATTTACAAGCACAGCAATTTCAAGATGAAATAACACTAAAAAAATCTAGTTTCTTCTGCAGCATGCTTAAGGATATTTAGTATGTCCATATACAGGACATTTATCAGTCAAGATACTTTGCTTTGTAGATAATCTATCCCTATTCCAGATTTACTCTGGAAGCGAGAAAGGAGATCACTCTTATTGTTTGTACTTCCCCAGTGCTGAAGCTGATTAGTTTGTGAAAAAGATGACAGTGCACATCGTCGTGACATTCCAGAGAACATAATCAAAGCAGAATATATGCTTCCTGAAGTAATTATTCTCAAGAATCCCACATGCAAGCTTTCTATCTTCCCTAGCAGGAGTTCTGCAGTGTAATGAAATAGCACTGGGATGCAAACCAAGCCTTTAAACATGAACTGGCAAATTGTTTATGCCTCTTGGGACAAAGCAAAATTATAAGAGAAAAAAGAAGTATTTCTGCTTGTAAAATATATAACTGTAACTTGCAACAAACAAGGAAATGAAGATTCAATATGCCTTTTGTGATAAGTGTTTCATGTTTTCTGTCAACACTTGCAGGCTTATGTAAATGCAGGACAGTCAGAAGCCAAAGGAAAGCTGTATAAGTTTTAAGAAACAAAACCTGCAAAGAAATAAAAATGGAAAGAAAAAGAGAAGAGGTGGAGATTTCTGAGAAACAGAGACGTCCAGTTTGGCTTCAGATACAAAAGGACCTTTCTAAAGTCCTAACATGTGATTTCCTAAGGAATTCAATATTAGTTTTGTCATGTCTCTCTCCAGACAAGGCATTCAGCATTGAAAGCTTTTAAAAAGAAGAAATTTAAAAATTCCTTAAATGTAATACTCCTTTAAATTAAGCAAGTTTGAAAAGATAATTATTATTCTGAACGTAGAGGTCTTTAAAGGACTCTATTATAATGAAAATGAACTGTGTTAAGGATACTGATTTTAGTTTCAAAAGCACTCGCAAGAGAAAAGAGAAACAGGAAGGGAAAATGTTGTTTGTTTTCAATTTATAATTTTCAGTCCTACTGTAAATAGGCTGAATACCAGAAGTGAAGAAAAAAAAAAGGCTTTAGATTGTTTCATAGTAATGACTATGGTTGTTGAAATAGATGATAATACATCAGATCTCCCTATGAAGGAAAAAAAAGCATTTCAGTGACTTTGAAGCTGCATTGATTTACACCAAGTTTATCCTGCACAGTTCTGGTTACATGGGAAGGCAAATGGGAGGAAAGAGGAGGAGAAATAAATTATTTTTATTTGTATTTAATGAAATTTGGCTTACAGGCTTTATGTGACTCAGTACTGAACATCTGGGATTGATCATAGGATCACAAACTGGAAAGCAGTCATCTGGCTTCTAGAAATACAACTTTCAGTTCCTGCTCCACAGCTTTTTTTTAAATGATAAACTGAACTGCAACAGCCATTTTAAGTCTTCTTAATAGCTGTAGCCTCATTATTTTCCACATTGTGGCATCAGACAACTATTAAATTTTATTTAATTCTGGAGTGGCAGTGAGGATTGCTCTCTGTACGTACAAAATTAATTCAATATTTTTTCCCTTCAAGATTTTATTAAACAATGATCATCGTGGGACTTCATTTTTTATTAGTTCCATTCCTCAAAAACATCATGGGAGAGGCCCAATATGTAATGCAAGATGCAGCACTGATGAACTACATAGACCAGCGTATCCTATCTTTGGAGGTATGTGTTACCTATATCACTTAGTAATACTGCCTAAATACGGATTTGAAAATGCATTGAGGGGGGTGAGAGAGGATAAATACTGAAGTGTTTGTATTCTAATCAGTATCAGGAAGATAAGTTTCCAGCTTTTTCAAGTAAGTACGGTTGCTAAACCTTTAACTATAATGACTCCCAGTTATTATTTATTGTACAGTATCATTTCATGGAGTTCTATTTTATGGCATTATCACTTGTTTGTTTTTGACACCATTGGTGAAACTTAGCCAAATATGCAAGTGTTTAACATCAGTTAAACATCAGATGGAGTCAGTCCATCTGAAGGAATGGTCTAATTATATTGTTACCAGTAGAATTGCTGTCAGTTACTAAGGAGACAGAAAACAATGCCCACTAAATTTCTGTGTAAAGATAAACCTGGTCAAGAGAGTAATTTAAGATACATTTGTATAGAACAAATCCTTGAATTAGGATTTGAAATATTCCTCTTGCAGCTGCAAGACAGAAACAGGTATTTGCCTTAAGCTATATGAAAATATCAGTGCCTCACAAAACTTGCAGAAGTCTTCTATGGACAACTAAATCTAAATTCACCCAAACCTGCACTTTTTTTTTTTTTTTTTTTTTTTTAATACAGCCAAGACTTTGACCAAAAAAACTATCTCATATCAGAATTCCCATCTTCCCAAAACCACACTAAGTAGGACCCTGGTCAGAAGAGGGCTATTTATGTGAAATCTTCAGCCTTGTAGATTTCCTGCAGAAAAAAATTTTTGAGACTGCTTCACCAGTAATCCTACAGGAAGAGTTTCAGGAAAGCAAGTAGGCAGAGATCGTGTGTCCTTAAGACTCTGGCTATTCCTACTCTCCATGCACGTAAGCAGAAACAGACAAATGTTTTCAAATAGAGGGTGGAACTGTAAAGGAGGAGATAGCAGAAATTAAGTAATTGTGAATGAGACTGACATCTATAGAATGTGTTTCTATGTAAACTCTTTCTCAAGAACAGACTGGAAAAATGCAACCAAGACATACTGGATTATATTGAAGAATTTCAAGACTTTTCAAAGATGGTACTGTCACGTCTGTCAGGACTGAACCGTTACAAGACTGAGGTTAAAGATGAAGTAGAGAATTTGCTAACAAGAGTTGAACGAGCACAGAGGGACATTGACTATTTTGGATCTGTAAGAGATTTTACGACATGCGTAGAAGTAGATGAAGATCTCGTGAAACAGCAGCTACTAGAAGAAGCAGAAGAAAAAAGGAAACTTAAAGTCATACTTAATGCAAGTAAGAACAGTTCACTTGCAGGGATAACAGATTTTCACAAGTCACATGAATACCAAACATAATATGGTTTTCACATGTAAATACTAGTCTTTGAAAAAAGTATATGTTTTATATGTGTGGGAGGGGGACATAGGGAAGAACAGTCCAAATGTTTATTTTGCATATACTCTATGATATATCAGGTTTATTCTTTGAAAGCTTTTACTACAAAAATTTAAATTGTTCTTGCAAAGTCCCACAACAATTGAACAATTGCCACTGCATTTCCACTTACTGAGGAATCAACGTTGGTCTTTGTTTTTCATACTGGCAAGAAATTCATATTGGCTTTAAAAGTGAACTCAAGTTAGTAAAACTTAATTCAGTACTACGTTTTCCTTCTATTTTGCTATTTGCCCTCTTCTGTTATTTTGTTATCCATCTCCTCCACGGTGTATTTCATCGAGAGAGCACAATGGATTAGCTTAGAGAAAAGTTTAATTCTAATTTGAAAGTTAAGTGTAAGGTATCCATTATGAAGAATATGCAATGTACAACTGTCCCCAAACAAGCTAAGTTTGATAATTACAAAGCATCTTTACCTGATTTTAATTAATGGTATATACACAATATATAATTTACATCTACTTGATGTAGTCTGTTCCATTTTTGTTCAAATTTGGCAAGAACAGTTACAGGAGATAGACAGTTCTTTTAAGCTGGTAGGTGAAAGATCTCTAGCATCAATTATACAATTCCACTAGCTTCAAAAGAAATGTGCTGAATTAATTTTACAAATAAGTTCACACTTCTTTAGGCTTTTCCAGCAATGGAGCATTAATGCAGATGGTAACAGAAGTGACCACCAATTCTGCTTCTAAACTGTACTACTATAGTGTTTGAGAGATGTGAATATCAAGACTTCTTTCTTTCCAGATGTACGTTTTTCTGAACATTAGAGAATTTTAATTTGTCTGTGGTAAGGACACTTGGAAAATCATTTTTCTGAGAGGGAAAAATCCCTTTTTAAATGTTATTACTTATAATTTTATTGCAGCAGTTCACAGTAACTTCCTGTTAATACCAGGCAAACGCCTGCCCCTGACGGGGAAACTACTCACTGTGTAGATTTTAAAGTACTTAGGAGCGAGACATTCACAACTCCAGCACACAGTAAGTCTGTCTCTCTTACCATATATAGTACCCAGAAGTTTGGGTTTTTTGATTTGCTGAAGCACTCTGAAATTGGCAATTTTAAATAAATAAAAGCTAAAAATAAAGTCCAACTAGCTTTCGTTCAAGGTCACATACATTTGAAGACAAATATTATATATATTCTATTATGTATATGTATACAGACATGTACATATGAGTACATAATGATTATTTTTACATTCAGTAGTTGATACCCTATTCTGTTTTGCCCTGCTTTGGGTGGAACTGATAAATTCTCTTCTGAATATTATAAGGCTTGTTAATAGCAGGCCTAGAAGGTATCAGTGGAAAATGAGGAAAATTTTTTGTATACTTTCTGCTCACTGTGCTTGTCAGTTCCTTAGTTCCATCCAGCAAGGTGTTAGGAAAGCCAATTTGAGATAACAAGGAGAAACACTTCATAGATTTCAGACAGTAATCCAGTTATTTGGTGTATTTCTCCTGCAGATGAGGAGCGCATTGCTAATACCTACCAGATATTTTAACTCAGTGATTTTAGTTATTTTAATGTATCTAATCAATAAATGCTAGTTTCAAGAAAGCTGTTGTAGATTGCTGGAGAAAGCTGCAACCAGAGTAAGGGACTTCCAGCAAAAAGTCAATGCTTTAGCTGCAATAATATAGGAGTGCTTTGGTAGAGGATATCAGTACACAAATGACATAATGCTTGATTTCTAAAGGCAAATGGAATCTTGCCAATGACTTCAATAGGTTCATATCAGGCCAGTAAGGGAACTGTTTTTTACTTTCTCCATTTCATCTGCTGCCAGAACTTCCTGCCTTAAGGCTTTATTTGTTCTGTTTACTAAAATGGCTGCACTTAATTAAAGGCAATTCGTTAAACTTCAAATAGTGTCTCTTGTAATTCGAATGCCTTTGGTAAACAAGCTTGTTAATATGCTTTGCAGAACAGATTTTTTTTCCCCCAGAAAGACAGTACCCAATAAAATACTCTAAATACTTGGGTCTTCACAAGCTCCGTGCTTCCTGGTCTTAAACTGTGCAAAAAGCATACAAAACACACCAAAGCCAAAATTATCACAGAATTGTAGGGGTTGGTAGAGACCTGTAGGGATCATCAAGTCCAACCCCCCTGCTAAGGCAGGTTTCTTACAGTAGGTCACACAGGCAGGCATCTGGGTGGTTCTTGAATCTCCGTAGAGAGACTCCACAACCTCTCTGGGCAGCCTATTCCAGGGCTCTGTCCCTCTACCAGTAAAGAAGCTCTTCCTTGTGTTAGTGTGGAACTTTCTGTTCTTCCAATTTCTGCCCAGTGCTCCTTGTTCTACTCGTGGTCCTCTTAGTGACAAGGGCTCACTGCCAATCTGTTGTACGCCAAGACGCCCAAGTTCTTCTCTGCAGAGCTTCTCTCCAGCAGGCCAGCCTCTAACCTTACTGACGCATGCAGTTATTCCTACCCAGGTGCAAAACCCTTCTTATACCTTGCTCTTGATAAGCCCACATCAGATTTCTCTCTGCCCAGCTCTCTAGTCTTGTCCAGGTCTCACTGAACGGCAGCACAGCCTACCAGTGTCAGACACTCCTCCCAGCTTTGTATCATCAGTAAACTTACCAAGGCTAGACTCTACCCCTTCCTCCAGGTAATTGATGAAGATGTTGAACAAGACCTGGCCCAGCACCAACCCCTGGGGAACACTGCTAGTTACAGGCCTCCAACCAGACTCTGCGCTGCTGATAACAAGCCACTGAGCTCTGCCAGTCAGCCAGTTCTCAACTCACTTTACATTCCACTCATATCTATCCCACACTTTCTAGTCTTCATTACAAGGATGTTGTGGGAGACCATCAGATATCTTGCTGAAATCAAGATACACAACATCCACTGCTCTCCCTCCATCTACCCTGCTGGTGATGACATTATAGAAAGCTACCAGTTCAGTCAAGCATGGTTTCCCCTTGGTGAATCCATGTTGACTGCTCCTGACAACTTTCTTCTCCAATTGCTTGATGGCATTCAGAACAAGCTGCTCCATCCAAGGATGGAGGTGAAGCTGACTGGCCCACAGTTGCCCAGATCCATACTCCTTGACCTTTTTGAAGACTGGTGTGACATTGACTATCCTCCAGTCCTCAGAGACTTCTCCCATTCTCCAAAACATTTCATAGATTACAGTGTGGTTTGCCGATCATTTATGCCAGCTCCCTCAGCACATGTGAGTGATCCCACTGGGGTTCACGGATTTGTGAGACCATAATTTTGGCTCTCTGATTAGGTCCACATGGACCAAGGGAAGTCCACCCCCCAGACTCTCTCCCTTACCTCCAGGGTCTTGGACTCTTGAAGGGCAATGTTAGTATAAAGGCTGAAGCAAAGAAGGCATTCAGTATCTCCATCTTCTCAACATTCCCATTACCTGGGCATCCACCTCATTCACACACATTTTCCATATTCTTCCTACTATCAACATACTTAAAAAAGCCTTTGTTATCCTTGACATCCTTTGAAAGATACAATTCCAAGCAGGCCTTTAGCCTTCCTTGTTGAAGGCTCGCTTGCTATGGTAAAAGCTTTATCCTTGATTCCACCAGTCGTGCTTCTAGCATAAGAATCAGTAACAAAAACTACATCTGTTCTCTTTGTCTTTGCATCATTAAAGCAAAAAAAAAAAAAAAAAAAAGATAATAGAAAAGTTTAGGTTGGAGGGCACATAAAGATTATGTAGTTCCAGCCTCCTCTGCCACGGGCAGGGTTGCCAGCCACTAGATCAGGCTATCCAGGATCCCATCCAACTTGCCCTGAAATGCCTCCAGATATGGGGCATCCACAACTTCTCTGGGCATCCTGTTCCAGTGTTTCACCACTCTCTAAGAAATTTCTTTGTAAAATCTAACCTAATCTCCTCTCTTTTAGTCATCCCCCCTTGTCATATCACTATGAGACCATGTAAGAAGTCCAGCTTTTCATCCATCAAGATGAAGCTCTTCATGACAGACCTGTTGTCTGAACTCACATGCACACTTTTCAAGTCCGTCCAGATCCCTCTGGATGGCAGCCCTTTCATCTATGGTGTGAACTGCACTACTCAGCTAACAGAAAAAGAAGCTAACACAGGAAAAGAGAATTCCTAAATACATATACACATACACATATCACGAGGACAGATTTTAGCCTGTGTACTTTCAATAGGAAATAAATTTGGTTATTTTACTGCACTGATCTAACACCTCTTTGAAGTCAAAATTATAGCCCTGTAAGAGAACAGAGAACAATAATCAGGGAATCACTACTATGTTATCTACCAACTTTCTGTCAGGTACATGAACTGAATGACTTTTGAGTAACTATAAAGTTCAAATATTCTTACTTGATTTTTTTGTCTTTGGGTATTTATTTACAGGTTGTGACCACATGCTTGCAAGTGTAAAGTCTCTAAAGATAGTCAAGAAGACTGGAGATAAGCATGGTTCTTGGATGAAAGACTCTGGCAAGAAGCATACAAAGATTTATTTATTAAATGGTACAGTGAATAATGTTATTTTTGAATTTGCAAACATCATGACATTCATGGAAAGCAATCACACACTAAAAGCTCGCAGAGTCATCCTGCCATTTCCCTGGGAAGGGACTGGCCACATTATTTATCAGGGTTTCCTATTCTATCACAGACACGGCTCCTTAAATGAAATAATTAAATTCAATATCCAGAAAAGAACTACAGTGGACCATATGCTACTGCCAGGGGCTGGAAGAATTCCTGCCTATCAACTTTCTCCATTTACAAAAATAGATCTTGCTATTGATGAGCAAGGGCTCTGGGCAATTCATGCAGAACCAGAGATTGGAGGAAACCTTGTAATTACCAAAATCAACCACATAACCATGTCGGTGGAACACACTTGGGATACAATGTGCAGCAGCAAGGATGCTGAAGCAGCTTTCATGGCATGCAACACACTCTATGTTGTGTACAACTTTCCTAGTGGAGGCACCTCTCGCATACAATGTGCATATGATGTTTTGGGTACTGTAAATACTTACGAAATACCAGTATTGCATTTTCCAAAACGTCAGGGTAGCCATTCCACTATTCATTATGATCCCAAGGAAAAGCAGCTCCTTGCCTGGGGTGATGGATCCCAGATTATTTATAAGCTTCAAAGCCAGCAAAAAGCTTAGAATTTTGAGTAACTTTTCAAATACTTTTAAAAGCTAGAAGTCTCATGTCAATGTGGAATTAATATAATTTTGATGAACAATAATGACCATCTGCTATAACTTTCATTTTTTTCACATAAATTAATGCTTACACATGCCAGCGATCTTAAGTTAGCATCCATTTAAAAATATATAAAGACTCCATAAATAAGAATTAACTCATGAATTAGTACCATATGAATACATACAAACTAATCTTAAAGAACACAGTAAAAATACAAATGGGTGTGTATACCTACACACAAACATATCTCTGACATGTTCTATTCCTATTAAAACTACACTTTCTGCTTCATTGTCATGGAAATCAATTAAGCCCTTCCTACCAAACATACATTATTTTACTGCCTTCAGTATCCCAGTTCACTGTAAAAAAGAAATCTTTGTCAAAAGGACTGTAAAAAAATCACATGGTACTGGGGGAGCTATCTATAAAGATCTAATAGCAAAGATTTATCATTTTGCAAAGCAAAGCAGTATACATCCTTACAAACATATAGTTTATGTTTAACATATATCTTCCTGCACATTATATCAGGGCTATTTCTAAAAACTCTAGCAAAGTATCTGTCCAGAAAGTGTGCACAAGATGAGCCCAAGTAGTGCAAGTGAGTGTACATCACTTGCTCCGTCCTAGCTTTGCTAGGAACTCCACAGAAATACAGCTTCATTTGCTTCCAAAAAAAAAAAAAAAAAAAGAACAAACAAAAAACAACAAAAAACAGAATACACACATTGGAATCTAGGAAAATACAGATTTTGGCTTTAACTTTTGGATTTTAACTGGATGTTCATTACACAAAAACAGTACTAGAAAAGCAATCCATAGAGAATCCATTCTGTTCTTTACACTGATCTGTTTAGAAGACGCTTACACAGAACAAAAATCAGGGAATTATTTTTTAAAGGAGTTCCAGAATACAGCTAAAAGACTGAGAAATTACAACAATATTGGTCTGATTTTAGCAAGAGAAAATATAATTCTAAACAGTCTTAATGACTACAGCATTAATTCCATGTTGTAGAGGCCACAAGGAGCAGTGAAAGACATCCTTGGATTTAGAACAAGGAGGGCTGGATCTGATTTGCTGTGTGACCATAGGTGAAAGGTGTATTACATTATTTAGCCTTTTATTCCTCATCTGTAAAGTTACACATGCAAAATAAAGTATTAACCACCCCTGTAATGCTTTGAGACCCTTACTGTAAAAGGTTGTGTAATCTTGACTTAACTAATAAAGGCTTTTGACGTAAATATGAATTAAGCTTGCTCTTTCAGAAAAGGCATTCCTGGAGGTTCTCTCTGCGTAATAGTGTGTAGAGTACAGCACACTTCATTATTATTCTACATTCAAGATGGTTGTATCAATCAACAACCCTCAAAAACTCAGGCTAGGCTGCCTGGGATATCCGAACTCCATAATAAATTCATTGACGGCCTAATTTTGATGAGAAGTAGGTCCTGTATGGATGAACTTTGTGAGGTTATTTCAGATCACATTAAGAAGAGACTAAAAGCATTGTCACATATTGAAATCGAGGTTTATTCACAAGGAGTAGCAAAGTTTCAAGACTTCTAACCTGAGAAATATATGAATGGTAAAACATCTGTAATTTGCAGATGTTAGTAGTGATGCTAATTTGCTGACTGCGTGCAAAAATAAGGAAAGAAAACAGAAGGAAACATCACTGAGCAAGTCTGCCTCAACTATTTATAAGGCCTTTAATGACCAGACTCCATGTGCTTCCCAGGGAATTTACTCCAACAATTCACAAGCCAGGTACTGCATCATTCTTCTCAAAGCATAAATTCTGTTTGTTTTTTTCTTGCTATAATACAACCCCATTCATTTCCTTCACATCTAGAATAAGAACACAAAAGTAGCTTTCTTTGACCAGAGAGTTAAAAAACCTATAGCCAATTTCAAAGAAGTACCAAAAAAGAACATAAGAACACTGTGCACTTGTAAGCTTTAATGATTCATGCCAGAGGGACTCTCTCAGTGTCAATATCACTGAAGATTTCTTTTTTCATGAATCTGCCCAATTGATTTTTAAATTAAAGGCCTAGCCCTAAACTGCTTCCTCTATCACTGTCCATTTACCACAACAGAAGATTAGAAGGCAAAGTGTCAGTGTAACTTCCTGTGCACGTATTCAAATTGAAAATGATACTATCTCATGTGAATAAGATGGTTTTCCCTTTAGGAGTTGCAGAGGTGTACTTTGGCTTTATGCTTCCATTGTATTTGTCCAAAAGCAATTTTAATGTATCTGCAAGATGTAAGCAGATTTAATACCAACTTTCCAGTGCCACATCTGCAGTTGGTAGAAGCAACTTGTACAGAAAAGTTCTAGGTTTTGTTTTCCGGCTGTTGGGGTTATTTTGCTTGTTTGTATTTTGAATAGATAAAAAAAAACTCATTTAAACCCTTAACTCATAGCTTCTTTCCTGAGTTCACATAAGAAGTGGTTATTTGCATTCAGTGAGTTCAATTGCAGAGCCAATCAGAACTGAAGTATGCTCAGAGCATACATCACTATGCAAAGTGTTAACTCCTAAAAAGGTCTAAAAAACACTTCAGTAATTTTTTTTTAGCACAAGCAATTTCACTGAATGATATCATAACACGATAGAAAGCATAAGATAGCAGAGCAACAAGGTCTTTGGCTACAGAGAGCAAGGATCTGCTTCAATGCAATTCAGTAGGCACAGAAATAAGAGAAAGAAACTGCTTACCTTTAGAATGCTTGCAAGGTCCTCAGATACACAAGGATCTCCAGATGAGATGTCCTCACCTCCACTACCAGCCCTTCAGTGAGGTCTGAGAAAAGGTGGATGCTGGCTCCAGCCCTTCCACTCATTCGTTGCTTGCACCTGAGCTGCCCTAGGTTGGCTCTGCCTTCCCACCAGGTGCTCAATCACTGCTTCAGGTCATGACTGAGTATTTTCACTGCACATATTGAATCCACCATTTCAGAAGTTAGTCACTACAGTGAGAAAAAAGTTTCAAATAACAAAATCAAGTTCTTAAATTTATAACATCATCTTATGTTACATATTTTGAAGTTTTTTTCTTATGAAACATACTAAAAACAATGTTGGGTTTTTTTTGCTTGTTTGTATGTTTGCTTTTTTTCCCCAGGTGTCTTTTTTTGTTGGCTTTTTTTGTTTTAAAAATTCTTCAATAGATATAAAGGATGTACGTTTGTTCTACCCAAGTAATTTTAAGTTCGTTTAAGATGTTGTATATTGTTACATGTTATTATTATTGTATATTATTAACTTGTATATTTATGTTTCGATGTGCACAAATGCACAGGGAAAAAAAATAAATAAATAAACAAGAGCACAGAGCCACACAAAGATAAAACTTTCAATTCATACCAGTACAGTTTTGCATGTGAAATTGAACATCCCAAGATGGAAGGGACTCACAAGGATCACTGACACCAACTCCTAGATCCACACTGTACAATTGTTCAATTTAAGCCAATTTAAGTCAAAAAGAAAACTTTTTTTTTCCCACCCACAATCATTCAGCTACTCCTGCAACATAAACCCCTATAGGTTCATCAGTCATAGCACTGAAATGCAAGTAGCACAATTAAGTTGTAGCTGATTTCACAAGCCATAATTTTAGTGACTGCCTTTAAAAAGGCTATAAGGCAAAGAAATAGCAGGTTAAACATACCCTGCTATGTAAACCAAACTTTTTGGTGAAGTGTATATGCAGATTAATATGTCTGCTGTTATGATATTTACCTAATGTTACTTGCTACATTGAATTCAAGTGTTCTTATTCATAACAATCATATTTACATTTCATCCTTGATCATGCCTATGCAGATGAACTTGCTTTTTTCTCACAAAACAATCAAACACCAGATGACTGACTGTCCAAGAAAAACAACAAAGAATGTTCATAAACAAGACATGAATACTTCTTGAAAAGGAATGTGCTACATCCACAGGAATAGAATTCTGATAGCTAGCAGTACACAAGCAAGGGAAGTTCAAAGCTGAATTCATATCCCTGTTCATCCCATTACTTCGGGGAAGCAAATATTTCTTTTCTTTGTGCATGTTTATACAATTGTAATGAATAAAGTCAGCATTTTAGATTCTTGGTGAATCATGACCTAGCTTTTATTACCAAACACTACAACTGTGGTTTTTTAAAGGAACCCAAAAGGTAAGTCGTATCTGCTAAAAAGCACATAAATATTCGCAGAAAGAAAAACGTGTATGCAATAACAAAAACTGAATTATTTCCCAGGTTGAACACGTGAGTCACAATTCAGATCTATATTTAGAAAGTCACCACCTTAAGCAAGAGTAACAAGAATACATTTATTATTGTACTAGTAGGTTTTTGATACTCAGGTGCTCCTTTCAGATTTCTATTCAAACTTACAGAAATAAAGGCACAGCACAGAAGAAAGAGTTTCAATTATTAAGCAAATATGAGCATATTCATAACCTTATGTGTAGCTGCAGTCAGCGTGAAATCACAAGATTCAGAAGTCACTTGCAACACAGGTTTCCTCACAACTTTAAAATCAGATCTGCGTGTTTTGCAGAAGCCATCAAATACACTAGATATGTATCCTAATTTGAGTGAAAACAGTAAGGTGATTTGTTTTGGCCCTATAGAAGAAGGGAAATTTTTGGCTGACATTATTTATCAACGCTCGCTAATTCTTCCCAATTTATATAAGATATGCTATAAAGTCTGAAGTCTAGTTTCTTAACAACTAGTTTTGAAGTTCATGGATAATATAAATAAAATGTAAGTGTTTGTAGTCAGGTTTTTTTACTATGATATGTTCAGTTTCCTATAGTAGTTAATTTAAATGTAAAAAGTTCACAGATTTTTCCTTTTATTTCCAAAAGGCCATTCAAAGTATGGTGACCAAGATGTAGGTAGACATTTATCTATCTCCTGCTTAAAGACAGAACAAACATAGTAAAGACACATTAGCTTTAAAAAAAACATATGAACTGCTGAAATTCTGCAGTCTGATAGAGAAAAATATATACTTTATGTGCTAGTTTCAATTTCAGAAAACCAGCAAGTAAGGATTGCTGGTTACAACAGGGACACAAATAAAGGACAGAAGCCACTAGCATTCAGAAGTCCTCATGTATACAGAAATCTGAAGCAAGATACCCTTACCTCCACTGCCAACCCTTAAGGGAGGTCTGGGAAGGGCTGGATCCTGGCTCCAGCCCTTCCAGTCACTCAAATGCACTGCATGCAGCTGAGCTCTCCTGGATTGGCCCTGCCTTCCCACCAGGTGCTCCATCACTGGTTCAGGCCATGACTTAGCATTTCCACTACAACAGGAAATGTACATTTTGTATGTTACAGGTTACAAGCCCCCATGGAATCTGAAAATCTAGGATTTCCTTTTAAATATCAGTCACGGCCAATCACTTAAAACTTCCAAGCTACTGATGCTAAGGCACACACGTGCAGGTTATCAACTACTGGATTCAAGGCAACGATTATAACAAGAGACCTACTACCTTTCTGTTGGCGATAATTTGGTTGTGGGCTTGTTGGAGTTCTCCTGTGGTAGATTTAGTGACTGCTAGCAGGCTGAACTTCAAGATAATTTTAAACCAAAGACTTCATTATACCTGACTGACATATTGCCTGATCTTCTTTAAATTTCCATAGAAAGTATTGTTTCTTTACTCTGTGGAGACATATTTTAGCAAACATCAGAAAATACTAACAAAAGAAAGCTGAACAGTAAACAGTGTGAGAGCTCAGGCATGTGACTGAGTTATTGCACCTCAGCTGAATCACACTAACTGACCTTGCCTGCTCTTGCAAAAGCAGAGGTCAGATGAAAGCCGTTTATAAGCTAATCTTTACTGCCTGGGAGCTGCAACAAGTTTCACATCGTGGTTTGCTTTCGTAGCTAGGTAAAAGATATTTCATTATATCAGGCTAAATTAATTGTGATACCAAATGAAATATACGTAGGTGTTTGAGGATTTTCTTTACAAGAAAAGGAAGTGATAGCTTCTGCATTCTGTATGACAATGAAAAGAAGAACTGCATGGTAACAACCATCAAAGTCAGAAGTGATCAAGAGCGCTGTCTGGAAAAAGAGTAGAGACAGACCCTTACCTTCCACCTCAAAATATGCGGGTAAGACAAACTTGGAATTATCCTGTTGTTATGGGCTCTCCTATGTTTGAAGCTAGAGGATTAAGGAAGAAAACTTCTAAAAACTCACAGAAGATATATCTTACTTGACTCAAGCCTAAATGCTAGCTGGAAACATTTGCCAGTGCTTAATAGAACACTGGATATCTTCATGCTAAAGAAACCACTTCATGTTTTGATATTGAAATTACTTTCTAGCGTGTATTTTTTTCTACCGTGCAAAAAATTTCAAACAAATCTGGACAAACACCAAATCCCACAGCATTCAGAGTTCAGTTTGACTGAAGTGAGTCCCATGACTCCAAATGACCTCAGTATAGGAAATGGCATAACAGTTTATGAGGCAGTGTATTCTCTACGTGTGAGCTCAGAGTAGCTTACAGTAAAAGTTTCATTTTCCAATCTATATTAAGAGGGCCTTTGCCTGATGGTGAGAATGAACTTGGAGGCAGATGTTTTGAACAGCCGTGCCTGCCTGAAAAGGCTGCACCTGCCCTCCGTTGGACTTTCATGTACTACGGTAGGATTGCCAACCCTTAAATAGCTACAAAACATATAGACTGGCCTGGCAGCCAAGAATTGCTCGTTCTGAGCACTTTCTCGAGATCGTTCATACCTCTTCTAAAAGATGAACGCTAGGTGGAGCTAGGACCTTGTAACGCCACTGGCAAAATGTAGGTAGTTACAGCTGTCTGACAGAAAATCCCAACTAATTAAATTCCAGATCAATGGCTCTTTTAAATGTGCTTTAAAATGCTGAATAAAAGTAATGGTATATTTCTAGAAGCATTTTATGAACTGCCCGTTTAAGGTTTCTGGAATATAAACAGAAGACTGGAAAAAAATCTTTAGTATTCTCTAGGAAAACTTTATGCAAAGCAATCAAAAGTAGTGTGTTTCATCTGCTCTAACACAAGATATCTGAAAAGATGATGGTGTTCTAAATAGAGGGGAAAAATAGTAAGTTTGGTGTTAGATACAAATATCTCTACCTGTCCAGTAAGATCTCAAGATTAATTTTATGCAGAGACAAACTATTTTTATTTAAACTCTCATCTAGAATATTTCACCTTAAGTCTACTAAATAATGCTAGGAAAACAGGAAAAAAAAAAAAAGAAAAAGCAACAAATCTTACTGATTTTCAATGGACATATGTTTAAAAACATTTCAAAGAGTGCGAGAATGCTTTCCACCTGTGCAGAGAAAATTGGTAACATACCTGGCAACAAATCTCTTAAAGATAAAGCAGGGTAAGCTTTCTAATGAAACATTATGGATTAGCTGTATGGAGTCAACGGGGAAGGATTATCTACTCCACGATTTCCAGTCTACAGATTATTTAACCAAATTTACATGAAAGGAAACCTCTGAGTATTTAAAACTGGTTCTTTTTTCAGAGACAAGAAGTTACACTGTGCATGTAGTTTTCAGTCCTGCATCTTGATATTTACACTTTATGTTTTAATCTTGATGTTTCATATAAGACACAGCCTGTGAATGACTGCTGTGATTTGGGGAAATAATTGAAATTACACTGTGGCTAACCATTATTTTAATTATCTTCTGGGAAGAAAAGAAAAAAAAACTAAAGAAGGACATCTCTTGTAAGCGCTCTTAAGTAAGTTGGTTAAAAAAAATAGAATTGTTGGGACTGAGTTTCAACTAATTTCTTGAAGATAATTACTTTCTTTAATAAACCGTAATTTTAATATTTACAAAAACATTTCAGCAAACATAACAGCAATCTGGACTACAGTGCAATGGTAATTATATCTTGGTGAGACAAATTGTTAAAGAGCAACATCTGGGAGCTGACAGCCATCTCTCCACTGATTCCAAACATGGAAGAAATGAAAACAGTCCTTAGAGCTGTGTCCAGCAGTGTTCTCTTCCGGGTTCCCTACTTGTTTTTTTCATAGCTCTTTTTTGAGGAGGATGATTCTGCTCTCCCTGAATAAGCTTCATTGTTAAATATGAGATGCAAAGACTTAACACAGTGCTAGCTTTGTGACAGTAATATGTCTGCACTACTGCAGAAAGAAACCACTCTTACTGAAAGAGGGACTTATGGAATGGTAATTAGCCTGGTAATAGGCCAGGACAGCTGAGGTAGGGCTTCTGCAAACTGCAACAGTGAGAGAGAGACATAGAGTTAACCCACTTCTGTGAAAATGGCATTCAACACAACTTAGGATAGACAGGAGACAACACGCTAAAGTTAGCCCAAAATTTGGATTCTCTCCAATGGTGTGTTATGTAAGTATGAGCAACCCATACATCATAGATAATGATGTAAAATGATAACAAGTGAATTCTGCAGCAATGGCAGGATGCCATTTTGTATTTTGCACTTTGTGCCACTCAAACTCCATGCTTCTACCCTTCACTGCTACCCAAGTGAGTGGCAATAATTGCACAGCCTCTTTTCCAAGTCCTGTCCCTTCACAAAACTCAGGCTGGGCCATGCTCTGGGCATGTGCCAGCAGGGCCTCAACAATTCCAGCTCAGCTGTGAACAAGAGAGGAGGTAACAAAGCTACATAGCCATAAAAAGGGGTATGTGAGTTCCCAGCTGGTGCTTTCATCATATGGAAAGTCACCTGGGCACACCCCTAAACAGTCAGCAAGGCTAGCTGGGGAAAAGAAAAAGAAAAAATGTTGTTGAAAAAATTCCTGAGCTTTGCCCAGGAGGATCCAAACTCCACTGACAGTGAAACAATACTGCAAAAAGCAGTGCTATAGTAATAGTTCTTGCTATCCACATTGTGAAAGATACGTGCTATCAAACATTATAAAGTTGACCACGCCTCCATATGACCTATTTAATACGATTACCTCAAAACTGAGAGGTAGACAAAGAAAAATTCAAGCCGAATCCAGCCTCTGGATTCTTGCCAATTTAAATTATTCTTTAGCATGTTCAGAGATGTTTGAAAAGCACTTCTGCCTCCTGTTTTCTCTCTCCCCTACTTTTGGGCATGTTTGCTTTGACACTGAGATCCAATTCTTTACCAGGAAAATCGGTTCCATGACTCAAAGTCTCAACCTTACGCATAAGCTTAAAGAAAAAACTGAAATCATATGCAGCTCTTCACAGGGCCCAGGGGGAAATGGGAAGAGGTTGTGGGCTTTTTCTCTGGAGATACTGAAGACCTGAATGCTTTCCTATGAAACCAAGTGTAGAGAGGCTGCTTTGGTACAGAGATTGGAATAGGTCATGTCTTCCAACCCCTACAGTGCCGTGTAAATGTTTCTACATAAAATTGGGTATAATCACTGGAAGTAATGTAATCACATTAAAACGTCAGGTGTGTTAAATAAGCTTAGGCTATCTAGCTGGAAGCGAACAGTATCACAGAGGCAAGGCTGCAAGCGGCCAGCTGAAATGCAAAACGCTCCACAAAGAGCAAAAGGTGCGCGTTTTAATTACAAGCGCTCGACGACCTTTATCTCGCTTTCTGCTAAACGCCTACCGTTGCCCAGTCGGCTCCTTGTAAAGCCGATTTAAGCAGAGATGCCCAGCAAACGCGTGCTGTCATAAAGCCCCGTAAGCGCCTCAACGGGTGACCCGTCTGGGCGGGAACATGGCCGGGAAAGTTATCGCGGTGCCGCGCTCCTCGTGCTCGTGAAGAGAGCGGGGCGCGAGCTCCAGCTGCGCGGCCGCGCAGGTCGGTTCCGCGGTTCCGCGGGCGGGCGCTGCTTGCTGGGCGGGCTGCAGCTGCGGGCGCTGACGGCGTGGGCTCGGTGGTGAGGCGGCGGCTGGAGGTGAGTTCGGCGGGGCGGGGGCTGGCGACGCTTTCTGGGGCGGTTCGTCTGGTTTTTATCGGGAAATATTCCAGGAGCGCTGGCGCGGATGGTGCTGCAGTGCTCGCCGCTTCTCCTTTGAGGCGTGTTTTTAATGGTGTTAAGAGTTAAGGGCTGCGTGCCGTTTGAAAAGGTTTTTAAATAGAGGTCCTGCGGTGTTTATTCTCGCGGGGAGAGAAGTTTTGAAACTGGAGCCGCGGCGGCGGTTCAATAAAGAAACTGTTGCGCTGACACGGAGCTTGGAAATGCTGTCAGTGCTGACAGGCGGCCGTAGCCACAGCCCCGAGCCGAGCAGCTGGGAGCCGAGAATGGAGAGGGGCAGTGCGTGCGGTGACAAGTGATCCCCGTCCGACGGCTCGCCGCTCGTGCTTTCACGCTGATCAGATGAAAAAATCTCCCTCTCTGCACCTGTGAGGGTGATAAGTGACCGTATGCTTGTCGGTGCCGACGTGGGTCTGCGAGATGTTCAAGTGGCAGCCTGGTGGATCTGACCGCCTGCGGGCGGAGTGCAGCGTGTGCTTTTGCATGCGCGACGCGTGGTGTTTCCGTAGTCTTTATGGTGATCTTCAATTGCAGGGGTTCGATAGGAAAAGGGGTGTTTTTCTGCCTGACTTTTCTGTTCTTTTCTTTTTTTTTAAACAGGGAGTAGCAATATGTGAGCAGGTGCGTGAAGAGCTTCGTTCTGAAACTCGTATGGAAATCTGGAGGGAATAGTTTGGGGAAGTGAAGAAGGCTGAATCTCAGCCTTCCAGATGTACTGATATGCTTTGCTTGTGTTCCTGACTTTGACTTGGATCTGCTGTGCAAGCTTCATTGCATTTTCCTAATGGAGAAATGCTTGAAGGAGAACCTATAATATCAGAAGAGGGAAAGGTCAAATAAGGATAAACCTGAACAAGCTTGGACAAGTATGAACATGGGAAAGAGAAAAATGATGTCAGGACCCCAGAAATGAGACTTTAGCTGAGCTCAAGACTAATCTTGCCATAAATAGCTAATGTTTGCATCTGTTGTTGACATACGTGACATGCCTATAACTCTCAAACTAGCAGTAGCATCCCTTCCCCAATCTTAAATGCTTTATTTGTCATGCCAGGTAATAATCTAGAGGCTTGACAAAATAGCATTTATCTGTTGTACATCTAAGACTCTGCCCTATGGGAAACATCAAATTAAAAGGAGGAGGCAGGAACTGATTAATCTCATTAGTCTCTTGTTTGGCTAAAGCATGGTAGGAATTGGGCTGGGAGCATCATTCCCTTGAAGCTTTTACCTTCTGCCTCAGAAAGGATTTGAAGGAATGATTGCAGAGGACATTGCTGCTGCCATATTTGTCACTCCAGCTGCCTTACTTGCATTAGGATTATGCTGGAAGCAAGGAAATCAAGGAAGCAGGAAAGGCATAAGTAGAGCATCCTGGGTTCTTGAATCGATTCTTTTCCAGTCTGTATGTTGAGGGAGATCCAAAGCAGGGCGAAAGAGTGGTCTCTGGCTTTTTTCTACCCTTTCCTCTATCATGTTTTTGTTACACTGAGTGTCTGCTGCTCTAGATTGTCTGTGCAGGCTCTAAGGCATTACAGTGTGTCTCACTGTGGTGAAGTGTGTATGAGTGGAAGATGTAAAGAGAACAGGTGGAAGAGAGTAAGTGAAAGCCTTGAGAACAAAGGAGGAAAGCAGAGGAGATGATGTTGTGAGTGCAAAAGTAGAGAAAATGGAAAAAAAAAACCAAACAAACAAACTCAAGGAGGTGATCTACTCTTTTTTTAATTTTTGTTTTTGCTTTTTTACTCCTTGCAGCTTTCTTTTGCTCTCATTTGTCACTTATTTCCAGTTTGCTTTGTTTCCCAACCCTCTCTTTTTAACAAAACAAAACAACAAAACCTTAAAGCCCTCATCCCTAGATACTGTTCTCACTCTTGTTAGACTATTCATAAACTTAGTTCACTTCACTGGAGATAGGGAGGAAAAATGTTTTGAATTGTCTTTCATCTCAAACAAATGAGGGCCTTGACCTGGAAAGATTAGGAAAACTAATGGCTCACATAGGTAATGCAGAACCTCTCTGTGGCTTTAGATGCTTCAGAGGATTTACTGCTTATCAAAGCAGAGAAATTACGCAGAAGGAAATATGTTCTGTGATAATATAGTGTAGATACAAACATTATAACTCAACAAACTATCCCAGGCAAGGCTTTTCTGCATTTTTCAGAGCTAACTACTAGTATAGGAATAGTAATGTAAAAAAACACAACCTATGGTACTAGAGAAGGATTTTAAAAATTGCTTGTATATTAGCAAGATTTCATTGTGCAAATCTGTGGAGATGTTTATAATCTCTATTTGCTCTCTTATACTCGGAGTTCAGTAAACTCAACTTATGATATAATCTTCAAACTCTCATAAGCTCCCAAATAAAGTTTAGCCAGTGATGCTGACCTTGGAGGTACCAGTTACCAGAGTTCAGTAGATGGGTAAGAAGTCACAGAATCTTTTGAGTTGGAAGGGACCCATAAAGGCCATCTAGTCCAGCTCCCTGCAGTGAACAGAGACATCCACAACTAGACCAGGTGCTCAGAGCCCTGTCCAGCCTGACCTTGAACATCTCCAAAGATGGGGCTTTCACCACATCTGTGAGCAACCTGTCCCAGTGCCTCACCACCCTTATCATTAAAAAAAACAAAAACAAACAAACTTATCTAAATCTCCCCTCTATTATTTTGAAGCCATTTCCACCTGTCCTGTCACAACAAATCCTGATAAAGAATCTGTCCCCTTCCTTCTTATTGTCTCCCTTTAGATATTGAAAGGCCGCTCTCATGTCTCCCCAGAGCTTTGTCTTCTGCAGGCTGAACAGCTCCAGCTCTCTCAGCCTGTCCTCGCAGGGGAGGTTTTCCATCCCTTGGATCATTTTTGCGACCCTCCTCTGGACTCACCGGCTCTGAGGTGATGAGATGCATCTGATAAACTGTGATGGCTTGAATTCTTTCCTGAGAGCCTTTCATGCAGCACAGTGTTTCCTATTTCTTTTGATTTTAAATGGATGCACACTGAAGCAACGATATAAGAGTACTTTCATAGCTAGATGCCTCTGCCTGTATTTTTTTAACACAATGTTTTTCTTGCAAGTCTTCTGTGACCTTGTAACACTATAATTACTTGGTTTTTATCACTCTATCTCATGGAACTTATTTACTATAATCCCAAAGTGCTACTTCCCAATAGCACTCTGCTCTTATTTGGCAATCCACTGATGTAGAGAACAAAGAAGTTAAAAAGGTAATTCGTTTATGAAAGAAAAGTTAATCTTAACAGCACTGTTATCAGTATAGTTCAGTTTGTGGATTTTGTTTATACTGTGTGTCTGCCAAGTTACAGTCTTGTTCTTTAAAGGACTATACTGGATTTTAAACAACCTGGATTTTAAAATTCACTTTGATCACCTTTAAAAATTGTGAGGCAGTTTATTCACTAAATAGTTCCTTATGTGTACTGAACTGAGAGTAGTTTGCTGCCTTTATAGTTGTAACATATTCTGAATGACACTCATCAGGGAAGAGATTCAATTTCTAGGAGTCACTGTCAAAAGTTCCAAGTAGTAACTGATTAAAAATAAAATTATTCTGATGCTCTGTATGGTTTTTTGTTTGTTTTGTTTTCTTGTTTTGTTTCTTAAGGGTTTGTTTGTTTTCTTCTCCTGCCAATAAAGCAGAGTACATTCTGTACAGGATCAGTAACATACTCCTATACAGAGAATTGGAAAGTGCACAAATAGACAAATGAATATTTTCTTAAAGCTTCCTATACTTATGTTTCAAAGTATACAAGAGATAATGAAGATGCTCTTCAAAATTAGTCTTACTGGTTTTGCTCAGACCATTAAAGTGGACAGTAAAAACTTGATTTTCTGCTGAATAATCTACAAGATAATGGGGAGCCATTAGTGTATAAAATATATTCTTATTTTGTATTATATCCACATAAAATGTATGCTCCTCTGTTTAACTGAAATATCCAGCTGAACTCTGACATAAGTGAGGATCAAAGTTGAGGGCTGAATACTGCTGAAAATGCAGCTCTTCCTAGTTTAGAGAGAAGAATTAACATGAAACCGAATGGTGACAAGACAGTATGTGGTGGACATCATGCTTGGACTGGAAATAATGGATGTGACTGCTGGAGATGTAAAATGACAGAAGTGTGAACTATTAATTGTAAGATGAATCTTCACATGTCACCAAAAGATGTAGTGCTAAGTTGGTGATGGTTTCCTGAAGTAGATGTGAATTTGGAGAAAACAGATCAGCAGGCCTGAGTTTCCTTCAATAAAGTCTGGAACTAGGCTTGTGTAGTGGAAATGCTAAGTCACAGCCTGAACCAGTGATGGAGCACCTGATGGGAAAGGGGAGCTCAGGTGCAAGCAATGCACCTGAGTGACTGGAAGGGCTGGAGCCAGGATCCACCCCTTCCCAGACCTCCTTTAAGGGTTGGCAGTGGAGATGAGGGTTTCTCTTGCCAGATGCCTACCTGAGGCCTTCAAGTTGTAAGCAGCTCTTTTCCTTCTTTTCTGTATCTGTGGCTGCTGCATTTGGGCTCATCCTCATTTGCTGTAGCCGAAGACTTTGCCACCCTGTTATTATCATGATACTTTCCATCCCATTATAGCATTACAGCTTGAGAAGTGAAATGTGTTAAAGGGAATCAATAGTAAGATATACTGTATGACAGAAGACAGATTCATGTAGTTGCTTATCAAATGCTGAATGTGAGTCTTGTTTTCTTCAAAACGATGATGTGCGCTGTATGAATATTCAGTGAATGATTCGCTCACTGGCTCTGTCTTTGTGCTACAGAAACAACTGACAAGAGATAAATCTAAGCTGCTTAATTCTACTCTGGATTTCAAGCACTAATGGAATGGCAACTGATGTTTTACTTTATCTGCTTCTGAAAACAAATCTGGTTGTTCTCCAAATTCAGAGATGATTTACCTGGAGATACCTTCTTGTTTCTGTCTCTGTTGTTTATATTAAAAATAATAATTTCCCATCTGTACTATTTACTACTCATGGTATGTTTTCAGAAGTCATAGTGTAACAAGGGAAAATATTTGCCAATCTGTCCCTCTAATATAGTCAATGGCATTTTTATTCTGCTTAATACAGTGCAGTTCGTAACATCTGCTTTATAATGCATAATGAGAACATCTTTATCTAATGACTTTGCAGTAAGATTTATTAATGTATTTCTGTGATGATAAATTAAGGTATGTAATGCATTCAGCTTCCAAATTGAAATACTTTGATGTTTCACTACACAGGAGGAAAAAAAAATCTCTATCAAAGACAGTGGATAGGTAAACCCTATTCCTAAATAGTTTATTGAAAACAACAACACAAAACAATAAACCATCCTGGAGAACAGTGTTTCTGCATTTCACAGGGATTGTATTCACTGTGCTTAATATTAAACAAAGGATGTATTAAAGCATTATTGCATGAGAGTTCTCCATCTTTTAATTAAAATGTACTATTCCTCTGTAGTTCGTAGCTGAGTTTCTGTTAAATTACCTGCGTACTCTGCTTGCAGCACCCTAGTGACATTGCAGCCAATGTTAACATTGGTACTGTTACAAACAAGGTCCTGGGAGTTGAAGTAGGTGATTCTCAGAGGTTCCTTCCAAGCTCAATTACTCTGTAATTCAGTTATTCTGGGATGATGTTCCCATGTGCTTCATAGGACTCTTCTTATGAGGTACAAATTAATGAGCTCTTATGTGAAATTGTAATTGTGTTTATTCCTTTTCTTCATGCATTAAATCTCTTTTTCTCAAGATTTTATGTCCAACATAAAGTACAAAATTGTACTTTGGCTTATTTCTGATTGTAGCTTCTTTACATGCTTTGCAGTGAGGGTGCAAATGAAAAATCACATAAGCATGAGTCATCTTCCAGTGTTCATAGCATCACTCCCTAAACAGTTTCACTGGAAGATTTATGGTCATCTAGTACATCAACAGGAAAAAAAAATGGCAAAACAAGTCATTGTGTCCTGGGATGTGTTCAGGGCATGTATTAACAACTCTAGAAACAGCAAGACTGAAGAAAACGTGGAAGGAGTTTTAGCCCATGTACTCAGACATGGGCTCGTGTTACCCTTGTTAACTCTGCATTAAATGCTCTGACTACACACATATAAATGTGTATCTGAAGTAGTAATTTTACCCAAAGGTGGAAACAACAGTTTAAGGTCTGATCTGGCAAACCTCAGCTATACAAAAGGAAAATCACATTATGTAGAACTCTTCCCTACTGGAAGAAACGTGTTGTTATGTTGCAGTTTTTGCAAGAAAAAGATCTGTTCTGGCCTGCTTTACAGAAAATCATGTAGTACGTTGTGAAAGAAATTTTAATCTGCTCCACACCAGTTATCAGTACTCTGTCCAGTGCATGCTGCATTTTGTAAGAACTGTATATGATGCTAAGGACTAGAATACTGTTGCAAGGATTGTGTCTGAATCTGTTGTGCTTTGACTGCATTCTCCACTTGTTAGGAAATTAGTTAACATGTTCAGTTTGGTTTGTAGACTGTGAATGATACCTTAGCTGGCTCTCACTTCACTAGCTACTTAGGCACTGAAAATGGGGAGAGGTGTGCAAGTGTTCAGAACAAGTTGTTTTGTACAGGAAGGAAATTCACGCACTGGTGTAGCAATTGGACAGATCAGTATGATGGGAAAAGGTGTTTCACCAGAGGTATCATGACAGAAGGATTGGCGCAATAGAAAGATGCTATAAGGGAAGAAGATTACTTACCTATATCAGAAAATTCTAGGTTTACAGGGGAAAGCTACACAAGGGAGGGATCTCCAGAAAGAGACTATTCCCCCATGGCAGTCAGCCCTTAAATGGGAACTAAGAGAGGTGCAGCCAGGCTCCAACCTTTCCGGTCACACAGCTGAATTGCCTTCACCTGTGCTCTCAAAGCTGACAGGCTCCTTTCCCCAGGTGCTCAATAAGTGGTTCAGGCTGTGACTCAACAGTTCCCACACAACTAGAATGAATTTGGTTTGGATTCACTAGTCATTTTTTGCTAAATGAGCTAACGGCTGCTCATGTCCTTTGAAATCCAGATTAGGATACTCAGAAACAGAGCTTCCAAATCAGTAGAGACTGATAAAACTGATGTGCTAGGTGGCTTGGTGGTAAAATTTTATTTTGTCTTTGAGTTTTCAAATTTCATTGAGTGTCTTTGATTTGCTTTTCTTAAATAATCAAGTAAAAAGAACTGTTCCTGTCATGGATCAAAGCTATACCGTATCAATAACAGCTAATGGAAAATAAGCAATTTCCTCATGGCAGGTCATAGTTCAGTACTTTTTGTCACAAGCATGTGGATTCTTCTTTTTTTATTTTTCCCAAGAATAGAACTGTCTTTTATATTTCCACTTGGAGTTTTTAAAGACCTCTGAAACACGGTGGGCTATATCATATAATAGCAAATCAAATTTTACTTATAAAATTAGTATAAAATTGTCACAATTGCCAATATGGTAACAGGTTTCTATCCAGTTGCTGAAAATCTGAACAGTCTGAAAAAAGACGCTGAACTCTAATTGTGGTCCTTCTACTTAAGAAGAGAAAAATAAATTTCACTCAATGGATGGATGTTTTGAATAATTTTTGTGTTTAAATAATATATATATTATTATTATTTTGATGTTTGTGCACTGTCACTTGGCCACAGTTGCAAGAAACTTCTGAGGAATTTTTCATGAATCACAGAATCACAGAAACACCAAGGTTGGAAAAGATGTACAAGATCATCCAGTCCAACCATCCGCCTGTCACCAGTAGTTCTCACTAAACCATGTCCCTCAACACAACATCCAAACGTTCCTTGAACACCTCCAGGGTGGGTGACTCCATCACCTCCCTGGGCACCCATTCCAGTGCCCAACCACTCTTTCAGAGAAGTAGTATTTCCTAATGTCCAGCCTAAATCTCCCCTGGCGCAGCTTGAAGCCAGTCCCTCTACTTCTATCACCAGTTACACAAGAGAAGAAGCCAAGACAATGAAGACAAATCAGCTGGTAGCTGTAGGGATTAGAGGACTTTGCAAGCTCAAACCTGAAGTTTTTTAACACTGTGGTGATTGTAGTGAAAAGGTCTCTACAAAGGCATTATCAAACAGTTAAATACACAATGCAGGTATTACTTCAAGAAACTCCCATCAGCTTTTTCAAAATAGGACCAAAAGTGAAACATGAAACGCTCCTAAGATAGACGATACGATTTACAGGATATGTAAAGCCTGACATTAAGTATCCCCTCAGGTGTCATTGCTGTTTGGGATATTCCTGGCCCTGCTACAGTGACATTCAAGTCTTGTAAAGTAAATAGTTCTGTTTCATTTGTCTTCTATGCCAGTTCGAAGATTTTATTTCAGAGACAGTAACCCTACCAACTTACTGCTTCAATTACTCTTGTACTCCAGCATTCACCCTAACTGCAGTTTTTTAATTTATTTCAACCATATGAAAGAATTTTTGGTTGGGCTGGAAGTAGCACGTAGTGGAACAATTTTTAGACTATAGTTTTTGTTTTGGCAAATACTTTTTGGTCGCTATTCAAATGTAAGCAATGTATTGATTTGAAAATGCATCTGGTTGAATTCCTTGAAACGCTGTGTGATGTGCTGTATAGGAACTTAATTGGTAGGAACTTAAAAATGCCTGGCATAGTCAGGCTATTATAAAAGGTGCTATATGTAACAGCAGATTTCCAGGCTCTCTTTTGTTTCATGTTCTGTCGGATGTATCTGCTGTACGGAAGCAGAGTGCTGCTCACTTCAGAACTCGTTTGTAAGCTATAAAAAGATCATGCCAAATAGTCAAAACTGGATATTTGGTTACATGAAGCATTCCAGCTATGGCAATAAAGTGGGAACAGTAACAGCTTGCACAGATGAAAGTGAAATAGAAAAGCTGAGCGCTTGAGTGTGTTTTCAGTGTTATGACACTATTAAGATCCTTTCCTAGCTAAATGCATTTTCCAGGGAGAAAATACAGCTTCTCCATAGAACAGCTCATTGAGGAGACCTATATATCCGGTCACATGTTTGTTGTGGGCTGCTGCTTCTTCCCTCTAAAGTCAGTTTCTATTTTCAGGGGGTGCTTAATCTGTCTCTAGTCATCTGGTATTCGTGTTCCTTCTAGAGTCTGCTGAGTAAACAGGAATAAAGGATAACATATTTTCTTTGCCACCTGTAATAATGTTTCTTCAACTGGGAGATATTACAAGGTTCTCTATGTGGATTTTAAAAATATTGAATGTTGCTTTTGGATGTCAAGTTATTGATGTGTAACGTTGCTTCCCTAAATAACTATTTCATTCGTAATTAGAAAATTAGGTTAATCCATTAAGTATGAAAAGTCAGTGCGACAGAATATACCGTTCTCTAATTTAGAAATCAGCTGTAGCATTATACCTGATACAGTTACTTCTTACTCACTGGCCATTTCTGCTAGGACACTCTGAATAGAAAAGAGTAAAATAAATAGAAAGATCAGGATTTTAACATGCCATGGATAAATTTTACTTCTTGGTTATACATTTTCTTTACTCAGAGGTAGAAAAACATGAGGACAACTTTTGCCTTATTTTCATTGATCTCCAGGAAAGAATCGATATTAAAATATTCTTAGGTATGAAACTGATGCAGCTGTAAAATTTATATTTTTGGTGGTGTGATGAGTAATACTGGCATATGGTCCTTTCCATACTGACCCATTTGTTATTCTTAGTTTGAATGTTTTTAATCCAAGCAGAACCACTTAGATTGTTTGCTGTTTCTAGCAGAAGTATGACTTTTTCCTTTGTTTCCCACAGTCACTTTCCCTAAAATAACTACTGAACCTGAAATGTACTTGATACTACAAGTACTTGATACTGGTCAGTTCCTGCCTGTGTGAACTCAGCACATTTACACTCACAGATGTGGGGTGGGCCGTGTTAAACCACTTGAAGTACTGCAGAAATTGTTTCAGTGAGGGGAAGCATTTAATTTCACAAAATCAAAAAAGCTCTCTCTTTTTAAATTTTGTCAAAAACTGAGTTCAGACTTCTCAAAAGTGTTTGATATCACATTGATAAAGTTGAGGGAAATTCAGAACAGAGCTTTATAGCCCAGATAATGCAGAAGTAGATCACTTGATAATGAGAAATATTCAGAAGTAGTTCTGTTGCATCCATGTTGGACTGTTTCTCTGTGGGGTCTAACCTGAACCTGAGCTTTTTTTACTTGGAAAATCCTGTGGTTGAAAATTCTTTATTTTGATTGCAGGGAGTCAGTTTTCTAGTGTTAAACTTCCCGTTTGTTCTGTTTTTCTGCAACACAAAGGAATCTCACATGTCTCAGTATCAACTAGTGTCCTTTAGCAACCCTCTCCTACTTTGTCTGTTCATTTTAAGCAATACTTAGCACTTCCCATCCTTTTAATCCTCCAAAAGTGGAGTTGTTTCTGTAAAAATTGGTTGCTTTTACTCTGTGTGGAAGCAGAGGAGGGCCACAAAGATGATCAGGGGACTGGAGCACCTCCCCTATGAGGACAGGCTGAAGGAGCTGGGCTTGTTCAGCCTGGAGAAAAGAAGACTGCGGGGTGACCTCATTGCAGCCTTCCAGTACCTAAAGGGAGCCTACAAAGAGGAGGGGAATCAACTCTTGGAAAGGGTGAGTGACAGCAGGACAAGGGGAAATGGTTTTAAGTTGAGGGAAGGGAGATTTAGGTTGGACGTCAGGGGGAAATTCTTTACAGAGAGAGTGGTGAGGTGCTGGAACAGGCTGCCCAGAGAGGCTGTGGATGCCCCATCCCTGGAGGTGTTCAAGGCCAGATTGGATGGGGCCCTGGGCAGCCTGGTCTAGCATTAGGTGGGATGATTGGTGGCCCTGCATGTGGCAGGAATGTGGAGCTTCGTAATCCTTGAGGTCCCTTCCAACCCTGGCCATTCTGTGATTCTGTGATTCACAGTCACGTGTCATGCATCATGTATTTCTTCTGTGTCATTTTTCTAAAGGTTGGAAACCTGAATGCCACACGTAGTCTCGTTCACCTCATTAAGTGAGTCGAAAGGTATGGATTGGTTTGATTCTGAGGAGAGATCTGCTCCTCAGTTAAATGGGGATGTTATAGGAGAGAAAATGGAATAGGGCTGAGAAGCTACTAAAAATAGTGGCATGGAAAATGGGCAACTATGACCACTCTTTTGGTAATATAGGAGCATTCACTGAAAAAAGCACTCAAAAATGAATCAAAAAGAAATCGGATAAATCCACAGAAGACAGGTCCTTCAACATCTATGAAACATGATGATTCCTATGTCGTTTGTGATTTAAAAAGTCTCATTCTCTCTGGTTATTGGGAAAGGTAGAGCAGGAGACTGATGACTCCACACCTGTGTTGCACTGAACATCTTTAGAGACAGAGCACTGGGACAGGCAGACTTCTAGTCAGAGCCAGCA
The DNA here is from genome assembly GCA_037305975.1 of Chrysolophus pictus. Taxonomy (NCBI): domain Eukaryota; kingdom Metazoa; phylum Chordata; class Aves; order Galliformes; family Phasianidae; genus Chrysolophus; species Chrysolophus pictus. The sequence goes on from CM074580.1 coordinate 7,397,490, forward strand.
TGACTGTTCTTATGGTGTTGTACTGTCCCAAAAATACACAACAATTCTCTGCCTTCGTAAATTTGGTGGCCACCTGTCTTGAATACAGTACAAGTTTAACACTAGGACCAAGAAATTGTACAGGCCCAGGTGGCTGAGGAGTGTCTTTGTTGGCAAAGCTGCTGATTTCTAGAATGATATGCTGTGTATATCAAGGAAGTGAAGGAAACGGACGGGCAGTGTGGGTAGATTTGAGGTATTAGACTTCTTTTTAGTTCTAGCCTCCTTCAATGGAACACTTTCAGACTAATTCCAAATGATAAATGTATCAGTTACAGTACAATTAATGCAAAATCTGTTTCATAGTGCCCTTATTTACTTGTGTATCCCTAGAGAAATGTATGGACATAAATCTAATCGATTAATAAAATGAGCTTTTGTTAATAATGCTTATTTTGCAGAGTTGTTTCCATAAGAGCTTAGCAAGAATTTCTATTTACAAAACTTAAATGCAGGAAGGCAAGCAAATTGTGAACACTGGTGTTTTAAGGGCCTGGCCTGATCCAGTAGGTTGTCGTAGCCTCACCTTCTCAGACATTTGAAAAAGACTAAGAAGTATTTATAAGCCACAAGACCTATTCTTATTTCCCAGTTCCCAAAATTTTTAGAGTTAGTTTTATTTTATTTTAATTTATTTTCCAGTATTGTGGCTTGTCTGAGATTTTAGAATTTCTATTGAGGAAATCTTTTAATGCTTTTGTTAATCATCTTATACCTTCTCTCTATAAATCTTTCATAGAATCATAGAATGGCCTGGGTTGAAAAGGACCACAATGATCATCAAGTTTCAACTCTGTTGCTCTGTGCAGAGTCACAAATCACCAGACCAGGCTGCCCAGAGCCACATCCAGCCTGGCCTTGAATGCCTCCAGGGATGGGGCATCCACAGCCTCCTTGGGCAACCTGTTCCAGTGTGTCACCACCCTCTGTGTGAAAAACCTCCTCCTAAAATCTATCTTAAATTCCCTTCTGTCTCAGTTTAAAATTGTTCCCCCTTGTCCTATCACTATCCACTTCATAAACAGTCTTTTCCCCTCCAGTTTCTATGCTCCCTTCAAGTACTGGAAGGCCACAATAAGGTCTTCTCGGAGCCTTCTCTTATCCAAGCCAAACAATCCCAGTTCCCTCAACCTTTCCTCATAGGAGAGGTGCTCCAGCCCTCTGATCATCTTAGTGGCCCTCCTCTGGACCCGCTCCAAGAGCTCCACATCTTTCCTGTGCTGGGGGCTTCAGCAGTGCTCCAGATGGGGCCTCACAGGAGCTGAGTAGAGGGGGACAATCACCTCCCTCTCCCTGCTGGCCACCCCTCTTTTAATGCAGCCCAGAACACAGTTGGCTTTCCAGGCTGATTTTTGTCAAAATCTCATTGTTTTACTCTAGGAGAAGACTTAATTCTGTGTTTTATTGCAATTTATAATCTTTCAGTATACTGCAGCATGAATTAACTTTCACAGAATCATTCATTATTTCATTTCTCAGTTTAAGGTTTCCAAATCTCGCATACTTTCTGGCTTTGTTTTTCTTTTTTAGAGGAGTAGTAGAAAGAAGTTTTACAGGCATGGGGTGTGGAATTCAGTAGCTTGCAGAAGGCTTGACTGAAATATTGGCCTTCATGAAAGGAAACTGGAATGTGTGGTGGCGCTTAGTTTTTTATTTTTACAAGCTAGAAATTTGAATTAGTTGGAGGACAAGTGAAAAAAAATAGGGTTTTATGTTCATTTAAAATAATAATTAATTAATGTTGAATGCAACTTTTATTTTAAGATTTGCAAAGTCAGAAACTACAAAATTTCCCTTGCTACTGTGTGTAAAAGAGATAAAGCTTAAAGTGTCCGATAGCAATTTAAAATGAAACTGTGAAGTGTTTTTTAAGATTTATGAGAGATTTTTTTGAAAACCAAGCTGACCGAGCTTTCTGCAGCTGATAAAACTGCTGTAGGGAGGCACTGAAGAAACTCCACTTTTCTCATGCCATTCTGTCTGTGTCAGCTTTTATACATAAGGATGAGTCCTTGCACAAACATGAGTTAGGAAACAACTGTAATGTATCACCTGTGTCTTGTGGAGGAGGTACTATGAGCTGATCTGTGTTCTTTAAGTATCGTAAAGAATTAGCAAAAACATTGACAAGATATTTAAGGGTACTTTCATTTTCCTTTTTCCTTTTTTTCTTTTTTCTTTTCACTACATACAGTGTTTAAATTCAGACTCCGATTAGCTAATTTATTTTTGAAAACAGATGCTTGCTGTTTTGACTTGGCTACATTGCAATGCGGTAAGTTTAACTACGCTCAATTCTCTTTATTTTTAAAGTATTTTGCACAATGCATTTAGAAGCGGTGTCGTTCTTATTTCCTAACTTTTCTCAGCAGTATACAGTATGGTGGTTTTATATGCCTGCCTATCTAAGTTAGTTTAACTCATTTACTTAGCTAACGAACTTAGCTCATTTCCTTATGGAGGTATTATACTAGCACAGTGCTCAACCTAAGGAAATCCTTTCAGAGAGGGAATCTCAGCAGTGTGTTGACTTTCCCTGTGCTTTTCTTCTTCCACAAACCTGAAATGATTCTTCTTCAAGTCTTTGTGCAACTTGGGCAAATCTATGCTTGCCAAGAGCTTTCCCTCTGCTCCCACTCCCTTGGTGGAACCTTTACACTTCCAAGCTGAAAAAGGATCTTTATTTCCATTTTAGTTGTTCTATTAAAAAAACAAAAAGCTTTAATCTTGTTTCTATTTATTTCCTAAAAAGTAATGAATGAAGGAAGAGTGCTGTTTACCCTTCTGTCTTTTCAACAAGCACATGAAGAGGAAATAGAGCAGGTAGTGTTTATATTAACAACTTCAATTTAATTTTAACCCATAATCAGATTAACATGATGTAGGGTGCATAGTCTCGGAGGATGCTGTAGAAGTAGTGTTGTCAGAAATTCTATATTAAGCAGCTGTGGATAGTTATGGAGAAGTAAGGATTAACTTAATTAGAGAGGTATACTAGGTTTTAAAAGGCCAGCACCCAAATAGGACTTCTGTATTTGATGGCTTCATGACAACTCCTGAGCCAAGCTGAAGAGATGAATCAGCAATTGTAGGTCTGTGGGGTGACTATGTACAGTACTGTGGGTGGCTGGGGGAGAAGCAAGGTGGGAAATGGGGGGGGATGGAAATTGTGCTCGTATGCTCATTCCAGCCCAGGAGTTGTCCTGCAGCTGAAGAATGTGTGGAAGGACTTCTGAGCCTTAGCAAAGGCACTTATCTTTCATTATACCATCATGTACAATGTAAAGTGATATTTCAGTGTGAATCTTTGACACGGTTTGCAAACATGTATTTATTTATTCCAGCGGAAAATGAAAGGAAAAAAAAAGGGGGGGAGGGGAGGGAGGGAGGGTAGGAGGGAAGTGATGGTATTTAATTCTTAGCTGTGTTTTCTGTACACAGGAGGAGTTTGAAGGCTGCCCAGAGCACTGATATTAAGTTCCCCCCCCACGACTGATAACATTAGTAGTTTTCTTATCTGGAGTAAACAATGAAAAAGATTGTAAATAAGAGTTGCCTAAATACTCACTCTAATCTCTGAATAGTTATGGAAGATTTCAGTTTTAATTTAGGCTTTTCATAATTGCGAATGCATCTGTTAAGTCTTATGTTCTTTTTGGACACAGTAAACTATAGGCTTACATACAGAAACTAGGTTCAGAAATTTGCAAAGTATACAGGCTCTAAGCAAGTTAGCTTGATGAGAAATCTTTATTTGAAATGCAAATCTCACGTTGGGATTTACAGGGTAAAGCTAGCTGAGCAAAATGAGTTTAGTGCACGCAGACCAGTTTGCTCTGCACTTCCTGGAAGATCTTATTACTTAGGTAATTATGGCAAACAGGGTTGCAGTTCCTTTATCTGTGAACTGAGCTCTAAAATATTGTAAGCGTGTGGCTTAGAAGAGTTGATAACAATTTAGGCTTCCATCTGCTTAACAGTAAAATTTTGGCTGTTAATAGCTAGCAGTTTTTAGTGGTCAGAGGGGAAAGTTAATTCTTCTTAAGGACGTGAAAAGGTGAGTAGATTGGTTCTTGTATTTTGCTGCTGTGCTAGTTAATATGATGTTATGAAGTTTAGAATTTGCTAGTGTTAAAGCTTTTACTGTAGTATTATAGAAGTTTTTTTCAGCTTTGCTAAACTGAGCAAAAACTATTTTTCAAAATATATGTATTTATATATGTAGATCAGTCATGGTGTTTTGCATGTGTTGATGTCATTTGGAATGAAAGCTGTAAAAAGAATTGCAGTTAAAATACCAGCAAATAGACAGATCCCATTTAGGCTTTCAGCATGCTTTGAGATTGATATAGGTGTCTTGTTTAAAGATATTTAACAATAACAAGGAAAAAAAAAAAGAGAGAATCCACTGTTTCAGGGACTTCTATAGAACTAGATCAGAAATTGTAACTGAAGATGTATGAGATTTAACAAGCAGTTTCGTAGTAATGCTCAGAACAGTCAAACTGAAGGAGGGAGTGTCTGGGAAAATAAGACTTGCCTGAAGCAGAAGCAACAGGTCTGTCTAGAAAAAGATGTCAAGCAAGTAATATTACATTATCTCTCTGGAGCAAGGCACGTTACTTTATTTAATGAAGGGTTGTTTGGTCAGCACATTTTACTCTAGCTTGATGCAGTTAAGCAGCAAATACACTGCAGATACAGGTGAGAAAACAGGAGGGGTGTGGAGGCTGGGAGGAGAAAGTTTTTGTGCTGTTTTTCAACAAAACTTTCTGGTTTACCTCAAGGTCTTAATAGAAAGCTTTTCTATGAGTAAAATTTCAAGTTTGTAATATTTCAGTGTTTTCTGTAGGTTTCTCACTCTGGATGGTTGAAAACAATATTTGATGTTTTTAAAAAACAGTAGTTTGTTAATAATAAATTTGCAGTTCTCTACCTACTTTAAAGCACATAGCTTAACTTGGAGAACAAAGAAGAGCATGCAGTGCATCCAAGTGATAGAAACTCTCTGCTGCTTTTACTATTTTTCACTGTCAGTCTGCTGTCCTGATTTACCAGCGCAGCTGGTGGCCATAGATCTCTAGAGGAGTGGCTTCTTCTTTTCCACATCCAACCAAACAGCAAAATAGTGTAGGCACCTCTTTGGCAGCTGCTTTCCACAGGTGGATTTTTTCTCACTGAGGCGACTGTGACCCATGTTATTGTTGCTTTGAGGTGGGAGGAAAAATTGCAAGGAAGGTGACTGACTGCAGTTAAGAACTGGGTATCTCTGATGTTTTTAATGAATCTGCTGAGCTACTGGCAGATAAATATGATAACTAAAGATGGAAATCTACCAAAATCAAGGAATTGATGCAACAGAATCAGAGGAAGTGTCTGAAACGTTTACATGTAAGCGTTCCAGTGTTTTAACTTTATATCAGCTGACATAGTGACTTTCAGGATTATTCTGAGGATAATTTGCATTACTTTCAATATCATTAAATGAAACATTTGGGTCAGTTGCTATAAAGATTAGATGAAATTCATTTACATTTAGCATTCTTCATACTTGAATTATTATTTAGACAAAAATGGAAAGACAAAACCAACGTTTGTTCTCATAGATGTTTGCCTTGAGTGAAACTAAGGATTGTTTTTTTCTTCTTTTTCTTTTTAATATGGCATTCTCGTGCTGCTCTTTGAATCTATTTGATCTGAAATTAGATAATAGCTTAACCATTATGACAAGCTAAATGGCAGAGCTCGAATTAGAACCTAGTGACTTCAGACATTAATTCCTGCAGTCGTCCCTCTTAGATAATGATTATATGCATTGACCAGAGTGGATACAGCACACACAGATCACTGATAACATAGAAGTTACTGATAAATCAGTTTTCTTTGTATCCTTGTGTGTTTTTTCACCACTACTTTGTCTTAGGCTTTGTAATTTATAAACAAAGAAAACAATTTTAATTGCTACTAATCATTTTTCCATTACATTGGTCTTATTACTGATTTTCAGTGTTTCTTATGATGCAGTAATATGGAGTCAGCCTTAAGTGTACTTCTAGGGATTTTCTTTTCTGGTGGTCCATTAGAAATGACAATAAAATGATTACAATTAAATGATTTTTATTTTAAATCTGGCTTTATCCTCTGGCTTCTGATTTGGGTATTTTGGAAGTATCTAACTGAGAGTAAATGAAGGCGGTTTAGCTATTGGTCATGTCATTGGGCATGGTGGCCAGTGCCAAAAATTGTCACTGAATGAACACCAGAGATTGTTGTTGTATACATTTAGAAGAGACAGTTGACACTCTAATTCTTAGAATAAGTAATAGTATGATAAATACAGATTTCAGCATTGCTGATCTTGGGATGCTATAATGTAAGGGTCAGAAGTGAAAAATGTTAGATGTAATTACTGTTGGGGTTGAGCCAGCAACAGGTTTGTATGCATTCACTCTTTACTCCCATAGCAACAGTCAAATCACAGCTCAAACATTTGGCTTATAGGTGAACTATAATTTTTTTTTCACAAACAGTAAAAGCCACTTACATTTGCTCATTTATTGAAACCCTCTTCTTGTGGTGCTAAAGGTTGGAAATACACAGAGAAATACACATATATTTGATATAGTAAATTGTTTTTAATAATGAGGAGCAGGCAAATTTCAGATTTCCAGTGTCTGAGATCTGTTTGGTTTTGTTCCCATCTGTATTACCTTGTTTTAGTAAAGAACCTTAAGAAAAAATTGAATCAGTGATAAATGAGAACCTCAGAAATCCACATCTCTTATCAGGAATAGAAGAAATTTGTTAGTTTTTTGTATTACAGAGCTGAATTTCTGATAGTGTGGAGTTTTGTTTGCATGGCATAATATATTTCACTGTTTTATTATATATTTTCTGTCTGGTTGGGTGTGGTATAATGCATGTGATTTCATCTGTCTTTCAGTTGGAAAAGTGAAAGTCTCAACAAATTGCAGATCATGGCTTCTGATGCTAGTCATATGCTTGAAGCAGCTTTGGAACAGATGGATGACATAATTGCAGGTATAAATAAGCATTATTTACATCAGATTATTTTGATATTTAACCTTGTCCATCTTTTTACCTCGTATGATTTTTGTGTTTTTAATTATTTGTCTCAGTTTGCCAAGTTCCCTGTGATACACAAGTTTTTATGGTTCAGTAGTTATGTGAAGAAAATTTTAAGTAATGTAACTGAAGAAAGCGTATAATTCTATCTCAGACATATAACTATGGAAATAAGAGATTTAATTTGTTCTAGTGATAACTTCAAGAAATCCTATTTCCTGTGGCAACTTTGAATTTTGTTGAAATTTTGTAGAAAATAATTGCAAGACTAGTTTGAAAATTTACATTTATAGTGTGCTTGGTCTTTTAGTTTACTGTAAAATAGTATATGCTAGATTTTTGTTTCTTTGGCTTTGTATTTCTGTGTGTTTGTTGAAAAATGTGATGTTTTCACCAATGTATTCAGTTATCTGGATAGTATATATCTGTATCTTACACACAAGTACATTACAATGTATTCATAAACAATGTAGTTTTCTGTGTGTGTGTATAAAATAATTTATTCACGATAATGTTTAAGGCCTCATAATTTAGAATGTATAGCTCTTTTTGTTAGCATTCATATCCAGGAGTGAAATTAGAACTTTATTTTTACACAGCTTTCTGCCAGAAAGGGGTATGATGCAAGACAGAATTTGCTGTCTTTTTTTTTTTTCTCTTATGGTAACACAATTAAAACTTCTTGTCTCAACATTGCTGCATCCAAGAAGAGAAGGTAATTCTATGGTTAGGACTCAGTAGCCTTGGGGTTTGTGGTCACACAGCGTTCATCATGAGCTCCTGGAAGAGGCATCTGGGTAGGGCCGTGATCTCACTTTTGCAGAATAGAAAATCATTTATTAAATGTTTTTAAATTTAAATAATGACGCCCATGCTGTGCCTTTTTTAAAGCTAATGCTTTAAAAGAGCCAAAGCAACACTGAGGTCTGTGTGCTCCTAAATTATCTGCGTACGTGTGGATATTTTTATTTTTTCTTTTCTTTCTTCTGAGGTAATTGATTCCTTTCCCAACATGGATTGGTGATAACATTTGATGAATGTATCTTTCATTTTTCTGAATATTTTCTCTTTTCTTAGGATAGGTTTTCTTCAGAAAATTTGTATCTTCCAAGAGAACAAATAAGTTTAAATACGAGATTTCTACCTTTCTAAGATTACATACTAATTTTCTCCCAGGAGTCGTGGTATGTTTTCTTTTGATGGAAGGTGTTGGAAAAGTTAACATGATTTTGACGATTTTCAGACTTCTTCCTAAGATTTTCATCAATTTCAGTCTTCTGTGTTGGAAGCGCACTCTTCAAAAATATTTCAAATTGTTTAGTATTTCCTCATGTGATCGATATGATGCCCTTAGACTACAAAGAGGTCTACTTCCTTGAATATATTGAATATATTTTGTTTAGAAAACTTTTGTTTTGCCTGAAGATACCAGTACATAATCCTTTCCAAGACATACTGGCTATGTAATTTTTTCCACTAAGATAACATTGCTACTCAGTAGCATTTCCATGACTAGCAGCTCTGTAAAACTGTTGCTGCAAGGTTAGTTCTGGGTAATATAATAGTTGTTTACTGTTTTTTTTCCCCTATGGTATTGAAAGGTAATCCATTAAATATATGACAATATGTGACAGCATGGCAATATTTGACTGTCTTAAATAATCACATACTTCTAGTAGTTTGATAGAAAAATAATTGAGCTAGACTTGACTTTTTTTCTTTTTCTTTTTTTTTTCTTTCTTTTTTTTTTTTTTAAATTTTCTTTCCCCCATTCCTTTTTCATGCCCCTAACTTTTTAGGGTTTCATCCTGGTACATATGCACTAGAATTACATAGTTCCAGGCTGCCTAGCAGCGTTATACTTTTATACCCTCTGCTAAGCTGGAGATAATGATACAGAGAAGTAGAACACATGATGTAAGAAATAATCTGCATTTATCAGTGGGTTGCACATCCCATTCGCTGCTTCTTGTAGTGGTGTTGTTGCCCATCAAAATAAAGATTTAGACATGCTTTTCATATGTAGAGTTAGTTTGTAAGAAATAATCTGTTTCAGTTGGGGCACATCCCATTCACAGCTGTTTTTCTAGAATCAGAGAATGACTTGAGTTGGAAGGGACCTTAAGGGCCATCCAGTTCCACCCCCTTTTCATCTACAAAGACCCCCAAGTCCTCCCCTCAGAGCTGCTCTCAGTAAGTTCCCTTCCCAGTCTGTACTCATAATTGGGATTGCCTCAACTAAGTGGTGTTGATTCCCAGACTAAACCAAAAAGACTTAGGTGTGCTAGTTATATGTAGAGTTTGTTTCCACAGTGTTGTGAGTAAATTGAAAGCTTCAGGAGAGTTGACTTTGACTTCACATTGCTTTCTTTTTTTTTTTCTAATTTCCAGTTATGTTCCACATAATACTGAATATAGGATAATATTAAGGTATATAATGGTGAAAAAAATAAAATTTCCAGTCCCGCTCAGTCAGGTCTCATCAATGTTAACTGAATTATTCCCATGTGATTTCAGAATTATATCTACCCATACCAACCAAAAAAATATTACTTTGTTCCTTTTTTTTCAGTTGTAACACAAAGCTCAAATAGTTTGGAGAATTGTTTATGTTAATTATTGTTTTCCATTACTAGAATTAGAAAAGTGATTTTAAGATAGGGTAATTTAAGTTTTTTTCTGGTCATTCTCTTCCAGCTAATGTTCTGTGTGTTCCAGAACTGCTTATCACATATTCTGGTATGATTGAGGGACTGAATATGTCTGCTGGAGCCTGTACTTGGATACTGGTGATTATCCCAATTTGCCTCAAATTGAGGAACATGGTTACTATCCAAGTTTGATTCTCTCTAATTCAATCCACTAGGCTTCTGTATGCAATCTGGGGAGGGTTTGGAAAACAGGAATATTCTCTTTTGTGTAGTGAGAGAGGAAATAATGTACAGAACTCCTTCAGGATGGGGACTGTCAGTAAACAAACAAGAAGTTTTCTAACTGCAGATTTATAAATACTACATTATGCAAATATTGGACAAATTATCTACACAAATGTAGGTGCCATCAGAATAGTCTAGAAACAGCAAAAGTCAGCTGTTCTGAGCTATTTCATCAGACTGGAGATTGTAAAAATCATCTGCTGAGAGTTTTTTCAGGTCATAGATCTGTGGTATCTGGATACAATCTAGGCAGCATTGGATTCGAAGACTAAGGCTAAATTTCATGACTATGGAAAAGTAGCTGGAAAAAGAGATATTCCTTAGAATAAGGCCTGAATGGGTCAGAAGAGCTGAGTTTTCCTCGTGACCTAAGAAACCTTTGCTCCAGACATAAAATGATCGTTAATCATTGCTTCAGGGAACCGAAAAGTCTAGAGGTATTTAACTTTTGAAGTTTCAGTATGGGAGGTGTGTACATGTATATGTATACAAATATATGCATTTAGATATATATGTATACACATGCAAATAAAAAAAAATATTTAATGAGAAAACCATAAATTCTTATAATAGCTGTAGTTGTTATTACAGCACAAGGCCCAATTTTAACATTTTGAGGAAAGAACTGGGCGTGCAAACACACACAATACAAGTATTTACAGATTTGTAATCCTAGTTTTAGCCTTCTTAATTATGGAAGTAAAATCACTTACTTCAAATGTTAGCATACCTACTGGATGATTCTGGTTAATGGAAATAAAAAGTCTTTAAGTAGATTGTGCATCTCAGTGCAATACAAAATATATTAGAGTTTAGAGTGCATGAGAGTAGGATTGTAAAACAAGATTAACAAATTAAATTTCTTTGGGCTTGATCAAATTTGACAGATAAGTGAGTGTTCCCAAGTCTTTAATGCTTCAGTACATCTTTACTGATACCCACCCTCTTAGCTATATAAATTAGGCATACTAAATGATTACCCCTATTTGGCTAAAATAGCAAAAAGGGCTAATGTGATTGTCAATGACCATGACTTATCCATTAGTCAGAATGCCTTGCACTTGAAACAGAGGGAGTTTTTAAAGAAAGCATTCATATGTCAAATCTGTCTACATATTCTTTACTTGTAGTGCACATTTATGACATTGCCTCCATCTGTGTCTTGTCCAAGTCATTACTTTCTCATTTCTTTGGTTTGTACTCCATCCGTTAAAATGTGTTTCTCCACAGGATTATAAACTTTGTTTAATTTTTCGTTTCAATAAATTATAATGAATTATAAGAGTTTTCATTTTACTTTTAGTTTTTCAAAATAGTTCTGTCTAATTTGGACCTCCTTTTTTTTTTCTTTTGTGAACGATGGTCATAAGTGTAAAGTGTAAAAATTTATGTCACAATGTTATAATCCTCCATAGATCCAGAATCTCTTTAAATTCAGTGGTTAATCAGTGAAGTTATTATAATCTTTAACAGAAGATCCAGCAATTATTACTTAATGAAAAATAATGAAAAATATAAATGTATTATCACATGGGTGTGTACTAATATTTCAGTATTAGTACTGAAAGATTAATGAACCAAAGTAATTCTAAATGTTTGTTAGTATTTTAATTCCCTTCTCTCCAAGGGCAGTACACTCACATTCAGCCATCACCTTGGCTATGTACTACGACTTCTGACCCATCTTAATTGGGATACAGAAATGAAAGAGCTCAAGCTCCAGAGCTATGTGACGTTACTTGGTGTGTGTTGGATTACCAAATGAGCTCTAGTTAGGTTATCAGAAATTGGATTGAAAATGGAGAAATTGACAAAAAATACTAATACATGTATTTGAACCCCTTTGAGTGGATTTTAGGTTTTGTAGAGTAAGGTTTTCACTGAGTTTCTACATAAATAGTAGAAAATGAAAGATTTCCTAATGACCTTGTGCTTCATGAACAATCAGACAGATATTCACTGAGAGGATTCATTCAGAATGTAAGCACTAGTCTTGCAGCACTTTAAATGAAGAAGATAGAATTCTCTGTTCTGCTTCATAAGGATTTGAAGTTGTCCAGACCAGACAGCAGAGCACTTAATTCCATTTTTTGTGGTCTGTTCTGAAGGGATGTTGTATCTGAAATGTATGCTGGGTGACATGCAGCTGATAGGCAGTGCAAGCCTCTTGTGACTGTGTAGAGTGAATAGAGAATGGACCCTACCATTTTCTCTTCGGTTTTACATACTATCAGCTGGCTTTTTATTTTTATGATTTCTATCCTATTTAAGGTTCACACAATTTTCACATTCAACGTTTAGTTTCTATAGTAACAGTGTATAATTTAGTTATAACTTGTAGTACAGGGATTTGTGTAGAGTTTCATTTCCAATATCCAATTAACGCAAACTATAGTTGAAGTAGTGATGACAGGAACGGAATAATTGAAATAATGAGCAATTTGTTTCTTTATAGGTTGAAGCAACAACTGCAGTGGTTTTCTTATATTTTCTAGATAAATTGTGGTTGTGTTAATGGTTCTGTGCTTCAATTATGATTACTGTATTTCCCTTTTTACTTCTTGTTCATGTTCAATAATTTAGGCTTTTGTTTCTGAGCAAAAGAGGGGCTATATCTACAGTACTTGTTTTACTTGTTACTTCTAGGTATTAATTAAGGCGAGCATTTTAGAAATTCTACAATACTCGCTATACTAGAGTGACATTTTGAATCTGTTGGCTAGAAAATATTTATAGATCGTATAGCAATAGAGAGGTTAAAAAGGAAATGAAATAGTAGATGACTTGAAATCAGGTCTTTGATGAAGGAATAAATAGTTTCCTATCATCAATTATTTCGTAAGAATGCACATCAAGATAATAGGAGGGTTGGAGAAGATGAAAAAAAGTCATCCTTAAAATCAGAGGAAATTAATTAATAATAATTAATAAAATGCTACTGTATTTTGTTAGGCTTTTACATACACTGTACCTTTTAAGTTATGACCTTATATAACTGCTCAAATGCAGTTTTGGTATGTGTTTTAACAATATATGAAAATCATTGCATTTTGAGTGATCATTGCACTTGTGAGGCATTGTCTACTCATTCCTTACTCAAGGTTGCCAGAGCAACTTGAAGTTTGGAATTTCCTCAATTTTGAGCGCTTAACCTTGCAAGAGATCATTACAGCTATTTGGGCTGCTGTCCCAAACATGCTTCCCATATTCTCACTATTGTAAGCATTTTTTCTCACAGATGTGGGTGTCTGAGCACAAGATAGAGGGCCAAGATACTGTTTGTAATGCTGATGGAATCTCTCTGTAAACAGGTGAATACTACAAAATATGATGGAGCTGACAAGCATTGAGAATTTTGCTATAAACAATTAACTTAAAACAACTTTAAACGTCTGCTTTTGTAAAAGACAAAGCTATCTTTTATGATTGTGTTGGTCTTTGATTTGCCTTGAATGTGGTCCTGCCTTTTCAGCAAAACAGCAGAATAAGAAGATTTCTTGAAAATAGGAGTAAAGATTTAATTGAAAATATAGAAATCTTTATAACAGAAATATTTTTTGTCTCTGAGTACAGAGAAGCAGGACTGTCGATATAAAACAAGAAAAACATAATGACTGAGTACCAATAACAACATACCTGAACTGCAGTACTGCATTGTGTTTATGCAAAACAAAATCCATATATCATAGGTATTTGTATTAAGTTTTGGTGTAACTTAACTCAAGGCAGATATAGCACGTCCTGGGAATATGAAACAGCATGAGATGGAATTCATGTGAGGATAGTCCATGTGTGCTAAAATTTCTATTAGTGTAATAGATTCGGAAGTATTGCTCTCCTAGAGTAATTCTTTAGAAGAATTAATGGAGTTGTTATGCCAGTGTGGAGTGGAGGAAATTGCCTAACAGTATTTAATTACTTGTCTCTGATGTTAAAACCACTTTCTAGCTAAAGTTCAAACTGGCAGATAAGATGTTCTACAGCTTGCCATGCAGAGTTTCAGAAAGTTTGGCTTGAAGAGAAAGGATCAAAACTGGCTTCAGAGTATGATGTTGTTAAATTCCACTGGCATAGCAGTAAAGGGTGGAAAAGAGAGAGAAATGTAAATAACTGCCAATACAGTATTAAAACAAAGAAAGACAGTTTAAACCATGAGGGTCATAGCCCCATAGAATTCAAAATCTGAGACACAGAGGTTCTTTTGTGGTTTATAGGGCATTATCTGTTCTTCAGTATGTGAGTAATTTGGTTGTTTGACAGATTTCTAAGAGGTAGATTGGAGCAACATCTATCAAATGGAATTTTTTTAAATGCGGAATCAGAGCTGTTCTATTTTCTACTTTAGGTGATGAAGTTGACTCAAAAAAGTATTAATTTTTGGAAATCAGAATAATATGATTTTTATGAAATGATGCTTTTATTTTTTAACAAACTGGATGCAGTTATTTTCCTCCTGATTGCAGAGATGTATCTTTTCATTAAACATTATTTGTGTTACCACTGGCTTGCCACAACCATTGTAGAATTTTTATACTAAAAAGAGGTAGTTGTTAACTTGCAACACTTTTAATTGACTGATGGTTTCACTGACCCTAAGTCCACTCCTTTCTTTTTTGTGTGTGTGTGGAAATGCCTATGGAGAAATGTTTGAGAAGGAGAAATGTTTGAGAAGTGAAGAAATTAATGAAAATATTTGTTTGTCTTTTAATGAAATGTGTTGATTGTGTTTTTCCTGTGCTATTGATACTTGACCTCAAATACAACATTAAGATTTGTGTTTTCCTACCTTTGCTAAATTTGCACTGTTGCTGCAGAATCCATCCTCCTTTTTCCACCACCTGTAAGGCTGCTTGGCTTGTGTTTCTTGATTAGGGAGATCTTTGTTGCAGTTGTGTGTACCATACGTAATGTGCTGAGCATCACTGCTTGAAATCTATAAGCATGGAAAAGGATTGAGTAGATGATTTGCATATGAAATTATAGACAGCTCTTGAAAATTGTCTAAAGTATTCCGCATGTGGTTGTAAATAAAGCTCAGCTGAAAATCATCCAAGCTACATGAAACTTGCATCTGATTATGGCCTATAACCATAATCTACGCTTCTAGCTTTGAAAACTTTTCTAGGGCTTCCTGCTAATCCAGTTTAACTGTTACTGTTCACTGTAGTTCACGATCTAATAGCAGACATTTAAGGATCAGTTAATGCAAGCTATGATTCAAAATACAACATTTGTTATGTGTTTTGCATTACTGTATTAAAAGAAAGGATTGTGTGAGTTACTTCTACACTCCTTTGAGAGAAGACTTAGGAATGAGAAGTCTGAATTATGTCCCATCCAAACTTTACTGCTAGTTTACATAAATTCAAGTTTTCAGGGCTTTATGAGAAAAAGAGACTTGTGCTTCAGAAGGGAATTATACTTTGCAGAGTTGAAGGAGAGAGGAAGAACTTGGACAACCCATATACTCATTGAGTAAAAACTCAGGTAAAAATAAAGAAATTGTAGCAGGGCAATAATGATTGACTGAAAAGCCAGAGTAAATGTTTATAACTTTGTCCAAAGTTGATTAGAATAAATGACAAAACTCTATTTGTGTATTTCAGCTTTATAGGAAGCAATCTGTACTCCACTTTAGAATTAGCTTTTGGGGTCTGTTGGTTTTATTTTGGAAATAGAGGGGTATCTGTTGTTGAAAGTGAGTTTGGTTTGGATTTTTTGTGGTAACTTTTTTTTTTTTTTTAATGTTTTCATTAACTGTTTTCTGGTCTAAAAAAATCAGCAGTTTCAGGAAAAATCTCTTTGTGAACCACTAATTGTTGAGCTTAATATTACCATATTCAGGCAGTTTTGGAGAGAATAGACAGATTATACTGATGAATGCAGTGGGGAAGAAGTAAAGGGGAAAGGAAAAGTGAGAGATGAGAAACAGTTTTTACTGCTAAAAGTGATTAAAAAAAAAATTGAATGGCAGACGAATGTCTATAATATAAGCTGAGGAGAGTGGATTTTCAAACTGGCAAGATTTTCTGTTTCTTATATTAGTACTGTTTGGTGATTTATTTTCACATGCTGCAAATAGTGTTGTTTTCTGAATAGGTTATGTATTTGCCCAAAAGGGACTTTTCTTTGAAACCATTCAGCTAACTGCAAGGAACTCTGAACACAGTGTGCTTCCATGGTCAATGTGTAACCCAAACGTGTAACCTGAAGTTGTTTTTTTAATAGTTATCTTATTCTTTCTAGAAAGTAGTGAACTTTAACCTCCTTCATCCACTGCCTGTATGTGAAAATGAGAATTGAGCAGCTTGTCTTTATCTTTTTTTTTTTCCCTGCTTTATTATTTTCCCTCCTCTAAGGTATACATTTATCACGATTACTTGTGATGCCCTAGAACACTGTCATGTTGAGTTTCATATAAATATAATGACAAAAGATTCCCCTGTGTCCTTTTTTGCCCTTGTGGAAAAAAAAAAAAAAAAGATACAGGAAGACTCTGACTTGCTGAAGACCATACAATGAGGTTGCTGGGTTTTTTGTTTTTTTTTTTTAGTTCAAAACTACACTCATTTTTCTTGACTATCAATAAAATTCTAGTGCTTGAACCATATTCTTCCCTGCTTCAGTTGCCTACAATGAAGTCAGATACATACTAATTGCTGTTAAGGGTTTACTGGTAACATCTAGAAGTTTGTTTGCTCTGGGGTGTTTCTTTTTTCCCCCCCTTTCCCCCCCTTTTTCCCCCCCTTTTTCCCCCCCTTTTTCCCCCCCTTTTTCCCCCCCTTTTTCCCCCCCTTTTTCCCCCCCTTTTTCCCCCCCTTTTTCCCCCCCTTTTCCCCCCCCTTTCCCCCCCCTTTCCCCCCCCTTTTCCCCCCTTCAGTCAGCAAGGAGATCCAGATTCTTACTGTCTGGAGATAAAGTGTAATGTATTTTGCAGTATGATGATGTGAAGATTTAAACTAATGCAAATGAATGTACTTACTCCTACGCACTTTTAATTTTTCAGGGTGTGTTCTTGTCCTTCTGTCGAACTGTATATTATCTATTTAATATGAAACTATATGGAAAGCAAATAAGAGAAGCAAGCCTGTGATTCAGTTGAATCTAAGCAGTAAAATAGGAAGCTTTTGCAAATAAAATATACTGAATTGAACTATCACAACTTTTCTACAGAGTTTTAAATTATTTTTTGAAGAAGGTGGATATGATAGTAATTGTGGTCATGTCGCCATTGTAATCAAAGAACGGAAGCAAGATGTGATAAGCAGTGAGGCATTCAGTTTGATAAGGGAAGATGTTACCAGTACTGTCCACAAGCAAGTTACAGTGGTTTGTACAGTTTGGCTTTATATTTGCCTGTGTAAACTGTCTAAACTGCAAACATAATCAATTTAAACCCAGGATATTTGTTTTAAATCTGTATTTATCTTGAAGCATTGGCTGCGGATCTAGTCCTACTTCTAGTTACATGGGAGAAGAGACCGAACCCTGCCTCACCACAGCCTCCTTTCAGGCACTTGTAGAGAGCTATAAGGTCTCCCCTGAGCATCCTCTTCTCCAGACTAAACAATACCTCTCCATCAGCTGCTCCTCATAGCAGCTCCAGACCTCTCACAACTCCATTGCCCTTCTCGGGATGTGCTCCAGGGCCTCAAATTCTTTCTTGTAGTGAGAGGCCTAAAACTGAACACATCACGCAAGGTTTGTCCTCATCAGGTTGAGTACTGAGGCACAGATATAAGTTCCTGTTGTACACAATTTGCAATCTTCTGTTTTTAGTTCATACTGTGCTAGATAAAACTGCATTAGGAAGTAAATAAACAGCTTGCATAGATATCTAGGAGGATGTAAATAAACAAGAATATATATTTTATTGGTTAGAATAATCAAATTCAGTAAAACAGATGATTCTCTTAAAAGGAAAAAAAATCTGGAAGACAAATGGACTTAGAAGGTAAAATTGTTGTCTTTAGCAGTCTTAGAACTGGATATTGAAGAGAAACATGATCTTGGCTGCAGTCTTAGACAGAAAATAAATGAGGTCTTACACTTGACATATCAAAACAAACTCATGTAACACAAGTGAATAGGACTAAATGTTTGAAAGGAGCTTAGAATTATATTAAATAGTCAGGTAATGAAGATAAATGTGTTGCATTAAAACAAATAAAGAAAACAACACATCTGACAACCAATACTACTGAGTGTTGCTAAATCTCAGAAATGTCTAAGGATGCTTTTGCGCTGTTTTGATACAAACAACACATAAATAGAACAGTGGAATTAAAATGACACAGTCATCTGCATAGGTAAGTGATCTGGTAGAATTTAAGTCATTAAAGCAGTGGTTGAAGAACATCTGGTTAATATTATTTAGATTTCCCTTAAGATTATTGTGAAGTTTAGCATTCACAAAATGAGAGATAAAATGCTTTCTTGGATTGATGACTCACTGAGATGGGAAAACAATGTTAGGATCAAATGATCAATTAGTGTTCTGGCAAAAAGCCCATCTAGGTGCAGAAGGTATTCAAGTGTATTAGGACATAGTGTTAATGCATATGTGAGCTATATTTACTAAATTATATATATAGTGCTATATGTAAAATACAGTTAGATTCACTGGGTTCAAACAACATGTGTTCAAATCAGTCTAGATAAACAACAATAACAGACAAACGAACATTGATTAATGCAAAGTAATGTGCACAGAAGAGGGAAACTTGGATTAGTCATAGTCTGTGTTTCAAATTAAATACAGCTGCTCAGGGAAAAAAAATCTTAGCCAGTAGTTTTCAAAACATGATGAAGACTTCCTTTTGCAACTGAAGTGTAAGGTGTAAGTGATGTTAAAAAGAGGAGTGAGTGGAAAAATACTATGGAAATGATTTTGATCACCTTGTATGGATCAATGATACAATACAGCATACTTATGTGAAATTACTGTTACTGTACTCCTCTCAATCCTTTTATTTTCTAAGTACCTCCCATGAAGTCAAATAAGAGAAAACGTGACATTGTTTATGCTAGAGAACAGGAACGAATACATACATAAGTGCAATCTGTTACGTACATGGAGCAGTGAACTATGAATTAAACTATAAAAAGTAAAGCCAATACAAGTTTTCCATCTGAATATTTGTTAAAGAAATCAATCAGTGTCAAATGAAACTCGGAACTGAAAAAAGATAGCTTGACGACACAGGGTATTAAAACAAAAGATTCAAAGATATTAGAATTTATAATTCTTCATTTCATGAGATATGTTTCTGAGGAAAGATTATTGACGCCAAAAGGATGTCAGCGAGTGGCTGTGTTTTAGAGTTTTTTATAATTTGGAGAGCTCGCAAAGTTCTCAGAACTTTGGGTAGTTTGTTCTCTCTGAAAAGTGCTTTAAACCTGTTTGAGGTTACGTATTTTTCCATTTCTGGTAATGCAGGTTATTTTTATTTAAGTTTTTTGTCAAAGGGCTGAGTGAATCTTGCTTGTTTTGCTTGAGAAACACTGCTCTGTGTGGAGACTTCTATGTAGCTGAGAAGTTAGTGACATCTCATGGTAACCATGGAAAATTACAGGTGATTTGTGGAAAAGTTTGGAGTGTGTAATTTAACAGACATTGTAAATGTTGTCTAGGTTGAAATATGCTTGTACATAGCACTCATGTTTAATTCTAAAGTGTTCATTATTTACCTAATAACTACTTTATTTCTAAGCCTTACTGGAAGTATTGAAACTTGTCAATATTTGAAGTCCAAATATAGCAGTGTGTAATAGCTAGATGTTTGTCAACTGAAATCAGACTTTCCTGTTTTCGCTTGTTTTAGGTACAAAGTCAGCTGCAGAGTATGCTAATTGTGCTTATGATATTGTGTCCCCTGCTCCATCAGTATATTTGGGCACATTTCAAATTTTGCATCTCCTGGAAGATCTAAAGATGGCTTTGGAAATGTTAGAGGATCCTCAAGAGAAAGAAGCACTGCGAAATCAAATTCCAGGGGCCACAGCAGTATGTATACGGGAGTGGTTTGAAGAGAATCTGGTGAGTATTTCTAACTTTATCATTTTGTTTGTTTGTAAACAGCCTTAGGTCAAGTATTTTCATGCTTCATTGACTTTTATTATGACTGAAATCTGTCTTCTTAGAGAACTGCAGCAGATATTAAGCAATCATAAAAAGCTGTTGATATTACCACTTTATAAGGTGATGATTAAATGCACACAGGAGTATGAAGAGTTCATAGACCTCAGGTTGTGTTGGGTGTAGTAAAAGCAAAGCTCAAAGTGAACTTTTCTGTGACGTTTTTTGCTTTTATTTGTTTTTGTTGTTGATATTCAACCTTTGAAGATAACATATAAGTGTATATATACAAAAAGCTTGTCATTTTTAAATCTATCAATTTGGAATTTGGTGATGTTGTCAGACGAAGGAAGAAACGTGAATAAAATGGATGATTCTGTATCCTTTTGCTTGCTACGTTTCCTTTGCCTTAGTTGTTGGTATTCTGAAACTCCAAGGTATATTCTACACCAGGCAATGGTGGTAAATGAAAAGAACGTTAGCTTCTGAGTGAGAGATGTTTATATTGGGATAGATAGGGAATAAACATTTGGCTGTATTGAAAAGACTGAGCCTTATCCAGATGAGGAGCAGATCTTATAGCTGTATAATAGTATATTGAGACCACTGTGTTCTTAAAATATTTTGCCCTGTTTTGTACTGAGGAGTTCTACACTTATTTTAAGGACATCTATATGCATGAGGAGATTTGAGCATAGTAGGTGTGATTTTTTTTTTTTTTTTTAATTACAAAACATCCACTAAATCTTAGAATATGCACTGGTTTTTCTTTTATAGTTAAAAAAAAAAACAAAAACAAAAAAACCTGCACACAGCTTCCGTGTTTTAAAATCTTGATAGGCCTGTGTGGAACCGGGAGTTGGATATCATTATCGAGTCTTGCCTGCCATTAATTCTATCATTTAGTATCATTATTAGGTGTGAAATATCACCAAGTGTTTCTTAACAATTCTGTTATGTATACCAAAGATGTGGGAAAATTTAGTTGTATTTAAGGTGTGAAAATTTCATGATTTGTTTCACATCTGACATTACTTTGCTTACTTGAGGGCATTAATTTTATTTATTTTTAATGGGACCTCTGGTGGTGATATAGTGTTTCAGGTGGAGTTGGATTTTGTACTTGTTTGTGGAACTAAAATTTCCATATATTGCAAATTCATGTATTTTGCAAAGGCTCCTTTTTAAATTTCTATACTCTGGTATCTCTGAACGTCAAGAATTTGCATTCAGCTGTACTGCATTAACCTCAACAGCACTGATTTGAGATAGATGAAGTAGCATTGAATTTAGGTGGTTACTACAAATAATGGAATGAGGATAGAACAATTTCTGTAATGTTAGAAAAGCGCTGTTCTTTTGATGAAGGAAAAATGGAATAAAGCTTCATTAATAGTAGCCTTTTTACTACTTAAGAACTATATTAAAAATTTGTGCCTGCAAGTAAATTCATGCAGTGTTCGACATGCTTTATGTTTGTAAATTCTTTGGCCTTGAAAACTGAGCCACAAAGAAGAGGAGGATTGTCATAAGACACTTAAAAGAATTTTCAAGGAAACTTCAAATACATAAAACAATTTTGTGTGCTTCTTGTTAAATATTTTAGTAATGCCAACGACCACAGGACATATCATGAAGTAGATAGTAATTTCAGCATTAAAAATTAACTGTTGCAGTAACAACAGGCTATGTTTGAATTAATGAGCTGTGAGAGAATGCATTAAGGTACAGTTTTATTTTAGAACTCTGACTGTCTACACTTTTCATTTATTAATACATCTTTGATCACTTTTTTGATTATAAAGAACTCTAGTGTTCTTACAAAGGTCCTAAAGTAATTTTTAAAATAGGTGAAAGCCCTTATTTTCTTGTTTGTAAAACATGATCTTACTTCTAGTGGAGCGTTTATGTTTAATTTCAGCCACTTCACTGTGTAGCTTTACATACTGATCCTTAAAATGCTGGAAGTCCTGAGTATTTTCCTGATGGTGTTTTTTCTTAGAAGCTTAATTCTGAAAATCTTTTTTGAAGGCTCTAAATTCAAGGAAACAGAAAGGGGAAAGAATTACAGAATTGCTTATGTTGGAGGGGACCTTAAAGATGATCTAGTTCCAACCCCCTGCCACAGGCAAGGTTGCCATCCACTAGATCAAGCTGTCCAGTATCCCATCCAGCCTGGCCTTAAAATACCTCCAGGGATGGGGAATCCACAACTTCTCTGGGCAAGCTGTTCCAGTACTTCACCATCCTCTGAGAAAAGAATTCCTTCCTAACATCTAAACTAAATCTCCTCTCTTTTAAATAGTTTAAAGCCATTTGTCCTATCATTATCAGGCCCTGGAAAAGATCAATTGCCCTCTGGCTTGTAAGCTGCTTTTAAGTACTGGAAGTCTGTAATGAGGTCTTCCTGGAGCCTTTTTTTTCCTCCACGCTAAACAGGTTCAGCTCCTCAATGCCTCTTCATAGAAGAGGTGCTCTGATCCTCTGATCATCTTAGGCCCTCCTCTGGACCCGTTCCAACAGCTCCACGTCCTTCCTGTACTGGGGTCCCCAGATTTGGGCACAGTACTCCAGTTGGGGCCTCCCAAGAGCAGAGTATAGGGGCACAATTCCCTCCTTCTGACCACCCGTCTTTTGATGCAGCCCAGGATACCATTGGCCTTCTGGATGGCAAGAGCACACTGCTGGCTCATGTCCAGCTTTTTGTCCATCAGGACCCCCAGGTCCTTCTCCTTCGGGCAAGATTCCTCAAGACATACTTGAACAAATACTTTTATAAAGATGGAGTATAATAGTAATATCCTTCGGTAGTTAAAAGAAAATAATTGTACTTTCTTGTATACAAACTGTTGTTACAAGAAGTCTTTAGAAGTGTACTGTATAAATATTTAATTGGAACGTAAGTCATTGCTACTAAAAACAGAAGAATTACATGTATGCAGCAGTAGAATTCTTCAACAACAGCTGAATGGGAAGAGAATATGTTCTGAACAATGTCAGTTAAATCCAGTACATTTATCTCCTGGTAGGTTTGACTGCGGGACTCAACTGTTGAGAGTCATGACAGAACTATATATAGCTGAATCTTCCAATTACCAAGTGGCATTGTCACATGCTGAATTGAAAATATACCAGCGAAGTCTGCTTGGGATGGTATAGTCAAGCCATTATTCTGTATTGTATGCACTTATGTTTATGATTTCCAGTTTGAAATACTAGATGGATATGTTTTCTGAGCAGTTGTTCAAGTTGCATTTTGAATGACCCAGTCCTCTGCTGTGCTCCAGCTCCTTTTCAATGAGTTAGTGATGTAAGGAAGCCCTGAACAGGCAGGTCTGATCTTCTGACCTCCTCAAATATGTTAGAGTAATTCTCAGCACACGGGAAACAGCAGTATACTTTATGCCTACAGCTCTTCATGAATACTAGAGAATGCCTTGGAGCTAGTGGGAAGGGAGGTGTAAATGCCTTGCATGGAATTTACCTAAGCCAGGATGAATTGATTTATTATTATTTTTTTTAACATTCCATTGTTGCTTGTCTGGGAGTCAGTTTCATGTTCTCTGTCAGCAAAGTTCACTGTATTATTATTATTATTATAAGGGATATTATTATTTAGGTTGGATGTGAGGAGGAAGTTCTTTACAGACAGAGTGGTGAGGTGCTGGAACAGCTGCCCAGAGAGGCTGTGGATGCCCTGTCCCTAGAAGTGTTCAAGGCCAGATTGGATGGGGCCCTGGGCAGCCTGGTCTGGAATTAATTGGTCTAGTATTAAATGGAGAGGTTGGTGGCCCTGCATGTGGCAGGGGGGTTGGAGATTCGTGATCCTTGAGGTCCCTTCCAACCCTGGCTATTCTGTGATTCTGTGTGATTCTGTATTAGCTGTTTTTCAAAGTTAGGAAAATCTGTTCTGCACAAAGAACTAAAACAAGTTGAAAATACCTTTGCGGCAAGTAGGTCTAGATCTTTTTCTTAAAATGATGTGCTGAGGTTAGTATTCTGCAGTTTCTTGTAACCATGAAATGACCAATAATACTTAATAGAGTCAATTTTCAATTACAGTGACCAAAAGCAATTAAACAGAACTGTGTTATGGCCATAGGCTTTCAGCGCTCATGAATGAAAGACAGTATTCTGGTTATAATATCAAGGTTTGTTTTTATGTTAAGTTTTCCAATATTTCAAGGTAGCCTGGTGACATACTATAAAGTTTAGCCCTTGAGGGTAATTCTTACCCATATGGGCTATCTGCACCTTGATATTGTCAGAGGGACTACAGGCCTCCTCTGTAGGAATTCATGATTGTATATACAGAAATTGCATGCTAGCCTTCAAAAGGATGAATATGATTTATTTATATTATCTAGGACTCCATTTGCCTAGGACTCTTTCAGCTGCTGTCTTCAATGGCTTTGAACTAAGTCACAGAGTTTGTCTTTAGTTTTGTACCTAATGTTATGGGTGGTAAAGGTTTTTTACTTGACATTATCTTCTGTCACTTTATTTCTGGCTGCATGGCTTTTCATTGTCTTAAATATGGTATACTGCATTAATGTAACAAACATTAGTGTAAAAATGTAAATGCTATCAAATACCTACATAGTAGGCAATAATGCAATGGTCAACAAAGATATACAGTTCAAACACAATATTTTCATGTTTTGTGATGTTTCAGAAAGAAAAACAAGTTATAGTTATTTTTGGACTTGGCATTTATGAAGTAGCATACAATAGGCTGGCACATTTCTCATCTTTGTAAATAGATGAGCTTGTCCACATAACATTTTTCATGGTCTTTCCCAGCATGCTGATTTCATGTGTTTATCACGAGTAAAGCAAATATGTTCATATAGAGAAAGAAGTAGGCTTTTTGTTTGTTTCAGTAAGTTTTATCTTGCTCTGTCCTTTAGAAATTGTCAGTTAGTAATTATTAAGACTCTCTGAACATCTATCTTACTGGAAATGCTTAACGTTCCTCCGTATATAAACAGGATTTCTGTTGCTATTTCTTTTTTCACCTCTATTCTCATGCAGGTGCATTCTCATATTTTCTCTTTCTTTGCTCTCCAGTTCCCATGTTTTTCTGCATCGTAGCAATGACAGGTGTGTGAATTGGCATATTGAGGACATTTTCTCAGATATGTTTTTAATCCCTTTGCTTCCAAGCCAGTTCAAACATAAGGATCAGGAAGTAATGGATGTAGAGTAATGGATGAAGGAAAACTTAATATTCGTGAGTGAACAGCTAGATCGTTCTCTCCCTTTGACTTATTTACACGAGGGTGGTGGCATTACAGTGATGTTGGGGGCTGATGTTATTTTATTTGGTTTGATATTTAGTTCTCTGTTGAACTCGAAGTTAGTGCTCAGTGAAGAACTATGCGTTAACATGCATTTCCTTCCCTTGCTTTTTTTTTTTTTTTCCTTAAACACAACAGTAACCCGATGAAGCAATCCTCACATTGCAACATATTTTCCATGTTTTCACACTGCCCAGAGGAAATAACCTGTTTTTCCAGAGAAATTCTAAGCGAATTTGGGGCAATGGATTTGAATTCATTTGGTGCCTGAAACTTTTTCAGGCCAAAGCTCAAGCAGGACATAAAGTTCAGCAAGCAGGTGACAGGCTGAAAGGGAACACGTGACTGTCCGGAATGTATGTTGTCAACATTCATAGCTGATAAGATGCAGAAAATTCAGGCACGTCTACTTCTTAATCAGGAAGAATGACTGTAACAAAATCAAGAGACCTTTGCATGAAATCCGGAACAAGTGACGAGACAAAAATAAGGTACGTTTGTGTGATTTAAAATACTTTTAACAGGAAAAATTGATACTCGCCTAGCTGCAAATGCTACACTGAGGTACTTGTAAGTGGAAGAATACAATTTCCTTTTAGTGTTTTTTTGTTTTTTGGGTTTTTTTTCCTCACTTCTGTAAGGCAAAATCATTAAGACATAATATGTTGTGGAATATTTTAAGAGAGTACAGAGTACTTTCCCCCTACTTTGTTAAATAAGCCTGAAATAAGTCTTGCAACCTCCGTTTTGAACTGGATTAAATGTGGATATGGGATTCTGTAATTGGCTGTGCCGTCGGATACACAGTGATGTGAGAAAGTCTGATGTATTTGCTATTCTGTATAATCAGCTCATTTTCTGGGGAATAAAAGCGCTCCTAGGGATTTCATATTTTAATCTCAAGAGAACCCCCTTAGTCAGTTATGACAGAGGCTGTCACACACAGAGAAATGTCCTGTACTGAGTGCATCTCAAATGATTTATAAGAGATTTTAAAGTGAATGCCAGATTATGTGAACCTTGATGAGAGCAGCTCTTTCTTGAAATGTTAACACAGCATAAAAACTTGTACAATTGGCATAGAATATAAGTATGTTTGATGTACAGAGCAACGCAAGTCCTTTTCAGGTGCTGTCTCATGGCATGGTTCACTTTTAGAAAAGTTCTTTTACCTTGTTCCACTTTCTGCCAATTTTAGCTACTCTAGCATCTTTAGAAGACTTGTAGTACTAACTTTTTAAAAACCTTTCACATTTTTCTTATCATAGAACTTCATATATTTATTACTGTCCAGTACTCAAAGAAGGCTGGTAGTCTAGGTTTGTATCCTTCTCTGCTTGTCACTTGAAAGATCCAAAAAAGACATGCACTGGTCAAAAGGATCAAAAATATTTGAAATAGTAAAACTCTTTGCAGAAACTCCTTTATCTGGGATTTCCAGATAAAGTTTGAAGGGTGGATAGATGGCTTAGTATGATAGATCCTTTTAAGAACTGCTTTTCAGAGCATTATACAGTTTCAGACTTCGAATTTTTTGCATATACCATTAGTGTGATTGTCTTGGCTCCAAGTTCTTGCACTTTGTCTTAAATGCATGAATGTACTTGGCTGTAGGAACTGGAAAGGAAAAAAAAAAAAAAAAAAAAGGGAAAAAAAAAAAGGAAAAAGGGAAAAAAAAAACAGAAAAAGGGAAAAAAAAAAGTGGAGCAAAGTAAATATTCTGAGATCATCACAAAAATCCAATGGGACAGCAGCATTTTGGTGTTAACAGTTGTTGCCCAATACATTGCGTTTGTATATGGAACAACCAGTTTTACAGACCAAAGCCACTTTTAATAGTGGGAGATATCAAGAAACTGGAGTTTGCTGGGAAAGGTTAGAGTGTAGTCATAAGTACTGTGCAGAGGCACTAGAGGACCCCGTAGTAATAGGGAGTATTTTTAAAGATCCCTTCTTTGCCAGAATGTTGCTTTGCATATGCATTAATCTCTGTGTTGCATGTTTGAAAAGTTGCCATTCCACGAGGCTTCAGCAGAAGCAGACAAAAATCTTAGAAAGGGTATCATCATCTTTTGTTAAGATGGAAAACTGCCTTCCTGGCACTATTTATGGAATAATCAGCTTATCCACTGAATCGTCCTTGAATTCCTCCTTTTTTATAATGTCTTTTGTGAGGACAGGCCAGTAATTCAAAGAGCAAAACTTATTTTTAGGTTTAGTCAGGGCCTGAAATAAACTGAGAAGGCTGAGTAGTGTTACGATAAACAGGGAGTAAAACAGAGACAGGAAATAGGGGGTCTTTGGTAATGAATTCCAGCCACTCTTGAAGCAGAAAGCCAGAGAAAGCATTACTTGAAAATAGTTTCACAGTGACAGCTTAATAATTTTAGGTTGTTATTCAGCGCTAAAAGTGAATAGTTTCTGCAGATTTATACTGTTCTTGAAAGATCCCTTTTTAAAGACCATTTAGCAAGTTATATTTTTAGTGTTTTTAGATTTACATTGTTCTGGTTGCTAACCGATCTGCTGTTTAAAAAAAACAGATGTTTGGGGGAGACTCTGAAGTTTATACAGTTGTGCATTATATATACATCTGTGAGAAGTGTTTGGGATAAGACTGTGGGACAGAGGCAGTAGATTTAACTTGAAATGTGTACGCACACACAAGAATTTAGAAGTAGAGGGCTTTAAAGGGGAAGAAGTCACAGCTATATCCTGTAGAACAAAGCAGCGCGCTTGCTTCCAAAAGTTTCTTTTAGCCCTTGGAACGTGACTGCTGAGATGGGCCCAAAGCATGGATGGTGAGATTGATATTTACAAGCACTTCACGTGGCTAAAGCGGGTAAGTGATTTGCTGTTCTTTGATTTGTCTTTGTAAATGCATGTTACCAGTCTAAGTCAGAATTCTCAGCTTTGCGGAAGGAAACACACGGAGTGCCTCAGACCTGAAATAATGTAAGTTCCTTTATGAGAAAGGAATTAGGGACTTTTCTTCAAGCAGGAGGAGGAAGCTTAAAGGGGGGGGAGGCTGTGCAGGGGGACAATCAGCGGTCTATGTCTTTAAAAACAAAACTCTAGAGTCAGTCTGTGAACAAATGGCAGTAGGTTCTAGTAAGTGCTCGTGCTTTCCTGGGGTTGTAATATAGCAAAGCATACATTGGAGTGTAGAATAGAATACGTTGTTTATCACATTGTGGTTTAAAATTAAGAAGTATTTGCACTGGTTCTTCACTTAATTTTTCACTGCTGTAACTGCCTGAGATCTTTCAGTGTGCTTTTGTTTTGAATAAAAATGGTGGTATTTTTTTTCCTTCTCTGATTAAGTTATGCTTTTTAAAAACGCAGTGCTATTACCCTCATGTTTGTGATGAATCTGAACATGAATTAACTGCGTAATACAAGGAGATTAATTTTTGTTTTCCTGCAAAATTAAAAAAAAAAGAAAGTGTGATCATCCTGGAAAAATCATCTAGTCTTTGCTTCTAAGTTTCTTAGGTTCTAACTGTTTACTTTTCAGTTTCTGTGGATTTTTAAAATGGGATGTGAATAGTTCCTTCACAGTAAACTGTTCTATTAAATTACAGTATTGATTTAACTGTATGTCATGTGAGCAGTACATCTTCCCATTATACTTATAAAAAAATCTATTTTAACTGCATGCTTTTGTTATAAATTCCATGCACGCTATTTATGTTAGTGCTTCTGCATGACCCTTGATTAAAAACACATGCATACATATGTGCACACTATTTTTAACTGGCTGTGTAAACATAAAACGTAGGTAAATATCTGTGCTAAATGTGAGCAGGAACTTTAGCATGGGTAGCTTCTTTGAATGTGAAATATCTGTGATATTCAAGTCTTTAACAAAAGCTTGAGAATGTTGAAGTTCAGTTTACTTACAAAATATTTATATCTCTTCCTCAAAACTCTTTGTGTTTCTGGAGTATGGATGGGGAGGGGATTAAATGGGGAAATGAGTGGGTGAGTGAAGAAGAAGAGACAATAGGAAGCAGTAGTTGGGAACATTGCACTATTAGTTTAATTTGTGTTTTGTATAGTTAAAACTAGATAACTCTTTCATGGTTTTTGAGATCACGTTACTTTGTTATTTAAATGATGTTTTAAATATGATATGTCTGCCACCTCTGCTTCCTATTAATATCCAAAAGATAGGTATGCTGACAAAAGACTGAGGTGTGCCATTATCAAACTGAGTTGCATTCACTGTGCCCTGAGAATGATAAAACAATGAGAAAGAAGTAGCTTCAGAGAAGAATGTGTCATGGTGTCATGTGGAAATGTTCACAGATTTGGGAGGAACTAACAACAGAGGGTGCCTTTTTGGAAAAGATATTGTGTTCAAATATAGTACAAACTCTTTTGCATAACTAAATGTTATTAAAATGATTGCACTTAATTCTTTTTATGTAAGATAGATAAAGGAGAATATCAGTATTGGTTCTTTTCCTTGCAGGCGCTGTAAGGGGTTGAATGTATGTGGGGTGGAGGAGAACTGAAAACAATCTTTCATAGTTCCCAGGAGAACTTTGAGCACTGTGATCCAAAGTTTATTTGATAAGTGATCTTGTAAATAAACAAAAAAATCAAAGTTATTTATTTGATTTCCATATTCCAGAATCCTAGCATCTCATGTCTGGCACTGTGATAGCATTAAGGATCTAAGGCCTTGCAATTAAATACTGTTGCTTTTTGCTCCAGACTAATGAATGGCGCTTAACAGAGAGTAATTGCAAAAAACTCTCATAAACTCTGGTGAAATATGCTAGAACTGGCTCCAATTTCATCATTAAGAGAAGTCACTTCAGAAACCAGGATCAGTTTTGATGTTGCAGTTAGTCTGTCATACCATATTTGCATGTTGTTTGTGGCTTGGACTGTATTAGGGCAGCAAACAGTTGTTAAATAAGTAATGGTGAATCCAGGCAGGGGAAAATAAGGGATAAAACTACAATTTTCAGATGCGTAGAACAAAGGATGTGGTTTTAATCAGTAATCTTGTAACACAATATGTACAGAAGCATCATGAAACAACAGGAGAGACGAGGCAATATTTAGGTCAAATTTGAATAAAGTGTTGCCACGCTTCAAGTCTTTCCATTAGGCTTTCTTGATGTTAAAATGATCTGTGAAAAGTGGTTTGCCAAGAATAGGTTATACATATGTGCAGTGTCAGTACAAGAATATAAGAGCAGAGAGAGCAAAAAAAAAAAAAGAGAAAATACATATGAATCACAGTTAATCTGTTTTCCTTTGTTTACTGCTTTTCTATATTTTAATTTTTGTACACGTATATAAATTTTGTAAACGTATATATATGTTATTGCCTGCAGTAGTAGTAAAATTT
Source organism: Chrysolophus pictus (assembly GCA_037305975.1). NCBI lineage: Eukaryota > Metazoa > Chordata > Aves > Galliformes > Phasianidae > Chrysolophus > Chrysolophus pictus. Next base: position 7,428,297 of record CM074580.1, read on the forward strand.
CTCACTTTCTCTGTTGACAATATTTTGCCTATTACCAAAGGCATAACTCTATGATGAGTACACCTACATTGTACTTTATGGCATATGATACTGTGGTCATAACTCCAGAACTATCTGGATCAGTTTATTCTGGCCTAGATCTGAATGGTACCTGCCATAGCAACATGATACCACACTGGTTTCATTTGTTAGTGATTCAGATGTTCAAAGACACCTCGTCAGTGAGGCATAAAGCCTAGTTAAGAAGCATGTCTTGAAGTTGTCTCTTTCTAGAAGGATATGGAAATTTTTTTGTGTGTATACAGGGCACTTATACCATTGCAGCTAAGACAGCAGCATCATTGTCATAAAGTAATGGGCTGGCAGTGTGTGGGAAGAATTTTGTAGGTAGTTGATGTTATTTTACAAGACCTAAGCATGAATCTGTTGCTGTTAAGTTTCTGTTGGAAGCCAAAGTGCCTAAAACTCTTCTCTTCCCTGCCTCCCAAATGGTAAAAGTGTGTCGTCTTTAGCATGGATTTTCTTTGGTTCTCCCAAGGAATTTGGGTTAAAAGTTTCCCATATAGTTTCCTTTTTGACTCTGTTGCTTTATTATCCTGCCATCTGACCCTAATCGGGAGCGCACCATTCTGAATAAAAATGACATAGCCCCCATTTTGTGCAGAGGCATAGAAGTATAATAAGAAATTACTGTGTTTCATTACAGAAATAAACAGTGTAATGGGCTCTCTAATTATACTGTAAATTAACTGAGCTATTTGAACTGCAGTGGATGGAGTGTAGCAAAATGGAAAATCTCTTGTCCGAAAAACACTGAAGTGCTAAGACTTTTCATTTTGAAAGAAATGCCTTCATGTGAAACCGAAACACCTGATAACTCTTGTAGCTTACTATGGACTTAAGTTTTGAAGTCTTCAAAGTGCTGAGCTGATGGTTGACCTGAGAAAGATATATATTAGTTGTTCTGACTACTGTACATAATCTCTACTAGCAAAAAGTGAAGCAGTTGAGCTCATGCTATGTCACTTAAGCTGATGATACTGAGGATGAACGTCGTGACTTGTGTATGGATATCTTCCTTTAAGTGCTAGCATTAGGAGTTCTCCTGATAAAAGTGTAAATATTTGGTGAAAATTCTTTCATTTTAAGGACTGTATGAGTTTACCTACCTTTGTACTGTACGCTGTTAGCTCTTTCAGCTTGACTTTCACTTTCCTTTAATCAACAAGGAACAGAAGAAAACAGAAAATCCAGTTGTTGCTTCTGCTTTCAGGTGAAAGGCAAGAACTGCAGATCCAGAAATCCCATTCCAGCCATTCTTTCCCTCCTCAAGTACACTGAATGAATGTACATAAATTCACATTGGCATATATCTCAGATATCAAGAGAATAAATTTATATTAATTTATAATATATTCCTTTGTTGGCTACTCACTCGTGTTTCCTGACTCATTACTACTACAACAGCAAGAACTGTAACACAACATCACTTTTGCTGACACAAAACAGTGGTGGGGGGGAGTTGGGAAGTCCATATTCTTCTAAATATTATCAACTCCAGATAGACAGAAAAACGTCTGTAGTCTACATTTTTTCCTGCAGTCTTTGTGCTCTTAGTAGTTTGTGGAAAACTGGCTGGTTGAACTCTGCTGGCTATACTTCTTGTTCTCAGCTTCTAAACTGCAACAGCAGACAATTTATCGAGAGTGTCCCTAATCTTTCCTACTAATGCAAGCACTCTAGTTGCCACAAGCATCTGATTCAATTACCAGTGGAAATGAAGTTGATTCGTGTGACTGAATAAGAGGAAAGGATGGTTTTGCTATAATCTGTCTTCTGTGAGGCAAGCGACTTATTGAAAAAGCGTACAAATCACCAGCCTAGATGACTGCCAGATTTCTTTTCTCAACTTCTTTTTCTTCTATAACCCAATATGAGACCCAGACATTAGTGGAAAATATTTGTCTAACAGCTGGCTGATCAACTTCAGAAGTTTTAAAATTAGCTGTGTTGGAAATTCTTGGAGATTAAACTTAACACATGAGGAGAACATAAATTGGCCTCTGTTCAATTCTATTATCTTGGAAATGTGCTTCCTTTAAGGGACTTACTTCTACAGTCTGTCATGATTCAACAGGTTTTGTTTCAGAAACTTCAGACTAGAACATCTGTACAGAAACTCTAAACAATGGTGGTTGTTCAGTTCCGACAATATGCTGCATCCTGTTAAAATAACATGGAAGAAATAATAAAACTATGGAAGAAACCATAAAATTCCTCACTTGCTGGACTCTGAGCTCCTATCTGAGAAGGCTATTGAAAATTAAGCTAACTGGTTGATCAAATGTCCTGCCTTTCTTGCCATATTCTTGCTGTATTTATTGCTGCTTATCTTCATTTTGACCTAAAGCTGTTGAATCATAATCTATATTCTGATTTTATTTATTTAATTTATCATAATCTGGAGGAGTGTTTGAGCCTTTTTCTTGGAATAGGATTCTGTAGTTGCTGGGTCATGTAAATGATACCTAAATGCTCAATTTTTCAGCACATATCAGTATTATGTACAAGTTAGAGGTAAAAGAGCATTTTCAAGATAAACCTGGAAACTACAGATGAATAAGAAGCTGAAGCAGGTGATGACATGAAAAAGCTTTTTTTTTCCAAAAGTGGAAGAAATGGTTGGTTTTAAATTGTTCAAGGAAATATTTTGTATTCATGTCTGATGCAGTCTGGGCACTAAACTATACCCAGGTTCTTTATGGAGAAGGTAGTATAGGTGCTTCAAGAAACTGCTTTGCAGTTTCTGTCTTAACAGAGCACGTAGGATGTATACTTGACTTTTTGTTTGCAGCACTGCAGCAGTTGTAACTGTTCCAATCACCCTGACTGAACATATATTTCCTTCTATTTCTTCATCATGTTATCAGAAAGTTTCTTGTTTTATGCTATTTCAGCCATTCTTCCATTACAAGAAATATAATTAACACATTTAGCTATAAATTGTGAAGCTCAAGTAATGGTTTTTAATTTTCTAGGTTACTTTTTATGGAGTAACATCTTTGTAGAAAATCTTGGTGATTCAACCTTTTGATCATGTGGTTACATAAGTTTTGTGTGTGTTTGTGATGTCTTACCCTGATTTGCTGTCTGTGCTTGACTTCAGCGTTGTGTCCTATATTTGGGTCCTGCTATGTGTGATACGTAACTATACTTAGTTTCATCTCAGTACTGTCTTTCACAACTGCTGAATGCACTCCAACCATGCACAGATGGCCTTGGTTCATGTTACATTTTTTATCTTGTCTTTATGCATGCCACGAAGACTTCCAAAGTCTTAAACAACTGTTGTGTGTCAATCAGCCACTTTTTTTTAAGCAGGCCATTTTCTGTGTACTTTACTGTCCTGCACTTGTCTGAGTGCTCTGTCAACCCTGTTGGCAGGGTTGGTATTTCTTTTTCCTTCTCCTTGTTCACACTGGTGTGTGATTCACTGGGTCTTACATGAGTACTGAGTTTTGAAGTTCCAACATAGGATATTTCCCTGTCAGTCAGTGCTGCAGACATCATTGGGGCTGCATATTTGATAAATGTGAGTGCAGTAAATTTTTTTGCCTTATTTGTGATTTGATGTTGAATTAATTCTCCATCACTGATTGTATAAAATGTTGAACTCTAGTTTATATTGATAATGGATTGCTTATGTAAAAGTGTGTTAGCAATAACGCTGTGCTTATAAAGGGAGCAGGGGAGTGATTACATGATTGGTTAAATTTAGCAGATAGCAAATAGGAAAATAGCAAATTACAACAGCATAACAGGTAGAAAGATCTACCTGAGTGGTTTTCACTGCTGGCTTTTATTGTTGAGAGAATTTCCTCCTGCCTAGAAGTCTGCTGTTGTGCCCTGGCTGCTTGAAGTTGTGTTCAGGAAAGTCTTCCCCTATCATGGTGTATGGGTCAGACATGCTGGGGAAGGCCTGTGGGCTGTCCGTTGGGAAAAGCTTGTAATGAGATGGAGAGGAGTTTTTGGCTGTAATGAAAACCTAGCTGACAAGGGTAAAGATTTCTGGTCTAAAGGATTTCATTCTCACATAGTTTGAAGCAGAATTGCTGGCATGTGATTGAGGATGCATAGCTGAGGTCGAAGGATTGCCTACACAGACATACAGAAATAAATCGTGCTTACTTATAAGGATTCCTTCTTTTTGTTGTAGTACTACAAAAGTTATTTAAGTACAGCTTAATACATAGGGCCTACGTTAAATTGATGGTGTTTGATTACGTGTGGAGACTGGTACCTGTTTTTCATTTCTAAAGATTTTAGAAGCAGACAAAACAAGAATTGCAAATAATCATCTGTTCCAAGGCAGAATAACAAATCACATGATTTCTTCAGATACCTTTCAGTCCTATTTGTTGATGTGGATATTTGATTAAAATACTTCCAAAAATATCAGAGACGAAAGTTATCATAGCTTAACTACTAAAGCTGCTAAACTTATATGAAGTTCAGTATTTCATAGTTTGGAAAGTGTGTTTTGGCATTTGATTGGTAACTACTCCTTGCTTTGTGTAAATCAGTGCTATGTTTATTTTCATGGTCTCTTTTACAGTTGGGCCTCTAAACCTCAGCTGAGATCAGGAAGCTATGGAAAAAAAAATAGATAAACTTGTTCAGTTGAAAAAGAACAGACAGTTCACACAGATTACAATCCTCCCACTGCTGCTGTACATGCAGCTGTAATTGAGTAGCATGCTGCAAAGTAGTGCAGATAAAGGCAACTCTGTAGTTAGATTCTTATGTTAGCTGAAAAGCCAACATAACCAAAAGGTGTTTTATTTCCAGGCAGAAAAGCATTGCCTGCAATAGGGAAATGAACCATTATGGGGTAATATTACAACTGGGTACTTTAAGCAAGCAGTCCTGCAATTGTATAAAGCTTCCAGATGCATGATGAACCATAGAACTATGACACTCTTCCAAAGTTTGTTTTGGTTTGGTTTGATTTTTTTGTTTAAAAATCTGCATATATTTCTTTGTCTTGTTTTAAGAATTTATTATTATTATTATTATTATTATATAATAATTATTATTGGGGTGTTTGTCTCTGGTGTATTAAAATCTGTAGAAAATGAGATGTAATTTTTAGGAATAGGTAAAGCTTTAGGAGGTCTTGCTCTTTAGAGATGTTTAGAAATATGTAAATAATTACGTAACCAGAATAGTTCCTGATAGGAATTTGGTAATTGAAATAATTTGTTAGTCATTAAGAAAGAATTTGTACTTTTCTTTCAGTAAATTTCTAGGAATAGGATAATTCATACGCAGGTATTTATAAATAAATATCAAAATTCCTTGACTTTGGCAAAATACTGTTCAGTCCAAATAGTGTAAACAGAATGTGTTTTTTTTTTTTTATCTTGGTAAGCTGGCATCATCTGAAAAAAAAAAAACAAAAACAGTAACTTGCTGGAAAATAACAAATTTATTCCTATACAGTAACTGAGTGCTGAAAAAGAGTAAGTATAAAAATGCACATACAAAAGCTTTAATGCGTACAAAGTAAAGATTTGGTCCTGCTGTGTGTTGCATTATAAAAACTGCACTATATCAATTTTTATGAACTACGGCTTGAAATTTTAATATTAACTGCAAAAATTCTTACTGCCCTTTTCTCTCTAGTCACAGGTGAATCATCATTCATCTACTAATAATGAAACCTATCAAGAAAGATTGGCACGATTAGAAGGCGATAAAGAATCTCTCATACTGCAGGTATGTTTTCAAGAAAGTATTGTCTCTGTAGCTGATATTCAGCGAATAAAAGCTGAAGTGATAGTGTATTTTCTGTGGTACAATTGTTGACAGGTCAGCAAATGTAAGTGATATTTAGTCAGGAGTTACTTTATTATTTGTTTAATTTATATAGTTTGTCTAATGGTGAGGTAACTGAGTGGAGGGGAAGGGAGTAGCAGCAATAAGAAGAATGACTAAGGAAGCTGACAGTGTTATTAAATTTTTTTTTCCATGGTGTTAATGCTGCTGTGGTAGATTTCATACTAGGTTTACTAGGTTATGCTAGTTACCTTTTAGATTCTGCATGCCACTCTTTTTTTTTTTTTTGGAATTGGAAGACTGAAATTCTTCAGGGGGAATTAAAATTAAACATATTGCATACCATCAAGTTCCTAGACAACACGCCCATCCCTTACTTTCCTCTCCATAAAAGTCCTTAAAATTCAATTAGGAAAAGTGTGCCACATCAGTGTTATCATTCCTCTGAGTGGCTTGTCTCTTCATGCTACCATTTATGAGGACAGATAGGTTGTTCTGAATTGTTGAAATGTGTTCTCTTGTCCTGTATCCATCTGTGCTCTTCTCTAGGACCAGCTGATTTTAAAGGCATAAAAATAAAATGCTCTACTTTTCTGCATTCCTCTCCCAGCTAGCCTTGTCGTTATGCTTGTGGGTAAAAACAAAAATGGATGCTTACTGATTTTAAGCAGAGGTACTCCAGAGTTGGATGTGAGAGCATAGGTAAATTTTTGTTAAGACATTTGAGAATTTAAAAACCTGAGAATAATTTCTTTTTTTGATTGAGGTAACATTTTCTATGTAATCGAAGTTGTCTGTGGTGGAAACTACTCTTATATAAATTAATAACAAAAATAATATATGGAGTCTATGTGCTGCTTAACATAGGAATTAACATTGCTTTTTCACATCTTTCTAATGTTGTGCTGCATCTAATTTTCCTGAGCTTCACAAGCTTAGAGAATAGGGGCTGGGCTTTTCTTTTTACACATTCATTGTTCTGTGCCACTATTCCCACAGTTCTTTACCAGCATGGCTTATTGTTTCTTTTTCCTGGGATTTGTTGTCTGTATCTCACTTCTTTTGATTTCATGTTTTGGCTTGCAAAACCTGGGAATTTTTTTTTTGGAATAGAACTTTGCCTCTGCTAAAACATGCCTTTTACTTACTGCATTCTTTGTAACTTCGACGTGCTTTGTTATAGGTAAGCTATTTTTCTGTTCTTGTAAGAAGTCAATTAATCGGTTAGCTTCCAAATGAGCAGTTTTATCATCTACCTGCTTAGGGAAACAAAGTACCAATAGAACCTGAAATAGTAGTGCGTGTTCCGAGACCACTTAAAATATTTTCAGTATACTATGTTCTTGTTTGCTGCTTTCTGATTGTTCAGACTTGTACATGAACCGACTCAGGCTACCTGTAAGCAGTCTTCTAGCTCTTCTAGAAACGTTCTTCTATATGCTAAAAAAAAAACCAAAAACAATTTAAGCAGGCAGGAGTTGAATCAAACTATTTGTACGTGAGAATGGAGTGTTGTCTATTTCAGTAGAGCAAGTTATGAAAGAGTATGAAAGAACTGAGGACTTTAAAAGGGAATTCACTGTAAAAATGTGCATTTGAATGTTCATTGTACAAGGTAATCCAAACTTATTTACTGTCAGTTCAGTATCATTGTGTTTCTCTTCTCTTATTACAGGTGAGCGTTCTTACGGACCAGGTAGAAGCTCAAGGAGAGAAAATACGGGACTTAGAAATCTGTCTTGAGGGGCATCAGTTGAAACTGAATGCTACAGAAGAAATGCTTCAACAGGTAAAGATCTAGATTGGAAAGGTTTTTGCATAATCTCCTTTGAGAAAGATGAGAACATACGCTCTCCGTTTGCCTGCATGTGGGAGTGCCTTTGGTAGCAAGAGAAAACAGAAAAAGAATTGCCTCTTTTTATTGTTCTCTTGCTACTTTGCAAACTACTTTTTTGCAATAAATATTTCTTTCTTTTCCTGTTGCAGAAATGTTTTATTGGCTGGTTGCATAATGTCGTATGTGGCAGCATGTAAAATGAAACTATTGTGTATTATTTGTACTGTGCTGACGAACTAAATTTGGATGTGGTGGAGTAACTGGTTAGACAGGTTATGTGTACCTACTATATGTAGCAGTTACAGAATTAAGTTGTTTTATTTAAATAGTTTCAGTTTTTATATATCTTTAAAGCAGAACAATTAGTGCATTGAAATGAACTATTGTATCCAATTTGGTTCTATAATGATTTTTGCTTTATTTAGGAGCTTTTCCTTTATTTTTGAAAAATCAAAAAGTATATGAAGATACTTTTCATTATTTCAATCAATAATTTCAGGCTACGTGGTTTAATTTATTGGTGTTGTTTCATGGTGTATATTGAGGAGAATGAATGAATAATAAGTATCTTACATTTCATGTAAGACTGAAAAGTCTGTGGACATGAAAGAACTTTCCATATGCAGTCTTGGGTCTCTATCAAGACAAGTTAGTACACATGCAGATAATCTGCTGGTAATACAGTACATGGATATTGAAAATAAATTTAAAACTATAAATAGCCTTTAAAATCAAAGAGCAGGAATGTAGTGCAGGATGTAGTGTTCCATCTGGTAAATTTGTATCCTAAACTTCTTGCAGTTAAAGCTCTTCACCAAAAGAAAACAAAATTGGTCTCACACAACTGTTGCAACCCAAAATGCTTACAACTGAGAAAAGTTTTATTCTTTACTTAAAGGAGGGGACATTTTAGAAAATATAACCAGCAGATATGTTTAACTTAGATATCTGAAGTGAAATTCAAAGAACAGTAACTATTTAAATTATGGAAATGTTTTCAAACTTCAGAAAGATGGAGTAGAGTGTAGAAAGTTCCTGTTTTAATCTAAACAAGATCTTGTTAGCCAATGGTTTCCAGTGTTCTGTACAAAAGCCCATGGCAGTTAGCAAATAAATGAAAGATATTAATGTTGACATTGTTTTTCCAGTTAAAAAAAAAAAAAGCTTTCTGGTCTCTCAAGGGCCATCAAACAGTATTTATTTTTACAGTGAACTAACTTGTTTGTAATAAGAAATAATCATCCAGTCCTAACTATGGGTATAGATAGTCTTGCTTTCCAGGAAGACTTCTGTTATTCTCTTGAGGTGTATTGTAAATCCAGTCTTACTTGGATCTGCTTGGTTTTTTAGAATCTGTTGAACTACATTGATTCTTACCTTTGAGAACTTCAGTCAACTGCTGCTTCTAAATGGGAAAATGAATGAAAATAATTGCCTGTCGTTGGGAAAATTTTAATTTTTTTTTTCATAGAACTAAGCTAGTTGCAGTATATACTATAAGTAGGCACAGCGTATTTACTTACTTGGGAAGCAGTATACGTGAGTCCAGGATAAGCCATATTTTTTGAATTTGGGAACTATAAGAAATGTTAAAAAATTCTGCCCCCAAAATGCTACTAAAAACTAAAGACAAAAAATCTGCTTTATTCAGATAATTTAATGAAGTTGCATAAAAAGGTATCTGGTGGTACCAGAACAGAAGGGCGTGCAATGCTCCCCTGCAGAATAGTTTTTGCTAGATCTATGCTAGCAGAGACTTGCCCACTTTGTATGGGTGGGGTTACTGGCTAAAATCCTTCTGGCTTATGATTTATGCAGCTGTTTTGAACTCAGCTACAAAGCTATCATGGAAACTTTTGAAATGCAGCTAGAACGAACTTTATCTGAATTACATAAAACAACCGTTCAACATTTAGAGTGGGCATCTTAAATGTTGAATAGCAGAAGCAGAGATTGCAGGTTCTTTGGAGGAAATTGTGATTCTTCATCTCTTTAAGAGGAGGGAGCAATAGTTCTTACTGAAAACATAGAGGAAGTTGTTGATATCATCTAACAGTTTCCTACAAAAAAAAAAAAAAAAAGCTTCATTATATTCTGTTCTTGTCCTTAAACCATGTGCTTCTACAACTTTTGTATTCACTTTCATGCTTACCGTAATTTTGACCCAGTGACTGGGTAGAAAGCAAGGAGGGTTATAAAAAGAAGGGGATGTTCAGCTTTTTTTTGTTGTTGTGTTTTTTTCCTCTGTGTTACTGAATTGAACCAGCTCACAGAAGAGATCAGGGTGTGCCATAAAGGTAGGTGTGGATGCACATTTGACCTAGCTGTTTATAAAGCTACAGCTGAAGAAAATATCACCTGTATGTTTCTCTGACTTGTAATACTACAGTATCAAACTCAACATTTTGCTTATGTAAAAATACTTGCACTACTACAGACTCTAAGAAACAACGTTTTGTGTCTTGAAGACATTTGCAATTTCTCTAAAACAAAGTAGGTCTGTCTCGTGGAAGTTAATGGCAAAACTTGATGTCAGTCCTTAGGTATCCTTGTATTATGCTCCAAGAAAAATGTTTCCTTGTCCTTCAGTCGTACTCAAAGATAAGAGAAAACTTTCTGGAGGCTGTCTGGGAACAAAACCCCAATTTGGTCTCTTTGAATTGCCTTCCAATTTTGCCATCAAGTCTTACCATCAAGTTGTAAAAGATATGGAACTGCTGTGTGAATTGTTAGCTCCCTTGCACCTTAGAAATGAATTTGTCTCAAAATAATAATAAAAAACAATCATACTTCTAGAATTATCTTTAAAAAAAACCACTTATACTATGACAGTCTATTTCTAATATATTTGTACTGTGTACAAATTGTTGAATGTGATTGGAAAGCAAAAGTAAATTTTGCTCTATAAAGTAGCTTAAGTTGGCCCATGTCAGAAAGCACCAGCCATGCATAATGTAAATGCATTGGTGCTTTGAAATTAGTGTTGTTGCTCTTGTCAGTTGTGCTAGTTCAGTTTGAAAAGTCTGCACTTACAGATTTCACCTCCACAGTTTACGTGCATTTGGTATAGTAATTACCACAAGTAAAAACACTCCTTGCTATTTCTGTTCTGCACTTGATTGGTTTAGCAGATACTAGTTGCCATTGAAGCTCTGTGTTTGTTTTGCCAAAATACTGATCTGTGTGGCAGTGTCTGTCTTGTATCAGACCTGCACCAAATCCTGAAGGACTGGTCAGATGGCTGCGTTGCATAAACCTAATTGTCTTCCATCAAGTAAATTCTGTTGCAGAGTACAAAGGACTTGGCCCTAAGGTTCTTTCTGTCTTAAACACATGGAAACTGAAATTATTAAATGCAAACAGGAGTTAAGTTCAGTGCTTTCCTTCTCTCTGATGTAATTTTACGGCCAGCTTCTACCTGGGTGTACACAGCAGGTGAATGTGTGCTAGACAAAGACTTGGTGAGGCACAGTGGAGACTCTTTTTAAAAAACACTGGATTAAAGGAATGCAAGGAGGGGCTATAAAAGAGTAAAAACTTGAATTCAATGTGTTTTAGCATGTACCTGTTCTGGTTTTCTGTTGTCCTGTACTCGAAGAAGCAAAGAATCCTATCTTTTTTGCACAGTTCAAATCTGGTATATATCTGTTTGCTTCTCAGGAACTTTGCTGGCTGGCAAGGTTCATTCCTTCAGCTTTCAATTGCCTGAGTTATCTGATCTTAAATGAATTTCAGCACTTGTTTATAACATGCAGTAACTTCTTGCCAGCTGCTGGCTTAGTGTTTCGGAGTTTGAAATGTGCTCTGTGCTGCTCTGGTTATAAGGCTTGAGATTTTTAGAGCATGCTCTCAAGTGCAGCTTATCCATACAGGTGAGCAGTACACCACTTTGCTATTTAACAGTTGCAGGCACATCTGCTTGTCAGATGTACACAAAGGACTGTTCAAACTGTCAGTGTGCTGGGAAATTTGCTTAACTATATGATAGACAAATGATGAATTGGAGGGCTGTAATTCACTCTCGGCTACTGACTTGCACCATTTCATGGCAATTACACGTGTACGTTGCTGTCAGCTGTGTTTTCAGTTAAATATCTTATTTCCACCACAGCTAACACACAGCACTTAGAAAGTACAGTCTTCACTGGCAGTGGTTCTTGCTGAATTGTGCTTACCAGGTAGGTGGGTCTGCCTCTCTCTCTCTCTCTCTCTCTCGGCTGCTTTAATGAATATGAAAAGTAAGACATTTTTTGAGTGTTGTATTTTGTACAAGTGCAAAATGGGATTTTGGGGTGTTTTTTGTCCACTTGACTAAAATCGTATTTATGTTTTATGAATCAGTGTAGCGTGATCCTTTTTTTCTGTTTTGGAGACTGCTAAATATCCTGTAATTTACTGTGCTTGCAACAGACAGCCTAGAACAGAGCAGTGCTTCTTTCTCAGTTATTTTCTATCATGTTAAATTTTATAAGCAGCTTTATAAGAAATATGTATTTCCAAGCCAACAAAATCTGAAAGTGACACGCATTACATGCTTCAGTTTCACTGAGAATATTGGAAAAAAAGCATGATTATGATGAAATAAAAACTATACCATGTGAATTTTAAAAATACAGTTGTTTGGAAGTAGGTTGGCATTGATCCATCTGATATACATGGATTGCAGATTCTGCAAAACCATGTTTGTGATTATCCTACTCTAAAATAGTTTTTTCCTTAATTTTTAAAGTTGATTTTTTCAAAAAAAAAAAGAACTTCAGGAAAATAAATTATACTTACAGTACTTATTAAATGAAAAACAAGTAACATGCTTATTATACGTAAAGTTTCATAGTATATATTCTATTTCTGTTCTGTATGTCTGATTTTTAAGATCCTCCTAAAGCTACTACAGCCAAATTACTATTTTCCCTCTCTTATATTATCTTTTTTTTTTTTTTTGCTTTAAAACCAATAACATAAATTTGTATTTTCTTTTTTTACAATTCATATTTATTCTGGATGGCTTCATGTTGCATCATACCGCTGAAATACACTATAATTTCTCTGAAGCAAAATGGGTCACATTCTCTAATGAGTTGTTCTCTGTGAGCATCTGCTTGAGGAGGAAAATAATTGCTTCCAGATGTTCTATCCACTTCAAGAGGGGACATTTACTTAAAATGGCACTTTCTTTCAAAGCAAAAGTTAGGCACTCTAGATGCAAGATAAATTGTCAGCTGTTTTAAATCAGTGTAAATCCACTGAAAACAAGCCAGGGATAGCTAGCTATTTTGTCTATTTTAAGGCAAGAGATTTATGCCAGTTTACATGAGATGAGGATCCAATTGTCCATCTTCAGAACGAACTAAGATTTTGAGTCTAAAAAAATCAATAAATAGAAACTGCCTTCATGCTCAGTCACACCAGGTAGCACCTCACTATTCACATGGAGCTGTGGAACTCAGGAGAGGACTGAGGTATTACTCTCTGTTGCACAAACAAGTTTAATTTAGGAGTCTATTGAAAAACTAAGCATTAATACCAGACAGTACCCTCAAAGGAGCTCTATTGTTGAAAACGTCTAGATGGATGCTGTCTCTTGACTTATTAAGAAATATTCCCCTTGCATCATCAAATGCTACATCAATGTCAAAGAAAAAAAGAGTAGTCTAAATGTTATTTCAGTTCAGCAGTGAAAAGAGCCTGTCAGTGAGGCTAAAGTCACCCCATCCTGCCAGCCTCTTTGATGTTGTGTCCCTATTTCCATATCCAAATTCTCATTTATAGCTGTATGTTAATCTCTACAAGTCTTCTGTATTACCAGCAGCATAGAGCCTATTCCATTCTGGGCTGGAATATTCCTCTGGAATTTGTGCAAGATAGTGGAGATGTAGTCCTTTATTCCTGGAATGTTAAGGGTCGGTTTTGGTTTGTTGTTTTTTTATATAATTGTGTTTGTAATCATATTTGTAGAATTTAGCTAGCTCTGGGATTTCACTAGGTGACTGATTTTTAGATCTTGATTGTTACTTATTCTGTTCAAGGTTAAAAAAAAAAAAGAAAAGAAAAGAAAAAGGGGGGGGGGGGTGCAGACTACATTTGTTTATTTTCCCACCCATACACAAATACCATTGTCAGTGTCAGCAGGAGTGGACATGACACTGGGAATAGTGGGTGGCTTAGATAACTGGTGTTGTAATGCAGTTGCGAGTTTAGTACCATTTCTAATTTGGGCTGTATTCCCCAGTGGACTAAAACAATGTACATGCAAAGCGGATTTGGGTTCCAAGTGAACTTTAACAGCATCATTTTTAAAATAATGTTTGTGGCTTCCTTGGCTCCAAAGGGTAGTGTACAACATGTTATACAGCTTGTGTAAAAGGAAGAAATGAGAAAAGGGTACTGATCAAAAGAGCAGTTCCTGAACTCTCAGTAGCATTAGTACAGATCCAGAATAACTATGCAAATTCTAAGTCACTTTCTGTGTAATCCAAAGCAGAATCTGCTGAAATTCATCACTATGCTTCATATGACCAAAATATCAATGTCAGTTATGAATCACCATCAAATTAAAAATACAAAACAAGCTAAAAATCAGTATATATGAAGACTGCTCTAAAAATGCCTTCTATTTTATTACGTTGGCTCATAACATCAGAGGTGGATTTTGGTGGGATGACAGTAGAGGTTGTTGCTGTGTGACGGATGGCAGCAGAAGGACAGTCTGACAGAATGGTGTCTGACATGGAAGTGCGGGAGGAGCACAAGTGTGTTACTGGATTCCTTCATGAAAAAATGGTACTGATGTTCATCAACACTGGCTGAATGTTTATGGAGACCAAACGGTGGATGTTGGCAAAGTGAGGTGCAGTGGGTGGTGCATCTGAGCAGCAGCAACAGTGATGTGAAGGACAAGACACATTCTTTGGCTTTGGGAGCAACCTGCCTCTATTCTGAAACCTCAGATCTTTCACAAAAGAGGTTAGGCACTTAGAAAGTTAGATATTGAATGTTCAATAAGACTTAAAGTTCTGAATGGATTTCTCATTTTGAAATTAGAGACCAAGAGAGGCAATTTTGGGTAGTATATTCTGGTTTTGGCTTTCTTGGAAACTGAAAGTTGCAATAAAGGCGAATGTGGAATGTTTTCCAAAGACGGTGATATCGTCTCCCCCAAATATGCCTATTTCTGCAATCTGAAAAATGAGCTCAGGACACACAAGCATGGCCAGTTGTTTTCTAGTTTATGGTGTTAGTCAGTTTAGACATTGCACTTAGGTTCCACTTATGTCACACCATTTCTCATTCAATACTGTTCCCTCCAAAGTCAGTATTCTTGCGAAGTTACTAAGTGCTATACAGTATTAACTTTTTGAGTACTGTTAGCATGACAGCAGAAATGTTGCTTACCATTGGTACTCAGTTTTGGTTCAGTGCTTGTGCTTTGTACATCCTATGCTGAATAACACGTGATAAAATGTAGAACTTTGCATTACAATACCAAAACATGGCTTAGTCTGAGTATTTTAGAAAGTAGTCAATCATTCTGTAATTGTGTCATCTGAAGGTCTTTATGGCATTATGTAGCGCTGTGTTAGTTCAGCCTTAGTACTGTTTTCTGATTTCATGTTTTGCACAGGGATTGACTCTGCGCCAGACGTTGTGTTGAAGCGAGGAGGAGGACAGTGGTTTAGTGATTAACAGAGGAGAACATGTAGGTGAAAATAACTGCAGAGTTTGAGAAACATGCAGTTCAAACAGTTCAGAGTATATACAACATGAGGAGAGTGAAATTTGCTTTCATGTGAACTAGTTGATCGCTCTGAACTCTTTTAGCTACTTTTTCTGCTTGCAGTAAATGATTACATCATTTCTACCTTGCAGTGTTAAGCACTTTTTGCATGGTAAAGTAGTAGTGAATGTGGCTTTTGAAGAGGAGAACCATTTTGCTTTTGTATTGAAAGTGTAAACAAAGGGGTAGAGACCTATGAGTTTGCCAGCAAATCATGCAGCATTCTGTCAGTGTTTAAATAAAAATAACTTGGGAAAATATTCTGTTTTGCTTTCAGGAGCTGCTAAGTCGAACATCACTAGAGACTCAGAAATTAGATTTAATGGCTGAAGTTTCCGACTTGAAGATTAAGCTGGTTGGCATGGAAAAGGAACAGAGTGAATACGAAGAGAAACAGAACAAAGCTGAGGTGAGCTTCTTTCTTCTTTCTTTTTCATTACTTTTTTGTCCTGTGTCTCTGATCATACATCTGTTGATCTGGAAACAGCATGCAGTTTCCTCCTGTTCTTAGAGCGCGATCTGTACTCTTGGTCCTGTGAATTCAGTGAGAAATATGATTATGCATTTTTGGGATGTGGTTTCTTTTCCTCTCTCATTATGTTTCAGAGCTTGCTGTTTGGCTTTAATCAAGACACAAAGTCCATTCCAGCAGCATACTTTTTTTCACTTAACTCTTTCCTTTCCACAGGCATGGCTGTTTGAAGCCTATTGAATCTATTTCCGTGTTTTCTGTGACAGAGAAGACTGTAAGTTTAGCAGTATCAGGAACGCTACAGAAAATTGTATGCAGAGGCCCTCAGTAATTTTAATGTGCTCATGGTGGTTGGGAGAGACAGGCAAGGAGCAGGGTATTTTCCTCAAATAATCCCTTTCCCTTGTGTTTACATAACAAATACTTAGTGGGGCGGGGGGTGGAAATCACTTGCACTGGAAGAAATTCTAATCATTTTTCTCCTTCGGAACTGGAAAGTTCTGGATATCAAAGCAGCTTTATTTTTCACTGTGTTCGCTAAGGAAGAGAGTTTGAAACGGGAATAGAATGAACGTCTATATTTTTTTTTTATTGAGCACAGTTCCATAGAAACCTCTGTGTAGTGAGCAGCAGGTGGTAACTGGGGAGGTAAGGGATTATGGAAGACAGCAATTCAGATGAAGTGCCATCTCCTGTAGAGAGACCATGTAGACTGGTAGGATTACCTGGCAGGAGAGGTAGATTAGTAGAGCCGTGGGTTGGCCAAGATTTATGTTTTGATAACTGAAAAAAGACTTTGTTCCATGTTGTCTTAAAAGAAATTGTAATTCGGGCAGTGTTAGAAAACAGTTTGCTCTCTGTAGTGTTAATAGACATTTATCAAATATTCTTCTAAGTAATTTACCTGCAGTGACATAAGTTTGGAGTGTGTTTGTTTTTTGACTTGGTTGTCCTCTGAAGTTTTCTTTTAGAGATTAAAAGATTGCTTACAGAGAGCATTTTCTGGCAGTTTGCAAGCCAGAGAAGCACCAGCTGCTCTGTTTTTGCTATCCATGGCCTTCTCATGCTCTTTCACCCATAATTATTGGTGTCCTGTGTACGGAAGGCCTGAGCAGTGTCGTACTACCTGAAAATCTAGAAAGGTCTGTGCAACATGTAATTGCTACAGGTGGGAGCTTGTTTTCAGCTGCTATCTTTCTGAGAGGCCTTTAGTGCTTCCCATTACATGTTCAATACCAGGAAGAAGCTGTTTGAATTATTTCAGGGTATCCACAGTCAGCCTAATTCCTGGAAAGCAGCAAAGCTTTTCAGTGCATTTGCATTGACAGTATTTCTAAGTGCTGAGTAGGACTGGGGCAGTGATGAAGGTGAGTCTGTGACCTGTGAAATTCTTCTGCTACTGCAGCAGGATGTGTTAGTTTTATTGGTCTGGAAGCCTTTGTTGTATTTTTAAGTGATAGGAAATGCCCTCTTGAGATGGAAAAGGATCCTAATCTAATGGAAAAGTTGAGAATCATTGTGTTAAGTATTCTATGAATTATTGATTGCCCCAAGATGTGATTAGATTTCTGGCCTGTTGAAAGTTGCAAGCCTACATATACAAAGCAAAGAAAATGAGTC
Source organism: Chrysolophus pictus (assembly GCA_037305975.1). NCBI lineage: Eukaryota > Metazoa > Chordata > Aves > Galliformes > Phasianidae > Chrysolophus > Chrysolophus pictus. Next base: position 7,445,838 of record CM074580.1, read on the forward strand.
TTGTAACTAAAACTGCAAGAAATAAAAAGCATTTTCAGTTTGCTTGTTGAACTCTTTTATACATTTATTTCAGATTGCCATGAGTAAATGTTAATCCAATTTTTCAAGATAAACAGGGGGTTAAACTTAATGCCTACTTGAGTTCTAATGCTTTACTCTGTCTACTTCAGCTCCCTTTATTATTTTTTTATTATATTCTGTTAATTCTCAATACAACCATAGTTTCAAACATCACAGTGAAATTTATTATTACCTTTTCTTAATACTGTTGGACTGCAAATGCTGCTTATGTTTTATGCTTTTAGTGTCACTTGAAATTCATTCTGAGCATTCACTGCCTGGCTGTGACTTTCAAGTGAGTCATCTATTCTTAAGTAAGCAAAGAGTCTACCTTTAGTTTGGTCTTGTTTATGCATACGTAATAGTGCTGGGGTAACCTCATTTCTTGGGTGACACTGTTCTCCAAACTGATAGTGGCTGAATGAAATTAATCTTCCTGTAATTGTATCTCTGAATGTTGTGGCTACTTCAACAGGCTCTTACAGTGTCTAATATGTCCAATGAAATTGCAATTAATATTTTTGTACGAGTGGAACAAAGCTGGCGGTGACAGAGCCTTTCTCTTATGTGCAGTTGGCTGACTGCTGCTTTCAAGACTAAGATTAGGATTGACAAAGGTGAGCAGAACAGTGATTTCATAGTTTTCTTACTGCTTTCACCCTACCACATGTTACAGAGGCATCTTGAAGTCAAATAATTTTAAGCTGCCTGTTAATTATAATTCATGGTTGACTCTGCCATTTCTAAGTATAATAGCAAGTTAATAAAAGTCTAAAACAAGATGTGAAATTGTGAAACAAGTCAGCTAAAACATACTTCCTGTGTAGTCTTAATTTTGTGTCAGCTCATTTCACAGCAGCTGTTTCCAGTCACATAGAATTTATCCATATAATTATTTTTCTGGTTGGTTTGCGGAGAAACAAAGCAAATCAAGATATTTTTCTAAATATTAATGAGTCTTAATCAGATTCATTTCTGTTTATCTTATGCAGCTGTGGTTTAGTTTTAGTTATAGTTAGCAGCAAAGAGTTTGAGTACGTGGCTCTCAAAGGTATTAATTTCAGGCTGAATGCCACTTGTCTTTGGCTCTTCAAATGCACATGCTAAATTTATAATGGCATTTAGTTATAACACAGGAGCCAGGAGAATAGCTACTTGTAAATGGATGGTCTCACTCCTGCCTTTGTCACTTGAATTCCCTGTGTGTGGAATAATGTTGACTTGTTTTTGCTGCCACGATGCTGTGAAGGTTTCTGAGATCCCACCTGAGGGCATTTGTGTAACTTCTCTTACCTGAGGAAACTTAGCAATCTTAGAAATGTGTTTCCTCAGTGTTAGCAAGTTTTGAGAGAGCAACACAATCGAGTGATTATCTGCAGCCCAGATGCTTGCCTTCCTGAAACATGGGCAGTAGAGATGACCTATTGCTATCAGGAGGCCTGAAGAATAAGTGCCCATTTCGGCTTGCTCACAGCCCTTATTCTCTCCTCCTATTTTTTATTTTCATGTGGTAAGTTTTGTGGGTTTGGGGTTTTTTGTGCTGAGGATCTGAAGTTTGCTATATGCTGTTGGAAAGCGTGTTATGGCTGTTGCGTGGACACTTCTAATATAAATACCTAGTGCACTATTACTTGCCATTTCAGGGAAATTTTAGTCAGCAAGCCAAGTAATTCTTCTGGTCTTTGACGCAGCACAGCTCTGTGGAGTTGATTGTGCTGCCTCAACTGAATCAAGTTTAAGACAGGGTTTTTAATATTAATAATTTATCATGCTGTAAAGAATCTCAAAAAAAGGAGATGACATCTTCACCTTGAAACTGGAAACAACTGTAAGACGTACATTGCCTCTGGAGTTAGGCTTATGGAAAAGATTAAGTTATTCTTCACTGGGATACAGTTTTCTGCCACTTGTATACTGCAAGGTGTTCCCTGAAGTCTGTGTGGATGCAGAGTGTTTCCCACTGCCTTTGTGAACGTGAGGCAGAAAAGTAGCAGCAGTAGTTGTGGTTCTGAACTCTCTCACTGTGCTACAAGCAGAGCAATTAGCAGTCTGTGCATCTTGTTTGACCAGTGGTTTAACATATCGTTTAATGGTGCTTTCTGACAAAGACAAGTGGTGCTTGAAAGAAAGGAGATAGACACGTACCACAAGGACTCTGCTCCTCAGTGAGTGTCTGATTGTGGAGATGGTGACAGAAGAGAAACAAAGTCAAAGCATGGAAGATGGAAGGATTGTGGATAGCGTTTAAGTATGAAGAGTGTTCTGCTTTGCAGTGCTCTGATAAGAGGATGGATTAGCTGCAGGGATGCACTCCTCACCAATATCCTGTGTTGCAGTGAAGTGGCAGTAGTACTGAAAATACAAGGGATGTAGTTTCGTCTAGGTGAGCTGATATGAAATAAACTATCTTTTTCTTAACTGAATAGTGCTGGCAGAGCATCTCAGCCTATGAAAGACTGGATGCTAGAGAGATGGTGCTGTGGCCAAGTGCACCAATCAAACTTCTTGCTTTTTTTTAAGCGGTTCAATCCTCATTTAGGTGTGTAAAAAATTTGTCAGATGAGAAAAGTTGAGCATCAAATGTTGTGAGCCTGACTCACAGTGATATGCATGAAGGGAAATACATGCAGCTGCTATTCTGAATTTCATTTTAAGCACAGTGCCCTTCAAAAATACTTAATAGATGTAAATTTATTTTAGCTAACTTATATGTAAGCTTTTGAAAGAGAATCTTATTGAATATTTGAAGTAGTCTATGGTTGCTGGTGCTGCTTGAGATTGAATAATTCAATACTTACCTGGTTGAAGCAGTACCTGGTTCTTGCAGTTTATGCTCTGGCACTGTGCAGCTTTGAAGTTACTGAATCAGCAGAGTTGGGATTACAACAAGACTTGTATGTATGATAATGAAGAATAAAAGTGTGTATATATACTTTGTCTTTTGTCCATTAAAAACTTTTTTTACTCCTGTGGGAGATGGATTAATCTCATTAAATTTAATTCACTTGGAAGAAATGAGAAGTCATGTATTGGTCTGGAACATAGATTCTGTTCTATTTAATCTGTAGCTCTATACAAAGCCCATTCACAGGTTTTACCAGAAAGGGAACACATTGTCTTTTTAGGTTGCCTCTGATATTCTTTCTGTATTTCTCTGTGCTGCAGCTGTACCAATACTTTCTTTGCATATTGTCTGCATTTTTATTTCTCACCTGTCTTTTTTTTTTCTTCCCATATTTTCAGTCGGTAGTGAACCTGATAAGTGAGCTCCAGGAGCAGATGTGTAGACTGCAGCTGGAAATTAATAGTAGAATCCAAGAAAGAAAATCCCAAGATAGGAAATCCAGTGTGACACCTAATGGTCGTCAGTCTAGCCCAACATCAGTGGTAGAGACTGTCAGCCAGAAGAATTGCTCTCACTGTGATGTACGAGAGGTACACATTAGCAGCAGTCTGTGTATTGCCTCTTCTCTTGCAGAAACTAAATTACGTTAACCAGGGTTATGTTGTGAATTAGTGGCATTAATCATTCTGATTCTCATGAGTAGGAGTAAGAGAGAGGTGGTTGTCAAAATTACCAAAACAAAACCAAAAAAACCCAGACACCTTGCCCCCCTCATCTTCTGCCGAGTCACTAGGACAAATTTGGTCATCATTGTGCTCTTATCTACAAAAACACAGATATCCATAAGAACTATCACCTCTCTCACGTTTTATATTATTTGCATCTTATTTGTAGGTCTGTGCTACTGGTGTGGTTTTGTTGGTTGGCTTGGTTTTCTCCTTCTCTGCCTTTTTTATTTTTCCCTTCACTGAGATTTGTTCGTTATGCAGCATGGTTTGATAGTTTGTTAACTTTCCTCACAATAACATCACTCTAACCAGTCCTCTGATCATTATTCATTTCTGCATATCTAAAAGCTTAACGCAGGTATAAAATGCAGATTCAGGTAAGTCTATCTGAAGTATATCCTATGAAAACTATTTCCTTGTGCCTGTAAAACAGCAGATCTGACACATTTTTACTGATTCTGACATCAGCAGTTATGAGAAAAGCGTTCTTAAATTTACTTTATAGATTCTAGTTGTATTTGGTCAAAATCACGCCGCATGTCAAAACAAAAGCTATTGTGCAAACTGCTTAAATTGAAGGTTGAATGTTATTGATCTGACTAAAAAAAGTCCATTTTAAATATTCACAATGATCATTAGTAAGGTAGTACTATGGTTGTGTGATGCATGTAGTATACAAGACTCCAAAACATGGCTTTGCTTCCAAATTTTTCCATTCTTCAGTTCATTGGTCTCATCAAAGTTCTACTGAGAATCCCAGAATCATAGAATGGCCTGGGTTGAAAAGGACCACAACAATCATCTAGTTTCTATGTGCAGGGTTGCTGACCACCAGACCAGGCTGCCCAGAGCCACATCCAGCCTGGCCTTGAATGCCTCCAGGAATGGAGCATCCACAGCCTCCTTGGGCAACCTGTTCCAGTGTGTCACTGTGTTGTCCTCAAGAGTGAACACTAAGATATGGCTGATGGAAAGGGAGAAGGGACAATCTGTCAGAGGAATAGACAAGAGTTTGCCAAGTTGCAATCAGCCATGCTGAAAGTAGTATATTGATAGTCACATACAACTGTACGTGCGTGGCATTCAATGCCAAAAAACAAGCATTGTGTAGTCTGAATTGTTTTTCTTGGTAAATAGCTTAAGTGTTTCTTTGGACTGTCACTTTAATAGAAGTAACTCATGTTAGAGCTTCATATGTTTCTGCTTCTTTTCTGAGATGGCAGCAAAAGCAAACAAGTAAAAAAAAATAGTTAATGCTGCATGAGACTGTAGTTGTGGATTTTTGGGCTCATTTTCTCTGAGGTCAGCTTTCCCCAGGTCAGCTGTCCTCCTTAATAGGACCAAGAAATTTGCTCATAATTTCTGATAGAGAATTTAAGAAAACTGTTTCTTAGAATAATCTCTCTTTTCAAAATAATTGTTATCTGGTTAGACAAAACCACAGCTTTTTTATCTGATGGTTCAGCATTCATTACTACATGGTTAATGCATGATTTTTAGTTCATAACCATGGAGAATTAATATCTACCTGAGTAATTTTATATTTACCTGTTTTTCCTTTGCAGGGTTTGCTACAGGAACTCAGACACCTCAAAATTAAAGTGGAAGAACTGGAAAATGAAAGAAATCAATATGAGTGGAAATTAAAAGCAACTAAAGTAAGGAGAATGCTTAGCACTTACTAATGACAGACCTACTTCAGCTAGAAAGGGATGAACACACTTACTAATGATCATTATTTACTTTTGTTACAGTGTCAATGCCTACTATAAAACCAGGTTTCCTTGAACCATCTATATACTAAGGATTTTGGAGTACAGTTTTTGTAGCTTCTTTTTGTTCCTTTTGCTCCCTCCTCCCTCCAATTTCCAGTCTCCTACACTTTTGGTTTTTGGGTTTTTTTGTTTTTGTTTTTTGTTTGTTTGTTTTGTTTTTTAAAGGCATTTTGTTCTGGGAAGACACTTGCTTTGTGTAGTGGTGACAAGTCTCTGCAGAACATGCTTTCTAGACTGAAAAGACATGCAAAATTGGATGAGTATTGCTTACCATGGAATTTTATTAGAGGCTGTGGATGCCCCATCCCTAGAAGTGTTCAAGGCCAGATTGGATGGGGCCCTTGGCAACCTGGTCTAGAATTAAATGGGGAGGTTGGTGGCCCTGCATGTGGCAGGGGAGTTGGAGATTCATGATCCTTGAGGTCTGTGCCAACCCGGGCCATTCTGTGATTATTAGATGTTAAACCCAGAATACACCAGTAGACCATCTACTTTGACTTTGTGATGGTATCGGAGACTATATGTATTTGCTTACACCTGTGCTGACCTTAACTTCTGGAAAGCTGTTGTATTTCAATCTAAAGGAACTTAATATGACACATATGACACACTTGACCATTTCTGCCAGTAATTTATTTTTCTGGTTGAACGTTCTCATTATTAAAAGTTACACTTTAGTTCTTTGAATTTTTAGCCCTTTTTTAAATCAAAGGAACACTTTTGTTCTGTCATCATGCTACCTTTCATACATGCAGTGTAATAATCACTGTTTGTATGAATGACTGACTTTTCTGAGTTGTGGTTGTATCTTGAAAAAAACATTTTAAATTATTAAACTGAGTTGTGATTGTAATAGCTGAAAGCTTGATCCAGAAATGACACATAGCTGTTTTCTGTATTAACATTTTTTTCTTTTGAGAATTCTTAGGTGAGTATTGATGTTTTGCTCTAATAATTTTAATTATTATTTATTTATTGAGTTAAAAGCTCCTACATCCATGAAAATGTCTCCTCTGACGTGTCAGCAATGAACAGTCTTGAGGAAAATATTTTGTTAAGCAGCATGTGGTCAACTGCCAAGACAGATGAAGATTACGGGTAGAAGCAGAGCAAAAATAACAATGAGTAGTAACACTTATTGAGTGGGAGAAGTTACAGAACTAGGAAGGGGAAAAAGAGTACAGGGAAAAAGAGAGGAAGAAGAAAAATAATTACAGAGGTGATAGGAATGAAAAATTTAAAAGAAAGCAGAATAATTAAGAGAACTATGAGATCAAATAGATCAGCAGAGGCGTATCCAAATCTGGTATTAAGAGGTCTGCAGCTTTGTCTTTCTGTTGCTTCAGCTTCTTAGATGAGGAATTGGAGTATTTCCATGACTGGATATAAAAAGCACACTAGTCACTGGGAAGTGTAGGAGCCCCCCAGAGATGCAAAAGGCAGATTTCTCTGTTCCAGAGGGATTGCAGGCAGGATTGTGGTGAACTCTTCCTGCCACCCACCTGCCTCCTTCCTTCTTGGTTTAAAAACAGAAAGTTTGTGTAGTCCATATTTTAGTCTGTATTTTATCCTGTCCAGCTGATGTTCTGTGTCTCGCATTTTTCTGCCTTTATTTTAATATTTTGAAAGACTAGTCACACGTTAGTGGATTTTAATTATTTTCTTTAAACTAGAAGCAAGGTCTTCATGCTTTTGCTGGTGGAAATGCAATGATTCAATATAAAGGACTACAGGCTGCTGAAGAAAATCTTAACTTAATCACTGATGTAGTAAAGGATGCTATTGACAGTTTTTATCATGAATAGGAAAAAGAGATGAGTCACTGTATTTTAAGCTGAAGAATCACTTTTCCCAAGTAGAACTAGAATAACCACTATTCCCAAGTAGAACTAGAATAGAAAACAATATATTAAAAAAAAAATTGCTTTGCTGTCTTACAGTGGTCTTCATGCAAAACTCAGGAGTTGCCCTATCATAGTCAGTATTGTATGATGAGCAATGTAGTATTGAAAGTTTTCTTGTAGTGTTGTAGTTTCTTTACATACATGAATCCTTGAAAGTGTTACTTGTCTCACAATCCTCTCTTCTTTGAGAGCTAACTGTACTGTAAAATGGAGCTTCTGTGAAAGGAATTGTAGAAGAACACCAGGAAATGCATAAGGTTGTATAGTGTTTATGAAATGCCCCAAACTGGGAAAAGGACTTAATTCAAAGCAGTGTTATGTTTAGAAGTCTTCTAGTTCATGGGAAAAAATCACAGAGAACCCATAATCATGTTATTCTGAATTTGTTTTACTCTCAGGCTGAGATAGCCCAGCTTCAGGAGCAATTAGCTCTCAAAGATGCAGAAATTGAACGCTTACAATGTCAGCTATCTAGGACCTCATCACATAGCGAAGTTGCAGAAAGAGGTAAGAGGAGGGGAATTCCACTGAAACTTTTCCAACTGGGATTCTATTTATAATTTCAAAGAGTTGTTCTTGTTCAGAAGGAATATATATTTTTTGTGTGTACCTTCAAAATTGCTTTGAAAAATCTTGACAGTTGCCATTTTTTAAGAAAAACACTCTCAATAGTAGCTAGGTATAATGTTGGAATGATTTAACATTCTAAAACATCTGTTAATGCACATCTTTCCTTTGTTCAGGACTGTGTCACAGATTTCTGTGTTAAGTCTGCTTACTTGATAGAGGTGAATTACAGATTAATCAGTTTGCTTACCTTTTGGTCTCAACCAGTGATGCCACAGTCTCCCTAGAGCTTCTGTTAGTTGTGAGCTTTATGATGTTAGTGAACTTTTTCATCCACAATACCGGCTCTTGGTGCAGGATTATCTGTGTGCAGGTTTACCGTGGTGTATCAGATAGCTGCACTAACTTTTTGTGGATGTTAGCTAGTGTTTACAAATAGTGCCTTTGTTTGAGAGCTGACTTCAGGGAGGTTTGTGCTCCCTCATTCTTAGTGCTCACCAAGAGTCTCCTTATGGGAATTACTGTAGATGCCTCTTTTCTGGAAGAGGACAGTCTGTATACTTGACTGTTGTTTATTTGGAAGCAGCGACAGTCCTGTTCTGTGAAACCTTAACATGTACCCAGCGCTGATTTTATTCATTTGCAGAGTTTGTGCATGTGAAGTACTGCATGTCTAACTAGAAATTACCTTCTCTAACAACAGTGTCTTGTGGACAGACTCTCCTACTAATAGAATGTTGTATTTTCTATGAGATTCTCAAGTTGTGATATTTCAAGGGACAGGTAGCTGTATGCCAACAAGCTGAGAACTCAGTGACTTTCAGCTTCTAACAGTGTGTCTTGTCCAGTTCATGCTGAAGATAGGTGCAATTCACCTTGAATCCAGTGGGAGAAGAGTCTGTACGGATTCTTCATGCTACCCTTAAGGAAAACACTTAGACTATATTTGAAAAGAGACAGTATGCAGCAGTAATAATGCTTTTGAAAAAAATTGTAACAATTCATCAAATTTTCAGGCAGTCTTCTCAAATAAAGTAGAAAAATAATGTTCTTTCTAGTATACTAGAATGCGTATTCTCATTAAAGTGCAAACCTTATCTAATCTGTGCTTTTTTCTATATATTTTATTTGACTCCCACCATTTGCCACCATAGAGGAAGTTTATAAGAGAAGGCTAAAAAAAAACCGTAAGCCTTGAAATTCACTTGTGGCTTTTTCTCACTGTTCCTTCCTGACAAATTGTAACTCAAATGCATTCTGCAGCAGTAATTCAATGTGTGTTTAGATTTGACAGTCTAATTCTAATATACATGAGAAATTGCTTTCCTTGCTTGCTGCAAGCAGACAGCTACTTACCCTGTTCAGTAAGATTTCACTTCAGAAAATAAATCAAAATCTCACTAATCAGATAGCTGGGACTTCAAACTGACATTGTCAAGGTTAACAGAGCCAACGCTTCACCTTTACCTCTTTTTACAATACCTGGGAAGATGGCTTCAGTTGAAAGCCTTTTTCCTCAAAGGAAAGCATTTGAGTTTATTTGTTTTTTTTTAATCAGAACAGTAAATAAATTAAAAAATAAAAAAAAAGGCTGAATAAAAATCTGTTTCCATACTTGGTTTTCTTATAAATACTCTAACTAAATTTGCTTTGTGTGCTTAACAATACCTCAACACCAGGTCTTTTTGAAGTCTAGTATTTATGAGCTGAAATGAGCAGCACTGTGATTTGTAATGGCTTTTTAAACATTTTCCAATTGCTTGCCCACTGTCTGCTGGCTTCAGCTTTTGATTTGGCTGTGTCTGAGCATGCCTTGTGTTATTAAGTGTTCTTTTTTGAAAGAGAAATTTTGCAAAGTTCCTTTACATGTTACAAAATGTAATCATTATAAAGTGCATGTTTTTCAGAATCACTACCAGAAAACAATTACGGTTCTTGAAAATGATTGATTACATTTTATACCAACGTTTAGTTGTAGAACATTTTAAAATGCCTTTTTGTGCTGTTGTCTCCTTCCTCACTCTGACTTCATGCCTTCCACATCTGTTTTTCATAGTCCTCTGTGAAACAAATGGGTCTGTTCTAATGTCAATGCAGTTCTATCTCCATCATCTATACTTGTTTCAAAACAGGTTGGAACTGATACGAATATTATCTAAAGAAAAAACGAAGGATGTGGTTCAGCAAAGTTGGGGTGACATCATTAACTACCTTGTCAGTTTTCAGAAAGTTTGTTTTAAGTCACTTTGACTACAATGTTTTTAATAACCTCTGAATCTATATTGTACTGCTATCTTCTGTAAGGCAATTATGTATTACTTCTTGATGCAGACATTAACTCAGTTATTTACACTGAGACATTTTAAGAAAAAATCTTTACAAATTTTTCTTATTAGAGAATATGAAAATAATTATTGCTATTTTTCAAGTCTCAATGAAGGATCTTGAATGACTTCTCATAAACTGGAGAATATTTTTCTGACATGGAATATAATTAATTTTCAGTCATGTTTACTTTTATTTCCATAAATACAGAACAGCAAACACCCTCTCATTTTTGCAAAATAAGTTTCATTGTTTCTTTTTTTTTTCCTTATGGGAATTTGGGAATATGAAATATTCCCAAGCGTTGTGTAGACTGTTACAAGCAAACCCAGCATGTTCATATTCTGTAGTGTTTTAAATAGTTCAGCTTTTCAAAAGCTTTACATTAGAAGTAATTTACATGGTTTTTTGTAAGAACATAGGGGAGAATATTGCAAAATAGATACCATTTAGATTAAATATAGAAAGAATCTTTCTTACCACATTTTTAGATCAAGAAGTACAACGGTTGAAGATAGGAATGGAATCATTATTGGCTGCAAACGAAGAAAAGGTGAGAAAATAATCTTCCTTCTATGTAACAAAACTGAAATTATGATTTTGAATCTCTGTAAAGATCTGAATAACTTGCTTTCCTTAAGTGTGATAGTGCCCTGGTTTTTGGATTATCCCATGAGACTGTGCCGGAAGGTTGATTTTTAATAGTAAGCATGGCTGACCTTGTTGCTAACTTGGTACATGGGATTCCTGAGAAGAGCAGAAAGCAAAGCCTTTGAGCAAAATCTCTTGTTTTCTGCTAGAGCAAGAAAGGCTCTAAGGTTTGCTTATCTCAGGTAGCTCTTAGTCTTCCCAATTTGATCTGAACTGCAGTGGTATGCCCAGATCAGATTATGATATAAAAAGAAAGTAAAATCTTTTAATAAAACGTGGCCAGGTTGAAAATAAGGACGAGTTTAAAAGCAAACAAAACCAAAAAAAAGAGGTGTGAGGAGTAATAAAAAAAAACTAGGGAACGCAAAATTAAACCCACTGAAATAGCAAATGTGGCTTTGGTCTCTCATAACCTCTGTGCTGTTAGTCTGGTAACTGGGCAACTCAAGTGCAAGACCTTCAGATACCACTGACTTTACTACATCAAGTGTTCCTTATTTTTGTCGTACTTTTTCCCTGCTTAAATTCTTGACAAAATTTTAATTCTTGTTTTATGATAATAAACCAGGTAATAAGCTTTTTCTTTGATGGTGACGCCTTCATATATAATGAAGGTGTAATGACAGTAACATACGTCCCTAAAAACTTCCATCAGTAAATGGGGAATCTGACAGAGCAATGTTAATTCTGAAGAACATCAGTGGGACAGCATCTAGTATCTCAAGCACTAAAAAAGCTAGAATTTCCATCTAGAAAATGAGATGTAGCATCATTGCTTTGCAAAATTGTTCCAAGTTTGTGTAAGATTTTAACATTTGAAGGGAACATAAGGTGTTGTTTTCATGACCTCATACCTGAATATACTCACAGGGAAAGAAAGGTCATTTATTTGGATAATGTAGTGTTTAAATTAGTTGTCAGATGGTTTACCCACAGCCTCATAAATATTCAGTGCAGAGCTCAATAATTTTGCAAAATAAAATATTCTTCCTGAAGGGAATATCTCTCAACAGCTTTTTCAGTAACTCTAAGCATGGTTTCTTGTGTCGATTAGGGCAGAAAATATGCAACTAAATTTCATTTAATGCTATTCACAGGACCGTCGAATAGAAGAGTTAACACTACTGCTAAGCCAGTATAGGAGGGTCAAGGAGATAATGATTGCAGCTCAAGGTAAAATGTCTTGTGCATAATTTCCTGGTTCTGAGTGTTTTAAAAGCTGCATCCACCGTGACTACTATTTTTTGGCCTTAAAATATACATGAATAATTCTATATAGTTCATATAGTTCATTCTCCATACCTTTGTATCATGTTGGAGGGCTGTAAGAGAAGAGAGAGCGACAATATTGCTTGAGCAGGCTTGTGTTTTTGTGTCTGGCTGGTAGAGGTTGCCTTCTTGGTTCTTAGCCTGTGGTCAGTGCAAAAAAAAAAAAAAAAAAAAAAAATCAAGGCTAGATTTAGTTACAACATTAATATTCAGAGAAACTGAATTCTGTTAAGACTTTACTGAAATTTTTTTCTACATCAGTTACTAGTAATTTCCTTCTTGAGCCTAATTTTGTTGCTATTTATGTTTTATATTCTATGATTCTGAATGATAAAGAATGATGGTTGATGAGATGACTGCTCTGGTTGTATAGCTGTGTGAACTGCTCATCTGTCAGGTCTGAAGTTCTACCTCATTATGTGTCAAGGCAATGCAAAGTCAGCACTGCTTTCCTTAAAATACTTTTCTATACACCTCAATGGGGCAAGAGGCTTTGACTGCAAAACACCTTCATCCATGTAGTGAAGGGTTGTAGATGTTGCATGAAAAGGAATTATAGCAGAAGGGGTGAAAAGGACCAAGCAGAATGCTTGTGCTGACAAAGAATTTGTTGACACACAACAATTAGGATAGTTCAATCAAGTTAGCTAATGGCTCAAGTTTAAAGTAGTCTTGCTAGATTGCATTAAATCCCCTTCTGGAATCTGTTATTCAAAATTAAAATGACACTTTAATCATCTCCTGCAGATGAATTGAAATATACAGATAGGCCTTACATGTGCGTGATGCTTTATTTCTATGACCATTAGGTAACAAATAGCAAGTTTTTACAGTGTAAAGTGAAACCGGGAGACTTCAGCAGATGATGAACTTTTAATTGCATCCGACATTCAGATTTCTACACTACCATTCAGTTCAGGAATGGCAGTAGTGATTAGCCACCAGCCAGCCACTTGGGAGTACTTTTCCCTTCATGTCATGCTTTTCATACTGTGTTCATCACAAGGAATCTGTTATGAGGATGTTTTTCTTTGTACATGACATATTGCTAAAAAGAGCTGCAATGAATACCTTAAGTTTTGTTGCCTTTTCCTTCCTCTTACATTTGACAATTTAAGAATAAAAACTTTGTTTCACTCCGAGATATCCAGAAAAAAAAAAATGTTGACATGTTTATCCTCAAAGTGAGTATAGGACACTGCTGTATAATACATCTGACATCTAACATAATTCCTATAAAGTGACATAGTGTGAGAAAGAAAATGGTACCAACTTGATCTTGCCTCAGAACATCAAACTGTGAGTTAGCATGGTTCACAGTCAGTTCACATATTCCGAGCAGAGCACAGTAGATGACTATAAGTGTTATATTTGCTGCTCAAATACAAATCAGCTTGCTTACAAGTCAGAGCCCTAAGGAGGCACGTAGAACGGAGAGGCTGCTGAACTATGTGCATCAGATGAAGTCAGAAAGTGGAATTTAGAAACTAGTATTTAGATAGCCTAAATACAGTCCTAATGTTGTATTTTTACCTGTTTAACTCCGTTTCTACTTTTAATGCTTGCAGGCTCTTCAGACAGAATTGTCTCTGGTGGCAGTGAAGAAGAACTTGAGGCAACTTTAAGGAAGTTGAATGTTTTGAATAATCCTCAAGGAGAATTATTTAAAGCAGAGGTACTTAGTAAAGATGTTTTAGAAGCAGGTTCTGCTGTAAATTCAAGTTGTTTGTCTTGGTCTCTCTGTTGTAGCAGAGGTAATGCAGACAAGGGTTTGGACCTTGCTAAATTTTTCTGCCTACTGGTAATCACAGAATCTTTAGAATTTGATGGAATCTCTGAAGGTCATCTGGTCCAACTCCCTTGCAGTGAACAAGGGCACCCACTGCTAGGTCAGGTTGCTCAGAGCCCCATCCTGCCTGGCCTTGAGTGTCTCCAGGGACAGGGCTTACACCACAGCTCTGGGCAACCTGTGGCAGTGCCTCACCACCCTCGCTGTAGGTTCAGATGAAGACACCAGAGTTACAGGCATGAAACTTCTATTTTGCATAGGCCTCTTCAGGAGAACTGTCACCAGCTCTGCTATTTCCAGTGACGCACAAAACTACGGAAACCAGGCAAGGCTTTTCTTACTTTTTGTGCAGGTTGTCTGAAGTCTACATTATTTAATCTGCTTAAATGTTGCATCTTGTCCTGTCTGCTCTTAAACAACTTCTTTTCTTCCTTTTTAAAAATCTTTTTAAAAGCCCTTAATGTTGCATGGTGTTTGCAGAGCTTTATTAACATCTACTTTTGCTTCAGAGCTTCTAAAAAGTCATTTATGGTTTGAACTTGGTCACTGTACTTGTTGCCTTTCATTGTTGACTAAAAGTCTTCTTCAAGTTTCTGACTTCATCTACGTCAGTGCTGTGTTTTAAACCCAGTACTATGAATTTTAGGGTACAAACAAATCTTTGTTTGTGAGTTATCTGTTAGACAAAGAAACTGTGATATACAACAGCTGTCATGATAGAGTTGTGATGTAAACATATTATATTGTATTTACTGTGGTCTTTTTGCCTCTTATTATTTTAAGGGTTCCACAGAAAAAAAAGTCAAGTAGCTTAGAAGACTTGCAGAGTGAATCCCTGGAAAAGGTTGGTTTATTTGTACTCAGAATTTCCATGATAAAAGTATTTTAGAGAAGTATAACTATAAGTTAATGAGGAGCCATTCTGTTGAACTGTATAACATTTTGTTTATAGAAAGGTGTTTTTAAAACAATTCTGACTTCCTATTTGCTGAAATGTTAAGACAACAGAACTTGAAAGCAATCAAAAAGTATTGAGAATGGGCATGCATTTTCACATAGGATTTCTTTTTGAATGTTTGCACATAACTATGAGTGTTACTCCCTAACTCTGACTTCTGATGTAAATGGCATTATTGAAGATGGTACAATGCTGTTTTCATTAAACAGCAGGAGCACTGTTGTTAATTCTATGGCTTAATTCCAGAATTAAGACTTCACAATTTACAAAGTCTCCTTATGCTATGGTCCAGAGGTTTTATTTTTGTTACACACACTGAAGCTTTTTCTGCACATAAAATTTGTGAAACTATTATTGACATTTTCTGTACCAAAACTAGGCTTAACACGAATTATGCATACTTAGTAATGCCATTTAAAAAGGATAATAACCATATTCCCTAGTAATATGATTGTTTTACTACTTCAAATTTCATTAAATTTGTTCTTGTATGTTGAAAAATAATAATCACCAAATAAAATGTTTGAAATTTATGTTGCATTCATTTGAGTGTGGTCAGACACAGGACAGACTGAATGACAACTAACACTTTACTCCATGTGGAATTTATGAAGGTCTGCTTTCTTTTCATAACTTTTAAATTATTTTTGTCTTAAGTTAAAAAAAAACTTTGTCTTTATGATAAGATCAGGCTGAAATCAAAGATATGGCACAACCATAGCTAGTGAGCCTCATGTTCATCAGGGCTCTTAAATTATGTGCCCTCATTTCGGCATGAGGCTTTTTAGTGAAACAGACCTCCCTGTGCAAGTAAGTGATTGACTAAATATGAATTAGTCCCAAGTTAGCCAAAACAAAGATTTGTTTTGCTGCTTAGCACCAGAATCTGCACCTTTCACTGAGTCCACTGCACCATTTCTGGAGTTGTTTTTTGCACAAGGCTCAAATTTTAATTACATCCAGCAATAATAAGATGAAACATTCTGGTGTCTCTGACCTCCCCATGCTGGTTTTTGGTTTTTTTTTTTTTTAAACACTTCATTTCTATCACAGCTCTTTTTTTATAGTTTCAGCTGGATACATCCAGCATTGCGTATGTCCTCTTATGTCAGTCACTTTCACATTGTTTTAAGTGTTATGTGAATGTCACATTCCCAGCTCAATGCAAGTCCAATGGAAGCCCAGAAATACTGAAATCCCTTTAATAACAGAATGTGAACTGGGCACAAATTTTGTATTCTTTTGAACCTATGCTTTTAATATGAAATACATACTGAAAACGAGGAGATATCAGACCTTGTAACATATTGTCAATGCATTAAATAGCATCCCTATAGTAATCAAGCTACAATTGATGTTTTGTGTATGTATATTAATACTAACATTTGTCTGTTGCTTTTTTCCATAAAACTTTGAAATTACTCTCCCTGCAACTCCATAGTATGTAGATGGAAAACCAGTACAGCCTGTTGTAGAACAAGAGGTATATTAACTGTAAACTCCTTTAACATTTATCTGCTGTGATGTTGTGGCTGTGTTTTCACTTCATTTTCCCTTTTAAAATGTTTGTAAAGTGGGGGTAAGGATTGAAGAGTTGTTTGGTTTTTGGTGGTGTTTGTTTTTTTTTTCTTTGTGGTGGTAGTGGTGTTTTTTTATTCAAGCTTTTGGGGTATCTAAGGTTGGAAGTCAGTCAGCTTCAGAAAACACAGTGCTAATCTTTGATAAAAGTAGTATGCAGTTTCTCTGCTCATGTAATCTGTGGGACAGCTGGGACAGTTGTGAAACTGCAGTTGGCAAAACAGGAGCAGGGGGTTGACATGCAGTCCCTGAAACTGAGGAATCTGGTCTGTGATTATAGAATCGCTGAAATCACTTCTGGCCTTGAAACGAGAATGGATAAACCAGTAATTATGTATTATCCTGTCCCAGACAAGTTTGATCGAGATATTTCAAAACAATTAAATGACATTAATTAATAAATAGGAGAATACTAAATGTTTTTATGCTTATTTCAAATTACACGTTGAATGTACACCATAATTGGAGGTGCAGGCTCATTTCTTTTCCAGAAAAAAACTCTCTATTCCTGTAACTTAGCTTGCAAAAGCTAAATTTCTGTAGCCTGAATTCATTGTTGACTCTTTGTATGTCATTAATACTGGTGGGCAAAATATCTGACCAAATTTGAGTTACTCAAATGCCTTTGGCTTAAACTGAGACACAAGTGTAAGGCAAAAACACAGACAGTTGGGTGAAGTGTAAAGGAAAAATGTGACAGAGCAAAGAATGGGCAAGGAAATGACTAAATGCATTTATGCTGCTACCAAAGCTGGCCTTGGGAGGACTGAATTGTTATGTGGTGTCAGGGTCCTGAAGGAAGCGGAGGTGGCTAAAAAAACATTTATGAAGAAACTAGGAAATATTCAGTATATATTATGGTTTAATATAATTTACAGTCTGGCTGAAGGGGAAAAGAAGGGAAGAGAAGGCTGGGTCTTAGCTAGAACTTCTTGGCAGCTGATTATTAAATTGAATACCTGTAGAAAGGAACACGAAGGGTGGTGGTGTCATTTAGAACTGTACACTGCAAAATACTTTTTCTAAACTTTTAAATTATTGTAAGTGCCAGATTGTAAATGCAATGAGTGATTTATTTATTTTTTCTCTTCTTAAAAAACCAAATCAACAGAGTAAGCCACTTGTGAAAGGCAGCAAATATCAAACTTTGCCAGGAAAACTTCCTCGACCCATGCAGAATGGAGACCAGGGAACATACAATGAGTCCAATTCACCTGACACGAATGACACTGAGTACAACAGCATCCTGGGCCTGAGTATGTATCCGTGCCTCTCAGAGGCAGCAGGGGGGTTATGGAAGAAGCAAAGAAGCAAACTAACAAGGGAAATAGCACACTGCTGTGTTGCATGAATGGACTGAGCTGTACAGATGATTCAGTGAGGGAAGCTCTGCTCCTTTAACGATATATCAGTATTTTAGATAAGTTTACTAGAGGATAAAGGCTGGATTTACTTTAGAGTGTTTGCTTTTCTTTTTGCTCTGGATGTTATAATTTGCAAATACCAGTGACAGTGTAATGAAGAGACTTTTTGTTGGTTTGGCTTTTTGTTTTTTTTTGAAGGCAGTGTTCTTAAAAGCCAACAAATCTGTTACTGAAAATTGGAATTTTTGGTGATCCAAACATATTCACAATAGGAACGTGTCCTCTTTTTGGGCCACTTGCAGTGATCCTGAGCTTGCTGATGCTTTCTTAAAAAGCAAGGAAACAAAACCGCACATTTATGCTAGATTGTATATTGGGAAAAAAAAAAGTCTCCCCATTCCCATCTCGCTACATTTTAATGTGTGACATTTTACAGTATAACCAACAGTAACATACATACTTCAAAGAAAAAAACTGTTTTGTTTTAACTGTTGTGAGGTCACAGTTGTTTGCTGGTTTGAGGATTTTTTTGCTGGTGGTTTTTTCGTTTGTTTGGTAAGGCCACATGGCCTTAAGAGCTGCTAAGTAGCATAGCTTAAAGATTTCAATAGATTGCTGGTGGATTGTTTTATTGGCTTTTGTTGGTTTGGGTTTTTTTTTTTTTTTTTTTTTTTTTTTTTTTTTTTTTGGAGTTTTTCTGTGATCACAACGTTGTAGTTCCTCATTAATAGTCAGCAGATAATTTATTAGCCATACTATTAGGTCTTTTACGTGCAAGATCAAAGGATGGGGAATCTTGTAAAGCAGAATGTTATTCTAGAAACAAGCAGTGAGTCCTTAAAAGCACTGAGTTATCAGAGTCTGGTTTCTTTCTTCCACATGCAGTAAACTCATTATACCTCCAGTTCTGTATTTCACAGAAATTTGATGTGGTTTCAGACATTGCTTTATTTCAGTAGTATTTGCTTCATGTGTTACAGTTGCCAAAGAACGGATGAAATATCAATGATCATTCTTATCTCTTTAAGATGACTGGTCCAGGATTCCTGGGGCTTGTGCACACCAATGCACAATCCCTGTCATGTCAAGCGTAACAGCTTCTTTTCTTTTTGTTTCTGCTTTTAATAGCTTATTACTTACTCTAGCTTACTACTAGCTTACTACTTTGCTCTTCTGTAACTTTATTTTGCTGGTGTTTTCTATCTTCTTTGCTTCTTCATCTGACTTTCTGCTTCTTGGGACTGAAGATCGCATCAGGAGTGTCAGTGCACCCGTGCTAGGTATTGTATCCAAACAAGATGCATCTTTGAACGTGAATTTTGCTGCTTATTTTTTCCTTTTTCCCTCCCTTCCTCTTCTCTGTAAAATACTAACACCAAGTGGGCAATCCAGACTCAACTCCTTAAGCGTAGTACTGAAATGAAATAAAATCTTTAGCTGTATAGCATTCAGATGGGATTTATTTTTTTAAAAAGATATTTATTCTTGGTCTTACTTCGTTTTAACTGAAGTCGACAATAAAATTCCCACTGATTTTGATGGATGAATTTTGGTATTAAAAATAGGAAACGCAACAGCAGATCAAGATCTGGAATTAAGGTTTTAAAATACACTGAAATGACAATATTATAATACCCTTTTCCTGTATCAAAAGTACAACTACTCTTTTTTAAATTATTTTTATGCAAGAACATTTTTATAGCTATCTGTACTTTATTATGTTTTTTAATTTAAGTGTTAGTCTGCCATATAACAATCTTGTCACATTTTGTACTAATTATTGACAATTATTGTTGTTAACCCAGGAGAAACAGAGAACATGGATGGTACAGTAGTTTCAGATGATCTTTCACCTCTTTCTTTGGGAATGGATTCAGGTCCACAGTCTCCGCTGTCTCTAGAAAACAGAAAGAGTCCAAAAGGGATCAAGAAAATCTGGGGAAAGTAAGATAATGTTTTTTAGTTCCTCATCACAGCCTTTCAAACTGAGAATTCATTCAGTTCTCATGAAAAGATACAGCAAGAGTAAAATAGAATTCAGGAAAAGGAGGCAAAGCAGCTCTCTGATTGTATGGGTGTGTCTCTTTGTATAAATGGATGGAGGAAAGTGGATGGTAAGGTTCAGAGTGCCATGCTATTGGAAGAAATAATATATTTTCCTGTGTAATTATGCTGACAATTGAGAATACCAAGTTTTACTGTGTTCCTTTTATCTACTTCAGGACTGCAGCCATTTACAAGTCCGACCTCTGGTGTGAATTATTATTTGAGTTGAAGGGTCATGGCTGCTTTGCAAAGCTTTTCTTTCTTTTCTGAGATAGGTCTAGACCATGTCTGCCTGCTCCTTCATCAGCTGCTGCCTGAATCAGATATTTGTGCTCTATGGGAAGATTAATACAGTTTCTAGCTGTCATTATAGTTTCCATATGAAACACTGCTGCTGGACACTAACAGTACTGTCTTGGCGCTTTGTTTTGAAAGAATAAGAAGAACTCAGTCTGGTAACTTCCCTGCAGACGACCTGGGTTTGGCAGAGTTCCGAAGGGGTGGCCTTCGTGCAACAGCTGGACCTCGGTTATCCAGATCAAAGGAAACCAAAGGCCAGAAAAGGTAACATTTCTTTTTTTTTTTTTTTTTGCACAGATTATTATTATATAGTGTTGTTAAATATACTGAACAGTAAAATGTGCCCTTTGTGAAATATGCATTAATATACTTAATTACACACATGGAATTCCACAACTGGAAAGAATTTCTCTGGTAGAAAGCGTAGCCTGAGCTGTTTGCTTATCTGCACTCCCTCAACTGCAGGTAGCAGCACGAAAATGTCACCAGAAAATTTCTCATCACCTCCTGTGGGAACATCTGCAGACATGAAGACTCAGCAATTACCTCTTTCTGTCCTTTCCCATTTCTATTTGAAACTTTTCTCCTTCTCCTGCCCTGCCCCAAATGACCAGAAGAGGAAGGTGGGCAGTCAAATTAAGAGGATACTCATACCACAGCAAGGATGGCTGCTAGAGCTGATTACTGCACAGGATAAAGCATGTTAGGACCTGGCCTACAGTCTAGTCTGCGATGGTTTTTCCATCATCTTTCCTTTATGAATTTCAAAGAGCTCTTTTATTTTTCAGTGACTACAATGCTCCATTTGCTCAGTGGAGTACTGAAAGAGTTTGTAACTGGCTTGAAGACTTTGGTCTTGGGCAGTACGTCATTTTTGCACGGCAGTGGGTGACTTCAGGCCATACACTGTTAACTGCGACACCTCAGGACATGGAAAAGGTGATGTTTGTACCTGTTTCTCTTAAACAAACTCCAGTTGTTTCTGTATAACCAGGCCCCTTCCAATAATCAGCAGTTCTACATTTTTGAAAAGTTTTCATAGATGTTTAATGAGATGAAGAGAGCCAGAGGCAAAGCAAACTATTTGTTAATGGTTATTATTACAGGAAATGGGAATAAAGCACCCACTGCACAGGAAGAAATTAGTTTTGGCCATTAAATCAATAAACACAAAACAAGATGAGAAGTCTGCACAACTCGATCATATCTGGGTGACACGTAAGTGAAAAATTCTTCAGAAAATTTTGTGTTTTTTTAATATAGTGAAATAGGAATTAAAAAACTTAAGTATTTTCAGATCAATCATCAGATGAATTTTTCTCCAAACCGATGACCGTATGCTCTATCTGCACATTGGGTACAATCTCAAGTGTATAACAGCACTGGGTGGAATACTTTATAAAGCATATATCATGTAATAATCTGATGATGGCATCCACATCTCACAAATTGTTCCACAACTTTTCTGCAGTCTGAACGGTAGAGTTCCCATGGAAAGTTCATACTGTAAAGCTGTCATTTGAATGTTCAGAACAACACAAAAATCATCATTTATGAAATAACTTGCCCTGTTTAAACTTAGAGTTTGTAAAAAGATGGCTGGTGACTGCTTAAACATGCACGTGTCTCAGGCAGCCCATCCTTCTTGAGGGAGAAGGAATATAAATAGGGGTGAGAGGTCTCTGTCTAGCAAGAGCTAAATTACACTACAGAAAGTACATACTTAAAATACAGCAGAAGTATTGTTGACAAAGCTGGCTGCTGGGAGTTGCTTTGAGGTTCCTGATAAGAGGCTGTCCTTTGGAAAGTGAATAGGTAGAATGAGCTACTGGAATGCCTCAGAAGAAGCTGGCTTCATTCTCACTGATACAGATTTGCGTACACCATTGTTCTTCTATCTGCAGGCTGGCTTGATGATATTGGTTTACCTCAGTACAAAGACCAGTTTCATGAGTCCAGAGTTGATGGGAGAATGTTGCAGTACTTAACTGTGGTAAGCTAAAATCTTTTTTTGCCAAACTCTGAACTTCAGAGTGAGCAAAGAATTGCAGGTTTTCTTGCTTGGTTTTATTTAACAGGCGATAAACTCTCCTTCCATTTTTAACCATATTACTATGGTACAATACTATAAACCAAAAACTACATACAAAGCTTGAAATCTTTCTTCTTGGCAAAAGTACCTATTCTTGAATGTATTCTGTGCTGCTTAAAAGACTCTCTCTTTTACAGAATGACCTTCTCTTTCTGAAAGTCACCAGTCAGCTGCATCATCTGAGTATTAAATGTGCCATTCACGTGCTGCACATCAACAGTTTTAACCCTCACTGTCTACGCAGACGACCAGTTGAGGAGGTAAAAGTATGTTTAAGTAACTTCATTTAAACAAGCACTAATTGCTCTGTTATTATACTCCATGAACAATATTACCTCAATCACAGCTATTAGGGAATTGCCTCTAAAGCAGTAGCTGTGTTATATTCCAGAGCAGGAATGCAACATGTCCTCTCTGATAATAAAAACCTGCTCAGTTCACAAGTGATTGAGCTACTTACTGGTTGAATCTTATGCATCTTTCTTTTAAAATTATTTTCTCAGTTATTTTAATTCAACTTTTGAGCAAATTATTTGGAATGCTCTTTTTTGGCTGTCTTAATTGAATTATAAAAGACTGTGTATTGTTTTCACTCTATCTACCAGAGCTTATTCTTAGTGATACTATGACAGTTAATAATGCTCTTCTCAAAACGTTTGGGTTTTTTACACTTAGCATGTGTACTCTATTATTTTAGAATTTGATGCAGTACATAGGTCTAATCTGTTCTAGACTATACATACCACCAGATTAGAGGATGTTTAAGAGATGCCTTGAACAGAAAGAGGAAATGCTCCTCTTTGTTGAAAAGGGGACAATATTTTCATTTAAACTCAAGGTTCATTTTGTGAACACACTGTGACAGACCAGGCTGTATTCTCATCATCTTTTCTGGTTACTTGAACAGAGCAATGTTTCACCTTCTGAAGTAGTGCAGTGGTCCAATCACAGAGTGATGGAATGGCTCAGATCAGTTGATTTGGCAGAATATGCACCAAACCTCCGAGGAAGTGGAGTGCACGGTGGCCTCATTGTAAGAATTCTTTTTAACATCCTACTACATATCTATGGAAAATTGACAAGACTGTATTGCAAACCTTACTTTATCTTGTTCTGGTCACGTAGCAAGGAACACAAATGGACATTTGCAAAATGAAAGCATGGTCAGGCATTTTAAAAAGCTTCTGTACTGTACATCTTAATTTTACAAAGGAAAGTGTAAATAGAAAAGCAACTGCTAAGATGTCAATGCTGAGCTGTGTATGTTTAACAGCAACAGTGGTACGTCAGAAAACAACCACCTGTACTGTGAGAAAAGTACTGTATTGCTGAGTGTCCCTTGGAGCAGCTTTAATAACATTATGCTAACACCCTGCCACAGGAAATAATTGTTTTGAACTCACATCTGTCTTGCCTGAAAAGAGTTTTTCTGATTCAAAATACAATTTGTAGCTTAGAAAAGCCAAGAGCTCTGAAATACTGTGATGTGGATATGCTGCAGATTTTTTGAAAAAAATAAGCAAAGGAATAAGCAAGAAAAAAACTGTAGTAAGATTGTTTTTAGAATAATACAGTAGTAAAAAAAAAAAAAAAGTAGAGCAAAAAAAAAATCCCCAAAACAACCTTGTTGATGATAAATATAATTTGACATTTGTCTGGTCACACTCTGCATTTCTTAATGTCTAACTCCATATATTTCCTATTCAAACCTAGTTAATGTCATAGTACTGCTGACTTAAATGTCTCATGTAGACAGCTGGAATGAAGAAAGCCCTCTGCTAAAGACCATAATGATTTACTGTTGCAAATATTTAACTATATTATTAAAAAAAAAAACAAACAAACCTATTTTAATAGATTCTCGAACCCCGTTTCAACGGTGACACACTGGCGATGCTGCTGAATATTCCACCTCAGAAGACCCTACTGCGACGCCACCTAACAACCAATTTTAATGTATTAATCGGGCCAGAGACACAGCAAGAAAAAAGGGACATAACAGAGTCAACAGCATACACACCTCTGACCACCACTGCCAAAGTTCGGGTATGTGCTGCTTGTGAAAACGAGATATTGCAGAGTCTCAGCCTTACTCTCTCATTTCTCATCAAGAAAATACAGAACATACATATATGAGTGGGGAAAGATCTGTTCTGGAAGCAGTGCTACGTTGTTCTTAACTCTAGATATTAAGGCACTTAATTTGTAGCTATCTTTTAAAATTTGTTTCTGAAATGAGCATGCAATCTCCTCTTAGAAGGAAACTTACTTAAGCTTATTTAAAATGAACGTAACTCCCACTCTGAAAACATATAGTTCTCAATCTATTTACTTGAAGGACTACAGTACATAAGTAAATCAAAAGGAAAGGATTTTGAGTGTTTAAAGAATAACCTTATTTTTCATGTTTAAAACTTGCTTTCTTTTTATTTTAGCCAAAGAAACTTGGATTTTCACATTTTGGAAATTTAAGAAAAAAGAAATTTGATGAATCAACGGACTACGTTTGTCCTATGGATACAAACCCAGGTGCTACAAATGGTACTCAGAAGAACTACACTGGATACAAAGGCCTTAGTCCGCTCACTGATAGGGAACTGGATCAGGTGGGACAAACAGACTGATGCCATTCTCATCTCATCCTCTTCCTGCATTCCAAAGCTTGCAAATAATCAAGTGTTAGCATATAACAGTATTTGCTGTATCTGCATGAACTCATTGAGAAAGTACTGGCTATGGACACTTGAAAGAGTTCTATACTAAGAATGTCAAGGTGTGTTGTTTGTTTTTTTTTTTCCATCAACATAACAATGAACTCATTCATCTTCAAGCCCTTTTTCAGGAACCTAACACCTTTACACTACCACAGTCAGTGTATTTTGGCAATTAAGGTAGAGGCTGCAGTAAACAGAAGATTTTTGTACTTTTGGCTTTCATAACCTGAGTATCGCACACACCTTTTTTTTCTTTATATGAGCAGTTTTTAATGTGATAAGTTTATTTGGACTGATTTGTACAGAACTATCAAGTTATATATTAAAGTACAACTGGATCATAGATTTCTAACAGATTAATCAAGGATTCCAACTGCATTATTTCATTATGTACGTGGGAAGTAGTTAGGCTTAAACGTTATACATGAAAACAATGGCCTCAGTAATGAACAAAATTATTAATAAACCAGACTTAAATAATTCACTTTTGTCATTTAGTAGCGAACTGCTTAATGAAACTGTCCAGACGTTGCATAAATGATGAAAATTAAAACCCAATAACTCTACTGTTCTTTGCTGTTGTGTAAAGGAATGTAAACCCTGAAAAACGGAGCTGCCAAAGGCTTGTGTGGACTTGACAACACGTAAGACCCACAAAGAGGCAGCTGGGGTACACCATTCTAATTCCAGTGACCGTGAAACATTTTAAACTCAGTGCGAAAATGGCCACAAAATTGCTAAGACTAACTATGGAAGTCATTCTGTCATTTGCATGGTTTACTGCATCTAACATCTCATTTGTTTTCATTATCTAACTGTTGTCTTTTTTTACTGTGCACCATAGTAAAAATCAAGTGCTGCTCCTACATGGGGACAGTAGCAAGCCCTGACAATCAAATATACACACTAATTTAGTACAGATGTCCATTTACACAATTAGGAGTTGAAAGGGAATGCATTAAGTCTGAGCCAACAGCTTACAAGGCAGAGCTGTTCAAACGTTACAGAAATATTCTATTTTCCACTAGGATAGTGGCCTTTAACTTAAGCCTGATTTCTAGTGTGATCACACAGCAAAACCTCAGTGCCCTGGTACTGATATAGCCTTTTTGTAAGCAGAGGTAGGACTGTTATTGCTGTTATTGCTTGCCTGTGGAGGCAGTTCTATTACTGGAATTACGTGTTTCATCTTCTGGAAAATATTACTCTTCACTGATAAGTAGTTATGCTATTCCTTTTCTTGTCTAAATTACAGATCAGGTTCCATAAATCAGTTCTCTTAATCAGGATTTAATCCTTTGTTAATGCATTTTCATACACTTTATAGCATGGAGACATTTTCATTTATATGCAGCTTGGAAATGTGCTGAAATCAGCTTTTAAAAGTACAGCATCTCCATTTGTCAAGGCAGAGATACCTCCCCGTGATGCATGTACAGTGAGTAATATTGCACGTACTGTCTGAATTGAATTAGCTGCTGAATACTTTTACAGATGGAACACTCAGAAGGAACAGTAAAGCAAATAGGGGCTTTTTCTCAAGGCATAAGCAATCTTACGGTATGTACCAATTTTATTCCTTTTGAAGTCACAAATGTGTTCTGCTACAACTCAGCAAAATTTGGGTATTGCTAGCGGTGGTTAAGAGTAAGTGGGTCACTACTCTTGTTATGCACCTTCTTTATAGCTTGGTTGCATGCTATACGCATGGACAATCCAAAAAAAAAATACAAAATCACTTATACTAGAAATTAAGTTTCACTTCAGCATCTTCTAAGTTTTCACCAATTTTATCTCTGTGACACAGTGAGAGGCATCCCTCCCAAAGACTAGCAAAGAGGTAAGACTTGAAGATATACAAGAGAGAAAATATCACAGGGAAATAAATCACTGTGTACTCCTGACTCCATGTTGGTCCATTTTTTTAAAATTAGTTAATTGACTGAAGATGTATGAACAGTGCCACACACATCTGTGTGAGAATTTCTACTTCTGCTATTTAAAGCAGCCATTCGGGAGATTTCTTTTAATTTTATGTGGCTCTAACCCCCTCTGTTGTGAATCTGATCTCATTACAATTGGATTTCTCTAAACTACAGGCCTCTGACTATGTCTACTTGTTTCAATATTGCTGTGATTTTTTTCAGACAATGTTAAGCCAAGATGAAATGCTAAATGACAGCAGATTTTTAACACCTACCTTAGAAGACTGGAGATGATATTTCAGCGTGACCAAGACCACTAATACCTCATGCCTGCCTGGGGCAGGCCAGGAGAAGCCTGATGCTGTGGTACAGAAAAGCTTTACCTCTTTTCCTCTAGTGAGACACACCACATAGTATTTAGTATTGCTAGCAGAGCAACACTTCACAGGTAACTCTCCTCTGCACTCTTTCCATATAATATAATGTAAAAGAGGTGCTGAAAGAAGTGCTACACAATTGTTTCTTATGCAGAGTCTGGAAAGCCAGTATGTTTTACCCTTATGTTTTATCATCTTTTACATGGCATGTTTATGTACTGCTATAGAAAAAGTCTTTTATATATTTTTTTTAATTTTTATAATTAAGTTGTAATGCAGGAATCATTAATATTCTATTATACCACATGGACTAATCAGAGCCACCTAGCAATTCAGACAGGTGCTGGCAAGGATAGCTGTAATGGCTCACTATTACTGCAGCCAGAGATACTTTCCCATAGAACAACTGTCACCCCTTTCACTAGAACATACCTGCCCTTTTTTTCTGTTGTTGTTCAATAAGCATGGTTTAGAATAGGAAAAATAAAATGTAAGAGTTTCCACCAAGCCCTTGCAGGAGGGTGACAATCAAGATGGCTTGTAACTCAAAGCACGATCAAAATAATTAATGCAAAATATAACTAAAATACTAGAATGATGCTTGCTGTACTCTGCAACAAAATTTTCAGTGTGATTGCTTTAAATTGTAGGCCTTGAAGCTGAACTGTTGATAGGGCTTTTTCTGTACTTTCCTGTTTTGTCTAAAATGGTTAGTACGTGTGGAAGCATCAGGGTGCTCATAAGCTTTCTGAACAATCCACACAGTTCAGAGAGAACACTCTCAGCATAATACCTGGTTGATAATAAGATGCAGCACAGGTTTTCAGGAAGACAAGGAATGACTGTAACACTGTTTTCTTTTCCATTGTTAAAGCTAATTAAACATATGCCTGCAAACAGCCTTCAGGACTGGAGCTGGTAGTAGAAACTGTAATATTTGCATGAGAACTGGTCATGTTATTTTACATTTTCAGTTCTCCTTTCATTCCAGCTACAGACAGATTTTCAAATAGTGTTTTATTTAGCAGTGGGAAATCAATACTATTGCTCTGTCACATGTAAAACATGACTAGGGCACATCAAGTACTACAGTAAAGCAAATCTGTTTCTTTTTAACACCTGACAAAATAAATCTGTAGCTATCATATGGAGGTAGGTAAGACAGCAGTACTGTAACAGAGAGAAATGCAGCTCCTGACTACTTACACAAGGGGCATTTCCTGGGTGAAAGTGTGTTCACAGCTGCAACTGCTTGTGCAATCTGATAGCACATGCCTTTTATGTATTAATCAGGTAATTAATAAGTAACACTAGAACTTATACAGAGAAATGCCAGAAAAGAAATCTGTCCAATTGGAAAGAAAAGGCTTCCAATGAATACGCACGGTTTGCATTACTTCCTCCTTTCTTGCTACAAGATGTTGGTTTACCTATTAATATAAGCCCAAGGGTGAGCTACTCCTAGCCACAAACCTTCCAAAATAAATGGGAAATCTCAGGTGCTGTCCAGAGCATGCCCAAAATGTTAAAATTAAGGCTGATTTTTTTTTTTTCAGTCACTGAAGAATTAAATAAATAAAAATCCAAAGGAATGATAAATGAATCTGTACATGAACAAAATAAACATGCCAGTCAGGTACCCCTCTGATCTGGCAATGTAGTGGTGCAGCCAGCACTAGTGTGGGCATATGCTAACAGACAGATGAAATACCCTGTCAGATTAACCGATCAGATTCATCCTAGTCATAATACTATAACTGCTCTGGCAGGGGCAGCCTTAATATCACTGAGCTATTCCAAGCAGCTTTCCCTTTTTCTTTTAAGGGAGTATTTATAATTCACTGTAGTGTTATGCTAAGCTTGATGTGAATATCATCTTCTTTTTTAATATAGTAAGAAATCCTAGTTATAACACAGGCATACGTGCTTACACCTTTGACTGTTATGAATAAATTCTGAATATTCTTCTATTACTTCCTGACTGTGGAATGATTCTAACAGAAACAGAGGTAGCTGATCTCTCATCAGTGACAGAATCACAGTTGTCAATGCCTATGACTTTCTCTGCATTATTACTACAACTTCCGTAAGTCAAGCTTTAATTACTAGATGGTTTATTTTGCTTCAGAGGAATTAAAATATTTAGTAAGCACAGTTGTTTGCAACTGAAGAACCAAGTCTTCTGTCTTTGAGATTTTTCAGACCTTAAAGCAATTGCAGCATGAACTAACTCCTGAAAATGGATGTGCAGTACTGCATGCACTGCCGACTAAAAATTCAATGCTACATGGTAAAAATACTCAGACAAAGTACAGCTGAATGTAAGACCAACTCAACAAGGTTTACAGTAGGAAGGAAGAAGCCATGCTTTCTCTTAAGCAAAGAGAATGGCCAAAAGAACAAGCACTCAGGCCATCAGAAGACAGCATGATGTTATAGAATCCTCCTCAATAACTTCCACATGAATGAGAATTACTATTACATTAATAAGCAATTACATGTTACCTAAATTTTGATTAGATGCTTTTTAGTGGCAGACTGTTGGCATTTTGCTTAAAGTCTTGTAAAGGGCTGCAAAACAGCATTTTGAGAAAACATTGTTCCTTGTTCTCTCCTTCACCAGAATGAATTTACTACTTATAGAGTGCTCACATCAGCTTATTCCAGTTTTTACAGCCCTCTCCCAAATTCCATATCCATGTCAACAAACAAGTCATTTTATCACTGTCCTGCTTCTCAATTTACACACATTTTTTTCTTAGAACTGCAGGTAATACTTCACATTAACTTATGACTTAGTTACTTCCCACATAATTGAAAAACAATTTCTCAGCCTCTTAGCAGTCAAAGGTCACTATGAAGTTAAAACTCAACTATGCCATTAAAAAACACACACACAAAATTAAGAAATACTGCATAGTTACATACCAGTCGTTCCTGTAGGAAAGTATGCAGTACTTACTTAAGAAAAAGAGCTGGATGACATCACCATTAATAAGAAAACGTAATGCTCTTGGGATAGCCGAGTTTATCCAGGTTAGGCTGACATGCAAACTGAATCATAGGTGGTGGCCCACACATAAGAATGAGTGTCTCACTGCCAGGAGAAGGGAGGTGGGTTTTAATCATGTCTGCAGTGACGAAGCCAGAACTGTACTTCCAATCTGAAACAAACACATCAAACTATTAATCTGACTCTGTACAGACTGAAATCTCTTTAAACTACATATGTTTTTCTCACAAAGTAGCTGAAGCTATGCCACCATCACTGCAAACAGAGACAGGGACAAATCTCTCACTGCGCTCAAGCCTTGTGGTTCCTTTTAAAGAGGACAGTAAGCACATGGATAACAAGAACCTGGCTGAAAAAGGACTATATAGACTTCCAGACAAGAATGTCTATGAATAAATGACAGCTTTAAACAAATCAGATATCAGCCAGGAATAAACATGAAGTTACATGAAGTCTCTCCAGGAGAGAAAGGTCACCCAGGATAGTAGTACAGGGACAGATTATTCAGACTTGTGCTACTCAACACATTTGGAAAACTCTAAAAGAGACTGGTAAGATTACAAGCTTGGTGATGACAGAAGTGTTGTTACAAGAGTAAAAAAGAAATGCCAGGTGGTTTCAAGGAGCAGTATCATTGAATTCCTCTGCCGCTTTAAGTGAACAAAGCAGCCTTTTCCCCCACTATCTCAATGTACAAAAATATGTGCTTTAAACTGATTTAGCAACACAAAGATACTGCTGTTATGAAAACAGCAGCAGTTTTCACAAGAATAAGCATACATTTAGTGTGTACCAGTAGCCTACCTTGTGGAGGCTTGTCCAGTGTATACCAGAGCGTGACCTGATCAGGATGTCTCTTAGCAATGTCTTCTAGCTCAGCTCTGAGCAATATATCCTTTTCTGTCTGCAAAAGGAGACAGCTATTTAGCTCTAAAACATTTTAAGATAGCCTCTGATGTGAGCTTACCTAGCATGCAACAAGACAAATGCAATGGTAATTCATTCAAACTTTCCCTTTGCATAACAGGCTACTATCACTACAGATTAAGGGCAACCAAATGTGAGACTTAACAGTCACCTAAACACAGTTCTAAAGATGTCAATCTGAACAACTTACTTCTGAATCACAATTAGCTTCTGTTAACCCCGGTTAACAGAATTAAACAGAACAAAGTCCAGTTTCTTTGCAGTCAGTCAAGGAGTAAGATTAGCAGGAGGATAACGATTTGTTCACAATTTATTCCAATACAGGAATTAGGGAGTATAAGTGAAACTATGAGCAGCCATCTTCAAAACAACTGAAATATCATTGGAACTACAACAGCACCATGCAGTATTGATAAATAGTTGCAGATATTTTTCTAATTCACTTTCTCCTTCTTAAATCATTTTAACCCAAGACAATATAATAAGAACTTATTTAGTAACTACTTCCTGGTCCTATCGATGCTGATCATATTAAATATGCCATCTCAGATCACATTCTGTCATACACATTCAGCCAAAATTACAGGTCAGACAGACACTGGAAGATGTGAAGCATGTAGAGCAGTATTTTCTGTGTCACAGCAGCTTCAAAAACTTAAGTCAGCAAAAAAAGCAGGCCATTAAAGGACAAATAATAGATGTATCAGCACACTTACCTGATTAGCAAAAAGAAGGTAACATTTTGTAAAGTCCTTAGGATCACTTGTGATTTGATGGATCAGCTGCAACATAGGCGTTATTCCTGTTCAAAACAAAGCAGTTAAAAATGCAAATACTTCAATCTACATACAGCTGCAGTTTCAATATTCTTGCTGCCTTCACTTGGTCTTCAGTGGGAGCTTATTTTGCACAGGGCTACAAAACATTGAATTTCTGCTCTGTGCCAAATGCAGAAGTTGAGGGGTTTTCGTTATTCCAAATAGATTAAAATTAAAACCACAATGCTTGTGTTCTGGGGCTTTCGTCTTCAGTGTTCTCTTATCACATCCACTAATTTCACCTTCAGGATATTCTTCTAAAATATTTCTTGCCATTGACATTGGAGCTCAGAGTGTGAAGCGACTTCTCTGAGGTCACACAATAAATTGAGACTAAAACTACAAAGAAGTTGCTAGCCTTCAGCACAGAGCTCAAGCTGCTGGAATGCTTCAGTGTCACCAAACACTCATGTATAAAAAGAAATACAAGTTAGATTCTGATCATATCAGGATTCAGAAGAGAGGAGATCCAGTAAGTGCACAACTCTTACAAGACACAACTGACTCAACACTTCAAATGTGTTCTTTATCCCAGATGGATCCAAACACCAAATACATGCAAGCAGTGTGAAAGAGCAGCTCAGACAGCGCTCATGGAAATGCTCTGCTGCAGAAGTACAGCACATTAGACTCCTCACAAGCATCCATGAAGACTGCTTAATTCTCCACAGTGACATTTGCTGTGATGAGAATAGCTGTACCTGTTCCTCCAGCTATCATCCCAAGATGCTTTGCAAACTTCTTCTGTGCTTCAGACTTCTTATCAGGCTTGATCAGAAAGGTACCTAGAAGAAATGTTCAAAACCTATAGACACATTAACTCCTAAACAAAATACAGCTTCCATGGGAATACATTACTACTGCCTACCAACCAACTAGGGCAGATCTGCTGGACATGCTAAATATGCTTAGCACAGCAATGAGTGTAAAGGCTAGAAGCCTTTGTACACTCTTAGTTTCAAACAACTGATTTACGTCTTCCCAGCTACCCAGCATCACTTATGCTCGACTCAGGAATTCCCTTATCACTGACTGCATTGCACAGCAATTGCAAAAGCTGGTGATAGCTAACCATAGCCTTGACAGAAAAGCAGATTTATTAGGCCACCTTCATCTTCCTCATTTACACCATGGATCTAGCCATTTCTGTGTGTCCACATTCAAAGCAGTTGTATTAAACCAGCATCAAGCAAGATGCCACAAAGATAATCAAATACGTTGGAGCCTTGCATCCTTTCATCAAGAATTTCATTTTTGTCTTTTGTTTTCAGTTAACGAGATCACTGTGCTGCTTGCAGTCAGTTAGGTGACTGCCTTTATTGTCCTGTGATAAGACCTTGCTGATTTCTGCTCTACACCTGAGTACACTGTCACTTTAAAACTGTTACAAAACCAGACAGTTTGTATTCACCCAAGAGAAAAGCCCAGGATAAACATCATACATAAAAGACACTGGACGTACTCCAATAATCTTTAAAGAAATCTATAACTGGTAACCAGCTCTCCTAGCTACTGCTCTTCACAGCAACCAAATCAGAGCTGAAAGGAATGTTTGTAAAACATACATCACTCGAGTCCTCTGAGATATAACTGATTCATCAGTGTATTATTCATTGTAAAAGGCTGTGATCCAGGGAAGTGCTGAGCACTGCTTCCCCTGAAGCAGGAATATTAAGTGCACAGTGCCTCTCAGTCGAGATGAATACAAAATCCTTTGGCTTTTTACTAACATCTTCAAAGAAGATTATTTCTTTGAACATACAACTTCCTCCCAGCCTGATCAGATCTGCTTTAATACCTAAATGGAGCTGGCTGGCAGTTAATAAATTATTTAGTAATACTGCCAAGATTTTCAGAGGGCATTTGAGGTTACAACGTGCCATGTATCTGGAAAGTCTCTCTCCACATCTATATCTGAGGGCTTTCCAGTGCAGCCTTCTTAGTAATACGCAACAGCGGATCTTTCAGATTTAATTACATGGTGCCAGGAGTAAGGCAACAACCAGCTATTACTCTGTAAACACTACTCTTCCCATCACAACCAACTCTGATGGGCTTTTGGGCAAGATCAGAAAGTATAGATTTTCTCCTTCCTACTTTTCAAAGTAGTTTCTCTGCAAACCACAGTTTATCAAACACCTCTGATAATAACAAGTTCCTCCCTTCTGCTCTCCCACCTTTGTGTCACAGTACCTGATCCCTTGTAGACAAGCAGTCCATTTGGCCCCCTGAAATCAATAACATCTCCAATCTTCATGTTGTCTAGGTACTGGGACATCTTCCCACCTTCTGGGAACTTAGGATTCACATTTTTGTAGTAAACCTATAAAAACAACCATTCCTGTGACATCAGCCATTAGCTTTCATGGAGCCAGAATGATATACTGAAGATCACAGAAAGATTGCAACAATTCTTTGTTCAGTTATCTGTTATGCCATGCAACAATAAGCAGACAAAGTAAAACGCCCTGTGCAAACAGCCAGGCTAGTAAGAACATGTGTCAAGCAGATTATGCCCTCCTTTCACCATCTCCAACAAGAACCTTATATTACCCCCATTTTTGTAATCACCCCTTCTGAAAAATAGCATTATTGCATCTTTTCTTGTTGTGACCTTTCAGCCACATGCTAGCATTTCAGCCTTTCAAGATGCACGATAAATATTAAGTAGTTAATAACAATTCACTGTATACGTAACATGAAGAGCAGAGAAAACAAAGCAGCCCAGATTTTTTGCCTAAGTACAAACTGTCTTAGAAAACAACTGGAAAATCCAGAAGTCCTGGGCTCAAATCATCTAGCATCCCCTAGTTTATAAGATTTTTCTTGTTTCTTTATCCCATTTTCTCAATAAGCCCATTAGCACAACTTCTGATGCTTACAGACATATAATTGCACTCTCTCTAGAGTCACAAAAGACAGTTCTTACTGACATGTAACTTCTTTCGGGTATCAGCAGTAAGTACTAACAGCAGCATAAGGCAGCTGAGGGAGAGCAACTGCTATTTGTTCATTGGGAAAAAAAAAAAAAACACCACACAAGCAAAAACAGAGAAGTTCCTGCAGTACTGCCAGTTCCCTTCTCCATCTCCCTCACCTCTACTATTTCTCTGTGACAACAGATGCAACAGATACACAACTCACTGTTCATGAGCAAGTGTGAGTGTGCCATGCAGTCATCCTATCTCAAGGACAACCAATTAAAATAAACTCTATTTCACTAAAATGAAGTAGTTCCCTTCCTTCCAGTAAGCAATTCAACTGTATTAAAGGAAATTAAAATTTACCTTTATAATTAAATCGACATAACCTTTTGTGTCATCACTGGAAACTGGGGTATAGGCTCGGATCACCAGATTACCATTGATTCTTGCAGAAAGGTAAACGTGTTGGCCTAGGGAGAAAGAATTACAATCCAGTGACTTTTTTATTACCTGGTTTCAAAATCTTATTTGGCAAAGAAGACAAAACAGAAGAGCATGTATTGTAAGCCACCAAGCACAAGCAACAGTGGAGTTAATCTTTACAATGCAAATGGTCTATAAAACACGTAGTCTTAACCACTGCATCTAGTTTGGAAAAATGACCTTTAAAAAGCTGTATAACTCATTATTATTTTCATGGCACACACATGCACATGTATTCTCAGATGGTTCACCTTCAAATAAGAACCAACGCAAGAAGTGTATATTTTTCTACAACCACAAGAAATTATGGAACTGTATGTATTATGGAAAGGGTAAATTTTTCTTAGTTCAGTTCCAGGGAGTTACTGTTATGCCAAGGTTGCTATAGGTAATAACACAAATGGACCAGGCTAGAAAGGTTGGCTTTCACCAACTGATGTTATTTTGTGTTATCCTGTGTTATTATGCATTCACAACACATCTGTAAAGCTGAAAATAATAATAATAATAATAATCTTCACAGCCATAACTCCTTTATTTTTTCTCCAGTTTACACAGCCTGGCTGTAGAGGGTACCTGCCTTGTAGGATACTCTGTTCTGTATTTAGATTTGGTATCTAGCTAATAAAAACACAGCATTTGCTGCCACCCAGCTTTACAAGCAGCGGCATCAATCTGCACATAAAAACAAAAAGCAGAAGCAGCAGTAGCAGAAATACTTTTAGCAAAACGATCTTGGTAAAAGTAGGAGGCAGGAATCCAGCCCATACAATTCCAGTATCATATTCCTAATTTCTTAAGAATAAACTCCAAATAAAAAGCAGCATGTGCCAAAGCATTTATCATTTGCCAACTTAACGTGGTTAGTTCAATTGCATGTCCCACACAAGCCTAAAGAGAACCTGAAGAAAGACTGGTGCTTGACCAGCTGCATGCAAAAAGGACATGCCCACAGCACAGAACTGGAACTTGTGCATACAGCAAGAAAGCTGCCAAACACAGCACAATACAAACAGGGCTCCGTCTGCCATATCAGCCAGGGACACCGTTCTGCATAAATTACCATTAATTCAAGGTCCAAGGTTCAATGCCATCGCACTGTCAGAGTACGAGAAAGAAGACTGCGCCAGTCCTAGTCTGAAATGAATTTCCTAGTGCAGAAAATAAGCCAAAGCTGTACATGTATCTATGTCAGTCAAAGTTCAGTGCATGCACAGAAACTCTGAACATTGCAACATCTTTGATGTAAATTTCCACTGGGATCTGCATGCAATCGTTACAGTCTTTCCAGGCAGAAGAATTCTATTCCTTAACTGTGGGTGTGACTGCAACTGTGGGTCTGCCAAAAACCTGAGGACACCTGACAAACTGAGGCACCAGAGAAAAGCAGAACAGAAGTAAGTCGTGTTAAAAAGCTCAGACAGGTACCTCCTTTACCTGTATCTTGAGCGGGGTTGATTTCCTCAGCCTGGTTCAGTTTCCCCTGAATTTCACCTTCTTGTTCTGAACTACACCACACCACGTAACACAAGCAGGACAGAGCACAAAGAAAATCTGAAACGTGACTCTTTGGGAAACCCAGCTGGTCCTTCCCTCCGATGTGGCAGCTTTCAGGTGCAGCTCTCAACTCCAGTATTCACTGAGCTCTGAATTCCCACACAGAATCCTCAAGAACTTAAAAATCCTCATTCTCAAAAATACACGTATTTAAATGCTGGAAGTATTTACCTACAGGTAATCCTAAGACGTGATCTGGCGAAGGGAGCCCAAACCGGAATTTCTTAGTGTCGTGGCTGATTTCCTATTTAACAAAACGTGAAATTCAAAATGAAGCCAACACACCACCGCCATTGATCTCAGGCTCTACCCCACGCCGTGAGTTAGGAGCTTTGTTAGCACGCAGCCAGGGGCCAGCAAGAGCAGCTGAAATAGCTTTGCAAACCAAGCTGACGCAACTCTGAGTTTTAGGATCGAGGAATTGTCGCCCTTCAGCTGCACGGCCCCCCTCAGCACCCAAAGGTCGGGCAGGGCAACACGGGCTGCGGAGCCGCTCCGCGGAAGCCTGGGGTTTAACGGAGCTCCAAGGCTGGACTTCAAGGCACACAGCCAGCAGCCCGGCCTTCTTGGGAAACCACCGCTCCGGCCCCGCGTAACGCGGCCGCGCAGCCCCGGGACCCGCCGCCGCCGCCGCCCTCGGCGTTGCCCCACCGCTCACCTCTTTGCCCACCAGCGGCAACGGGTATTTGGCCTCCGGGTCCCGCAGCGTGACAGGGCTGCCCGGCCCCCGCCCCGCCCCTCTGAGCAGCAGCAGCAGCAGCGCCGTCGCGGCCACCGCGGCCACGGCGACGAGCACGGGGACGCCCTGCGGGGAGAAGGGCAGCGGTCAGGGAACATCTGGTCCACCCCCCGCGCGCCCCGGCCCCGCTCCCGGCCGCTCACCGACAACGGTTCCATGGCGGCGGCCACGGCCGGCAGGCGCACCAACGCTGCCGCTCTCCGCCCGCCCGCCGCCGGGCTCCGCCTCGCGCTCGTACGGCGCTTCCCTACGCCTACGGGCGCCTTCACGCGGCGAGCGCTCCTCGCTCTGCTCCTCCCCCGTGCCCGGCAGAACGTGGCAGACAGCGCGGGGCTGCCGGCACGGTGCCCGCCTGCCGCTGTCCGCCTTGTAAAACAACAGAAGTCAGCTCTTCTAGGCCAGGTAGCACAGTGCGTGCCGACAGCGCGACGTTCACAACCAAACGTAGCAGCTTTTTGTTTTCATACGGAAACATCCTCCCTGAAGTCTGCAAGTTCCCTTCCGTGCCATGTTACAAAGAAAACATCTTTACTTACACAGAAGAATACAAAAGCTGTACGGTTTTAAGCACTCGGGGAGCCCTGCTGACATTTTACAGCAGCACCTACCTTTGGATTGCGGCTCTCCTGCAGCTGTTAAGGAATTGATTGGAGGCAGAGACACCAGGATGGTCCCTGGACAGGGGGGTTCTATAGGAGGGGGTGTACAGGGGGGTGGAGGAGGACCCAACATTTACACCAAACCAAAATACAATTCCATCGCATTAACTCAACTGAAAGCATTGTTTTTAATTTCTTCTATCAGATTTTATTTGCATCACAAAGCAGTCCACGCGCTTCTTTTATTGATAAAAGATCCTTGCAGCTTTCAATAGCCTAGAAGGATATAACAACAGCAAAATGAGATTACTTGAGAAACCACTGGCAGAAATGCAAAAGGTTGGCATCATGCAGCCAAGTAAAAATAAGTTCTGTAACAATCAAATCAATCACAGGATGATAGGGCTCCTAACACATATAAGGCATTTTAAGTGATGTTAGCTCTGCACGTATCCATATGTCCATTGCATTCAATAGGAGTGCAGCTGACACCACCTGCAGTTCCCCCATCACTGCTTTTTCTTGCTTTGGGGTTGGTTTTCTGCATTTTTTTTTTTTTAAACTAGTTATTTCCTGTATCCTGTATTCGAACCACAGAACCACATCCAAGAGATGAGGCACCCCAACTTCCAGCACAGTTACACTTGACGCCATCAGCAAACAGCAACTTCCCCCAGAACCAAACAATAACGAACTTCCACGATGAAAAACCACAAAGGATATTTCCCCTCCATTCCTTTTCAGGAGTCCCTTCCAAGAGCTCAGAGATGGAACAAGCATACTCTGTCAATAACACAGCTATGTCTTATGCATCTCTGAAAACCAATCTGAATTTGTCCTCTCACCATGCAGTACTTTCATTCTTGTGGCCCTCCCCTGGATGCGCTCCATGAGGTTCACATCTCTCCTGTAATGAGGGCTTTACATCTGGACACAAAATGTTTTGCCACTGATATCAGCAGAGACAAGATATCTTCCTTCCTTTCTAGTTATTTTCCAGGCCATTGAGTCAAAGGATTCTACTCACATCACCTATTATGCTATCATGCTGATCTAGTTTCTAAACACTGCAGCTGTGCACAGCACAGCCTGCAAATCTAATTGGAGCCTGTCATCACAATTTCTAGTGCAAGCAGCCATTTGGGCATTAAACAAATTGCTGTTTACAAGCAGATGTGCTCACTTTGAAGCATGTGAATAACTCTGATTATACAGATAGATTAATTAGGACATTTGCCAATTACTGCACGCTGTCAGAGGCTGCTGGGCTGGACTACCTGTCTTTTTTAACACCTGTTTGAACAACAAGCAGTTTGTTAAAATAGGAAGTTTTCTTATCCAGAAAAGCTGATGTTACTTTTTAATCAAAACACCAACTTCTCTTCACTACAGAAATTTGGAACAGAACATATAAACATATAAATGTTCAACAGGTCATCGAGGCTTCCTTTGGGCTTCTGTCAGTACTTCCACTGCTAAGATTAACAGACCTAAAACAAATTATTGTACATAACTGATTTAATACACTTAAAGTGGGACCATGTTGACACAAGGGAAACCTTAGATCAAGCACAAGAAACATACTCTCAATACCCCAGGTTACTGAAAAGCTGTGGGTCGTAGAGATGAGTATTTGCACCAAGCACAGCCCTTACTGTGTAGAATTCCCTACATTGATAACAAGTCACTTAATGCCCAGAAAATGCCTTTCACTGGAATTCTAATCTAACAAGATGGGAAAATCTTGCACAATCTTACACACAAGCTGGGCTTGTTCATGGGGCTTCACATTGATGGATGATTCCACTGGGTAGGCAGACCAAGAAGGTGCTCATGCAAGTCACCCAGGCTCTCCTACTGAACCCTCCTTGCATCTCAAAAGCCCAAGCAGTTTTGAACGCAGTTATATCTATTCTGCATTTGGTAGCAGTTTTCCAAGTACCAAAATTCTTTTGGCACAATGACATGTAGAAAAATGGTTACAGTAACAGGCAAATAACGTAGTCACATCATTCTAATAATAGATACGCAAATCAGTCAGATCGGGCTTCTAAGGACCATCACTTGTGCATATTAAAATACTATTTTCCAAGCAATTGGATTGATTTACATGACTAATCACTAAACAGTGGTCTTTTGATCCTTAAAGATGTACTGCCACTGCCTAGCTCCCCTCAGAGCCAGAGCCAACACTCTCACTGACCTTATGGAAAGATAACTGACTTCAGTTGTTTAACATACATGCTTATTTTGCATAGATTTTTGTTTTCTCCAGGGCTGCATTCGAGTGCGTGCTTGACATACAGTATGTGGTGACCTATCCTTCCTTCTAGTATAGATTGACAGTGTCAGAAACATGTGAGTAACTTACGTATATCCCAAGAACACACGTGTTGAGGTCTCAATTCAGGAAAACAAGCAGTAAATTAATCAAGGTAAGTATCAGCTAGCTACTCTATGATCCCTTCAGCAGTCACAAACTAATACGCTCTCACCACATTTTGCTTTCAGTGACATTTGTACTTTGGAAGCGTTCTGCAGTGTAGTCCATCACAACTGCTCTTTTGACAGTCACACCATGAAAGTGGGCAGATCTACAAAAAGAAAAAAGCAAACAAAAAAACAGGATAAACGTTGCACAGGTCCTCAAAGGCTGTCAGTGTACTTAGCAAAGCGGACTCACTGTTGCCGTGTGTCATTTCACACCTCCTCACCTTTGCTAGCCTTAAGAAACATGGCAGCAAAGCAGCAGTAATGCAAATCATAGAGTGACTTTCATAGAAAAGCACTATTTATCAGGAGAAACATAAGAGACATGAATAACAATACACCAACAAGGTTTTCAGAAGTGACTACTGATTTAGATTCACCTACTTCTGAGCACTCACCAGCTTTAAACAGCTTACATTTCAGGGAGTGCTGGACACACCAAGTATAAAAATGGTATCCTCAAATAAATAATAACGATAGCCTCAAAGTTTTTAGCAATAGCCAAAAGATTCACGTAATTGTTTTTGTTTGTTTCCATGCATACCGCTACTGTTAATGCTCTGCTTGATCCAGTCCACGAAAACACCAACATTTGTGTATACTCCTGGGTAGCTCTTTCTTCCACAGCCCAAGCCCCAGCTAGTGATTCCATTAAGGGT
The DNA here is from genome assembly GCA_037305975.1 of Chrysolophus pictus. Classification (NCBI taxonomy): domain Eukaryota; kingdom Metazoa; phylum Chordata; class Aves; order Galliformes; family Phasianidae; genus Chrysolophus; species Chrysolophus pictus. The sequence continues at coordinate 7,487,314 of CM074580.1, forward strand.
GTAAAATCCTGAGCCATCTTTGGAAGGACAAACTAATGGGCCACCAGAATCACCCTGCACAAGGACAAAGGAACGTGGTTACCATCTAACAGCACTCTTTATGTTTTTAAAAGATAACTTTGGCAAAAAATAGCTGAGCTGCTCACGTGTTTGGCCATGCACAAAACATGCCATATACCATAACATGCTGTGCCATAGCATGATTAGGCACTGCACTGCACTCTCCTGTCCTGCTGTCAGCTGAGGCAGAGTAAATAGAACAGTGCTAGTTATTGCTGAGCCATGGCTGCAGGTTGGATATTCCTGATCTACAGCCTGTTTGCAAGAAAACAGCTCATACTGAGGGTTTCAATACCAGAATCCATCTGGCTGTACCCCAAATATAAGAAAGCCACTTACTGTGCATGAATCCTTGCCTTCTTCCAGAGGGAACCCAGCACAGATCATCCTCTGAGTCACTCTACTCGGAAGATTTATGTAATAGGTCTGACATGCTTCAAGCATCAAGATGGGAACTTCCAGCTGCTGCAACTTTCTATTCTTTTTCCTATCTTGAAATAAAAGACATTTTAGAAACTGGCAGAGGCATTAATTAATGATACAATGCCTGCCTCACCTTTTATCACAAAGAATGATAAATATCTCCTATTCCCTTTGCTTTTTTCTTCTAGTACAGTAGGACTGCTCTCCTCTACTCTCCTCTATCTCTAGATTTTATACAGTCGGCTTATTTAAGGCTTCCAGAAAACAGCTTAACTCTTCTCCTTTTCAAATGGTCTAAATCTAAACTGATTGCCTTATTTCTACTCATTTCCATGCAAGACCATCTGAACTCATGAGAGTGAAATCCAGGAATCCAAGAATCAAAAGTATAGATAGAATTCACGTTGCAACACGGAACAAACTATAAAATACAGCCACAGTCTGCTCAGCCTTCAAAATGGCAAAGACTACAAACCTTCTGTCTGTGCTCCCCATCCTGTGATAATGCATACACTGGAGGGCTGAACCACTTCTTCCTTCGCAGGGAGACACACAGGATGCACATAGTGGTTGAATTCTAAGGGCTCAGCCAGTTGCAGTAAGGCGATGTCAGAGTCCATCGTGGTCTTGTTAAAGCTTGGATGTATAATATATTGCTTTACTGATCTTCTCTAGGAAAGTAAGGACATTGGCATTTGCTCAATGACTTGGAAAATTAAGCCTTTGGTTTTATAAATTTTCAGGATATAAGATGCTTGAGGAGATAGAAACTTCTAGAAGCAGCTGTTGAAGTTACCAACTTCCTTCCATTAACAAGTCAAGATTACAGCTCTCAGACATGAATCAGGGAACATGTAGGAAACTCCATTCAGCACATGTAGGAAGAGGGCCTTGGAATAACATTAATCCAGTCTGAGTAAATAGGAAAACTGTGCCCTTATTATTGCTATCTTCGTAATAGAGACAATATACTCTTCACTCAAGCACCCTTTGCGATGCCAAGGTTCCGATTTCACTGATGAACACACAGGTTTGTGTCGATACAAGTTCTCTGGCAGTCACATGAAAACTGTTGTGCAAGTGCAGATTAAGAGCAGCATTCAGGCTGGAAGATTGCTGCATCAAAAGCAATCTGAGAGCTGCATTTAAATTAAAAATAATTTTGCAAGATTGATTTTTATTTTCTTATTAAGCTGAACCTAAATTACCTGTCTGTATTCTTGCTCTGTAAGGTCATGAATTCCTGTGACCACCATCCATAAGTCTCTGTATAGTTCCCTCAAAAAAAAAAAAAAAAAAGGTGGGGTGGGTTAAATACATTCTCAGGCTCTTATAATAACAATCCTAAAATGCAAGACTCTTATAATCTCCCCCATCCAAAATAAGTTTGAAGGCCCTATATATTCCTGGGCTAACATTCCCATGAAAATTTTCTCACTGACTTCAAGAGAGCATGAAACATTTTCATGATGAGGCCATGGCATCACTCAAACAGTGAACTAAGAGAAAGATCAGCTTTATAAAGGCTGAGACTGCCTGTTGCAGAACTCAAGGCTTCCACATCATGGCCTGCACCATTCTAGGGATGGTGCTGGTCTCTATCATAAAGAGAAAAATGGATAACACGTAAAGCACAGTAACTCGTGTCATCAAATAAATGATATGAACAAATGCAACAGAAATATTTCATCCTCTGTTTTCAGAACCAAACCCTCTCACACACTGAAAGCCTGTCATAACTCCCTGATGAAATCACATTACGCCACATACACAAATTCTGACGTGATTGCAATGTGCAATAGAGAAATCCTCCATCCTATGGCTGTTAAAGCCATACTTTCAACACACTACAATAATGCTCTTGACAGTCTTTTGCAAATTGATATTTAGAAAGCTAAAAACCGAAGTCCACATTTCAAAACAGCATTTTCATTTCAAGTTCCAACAGAAAATATAGATATCTAAGCATATTTGGGCTTTTGAAATTTTACCCTCATTTTCAGTAATTGCAACTTATTTAAAAATTGAATCAGAATACCGAGTTTTCATCAATCCTGGGAGGATTTAAAAAAAAAAAGTTTAATGACTTAAGACCCAAAGTATATGAAGTTTAAATCAATGCATTTATGATTCATTTGAAACTGGAAAACAGTCAGTTCAGCATCCAAGAAGAATAATCAATTTGCATTTTAGAAAATATTTTAAAGAATCTGAAAGTCACACGTGGTACCTTCTTGGCTTCTGTCCATAAAAACAGAAACACATCCATGTGATCTGAACTAACAGATCGATAGCTTCCTAATAAGGAAATAGCATCAACTCTGGGTACAAAAGCTTCCTCTGTGTCCTCTTAAAATCTAGAGGAAATAATGCTCTGTAAAGGATCCAGAGGGAAGTTATCCAAGAATAACTGATGGATGACAAGTATCCTGACATATATTCTGCAAACTGATCTGAATGAAACCCAAGCCTACAGAAGTAGGTTATTCCTTAGGTAGCCACTCTAACCGTAGTATGTGCGTGTGGAGCAAAAGAATACTGTGCCAATCTCCCCAGGCAGAAATATTACCCTGCACAGCTTCATTGTGTAATGCAGACATTCCCAGAGGAATCATCCAAGTGTACTTACTTAGAATTAAAGCAGTGAGCAGCTGTGACAACCCATTCTTTGTCAATTACTGCTCCTCCACAGATATGTTGATCCGAAATTTGTATGCTGACCTGCCAAGGCCATGAGTGTGGTACAGCCTCTTCACCTCCAATTATCCTACTGAAGATGAACCTCGGCTGATTCGAAGGCATTCCACAAACATCATCTAAAAAAGAAAGGATTAATGTCTCAAGAAGCTTTTTAGAGGTTAAGATTGGAGAGGCAAAGAACAGCTCGTTTCAGAGCCATCCCACAACTTCCAGGCTTCCCCCCCTTTCCCCACCCACCCCAATGCTTTTTTCTACATCTTTCAAATTCTCTCCTCAGAAATTATCCACATGTTTAGAGATAGCACAAGGAGGTGCTTTTTGCCAAAGGTGAGCATCAGTGAGGTGAAAACAACCTATGGCACTTCAAAAGTTTTAGTCTCAGACCTACAGTGAGTACAAACAAATTCCATTCGTCATAAACTACTAGAGAAAAAAAAGCTTTAAAACTCCAGTTATTAATTCCAACTACCCTGCACTCTTTGCAATCATCTTCCATAAAGCAGTGTGTATTTTGACTTGCAGACTGAAATAATGTCACTGTATTGTTCTAAATAATTCAAGATGCTGAAGGAAATAAGAAAAACAGGTTCTGTCATTTGAAAGCTAAAACACAGAAATGTTACTATTCATCTTTTTATTTCCCTGGCATGAAAATGGAACATCTTGAGACAATGCAGACTGCAGTTCTGAAACATTTGGAGAAAACAGCATTAAGTTGCAGTTCTAGAGGTACTTCAAATTCCCATGAAGAAATAAGAATTCGGGTTGACTAACCTGTTGTAACCTGCATTTCTTCCTCAGTCGTATTCGTATTTTCAGATACCTCTACACTAACAGAATCCAAAGTATTTAAATCTAGCAAACGAAAACAGCAAATGTGTTAGCAGGCTGTCCTGAATAATAATTTTTAACTACAAAATAATTTTCATTTCTCCTTTATAATCGTTTCTGTGGAAGGAATAGATTCATATCCAAGGAATCTATGTTATTACATCTTCACATGGTAGTAAAGAACCATTTAAAACGTACCAGAATACTTTACACAAAACAAAACCCTGAGGTTTGGGGGAGATTCACTGTTTTTCTTTACCCACTCAACAGGTCCTTTGTTCAATCCTTCAGAAGTTCACAGTGAAGACTTTTTCACTGAAACAATGCATTAGGTGAGAATCCCCTAGAGCAAAATCATTCTGAATATCACTATTCACTGCAGAGCCCTTTATGCTGCCCTAATGAAGCAGCCTCCCAACTTACAGAATTCTATTACCTGTAACGTGAACAAAAGTGATGGTAGCTCTGAATCCTTCAAAGTTCTCCGTTTCATCAGAGTGAAAGACAACCAGCATCATGGAAGAGGAGCTTAGAACAGGCGCTGGTAGGACAAACCCACATGATCTAGCTAAAAAATGAGAAAGCAAAGGTTCACAGAAGATTAAAATGTAGTTTTTCATATTTACCTTTTTCAACAGAGCATACATAGAACGTGCATTCCAGTTGTTACACGAGAGGGTAAAACAAACCCAAAACTATGCACAAAAGAGGATCAGATAAGCCAACGGAGGCTGAACTATTTCTACTATTTCTGTCAGTTTGTTCAGTAATTATCTCATAAGAACAAGGAGACTCTTAGCATTATTACACAAGATATTATGGCAGCACTCATAGTCATAGGTTGCCACTGCATGTACATTACATTGGAAACTTGGGTGTCCTTGTCAGCGTTGAAACACTAACATCTGCCAGTGCTAACCTTAGTACCAGTATCAGACTTGACTGGGACAAGTCTTTCCTTCTTTTGATGTAAACCAAAGGAATCTCCAGCTAGGCATTAAGAATTGCATGAACATCCATCTTGAGTGAAGAACTGGATACTGAAAGGGAGAATTCCTGGGTGCTTTCTGTTCTGCCTGGCATCATTACTATAAAAATTACTATAAATAATAGTCTTATGCCTCTCCCCCCTCCATTATTTTTTTTTTTAATAGACATGAATTCAGATTGCATACCATATAGAATGTAAATGCATACAACTGTTGCTAGGTGACTTTTTGTCTCCACAAGAGGAACAGAAGAACTAATACAAGCAATGCTTTCAAGGTACTGAAACTAGTACCTGCAGCAACACCTGAGACTCTGGAGGTAAATGTCAGTTTACGCTGTAAAAGAAGGCTACTGAAAGTCACAGAAGTAATAGATCCCCAAAGTATGCCAAAATTAAAAGCCAAACCAATTTCCTCCTGTTTTTCCACATCTTCATACACAGTAACAGCATCATAAGAGCAATCTTCACTCTCTTCTAATTCAAAAGACTGGAATGTAAGCTTTTAAAAAAAAAGAAAGAAAGAAAAAAGTGAATCTTGCTGAATTCACAAACTGAAATTCAAAGCTCTAAACAAGATCTTTAATATTCTCAAGGATTCTCTTGAAGTCTGATCTCTGTGGTGTTCAGACCCCTCACATCACATTAAATTTGATAGAAGAATGCACTATAGTAAAATTTAAACCAGGAAATCCTAGTTTACTATAACCCAAAGGAGAAGTCCAAACCTATCTGCCTTTTGGGTCAGAAAGGGATTTCTCTCAAGTGTGTCCAACAGCATAATTCAAGCTTATTGCTAGATCTTGCTCGCCTTTAGCTGCACACTTTCTTGTCAGCTAGATGATGCCCACTTTCATTCCACAAACACAAGGAGGGCACATACTTCACCTTTATTACATGGTCCTCTGGTGCACAAATAATCCATTGACAGTCTGCCAGATTGCTGTAGTGCTCTGGATAGTGCATACTCTGCAACACTCCTTCTTCAAAAAGGACAGCTAAGGACTCACAGCCAGAATCTAGAAATCCAGCAAAAAAAAACAAAAAACCAAAAAACTGAGGCAGCTATTAAACTATTCACACACACAAAAGGAAAAAAAAAACAAACCCAGAAAACCTGTTGTGGTGCTTTCACACAGAAACAGGAAAACAGCAGCAAGCCAAATCCCTCTGCAAGAAAAACACAACACATTTTTTTCATCTGCTCCCAGGCAGAAGAGACATTCAGTTGTGACTACAGCACGTCCCCTGTGATACAGGCAGTGTGCTGCAGAGTGAGTTACCTGTGTGGGACTGATAGAAGTGCAGGACACAGGCATGGCAGAAGAACATTTGCCAATTTTATTTGGAAATGAAAGTGGAGGTATAGAATCAGCAGGTATGACTTTCTTGCTAAGCAGTGGCAAGTCCCCCAAAAGGGATTCCTCCCTGCCCTTACAGATCATTAAGGAATGAAACTGGTTGAAAAAGCTGCAGAAACAGAAACAACGGGTGTCTGTTTTTGTAAGTATTGTCCAGACTCAGGAGATGAGTCTTGTACCTGGCCCCTAGTGATGATAAACCACTCTGCAGAGCAAAATTGAAAGTAGCTTTCACCAGAAATTTGGCTTGCGTGACTGATTCTATTAATTTCTAAAACTTTCTGTCAGTGGAGAAGGAAATTAAATCCTTCTAGAGGATTTAGGGAAGAGGCAAAGTAACAGGAGGTTTTTTTCTGAACATCTGTCCCTGTCTCTTCCTGGCATCTCAGTTTTTCCACAATCAGCCAAAGTTTTTCCATCAGCCAAAGCACACTTCCCTTGTTCATAATGCCATCCACTTAGGAAAAATCACAGAAGCTTTCTCTGAGTTAGACTTACCAGGAAGAATACCTGGTGTCAGAGCTTTATAAGTCATAGAAAAACCAGTTCCACGATCCTTGTTGTCAGAAACAAATTTCAGCCTTATATTATCGGACCCAATCAAAATAGGTAATGGAAGATCTCCTCCACAGAATTTCCCTGAAACAAAATTTCAGAGAATAATCACTGTTTAAAGTCTTCAGTCATTTGAGAAAACTCTGCTGTACAATTTTTAGCACTTGCTTATAAAAATGTACAGCTGAAATTGTCTTTCTATTCCTATTATCTATTAATCTGTTAGCTCAAATAAAAGATGCGCATTTAAAAATCCTTGACATCAGAAATTCATATGCTGACACATTTCCCCAACAGGCATTTTTCCATTCTTTTCCCCCTTCCAATCTCTCATCTTTCAGCTTAGACCACGTCAGAATGAATTCTATTGTGAAAACGTGAATAAAACGTCGTCAACTGAAATGTTCTCTCTGTGTTCAATTGCTGTTAGAATGAAAGGTGACATTACACTGACATTATTTTATAGAACAAAAGGGCAGCAACTCACCAACAAGTCTGTTGTCTTTTGAATAGACTGATAAAGAATCATAGTCACAAAACGTTTCCAGCTCTATATCGAAGTGGGAAAAATGAAGCAATATATGATTTCCTTCTGATACAAACAGAGTCCATACGCACAATCTGTAATGACAAATTTGCTCCCATTCACAAAACTGCAAGAAAAAAAAACAAAAACAACACAGGTACCAGAAAGATCTTTCTGGGGAAATCTGTGTTTTGTCTACTCACTGATTGTTTTGATAGAACTGTTCAGAACTTCCAGGAAAATTTAATTCTCCTTCACTGTCTGGGAGTTTGCCATCCTGAACACTACAAAATGCTGCATTGTAGAGTTAGAACAAGAATCAGGTTTAACACATACACAATCCTCTGCTACACCAAACATCTAGATAATATTGTGAGACCTAAGACTGTTCATCTGTACCTTGTTTCTGATGGCAGAATTACGTTAGGTCGTCCCTCTCTTCTATTTGAAATTACAGCAAGTCACCTTTAAATCACATAATTTAGATGCAAAAGCCAAGATCTGCCAGTGTAAAAACAGTGGTGCTTGCTTATCATCGTTAAGAAAGTATTTGTTAAATGATGATTTTGGTTATCAGGATTTTTTGGAGAGGAAAAATGCATACCGCAGGATTACGCATTTATTGCTGTCCATTTGTAATAAAATTATTAGCTATTTTGCAGCAGAACACTTCTGCAAGAGTGCAATAGGAGATTGGAAGAAGCAGAGGTGGTTTTCTCTGGATAACTACAGCTAGAAACTACAGATACCCGTAAAAATGCCTCCTTTTCACCTTTCCTTCTCCTTGCCAAGGTAAACCAGCAAGACAAAAACAAAGTACACACACAGAATCAAAATATAACCTCAACTGTTAAATAAATTACATTCAGAAATAGGATGAAAACAATTTTTTTTTGTTTTTACATTCCACTCACAGAAATAGACGCCAGATAAGTAGGTAGATTCATCATAGATGAGCAGAAACTACTACCAATTTACCTGATATTTTCTGGTTAGAATCTATGCTTTCATACACAGAACCGACATCATTAATTAGATTTCATGCATTGCTTGAGGTTCTGTTCTACATTTTTTTCCATTCATTCTATTTGTATTTCAATAAATTAATGCCTTATACTTATCTGTCTTAAGGGAAATTCCTTTTTGAAGTCACCTGCACATATGTACTATCTTTCATTAGAAAATTCCTTACTAAGCTAGAAAAAAACCCTACGTATTTAAAGTATGAATTTTAAAGTATGTTACTAAGTCATACTATAAATATGGTTTTTCTTCACAGATCTCATATGAGATTATTTGAGAAAGCTGGTTAGACTCTAACGCAGATACAAAATGTTGAAAAAATACTACTCACGTGTAGAACTTCTCATTTTCAGATCTAATGAAGGAGGGATAGGGGAGGGAGCGAAAAAAGAATGTGTTATTACAGTTTCTCATTCACAGTGTAGGCTTTGTTTTTAACAGTGTGAGACAGTAGGTTTACACAGCTAGCACTGATTAAAGTTTGAATTCTTGAGGACATCGTGCCTGCAGTAAACTATGGGTGAAACCAAAATTGCAAGTTCAGGCAAAGCTGACTTCTAAATAACCAAGACTAGAGAAGATACATCTAGAATTAATAATACATTGATAGGCCTCTCAGAATATACTTGTTGAACTACACAACTCAAGATAGGGTAGCAGAATCCAACCACCACCTTATTACCAGGGACACAGAGATGCTAAGCCTGACAGCAGTAACTGTCCAGATTCTTTGCACCAGTGCAACGGTGTAAAAAAGTGGGTAGTGAAACCCAGCATGATGCAACTGAGAACTGCGTGCCCATTTCATTTACCAAATCACTTTTTCTGCTCATTGGAGCCAATCATTTTCAGTTACCATAGCAATTTTCAGTTACTATAGCAATTTTGGTTAATCTTTTTTTTTTTTTTTCCTGAAAACTCAATGATCCGTTATTATAAATTCATATAGAAAAGAAATTGCCCTTCTCTTATTTTTCTTTAATTGAAAACATATTTTTCAGAAGCTAAATCCTACTCATTTTTCTCTGAGATTACAAAGGGCCTTTATTTTTTTTTCTAATCATCAATTGAAGCTGGTTTCTAGTAGGAGAAATACGAGTACCACACCTTGAAAAAGATGAAATTAAATGAAATATGATTATGAGACAGAAAAGTGACAGAGGTGAGAGAGAATTGTTGTTGTAGAGACTTAATACCAGCGCTCATATTTTCTTGAATCCAGTAAAGCACTGCGCTGAGGTCTGTGAATATTCCAGGAGACCCTCTTTCGTAATGTTTCTTCTTCTCATTAACTCTCCAGCCACGAGCACAGCCCATCCCCCAGGAAATCACACCAGCGAGAATCCAGGCACCATGCTTACGTCGGCACAAGAGAGGACCCCCAGAGTCTCCCTGTAAGAACCCCCAAAACTCGCAGGTCACAAAAAGTGCACGCGTACCACTGAGCTAGCCTTCAAGGGTTTATTAAGTCATCTTTTGCAGTGCAGCAATAAACCTGTCACACAGGCAGTAGTCATTTGGAAGAAAAATAGAAACAACAGAAAAAAAAACATTAAAAAAAGACTTTCCTTTTTATTGTGTTTAGTCAGGATTGCGATGACAGGAGAGATGAATTTATTTGTCATTTATTCATGACAAAAGAAGCAAGGAGACTGTTTGTTTTGCCATTTAAAAATTTTCCCAAGAATCATCTTTTTTCTCCCTTGTTTTCCAAGGCAATATTTTCTAACTTCCTGCAATACAACGCTAGGAGCATTTGTTACTCAGCGTTTATCAGGTGCTTTGAAGTTTAAAAGCCCTAAACATCACAGCACTGGGATACATTGTGAAGTCGCTGTCAGGAACCTGCCATGCAATTCACACAATAATTAAGATCATTTCAAGGAATGAAGTGTATTCTCCCATATAGATGCTTTTAAAGAATTCACACATCAAAATAGAATACAAAATTCCATTTATTCACTTAGGCACTTGGAAACTTGAGTTTCTGAGAAACAGTTCAAGTACACAAGGCCCTTTTTGTTCAACTGACCTGACAGGCATCTTTTCCTCCATCTGGAAATCCAGCACACAGTATAGTGTCACCTTGGATGGGCTTCTTTAAAGTTGACAACGCTCTTGAACATTCCATACTATTTAGAATTGGTAGATTGACTTCATATAAAACCTGAGGGAGTACTCCATCTGGAACAAAAGGAAATTGTTCAAAATGAAATACTGAGTGGTGAACTTTCAATGTCACTGCTAATACACAAAGAAAAACACGCTGAAAACTTGCTCCGTATCTTCCTATGGCTATGAACATGTTTTGATCAACACACAGTTTTGCATATATAAGCAGTTTTACTTGAATAAACTTCAAAGTGTCTCCAACATAATATACAGGTCCATATATTTTTGTGATCCGTTTTGAAATAGTTCACAGATAAACAGAAGCTAGCAGAGATTCCATTTTGAGGTTAGAATCTTATTCTCAGTTGACAGTTACTTCTGGTCTGTGCACAGCTTATGCAGTCAAGCTCTTAGCTTCAGAAATAAACATTGATATTGGAATGGATAGAATTCTAAAAAAATACCTAAAATTGAGTAAGAAAATCTGACAAGAAAACATTCAGGTCTGAAGACAGTATCTCTATCTGCTTTCTACGCAGACACGGATTTGCTAGACAATTCATTGCACGTTTAATATAAGGAAGAACACAGGAATGAATGACTGACAAAAACACTGTGAAATCAGAATGTCAAAGAACAATTCCAGTAACTTACTCTCTCTTAAACGGCCCCAGCCACAAGTAGTGCAGATATATCCTGCTTCAAATTTTTCACCTGGATCAGGAAGACATGCTGGCAAAACTGATGAACCTGCCATACATGAAATTTCTTGGTTACTATTTGAAAGAGCATCATCATAAAAAAAAAAAAAGTAACAAAAAATCCTGTGTTTTATTTCTCACTTACTTTTTAAAAAGGGAATTATTTTTAGGCCATTTAAAATTTCATCTATCATTTGATAATTTATCTGTGCTGCTTTTTCTTTTTTTTAGCCATAGATAAACAGGGTCTTACTGAAGTTGAAGGTTCCATCCAGCTTAAGAAGGGCTACGTCATAGTTCATCGGCCTTCGTGGGTCAAAGTTTGGATGTTTAATGATATATTTAACAGGCAGAGTCTGCTCTCCATTCTCCCTGATTCTTAAGTCATGCTCTCCTGCAGTGACATTCAAATACTTGAGTAGGTTCCTGTAAGAATTGCAAAATAAAAATTTAACTACAGAATCTTCAAAATGAAAGGAAAAATGTAGTTGCTAGTAAAGAGAAGAGTTTTACAAATGGTATCTAATACCTTTCATCTTCAGATTTTAGAGTATATGTACAGTCAACACGAGTTGACAGCCCTACATTAGAAACTTGGTGATACAAGAACAGCGAAAAAATAAGTTTTGCTGCACTCCTGTCTGTATTTAAGTGGTCTGCTAAAGAACGAGATCCTATTCTTGAGTTTAAAGTTGATTGATTACACTGCTTTTCCAGTGGAAGAAGTATAATATAGATATAGGGAAGTACATAAAAAAATCTAAGACCACTTCTCTAGCATTTGCAGTTCATGTTTCAAAAACATTGTGAATCCTGTCTTAGGGTTCCTAGTACCAACTCAAAACATAGAATCATCGTAGAATCATAGAATGGCCTGGGCTGAAAAAGACCACAATGATCATCCAGTTCCAACCCTCTGCTATGTGCAGGGTCGCCAACCAGCAGACCAGGCTGCCCAGAGCCACATCCAGCCTGGCCTTGAATGCCTGCAGGGATGGGGCATCCACAGCCTCCTTGGGCAACCTGTTCCAGTGTGTCATCACCCTCTGGCTGAAAAACTTCTTCCTAATACCTAACTTAAATCTCCCCTGTCTCAGTTTAAAACCATTCCCCCTTACCTTATCACTATCCAACATTGTAAACAGCCATCCCCCCTCCTGTTTATATGCTTCCTTCACGTACTGGAAGGCCATAATGAGGTCTCCTCAGAGCTTTCTCTTTCCCAAGCTAAACCAGCCTAGTTCCCTCAACCTTTCTTCATAGGGGCGGTGCTCCAGCCCTCTGATCATATTAGTGGCCCTCCTCTGGACCCATTCCACGAGTTCTGCATCTTTCTTGTACTGGTGGCTCCAGGCCTGGACACAGTACTCCAGATGGGGCCTCACAAGAGCTGACATGCAGCAAGGAATCAAACAAAAACAAACAAAAAAAAACCATGACAAATTTGCTATTCTGCTTCAAATTTATTCATCAGCCTGACGACTTACTGTATCAGGAGGCTTCATGCTAATTCAGTTACCGCCTGTCTTCAGTAATTACTACAAGCTTCAGTATTTGGGTAGTTTAACCAAGACAGGATCACAAACCACGTCCAATAGAGATCAAATTTATAATTCCAAATGATTCATTAGTACAAAGTATTGGCTACAAGATCATTATCATCTCTGTGAAGGCACAACCAAAACCTTGCCTACTTAATTTTATTTTTTTTTAGCACAGGCTGAATTATCAGCATGCAAGAGATCAGTACTATGTCCATTCACCATTTAATTGTATATAGCCAGCTGCTACCTCTGAACAAAATATTGTAATCACCTGATAATTTTAACGAGGTTATCGTGATATTAGATTTCTATCTACAATTTCAAAATCAGCCTCTATTCAGATTGAAAGGCCATTTATTCTTATTTTTGGAGTGTTCAAAGGTTTTGTCTTTTCTCCCTTTCTGATAAAAAATGGAAAATGCTACAAGTGAAAGAGCAGCATCCATGAGTAATCTCCAGAAAGAGATGCTACATTATACACACTTTTACAATAAGTGTTTTTTTGCACCTGCAGCCTGCTCCTGAAAGATCACATCCATACCTGTCTGAGACACAGTGAGCTGCCGTGACCACCCACTGAGCAGAAACAATGGTGCCTCCACAGAAATGCTTTTCTCTTCGTTTCAAGGAAACCTGTTTCACATAAAGACGACATGTTAAATACACAAGATCTTTATGTCTGCTTTGAACTGCACTTGAGGAAGAAAGGACAGAGTTATGTATGCAGGTATTCTTTAAAGGTTCACATAGCTAAGGTTCATGCAGCACTTCAGTCAAACAGATTGTCATGGCATTCTAATGTTCCTTGAGCATAAGTGATCCTAAACTTTGCTGTCCCCCTTGGTTGTGACTTCGAACCTGGATAAAAACAACATACATGTAATAAATACCGATTCACTGAATGACTCAAGCTTGTGTAAAGGTTACTTACTAGTGTAAGTTGAGAATTTTTCCTTTGTCACTGGGCAAATCAGAGCATGAGAGAGTCTTTGATGTTTATACCACAGTCTTTATCCAATTTGTTTTTAAACTTAAAACACCACCCATCACAAGGTATTCCATGTTCCAAACTGCAAGTCTGTGATCCTAGACAGTGGTTGGGGTGCTGAGGTGTTCTTTTATTTCTGAGCACTTTCACTCATGCCTCTTTACATAGGCTACTCTAAACACGCTCTTTTTAGAACTAATGATAAAATAATAAATGATAAGCAAAGGTTTGTCATAGATCATAACTGATCTATATCCTGTCTGCTCCACTGAGTTTCATAAAAACAGAGTGGAGCTCAGTGATACATTCTAAGTGGAAATAAGTACAAAGTATAACGATTTTCTTCTTGTCTCATTTCTGCAAAAACAAAGAAAGGACTTTGTTCTGAAGATAAAACCACATTTGCTTCTGCAAACCTGCCATGGGTGTGAGCCTTGTTTCACCTGGTTCCCCCCAACAATCCGAGTGAAAAGGTTGAAGTAACTCCATGGTCTTGTCTCATGAACTTTCTGCCCACACTTAAGATCTGAGAGGTAAAAACAGGAAAAAGAAGCAATGATTTAATCTAGATTTAATTTTTTCCACTTTTGAATAAAATACAATTGGAAGACACAGCCTGAAACATAGGACAGGTGCAGTGCCTCTACCAGGGCAGGAACCACACTTCATAAGGAGCTGCCCAAACTTAATCCACACTGGGATAAGTCACTGCACTGCCATGTGCAAATATGAAGTGAGGAAATTAAAAAAAGGACCCCAAGACAGCATTTGTTGTAAAGAGATTTAGTTCGTACCAAAAAGAATATGGTCCTGGGTTAAAAAATGGGGGAAAAAAAATCAAATCACCATTGGTTGGATGAGAAATGTCTATGTAAGCTGCATCAGTTTCACCTGTATGGCTTTGTAATGAAGCAAGAGAATATTGCTGGACAGAAAGCTACACGTTGGATTGCTGAGATGAGCAGATTATAATGCTTTAGATACCACATTTGTTTTGACAGCCAGAATAGAATTCTGCAATGAAGAAAGTGCTTTGCAGAACTTAGGAAATCAAGCTGCAACTAAAATGGAAGCATAAAAACAGTGCTTTCTTTTCTAGTTTGCTATAGATCAGTAATTCTTCACAAAGGAAAGAGAACAATTGCAATGAATAACTTTGCCAAAAAGAAGTAAGTTCTGGATCTTAAGACCTAACACAACATAAGGGAAGACTCATATTTTGTTTGCATCCCACAGGTAACTTGCCAAATTAGGACCTTCATTAATCTGTTGCAAATTTGAGAGTACTTAATTTAGTTGTTTATAGTAATTTGTATTTATTTTACTCATTCTGAATCATCATTAAATCAGTCAGAAGTTGCTTGAAAATTACTCACTAAAAAATAACATTACGTTACAGACTTGGAATGGAAGAAAACCAAGGAATTAAAGCCATACAAGTTATTCTAATGCTGCCTTGTACCCCATCTACCAGCACTCAGGATCAAAATCCCAGTGGGTGAAACTGTTGCAGCTTCTTTGTTTCAGCAGTCACTGCTGTCGCTGCCTACAAACAAAACCTTTAGCGTGTAGAAAATTGTTGAAGTTAGATGTGAAAATTTGATCCTACCTTTCTGAAGAGCGTATGATACAGCACGGGACTCTGTAATCCAAACAACCCCCATGAGGAGTAACAGCAGCTTACTGGAAGTAATGCACATCTTGGAGTTCTAAGTGACTGTCTGAAAACAAGGAGAGTTTTTATAGTGAAAAAGAAGCCCAAATATTGCACCACGGGAGAACATCAACTAATTGAGGTAGAAGTTACTCATTAATCCGGCTATAGAGCACTCAACTGCACAAGTAGGTTTTTCAAATGTAACAAAGCATGATTCTTTCATAAGACTTAATTCATTACAGAAGTCTTCGCTGTAAAATACCAGCTGAAATTCACCCCCCCCCCCCCCCCAAAAAAAAGGGAGGTTTTTTTCAAGCAAAATTGACAGAACCAGAAGTAGATATTGCATGCTCTGCTAGCAACACTTAACCAGGCTGATCTAAACACACCTGAACAAAGTATCCATTGATATTTGCCTCAACGATTTCTATAGCTCCTGAATAGGCAATACTTTATATTTCCCACATACTTTATATTTAGCCAATTTCTTAGTCTGAGAAACACTACAAGAGATTGTAATTTTGTTGACAGCATGCTGTGTTGTATGAGATGCAAAGATAGCTCTTGCTGTACAAAGAGTTCTCTGCGTCACAGTACGTTTTATTTTTTCTTCAGAGAAGCAGTATTTATCTCTCCTTTTTTAAAAGCAATTAAGGAGGACAGGGCTTAGCTTTTTAGAAATATTTCAGTATTGCTGCAGCCAGCAGCACCAGTTCCAAGTCACTTGGATGACTAAGTTGCATTTTAATAGCAGATTAAATGCAAGTCTCCCAGAAGGCTGTCTGAAACCTACATAAAGAACAAACTAGCAGCTACAGCAAGACATTTCAAACAGAAACCATAAGATAACTTACCTTGTGAATACACCACTTAAAAGTTTTGTCTCATCAGTTTTAGAATAGGATAACAGAAACCAACTTTTACCCCAAATATGCAAATTCTTAAGAAGCAACTAAATACAAAACCTGTCATGGAAAACGTTGCTGTTATTTCTTCTGTTATAAATATACAGAACTTCTTAAGACTGAAGTTTTCCTACTGGTTCTGCAGAGACATTTAGTTCTGCAACTTCCAAAATCTCCATCACCAACACAGACAGACAGACAAGATCAGCTGCAATCACAAAAATTTTGAAAGCTGCTTTCCTTCATTAATTCCTTTGTGTTTTGCAGGGACAAAACAAAAGCCTCAAATCCCCAGTATCAGTTCTGTATACTGCAAAGCTCTCTGATTATCCACCACAGTGACATCCCTTGGAATGATGCCATCCAACAGGATGATGTGAAAAAAAAAAAAAAGGAGAAAAAATCTCAGCAATGACGCTGTGCAAAAAACACCTGTCTGATTACTGATAAGAAATACAAACATCTGGTCCACTGGCAAATGCAGAAACAATCATTTCATTTCAAATTTACGGCAGAGAGGCAACACTTACTGTGCAGCAGCCCAGGAGATCAGGAAGAAAAAGCACAGAACGGCATGTTCTGTACAACCTGTCTCTTGTCTGGGAGACAGACTTTCCTGTCTAACTATTCTTTGTTCTTCTCATTTGATTTTTTTTTAATCTTTCTCCCTCTGAAGCTATCTTCATACAGTATGCACAGAGGCAACAATGATTTACCTATTTCTCTCACTAGCTTGCTTCTGTTGCTCCTAAAACTCACAGCTTTGGCAAGCAGCACTGCCAGCATCACTCCTGAAACAAAGGCAAAGGTCAAATCTTACGACAATCCCCAACCACCCACCTGCTCTGAATCCCAATGTAGGGCTGGCCTCGTCCTGTTAGCATCTCATATCTTTGCAAATAGGTTATTCCAAAAGTAATTTATTTCCATGGAAAGTACAACAGATACAAAGAGCACAATAACACTATTTGATAGAGCAAATTCATCTACAAAACACTATTTTTTCAACATAGTCACCACCATTAGCTATGCATTTTTGCCAGCAATGAACACAAGCCTGCACGTCACGCTCGTAAAAATCTGTACCCCTGGAGGTGACCTATCGTCATCATCACCACTGCTGAAACACCCAGTGTGTCACTGTGCTCACATTCACTGGTTGGTCTCTACAAACACTGAGTAAGTGTTGATAAATATCAGTGGTGACATTTTTTCATCATGAAGGAATTCAGTTCTATACCTTTGCTTCATCCACACTTCCATGTCAGTGCCATCTGTCACACAACAACATGTAACAGAATACTGGTGGGAAGGTTCAAGTTCTACTGCCATACCACCAACATCCACCTCTGACATCATGGGCCAACACAATAAAATAGGAGGCATTACTTTCAGAGGGGTCCTCGAATTGAATACCTTAAGGATCCCTTTGCCCATCAGTTAGGGTTAGTGGACCACTGACACAACCAGACTGAAAAATGTGTTTTTAAGGTTCACTGATCTTCTGAACTTGTTACAAGGCCACTGCTAGTGAACGTAGTTTTAGTTTTAATTTAGTTTTAATAGGGATTAAATGCATTTAAGCTTTGATAGTTTTACATTAATTTCAATTTTCAAACAAATGTATTTTACACCAATTTAGATCTAATGTAATTCCAATTACTTGACACAAATTATGCCTCATTCTGATGTAACAAGGAAACCCAGTTTAACTTTCATAATCCTAGCATTTCCATAAAACAAGAGGCATTTAATATGCATACAAAAGACCCTGAAAAGAATTAAAAAAAAGATCATTCAATTTTAATATGTTTACAAACAAACAAATTGCACATAAACACACACGTTGAGAACGGTTAACTTTGTGTTCACTTGTTTCAGACTAAGTCTTCATCTTATTTCAAAGACCACGCACTGGATGGCTACAAGCGCTTCAGGAGGGATAGATGAGGAAGAAAGGGTGGTGGTGTGGCCCTTTATATTAAAGACTGTCTAGATGTTGAAGAGCTTGGGGTTGGGAATGATAAAGTTGAGTGTCTACGGGTAAGGATCAGGGGAAAGGCCTGTAGGGGTGACATCTTGGTGGGGGTCTGTTATAGAAAGCCTAATCAGGATGAAGAGATGGATGAGGCATTCTATGAGCAGCTCGTGGAAGTCACGCGATCAGCAGCACTCGTTCTCATGGCAGACTTCAACTTCCCTGATATATATTGGAAATGGCTGCCCAGGGAGGTGGTAGAGTCGCCGTCCCTGGCAGTATTCAAGAGGTGCCTGGATGAGGAGCTACGAGATATGATTTAGTAACTCGTGGTAGCAATGGTAGTGGGAGGACGGTTGGACTAGATGATCTTGCAGGTCATTTCCAACCTTGTGATTCTATGATGAGCTGAAGGCATTCCCTCCTTGAAATCCTCTATTCCCAGAATTAAAACATCAAATAATTCAGGTACTCACAAACATATTTCCCCCTCTACAAATAGTTTCATCTTGGGAGTACCATGCCATTCTATCACATTACACTTTCAGTTTCTGTGGTTGGGATTTGTGTACTTCTTGAGCGGCAAAACTCATTTGATAAATTAATTTGACCTCTTGTTTAATGCAAACAACAGAACCTCATCTCAACATTCCCACATCAATCATGGAGCTCCTAGTCGAGCTACTTTTTATGGTTTACAATTATAGCAAGGTTTGGCGTATATTGTTTAAAACGTCAGCAAACTAAAATTTTGCTACAAAATGCTCGTAATGCTATCAATTAATTTTCCAGAAAGATTCTTTATAGTTGGTAGGACATTTTTGGGAAGCCAAATTTTGACTGAAAATTAAGCAAATTAATACTTCAAAAATGGCCAGAGACAACAGTTTTCATCTAAGACTATTCTGAATTTCATGGGTGTCCATTTATTAATAAAAACAGTGCTAATGACTGATTGCTACTATACCAACAACAAACAGTAACTGTTGAAAATGTAAGGAAAATACTTCACAAATGATCCAAAAATTAAGATGTGTTCCATACTCTTGTAGGCTCATGGCTGCTTTAAACTAACACAAGTTTAGGCTGCTACCAAAAGGGCACCAGTCTCCAATGAAAGCATTTGTCGTTGCTCTTTTGTTTGTGCTAGTGCCAGATCTGGTCAAACTGTGTGGAGAGCTAAATATTAATCTTTGTTCATGTAGCTGCATTTCCTTTTATAGCTGGACTGGTTTCTTGATCAAAGCTGTTACTCAAAAATTAAATGCTTGCACCAACGCAGTGAAGAATGAATGCATGCAATGGCAGATCAGCCCATCCTTTTCCATTCCTCTCTCCACTTACAGTTTAAAATACCCAAACCAACCAGGAAACTGGATTTTGTTATGACTTCTTATCTGGTTCTGGATAGCAATTGCACCTCAGCTAAATGTCCAGCAACATTCAAGTATCAACTACCACACTCAGGGAATTACAAAGCCCTTTTTCTTAAGGTGTGAAGATCCTTGAAAGAACAAAACATAATAATTTTTCAGCAGGAATTAAAAGGTACAGTCACTCTACATCTACATAGCTCAAAGAGGATACTTACTACCACCCTTGCACTACTTACACCCACTCCTTACCCTTCCAAATATTACTAAATCTGATATATCAGATTCCCTGAGATGCAGACTACGCTCTAAGACTTTGTGCTTTAAGCATATCCTCCCATGCTACTGTGTGCCCATTACAGCCTTCAGCACAGCTGAAAGGGACAGTGTTCTTGCCTTACAGAGAGACATTTAGTTAAGCTTTATTGCTTCTAATTAACTAAAGCAAGAACTCAGAGGGAGCAGTAAAACAAGAAAGGTTAGCTTTAAATAGTGTTTTTACTTTACTTTTATTACACTGTAGGAGCCGATCTTCAGGGCACAAAACAAACTGTACAATATCAAGTACCTTCAAAAGAATGCTCAGCAGAATAAAAGCCCACAGAAATTCCCCAGGACCTCTTTCCCCAGGTCATTTGGTCTCCGGATATTTCCCACACAAAGATAGAGTGAAGCTTTGGAACAGAAATGCTTTAAGCTCTTCTTCATTAGGCAAAGCAAAGCAGAATAGTTGCTATACTAGACAAAAGCAATTGGAAATCAAATCAAGAACCAAAGGAAACCATACCTGCTAGCATTTTCCTACTTTTCACAACAGCTCTGTTTTCCTGCTCTTAGAACTCAGCGTACACAAGTATCGTAGATATAGGCTCAGTTATTTGTGTCTGCAGTGGATAATACTGTGAAATACATTTTCGCTTAGAAGCTAAGCCTTCTTACTGATAGTGATTTTATCTTCCAAAATAAACAAGACCAAAATCTAACAAGATGAGCAACGTCAACAAATGTAGTAGCAGTGTGCACTAACAAAGACAAATGTTAAGATAGAGGCCTAAGCTTTCTTTAGATAGGATCCAGTATTACATCAACAGCATAATTGATTAACTGGGAAAGGACAAAGGAAGAGAAAGGGAACAAGACTGAGCTTAGTTTACTGCAAGCAGTTACAGAACTTGCAGTATTTCAAAGATTGCCATACATACTAAGCAAGTCAGTGAGGGTCAGAGTATCCTGGTTGCTGAGCTCCCAAACCTATGGCATCCCCTCAGGAATGTTTTGTTGCTAATGAAACAGTCCAAGCACAATGAGAGCTCCTCAATATAAACATAAATAAAACAAACATAGGAACACTAGGACATTTATTTCACACAATTGTACTGCCTTATGCCGAGCTAACATACCAGCTATTACTAGTTTTGTTCTGCAGATCTCCAGGATCTATATTTAGCCCTTTTTCACCCTCATCACATCCAGGAAAATAAAGTCTGAAATGCAATAAATGTGGGCTCACGAGGCTTTGTACTAGTTAGTCATTATCAAGACAAAGGGCAGACGGTTGTTCTTCTCCCCACTCAGCAGACATCAACAATATGAGAAATATGGTCGATGCTAGAGAAACAGGCCCTCCGTTCCCACCAGCTGCCTTACCTGTCTGCACTGCTTTGCAATCAAGTCCATCTATCCCCCCTCAGTCGTACCACAATCCACCTTTGTGACTGCGCGCATAAAGATGAGCCTTCACACAGATCCTACTGCAAGACAAGTACATCTGTTAACAAGCACACTTTTATACCACACATGCTTTGAGGAGGACAGCTGAAATGATGCTAGAGCCATTTAGCATATTTAGCAGGAAAAAAAATCCAAACAGGCTTTGTAGATTAGGTGAGATTTTTTTTCTTTTTCTAAAAATACAATTTAGTCCTCTTAGCACAACCAGTGACATCGAATGCTTTCCAGTATAATTATTTAAGCCACTTACATATGCTTATGTGAGCATACGTAGACTTGAGATTTATAATTTGTTCCCTTGCGTTCTCTCGATAGAAATCATTTGTATGAGTGTATATTCGACATCTTGTACGAATACTCAACTATTCATGTATCAACTCTCACTTTGTTCACTGCTTCTCTCGTGTTTGGGCTGATACTGGACACACAGATATACAAGGTCTAAACATTCATTCTGATTAAGTATTTCTATGATGGCCTTAGCATTTTATTGTGAAACATAAGAGCTTAAGAACAACATTTAGCATATCTGTTTTATGACTGCATTATAATTTTTATTATACACCTGATCCTATAAAGAAGGTACACACTGATAATTAACAGGTGCAATAGCTCTTCATTTGCAAAAAGAAGACATCTAATCTCTTGTCTGCCATTGATATGAAACAAATCAACAAGACAACTACTCCACCTTTCTCCCTCACCAGCTTTAGCTGCTCTTACCCTATGTAAACTTTTGCTTGTAAGCTCATGTTATATTTCTTCTTCTAATGAGGTTCAAAATGCCATAATGGAGCAAGGTATAAAGGGAGAATTACTCAGCTACATAATTACACCAAACAAACCCTACATCTCTTATTAGGCTGATGCACAATAGAAGCATGGTCCAAAATAAAGCCATTTACCAGACTTTTAGACAGTAAAGTAAATGCAGATTTTAACATTTGATTTTAACATGTGGGAGAAACACTTAACTTAGGACAACAGTAAGAAATAGGCTTAAACTATATCAACGCTCTAATTGCTGTTGGACTGTGATGAATTATTGTGTATTTTCTAAGAAATATACTGAAGATAAATACGTAGTGCATTTAGCAAGAATATGCTGCTATTGCAGTATCTGTACTTCATATCCCTTCAGCAGGACAGATTCCTGGTTAAGTTCAGCACAGGTCGTCCAAAACTCTGGGTATCACTGCCATAAAAATACAGAGATGGAACCAAGTCCAAATGGTAGCAGGTCAGAGAAGAATTGTCGAAGTACCTTAGAACAGCAGAAGCAAGCCCTAATCACTGTAGTTTCTCTGGATCAGTCAACAGCTTCCCCTGTTGCAGAAAGTAACATGTAACCATGGTTTATTTGCTCTTGTTCCTGCTTGGTCACCATTACTAAACAGCTTTTATTATTTTTTTTTTAGACTCAGTATAAAATACAATCAGCATAGGAAGAACCATAGAAACAGGCTGACAGCCTTCAGCTCTGACCTAGACTGAGAGGTCCATTTGGAAGAGAGGAGAGAGCCATGAAAGCAGCACACTCATAAAACTCCTCATTTTGTGCCAGATCCGTAGAAAGGTAAATTTGAAAATGTCAGGGGTGATTTCAAAGCAGAAGGCTGTGCAGAGGATTTTTTTTTTCCTTTTTGTCTTTATTGGTGGTGAGGTTTTCATTTGTTTGTTTCTGCAAAAGACTGAGAAAGTCATAAGAAAAAAAAAAGCCAGAGAAGAAGTCTGCAACACAGCCAAAACCAGCAGTATGTTCTGTTTTCAGCTCTACCATAAGATGGCAGAGCAACACCATTTCTGTTAGAGGTCGTTGATTTTCACGTTGCCTGTTGCAGCAAACATGAAGAATAAAGTTATCCGTAGAAATAAAAAGTTTCCCTTGTGTACTCTGACTGATTTTGCAAGACATATCTCACTTAAATCCAGGGAGATACCTAAAATAACATCGGGGAGATAAAAAAATCTAGCTCATAAACCTCTTAACAGGCTTTAAAAGAATCTATTTTAAACTGCTTTAAAAAAAAAAAACTGCTGTCATGATGGCAGAAAAAAGGGCTTCAGGAAAATGAAGATGTTTGCAATACTGTCTAACTATAAGGAACCTTATTACAAATAACAGTGACACAATCAACATAGTTTTTGGTCTTTGATTTTTCTATGGCTTTTTCAGTCTGCTATCTCATTCTCTACGCCAACTGCAAAAGGGACAGTAATTCACAAACTCTTCTCCCCTCCCCACTCAATCTAAGCAGGATCCACCCAATACATGCCTGTACTCTCATACAACATAACCTGAGTTTCCTGGAAGCGTTAAGCTGAAGTTAGCTTTGGATTAACATACCTGTTTTCCCACTTCTGTAACTAGCCTTCTACTCCAAGGAGCCAATTACCTAGCTGCTTTTATAACTACAACCACATATAGTATTTTCTGCCAGAGGGTACTCGCTGCTTAGCTACTGTCAACCAGCAATGAAATGACTAGCTCTCCTCTTCAGTGAAACATGCAAAGCAAATTCCACCACCAGGAGGTGGCACAGAGGAATGAAAAAAGATAGGGGAAGTACAAACACGTACCAAAGCCAAAGAAGGGCCCCGTCTCTGCAATGGTAGATGGAGCTATAAGACTTGCAGGAAGTAAAAAATCTTATCTGACAAGATAACCAGTATTTTCAACGTGCAAACTCAACACAAGTTTGCCGAGATAACTGTGGTGAGATGAGGCAAAAAGAACCAGCAGCAAGTACTGGCATCTGGAATGAAGTCCAGGCCTCTGCTTTTACTTTGAAACCAGGCAGAAGTGCATAGAAGACCTGAAGTCTCAATGTGTGAATATCTAATGATTTCAAGACAGCTAGAGGTCCTCCTTTGAATGAGGAGCTTTGGGAAGCACAAGCAAAGGTACTTGAGCATGCCAAGGCTGCTGAACAGTCAGTAAATAGTTTCCTTCAAATATTTTGGGTCTAGTCTGAAAGAGCAGAATAAGAGCTACTATAAAATCTTGCCTTATAGCACAAGTGTGATCATGCATGCTGTGAAGTCTGTACACGAATTTACAGCAGTTCCTCCTCACCTGTGCTTTGGAGAGGATAACTTACAACTATCTCAGCAAAAACTGGCAGATGTCAGAATGTGAGGGTTTAAGATCACTATCATATCCGCAATGACGGAACAAGCTCCAAGCAGCACATAGCAATAGAATGGTCACAGAAGAGCCTTAGGATCTTAAGAAAATGAATTTAAAGGAGTTTGAGTGCTGTTATGAAGATTCAGAACGTTGAAAACTGAACTACAACACTGGCCAATTTTTTTTCCAAAGCAATACAGTAAAAAACTGAAGGCCTTCAAGGAACATCACAGAACACAAGAGAAAACATTACACTTAAGATAAAGTGTCATTTTGTTTTAAATCAGAGATGCATGACATTCCACACAGCCAGCATTAATTTAAGCAGCTAAGTTCTTTTCCATGCAGAACAACTGAAAGACAGTCCATTTAAAGTTTAATATCAACACTTCCTTCAAAACACAGCATTTCTGGTGTAGTGGAAATAGGAGACTGGTCAGTATGTTTATTAGAAGCTCAAAACAATGAATTCAACCAATACAGATACAGGTTTCAATTAAAACAAGTAAGCTTTATTCTTAAGTTGATGTAAACAAGATTGAACGCAGTGAATTTGTGAATATTTTAATTCTCTCTCCATATGTTCAACTTAAACTTCATTACCGTGGGGGTTTGCCACATATTTGTGAGCAGCACTGTGCTGATCAGGCGAGATCTCTGTCCAATTCTACAAAAAACAAAAACACCCTAGACAGCAAATACTAACTCCCTACAGACAAATAGCTGAAAAACTCTGAATAGCAGTGTTTCTTTCACAACTTCGGGCACAATGCAACCCTTTTCATGTAGGAAAGTGCTATGTCAAACCCCTAGAATACTGCAGCTCACAAATACTGCAGAATACTGTAGTTTTGTGCCACTCTGTGCTAGGTTATATTGAATTACTATACATCAGATGTTGCGCTGTTCCTTACGCTTATGCAATATGCATGGCGTTGGATCAGTAATTCATGATTTATGAACTTTCTGCCTTCTCCACAACAGTGGTCAAAAGAAACTATAGCTCAAACAAACAAAAAAAGTGGTGCTGGATGGATGATGCAAAAAAAAAAAAAAAAAAAAGATAGCTTAGATAAACTTGCAACCCAGGTATAATAAATATCAGTGAGACACAACTTAGGCTCAGAGTAAGTCTTTAAAAAGGTTTCCTAACACTGAAATTGTGACATTGAAAACAGGAGACATTTCAGGGCTGTGAACTAGAAATCGCAGCTAATGGAAGAACTGCCATTAACATTCAATTACTTGTACCAACAAGAATTCCTTCAATTTAGCAGATTCTGCATTTTTGCATGCTTTTCTTCAGAAAGTTGAAAGCAGCTGTTTACTTTCCAGGTTGTTTTTCTAGAATTTTAGATTTCTTCCATGCACCTAATGTATTCCTTGAGTCCTGAACTGTCCCACATGCAAAAAAGTAAGTAAAAAGATTTCTGCAGTTTCAATCCCTCACCTCACCTCGCAGGAAGGATGCCAGCTCTAAGATCATGAAGAGTTAATTCAAATAACCTCTAGCATTTCAATTGTTACAAGCAAGAAAAAAAAAATCATGCAAGGAACTACTGGTTACTCAGTTGTTTGAGTAATTTTTAAACCCAAGATAAATCAAGTTTGACACTGCTGTGCCACAAAGCATGTCCTATGTACCAGGGTGTAACACCAGGCACACAAAGAAAAGCTTCCATGTACACAATCCACTTTTCTGTGCTGTCACAGTCTTTTACCTGTGAGCTGTTTCAGCCTAGACTCTTTTTTTTTTTCTAGGAAGCAAAGGAAAAAAAAAAGTAAAATTGGAACTTGAAATACACAAACCGTCTAAACTTCACAAGTGTGCAGTAACACTGAGAACATTTCAGCTTTTCTTAAACTTCAGATGTTTTCTTTTGCACTTTCATTCAGCCCCCACATGCTCATCTTGAAATACCTTGAGATCTCTCAGGATTCCCTTTGCATGAGTGGCCACTGCAAAGGTCAGAATAGGGCAATGGCTAAATGAACCTCAGAGAAAAAACAATATGAATTGAGAGCTTCCACAATGCCACTCTTCTGTTGCACACTATTTTACACACTTGTTTGTGACCATTTGAACACCCAGAAGTGTTATCTAAAACTCCTTGAGACCCCCAATTGCCTTGACTCCTTGGCAGAGCAATTGAGCCCAGAGAAAGCTCCAATTTGCCACAGGACTGCTTTGGGCACACAAACTTCCCAGCAAATGCTACAGTCTCCACTACCATAAAGTCTCCTGTAGTGCTCATGATTCTCGAAGTTAAGAAAGATGCCTATAAACTCAGTGTTGTCTAGATATCAGAACAGTTTCCATCATAGTTTTAATAGGCCACCAATCTCAAGCAGCATCTGAATCATGCTGTTTGCTTGGTCATTTTTACCCTCTCTCAGGAAAATTACCCTTAGTCAGAACAATCTTCTTCTCCAACAAGATGTTAAATGCGTGCAGGCATGAATATCTTGGAAAGAGATGCTTCTGCATTGTGAAACATCCATGATGCAATATTTGTTTCAAACCCCCTGAAGACTCAGTTTCCTTTTTCAGTTTGTGATCCTGCAGCTAAGATCAATGGCAGCAAAATCAGGCCCAGTCTGTTTGCCAAGTCCCACCACCTAACAGCAAATGTCTAACAGCAACCACTAGAGTGGTAATGTTAGAGCAGATATTCCATTAAGTTTTCAAAGCAGAGCACACAATAATTGTCATCAGCATGCAATCAGATTATTTTTATCACTGCTTATCTAACAAACAGTTTGCCTGCACCAACTGTCCACTGTAGATTCTCTGTTTGAAGATTTCTTTCTTTGGCTTGCTCTTTCACTTCAAATGAATTAAGAGTTCATAAACCCACTGAAGCAACAGCATCTGCAATATCATTATCAGTGGTTTATCAGCCCTTTCAATTTCTGTTTCACTGTGCATTCAACTCCGCTTTAAAAGAAAACAACTCAAACTGCAAGAAAAAGATTTTCTTCTTAAAAGGTGTGAGGTTACAACCTCCTAGGATGTTTTCACAAATTTGCAAAAAAAAGTACCTTGCAACTGAACTTGCCACTTTTTTCTCACTCTTCCATTTATTGCTACCTACAATAACATTCAAACTCACTGGTAAATAGACTACATCCTACATATCTTAACACAACCATGGAAATAGTTCTTACACTTTAATTTTTCCAGGCTGTATTAATCCTCTCCCCCTCCAAATTCGATTTTTTTGGAGCAGAACTTATGAACATGCATCTCTGTGCTAACAATTCAATGTTAAAAAACTCTGCATAGATCTAAACCGCACACTACATTTCATATACTTGAAATTAAATTCAGATTATAAACACTTCACTTCCGTGAAGCAGCAAAAATTATCTTGTTTATCTTGCTCTGAAACATTTAAGATTTTGCTACAGATTGACATTGAAAAGTCATTCATATCTGTATATATACACGTTTAAGGGCTTACACAAAAATAAATTGTCCTCTAAATTACATGACTTATTTAAAAGTGATTAATTTTGGGCTAGTGTTTCGATCTTGTGTCCACTAATGTCATGGAAATTATTTAACTCAATTACAACTAAAACTGCCTGTCAAAACTACAATAAGAGCTGGTATTGTCTTTTCAGCACTAAGCTTAAATTTCTTCAAAAAATACCGACTATAAAGATGACTTAATGCAATGTTTCTAAAATCCTATAGTGCTATTAATGCATCACTTGTAAATAGGCTTATTTATTTCCTGAAGTTAATTGCCAGGCTGAGATAGATCTGGGATCTGCTGTTTCTTACTGTTTCCAAAAACTAATCTCCACAGCCATTCTTTTGTTCTAAAAAAAGAGGCAAAAGAGTAATGTCAGAAAAAACCAAAATCTTACAATTTAAGCACTAACAACAACTGTGTTACTTCCTTAGAACACTGTACATTGCTCTTCCGTTAAGCTTATTAATGCACACAGTTGAAATTGATATAGCAGTCAAATCTAAACAGAGCTTAGAAATCACACGTTGTATGGGAACTGTTGATCACGGCCTGAACCTCTGATTGATCACCTGAGGCAAGCAATGAGTCAACCGTGAGAGCACAGGTGAAGGCAATTCACCTGCATGACTGGAAGGAGTGGAGCCTGGCTACACCTCTCCTAGATCCCATTTAAGTGCTGACTGCCACTGAGGATCCTGGAAATCACTCCTCGTGGAGTTTATTGCGAGTCTACAACATCGACGAGCATTTTTCATTTATTATCTTTCCGCTGTGATAACCCTACTTAGCCTAACCTCTGTGCACCTATTGACTGTACACATGTATTCAAGATACCTCAGCTCCAAGACACTTCAGCCTGTGGCCAGGAGTTTTTGGCTCAATGCCTGTCAGACAATCAACATTTCAATTATAGTCTTCTTTACAGTTTATCTTCCATCAAACGCTGTCTTGGAAGAATAGAATTAAAAAGCCCACAAAGCACTATCTTTCAGCAATTTTATTAATGATCTATGACCAATTCCTGCAGGAGTAAAAAATCAGCATTCACAAAAACTTAGTAAGAGTAGTTATACTTAATAACCTAAAGAGAAGGACAGCAGAAATACCTGAAGATTCTTCATCCAGCTTCCTTTGGACAAGTGCAAATAATACCACAACTTATACAAGTTTTATTTAACCATTTTTAATGAAATAACACTTTTCCTTAACCCACTTCTCAATTTTTTATTTTATGCACACATGCTCTTACTTTCAAAAGCTGGCAAGGCCAAATGCTTCAAATAAGCCCCAGAAAGTGATTTCTGCAATAAAAGGTTTATTTCCATTCTTCACATTGTATCAACATGCTGGAGATACTGGTGACAAGCTGTGCTCCCCACACTTCAGTTCCAATGTCCCCAGTAAACTAACTGTTCATCATTGTAGCATCTATCAATTGTGGATGATTCAAAGGCTTCTTTTAGAAGATCACTTTTAGAAGATCACAAACAGATACATGCTTAAGAGCATCAATTGGCAGCCCTAAAGAATTTAAAAGAACGTGCCTGGACTAGCTTTAGATCTTCTCAGAAGAATCAGTGCTCCTTCATACAACACAGCAAAAGGACAATGACTGTTCTGGCAAAAGCCAGGTCCCTAACACCTCACATAAGGTACCCCAGGCACTGTGTAATTAGCCTTCTGGTAAAGCACACAGGAAACAATGTTTACATGTTTCCTCTCATTTCCAGAAGTAGTCACTTCTGGAAATCAGAACTGAATAAATCAGAAAAGCAGAGAAAAACTAGCAAAATATATTGCTCTTAATATGTATGCACATGCAAATGGAGGCTGAGACATATACACATTTACACACTTCAGAAACTTTTCAAATTATTGTACATTTGGAAATTAATATTTTATGTTCATAATTTACCCTACACACCCAAGTAATATTTTTGAAGAAACAAGACTACTTGAATCTGCTGTGGGTACATTTGCACTGTATCACATTGTCAAAGACTATTTGTAGTGAGTGTAAATAAAAGAGAAATAGTCCAGGAGGTGGAACAACAGAAGCCATGTGCACTGCATATGTTGTTAGAGAAGTCTTATAAACCCAACAATCAAAAGACAGCATATTACCTATAACTGGAAAAAAAAAAGTAACTTTCCAGTATACACATTTCACATTAAAAAAGGAAAAAGCTTACCTCAAAAGGTGGGTGACTATGCACATTGGAACTCATATCACCGCTTCCCTGGTGAACTAATTCCTGGTCTTGGAACTTGCTAACCAAAAATGTTGAGGCACTGAGTAGGCAAAGGATGACAAAGGCAGCTAATTGCAGTCTATTTAGTAGAATATTCCTGAAGCCCCACAGAACTCAAAAATGAAATGAATTTGAATACCAGCTAACATAATGTATACTCTAATAGAAAGAAAAGGTATACAGCAAGGCTGTCTTAAATCAAGAGAACTATAGTTGCCAAAGACCTGTATTTGAGGACAAATGATTTGATTAAATGCAGTGAAGCAGCAGCAGCTGCTAGCAAGAAAAACAACCTAGAAGCAACTGTTTACAAGTAAGCATGAAAGGGAGCACAGATTAGGTAGAAAAGATGAAGAGACAGATCAATAAAGAGTTCACTGTGGGTCAGTTCAAACAAGCTGCTATTCAGAGCAACAGCTCAGCCTTTTCTGTTCTAAGAAATTGCATTATTTCCTGCTTCTGCCTTACCTGAAAGCCTGTGTTCCATCTTCAGACTAACTTCCTAGGGAACCTTATGAAACAGCCAACAAAGCTTCTTAAAGAATGATCATGAAGATATAGCAAACAACCCTGAAGATCACATCAAAAGAATGGAAGGCAAACTAGGCAGGAAAATTAGCAACAGATGATTTCACTTTGAACTGGCAGCCCATTCTTTCACCAGGGCTTAAGGCCCAGGTGGGCTTCTTGTTCTCCATCAAGGCCTAAGCAGTTAATTATGTAAAATACCTGTGTCTTTTGCAACACATGCTGACTATTTGTTCTAAACTCTCCCACCTGGGTTTCTACAGTGATTCATCACAAACAGGAGAATACCAATGCTTGCATAAATGGGAAGAAGAATTAAGATTACCTGAAAGCAGATTTTGTGCTTTAAATGTTATCAACATTCATCGAGATGCAAGTCATCACCTTATGTTTTATAACTTTTGTGAAAAAAATCCAGAAAAAAACAGAATCTTCATATTTTGAAACAGTATTACTTTAAGTATGCAGGTGACTTTGCTCTTAGCATGGTTATTCTGGATAGGCTTTTTGTTCTGCTCCCCACATCAAGTGCCTGAAGAGACAGAGATTTCAGGCAAGCCACTGCATATCCATCTTATCCTAAGAGATGCCTGACATTAAAAAGTTAATTACTAAAACTTCATGCCAAGCACCTGTGAAGTGAGTGAAGAGCATCTGTTTTCCAGATTCCCCATTCAGTTTATATGCCAGTTAAACTGATCACTGCTGACACAGAGGGTAATAACTCTTGACATTTCAACAAAAGTCAAGTGAAGCACAAAATCCAAGTTTCCAAGAGAATGATTAAAATGATAGGATTACATATAATTCCGAAAGCAGACAAAAGCGTTGAGAAGAACCGACTCCCCCAGTACTTATTTCCTCTCTCTACAGTCTAACAGTGGAGACTGAGATAAAAGTGGCATCACTGAAGAAAAATGAAGTGCTCTACTTCTCTCTAATCAAAGATTTAATATTGTTACTATTATAAACAATCACAGAATACTACTGGAGAACAAAATTCAGCAACCTAATATTCTACTTTCAAGTCATTTCACACTCTTTGAAGAGATGTATAGGCACTAAATACACATTGGCTCTAAAATGCAGAAGCCATATGAAACTCTGAAAACAGCACAGTGGCAGCTAATTCACCCAGAAACTGACTTACTAGCTTAAGTGCTGTACATTCCTATTAAAAATGAATAGGCTTGGTTTTAAATTAGAGTCACAAAGAGTGAAAAGCTATCTTGCATGTTTTTCTTTCCAAATCAAATATTTAACAGAGGAAAAGCACAGGTGTCACTGACAAGGAAATATTAGTTGTGGCTTAAAACCACATACATGGATTGAAAAGATGCAGGACCTGTTCTGCCACATGACCTTGTAAGTACATAACTCAACTGATAATTGTAGTCACACAGGAATTAGAAATCTGCCATATGTTTCCAATAAACAGAATTGAACATTCCTTAAGAAACAAAGTGGCCATTTCCCTAGTACATTCAGTGCTTGGCATTAGTAAAGCATACAATCTTTTAATCTCTATGGGCCTAGCATTATAGAGACGGTCAGTCAATTGAGCAGGTAGCAAGAACAGAGGAACTGACGGCAGAACCTGAGTGGGGGAGGAAACAAAGGAGCTCAGAAGTGCCCACTCAGCAAAAGGAGAGTAAGCCTAAGATCCAAACACACAAGCAGCCTTCTGGATCGTCATTTTTGCAACATGATACAGAGGAGAAAGACGCTACCTAGTGTTAAATAGTTGATTACAGACAAGAGCCTGGAGAGCAAATAAACGGAATGCAGTGGAAAAATTAAGTCCTCCATCATAGCTTCTGAAAAGAGATCTTCTACCTGATGTCACATTATCAGTGAGCATTAGCTTATGTTGATAATTCAGTTTACTCAGCGAAAGTTCATCCAATTCAATAGGTTTGGGCTTCTCATGCCTAAACTAGTTTTGAATCCTTTTCCCAGTTACTAGGCATAACATTCTGAAAAATATTTATTTTATACAATTAAAAGTAGATCTCTGATCAAAACTGGGAGAACCTGGATCAAACAGAAAAGGTGAAATGAATTTGAAAATTAATCAGAAAACAACATCAAACAAATCCTTTTAAGTGAAAACTTCACATAACTCTGTAATTATATGCAACTATTCAGTGTACTACAATTTAAAAGTTACATATATTTAACAAAATACCTTGAAGGAACATGAAGCAAGGAAGTGCACTGTATAGCAAGTTGATCAGGCAATGCTCATTCTTCCTGCAGAGGACATACAGTAGCTACCAAGTTGTCTTGTTCTAGTCTGGACAATTTGTTCAAAATTAGTGTTAGAGCTTATTTAAAAGCCTATTTGAAAACATCTTGCATGGGAGTGATAACATGCATTGAAGGATACACAGCTGCCCTTTATATCACGTAAATAACTTGCAAGATTTCTATCCTGTGAACTGCAAAATCTCACCTTCCATGGACTCTGCAGATTTTCATACACCATCACTCTAAACAAGAATCTCATTAACTGCTGCCCCTGTCCAGTTCAAGACTGAATCTTTAAGCTGGAATGAGCACTGTCCTAGGAGAGTACATTAAGTTTGTCATCAGGTACCACTCACTTAAGTCACATACAATTAACTTCTGCTGTCTAATTTATCTGCTTGGACAGTAAGCATAATATATAACGCAAATCATGCATCACATAACAATGCAGTGTCAATACAGCCACCATATCACATTCCTGTTAAAGTAAGAACAAATTCTGACTAAGCGTTCTCCCATCATTTAATTATTTCATTTTCACACCCTACAGTATGACTGCTTTTGAGAAATCCTTACTTATTTTAAGCATGTGCCTTATGATGCTGAATCACACTGAGAAAATACCTATATATAATAAAGGAAATCATGCCTGCTCACTTCAGACTGTTGCATGTCATCCAAGTTAGGTGTCTAAACCTGTAACTATTTGTGTCTCCAGTTCTGAGATCATTTCATCAGGAAACAAGGAACAGTTGAGATAAACAGTTTCATATGGATAAAATTTTTCAGGTACATGAAACTGTCTTGAATCTGATTTAAGACAGACATGATCCTTAAAGCTAGTAGTGGCTAAGCATTAAATAATTTGCACTGAAATGAACTAGGAAAACAAATGTTTCTTGACAGACACATGAACATCATAACTGCTTTTTGACCCTCCTAGGGTCTACAATACAGATAAGATCATCCCCTATGTCCTCTTGTATGCCCTAACTTATGAGGCAGAAACAACTTAAGATTTATTCCTCTCTTCTGTACATGGCGAATTTTAATCAAGGAGCAGTTTTAATTTCTTCTTTCCTCAAAGAATCATTTGTAAAGTTGGTAATGCTTCAGTAATAAAAGGCATGCTTTTTTTCCCCCCACATGTCCATACAGAAACAAGAGGCCTTGCTTCTACCTGAGGGTATTAGTTTTTCCTAAGTTAGAATAACTACAGAATTACCACCCTGAAAGAAATAATTCAATCAGAATGAAATTAAAGGCTTCTGATAATAAACATTACCCTTGCAATTAATGGATATAACTGATGTAAGAACACACACACACTCTAAAAGCCATTCAAAGCCAACATTATCCCATATTCCAGAGAAGCCAACTGCATAATTATTAGTTACCTATCAGTGAGTCATATTTGTTAAAGTAGCCTTTAACTTACAGTCACCTCCAGACAGAAAGGTGGACAAAGTTATCTGAAGAAGGTCAGGAGGTTAAAAAAAAAAGAGCAATTTAGGTAATACACGAAGTTAATGCTACCTTCCCCTAACCGACCACCAAATCAAGATGCTGCAACAGCTATGATTGCTTACAATTCCTCAAAATATTAATCCAAGTGCTAGCTACTGCAAATCCAAAGCGCTCTTTTAAGCTATGTGAAAAAGCAGCCATTTAAATAAACACATAAGTGATATTACAAATAAAAAAGCTAAGAGAAAGCTATCTGAAATTCAAAAGAAAGTTTCTATGACCAAACACCATGCGTTCTGATATCAGCTCAAAGTTTAAGTTGACATTTGTTTCTGTGTTTTTTATTGTTATTGTTTTGCTTTTTTTTTTTTTTTTTTTTTTACTAAAAATCAAGTATACCACTAACTTGATTTTCAAAGACTCATCAGGGAAAAAAGATGTTCATGAGTATAAAAACTGAATTCATGCTGTTCAGTTATTTTCCATAAATTACAGTAAAAACATTCAGAAATACAACAAACGCTTAGAGGGCAAAAATACAATCAACACAACACTTTTAAGCGATTTGTTTATTTTTTGGTTTACAAACAAAGGCACCCAATATTTCTGTTTGTCTTATAAAAGCTCACAGATTTAGCATTTGTTTCTGAACATCTGTTCCTACAGCAGAAAAACATTACAGGAAAATATAATTTTTCCTGGTCCCAAATTTAAATACCTGTAACTGTTAAATGATCACGTTGTTTCAATTGCTCTTCTTATTTAACCAATTGGAATACCTCCTGTCATTTGCTATTCAGTACAGTGAATCCAGCTTCCTGTATCAAAACAAAGTTCCAGTCTATTCCTGACCAACATTTATTACGTGCAAACATTGAAGAACTGCAATAGAACAGGGTCCTGATATGGAAAGAAAACAGTACGTTCAACTAGAATTTCACAGACTGACCACAGGAAGCAACGTAAGTAACGTAATAAATGTGACACTAAATCTATCATCAATTAAATAGGATGACTGATGAGTTTAAGATACCAATAGTCAACAGATAACCGTGGACTCCAAAGAGAAAAAAAATCTGAGTTTCTAAACTGTTAAATGTTTAAAGAGTAGAGGTGAAGTATCCTTTTCTCCAGTTACATATTCAAAAGAGTAGATTCCTAAGCAGCTATGAACCAGAAATAATCAATTCATTGGCTTCATAGTTTGCATTATTAACAAATCAATATTGAAAGTATCACATGTAGTAATGACTGTGAAGAACAAATTTTTTAAGTGAGTTGTTGCACAGAAATTATTTTTGGACTATGATGTACTTGTCTTTTTTGCAAACTTCAGTCACATGCCAACATGAGATGAGGACATCATTGGATTGTAGGCACCTCTGAAAAAAGTCTACAGTGCAGGAACGCTTAAGCATACTTTCAGGTCTAGTAAGATACTTGGAGAGGTAACTAAAAATGTAATACACCTAATGCATTTGTTAAAGTGTAACATCTTCAGTCACAGAAGCCATAATTTATTTTCAGCCACAGTCAGAGGTCTCTCACACAAGGTGTGGTCCTAGACCATTTAGGCTTTTCATCACGAGCTATATGTATGTATGTGTGTATATATGTGTGTGTATATATGAATATATATATGCGTGTATATATACACACACACAACATTTTAAAAAGGAATTACAGCTTAACTACTTACTACAGAATACTTAGCTTCAACAAGGAAGCCATTGTCTTTTCAAAATGAGATATACACCTGCATGAAAGGTGTTCTCCTTAAAGCAAGGAGTTTCCACAAGAATAGCAAAATAAGTTCTTTACATACTTAATTCAAATAGGACAACTACCAAGGGCAAGTATAATTTAGCTCTTGTGTAATTAAGTCATTATTTGTTTTTTCAAGCAAATTCAAGAACATATTAACATACAGTATAATCTGATTTTAATGAAAAACACTGGGCAAGGGTGCTGGTCAGTGCATCAATAAGAGGAAAACTACAGTGTTCTTAAGTAGAGTTCTATGTAACCAAAATTTCAAGGGATCTTTACTTATTGCCTTAAACAGGAATTCAGTCTTTTCTTACAACTTGCTATTTTGATGAGTTTTACCTACCAGAATGAATTAAATGCAGAAAAACACTTCATATTTAAACCTAATAATTTAAACTAAATCACAGAAGAATTGTTAAGATATTTCCATTCTGAAACACGATGCATCTTGCTCTGCTTGCCCAGCAAAACAAAGGTTTTATTGGGGCAGAAATGAGAAAGTGTGCTTAGGCAATGGTGTTACTCACGCGTGGAACTTTTCATAGCTTACAGATTTCAAGAATTATTCATTCATGAACCATTTGCTAACACCATGCAAAAATTTACGAACAGGTATATCTCAACAAAGCCCTACAGTTTGTCCAACTACAGTTACCAGTACTATGAATAACTATCAAGCATAATAAACTCCTTTCAAATACATTTACGTTTTGGAGTCAAAACTGTAACAATCAAGTGCTGGCTCTGTGTTACCAACAGAAAAAAAAAAAAAAAGGGACGGTCAATGATCACTTTTTCCCCCCTCAGGGCTATATTCCTTTTATCCATTCAATGATAAGATCAATTCTGCTTTCAGAAAAGCAAATTGGTCATGCTGACATAAACTCAAGTAAGATGGGGTCAATTTTGAGCACGAAACTGAATCGCACCTAAAACCAGATCACACAAAAGGCCTTTCTGTAAAAAAGGGAGGGGGCTTTCTCTTAAAGACAAGTAGTCATCATTACAATCTTACTTTGAGAAGACAAGTAGTGGCAAAAACAGTTTTTCCAGGAGATCCACCAGCATTTATACATTGCGGCAACTGTAAAACCCTTTGCAATTTAGCAGGATTTCAAATAAATAGGTCTACAATAACTAGCAAATCTTATATCAATATTCACCTTTCTCAATGTGGAATAAAAATAAAATTATGTTAAGGCAGATTTCAATCAAAAATGTCCCAAACTGCACAGTTATGTTGGTCAGTGGTCTAAAATGTTCTGCTCAGGTTAAAAAGTTAAATACTTGCCTAAAGTCAATTTAGCCTGGCACTTGAACATTTTATTTTCTCTGTTTTCAGGAAGATATATAACTAACTTTACATATACCATACTATGTATTTTGCACTCCAATTTAAAATAAAATTATGCTTTTACAAAATGTGAGATGATTACATGTAACAGACTTTGTGTAGACAGACCGCTATATGCATAGATGCACTAATGCTAAATTCTTGTTCTTCAGTATCTCATAGTACTGGAGGCTCTGAAGTAGGAGAGGAACTTGTAGCACAAACTAACCACAAAGTACCAGATATTTCTTGCCATCTGTGATCTTGCAATAAAGATGCGCCAAATCAGGATCACGAGAATTGTATTGAATCCATAGCGTATATTCCTTAACCTAAGAAGGAAAAAAAAAAAATGTAAGAGCCAAGATAGAGCAGCCTACGGGGAAAAAAACCCAAACAATTTGATTTGTTTATCTACTCATCTCAAGATACACTATAACAGTAATATTAAGTTAGTGTCTGAAGTAAGCTAGTAAGTTGAGGACCAAGCAGACTTTTTCACAGCTTACTGTTCAAAGAGAAACACATGAAAATTAAAGGTCGGTCCTGTAGTTAAATAAATATACATCTGCTTCATACTTGATGAATAAAACCTCCTAGAGTCAAAGTCACACATACTAACTTACATAAAAGTGGCTGCCATAAATTCAGAACCAGGCTATTTAACACTATCATCTTCACTCCTCTGTGTGTTAAAAACTGAGTAAGTAGAAACATGAGAAAATTTCTCATGAAATACAGTCCATAATGTCCACTGCAATGTTAGACTTCTTCCTTCTCAGGTAAGGACATTTAAAAATTAGGGAAACATAATATTTAGGGCATAGTGCATATTTAGGGCAATTGGGAATTTTTACTATAGTCTCACATGTAAATATAGAAGCTCCATAATAAACCAGAATTTGCACAAATTTCTTAGAAAAAAGATTCTTTGATTCAGTAGACCATGACAATTTGTATTTTTAATGCAACCCTAAGAAAATACTCACTCACACAGCTGTACAGGGATACTAGATCTTATTATGCCCAGGCCTTACTCTACATAGCTTAATTGGAGAAATATAGTCTGTTTCCATATTACACAAATTAAAAAAAAGACCACTTCTATATTTAAGGAAGCATTCTGCTCAGTTTCCTAGAGAAGTCAGTTTCCTTAGGTTGCCATATCTTGTCAGTATTGAAAATAGATTAGCTAGAGTTTAGTTCTAAATGGTAATAAAAGAGACAAATACAATATCTTGGATTAAAGATATACTAGAGTCTAACCCTAGTGCAACATAATCCTTTTATAAACAGAACCGAGATGATCAGATGGCATTCCAAGACTATTTTCTCATGTTATGCTGGTATAAGCCTTTGTACAAAGAATAACTCCAGCACATTTCTGAATGGCAATTAAGTCCAAAATTCCCATAAGCTGCCTGCAAGTGCGACATTCACATTTATAACACACCTGAACTAAAATGACTATTTATCAAAATCAGATTAGCACATTGCTATGCCTTTACAGCCATCTCTTAGGATAACACAGGCAAGTTTGGCCAAAATTCCCAACGTTTAAATCATTCATGTCAATTTCTTCAGAAGACCATCTACAAAAAAAAAAGGGTGTCTATGCCAATAAAGATCTGAATAGCAACAATGTACTCTAAGTGGAGGAGTTAACACACAGATAAGAGGCTAAGAGAAGCCATCTTGAAAGAACACCAAAGCCTCCTGTCCTGGAGTGGAGTCCATACATGCTTTTTTGTCCACTTTCAGAGAACATGTTTCCATATTTGTTTGTCTGCTTCCATGATTGTTGTATTAAACCTTTGTGATTGCACAAGCCATTCTGATCTTGTTTAACTGTCTACTTTTTTTTAAGCCTTCCAAAATTATTAAAAATCAGAAGTCTAGATCAACAGTATACACTAGCAATTGGAACAATAGCCATAATCCCAGACATACTGAAATTACTAGTAGTGAGAACAATACAAGAGCAACAAATGAAGGAAGAAAAGTATAGACTACTTCAGACAACTAAACTAGAACAGAACTAACCTGGCAGACTTATACAGGAGCTACAACAGCTAAGTCGTGAAACTGAAAAACAAAACTTGACGTGGACAGAAAAAATACAGAAAAACAGAATAAAACATAAAAATGAATACTTACTTATTTAAGTGTTTCCTAGCAGCAGGGAGCCCAGACATTTCTTCATTCAACACATATTTCTTTGTTCCCATGCAGTAGTTTTCCATGTATTCTGCCCAATGTAGTTGTCGAACATCAAAATTGAAAGTCTGCATAAAACAAAAGCTTTCACTGTTAATTGCCTTGGAAAAAAAAAAAATCAATGCCATTTTTGATAAAAATTTAAAGAACAAACAAAGACGATCAGAGGGCTGGAGCACTTCCTCTACGAAGACAGGCTGAGGGAGCTGAGCTTGCTCAGCCTGGAGAAGAGAAGGCTGCTGGATGAACTCATCCAGTACCTAAAGAAAGCCTAGAAACAGAAGGGGAGTCAACTCTTTACAAGAGTAGACAAAAGCAGGACAAGGGGAAATGGTTTTAAATTGAGCGAAAAAGATTTAGGTTGGGTATCAGGGGGAAGTGGTGAGGTACTGGAAAAGGCTGCCCAGAAAAGAAGAGGATGCTACGTCTCTGGAGGCGTTCAAGGCCAGGTTGGATGGAGTCCTGGGCAGCCTGGTCTAGTAATAAATGCAGAGGTTGGAGGCCCTGCATGTGGCAAGGGGGTTGGCACTTGATCCTTGAGGTTCCTTCCAACCCAAGCCATTCTATGATTCTATGATCAGTTAACTTCCTTGCTAATAAATTCAAATTATCTTCTCCTTAACTGTAAGAATGATCTAGAGTTAGATCCTGCTTGCAACTCAACTACCAGCTTCCCATACAATCTCTTGAACTTCAATCACATCATGTCTTTTCCTCATCAGTAATATTCTTCCCTCAGCTTCAAAGTGCACTGATATTCCATCTGTCCATATAGAATCCCACTCTGTAACTATTTTCTATTATGATGTTTCTTTTTCAGCCAGGAAATAATTATTATATGCTGTAGAATAAGAACTCTGTTTCATGTCTGTTCACTGATAAACGCAGTTTTTAACTGTTCTTAAAGTTGTACAGCTGTGTTTTACAAAGAACCACGTGAATATCATCTTCAGAAGTTACTGTGGAACATTTACAACTCAAGTCTCTCACTGGTATTTATGTCCTCATCTCAAAAGATTCCACAATAGCCAGGTAATTTCTAGTAAAGACAATAAGCTCACGGATTCTGAACCAAAATACTCAAAACACTGCTCCATAAGAACCTGCCTAGTAGGCCTGTTTTGTGAAATTGTAAACTAACATGACTGCTTGCTCATAGCTTCTGAAAGTTCTACTGCCTTCCCTGACAAATCCCTTCCAGTTCATAAGCTCATGCTATATGCACTCACTACAGTGAATTTCTTTAACGTACTGAAAGATCAGAAAGATTTCAAACAGCGAGAAGAGCTGAGAAATCTAATGCATAACTACTGTCAATACTGTATTGATTACAATTTAAAAAATGTGACACATGGCAAAATTACACCAAACAGGCCAAGTCAGAAATCAACTACAGCTTATGCTATAAAAGCATAGTTAGAGACCCAGCAGAACTATGTATGCTGTTATTAAGCATAAAAACTCTACCCTGACAAAATTAACCTTTAAAATCCAGCAGAGGAGAAGGGCTAGACAGCAGGAACAGTAAGACAGCTCTTACAAGAAATTTCATTCACACTTACTCAGACCCTCTGCTGAACAACAGCTTTTCTTCTACCTTAATCACCTTTTCTGCGTCCCTTCTGCTGGTACATTTGCCCCCTTGCATGAAGTAATTTCAGTCACACAGCAAGTGAAAGGATTTAAATACACAGCTGTCTTGCTGAGTTATGAAAGATGTACGCAGAAGTTGTTACTCATTTGAAACCCACAAAACAAAGAAATTCAATAAAACCTACCTCCTATTCCTCAGAAAATAGAGATAGTGCTAATAAAACAAAGCCTTGTTTTATTCATGGTGTATTCAAACCTAACAGCTCAGTCACTTGGTTGATATAGAGTAAGACCTGATCACAAGATCAAGCCGCCCTAAAAATCTTGCCTTCTGCCACAGGTCCTGCCCTTTGTAATCTCTCATGACATCGTTGATTCAGCTTATAAGACAAACGTATAGACAACCTAGTCCATCCAAAAAGATGTGGCAGGAATCTCCAGAATCAATTTAGTACCATGTTCCATTCTGCATTACAGTAAGAGGTATTTCCAATTTATTTCATCTTAAACCAGTAAGTTTGCATTTCAGTTTCAGTTTCCCCATTCACATCACACAGCTACTTGCCTTTTTGTCTTCAGGGCTTAGTTGATTCATTAGCATAGTCATATTTTCAGTATTCCAGATCCAAGAATTGCTTGTAAAGTATTCTAAGAATACCATTGCCTTATGCAGACGTGTTATTGTTTTCATCATCCTACAGTCCAAGGAATGGAATGTACAGGTTACAGCAATAAACACGAGTTCAAACAAGAACAACAAACCAGAAGATAGTAAGTTTCATTACCCTCTAACTCCAATCCTCTACATTAAAGTCTTATTATATTGAAGTATCTAAAAAAAACATAATATAACATTTAATGCTTTTCACTTCAGCATAAACTAACAATTAACTTGATGAAAGTATTTAAAACCAAGTTGCACAGTGCAGAGCACATGCCACATAACAAGGGAGAAAGCTTCCCTAGTCCTCTGGCACACTATGCAAGTCTTTAACAAAACTGACTTATTATGGTCAATACAAGATCAATTATTAGAATAATCAGAAATTCAGCTTTTCCCCTTAACCCCTACAGCTTCCACAGCAAAGGGACAGACCACAGCAGATCCTGCTACTTAGGCAATCAGTTCCAGGTTACTTCAAAACATGCAGAAATACCTTCCATTATGCTTTATTATGCAGACTACAATTCGGCAAGAATATAACTCAGAATACAGAGAAACGACGTTATAAGGATCAATTTGGGCAAGTTTCCCTTTAATTAGAGTATATGAAGTAAACCCAAAAAGTGAGCTATTTAGTCTCATGTGAAAGAATTTTCCTGATGTAAATGCAGGAACTTTGCAAGTGTACAGTGCTAGAGACAGTCACTTAATTTTAGTAAGTAGTTAGTACTCACATATCCAAATGCTATTACATTTTTGCTTTGGGGACTTGAGGTACTTCCATCTGACAGAACTGCTTCCTTATAGCAGGATACACTGGTCATTTTAAGCAGATATAAAAGTGGTGTGTGGAAAAAGCTAAGAAAGCAGAACAACCCAGCAATAACAGGAAATGGCTTTCTGAAGCTAAGCTTTGTTCAAAAGAATAGCAGCAATAAAAGTCACCTCTTTCTCTCTGAAAGTTGCCTAAGTGCATTCATACTTATAGGACAGATACAGCATATTCTCAGAAAGTCATTTGACCACCATATTTTGCATTGCATGACTAACATTAACAGTTAGTATCTCACTTTTAAGTGAATATTAATACTGCCTCTTTTTTGATTTTAATGAAATGGACTAATAAAAATGATGGAGATGACTGAAAAAGCACAGCATATCTGATGTACAAAAAGCATAAACACTTTCCCAATATAATTTGTGTTCCTGCAAAATACTAAATAGTGTAACTGAAAATTTGAGTAGATAAATTTGAAGTATGGTGCGGGCCAAGCATTGTTTCTCTCTCTTTTTCTAAGACATAGAATGTTATTTTATTTGCTTATGTGTACGTTATAATGCATAGCAAAGCTAATTAAAAAAAAAAAAAAAAATACATACAGCTCAGGTAGCCAAAGAAGATTCTTTTATCTCATCTGCAGACTTGTTCTCTCTCTCTCACGTTGAATTTAGTGACTGACCAGAGAATCAGCTGATGATTCATGTCATCAGTGGAAAACTGTTCCTTTTCTTTGTAGGGTTAGTTTCTTGTTACATCAGCCAAAATAAATGCCTCTATGTTCTCTGAATTGCTAGATCTCACAAGAGGGAAGTGGCAGGAGCATGCAGCTAAGGGATGGCAGAAGACCAGCCTCCTCAGCAGCAGCTTGTTAACTCATACTAAATCAACAAGAAACTACTTTAAAAAAAAAAAGGAACCTCTTACATTCAAACATGTCAGTAACACGTGTAATTTAGTGGATGTCTGAATAGTTCTAACAGACTAGGCCTTTTAAAAGTATTTTAAAACTTGAACACCATATTTCTCCTGCAAATAGGAATATACAGATAACTGAAGAAGAATATGTAAAATATTTAATGGAACTTTCAGCCTGAGCTTTCAAAAATACAGTTCATAGGTTGTTCCGCAGATAGCAATTAGCTACAATTCTTTGATATCAAAAATATAACCAGTCAGTGCAACAAACACTGTATCACACCTTCTTTACAAACTGAAGACAGAAAAACCAGACCTGCCGATAACATGGAACTGAATACTAAGTGCAGTCAGCAAGTCAGTATAGCAACACAGAAGGCATTCACTATACAAGCTAGAGTTTTGCCTCCAGCCAGTCTTAAACGTCCTTTGAACATATAAAATGCAACTGGTTTAGAAACCACATGATAAGAATTAAAAGATGGAAGTAACACTTATGCAAATCAAGCATTTACAATTCCAGGAGGCATGTTTCTACACCAGAAAATAAGTAGTAGCCTGGCTTA
This sequence comes from Chrysolophus pictus, assembly GCA_037305975.1. Classification (NCBI taxonomy): domain Eukaryota; kingdom Metazoa; phylum Chordata; class Aves; order Galliformes; family Phasianidae; genus Chrysolophus; species Chrysolophus pictus. The sequence goes on from CM074580.1 coordinate 7,531,718, forward strand.
AGGCTTCAACTGCATTTTGAACAAATCTTAAATACAACCTACTGACTCAAGTCTAAAAAGTTCTGAACTCAGATACAGATTGATCCTTCAATAGGTGTATGTGCTGTCAATATTCAAAGCTCAGCATAAGGTATTAGAGATGAAAAAAATTAAGGTTTCTCTAAGCTACACTAAGCAAGCTTTCCCATTTGTCAAATGAAACAAGTTTTCATTTATCTTTAAGTTTTGAAGTTTAAGACTAACTGGAATTCTTATGTTTCTAGCAGCTCTCATTCCTGAAAGTGCACAATTTTTCTTCAAAGTCTTCCCAAGAAGCACTGACTACGTCAAGGGTGGTTTATGCTAAGCTTAGTAAGCTCTAATTAAAATTCTCTTCACACCTCCCCACATTCATCAGCTCCACTTTCTCTTCAGCCTTCTAAGTAGTAATAGAAATGAACTGCTGGAAAAATCCCTCAATTACAGCTTTAATATTGGTGTATTCTTCCAGACTAATTGGAAGGATCTTTGAGTGTCTATTTTCAAGTGGTTAAATATTTCAAACATACTGAGCTTTTTATAATAAGGTTCTGCTGTGATAAGTGCTATGCAGTGTTACAAAATTAGAAGCATCAACTACACCTTATATTGAAGTTTATTAGACAACAAACAAGCTGTGCTATGCAACTAAGTACACATAGCAAACCACTGACTATACTACGGAACTTGGACAGTGAAGACTATTACCACTATTTATACAACTACATAATACTAAAGGAAGTCTTCAGTAGTCTAAAAGATTAAATCCTCACTATGCCATTCAATCCTTATTGTAGTTTTAACACCTACAAAATTTAGAAGGAACATTACATGCATTTTTTTTCTTTATTTTCCTCAACTATTATTAATATAGAACTGTTAAATACAAGAATGTTTAACTGGAAGCAAAAGCAATTTAAAAAAATCTCCTTTCTCACTAAAAACTTTAGCTGGTATGCAGTACTTGTAGAACAAGATGAATTTCATATCACAGAAAGACTTCAAAAAGCCAAGTCTTCATAAAAAACTCAAAACAATCCTTCTGTCTGTTGGTTATTTTTGGAATTTTTAATTATTATTAGAATAATCTGTTAGTTGCAAGTGGTCATAGGTCTGATCTAGTTCTACCTGCTAACTGTCTCTTTTTCAGAGACAGTCAAACAGTATGGCAGTAGTGCAGTTCAACCTATGTGTTAACTTCGTTATTTAGTTTTTTTTCTACATTATATGCAATAAGCATCTCAGAAGTGTATATAGACAGAGAGAGGGTAGGCTATGGACCACGTGAAGTCAAGTTAGTTATTCAGATTTGCTTGTGCCAAATTTATCATCTTTTTACTACACCAGTCAAATCATTCATGCTAGATCATGGTGCATAAAGGTTGCACTTGAGATTAAGCTAGTCCTTCCTCACTTTGCATTATAAGAAGTATTACTTCTTCAAAAGCATCATAACAAATTCAACAATCTCCAGTTGTGTTTCCAAGGCTTAAGAGGTTTCCTAGTACATGTCACCTGGTAATTAAAATCAGAGGTCAACAAGACACAATGACCACAGCAGCAGAAATACACTCCTTTACCAGTGTTCTCTCCAATGTGCCAGTTAAAACTGGTTTCAACATACTTACAGGCAAGAAATTAGAAAAAAAGCTGGACAAGAATAGAGATCTGACTCCATTTTGTCTGTTATTCAATAACTCAAGAAGCCCATTAGAACTTAAAACCACACGTCTCCTTTGCATCTAAATAAGTTTCCTTTCGCTGTTCCTAAAACAGGTTCTCATTTAAAAAAAATTTAAAAAACAAAAAATGAAACACTAAACGTATATTCCTTTAAATGTACTGGGTATCAAACTTAAAAGTTTTTTCTTCAAGCAACTAAATTAAACATTACAGCCTTTTTTTTTTTTTTTTAATTTAGTTGAACTTTTTTTTTTTTTCCAACAAATTGGAAATCTTGTGCACGATAGGAAGCCTGCCCACTTACAACTATACTAAACCAACTACTAGAACTCACTAATACTTCACAGGCAGGAAGATAAACTTTTAACACCACCAACTATACTAGTACTGATTAAGGCTCTAAAACGTGAGTTTTGTGTCCAAATAAGAACTCCAGGAGGAACAAAAAACAAGACTCAATACTTCCAACATTACAACTGTAAAAGTGATCTAAACAATGTGTTAACATTTATTGCCCTGGATCTGAGTTATTATCCCACTGGTTAAACACTGACAACGTTCTAGCAGTATTATTTCCTGTTCGTATGACAGCAGGTTGGTTTTTATAGCAGTTATTTTTAGCAAGTGATGAAATCTTCATATCTTTTGGGGAATCTCTATAAATTACTCAAAAATATTGATATTATTGAAGAATCAAAACAGCTGAAAACTCACGCTGAAAGCCTTTGTTTGATCTGTAGAGTTTAAATATCTTTTTTGACACAGGGAGCTTACTATACAGGCACAGCTTCCCATCACTATTGCTGCTGTATTACACCACTGAGTAGGCTTGGAACAAAAGAATCCGTATCAGTTTAGAAGTTTTCTCTTACAAACCACTTACATGGCTTCCTTTTATTGATCCAATGCCAAACCTGTTATATGATTTTTCCCCTCCTAAGACAGACCTAGACTACAGACAATGAAAGAATACTCACTTGTCTTAATACACTGTCACCACAGTGGAGATTTTAGAGTCTGAAGGCGAATACTTTTGAAAACATAATATATACAATGAGTTAAGATCAAACGGCTTGGCAAATCTGAAACAAATTGCAGTGATGTCATATATTCCTTCTATGTAATCTAGGTTGGCCTATTTAGCAGAATTACACTATTTTCACCACTGCAGAAGTTAGCCAGCTAGTAGTTACTATAAACTGAATGGAATGTTGAGATGATACAAAGCATACCAGATCAGTCTGTATCATATACAGGAATAACTTGCAGTTATTAGTGATCTCCTTTCCATTTTCAGTTTATAACAGCAACAACAATCTCAATGCCAACCACTCCACAGAGTGGAAATGTGGTCAATGGATTGTTATTGCTCATAGTTAGTAAATCTAGACAGAACCCATGCCAAATCCTCTTCACAAGCCTCCACCACCTTACCAACAAGACACTTCTAGCCCTGTCCTTCTTACCATGGCTTATGACCTGTCAATTTGAGCAACACATCATACGAAAATGCAGGCAGTATATGGCGAACTGCAGTCCGATATTGATGTAAAAGGGGATTGGAACAAAGAACAATGCTAGGGTGCCTTATTGCACCATCTAATGGATTTGTCTTGTAATTCAAATATAGGTGGTATGCTGTAGGAAAAAATAAGGATCAACATATTTTTAATACTTATCGTTTATGAACAAACATTTGCTGTATTTTATATTCTTTTTACCTTGACTACTCAAACCCCCCCAAACAAAATATTCAACAAAACATCCTCATTTTTGCTAGAAAGTTTAAAACTCACTTCAAATTCAATGACCTATTCTCAGAGACAGAGGGATAAAAAAAAAAGCTGAGTTTTAGTCACAAAGCATTCAGGAGAAGAAAATGAATATACATCATCATACTGCAAGCATAGCTTTGTTTAAAAGTCAGAGGAACAGATAAGACAGAGCTAGTCATCATTACCTTGGACTTCTTCCAGTAATCCTGAGGTAGATATCATACAGGAATGCTGGGGCCTTATGGCTTACAGCAATCCAGTAATGATATAAAAGGTGATTGGAAGTTAGATTTACATTGGGCCGTCTGAAGGCCTGTTCGAGAGGATTCCTCTTGAAAGTAGAAATTACATGGTATTCTGAGAAAGAAAAGTTGCGTAACAGCTTTGATAGTAACCATGTAAAATTCAATGGTTTTCAAAGTATATTACAATGTACAATACCTACTTCAGTATGCCATTCAAATAACCACCCTAGCTCTTCTACAAATCACAAAAACTAAAACAGTTAAACTTGAGATACCGTTAAACTGGTTCATGTTATATCAAGAGGTCTTTTATGCTTTTATCTTCAGTAGTATTTTACTATAGCTTCTCTCTTTCTGTTCCTCTTCCCTACACAATAAGTTGATTTCAAGAATTCAGTTAATTATATAGCATGTAAAGCTATTTAAAAATTCCTCTGTATTTCATAAAGCCTATTCTAGACTTGTATAGAAATACTCTTAAAAATAGACTGGGGACTAGGCAAACATCTCAAGCGCATTTCAAGTTACACTTCCTACAAGTTGACATATTCAATCACATTTATGAAATGCTGTTAGGACTGGACTTTGAGAAACTGAAATTTGACACCTGAAAATTCCGTGCATGGTGGACATGCACATCTTTAACAGTTATCTTGAAATTTACTTGATCTTTGCAATCATCTCCTGTAATTTGACACTGTTGCTTATCGAGTGTAACACTCCATTAAAATTAGGATATAAATGAAGTCAGCAATTTTCCAAGTTGAGGTGAAGCAATAAGGTTTATAAATATAGATAAATAAAATGGGCAAAAGTAAGTAAAAGCATGAAGAAAGTAGTCAAGAGAAATAATATGGATTTAAGTAATCAAGATACAGAGAAAAAATGAACTAACCCTAGGAACTATATTTCTAAAAACTGGAGAGCTAACAAACGTTTAGCAAGGTAAACCTGCTGGCACAGTGTTTATTATAAGAACCACTACAGAGTTCTTGGCACATGGGTTACATTTTAGTCAGAACATCTAAGAGTTGAAAATAGGTGCCCATGGTTTCTTAAAGATGTCTTTTCCCTCTGCATAAGTAGTCTCATGTAACCGTCAGATGATTAAAATAGCCATAAAAAAAATAACTGAAGCTAGAAACAAGAAGCTTCAAGTGCAAAACTATTATCATACCTCTCAATTACGCAGCTGCACAAAGTACTTTTAATTTTGAACTATTTACCCATGTATTTACAGTGAGGTTAGCATTAAATCCACAATCACTGCTTCTTCTCTCAGCAGTGCTCTTTTTTGTGTACTACCGACACTCCACAGATAAGGCTGCGGCAGCATCAAGCACACATAATAAAAGATATTTTAAAAAACATGCAAAATACAGAAGAGAATGAAAAAGCACAATGCACTGCAAAATTGAGAGGCATGGCTGTTATACTAGTTTCAACAACAAAAAGGCAACATGACCTACTGATTCCACCCCCCTCCCTCCCCCCCCCCAACTTGATCTTACTTTTCTATTAAAGCTTATTAAAAAAACATGGCATACCGACTTCACTCCAGTGGAAAGGGTTGGTGCCACCTGTTGTACAGTTGTATACCATGATATTTCTTGGTCTGGAAGGTAAAAAACCAGTAAGCTAGAGAACAAATAAGCTTTTAAAAAGGCAGATGAAAGAGGAGAAAAAAAACACCATAACTCCAAAAATCATACCTGAAGTTAACTTTGCTCTCAGTAACAAAAATAACATAAAACAAATTGTCAGCCTCATATTAGTTTTTTTGCTTCCTATGTTCTTCCAGTATTTAAATCCATCTTTAACTAATGCATATATATATATATATGTGTGTGTGTTTACATATATATGCATATACGTGTATATATAAACACACACACACACACACACACACACTGTGCATGAACAATTTTCTCCAGGCTTTTTCTAATTACTGTAAATTACAATGGTCACAACAAGGCTCAGGAAGAATTACTTAAGTATAGCTTATACAGTATTATCATAGGTGTTATCTTCCCCTTCATTATGAAGTGCTAACCATTGCCTTAAGTTATACGCTGATGGACTAACGCTGTTAGAATCTTAAAGCCCTTTATCCTGTGGGAACAGCAGAACACTGATTAAGCATCAAAATGATTAGTATCATCACTTCAAAACACTTAGCAATCTCTACTGTCACTCACTGTACCTATTAACTCCAGAATACCAAGCTGCGGCCAGTGTCATGTTGACAACAACATCTACTGGAACAAGATCTGCTACTGCACCATTGGAAGCTCTCATTGTTCGAAGAATTCCTTTTCCTGCCTTAAAAAAACAAAATAAAAGACAGAAGATGCATCAGTAAAACACATGAAGCTTCCAAATGGAAGAATTATTAATATTAAATATTTTTAAAGTAATTTAATATTAAGAAATTACTTACAGCAATGAAGAGACCACTAGGTCCATTGAAGTTATCAATCCATCCCTATCATAAACAGTTGGGAGGAAAAGGTTTGAGTTAGCAAAGTCAACAATTTTAAGTGAAAATTTGTCAAGCTAACTCAAGAGAGATATTAGTTTCCATACACCTAAATGAAGCTCACCCAAAGTAAAATCAGGTAACATAACATCCTATAATACAGACAATCGGTCTCTGTAGTTTCACTGGTCTTTTAAGTGAATTACTGATTTACTTATTTCTTACAGTTAATAAAATGCACAACACATTTATGTTCAAAATATTTATATTTTTATATTTATATTTTTAGACAACTTCCATCAATTCAGTCCAATAGTTGCCAACAAACTCTTGTGAGGGTTTTGGTGTGGGTTGTTTTTTTTCCCAAGTAGAAAATATTTTCACTTAACTCTAAAGCCAATATTTAGACATTATGTAGTTATTGTTCTGACACATACATACTCCTGACTTGTGGTGTCAATTATACGTATTCTTGAGTAGTTAAGAAATATTTAGTGTCAAACTGAAGCTATTCCAGCACCATCTCCCATACACAAGAAAGCATGTAGCATGAATACTGTACATCAATCTATAGCATAGAGCACATACAACGCATGTTATTCCCTGCCATTATGAAGCTTGGTTAAGTGTTTTGACTCCACTTGTCTTGTGTTCCACACACCCCATTTTCCTTAGTGACACTTCATAGCTACTGACATGTTAAAGCACCCTGAAGAAGGAAAATGGTTGAAAAAGATCTTTACATGTGAAATCTTATCTCCCATTGTGACATAAGTATGTTGTTCCACATTCAGAAGTAATTTCTGTTCCTATACATCCAATACATGCAAGTATCCTATTCGACGTCTTTTGTATCATAGCTGTTAACCAGAAGTGAATCAAGCCACAGCTCTGAAGTCTAAAAGGTTTTCCTCTATAGAGTTCACTACACACATAAGCTGTCAGAACATACTACAGTTTACAAGGAAGACAGACAGATGAAAACTCGATAACTTACGGGAAAAGGCTCCTTCCAGCTAGCACCAACAATAGATGGCCTTATAATGGCAGTGTTTAATCTTGCACCTTCTTGCTGTACTACATATTCAGCTAAGGCTTTTGTATATGTGTAGGTGTTAGGCCTGTCACCTATAAGTTTAGGAGTAATATCATTTACTAGGCTATCATCCATCCACCTAAAGAAACAAAACAAAAGAAAGTGTAAATAAACGTACGCTGCTTTGCTGGAGAAAGTGAGGGGAAAAAAGGAAATCTAAATAAATAAAAAATACTTCTGAAAGTAAAACTAAAATCCCATCTTTTCTTCAAAAGATAACCAGGAAAAACAAAGTGTAAGCACTCCCCAAGAAGCTGCATAAGCACACACAAATAAGAATTTCTGCAAAGAAATGCAGGTAATAATTAACAACTCAGTACCGTATTTCCTGCATCTGCAATAACCCCACTAGGTAACACTAACTCTGTATACTTTAAATCTCAGCTTGAGTCTCTGAACCTAAAGCCAGCTCCCACTGAATTCTGCAAGTCGCATACTTTCACATTAAACTTAGAAATTGTAAAACATTTCCATAAGCATTTGTTTATCAGGATTTGCTAGCAGATTATATAGGGTTCAGCTTTAAAAAAAAAAATTCTATAGCTTCCAAAATATAATTTGAGAAAATAAAAGAGCCAGGATTTTTGCTTATTTAAAACTAAAGGTTAATCTTTGAAAGACGACAGAAAAATATCAAGTTCAATGAAGTCTGTCTTCTACTCATTTTTCTTAATGACAACTGCATATTTATAGAATTTATAGAATTGTTCTGAAAGAAGAGCTTAAGGAAGAAAGTTTAATTTGAGAGTCTACAGCAGCAGTGTAGTTAGGATGGTTTATTGATGTTATCACTAACTTACGTAAGACTGCTATTCATGCTCATTTGGCTTTAAATTAAACCATAAAACTTAAGTAGTTGAGTGCAAATATTAAGAACAGAAACTTGTTTTTCCAATCCAGAACATCTGGCTAGTTCCAAAACACTTCTGCAAACATATACTGTAACAGTATATTTGTAAGCTTAGTTAAATATGAAAGCTTGTTTTAAAAAAATCCATGTTATTTATTATAAAAGTTACCATGTCGTCTTGTTTGTATTTTAAAAGAATATACAGACCAAAATGGAAACAAGTCACTCCATGAGCAAAAGAGAGAAGGGCTGCACGTTTTGGAGCCCACTGGAAGAAGCATACACTAGTTAAGTTCTTGTCTGATTCACTCATTTATTATACTATATACTACTGTACTGAAGAGCCTTTGCAAAAACCTCTTTGGAAGAGGGACAGTGAGCTTCCCAGCATTAATAAGCTAAAAAGCTGATACAATTACAAGTCCCAGCATTACCTCCAATGTTGTGTTAAGTGATCATACATCTCTAAAGCAAGCTGGGACAGAGGGATTCCTGACAGCCTAGCCACACGATTCCACAAGCTCAAGGGCTTGTAGAGACAGTAGGGACAGTAGAGTGCAAAAACATCCTTCCAGTGGCAGCTCACAGGAAGCTCAGTTTACCCCTCTTACTCTGGAGGCTTAGACAATAAATGCATTATCTATCACCTAGAGATTTCTACTATGTTCCAGACTCAATTCCATATCATGCAACACTTTTTTTTTTTTAATGACAAGATTTCCTTACAAGATACAATACTACTCCATACCTAGCTCAGCTTTAAGTGACAATGAAACCTCAGCTTGTTTCATTTACAGAAAAGGGTAGTGTCAGTCATACTTTAGATTAACAGGGCAACATAAACTTGTTTCTTAGGTTCTGTTTCTTAACTGTTTGATACTTCACTACTAGAAAGCACACAAGGATTCCTGAATTAGATTAGTAAGGAATAACACATACTCAAGAGAATCCATCAATTTCTTGGGATCAACAGGAGGCGGATAAACAATTTCCTCAATATGCTTTCGATTGCAATATGCATATGCAGTGGAAACATGCATGAATACTTCTAGATTCGTCATTTGCTGTGCCAACGAAAGGAGCTGTTTTGTGGAAAGCACATTTAACTGAACGGCATCTCTGTTGATTAAAAAGAAAATTAATCAGTAAATAGCAAGAGACAAAATACGCATAAAGAAATAACTAGTCAATCCACTAATTCTTTCCTAAATACCTTGTGATGGGTATATATGGTATTCCTAGTATTCCTAACTTACTCCCTTACCCCTTAGAGGGAAAGCATGTACAGTATTCTAACCTTCTGCTCATAACAATACGACACAGTCTATGTAGAAATTTCTCTCAATGTTCAGGATACTTTATTTAAGTTCTACCCTGTTCTTATTGGTGAGACAGGCAAAGTCAGCATACTTTTGGATTCCTCAAGCTAAACCCTAATACAGTAAATGTTTCAGAAGATGCAAAGGAAAAGATACAACAGAACACCTAGCTACTGTATGGAATGGCCGCCAATTTTAACAGCAGCTTTAAACTTCCTAGCTCCAGTTAAGTCAACACCTCAGGAGGAAGGCTTAGAGGGCTAATAATTTGGAATTGGCTAGCATTTTCTTGTAGGATAGTTGAAGACTCAGTAGCACAAAAGGATTACAGGAAGAAAAGAAGAACACATAAAAAGGATTGAAATAACATACCACATACTTCCATCTCTCCAACTTAACTGCTTCTCATAAAAACAGTACCCTTAAGGACACCACAGAGATATGCCTAGTCTCTTACACATTTTGCACCACACCATAAAACACCCTAATGATCAACTTTTGTGATTGTTTTATACATTCCAGATACTCTCTTCAGTCTACAGACCTTACTATGAGAGCTACCATTCTTGTATACAACACACTAATCAACTAAGATTCAAGAATACTGCTAAATCAAGCTTTACCAAAGCTTTATCCACAGTGTTACATTAACAAAATGTTTACTTTAGCAGGAGGAAAAACAAGATTAAGGCTGCTTTATCACATATTACCACTGAAACATTAGGGGGCAGCAGTCAGGGAACTGTTCTAAAGCAATAAACACCATTCAAAAATATTACCTCCAAATAAGTTACTCTGTTTAAAACAGTGTTGTTCTTAGTATTCACTTCCTCTTTAAGGAGGTCCAAGTAAAGAGTTAATGATGATGCATCATTGTACAGAAGTTTTCAGGCAAATTAGGAAGAGTTCCAAAATAAGCCCCAAGTATTTCACTTTCTTGGCTACATTCCTACTGCTAACCCTGAGCTAAGTTATTCTGAAGCCCACTGGAAGAAGCACATGCTATGTAAGTTCTTGCCCAATTTATTATATAATGACTAAAGAGAAACTACTATATTCTTCTGAAAACATCTTAATTCTATCAAGTGAAGTCTCAAACAGGAAGTGCAGTCACAGCAAGTTAGTTTCCTTGGAAAAAAAACCAGTGAGCTTCCCAGCATTAAGTGATCCAGGAAGTGATGCCACCAGAAAGGAGGTAACTTCCACTGTTACGGTGTTAAGCAACTTTACATCATTTACTCCTGTTAATAAAGATCTGATGAAAGCTTGATATAAAAAAACCAAATATTCTGGCACATCTGGCCCCAAGCCCATCCGAATAAATGTTCGTTTTCTGTTGTGTAAACAGTGTACTGCACCCTCCATAAGTGGAAATTGCCAGAGGCTTAACTGCATCAAAAGCCCATTCCACTAGACTTTCAAATTGCTGCAAACTCTTTTAGGCCTCTGACAGGTTGGCAGCTCCCTAGCATTCTAAGGCAATAATGCAGTGATAAAGATGGGCTACCTTCTACTATTCCAGTATAGAGGACAGCATTTTCAGAGAGGTAGTGCCAACATTTAACAACTCAAATCTTCATCACAGAGTTGTTTAACATTCTCTTCATAAAAATTTGAGCTGTTTACCACAAGATCATAATCTCTGCTTAAAAAGAATTTTCTTGCTTTTGTGAGTCTTCATTGTATTATTTCCTTAATAGAATTCCTTTCTGTACAAGATGAAAACTATTCCACTTGCAGTTTTCAACTGATTTCTAATTCTCCCTATTCCAACCACTGCAAACTTCCACTCTTCTTACTGAATGACTTTCTGAAGGTATTTAATCTGCTCTTTTGTTCCTCAAGGAAATAAATCAAGTAAACACTAGAACTGTTTGCATTCCCTCTCACACACAAACTCTAGTATGAGTAATGAACACAGTGCACACTATACAGCTACAGCTTATTTACATCCTCTCCAGCTCTCCCAGAAATCAGAGCAATGCATGAAGGAAGACTCAGAAAAGCAACATGTCTCCAAGCTTCTCAACAGATTCCATTCAAAAAGGGCTTTGAAAATTAGGCAAAGGCTTCTAGTTAAATAAGGGAGCCCACAGTAGAGTAAAAAAAGAAAATTATCTGTTTCATCTCTATGTACTAATAGTCAGTGTCTGTCTAGAACTTTAACACAGTGTTAAAAATTCATGTTGAGTAGTGTAATTCTAATCTCTGGCAACGCAGATTTAAATACTGTACCTCCTTCTTTTTAAGAAAAGAAGAGCAAGAACTAATCTTTAGCTATTGGGTCTTTTCTAGGGAAAAGATTAGTACCTGAAGTAGAATAATTAAGTTGACCAGACATGGAAAAACAAGTTACACGTTCAGCCTATTTGTCAGACCACAACATTTGCAAGACCGTGCAGATATCCTTTCCTCTGAATACCAACTTATCACACTAGACTGTACAGAACTGTAGACTCACCTTAGTGTCTCATTGAATCTGACTGTAGCAGCACAATGAAATATAATATTAATGCATTCTATAAGCTTTTCCTTGACTGGGTTACTAAGGTCCAGTTCAGGTTGTGTAAGTTCACTTGTAATCACTATAATTTTTTCTTTGAAGTCTGGCTGCTCCTCTCTCAACCTGTCAAAGAGCTGTCAAAAAAAAAAACAAACACAGGAATAAAAATTCAAACTGATAGCCAACAAGATATGATTCGTAACTGAAAAGCCACACTTTTTTTTGTCTACATATTCATCTTAATAAGTCAGCAATCTTACAACATGCTACTGACTTCCCAAGAACACACTCAGTATTGCATTAGTACCCAGTTTATCCCAAACAGCAAAACCAGAAGTACTACATGTTTTACACAGAAAGCAGTAAGACTTCAAATAAAAACTTTCTAATAGTCATCCCCATCCTTGAAATCAGATATCTCAGAATGTCAAAAGGAATAGTCTCTACAAGACAACAGAACATAAAGCCTTTTTAGGCAGCAGTCTTAGTACTGCTCTCTTCTTTCAGCAGGGAGAAGGACTACAAACCTGCACAAGTTATTTTAATTTTTAGGTTCAGAAAACTTTTGTCAAGCTTGAAAAAAAAAATCCAACATTTATGAAAAATATTCCTGGACTTATGCCAGATTTTGGGAACTTCCAGATTAAGGAAAATACAGAAAAATTACCTGCTTCTCTAGCCAATCAAGAGTGAAAATAACAGGGTTAAAGACTCCTCATTATGTTAGAGTATTTGAGTAACTCTTATCAAACTGGTGGTCAACTACTTTAGTAAAAAAAAATCCCACATCTCTCACCTACACCTGTGCTCATGGTTACCATCCTCATGGTTAACTGGCTTCTAACCATGCAGCTTAATATGCAAATAATTAGCACACAAGTTCTCCTGAGCAAAAGAGTACTGTGGGTATGGAGCTAAATGCATCTGAAATGTTTATCAGAACAGGCCCTACTTAATTGCACATGGGCCATTCAATAGTGGTGTCACGGTTTTGTAAACCGTTGACAAGTGGTAATGCTATAGTAAGAATATAAGTTGCATTTAGTAGTAAAAAATCTTGGATCAATTTCCCAAGCAAGAGATTTCACCTTTAAAAGACAAAATAGCCAAGGTAGCATTTAAAGACTGTGATCACAACCATTTCCACTGAACCAGACATGCTGCACTAGTTTCACAGAGTGAAATACCCCAGTAACTTTGTCGTTTTGTCTTTTTTACTTTATAATAAAAAAATACATTTTAAAAAAGTTTTGTTACTTACACGCATTAACTATACTACATATTTTATATGTGGCCCAAGAATATTTCTGTTCAGCCAGTGTGGCCCAGGAAAGCAAAAAAGGTGGGACACTCATACAGTAGCTATTCTTCTCAGGAGGAAAGTACCCTCGCTCAGTCCACACATCTACAGAGAAAATCACTTAGCTAATTATTTTGATGCTTCCACAGCACAGAATTTCAGTGCCTTTACTTTGTTGTCGCAGGTTTACAGTAATACACATAACTAATAGATCTGTAATAAACTATTGAGGCAAACATCTGTTTTATTTTCAAAAACCAATTTAAACAACCTGTTGAGATCATATCTCTTTGCTTACCAGTAGATCCAACAGCACACTGAAAAAAAAACCCAAGCATTAAACCCCATCTTACATAAAAGAAAACAAGGCAGAAGGAGAAAAATGATTTGAGACCATCTGAAAGAGGGTCTCAATCTAATTCTAGTACTACCAGGCTACACTACCTCCTACATGTGATTATACATTCTCTTAACATGTTTTAACTCAGATATTTGACTTCCCAATACTGCTGAACATCCTACTCTTAATTTAAATACAGGATATTTTCCCATTATTGGCTTTGCTTGCTTTCAAGTATTTCAATACTTGAAAAAGGACTACGGAAACACTATAAGGTCTTAGCATTTAAGTTTTGTTAGAATAAAAAGCACAACAGTATTTTGCTTTAGGCAAACCAAAATTGTTCTCATAGCAAAATGGGAGCAAGATTCAGAAGGACAAATAAGCATGCTGTGAGAAAGCAATACACACCTTACAGCTGGTTATTTCCTCTATTCGTGCTTCTGGTGTCTGTCCTGCTTTGGGTCTTACCAATACGTACACTGCTTTTACTTTAGGACAAGATCTGAGCAGTTTTTCCAGAAGCACTTTTCCCATGAAGCCCGTAGCTCCAGTCAGAAGAACATTTTTTCCTTCATAATATTCAGGTATGGAAACCATTATGACCTTAAGATAAAAAAGAAATATATGTTGTGGGACTTCCAGAAGTTCAAATTTGCATAATGTACAAACTGCACAGAAGCAAATATTCAACCTCATACATGAAAAAAAGGCTTACCAGATATTGGCGCTAGTAATCAGTACTTAAAAACTTGTTCTTTCCTCCCCACACATTCCATAGAGTCGCACAGAGTCACTACAGTCATTCCAGATCTTATCACAAAACTGCCCCATCACAATTTCTTCTTCAAGGAATTGAACACTCACTCCATTTAAGAAAACAGCCCACTTTTTAGTCTCTCTATGTGCACGGCCCTTCATGACTAAGTGGTTGTTTCATGTAAACTGAAGGTCATATCATTAAAATACAATCACAAGTAGATACTTAAAATACATTGACAAAAGACAGGGAGAACTGTCTGTCAGCAACACTGCTTGTCAGTGTCACGCTGAGTCTTTCTTCAAAGGATGGATGTGTGGCCACAGAGAAGGTAAAGTCAATTGCTTAGTATGAGATCTGCTGTTTTTTCTATTGATTACAGGAAGACATATTACTTTTTTCCTCTCCTAGTCAACAATGTGGGGATTTTTTCCTAATTCTAGATACTATAAACAGGAAGACTTACTAAAGACAAATACAATGCTTTTTCAATGTTGTCTTCGCACCATGACCTTAAAGACCTCAACCTGTGCCTAAGCCAACTTCAAGTCATTCTGTAAAGCCCCATATACCAATAAATCAAAAAAAAAAATCCTAAAATGGCTTACCTTTAACTGAAAAAGACTACAGCATATGGCTATATTTCCACCATGGTGTATTAATCTAACTGGACTGCTATAAATAGCAAGTTGATATAGCAGAAGTCTAGTTGTAGTCTCCTACAGTAGATCTAGAAATATCAACCATTACACTCAAAACACTACAGAAAGTTTGTATGCATTCTGTCCATGATGTTAGAAGAAACATCCTACACAGAGAGTGCTTCTGAAAATATTAAGAGTTAAGAGCTGCAACACTGAATGCTTGAATAGAATGAAAGCCTTTCTTCAGCTATCACTCAAGAATATGAGAATGCAACTTCTGAAGTGCTTTAGTCTTTTTTTTGTTGTTGCTGTTTCTAAACAGCAGGATATTACAGCAGGAACTTACCAGGGAACATGCACTCCCGCAATTTTTGTGGAAGCACCTAAAAAAAAAAACAAAAAATGGACTGTGGGGCACAGTAGCAAGTTTAGAACAGATTAAGCACTGCTATTTGTAATGGCCACAGGACATCATCCAAGATTTGTTCTGTGCAGGCTGGTGAGATCAGCTTACTGTAAATAAGTTCCCCCACACATCCACCTTTCACATTTGCCACATACTTAGAGACTTAACACCCACAATAAAGGCATAGAAAGCAAGGTAAGACAACCTTTGGAGCCACTTTTTCCCATCTAATTCAAGATATAGTTCTACTGTCTTAACCACAGCTCCAGAATCACAGACTTACTATGACTTCACATATGCCTAATTCTTGATTTTCTTGCTATTTGAACATACTACTCAATCCCATTTACTCCTAAAAAAGTCTCCATGCTTGTTTCTACATAAAGGATAAGACTTCTGTTTCCTCTGAGAGCACTCATGCACCCTTTACTGTACCAATTTTGTCACCAAGATGCCATTTTACTGTAGTTCTTAAGAATTCTTGTTACTTACTCATATCTTTTATGCCTTTTACCCAGTGACATTTAAATACCATTATTTCACTCGCCCTTCCTCAAAGGAAAGCTCAGTACTATTCAGACAATGCTATAAACTCAAGTTTGTTAACTTGCTCACACAGGCAGAGACAATCTTGTAGTAAATAGAGGACCTTAACTACAACAGCCAGTACATGAACTATAGCCTGACATCTAAAAGGTGAAACAGAACTGGAAAAAGAGTAATTCTGCTGGTGTTGAAATAGTCACATTTGCTACGGACCAGCTTTAAGCTGGCTGAAAAACCTGACACAACGTTTTAAGTCATGTGATATAAAGAAAACTAGAAGCCAAAACATATCAGAAAGTCTCCTGCCTCAGTTATGTCTCACAACACTCTTCCGACCAAAGTATCAGATAAAAAATAGCTATGTTATCTCCCTGAAACTTTTTACAGAACAGCAAAGCTATACAACACATAGACCTACAGCTACGATTAAGAATGATGAAATCTGCTGTGGAAGAAACACGCAAACATACTCAAGTATTCGCACTTAAGAGGCAAGAACACCAATATTCACAGGGTTTTCTCTTTTACTTTTTAAGGATTCTCTATTTTTAAGGATAAACTATTTCCTTTGAGCAACTCTACACTATCTCCCCTCATTCTACTCTCCAGCAACTACAGCTTTTGGTAGCCTTTATTCGTAACAATTTTCTGCACTAACTCTGTCTTTTCCTACCTGTATTCCTCTTGCAGTTTCCAGCTAGAAGAAGATAACTGCTAATATTTTAATAAGCATGTGCTGCTGCCAAGTTATAACAATAAATGCTGGGCTTGTGAATAAATTGCCTAGAAGGATTGTGTTTGACTCAAGGATAAAAACCACGCATGGAATCTGAGGATGACTGAAGAAAGACTAACGTAGATCAGGTTGGCTAAACCTACCAGAAAGAAAAAGTCAACTCAACCACAGGAATGGGAAAGAATGTTCCTACTCTCAATCTATCTTTCCCCACCTCTTCTGAGAACTCATCTCAACATGCCAGTTAACGCAGCATTGCTGGCAACAACTACCTTTGAACTCAGAAGGGACTTAATCTCACAGGTATGACACATTAGCTGTGTTGCCTTTTAAAGCTCTTCCCTGCTCAGTAGTTTACCCTTTGCTTAAAGCCGACTACTGAACTACTGAAGAACTATATCATAACTAGGTTTCAAAATTTTGTTAAGAAATAAATGTAGTTCCCAGAAGAAACTGAGTTCTGCTTTTAACACAGAGCAGGCTGGCATTAGTTCAAAAAGGATACCTACCTTGCAAGACAACGTAGCAGAATCAAATTCAGCATAAGGTTGAAATGTCAGCAATGTTCCATGTTATAATTTGAGTTGCTGCCAGCACAAAATCAGCTATACTTTCTCTATTAACTAGCAATATACATTTTCACCACTTATTCAATGACTTCTTGACCTCACCTTCTACAAACAATGCCAGATATTTCTGTTAAAAACAACACTGCCTTATGTACACTTGAAATTATTTGAACTCTTGTAACATAGCTGCTTTTTGAGCTAGTAAGTAACAGTAGCTAAGGGGAAAAAACATTGGGCAGATGAGAGGATAACTAAGAGTTTTCTCAAGAACTCTTGGTGTAAAACAGGCATGATCGCTGGATGACTTGTAGAGATAAACCGCCCTTCGTGAGGAAGCTTACACTAAAAATGCCACAGAGAAACTGATGTTAACATACTTATGAATTCATAGGCGCTGGTTTAAACCAAAGCTGGCTGAAGATCCAGCTCATCTGAAACGTGCTGCCCGTTAAGGCATCAAACACCCCTTAGCACTTCAGTAAAAAGCAAACCAAAAAACCACCTACTGGATTCTAGCCAACATTCCCCATCTTGTAAAATAATTCTTGTGTCCAAGACTGAGCAACAGCTATTATGGAGCAAACAACGGCAGTTCTGTTTGCCTCCAGAGCAACTCCTGCAATATTTAACTCGCTGCTTCAAACAGCGGTCTCTATGACACTCAAAACAAGGGCAATTCTCACATTTGTCCAAACATAGATCAAGATGCTTAAAGATTTGCCTTCAAATCTGCCAAGAAAGCCTTCTGCAGTTCCAGTGAATGTCTGAATGCTAAACCCAGCAAATAGGAGTGTGCACTTATGTCCTCATTTGAGGATAAACGGCCTGTTTTCTAGTTAATCACTGCCAAACATTAGGTCAGCAAGATACTCATTCCAAATTCAATCATACCGAGATTATCCAGTCACAGGAAAGAGACAATAACTATTTCCCAACCTCTCAAGCATTAGCAACAAACCAAAAGTTCTGCAAAATAGAGCCTGGCAAACTCAACTCCCCCTGACAGCTTGAATCTAGAACTAGCAGCAGTGTAACACAAAAACAGTCTAGCAGACAGACATTTCTTCTATCCTGTGTATATATTCAGGCAATAAAACCTAGACATCAAATCTGAATACAGTGTTTGTGAAAACCATAATTACACATTTGTATCAGAAAATCATTACTGGGAGGTCAATTTGCCATTTAGGGCTCCCACTGCCACTTTCAAGGACACTGTAGCAAGCCAGAATAAAATTTAAGAACTGGATAGATTCAGGCAGCAAAGGAAGTAATATTTAACTCACCTAAACAAGATTATGCCAGAAAGACAAGCTGGGCTCACATCACAACTCATTGCATCTGGTGCCTTGTTTCCACAGAAGTAAATCAATGAATGCTATCAGATGTTGTGTACACATTTTCAACAACCACAAGGGTCAGTGATCTCCCCTATTCGGACAATACCTATGAGCATATCACCAAAGGTGAGTTTGTTTGTCTATACAGTCCAAGGTTATACCATTGAGAAACCTCATCTGTGAAAGGTAACTGTTTTGGAAGATGAGATTTAACAATGGAACAGAGTATTTCCTGTTGGACACTGCTTTTGGTGCAAGTTCACTTTAAAGTGCATCTATTCCAAACTGCACGATCACACCGAAGATCTGAGATTATTCCTTCACTTAGAACAGAAACATACTTACCAGTGTTTACAACTGTCACTAGCATTCTTACCTACTCCCTGCAAAGCTATTTTCTATACTACTGGAAGCCACAGTTATCTGCAGGATAAACCTGACAAGAGAATTTATTGTATCTACAGGAGCTGGGAACATATTGCCAGGTCTGGAAGCTAATTATAGCCACTACATTTTCAAACGCTATCAAAACAGGTTCAAAATTTAATAGTAACTAGCTGTTCTTGAGCTTCTGTCTGGTGGTATGCTAGATAGCAAGTATCTCACACTTCCCCGAAGTTGTACACTGAGTATGGCAAGCACGGTTGACACTCACTATATATAGGTGTATTAGAGAATTACTGAGCTACAGATACATCAAACTAGCTCTATTCCTCAACCCTGAAGATGCTCAGAGATTATCTGCTACCAGAAAAGATATACCTACTTCAGATCATCTCAGTGCAGAAACTTGCGGTGCTGTCAGCAGAACTTTACCATCAGAGGTATTTGATGCATGTGGTTATACAGATACTTCCTAAGAGTATGCCTCCTCAAGCTATAGTTCTGATTTCACTGCAAATGCATAACCACTTATGACCCTGTTCAGAGATTCTGTACTGGCTGACTAAAAAATGACTTTTTAAACAGTAAGCACTCTGTTCCAGAAAACAATAGAGAGATCCTAAGCTTTGCTCTAATTACAGTCCTTTTACAGTAAGACCACTGAAAAGGAATTAAAGTTCTTCTAAGCATTGGTTTAATGCAACTGAGTAAAAGGCTATTACTATCCCTTTATAATTAAATTAGAAATTCCTGTTTTTCTGAACTGTTCACCATTTGAGTTTGTCCTTCAAGTGCACATTAAAAGAAAATATATGTTTCAGCATAATTAACTTCATTCCTCCAAGTTGCACAGAAGGCCATCAGTCCAGAATATTATACTACTCCAGTAAAGCACATACCACTACAGATGAAGAACAATCAGCATATTCTACTTCCACTTCATGAAGAGCTATTCTTAAGACTTATGGCCAAAGAGTTTTTAAACAGGTCTAGCAGAGTTAAAAACAGGCAGAATCAACGTTCACTGAAAAGGACCACAGCTTGAGATCATTTTATCTAAGTCAGTCAACACAGATGTCTTGGTTGCACTTTCGGATACGACAGCATTACAGGATAAAGTCTCGCTGTTTATCAAGGTAGTTCCACAAATCACAGCTCTTATTGGCATAAATCACAGCTCTCCAGTTAACACTGAGAGGCTAGTAAAACCTGCCTGAGGAGTCTGCATGCAACATTAATGGATAGAGTAACAGTCTCACAGTTGACTACCAGGGAACGTGCTGAAATGCTAGCCTGTTGAATTCTTAGATACTGCATCAAAAAGATGAAACAGAGGCACCAGTTTAGCCTTCATACACACTGTTTTGATATTCAGACCTGGTACCCATCAGGAAAAGTCTGAGCAGCAGTAGTATTATTGCTCCAGTTGTTATTGGATGCTGTCATTTTACTGGGGAGTGAATGAGGATTCCTCAAAATATTTTGGAAACAAGTAGAGAGAGGGAAGGAAGGGAAAAAACAGTAACATAAACAGGTTCACCAGCTCATCTATTTTCATAGGTAAGACAAGTCCAGATAATTAAAACCTGAATTTACGTTCATTACATCAATCAGACAGGAGAAAAAAATAACAGCCCCAAAACTGAATTCTAAATTACTCTGTTTGAAGCACCAGTAGATCAAGATAAGCCATCTGTACTGCCTGCCCTGCCACTAAAGCGTACAAATAGTTTTTGTTTTTTAAACATAGCATTTGCAGTCAGGATATTTCATTGAAAAAGGACGTAAGCCAATCTCTTATTTCTTATTAGTTAGAAGTTACAACGTATGAAGTGAGAAGGTTTCAATCAAATTTTAGAATAGACATCACATAATAAATTTGAAGTCCTAGAAATGAACACTTGCAGATCTTTCCATGCTTTCTAATATATATATATTTTTTACCAATAAAACCAAGAAGTCCTGAACAACCTGTTTCTGTGATGCTCTGACTTCTCTCAGATGAAATAGCTTCAGACAGCTTAAGAGAGACTTACAGGAACAAAAACCTGCAGTGCTTTATTCAACATGTATGTATGAATGTTGAATACTAATCCACGAACTGTACTTCTGCAAGAAAATCCTCAAGTGTCTGTTATCACATTGCACCAAATCCTGACTTCTAATGCCTTTGAAGTAAAGGTCACATGTCAAAGTTCTTCATACAAAATTGCAGTCAAGCAATATAACATTTTAACATGATAAAATTCAATAGCTTTCCAGTACAAATCAGTGAAGATCTTTTATTTTCCACAACATTCCTGCAGAAGTTCCTAAGAATTATTCTCAAGTCCAAAAGTTCACAAATGCTCTAGAAGGCTCTATGTGAAACCTAATTACTCCACGTACTCATTAAAAACAAGTTTAATGTGGCCTTTTCCAATACAAGTAGAACAAAAGTGCAAGTAAATTAATAGGCCTTTTCCCACAGCTTTTGTATATTTAGAAATACCTTACACGTGCACATAGTTAAAGCACATTCCGACAGCAGGTTGCCTACCTACCCCACAAACAGGACAAATGAAGTGAACACTTAAGCAGGATGCATAAAGCCTCTCCCACTTTCAGAAGCACTGAGGATTTTATTCCACTCCTCCAGTTAACATGTATCTAACGACTGAGCACTCTGCTTTTAATTCCTACTTACACCCATGCACCTCTTATCTGGATCTATACGTTATGCTCACAACTGCACACAACTTTCTACAAGTTCACAAACATCAAGCTAACAATGAAATGGTGAGGTTGGTGTGGTGTGTGTACATACAGATAACACAAAATGGGAGTTTAGCAAGATCTGCTAAGAATAGCCCAACCACACCTTGAGGAAGAAAGCAATAAGGGACGTCAATGGAGTCACACATAGAAAAAGGTTTGTTAAAAGTTTTGAAAAGGCAAGGAAGAAGAGTTTTATAAAAGCCTCACAAGAATCTGTGTTGGAAATATTCAGAGCTATAAAAAAAAAAGTAAAAGAATATCTACTCTGCTCAGAAAGACAGCATTCGCTAGGACCATTTTCAACTTCCACACTTCCAAACTGTTGAGGCTAAATAAAGCTTAGCTGGAGGACTGCGTTACAGTCAGATTGCTGCAAGACTCAAAATTAGCAACCAGGAGAAGCAGCACGGGTATACATGAAGGTACTAATCGTGCTCAGCCATTCAAGTATTACAAAAAGTACATCCTCCATCTACAGAGTACCAAATGATCAAAGTTCAAGTTTTAATCATAACAGTTTCTATTAAAAATTTCCCTGTTTCATTTTACTCAGTGGCAATTCTTGCTTCCCACAGACAAAACAAAGCATGTTTTAGTGAACAGACCACCCTCAAACAGTGAATACTTTAGCCACACCAAAACAAAAGAAACACAGTACCTCACACGTTATTTCAGGCTGAGAAGCCAGAAAAAACTCACTGCAGTGATACAGCAGTGATTTTAACTACTCTTTGTGTGTTTTCTAGCACTTGCTTAAACTTCCTAAACAGTTGCTAGGAACACCTAGCCATTTTAGATTATTACAGATCCCTTCCATGCAATCGCAGTGCAATAGCACTGCAACCGTAAGTTCTTACAAGTGCTAGAACTTGAAAACAGGAAGATGACATGGGACACTGTTTTCCCATCATGAGGAAGCAGGAGATGAGCCTCAGCTCATCCTCTTAGGGACCAGAAGGTTCTACAGACAGACATTTCCACCTTCTCCACTTCCAGGAGATCTGGAAGTGCAGCCATTTCAATACACATATTACTCCAACACATCATCAGGAGATACTCTAGAAAGCTAACACTTAGTGATGCTCTGCGCTCACATCTGGCTAGTATATCCCATACATTTAAAACAAAATCTGTGGAACACCCAGTACCAGATGGTAGAAAATATTTACTATCAGACAAGTTTGGATTCTGCTTCATGGCTAACTTTTTTTTTCCTTCAAGCATCGGGTGCTGAGGAGGAATAAGCAGGGTTTTTTTTTCTAACTACAGGAAAAATAAAAGTCTTCAGCAAACACACACCTCTACATCAGACACAAGATGGAAAACAATAACATACTTTGCTATTACTGTTAAAAATACTTTCTGTAGTAAAAACTGATTAGTCCTGCACTCCAGCATTAAGACCCAGTACTCAGAGTAAATGGTTACACAGCTAGATTTGCATATTAAACTTACTGTTTGTTCTAGCTACTGCAGAACCACACAGCTCATCCTTCATAGCCCGTTTTAAAAGTTTCTGGGTAGAGAAAGGGGTGATTTTTAGCGATTTAAAAACAGGGCAGAAAAAGTGAGAAGTACCAATCTTAGAAATAACACATAACCTGCAAGTTATTTCAATAACGTATCGCAAATGGCAAGAGACAGGAGCAGGGGAAATTTAAGCTTGCTGCGGTACAGATGGCTGCTCTAGGCATCCAAAAGGCTGCGTGGTCTAATTCTGTTTCAGTTCCTATTAAATGTTATTAAAATATCAAAACCTTTCAGGTGCTAAAGGTAGGTTAAATGAAATTAAAAGCTTCTATTTCCATGGGATTCCAGCTGGCTTCAATTACAGGCTTGCTGCCAATCACTACAGAGCAGCACTTCTTCGCTCCGGAAGACCCACGCTCCCCCCCCTCCCCACAAGGGCCCTGAAGCTCAGAGCCAGAGATGCACGCACTGACGCTACCGCGGCTTTCGAGCTACTCTTCGCTCACGCGCGACCCAGCGCAACCGGGGATGCCGACCGAGGCAACGTTTCGGTTCTCTTCCCCCACAGCCTTTCAGACGGGGCGAGAAACCCGTGACCCCTTCCTGCGAGGCCGCTCCCCGGCCGCAAGCGCGACGGTTCCGAGAAAGGGGAAGCGGCTGCGGAGGAAGGAGGCCGGGCTGCCCGCGAGCGGCTCTCGGAGCGACGCGCAGCGACCCGGCGGCAGGTGGAGCGGGCCGGCGCGCTGCGGGGCTTTCGGCCTCGCCCACGCGGGAGCGCAGCCGCCCGGAGAAGCCCGGCGATTTTTTGGTTTCCTTCCTCCCCCACTCTTTTTTCAAGCGCCCAAGCCGGCCATCGCGCTCCCCTCCCCCGTGCCGCCCCCCGGGGCCCCCCGCTCCCGGTTCGCCCCCCCCCACGCCAGCAGTCTCCCGGAAACACCCGGCTGCCCGCCCCGCCGCCGCCGCCCCTCCCGGGCGGATGGAGCGACCCCCGGCCGCACGGGGCGGCGGCCCCGCCCCGACCTCCCGCCGCAGCCGAGGCGGCCGCTACCTGTTCGGAGCGGCAGCCCTGGCCGAGATGCTCTCTTCCCCCGTTCCGGAGCGCGCGCTCTCTGGGCCCGCACCTCACCCGGACAGTGGTCCTAAAAGGGCCGCTCCCGTTGGTCGTTGCGCAGACGGCACCCGTCCGCCGATTGGCTCCCGGCTCCGCCGCTCGGAGGGACGAGGACGCCGGGGGTTGGCGGCGCGAGGGAGCCACACCCAGGGCCTCGGAGGAACGGGGGGTTGCGGCGCCGCTCGATGGCCGCTCGGTCCTCTCGGCGCCGCCGCTCGCCACCGTTGCGCGCGGGCCCCCGCTAACGGCCGTGCGCGCGCGCGCGGGCCCCGCCGACGGCCCGCCCGCCTGCCTGGCGCTGAGGGGCTGCTGCGGCGGCGGCGGCGCGGTAGGCGCCGAACTGCCTGTGTGGCGGCCTCCATGCGAAGCCCGCGCCGCAGCACGCCGCGTCCCAGCGCCGCTAGCGAAACGCTGAGCGTTACGCCTGCGAGCGCGGCAACTGCCCGAAGACCCCGTGCCGTGCTGTGCCGCATGTGCGGTGCCGGCGCCGTCGGGCTGTTACTGATAGGCGTCGCACCTCTGCGCGGCGCTTTGCTCGCCATTCGTTACCGAAGGTCGCAGCGTGCCGCTGTTTCACAACGCGGTGTTGCACAGATGGAGATGCGTAACAGTTTAAAAAAATCAAGCATTCGGAAAGTTAGGAAACACCCAATATAAGCTCGCCCAACCAGTATTAATTCAGATTACCTTCCATAGAAATTGTTGTGTGAGAAGTGTTGTAAATGCAGACTTTGCTGATGCAACTGCGTGTTACTTTTTCAAAACAGTCTCTGCCCGATGTAGGCCGTGAGGGGGGGGTGCGCTCACGCAATCAGCAGCCAGTTTCCTTCTCCTCATTCTTAGATGAGTCTGTCGTGATTGATGTAGTCCATATAAGTAAGAATCTGCTCTGAGTATGAAAACATTACCTTGTTGACAGAGGATGTAGAATCACATCACTCTGAGCTCTTTACCCTAACTGCTAGCGGGCAGTATTTCAACAACAACGTTGCTCAGAGGACTCTGCTCATTGAAGCCAATGAGCTGCTCGTCTGTCACATAGGAAAACCAGGCAACTGGCGCACACATCAGAGGTCACGTTTCTCACAGTCCTGGTAGATGTTACCACTTTGCCATCCTTATGACACCAATGGTTTTCTTGTTGTACTGAAATCCTAAACTGTAGCCTTTTAGACTGCAGGGATGAAGCTCTTCCATTTCTAATTCCATGGAATCATAGAATCATAGAATCACCAAGGTTGGAAAAGACCTAAAAGATCATCCAGTCCAACCGTTCACCTATTACCAATAGCTCCCACTAAACCATGTCCCTCAACACAACATCCAGTCTTGCCTTGAACACCCCCAGGGTCGGTGACTCCACCACCTCCCTGGGCCAGGGTACCTCCATGGTATCTAAGAGCCTGCAGATACAGTTGAAGGATTGCTTTCAGTGCATATGTACTCTTAAGGAAATATATTTTAAAAAAGAGAGGAAAGAAGAAGGAAAAAAAAGGAAAGAAAGAGAGAAAGAGAAAGAGAAAGAGAAAGAGAAAGAGAAAGAGAAAGAGAAAGAGAAAGAGAGAAAGAGAGAGAAAGAGAGAGAGAGACAGGAAGGAAGGAAGGAAGGAAGGAGGGAGGGAGGGAGGGAGGGAGGGAAGGGAAGGCTACACTTTTAGGCAATATTCAAATAAAAGTTTCTGAAATTATTACAGTAATAAAATGTGGGTACATTTTTTCAGAAGTTGTTTTGTCAAATGTGACTGTGACACCACATGGAAATAATTGGGCAAGCATTAGTAGTATTTCAGTGAGGGCATAGCATTATTTTTTGTACAGTATTGTTTTTTGAAAACATCTAAAAATAGTGCGACTCTCAAGGTTGTATGGAATAAATACCATATCATCTGAGAATTATCTTAGTTCCTTAATGACATACAATGACAATATATTAACTGATGCACTAACTATAAATTCTCGTCTATAACAATAATAATAAAACAAATTTGGCATCAGAACTTTAAAGCAAATTTAATGGCAGAATAGAGGAAAAACACAAGTATCACAGTGATGCAATGTGAGTTCACAATGCTGTAAAACTTTTCTAGCATCTCAAAGGCCTCCAAAATTGTGAGGATATTGAGAGACCTAATTATGTGATTTTCTTCCAGACAGTTCTTTTGAAGTCACAATTAATTTATCTCTCCTAAACTATTTATGAACAGGAAAACATCATAGTGACATCATGGTATCATGATGCTTTTGCATTTAAATACAGCAACATATGGCTGGTTCCGAGAACCTACCAAACTGGTTATACATGGTAGCAACGTGAATTTTTTATTACAGAAAAAAAATCAGGCAACATCAACGCAAACATGCTCCAGTTTGGGAATGCTGAGTAAATTCCCAGTTTCCACCACCACCAACCACTCTTCTCACCTGCCCCCCCAAAAAGCAAACAGGCAAACAAAAAAAACACCATGGGTTTGCATTAGTTTATATTTCAAAAGGTGTTTTAAAGTATATTTAGAACTCTATTATCTAGTACAAAAAAAAAAAAAAAAAAAAGTAGTATAACAGATGGTTATATAAATCTATAGGTAAACAAATACAAGAGCTTAAAAAGAGAAATCTTGGTTTGGTATCTGTGAGAGTATGAAATACATACAGTCATGGGGCAAATGGACAGAGAGACCCTGACTTCTGTTCGGCAAATTTACACTCTTGTAACATTCATTTATGCTTGTGCTGATAGGATACTTACATTGGGATGTATGTATAGAAGGTATTGACAAACAATGTGTTTATGACATTATGAGTATTAACAGATTCCAGTCACAGATTCCAGTCATGGATACACAGATAGGCTAGAATTTGCAAACTTGCTTCTGTATTTTATGTGATATGGGAGATACAATTTTAGAGAAGCTTAAATACAGAGCTTATTATGAAATACGGAACACTTTAATTCATACAGTTAGAACTATTTGAGGTGCTATGGTTCAAAGAAAAGAGCCTGGCCAAAACTAGTTAAACCAGTTTAGGAAAGATCTGGGAAATTATTTTCAGCTGTGTATTACAACTAGTTAAAATTACAAGTAAAATTTTACTATCCGAAGAAATAATGCTGAGTTTGGTCAAGTGCTTTTGTATTTTACTAATCAATCAATTGATTGAGCATATTTATTGTTCATTCTGGGTGGCTTTTAAAGTTTAATCCTGAATGTATTTACACATTATAGGTATAGGTGTTCAAACTGGATTGATAACCTTGAAATATATTGTTAACATATAACATACAGGTGTTGCTAAAATAGCCCATGGACCTTCCTTTCTCCAGGCTGAACAGATGCAGCTTCTCCCTCAGCCTCTCCTCACATGACAGGTCAGTCATGTGAGTCACTTCATTATCATCATGTTCCTTCACTGAATTGTTTCAGAATGTTTCTTTTGTATTGTGACCCCAACAGGGTCTCACTTGTGCTGAGCAGAGGAGAAGGATCAAGCTGACAATGCTTTTGCTATTGCATTCCAGCAAGTTGTTTGCTTTCTTTGCTGTGAGGGCGTGTTGCTGGCTCATGGTCAACTCACTGTCCAGTGAGAACTCCAGCGCCTTTCCTGCAAATCTGCTTTCCACTCGGTTGGCACCACCTGTACAGATGCATGAAATTCTTCCTCTGCAAGTGCAGGCCTTGGCATTTCTGTTGGTTTAACTTGATAATGTTCATGCAAGACCATTTCTGCAGTCTGCTGAGGTGCCTCAGCATCCTGGCCTACATTAGAAATAGTGTGGCCAGCAGGAGCAGGGAGGTGATCATCCCCCTGTACTCAGCACTGGTGAGGCCGCACCTCGAGTGCTGTGTTCAGTTTTGGGCCCCTCACTACAAGAAAGACATTGAGGCCCTGGAGCGTGTCCAGAGAAGGGCAACAAAACTGGTGAGGGGTCTGGAGCATAGGCCTTATGAGGAGCGGCTGAGGGAGCTGGGATTGTTTAGTCTGGAGAAGAGGAGGCTCAGGGCAGACCTCATTGCACTCTACTTCCTGAAGGGAGGTTGTGATGAGGAGGGGTTTGGCTTCTTCTCCCAGGCAACAAACAGGACCCGAGGAAATGGACACAAGCTGTATCAGGGGAGATTTAGATCAGACATAAGGAAAAACTTTTTCTCTCAGAGAGTGGTCAGGCACTGGAATGGCTGCCCAGGGAGGTGGTGGAGTCGCCACCTCTGGCAGTGTTCAAGATTCTGGATGAGGAACTACGAGATATGGTTTAGTGCTCGTGGTAGCAGTGGTAGTGGGAGGACGGTCGGACTAGGTGATCTCAAGGGTCCTTTCCAACCTTGTGATTCTATGATTCTCTGAATGGCAGTGCACTTAATTGGTTTATTATCCTCTCTTCCCTATTAATTACCATCTGCCAAACTGTGCTTTTACAGAAAGCCACATTATATATCTATGATATAATTATTCTCACAAAGCTATCTTGCTTGCATCACTTCTGTTACAAGATGGCTCCAAATTTTCCTTCCTGTGATGGTTAGGAATTTCATTCTAATTTCCAAACAAAATATATTCATGAACATGCTATACCCCTTATTTCTTCAAATGTTTACATATTTGTTTTATTTTAAATATATCTTTACCCCAATTAATATTCATTCTCTATTGAATTCATAAAGAGTAACCATATTCTGCAACAGCACCTGCTTTGATAAGTTAAATAATTTATTTTAGTCTTCTGTCATGAAAGAGGCTTTCCACTTTCCTAGTCATTCTTGTAGCTCTGATCTGTACTCTTTCTGTCCTCGTTTCATCTTTCTTTAGCCTAGTGACTATAAAAATGTATAGCAATTAAAGCAACATGTAACTTCGTACTGCTGAGTGGTACTTCCTTGCCCGTACTGGAAACGTTACTTCTAGGTATTATGCTTTGTAGCTGCATGAAATCACATTTGTATACACATGTCCTTCATGAAATCACATTTGTATACACATGCACTTCTTCTGTGTAAATTTCTAGCAAACAAGCCTCCAGCATTCAGCAGTCTCATAACAGTCTCAGTTCAGTGCCTAATACCCAGCACTATTAAATTTCATTCAATTTTCTTTTGTTTCAGCCTTCAGGAGTACCTGAATATTCTAGAAAGGTACCCTGTCTGATATTGTTCACTTCAGCTATCTTTTTCAGCTTGCTGATTCCATACTTTATTAGTCATCTCCCCTTTTTGAATAGATGACGTTAGTAAAGACATTATATACTGTACTATCAAAATGGACCTTAAAGAAATTCGATCAGTATCTTTTGCTTCCGCTTCTGTACTCAGTGTTGGTACTTCTTCTCTAGGGGATGCTGTCATATATTTTATAGTCATTAGATATGACTTCACTTAAAATCCATTTATATTGGTATATTTCATTTGCATCAACTTCTTCAAAATAAAATAAAAAATAAAAAGAAAAAAAGCATCCACTGAAAGACTGAATTCACTAAAAATAGTGGCCTAAAACAGCTTGGTCTTTTCACAAGGCATTACTCTGTCTTTTAGGCCTTAAGCTGCTCAGCTATCAGCTATGGCAGATTCTTATTTTTTCCTGCATGAATACACACAAATATCATTGCATTTTCATTGCTTCACTTAAAAGCAGAAGTACCAGTCCTGAGATTGAAAGTACGAAACTTAACCAAAATCTAGTTCACGTAAACAAGGACAGTCACTTATCTATCTCTGTAATTATATAAATTGCATAAGCTTTTGTCTATTGTTCACAATGATTACTTCATAATTTTTGCCCTGCATGTGGCATAATTTTTTTGCTCTGTCTGTGGCAGGGGGGTTGGAGATTCATGATCCTTGAGGTCCCTTCCAACCCTGGCCATTCTGTGATTTTGCTGTTGTTCTATTGCACAGTTTAAAACATCTTCCCTCAATGGTACTGTCTCCAAAGATATTTCTTTTCATCTTAGTGACTGATTCTGATTTTCTACATTCAAAATAATTTGCGTATTTTTCTGTCTACTCTGGTCAAAGTCAGATATTTCATGCTTTCAGTCATGAAATATAATGGCATCACTTCAGCAGTCATATTATCACTGTTTCAGAAATGTGCAGTTTGTTGGAACTTTACCCTTTCTTTGATAACGCTGTATTGGCATGACAGGCAGATCAGAAGAGTGAAGTAATCAGTGCTGAAGCCCCTCCTCATCAAAGGAATATGCATAGATGAGAAATTGGTAAGTTACATTGATGTCATGGCCAGCATGGTGACCTACGTGTCTCCTGTGAATTCCCCTATGAATGCCTGTAGAAGGGAAATGCTGAATGTCAGATGACATCTGCAGTGGAGAAGGAAGAAAGCAGAAATGCCTGGGTAAGCCAGAGAGAACAGAAGTTCCCACAGAAAGATGGATCCTTTATTTTTTGTAGCCTGCAGTGAATGAGGAGTGGGTCAAAAAACTGCTTGCTCGGGTCTCCCATGGAATGGTTAGTAGGTATGACCTTTGAGTGCAGACAAGGTGTATCCAGAATTGCTGGCCATCATTTTACATAACATGCAACTGTCCCAATTGGGCTGCTGGCATAGCACAAAGAACTATCTATGGTCTTGTGATCAGGTAAGCAATATATATCAGTTCACTGTAGCTTTGAGTTCATTTGCTATTTATTCCACTAAGCCTCATGCTCTCCACCTTAAAGATATATTCAAAAAGCACTGTAATTATTTTAATTGCAGTCAGACACACTAGTTCAGGGAGCTGCTGATGCTGGTTGTGGTGGGGAGAAAGAAAAAGAGAAATCCCTTATAGAGTAAGTCTACGGGATTTGGAATTGGATCTGCAGAACAATGCTGGAAGAACATTTGCCTATGATGTGACCATGTGTAACCATGTGGGATACGTGTCTCCATAGTGACCATGGTACTAAGAGTGCAGAAGTTCAAAAGAGCTGCTCATTTGGTGTGGTACTCCTGTCCCTTCATGCTCTTTGTCGTAGCAGCATCTGTGCAGCACGGTCCCAAAGTGTAGTTGTCATTCTTCGTCTTCAAGAACATTGCCTTTGTTCATTCAGACTTAATAACGCAACAATCTTTTCAAACTTGGCAGCTGTTGTGAGGTTAGCAATCATCCGATGCTGCCATGGGATAATCCTGCTATGCAAGAAGCACGTCCCGTTCCCTGACGCAGAATCACATGGAGTATCATTTTCTTAAGGCTTCAGGTTGTAACTATCTGAATTTTCTGGCAAGTGGAAAGGTAGCTGCTCTCATGGGAGAAGTGGGTAAATAAAGAGCAAAACAAGAAAATGATTTTGTGACTTTCACGCTGTATTAGTTGTTTATCAGTGCTTCAAAAAATCAATATTTTTATGTATACATGTATGCATAGGCTTTATAAATGTGTATCTGCACTCTTATGTCAGTGCTTCAGCAGCAGCACAAGACCATACAAGTTAGTATGCTTAGTATGGGAGTGCATCAAAGACTTTAAAAGGTAATTTTCAAGATTAGACAGCTGAGTTGTCACACTTAACCTATTGTAACACACACACTGGGCAAATATGAGCCTTCACAAAAATAAAATTGGAAAAGATGCATGTGATTGTACTATTTACAAAGTTAGAAGATGAACCTGATATAAATAAAATCCATCCAAAAAGATTTTATCACAGCCTTTTCAGAGAACAGACCTTATTTTGACTTTCTCTGCCTCCAGCAGGTACTTTTTTTGTTGTGCTTATAGTAATTTCTGGAATGGTCTTTGAAACAGAAAGTGATTAACTTTGAAACAGAGAGCGATTACTTCATTTGAGCTTGAATGTCCCTGTAATTGTAAACCACAAATCAAACGATCATCTTTGTATAAGAATTTAGAAGTTTAAACTATACTTTATGAAAAAAAAAAATCTAGTTCAATGCAATTATAAAAATATTTAGAAATGTCTATTTCTTCTACTAAAAGGAGAAATACAGTTTTCTTATGTATAGAAATCTGCATTTTTATATATAGATTTTTTGCTGTCACACATATAATGTTACAGTATTTATCAACAAATAAAATATACAGGTAGTAAGTTTGAAATAATTACCTATCTGGTCCTTCACCACTCTTAACAGTTCCAATGCCATTGTAATTCCTCTAGAACTTCAAAAATTCTTCTAAGCACAAGGCAACACAACTTGAAATTTTTCATTTAATTATATAAGAAAGTAATTTATTGATGAAAAATTATTTCTACACCTAAATTTCAGAAATATTAATCAGGAAAGTCAACTCAGAGGCTGTCTCCAAACTGCTTTGCATAACAAAACTAAAAATTCTGCAATGTAAGACCTGAATGACTGTGACTTGCTCTTTGTTTTGCAACATGTTTGAGCCCTTTGCTGGAATACACAGTAATACTTCCACTACCACAAGAGTCACAGAGAGTATACAGCTCACTAAACAGTTCCAGGTGGATTTCATGCTCATCTGGAATTCTGATGTCAGAATCTTAAACACATTCAAAGAAAAAAGCTAGCTACCTACATCTTTATGGAGTAGATGAATATAATGATGGAAAATATGAGATCTCATAATGGTCCACATTTTCCTCATGAGGGGAGCGCTGATCTCCTCCCTCCTGTAACCAGCGGTAAGGCCCAAGGGAATGCAAGAAGCTGCACCAGGGGAAGTTCAGGATGTGCATTAGAAAAAGTTCTTCACAGAAAGAGTGGTTAGGCATTGGAACAGGCTTCCCAGGGAAGTGGTCGCAGCACTAAGCTGCCAGAGTTCAAGAAGTGTTTGGACAATGCTCTCAGGCATAGAGTTTGGATTTTGGGTGGTCCTGTGTGCAGTCTGATTGTTGGACTCAACAATCCCCACTGAGTCCCTTCCAACTTTGGATATTCTGATTCGATGAAAATATTTTGATGCCTGGTCAACACAGAGTAGAAGTTTCCCTAATTCTTGGACCTTCACCTTTGTCTTTTGAGTTTTAAAGATTTTTAATGAACTCTTGTCCATTACCCGCTCTGATGAACTCTCCTCTGGCCAGCTGAACTGGAAAAATTGTTTCAAATATTCCCACTATTTCAGCTGAGACTACAGGGGCTCATATTCTATGTAGATCTTTGCAGAACATAGATATATTCTTCTGGTTAAAAAAAATACAAAACAAAAAATCTTTGGCTTAATAGAGCAGGATATATGTACAGTTTGATGTTGTTTTAATGTAAAGGTGGTGTACTGCAGCCTAAATGTGTCAGACTCACAAGTACCAAATCAACAGACATATATTTCTGCCCAGGCAGAAATACAGAAGCCCTATTCTAAGAATAATCGGTCTAAATGCAGTACTCGTGAATACCGCAGTACTCAACATTCTGAGCTGGAAACTCATGTTGGAGAAATCTGAAGAGTTGCCTGACCTGATTTCAGTTCTCATTCACCCAATCAGTATCCTTAGTGTAATTCTTTCTCCCATGGTCTGTGAGAGTGCTCTTGACAGCAGGCTGCAACATACCCTGTGAGTGAATCTTCAATAATCACTTACCCACTGTTCCCACCCACTTTATACAATAAATTCTTCACAAGAGAGATGTAGAAGAGCGACAAGACATGGATTAGAAAACAGATCCCTCCTCCTAATGAGGATCCTCCTAAGGAGAAAAACACATCCCAATTTCCGAAGGAGAGAAGCCACTATCTGACTTTTGGGTTGTAAATTGCTCTTTATTCTTGGCAGGACTGTCTAGCAGGATCAGACTTGAACGCACTGCTTAGATAACTTGGATTTACAATTAAAAGCTGAAGTAGTCAGATGTTTAAAAATCAAATGCCTTTGCAAAATATTCAAACTGTCTTGGTAAACTTTGAGGCTCAACTGCAGAAGAAATCAAACCGAGCATTTTTCTGTAGCACTGGGTTCCACGAATCCTGCCTGAACTACAGCAATCTCCTTCTCCTCTTAGTAGAGAGGATGGTACAATTTCTTAGAATCCCTCAGTATCAGAAGCTTGGAAAAAATAGCTCAGAAGGGACTTCATCTCATCCAATTTCTGACTCAAAGCAGAGCCATCTCCAAAGCCTGAATAAATTCAAAATTAAATCTGATTGCTCTGGCTGCAAACTTCACTGCTTCAATTACTCTAATTTCTACTGATTTCAACTCTGTTGCTTCTATAAATACCTATGCGTGAAAAAGGCTTCGTGGTTGCTTTGGAATTAACTTAGACACACTATAAGCACAGAGCCTGAGTGTTCCATTTTGTTCTTTGCTTTTAGTGTGTAGGTGGTAAGCTCTGCTGTGTGCCTATGAACAAAGAATCTTGTACAACCACAGCACCGCAGGGCTCTGTAATTTCCAAACCCTAAATTACAATGCAGGTAAGAGCACTCAGCAGTAATTTACGGCAAAATACACTAAAGAGATCTTGAAATTAATCCTCAATCCTAGTATATGAAAGCAGAAAATTCAGAAAAAAAGCAACCTTGAAAAGAAATCAAACTATGTCAGAATAGAACAATGGCAGTCACTGGTGATACCAGGCAGAAATTATGGGAGTGGCAGGTAAAGACATTTTAGAGCTTCCGATTTAATATTAAATTTAATGTAATAGCATGAAATGCCTTTGCTAGTCTTTCACATCACTTGTAGAGAAGATAAAGGATGCGGAAAACTCTCAAAACATAACAGCACTGATCCAGTGAGTTTTTAACCAGGATCTGATGCTTTTTAATGAATTAGGAGACTAGCTGTCAGCTATGCTGTTAACTATAGGGAGATCAGTATCTATTTCTTCCTTTCAGAAATGTCATTAAATGGAGCTCTGCCACCAGCTAATGATGCAGGCAACCTTATGCTCTCCTTGTACTCCTCTCACACTCTTAAGAGGCCTTTTTCCATCCTGAGGCCCAACCCAATCAGCTACAGCTGTCTGCCTCACAGGAGGCAGAGCACAAAGAATCCTAAGCAAATTCACCTCCCCTACAAAGACAGGCTGAGGAAGCTGGGCTTGTTCAGCTTGGAGAAAAGAAGGCTGCAGGGTGACCTCATTGCATCCTTTCAGTACCTAAAGGGAGCCTACAAACAGGAGGGGAGTCAACTCTTTGAAAGGGTGGATAAGAGCAGGACAAGGGGAAATGGTTTTAAATTTAGGGAGGGAAGATTTAGGTTGGATGTCAGGGAGAAGTTCTTTACTATGAGAGTGGTGAGGTACTAGAACAGGCTGCCCAGAGAGGTTGTGGATGCCCCGTCCCAGGAGGTGTTCAAGGCCAGATTAGATGGGGCCCTGGGCAGCCTGGTCTAGTATTAAATGAGACTGGTGACCCTGCCTGTAGCAGGGGGGTTGGACTTGATGATCCTTGAGGTCCCTTCCAACCCTGGCCATTCTGTGATTCCTAGCAAGTTAACAGAGAAACATGCCCCAGAAGCATAGCTGATGCTATAGTATATCATACATCACACAGCAACCAGAACAAAGCTGTCTCTCATCTCCCAGCTAATTAGTTTGAGTGCAGTGATACTGCCTAGTTCTGGGCTTAGCATAGCAAGATGGGTATCTGATATCTCAATAATCTGGAATAGACATGCTTTGCATGTCTATGTTTAAGGGATGCTGCTCTAATTATCTCCTTTTTATTGCAGTAGCATAAAGTAATTAGGGGTTATATTCCTGAAAGATATTCTATGATTCTATTCTATAATCTCAAAATAATTAGGTATCAGCTACAGTCATACTGGAAATGAGAAACAACACTAGGCTTTTGCAACTGATCAAACATGCTTCTGGACATACAGGAGGTTTGGCTGATTCTCAGTCTTTCTATATATGTCTAGATTAATTGACTGGGATCATGTTTGGGCTCACAAATACAGATGTGAGCTCTAGCTCTATCCTCGTTCCACATCAGGGTTTACATCATTTCTTCTTTCTTCTCTCGTGCCTGGGTTTGCAGGGGAATGAAGTGAGGCCACTAGCAAGAGCCAAGTGCGTTCCTTAGATTCACATCTATGAGGCCTATGACTCCAGAGAACAGGGACTCTGAGGTCTACACCAATGCACACCTTTGATATAGAATTCTGAAACAGGCTCCATGGTTTTATTCCTACAGATTAGCTCCTTTCTAGAATTTTTTACTATTTTCCAGCTTTCTGGAACGTTTATGAAAATATATTTCCAATTTTCATGTGTCCAAAAGCTCCGCAAAGATGTAAGCTGAAAAGGTGCTCTTCCCTTACCTATACCTACGGGATCATCTTCTCAGTAGGAAAGAATTTATTTTTAGCCCTACTGTAACACTAAAGACTGAGTTTTTGTTACAAGGCTTCAGCTGTCTCAGACTAAGAAACAGCTGAATTTCAGTTTTAGATTAGCTTTCACATGTTATACACAACATGTATTTTCACCCATTCTCGTTAATCTTCTTCTGGGGCAGCTTAGAGTTATGCTTTTTGTCCCAGACATTACAGTATTTCTTCATAAGCATTCTTTGTTTCCCTCCAGTCAAAGGTGCAACTGCTGGTTGTTTTTACCTTACTTTCAGGCAGGCCAGTCCTGCTCATAATTTATGCCTAGGGCCATGTCCTAATTCTCCAACAAATATGTTTGGGTTTTCAGTTTTGCAAGAATTCATCCTACATCAGGACTTAATTTCACAAGGACTGCTCTTCTTATCCTAGTTGCAATAACCCTTTTTGTTAGCACCCTAATACACTATTAGCTAGCCTCATATACTGCAGTTCTCAGCATCTTCAGAAGTCAAAACTACCAGCCCACATACCCTCATTTACCCCAGTTTCTAGAGGAAACTTGCCATGCACATTAGCATCCTTTCCCAAGCTGTTGTATTCAGTTTCTCCAGGATATTGCATCATTTACAAGTTGTGATTTTCTGTTTGAATTTCATAGTTTCTTACATACTTCCTTTTAATAAGTGTTGCAAGCTGATTATTACAGACACCACACTCCTCTAGTTCTTCAGGCACATTTACTATACCTTGGAGCTTCATCCAGAATGCTTTCTTGCTTATAGATCCACTTTGCTTGCAGTTTCTGAACCATTCTGATTGTGATTTCCCTTTGACAGATAATACAGTGCTTCTGAAATTCAGGATCTGTCCTTTTTATTCCCTAGGCTACTTCTACTGCCTAAACAGTGGAATACTTGTACTCAGAATTTAAAGTTAATAAATTCCAACTAAATGCTGAGGAGCTCCTCTTTCAAATAATAAAATATTCATTTGTTCCCACTGACATATTAAAGCATACCAAAGAGGCATTTATATTGATTTCCCATTAGCGAAAGCTCATATTAAAAAAAGTGGATCATATTTAATCTGATATTTTCTTTTAAAACTTTGAAAATGATGGCTGACCTGTGTGAAATGAATATGATAACTGAGAATGCCATATTTTGAAAGTTATCAAGATAATAATCATTTGATTTGAAAACACTTGTTGTTAAAACACTTCAGATGGCTGTTCGTGTTAAATAAAGCAATTCTCCCTTGAAATAGAAGATACTTTTCTTTGAGTGCCACACTTCAGACAAACAATATGGTCTTGGGTGAAACTAGTAGCTTTTGATAGAAATTTCTCACAAAACTCAAAAAAGATTCATCACTGCTGAATGGAATCCTCTAGAAGAAATTCTTACAAAAACAGTTCTAAGACACATTTGATCTAGCTTGTAAAGTTGTTAGAACTTTATTCATAGCAAAATTTAGAAAAATGTAAGAAAATAAGAGTAAGCTGGTTACTTCTGTCAGAAAGAAAAAAATTACTAAAACTAATTCAGAAAGGATCCTGCATGCCATATCCAAAACCATGATCCAGAGTCCAAACTGAAGATAACAGAGAACAACAACTTCTCCTGAGCAAGGTTTTCTGATTGTACACCAGAACTCAGCAGTTACCTTTCTAATACTTGGAAACCTACTTTCTTAACAAGAGCTGAAGGAAAAATTTCATGACTCAAAGGTTGATAGCACGTGACATGCTAGCACGTTCTACACCTGCTGGAGTGTAAAACAAAACAATCCTTATTCACCTCAGCCTTCAGCATTTCTTTCAAGAAGCAGTGCAAGTTTGATGATGACTGCAGCTATATTAGCTGCTTTAATTCAGATTAAGCATGCACTTACAAAGTAAATCTGATCCTCTTCAATTGTCATGCTTTTGTTCGTACAGTGGAGCAACCTGAAACTAGAAATTCACCCTAGGAGCCTTCCTAACAGCTGCCCCAACAGCTAACTGGATATTCAATCCACTGCACTTCAGTTATTCTGGAGTAGCCCCCCCCACAAGATATATATAAAGTGAAATCAGGCAGAAATCAAACAGAATCAACTGTTTTACTCTACAGATCCGTTCCTACCGTGCCACACAACTTGCTACTACAAACAAGTCTGTAGTCATAGATGTGTTTGTGTTTTTATGTACGTATAATCACAGTCATCATCCCTGCTCATTAAAAAGTACTTACGATACTTAGGAGATAAAGTGCAATCTTCTTGTTAGGGTGTTGTTTTGCACACACTGCAAACTGGTTTCACTGACAGATGAATTTCATTGTGGACACCTTTACAAAAAGGATGGAATATTTCTTCTATGCATCAAGAAAAAGAGAACTTAGGGAAACAAGCGTGACAGGAGGAATGACACATAAATAAGGCTATAGGCTGTATTCTATTAACTCATACATTCTGCATAAAATTGGGTAGCATGGGCTGAGCGTAATTCCAGTGAAACTCCACAAACTAAATACTAAGATACTAAATACTTAGAGATTGTAAAATATCAGGCTGCTGTAGTGTTTTATGGTTCTCCCTCCAATGACTCTGCATCATAGTTAGAAAAGCAGAGTTAATCCGGTTGCTGTGCCTGAGACAAGGTCATATGTTGAGAAGACTGCATTTAATTTTTAAGGCCAGGACAGCAGGGTAGTGACATGTGAATTCCGTATTGAGGAAAGAGTTCCAGACACAGCCTTCAGCAAGTAAAGTGATGTGCACTGTCTTTTTAGATAGGAAAGAGATATTCCTTCTGGATATCCTGAAACCTGGACAAACCATCAATTCTGACTGCTACATTACAATGCTGAATAAACTGAAGGCTTGAACTTCCAGAGTCAGGCCAGAGAAGAAATAACCTCTCTTAATGCCAGGCCCCATATCAGTTTGAATACCATGGAACACATTGCCACTCTTAACTGGACTGTCCTACCCA
Organism: Chrysolophus pictus; assembly: GCA_037305975.1. Classification (NCBI taxonomy): domain Eukaryota; kingdom Metazoa; phylum Chordata; class Aves; order Galliformes; family Phasianidae; genus Chrysolophus; species Chrysolophus pictus. Next base: position 7,571,235 of record CM074580.1, read on the forward strand.
TCATGTGTCTGTATTTGGCACCTTCTGACTTCTATCTTCAGGCCAATGAACAAACTGCCTTTTACAAAGAGGGTGGTGACTACGTTGAAAAGTAGTGTTTTGTAGCTGAGAATTTGCTCCATCAAACGGTGTTATTTAGCTCTTTGCATCTGTTGTATTTTCAATGGAAATAAATAGGACGCATTGATTTTGGAGCTACCTACCTGCTATGACTTTAAATCTAAGGACACTTTTGTAGAGATGCTGCAACATTTGAGTTAGTTCTGCTGTGTGTGTGCTTTTTTGTTTGTTTGTTCTCCTGGTCTAAAGGGTGGGTTGTCTTTTTTAAAGCATTTGCTTTCCTCTAGTAACAAGTGACAGTGCTGGGCACTTTTTTTTATCCAGAAAGGAGAGAAGTAGCTGGAATGTCAGTTTTTTTTAATTCATTTTGATCTATACAACTTATTATGGATAGAAAGCTGTATAGCTGATGTAGCTCCCTACATAAAAGACTACAAATCATATCCACAAGAAGAGTAAACTGTACATTGTGCGTTATTATTAATGACAAAACTCAATACTAGAAACAATGAATGACTCTGTGCTATGTGCAAAAGAGAAAATAGAAGCCAGTGAAATGGCTACCTGGATATCTGTACAAGTCATGCTGTATTCTGAGCACTAATGTTACTTTTCTCAAGGAGATCATGAACCACATTCTTAGTAGGAAGAAAAGAAATGCCTTCCCATTCATAAAGATGACTCAGAAAATGGTTCTGCATGTCATAACATATGTTCCTGTAACTCCTGACAGGGTTTATACATTTCAGCTCCTTTCCCACTGACTAAGTCATCTTATTAGCTTAACAGCAGTTTAAGTGCAAGAAATTTCCACCATTAGCATGAACCACAAAGCATTCACCTAGATAAATGCAAATATTTTGTATATGCATTTGGTTTTATAAAATTAAGACAAGATGATGATACAGGAAAAACTCTATCATGAAATTTATACATGAATGCATTATGGCCTTATGTGAGAAACTAAATAGATACAAAGTGTCTTTCTTTATTGTAATTTAAACCTTTAAGCAATTAATGTGCTTCTGTCCGTTTGGTTTGTATATGTGAGCTTCAGACTTGTGCTTTCTTTCCTACCTAGAGAAAGAAATTAGAATTATTCTGCTCCAAGATGGGCTCTAAACTAATAATTTTGATGCAGGGTGCATGCAAAGCTGTACAACATTTCCTAGTGTTATTTCACTCTCATCTCTGCTGTGCCTCCTACTACCTGTTCCCTCTACATGCTAGATTAGAAATATGTAATAGACAATTAATACTTTCATGCCATGAAGTCTGTGTGACTCTTTACTGCAGACAGAAGGACAGAAAAGACACGAGGAAAGAGAAAACAGCTGGGTAAATAAAACAGAAACAAGCATAAGAGAAGCCATACTGTTCAGTAAACTCCAGTCTGAGACACAAGGATAGCCAGGCTACAGGATGCCCTGAGATAGTATTCTGAAAAATGGTTTAGAAGCAAATCTAGAAAGCATCAGTGAAGAAATGGCATCAGCTTCTCAGTATTTGTCATTTAAGTAATTCATGCAGAAAAAACTGTGGAAAGTATTATGAAAGATAATCAATAAAATTATTGTCAGAGACAGTACTGCAACAGATTGATGTAATTAAAAACATTACTAGTAAAAATAATCTAGTCTGTACTCCTCACTCTTCACAAAGGTTTCTGAAAAGTGATTCTTGGTTAATTAAATCTGTAATTCTACAGATAAAACTATGAAAGCTGGAAACACTCCAGTAAATATATACCTTCCATTTACATTTTCTTTGAATAAGGCAATCAGTGTAACAACTCCTCTAACGTTAGAGCTACTAATGGAGCAAATATTAATACTGGAGATAGTTAATACTGGAGATAGACAACCAAATTCTGTTGCAAATTCCGCGTGCAAAAGTGTCTGGATGAAAAAGATTTGTGTATGTTGAGGTAAGGAGATGTTGAATACACTCATAAGCAGCATACACTTTTTTTTAAACACCGCACTAACTTTTTTGGGACTTCTGGAAATGCTTTCCCATTTTGGTATGTATAAATGAGTCAGTGTTTTAAATTATTGCAGGCAGAAAAACTTAGCGCAAGGAAAATCTGTTTTAAAGTGGTTAGTGGTTAATCCTAGAGAACCAAAGTTACTCCTAATACTAGATTTTGCAGGAAAATATCCAATGTTGGAACCACAGTAAGCACATATTCTTAATTATTGTCTCTGTGTACTTTTATTCAGAAGGACTGTCACACTAAAGCTAAAAAAAGCAGCTGTTGAGGTCATTCCAGTCATGAATGAATACTTTCTACAGAATTTTCTAGAATTTCTCATGTTGCAATCTTCAAGTTTCAGCTTTCTTTTCTTCTCTACTGGGCTTAGCGTGAACATGTAGAAATATTGACTCTAAGAATCTGACATCTTGATCTTCATCATGAACAACTAGGTAAACTACTTTACCTTAAACTGGAAGAGCCTGTATGAGCAGAGACTTCATCTCAAGAAAAGGAAGGGAAGGAATAAAGAATGGTATGTTGCAATAAGTTTTACTCTAGTATGCACCTAGAAAGGGACAAGATGGATCCTATATAGTTGTCATAATACAGGAGAAAGGACAGAAAAACAGAATTTAGGATGACCATTATTACGAAAACTAGATAAAGCTACTCACTTCCTAAGAGTAAACCTAAACTTCAGATTTATCAGGAAGACAGTCCTGGTGTCTGGAATCTTCCTTTACTTTCTTCTTAAAGAAAATATTCCTGTGCGTTACAGCTGCCTGTGGCAGAAGAAACTGGAAAAGAATATCATGACCAAGAAAGCCTTTTACTGGTGAACTATACCTTATTTAGAGACATCTGAGAAGAAAAATTCAAGAGTAAAATGAGGTGCTGGTTGAAAACAAAACACAAAAGAAGAGTTTACAGCATTTACAAATTATATAAAAACTTGCTTCTGCACAAAGACAATGTAGATTGTAGCAGTGTGAAGGAGAATGCTGAGCAGAAATATGCTGATACAGACCCACACAAACCATGCAATCAACACTGGAATTCACTGGAAAAAAAATATTGGCTTCACTCTGAAATGCCAGAGGTATGAACCCTGCATCCTGAACTAGTTTGCAACACTCACAGACCACATTTGCATACCCAGTGATGGTGGAAATCATGAAGACACAATTCCAGCACAAGAGCAAGAATGGGATGTCTGGTATTTCTGTGATGATATCTGGTTCTTCTACTTCCCCATTAGAAAAAGGACTTCTAAAATGAAGGCCCTTCGCACAAAGTTGCAGCATAATTTCCAAGGTTTTGAGGAAAATAATTAGTACTTTTGTCTTGTACTTTGGTTTGTTATGCCGGCTTATTACCTCGCTGGAGCTGATATTACTCAACCATGAAGATATTGTTTAAATGATGCTCATTACATGGTTTAAAGGTTCACAGAATTTCCACCTTTGTATTAAAAAATTACAGTTTCAGTAAAATTTCTTCCTAGAACTAAAAGTAATTTCCTAATACAATCTAGGGAATATCAGTTATCTGTAATGAACATATGGTACATTGGTATGCATTCTACCAAGTTATTTTCTTGCTAATTTGAGAGGACTAATGCTGATTTTGAGAGAATAATGAAAACTGTAATAATACTAACGGAACTCTTAAATGTCAATGCGAGAGCACCACCTGGAGGCAAGTCACACACCCTGCACAACGCAGAGCACACACAAGATTCAATAAATTGACGAACTCCTTTTGAATTTAGCTCAAGAATTCTTTGAAAAAATAATTTCAGATTTCTGTAGATTAAGGGATTTATTTTTCTCCAATAGTTATTGAAATTGAATAAATTGGTGTGAAATCTGACCAACTTTTGCAAGAAGTAGGATCAGAAAAATAAACTGTCAGAAACATGTAATCATTAAATGGCAGCCATGGTTGAAGAATGATGCAATCTTTCTTCTTGTTTTCTGGAAACATGATTACAGTAGCTCTGTATACTGAGAACATATGATACTTGTCCAAGACAGTTAACACCAAGATTTCATTAAGCAGCAGTCCGTACTGGAGTACACCATTAGCATCCGAGTACATTTAGGTATCACTTCATATTTAATAAAATCTATTTGCTTCCATTGTAACCATTTGTGGGGCTGTATTTATTTTGTTGTTGTTGTTAAGATCTAATAGGGGATAATGGGAGTTGTTAGGTATTTGATGTCTCGATAGCTCTCTTGCATAGGCACATCAGTTGTAATCCCGCTGAAATTGTGGAGCGCCTTGCAATTAAACTGAAATTAATTGGAAATAATGCAAGCATCCTGTGTCACAAACTTACTATTTAGGACGACTGGAGATGTTTATGACTCCAAAGGGAATTTTGATTTTTCACTGTGAGACATCTTAAGTAATCTACCTAAGAAAGAAACACAAGATGCTAGAATACATAAAAAGTCCGTGGAAAATTATGTATATGTGCTTCTGTTTTTCTTGATAGACACTGAGCCTACTGTCTTCACAACTTTCAGATGCATCCACATGACACAGAAATAATTCTAAAGAATGCACTGCTGTTGTAGATTTATCCCTTTAAAATGGGCTGTGTGGTATCACAGAGTATAACTATTTCTCTGTCATGCAAGAAAATCAGGTTTGAATTCAGTTCTGCATCCTAGATTTACTAGATTCCATTTTCACAAAGGTGTTCTCATCTTGGAAGATGTGCATAAAGCTAAAATATAATTAAAACACATGAAACAGTCCTCATGAAATAGCTGTTAGTTAATATTTAGTTTTAGTGTAATGATATCAGTTCCTGAGGTAATTACTTCTTTCTTTCAGAATCCTATTCTAGATGCTTTCAGAGTCATACATAATATGCTTATTTAAAAAATATTTCCAAATTAATAAATACTCCGAAATACATTCTTGTACAAGTGTTTGCAATTAACAAATTAGTCTATGCCTGTTGTCTAGCCCAGTGAAAGTGTTATCTTATTCTGATAGGTTTATTCACACCAACTATATTACAGATAGCTCAACTCACACTAGCATTGGTAAGAACATCTTCAAAGAGGTTGTTACTGTGCTACAGTAAAACTTGTGCCATCAGGCATTCATTACGCTTGTTATATTAAGTAGCTGGAAAATAAGTAGCCGAAATGTGCCCATCCACACTGCATCTGAATCTTCACCTAGCTCTGCAAACAAGCCCTAGATAAAGATTTTATGACAATGCACTCTACTTTATAAAATCTTCAGTCCCAATGATATTATAGCAATTCTCAATGGCTATGAGGATTCTTCTTTCCAGTTCTCTATTCCAGAGCCCTTTCAACAGTCTACTTCTCACTCTTCCTGCAGCTCCATTCCCTTCTACATTTCTCCATTCTTTTTAACTTTTACTACTTTACTTAAGGGTAAATTGCTGTAAGAAATATTTAAAAGTGACCAGAAAAGAACCTTCTAAAAACCGTAATTATGCCTTTGTTTCCTCACATTGGCTGGAAAAAAAAAAAAAAAAAAAAAAGGCCCTTTTTGTTCTCAAGTGAAGGAGTTCTTTTCTCCACCTCCTTCTTTCCCACCCCTCACTTGATTTTACCACCTTGTCAGATCTTGCTCAACTTCTTCCTGGAGATAGGTGTGTTCCCTTTACTTGGCCATGCATAGTACACACAGGCAGAGGGATGACAAATCTCAAACAGCAATTTCCTTCAGCTGGTTCACTAGTCACAGAGGTTAAACAAGAGCTGAAAGAACATTTTAATGAACATTCAGTGAGAAAAATGCATCTGTAACCACCTACTTTCTTCTCTGGGGCGTCACTTTCTTTTTTTGTCATCATGAAGTTTCCCAGGATATGTAAGTTCTTAGTTTTACTATTAAAATATTCTTTACACTTAGTACTTTTAGAGAATCACAGAATGGCCAGGGTTGGAAGGGACCTCAAGGATCATGAATCTCTAACCCGCCCACCACATGCAGAGCCACCAACCTTCCCATTTAATACTAGACCAACTGTCCATGCAATTGAACACCTCTAGGTATGGGGCATCCACAACTTTTCCGGGCAGCCTGTTCCAGCACCTCACCACTCTCTCTGTAAAGAACTTCCTACTAAAGAGAATGAAATCTGAGTGGACGTGAAATATTTTTTCTTTTAGGTTCACATCTGGAATTGATGCAATCTACAAACAGCACCTGTACTGTGTCAAATGTAGCATATGTTCTGTACAGATCAATGGGATTTAGCTTCCTGTTAAATTACATGAATCCTCTAAAAACAGAACACACTTATCTGAACACCCTTTCCATAATGATATAATTTTTTTGAAATTTCACCTTCAAAGATGGAGGAGGCACTAAGAGTTAGCTTTTACAGTACTGGTTTGCAACGCTCTTCCCTTCTTTGTCAGAGTGAGTACCTGAACTGTCAGAGGCACAGTACTAACTTGTCAGAACATCACAAAATGCAGCTGAGGCCACTCCTTCCAAGTCTAACAGATGACAAAGTTAGTTTTGAAAGCTGGAGAAGAGGGAAGGATTTTCTGAGATTGCAGTTAAAACATTACTGAAGTATAATTACAGGTCTAATGATATCAGAAGATAACTGAAACAACAGATATTCTAAGGAGCAGGTGATATATCCTGGAGGATATATGTAGATCTTCCCAGGGAAATCAACATAAGAGACATAGAATTAAAATTTGACTCTTGTTAAAAATAAGGAACTCTTGGGGTATTTGGTTATTGTTTGTTTGCTTTGCTTTAGCACTAGAGGAACTAAATAGGAAAATTACGTTAGCACTGATCAATGGTTCTCAAGTCTCACATGTTGGAACTCATGATACAACCAAGTCTAAAAAAGGTGAAACAATCAAGAATTTTTTGAAATGCTTACGTGTTTTAAAATATCTAAAGTTTAATTTCCATGAAACCATGTGATTATTAAGAATAAGGAACAGCTTAATAGATATAGTTTGTTCTCATAAGAAGCTGATATTTGGAGGTACTTGACTTTGGAGGTAAAGACTGTATTACTGTCTTGTAACACTGACATAAGAGCTACTGGATGAATAAATTATGATGGGAATAGATATTATTACATCTACTTGTTATTTATACTTTCATTAACTCAAATATCTACAAGTTCTGTGTATGTAGCATCAGCCTGTCTTATGTTGATTTATCCTGTCTACAGATTTCATGCTCTGCAGCTGATTACAAATGTTTGTATTCCTGATTCATGAAGCTCAGTACGCTTAAGAGAGATATCTAGCTGGGAGGAGGATTGAACAGGTAAGGTGGTAACATCCTAAAGCATTCCCTCTAAACTTGTTAGAGTTCATCTCTCAGCTCTTAAAATGACAGAGATCAGCTATGCCACTTTCCAGATTCAACCTTTCTATAGCTAGAAGTATACTGATTTCATCAGAATTACTCCAGGGTTAACTTGGCCCCATTTCTCTTTGTTAATATAGGAGTGGCCATGAGAGAGTTCTGTCACACAGTATTGTTTACTTAGTGAATTGTTCGGATAATTTTCTCTGGAGGAGGTATTTTGTTTATCTCCTTTTGTCTCACACATATCAAGGACTTGGTTTGCAATTATATGAGTGAGCCATCACATATTTTTGGTTTCAACATTAGGACCAAACACATTCACTGTACTACTGCTGATAATTCAGCCACACTTTTTTTTCAAGAAGGCTTTCTCTGTCTCCCCACGAGAGGGCAGGTTTGCTAACAGAATACGTACACACAGCACCGTGCCCACACCAAGTGTTTGAACAGACGCCGCTTTATGCAAAGAAGATAAGAGTCTTCCCCAAACGTACCTGTTTTTCCTCCTCATTTCCTCAGCAAGTAAAGCGCTGTAATTGTTGGTAGCGGGGCTCTCTGAGGAAACTCGCAAAGACTCAGTGCTTGAGAAACAGTACAGATAATATAGAAAAAGACCTGACAGTCTATTTAAGAGGGCCACTTATGAAAATTTGGTCCACCTAATTTACATTGAAGGAAGTCACTGCCACTGAACTCTTGAAATTGTTGTCAGAACTCTTCTGACAACAGAACTCAGAAAACAGGAACATCAAATGTATTACAGTCTGTGAGCATACACCAAATCACCAGAAAAGCATTACCATGCTGCTCCTATTCATATGTGTGACTTAGACAGTATGATAAGTTCAGATGACACCTCCTACCACGTCATGTTTTGTTGGTTTGTTTTTTCATGATTCTAGGAGATATATCCCAAGAAATCAATTAGCTGTAGAGATGTAATGATAACACAACGCAAGGAAAATGCATGCTTAGCAAAGAATGTTCTTTGTGATACATCCATCTCAGCAGATCTAGCCTTGATTACAAACATTCATACTAATAGTGTAGTTTTAATTACACTGAAGTACTTATTGTTGAGATGCTGAAAATGCATTAAATTATCTAAAGCTTTTCAATTTGAATGCTTTGCCTGTTCTTGCTGAACCTTCCCATTAAGAGGTAATGATTTTTTATGAAATTTGTCAAAGCCAAGTTGTAGGCAAAGTACAATAACAAATGAGGTAAAACACGTAAATTAAAAAAACATTTAGACACACAGGTACTCTTTCCTTTCATATAAATGCTTTTACAGCATCTAGATTATTTTTCTTTGATGGAAACAGAAAGTGAGGGGACAAATCCCCTGAGAGAATTCAATGCTTAAGCAGATGACAGCTTTTGACATGTGATATTCTTAGGAATACAGGAATAACTAAATCAGGTCATATTCAAAGTCCATTTTGTCTTCTCTGTTGCATAATCAATGAATATACAGATGCTATAGTTATGAAATATACCAGAGAGTTTAGCTAAACAGATTATTACACCAAAAAAGAATAGACAGAGTGCTTACCCGTATCCTAGGCTCCAGAGAAGGGAACTCCAGAAGAGATCCTACCCTACTGGTAGTCAGCTCTTCAATGGGTCTAGGAGAGGTGCAGCCAGGCTCCATCCCTTCCGGCAGCACAGGTGAATTGCCTTCACCTGTGCTCCTGTGGCTGACTCATTGCTCACCTCAGGTGATCGATCAGAGGTTCAGGCAGTGATTCAGCAGTTCCCATACATCCATCTACTACTTTGTTAACATATTTAGATAATTCTGAAGGAGAATGGAGGAAGTATCTTCTTTGTTCATATTATTTATTCTTGCAATGCTTTCTTATTCCATTTTAATTATTAGGGCCACTAAAGTACCTAATAAAGCTTATTATTATACCAGATCATCCAAGTAGCCTTTTTCAAAGATTGAAACAATAGCTTCACTGTCCTCAGGAACAGAGACCATTTCTACTGAATGTCTCGTTTATTGTAAACAAAACTAAATACTTCCTTTAGCATTTTACAGAACGTATTTCTTTCTCTAGTTATTAAACTACTTACTGTGTAAATTAACGACATTTGAAGTGCCTAGATCAGATTTCTTGAAAAACTAACTGTATCATCAGGCTCAAAAACCTGTGGATAATGGTCAACAGGAGGTCAATTACAAGTGAAATTTCTCAGGGGTCTACTTAAGGCCCTGTCTTGTTTCATAATTTTACAAGTGACCTAAAAGATCACACAGAATGTGCAATTCTGCAAGCGTGTCAGTGACACCAACCTGGGGAGTTGAGTCAATAACTCAAAGGCAGCCTTGCCAATAAGAAGAACCTAACATTAGAAGAATGAGTGCACAGGAACTTCATGAAATTCAGCAATGATAAACAAAGTCCTGTGCTCGAGATTGACCAATCCCTTGGACTGACTGTCTAGAGAGAGCAATACTGCTGAAAAAAAAACCTCAGGGTCCAGGTGGCCAGTGAGCTAAATGATTCAGCAGTAGGCTGTGGCAGCAATGAAAGCTAACTGTATACCATACAATACCAACAGCAGCTAAGGCAGCAGACTGAGAGGAGTGATTATCCTCCGTAAACCAACACGTGCTAACTCGACCGCACCTGGGATACTGTGTCCAGTTTTTGGCCCATAGTACAAGAACAATGTTCAGGTTGATCAGATCCAATAGAGGACCACTACATGGTTCAGTGGCTTGAAGAAGTTAGCTTTTGAAGTTGAGGGAACTGAGCTTGTTCAGCTTGGAAAAGGTTTAAAAGGGCCTATTAACAGCCTCTCTGTACCTAAGAGGAGGATACCCAAAGGAGAAAGTCAGGCTTTCTATCACAGTTCAGTTTCTCTGAACTGTGAGAGAATGAGAAATAATGGTTATAAACAGAAAAAGGTGAAATTCTGACTGGGTTTAAGGAAAAAATGTTTATTCTAAAGGGTAATTCAACTCAGAAATGGGCTGCCTAGAGAGTTTCTGTGATCTTAGTGAATGGAGATTTTCAAGACCTAACTGGATAAACCCTGAGCAACCTGATCTGAATTCACTGTTGACAACGCTTTGAGGAGGTGGTTGGACTGCAAGACCTAGGAATGACATGGAAACAAAGTAGCCAAAAACCTTTTTCAAGAATGTTATATGGACAGTATTGAGAACATTAAAAAAATTGAAAAGCCCTTTATATTGCTTTTTGGTCTGTACTCAAAAATAGAAAAGCAAGATGTTCCTTAAGCAACACAAAATACTGATGTGATAGAATGCAGCCATGCAGGCTGAGGGACACCTGTGTTTCATTGTTTCAGAAGGAACTTGCTTCACTGTCACAGAAGGACTAGGGAATAAGTAAATGCCTGTAACAAAGTACTTATCATAGTTGTGTGGTGAGATAATACAGAAAAGCGTTTTACTACATAGAGGTGGAATTGGCACCAGCAGTAACAGCTGTCAGTGGGAGGCTTCCCAGAAATCCCAAAAATTACAACCATTCCATTCAGTATTTGTATTTTTGTGAAAAGCTTCCGTTTCATGCTTCAAGAGACTAGCTATAAATTAAGCAGAACAATGTGTATTCCTATTCCTTCAGAAACATGCAAGGTAACGTGCCATATGACAGATCATAAATTAGGAATAAAAACCTCAGGAGACACCCACAACAGAGATGGATAAAATTGTGATGGTTGATGGAAAGAAAGTAAGGATGGAGGGCATACAAATAGAGTGAAAATCTAATAATATCCAAGAAATATAAAAAACACCTTGCAGATTGTGTAATATCTCTATGATGATGAATATAAGGAAGATGAAACTGCAGCTCTACTGAAGCAGGAAGTATATCACTTGTAAACACTGCATAAACAGAGCAGTAAGACTCACAGTCCTGTGATCTGCACTGCTCTCTGGAATGCAGGACTCCATATACTAAACACACTCAGCTTTTGGTTTCTGCAATGATCATGTTGTATAGCATGAACCACTCTTATAAGAAAGTATCTCCACTTACATGTAGCAGTGGACAAAGTTGGCACTAGTATTTGTTATAGTTCTAGGCAGATTTCTGATTTCTGTTTGCTCCTCTGTAAAATGGATAAAGTGACTTCTCTGAAAGATAGTATGAGAATTACCATGAGCAAGAGCCCTCTTCCAGCATTAGTGGTAACATTCCCTGCTAGTAAAGTATTCCTTACTGGAAGGATACCACTCCTCTAAGTATATCCTTAATGTGATGAGGTCATATTTGAGCACGTGTGTCTTCAGATCTGCTCATTCCAATGCAGTGTCCCCTCTTTACATTATTAGGCAGTAGGCCACTGTAGCAATGGAGTACATTACAGCTACCACCTCCTTAAGCTGAGCAGTACATAAAATTGCATGTATTAAAGACTCCTGTGGTATTCTGCTTGCAAATCTTTTCAGGATACAAGTTCATTAGAGAAGACCCTTCGAATTTTGGAGAGTTAGTATTTGATCCAAGAATGACATTTCCACTTACAATACACTAAATGACCAGACTGGTACACAGTTCCTCTTTTAGAACTCCAGAAGCAGGTCTTCTCTAATGTACTTCTTCAATAATATTGCTTTTCAGAGAAAGAAATATTTATCTAGGTTCTATTATAAAATTAAGTCCAAGGACAATCTTGAAAATGTGCATGACTCAGAAGGAATATTTCCCCTCCCCCCCCACATAACTCAGCCAAATGCATCCAGCCTGGTGTGTACAGGGCCCTTTTAGCCCTAACTAACTTTAAAATCTGCATTACAGATCTGCTCTTCTTTTTAAATGCACTTTAACAAACATCTGCAGCAAAATTCCAAATCCTCAGATGTCAAGAATTAGCATTGCTCTCTCGAATTAGTACAGTTATGTCAGCTGAACAACTGCCCCAGTGAGTACTGAATGTAAGCTAGAGGGATGCACAAGTTGTACAGTGGTGCATAGAAAAAACAGTTTGCAGAGGGAATGATTATGTTTAGAGAGCTGAGTTATGTAATTTATCTATTCTGGGGACTAGCTATCCCTGAAGTTCTGAAAAAGGTAACTGGGATGGGCTATTTATAGAGTTGGTTCCTATAGTTACAGCACAGATGCTAGCATGCAACAAGAACAGTTAGCTCAAGTTCCTAAGATGTACAGAAGAGGTGACTTAATATTCTCACGTATATTTATGTATCTCATGGATACAAAGAGACTTTTGAGGTCCAAGATGCTAATATTGTCTCAGTGCATTAATATGTCCTACTTTCTATTAGCTTTTTTCTAACAGTGCCTTTGCACTGCTTTTCAGGTCATTTGCATTAGAGATTCCCTGAGACTCCTTTTAAAGAAGTCTCTCTCAGTGCACACAAGAGGAGAAGGGGCACTAACCTTGAGAGCAGTAATGCAGACATTTCCTAAATTCTTCCTATCTTAGATTTCACAAAGGATGCTAGGGATGATGGCTTAGGATCCCTCCTTTATATTTGCAGTAGTATAGTGTAGGTTATGGATTTGGCTTTAAAAAAAAAAAAACTTCACGTTTTTCTGTTCTTAAATACTGAAAAACAGTCAAGAAAATAGAATTTGGTAGTGAGCAGTAAGAAGAGAGAAAGGAGTCAAGAGGAAGAAAGTTACCTGGCTAAAGCCTGTTTTTAACATAGGGGTGGTTACCACAAAAAACACCACTTCAGGGTCAGGAATCCATAAAGATGAGGATGGCCATTTTAATATGGCAAGTGATGAAGAACCATGGATAGAATTGGTTAATTCTCACCTTCACTTGACTATGCCAAGAGATAGGAATATCATAAAATAAAACTGAAAGTATGAGAAAGTGACAGCAGAAATACAGGATTAAGTCCTTTGTTACTCAGTATTCTGTATTGTCTACACATTGCAAAGCTAATTAAATTTTGATTTATTAGTACCATAGTTAAAAATGCATAATAAAAATGACAATGTGATACACAAAAGTGCAGATCTTGGCCTTTTACTAAAAGCCTGGAAAACTGAGATGAGTAGTCTGAATTTCAGGTGGAGGGAGAGAAGCAGTCTGGGAATATATTTCAGAAAAGTATAAGCAGAGAAGTAAATAGTTTAACAGGAAAATAATCTGTACAATTTGGTGACAGAGAAGAAATATGCATGCATTCCTTGCATGTCAGCAAGGAAGATCCAAAGGACATAGTGAACCAGTATAATCCACTTTATTGAAATAACCTCTACAGTTAGCACTAACATTCTTCTCCACTGAAGATGATAGCAGAAGAGTCTAGGGTGATGATCTGTGAAGCTAACATTTTTATCTTCTTTTGTAGCTCACATAGAGAAACAAATAAACAAAAGCAAGTAACCATTAAGCACCAAGACTCTGAATCTTAATGTGGCATTTTATCTTAGACTACATTGCAAATCCAATCACAGAAAAGAATGCAGTAAAAAGCAGAAAAGTGACTGATGCTCAACACATACAATGGGCTAGACTTCTTTATAAACAATGTTATGAGAATTACAGTAGGAATTTTATGTTAGTACTGGTATCCCAGGATGGTTTAAAAAGAAAAATGAGTTTTCAGAAAATTACTGGTCAGTATGGAAGAACTAAAAACACACACAGAATGCAAATAAATAGTATTCAAAATGTCTCTCAAGTTCAGTAAAAGAAATATAATAATTCAAGAATTTGACATTGACAACTGTTAATATCACGCTAATAATTTAGTGAAAAGGAAAGATTAAATAAAGAAAATATGATTCCTTCATAGCACAGTATATATAAAAGACTAAATGTATGAATATATCAAAGGAGTACTTGAAGAAACTTCATGTAAAAACAATTGAGTACAAAGTGAGCTAATCTTTAATAAGGCTTGTTATCTATAAATTTTCATTTGAAGGATGTGATTTCTGGGCCATAATTAGTATCTCAAATAGTGACAGACTTTGTATACAATACAACAAATGTTTGTCCTTAGTAACACCATTACTAGAGGGTCTGCATCTTGCAAGTTTGCAAGCACCTAACACAGTATTTTCTTTTGTAACCCAGATAAACTTATGATTTTTTCCAGTTCTCTATTTTTCATGTTTTTCAGCTCACTATTGACCTGGATTTTTTCAGGACATTCAGAAGATTGAAGGAGAAGTCTGAAATGTTATTCTTTATTTGTAAATTGAACACATCATTCTCATGAGATTTCATCAAGCTCCAGATCGCTTACCTGGATATTATCTGCTCATCTGCAATGACTGCAAAAAAATACGGGAATACGAACTTGAAACGTCTTGAAAATACGTGGCTGCCTGCAGAAAAAAAATTCAGATCTTCATTGTTCCATACTGTTTCATCCTAAGTCTTCAAAGCTATTTTATGCAAAGCTAGTACATTATCTGTTACAAGCCTTGTTAGGTCAAAATCTCCTTCATGGGGGCTATCTGCAGTTTCCAGGCTCCTGCCTTTAGAATCCAGTGGATACTAATATTTAATTACTCAAACATTTTTTTAGAAGATGTCTTAATTGATTTTAAAACTATGACTTGTATAAAATGTGCACACATGTGCCTGAGTAGGCAGATGTATGCTCAAGTGACAGTTACTACATCTTAACCATCAGTGAGGTCCTTAAGCCTAGAAAAGGAGTGGTGGGGAATTCTAGATTCATTCCTGTACACAATACTAGACATTTTCCAAATATTTTCAGGGATTACTTATGCCCTCAAAACTGATCTCCTTATAGATTGTCAGGGATGCTATGTCAGTTTCTAGGATAACAAAAAAGAACATGAGCTCTCATTAGAGCTATGCTACAGTTCATGCTGTTACAAGGGAGCTTAAGCCTGCATCAAGTATTTACAGCTAGTAATAGGCCAATCAACATTCTGGCCTACATGTGAGTATGTGTCTGAATATATGTATATACATAATTCACTTTGGTATTGATTCCAAAAATCTGATGATCCAACAACAGTTTTGAGTTCTGTATCAGCTTCTTACCTACTGAAAAAGGTCATGAAGTACTGTATGGTTCATTAAAGCAGTGCATTCAGCAAAATATCAGCTATTATACTATGCCACTAAGTAATTATTGACTATAAAATAACTTACCAGAACATTTAAATCTGAACTAATATCTATACTCACATACACGATTATATAAATGTTTATATATTTAGTCTACCTAACAGGTATTGACATATTTCTAAGGAACTATGTGTTGAAACTAAACAAGGCTTTTATTACTGTCTGTGTTACACAATTGTACTTGTGTTACTGACCACTAAAACATGTCTCTGTAGAGAATAATATGCACATCATCTCCATGACTTTCCTTAACAACCATTTCAGCATTCCTCCTCACTGTTCTGGGCTGCTTCATCAAGCTTCAGATTTTTCTCATAAGAGAGAGATGAGGTAAGCAGGGCTCTCCATTTAGGCTTCAAAACAGCCATGTAATACTATATGAAATTCTATGCAGCCATAGTACAGGGTGGCATGCAAAGAACAAACACTCATGCATTCATAATTATGTCATCAAAGCCTGACATGTCCATGATAGGTCAATAGAAAAGTTCTTTGATAAACTGGATATCTGTTATGTAACTTGGATAAGTTACACTGAGAGCAAAAAATGGCATCCATTAGACACTTAATAAAAACTCCAGAAAAAACCTGGATCAAAGTGTCTAGATTATCACCTTAGGTAAGCAAGTATATTAAAGTCAGGTGGCTGGGACTGGACTCTAGCAGCTTCTGTTTTCTTTCTTTCTTTCTTTTTTTTTCTCCAGAGATATTTGCATTTGATCTGTCTTTGCCTAAATATCTGTAAAACAGAAACAATTATCATCAACTTTCAACTTTCCTTACAAAGAGATCAAGGAGAATCAGGAACACGATGACTCTCAGATGAAGAACACTATGTAACTGAATAAAGATTATTTCCAAATTCACACTTATCAGTAGCTGCAAAACAACACTGTATGAATGTGATAGGCCATCTTCAGATTTTCACTGAGGTCTGCCTGGTCTTTTTCTTGAATTTTATAATTATTATTTTTTAATCTAATTGGAAATTTGCATGTGGTTAAAGCTTAGATACAGGAACCCCAAAAGTGCCTGAAGATACCCAACATTGCTTACATAAATTACCAAACATGCTGCTGTGGTATTTGAAAGGCCACAAATCTTGTCAATCAAATCAAGTTCTAAACAGTTTACTGACTGTCACTTTGGATCTTCATTGTGTCAAGGCAAAACATTCCTCAGACACATTTAGAAAGGTTGCCTCACCAGTCATCAATTGTGTGTATCAATTGTGTGTATTAATTGTGATACCAATTGTTCCCTTGCTCAGTGATCTACTAATATTAATGCGTTTTCTCTGGAACTGCCCACTGGAACAAGCAAAGTAGCAAAGCTCTGATTTTGTAAATAGCATGGAACTAAATTGACCTCAGCAGTTATACTCTGAATCTCAGAGACAATTCTGTAGGAATATTAATACACCAGATTAGATGATCAGTTTGTGAAAATACTACTTAGTCACATACAGTATAATCCTAGAAAGGACTGTGTCTTCCAATCATATTCCAGTAATTTACCTTAGGATATGGTTAGTTTCAAGATGCAGTATAATATTTTTTCCTAACAAAACACATAGACCACACAAAGTAGACTGCACAGAATTCAGGATTTTTGGAATATGGCTATTGTTCAGCTATCTGGCTGTAAGATCTGTCTGCTTCCCACTTGTTTTCAGCCCCAGGTTCTGATTACATTCAGTGGTATCAAATCAAAGTAAAGTGGCATGCCTCCAGCAAACAAAGCAGCACAGATTTTTTTCATGCACAGTTGGTTTAAGTATCTGTACTATCTATGAGGGAAGGTCAGGGAGAGGTAGTCCTTTGATTAAGTCAAAGACTGATAAAGTCTTGCCAGAGGAAAAGGCTTTGGTCAGCTCTTCCCTCCCATACAGCATCTACAGTTTTTTAACTCTCTTCTTCAGTGCCCTTGTTTAATATCTGTAACACATGATGTCATAGAGAAGACATTACTTTAATAAGTTCTGGAATATATCACTATACTGTCTCATTTCATGTATAACATCCTATGGTTTTAGATAACAATTAATGAGAACACTAAATTCAAATTTAAGTTGAGACAATTTGCTGGCATACATGAAGAAATAGTCGCCAAGTCTGAACTAGAATCTTTCAGGCTGAAATGCAATAAAGCTTAAGTGTCATAGATGACTCGCTCTCACCTCTTTCTCTTCCAAAGAAAATGAAATTTCCACATTGATCATGTAGCCTATACACTAATTGTTTGCAATCAATTTCTAAATTGGTTGACCTTGCCCGGCAGATACCTGAAACATCTAATAGCTTAGTGTTCCTAAACTGTCCTGTTCATTCCTACACAGTTTTAAGCATTGACTGATGTTTTTCAGAATGGAAACACAGAATCCACTGTGGTTTTCCTCCTCTTGTTCCAAGAGAAGCAAAAACTGCCTACTGTAGGCTAGGCCCATTTGTAATCACTAGGAATGTACCCTCACTAGCAGAAAGTAATTTCCTAAAGAACGTGTTTATTTTTTTCCCCACCCACTATTCATATACACATTTCCACTTTCAAAGGATGATGAAATATTTTTTCATTGCAGAGATATTTTTGCATTGTTCCTTAAGAGTTTACCTACCTCTTTTTTTCACCACAATGTCTACAAATTTGGTCAGTCTTAAATCCCCTACTGAAGAACATTTCAGCAGCGTTAGCTCTGGTTATGCTCTTCCATTAAGCAGTGCACAAAAGTGATCTGTTTTTTTTTTTTTTTTTTAAGCAAAGACGCTTGAGGAAGAGGAAAAACTAAATCTGAACATAGATCTTCATCTTCCTGAAAAAACTTCAGCTGACCTTTATGGGGTGGATTCACAGTGTTCAAAGAAAAGTGTCCAGAATTACAGTGTTCTGTAGAATTACATTCATTCAGTCTATTATCTGTCATTCCTACATCTGACACGCCGTATTTAGTGAATGCAGATGACATGGGAGAAGTGTTTTCAAATAACATCATTTCTGGACATCAAGAATAGTAATTATCAAGTAAGTTATTTTTCTGCATAAACAGATAAAGCAGTTTTGAATTGTAACAAAGATTCTGTAATAACCATCACATGTTTACAAATGTTGTGGTATGCATTTTGAATGTGTACCATCTTCATTCTTTCTGTATCTTCTCTAATCTTAGGCAAACAGCGCAATTTTGTCTTCTATATTTTTTCACATGTGAATGCCTTCAAAGTATCAGGTTTAGTAATCTTCACTTGATATTTTAGATACTTGAGATTTTAGTATTTTTGAATAAAAATGCTATTAAATAAGAAATCCTATTTCCAAGTTGCTATAAAGACTAGGTATGCAGCAAACCAACCGGCTAAAGTTAAATCTCATTAAAAGGCATCTGCACTAACAGATTCTAAGTTGCCTGAAGTGCATTAAGCATCTTCCACTGTAATATCATACTGTGGTGTTTTCTCTGCCTCAGTTTTATGGGAAGCTCCAGCCTGGGCTCTCTTTCAGACTTGCATGTGCATTGTAAGGGATGCAACTGCAAGAATAAATCTGCAACTTATGTTTGCTAACACTTATTTTGCAATTGTCACTAATGGTTTGCTGCCCATTTTTGCTATCAATTGCTACCAAGTTACATGGAAACATTTTTTTCTCTATACAAACACCATATTTTCTAATGCTTGGCCTTTAGCTAAGGTTGTGCTGTCATCTGCTAGAGGTTCCAAATGAATGTCAGGCCTCTGCAAAAGCACTGCCTTGAGGATTTGCTTTAAAGGTTTTCCATATGTTTATGATGGTCAAAAAAATTTAAGCTTTTTATTATCAATTGTGTAGAGATTTTTCTAAATCATTTCCTGGCATGCCATGCCCATTGCATATTTTTACTCACTAAAGCATTCAGGTTAGTATCGCTAGTGGTGAAAATGGACATAAATCTCCTAAGAAAATGTATCTTCGCCATAAAGCTCTGTATACTTTGGTTTTTTGTGTAGCTAGAAGGAGTTTGACAACTGAATTATAAAGGAAGGCAGTTCCATCCTGATTTCTTAAACTCATTTAATTGGACTGTTTTTTTTTTTTTGCTTCTCACTTTACTCTCTACTGAGACAACTATGAATTTTTAGAATTTTTTTCCTTCCTTTTTCCACAACAATACCATCTGTGTAATTCAATACTCTAAAATATCTACTTTATCTGTATGTGAAATAATACAGCACAACATAGCATAATCTAAACATTATTCACTGTAAAAGCAACAATAGCTTCCAAATGGTGTATTTAAGTGTGCATTTCTGGCAAAATACTCTAGAACCCAGAAAATGCATATTATGTAGGGAAACTATATTGCAGCCAAAAGTAGTCTTTCTTTGTATATATGGGAATGTATTATTTAAACATTTTACTTCTTAGAATGTAGACAGAGTTCTATATCGCTTTTCCAAAATGTATGAAGTACTAATATATATCACAGCCTCTTCAGATGTCTTCATTTTATCCAGCACATTGGAGCAACACAGAGATATTCATGGTTGCAGGTATAACAGGGCAATGGGGATCTAACACTGTATTTTAACAACATTTCAATACCATCATTTTCATTAGAAACATGACTGTCTATCATCTTGGAGTTTCTGCTGCTCTCCAGTGTATTCTTTTACAAAGAAGTCTAGTTTCTGACCTAAAATTACTATTCTCATTTCTGGCAATTATTGTATATGTTAGTTTTTCAATATGCTTTATCTTGCCTTTGTAGCTTACTGACCCCACTGCCTGCATTTAACATCACAATGCTTTCTTCGCAAATCCTTCCAACAGCTTCAGATACCACATTATCTTGGGCACAAATCTATGAGTAATTGAGAATCTGAATTCAAAAGTCAAACTTCTTCATAGCTACCAAGGATATTTTCTTTCTGCTGAGACCTTTCTTTTCCGTGTAAATGCCAAATTAACAAAAGCATCTGAGGGTGGGTACATGAGGGTCAGGAGGGTGTGTGTTAAGAGTGACATCAACTGAGACAATAAAAGGGCTTCTAAGTTACTTAGAAGCTCTATTTTAAAGTCAGATTTAAGGGGTCCACTAAACTAATTCAGTAGTCTTTAAATATACTTGACATCAAGACACAGCCATCTGCCAACATACCCAAACCAGAAAACTGCTTAGGATATATTTTGTGAGTATACCTCTATTTTATTTCCAAGTTCTCTAGAAGACTTATCTAGAAGATTTTATCATTGCTTTATAACTTGCTTTTATTTTATTTTTAAGGTAGCCTGAAAAAAAAGAGAATGTAAGTAAGATCAAACTGTTTTATCTAAACCAAATGTTTGAAATGAATATATCTGAGACAGTGAGCTAGAATATCTTGAAGTGAATCCAAATCCTGAATACGTAATATTGAGTTAGATGGATTGCTAGGGCCATTCATATTGACATGTAAGATGACATATAGTAAATGCCTTCCTGCGCTGAAGTAAAACTGCAGAAAATATTGCAAAAAAGGCACTCTGGAGTTTTATGTTTCCTTATGTTTTGTTTACTCTGTATAAAATTTCTTCAGTTGTAGCAGAAAAGATGCATGTCCTAGCAGTAAATACTGAAAATCTAAACTGGAAACTGAAATTTTGACTGTGTCTTATCTGTCAGTTGTAACATCGTTGGTAATAAATTTTCTACGCAGCAGTTTTGCTGATCATGTACAAAGCAGTGTGAAATTCATATTGGTAATGCAGGATTAACACTGAAAATATAGGGGGCTCAGTTCTGATTTCTTTTATGTGATTAAATGCAGAATGAAATAACTCAGTAGAGTTATGCCTCTGTGCAAAATTGTCCAGAAGAGAGTCAGCCCCCTCATTCTAAAGCAAATGCAACTCAGTTCTGCAAAAGAAACACATAAAAGAGTCCAAATTTTCAGCTGCATAGGAATACATGAGTATTTCAGCATACATAAAGCATACCAAATGCAAATGATAAATAGCAGTACTACTGAAAGGATGTGGTTCTTTTCACCGTTAGCCAAAATGTGAGTACATAGATGATAATAATGCAAAGCAATTAAAGCTGGCAGAAGCTTTCAGACTTGCTTACAAAGTTACATAAATTTTCTCCTAAGAAATAGTATTAGAACCATTTTCTTTCCTGTCGTACTCCTTGCTGCAACCTATTTCATGAGAAGAATGTTTTTAAAGCCACTTCTGATGCCTTTAACTTTTTTCCTAATCTAAATTTCTTTGGAATCCAAAGAACTACTGGAAATACTGATCTATACATTTATTCTCTTCTATCTCTGCAGACAAAATGAGTTCTACAAAAAATCTGGCCAAGACTGTAATGATTTTATATGTCATATGTTTTTTTACAAACTCTGATGGAAGACCAATGATGTAAGTACATTATTATACACTTCCAAAGTTTGGGGAATTATGTGAACTACTCTCACGAATGTGGTCTGTTTGAGTACCAGTTTAAGTACACCTTAGTCTTTCCATTCCCACTTTTGAACTCCTTGGCCCAGCCAGCCAAATTCTGATTTCTAGGTAGAGCAGTAGAGATCTCAGAAACGTGCAGAGTTTTTAAATTCTTTTTGAAAATAGTAGATAAAGAAAAATCATGTATGTGTTTTCTTAGGAAGCTCATTGGGTAATCCACATCTATTAGCAGATGCTTGAGGGGGATCTAGTGGGTGAACATCTTTTTTATTGCGACAGCCTACTTGGAACTCACCCTCAGACACTGTCATCAATCAGCACTGAGACAAAAATCCATAGGAAATCATGCTTCCTTAACTCTAGTGTTCAAAGAAAACTGCCCCTGAATAAATACCATACTTAGTTGTCTTAACTAGTTAACTATCGTCTCGTAAGCCCTAAGCTCAGCTACACCAGGTAAAAGAAATGATAAATACATAAGCAAACACAATTATCACAAAACTGGACTACTTCCCATATTTGATGCCTTCTCACTCATATCTGTTACAATTAGCAAATCACCATCCACACTCCCTCTCTACTCCAGATGTTATTCTACTCCTTACAAATGAGAAAGGTAAGTTGTACAGCTCTGTACTGCAATATCCTACAAAAGATCCCAAATCTGGATTTTGACTTAAGATGATGAATTCAAGAGAGCCATTGTGAGTCCTTTCCTTTCCTCTCATTCAGGAAGAGATCAGTGAGTGAGATGCAATTAATGCATAATCTTGGAGAGCATCGACACACCGTGGAGAGACAGGATTGGCTTCAGATGAAACTGCAGGATGTGCACAGTGCCCTTGAGGATGCCAGGAACCAGAGGCCTCAAAACAAGGATATTGTCCTGGGGGAGATAAGAAACCGGAGGCTGCTCCCTGAGCATTTGCAGGCAGCACTGCAGAAGAAAGCCATCGACCTGGACAAAGCTTACATGGATGTACTTTTTAAAACTAAACCATAACAAAAAGACCAAGAGCATTATATCTGTCCACGTAAGCACGTGTCTGTAGATCACTGATCAATTAAGGCATTTTATTTTTTAATTCAAACTATGATAAGGATTAAAGGCTCCATGCCAGACTGTAGCCCCATTGATGATGGGTATTTCACAACTAAATAATAAAATGTATTTACAGGTCACCTATGGCCATTGCTGCTAACTCCTGGGTATCTTTTAAATGGTTAATGTAACTCATTAACTTCCAGGAGAATTAAAAACAAAATAAAAGGCAAGACCACCCACAATAGAATAAGAAAGTTGAAAAACATTTAAGACCAGTTCCACCACTCCTATACAGAGAGCATTTGTCTGTAATCTTTGGGCCTGTAAACCAACAACGTATAACTGCATTATGCCTAGGGTTAAACTTCAAGTTTGTCCTACTGAAAAAACGCAAACTTTAATCCACTTTTATTTTCCCAAAAAGGCCTAAAACCAGATGAATGTCAATAACATAGCAAAAGCTGCATGATAATTTAGGATTAAAGAGTGCGAACATGAAAAATAGAAGAAGGAACCCAAAGCTTAAGATTAAAGCATAATGAAATAAAATTAAAACAAATTGTGCATGAAAGAATGAAAATTTACAAAATACTGAAATGAAGGGAAGGTTCATTAACTTTTCCTCTTCCAAAAGATGACAACTCATGATTAACTGCAGAAACAGTGAGAGCAGAGATTGTAGCATGTATGTATGCACAGCCCTAACTATAGAACTGGGAAATGGTTCTACTCAACATAATAACAATTGAAACAAATAGCTTGTTTTTATCTCTCCTTTAGTCTATAACCTATGAATTTCTGTATATTGTGCCTAGGTTGCATAGGTTAAGTGGCTCACATAAATAAAATTATCCATCTTCACATGTGCACTTTTACAGAATTGGGATTTCAGTTTGTTAAAACCCTGAAATGACAACCATTAAAATGCAGAAATCAATACCTGGAAAAGGAACTATCAGATAAAATATAAGCAGGACTCAGAAAGAATTTGACAAGAACATGGATGGGAAAAAACAATGATGATAATATAAAAAGCAAGTGGCTAATATAAAATTATTTTGAATTGTATAGACAATGTGTTTATGACCTCAACCACTTCTGCATAATAAGAATATTTTCTCTGTAGAAGTGACAGCAGTTTCCTCCAAACATTCCACTGTGAGAACTCAAACCTCGAGCAGAATTCCAGTTCTAAGCCAACACATCTGTGTGGTCCCATACCACTTTTGGGTGTTTGATGTCCAGCACATCTCAGGGAACATCATGAAAAACTCATACATAATTACAAATATAAATGCAATCTGCTGGAGGCTAGAAAGGTTACATGTAACTAGTGAACTGCAGTATACAATCTAGGCTATACTTTTACTAATTTAAAGGCTCTGATGCTGCAAGCAGATGATATACCAGTGCACATTAGTGCATTGCACACACAGGCAAGGATTCCATGCTGCTTGCCTATTTGTAGAATCAAGGCCTTAAGGTGCACTTTCTATTTATTCTTGTATCAGACATCTGTGCTAACTGAAATAAAATTGTATTTTGTACCTATGTCTCACATATGTATTACAAAATAAAGTGGACCAAAAGCTCTTGGACATTATTTTAAAGCATAATAACTGAGTGATCTGTCACTACTCTCATCTAATTTAGCATTATGGGCTAGAATACTACAGCTTTTTATTTTTAACATAGCAATGTAAATTCAAAAACAATGTAAGCACTTTTAATCTTTCCTTTCGTCTCTCATGCATGCAAGTCATACAGATGGTTAAAAATAAAGGTGTTTACCTAGTACAAATCCAACTACATCCTCTCACAACAACACATGGAGGAACTATACAAACTTTCAGTGTCAAATTCACAAACTCTTTCCATTTAATCTAAGCAAAGAATTCTATTATCCATACAATTTGTTCTTTCTAGCCTTCAGCTGTTCAGCAGATGGAAAATGCTTACACAAATACTTAAACTTACTGTTGGCTTCAAAAAAATACTTACTGTTTACAGAGGGCTTCAGTGGGGGCAAATGAAGCACAACTGAATGTTATTTAACTAGAAATGTGGCCACAGATAACCCATGTCCAGCATTGCCTCATTTTTGGCTGAAAATCACACTTTGCCCCCACAGTATGTCTCTTTGGAAGGACTAAAGCCAGCCACTGGCAGGAAAATTGATGCTCTGTAATTCCCATTAGAAAAAAAAAAAGATGTAATTTGAATGAAATTACTACTACTTAAAGGAATTGCTTAGAAAACAGATTTGTTACAGCTTTTCAGCATAAATCTCTGATCAAGTGTTGCAGCACTAGGATGAAGAAATAATAGAGCTGCTGAAATATCTGTATAAGATGATGAACAATAACAAGAGGAGTAGAATGAAAATAAAAGAGACATGATAAAGACCTGAGGAAGAAAAAGCAGTAAAGGGAAACAAATGGTATTGACTACCTATCTTTCCACAAGAATGGAAACTGTCCTCTGCACCCAGTGTCACTGGAGGAGGCAATCTTGACTCTTCAGTGCATTTGAGCTCCTTTCCCACAGACACTGCTCTTTCAAGCTCTTCTCTCTGTCTTAAATTTACACCGCCAGGGTGCGTACGAGCATCTAAGCAATGTAAATTCTAAGTGAGCTGCATTCCACAACAGAATCAGACATGCATGTGACCACCAGTGAAGACTTCTTACGTCTCCTGTTACAGTGAGAAAAGGTTAGAAAAGTTCTAAAACCTTTCACATCTACAAGAACAGCCTTCCAAGGTGGAGCTGTATATTATCTCTAGACAGCCTCTTCCCCTCCCTGAAGTTGGTTTGGTTTTCTTAGCTGCTGTAAAAACTGCTGTTTTGTACTGCTTATCTTACTGTCAAATAGCATACACCATCTGACTCCTCGCCTAGCTGGCACATTTAAATGCTTTTGTGCAGCCTGCACTGTCTGTCATTGTTCTACTTGTGGATTTCTAGAACCGCGTGGTTCACCTCTGTGGCAACTGCAAAGTAAGGAAAAGAGAGTTTGCACATTTTGCATTGCAGCAAAGCTTGAAGTCTTTTATGGGGCATATTTCTATAATAAAGACACAAAAACTCTTGGGCAAGGGGCATTGGCTATTGAGTTCTAGTTTTTGGAATCCAACAGCTAATCTGACAGCTTCTTCCACTTGTTCAATAATATCAACTGAAAAATAAATGACAGCAATACATCTTTAAGCCTGACAACACCTGAACTCAGACTGTCGTACACATTACTGCAACACTCCCATCTGATTCATAATTACTACCTTGGTTAGTATTACCCTACTCACCACACAATAATTAAGACGTACAAGTGCATTAAGATGTACAAGGGCACACCTCAAGTACTGTGTCCAGTTTTGGGCCCTTCACTGCAAGAAAGACATCGAGGCCCTGGAACAGGTTCAAAGAAGGGCAACAAAGCTGGTGAGGGGTTCTGGAGCACAGGCCTGATGAGGAGCAGCTGAAGGAGCTGGGATTGTTCAGTCTGGAGAAGAAGAGGCTCAGAGGAGACTTTACTGCTCTCTATAACTGCCTGAAGGGAGGTTGTAGTGAGCTGGGGGTCAGCCTCTTCTCTCGTGTAACTGGTGACAGAACTAGAGGGAATGGCTTCAAGCTGCACCAGGGGAGATTTAGGCTGGATGTTAGGAAATACTACTTTGCTGAAAGAGTTGTTGGGCACTGGAATGGGTACCCAGGGAGGTGGCGGAGTCAATGACCCTGGAGGTGTTGTGTTCAAGGAACATTTGGATTTTGTGTGGAGGGAGATGGTTTGTGAGTGCTATTGGTGATAGGTGGACAGTTGGACTGGATGATCTTGAGGGTCTTTTTCAACCTTGGTGTTTCTGTGAAATGTCTGTTGATAAAAGTCTTTGTTGCTTATGTTACTTTGCATTCAGATATCTTTTTTCCTCTTCCCTGTCTGTTAAGTTCTATCCTATCAACTTTCATAAGTAACAATCAGACAGTAATGGTCTTAGTTTCCAACTCCACTACCCAAAAGCCAACATATCAATTAGAAAGGTCAATGTGATAGGAAAGGAGTTAAACAGAGGTATGATGATGAAAGGACTGGCACAAAAGGAAGGTGCTTTAAAGGAAAAAAGATTACCTACATCAGAAAATTTGAGGTTTACAGGGGAAAACTTCACCAAGGAGAAATCTCCAAAAAAAGATCCTTCCCCAGTGGCAGTCAGCCCCTTAAATGGAGTCTAAGAGAGGTGCAGGTAGCCTTTCTGGTAGCACAGGTGAATTGCCTTCGCCGGTGCTCCCAGAGCTTTTCCTCAGATGCTCAATCAGTGGTTCAGGCTGTGACTCAACAGTTCCCATACAGCCAACCACTGCAATTTAAGCACTTAAACAGAAATATAACCCATCATTTTACTGCTCATCGATTGATGCTTTAAGCAGGGTCCTGCTCAAGGTGAACAGACTTGTCAGAAGGACGTGGACACAAGTTCCCCCTTGCCTGTATGATTTCCCTGAGAGGTCTGGTGCAACACTTGCTCAGAATGGCATTCCACGATACTGTGCCCACTGCCACGCACAGGAGCAGATTTTGACAGTGGGGCTGTTCCCCAGAGTAACCATTTTGCAATCAACCTGGCTTCCCACCGTGCACAAAGGGGAACAGACAGATGTTCAAAAGGTAGGGTTCTGCACCTGAAATGAAAGTCAATCTTTACCTGTATTTAATTATGTTGATAGATAACAACTTAAAAATGAGGCAAATATCACTGATAGCCATAGATTCAGCTAGGGCTCGGGATCAGCTGATTCTCCCTGCGCGGAGCTCGTTGTCATCTCCACAGCTGAGACACTTCAGCACACTGCAGAGGCTGTAACGCGAGGCACGGCAGTTCTGCAGCGGAACCGTGGAACGCAACGCTTAGCGGCGTTCCCTCAGCACAGCTCCGCGCGGGAAAGCTCGCAGCACCGCCGCGCCGCAGTCGGTTACCTTCAGGCGGGAGTTGGGAGCGGCTCTTCAGCCCCGGCGGGCGGCGCTCGCTCTCCAGTGCCGCCTCTCAGCCGGCAGCCCGGGAGGAGGCTCCGCCCGTTCCGCCGCACACCCTCCACGGCCGGACCCGGATCGGGACTGGGGCCGAGACCTGGATCGGGATTCGGACGGGGATCGGGATTCGGACGGGGGCCGTGCGACGCGACGCCGGGGCAGCGGCAGCCCTCAGGCGGCCCCGGCCGGCGACGCCATAGCAACGGCCGGCTCGCGCCGCAGGCCCGCCCTTAGCAACGGCGTCGCCGCGCGCCTCGCCCCGCCCTCTCCTTTCCAAGTCTCGTGAGATCCGAGCGCCCTCGTCTCTTCCTCTGCGCGTTGCCGCGGCTCTCGCGAGTGGTTGCTGGAGCTGAGCTGAGCGGCCGGCGGCAGTGGCGCCGTGCGGAGGCCGAGTCGCAGCGCCGTGCGGGTGAGTGGCGGCAGGACCGCGCGGAGCCGGCCCCGGCCCCGGCCCCGGCCCCGGCCCCGGGAGAGGGCTGTGTGCGGGGCTGTCGGCTCTCTACTTGCGGTAGGAGGGCGCGGGCGGTGGCGGCGCGCGTTGCCGTGCCCGCGGCGCGGCCGGGCTGGGACCGGAGCGATACGTGGGTCCGTAGGGACGCTGGGAGCGCGGCAGCTCCGTCAGGGCGGAGTGCGGGAACGGTTCTGCGCCGCGCTTCGCTCGTGTTACCGGTAAAACCCGCAGCTGCTGTGAGGGCTGCGCCCAAACGGAGCGCCGCATGGGGCTGCCGGGCGGCTGTCTTTACCTCTGAGCAAAGCCCTCCCCGTTCGAACGGGTTCGTGAGGTAAATATCTTTTGGGAACTTTCTTCCCCGTGTAACCGTGTTTTGTTTACGGAAAGATTTCTCGTTTGCGATCGAGCCGTCATTGCACAGCAGTGTGTCACAGTTACCCATCGCTGCATGTTTTTCCCTGGCAGTCGCTTTTGTTCCTCTCTCTTGCTTCTACATCGCGTTCTCTTCTATCTCTGATCTCATCGCACATGTCACTCCAGAGCTTTTATCTTTCAGAATCTGGATCCGGCTCCATCTCAGGCCTTTCCCAGGGCTGTTTCCTCTAGCTGCCTGCCTGCAGTCTGCAGCCATGGATGAGCGTTGCTCTTGGTTGGTGTCCCTACCTGTTGGCTGGCTTT
Source organism: Chrysolophus pictus (assembly GCA_037305975.1). Lineage (NCBI taxonomy): Eukaryota > Metazoa > Chordata > Aves > Galliformes > Phasianidae > Chrysolophus > Chrysolophus pictus. The sequence continues at coordinate 7,600,323 of CM074580.1, forward strand.
CAGATGTCCAACGACATGCTTTGTGTATCTCAGTAACCACTTGACTGTCGCCTTTTGTTCTCATTTTTTGTTCACCTCTTTCTTTGTGAATCATCTTTAGTAGCCTATTTAAGTAGTTCAGTAGTTAAGTATTCAGCCTTTCCCCAGAGTACCCCCCTTTTCTCTCTTCAATCTGCTGTTGGATTAGATGGCCCAGAAATACAATTCAAATTACCATCTACACACTAGTCACAGTCCTTACCCTGATGTTTCACTCTCATTTTCTTCTTCTCTGAACTGAAAATATGTCCGTGCATCATCTTGTGGAGGTTAACTTGAACTCATTCGTATAGCTTGAAAACAAACGCAGCCAAATCAAGCTGGGTGGGTTTTGACTATTTTTAATTAAGGAAAATTGTTCCACTGTATTTGTTCTGCCAGTCCACTGTTATGGATTTGTCTTTAGCTAGGTGTCTTTCTTGTAAAACATCACAGATTTTTTTTCCTGTTCAGATACATAAATCTTCCAAATCTTCTAAAATTACATCTAGCTTTGTCCCATTTCTGTCATGAAAACTCATTGAATACAATACAATGTCCTGTTTGTGATCATCACTGACATCTACCTATCATGCTGTTTGAGACTGTTCTTCTGACAAATTTTTCAACATGTAGCACTTGTTCCTTTACCCAGTTTTAGTGCCAGGAAGACAGCAGTCCAAAGCAGCTCCATCACCCACTGAAGCTCCCTTTTCCTTTTTAGGCACACTAGTTTTTGAAAATGGTTAAATGGTTCGTGTGTGGCTGACGCTGCTGATTATGTTAGTCACAGATGTCATCACTGTTGGTTTTTCTGTCACCTGGTTCTAGTTTGCATGCTTTCTTTGATTGCATGCTTGAGAACAGGGCCTCCTGTATGTGTACAGAAACATTAAATTTTCATTGAGCCAACATTTTTCAATTCAGCTTTCATTAGTTGCACTGCTTAAATCTTGGCCTAGTATTGTTCCTTATGAATAAGTGTATGTAGCTTTTTATGTTGTTGGGCCGAGGGGAGGATTGCAGGCACACAAAGTTAGGCTCTGCTGCTTCTGGTCCTGCAGTGCTGGCTTGGGTGCTTTTTTGTGTAAAAGTTGCTTGATCCTCTCAGCATTATATATATAATATTTTATATATATGTGTGTGTGTACATATATATATTTATATATTTTACAAACAAACCTAGGCTGACTTTACTCACTGAATCTGAATACAGACAGGGAAAAAATTGCCTGCCTTCTGCTTTGTAGGCTTATGGTATCAAATAGGTGTATTTTATAATTCCTGAAGGCTATAAAGTTAAAGCCTGCATGATAGTCACTGAGTATCTGTTACTCACGGTGCTCTAGAAATGGAAGTATCATCTTCATGTGACTCTTTATTGATCTGGGTTTTTTGTTTGCTCTTCTTACTCATTAAAAGAAGCTTGGCCTACTGGTTGAATGTCAGTGCTGTACTGCAAAGGAAGTTTCTGAGCTTGTAAGTTTGACATTTCTGAGAGGAGGATTTATAAAACCATTATATGTGTCTAGTTGTGTCTGCTGTCTGTGTTGGTTTGCAAGAAACTGACTGGGCTGGTATGGATTTCCATGGCAGATGGTGTTTGCAAGCGTGCTTTGAACCGTATTTCTGAGGAAGGGTGTAATATCACTGTGCTGGCATTTCCAGTAAATCTTACTTGTTAGCTTGTTTTAGTTGGTACTTTGACTAGAGGAGGTGAATTGCACCACCACTTCATACTGAAAGTCTGAAGAATCAAGTTTTGAGATTCTCTCGCAACTGATGCCAGGTTTGGCGACTTACCTCCTGGATTTTTCTGATTAATCTCATTCAGCCTTACAGATTAGTTAGCTGGGAAGGCCTGGTTACAGCTGATGAGCTGCTGAAACCTGTCCCACTTGATAAAAACCTTCTGACTGATGTTTACGTCTGAATAGCCGCGAGTCTGCTGAGGTGTTGTGTTAGTTATTTTAATGTTGTATTCTGTATTGCCAGCTGGAGCAGTCAATTCTTTGTTATACTTTTGGGACAGAAGCTGGCTTCTTGGGCTTCTGCTTCAAAACTTTAGGCCTATGTTAATCATCCTCTTTAGTTAGACTCTAGAGTTTTGTGACCTTTCAAGTATCCTCGGTAAATGTAATGTGGTTGTCTTTGAAATTTTACTGTCTTTGTAGTCTTAAATTAGTGATGACTCTAGCTTCAAGTTGATGGTAGCAATTCTAAACCTGTGCTGAAAGCTTTGTAAATCAGAGTCTGCTTCCTGGCTTTCAGAAGTACTGTTTTTCAGCGTTTCTCCCTGTGCTAATTTTCCAGCATTGGTTAAGAAATCCTTATTTGCACCTAGAGAACTGCTTATTAGAATGGTGACAGTCTAGCCAATATGATGGTGTTTTGTGATCTACTCAGGGTTTTTGGATTTGATTTTCCTTTGCTTTTATTTTTCCTTTACTATGCTCCTGGTGCCTTTTCATCAGCAGCAATGTTTCAGGTGAAGTTGCTTGATTTCATGAAAGGCACTGGGTGGTATTTGGGGCAATGTCCTCCAGCACTTCTTGTATTGCAGCTGAGATCTGAATGTTCTGCAAAAGCATTTGCTTTAGTATACACTACATATATTGCTGCCAATGTGAAACTATCCCCCTCCCCTCCAAAAAAAAAAAAATCATTTCAACCACAGTTGAAGCATTTTCTTTTCTGAATTTGCAGAATTGAAGTGAATTTTCAATTAGAAAATGCTATATTGGTTTTGTGAACTAGCTTAGTAACTTTATGCTTTGCTCTTATTTGTGGCGTCGTGGACTTGTAAAATTTGAAATAAAATTGATAAACACATTTGTTTATGATCAGCTCAAAAGTGCCATCAATAACAATCAAGAAAAAGATTGGCTGCATTACAGCAGAAAATTTTTTAGAGAAGTATTATTTGTAGCTCCTGTTGAGTAGGGAGTGCAGCAAAGGTTGTTGCCTGTTTGCAGTGGTTTTTCACATAAGGCAAGAAAAGGAAAATAGAGTTGTTCAGGAGGGGCAGTCCAGTTTGGTCCTTTCTGTCCATGTCATCATCTTTTGTTTGTAGTGGTTTAAGTGCATAGCAGAGAAGGTTGAAGAACTGATCCTACTTAAAGCATCCTTTTTATCTGTATGCATGTGAAACTATGCCCTCATGTTGACTCTTGTCACTTTCTTTACATGAAAGATGTGGAGAAGGCAGCCAGCATGAAAGAACTTCAAGTGGCTTTAGCATGTCCTTGCAGCTGCAGTTCTCTTAATAACAGCCTGTTTACTTATCTTTCTGATGCCAAAGCTTAATTCACAGGCTGGTTCTTACTTCGTTAAAATGAATGAGACCTTGATGCTGGAGGACAAATTCACTGCCCCAGAGAAGGTGTGGTCCATGTGTTTGTGAGACCGTAGATGAGATAGAAGCATGTAAGCAAGGTTCTGGTGAGCCTGTCTCAGGGTGCTTGGCAGTGGGGGAGCCTGGGCAGATGGCTGCCCTCCTTGGCACCTGGGTGTTGTTGTCTTGCCAGGCAGACAGTGCAACTGTGGGCAGGTAATTGGGTGGTTCCCTTTGGGGAATGCTCTTTGCCTTTTGTTCTAAGCTTCCTTGTTCCCAGGAGTAGCACTTTAGAGGGGGAAGAAAAAGCTTCTTGCTGGAGTGATTCAGTCTAATGAGCACGATCTGTTTCAATCCAGGATAAAATGTGTCTTTATTTTGTGTTACTTGCACTTGAGAATGGCACCTGCTGTACCTGAACTCTGAGAGATGGCTGCTGAGGGAACTCAATACTGGTTTGGTAAACCAAGCTTACTTTCCCTTAGCTCCTTAATAATGCTCCTTCCACTCTGAAGTAGGCTGTAGACTTCTTTAAACATCTAAGCAAGCTTGATAAATGAGTGCAAATGCAATAACCATCTACATTAATGTTATGTCATCACACAGTGACTGTGCTATGGTAGAGCTTTGGTAACCTGAAATTCCAGATAATACGCAGTTAATGCTTGTTGGGACTTTCTGCATGAGAAAGTTGAGTGCCTGCTGTAATTCTTAATGAAATGCTTTTTTTTTTTCCTTTCCTGACTTCATATGGACATGTCATCTTCTTAGTTTTCTGGTCAAAGTGTATTGGATTATAGAAACTGTAACAGGAAAAGAAACAGCCTTGTGTTGGAGATTGTAAAATGCTGCAGCTTTAACGCTGTAAGTCTTTAAGCAGCTGCCTGGTGCTTTGCAAGTCAATGGAGCTGAAGTCAAAAGCTTAAGCAAGTATCTAAATTTTGCTCATAGGAGAACATAAAGGATTTACTATACATTAAGGGCATACTATGGATAACCTGTTTACTTATTTTAGCAGTGAAAAAGTATTTCACCCTGGGCAATAGTATAAAATCTATTTTCTTTGGTAGGGCTAAATTTGAGGAAAAAAAACCTAATATGCAACTAATATTTTTAAGAAACTTGTTTTCTGCTATTCTCCTGTAATTAAAAAAAAAAAAAATTGGGGTCTAAATATAGCTGAGAGCTTTCCTTTTTTCATGACTAAAATGTCTTTATCTGAGAAGCTACAGTGTTTTACAGGAAAAGCCCCAGTTCCTTTGGGACTTGCTTCCAAAAAGGATTGAGTTGCATAGAGTGTAATGGAAATATACTAAATATGGGGGTGGGAGAATATGTTATGTTTCTAAAATATTTCACCTAAGACTTCAGAGAACTGTGGCAATTGTATCTATCTGTTCCTGGATTTTTCCAGATGCTTTAGAACCGTCAGGTGTTTACTTCTAGCTGCTTCACCACTTTTGTAAGCAGATTACTGTACACAACTGTCTTGACAAAAGTGCCACTTCCAGATATTTAGGATCGGCTGTCCTGATTGACAGTTAATGGAGTTAATTTGTCTATGAGTGAAGTTTAATGGGTATTAAACAATCTTGGATCTCAGTCAAAGCAAAGGTAGGGTTATAGTGATTTCTACTTTGCCACGAAATGCTTTCTTTTCTGAAAAGTTCAGTGAAACTGGACAGGATTGAACACTTCTAAGAAATGATGTTGATCTCCTTTTGGAGTAAAGGCTCAGATAAAACTGTTAATAATAATTATGTTCTCTTTTTGGGCAACCACTCAAATTGTAAAACTGTTGATCTCCTTTCAACATTGGGATCTTTGGAATTAACTTCATCCATTTGGAAGAAAGCTATGATATGTTTGCCTCATGTTTTATAGACGTTGATTTTTCTGTTTGGGCCCAGTGGAATTAAGTGTGGCAAAATTGAAGCTGTCTACCAAAACTTACAGAACTGTATTACTTACAGCAAAATTTCTTTTTAGTGCAGGTATCAGCAAAATGTGTAGAAGATTATTGCTGTGTAATGTTGAAGTCATGCTTGAGAATATTCTACATTCTGTGGTTTTTATTTTTAAAAATGAAAACTAACAACACTAAAATGTGCATTGTCTTCTTTTATTTTCCTATGTGGCATTTTTTAAAAGGTAAACACTGCTCTCTTAATGTAGGTTGTGAGTGCTGCATGTGTGCTTTTGAGAGCGGTTGTGTGAGGAAACTTGCAGTGGAATGGCAGGACGGCCTCATCCTTATGACAGTAACTCCAGTGATCCAGAGAATTGGGATCGGAAATTGCATAATAGACCTCGTAAGCTTTGTAAACATTCAAGGTAGGTGCTGCATACAATCTCTTGCATCTCAAAACTGCATTGGAAGCCTGTTCTAAAGGCTGCTGTATCTGGTTGTGGCAAGTCCTGTCATAAATTTCATGGTTCTTTTCTAAAGAAATGCTACTTAACTGTTTTAAAAGATGCTTCCCAATGTAACTGATTTGCCAGCTTCCCTGTCTGTGTTTGCATTTGCTTTGTGGTTTATGGGATCTTTGTTTCATTAAACTGAATACCTTTTGTGTATATCAGGATACTGGTTGAGTGGCCAAATATATGGGATGCTTTCTGGGATTTACTTCCTGTTCATTGCTTTTTAGTTGGGTACTCTGTTAAGCAGCATACTTAAAATACTTGCAACTCCGTCATGGTGATGATTAATATTTGCTTGCATGCAAGTGTCACATGTTGTAGCATTCTCTTTGTAAAGCTGTTTGTCAGATCTTGCTTGCCTCTGCTTCCCCCACTGCAAGAATGTTTCCTGAGTGCTTTTTGAAGACATAATGAAGTTAATTAGTGTTTTTCCAGCATCAAGCATTCCAAAAATGATCTAAGCCAAGCTATTAGGTACCCAGCAAATATATGTGAAGAAACACAGTGCTGAAAATACATATAAGCATTTAAAAAAAAAAAAATGCATCTTTGAAGTACTTTTGCCTTTTAGAAGTGCTAAATATATCTGAAAACATCTGTTATCTAGCTAAAACTGCTGATTTTTTTTTAAGCTTTCCCACTTTTAGGAAAAGAGCTAAGGAGAACATTCAATAACAGCAACATAATTCATGTTCTTATTATATAGATTCAGATAAACTGTACTGCTGTGTTGCCTGAAGCATTCTGCAAGCAATTAATATTGTTGGTTATTGTCCTGTCATTAAATGTTGGATAATTGAGACATCTGAGAGGGCGAGAAAAAAAGAACACTTTGGTAATTAAAAAGCTCCTAGGGAGACCCATGCAATTATAGGCTTGTTTGAGATGTTACTTTACAGTAAAGAATGGAATGGTTAATGCAAAACTCTTGCTGGTCAGTGTGGGTCTATGAAATGCAGTTTTGTACAGCTGCTATTTTTGTTAAGGTTAGTGTCTGGTAAGTGCTTGATCTGTGCTTCTTACTTAGGGTCAGAATGTGGTGCAATATTGGTAAATGAACAGTGTAGTTATTAGAGGGCATTGTATGTGAATTGAGGGCTGTTCACTATCAGTGTCACAGTGTAATTGCAAATGGATGATTCATTGCTGAGTCTAGTTTGTGGTGCTCATCTGTGGTCCCACACTGCCTCCCATGATGGTGATATGCAATGCAACCTAAAACTGACATTGGTGCAGATGGCTAATGATGGAGGGGGTAGTAAATAATGAAAAGGACTTGTTAACAGCATGTGATCTGAGCAGTCTGATAAATTGGGAGCAGACAACCATGCATTCTTAATATTACTGAATGCAAAGTTAAACATTTAGGAACAAAAAACACAGGTCACTTTGTAGACTGGGTGAACTGTGTCATTGTCAGTCATTGCAAGGAATGGGCAGAATTTAATTGTAAGGAGCTTTCTCGATGGGCAGTTAAATAGGTGTAAATCCATAGTAACATCACGTGATCAAAAAGGTTAATGTGGAGTTTACTTGAGGAAGTCTATGGCCTGTGCTTTGAGAAAGACTCGGATCACTTCATTTAGTCTGAATTCAAGATTCTCCCCTCAAAAGGCATGCCTCTGAAATAACTGCTGCAGAGTTAGATGTGATTCTGGTGAAACATAGTAGGTGTTCTGAGCAAAATGCTGAACAGCCAGCATTTTATGGAAGCTTTTAGTATGTGGGGTAGGGGGATAGTATTTAAAGTGACATCATTTTTTATCTGAAAAATGTAGACTCTTTTTGGAAAACTTTGTGAATAAGGAACCAAGTAATAGACTGAGGTTATAACAGAATAAGGGATAAAGTAAGGAGAAATATTCTGTTACCTTGTTCCTTTGAGATCCTTGATTACTTCATTGAATCAAGTTATTGGAAAATAGTGTACTTTATTTAAAAGCCTAAACTAAATAATCTGATTTTGTGTGGCTGAAAGTAGAAATGTTACTATAGTTTCTGATGTAATGGACACTTTTTTCTCAAGAGAAATAAGTCTGAAAAATGCAGTGTGAGAAAAAGACAAATCTTAAGGGTGGAACTGGAAGAAAATTAAAAGGTTTGACTACTGCAGTCTTATTCGCTTTGCACTTTCAAAACATATCTTATTGTCATAAGGGAAAACAATACTCCAGATTTTATAACTGTAATAATGAAATAAGAACTTTATAATGAATCTCGATGAGGGAATAATATTAAAGATAGATGTTTAGTTTGTCACTTCTTGATGTTCTGCGGTGTTTAATCCACCAACCTTGACATTCTTAGAATAGCTTAAATAATTGTCTGGACTTGTTGAAAACAATCCAGGAGTGTGAGCCATCCTCCTGTGTGTAAGGCTTAGTTTGTGTAGCAGCAAGGAGAGTTGTGGAGCCCTACTTCCTTCATGGTGCATCTGCTTGATGCAGAGGACTTATGCAGAACACTCAGAGGTGCTCATATTTAACAGTCGCACAGCTTCATGTGTCTTTTTCTAGATTGAGAATCAGATGGAATTTCTGAAACCTCTGGCAAGTTGTGATGTTCTCTCCTTTTTCTTACTACTGAGGTGGGCAATGTATCAGAAAACAAGAACAATGCAAGTGATCCCTAGAAAAAATTAAAGGATCCTGAGGAAATGAAATTATGGTGTTAAAACTGAGTGTAGCTAATGATACAATCTGTCTTGCTTGTCCAAGCTATTAAGAAAACTTGGTGTTTATTCCAGTACCTAAGTAAGATGGAAGAAAACTTCCAGAGATCAAATGTTGACTGAACAGCAGCTAAGGTTCAAGTAAGGAGTCATTAATATTTTCATTGATAGGTATTGCTGGTTTGTATTTTTTGTTAATTTTTTCATTGTTCTCGTGTTAGTTTTTAGCTTCCAAAAGGCTTTAGTAGCTGTTGGAAGACTTTCATTTTAATTCCGTTGCGCTAAGTACTTCATGTAGAGTGGTGGTGGAAAATCTGTCTGAAACTTTCTTTCTTCTTAAGATTTTTCCTGAATATCTTTGCTGCTCTTCTAGTCAGTACCAAATGGTATTTCCATATTTGGTCATTCTGTGTAAGTACTCTTAGATTTGAAATCCTGTCTGCTCTACTGCATGAATGACCAAATCATGGCTGTGCCGTGACTTTTTCATGACACTTGAACCTTTGGAGTCTTAAAAAATATTGAACTTCTTTGAAAAATTTTCCAGAAATAAGTTACTGTGCAAATGCTGAAGGCTGAAAATTCTTGTGGCTGATTTTATTTTTGCATGCTAGAAAAAGATGTAGTCATGAGTTCTGAATGAACGTGCAACTTGCCTCAGCATTTTTTAAGTACATGATGCATCCTCAGAAGTTTCTTTTTGTCATCCTGCAATGGTATCAGAATATATAAGGTTTTCTGCTGCGGGACAGATTATTTTTTTTCTGTTCTTATAAATATGATTTCTGCCACTGAATGTTTTGTAGGATGCTGCAGGCTTCACACAGGTTCAGTAAGTGTTTGAATGTGATTCCTTTGAACTTCTGAAGGTAACTTTTAATAGATGGACATACTTTCCACTCCCAGTGAAGAATACTATGCTGCTTAATTTCTTTAACTTGGATATTTAAAAGAAAAAAACCCTTTGAAAATGGAGGAGAAATTGCTGGCATGTGAATAAAGGCAACCTGTTTTCTTGTACATGGTGTATCTGAGTAGTTTGACAGAAGTCATGAAGTGTGGCCGTACATTACGTGAAGATTAATTCCTCACTGCTTGAAAAATCCCTTTGGCAAATGAACACATCGGATTTTTAAATGTTGTTGTTTCCTTCATGAAATGGAATGGAATTACTGAGAAATATATTGTTGGTGGTTGATAGGGCTTGCTGAAAAATATTCAAGAATTTTGGAGCTGGAAATGTCTTTTCCAGAACTGCTGTGTGGAACAGAGGGAAGGTCCTATAGCACTCCCCAGTTGGAGTAGAGAATTCTGCCCAAGGGCTTTCTTCTTGGTGCCTGGCCCCATTACGTGTGGCTGCCAGACCTTACTTTTGCAGGTTCTTGATGGTTGTGCGTCCTGGCCTGCTGAGCGGCTTTGGGGGAGAATCAGAACTAGTGTATCCATGGCATGTTCTTTCTAGCTGAGCTGGAATAAAGAAGAAAACATGCTAGTTCTGCTCTGATGGAAAGACCACATATAGGAACCAGTGCTGAAAGAATCAATGCACATTTGCACTTGCTGCTTGTTGACTCTATTGCAGGAGGGAGGAAAAATGCCTGCGACTTTCCCGTTATGTTTTCTGTATGGCTACTTACAGCCACGTCTTCCGTGAGTTATTTTGATGTGAAGAAATGACTTAGACTGCGATGGCTCTTCTGCTTCTGGAAGGTCATTGCATGAACCCTCAGGAAATGCTAAGAACAGAAGATTCCCTTGCTTAGGGGACTGAAATGGTGCAAACAGGATTTTTTTTCCTACCTCGTGAGAATGGTCTCCTCTGCTGAGAGTGCTGCTGCCCTGCTTTTCTAATCACGGATCTTGTGTTTCTTCTTACTGACTTCCTTTTTCTAGCAGTGGTCTTTTGCTGAAAAGCATAGTAGGTATTTCCTACAATGAACTTGCTGGAAAAAAGGATGTTTACAGTTTAAAACATAGGGAGTGTGCCGTCTTGTTCTCAGGAGGTTATTGCCACACCTGCTCGTGAGCTCAGTGAAAGGTGAATTCAATTCAGACATTAATCCAGGCAGACTTGACAGGAGGACATCAAGTGCCCTTGAAACTGCATGTATTTGTGCACTGCGGACGATGATGAGCACAAACGAGCTGTGTGACGAGTGAAAGTTAGCAATAACCTTTTGAGATGTGTGTTTGTGTGCTGAAAGCCGACGACTTGGCAGGACCAAAAATAGCTTCGCAGATGGTGCTTGGCACGGCAGCGAGCAGCTCTGCGCTCGTGCGCTCCTCACGCTGCCTGTCACTCACATCGCCCAATGGCCGCCCGGGGATGCGGGATGGAGAGTATGAGTTGGGCTGGCAGGAGGCGGCGAGGTCAGACGTCAGGATCGCACTACGCATGGCTGAGTCAGTGGCTGCGAGGAATTGAGCTGAATTAATAGCTAGAGGGGGGTGCGTCTCTGAATGGACTGTGGAGCTACGATCTCTTATCCTTGAAGGGAAGATGATGGAGGAAAAAGTACGGCTCGCTCGTGCTGCACTGGGTTACTGAAGAGAGGATGGAAATACCAAATATGCTGAACTTGACAAGTAATGCCAAAGGATGCTGATCTGGCTTTCAAGGCTGTATTCTTGGGAGGAACAGAATTCCTTTGTGCTCTGATTCCCAAATTATTTCCGTGCTTTTGTGTTTCCTCCCTGATAGATACAAGAGGAAGGTGTGTATGTGTTAAAAGGAATAATCTGTGGGTAATGCTCAGGAGCAGAATGAGTAAAGGGGAGAGTACTGTCCTTTGTGTGTACTGGTCAATTTACATGTCTGCTGACAAAGAACAGGCTTAGGGGGAGGAAGGGGGGGCATAAGCGTTGTGTAAGTCCTAGTGATAGGAACAGAACGGATTTGATTTCATCTAATGCCTTGCAGAAGTATTGCTGGTACTTATTGTATATAGAAAGCTCTTTATCTGCGTTCTACAAGTGTTGATTATGTGAATCATCCTAGGAATGGACTGGATCTAAGTTCTTATGTTAAGAGGAGTTAGTTCATATAGGTCTAGAAGATAAAGGGTGAAAAATAGGGGTAAGATCTTAACAAATAATCCACTGCTGCATCCTCTACATTTAGATTTATAGCTTTTTCATGGCTGTTTTCTTTGGCTTTTGTATTAGTTTACCACCATAATTCTGTAGACAAGAGCTTGTTTTACAAATCGTGTTTGTTGTCAGTGTTCAGTAGGATGCATGCACACTTTTTGTATTGGAATACATGCTAATTGTTTTGGCAGTGGAATTAATTGAGTTTAATGACTTCTTTTAGTTATTAGTAATATGTTCATAGCGGTATGTTGTTATGTATGAAGACATGGAAGCTCTTCTTTCACCAGTGACTTTGATGCATCATTAAATTGAAGGGCATTCACTTTTTTTTTTATAAAGAAAGCTCTTCCTTTACTGCAGAGATACTAAGCATACTGGTTTGACAAGTGTGTTATATTGATGGTACTTTCCTCCAGTCCTTTAAATAGGCTTCCTTAAAGCCTTAAGCTTATTTGGTTTTCTTTGTTAGATAGCTGAATTTGAACAAAATGCCTCTTCCCTGTTACAAAGGCAAAAGCTGTCTTTATCTATGACTCAATAGGAAAACAAACTCATTTACTTATCAGACATTCTTGAATGGGTGCAGTGCTTCTGTCCCAGTGTTCCTTTGGAGCCAGGAAAAGCAATATAGTGAAATTCTGTGTAGGTTGAGTACACCAATATTCAGAGGGCTGCCTTCTTTGAAGGTGACTGACAAAGCAAGGCAGCATTGACCTTCTCTTGGTAAACTTCAGTGAACTAGCTATGTAGGGTAGCCTACGTGATGTTTTTTTCCAGCCTAGTTTTATATTAAGTGCTGTTATTAAGCATCTAGGGATAACATCTTACTTAGATGCTGCTTTTGTTCCTCTGTTGTATCCACAGCTTCCAAGGTGCAGTGTGCAGATTTAACCATCTGGGAAATAGATAGAAAGTTGGGAATTGCGAGTATTTTCTTTTAGAGAAATAGAGATCTAAAACTATAATGACTTTCTTGGAGGCTTGAAATAATGCACTGCCCAGAGCACTCTTCACTCCTGTAGGCTGAGACATTACAAATTAATATAGTGTGACAGCCAGGTGCTGCATAAGACCAGTGGCTTCCTGGCAATTTTAATTATCAGTGTCTCACTGCTGTTGGGAAGTACTGGTGTTGTATCTGGGCTGCCTAATGTGTCCATGAACCACAATGCTTGCTAACAGTTTGTTCTTTCAAGTAGGGCTGCTTTGCTTTTGTCGTTCCTTCTTTCATCAGGGCAGTGGCTGCAGTGACACAATGGAGAGCTCCCTGCTTGAGCACTCCTTTGGTTTGTCTGCCTTATCGGGGACAGGTTTGTTACCTCCAATTCCTACCAAAGGTTAAGACTTCATCTGCAAAATGCACTGGCAAGTCTCAGTTAGCAGCTTGAAAATCTACTTACAATTATTTTAAAGATATGGAGAGACAGCAAGTGTTTTGGTCTAACTTGATAATGGATTAAATCAAGTAACTCTTAGCAGGCTTTGCATTGCTGCTGTGATGCAGAGTTTCTTGCATTTCCCAGTGGAAACTGTCCTTGTGGCTTTGTTGTGAGAGGAAGAAAAAGATCTTCTATTGGGGGGGAAAAAGTATATTTAGTATCTTGATGTCTTCATACTTCATTGAACATTTGCAACTTCTACAGCCTCTTAGTAGTAAAATATGTCCCAGGTTGTCCTTCCTTTTTGTTGGTAGCTCCCTTTTCATGATGATTAAACACCTGATACAGTGACACAGCTCTGCAAGTCCCTTTCTTTATGTTCTTTGCTCTACAATATACAAAGCAAACAAAGGAGTTTAAATCTGAACAACGTTGTATTTCACTGGTAGTGTTTATCTCCATGTACATGCTATAGAGCAAGAGAACTGCAGACTTCTGTCAGGTACATCTTCAGTAGACCAAAGAAATACACTAAATTTCTTCTCTTTTGTGATTCAACAGCAGTGAGTTTTAAAACCGATGCTTAAATGGCTGTTAATAAGATGAGGGAAGATTCATGTTTAAATGGTGCTGTCTCATAGAACCATAGAATGGTCTGAGTTGGAAAGGGACCTTTAAGATCATCTAGTTCCATCCCCTGCTATAGGCAGGGACACCTCCCTCCAGACTGGGTTGCTCACAGGCCTGTGCAGCCTGACTTTGAATGCTTCTGGGCAGGGGACATCCACAGCCTTGATGGACAACCTGTTTGTGTCTCACCACCCTCATAGTAAAGAACTTCTAATATCTAGTTTAAACCTCTTCCAGTTTAAAGCCGTTTTCCCATATACTCTTGCTGCATGCCCTTATAAGTCCCTCCCCAGCTTTCCTGTAAGACCCTTCAGGTACTGGAAGGCAGCCCCAGCGGAAACGTGGGTGTGTGGCTGAACCTCCAGCCCTCCCTCATGGGGCTCTGGCTGACTCAGGATTGCTTGCTGTAGCACCTGTTTTTCTCCTGAGAGAGATTATTAACCAGGGCTCATCCCACTGCTATGTGAACTCTGAATCACTGCTTTGAGTGTAATGCGGCTTAAGATAGTTTGCTGAATTAAGAAACACATTTTTAATTGCCTTTCCTGTTAAAGAGTAATTTGTGCCTGCGCTGCCAAAATGCATGATATGTTCAGATATCCTCGCAGAGGTTCAGTTTCATTTTCTCTTGTATTTCCCTTAGTTAAGGAAACTAGAGCACTTTGGCTGTTCAGAAATGGGCAGTCATATGTTGTGATACCGTAAAATGCTGTATATGCGCTACTCTGCTTTTCTTGCAGCGTGGCTAAAAGCATTATCAGGGCTAGGATTGAAATGCTTTGTTAACAAAGGGTGATCACGTGGCTTTATCAGGATTTGCTGAGGTGCTTTGTCACAGGACTGCTACATGCATATTTGTGCGGGGCAGTTGGTTGCTATCTGCAGGAAGGCTCTGACCGTTTCTGGGGAAGTTCAGCTGTATGTTACTAATCAATTCTCGTGGATAAACTGGGTTCCTCTGTTTTGAGTTAAATTTTAACTATAGGCTACAGATTGACCGTTTCTGATGTTTTGCAATCATTTCATACCTGCTTAGAAGGCTGTATTTCATATACACTAGCATATGGGGAAGAGAAGGTGCAAAGGTTTTCTTAAATTGTTGATGCCTTTGAAAGGGAGATTTTCCCATCTCACCCTTGGGAACTTTCATATTTCGCTTTTATGATGCAGAATTACTTTTCCTCTATTAGAGGAGCAAAACAGGTAAGGAGATGCATTAGCTGTGCTGAAAAGCCATACATCTTTACCCAGTCAAAATAGCACTGAAGGCCCCGTGGAGAGTGCTGTCTTATTTTAATGGACATATTTCAATCATCTTAATTCTTAGCCCATAATTCTGAGCCTTTCCAGCCATGAGCAAGGCTTGCAGTTGTTTTGCCTTGTTCAGTAGACCTTTGGCTGACTTCACAACTTTGAGATGCATGTCTTATTGCAGCATATTTCAAGCTTGGCAGGAAACAGTATTGCAGTAGATTCTCTCTGCACCAAACTCCTCCTTTGTTGGATACAACTCTTTCCTTCAGATGGTATGGGGGAAAGCCGAAGGACATATTTCTTTGTTTTGTACTAATACCTTTTTGAGGCCAATTTTAGCACTAATGTAAACTACTGAAAATTTATCATGTCTTTTGTTCTAATTTATGTTCCTCTTCTTATCAGTCACTGATACCTGGAGCTGAAATGTGTTATTGCTAAATATTGTTAGATATTGTTAGATGCTTACTTGTTGGTCTAGTCTTGTGGGGAAACTTGGGGGGGTGGGGTTTGGTCATGACTTTTAAGTAACTTAAGAGGATGTTCTGCTCTACTTGCTTCTACAGTCAGTGCTTTTTAAAGTTGTCGTGCCCTTCTTAGCTAGGTCCTGATTCTTACCTCTTCTTGTTCTTGAATTCTACAGCGTTCCTAGCAGTGATGTTTCAGGTCTCTTGGTAAGCTGTGTGATTCACAGGCTGCAAGCAAATGGGGCATCAAGGCTCTGTGGGAAATGGTGACCCATCTTTGTCAGATCCTGTAGCTGTCCACACTTCTGTCTCAGTTACACCGTGCCTGGGGTTTCATGAAAGTTCTACAGTTGAGCTTGTTTCTTATAAATAAGGAGTGTTGTCATGTCTGTGCTTAAATGACAAATAGCAAAGGAACTAATTTAAGAATTCTGGTGGGGTGCAAGGACACAGATGTCTGTTCTCTGCTGATATAAAATCATTTTAAAGAGTACAAATGAAAGGCAGAAGTATTTTCAGTGAAATTCAGCAATGACTTTTGTACATTGCTGTTTAATTTTTAGGCAATTTCTGAAGGTACTGGACCTTGAAACTGAGAGGCTTTGTTGATAGCTTTAATAACTAATTGCAAAATAGAATCAGTATCTTTAATTTAGGAAATGTAACATAACCACAGTCTAAAACAAAATCTTAAACTATTAATTAAAATTTGCTAGTTTGGAACAATGTCATTCTTGTTACTGACAGTGCTAAGAGTCTTAGCTTTGATAGTACACTTCATAAGTGTGCTGTCTCTGGTCTCTTACTCTATTGTTCCTTATGAGAGTAATTGACAATTTTAAAAAGGAAGCACAGAAGTAAACTCATGGCTGGTATGTTTTGATGCATTAACTGGTGTAAGGCTGATCTCCTTTGTAGAGGGCAAGTTGCAAAAAAGAAACAAGCAAACCCTAAAGAAACAAGTCTAAGTCTATTCTAAAAGCCTGTACTCTGATAAATGTTTTCCAAACCAGGTTTTATTGGAAAAAATAAAAAAGAGCCCTGCCTTTTGATTTCATTGTTCAATTACAATGCTTAATCTCACAGTAAGAATCAAAATAAAATACTCAGCTGTGCTTGACTGACTTGTTCTGGAAGGGATTTCTGTGAGTGTGATTTGCCAGGCAGTCTCCAACTGATCAAGCAGCATCTCTTTGTAGACGATACAGCGATAACCAGATAATTTGTGCTGTCAATTTAGTGTTCCAAACCATTGATTACTTTTGTGAATGTAGACTTGAGTACAGCAAAGAAAGAAAATGGATGTGGATAATATTGATCTTCAGTTTATGCTCCATGTATGTTTTGAGTCTTTTGAAATTTTAATGTACGTTTCTGACATTTTGAAATGTTGAACGTTTCTCTTCTGTTTCCAGCACCTCATCTCGCATTGCTAAAGGAGTAGACTGTACAAAAATGAGCCTTCATGGTGCAAGTGGTGGACATGAGAGATCAAGGGACAGACGCAGATCAAGTGACAGATCTCGTGACTCATCCCATGAAAGAGCAGAGTCTCAGCTCACTCCATGCATCAGAAATGTTACTTCACCAACAAGACAGTACCATTCTGGTGTGTTCAGATCTTTAGCATTTCAGGATTAAAATTTTTAAGTTTAATTGCCAGTTTGTTAAAGGAATGCAATAGAAAGCAGGATTTTGTTGATGCCACAGCATACAGATTTCTTGTGTGTGCCCTGGGCTGGAAGTACCTTCCCACCCCCGATCATAACATTTATATATTCTTACATTATGATTCTTATTTAATATAAATTCAAGAATGATCTAATTCTCCTAAGAAGAGAATATTTCCCCTTGTCAGAGTTTGGGTATTTAGCATTATAGTAGAAAGGAAAAACTTTTTTAATGTAACAAAATTTGTGGGTTTTTTTTGTTTGAATTTTTTTTTGTACCATAACACTAAATACAACCTGTGATGCGTAGCTCTTGTATTATATTGAGCTGCTTTTTCAACTGTGGAATGCTAATTTTTTTTTCTAATGAAGAATCTGGGGAGACAAGGTAGCATTGGTGTGAACCTCTTTGAAGTTCAACAAGGCCAAATTAAAAGGTTGTGCACCTGGGTTGGGGCTATCTTTGATGTCAGTACAGTATGAATGATGAATTGATTGAGAGCAGGACTTAAAAGGGCTCCTTGCAACCCAAACCATTCTATGATGGTCTGACAGTAGACACTTTGGGTTTTTATACAAAAGGTAGTTACTTTTGAATGTTTCTTTAACTAAAGAATAGCTTTTGTTGAATGAGTTTATCAGTTTGCCATACTATGTTTCTGGAAACACATAAACTGCATAGAACTCATGTAAGACTAAAAGTTTGTGGTGTTTTTCTTTTCCCTCCACCTCTTGCTCTCTTAAGATCGAGAAAAGGATCATAGTTCATCTCGACCAAGCAGCCCTCGTCCTCAGAAGACTTCCCCTAATGGTTCCAGTGTTAGCATGGGGAACAGCAGCAGGAACAGTAGCCAGTCAAGTTCAGATGGAAGCTGCAAGGCTGGTGGAGAAATGGTTTTTGTGTATGAAAATGGGAAAGAAGGAGCTCGGAATGTAAGAACTTCTGAACGGGTAACACTCATAGTGGACAACACCAGATTTGTTGTTGATCCTTCTATCTTCACTGCACAACCAAACACAATGTTGGGCAGGTTTGTATCTTTTTATTTTCTTAGTCTCATACTTACTGAATTACTCTCTTCTGTAGGTAAATATTTTTTTGAAGATAAAGAACTGTTTAAAAAGCTGATCTCATTGCTACTTTAACACTTGATGTTATCCCTTGATGTTATCAATTTGTAAAGGTCTTTAAGTGAAAGAGTTCTCTACTTGGCAGAGGTGCCAGTGGACATCTAGTACAGCAGTTTGCAACTACATTAACACTTCATATGACCATATGAAATTTCCGTCTTGCTTGGCATCACTTCTGTATTCAGTCTGCCTTATGCTATTTTCTGTTTTTTAACCTAATTGCTTCATAAAGCACTTCTGAGCATAGATGATGTTTTTCAAAACAGCATGAAAGAAAACTTGTAGATGTTTTTGGTGATAGTGTTTTTTTCTTAATGGACCTGTCCAGACAGCATTCAAGTTCAGATTTATCTTCTAAAATGCATTAGAACAGCGTAATGTCAAATGGGCATTATCAGTGTAACATGTTAGTCTCTCAGCAAAGGGAACTGATGTTGCAAATGGACAGTAGTTGAATGAAAGCCCACATAACTTGTGTTTAATACTTGCTGCGGAAGCTATAATAAGCAACATGCTCATCATGCTTAGTAGGTGGGAAGGAATGCTGTGCTTTAATTGCTTGGATATTGACTGTTTTGCTATTAAAATGGGACCTTTTTCAATACCTAATCACATAATTTTACATATGTATATATGAAGCTATTTGCTAAGGCATAGATGATGAAACAATTTCATACTTTAAATATGCACTGTGAGGGTTAAATAGTACCGTGATTCCCTGCTTTGTGAGAAGTCGGGGGCAGAATTACAAAGAGCCAGAAAAACTATTTTGTGTAAATGGTAAAGAAAATAAGTACAAATAATCTGAAGTAAATTAAAGAATTGATGTAAGGCATTTGTATATTTACAATAAAAGTATACATAAATAAGTATACATAAACATAAGTATACATAAACAGGAATGTCACAAACTGGTGATGTATCAGAATGTGGTGAAACTGTCTCTTTTTTTCATGTCAGCCTCAAAAGAAATGGTATTGGCTAATGCACTGGATTTTTTTGGTGTGTGTGTTGCTGAGTTATTCTCCCTCAGGGATTGGTTCAAGGCACAAGTCTATTTTATCTTCCATCAATTCAAAACTAGGTTAATAAAAATATGAAAATACTGTTCTAAAATGCAAGCTATTTATAAAACCGTTTTCTCCAGTGTCAGCTCACGGGTCGCTGGATAGGTCCTGCTTAACTAGAATGCACTAGGAGGTAAGAGAACGGCTTCTTGGCCTTAAGCCTTTAAGCTGTTAGACTTCCATTTATTTAAATATATAAGTTTTGGCTTTAAAAGTGGTCAGAAAATGCACATCAAATCATTTGAGTACCATTTTTGACGTTTTTACCTTTTAAGGTTCACAAAAAAACCCAACACCTAGTAGGGAGTTCTAACTAAATTTCTTATTTTTGAGCAGGATGTTTGGATCAGGCAGAGAACATAACTTCACACGTCCCAATGAAAAAGGAGAGTATGAAGTGGCAGAAGGAATTGGGTCCACTGTGTTTCGTGCAATTCTGGTGAGTTTTTATGGAGGAAGAAGTACTAAAAAAGCATTGTTAGGACAAGTGCTCTAAGTATTAAGAAATGTTAAGTTCTTGATTTAACCTTCACTAGATATTTTGACTTAGTGGATGGAATAAATATTGGATTAGGTTTTGGTTGAATCTTGATATGAACTTTCCCTGGCTTTTCTAGACGTGTGTAACAGCCAGGGAGAACACATGAGACCAACAAAAGAAAAAATACTGCCTGCCGCAAATCCGTTCACCTCCTATGCATCTAGTTGGCCTAGTTTAGATATATTCAGCCCTTCTTGTGCTGAAATGAGAGAAAACCCAACCAGTACTTGAAGTTAACTTTCTGCACGTAATGGGCAAAAAGCAGTCTTCAATCTGAGAAGGAAATATCTTCTTACACAAGAACTAAAACTGTTAAACTGCTTTGTCAGCAAAAGTGGAATATCAAAAGCTGAGTGAAGTATACATAAAAGGCAGTATATATGCAACAAAATGATCAGTATTAGTAGTTGTTGCATAGAAAATGATCCACACTAGAGTTGCTGCTCTGAAAGCAGCTATCTCAGAAACTTTATGAATTTAAGGATAACAATCATAATTTTTTTGATGCGTATTGCTCTCTTTTATGTTTTAGAAGGGTTTATTGTGGAAAAATAATTTCAGCTTTGAGGCTGAAGTGTATCTGTCAACAGATGTTTAAGTACATTGTATTTTTTTGTTTACTGTATTATTTCAGGATTACTACAAGACTGGAGTGATTCGCTGTCCTGATGGGATATCTATTCCTGAATTGAGAGAAGCATGTGACTATCTCTGTATCTCTTTTGAGTATAGTACTATTAAATGCAGGGATCTCAGTAAGTATGGACTTATTAAAATGAATTGTACAGGCTAACTTAAGCGAATATCTGAAGGATTAATTGCAGATTTCTCTTTATTGAAATAAGGAACATGTCTGATACTATATGAACAAAATCCACCCTTTTTTTTCTTAAAGTAGGGCTCCAAATGGATATGCAACTTGTGAAAAATCATGTTCTAGATATTGAAATATGTGATACTCAAATATTTTAGTGCCCTGGTTGGAAGTGCGTAATAGTTAAACTGTACTGATTTTTCTGTGGTAGGGATGCACTAGCATTAAGTGGTATCTTGTAGAAGAGAGGGAATAAAAGTTATTCAACTCCCTGCCCGTGAAAACTAAGCTGTATTGCTAGTGAAAGCAGTAGAGTTTTGCTGGTGATGCGTCGTGGTTCTGAGTGTGTAGTGTATGTCCAGCTTGTGTCTTCCCTGAATGCAGCCAAAGCTTTGGCCAACAGTTCAGATGACCTGCCCATGTCTCTGGTTGCTGTGATCTTGTGGTGGCTGTGCAGTTGTAAGATATGTACAGGGCACCTGTTCACCAGCAGTATCACAGCTTCGCTATGTGTTGCCTGCTGAGTCACAATTGGATGCACTCTGTCCTCATCAGGATTTCACAGCTGATGCTTTGAGAGGGTTTGGTTTTAAACTACCACTTATGAAAAGTGGGTTGCATGCGTTACTCCTTCAGCAACAGGCTTAAATAGTGCTGCTCTTAGGAAACCCAAAAGGAGTCTTGCATGCAACTTCCTCATGTTGAAGGGCAGTAAAAACATAAAGGAAGTCCACTTGAAAGTCATGCCATTGTCTACCCAGTGGAATGTCACTGTCTGCAGGACAGTGCTATCAGTTAGAACTCCTGGTGTGGTTTACAGTGGAAATCAGAAAAAGTTCTGATCATATTCAGTCTAATGAACTAAGTGTCTTTACAGCTGTCTGCAGTAAATACTGCAAAGTAAACAGAATTCTGTCTTTCTTGCTCCTGCCCTCATTTCTTAACCAAACTTTAAATGTATCAATGCTTTTTAAAATGTTCCAGGTGCTCTCATGCATGAATTGTCAAATGATGGTGCTCGCAAACAGTTTGAGTTTTACCTCGAAGAAATGATTCTCCCCTTAATGGTTGCCAGTGCCCAAAGTGGTGAGCGGGAGTGCCACATTGTTGTGCTGACAGATGATGATGTTGTTGACTGGGACGAAGAGTACCCTCCACAAATGGGAGAGGAGTATTCACAAAGTAAGTTTATTTTGTTTCCACCTAGCCGCTCCGTAGTAGTAAAAGTGCCCATCTAACTTATGTATATGTGAGCGCTCTCAGTGAAGCCTTTATAACATCCAGATGCTTCACAAACTTAGCTTTGTCAGTTCTGTTTACTATTTTGCTTCATTCAAGCATGTTACATTCAAATCTAATTAAGAAGAGGAACTAATTTTTACTGTTAGAAGGCATTTGAGGAGTCTTACTTTGAAGGCTGAACTCCCTAGAATATGTAAAGGAATTACATCTGACCAGGGGAGAAAAAAAATTCTTTGAGGATGCATTGAGAGTATTTAGTGTGGCTTGTGAGTTCTTTCAATACACGTATTAAAAAACTAAACTGATAAGAAAAATAACAAAAATAACCAGATGCAACTGATCAGTTTCACAGTGCCTTCTGCCACTTTTTTCTGATTTCTGTTTCGTGTGTTTTGAGAAGCTTTTAGGTCTTTCCCACTCCTTCTGAAGTAACAAACAGTTGTATAAAGCAGGACAGTGAAAAAAGATAATGAAACCTTATTTATAGGACTAGAAGCTGAATCATTGAATACAGTTTTTCCTCATTAAAATGTACTTTCAGTTATTTACAGCACGAAGTTGTATAGATTCTTCAAATACATTGAAAATAGAGATGTGGCCAAGTCTGTTTTGAAGGAAAGAGGGCTCAAGAAGATCCGATTGGGCATTGAAGGTAAGGCTTTATGATCATCTGTACAGTTGAAGATATAAGGGTTGATTCACCTTGCAGGGTAGATGACAATGTGGCTGAGGGGAGTGGTAGTCAATAAACAACTGGTCCAGCTGGAAACCTGATTACAGGCTCTTGGCTGCTCCACAGACTTATATAGCTACTGGAGTGTTTACAGAGTAGCTTACATAGTTTATAGCATCTTAGGGCTGCATCTCATGCTGTTCCCCTTCAGTTTTCATGAGAATCTTCTCTGTTCTTGCTGTACTTCACTTGAAGTACTAGAGTCCTTTTACAGCTTTTGTATGTTCTGTTCTTGGTCTGGTGTCTTTTTCTGGGCTTGAAATGAAAAATCTAAGTTGCATCTAGATGTTTTCTTTTAGGAAATGCAAACCTATTAAATGCATCACTGAAGTGCAAAGAAATATTAGTCTGAAATAAGCATCTTGTACTTTTGAGGAGGCTGGTGGGTAAAAATCTCAGCTCTGACATTGCAAAAGACAAGTACAGTTAGTTGGCTTAGATTTTTATCATGGATGTAACAACTGGGCTGCTCTGTGTTACATTTTTTCTGATTGTTGACCCAAATATTTAAAAATACAGCCTTTTGTCACTTTCCAATTTCTAGCATTCACACACCAAGTTGTCATGGTTACATTTGTAATTTGCCAACAAAAAGCAAATGCATCAAACACTTGTGATCTTTAAAATAAGTTCAAGTGAACAAAGCATGAGCCTCCTAGCTGACGTGCCATTAAACAAAACAAGAACTGCTTCCATCTGTAATGCTGGCTAATAACAGATTATTTTTGCTGGCATTTGTTTTAGACAAAGGGCAACAGTTTGACTCAATCTTAATGCTCGCACGCTGTAGTTACGTGCAACTTTCTAGTAATGAAAATTGCTGCTTAGATCAGAGGAGGAAAAGATTGGTCCAAATCTATATTTTCTTAGCTGGGGGAGCTGGGAGGATGCGAGATGAATTGGAATGCTAGGATTCTGCTTGGAACTTGAACCACAGATCAGAGCGACACTGCTCTCTAGTTTTGAGGTCTCTTTGAGGTCTCACTTCATGCTTCCCAGGTCAGTGTTCGCAGAAGAACAACTGGCTTTGCCTGTAAAGCTTGGAGAGTTGTCTTGGAAACATCGGCATCATCAGGAGCATTGCAGCCTTTTTTATTACGGCTTGTGTGGTAGTGCAGCCTCTGTCTCTGCACTGCCTTTGCTTATATAATATCAAGAACGGCACAGCTGAGTGTTTCCATTCTGGCTGCTGATGGTAAACAAGTGCTCATCTTCATTATGCTTCACATGTTTCTTGTACTGTTCAGGGTTTTCTTTCTCCAGAAAGCAGTGTTAACTTCTGCTGTACTGTAATGTTTCTTAGGTTACCCTACATACAAGGAGAAAGTGAAAAAGCGACCAGGCGGAAGACCAGAGGTGATTTACAACTATGTCCAGAGGCCATTCATTCGGATGTCATGGGAGAAGGAGGAAGGAAAGAGCCGGCATGTTGACTTTCAGTGTGTGAAGAGCAAATCTATTACAAACCTAGCAGCAGCGGCAGCAGATATACCCCAGGACCAGCTTGTGGTAATGCATCCTACCCCCCAAGTAGATGAGCTGGATATTCTGCCTATTCATCCTCCCCCCAGTAACAGTGAGATGGATACTGAGGGACAGAACCTGCCCCTTTGATCTAGACTGTTACAAAACAAAAGCATGCTCCATTACAGTGACTCTGTACTCAACTCATACTACACTGCAATTCCAGTTTTCTTCATTGTGTAATGGTGTTTAGGATATTGCAGTATGGACCTTTTGGAAAGACCAAGGGGAGTCTGATTGTTTTTGAAAGGGTACAGATAAAACATTCTGGGGTTACAGTTACATACATGTATTTGTTTACCGGTAGGTTTGTGATGTTGATTATTTGTATGCTGGACTGTCCTCGCTCTTAAGCCCATCAAAACTGACAGGATGCCGAGGGCTGTGTGCGTTCAGTATTGTTACACAGAGGTTAGAATGCAGGATTTGGAATTGATAGTAGCACTTTACAAATGGTTGATAAATGGAATTTCAAGCCATTTTTTATAAATCTATTGCACAATACTAACAAAGTGCTTCTATCAAAAGTATTAACTATAAATAGTTTTGCTCTGAATAGATTGACCCTTCTAAAGTTATTGCATATGGTTGAGCACAAAGCTACTTATCATTGGGTTTTTGGATTGAGGACGTGATTCAATTACCCATGTAACTCCTTGTTAAAGTTCTTCAGTGAATTTTTTCACTTGTTTGCAGCGTGAGCCATGTTCAAAAGTTGTGAACAATGGATAGGGGCTTTATCTTAAATTTTGCCTTACTTTACTATGTTCACAAGTATTTATTTACTAAATTTTTCATAAGTGTCATGAAATAGGAAAATGCAAATGGTTCATTCTTCATTTATTGATTGTAAACAAGTTTTTCATGCAAATAAAATTTCCATTATTTTAATGGGTTTCAATTATGTGCGAGTGAGATTAAGTATACAGAGGAGGCTTGTAAGTTGCTTTTTGCTTTTTTCAGGGTGGTTGGAGATAACTTTAAATGTAAAAGTAAAAACTGGGTATTTCCTAAAATCAGAAATCTGTTGCACTGTCTGCCTTAACTCACCTTGTTAAGGGATTTTTTGTAGTTTAAACTGAAATTTCTAAGTAATATCTTTAGAAAAGCAGCGTAGTGGCGGAATTCCATAAGTGTCTGTAAGGCATTGCTTTTTTTCTGTTTCCCTCAGAGCTAAAGAAATGATAAATAGGCAACTGCTTCTTGCATGCATCTTCAGCAGGGTTTTATCAAATTTATTTATCAAAGTAAATGCTCCATCTTAGAACAAGGGAAACATTTATTTTAAAAATATTTAACTGTCTAATACATTACACTTTAACAATATTTATAGTAAAGGATTCTTACAAGAAAGAATAAACAGCTTTATGGTACAATTAGTATAAGAAATATCCACATGGGGACTGTTTTGCAGTGTAAAAACACACCATACATCTGAAATGGTCATTTGCATATAAAAGCTACCACTGATGCCAGTGAGTTGCACAGTGATTAAAAAAAAATTCAAATAACAGAATCCAAAATATACAGGTATTGCAAGCTATACACAGCTAACCAAATCAACACGGAACACTGTAGCGGGTTATTCCACTTTGTCTGACATTACACATGGTAAGAATGAGTTGCATTCTGATATGGCTTTTATGAAATTCATACATAAAAGCTTCTCCATCCAATGAGTTTCACAGACTGTAGAACTCCACCAATAAATGCACTTTGATATTTGGATGTTGAAGCAAGGTGCATCATTTACAAGGGCCACGGCAAATCACTGAAATCTACAGGGCCACCAAGACCTGCATCTGCTTCAAGAAGGCTCATTATTACTGCCATCGCTGCTTCGTCGTTGCTAGGGCTGCTTGATCCTTGATCGTTGTCAATCATATCAATGCCTATATGGGAGTTCTCCCCTGTAAGTATAAATACAATGAGTACGGGGTCAGAAGCTGTTCTATTGTTTCACTTGCCACGTGAGGTGGAGTACCTGAACTGGCTGAGCTATTCTGGGTTTGTGATCAGAGCTGATAGCCAGATTTAGTGATACACCTGATACCTGGCATTCAGAGTACAAAGGTTAGGTCACCTCTCAGACACGGCCAGACTGTGACCCTCTCTCTCTCCTCCCCAGCTGTTGAGAAGTACTCATAAAAAGTAGATTCAGACAGAAAAGAGGCTTCCAAATACACTTGAAGAATAAGCTAGCAAAGGCTGCCAGGCTCCTCTTGTAGCTACCTCTTAAGGCACAGTAGATTATAAGCTTCGCTGCTCAGCTATGTACTGCAGATGGTAAAGGCACATCACTGCTAACAACAGTCATCCTGCTACAGCTGTCTGTGTGTTTAGCTGATGTTGAGGCATGTTTCTATATGCCTTCACTTACCAAGAATAGAGGAGTTATCAGAATATGGGTAACCGGAGCTATCTTGGATTTGCCCAGATAGTAGTCCAGCTGAAGAAATGTCTGGAGTGCCACCATTCAGGATCTTGAAAGAAAAGAGAAGCCGTAAGACAGCATGAAATGTTGCATTAAGTCTAAACTATTTTACAGTTTGGGATTTTTAATGGGGAGAGGATGGACTTCCTGGAAAAAAAAATCCAGGACCTAAAGGCTAGTCTGACTACGTGTAAACTAGGAACTGCTTTCCCTCTCTTATTAAGCAGACAGATGATAGAACACCACCAGAAAGGAAGAGATAAGTCAGCACTATATGCTAAACCTCTAAATGCACTTCTGCAAACCTGCTAGAGAAAGCCTCGAGAGTATTTCTGGGTATCATCATTCTAAGTATTCCATCTGCAAGTGAGAGTAATTACAGCTAACCATGGATGTTTTCGAATTTACAAATGTAGTGCCTGTAAAGTACTGTCAATTAAGACCCTCCATTTTCAGAGTACAGTCCTCCTAGGTAGAGAGAGGCTGCACAGCTGAGCATTACTTCTGGACTTCAAGTCTAATGCTTTTTTAGGTACAGAGCACAGCAGCACTGTGGACATGAGAGCAGGCAAGAAACAGAAGTGCCTTCTTTGAGAATTCTAAACAAGTAGGAAGGGAATAGCTGAACTTACAATATGTAGGTGTTGAGTTACTGATGAGCAGAATGAACAAGAATGACTGTTTCTAGAATGATAACTGTTCCAGCTTGAAGTTTTATTTTAAGAACAAAGAAATCCAGAAATAAAAATATTTACTGTCAATTATGTGCTCTAGTCAATTAATTCTTATGTACAGTCATTGTGATTTCTGGCAAAGAAAGTTGAATCTGTGGCAGTGTCTGAATGCACAGAGGAAGGATCTGGATAAGTGTTCTTGTTCTTGAACATGACAACTGTAAGTAGCAATTTACTAGATGACTCAAATGCAGCTAGTACAAGTGGTTGGGAAGTTAAGTGTTAGTAATGGTATGTGAATGCTACTTAAGCAATCTTAAAAGGAAGCATGCTACATAGTATTGACTTAAAATGTCAGTGCACAGTGAAGCATTTAATTGCCATATTTTGTGCTACAGCAGTGCAGTGTAACTTCATTTGCACACCGTGAGTGCTCAGACTACAGCAATTCCTGCATTCACCAGTATGTGGTGTGAAAGAGTTTCTGGACAATCAAGAGATGTAAGGAGAGCTGTTCTTTGCATCTGTTTTTTAATACTAAGAAAAGAGCAAAACATAAAGAGCAGGTGGATTTCAAAAGCTGCCATTGCTAAGAATCACAGGTCTCTGCACATTAAAGACAATGGTATTGGGATTTTGGACACCAGAATACTTTGACCTGCTGTCAGACTTGTTCAGTCCAGCAGTTTGAAAATTCAGTGCCACATGTTGTTTTGTAAGCATCATCTCAGTATGTTTGACACTACTATTACAAGCTTGTCTGTAAAGCTTGTTCTTACCTTCTTGCTGCCAGGGGAGGAGGTATCGGGCGGTGGTGTGCTGGTAATGTTCAGTGGACTTGAACCACAGCTAGATGGTGATGATCCTCTTATCCTATGTATGGGAAATAGGGAATGAGTTTACCAGAAACCTGGAGAGTCGGGTGCTGGCCTCAGTATCAGGTGGCATACTTCATTTGTACAGTTTCCTCAATTTTCAGTATTATTCAAACCACCTGTAGCAACTTCTAATTTACAGCAAGATAAAGGTTGTGGGTAACTAGTTCAGCTTGCCCAGTCTGTAAACTTTACCTTCTTCCCATGCTACTTTTCCCTTCCCCTTATTTATTTGTGCAGCCTAAACTGAGATTGAGTAAGGAAGTGATTGTACTTCAGTTTCCACCAGCTAAGAGTGTGAGCTGTCTCCATTGCACAGCTCTAACTTGTTAAATGAGCTACTGCTAGAGAAGTGTGCTGGACACACAGAACAGTATTATATATGTATACTCATTATATATATTTAATACCCTTTGAGTCAGCATTTCTCATTTCAATTCTTCCTATCTTGATTATCTTTTTGTTTTTAATTATTATAGAGTAATGTATTAACTATAAAACCAACAAGTCCTGAGACTAAATGGAGGTGGGGCAGTTACAAAGAAAAGCAGTACAGAAGGAAGTCTCATCCTTGACAGAGCTCCTCTGGGAAAGCTGAACAGAAGGCAGTTTTAAAAAAAATAGTAACAGCTGCTCAAGAAGGACTGGAACTAACCCAGGCTCTTCAAATGAAACATGGATGATAAGGTATACTGCTGCACTTACTGAAGCTAACAAGCATTCTGCAACTACTGAAAGGGAGGACAAGTTTCAGAGTATTGGTTGAACCTGAGTGATAGCTTTTTTTCTTCCTTCCTATTCTTATATACAGGAAAGACACTGTGCTAAATCTGCTATTCTCTTAGGCAGTGTCTAGTCTAGAGCAGAAACAAAACTAGAGGGGAGGGACTGAAATTGCAAATACTGCTGCTAAGTATCTGTTGGATGAGGCCACTTTTACAGGAAGGGGAACAGCTCCCAAAACTAAAACTGTGACAGGAATTCTATTGAAATTAATAGTGACACCCACTGAACGTAACAGCTCAGACAGGATGAAGATGGCTGTTATGAGAATCAGAATAGCCTGGAAAGGCATTCGTTTCCAGTTAGCTGCTCTTTTTGCTACTGTTTCTGGTTTCTTAGAGCAGACAGTCAGAAGGCTGTAACTGTCGTTCTTTCACTTTTGGCTGCGACTGTCTCACGTATTCTGAATAGGTATCTGCAGCTGTCTACTTGTGAAACGCAATTTCATCATTATGCATTCAGCTTGAAGAAAGACTTCTTTAATTTCATTTTGCAGAACTATACTTATTACTTCAAGCTGGTTTTTCTTACCTGTGAATTTCCATGATTTCTTCAGCAATCATCCTTCCTATTTTTCCTGCCCCAGCTCTTGTTCCTCCTGGAATTCCAGGGACAGTAGGATGGCTCCTTTTTGGGCCACCTGAAACAAGGAAGGTAGCTTAAGGTCAGATAAAACTTATATTTTCCAAAAAGCATTCATATTTAGGTATGACTCCCACAGCTGGTCTTTATTTAAATTCTACCACTTCTTGAGTACCTTCAAACCTACAGGAAGCCCTGACTTGGACTCAGCTGTGCTGTGTTTCTTACACATCTCTGTGAGTTGCTACGTATGCCACATTCTGAAGGTGCTTAAAATCTGCCTGCTTCAAGCATCTGATAGAGCTTTTTGTCCAGACCCTGTAAAGAATAACTTGTCACACCTGCATTGTTCTGCAGCTGAACAAGCTCCTCTCCAGCCTTGTTTATTCTTTACTTTGAGTGAACTACTTGCTAGCATAGACAACATGGACAAGAGTTGCATTAGCAGTCTTTTGCCTCAAACAACACTTTTCTTTACACTACTACTAAGTTCTCTGTGCAAACTGCAACAAATCTGTGCATGTAGGGATGACTGCCACTACTTTCCTCGTGGCAGAGTAGTTACCTTCTCCAGCCTGAAGCACGCTGTCCATGCTATGTGGAGAAGCTGCAAGCTGTGGGAAGGCTGCGTCTCCGCTATCAAGTACGTTGGTGCTGTGGATTTCAAGAATTACAATTAGTGATGGAAAGCCCTGCAAAACAGTCACTCTGCAGTGTGTCAGAATGAAATGCTACGGGGTTTAAGAAGCTTGTGAGTCACTATCACATAAAGAAACATTGGGGCTGACAAGGAGGCTAGATAAACAGCAGAGAGAAAACTGTTACAACTCAAAGAATGCAACAAGAACACAAACAGCATCTCTCAAGACTAATTCTTCTGAAGTAGTCAATCCACTGCAAAGGCACTGCAGCTCTGCAGAACCCTTGAAGGGAAAAAAAAAGGTGGAAGAGGGAATTCCCACAGAGCCAAGAAACGCTTTGTAAGCTCTTACAAAGATGGACGTGCTGGTTTTCTCAATGAAAGAAAATACCAAAACTCATCTGACAATAATGCAAAACAATTAGCTTGTATGTGCATCTGCTAAATTGAAAATACTTACGAAACAACAGTATTTGTTGAGACAATGTATTCTACTTCTTTGGTCCAAGGGTTCATGAAACTGAACCAGCGACTCCTCAAGGTAATAAAAGAACCATCTTTTATTTTAAACTTGTAGCAGTTTGTTGTAATTTTTTCTCTTGTCTGCAAAACTGAAAACAGACAGCAAATAATTTTGTGGGAAACAGCAGCATGACTGCAGAAGCAGAGTCCTTATCACAGAAAACTATCCAGTTAACTCCTCCCTGCACATATGGAGAAAAGTCTTATTTCTGCAGTGTACCCCTTTACCCAATGGGGGCTTCAAGTATTCACTAAAAAATTCATGGAAGTCTAAGAAGCATGTTGCTTGATACATGCAAATAATGTTGTCAATTAAAGCATTTACAAAAAGAGACAGGCAGACTTGAACAGGTTTGGGTAGTTTTTTTGAATACACAGTAATTCCCAGTATTTCTTTAAATTCATTTACCCAATTGATTAACAATCCTACCTTGTCTATGACATTCTGCAAGATGTCCTATATCATCTTGATGGAAATATTCGTAACATGAAGTACCTAGAAGTTCCTGGGGTAAGTATGCCAGAATGGCTGTTGCCCTTGGGAATGGGAAGCAAAGGGTGGGGAGGAAAAGAGGAAAAAGATTAAAAACAAACAATCAAAACCAAAAAACCCTTATCCTCAAGTTGAGCTATTTGTGACAGCTTACTAAAAGTCACTCTGAAAATGAGTAAGTAATGCTGACAGCTTTCAGGTGAGAGAGGAAAAAGTCATGAAGATTAATCTTTCTAATTCATGGATAATTAGAAAATAGATAATACCAGTGACTCTCAGGTATTATATTAGACCACCATGGCAGTGAGAGTTTCTAAACAGCTCTGGAGGACTACTGTAATTCTGAAAATGTAAACCTGAATAAAGCTGCCTTGTAACAGCTACAAGATATTAGCACCCTTTTCCCTTAAGGTGACTTTGAAAAACGGACCTGTAAGGTTTGAAGAACTGCTGGAGCTCCCTCCTTAACCTGCACAAGCAGGCTATTTCATTACAGTTGTATCTCCCTTCTCAAAGGGAGCACAAGAACAGAACGGATACAGGCTGTTTACATAGTCCTAATGGGCTTAAACTGGAGCCAAAAGAATCCAGATTTAACATTCAGATACAGATTTCATCTAGAAAACAATTAAATAGAGTATACAAAGTTTGAACTCAACTGGTCAACATTTTCTGAGTCATTATTTTGGAAAGACTTCAGTATCTATTGGAAGAGTAGGTTTCATCTTTTGAAAGTAAAACTTGCTCACAAACTACCATCGCTTGGCATCACAGCATGACACACTTTCTGAGCAGCAGAAAGGCTGTGAATGTTCTGCCAGCTCCCATAATGACCACTAGCTAGCAGTACTGCTGCAGAAGATTTCAAAAAACTTACTGTGAAATTAAAAACAAAAGAGAAAACAGAAACAACCGCTACAATCAGACACGCTATTAAAAAAGATATCGCTTACTGTACTTCTTAACACTGCCAGCTCAACTTCCTCTCAAAGTCCACTAGGAATCAGCTGAGCACAGACACACCCCAGGAACAAATTCCAGCAGGCAGATTCTAGCAGAATTTGGAGCCTGGGCTTTTTTACAATATAAATAATCGTGCCTAAGCTACAGACAACATGAAACAGTCTCAGCTGAGCAGTCTCAACCCATCTTGGCATGGAAGGGAAACAAAAGAGCCCTTCCTAAGCAACACAACCCTCCATTAACATCCTTCAACCACTCTTCTCCCTTGAAAATGTCAGTTATTCTAAAAGAAGGCCCAGTCACATCTCTTTGCAACGTTAGAAAATTCAAGCAATTTCTTTTTCAGTAATAAGAATTGACCTGAATAAATATAGAAGTAGATAATAAAATTGATGTTTGAAAAAAATATGCCAACGCTGCTCCACATTGTCAAACCTATTCCAAGAAGTAAAGCTTATGAAAAGTTTTATTTCTCATGAATACAAAAGCCCACATGCAGAGGTATTAACCCAGTAGATTACGCCCAAGTAGACGCTTACAGAAATGAGCATACTATCAAAGCCTGATGTAGACTGTGCAATAAAACTTATCCATGTAGTGGTTGCAGAAGATTTCAACCAACCAACTGCTGTAATTACAAACTCCAGTAGTAAAATAGGATAGCATATTCTTCTGAGGATTACATATATACATCCTCCTAATAAATGGGCAGAAATGATATCTGGATTATTCTACTTACCGCAAAAACTGTAAGCCACAGTTTAGGAGCCTTTATAATTTAATCAGAAGTACTTAATAAATACATGGCAGTCACTTTGCGCCATGTCTCAAAAGCAGAATAGCTTACAGTTGGGATTTAGTGTAAAGCTGAAAAGATCAGACATCTCTTTTTTCAATAATATTTACAGTTCTTCAAGCATATCACACTAGCAGTAAATCGGTGTTGGACAGTAACTCACTGTGGAAGTTATTCTTACCTCTGGTCTACAAAAACAAATTTTCCATCTATTGCGTGTCGAGAAACGTACTCTGTAGGTTTCACCCTGATCTCACCATTGACTGGCTGTGGTACTACATGAGGATGCAGGCGACCAATTGCAACAAGACAGCTTAAATTACAACCCTCGTTATCTGGCTCATTATCTTCATCCAGTCCCATTTTTGTTGGTGGCCAGCTTTTTAAATACCCCGTACTGTGGATAGTGCAGAAGCTTTTGCGGTCTGCTATAAAGACAAGAACAAAAAAGCAGTTAGGCTACCGATACAGCTTTTGGAGAACTTCAGCTCTCAGTTCTGAGAATATTCACCTCCTTATCCTTATCCTCCTCACCAGGGGATTTCTCAGTACTTCTGCTTCAGCGCAACTCATCTGAGGTAAGTCAATATACAGTTTACCTCAACAAAATCACTGTTATAGTGAACCACCACATAGTTCAAACCAAGATCTCTTCTGATCTCCCTCAAGTAGAAATTACATTAAATCTTATTATTTCACCTAGTGAAATAGTGCTAGTAACCTAACGGACAGTTAGAGGAAGTTAATGTTATATTTACTAATAAGTAAATAAGACATATTTTCCAACTTAGCATGAGGCTCCTACAAATAATGAAACCAATTTGGCTGCCAGAAAATATACAGTCTGGGCATACAGAAGATAAGCTGTCCACAGGGCTAAAGACTATGGTTCACAGTGACAAGTAGTACAGTCGCTCTCTGAAAGGAGAACTCAAATTACTCAGCACTGAGCAGGCCTTACGACAGCAAGGAAGAAGGCTTTGACAGAAAGGCAGAGAAAAAAAACCTTGTGCCTAACTGCACAAAGCACTTTTCTCAGGGTTGAGCACCAAGGTGTGATAAAAGGTTGAAGCTATGTCTGAAATTAGTGGGCAGTACTTGGAGCAGCTGTCACATCCAGAGACAAAACACTGAAGTTACTGTCTCTAGTTGACACTTTCTACTTTAACTAATATAAAACGTCCAAAGTGCTCAAAAGAAGAAACTTTCAGTCTTGGACTAAACATATATTCCAACACATTTGCAATAATACCTTGCAGAGGAAAAAAAATACATTAATTAAAACCATAGATAACATTGTGACCAAATATTTCAGGTGCAGAAATACTACATTTGAAGGGGAGTGTGGAATGGAAACTGTATGAAAAGGAAAAAGTAACAGATCAAAACATAGGTCATGTAACAATATCTTAAGAATAAATATTGATACTATTCAATAAATATCAAGAACTTAACCACTGCAAGTGAGCAGTTATATAAAAAAAAAGCCTGACAGCCATTACATTTGATATTAAAACACATAATCGTTACCTTTCTTCTTTGAACAGGTTGAAGGAAAATCCTTGTCTTCTACTTTCACTGAAGGCCTGTTGCACTTCATCCTACAAAAGAAGGACCGCCTTGCTCCAGAACACAGTCGTGATGGCCCAGGTGTTATATCAGTTTTAACTGGGAGTCCAGCTGTAGCAAACAGAGGAAGTGAGGAAGCTGCCTTTGTTGGGTTAAAAGGTAACCATACAATTATATCATGTAACCAAACTGCATGAGGCTTTAACTTCACAGCTGTTCTATCTCCTTCAGAAGCAGAGGTGCTCTTGTGGAGATTTTTATTTAAGTGACCATCTGCAGGATACTCAGCTCACCACATGAATATTGGAATGATTTCTGGTTATTTTCTACTGTGAGCATGAGAACACAGCCTTAGATTAGAAGATTAGAAATAGATTGTTAATGTCCAATCAAGTTCTGCAATTAACATGATTTCTTTGAACACTAATCAACTGGTTAAAAATAGAGATTATTTACCCGTAGAGCAGTACTTCTTACATACAGTCATTCAATATACCCATGACCCTTCCTATCAGAAGACTTTTTAAATCACACAATGCACTGAGAGAGCACCTATGTTTATGCAAAGAGTACCATCCCAGGGCTCTCTCAACTACAGTGTCTCCAGATATCAGATTTCTGACAATGAAGTCAGGCAGGATGGGGCCCTGAGCAGCCTGATCTAGTGGGAGGTGTCCCTGCCCATGGCAGGGGAGTTGGAACTGGATGAGCTTTAAGGTCCCCTCCAATATGAGCCATTGTCTGATTCTACAATGGAAGGGAGAAAGGTTAGTAGTGACATACACAGGGGCTGCAAATCCCCAAGACCTCCCGTTATGTGTAAGAAGAATCTCTGTCCTTAAAGAGTCAAGTTCATATGAAGATGCCCTATCAGTGAGTCCTGACCTTCGTCATATACTTGTAAGAGAATCTTAGATTATTTACTGTGAAAAACCACTGGAGAAAAAATTCTTTGAAAATGCATGTCAAATCTGGAAACCAACAACAGAGTGCTGATACAAACAGCACATTAAGAGCATGGGGTATCAGCAAAACAGAACGAGCTTCAAGGGACAGTTCTCCAAAAACTGATGAATTTAAATCACACAGCAACTTTTCCACAGCTTGCTGTCCACTTCAACCACTTCTGCATGGGAATACGTATAAATGAACACGTACAAAACCTTCCAGGATCCTGCCAGTTTTTAATGCAAGGAGAAAAATGATGATGCTGATGTTTTAGTGTTAAGAGTGCCCCTATGGAAACTAGAATTGAGAAAGGTCACATCAAGGAGGTCAGACTGTCCTGCACCACACACAGTCTAAACTGCTGTTCACTGGTGAAAGTACAAGTTGTACGGGAGTCACTTACACCAAGACAAAAATACAAATAAACATCAGTACTCTTAAGAATATTTGTTCTTGAAAACTTACCAGTTGGTCTGTTGTAGCAGATAGGAAAACTGTAAGCTGTGGTCTTTATTTCTGCCCTGACTTTGTCAGAGCATATAGAAAAAAAGGATAGCACTGGATACATGTGTTTGATGACCAGGCAAAGCCAAGAGACAGAGAAACTTCAGCTGAGCAAGCCTGAGCCTCTGGGCTCATTGCCCTGGAATGATCCCTAGCTCCACTTTCTGAAGTGGAGCTGGTGGTTTTTTTGAGATGAAGTCCTACAGATTTCTGCTTCTAACAAGCATGAGACTGAACAACTTGGAAATTTGCAGTTATAAGATATCACTTCCTACTTAAGCAATGCAGACTCCTTTTACAAGAGTTAATTAAATACCCACACACTACTAAACAACACAGATACAGAACTACTTTTAAACACCAGCATGGAGTAGAAGTAAGAGACGTAGGAGGAAAGGATTCCAAGGACCAAGTAAAAAACCTTGTAAGAGAAAGGTTAGGTCATTGCTGGGATTGGGAAAAAAAAAAGTCCTCTTCTGCAACGGACAACTATGGATAACCAAAATAATACTCAGTGTATTCTGACCACTGAGAATGAAAGATCAGACACTTTCAGTGGGAAAAAAAAGCAGAACTTTCCATGCCTGGAAAAGAGACAGTACCTCACAAGTAAGCCAGCTAATCGAATGCATCCACTGCAGAAATCTAATTTATACTTTCTCTTCTCTCTCTTCCTTGGCACAACATGCAATCCAAACAGCACCCCCCACAAACACTTTGCATGTTCACCAAACATATGGCAATATTGTTCAAAAGAAAGAACACTCACTTTTTGCATCTATAAGCCTTTCTCGTGGTGCAGTGTCAGAAGAAGATAGCTGCTCCTTCACTTTGGCAATGTCTTTAGGATGAAGGTAGTCAAATAAGCTTTGACCAATTAAATCATTCTGTAGGGATTGAAAACTCAGTCAAAAATTAAAATAACTGTACTGTGTATTTTCCCAATTTTAGCATCAGTTATAAAGAATTGGTCTAACCAATGAACATCAAACATCTCAGATCCAGGATTAAAAGGAAGCTATTAGTATTCACTGCAGTTATGGCTACATTTCATATTAAGTACTTTCATTATTTTCAGTAAGAGTTTTTTAAAAATAGCATGCTCAATCCACCAACAACAAATATTCTCATTTCTTTTCAGCTTCATTTTGTATGCTACACATTTCAAGTCATAATTGCAAATGTTCTTTTTTTAATATTTACACAATTAGTTGCTATTTAGCAAATAAATAACTAACTAAAGGATGCCTGATGAAAACTTTTGAAGCTGATACAGTTTTTCAAGTTGAAAAGGAGGGCAGGCAACAGAAAGAATGAAAACTTATTTATACAATGTATGTTCTAAGTTATGCCTCACGTTATAAGCATATATCAAATCATAATAATCATATATCAAAATCCTGGCTTTGTTACAATTGCTTCCCAGTTTCCATCAGCAAGAATGCCAGCAAAAACAGAACAGAAATTTAACCAGGTTGAAAAATTCATGTAATGCTACTGGAAAAACCTCAGGCCGATTTTTCAATATATGCATACAAGCCAAATTAGTGAACACTTCTGCAAGCCTGATGGTGAAAACCCAAACAGAATGTGTCACAATCAGTAAAGTAAAGTTAGTACCTTTTTACCTCTTTCATTTGAATGGAAGCCAGAAGCAATCTTGTCTAATAGCACGACAGAGAAAAGTTTTCTTTGCAAAAGATCCCAGCTTTCAGGACAGACTATTCACACAAAAAAACCCTCCCATAAAATGCATAATAATACAATCGTTTTCAAATCTTTTAAGGCCCAACACTACTTAAAAAGGAAAAAAATACCTGACTGTAGTTGAGGATCTTGAAGACAGATTCTGAAACAAACAGTATCTTCCCTCTGTCACAGCCCACAACAAAAAGAAATCCATCTGCTGCCTAATTTGGAGGAAGGGGGAGCAGAGGGGAAGTGAATTACTAAGTTACACATCTTCACTGCATCATTAAACCTTTCAAACCACTTTGTATATAGCAGGATTTCCACACTAGGAGAACTCTCTTAACATTTAGAGATAACTGAGTCAACAGACAAGATATGAAATTACATTTTTGGGGCTTTATTTTTCATCTGCTAACATTTCTGGCATCATTCTGGGAATTATGCCCAGAATCTGCAATCACTTTTATTAGAAGAATGCATCCATATTTTGTCCAGTAATATTACAATTATGTTTAAATGTCTATTTTTTAAAAAAAGTATTTTAAATGCATTTATTCCAGAGTTCCTATTTTGGAAACCAAAATAATTTGTGTGTCCAAAGGCAAATTGTTCCTATTCTGAAAGTCCTATTTTTCAGCCACATACAAGCATGCAGGATTAGGCCCTACCTTTATAGCTCTAAAGACACAATGCTGAAGAAATTAAATTCCAAACATGCTGCATCTGAACACTGCAGTGCTTGACAAGTTACACTAGCAATATGTTCTCTCTGTGCTATAAATGCATACAGCAGGGATACAAACATACCATGCCACGTGACATCAGTGACCTCAAAACAAGGCATTCCTATAACATCATATGTTAAAAATCTTGTCCAGGTCGTACATGGCAGAAAGTCTGTCAGAATTCTTTTTTGATGTAATTTTAGTCTATTTCATGAAATAACTGAAAATTCATACAGTTACTATTTTAACAACATTTTCTTCAGACCTCCCCCTAAAATCCTTTTGCTTAATTTCAGAGCTGTTACTCATCTTTAAAACCTAATGACTACATGCAAAGGTCTTACAAATTTCTATGTTATCCTCTATTATCACAACATTCTTAAGCTCAGACAACAGACAGAAAAATACTGGTGTTTTGCCATGAAAGAATTCCATTCACAGCCACTAATATCTCTTAATTAAAAGCTGAAACATACCCTGAGTATTAGATGTTTTAATTCATCATCTGACAGAAAAGCAGGCTTATAGTTGGCTTCTGTATATGGGTTTGTAGCACCTAAAGAAAAACAAAATCCCCAGATCAGAATTTGTGATTTAAACAATACACACCTCAATAAGCAACGTCCCTTTGATTCCTTTCTACATCAGTATTCACTTCACCTGTTCTTTAAAATGAAAGTTGATTTTTTGTTTCATTTTATTAATATGATGAACCCTGTTGGTATTTTTAGCTGCAAGCAAAAATACTGCATTACACAGTAACACAAATTAAATGACTTCTGAGATGTAAGCATTTTTTGACATGTTTTTGACCTACATGTTCTGCTTGATTTATGTTCTAATCTCCAATAAGAAATGAAAAGTAAGAAAGTAAAGAATAAAAATATGATGAGGTGACATAAAAACGTTGTCAGAGAGGAGCTTACAAATCAGTTCTCATTCCATACCATTGACAAAAAACAGATGTTACACTGGCCTTACTTACCAATGCAAAAAGCAAAAAAAAACAGAGCAAATAAGCTATCTATTTCTTTGAGAGTAATTACTTTCATCCTATTCCCTTCATAAAGACAAGAGAGTCAAATCAGCAACCACTGATCTGCTATGAAATACTAATTTAATCAAATGACAGCAGCAGGAAAAGCTACACCTTACAGAAACGCTAGGATAAACATGACTGGAAGATGCCAGGTCTCCTAGAAACTACAACAGTGACTCTGTAACTTAGCAGCATCCTTTTTCAGGGGCGTATTTCTTGAAGGCTTAAAGCTTTCATCATTATCACAGTTTGTATCCAGCAACTGATTCACTCTTATATGGAGCTTCAGGACACACAGAACTTTGTTACAGCCCCAGCTCTTTGAAACTCACATATTTCCCTATTTCAAGTACTTGTAAAAGCAACTGAATAAAAAGACTTGACTTGAAGTCTCAAAGCACTCCTCATTCTTCCACAAACAGCTGAAGGTATGAGCACAAAACATCACAAATCCTGCAGTAATATTACTCACACCTAAAATCTAACCTCTCTATCCAAGCAAGTCTTGCACATGGCCTACCTAAGAACAGTGATCAGTGCCATGCAAGATTAAGTAGTGGATTACAATCAAAGCCCTTGTTCCTTCTTCCCACAAGCTCAGCTGCCTTGCTTTTGCTGTATTCAGTGATGCTAATCCATCAGATCAGCTAACAGAAAACTATTCCTTCCTCATCACAAATTTCCCTGCTAGATCAGGATATCAGACCATGAAACAAGTCATGCTGCAGTTGCTCAGCTGCAAGAGAGAGGGGAAAGAGAGGCCGCATCCCTTATGTGCTTGCTATTAAAACAAACTAACCACACCTTGAGCTGGAACGTACAGTTGGCAGCATGTGCCTTTGCATGACTTCTACCACAAACTCTGGTAGCCCACACAAACTGCTTTCTTTGTTCTAGGACAAGGTATGTTTTGCATTCTCACAGATTCTGTAGGAAAAAGAGTGCTGATATAAGTTTGAAGATATTTCTAAGGAAAGAGACAGAAAATAAAAATAAATTCTATTTTCTTTTCATAATGACATCTACAGAAGTAAGAGAAAAGGCAAAAATCTTTGTGGCTGCATCTGATGAAGAGCCTAAGTATATGACAGTGCTGCTGCAAGCGTTCAAAGACGAGACAATTAGCTAAAGAGTTCCAAAGAGAATTTAATCTTGAACCAGCATGGTGTAGAGATGATGCAAATACAGGGCTCCAGCAGAACGAGCAGCTTCAGGATAGGGACAGCTTGCTTACATCAGTTCTTTTACACAGGAAAAAACAACTGCTACAGCAGAAGACTGAGAAAATGCATCTTTCAAATGCCACCTCTTCAAAAAAACCCTCAAAGCTCCAAAATTTAAAACCTGCTTTGCTGGAAGGTTACACATCTCCCCCTCATACTTGAAAACACGGCTAATTTTAAGCTGCTCAGGTGAATTTGCCAACTACAAGTTCTTTCATTCCCTTAAATAAAAGCCCTTGCAATTCCCCAAGTAAAACCACACCAGACAAGACTAGGGTTACTCATTTTTGTCAAAAGGGAAAGAAATGGAGAGCAAAAATACAGACAGCTTTGGGGGAACCCCATTTATCACCCTCCAGCCCTGTTCTCTCTGCTCCCCATCAATCAACTTACCACGTAATGTTTTCATATGCTGGACTGCCATTCTCAACACAGTGAGTTTATCTAGCTTTCGAGACATAGCGTTGCACGTTGGTACCAAGGATGCCAGTTCATCTATAAAACTGTTCATTTTATCTCTACGCCTTTTTTCAATTTGACTATGAGCCTCCCTAAACAAGCAAGGTGGGAGGGAAAAACAGAAGAGCATGAGAAAATAAACTGTATTAACAAAGAAAAATCCCCAAATCGTATACAATAAAACAAAAAAATAACGTTCTCCTCATAATTCGTTCACCCTCTCAGCCCCATAAAAGTACATACAGACTTTTCCAGAGAATTATATGCTCATGACTTAAGTGATAACAGTTACAAGCTACAGGAAGGGCTGCAGCACTTGGCTCTGATTGACCAGAGAACACACATAGCATTGCCCATACAGTACACTGAATGATGCATTCAGCTACATATTTGTATGCTACATCAACACAGCAGAATTTAAAACTATCTTTTGCTGAGGCTGTATGTCTTCTAGTCATCCTACAGCTTTCCTT
The DNA here is from genome assembly GCA_037305975.1 of Chrysolophus pictus. Classification (NCBI taxonomy): domain Eukaryota; kingdom Metazoa; phylum Chordata; class Aves; order Galliformes; family Phasianidae; genus Chrysolophus; species Chrysolophus pictus. The sequence continues at coordinate 7,641,709 of CM074580.1, forward strand.
TTGAAATATCCAAGATAATTTTGAACTGAACTCTCCCCTAACCAGGAAAACTGATGACAAACACTGAATCATTTAATTTTTGTTCTGTATTTTCACATCTTAGGAGTCACTGTTAACACTCTGTAACCCACTACTGAGTTTGAAAGAATGCAATAGTTAGGAAACATGTGCAGGCTACAATTTCCATGCTAACACTGACAGAAGTGACTAAAACAAAATTACGTTTCATCACTTCCACAAAGCTTCGTGTAGTTTATATATGAAAAAAGTTAGCAGTGCAAAGATAACAAAAACAAGAAGGTCCATGGTAGAAAAAGAATTCTCAGAGTAAAAGAAATACACACAGGTATTTCATGTATGGCAAGAGGAAAATTCTTTTCATGTTTGCTCAGAGTGTTACCTTGCATTTTTTATTCTCCCTTGTTGGTCTGCATACTCCAGTCTGTTAAGAAATGATATCACAAAGTTACAGTACTGAAAACAATTTTTAATATATCTTAAGTACCTAATGATCTTCATTAAAATAATTTTTAGGATTTGAATATTTATTTAGTCTTTCCTCAGAAAATAACACTATTAACAATATTGTGGTAGGGCTCAAAGCATTGGATATTTTCTTTAACTGTTTTACTTTGTGCAATGATTTTATACCTCTGTTCCAAAAAAGAAACAGTTTGGGACACCTGACCATGATATTGAAAACAGATCCTACATCAGTACTGTAAAGCAAACAGTTTAGTGACATGTCTGTAGTACCTTCCATGTTGGTCATCTTTATCTGTATCCATACCTTCCCTGCAAAAACAGAATAAAGCAACATATCACAAACTAAGCAGCATTAGCAAGGCTGTTAGCAAACTAGCATACAATTAGAATAAAGTGTTGCAATCACCCTTACATCCTGAAAAAAAGAATTTAAAAGCAATAACCTGGAAAAACTACAGCATTTTCTGTAGTATTACAACATTTTCTTGCATTTCTTTTGAAGCAAACAAAATGGCACAGTTTGATGTGTTTGACAGTAAAACATACTGCAGTTCAAAGACATCATCTGTTATAAAAATGTTTTTCAGTTAACTAGAGGGATAAAAACAAAAAGGACTTATCAAAGCAGATCTTTTTCATGCCCTCACCAGAATGAGGGCTATTAACTTGCATTTACTACAGTCAGACATTTCAACACAGGCAATTATCACAAGGCCCAGTACAGAATGCACAGTTTGCCCCGAATTCACTCATGTCTGTGTGTCCTAAACCTCGCTGTGGTTGATTTTGGAATAAGAGATGGCAATAATCACATAATGCACTGCAACATTGGAAACAGCCAAATGTACAGGGTGGATGGGAGTGTGTATAAAGCTAAGCAGGCACATTTTAAAGTAGTACTTTTGTCTCAATGTCTGAAAAAAAAAAATGCCAAACACTACAGGGCTATTAGATAAAAGAATGAGGAAGAGGATGTTTTGATATAGATAAATCTGTACGAAGGCACTTCCATGGGCAATCCTAAGCCTGCCTTGTTCTGTTGTGTATTTTTTTTTTTTTTTTAAATCAGAAAAGCATGGAAAAACATCAAGCATCTTTTTTCAAGTGAAACCAATTATAAAAATATTTATACTTACTCAAAAGGAAAGCCATCAAGTCTGAAAAGAAAGAGAAATAAAGTACACCATCTATATGAAATAATAATGTCTTTCATTTTCTGTTGAAATTCTCAAGCTAATTTATATTCTATTCAAAATGAAAAAGAACAAAGACATGAGCAGTGAGTGTATTTTAAGGAGCCAAGTTTGTTCAAATTCATCTGTTTTCTGAAGGCATCGAGTCCATTACACTACTGCATGTGAAAAATCAGTACAACAACTGACCCAAATTTATTATATAAATTATGATGCACATCACTGAGATATTGTTTTGTCAGCAGAAACAAAAGATCCGTGCTGTGTGCCTGCTGCCCTTGTGGTTAGATAACTGGAGTTTCAGAGAAAGCCAGGAATAAAAAATACCAACATGCATCTCAACTACCTCAGTTTTTTACTCTGCCCAGCAGAACATTTTGTTTTAGTCAGTACTTAAGTCCTAATTCTGAACCTATACAGATTTTACTGTATCAAAAGAAAAATGAAATGAATTTTTACACGCAATTAACTGCTGCCATCACTTCAAGTCTGTAAAATGATCTCAAATACCACTGAGCTTTAATATACTGAGAAGCTAGGTTTCATTAAAGCCTCATGAAAGAGCTTCTCACATTAGCCACTGATATATTACTTGTTCCCACTTAATATTGGACATTAGCATTCTTAAAAATTTTTCTACATGTTATTCATTGCACCTCTTAATTCATCACCTTTGTCATTAGGTTTAAGGAAGTGTGAATAACGCTAAAGGCTTTCTTCATCTCTCCATTTGTGTATTTGAGTTACTAAGTTAGCTAATAGTTCAAAATGCTCCTGATGCTCACAAAGAAACAGCACGCAGGACTTAGAAATGAGGCATCAATTCTCCACTTGCAGTGCCATTTTTAGCTACAAGATGCTTCTTGTGGCAAAGCAAAATATGGAAGAGGCTTTTATACTGGCCACAGGGTAGTTTACAAATGCTTCAGGATACTTTCAGTTCTTATCAATATTATTCCAACTTAAAACACTACTGCCAACAAAAGAAAGTACGTGTGTATAGACCTGTGCATGAAGTCCTGGATTCCAGCATTTGACTAAAACACACTGTAATAGAGAACAGATAAGCTTAGCTGGAATTATATCAGTATGCAGAAGAAGGATTTCACTGGGAAAGGAGCAGCAGAAAGATTTGAAAGGAACCTGGCACGAAATTGCTGTTGACCAATAAGCTTGCTTGTATCTGACAAGTGAATGCACACTAAAACAGTCAGGTTGTTCCTCACATCTTGAATTCATTGGTAAATGAAGAGTAAAACTGGACACACACCATTTATATAAAAACAAATAACTGTATAGGCAGCAAAAGTTGAACAGCAGCAATTCTTGAACATTTATACATACATGCACATAGAAAGAGGGATCAAGGAATTCTACCTTAAGTTCTACTTAAAAATAGGAATATTTACTAATCACCATTTTCTTTGCAACAAAACATGAACTCTGGTACAATGACAGCTGTTGTAAGCTGACTCAAGGAAACAGCATTTCACATATTTAATAAAATGCACACACAACCTAGAGGGCAGAATTAGAACTTACAAGAGCAAGCTGTCTTTTGGAAAAGAGGACTTGAGCAATGCTTCCTACTCAGAAGTATAAAGATGGAGAAATCCTTTCTAGAGAAGAGGAAGTTGGTAAGATTGAGGCTTTTCATTGAGTTTTGTAGGAGTCAATTCAACTAGAGGGAATCACGTACTTTTCAAGAAGGCTAATCTTATATTACAGAAGCTATGTATGCAGTACACTCGTGGTCTGTACACAGTAATTAGCATTGCACCTAACTTCTCCTAAAAATAATCTCTGTGCACAGGGAACATAATTCTTAATTGGCATCCTCAGCACAGATTAACATAGAAGGAACTGCCAACTGTGAGAAGGCCCACAATGATAAAATCTATGCCAAGTTACATCGAAATGGATGACGTAGCTGTGTTAATAATGGATGGGGCCTATCCAAGGGTTACCCTGCAGCTACGCTTTGTAGTTACAATTGATATGAAGTTTGCATAGTAACTTGCAGTAAGCATGTTGGTTTTGGTGTACTTAGAGCAAACGACATTACACAGTTAGAAACATGGCACACATTACTGTGACTTTCACCATTCTAAAGCACAATAGGTGTGATTTCTTTCTGTTTCAAATACCTGCCCTAAGACAGAAGGTATGGCTTAGATGGCCTCTGAGCTTTGTTATTAGCATGCATCCCTTTCAAGAGAAGCAGCTTTCTTTAAATGGAAACATACTACCACTGATCCACAAAAAACCAAATTTTTATTCTACCAGGAATAATAGTTTGCAACCAGAGAGCAATACAAGATTAAGTCACTTGATAAAACAAAAGGCAGTCCTACTGCAGCAAACCAGAGACTCCTCAGACTCATATTCAACTGGGAGACCAAAATAGCTCCCCATCAGGCAAAGTTTGGCAGCACACTGGCAGGAAATGACTGAAAATGCAAAAAATAGGTGAAAAGAAGGAACTATTCCTAGTTTTGCTTTTGCTTTCTAATTAATTATTAGCTTCCCTTCTGCTGGCCAGACGTTCTGCTTCCTATGTACACGGTCAACATAATCAACCTTCACATCATATATTTCATCAATATTATTTTCTTTTTTTTCCTCATTATGCAAAGGTTTCTTTCCTGAGCCTTACCTCGTTCGATAGCCCTCAATTCCAGCTGCACTGAGATGAAGGCTTTATTCTTATTACTAAATAATGAACTTTCCTTTTAGCACACAGTAGCTTTTTTCTTTGTTATGGCCTTTAAACAACAGATTGTCAAGAAAAGGTTAAGGTTATTTCATCTCTCTGATTATATTGTTCCACTGCAACTCCTTTTCAGCATTATCAAATTGAGAGAAATCCAACTTACTGATAATCAGTAGAGCTTCCCTTCCTTTTCCGATTACAATCCACTCCTGAAGTGCTAAGGGAACTGGAAATCAAGTCAGCAGGGTCTGGTGACATAAAGTCACTAATTGTAGAGGAAATGTCCATCCTTTGGTCTGCCATTGGATTGTCTAATGTTGAAGAAAAAAAAAGTCACTATTAATAAACATAAATTTACCTATTTTAAATACACATGTATACACACAGAACAAATCTCCAATTTAATACACTTAAGATTGCAAAAATTACTATTCCATTATTTGCTTTTGCCATAAACAGACATAGGCTATTTCTCTTTCTTTCAGCTACTGGTGTATTAAATATCCCACGTGAGCTACAGAATCACAGAATCATAATGGTTGGAAAGGTTCCCTGGAGATCATTTAGCTCGACCTCCCTGCTAAAACAGTTTCCCCAAAGTAGGTTATACAGAAAAGCATTCAGAAAGGTTTTTAATATCTCCAGAGAAGGAGAAGATTCCACAAGCTCTCTGGGCAGCATGTGCCAGTGCTCTGTCACCTCCAAAGTAAAGAAGTTCCCTCTCATGCTCATGGAACCTCCTGCGCTCCAGGCCGAACAGTCCCAGATCTCAGCCCTTCCTCAAAAGGGATATGCTCCAGGCCCCCAAGCATCCCTGTAGCCCTCCACTGGATTCCATCCAGAATTTCCATGTCTTTCTTGAACTGGAGAGCACAGAAATAGACACAGCACTCCAGACGTAGCCTCACCATGGCAGAGTAGAGGGGGAGGAGAATCAGTCTGGGCCTGGAATCTTATGGTTCCATTTCTTTCCTCCTCCAGCGGAAAAGAAACATGCATCAAATATGAAGGGAAAGATTAAAGACTTCTCCTTTGTATTTTCAGGTGCGAGCACTGAGTACATTCTATGTATCTATATTTGCTCATCAAGATGTGACATGCAGAGTGGCTTCTCCCCACCCTGCTTCTCCACCCATTGTCAACATGACTTTTAACTAAAGGTTTACTCTTATGTTTACTGCCCAGTGAACTGCTGCTATCTAACGTAAGTAAAGAGTAAGTTCTTTCTTTTGCTTAGTGGGAAAACCAATTTTCACACATCTCTCCTTCATTTGAAGACCATATTCTGAAAGTCCATAAGGTTTGAGAGTTCTACTTCCCTCCCTGAATTTCATGAAACAGAATTCCAAAGATTTTGATACAGAATGAATGAATTAAATAAATACCTCCACCAAAGCATATCCCCCTCAAAAACCCCAGTAACCCAGGGAAGGTCTAAGACAAGTAGTTAAAAATACAAAAGAATGTAAAGTGCATTTTTCATTTAGAAAGTACACAATCTAGACCTCTAGACTGCAAACATTACATAGCTGAAAGAAACACTGTGAAAAGCTTATCCATTACTGAATGCCATCAGTTGTGAAGCAAAAAGATTTTACCTGAAAGCTTTTCTTGGAAGCCTAAATCCACCTGGAGGAAGAAGAGGATGCTCAGCCTGAAGCAGTTGAACACCTTAAAACTTTTTCATGCCTCATAGTCTGTCAGTCAAGTACTCTCAAAAACCTGAATGGAAAGAAAAGCAGCAACCATAAGAAATGTAAAAAACACCTTCAAGGCCAGTTTGTTTACAACATCTAGTTTGGACTTTTTTTTTTTTTTTTTTTTTTTTTTTTTTACAGCAGCTTTAAGTGAGAAATAAAATGTCTTATGTACTCAAGAGTAGAATATTCATTCCCTTATAAAGCATAGGAGCTTCATTCATTTTCAGAAGCTTCAGATGTCATTTCCAGCAGACCAAGAAATGGAATGGAAGGAAATTCCCAGCATCATTTCCTATGGGCCTTCTTTATCACTCTTTGGTTTTTGCAGCTAATCACATAAGATTCCTCCACTCATAGCATTTGTTGTCAGATGCTAGTAAAATAAGTCAAACTGCTGTTACGTTGCAAAGAAAAGCTGTTTTAATGTTAAGGTAGCCATACATAGCCATAGCCTTAAGATAATTTTGGCTGGGCTTATGATTTGATTTTCCCTTCCAACAGCCCTTGGCATTTCCAAAAGCAAGAGCAGTTAAACTTCTTGTTCTACTCCGCAGGCTTCAAGCTTTAAATAAAATTCACATCCCATACTGGAAACTCAAGCCCTTAGATGTGTCCCTCAATGACACGGCAAAGACAGCGGATGGACTGCAGATGACTGTTCTTCCTTCCTAGATTCCTGCCACAAAACTCACTTTTTTCATGAAAAACTCACTATGTGAGATGTGAAAACCGTTCTAGAACTGCATCTTGCAAACGCTTTTGCAAGTCTTCTGAATATGCTCCTTTCTGGTTGATACGCGTGATCACTGCATCTGCCTTTCCAACCTGTGATGCAAGCAGAACTTCCCAAGAACACAGATGATGAAGTGCCTATGACACCTGCACAAGTTCTCCAGCCTAAAAACTAATATTCCATCAATGCAGCCACTTTATATATATGGGATTCAATAGAACTGTTTATACATAAACACGTTAAGAGTTAGAAGCTAAGAGAAGCTCCACGAAATACTAGCATCACTTTTTTCAGCTCGGCCAAACAACAAATTCAGAATTAAATAACTGAAACTCATTAGTCCTATTACAGTAGCAAGGTTGGGATCAAAGTGCTTAAATTTAAGGTCAGGCAAATCATGACTTTTGTGTCACTTGCTTGTGAGCACAAGACTGCTGCTGTAGAAGCAGACTTTCCAGACCGCCTTTGAGGGCTCACCATGCATCTCACTGGACAGCCCCTCAGTGGCCTGTTCTCAAAAATGAAAAAGGAGTCAGGTCTTTATGAATGTGTGGGCAATATTGGTACAGGCAAGTTAAGAGGCCAGGAAGAAAATCAGGAAGACATTGACAAAATGCTAAAATAACACAAGTTTTAAGCAAACTATGAATTGCCATCGACTCCATGACCACAGCTTACAAGAAGGCTTTCATGCACACTAATGCAACTACCTGTAGACCAGACTTTACTTTCATTTTAAATCAGCCTTCTCCTAGTTGTCTACTTTGTCTCTCCTACTCAAGCAGTTCAACAAGTACCAACTCAATTATGTTACTGTGGTTTATGAGATTACTGCAGATTAATATACAACCCTCCAGTAAAGCCACAGTCACTGATTGTTTCTCTGCTCTTGTTTCAGATGTAGAAATGTTATCCTCAACCTCAGTCAGGTGCAGAAGGCAGCCACAGCTATACATATGTTGCCTGGCTAATGTGTGTCCATGATTTGGTCTTGAAATCTAATGCAAACCCCTGAGCAGTGTATGATGCATTTACTAGAAACAAGTACTCCCCAAAATTTCTGACCCTAGCATCCACCTTTAAATTCCAAAAGCTCCTCACCACCATGTGAGAACAGTTGTTGAAACAACTTTTTACTGTTTAATATAATCTCACTGACCGCTAATGATGACCTGACAGCAGGGTGGGACATTCTGGAAGAAAGAAAGCAGAAGAAAATACCTATTTTGAGGCGCATTAGCCATTTAAGCAGAGGAAAACTACATTAAAAAAACAGAATTCTCCATTTCTTATCATATCAGCCCTTTTTCTGCCATGTCCTAAATGCTTGTCTCAGCTCTAGCAACCACAGCCCTACACATCAGCGTTGTGGGAACTGAAAATCACGTCCGTCTTTTGAGATGAGGATTAAAGTTAGAAAGAGTCAACGCAAGGAGCAGAGCAAAAGCCATCATGTCCCACTGTAACCAACAGGCATAGAAATAATCTGTGTCAGGGCTTTTTGCAAACTTCTTGAAAAGGGAATGTTTGAGTTTTTCAGCCTTGAAATGCTAGTTTTTCAATGGCTAAAAAAAAAACTCGATGAAAAGCAGTACAATAATTATCCATAAACACAAGCAAAGCCCAAATCTTCTGTTTATGAACCTTACCCGCTGAGAAAGTACTCCAAAGACCTACTTGAACAAATGCCATGTAGGCCACTTCCTGATTACATTTGGTCATTGTGCCGCACAAGAACTTCTCTCCACAGCCCATTTCAGACCACTTCCTTGAGGATTTCCCTCCCGTGCGTGCAATCTCTTCTGTCTAACCCCTTGTAAAAAGAGGCAATGAGGCAGTGAAATCAAATCTTACTGTTCATCCCTTTAGAAGGAAAAAAAACTTTAGCAATCATGTGACTAGCTTAATCACGCAGGAAAGCTGATCATGAGTACATAAACACCTCTGAGCAAATCAAGGTCAGAGCTAAAGTAGGTCAACCAAGTCTGCCAAGCACCCATCTGGGAGTCAAGACCTCTTTACACAAGCGCCATGAGTTTCAATTACCCCTGGGCAAGACTCAGCTATCTCCAGCACACAACGCACACTGATTTTAAGAGAAATGTAATTCTTAACTTTGTGAATCAGAAGCGTGTCACGTCTTAAAGCACGATTTCACAATGATAGAGAAAAAGTAGTTTCCTTCAGAGATAATTAAGAAGATGCTCGCTGTCCCTTTGCGTAATGACTTGAACCAAAACCACGCAGCTACAGTAAGGAAATCTTTCTCCCCTTCACAGCAGTACTCCAGCACAGAAGGCAGCTGTCAGGAAGAAGCACAACAGGATTTGTTCTCCTGTATTTCTCCCAGCCATGCTGTAGATGTGCGCACCCCAGCAAATGGTGGGAGATGCTGCTCAGCAGCACAAGCACTGTGGTGTCCCCAAGCTGTTTCCAGAGGCATCAGAGCACAACTGCCCCATGTGACAAGCAGCTCCTACGGCAGAATCTTCAGTAGGAAATAGTCTGTATGGTTCAAAGGAAGATGTCTGAAGTAAAGCAGTGATATTTTCCTTTTCCTTCGGTACTTAAGGAGCACCTGCCAGAACACCTCCTATTTGTCCAATAGATTGATACTGTTTTGTTTCAGTGTCACATTCGTGCTCCCTGAACTCCCTTAATAATATTTGCAGGAACGCCCTGTACTCCCAGATGGTAAAATGCCCTGTGGCATCATCCCACATCTCACAGCAGAGCCGTGATCTTTGCGTTTTGCTTGCTGAGGCCATCCTTTTACTCACTCAACACCGTGCTCCCCAGCCTCTGGCAGCCCACAAACCACATCTGAGTTTTGGAACCCTTCCCTACCCAAGCTGGTGTTTCTAGCCCATCCTTCAGGCACACACACAGCCTGCTGCACGCCTCACGTTACCAGCTGCTGCAACACAGACCTGCACAAGGCGGTTGCACGAGCAGCCCCAGCTCTGCAAAGGCAGAGGCACAGCTTTAGGGTGCTCAAGTGATTTACTGCCCTAACAGCTGCTCCCTGTCTTTCCTAAGAAAAAAGGTGCAAGCTGGAGGGGGGCATCCCATGAATTTAAACCAACCACAAAGCTACAAGATGAGTCATTTTGACCTAAGGAAAAAAAATAAATAAATAAAGCCTTCAATACACAGAAGAAAAACTTCACGGGCACAAAGAACATCTTTCAGCTCTGGAAAGTTAATTAAAAGACATTTTCTCAACAGATCAACATGATCTCCACAAGCACTCCTGTACTGAAGCAGGTCTGTTCATCACTAGCGTCTCTGAAAAAAGCCAGTCATACCAGGGCATCATCCAAGGAGTCTTCTAGGCTGTTGTAGTGATAATGGAGCCACACGACAACATCCTGAATTTATCCTCTCCGTAGAAGCACTGAGACTCTCAGTTCAGCCTTAGATCCCATCTCTCACTGTTTAAAAGGGGGAATAGATTTTACTTCCAGCTATTTTGACAAAGGACTTCTCTGGTGCTCCAAAGCCTAGAATAAGCGGTAACTAAAATAATTTACTCATGCGATGAGGAGTTCAGAACTGGATCCATAGCTCCAGAAGTATCTCATCAGTACTGAGCAAAGTGGAAGGCACAATCTCTTCAACCTGCTGATAACACTCTTCCTAATAGAGCCCAGGATGCTGGTGGCCTTCTCATTTGCAAGGGCACACGGCTGCTAACTCAACAAGGTGCCCCCCCCTAGGACCTCCAAGATCTACAGATTTAAACAAGCAAACAAACACCTACCTCACGTTCTTCTTTAAGTGAAACAGACAAATGCCTGCTTTGAGACTGATAGAGATATGGACCACCTTCACAACAACAACAAAAAAGCAAAATTATATTCAACCCATGCTCCTTCCAGGAATCAAACCTGTTTAGAGTGAAACTGGACTGTCCATGCTATGGCTGAAGTACTTCCCTCCCTAATAGGTTCCAGTACTATGTACTGTAGTGAGATAGCAAAAAGGTTGTGTACATTCCTGCACAACAGCTGCTAGGGCTGGAGACTGTACTGTCCTCAGCAGCGGCATCCGGAGTAAGCAGCCCTCAGCCACAGGAGCTCTCAAGACCTCGCACATGGCCAGCTGCCTCTCTACCAGTTCCGTGAATTCCAGATAGAAGAGCAGTACAGCAAAGCTTGCTAGTTTACCATCATTATTGAAAGTCTGATCAAGCGTAAGCCTTTGGATGCCTTATTTCAACAGACCTCGATCACCAAAATCTCCAGTTTGATTTCAATGGATGTGGACACAACTACAGAAAATAGCTGTTCTAAAAACAGCTGCTTGCAGGAAAATGACTGAGCTTGAGATCAGAAGTGTTTCTATTTGTTTAAACCAAAACCAATTTAAGACAATGCTTAGCACCCCAGAATTTCTCCAATGTAAGTTAAAGAACAAAACAGCTGTATTTTATACTTTAAAATTCAACCCACCGATGCTAAATGCTGACAAAGTGAGTTCACAAAAACCTACGTTAAGATGTAGAGTTTAATATTAATTTATTCTGATCCCTCAGAAGATTTTGTGCCTGTGTGGGAAGGAACGAAGTATTATAGTTTCAGTATTACAGGGGAAATTAAAAAAAAAAAAGATCTAAAATTAACAGACAACAGAAGCTTTATGTCCTTTGGGCTGGATATCTGATTCTAGTCATTTACTCTTTTGATGCCAAAATTCATGACTCTGCTGGTAGTGACAGACCCATACACAGCTAAAGGATAAAAATCTACTCCCCCAGTCACTGTGAAAGTTGTCAAACTGGGTTACTAAGCTTGGTATTCATTCCAGTGAGTGAAGATGTACTGCTCCACAACCACTGGGTGCAATCCTTGTTTTTATCAACCCTAAGCCATCCAAGGGATGTTGGGGGGCTGAAAGACTGACAGAAACCCACCCTATCAGGTAGGAAAATTAATTAACCAAAATAAATACCTCTTACGTAACAACCTAATCAAAGCTACTGTTGACTTCTGTAGTAGTTTAGTGTGTTTTGATCAGAATCTTTCGGGGGAATAAAACGCAAATACACCAAACAATCCCCAGCTGAGGAGGCAGAGGCTCTATGAAGTCTCCTGAACGGTACACATTACTTCTGAACTGTCAACCAAATGTCTCATCTTGTGCTGCAGTGTGCAGTCAACTTCAAAGTAGAATTTTTTAAACAACCAGAAAGTCTTCCTTAGGAAGACTGCACACAGCCTGGACTGACATTTCCAGAGCAGGAGAAGTGTATAAGACAAGTAGGTAAGCTACTCAACTCACTTCTCATGCTTACACAAGCAGTGGGAATTTACAAATCAGTGCATCTTTAACACACAACTGAGAATGTCTGGTCTGCACTTACAGTCCAAGAGATGAAGCTTTCTTTTAAGATTTCATCTCACTCCTACAAACAACTGGTTTGCTGAAGAGAAATGCTTTAGGCAAAAGTTTCAAGGATGTCTTCACTCTTTATCTACACAAACTGAATACGCTGTGTTTCAGGCAGTTAAATATATGCCTTTTAATTTAGAGCTTAAGAATGTCACAAAGCCCAACTGCTCATTTTAACTATTACAATGTCCTTGATATGCTCTGAGCAAGTTGAAGTTTTCCTTCCCATGGCTATGCCAAGCTCTTGCATCCTCAGTTTGGCAACTATTCTGCCTGCAGTGCACCGTCTCTAAAGTTGTCTCTGGTAAGGAAGCAAAATCCTTTCATGCAAAGTTCTAAGCAATATGTCTTCTGAAGGGTCTCTTGCAGAGCCTCTATAGTGGCAAGGCACCATTACAGCACTCTGTTAGCTGCCCCAGCTTCCAATCTCACAATATGGCTGTGTGCTTTTGCCAGGTTCTCATTTTCTTCTTTCCTCTTCATACTGGAGAATTATTAGCATCAAAGTTAGACAATATATTCAAGTTCTTAAGTGACTACCTATGTAATATTTCTCCTTCTTGATTTTTAAAGTTCATGCATTCAGGGATGTCAGCCATTTTTCAGTTTAACAGGCTGAACAGCCACACACTTCTTTTAGTCTCTCAAGCGCATTAAGGTGACAAACCCAGTTTCTTGCATCTTCTTTTGGTTTGCATTACCTGGTCCAAATACTATTGCACACACTGCTTACAACTGATTCTGTTATTATTACTACAAACATAAATGCACCAGGCAGCACAAGACCTCTCCTTCAGTGATCTACTGCCAAACAAATAGGAACTAATGGGAAAGAATGGCTCTCAACCAAACAGGTTTTATCTTCAGGCAATGAAGCACAGAAACAAAAGGGCCAAAATACCACTAAAAGGAGAGTAGACACGTGTTATATTGATACCTTACACATTCATTTCCAGCTTTGTCACAGACCCATTGGTCCTTCTAAATTCCATCTCTGACTGGAAGAAACCTTCCCTGCTCCCAGCACCCTGCCAGCCTGACAAAGAAAAGCTGACAGGCTGTCAGTTTCCCTTTGGTCCTAAAGAAAGCCAGGGGAAAAGCACAATATCTTCAGCCTGCCTGAAACCAAACTGAGGGTATTCCCCACTCAGCTGCTTGCTCCAGCACACACATCTCTGAAGTCTGTTTTTCCCAACTGGTTTATTAAAAGCTTTTTTTAACTTAGCTTTACGCAAAATCAGCTGTCAAACAATATATGCCAGACTCATGCAAACATCAATAGTTCTTCCTTCTGACTTCCTCAGTACTACGTTAGAGGCTCAGCTTCATTTTTGTTCTCCCACTGCTTACAAGATAGGAAGGCATTAAGGCTTTTTGTAAGTGCATGAGTATGTAGCTAGGGAAAAAAACTGCAGGAAAACATACAACACCACATCTAGTGTTACATTATATTAGTATGTGTGGAAATAGAGAAATTTACAACTTAGGACTATTCACAAAATCCCATTTTTAAAAAAAACAACTCCCCATGCACATGCACACTCATGCAAATAGCCCCACCTTCTTCTATCTTGAATCCCTTTGATTTATGTGGAGCAACAAGAAAGACTAATATAAATGATAAGCCTACCAGTTTCATTTTGAAATCATACAGTTCACAAGCAAAATCGATGTCCAAATAGTAAAAACTGAGACACTGCAACAATTCAGCACTTGCATGTCTTCTGGAAAACATGCAAAGACACGACTGTAAAAAAAAAAACATACGCATACCATTTCCAGCCTTGCTCCATACCTCAAAAATAATCCCCTCCCATGTGCCTAAAATCCCATTTTTTAAGTATGTGATCTGCTGCTAACACTGAGAAAGGCAGCATTTCAAAGTTATGATGGCTCATACTGTGGCATTATCCAACACTCCACTCTTCAGAGAGATCCACAAAAAGCAGTTTTGAAGCGCAGTGACAGTGAGCACTGAGAAGTAGGGCAAGTTCCCAGCACCTCCCAAGGGCCAGCACTAACACTGGTACAGTGCATTCGAAGTAGAATGGCTGTACTGAAAGCTGCCTGTTCAGCTGCCCAACCAAGAGCACTGCTGCCACAGCACAGGGCAAGCACAACTGCAGGGCAGCTTCTTCTCATCTTCCATTGGATTCAAGTGGCTGAGAAGCCAAAATGACAATTAAAAGTCCTTTAACGGGACATTAGAAGTAAAGCTAGATGTGTCATCACGCCATATACTGGATGGGTAAATGATACAATCTAGGCTGCCTCCTTCCAGCACCCACCTTTTTGTGTTTCCTTCTCTCTTGCTTGGATAAATTGGAATTCCTTTGCAATGGGACACATCACTGAGGTGAAGCCCAGGCACCCTACACTATGCATCCCACTCAAGCCAGCAACCAGGAAAGTTCAGCTTCTCAAGCTTCAAATACCATAGCATTCAAAGCATGACTCAGATGAGCAAATCAAGCGGAATATTATACATAGAATACGAGAGTCTTCTATGATGATGTACAGAGTGGTGATTAAAAGCTGTAAGGGTTGGAAAAAGTTGTTACCTGTCTACCCCAGGATAAGCATGAGATAACAAAAACTTCACAGCAGTCTTCCAGAACAGCTGACCTAACATCTCACTGCCATATAAGGGGTGAATCACTCCTTCCTTCTCTTCCTTGTCACTCTTCCCCCACATTTCCCTTCAGTCCCCTAGTACAGCCTTTGCACAGTCCCCAGAGCCTTTCTGCACAACGTGCCAAATCTATCTGCTCATTAGGCTGAAAAACAGCTTGGCAGTAAGCACAGGCTTCTGTAAGTTTAGCAAGCTGCACCATCTTACTGAAACATTGGGTGATAACCTGAACTCTTGCAAAGCCGGGGGGAAACGTGCCAGGAGATAGGAAGGGCAGAACTGTCAATTTTAACAGCAGTGATTTGTTAAAATATCCGTGCTATATGCTTTAATCCCACTTGCAGCTTACTCACAGCAGGATTTGTTTTCATATGTAAATCCCTGCATAGTTGGAGCAAGGCAAGGTTGCCCAAACCTTCTACTAATCCACACCTGCACTGAGACTGCTTCAGGAGCTTTTCCCTTTGTGAATGACAAGTTATGAATATACAGACATGCTAGAAGAGGCTTCCTAGCCACTCTGTATTCATTGCTTAGTGAGAGTACAAATTATATTTTCCGGTGGAAGGCATAAAAGCAATAGGAAAGCCCTTGGCAGAAATTGCTGACGGACCACATTCCTTTTTTGTGCGTCTATACATTAATGCTGATGTTGGGAAGAAGCAACATTCAGTTGCCAGAGACACATCTAAGACTTGAATTTTTCCAGGCAGGGTTTAAAGCCTGCAATTTCTATTTTAAAGTAATGGTCAAGTTTGAATGCGTACTTTTGCATTACAACCAGAACTGAGAAAGCATTTTTAAATGGCTGTTGTATGTAGAACTCACACTACCAAATCAAGTCAGCCTTTCATAAAGGCAGGGTAATATCAGGGAACATCAGAAATTCACTGATTAGGGTCCCTACACTACACAGACATCATGCACATTAAAAAACAAAAATAATCCTGCCAACAGCAAAAATTATTAGAGGAGAAAGAAAGCTTGTTTAGAAAAAAACAAAAGTCACTGTGTCATTGTCTTGTTTGTTTTTCAGTTGCTGTTGTTCATACCTATGAACCAACCCCAAGGCGCAGCAGCTCCTTCCACTGAGACAAAGAAGGGATAACACACAGAGAAAGCAGACACCCAACTAATAGCTGCAAGCAGAAGTTTCTCCAACTCACTGCCGTATTCCAGAATAAAATATTCCACAATGTCCACAGCCCAATCCCGCAGGACCTAGGAAGGCACACCAGGCAGTCCAAATTCCTTCACAGAAAGTTTAAGTAGGTTTAGATGATGTTATTTCAGCAGGAAGGCTTGTGCCAAATATTAATAATACAGTCCCTTAGTTACCACTTACAAATGCTCATAATTATTTACAGCTTCTGAACAGTACGGAGGATGACTTGGATACCATCCAGTAAACCTACAGCAATTAAATCTATTAGAAAATGGAAAACTTTCCAGTTTCAATCAGTTAAAAAAATAGACAGGCATTGGTTTCTATATAGGGAACAATCAAGTAGGCTAGTGCTTCAGCTTAGAAAACTGACAAGACCAAGACCTACAAAATCATCAGATGTCACAGGGACAGCCAAAGCCCAAAAACAATGCTGCTCTTCACACATGGGGTGGCAGGCCATGGGAACTTCTCACCAAATCATATGAAGGCTAAAAGTTCACGTGGTTTCCCACCAGGGGTAAGGCGAGCTCATGAAAAATGGAAAGCATACAAAGTTCACGAAAAGCTTTCCTAGGTCAGGCTGAAGTCAGCTAACATACAGTTATCAGCATAGTATCAATGAATATCAGGTAGAAAGGACCCAGGTAGAAGTCAATGGGCACAAACTGCCCAAACCAATCACTCAGGATGGCCATCCCATTCTTAACTAAGCTAAGCCCTCAGTTACTACACAGTTCTTCACTGAACTCTTGCCAGCATTATTAACTGAAATTTCAAATCATTGACTACAGCCCATGATTCTCTTATAAGGAGGCCAAAGGGGAGAGTGAAATAAGGAAACCTATTAATAACGGGCGCAGAAAACAGACACAAGTGCTTACAATAGACAAGAATGCCGTCCTTCAGATCATCTACTACTCACCAGACACAAGCATTTCTGCCTTTTTTCAGAGGTCTACTTTTCTGCAATGTTCACTTCAGCATATGATCTAGAATCTTGTGTTTTAGTTTGCCCCCAGTTTACTAGACAAATACATATCTTTATTGTATGTATTTTGCCTCAATCGCCCATCTGGCGCTCCACTGGAATGCTTCTAAGGATATCTGCTAGAGCTCCTTCAGCTATCTCTGAAGGGTTCTGTTTACTTTTATTTTTACCCTTCTAACTAGAAGTTGCTTTGTAAAAAGTTTACAAGAGCCCTTAAAGATGTTCTTCTCTGCTACAAGTCTTTCTTGGCCTCCCTCTCATTTACAGCCTGGTTAAAGCTGTGTCCTCCTCAGCTCCTTTCTGCTTACAAACACAGCAGCTTAGAGAAAAGCACCTATGTTTTATCTTAACATTCCCTGTCAGTTTGCTCAGATTTGTTTCCTTTCATGATCATGCATTCCAGTCTCCTCTGCAGTAGGACACAAACAACCTCATTTGCTATTTTATAAAACAAACTGATATGCTGTAATTCGGGACAAAGTTCATTTTAGAAAGATATCCTTGATTAACTGATAGCTTGCAAGAATCTATTACCCTCCTCCTATCTTAGCTGTTTCAAAGCTCAGTTCCTCTTCTTCACAACTTCCAGCTTTTCTAGTCTGTATTTGAGTAGGTCACCTACCAGCTACTGACACTCATTCCATTCTGTCCCTCCAGGTAACTCTGCCAGGTCATCAACCAAATGACAAACTCCATGAATTGCTTTTTCTTCCTTTAACTAAATTCAATTGCGTTTCTTTAATCTCCCATTGTAAGGCTGTATTTGCAAAACACAGTTCATCCCTTGAGCACTTTTCAGTTTCCTATAAACACTTCCTGAAGTATAGGAGAGTATTAAAGTTAGGACAAATTTAATATCACACATAAAGAGATTAAGTCACCTTAATTTGTGCACTTCCCTGCAACACTTCCCTGGGAACAGTCTGTCAATAAAATTTTCCTAGTCACTTCAACAAGACAAGCTTTCTGAGACAGACTACCTATTCTAAGTGCAATATACAAACACAAAACTGCTTGGCAACTAGATAGAAATGGTGTATGTATTTCTTAGGCAAGATCTTATCAAACAACATAGGCTACTGGGAGCGATAATTAAACAGACCAACCTGCTCCACTTGGCTCTCTCACGAGTAAGAGCATTTTCCACCAGCATACGATTACTAAGCATCCTGAAGAGAGTAACATTAACGACCCCAGGTGGGAACTGCCAGAAACAATGCTGCTGAGTGAACCAGTTTACGAGTTTATTTAATATGCGACTACAAGGACGTTCAGCAGTGCGGCACAGACCTCTCTCTGACGGATTCATGCAACACAACTCTTACATTTTTTATTGGGAGTTGCAAATCTAAACATTCCAACCTTTGTTACTGAGAGTGCGACTGCAACAGATGTTAACCCCCTAGCTTCACCTTTCTGTGAAATAGATACAGTTATCAGCATAGTATCAATGAGAATCAGGTAGAAAGGACCCGGTAGAAGTCATTAGGCACAAACTGCCCAAACCAATCACTCAGGATGGCCATCCCATTCTTAACTAAGCTAATATGCCCTTTCACCTAACCCTAAAAGAGATTTAGACTAAGCCTGTCAAGAAAACCAAGATAATCTATAATTTTGAATACATCACAGTAAGATGATTCAGAGAGTCGAACAAGTACCAGCATTGTACACAGGAGAAGAAGAGATAATGAGCTAACCAAAGGTATACAGTGCTTGCTACGATAAACCAATATTCTCATATTCAGATATTAAAGGCTTAATTTCTAGAGGGATGTTCAGCAAGAATAGGCCTACAAAGCCCGCAGTGTAATAGATATGAAGGAGAATCTGAAAAACGGTACTTATTTTGTTTGTGAAATGCTGCTTTGAGTAAGTTTACTCTTTTTATAGAAGACTCTTTTTATCAACATCCGAGTTAAAACAAATCCCACTACGTAGGAGCAGAGCCCTGAAAGAGTCTGTATAAACACTATATAGTATTGGTTTAAGAAATACTGTTCTGTATTACGTATCATCCTAAAAACATTAAAATATAATTCTACTGCAATATCTGATGTTTACATACTGAGAAGTAGAAATATGAAAACTACAAAGACAAGCAAAGAGCAATACAGGCAGCCAGCAGGAACTAATTGGCCACACTTTTTTAAGAGTGGAAGACAGTGATTAGATCAGATGTGGAAATGATTCTGATGAGTGCATTTTTGGAAAGATGTGTGGAAAATACAGGATGATTTAAGAGAAACTTGCATGCCAGAAAAAAAGATTCAGCTAAATTAGATCATTGGGAGGAGTTAAAGAGGATATGCTACGTTTTATCTGAAGGCAGAGTACTGTGATGCTTTACTACAACATGCAATTACGCTTGCTAGAAATGAAAAATAAAGTTAAGTGTATTTATCTCTAATGTTTGTCCTTTACGTAGAAACCCACTAGTCCATTTAGGTTCCTCTCTGAAAGATCTTCATCTGCTTCTTGGACATCTCTGAAACTCACTTGCCAGCTGCTTCTATAGGCACACTTGAGAACTTGCACCAATATTATGCCCTGACCTGGACGCCAACACACCATCATTCCAAAACATCTTCACAAAGAATTCACCAACAAAAGCAAAGTGCTCACAGAACTGAAAGAAAAGAGACAGAACAACCACACACAAGCAACTTCCAGAGAAGAAAATACATATATGTATGTTTAAACAAAATCAGAGACCAGTTAAGAGAGCAGTCACCACGCTTCTTGAAGTCACCAAACAGAACTTAGCAGAAAAACAGAAGAATGGTTTTCACTCACAAATAAGAGAAAACAGTACTTGTCCACATTTGCCAGGGAACACCATCAATCCAGTATGTTTAGGGCTAGAGAGAATTAGCAAGCCACAGAAATATCCTAAAAGAGGAAGACAAGTCAGATGACAGAATATTTGTTTTTTTTTTTTTAAAAAAAAGTACGCATCTGAAAGCTGTGCCAAAGCAAGTCGATTAAACAAGTTTTTCAGCAGACCAGAAATGAATTCACGGAGGCTCAAGTACTCTTGCCTGAGAGAATCCTGCTCCAAAAGGCACATTTATTTTGCCTGAAAAGCAGCTGGTACTCTCCTAGATTAACATAAGCGTTTAAGGGAACCTCAAAAGTCTTGGAGCAAGGGTAGATAATGATCAGTTCACCCAGAGACAGAAGGTCTTCAGTATTCTACAATGTTAATTAGGTCTCTAATCAGTTGGCATTTTTTCCGTCCTTCAGGTTGAATGGAGGATTTTTTTGGCCCAGCTCGTTTCTGAGATGTTCACTACTTAGTTTTTACTGGTGCTCATATGCCCGAGGAATGAAAAAAAAAAAGTCACTAATTTAAGTAGTGGACACAGACTCTCTCATTGCCTGCTGACGTAAAGCTTTTTGTAGTTTCCATTTACATTCAAAATTAAATTCAAAAATGGTAGTAAATCTTTTTTTTTTTTTTTTTTTTCCAAAAGTGTACATCACAGCCCTCCAGAAAACAGGTTTTCAAGTTATAATTCTTTTGCAGGGCTATTTCATAATTTCATTAAGAGTATTTATTTAAATGGAAGCTTGAGGAAGTTTTAGAGAGCATAGCTTCCAGAAAGCAGAGTATAGAGATGAAGTGATAGCAAGATGAGATCTGTGCCAAGTTGGAGAATCATTCTTAAACAGCCACCCCAGAAATTTTTTATCAAAGCAGACAGCTCCCCATCCCCAAGGGGCACAGAGGTGTGCGCAATTAGCGTGCTGAAGTCCAAACCATGCATCATCTTGGACGAAAAGAAAATCATCTTCATTTTAGTCCCATTCCTATATTACATTTCCTCCAGATTGCTTGGCAAGCCTAACTAGAGACATTGCTGGGTCTCTGTCATTTTTAAATAAATTACCAGTTTGACAACAACTTGGACATGCAAGTATTCAGCACCGGTAGAGTCATGTGATTGTGGTGAATGAGCTCCTGAGAGATTTGTGTATCTTAAACATTTCTATATTTGTTCATCTGAAAACCCAGAAGAATGACAGCCAGTTAGGGGAAAGGCAAAACAGTCAGAGGTTGAGCTGAATTACTATTTCTCATTACAAAAATATTTTTT
Source organism: Chrysolophus pictus (assembly GCA_037305975.1). Lineage (NCBI taxonomy): Eukaryota > Metazoa > Chordata > Aves > Galliformes > Phasianidae > Chrysolophus > Chrysolophus pictus. The sequence goes on from CM074580.1 coordinate 7,662,816, forward strand.
TAATAGCAGAGCAGTGCGAGGCTCCACCATCTAGCTCCAGAGACAAAAGTAAAACTTGTTCATTTTTCTCGCCTCTAGTAATCAGTATCAAAACCAGACTTCTAATTTTTTGGTAACATATTCCATTTCTTGCAGGAAATGAACCAACATGGCTTAATGCAAAAAATATTCTGCCGCAGCTGCTCTTCTTTTACAACAAGGTTGTAGAGTAACACACTTAAAACAGCACTCCTCATAGTCAGTTCTCTCATTTAAAGAGCTGCGCCATCTCCTAGCCTACAAAGGCACAAGTGGTTCTGAAGTCACAAGGTGTACAGCATCAATGAACTGAGTAATCCCAGACCAGTCTTTGGGTGGGGTGAGGAGCTATCTTCGAGCCAAGTCAGATTCCCCCAGTCAACATACTTGCTCAAACACGTGCCAGCACAGAGCAGACGGACAAAACGCAAGTATGGAGATAGAATCATAGAATCATTAAGGGTGGAAAAGACCTCTATGATCATCTAGTCCAAGTGCCAACACATCACCATCATACCCACTAAACCACGTCCCTCAGTGCCACATCTACACGTTCCTTGAACATCTCTGGAGATGGTGATTCCACCACTTCCCTGGGCAGTCTGGTCCAATGCATTAAAACTTAGCCAGGGGAGGAGATGGATTGCCTTTGTCAATAGCAAACCAGTTCAAACGATCATGACAGTAACAGTACAAGTGCATCCAGCTGTCTATGGATGTGGCAACAGATTCATGTCCTGTAGGGACCTACAGAGCAAAATGCTGGGCACCAAAAACTGAGAATCTTTCTTTGACCATAGGTTTTTAACTTCTGTACTGTGCAAGTAACTGAACACAATCCTGGTGATCACAGGATCACAGAGTATCACACGTTGGAAGGGGCCCAATAAGGATCATCAAGTTCAACTGCAATGAACAGTGGCATTTCCCACACAGGTCCGTGAAAGATTTCAAACATACATACACTGGTAGGTAGTTTTCTTGATTTCTGGATTGGGGCCATACGAGTATAATATAAAAATGTTCTTACGTTTGTTGAGAACACAGTGTTGCTATTGACTTTTTTTTTTTTTTTTTTTTAAACTCATTGAATTAATTTCGTTTATAACAAGCCAATTTCAAACCTAAATGCAAGGATTACATGGCACGGCTTGGCAACACAGTACATTGGAATAGGCAACAGAGGAATAGATAAGCAAGTTTGCTGATGAAAAAAGCTGGGAGGAATAGCTGACACACTGGAGAGCTGGATCAGGTTCCTTCCTGCCAAGTTCTACTAGAGCAAGTGTAGAGTCCTGCACTTGGGAAGGAATAACTGCATGCATCACTACAGATTATGGACTGACCTGACAGAGAGGAGCTCTACAGAGAAGATCCTGGGTGTTCCTGTGGACAACAGGTCGTGTACCTTTGTGGCCAAGAAGACCATGGGATTCTCAAGTGCATTACAAAGAGCGTGTCCAGCAGGTCAAGGGAGGTGATCCTCCCCCTCTACACTGCCCTGGTGAGGCCACATTTAGAATATTATGTCCAGTTCTGGGCTCCCCGGTTCAAAAAAGACAGGGATCTCCTAGGAGAATTCCTGCAGAGGGTGACAAAGATGATTAAGGACCTGGAGCATTTCCTGTGTGAGAAAAGGCTGAGTAACCTGGGTCTGTCCAGCCTGGGGAAAAGAAGACTGAGAGGAGATCTGATAAATGTTTATAAATATCTAAAGAAAGTTGGGAGGCAAATGGATGAGGCCATGCTCTTCTCGGTGCTGTGTAGCAATAGGACAAGGAGTAATGGCCTAAAACTTGTACACAGGAAGTTCCATACAAACATGCAGAAGAACTTCTCTACTGCAAGAGAGCCAGAGCGCTGGAATAGGCTGCCCAGAGAGGTGGTAGAGTCTTCTTGTACAGAGATATTCAAGACCTGTCTGCATGCTGACCTGTACGACCTGTTGTAGGGTACCTGCTTTAGCAGGAGAGTTGGACTCGATGATCTCTTGAGGTCCCTTCCAACCCCTACAATTCTGTGATTCTGTTATTCCTGTTTCCAAGTAAACAATTCTAACACCACAAACAGAAAAACCTGACACTGGCCAAACAAGGTCAGAAAATGCATTCGAACACAAAGGCTAACATCTGTTGGTTGGTTTTTGTGTTTGTTGTTTTTTGGTTTTTTTTTTTTTTTTTTTGTAATATATTCTTATTGTAGATTTCATCTTTGAGATATGACTAGGCCATTCAAGTCTATGGGCAAAACAAACAGCACTTTAACAGGTGGAGTGGAATGAGTCACAGCTTGAAGCAGTGATGGAGCACCTGGTGGGAAGGCAGGGCCAACCCAGAGGAGCTCAGCTACATACAGTGCACCTCAGTGACTGGAAGGGATGGAGTCAGGATCCACTCCTTCCCAGATCTCATTTAAGGGTTGGCAGTGGAGATTGCTGATGATTCCTGTGTACCTGAAGCCTTCTGAAGGTAAGCAACTTCTTTCCTTTATTTCTGCACCCACAGCTGTTGAATTTGAGCAAATCCTCACTTACCACAGCCTAAGGCCTTGCTACTCTGCTGTCATTGCTGCATCTTCTATCACATTACAACTAATATAACAAGAGTCAAACTGCAACTTAAAGCCCCGATCTCAGGAGGATTTAAAATATAGTTATCAAAGGCTCTTGAATGAATGGCAAAAATATAAGTAGAACATGAGCCAAAACCATTCTGCTACACTCTCAACACAACTACAGTACACAGATGCAACATGAAGAATACAAGATTATTACTTTTTAATACATATTTTTGTTTCAAATTACAAGGGAAGTCCTGAATTTCTTATGGGTCTGTGAAAAATACATATGATACTAAAAAATTTATTCATAACAAAACAGATTGAGGAAACAAAAAAAAAGTTCTTAAGACAGAAACAAAATCTTAAAAAATAAAAGCAAATTATATTAGGTTTATTTTCTCCTGCCTTTTTGATGTATATCCACACTCTGTCCATTACTATTCTGCAACACAGCACTATTTGGTAGATTCTACCAAGTTCCTTCAGATCTTCTTGGCTTTGTATAAGACAAAGTCGAAAAGGCAAAGCCACCTCTGTGGAAACTTCCAAGATAGAGAATACTTCAAACCAAGAATAATATTGAATTGAGTCTTCTGATAGTTTTATATCATTCTCCCCCAAAACTTAAATGAGTAAGACTAACTTCAGGGTTTTCAGGATAGTCTTTTATCAGGACCACATGCAGTCCTTAAAATACGTGGATTCCACTGATATGTTGTCAACTGAGATAAGAATTAAGACAGACTGATTCACCTGCATAAGTATATGTGACTTACTATAAAATGCCTTCCTATTAAAGTGCTTCGAGAGACATGATGCCAATACATGCTGCTTAGGAACGGCCAAACATATCCTCCTTAGAGCTACAGCAACTGCTCACTGGGAGATACATTTCTGTCACAGCCACACCAAGTGCTTGCTCTTCCCAAGGTGCTGCTAAATTGCCTTGTATCTGTGAAAAATGTGAGCCTACTAACATTTGTAAGGGAAATGTTGTCAAAACAAACATAAGAACTACAACCATCTTCCTCAAACGCCGACATTCATATGGATGGGTTTCTTTTTAAGTGAGTAGAGAATGTAAGCATCTCACACCACAAGAAACGTGGCATGTTGTTTCACCATTCCAAATCCTGCCAGTGATATTTCTTGCTCTATAAGTAGCCCACTGGCACCATTCCTACAGAAGGCCAATCTACAAAGCCACAGCATGGCATCAGCTCAGGGTCACAAGCTGTTCTGACACCAGCAGCTGACCTAGAAGAGTGTCTGACATCAGAGACATTGAATAACAGCTTCTCAAATGGCAGGAGACTGAAAAGGTTACAAATTCTGTACGCATTGGCTAAGAAATACCTTTCTGCACTGCAGAACTGAACATGGAGAAAGGTGAATTCTTGCAGGCGTGTAAGGGGTAAGAAATAGTTCTTCACTGTACAAGCAGAGAAGGCACTATCAGTCAGTTCTTGAATTACACTACACAAGTACAACAAAAATTTTATTAACAGCTAAGAAGTTCAAAATAATATTGAATGCAACAGAAAACATTGATCTTCTCTGGGACAAAGACTGAAATGCCAGGCTATTTTTCAAATAATGAATATTCCAGACAACCAAAGCCAGAAGGTGCTGTTTTGATCTGCATTCTTCTGCGGAACAGATTAAAAAAAGAAATTACATTTCTCAACATCTGGTGAAAGATCAGGTTTCCAAGGAGATGAAGTCTGGGCCTTGGCTAAGTAGCCTTACTGCATTTTTCCAATGAAGTGAGGTAAAAAAAAAAAAACAAAAACCCCAACACAGGTGCAAGATGGAGTTCACACAAGTGAGCTATCCACCTCCTTCAGCATGAAGTTCTACCAAACATATATCACAGGTTTTTTGACAATATGCAAAGTGATTAACTGCTGATAAAAACTATTAGATATTCAAAACAGATTGCTTCTTCCATGCCACCAAAACTAATGAGACTTCACACACAACTTCCATTGGCTTTCTAAATAACTCAACACACTAACTCTTCCAAGGAAAAATAATTTCATGTCATTGATGCATCACTCTGTGTCCTGTTTCAATCTGGTTTGTTACACACATTAACCACAGGAACACGCAGAATTTACACACAGACTTCTCAGTTCGTGTTTTCAGCCCACTACCTAAACCTACAGCATCCCTTACAAACATTAAAAAACCCACACCAAAAGCTTCTCCAACGCTTTTAAAGAAGCTGCAACAACTACTTATTTGCTTCTTGAAGCACCTCCAAAACACAGACCCTGACTTCCACAGAATAATCAGAGATTTCAGAAGCTAACTGTAAAGATCAATGCTCAGTTCACCGAGTTCAGTATTGCATTCACCTAAATCATTTTTTTAGTCTCAAGTTTTCTAAGAATAATAACAAGGTGAAAGTTTCAAGCTGCGTGTAAGGTTGTTAAGTACTGAAACTTTAAGTATTCCTTGTGTTCTGTAATCTGACTGAAAACAAGGAAGGTACACAAGCTTAAAAATATGTATTTATTGTGATCCTTTCTCATTAGCATACACCTTTACCTGTTTTCTGAAGAAGACAATTGTCTTCAGCTTTTCAGAGAACTCTACGCTCGCTTACATTGAAAGATATAACTAGAAGCTTTTCACTTCTTTTTTACTCTTTCAGAATGGCAAAACTGACGATAACTGATAATAAAGGTTAAAAGTCAAAAGCATACAAGTTCTGTAACTAAAAAAAGCCTCTGAGGGATCCACCAAACTCAGTGTTTTGGCCTGACAACTCCATTCCTTCCAGTTTTCCTGCACCTCCTGTCAAACCATTAGCACACACACAACCAGTTCTGTGCTGGAAAGAAAATACTGAAGTCAAGTGCGAAACAGTGCTTATGTATTACCTAAATTAATTAGCCTACGTGTCTCCATGCCTTTCCAGTTTGCTTGATTGCAGTTTGCTTTTAGAAATGGTTTTACTGGTTTGCAGCTCACAGGCTGCAGCTATCATATTAGGTCTCATCTTTGTCATCACAGCCTTGGATAGTGATGAGGAACTGCATGTAACAAAGCTCTGCCAAGTAAATCCAATGAATGTTCATTTGTTCCCTTTTCTGATCTCCCCAAAAAATCCTTGAGAGCAGGTATTTGGTGGGAAAAGAAGCCTTAAATAAGCTGGCCCTACAAACATCACCATCCTAATACCCCCCTAGCAAATGGTCCCCAAGCACAGCATGTTTCTTGGTGGCTGGTAGTGGCAGTGCTCTGGCAGCAGGCCCTCCTTAGCCTTGTCTTCGTAAAAGCCCAGCAGCAGGTAGGAGATTTACTGACACTCCTGTACCATACAGCAGTCCCTGCAGGAACACAAGGCATCTTTTCTTAAGTTTCTCTGGTACCTGCAGAGGCAGCACCCCAAGGTATCCCTTGTACAGATGCAGAGTCCTCTCTGCTCCATCCACCACAGTTATAATGGGGATAGACTATGGACATGTGCAATATGAAAGAGAACAGAATAATCACAGCACAGAATGGTTTGGTCTAGAAGGAACCTCAAGGATCCAACCCCCTTGCCACACGCAGGGTTGCTAAACACTAGATCAGGCATGAGATCAGTCTGCTCAGGGTCCCATCCAACCCGAACACTTCCAGGGACAGAGCATCCACATTCATTTTGGGCAGCCTGTTCCAGCACTTCAGCCTTCTCTCAGTAAAAAATTTCCCTTGATATCTCATGTAAATCTTCTCTCCTTTAGTTTAAAACCATTCTCCCTTGGCTGATCACTATCTACCTGTGTTAAAAGTTGTTTTCCCTCCTGTTAATAAGCTCCCTTTTGGAAGGCCAGAGTGAGGTCTTCCCACAGCCTTCTCTTCTCCAGACTGACCAAGTCCAGCTCCTTCAGCCTTTGTAGGAGAGGAGCTCCAGCCCTTGGACCATCCTGGCAGCCCTCTTCCGGACCCTCTCTAAAAGCTCCACATCTTTCCCGCGTTGAAGGCCTCAGACTTGGATGCAATGCTCCACAAAACAGCACCGGATTCTACTGTTATTTCACAGTCCATTTCCACATGGGAGACACAGAATCACAAATGGCTATGAGAAGCACCGGCCCACAAAGCCCAGAAGTCATAAAGGTTTCCCCCTAATAGGTGAATATGGTTTAAAACATCCAGGTGAGAGCCCTCCAGCTTCTGCCAGTCGAAACAGCCATTTGCATATTCCTAGAACACAGCAAGCACACATTCTTTGGGGGCAGAGTTTAACTTCAGCCGTCCGCAGGACGCTGAGCACAGAACCAGCATCAGCCAATGAAAACCAACCAGCTTTCCTTCCTCCCCTGCAAACAGCTACAGCCTGGGCACTACCAGCTGCTCCCCTCTAGAATTCTTCCTGGTAAAAGAAAGCCAAACAGGTAAGGGTGGGTGCTTGATTGAACCCACTGGAAAGAAACTGTAATAAAATTTCAATCTGAATGCCTGCAGACCACGGCTTGGAAAATAAAATTCTACTTAGAGCCTTTTACAAAGATTTGATTCAGAAACCATTTAAAAACGTGACCAGTGTCAGCAGTTGACCCTTTTCACCGAAGAGACCAAGCAAATATTTAGAAGTCATGATGGACACCTTCGCCTCAGAAGCACACAAGCACACTCACTTGTCTCCTCACCGTTATTTCGGAGCGTCAAACCCTTTCCAGAACTGTCACCATCGAAGCACTGGAGTAACAGAAACCTCAACCGCCGAGCAGGCAAACGATTCCACAGACACGCACACAGCCGCGATCTCGGGAAGACGTTCCCGGCATCCGCGGTCCGGGCGGAGCGGGCTGTTGGGCGGGCAGCGCAGAGCCGTCCCGCAGCCGCCCCGAGCCCGCGCGGTGCGACCGGCCTGCCCCGAGCACACGCAGCCCGCGGGTTCGGCCATCCCCCCGGGCTTCGGCCACGCGCTCCTGAGGCCCGGCTTTGCCGCAGGGCGCCGGGTTTGCCGCGAGACCCCGGGGCACGAGGGCGGGCAGAGGGATCCGGGCGGGGAAAGGCACCGCGCCTCCCCTCCCTCCTTCCCGGCCCGGCTCTGCCCCGGGGCCGACCGCCACCCCGCCGCCTCCGGCTCCCATCGGGGCGGCCCGCTCCGCCCGCAGCGCTCGCCCGGCGGGTGCAGCCCCCAGCCCGGCCCGCTCGCCTCGGGAAGCCGCTCCCCTAGCCCGCCCGGGGCCGCCCGTTAGCGCCCCCTCCCCCCCCAACGGCCACCCACCGCCCGCCGCCGCCGCTGCTCACCGCCAGCGCCGCGCGCCCCCTCGCCGCGCCGCACCCCGGGGTGGGAGGGGGGGAGGGGGTCGCCGTCCCTCGGCAACGTCGCGGCGCGCTCGGAGCGGCACCCGCCGCAGGCAGCCCCCGTCCCTGACCTACTTTCCGCCTGGCTTGCCACCCAACGGCGCACCACTAACCTACTTTCCAGCCAATGGCACCCTCCTCCGGCCCCGGACCGGACGCGCCCGCCCGCCAACGGGAGAGCGGCTCCCGGACGGCCTCGTCCAATGGGCGTCCGGAAACGGGGCAACGCCCGCCCTCCTGAGCGGCAGCTAATCCGCGGGCCCTCCCGGCGTGACAGCCAATCGGAGAGGCGGCCGGGAGTTTTGATTCCGCCCCCCCGGCGGCGGGCACGGAGCCCCGGATGTGGCGCTGGCGGCTGTCACGGCCGTCGGGCGCGAGCGTCTGGTGCAGCCGTCTCCTCGCGCCGAGGCTTTCCCGCCCTCCTGCATCGCTCGCGCCCTGGCGGCTGGGCGGCTAAATTTAGACAACCCTCACAACAATGCCGGCGTGCGGAGCGGATGTGTTGCAAGAAAGTAATCGCGGCAAGGCTGCTTTCAAACGCAAACGTGGCCCAAGCGCCGTGGCTTTGTTGCTACATCCGATTAGCGTTGCCACACCGTAATTGCCCCAACTTTTCCCGTCTTGTGGTGCCACACCTTCATTTGGTTTAGCTTTACCAACGCACCAGCCCGCAGAAGCTTGGGCTTTGGCGTGATCGCCTCACAGCGCTGCTGCGGTCATCGCACCGTGAGCTTGTCCCAAAGGCAGCCCTCAGGGCTGCTTTCCGCCTAGCTGTGACTAAACACGGGCTGCAGGTGGCACCTGCTGGGCACAGGCTTGCCGATCGGGTCAGAATGTTCGTATTCAGCACGATAGCTTAAGTGAGGGATATTAGCCAGACCAAAGTATATTCCATGAAAGAAAAAGAATAAAATGCATACTTTTTACAATACAGGTGGTGAGGCACTGGCACACGTTGCCCAGAGATATGGTGGAAGCCCAGTCCCCAGCTACACTCACGGTCAGACTGGTTGGGGCTCTGAGCAACCTGACCTCACTGTGCTGTCCCTGTTCATAAAATTATAGAATTGGTCAGGTTGGAAAGGATCTTAAAGATCATCAAGTCCAGCCGCAGCCTAACCATGCTACCCTACCTCTAACTGCCCTCTGCTAAATCATGTCCCTGAGCACCACATCCAAATGGTTTTTAAACACATCTAGTGATGGTGACTCAACCACCTCCCTAGGGAGCCTATTCCAGTGCTTAACAACCCTTTCTGTAAGGAAGTGTTTCCTGATATCCAAGCTGAGCTTACCCTGGCACATCTTAAGGCCATTTCCCCTCATCCTGCCACCTGTCACCAGTGAGAAGAGACCAGCTCCACTCTTGCTGTAAGCACCTTTCAGATATTGGAAGAGAGCAATAAGGTCTCCCCTCAGCCTTCTTTTCCCCAGACTGAAAAGCCCCAGTTCCTTCATTCTCTCCTCATAGGCCATATTCTCCTAGCCCTTCACAAGCCTTGTTGCCCTTCTTTGGACCTGCTCCAGCACCTCAGTGTCCATTCTGTTCTGAGGTGCCCAAAACTGAACACAGTACTCAAGGTGAGGCCTCACCAGTGCTGAGTACAGGGGCAGGATGACTTCCCTAGACCTGCTCACCACACCATTCCTGATACAAGGCAGGATGCCTTCTCGGCCATCTGGGCACACTGCTGGCTCATATTCAGTCAACTGTTCATCAGTACATCAAGGTCCCTTTCCATCAGACAGCTTTCCAGCCACTTCTCCCCAAGCCTGGAGTTGGACTAGATGGCCTTTAAAAGTCCATTCCAACACAAATGACTCTATTATTATTCTATCATCTTCTTTTAGCAACCATTCCACTGCTCAGATTTGGTGTAGTGCACAGAAGTTTTGGAGGTGGAGAAATCTCCTTGACTACTTCTTTCTCGCAAGTCTTCATAGTTTTCGTTGTTGTTTCTACCCACCTGTAGAAATCATCTTCCTGTTGCGTTCAGTCACACACTGTCTGCCTTAATGAGCCCAGTAACTGTTGTAGGGCCTGATGCCAAGAATAATGATCTTTCATTATTTCTGTAGGAAAGCAGCTTAGCAGGCCATATGTCATATTTCCCAGTAAATGATTGTTTTGAATTGTTTCTATTAATGAGATGTTAAAGGAAATAACAGCATCTGGTTAATCAAATTCTGGTTTTCAGCATATGATAATGTATACCAATCCTATTCTGCTACATTCTTTAAAATAAATTTCATCTTTAAGTTGAGTGCAGGAAAATTCTCTGTGTAGCTTAATAAGGCATTTTATAACTAACTGTTACAACCTTAAAATTTCAAGGGTACAAAGATTATCACCAAAGAGCTAAGAAATCACAAGCTGAATCTTAATGTGAAGTGAGTTCTCCTACAATCACCAGGAAGGAGTTTTCATCACTCTTCCAGCATGCGTTCATATATTGCAGAAAGTAGAGGTAAGGCTAAGGTGCACAGGTTAGGCACAGGTAGGGTGTTTTTTCCATTAAGGGTCATTCTTGAAGAAACACTTGAATCTGCGATGATACCATAGACTGTGGAATCTGCTAGAAAGACCAGCTCCATCATGTCCTCTGCCCAGGGCACTTTGCACATATGCTTCTATTTCCATAGCAGAAGCATTTCCTCAGCAAGTCAATTGCTGATACGATTCATTTTCTGAATTTAGGTTGTTTTTAAAGAAGGCAGTAAATTATGCCTTAATTAGGAACTTAGCTGCCTCCTTAACTATGTAATAGTGAATGCTCGCACTATGCTTACACATCAAAACTTGGGCTTATATCTGGTTTCAAATTATGATGTAGAAACGGAAGAAGAGCCTGCTATGTGGTGATTGCACTGAAAACTGTGATTATTAACAGACTGTTGGAACAACTACCCTGTATCTCCACCTATTGATTTTCTCTACCGTATTCATATTTGTAACCACTTTCCTAGCCTGAGATTTTTGACTTTGTATCAAGGAGAGTAGGGGTTATGTTCTTCATTAAACCAAATCTACCTAAGAAATAACAGGGCTTTTTATCAGTGGTTTCACTTTAGAATCTGCAATTTTTCCTCCTTCTTTTTTTGATCTAGATATCTAGTTACATGCAAAAAGGAGTCTATTTTCTCAAATAACCCAAATCCTGCTAGCTTTTTTTTCCCCAACCCTTCAAACAATCACTGATGATATCTCTGGAATAACAGCAGATCTTTAAAAGTTCAGAAGTAGCCTGCCAAATTATTTCCTTGATGTTTTAGTTATGTTTTCTCTGAAACATGATTCATAACCCCAATTAGAGATATCAAGGGAGACACTTATCTGAGTCTTTGGAGCATGAGTTTTTGTAATAGTTTGGAGATACTATTTTACATGTTTATTTTTTACTGTATTCAAAAATATGTCCAATATATACTATATGTAAGTGGTCTATATGTCCACTTAACTGTGGATCTAGATATTTTACATTTAAAACACTTGCATTTTGCTTATAGATTTTCTGATATACAATATTTACTTGCCTATTTCTTCTAACCAATCTCTTCCTCAGCTTGAGTCTTAGAAATTTGCAGTGACATACAGGCTATGATCTTATCTGCAGCAAAAGTCTATAGGTCATAGAAAAGTTAGCATGACTTAGCAACTTGAAAACCCAGACTCTCATTCAGTCTGCGCTTTACAAAACCCAGAGAAGGCCGTATTTCCCATCTTGTTCCACAAAGCTGGTGACATGCTTCAACCCAGTTAGAGGTTGGTGCTGTTGCATACTGAAAAAAATACCAAATCCTTTACAGTGATATTCTGTTTATCATAGTCTGTCTCAGCTCATGTGTGGCTGGCTCGAACCTCCTTGAGTCAAAAGTTTCATTGCAACGTGCCATTGCTTACTCATTCCTTTCACAGTTCCTCAGATTGTTGAGGAATTACAACACAAAGCCAGGCAAATATTAGGGTTTTTTCTTTCTGCTTTTGTTTGTAGAAACACTTGTCTGGCATTTAAGGACTGTATGCTTACTCCTACCTCAATATTTCCAAATTTCAGCATAAAAAGTCATAAAAACAAACATAAAGCAATAAATGTTAACTTTTTCACGTGCCTCTTGCTACTTCAGAAAAGAAAAAGAGAAGGGAAGGGAAGGGAAGGGGAAAGGGAAGGGAAGGAAAAAGGGGAGAGGAGGGGGAAGGGGAGGGGAGGGGAGGGAAGGGTCTTATATAGCCATTGATTTCAGCCCTGGGGTCTCCAAGAACACCAATTAATATTCTGTGACTCCATAGGAACTCACAAGAATTGGCAATCCAGTATCCGGCAGCATAACAAGAACAGGAAGAAGAGTCTAAGGAGGAAAACGAGATTAAGGCCTGGGAATTAAGAAAATCAAGTACTCTCTGCAGTATTTGTTCATTTTTCGTGGATGGCCAGGGAAGAACTTGTATTTTTATCTGGATTCAAACATACAGAGGTCATAGATCTTTCAGTATTTTTACTTCTTTAAAATATATGGAATTTCACTAGTATTTCAAAGACTGAGAGTGTCTAAATTGAAGAAAAGATAGCAAATTCTAAATATTTTAATAAAATGTTAGTGATAAAATGTTTTAAATTTGAAATCTTAAAGGCCACAGAATGACAACCTCTTTAAATAGCAACATTTTTCAGTTGGGGCTTTCCTTCCTGCATTTTTTTTCCTGAAACTTTATCAAAATATTTAATAAAGTTTTATTTAATTTACCATCATTGTTGATAAATAATAAATCTCTAACTATTCTTGCAGCAATTTGGATTCAACACTATTACTTTCTCCTTTTATAAATGTAGAAACAAAGGAGTAGTAAGATTCTTGCCTTCCCACAATAAAAAGAACTTCTCGCAGCTATTTTGTTTAAATTGAATTAAACTAAAGACACTCTTGAAATTGCTGGCTTCATTTCTCTATGACTTGTTAAGTACAGTAAGACCAAGCATGGCATTTTACTGTGTTTTCTTGGGAGAGGATAATTTTTTTTAAGCTTCATTTAAGAATATCACAGGATAGCTGCAACAAGGCAGTACATATACAGCTTTGACTTGACGTGAAGGTACAAGTATCAGTGTGGAAAAAAAAGCAACAAGGATTTTCCTCCTGTGCATGAACTGAACAAAAAAACCTTTTTAATGTACTTTGATTTGATAATTTTAAAGGATGAGTAAGAAGCAGATTCAGTTGAAGAGAAAGGGATTGCTGGAGTTGTGAATATCATTTAAATATATCAAAGATCTTCCTTTTGAAAAAAAAAAAAAAAACAGTCTCAAGATGTATTACTTAAGTAAGTATAATGACCTCTCTTTCACAGATAGGAAGAACAGGCCTGGAGATTGAATGAGTTGGCCAGTGTTACACCCACACACGAAGTCAGGTGCAAAGCCACAGTTACAACTGGAGCACCTTTTTGACAGCTTTCTAAGGAGTCTGGTAAGCCACTCAGCACCTCCGGTCATTTATCTCACAAAATGTTTTAGTTATTTTCCAAATACATAGAAAACATGATGCTTGCAACACATATTCTGACAAGAAGCTATGACATATTTAAAAACTAGAGGCTTGGTTCTATTTCACTTATGCTCATAAAATAAATGAAAGCGGATCAGTTAACAACCCACAGTTTTATTAGAGGATGGTATAATTAAAATTAATTGAAATTAAATTTAATTCTTTTAGGATTTCTATATTGACAGGCTGTAATATGACAATGGGACAGTGATTTTTTTTTTTTCACATTTAATCTTGTAAATATACTAGAACTTAGTCTGACATTGTTCATTCTTAAACAGTCAGAACTTAGAATTGATTTCACACTGATTCTATTAGGCATTTGGAGTAAGGCCTATGAGGTTAAGCATGTCATAGGCTATACTTCCCCTCAACATTACATGTGTCTGTACTCCTGACAGTGTATTGAAGTAACATGCTTTCTAGGTTATGATTGGCTGCACGCAGGAGATATCTTTTAAAGCAAAAGAGCAGTGGGTCTTATATGTTCACAGTAAGTTTTGATTTCTCCATTGTCTACAGATAAATATTAATAGACTACTTAATTAGTCTATTAATATTGCATTGTTGCATAATAATGTTAGAGAAATAATCTTTTTGTTTACAGAGAAGATATTTTAAAAACAGAAAATCAGACTATTTCTAAGGCTTGCTGGTATATCAGCATGTGCCTGGTGTGTTGTATATTGGGAAGCTGGGAGGACTATTTCTTATTAGTTCATGTAGAAAGACAGGAAGTATGTAGGGAAGGTTTCCCTCTTGTTCTAAGTTTTTCTGAGTTCCAGGAGTTATTCAACTAAGGATGTGAACCACAAAACAGACTATGAGGGAGTTTTTGACTGTAGCATGAAAACAACAAATACATTCTAAAGACTGAATAGTCAAACAATTTGAAACTTTTGTTCTGCTGCAGATTTTTCTTAGAGAATAGCAATTCTGGGAATGTTTGATAATGCAAAGTCTTAATGCTTGGTTGTCCTATCTTTTGGTTTGCCTGGGCTGCACTGAGTGAAAAGGAAATGTCTTGGGCTACACATATGTAGACTACCCCAAAAATAATGTCTTCTATTTGTTTACATGGAAATGACAACAGATGCAAAGAGCACAATGACATATAAGAGCAAATTCTCAGCTACGTAACACTATTTTTCCACATAGTCACTACCATTAACTGTGCACTTTTGTCAGTGATGAACAAAAGCCTTCATGCTGTGCTTGTAAAAACCAGTACCAGCAGAGGTGACCCATGGTCACTGTTGTCACTGCTGAAATGCACCTCCCACTGCCTCATGGTGCTCACATCCACTGGTTGGTTTCTACAAATATTGAGCAAGTGTCAATGGATGTTAATGGGGGCCATTTTTTCTGCTTGGAAGAACTCAATTCCACCCCTTTGCTTTATATGTACTTCCGTGTCAGGCATGATTTTGTCAGAGTGCCCCTTTGCTGCCACCTGTCACATAGCAACAAAATGGAATGGAATATTGGTGAAAAGGTTCCACCTCTACTGCCATCCCACCAACATCCACCTCCAAGTTAGGGGCCAACATGGCAGGGCTGGGGATGACTGCAGTGCTGGGCTAGGGTGGGCTGTGGCCATGAGTTGGACGTGCCTGTCTTAATGCATGAAATGTGAATTTTATAGAAGAGATACTATCTTACTCATCAGCTGCTCTATTTTAAGCCCTGTTCAGCATGGGAACTTTCATTTTGTGATCTATTTGGACAGCAGCTGGCACATTATAATGGGATGTTAGCTGGCATCTTTACAATCTAAGGGATACTTAACTGTACTTAGCTGTAAAATCTATTCTCATCCTTGTGCTCAGTCACTCATTCTTAGTGTGTTGTTTTTTCTCATATACATTTTCTGATACATAGGCCAGAAAAATATAAAATAAAGGCCACTGTATCAGCAGCACTGAGGTTAGCCCATAGTAATGTTTTGCTATGCTGTGATGTGATCAAAATATATATGTGTGTGAGTGTACACACACACACACAGCAAATGCCATTAAATGGATGTGGCATTTCAGTGCCTGAAAAAGGCAACAAAAATGAATCCACAGTAACATATGTTGGGGATAAATTTCAGAGACTAGTGCAAATAACAGAAAAGACTATATATTAATCAATTATACACACAGACAAGCTATATATATAAGGTAGAGCTACTTGAAAATATTTACACTTAATAAATATCAAGTGGATGCCAAGCTGCAATCTAATTCCAGAATCAAGTAATTATACAAATAAATTGCAAATTGCTGTACAGTTTTAGAACTTCATCTGCCCCTTCATGTACAGGGAAGTAAGTTTTTGTGAATTTTAAATCCCAGTCATCTCTAAAAAGATCATAGTATTGATGGCAGAGAATAAAGGTAACTTTTCCAAGAGAATCTTTGGAAAATGATAGGTGAGGAAAAAGGACAAAATATGGGCACTACCTGGATATGGCAGGCATTGGATCCTTGCACCAAATACAAAGTGAAGCTACGTGTCCAGACAGATTACCATGCTTTTCCCTGCCCTTCCTCATCTTTATAGGCCATCCTTGGGCTCCACCCTGAGCCGTGATATAGTCACTTGACTTGCATGCTTGAGAGCTATGCACTGGTGTATATGAAGAGTGGGAACTGAAGTTGTGGGTACCAGAATGTCATACTGATGAGTGTTAGTCTGGTGTGTTTAATTTGACTCTTTTTCTCAGTAGGAAAATCCTGCCTTGGAAAAGTAGAATTTAACAGTAAAGTTGCAAAGTACTTTTCTTTGGACATTTTATTTTACCCACCAGTGTACTGGCATCCATTTTGTTTTATATATTTAGCTGATACTGCTTGTTGAAACTGTAACTACCAATGTCACATTAAATAGATTCTCAACCACACTGTTTTAATTGCAGATATCTACTAAAGGAAGGAGGACTTTAATCTTCACTTCCCTACCATTAGTGGTAGCCAGGATGTTCTGTATCACATGGTTCGTGCAAGTTCTTAGAGTCATTCTTTTCTACTTTCATGCTGGATTTGCATCGGAAAGAGCAAAGAGGTGTTATTCAACACTGTAAGATCAGAAAGAATACGAACATAATACGTTGTGCTATTCATCCTAGACATACCAAGACCTATCCATGAATATGTGTATAGAGACGAGCAAAGGAGAGAATGGGAGATTTAGTCTGGGTAACAGTCATACTGTTCTTAAGTCAGTCCTTTTAACATTTCTTGTGAGTATAATAATGAAGCCTGTGCCTGGAGTCAGTCAGGATGAATGGAAAGAGAAAACTAAACTGTTCACTTTGCCAGATAATTGGGTATCCTACACACCAATGCTTGGACCAAAGCTTTAGAAGCAGTGCATAAGATTACAAGAGACACTAACAACTTAATGACAGACCAACTTGCAACATTCAACAAAATAAAATCCTGTTCGGAGATTCTTCACATGTTTCTGGTGCAGGCTACCTATGTCAGAGAGCTGAACCTAAGCCTGAGTGTCAAATTTGGTAAGGTAACTAGAATGCTCTTCCTTCTATGAAGAGAAATTCTGTCCTAAAAGTCTTCTCTGAGTTTTTTAGAAGAATAATCATTCTCTTAGTTATTTGTTTCACAGAAACATTTGCTCTTCTACTGTTATCTATGACTTGATCTTTTAATTAATTCAGACTCGAAGCTGGAAGTAGTGGCTAGGGGTAGCCTATTGTTTTGAATTTCCTTAGGTTTTCTCCCGTAATACTTATGTTGTTTCACAATTACGTTGATGATATAATGGAGCATTCTGTTTTTCCTACATAATTCTTTTAAATTTTGTCTAGGAATACGCTAAGCCTGTCATACATAGGAGCTATGCCATCCATAGTATAATTTTTATTCAAATGTTGTATAAAGACTCTAAGTACAGTTTCTACATGCTCTTTTTACTCCACATTTTAATGACTGTTCCCTAACATTTTGTTTATTGTTTAGTATCAGTGGTTGGTTACACAACTTCAAAATCTTTATGAAAAAAAAAAATAAAGGCCTTTGACATGGTCCCTCACCACATCCTTATCTCCAAATTGGAGGGATGTGGATTTGATGAGTGGACCACTTGATGGATAAGAAATTGGTTGAAAGGCCGCAGACAGAGGGTGATCATCAATGGCTCTATGTCCAGGTGGAGGCTGGTAACGAGCAGTGTCCCCCAGGGGTCTGTCTTGGGACCGGTGCTCTTTAACATCTTTATCAGTGACATCGATGACAAAAATCGAGTGCACCCTCAGCAAGTTTGCTGACGACACCAAGCTGAGTGCTGTGGTTGACACAGTGGAAGGAAGGGATGCCATGCAGAGGGACCTCCACAGGCTAGAAAGGTGGGCCCGGGTAAACCTGTTGAGGTTCAACACAGCAAAGTGCAGAGTTTTGCACTTGGGCTGCAGGAAGCCCAGGCATCCACACAGACTGGAAGGAACCGGTCCTTGAAAGCAACCCTGCACAGAAGGACCTGTGGGTCCCGATGGATGAAAAACTTAACATGAGCCAGCAGTGTGCTCTTGCAGCTTGAAAAGCAAATGTTATCCTAGGCTTCATCAGAAGATGGGTGGCCAGCAGGGACAGGGAGGTGATTGTCCCCCTCTACTCTTGTGAGGCCCCATCTGGAGTACTGCGTCCAAGTCTGGAGCCCCCAGTACAAGAAAGACAGAGAGCTGTTGGAGAGGGTCCAGAGGAGAGCCACAAAGATGATCAGGGGACTGGAGTACCTCCCCTATGAAGACAGGGGGAGGGAGCTGGGCTTGTTCAGCCTGGAGAAAAGAAGACTGTGGGGTGACCTCATTGCAGGCTTTCAGTACCTAAAGGGAGCCTACAGAGAGGAGGGGAATCAACTCTTTGAAAGGGTAGATAACTGCAGGACAAGGGGAAATGGTTTTAAGTAGAGGGAGGGGAGATTTAGGTTGGATGTCAGGGGGAAGTTCTTTACAGAGAGAGTGGTGAGATGCTGGAACAGGCTGCCCAGAGAGGTTGTGGATGCCCCGTCTCTGGAGGTGTTCAAGGCCAGATTAGATGTGGCCTTGGGCAGCCTGGTCTAGCATTAAGCGTGGAGGTTGGTGGCCTGCATGTGGCAGGGGGGTTGTAGATTCATGATCCTTGAGGTTCCTTCCAACCCTGGCCATTCTGTGATTGTGTGATTCTGTACAGCAAAGCAAATTCAAAGCAAATTGTTTGCTTAAACATTTATGGATCTGCATCTCCAACTTTTTGTCTAGTTTTAATTACATGAAGATAATACTACTTTACTTCTGGCTTTGCTTGAAAGCGTCTTTTCTAATAGTTTTAGTCACTCCAGATTCTCCACTGAAATACGAGATAAAAATACAAATTATCCTCCTGCTTTTTTTGCCAGGGATCTGTTGTGGTACGCCTAGTTATTTTAGATGCTAGCTTGAAGTTCAGAGGATACGTGGCTAAAATACCACAAATAATCAGTTAAGGTAATCCGTTATTATATTAATTAGCTGATATGAAGCTTATACTAATATGAAGACTTCTATTTTTTGGCTACTGTTCAAATGTTTCTGCATTTTTTATTTGCTATTTCTTATGAATATTGAATTGGTGACTTCCCAAGTACTACTCAAAAAATCATTCATTGCACAAAAAGGAAATATGAACTGCAGCCAATATTCACTTAGAACACTAGAAAATGCATTCTTCTATAAATTATATCTCACGTAACCCACAGAGTTCATTTGGATTTTGTAATAAATCATATTTTTGTGTAATATTTCTAATATATTGCTAACACTGTAGTGATTAGTATAATGCAGTAGTAACTCTCAATGGGAGTGAGGTCTTTGATGCCACATCTTGTATCAGCAAAAAAGACAAAGGCCATATTTTTTTCCAACTCTTTAAGTAGGATAGGAGTCCATTTGAATTTCAAAAATTGTTTAAGTATTTAGAAAGCACTATTTTATTGAAAGACCATAGTCTATAGGGTTTTATCTCTGCAACTCATTTCTAGAGTGCTAGAATGGGATTTCTTCAAATTTTATCTTGGCTCATTATTAAAATGCCACAGTTTAAGGCATAGGCTTTGCAAATTTCTATAGACATCATAATGAAATTTAGAATAGTTACTGTAGTTCAGATGTACCCATAACTGAACATATCTGCTTCTAAAACTGAAGAAGAAATTGCAAATCCGGACAGTATTTTCATTTTTCATTTCATTTACCTGATCTTGCATTTAAGATGATGGTAACTGGGGAAAACAGGTGATCATACAGTGGAACAGCAGGCCATAGATGTCAGAAACAGTGAAAGCATTCTTCATTAATTCATCTAACACAGGCCTAGGGGGATCTCTATTTTCAGCACACAATAAGTCCCAGTCATATGTTGTGTCAGGGATTCCCAGTATCTAAAATACTTTTTTTTTTTTTTCCTAAGTGCAACTACCAGTATTAAAATGTTTCAGCTATTTACTACCCCAGTCATTATAGTCACAGAAATCTACAATACATCTACGAGCTAAAGGCTTGTGTTTTTTCTGCAGAATATAAAAAGACAAATGGGCAAAGAAGATAGAGAAGAAAACATTTACCGTAGAAGTTTGCAAAATTAATCTATCATTCTTTCCTTGGCCCAGGGAAAGTAAAGATGTCATATCTTACATCTTATAAAAAGTCATAAAGGCCTACAGAAAGGAAATGGTGAAATAGATTTTCTTTAAGAATGTTAAGCCTTATGGAGCCATATGCTTTCACTGCATAGTTTTAAAGCCTACAGGTCTTTGCTGAGCACATTTGAAGAAGTGTAGTATTATTATTTTGATTATTTGGACACGTAAATTACTGTGCTTCAAGAGAAGTATTCCTAGCTTGGATGTGTTTGGCCTCCCTGGAGCCAGGAACAGAAGTGAAAGAGATTTCTAATTATACTAGCTGTATATAATCAATGAACGTACAGATGTTATAGTTATGAAATATACAAGAGAGCTTGGCTACATAGTTATTATGCCAAAAGAGAATAGATAGAATACTTACCCATATCCTGGGCTTGCTATGAAACTCCAGAGGAGGGAACTCCAGAAGAGATCCTTCCCCCCTAGCAGTCAGCTCTTCAATGGGTCTAGGAGAGGTGCAGCCAGGCTCCACCCCTTCTGGCAGCACAGGTGAATTGCCTTCACCTGTGCTCCTGTGGCTGACTCATTGCTCACCTCAGGTGATCAATCAGAGGTTCAGGCGGTGATTCAGCAGTTCCCAAACAAGCTGCAAGTCAAACAGAGACACGAGGAAGGAGATCTGGATTAATTTGTCTAATGTTTCTCAGGCTTTGAGACTGAGATAGTGTCTGTTTGGCCACACTGGGTAAGGTTAGAACTGATCATAGTGACATGTTTTGGCTTTTTTGAATCACAGCATACCTGTGTAATAAGTCATTTATACATGTATTCTAAATATATATTTTACTATATATATGTAATTGCATTTTCCCAGTAGATGGAACTTATCCAGATGTCTGTCTGGAAAAAACATTTCTACTGCTGCTGATGACAGTTTCCTAATTATAGCAAAGAATATATGTTTGTTTTTTGTTGGTGGTTTTTTTTGTTTTTGTTTTTGTTTTTGTTTTGGCATCTTTTACGGGGATGCATATGTTTAAGAACTGTGATTGTGACTGTTTAAATAATGGCTTTTTTGCTTTGGCCTGTCACTGAGACAGTCGTTAAACATTCATGCCTTATTTTTACAGGGTGGATAGTTTGATCAATTAATCATCTGCTGAGTGATTGTTTGTCTTGGATACTGTTAAAGTTGGGGCTTCCTGCAGACAATGAGAAGACATTCTTAATGCTAACACAAGTTACTCAGATATCACTGGCTGAATGAGTATTGGCTATATGAGCTCCATAAATACAGTGTTAGTCTAAGAAAACTTCAGCTGGGCTTCTTTAGTCTTTTCATTTGCATTGTTAATGTTCCTGTTCACATAGTATCCATTTTATCCTTATTTTGTTCTGCTTCTAGACTAGTTCATTTGCACCTAAATGCTTTAAAAACTATCTTTAAAGGCATTTCCCTTTACTTACAGTGAGAATCCATAGTAAATGCTACATGCTTTTAAGCATTCCAAAGGCATTGTGGACATTGCTTCCTACATTGTTAATGCAGTTGAGACAGATTCAGATAGCTTTCATGTGTAGCAAATTCATCATATGTGTATTTTCTGTCTATAACACCACTGTTAGCTTGATGTTGGTCTTTGACTAGCTCTTTGTATTTCCATGGTTACTAGTACTCAGTCACAAAGGTTTTGTTAACCCTCAAAGGCAGAGATATCTTTTTTGATGTAAGAAGCACAAAAATAACAAATTAAACTGTATATAAACAAAACATTGTCTTTAGCACTACAATATAAATGTTAAAAGTTAATTTTCAGTAACTCAGAATGTGCCTAAGTCTTCTGCAACCATTCAAACTATGTCTCATTTTTTGTACTGGTGGGTTTCAGTTTGAGAACCTGAAGGGTCACATTTCTTTCCATTTTAATATTGACTTAAATCTGAGGTAGATTTTGAAAGCATTGGATTTAAAGTAAACAGTTCAGATGAAGTGTATGAAGTAGTCACAGGCAAGCATTATTATGTAATATATGTGTGTACTACTATTTGTTTTCAAATATGTGAAAATTGGTGGTAAAGAAGCATGTTTACTTGTCAGAGAACAAATCAGAATCAGACAAAGAATTCCAGATCTCAAAATGCTGTATTACTTTCTTACAAAGTACCAATAGGGAGCACTTTCTAACTTTCACATCTCTGGTCAAAACCTGGATCCTTCACAATAAAGTGCAGAGAGTTGCATTGTCTATGAGAGGATAAGAGATATCCTATATTCCTTAATAGGAGAAAGCATGTGGGAAGAGCAGTGTTCTTCTGAGAGGCTTTCTTTAGGTAAGATTAAAGAAATAGCAAGTTCAATGATTTTTATGAAGTTGTCATTTATTATATTCTCTCGTGATGAAGGGCTCTGTTCCAAGGAAAGGTTTCGGGATCTTCCTTGGACAGGGCAGTCAGTGAGTAGCTTGGGGCAGAGAAGTGAGGTACTGTTTTAGTTTCAGGTGGAATGGAACTTTTTCTTCAGGGTGTCTGGTATGATGCTATGTTTTGGTTCTACATGAAAAACAGTGTTGCTAACACACTGATGTTTACAGTTGCTGCTGAGCAGTGCTGCGCAGAGCCGAGGCCATTCACAGAGAAAAGCCCAAGGAGCTGAGAGGGAACAGAAGTTGGACAGCTGACTTAAACTGTCCGAAGATGAATTCCATACCATGATATCAAGCAGAAGTTGTTTTAAAAGGGGTGGGAATTCATCTTTTTCTCTCTTTTGCTGCTCAAGGGGCTTGCTGGGCATCTGTCAGAGGATGGTGAATGATTGCTTGTACATCACTTGCTATATACGTTCATATATACACGTGTATATATATAGTCATAACTATTATCCTTCTCCTCATCTCTATCTTAGTAAATCACTCTATCTCAACCCATGAATTATACTTTTTTTTCTTGTTTCTCTCTCTCATCCCATTGGGAAGGGGAGAGTGAGCAAGTGACTGTGTGGTGATTAACCACCTACTGGGTTAATGATATGAATGATAAAATGAAGTCAGAGAAATGTCTAATAGGATGAAAAAACTTTGTGTACTAAGCAGGTTTTCTATAGCGATAGAAGAATTAATTGGAATTGCATCAGGTGATCCTTTTAAATAGTGGAACAAAGTTCTATCTGGGTAAAGGAATGAGACTTTCTTGTCACCCATATAGAGTTATTTCAGCAAAACATGCAGCAAAGGCAACAGAATCTTCCTAACTGAAGAGAAGACATTTCTTTTCTTTTTAATTGAGATATTACAATTGCAGAATCACCAAATCTATAGAGGCATAATCTTCAATGGTCATCATATCAAGCCATAAAATAACATGTTATTTCAGTATTCACAGTATCACAGCAGGATGCATAGGCACACCAGTAATATTCAAATACAATGTCTGAGATATGATAAGTGCATGGCTATATAATACATCTGAGCAGATATGTGTTTAAGTACACATATCATGAATTACTGAAAAATGGAATAATTAAACTCCAGTGTGATAACTGTGCTGGCTACTCCACACTGGTCAAAAATGTAACTGTTCTGTATTTACAGATACTAGATAAAATGTACACACCCT
Source organism: Chrysolophus pictus (assembly GCA_037305975.1). NCBI lineage: Eukaryota > Metazoa > Chordata > Aves > Galliformes > Phasianidae > Chrysolophus > Chrysolophus pictus. Next base: position 7,686,459 of record CM074580.1, read on the forward strand.
TAATGTTGACAGTGATGATTTCTTACATGTGTGGAACAATAGCAATTGTGCATAGCCAATCTGACAGCTCTGGTATGAGCCATGAAACAAGATCCATGGATCTGAACCTGTAGAATTTGTGTCAGGATGACAACATAGCCAGCAGGTGCAAGAAAGATGAACGAGTGGTAGGGAGTATAATAGTGGCAAAGAACAGCTTGGCAAGGTGACTTGTAACCAGTGTGTTTGGGATCTACTTATGATTTTAACAGCTTTTTGATTTTAAAATAAAAAAAGGCATCAGATGTCAAGGAAAGGCATCTATTGAATCTTGGGATTGTCAAAGTTCTACTTATAGTTATGAATGGGTTCTCTTCTTCCCAGTAAAACATTGGGTGTTTTTAGCTAAGGGCTGCGTATCTGAAAGTTGGTGGCTACTACTCCCTTCATCACAGTCTTTTCTCCTAGTTGTGCTCTTAAGGAGAGCTGAAAATGTTTCCCCAGAAGTCAGACAGGCAAAAAAGCAGTCTGATTCAAACTAGCTTGTGAGTATATTTCAAGTACAGCAAAACAGGATGCCCAGAACGTTCAGGAATTGCCTAGAAACTAAAAAAAACCCCCACAAACAAACAACAACAACAACAAAAACAGAACGGGAAAATAGTTGGAAGGGTTTTTAGAATGGCATTGTTCTGAAATTCTGTAAATTGGCATGATAAACTCAGATTATAATAGGCTATGGTAAAACCAATTATTCTGCCTCCAAAATGGGAAAATTATGTTTTCTGGGAATTTGAATGGATTTTGGAAACGAGTTCATTCTAAAATTTCTATGTAACAAATCACAGTACTATAATATTCAACTGATATATTCTAATGTTTAATTACATCAGCGTGAAATGCTTCTGAAATTGTTAGCATTGCTTAGTCCTACAGCTGACTACAGTATAGCCTGCAAGGAGTTTGTAAATCTGCATATAAAAATATTTGTTCCCCTTGAAGTGGAAACATTTACCTCACAGTGCTATGTTTGCTTTTTGCCTGGAAAAAAATCTATGGCCTCTGTATAGCAAAGAGCATTTTCTAAAAAATGTTATCCTCTGGAGATGAAGTAGGCAACACCTTTCTTTGCTTTCGTCACAGCCTATATCCTGAAAAATAAAGGACAAATGACTGTTTTCATTAAAAGCAGACAGGTTTTGTCCTTGAGGATGGGGTTACAGCTGATCCTTTTGTGAGTGCTCTTGACTTGAAGTTTGTGAGTGCTCACAGTCCTTCAGTATAATTACTTACAATGTAAAGACCTGATTACATGAAAAGCTGCTTTGCAGTTTATAAGCTTTTATCAGAATATTCATATTTTAAATTTTGATGACCACAGGGACGTGTGTTTTTTCTGACCTGCTTTAACACCTCTTCTCACTTGTCCAGGTCTTCTCAGTGTTTAGAAAGCCATCTTTGGAGGTTTTAGCTGCACTTCAGTCATGAAGTCTTATCAAGATTCTAAACTTGGCTGCAACACTTTCCTTATGACCATGACCATATATATATATATATATATATATATATATATATAAAGTATATCTATATATATATATATCTCAAGTAAAAATAAATTATTATTTAATATAATTCTGCAATAAAGTAAATGGAAAAATAGGATTATGGTTAGTTTTGTTGCATAAATAATTATGTTTCTCTCTTCTATTCATAAATACTTAAGGATTTATAGGTCAGAATCCAGAGAAATGATTGCAAGATTGATCCGTGTCCTGTAACCTCCATCAAATTAGTTTATGCTGAGTTTGGCTATCTTGTGGTTGCAGTGTTCTTGAGTTATTCAGTCTATTTCTAAAGTCACCAGCACATACTGAACAGGAGGGGGCAGAACTGCATCAGTATAGTCACCTGCATTTCATTTACAGGCATCTATATCCTGTGCTTGAGTGAAAATAAGTGGAAAAATGATATATGCAAGCGATTTGTTGGTAATTGTAATTTAATGTTCACCTAAAATCAATTACTCAAATACTCAGAGGCTATTTTCTGCATAGGTCTTGTTTCTACAATGCTATTAATGAAAACCTCTGAAGGGAAGCCTTTCTGGGTTTTAGTAGCAGTGCTAGAGGAACTGAAACAATTAAACAAAGTTGTTATTTTCACTATCAAAGGTTACTTTGTGTGTAGCTTTTTGTTTTGGTTTGGTTTTTTGTTATCTGTTTCTCTTAGGTTTCTGAAGCATTCAGTTTAGTAGTCATCTTAATACCTTCTCAGATTTCAAATAAAATGTTTTAAACCAAATTATCTATTTTTAACAACTTAGTAAAATATTAGCCATATTAGCTATAAAGCAGATTATCATCAGTATTTCTCTTGAAACCTTTAGTGGAATGGAATGCAATAGTTAATATTTCCTGTACAGATTCTGATCTGAAGGCCACTGAAAGTGGTCTCACTCAATGAAACCATGGAATAAAGTTTGGTCTATCAGAATCTTTGTTCCAAAAATACTGTCAGTGCAGATCCTTCTCTCAAGAGTTATTGAACCAGCTTGTGTCATCTGTATGAGAAATTCTGACTGTAATTGACTGTTTTATTAGGTAGTATTTATCATTTTGAATTATAAGACTGCCATGACATTGCTGTCATTGCTATTTATGTCCTTCTAATCAGTTTTTATGGACTGTGTGATCTCTGTTTTTAAAATCCATACCACAATGAGAGCAGACAAACTCCAGAACTCATTCATTTATCCCACTGTCTATGGGATACCAACCCTGTTACCGTAATTCTGTATCTGTGAGGTACAAATGCAGCCCCTATAATGATGTGATACAATTAGGATCATTAATATTGCAAGCATAGAACCCACCTTTTCCTGTAGAACTGTGCAATAAGATCCAGCTGATCACTTGACTGTTGTTATCTGGAAAGACAGATTCTGAAAGCTGAACTGTGTGCAATCTCATGTGTCTTGTGTTCTTGCATGTGTTTTGTTTTTGTTGGCTTTGTGTGTTTATGTGTGTGTATTCATTGCAAATTTTAGCTCCAAAGTGCACTTTATGTTTTTGAAATAAAAATATTGCTAAAACTAATGCTAAAACTAAAAATGAATGCCCTGTGTTTCAGTCACATTCACTGGATGTACTTGATACTGGTGTTCCTGGTTGTGTGATGTGTGATTGCATGAAAGAAAGCAAAACATATCATAACAGGCATTTATGAAGGCCTGCATTTTTGCCTTCCATTAAAGTCATAGTTTATTTGATAGGTCATTTATATAGTGAAACACTACATAGGTATACAATAATTAATTGTAGTTTCCAATCTGGAGTTCAGTATCAAATAATTAGAGAGTAATTATTTTTATTCAGATTTTTCTGCACTCGGAATCTTAAACTCCTTACATATTAGGTGCCATAAAGTCCTTATGCAACTATAAGGTATTTAATCTTTTATCATGATAGATGTGATTGATATTGTCAGAATGATAATGAGAAGGTGAATAGAGTTGAGCAAAACTTTAGTAAACTGTAGGAATTGGTTGTCTCCTGAGGAGCTTTGGATGTTTCAGAGAACCGTGCAGAGATACTTTTTGCTCTCACTGGCAATGAGATCAAAGTACCTTTTCCATAATTAGCTTTCTTATTTTGTTTCTTAATCTCAAAAAATTCAGTGACGTGCTCATTATCTCAGACTACATGGTCATGATTCCTACCCTGGTTCAACAGAAGCAGTATTTCCTTCCACAGTCTGACATCAACAGCATGTGGGTGGCACTCAGACAGTTTTCATGATTTATTTATTTATTTTTTTTAGACAGAGGAAAGCCTTTTCCTTTCAAATCAAGCTGGACATGACCTAGCAGTGTGCACCTGCAGCCCAGAAGGCCAACTCTATCCCAGGCTGTTCTGTAGAATTAGCCCATGTCTGGCAAGCCATCAGTTTCTGCTGTACTATAGCTTATGTGTAGGATGAGATGTCAATCTGAAATGGACCAATCCTGTAAGATCCACTCTATAACTAGTGGAAACCTAGGTGAAATTTATGTTGGTCAGTTCTACTTGGACATTCTTTCTTCCACTTTAGTGTGATACGGATGTTGCTGGATGAAGGAAGGCAATGAAACAGCTGATGAATTTATCTCATGCAATGGTTAATTTGTCAAGTTTCAATGGAAAATGTTGCCTCATATGAAATATTCCTGCTTTAGGAAAAGGAATGCAGCTTTACTAACCCTGTTCTTTATTCACTGAAGATTTACATTCTCATGACTTAGCAACGTGGTTGATGTGCTCTGTTCCTTCTCAGGAAGCAGCCTAGGACCAGGAGATAGGCTCTCACCAGTGGCTGGCTCTTATATGAGCCCAGGTAGGCTGCACTGCGAGTCCATCCCTTCTGCTCATGTGGAGACCACAGCTGCACACAGTGTGCCTGTGCTCACTGGACCAGCCACACCACTTCACCAGGTGCTCAATCACCAGCTCAAGCTGAGACCTAACAGTTCCTCTACAAAATGAAACATGGATTTCAATTTTTAAAAACCATGAACTTTCTGCTCTTTTGTAAACAACAGAGGTACTTTTTGTTGTTGTTGTTTTGATCTGGTTGTTTCTGTGGATAATATTTATGCTAGTTGTTTTTAGCAGTATGTCTTATTTTAATATCTGTCTGCCTGAATATTCATCAGTTACTTTTCTTCTCAAATGTGTGTATCAATGCTGAAATCTATCTGTCACTGGCATTAGATATTAATATTTCTAGTGCTAAATCACTTTTTCCTTCTTCGTTTCCTTTTGGTCTTTTAATTATTTTTAAATTACTGACAATCACTTCTTCTGTTTCCTTTCTTTTTGATACAAACCATCTTCTATTGCATGTGCACGCATACATTTAAGTGTATCCACATAGTGCTTTTACTGGACAAAAATGAAAGTACCTAAATTTGTCCAGCTTCTCTGTCTTGATGAAAGAATATCTGCACTATCACATATAACCTGCTTACCCTTCAGGCAGGATATATCTGTTCTTAATTTAATCTTTATCAAAAGATAAACAATCTCATTATTTTTATGGCTAGATTTTCATCTGGGTAGAATAACATTTTTATTCCAGATTTTTAAAAAGCCAAATAAAAGCATTTTTATTACTATGGATTTTGAGTTGGATAGATGCTGAATTACAAAGTGCTGAAAATGGTTCTGCATCTACAATTTTACTCATTTCTATATGGGTTGAAAATTAATAACCTGACATTTGCTTTTGAGTATTTTTATATTAAAAATAAGGTGATAATTTGAGTATTATTTCCATAGTAACATTTTTACATAAAGTCTTGAAAGACTTTAGCCTGTGACAGTCACAATAACACAAATTATATTCAGCTCTTTCAGAATGGCCGAGTCTTTTAATTCTGATGATTGGAGAGAAATCTTTGATTACTTTTAATGCTTTCTGAATGTAGGTGTTTTATGTGAAATTTAGTCGTGCTGAAGGATCTACATTTGCATGACAGACATTATTTAATGTCTGATTTTATCTCAAGACTTTAAATAGCATCTTATTCTTTGCAGTTGTGCAAGCAAGTTTTCTAATTGGTTTTTATATCTGGCTTTATAATGAGATGCAGTCCTTTTAATGGCAGCAAATTCACTAAGTCTAATGCAATACATTTCACTTTGTGGTATCGTTACTATGAAAAATTGTGATGACTGTCACACACAAACAAAAATTAGATTTTCAATATTAATTCACACATTCCTGATGAATTATATTTACGGAAAATTATGTATTTGAAATAATTTTAAATCATTCCACTAGATAGGTATTTTTCCAGATAATTATTTCCCAGAAAGAAAACAAGAATCTCAATAAAATCAGGTAGTTCTTGCCACCATTATGTATATACTTTATTCTTCCAATCCATTCATATCTTGTTTTCCTTCTTGGGTTTGCTATTTCCTGTGATTCTCTTCCACCCCAGTTCCTTTCTTCATTTGAATGTAGTTGATTAAATACTAATATGCATATGATACAGTAATATTCAGTAATCCTGAGGTTGGCATCACAGTATTGTGTCCTGTCTAGCAAGTAGAACACCTTATGTACTATCTTCAGTTTTATGGTAGTTTACACATGTGATTATTAATACATGATTCTAATGGGAAATGCATGCTCTGCCACTGTTCTGGAGTTTCTAGCGTGGTCTTATTTCACAACAACAGGTAGTTTTTAAGGTGATTCCTAGGGGAAGCTATCTCAGCAGGCTACCAGTTAGAAAAACAAAAGCAGAACCTAGCTATGATTTTATCCCTGGGAAAGGTGCAGGACCTGCTGCAGCATCAGCTGTGGCAGAAGTCCTCTCTGTCCTGCCTACACACTGCCCAAAACTTTAATTACTAATGTCTTGACATTTTTGCAGTGTATTTTACCATGTTCTCACTTCTTGACTTATACTTCAGTTCCAAGCATACTTGTTACAATCAGAGGACTCTTTTTCCATTTCTCTAAGCTAGGGACAGTCAAGTAGGGCTTTCCAGGTGCAGGGGATGGCTCAGTTACAGCACGCTGTTATGGAAACCTAAGGCTTAGTTTAAGCATGATAAATGATACATTACATACATCTATACAGTTAACAATTCTCTTTCCTATTTTTGTTTTTAAGAAGTAACTCCCTTGAGAGTATCTCAGGAATGGCACGTGTCCAGTGTTCAGATTCTTTCAAGCAACATACTCTTTTCAGCTTATTGTATTCTTAACTTAGTGGCTACTGGCACTAAAGTGTTTTGGAACCTGTCTCATAGCAGGTAGAAATATATGCTGGTTTTAAAAGTCTGGACTATTAGCTGTGCTAAGAAACTTTCTAGCAAACAACTACGTACACAAAGACTGACAAAAAATTTGCTTCGAGCCACAAGTCAGAGGCTTAACTGTTGTTTCTGACAGGTTACTGTGAATTCAGTCAGGCTTGTGAATTCAGTCAGTTGGGCAGGAATGTGATTGTGAAGCAGTCTTTTTTGAGATACAGGCACCCGCTTCAGCCTGCTTATAGAGCCATACATAAAATGGCCTCTTTGCTTTCACTTAACAGGACGCTGTTCACCTTTCTGCTCTGCTGAGCACCATTTCATGACTTCACAGCCCAGGAATTAAACCTAATACACAAAGCAGCTTTACTAGTAATTGTCTGTGGATTAAATTAAATGCCTGTTTTCATACCATGTATCTGAATTGTATCAGACCCACTTCTCAGTTTACACACTTGTTTCTGTCAGTAAGAGGCAGCTACTGAAAAGCATCACAGTCCTTGGGAGTCTGTCTCCTCCAGCCATCCAATGAAAATGTCAGGGATTTTGTGTTCAACACAATGTTAATTCTATTGTGTTTCATAATGAAACAAATAGCTTAGTCATCTAACATAGAACACCAATGCATTTTACTGATACAGCTTCTGTCAGTTGCACTGTTTTACACTGCAACTTTTGAATTACTATCGTCATAACATTTGGTAGTTGGAAATTTTGGCTTTATTTATGTTTAAAGTTTTGAGGGATTACTAACATTTGGGTAGTCTTTTTAAAATTAGATAAACTGGCATAAAATAATCTTGATTAGTGTAAGTCTTGCCTTTTTCTTTTAATTCTTGCGTACTGGATTTTCATATGCGGAGAACATAAAGCTGCTAATTTTATGAAGAAAACATTCAAACATAATGAAGGTAAAGAGCCAGTTGGTGGATTTATGCATGCGTTTCTTCTACTTTTATTTTCTCATGATTGCTTACTGTACCACTGGATTGTGTAACTGGAAATTCTTGACTAGATGTGCTGCAGCTTGCTTTCTGTTGTCCAGGTGGTGCAGCTGATGAATAAGAGTTTGGGGCTTGTCATCTTTTTAAAAATTTCACAGCCTTGAATTTGTTGTTAACAGTATGCTCCACAGTTGCTTCTCCCACCAGTCTTTCAGTGATTTCGAAGACCAGCTCATTATCACATGACTCAACACGATCTTTAAATGCTTTCAAAAATCATGTTATACGTGCAAGTCATCGCAAAACTTGAGTTTGGTGCAGTATTCTGTACAGATGCAAAGAGATTACAGATTTACCTTCACATTTCTTAATTCAGGGGAGTGTAGTTAAAAGCTGACTGTAGTTCATATTTTCAGCCAGATTTTAGAGAGTCCTGAGTTATGATGGTTTGTTTTATGAAAATTGCCAAAGATCACTCCTTTCAGGATAATGTAGCCTTCAATGACCAGACAGCTTTGGAGTGAGGGTTCTTTTAACTATAAGGTTTTAATTCCTCCAGGTTTTGACACGTTCTTATGAAACAGTTTAGGTGACAGGACAATTTTGAGTGACTCTAAGAGAGATTCAAGGATTTAGGTACTTTTTTGAATTGCATTCTGATTTCTGGTCAGAAAAAGATCAGAATAGATTTCTGGAAATTATAAGTAGGTTAATTATTTTCAATTAAGGTTTTAACATTTTATTTTAAAAGTTCACTTTTTTGTTGTTGTATAGAAGATGAAAATTGCTGATAGAAAAAAATTATTTTTCTATTTTGTTTTAAAATCAGTAGAAAAGATTTCATACATACTGTGTCAGGCCTTACATGTGTTAGCATTAAAAAATGAAGTGTTATTTACTGTCTCTCAGCTATCTTTAAACATTTCTTACCTTTGTTTTAACTGATTCTTCGGGAACTGGCTTGGAACTGGCTGGTGAGTAGGCTGGAATACAAGATCATCTCTGACATCTGCAGCACTTAAATACTTCAGCAGAAGGAATTCCTTGCAGTACAAAATCATGGAAAGTTTTTACTAAGTGGTTCTAAACTGGAAAAAATATTGATGTATTCTTTCCTGAACAAAGTAGCAAAATCAGCTGATTATCAACAGGCCTTAAAGTCTTGACTGTGTCAGAGTTTTAGAAGGTTGACATCACTGGAAGTCTTCATCAGCATAATGATAAATGTATTTTTGTCAGCAACATGGGAAGGAGTTCAAGAAAAAAAATGGAAAGTATGGAGACCAGTCCTGTGACATCAAAAAGCCTCCTTAGGAAACACTTGAGTATGCATGATGCAAAATCAGTTGCACTGCCTCCTTCCAGCCCTTCATGTGCATACTGTCTGGCTTTGCTTATGGTTCTCATTAGGAAGCTGAAAGTACCAGCAAAATGAAAACCCATTCGAAAATGTTCTTACCTTAAATGCTGTGCTATCGGGGCAGTGTGTACATGATCATACATGTTATTCCACAGTAGGCTTCACTTGGTTGCCTTTTAGTTTTTTGTTTGTTTTGCAATTGCTAATATGGTAAACATAACTGCTCCTACGCAATCTCAGTTTGATTCAGCCTTTCTTCACCATTTGCATGGACAGAACTCTTACCCAGGCCCTTATCATTCATGTCTTGACAAATCCAGTCATCTTCATTCTAGTCACAACAAAGACTGGCTTGCAAAATTAACATATTTTTAAATATTTTTCTTGTTATTTTGACGTTCCATTGTTTGCTTTCTTGTTCTGTGAGATTATTTGCTTTAACTTTTTAGACCATGCCTTGCCATCTCTTGCATGTTTGAACTGCTTACTCTATGGCACCTGAAATGCCAGTTTTCGTTGCCCTTTTAAGTTCTTCCAACATGTATTTTTTTAATTTCTCCCCATGCTATTTAATGCACAGTATTAACTATAAATCTTCAGCATTATCTCATTGTCCTTTCATTCCTTTCTAATTACATCTCCAAATTCTAATGCAAATATATATTTATACAGTCAAACCACATTTGACTATATAATAACAGTACTAACCTATCATAATACTTTACAAAGTATGTGGGAATTCTTGGCTACTAACAAATGAAGATCTGATACTAATTCAACCAATATTAAAATCAGCATGTCTCTTATTACACTGTAGTCATATGCCTTAAGTACATCTTCATGACAATATTACTTACGAAAGCTTACCAGGAGAATGTTGTAACCCAGTGTTTCAGTGTATGAAACATTCATCAATATTTAGCATTCTTCTGTAGTATTTTTTCATTTGTCTGGTTTTGTGTTAATAAAAATAAAGGTGTTTTTTATTTTTTAGATAATCATAGTCACTCAGGTTGGAAAATACCTTAAAGATCGACAAGTCCAACCACAACCTAACCATACTACCCTAACTCTAACGACCCTCTGCTAAGTCATGTCCCTGAGCACCACATCCAAATGGTTTTTGAACACGTTCAGGGATGGTGACTCAACCACCTCCCTAAGGAGTCTATTCCAGTGCTTAACAACCCTTTCTGTAAAGAAGTTTTTCCTGATATCCAACCTAAGTGCAACTTAAGGCCATTTCCTCTCATCCTGTCACCAGTGAGAAGAGACCTAATACTGCAGACTTTTTCCTTAAGCATGCCAATATGGCATAAACATCTAATTGCAATTTAGGTAACCATTACATTCCTCTGAGATCCTCAGAACTGCTGCTTAGCAGTGCCTTAAAAACAGTCGACACCCTAAACCCCTGCATATAATCTTTTTTTTTTCTTTTTTTTCTTTTTTTTTTTTCCCTAATATGAAGTTAGCTAAAGAGTTTGCCATGCACAATCAGCTCCTGTGCACCACGCTGACACGGAGCTTGGCAGCTAAACCCCATATGGTATTTAACACAGAGTTCATCACCCTTGCTCCCTCCTGGTAAAGTTCTGTCTGGTGGCACTAGGGACAGAGGCTAATGTGCCTACAAGCTGTCCTTGCTCTGCTTTGGTTTTGTTTTGTATTTTGTTTTGTATTTTGTTCTGTATTTTGCGTATTTTGTTGTCTTGGCTCAGATTCCTTGTGTGAAGAGAAGATCTGCATTTCAGACACAAGGCATGGAGCTAACTATGAACTGTCACATTAACTTTGCTCTGATTTTTCTAATGACTGATGTAGGTAGTTTCTTTCCTTTAGCTTCTGTCCTTGATGATCTCTTCATAATGTCCTTAATTTTGTCCAGGTATTTTGTACAGGTCTTGAATGCCTCTCTCAGAGTGTTAATTTCCACTATGCTACCAAACACTTAAAATTATTTATTGCAGAGCTGAAAGGGAGAAAAACCAAAGCCCTTTTGTGGCTTCTGACATAAATCTCTTCTGAAAAAATAAATGTTTCCTATTTACAAAAATCTGGAGGTATCTAGGTAGTTGATTAATGGCGTTCCCAAGAAAGTATAATCAGCCTATGTTGTTTTTCCATAATCCACCAATTTCATAATTTTTCAGGTCTCTCCTCCCAGTTTCTTGTCTGCCTGTGAAATCTTGTTTTGTAAGAGGCAAAATATTTGGGTGATGAACAAGTGGAAGAGAAACTTATCTAGTTATCTACTTAACGTATCACAGTGGCTTTGAACTACTTCATTACATGTTCATTAGTTCATGTTACAGTTGATACCAAGTTAATCCTATTAGTATTTAGCATGTTATACAGCTATGGAAGTGATAATAAGGAAAGCTTTTGGAAGGAAGTGGCTCGTATCCTTATGGCTGTGAAAGGCTTCTTGCTGTCTGTGTTGACAGCTGAGAAAAGGAAACTGGTTGAACGCTTTTAGTGATCATGAGGGAGGTTACATTATTACAGGAAACAATGCTATTATGGGAAATACATGCTAAGAACTACTGCAAAATAATAATTTATAAAACTACTGCAAGTAGATTACCTTAATAGGGAAATGAGAACTTCAAAATACTTACTTCTATTTCTGATCGATGATAGCATGATTTAAGAATCTATTGACAAGATGCAGTAAATCTTAGCCTTCACTTCTGATATGGTTCTGAAGACCCAATTGTATTCAAATTATCTCAAACAATTGATTTGTCATTTCTGTTTAGCCCAGCAGAGAGGAATAAATTGTATTAAATTACCATTATTTTGTGTTAAATTTGCAAATGTATAAATGATACAATATGTTAATGATCTTGGATAGTACTTTATGCCTATAAGATAGTGATCTGAAATTTAAATGTACTGATAAGTATTGGACAAGGAATTTGTGTAGTATTGTATTAAAATTAGAAAGTAAAGAAAATGTTGTAATAAAAATGATGGTAGTAAGATTGTCTAAAAAAAATCCCCATGTCTGTAATCATTAAAAAACAGTCTGTGAACAGTCTTCGAGATTTTCCTGTATCCCAAGAAATGTTCCTAAAGTATGTTCAGAATTGAAAATTGTGTTTGTAGATGATGAAAGGATGCAAGAAGGACCTCTTGTGAAGGACCTTTATTAAGCTTGATCACTACAAAATAAGAATCCAATTAAGGCATTGAAAAGATAAAGGAAGACCATCTGTGAGGGAATTTGCCACAGAAGTAATTGTAAGCTAATTTTTCAGATAAAGAGGATATTGTACTTTGCAGAAGATAGAGAAGTTATAAATAATTTTAGGTTATGGTATCAGAGACTATTTACCAGGAATAGGAACAAACTGAATAAAAGCAAATAAGCACTTCTTAGTCAGTTAAGGACAAGGTTATGTACATGTTCCTTCTTTCATGAGAGAGTAACACTCATTCCACTGTGCTCCTGAAGATGCTTGAAGCGATGTTGTGGGTAACATACCTCTTGCCCTGAGACATCTTACCCAATTTCTGAAATGCAGCAATGGCCATATGCACTACACAGCGTTTTGTCCCACAGACAATAATTGTGGGCATGAAATAATGAACTCCACGTGGTGGAGCAGAGGAAGCTTTTCTTTTTAACTTAACAGAAAACTGTTTGCCACTGAGAATCGTTAACTGCTTGCTTCATTTTGTACTAACAGGAGAAGACAGTCTATTTTCTTAATTTTTTACAGGTAACTTTTTGGGTTCTGATTAAGAAATTTCTTAATTTAAAAAAATGTTGTGCGTGATTAAATTTACACAGAATTAGTTAGGAAGCAAGGTCTGGTTAAGGTTAATAAGATATTGCTCTGGCTACAAAAATGATGTTGCTGAGAAAAAAATGGCACATTTCCTTAGAGCTGAGCATAGTTCAATGAAGGTAACAGTGTGGTATTACAGTCTCTTTACCAACTGCTTGCCTGTGCAGATTGATAGGAATAAATGAGAGCTTGATTTATTGATGGAAAATCTTACAAAATTATGCTATTATTATAGATAGAAGAGACTTGCTCACTAAAGTACCTACAAATGAATCATTGCTTTTTTGCAACGTAAACTTAATTTAAGGAATAGACAGATATATACGTGTTTGAAGCACGCTCAGCAAGTGTGCTTCAAAGTCAAAATGCCATTTGAATTTTTTTTTAATTGCAAAATAATGTGAAATAGTCTATACAGCACTCTTTGATATTGTGTATCTTTCATGAGCAGCTGTAGTCAGCATTATCAGGACCAGTAACTCTCGTGAAACATTTAGATCTTATCTATCTTGAGGTGATCAGGAAAATTAAAGGTATTAGGACGATGAGCTTGACTGAAGAATTTTAAATCTTGCTTCTTACTTGCATTATATCCCCCTCTCTTCAGTAATCCTTATTAAAGATCTTTAACTGCTTAGCTCACATGAATATTATGCATTTCTGTGGATGAGACCTTACTATGTAATAAGCTAAGATTTTACGGTAAGTATTTTTAAGTAAGATAAAGAGACTTAAAAAAAAAAAAAAAGAAAAGGAGAACCCTGTCATGAGATACATGAAGATAAACTATTCTATGAGGAACTTAAGCATAATAATAAACACTGAGCTGTATGTATAATCTCTCTATGTGAAATCCATACCCTTCTGATCACCTGATTCTAGTTTTTAAAAATTTTAAGCCAATGTATATTACTTTGTTACACTTCTCTAGAGGCTGTATTTCAAGAACAGCTCTAAATACGTCCCAGATTTTATAATCAGCTTCTTTATTTTATCTAAGCTTTTCAGGTATAGTTGAACATGTTTCCTATGATAGTCAAAATTACAAATGCCAGTTGTAATGGCAGGACTTATAACTAATCCAATATTTGTTCATCAAGTGAAAAAAAAAATATTACTGTAAAGTAATCTGCTTAATTAATTTATTATATCCATCTGCTCTTTTTTCTTTTTAAAATACAAACATGTCCAGACCACAACTACTTTTGAGCCTTCCAGCTATTTTTCATGTTTCACTCGAAAAGAGGTATATTGCAAGAATAACAACTGAAGCTGATCTTCATTGGTAGAAGTGTACCTATCACTTTATTTTGGTATAGTTTATTTTTCTTCAAGTTTATCTTCTAGATACCATGGGGGTAACATGCTAGACAACCATTGCAGAGACTCTGTACTTAAGTTAATGAAATCAAGAAGCAATTCAGGAGAGTCATCCATTCAAATAAAGCTTGTGGAGACACTGAAGCTTTTCCCATCCAAATGTTTTGCTTGAAGCTGTTTCTGCATGTAAAGTTCTGACCTTTGTGAGGAAATAATGAATGGTACACAGTTAAAGGCCAGATGCTATCCATAGTTGCTACCTTTTGCAATACTGCTTAAGTAAATTAAGCCAGTTAGAGCCCTAAAAGAGCACTTCATCCAAAGGCAGTTGAGTATAGAAATTGCCATGAAAAACCATGCCAGAAAAACCATGTTCCGCAGTGATTTTGGTTTGTGGTTGGCTGATCTGTGAGTCATATTAGTCGCACTGAATCTAAAAGAGCTATTGTTTATTAAGTTAATGTAACTAATGTCAGAGTCTGGACTTGAAGTACATGTATGTGTGTGTTTTTGTTTCTCATGCATGATTCAGTCCATGATGTCTTTCATATCTTTTCTTTATGAAAGTATAATATTCTAAATGAAAGCTATAATATTTTCACCCACTTTTTCCCATTTTTCAGTCCTTGATGATAAGAACCATGCAGGTCTCATAACACAAAATGTTCTATTTGGAGCATGCTACATTTATTTTACATCAACTCACTAGCTTCTATCTATCACAGCACCTATAGGCCTCCATAATATAGAATCAGCAAACACTGCTGGCAGTTAGTTACTGCCAGTTCTGGATCTATGTAAAATTAAGTTTGCAATAAAAAAAATGAATTTTGTGCTGTGCCTGCATAGTTTTTAATAGCCCAATTAATCCTTTTCTTTAGGATCAGTTGACTTAGACACAAGAAATAAGGCATATTTTTCAGTCTGGACACAAACTCTTAGTTATGGAAGAGAAAAATACAGAAGGGTTTTACCTATAACTGGTACTATAAGGAGAGATGGTGGACATATGTGAATGACATTTCTGCACTAAATAAAACTACTGTAGGATCTGGTTTGTATTATTAAAGAAACCTCTCAAGTTTATGTCCATCTCAAACATGCCTAGCTGTGTATTTCATACTGTAGGTCTATCATTGTTTTACAAGCAAAGATGATCCCTACCAATATCAGACAAAGCTCTTAAACCTATGTTCCCAAAGAAAGCCTTGCTTTTTACTATTAGTAATCCTTTAATTGAGTGGGTGTGGAAACACCACAGAGCCTCTTCTGGCTTCCCTGGAGAGAGGCTTTCTGTGTATAATCTGTTGTAGATGTTTGAAAAAATCTCACTGATATATATAAAGCTCAACAAGTTTTAAACATTTTTCTTTAAAAAACTGTAAAGCTGTTATGTTCAATGTATTTAACAATACTTTTCACTTTATGAAATGGGTGGCATAAGAATTGGAAGAAATTAAAGAGTTAAACAGAAGGTAGCAGATTCTTTTGTCTGTTGGGAGAAACAGTGCTTAAGAACTGCACGTAAAGATAATATAAACCATTTGGAAAAGAGGAATAGAAAGCAAGAATATAAGCTTCTTCATTT
Source organism: Chrysolophus pictus (assembly GCA_037305975.1). Lineage (NCBI taxonomy): Eukaryota > Metazoa > Chordata > Aves > Galliformes > Phasianidae > Chrysolophus > Chrysolophus pictus. The sequence goes on from CM074580.1 coordinate 7,702,253, forward strand.
GTATCCATAATTGCATTCACCACCTAAGAAGAAAGAGTAAAGCTGCAGGGTTTTTGTGTCTTTTAGACTCAAATATCCTATCTTGTAATTGGGCTGGAAACTAGTTTCAGGTGTCTTGCAAACAAATGTGACATTAATGTATTTATATATAAAATACATAAAACACAGTGACATAGTAATATTAAAATATTTGCTAATAATGTCTGTCATATTTATCTTTTTGAGCACCTTAGAATAAAAATAATGTGGGTATAATCAGCAACATTTTTTGACACACAGCAAATTGAATCAACAGAAATAATAAAGTTCTTTTGGCTGTCAAGAGATGGAAACTTCCTATTACCTCAGAAAATCTTACTTAATATCTGCCAAGTGTGAAGTTGTATTGCAGTACATAAAAATGCACTGAATTGTGTGTTGAGAATAAGGTACACCAAGTACTTTCTTTAGAACATTTCTGCAATATAAGATTATCTACTGATGAAAGTATTAATTCTTCACTCTCCTGGAATTTTAAAGCTCATTTTACTTTTGACAATTGTTTATTTCAACTGGTGTAGAAAGTTTGCAGTAGACTAGAGCTAATTCTAAAAGTGAAAGTAAATACTTAAAACACAGAAAAGACTACTGGTAAAATAAAGAGAGCTTTCAAGATGAGCTACCATCAAAATTTTGATTGTAGTTAGCTTTTATAAATAAATTCCTGACTTTGAATCTAATTCATGCATTGTAAAAAAAAATAATAATAATAAATAAAAAGTAAGCAAAAATATTAGTGTCTCCTTCTTTCTGCTGGTCTTTTCAAATATATTTGACATGAGTAAATGTGTTAATTTCTCAATATAAAGCAAGAAAGAGTATAATTATTCTAAAGCCTCAACTTTTTGAAGCTTCTTCCTTTTCTTGTCACTCGTTTTGGTATTATTCCTTTTCACTCATTTGGGTATTTTTTCTTCCTTTGCCTCATAATTCTGTATATTTACTTAATTTTTTCTTCATTTGCCCCATTATGAAGACAATTTCTTTCATTTTCAAAGCAAGGAGTGAATCAGCATGTACAGCTTAAAATCAAACCTGCTGTAGATTGCTGGCTGAGTGAAAGTCTTCAATACCTTAAAATACCTTTTAACAACCTCTTAACACAAATAATAACTTGAAACTGCTTTATAGTTTTTAGTTGTGGTATTTGATGATCTTCTTGACAAGTAGTACATGTAATATATATATATGTAATATATATATATAGTCAAATATTGTAGATTTTCTATAATTAGAGATTAATTCCCTGTTTAGTATTACATACTTCTGCCAAAACAAGATACTTTAAGAGAGAATATAGATTTATCCTCAGTTTTATATACGACACAGTTTTCAATAGACAAGATATTTTTACAGTAATAAACACATTAAAGATGCACTCAGTTCAGAAGCAGTGTTTGTATATGAATACATACTGGTTTTACAAGTCTTTGGGAAAAAGCTAAATTCCAATCACGTCAAAGAAAAAGCAGGCAAATCCTTATGTGAATATTGTGCACATCTCTACACGTGGTAATTATTCAATTTTCAACATTATTTCCTATCTATCACTAAAATTGGTGTTAGCAAAGATTAACAGATTGCTATGATGGAAGGAAAGATAAAATACAATTTATTGCATTGTACCAATATTTAGTGTGGTAGTAGAATGTAGAATACATTGAAGGCTGCCTAGAACAGCACTCCGCTTACAAAACAACCAAAAAAATTGACATACAATAATCTGAATTCTGACTGGAGCTATATTAATGACTTCTTATTTCCTCTGAAAATATTAAAGATAACAGTAAACAAATATAAATGAAACTAAATGCCTCATTACGGTTTTGTTACAACCAGCACTGGAAGTTCCCTGATAGCATTCAGTAACGTAACAGACAATGACTACAGATTTCATACTATGCTCTTTCCCATTGCATTTTTGAGACTTTTTGTCACCCTGGAACACAAATTGATCTAAAATTAAAGCAGAAGACCTGAAACAATTGTGCTTTTCCTGCTGCGGTCTTCTTTATTCTGTATCCTGAATGGTAATGCTAACATGCTGGATTTTTTTGCAGTTGAAACATTAAAGAAGCTGTGAAGGAATATTGTTCCTTGGTTTTCCAAACTAATCTGTGAATGAAAAAGAGGAGGGAGAAAATGCTTGTGTCAGGGGCACAAATGATACAAACTGCTCTTTATTCAGAAATGGGGCATTCTTCTTGATGGTATTAAAGGTGAGTCCAGGATTTATGAGTTATGAGCGCACTAGTTTGGCATCTAGGGTCTGATGGATATGAAATAGAGGGCAGAATCTGTGTTTGTTTTTATTTTTTGAGTGTCTGTAAAGGAGAAAAACAAAACATAGGGAATCTTAAGCTTTTGTCTGTTTTTCTCTTCCCCGGTCTGCTGTCTGTCTCGTAGGGATTTATCTGAACTGAATACATATGTCTTAAGATTTTGTGCAGGTTCCTCTGTCTTTTGTACAACCTGAGAGCAGATACTGATAGACTCTAATTGCCCTAACCAATGCATGATCATTTCCTCTAATTTCTGCAGTTTCTTTCCACTGTCCCAAGAGTTTATTCTCTCTCTGTTTTCAAAGCTAGCTCTGGTGTGTCATCACTGCATAAGTTTTCAGCAGGCTGCTGTGAAATAGTTACGTTGTGAGAAAACTGTGAGAAGCCTCATCTGAGGCCTTGACCCTTACATCTCTATCCACTGCCTTAGGAACTGCATCTAAACTCGGGTCCTTGGCTTCCTGGCCTCATTTGGCACCTGCTTCATTGCTGCAGATTGATCTGGCAGGGTTTTTGCTGATCGCGTTGCCATCACTGGATCTCTTTGCAGTTCTTATTTGAGAAGTGGGGGCTGTGTCCCAGGTTGGTGAGGCTGCATGTTATCGCCCTCAGCTTCCAGCTTATCTTGCCTTGTGGAGCAATTTTGAGATCAGCAGTCACCATTTATTTTGGACCTGAGACAATACTAGAGACATTTAAGTGATTATGTCTTTAAATCACTTTATTTATTTAAGATACTAGTTTGCCTATTGTTTTATACTCTGCTTTGACAGGGTAATGACTTCAGATATGATACTTCTTTTTGATTGTAGAGGAAGAAACAATAATCTCCTGCATTTTTGTAAACAAAGTGGCAAATTCACAAACAGCTACATCTGCCTGGATGTTCCTGTAATTTAAGTAGGAGCCAATCTGAAATACAGATACACATATAAAAGCATGAAAGTCACACAGGAATCTGTGCACCTATCTACCAGAGGTTACACAGGAAAAAAGATATTTTGATGAGCATCAGAAGCAGCTATTCCCCTTCTGTGCTGCTTCAGCCCAAAGATTTCTGAAGTCTAAGCAAGTGGAGAGCTTCTAGTTTGGATGTTTCTCAATCCTGTCAACTGTTGCTTTTGTGTTTTGCTGGTTGTCTTTTTTTCTGAAATTCCATATAAATCAGCGTTTTAATTAAAAATTTAAGGTAAAACTGTCTAATATAAGCATAGGTGATTGAATAGAGATGCATATCTCATGCATGTAGTTTCAGATTCATCATAAATTAATTTTCTGAAACTTGGAATTCTATGTGTTGAAACATGAACTCCCGACTACCAGAAAAGTGCATTTTTGAACTATGCTGCTATTTGCTGCTGCTAGACAGAAATGCAAAGTCGTGATGTAGACAAATGCATATTGATGAATGTACATGCTGCTTTAAAGGAATGCCTGCCTGCATTTCAAATTGTGAGATATTTCTGTGATTGGTACTACAGTTCTACTTATGAATACTTAGTTCCTCTGGTCGTGTTTTATTGTTAAATGCTGGAAACTTTAAGAAATAGCCATACAAATAGCAAAGGTCATTTTGTTTTACCAAATGTTTCACTTCACTCTGTTCGATCTTAAGATGGAACAGTGTGGTGACACAGAGCCCCTTACAAGATGTACCAGATGTATGGCAGTCTAGTTCAGCTATTTCATTGACATTTCTGAGTTTTAGTAAAAGAGAATGCTTAACACAAGAACCTCTCACCTCTCTAAATGAAGTATTATTTGTCCTCCTTCTGCTTCTTTGGTTTTGTTTTGATTTTTCTTGTTAATGACTCAGGTTGTGCTTTTGTAATTGGTCAACCAAAACAGAGAATCTACTTTTTCATTATTTGTAAAAGTTTCTCTTCACCCCTAGTTTAGCTACGTACTGTTTCTCTGTACTCTCAGTAGTTGTCCTTACTCCCATCAGAACTGCACACTCAATGCTTCCTTCTTTTCTACATCATTTTACTACCACATCATCAGTAGGTTATGTTTGATTTGTTTTTTTTTTTTCTGTTGCTCAGCCTCTTCTGCTGACCCAATGTAATGCATTCAGTGTTATCTCCAGTATCTGTAACTCCTTGACTTACTGCTCTGCCAGGCCTTCAGCTCTAGGATTCTTCCCAGCTTTAAGTTCCAGCACAGATCCTGCTTCACATTAATGCACAGCTTCTTTTCTGAGCCACATGTTCCTTTATCATCTGTTTGCCATACTTCACATCTACTTTTGGCTTGGGGCACAAAATTGCATTGATTTTCTCACACTGTAGATAGGCATGGTCAAGGGTAGTCGTCTTCATTTTGTCTGTAGTTTTAATCTATTCCCCAATACAAAAAATATCTTTTCAGTTGTTTTTCTGCTTCCTAGCCTCTCCCGTTCCCTTCATTCTATCTTAACTCTTCTTCTGTCTCTATTTTTGTCTGTCTTCCTAACATTAGGAGCAGATTCTTGCTGCTAATTACTTGATTACTCGTCCATTGCCAGACCATCTCCCCTATTTCTTTCACTTCTGAATAATTTCTGTCCAATATACCAACTGTAGCCAACACCTTTTCCCCTCTTTTTCATAATCACATTGATTTCAATTGCTGAGTTGAAGGGTCAGATATTTGAAACCAATATGAAACATTTTTTTGAAATAATATATTCTTCTTACAGCATCAGTATGATGTGGATTGTATTCTCTTTCAGACAATCTTACATCATCTGCTGCTGTGCACAGAAGCAATTGTATGCTCTGTATTATCAGAACACACATATATTTATCATGCACTGTTCAGCTGTTTTACTGCTGTAGTAAACAGACAAGTAAGAGTTGGTTGCAGTCCTAGGTCTCAAGAAAGACACATCTGCTCTGATGTTTTATAACCTTTGATTTTTTTCTGCAAATATTTTCCAAGGTGTGAATCTATTTCCTTAAAGAGATGAATAAATAGTGCAAACTTTGCAGTTCTGACATTCTGAAAAAGCATGCATAGCCAGTAAAACTGCTAAACGTTTCCCTAAATGTTAAGGCAAAAATTATAATTCTGATTCTAATTTACATTAAGCTTGAAATGTTTCAGAACAGACAGCAAGTCAAGTAGTTCTATGAAGACCTACAAAACCCCTCAATTTGATTCTGGGCTTTTGGGTTATAATTACCATTATGCATGCCATGGCATAACAGCAGCAGATAGCTGATGTGCTGATGTGTTGTTTCTTATTTGCACACATATACCTTTTGCAGTGCTTTTGTGACTCACAGCCTTTTGCTAGCATAAGTTCCCAGTAAACCATTCCTCTCATTTTTGTAAACAAGTGGTTGTCTAGATTCTATTTTAGAAAAGAGACTTTTTTTAAAGATCCTCTTTAAATGTGGCACGTTGATTTCAGATTGTGATAAGGTAAAAGTACCTTAATTGATATCTCTGCAAATTTGTTCCGGTTGCTTGGAGTCAAGGCTGTGCAAGCTCCAGTTGTAAAGGTACAACCAAGAGAGCAGGTACCAGTTACTGAAATTGCTTCACATTACTTTGCAGGCTTGGAGCACTAATTAACAGTTTTGTTAATAATACATGAGACAAAGGAGCCCTGTAAATGGATGAGTCAAAATACACTGAGATTTATGGTAGGAATGTACTGTTTTTATACAAACACTTCTATGACTACATTTCCATTTCAGTCTCGTTATTGTTATTAAGAATGGCAAATTTTCAATTTTAAATTACTCCTGATAGAGAATGAGTAGGGCTAGAGGGAATCTCACAAAGGGAGAGAGAGAGTGCAAGAGAAAGGCAAAGCAGGAATGCAGGTATTCCTTAGCAGGTGTTTCTTACACATGATGTGAGTCTATACTAACAGGGCTTTAATTCTCCTGAATCCCTCCACTGCTGTTAATTCCACACCTTGTGTATGGGCAACAGCATGCAAGAAAACACTTCTTTTGAAGAAGAAGAGAGAAAAATCTGTCGTGTTTTACTCAGAGCCACATTAAAAGGAGAGCTGCTTTCCTTGTCCACTACTGGTCACTAAGAATGTTTTGCTTAGTGTATGTGAAATCATTTGTTTTCTGTCAAGACTCCAGAGAATATGAAATAATATTAAGACTTGTGCTGCAGTCTTGATATTATTGTATGTGAGATGGGATTCTGACTATTAGCTGAATTATACTCAGCTCCTATTTCTAGAAGAAGGCATTGAATCATGGACTAAAAGACAGCGAGGCAAAATAGGGTCACAGCTTTGTAATAGGCATAGCTTAGTTGCTGGTATTTCATTAGACTGTCCTGTTTTTGAAGAAGCTTTTAAAGAAACTGTATGGGATCTGAGCTACTCTAACTTTCAAAAGTACACAGAAATCTTGCATGCTAACAGACTAATGCCATATCTATCCTGTTTACCTGTTGATCTGTTGAGAAATACAGTATAATATTTCCCAAAACATTTCTCTACATCTGGAGAAATACAATGTCCACCTGAAATGTCAAAGGTACTTCAAATATCGCTATTGTTTCCATTACAGCTGGTTAGAGAAGGATCACTGTACATTAGCTGTGCTTTCCTCCAAAGGTAATCAGTTTAATCTGTTTTGCACCTGCCATTCTCACTAACACTGTTGGCAGAAAACAAGAACTGGATTCATGAATTTCTGTGCAACCTTGGGAAAATGATTTAAGCTGTTTGTTGGACTGGCTTCTTGTCAGAACCACTCTGCACTGGTTTTGTACTGTTTTGTTAATTTTGGGTGACTTTAGAACATGCTGTGATGAAAAGCTACCAGTGAGCTGGAATTATTAATGCTCTCTCAGGAAAATTCAACCACGTCCTTCAAACTAAAATAAAATGAGGATGAAAGGAATCTTTATGATAATCTTTCCTATACTTCAGTTCCTATTGTAATTAACAACAAAGCTTACGGTGATCTCAGCCTGCTTTTATGGTCAGCTGATCTCTACAACCTAGCAGAGAGAAAAAGAAAAAAAAAACCACCGCAGGAAAAAACCTTCACAATCTCCAATAACTGCTTTAACAGTCCTCTCAAACAGCAGTGCTTTCCCACAGACATTTGCAGAGAATTGCTTTGTACTAGTTAGTATCTACTCTGCATTTCAAGGCATTGAGATTTTTCATCCAGATGATATCTCTTCATAGCTCATTAAGCTCTGTAACCCAAATGAAAGATGCCAAAGGACTTATTTAAGAATAAAATGATGCTTGTTTCTTGCTGTGCTGTGTGGTTGTCTTGAATGATAACAAATTTGGTGGCAAGAAGAAAATATCTCTGTAGAGATAACGGAGCGGGTTTTTTTTTCAGTTTGAACTCATGTCACTCTCCTTTTTGTAGCTTATTGTCTGTTGATGAATTTTAAAGAAGCCCTTGAGGCTTTGGCACTGCATAAAAGCACTGCATTAACTTCTCAAGTCAAAATATCCCTTAACCTTACTGCACACCCAAACCTGGTTTATGTTGCTTGTTTTTCCTCCCAGCTGGTCTGAGAAAGGAACTTGCAGAACAAAGATTGAACTGGAAGTCATTAGTATCACTCTGAGAATCAGGTTTGTTTTTTTTTTCTGGCATTCTGATTTAATATCTTTCTCCACCCATTACATGTAACCAGTGTTTTCAAATTAGCGTTGCATGTTACATGCAGCTTAAAATGGTTATCCAGCATTATACTACCACGTGCAGATTGATTTTTAGAAATAATTGCTTTATTCTAGTGGAATTAGAAATAATTATGAGGAGTAACACACAGGCTTGATGTAGCTGCTCGTTTCAGTCAAGCACTGCTGAAGTTCTCTTGTAAACATGACAACGTTCTGCCTGTCTTCAGTTTAACGTATTTAATAAGTACATTATTGGTACCAAGAGCAGTTATTTGAAAATCTGAATTTAAAAAGTTATAATATCAAGTTCATTTTTCATCTGTTTTAAGTCCTGATGTAGCAAAGACCCTTTCCTTTCAATGCGTAATCCCACAGATGCCTAAGACCTCCCTTATTTGCCTTCTCACAGCTGTTAGTTTTACTATCACTAACTGCACTCCATTTTTGAACAGAAAGAACTGTTTTACGAGATATTCAGAAACCATTTAGCAACCATAGCATACATATAGTAGCTTCTGTTTTGGCAGTGGTACCAACAGGTTTTTGCATTTTATCATATGCTAAATCCTTAATAACTGCCTTCAATAGTTCTGGTATAGAACATTGTGATAGAGAGGGATGCGAACACTTGGAACAAGGAGGATGAGTGGAATCACTACTTCAAACAGACATCTCTCATTGCACATGTTCTAGTATGGCCACCAAAGACTTATTTTCATTTTTTTAAGCACAATCCAGTAACCAGACAGCTCAGAAAAACTATTTCTACTTATCACTCTTTCCAACTTGAGCAGCTCTATTTGACTTTGAGCCCCTCCATCCCCCTGACTCAGATCAGGGAGAGCCTGCTTTTACTCTCACAGCTGAGGCTAATAATTACACCTGATACTCAATATAAAACAGGTGGAGAGCACTAAGAAAACCTAGCTTATAATCTTTCTCTGCTGTGGTTGACCTCTAATGTAGCTGTACTTGAAATAAAGATATTTGTTGGATTTTATGGTGACGACATAGGAGCTCTTTAGGTAAGCACCAATTACAGTCCCTTTTCTCTTTTCTTTAGTTAATTGGTAGAGAATACAGGTGAAAAGAGCTTTAAGTAGTAGAGTTTTACTTTTCCTGAGTATTTGTTGATAAGCAGATATTTTTGGTACCTTAATCATACATGTTCAGTTATTCAGGGTTGCTTGATGTTCTCAGTTGTGTCTGCTCCTGAGAAGACCTGAAGGTGTTGTGGGGAACTACTGGGGAATTTTAAAGTTAGCCTTAATGCTTGTGTTGGTGTATCTTATTTTGCTCTGTTAAAATAGCCTTCTTGCTGTTATAGACTGTGGAAGCTGAAGTACAAGTGCAGACATGCTGCTGTATTAGCTCTTAGTGGGTCAATTAGACTCTTCAGGTCTATTTATATTAGATATTCTTAGGAATGACTTTATGCTGTGTTAAAATCTGGAATGGCTCAGAAAATGAAATAGTGTATGGGAAACTTACTTTGCAGCATAGAAACCCAGTAGCTGATCTCTAACAGAGCAGTAGCTGTTGGAGTAGAGTCCAGAACAACCTCTGTACTCTGAGTTCAAAATGACCTTGAAAATCAGTTGTGCAGGAAATACTAGTGCTAAAAAGCTTATGTGGGGTCACCAGTCCTGAGCTTGCTTCAGGAAGCTCTGCAAGTTTTCATTCATTCAACTTCTAGAATTATTACCCATTTGATAGTAATACACCTTGTCAGCCTCTACATGCACTCTTGTCAGCATTCTATGTGCAATAGCATTATATGTATTTCTATTTGCAGTGGTAATTAGAATCCAGAAACGTCTTTGTGTTGATACTGCAGCTTTCCTTTGAATTAATAGCTTTATAACATCCACATAAGAGTACTCAGTTTTTCACACCTTTTGTATATAAAGACCTACTTATTACTGGCAAGGCTTGAATTGTCAGTGTTCAATCCTGTTCTAACAGAGTGCAGAGGTTGTTGTGGTGGGAAACTGCAGTGAGTCAAGTCTAGGTTTCGTGATCTCTAAATGGTGTCTGATTTCATGGAGGAGAAGAGGGGGAAAAAAGTACAAAACAGGAATATAGAAACTCCTAAGAGCAGTCTGGGTTTGGTTTCCAACTGAAACAATGGTGAATTTGTTCTACTTGCATATTACTTTTTAAACAATATTATGACCCCAAACTTGTTTCAAGTGCAAAGTGTTCTTTTGTAAGAAAGGATTTCCTGGGAAAATCTTTCTAATAAGGTTTGATACTTGACCAATGGTGAAATTTAATGAATTACCAACACTATAGGAATCCTCTTGAAGCACAACAATTTTAACTTTGACATTATATGGATGTCAAGCATGTTCACAAAGTATTAGCACCTCTTCCTTCTACTCCACCTTGTAGGGGAGGAGCAAAGAAAAGTGCCATTATCTACAAAGGAGGCAAAACAAAGTGGAATTCCTGCTCTTGAAGCAGCTGCTGGTATAAGGGAATGAGAAAAAGATGGTGGCTCTAGGAATGGGCTGGCTGTTGTTTCCCAGAAGTGCAAAGTAGTGTGTAGTCTAAAGGGGACATACAAATACTTCCCATGCACCTATGGAACTTGAAACTAGAGAAGTCTGGGAAGCATTTCAAATGCTTTGGGTTTAGAAGTTAAAACAAGACCCTGAACCCATTTTACTTGAAACATTATATTTAATGAATTCTTGTTTTGTTGATTTTTGTTCTCCTTGTTTGTTTTAAGGGATCTATAAAACTTTTTCTTCACGATTTTCATGTGAGAAGATTTAACATGAAGCTAAGTTTGTTTTACCCTTTGATAGCCCATGTGAGTGATTTATAAAAACTTCTACAGAGACGCCACCATCTTTGATGCTTTGTTAGGGAGCCAAATTGCTCCAGGTGGGTTAGACAGATGCTAGCACCTTGACTACGCCCTAGTTTGTATACCGTTTTAATAGTTACTAATTACCTATTCAATGTCATTACCATGTTTCTGTTTTGGCACGGAATTACAGAGCAAGTTACAACAGTCACCAAGATTGCTAAGTATTCTGCCAACAGTAGAATACAGGAATTGTTAGGGTGCTCATAAGGTATGCTGAGAAGCTGGTGTGTGTACTTAACTCTTTCGATTTATGTTATTTTGGACTTTCTACATTCTTTATGATTTTGATCCGTGACTGGGGCTGACAACCCAGACAAAAACCACTTGCTTGTCCAATACAGTGCTAGAGCACTGTATTGCTGCTATAGCCCTAACTCCCAGCCTGTTTCTTATGATTTGGGATCAGTCTGTGGAAAAAAATAAACTTTCTTGGACACTCTTCAGAAATGCAGGTGGGTTTTTTTTGGTGGTTTGTTTTTTTTTTTTGGAAGTTGTAGTACTAAATACTGTTATTGCAAGATCTAAGTTATTAAGAAGGAAAATCTCCAGGGACTTCTTGTTAGAAATATTCTGTGTAGTCAATTTAATTTTTATTTTACTGTAGAAGTAAGCAGTCATAACATATGAAAGAATAGGACTTTCTTCCTTCATTGATCCTCAGTGATCCTGCTTCATAGCAGATACCTATTTCATAGCAGGAATTTTAAAACACGTTCACTTGCTTTTCATAATTGTTTTCCAGGCATTATTTCCTAGAGAATGCACTGTAGAGGGAGATAGTTTCAGCAAGGCAAATTGTTTGGGGTAGAGCACCGTGTTAATGCCTCTAGTTTTAGCACTACCTCATTTGACACTGCTTTGTTGGTAGGTACGTGCTGCACCCACAGGGTAATGCATTCCGGTGTAGGTTGGATAGGACCTTTCCTCTGAGTAATTGTACATCTACAGGGAAAGTTTTCCTTGCGTAACTAAAACGATTAGTGGTGTGATTTATTCTAGGAGTATTGCTTTGCTGATAAGACTGTTTTATTTTTATAAAACACAATAGTGAGTGGAAACACCAAGAGCATTTTGGCTGGCTTAGTTAAAAAGAAATAGAAATTATAGCGAGGAGTCAACCAACCCCCATCTAGTAAGATCTTATCTACAACACTTAATTTTTGCATTTAAATTACTTTTAGCTTCCAGAGTTCACTTCCATGTGAAATGTGTAATGAATGCTTACCAGAGCTGTTGTCTGGACTGTCTTTGAGGCAATGATCCTCATGCTTGAGTTTATCACTTTGTGGCCAACTCAGATTTCAAAATGTAGGTTTTTTGTGTCTGTGACCTATTTTTAATTCATTAGCTTTTTTGGCCTACAAATAATTCATGGAAAAATAATAGAGTTCTTACTGTGAGTAAATTAAAGGAATTGAGCGTACTGTCTATAAAGGAAAGCATATGTTTTAGATCACAGGACTTGAATCCAGCTCTTTACTGCTGTCAGTGTGGGGCAATGGGCCTCAGTGAATACTGAGACTTGAGGAAATTTTCCCATAAAGGTTTTGTTGTTCATCATGTTTATTTTTATAAGCTTGTTACTCCTTATTTCTCTCTGATGCCTTGCTTGAATTTTCAACTAATAACAGTTTAAAGCTTGCAAAAATGATGGGAGACATGTTGCATTACAGCTATTGTCAATATCTGAAGTGTGTTTACAGAACAATCTCGATTTGAGATACATCCTGCCAGGAACTTTTTTGACATGTTTTGTTATGTATTTTTACTGTTAAGTGCAGATGAAAAATTTTGTTAGCTATTCTCACAAATACATTGCTTTTTCACTTCCCCATCAGTTTTGCACCTGTTTAAAGAAGTTACCCTGTCAGCTGTACCAGTGTAATAATCACCCTGTGCAAGCACCTGCAGGCTGTGCTGCTCTGGAGGGGAGGAAGAATTTTAGCTGCAGGTTGTTCTGCAAAATGTATAGGAGGCAGCAGGTTGTTTTAAACTGGTTTCTCTACCAGGAAGGAGACATGGAGCTGCACCTTTCAGAATTAATTGTCAGTATGGTCTAATCCTGTGTATTAATCGTCACATTACAGGCATGTGTTTGAATTATTATTTCATCAGTTGTGATCCTGTGCGTGTCGTTAGTGTTTTTGGAAATGTAGCTCCTTTTTGCACAGGAAGAAAAAAAATCAAAGCTTTGTTATGGTTCTTCCATGTTGAAATGTGGGGAGAATTAGTCTCCTTATAATTAGTCTCCTTATATATTGGGGAAATTCTGTGGGAGATCAAGTAACAACAATGTTTAGCCTTAGGCTTACAGTCCTTTTAAATATGAAAGAGATATTTTTTGTACATTGTGGTTGAGAAAGTGCAGCAGGCAAATAGGAGCCTAGGGTAACTCTAGTGAATGCCTAACTTTGGGGTCAACACTCACAGAACATGGGGTTACTTTCTCTACTGGGTTGATTTGGGGGCAGTATCTGCTTATTTATGGACTGCCTTTCAGCGTAGAGCAAGTCAGAATGGAAAGCTAAAAAGTTCCAAAATAGGATATGTGAAATCCCACCTGCAGGCTAAATTCTTTTAAAATACAGTTATTTAGAATAATGTTTTCTGCTTGAATTATAAATCTTTCGTGTTTTTTATGGTTATGGTTGATGCAGTGTCAATTCCTTAACTAAGTTAATGCCATTCAGACTTAGAACACTTCCATTTAATGAAAGTAGGAAGGGGAAACAGATACTTGGAGCTGATACGTTTGTTGTTTTCCAGTTAAGGAAGCTGGCACATGATGTTACAAATATTTTGGGAAGAACTGTGGTTTCACAGACAATGAAAGCAGTAGTTAGAGCAATGTGATATCTAGATGGTATTGCTAAGAACATAATTATGATCAATCTTCTGTTGCATAACTAATAAGTAGTAGGGAAACCTCAAATTATAGCTATAGGACAATACAACAAATAGCTGTGATTTTTGACACTTGCAAGATCCAAAAGGTGTGTGTGATCTTCTATATTTCTCATTTTAAGATACAGTTCCATGACAATGTAGTTATTAGGCACTGTACCATCTAAGCAAACAAACTGTATGAAGAAACAATCCAGCTTAAAAGTAATAGTTTGCAGTACAAGCTCTAAAAGTCCAGCTGAGATGAGTGATCGTTGGAAGTCTTAGCATTTGTTTCTTTAAATAAGTTTATTGTAACTTTAAAAAAAAAGGATTTTTTAGTTTCTACATCTACATTACTAGAGGATCCTAAATGTGTCTGTGTAACAGTGTTTGAAGTAATTTACAATTAATCTATATACTAAGAGCTCCCAGATACCTTATTAATCAAAATCTGCTGGCTATGTTTCACAGTTATATTGGAGACAGGTATTTCCATTATATTTCTTCATACAAAACTGTTTGCAGTTTTTCTTCTATGGCATCCATTTTGTATTTTGATAATTGGAAATTAGTTCTCCCAAAATTGAAATAAATAATTGAAGATATCATACCTACAGAATATTTTACTTCTGTTGAAGAAGTTGACATTTGTGTTCTGCCTGTGTTTGTTTAAGCAGTATAATAAATTGTAGGATTAGTATTTATAAATATGTATATAAATGGCAGTTCTTTATTAATTTAAGTTAAATTTTTGTAAAAGTGTTTATCTTGACCTGTCTATGAATAAGACTGGGTATCACGTTTACTTGTAATTATAACAGTAAAAAAAATAAAATCATACTAGCATGGTAGTGTCACCAGGAAGTGTTTTTGTATAAAAAGATCTGTATGTCCTTTCTCTTTGTAGTTAAGAATACTGTGTCCATTTCTGGGCTCCCCTGTTCAAAAAGGACAGGGATCTCCTAGAAGAATTCCTGCAGAGGGCCACAAAGATGATTAAGGGCCTAAAACATCTCCTGTATGAGGAAAGGCTGAGTAACCTGGGTCTGTTCAGCTTGGGGAAAAGGAGACCGAGGGGGAATCTGATAAATGTTTATAAATATCTAAGGGAAGCTGGGGGGCAAACATGAGGCCAGGTTCTTCCCAGTAGTGTGTAAGCAATAGGACAAGGAGTAACAGCCTAAAACTTGTACATAAAATTCAATACAAACATGCAGATTATCTTCTTTACTGTAAGGTGCTGGAGCACTGGAGCAGGTTGACTGGAGAGGTTGTGAAGTCGTCTTCTACCTGCACCTTCTAAGGCCATTTTATTCTATGGGTACTCAGATCTAAATTCTCAGGCAGGGAGCAGATTATTTTCACTCCCAATCTAGGGTCTTACCTGATTATCAGTGCCCGTAACTTGGGTACTAAGAGGGAAGGCCCACACTGTCTATAGCATTTTCAGGGCACTGGGTCTACTGTCTCTAGATCTTTCATTTGGGTCCTGGAGGGTTTCATAGAGTCGTCCACCACTACAGGGGCTGGGAGTCTGTCTTTGAGGCAGCCTTAAGAATACTGTTATAACATTCAATGAGGCCTGCTCCTGTTGGATTACATGACAGGTGGAATTGCCATTCAATGTTGTTTTCTTCTGCCCAGCCAGCGTTGTATCATTGCACCAGTAAAATGAGTCCCTTGGTTACTCTTGATGACTTGAGGTGTCCCGTAGGCAGACATCAGTTTAGTGAGTGCCTTGATGGTACATGCCTGGTTTGCTTTTGGTACTGGATAGACCTGCAGTAGCCCACTTGCAGTATTGACTCAGGGCATATCTCACCCCCTCAGACTGAGAGAGGGGTCCAGTGTAATCAACCTGCTATTGCTGGAGAGGGAATTGTCCTCTATCAGGGTGGGCTGTCATTCTGGGCAATGGTCTCAGTCTTGGAGCAAGTGTCACAGCATCTCAGCATACCTGGATGATGTCAGATGCTGTATGGGCAGCCCCTGTTTTAGCAGCTGCCCACGTTGTCCAGCATGCTGTTTCTGATGTAACCAACGGGCGATGTTCTCAGATGGTGAGTTCTCAATCCATCGAACTTAGGCCAGTGTGTTGGCTTCGTCATTTTCCAGTGACTATAGGGGTCGGTGACCAGAAATGCGGTAGACATGTACAGTCCTGTGTTTGACTGCATTCCAAATGCCTAACTACATATCTTTGCCCCAGATTAGTTGGGCATGAATAGTGCATTCCTGGCCCACTGTGCAATCCAAAGAGTGAGCCCCCAGTACAGAGCCCAACTATCTGTACAGATATTCAGGATACCATCATCAGGTTCCTGGGTTATAACCATCCACACGGCTCGCAGTTCTGCCCGTTGGCTGCTGTGACCATCCCCCTCATCAAACCCTCAGTAAGTTTGCAGATGACACCAAGCTGGGAGGTGGTGTGGATCTGCCTGAGGGTAGGGAGGCCCTTCAGAGGGACTTAGATAAGCTGGATCACTGGGCTGAGGTGAATGGGATGAGGTTCAACAAGGCCAAGTGCCGGGTCCTGCACTTTGGCCACAACAACCCCATGCAGCACTATAGGCTTGGGGATGAGTGGCTGGATGATTGTGAAGAGGAAAGGGACCTGGGGGTGTTGGTTGATGCACGGCTGAACATGAGCCAACAGTGTGCCCAGGTGGCTAAGAGGGCCAACGGCATCCTGGCCTGCATTAGAAATAGTGTGGCCAGCAGGAGCAGGGAGGTGATCATCCCCCTGTACTCAGCATTGGTGAGGCCGCACCTTGAGTATTGTGTTCAGTTTTGGGCCCCTCGCTACAAAAAAGACATTGAGGCCCTGGAGCGTGTCCAGAGAAGGGCAACAAAACTGGTGAGGGGTTTGGAGCACAAGTCCTATGAGGAGCGGCTGAGGGAGCTGGGATTGTTTAGTCTGGAGAAGAGGAGGCTCAAGGGAGACCTCATTGCACTCTACAACTTCCTGAAGGGAGGTTGTGGAGAAGAGGGGTTTGGCCTCTTCTCCCAGGCAACAAACAGGACCCGAAGAAATGGCTGCAAGCTGTACCAGAGGAGGTTTAGGTTAGACATGAGGAAAAACTCTTTCTCTCAGAGAGTGGTCAGGCACTGGAATGGCCTGCCAAGGGAGGTGGTGGAGTCGCCATCTCTGGCAGTGTTCAAGAGGCGTCTGGACAAGGAGCTGCGAGATATGGTTTAGTGCTTGTGGTAGCAGTGGTAGTGTGAAGACGGTTGGACTAGATGATCTTATAGGTCGTTTCCAACCTTGTGATTCTATGATTCTATGAAACCAGATTGTCTCAGTGGAAGGATGGTATGCTATTGCTCTCCACTTGCTCGGGTTGGCCTTGCTGGACCCATCTGTGTACCAGGCATCTTCAGAGATGGGATATTTCCCCTCCTGAACAGAACTCTTTTCTGGTGGAGCAACTAATGTTTCTTTTGGTGTATCATCATGATACATCACTTGGCCTAGGATCTTTTGAAGTTCTTCTTTCAGTGGTGATGAAAACAGACTACTCCTTTGGCTGAGATAGGCGACCCATTGTGCCATTGTTTGTGCTTGGGCCACCCCTGTCTTAGGAAGGTGGGTCAGATCTTTCACCCACCCCTGAACTGGCAGAGTGGTCTTATCTAAGATTGCAGCTGTTCGAGTTGTCAGCTCCACTGCCTGTAATGCGGAGTAGGCAGGCAGCTCTGTGCCAGACCTGAGACCAGAATCCAATGGGGGTCCAAACTCTGGCATTGCCACAAACCCTAGCAAAAGCCATCCTATGTGACATGAGTGTCCAACTTGGCTGGAAGGGTAGGATCAAATATAACCAATGCCTGGGCTTAACTGCCAGTTTTGCCTGTTGGAAAGCATCCTGTTCCATTTCCCCCCACTCCCACTGTTGCCTATATTCCTGAGTCTGTAAAGTTGCCTCAGCAGCTGCACTAAATGAGGTATAAAGGAATGCCAGTACCCCAATATATCTAAAAACTCCTGCAGCTGCTTTGGTGTTGTAGGGACAGAGAATGCCTGAACCTTATCTATTACAGCACTGGGTAGTACTTTGGTCTTTCCTGACCAAATTACCCCAGGAATTTTACTGACAGACCTAGAATTTGTACCTTCTGAGGATTTATAGCCCATCCTCTTTCTTGCAGAGCGATAGTCAATGAATCTGCTGCCTGTCTTACTGCCTCCAGTGAGTCAGATGTCAACAGGGGATCATCAATATAATGATACAAATTAACATTATCAGATTTTCTCCAATTAGCCAGGTCACGTGCCACTAGATCATGGCAATATGTTGATGAGTGCACATACCCCTGTGGCAGGACCTGGAAGGTCCACTGCCTGCCTCCCCATGTAAACACAAACTGGTCTTGCAGTTATTCAGCAATTGGAATACAGAAGAATGCATTTGTTAAATCTAGGACACAAAGGCAGGTTTTTATCTCCCTACTTAATGCCTCCATTAGGGAGGCAATATTGGGTACAGCGGCATGACCTTATTTAATTCTCTATAATCCACTGTCATTCTCCATGTTCCATTCAACTTTTGCACTGGCCATATGGGGGAATTATATGGGCTATGTGCAGGTCTTATACCAACTCTTTCTAACTCCTGCACCATTCTTGATATTTTATCTTGTTCACCCAGGAGCCTATACTGTCTCACATTTGTAATCCAGTGCAGTTTCAGCAGGCAAATAGGCTCATGCTTTGCGCAGCCTCTCAATATTGCCTGCATTGCCCAGATACTAACTCACCTTCATCAAAGTCTGAACTATCCTGCAGTCATCTGGAGAGCCAGACCCCATGAAATATCTATGCCCAAAGCTGTAGTCTTGATCTGGGGCAATAGACACTTTATACTTCTGGGTGGGAAATGCCCAATCTCCAGTTTCAGTCACGTTTGAAGGACTAGAATGATCTGTCCCCCAAAACCACCAATCATCACTCTCGCTGTTGAATTTAGTTGAATCTCCATAAATTATCAATGTTTCCGTGCCTGTGTCAACCAATGCCATCACCCTCTGAATATTATTTCAGGACCAAAAAACTGTTAATTCTACATAGGGCCTCCAGTTCTGTTGGGAGGCCCTAGGGGGAGTAACATCCCCTATCATGCCATAAATTGTACTGTAGCCAAGTCTTTTACCTCTGGTGGCTCAGGCATTGTGGCCCAAGACACTTGAGGAGGCTTCTTTTTCCTAGTAGGAACTATAAAGTCTTCTAGGCTCCATGTTGTCACTGGCAATCTATCAGTAATTCTTACCCTATGTTTTTTTTTTTAGGGTAGTTTTAAAATTTTTGATTATCCTTCAACTGTTTCCATAGTTGAAGGAGGACATGATTGGGCTGGCGATCAATTTTTGCAAGTTGGACTCCAGCCCAGATTAAGTCATGAAACATTTTCTTTCAGGATGCTCATACAGGTGCCAGTTGAGGAGTTCATACAGTTGATCTCCTAGTTTTAGTTACTGGAAGAACTTCTACTTCTTCCAATGTGCAAATATTGTGCTTCATCCACAGGTGTTCTGTCTCCCCCAGATCGGCTACTAGTTGGGTAGCATGTTGGACTACAGACTCTGAGGCCACCATGTCAGTAATACCAACTAAAGTCCCATGTAGATGGGAGGGGGCCTGCTGCAAGATCAAATTCTCTTGCTGAAAATCTTATCTGGGCTGTTAAATGTATCTTCACAGATCACTTCCCTCATACCCAGTTCTCAAATGTAGTTTTGAAGGTCCTCCATGGAAGACCATAACCCTGGATGTAACAATATATCTGATTTATTAGGCCAGACTATACGGCATGCCACCATCAACTTACTATGGAATGGTTTTCATTGGTATATTGGATGCCAGCATATAACCTCTGCCTAAGGGTAGGATACACAGTTGTAGTTGCAGTTCAGAGATTTCTGGACTGTTAACCACAACACTTCCTGCCCCTGAATCCATAATCTTAATAGCCAAGTTAGCTCACTTTCTCTAGGTTTCTGTCTGAACTGTTGTACAAGGTCCTTTAACTCCATTGCTGTATATCAGTGGGCCATTACATGTGAGTTTGGGCAGAGGACCACTGAACAGGGGGCACCCGTGCTGCTCTATCTTGTACTTTTTTGGGTTTTTTTGAGTTATAATAGGATGGATCTCCAAGGGATTCATTGCAAGTGGCGCATTGAGATCCGATTTAGAATTTTCCAGATCAACCAGATCCGCTGATTCAGAAATCTGGTTATGATCTATTGAAATATTACAGACCTGCCCTATTGGAAAACTCCAAGTTGTTTTTTTCCCTGTCAATATACCAAATTCTTGCTCTTGTTTTTCAATGTGATCTCACAATAACTGGTTTTCATTTTTTAAGGTATTGGCCCTCATTTCAGCCTGGTTTAAAGCTTTTAACAGTGGCCATGCCACCATAAAGGCAGCTAGCTGCTGTTCTTTTGTAGCCAGCATATCTTTGCTTAGCCTGTGAAAACAGTCTGCCATATGGAATGGGGAAATAATTCCCATAACACATAGGGGACCCCATTTTTCAATTAGGGTTGCTAATTCATAATAAGGGGATCCCAGAAATCCTGGGATCTGTCCAGAGATCATTTTGTCTAGGGGGGTAATGGTCTCCCCCCAACCCATTTATAGATATTTCAGAGAAAAAACATATTTTAGTATAATTAGCCTGCTGGCTTGCCACGTGCATAATCAACAAATATACAGAGTGGTTAGACTGGTATTTACAGAGCGTATAGCTAGAAAGATTATTGCATTGGAAAGGGATAATCAGAAATGAATGGAAAAGCTTACCCATGTCCTGGGCTTGCAGAAAAAACTCCAAGGGAAGCAATCTCCAGAAGAGATCCTTCCTCAGTGGCAGTCAGCCCTTAAATGGGGTCTAGGACAGGTGGAGCCAGGCTCCACTCTTTCTGGTCACACAGGTGAATTGCCTTCACCTGGTGCTCCCAAGGCTGACTCATTGCTTGCCTCATGTGATCAATCAGAGGTTCAGGCTGTGATTCAATAGTTCCCATACAGTTACTAAGACTCCCTTCCTTCTAAAATTCTTAGTTGTTATATTCAGACCTCAGTTAAAGCAAATCTGGTACTGTGTGCCCTCAGTAATAGTTATAGGTAAAGATCCACTTGTTGCTGTAGCATGCAACCACATTGTAGACAGTGATGCAGTTGTGAAAATTCACAGGTGATTGTTTTTTTTAGTAGAGAAAGGGTTAATTTGGAACAGGAATGCATTTTTAATTTTAAGGAATGAATAAAGGAAACAGGTAGATCATAACAGCTGGCCAAGAGCACTCAGAACGACTTGCAGGCTCTTACAGCAATTATTCCAGATCAAGAGAGGATTAACTTTGAAGTTTAAAATAACCTCACTGCCTGAGGAGGGACCAGTTTAAAATGCTCATGAACGGGATAGATACTTGATTTTCAAGAGTGGGAGTTAATTTATGGATATGAAATCTTTTTTGACTTTATAATCTGGATTTTTAGATCTTAATCTTTTGTAGTAGATCATTAGCCCTGGTGATTATAGAGTGAAAAATAACATAAATCATCTCAGGAAAAAAAAAAGAGACTCTAAGAAATATGAATTTACCTGCCTTGCTATATCTAATACCAGAGCCGGAAATTCTAGGAAACTTGATTAGCAAACATGGAAAATTCTAAGTCGAACAACAGCAAATTTGAACAGGTTAAAAATATTTTATTCTCTTACAATTTTACTCTAAATTTTCTTCAAAAATATGTTGATTTTAAAAGGAACGTTTAGAGGAGAAGGTATGTTGAAAACTGCTCTTCTGCTCTTTATAGAGTAAATCTTGGATGCTTGCCTGCAAGTATGTTAAGATTACTAATATAAATTTCTGAATGTTTTGGTGGTGTGTCTTTTTCTGTAAATAAGATAATGAGTGCTATTCTTTTTTGAATCAAAAAAGCTCATTGAGATAACGCCAATAGTTACCACATCAGCCACTGTAAGCACCCAATGAAATGGAACAAGATAGTTTTTTGGTTGACTTGTTTCAGTTTTGAAAATTGTTTTGAGATTTCTCACACTCCAAGCAGGATGTTTCCTTCATGTTCCCATTGTATCTTTGTATTTTGATGGGAATATACTGTTCTTAGTCATTAACAGTATTTGAATAAGGTTCTTTTACTTTTCTGACTGCCTTCTATCTTAGATGTATCCTTGTTTGGTCTTATTCTTTTTTTTTTTAACCATTCTCTTTTCTCCTCACAAAAGCAGAAAGTGAAGCTCATAAGGAGAGGGAACTGAATTCTGACAACTTCTCCACTTAGACAGAAAGTTTCCTAATCTTTGCCTTCCAATGCAAACTCCAAGTCTCTTTGTTGTTCTTTTTTCTTTTACATAAACATATTCTTATGTAAAAAAAAAAAAAAACCACCTTCGTACACCTTTTTATGTTTGCTGCTGATTGTGATGCCAAGAGCTAATGACAGCAGAAAATTGAGAAAAGGTAGTGTTTGTACTATGTGTCGTCATTACTTACTGCATGATCTCAGTGAAGAACTGAAGATGAACTTGATATTAGGGGCACATTAGCATATTTCTAGCATGAATGCTTCTCAGTGTGTACATCATGAAATACAGCAACAGTCTCAAAAACATTTTCAGCATCACTTCAACGGCCAGTCATGGATGTACCAATACACTAGGCACTGACAACCTTGGTACTTCAGAAAGGGAATGGAAAAAGAAAAGCTATTTAACTTGAGATAACATAGGAGAGTGTGGGAGATGGGAATAGAAGCAGAGTGTGATCATCACAGCTACATCCATTGAAGATCTGTCATCAAACTAGTTCTCTCAAGTAACAACAAAATGAGACACTAGTTTTTTTTGTCAAGATGGAGAGTAGGGTAAAGAAGAAAAGGTGTGTCTTTCACAAAAGGACAGACAGACTGTAAATTGTTCATAAAAATCATCTTGAGTGGAGTTAAATACCCAAGTGGCAAAACATGATCTTGAAGAAACAAAGAATTCTATTCTGAAGTATAACCTACATTGCTGCTTCTCTTTTCTTTCTTTCTTTTTTTTTTTTGTAAGTTGTCATTTGAGTTTAGCTTTTTGTCATGTTAATTTTAGATTTCATAGAATTGTGAAGATTGGAAAAGATCATTTTGGTTATCTGGTACAATCGTTAAGGCATCACCACTATGCCTACTAACCCACATCCCTAAGTGTCACACCTGCACATCTTTTGACCTCCAAGGGTGGTGACTTCTCCTCTTCCCTAAGCAGCCATTCCAATGCCTTACCACTCTTTCTAAGAGGATTTTTTTCCTAATATCCAACCTGAACCTTTTCTGACCCAACTTAAAGCCATTACTTCTTGTTCTGTTGCTAGTCATCTGGGAGAAGAGGCTGGCCCCTGCCTTGCTACAACCTCTTTTCAGACGGTTGTAGAGAGTAATCAGATCTCTCTTCAGGCTGCTGTTTCTCCAGACTGAATAATCCCACTTCCTTCAGTCATCCCTCATAAGACTTGTGTTCCAGTTTTGTTGCCCATCTTTGGACATGCTCCAGCACCTCAATGTCTTTTTATTATCGTGAGGAGTCCAAAACGGAATATGCTACTCAAAGTGTGGTCACACTGGTGTTCTTGTTTGAGCATCTCTCTCAACAGATGTGATTGTGAGTGATGTCAATAGCTTTTTGTCACTTCTGCCTGATTTTTTAGAATGATCTTGAGGCATATGCTGTGAGATTTTTTGGAATCTGGTCCCTTTGTTTTTCAGGATATTTATGCTCAGAGCGTGCGAAGGGTCACAGGGTCAGGACCTAGCTACCTGTGCTTTTGTAGTAGGGAATGGGGAAGGATGAGCTGATGCACATCATATGTCTTTATTATGCTGAATTGAAATGCAGTTAGGCTGCATATCCAGATGAAGGATTAGACTATGCTCCTGAAAAGTTTTGAATAGAATCAACTTAGTTACGTAGCCTCTGAAGTATATAGCCTAATCTGCTGTTGTTGTCAAGTGGAAATACTGTGGTGAATTCAGGAACTTAGCATGGGAGGGCTAGGGATGTGAGATTCTTCTGAGCTGGTATTCCTCTGCTACCCAAGGAAGCTAAAATGAGGGCAGATATTAGGATGGATCTGCTGCTCATTGTATTCATGGAGTTGGAATCACTTTTCTGTGCATCAGTGCCTGTTCAGGGAGGGAAGGTGTTTTGAGTTGGACTTAGAATGGAGTCTTATCACTCCTGGAAAACAAGGGTTGGAAACTTGGCCCAGGTTAATGCTTATGAGGAGCTAGCAAGGCTGTATGCTCTCTGTGGGATAAGGGTGAGGGCTTTCAGATCTGGAATTGCACTGGAGTGCTGCGCAGTCTGGAGAGCTCATGGTGCAATGTGGAATTTAAGGGCTGTTATTGATAGGAATCGCGTCATAGAAAAAAATCTTCCTGTGTTTAAATAAGTGGATATTCTTCTGTAAGAGCACAAGCACACAATTTTTATGCTTTTGTCAAGATCCTAACTTTCATTTAAACAGCTATTAGTGTTTCTGATTTTAAAGCTGTCTTTTAAAGATAATTTAAGATGAACTGGATTTATGCAAATCTAGGACTTACAATATCAACTGTTGGCATGTTGAGTGATATATTTACTGCCTACTGAAGTCTGAAATTCTGCATTAATTTTTTTCATGTTATTTATTTTGGAGAATAAGTAGAGAGTGCTTTTTCTCACTGATAAAGAATAATGGCTTAGCATTTGTAATAATCAAAGGGACTGACTTAGAGTGGAATAGCAAGTCATTCAGCACAAGCCAAAACCAGGAGACATCCAAAACAACAAAAAGTCAACATCCTCATTTAATGAGGGGAAACCATGCTAATTCATGAATGCAAATTTTTTGTAAGAAAATTCTGTAAAACTTGGCCTATGTCTCAGATCAGCCTCCAGCTGGCTTAATTTCTCTGGTGTATACTCAACTTCAACACTGGCCAATGGTATTATTTGAAGGAAAAAAGAGAAGTGTGCAGGGAATATATCTTCTTCTGCACTTGTATTTTTATATGCATGACTCTTCAGTGTCGTAGAACAACATGCTGACAGATGATACTTAGTCACCTTCTATACCTGTTGATTATATGCTTTGATCTGAAATTTATTTTACTCTACTTGGCAGACGAACTGTTTCTTAATCCATTGATAAAAGCTGCTAAATAAGCAGTTTTAATTACATAGATATCACCAGAAGATGATGTGAATCACAGAATGACTTAGGTTGGAGGGAAGACTAGAGATCATCTAGTTCCAACTCTTTGCTGTGTGTAGGATTGCCGCCCACTGCCCAGGGCCTCATCCAACCTGGCCTTGAATTCTCCAGGAATCGAGTATCCACAGCTTTTCTGGCAGCTCTTTCTCACTGCTGCATCGATGGCAGCAGTGTGCCCCTGGTATTTCTCCAGTGCTTCAGTAAGAAAAGCTGGGAAGAAGGCTTCACTGTCAACTCTCTCTGACCACTGCTGTCCGTGCAGGGCACTCTTTCTCCATATGTTCCCAGTGGGTTCTCTGACATGCCCACCTGTAGAAGTCAACAGCCACTCACCTCATCTTTCAGATGAGGCTTTTTCCAGTTTTCTACTGTTTGTCTATATTTTAGCCGTATCTCAACAATTTTTGCCCAGTGCTGATCATGGTCTGATGCCTGTCTGTAAACCTGAAAGAAGCCTTCAATGGGAGACTTCAAACAAAATGTTTTGTTTTTTTTTTTGAGGAATGTGTTACACTTTTATTTTGTTCTTCCTTTGCATAGTTAGTTAGGATGCCTCCTTATATTTGTTTCAGTGCATCAGTAAAGAGACGTGTCTCAAATAGTTGCTTTCTTATGGCTTATATCCTGTCTGCTGTGTGAGAAATTTTCTTCTGTGTGTATTAAGGCTAACTGACATTACTTCATGTTTTTTTCTGAATTCTATGTGTAAATATCTCTTTGCTGTCACAAAGGCTGCTAATTTGCCATGTGAACTCTATGTAGCTGGAAAATGGATTCTTGTTTATCTTCTTTCCCCTGTCCCCATCCTGGAGAATCTGTGCATGACCATCTTTGGCCAACACATAACCTCACTTAAAGAGTCACACAGTACAGTCTCAATGGAATCTGTTGGCTGGCAAGTCTTTTCATCCAATTGTGAAAGCATATTTTGTCAGCACGTAGGTAGTATGTTTAGCCAGCTTTCCAGTCTTTGAGACCTGCAGGGCTGTAATGTAGGAAAACGAGTTTTGTTTAGCATTCATTTTCCCTGGATGTTTTTACGAATGTCCCTTGAAGGGGCCTATCTATCTGCATTAGAGAGAAAATAGGTAATTAGTTTAGATTCAATAGGTAGAGCAAATGACATGATACTGTAACAGATTGTCTCCTCATAAATTATACACCTGCGAAGAAAATTCACCATGAAAGCTGCTAGATTCACTTGAGGGCAAAGATACTTATTTTAACGTAAATTATACAGTGAATGGAGAGAAAGATTGTGAATGGAATTCTTAAGTACTTAATTTTGAATCTGACCATGATGAAACATTGAGTGTTACTGCTTAGATTTTTTGTTGTTGTTGTTCACTTGTATTCAGAATACCTCTGCTATCTTTTAAACTAAAGCCACAAGGAAGTTAATACTTAGTTTTGATTGCTCCTATGACTGTTCACTTGTGAAACTGGAGGAAAATATTTTATAAATTTTGTGGCTCTGGATTTAGGAGACTAGATTCTTATATAAATGAAGTACTTAGATGTACATAGGCTCCTGTGATTTCTCAACACCATCTGCCTCACTCCCACCTCCCTAGTAAAGAAGAATCTCTTAAAACTTTTAGCAGGTGCTAAAAATAAGTTGATGGGTTTTTTTAATTATCAGTCTTATAAATGCTGATTTTTTTTTTTCCTTTTTATCATTTTTTCAGTACTGAAAGATGGGTTTGTATCACTGTATCTGTTTTTGTTCTTTTTGAGTTGGCACAGGAAAGGCTGACTTTAAAATATAGGTTAGAGAACTACTAGTTAAACTGTAAAACACTGAGAAGCGTGTTAAGGCATGACAGTATTGCATAGTGAACAATCATTCTTTTTTCACTTGTTGCTTCTGGAGACGTGTATTAAAAAGAGAGAGGAGAGTGGTGTGAAGCAAACATTTTCCAGCTTATGGTTCACAATAATTGACCTTACTGAAGTAAGAATGAATGTGGTTTTAAAAAATAAAAAAGTCTCTGAAGACTCCCAAACTCCAAAAGGTCCATAACAAATATATTCCCAAAACACAGAATGCTCTTAGTCATGAGATATTTTTGCCTGCCATTCTCAGAGACATGTAAGCTGCCAGACATGCCATCTGTCATGCAGCCATTTCAGTGTTTGGCGCTGCCAGGAGCGTTAATGCAGCTTGGATGGAGTGCAGCAAGGGGTGAACAAATGCTGCTGTGGAGTATTGCTTGAAAATTGCTTTTTTTTTTTTTTTTTTAAAGGTGGAATTTGTAGGTAGTAGAGGACTAGGTGATACATGATCTTGATTGAGGAATGTGAACTTTGTGGGGCTTCTGCTTCTCTTTTTTTTTGGTAACCTTTCTTTAAAAAAAAAACAATTAAAGATACATGTCAAGTAGTTTTAAAAATTGCTTGCTATTATTAATGTTTATTATCTGTAGAGAATATTGTAAACATTCATTTGTTTTCCTAATAAAAAAAATTTAACTTCTGGCTGAAGAATATAAATACTTAAGTGCTGTAAAGAATAATATATATCAAGGAAGCATTTAATAGGTTCATATATTTCCATCCTGCCCCTTTATTTAATTTTGAGAGTATCCTAAGAAACAATAGGCTAAAGAACGTTTTTGTTTTTTCCCTCTCTGGTAGAGCCTTTATCTCCCAACTCTTCCTTCTGACAGCTTTCTACTGGGAGCCTTCTCTCACTTTGGCCCAGATGCCTTCCCCACCCATACAGGCACTAGGATCTTCTGTCTTGTCATTGCTCACATGCATGAGAAATCTTCAATTCCTCCACCTTTGTTCCTCTCACACGTATCCAGAATCTTGACGTGAGTCCTTTCACTTAACGTTTCACAACATCCTTTCAGTGTTCCATTCTATGCATGGCACTCCCAGTGTCCTGATCTGCTTCATGCAGTAGTGTGACACCTAATTCTGCTGCCCTGATTTTAGGTTGCAAAATAAAATTTTGTCTATACTAACGTGAGTCAATTCCAGGAACAGAAGGACACATCTCAACTCATCTTTGACATTGTTATAATTCAGTGCCCGTGAAATAGATGACCTCATTTAAAAACTGTTGTTGAGAAGACTCCCCAGTGAGCCAACCCTTAGGTCACAGGCAATGAACTACTGATTCTCATGGTTCCAAATGAAACCAACGATCCTGTAGTTTTATAGCATTGCATCTTCTCATTCAGGTACTTTGTAACCAGTCAATGCAGACATTCTGTATTATCTAAAGTTTTTTCTTCATGATGTTCCCATACTTGTGGATTTTTAAATGTTTTAATGTTGTGCAAATAATAAGTCATCATGGTTGACATGCTAGTATTTAAAAACATGGAAATATCCTTGTGATCGTGGTATATAGCATGATTATGATATAAATGTTATTGTGAACGTTTTTGCACTTAGACACCGAAATTGGTTTCTTGTATTGCACACTGACAGTCTTCACAGATAACTGAGCCAATCCACATTTTTCAGAGTATCTCCGGACTTAAAAATAGAATATCTTTTTTTACTGACTTCTAATGACGTCTTCTGATTTTCTCAGCTGTAAAGAAAATCTTTTCTGTTTAAAATTCAGATTGAAAACACGTTTGTTAGAGTGAATACTAGGATAAATTCAACAGCTGTAGATTGCAGAACATTTAGGACCATGACAATGAAAATGTGAAGTAGTCTTTGGTTGGTTTTTGACATTTTTTATTATTCCTTGTAGGTAAGCAGCTATTAATAGATGGTTGGTTTGTTTTTCCTCCTCTTTAAAATCATAATGATAAAATGTCATGCAAACAGGATAACTGGTTGCAGTGTGCATGCTGGAGACAGGCCTAGGACTGGAGTTAAACATTCCACAGCAGTCTGCAAGATTAGAATGTTTGTAGTCTAGCAGTTTATACAGTTTTTATTGGAGTCTATCCAGATATATGTATGCAGAGAATTATTGCTCAATGACAAATTGCTGTGATATAATCTAGTATGTCGGGAAATTTCCACTGTAGTATGGTCATGTGCCAAGGATAATACCTTTTGGGTATAATAAAAGAAATGACGTACTCTGACCTCAAAAGATAAATGGACAGATACAGCAATTTTTTGTCATCTTGGAAACTTGACAGCTTCTGTATCCCTAATCAGAAATCATCAGTATTTTCACTGCTTTGTGCTGAGATTAAATGCTGACACTGTTCCTTAAAAGCTCATATTCCTGGGAAGAGGCACCTCTGCATATGTACACGTTTGAGCTATCAGTACTCTGAATTGTGATTCTGCGCATTTGGTGTAAACGTAGTGTGTTGCTATGAGAAGTTCAAGTAACATCCTGGCGTTTGCTCTGTGGATGCTGTCTGCAATACCAAGGTCTGGCTGCATGCAAGACTAGCGTGAAAACTGAGGACTGGATTGTTTCACTTTATTCATCATCTGTGTATGCTGGATGTAATTTTTTTCTGACTTAGGCCTACTTTTTGTCATTAATATTCAGGAACTATATGTAAACAGATAGTACTTAACCAAAAACTGAGTAAATCCTGATGTGAACAGTATTTCCTAAACTATTCTAATACACTTTTGTTGTGATACTCATAGGTGCTAAATGTGAGTAGTTCCTTTGGTAACAACAACAAGCACTAGTTAACAAAACAAAATAACACATTATACAGGGCTCAGCATGCCCTTATACTTAACAGCTTCCATTTGAGATCTGCTCTTCACCCATTTGATTTTGATCTCCTATAAGAGTATAGTTTCTACTGTGTGAATATTGTTTTGGGTTTGTTAGACTCAAGAGACAACAACCCATTCCTACAGGAAGTGCAGTATGAATGGTAATACAGTGCAAATATTTCAGGAAGCTTCACCTAATTCTTTAGGCAAACTGCAATATTTTACAGAATGTCCTATGCAGAAGTGTGTGAGTTTTCTCCTTAACAAAGTCAGCTTACGTGGTTGACATGTATTTGACAAAAAGATATTTGAATGAATGCAAATTAGGCTCCAAGATATGTGCAGAAATGGAAACACATCCACTGCATTCAAAATTAGGACTCTTCCCTCAAGTCCTTAGCTTTTCAGCTAAGGTTGAGGTTGCACCATGCACATACCATAGATAATTAGAAATGGAAGAAAATATTGTCTTGTGTACTTTAGAACTGAAAATCTCATATTATGCAAGATCAGCCAGAATATTTGCATGGCATTGTTAATAGCTCTCCAATAAGCTGACCTTAGTAGAGGTAGTAGTAAGGTAGAGGTAGTAGTAGTAGGTTTCCTGAATTTTTTTCTCTCTGCCTGCCCTTGCAGTGGAATCTGCATGGAAGAAACTAAGCTTGAAAGAGGCACATGAAAATGATCTAGCCTAAATGAACTATATTTGTTGTATTTCAAGTTGCATTCTTTTGCCTTTTTTTATTACCTTGAAATGTTTAAATGATGCAAACAACTTTTAACTGACTTGTAGAGGAGGGGTCTCATTCTTTTCAGCTTCAAGACTAAGTGAGAATTCCATTTTCTGGAGTTCTATTTTCTGGATATGATGGCTAGAATTTCAGTATCAGCTTCCGTAGGGAGCAAATGTTTTTATTTGGCAGTAAAATAATTGCAGGAACAAGGATTAGTTTGCTTGTTTTGTGAAGAGATTAAACTTACGTTCACTGTATTTCATCTTGTTGGAATGCTACTGACATTACGAAATAAGTCAAGAAGGTTTAACTTACAATGACAGCCAGTCTTAATGGCAAAAGATCTTTGATGATTAGAAGAAATGTTTTCTCCTGGGAAGAGTGATATGGGAAAAGAAAGCGCTAGAGGAATTCAGTTCTCTGTCAACAAATTAATTGTGCAGCTTAGTGGTTTTAGTCACTGCAGTTAAGTCTTGCTGTCAGCTTTTGTTTCCTTCCGTTATATTACTCTGCAGTCATTATATCCTGACCAATGTGTGAAGCCCCACTAATACAGTATGTTACTTATTAAGAACAGGTAGGACTTGTGGCTCTTGTTCTGCCTTTAGTTATTTATTTTTTAATTTTTAATTTTGGCACAGTAAAGGAAAATGTTTATGTATACCTTTTAATAGTTGTCAGACATGGTTAGACATATTTTGTCAAATCCTGTGTGAACTGCTACTTCATCATTTTGTTCCAATGTGATGAGTTTATTGTGTGCACCAGTTTTAATGTTGTTAGATCAGTATCTTGGTTGGTGTCTTGGCTGTATTTGTTGACATAAAATATTGGCCGATGTGAACTTGTAGAGGAAAAATAACCATCTGAGGCTTCAAGGACTAGCTTTGTTGGTGTGGAACTGGCGATGATAAATTCTTAAGCCATTCAGTGCCTTTCTTAAAATGACCCACCAGCTTATAGGTAGGTTCTTGGCTTGATTTGAAGCACAACTGCCACCGTAAGAATTCTGTAGACAACTAACAGAAAACTGCCTCAAAGGACTTTAAAAAAGTGGAGGTAATATACATATGTACTTGCTAATGCTATCTGTTTCATGTCTTACATTCCTAAAAGGCTGAAAATAAAAACATTTAGACCTAATAAAGACATTGCTATTAAAATAAAAAAATATGGTTTCTTACTAACAAGTAGTGTACTAACAATTCAGTATTATTTATGTACTGAACTCCACCAACTATTTTATATTTTTGTGAGTAGGTTACAAAGACATCGCAGAAACTTATCAAAGAGTAATGGAAATGGTTGAAAAATTGGGGGCAAGGAGCAAAGGAAAACAATGAAGGTGTGCTTAGAGAACTCAGTTAATCTAGTCATTGTAAAGTCATAGGCAAATAAGATCTGGTTTCCACAGTCTGGCATAGAGTTTCTTGTAGCCCAATGCATTTTCTAATTTATATTCCCCCTTGACATGCATTTTTCTTCCTAACCTGATATACTAGAAGTATTGCTAATATTAGACACAGATTTTCAGTACAGAAGGGCTCATTTCAAACAGAGTACTGATTTCTATTTCCTGACAAATAATTATATTAAGATCTCTAAAAACTGCTTTAAAGATACAGAGCATACCATACAACTCACAAGGTGTTGGAGATCAGCTCAGAAGATGAATTAACATCTCCAACTTTTGTGAAATCTTGATGCCTTTATGATGTGAAAGAGCTTACCTTTCTATGCAGAAAACAGTTGCTTAGAGAATCAGCCTGCTTTTTCATAGCAAAAGAGCAGTGGCCCTGCTACCTTTGACTGTGCTTGCACCTCAGAAAGCTATCTGCTGCTGCAAGAGGTTAGTGTGCAGGCAGAGGCAGCTACTGCTACCCTGAAGCAATGCTTAATGCCCAACCCCCTTCCCACTTAGGTACATCTTCAGTTAGCCCATCTTCATTGCTCTCAAATTCCTTTCCTCCTCCTGCTCCTGCCAGGGTTGCAGCCGACTCCGGTTCCATGTTCTTAAGAAGTTTTCTTCTGCCTCAGGGAAGTCCAAAGATGATCGTGTAGGTTGCTCAGTGGCTGGTGTAAAATGGGTTCCTGATCTTTTTACTTAGAGGCAGTGATTTCTTCACAGCTGGCATTACATGAAGTGAATAACACAGCCGAGAGCTGTAGGAACTGAATGAGAGAGCAGGAAAATCGTGCATGCTTTCTGTTCAACACAGAATGACGTAGGCAGTGTGGGAACGGTTCTCATGCCTTTTCTTCTCTTCAGTTCTAGCAGAAGAGCTCTGCTGTTGGGATGAGGAGCCTTATACCTTTTTCTCCAGCACGTGCACTCAATCTAGCTAATAGAGAAGCACAGCACCTTTTGGTCTGTAGGTGGCATCATACAGTACTGGCATCAGTAAGGAGATACCCACGTGGTATTTCACAGCTTTTGTTGCAGGATATTTCAATCAGAGGGATAATTGTTTTGGGCTGAAGGTTTCAAGATGCATTTCTGTTATGGCATGAATGACCAGCTACTATTTCCTGTCATTACCTGTAGTTTCTCTTGGATTTATGTAAGCTCTTTTTAATTAGCCTGCTTTCTAAAGGCTTTCCAGGAAGCAGAACTGTATGAGTTTGCCTATACTCATGGAAAAGAACATGTCAGACCTATGAGAAACTGAAAAACAAGAAATCCTCCACATTTAAAAAAAGCAAAAAAGCTACACAAATTTGTTTGGTGGAATGCGCTGCTGCTGTCATTTGATAATAAATATTAAGGAAGGATTCTGGAGGGAGTTTAAATAGACTTGGTTATTTTTCAACAGTGTATCATAATATTTTTCACACTCATCCTCTTTTTTCTTTTTTTTTCTTTGAGATTGCTTTCTTTTCCTGTAGATAAATATACTCATACTTCATCACAGCTACTTATTGATTGAGTGTGCTCTTCTGGTAGGCGTTGGCGTTTCTTGCTGCAGAAGTTGGTAACAGTATTAAAACCTCCCTCGGTTGTTCCTCGCTCTTTCAAAAAATTGTTGCTCTAATTTTCTTCCTACTTTGAGGTTTCCAGTGATTCATTTCTCTTTAGAAGAATTGTTTGGTTTGATCTCATACTTAAATTGCTCTGCGTTTCTCATAAGATCACTGAGAGTTTGCTGGCTGCAGCGATGTGCCAGTGTTAGTTTTGCATTTGAACTGGTTACAGTGTACAAGTAAAATCTTAACAGAAAAGACTGCCAGAATCCTACTGTTGTTTGGTGGTTTTTTTGTGATTTTTTTTTTTTCTTGCAAAGAATGTTGGCTTTTTTTTTTAATGGTGTTGATTATCCAATGATAGGAGGCCCATTTGTGTGCATAGTAGAGGTTACAGATGCCACACAGTGCAAAGCCTCCGTGCAGGCATACAGCCTTCCCAACTCATTTCAGGCCTTGATGAAGTTGCTCACTTGTGAAAGCTTTACCAGTAGGAACTTGTTTGAAGGGAAGTAGGTTCAGATGGTCCTTGAGTAAATGTGGGGAGACCTTGTCTGAAAGGTTGTTAAAGGGAGAGAAAATTAGAAGAAGGGAAAGTAAATGTTTTGGCTTGCCCTCAGTTCTGGGATTGTTTGTACAAATATGAGAAAGATGTCTGTGAGAAATTGAATACTGAGATAATTTCACACTTCTGACTAAATGTATTTAATTAAAGTTATTTATTGCTTTCTCCCTGCTACCACAAACATTTACTCAGTATCTTTATGTGGTAGCTAAAGGGTCATTAGTGTAGAAAAGAAAGTGTATGTTTTATTCCCTTGGTTATTGAGAAAGCTGACTAATAGAAAATACCAGATTTCTGGTGGTGCCTCCAGGCAATGGGGGTATGCAAGTGAACGCTGCTACAAATAAAGATGTATGTTGGCTATGTTCCTTGCTTATCAGCTCATTTTTGTCACAGATGTTCTGAAGGAACTCTTTGTATCGCTGTGGCTTTTTAGGATTTTCTGAAGAGAAAACATCCAATCTTGTTTTTTCTTTTTGAAGAACAACCCAACCTCATCCCACAGTAAGGTTATTTTCCACCTGAGCATTCTTAGCTTTGTTTTGTTCAAAATGTTGGTTGCTACTTTGGCATACTCATGGAAGCATCTTTGCTGTGTGTAAATATCAAAACACACGCAGTTTCTCACATCGGTCATAAGGCAGAATATCAGGTCTTACTTTCCAGAATCTCATTACTAGAACACAACATCCTTCCAGTCCTGGTCACAATGCAAAACTGGCTTCAAAATTTCCATTACATCTATCTTTTTGACAATTTGTTGTTGTTGTTGATTTGTTTTAATATAGTACTCAGAAGATAGATATGAAAAGTCTTCTTTTCAAAATTTACTTAAAAAAAATTGTTTGCTGTTTAAGGAACAGAAACTAATAAGAATACATAAGAAACAACTCTATAATAGATTTCTGTGGTTAGCTGATAGTGAGACAACGTCTACAAGTTTACTTCATTCTCTTTTTTCAGAAATACACACTTGGAAAGTAGAGCTTTTAATTCTTGTTGTTTAGAAGCACCATAGCTCTGTCTTTTTTTATGGGTACAAATAGCTTCTCTTTGCATGTTGTGGAGGAGGCTTTTCGTGCCATTATCTTTGGACAGCTGTATGCTGTAAATGCCAAGTTAGCAGCCTCAGATTTCAGCTTCTAGAGTCACAATTCTTCTCTCATTTTGTTCCTTCTGATCATGCATGTTTTATATGCAACAGTCCATTTATATGCCTGGGAAAAGGACAAACAGCTTACAGTGTGCTGAGTATTGAACTGAAAAATAAATACATTACCCCTATCATTTAGATGAGTACAGTTAAAGTATGTTACTCTGCTTAGATCTGGATTGGTTTGGGCTGAGCTGTGCAATGCATGCTGAATTATAGGAACAACATTCCCTGAGAATTCTAGCTGAAGATCAATAATTTTGCCTCTGTACAGTAAGAAAAATTTTCAGTGTGTGATATTTCATTAGTTCTTGGTAAAATGAAATCAATGTGGGTTCTTCTAGTTTAGTTTTGTTGTTTTTTTTTAAAAGCAGCATACTGTATGAGAAACCTTGCAAGGCAATCTCTTGGGGGAATTCTTTTTTTGAATCCCGGGAAGGGTGGGAGGCAGAGGTGGAAACAACTCTTCAATGAACAAATTCACTGAAGTACTCAGAGTGATTCACCATTACCTTGAAGGCCAGAACAACAACAAAAAAAACCTTCAAAAATACAGGGGAGGGGAGGACGTACTGTATCCATCATTTGAGGAAAATGCCAACAGCGTCATACTACGCAAGTCAAATATTTACAGTGTAATGCTTACGTTAAAGAACTATAAGTGTAGTGTACTTTCTTCTGCTGAGGATGTCTATGAGGTCTGTAGGAGGGTTAGGCCACTGACTGCATTTAATATTAAAAAGTGTAACAAGAACATGTAGATGGAGCTCTTCTATGTATGCAGTTGTATTGCTTACATCCCATGGATGAAAGTACTTTTATCTGTTGATGTTAAAAAAAAAAAAAAAAGTCGTGTAATTTGACTTACAGAATCAAAATAAAATTAAAGAAACACCTCATCGTTATTGAACACTCCCCAGACCTTGAGAATTGAAGGGAACAGTAAGAGTAAGCAGAAAAGAGTGGGGTTTTTTTGATCTGATAACTTTGAAACCTATACTAGCAAACCTGGACATTGCTATTTTTGTAGAGAGAAGACAGCTTTTATGTCTCTGAAAGAATGCTTCACTGAGGCATTAACTACTGCAAAGTAAGTTTATTTCAGTAGGAATCATTTTTTAAATGTTTTTGTTCGCATTCCTAGCTATATTCATATTATAACCTTTAGATAGTTATTTTCTGACAGGCAAAAATGACAGGCTTGAATGGCAGAGCAGCAGTCAGTCTTTGTCAACAAAGCTTTTTCTTCCACTACATGAATGAGTTATGCTTAAACATAAGGGCGTTCTTTTAAAGATAGGTGAACTAAAATAGCACTGTAAAAAAAAAAAAAAAAAAAAAAAAAAAAAAAAAAAAAAAAAAAAAACAACAACCTCTACCTTGCTTCTGCATAACTGGTTGCTTCCCATACACATGCATGCATACACTGATGTGTATGTATTCATACACACATACATATATATGGTGTGGATTTCTAGAATATTTGTCCTTGCGGGCCCATTGTTGTGCTCTAGGCTCTGTAGGTTTTCTGAGTCATTTCAATATATGTGCATGTATTCCAAGCTTGACTTCAAGGTTCTCCAAGGAGAAGTTTCTTTGCGCTGGAGTCAGTATCAAAAGGAACTTAAAGGAAAAAATGACAGCTTGTTCATGCAGTCTTTAGATTGTCTCTGTGATTGCCTGTCTGAAGTCACTATCATACTGTTGCAATATTTTTCTTTTTATTAATCTGTTGAGAAAATGTTTTTCTAGAGTTAATACATCAAATCTGGAATAGACATTGACTTTCAGTCACTGAAAATCACTTTAGCTCAAAACTTACTCCATGAGGAAATGAAGTAAAATTTTGGAAAGATTTTAACCTCCTCTATCTCTATGTTTTTAAGATGACGTTGATTTGTTATCTTTTCCCCTAATGTCACAAAGAGTCTAGGTAATTTGTCAAACAAAACTTTTTTCCCTCAAATGGTAGATTGTGCCTCTATAGAAAACACAATCTGAATGTCTAGTATTTGCCAGCATGTGGGAAAACGAGCTTCAGATATTCAGCTGATAAAATTGTACCCCATCTTTGTGTTACGTTTTTCCTCTTCCTTGTGAAACTTGGCAGCTCTGTAACAAAGTGCTGTTTCTGAGTTCCTTGTGCTGCTTAGCGAAGTAATAGGGGCTTGGAAGGAGTTTCAGAAGTTATAAAAGCACTTCACATCAGCATAAGCAAGTGCAAACGTGGTAGTAAGTTAAACCTAAATCTGAGTAGAAACGATATGCTTAAACATCGTGATGACAGAGCTGCATTTGACCATCATATTGATTAACTTACAAAAATACTGAAATCTTAAATGAAGTACTGAATAACTGTCTGATATTTAGGTTATCTTATTGTGACAGCAAGATATATGAATTTCCAATGTATACTAAAAGAAAGATCCTTTTCCGTGACAAGGGCAACTTCAATAGCTTGAAAGTAATCAAAAATGTGTTGCTTACATCATAATCTTCCTCTGTACTTCCTGGGTCTAGAAATTCTCACTTTTTTTGCCCCTTGGTTTGGCATCTTGAATGGTAAAGTGATTTTTATCCTAAATGCAATACTATACTGTAATCTGATATATATTTCATCTTAGAATTATTAAAAAAACAAAACAAACAAAAAACATCTATCTTTCCAGCTGCCTTGCATGAATTTGGTCATTTCATTTTGTTCATCAGATGTGGATGATTTTCCCTGCAGACAGTCTTGAATGCAGAAGCTTTAAAATTGCACGTTCTTATAGCTGTTAATATTTTTCTTCTCTGTATCGTTATTTTGATAACACATTCCTATTAGGTAATAATGAGGGGAAAAAAAAAAAAAAACAGAACAAGTGTGAGAAGAAAAAAAAAAATCACCTGAACTAAGTTTAGACTGGTCACTTTTTAGAAAGATTTTACATTTTGGCCTGACTGGAAAAGGAAAGGAAATGCGTTTATGGTTCTGGTTTTTGCTGTTTGTGTGGGGTGGGATTTGGTGTTTTGGGTTTTGTTTTGTTTTTGTTTGTTTTTTTTTTCCCACTGGCTCTTCTCCATTCATTCATCATGAACTCTGGGTCTAAGCATTAGCCATGTTTATCCTTTAATCCTACTGTCTGGGTTTGTTTATGTAAGATTTAGTGTACAGCAAGGATGGGTAGTTATGTCATAAACAAAACTGACCCTCAGTGTAAGAATGTCGAAATTGCTTTACATACACAAATGTGTTCTGAATTGATTATGTAAGAGCTGGACCCCATGTTCCCCATGCCGATATGAGATGGAAATAACTGCAAGTTGTATCTGTGTTTGTCATTTGCTTTCTAACCTAATGAAATAGGGAGGGAGAGAAGTTAAGTATTACCTTAAGATAGAAACTCCTTTAATAACCATGTTTCATTGTTCAATTAACTAAAACACTTAGAATTGAATGCACTTGCTTTTGGCAGTGTACAAAACTAGCTCAGTAAGATTTTTATTTCTTTTTACGGTCCCTGGTGACACTTACCTTACAGAAAATAATGAATAGATAGCAGGAGGAGTGAGACTGAGTGAATGAACACAACTATGAATGCTGTGGATGCTCCTATCTTTCTTTGCACTAAGCCCATTTTTTATATTAGATATTGAATGTATTTTCCTTAATAATTCTTGGCACTGCATCTTCCATTTAGAGAATGTTGTGTTAAGAGCTCTGTAGTTTGAGGCTGGGATCCTGGTGCTTTACCACTTGTGTTGGACATTTTTTCTTTATTTGAAGAATGTGCTGAAAAAAGACAGGAAAAAAGTAGGTAGCCTAGCTGCTGTCATGGTTTTGTGACTTTTGGTTATCGGTATTCTACATCATACCATCATGTAGTGCACTGGGAGTTAAAGTGTTAATGCTCCATTTCTGGGCACCTCTCTGGAAGAGAAGAACTACATACTCCAGGGGCTTTGTGGTCAGAGATATAACCCCTGGCAAGGTCATTTGGTGTGCTCTTCTTCATCAGGCTTCCTCCCTGCTGCCCAACCGGACTGCGCATCTCACCTCAGTGTTGTGGTGAGCCTATCCACCTTTCGGACACTCTCTGATTATATTTGATTTATTAGCTTTAATTCTAATTATATTCTATTATAGTGTGTTATCTTCCATTCCAATACCATATTTAGTAAATTAGTTTATTTCTCCTCAGATCGTTGCTGCTGGTTTTTCAATTATTTTGGGGTCCCCTGTTTCCCTTTTCTGGAGGTGCGGATCTTTGATCTCTCCACCCTTCTAGTCACAGAACCTGGCCAAACCAGCCCGTAACATTGACAGCTGCCTGGACAGTGGCTGAAGTAGTAGTTGTGGAAACCATAGATGTTTTCATTTGCTCTGCGTTTTTGTTCTGTACTCAAAGGGAAGTATATAAAAATTCTGTTGGGCTTGTCCTGAGTTTCTGCTGGGAGCTAGAGTCTAATTTAAAATACTGATTTAAAATACTTATATGTGGACTGCTGATCATTTAAAATCATGCTAAAATCCTGTTTTGATGTCTTACATGATGACTAGTTTAGGCCCTCTGTAGAAAGAGGGAAAATGACTTTAGAGATTACTAAGCACATACTATTTTGCAATTCAATGATGCTAAAAGTAGTAGGCTTTCAGGGCCACTGATAGACTTGACTCTTCTTTGAAATCACAACTCAAATATTCTGAGTAAATGCTATTTCTGTTTTATTTGCACACGTACCCCACTCTGACCCCCCAAAGTAATATTCAGATGATTATGACTCAGCCAAAGGTCTTAAATTGGTGGATGCTGCCAGGATTTGTTGACAGTTCCCTGCACATGTATTTTGTCTTAAACAAAGTTTCTAACTTTAAAATAAACCTTCCTTTTTTTTTTTTCTGCTGCTGTTTGTGAGACATCCAAAGAAGCAAAAGGCAAAGTAAAACCAAAAGCTGTAAGAGAAGTACTGAAAACAAAGCTGTGCAGAATAACGTGTGTAAAATTAGTTTGGGTTCTCCATTTCCCCACAACCCTCAGCAGCTCACTTGCATTGGTGCTTTCATCATTGTCTGCACGTTCATATAGTGGCTCATGGAATAATCCAGGTGGAAAGGTCAATTTTCATTGCATCTTTAGCAGGGATGCAAACTGTCTAAGAATCTTAGTGATGACTCTAAATCCGATGATAAATATTTAAAGGAATTCTACATTTGCTCTCGGCTGTGGTATTACTCTTCACGTAGAAGAGACATCAGCTTATTCTGAAAATGTTTTTTATTAAAATTGTGTTTCATGACTCTAAATGCAGACCTATGGGGTGATGTGGGTGTGTGGTCCTGTGGTTAGAACAAGAGAGCACAAGTACTCTAAGAACTCTGACTCGGTGCAATTGCTACCCTCAACTCTTTGTGATCTTGGGCTAACCACTAAAACTCGGGAGCTCCTTT
Organism: Chrysolophus pictus; assembly: GCA_037305975.1. Taxonomy (NCBI): domain Eukaryota; kingdom Metazoa; phylum Chordata; class Aves; order Galliformes; family Phasianidae; genus Chrysolophus; species Chrysolophus pictus. The sequence goes on from CM074580.1 coordinate 7,742,726, forward strand.
TAATAACACTGGCTAAAATACTGGTTTCAGAATGGACTGCAAACTTTAATTAGCAGTCATTTGATTTGCTTGATAATCTTGGAGGTTAAATGGTAAGGAAATCTTTTGTTCTCTTTTTTTTTTGGAAGGAAAACACCAAACACACACAATTTTTCCACCTGCATTTCAAAGCTTTACTACTACCCCAACACTACCATAAGTGAAAGATACCGCATCCTCTTGTTGTGTTCAGAATCAGTGTTTTCTAAATACCAGAGACATATTTAATTTACAGTTCTGGAAAACTAAATGCTATCACACATCTTGTATGTTGTTTATAATTACAGGCAACATATAGGATAATAATAGAAGTATTAAAGTTGGATAAGACCACCACTAAGATCATGTAGTCCAACCTCTGACCCATACCACCATGTTCACTAAGCCATGTCCCTCAGTGTCACATCTTTACATTTCTTGAATGCTTTCGGTGGCAGTGACTCCACCACCTCCCTGGGCAGCCTCTTACAACGCATCACCACCCTTTCTGAGAAGAGATTTTTCCTAATATCCAACCTGAATCTCCCCTGGCACAACTTAAGGCCATGCTGAGTGTTTTTGTCAGCTCGTGTGGTCTATTAAAAGCAAGTCTAAATCTAATTCATTGCTATTCTATGTTCTTTAAGGTGTGGTATGAGTGCAGATTTTGTGGATTTCACCTATTTTTCCCCTTTAGGCAAAATATTTATATTACTTAATTATGTGTAATGATTTTCTATCATTTTGCTCATCACCTTGGGAGCATAAAAAATAAATCCACGTATGATTGTCATGGACTGATGGAAGGAAAACAAATTGGTGGGTGGGAAGCATGCAGGAAATGTTCTTCTGAGGCTTTGTATTCTGAGACGTTGAATTGCAAGACTTGTTTTCTGCACCTGAAAATGCTATTGAGGTGATGAATCAAACTTGAAGCATCATTTAAGGGAGGGTAGTACAAACATGAAGCAACAGGCTGCCTACTAGGAACAGAAGGGGGTTTGGGTCTACAGAATAAGAAATTTGTCCAAGTAGATAGACTGTCTTTTCTTCTAAGAAGTATTCCAATAAAATAGAAAAATACACTGAACCAAATGGTCATTTAGACATTTAGATCAAAGAGTAAGAGGAAAGCTGAGTCATTACGTCAGCACAGTGGATTTAATCTATGTGGTCTGTGCTAAATATAAATTTTATGTGTGTGGGGGAAGGGTTGTTGGTGAAATCCAGAACTATTCTGGGGGAAAAAATGTGACTGTGAGGCATGCATTCTGTTTTTTTGCCTTTGTTAGCTTAGTTGATGAGAAGTTGCTGATTACCTTACAAAAATGAATTCCAAAGCATGAGTTTCATATTCAGGCTGTCAAGCTCATATATGGTCTTCTACTTGTAACAACTGCATTTGTACCATGTATAGCAAATGAAAGCAATTAGGATTTAGATAGATTGCACTCCATTACTTCTGTGACAACAGGAAACTACAGCTTCAGTTAGTGATGAAGTGACCATAGGAGCCATAGTACATGATGCAAGATTAAGTATGCTGCTTTGCTTTGAGGAACTAAAACTGTAGGACGGACTGACAAATTTGGGCAAAGTTGCTGTAGGCAATAGATTAAAGGTGTGGCTGTGTTTACAAGAAGGAAATTGTTTTATTTTCTGTTTTGCTTTATTACAGTCATTTGTTGATGCTCAAGAGTTACAGAGGAGGATGAGACTGGAGATGCCACAAAAACCAGCTATTGTGAGAGGTGAGTGCTTCTTAAGCTGCTCTTGCTTGACATAAAAATCTTTGTCCAGTTTATGCTAGTTAGAACACCATCAGTTCCTTAAAAGATCTGATAACAGCTGTAGAATAAGATCTGTGATTATTCAGACAGACTTACCCAAAACTAATCATGTGAAATTAATTTCCTCTGGGAAAATGTAGTTGGTGGTATGGATAGCAGAAATCCAGCCAATATCGTGTAAGGTTTATGATAAGGTTCCATGCTTATCAAGCAGTGTCTTATTTTTTTTTATAGAAACAATTCTGAAATGAATGAGACAATTCTAAAATACATATATTAGTTTGCTGCTAAAGCATTTTCAGGTAATTGCTGTCAGTGATGCACTGTCAAATTAGAATGTTGTTTTAACCTTGTGCTTCTGGATTGATTACTATTCTATACTTGGAGGAATGGTAAAGTAGAGTATGAGTTGAGGTGGCAACCAGTGGTGCACCAACTTGAAAAATGGAGATAGCTTTGAAAACTGTTGTAGAAAATAGGACTGAGAAAATATAGGGTTAGCTCATAGTTTTGAGCTTTCTTGCTATCCGTTGTGTATGGATACACACAATTAGCCCAGTGATAATTTTTTAACTTCATGTAAAAATGTGTAAATTCTGTGTGTAAAAAAAAAAAAAGTGAGAATTTTTTGTGTGTTGCCCAAAGGCACAAGTACTTTAATACTTCCATTCAGTAATGTGGCCTGAGAATCTTAGGAGGTACAGATTATCTATGCATGTTGAACAGCTTGTAAATTTGCTTGATTCATATTTAGCCTAACGTTTAGTTCTGAGTTCACTATGCTACACCATGTTCATTTATAGGTTCTCTTGAAGTTGAGAACTTGCTACGGGTCTCCTTCGTGGCCCAAGTCCATTCACTGTCATAGGTCTGCTAGTGCGTGATGTTTGTTTGGGAGAAGCTGGAAGTGAAAATAGTCCATCTGAAGTTGGAATTTTTCTTAATACATTGGAATCTGTTCCACTTAACTAAAACATACTGCATTTTCAGGAGGGAATATTTCTGTGTCTAATTCTATGGAAATTGAAAGGAAGTTCTCTTATCTTCTTTACAATCTCAAGCATGTATTTCTAGGTATTTGAGTAGTGAAGTAAAATAACAGCTTTGAATTGTGATTTCTTGCTTCCTGGATAACCTCGGTCATAGAATCATAGACCATTGCTACCACAAGCACTGAACCATATCTTGCAGCTCCTCATCCAGACAACCCTTGATACATCTAGATAACCCTTGAAAAGCTACCCTAGAAAGCCCCAAAGTTATTTTCTCATCTTGTAGGAAGGGAAGATTTCAAGATAATTTTCAGATTTATTTTGTTTAAGTTTAGGTATATAGATAGATAGATAGATAGACAGAATAAAAGAAAGGTCCAAACGTGAAAAATTGGTTAAATGAGCCATGCAGCTGAACTGTACCTCCAATGCTCTGTATTACAGCAGTGGAAGGCAATTACTAACAAACTGTTTGACAGCAAGGGAAAAACTATTCTCTTCTTGGGTCTCATTCAGTAAGATGCAGTTGCAAAAAGCAGTTTCATTTGATCCCCACTGTACTCTCCATATTTCATGTATAATCCAGGGTATGATTTAGAGTATTTTATAGCTGCTGCTTCAAAGAATTTGCTTGCTAGTGCATATTGAGCTTTTTTTTTTTTAAAAAAAAAAAAAAAGGTATGTGGACATGATTTAAAGAAAGCAGAATTTTGGACTGCTTCCATTCAAGTATTACATAAGGTAATATTACATAAGGTAATATTTTGTTGTCTTACATCATGTCTGTTTAAATTGTTCGGAAGCTTAGGATTGCACCATTTCCTAGGGTTTATATAATTAGTAGCTTGAGCTGAGCTATAAAATTAAGTACTTATACTGGTATGGTCAGCATTACTCTTGCTAACTGAAACTGTACTGGACTATTATATATGGCCAGACATTCCCACCTCCAGCAGAAGTGGAAATGCAACAGTTATACAGCTCTTCAGTGAGACAGAAAATGTAATTGCTTGAGTCATGCTTAAGTTACACTTGTAAAATACTTTTTAAAACACAGAACAATTTTCCTTCTCAATTTTGTTGCAAGATTTGAATGGTTTTGGTCCCTTTTATAATAGATAAGAAAAATGTAACTGGATATGAAAAATATAAAATTTCATCATCTGTTTTAACTTTTGAAACTTTGATAGATCTAAGTAAGAGTGCTGTGAATGAAGTCACTTTCTAAGCCAAGCTGTCATTAGCTGTGTCCCCTGGATGTTAAAAATAATCAAAACTTGCAGATCAGCAAAATGTTTCAAGATTCCAAGTCTTTTCTATTGTTGCCTCAACAGTAGGGTATTAGTAGATAAATGTACCTAGTAGCTATTTAATCTTGTGTTGACTTTGAAGTATGTTGGATCCATGTGTTGGCACTGTTGGAGTGAAATCTCCAGCACATGCTTACCTGGTGATGGCAGGGGCAACTCTCACAGCTGTGATGTCCTTCTGTTGGTGTTAGTATGAGTCTCAATAGAATGGGATGTTTGTGTGGGGCCAGAAACCTAGGCCTGAGACTGTTGTTGCTCTTAATCAAATTTTGTATGTTCTGCAATAAAATTACAAGGTGCCCTTGGGCTGTGCAAGCAGAATGGGGCTGTTGGATCCTGAGGATATACTCAATAAGTGCAGCAGTAGCCTCAATTTCCAGTATGGAATGGCAAAGAAAAGCCAAATGGGAAAATCGATGAGAAACCTTTCATAGTTTGAGGCATATTAAGGGGTACAAAAACAGAGGAGCATTTCCTGTGTGGTTCATTTCTAATGGAGGAAAAAAATCAATGAAAGCTAACAGATGTAGAGTTGAGGTTTTTTCTTTTAATACAAAATGTGACCAGAATGGTTGTGAGTTTTAGAGATGATCTGTCCAAACAAAGCCTTGTACAAGTGAATAAACAGTGAGGAGCTGACTGGAAAAACTACATTTGAGAAGCAGTCACATCTAAGGCAATTCACAGACACACTGGTGAAATAATAGCTTATACCATGCAAGAATGTATCTTAGACTGAGAGGACCATGTGCTACTACTTCTGCTTAACGAGGAGGATCCTTTGAAAGGTGGGATGTAGAAGAGCTCTGAGCAAAATCTCTGGAGCACAAACACAAAGCTGCTTTTCCCTACTCACTGAGATGTAACACTAGCTGGTATTCTGGTAATATTGAGGGAGATCATGACAGTTCAAAACATTTCGTCATTTTTTCAGCAATGAAGGAATGTAGCCAATGTTTTTTAGGGACTTTTTCTGTCCCGTGCTAAAAGCTAGCGTGAGAATAAAAAGGTGTTATTAAAATACAACATTAAACCATGTTAAAATATCTATTCTAGAGCGTACTGTGGAACAGTTCAAACAACCAAGGCAAGGTACCAGAAAGTTTACACTGCAGAAATACTGATCATTTTCAACAACAGGAGCTAATTTTGCTGAGTAGTTTTTTGCTATTTTACCAAATGGATGAGGAGAAATTAATATTAACAATTAGAACAACAATGCTTGATATCAGGAGAGGCTCTTCAAATGTTGAGAAGTTATTTAACTACCAATCATGCTTCATTAAGTGATTCTTGATGAATTTATCAGCTAAATTAAGCTTCATTAGGTGATTCTTGCATTATTCTTCAGAAATGGTGTAATTATTTCTGTTTTATATACAGGGAAACTGAGGTAAAAAAAAAAAAAAAAAAGCTCCAGGTGATTTGCTAATGACCATGAACAGCATTTGGCTGATGAACAGAATTGAGGGTTGGGTTCTCAGGACTTCTGTTGTAGAACTACTACCACTAACTCTGATTTTATACTTGGCTAAATAGAAAAATAAAAACAATTCTCTTTCACAAAATTTTCATTTTGACTACACTACTAACCAGACCATGTCTGATTCTGTTTAAATATATTTTAGAATGAGCTTTGGCATATGATAGAAATTTCCTGTTTTTCAGAGCAAGTTTTATTAGCCATGGTTTTGCTATTTGTAAGTTCTGCGATATACATAAAGGTTTTAGAATTGTTTCTTAGGCTAGAGAAGAAATGCTTCCTCCCTATTAGGAATATTTCTGTTAAGTACGTGTTTTGACCTTTCACAGTTTTTCATAGAAAAACCTCCAATTTATTTGAAAGTTTTTCAGTTCCTAATGGCTGGATAAAAGCACTCAACACATCACTCTCCTCCAGTGCAGCTGAATGATTTGCAGAACTTTTAATATAAGATAGCTGAGAAACAACATCCCACGTGTCATTTTATCACTACTACTCTTTTCATCAACTCATTATAAAAAAAGAAAATGACAGGACTGAATTTGTACAAACAGACTGATGTCCTTCTGAGTGTGGCCAAGGTGCCCAGGAAAGAAGGATGAGTAAGGTACTTCTCTAGCTCTTGAGCATCAGACCTATTGGTATGCATTTCCTCCATCCCTGAGCACAGTGGGGCAGAGGAGCTAAGCTGTGGCTGTTTCATGGCTCAAGCCAGCTTTCCTTGTTTTCTATCACATAGAAACGTGCCTTTTGCTGAGGCTGTATTTACAGGCAGAATTTAACCCATAAATGAAGGCCGTGTCTCATTTAGTGAGTAATGTTATCCTCTGGATGAGCAGGGAGGAAGCAGCCTATTGAAGCCAAGCAGTTTAACCACAAAATATTCAAAAGTGTATAGGAATCTGATTCCTACTGTCATCTAGTTATCATGTTGTAGATAGCTGCAGAATTGTTAGGATGTAGTGCCAGCTCATGGTAGCCTGTGTTGAAGATTTTCTTCTTGATGTTGATGAGTTTCATTGCAGCTGGCTGCAGAGAGTGCAGAGTGGGAAGCTCAATACATGTAACAAAATATTATGCACACAAATATTAAGCATCTGTTATACGTGAAACAGTGTTTATGGAATAATCTAAAGTATTTTCGTGGATAAGCATGAGAAATGGAGCTTGCTTCTGCTTTTTGATAGGCTAAGTGTTTCTCCTGTTCAGACAGTACATAACCATTACTATGACTCTTCAGTGAAGAGGAAAATTACAGTAATCGATTATGTAAAAGAAACTTTCTTAAACTACTAATTTACTGCATATCTGGTACTGCACAGTACTAATTCTGCCATTGTATGACACAGATAGGTAGATGCTGTATCCTTTCTGGGGTGATCAAGAAAGAGAACAAATAATGGCTTCCTTTCTAGCACATCTTGCAGTTTTCTGTGCTGCGAGGAAGTCCATCTCTAAATCTTCTTGACATGTATATGTTCCACTGTTTGCTGTCACGATGTATGTTGCTGGATGCCTCTGAGCTGGTGACTTCTGGAGCAGCCCTGGCAAGGCAGCACCTATGGCCCCCTGTCTCTGTGTGGAGGGGCAGTGATGCTCCCTCTTCCCTTTTTCCTCATGACCAGTTGAGTCTTCCCATGTTGCCTGAGGCCAAGGTTGTTCTTGCACCATTTGCTTACATGTAAATAATGTATATACTTACTTAATTAACGGAGTTGGTATAAGGGAAAAAAAAAACCTCAAAACTGTTGTTTTCTTCTAAGTGGAAAGGAACTGTAATTTTCTTGGAGCCCGAGGGTATTTTGTTTGAAAATGAAAAATGAAATGTTTTCAGGCAGATCATTTGATTAATAGAAGATTTCGATTCCTGAAAAGTGTGCCCCATATTTGAAGGATGGGATTTTCATAAAAAGAATCTCTTCTATGCATATTCTGATAAGAGGTGTGGATAATTATTGCAGCAAGTGAAAGTCAAGGTGCATGCAACCTTCCTATTTGAAAGGATTTGAAATATTTCCAGATGCAGCTGGCAAGGCTTATACTTCTTTAAGGATTGCAGAATAATGCTCTGTGCTCTAGGAAGCATAATGTACTCCTAGAAAAGTAATGTAAACTTTGGCAACAGTGCAATCGGAGCCAAGCCAGGAACAATGAAATCTACAAGGAGTGTCCAAGTGCTGAAGAAATCTTAAAGCAGCATTTATCCAGCCACAATGCAGCTTTAGTTATCTAACAATTCAAAGTTACCTAATGAACTGTAGATTATAAATTGTCTGTATTGCTTTGTTGTGCTTCCACACAAAGCAAGTTCAAATAATAATAAGTTCAAATAAAGTTCAAAAGCTGTGAGAGGTCAAGCACTGACGTTAGCTGAAATCACATCGCTTTCATTTTTTCTGTTTACACCATGCATGGGGATCAAGACTGTATGGTGTCAATGACTTGATTACTAAATGGCTTGGGTATGCTTCGACTAGGAGCCATGGAAGATGTTGCATATATTTCAAGGAGATGATGCTTTGCCTCCAAGGCTCAAATTTCTTGTCTTATCCTTGTTATCAGAAACTGGACAGTTGAATGTTAGAATTGAGTTGAAATTGATTATTTTTTTTCTTGCCCAGCGTCCTTTTCTTGAGTGAGTAATGGCATATATGAGCTATATGACTGAACAAGTAAGCTTGACTATGACAATGGAGGAAGCCTGGCAGAGGCCCTAGATCTTAACTCTTTCCATTTTAGAATGTTATGTGAATGGTGTTTTTGACTAGAACTAGGCTCTTATGCACTTTACAGTGTATATTTGACTCTTACGACTAGGGAATAAATTATTGTTTGCATGATTCTGCTTCTGTTGTTAAAGCCAGGTTTGCAGGACCAAACAGAATAAACTTTAATTTTAAATAGCTGCTTGAAAGTTGAGATTGTTGAGATTCATCATTTGATTGAATGTGGTATTGTATGTCAAGTGTCCCAGAAATAATTGGAGGTTCTGCAAGAGTTGATTCAGGTGTTCTCAAGTCTGATCGGTTGAGTTTCTTCTATAGAAGGCCTTGAGGAGCTGACACTTGGATAAATCTGCTGGATTGACTTTGAAGGCTCTAAAGGTCTTCCTTAAAACAGAAATAAGTCAGAAACTCATTATTCTTGAGTTCTAAGCATAAATGTCTTCAGCAGACCTGGTGACAAATGCAGGTTCCTTCTTCCTTCATTACTTTTAAGGTTTCTGTCTGAGCAGTTGGTGATTAACTGCAGAGCTTGTGTTTTTCTTCTGAATGGCCAGGGATGAGCTTTTATGGGTCATGTATTACAGCTGAGCTGCATTTCTTAATGACTTGAGAGAGAGGTTGGAGGATACTGTTTGCACAAATTGTTACTAACTTAGTCAGCAGCACAGGTTTTATGGGCAGGAATTCCTTCAGCGCCTGAAATCCTACTGCTGCAAGCAGTAAAGATGGGATAATAAATGATGACAGTTCAAACTTTGCTCTTTGCATATGTATTGAAAGAAGTAAATTCAAGAGGAATTATCAAGAACTGACTGCTTTGGTCTTAAGACAAGTCAGAGGCAGAAACATTTGACTTTCGAAATCCCTAACTCAGAAGTAAAGGAAGACTTTCCAGCTGGTTGCACAGTGGGATGCTGCCCTGTGCCCCTCCGCTTAAGCATTAGCTACTCACTGACAAAATAATGTCAATAGGCTTCTGCCTCTATGAGTGTGCAGGCTTTGTTATCTTGCTGCATGTTTTTTAAGGAAACAATAGGCAAAAGAATGTGTGAAATCCTCCTTAGGATGTCTCTAATGGTTTTTTTTTTTTGTAGCTTCACAACTCTTTTAGGATAGGCACACAAAGATGTTCACTCCTAGCTGTGCCTGCACATTAAGAAGTGCTGTCAGGACAGTGAACACCCCTGAGGAGGAGACAGACCTGGAGGTCTGAGGAGGCCAAAAGTGGAGAGTTGAAACACCACCAAAGGCAGGCTGGTAGAAGTGATTGCTAGCTTTCTATCATGCAGGCTGTGCACGCATGTGCACCTGTGAGTGTTCTGGATACTACCTGGTGCAAACTTAACTTTAATATCTGTTTTCTTCAAGTCAGCTAAAATAGATGAAAAATAAAACAATGAAAAGCCACTTATCAAAACTATATTACTTCCATTTCTTAAAAGTGTATTTCTAGTCTTTAATATTTAAGGCATTTTGCGTATTTTTCTACTTTTTTTCTTCTAACCTCAGTGCTGATAGTGTTTTCATAAGCTTTTAATGAAGCCAGAAAAGTTCTGGTATGTATGTATAACATCTCATAGCGCTTCGGAGCTTTTGTTAAGATGGGAGCATGAAAATAAAAATGCTTGTCTCATGGTCATTAACTGGATGAAGTACAAAAGTAAGTGATGAGGGGATGGAAGGCATTGAGGAGCGTTAACTATTTCCCAGTTTTAATTTAAACTAGACTCAGTATCCCATTGTGAAACTCAGCTTGGGATTGTTGTTTATGCCTGACAGTGATGTAGCATCAAAGCATCTTTGTTATCAGCAGAAATTGGCATAGTCATGGCGACTGTGGCAGGCCCCAGCAAACACACATGCCTGCATTTCTCGTTTGTCCTTCACGCAGAGGTGCAGTGTTAGTTACCTGGGTGGTGTTCATTGTACTAGGAGTGTCAGAGACTGTGTATCTTGAAAGCAATCTCTTCAAGTTGCTTGTTGGTTCATCAGTACTGTGGTATTCATGTACTGTTAGATTGATTAAAAACTAACCTATCCTTACTCCTACGTTCTCCCTTCAGAGTGTTTAGTCTTGCGGCTTCTTAAAGTTACTGTAATTATGACTCTTCAAGGGGGAGGATCAGTAAAGGAAGCCCCTTTTTGATCTCTTGTAGGTCTTCAGCTAGGTTTCAGGCAGTCACCCTCTCCTGAAGTGGTAAATGAGATCTGCACCTTTGGGAGCGTCTGTAGTTAGTGCAGCCTCAGGTGCTGGGCAAAGGACTCCCAAGAAAAGTGCCAGGTACTTTCCTGTCTTGATGCTTCCAGTACAAAAGTAGGAGAAAGTATCTGACACTGGTAGACTCTACTGGGCTTCTGTGCTGAGAAGAACTAAGAAGTGTAACTTACAGGATTGTTAAAGTAGGAAATGACCTTTGGAGATCATCTGGTCTAATCTCCTGCTCAAGCAGACACAGGAACCTGGAGCAGGGTACCCAGGACCATGTCCAGGTGGCTTCTGGATCCAGAGCTGGGCCCAACACTACAGGTGTAGCCTCAGCAGTGCTGAGTAAAACATTCTTCTAATGATCTTTGAGGGGGAATGAATTTCATGCTCCTCACTGAACCGGACCCAAGATACTGAGGAGGACTTTGAATTAGTATATCCATGTGACATTATGAATACTAGTGTACCATAACATATTCTGAAATGTGAATCTTAACATTATAAGATGACTATTATTCTTGAGCTACACAAGCACAGAGGAATAAATAGGAAGTGATTCCTCTGTCTTCCAGCTGGCTGTGTGTTTGAGGTCATCTTTCTCCTCAATGAAGCAGTGGAGCAGATGATGCTGTTTGTGGCTGTTCCTCCACAAGCAAGTGTTGTGGGGTGGCTGTCTTCATAGGTTAGCATGAGTCAAATGCAGAGGAAGAATAGAGTTTGTCACTGGGGTGTTCTGGTCTTCTGAAACTTAGCTCATTTCCCTAGTTCTTCCCTCAGTGGTAGGGCTCTAAGCCTTTCCTTCCTGGTGCTGTGGATGGAATACACATACTTGCATAGATGCTCTTAGTAGTGTTACCAAGAAAACACTCAAAACCATGAAAGACTTCTAAGAAGAGTTTATCTTCATTCAGATGCGTTTGTCAAAATGACTGGTATTATCATAGGTACATTGAGCATTAAACTTTCTCTGCCATGGAGTACATGGGGAAAAGATGCACACAATAGCATGGACTGATTTATCTTACTATCATTTCACATTTTTACTTATGTAGGGCTTGAAGTATTTGTGTCAGAATGGCAGAGTGGGTAGAGAGTTAGTTGGCTTTTTTTCCCCCCATCTTTTCCAGTCCCTGCTGACAAGTTGTGCAAGATGTTGCTGGTAATTGTAATGGAAAGAATATCTGGGCTTGTGGCTCAAATTTTTGCATGCAAATAAAAAACAGTTTTATTCATTTATACATTTTATTCCCCAAATTATACTATGTGATGCAAATACCCTAATTAGCTGCAGAGATGAAGAGAAAATACTTTTCTGCTACAGAGACTCTGATTAGAGTCTAAGTGTGGGGTCATTGTAGGTTTGTGTTTGTTTTTTGAAATAATGTTTTCCTGTGGATGATCAATTTTGATGCATTGTGACTTTCCTTATGTAGAATCAACAAGTACTTCATACTGCTGTTTATTAAATACTCATTGGTCTGCAACAAATGTGCCATTCATTCCCTTCAGTTACTCATAGCCAGCTTGACAGTAGAGGGCTTTCACTCATGTTTTTATGTTTATTTCTTTTATATGATGGCTAAACAATGGTGAACCAGCTGCAGTAAACAGTGGTGAACCAGCTGCAGTAAACAGGGTGATAAACTCGTAGACACCAATGAATATATAATTTTTAGCAAACACTAAATTTCAAATGCTATGCACTGTGCTAATGAACTTTTGTCAGTAAGGGAAGTTGTATTGAAGACAAGAACTAACCTCAGCTTCTCTTACTAACGCTGAAGAAGATTCTTTAATGTGTAGAAATAAGTGTAGTTATTACTAAGGATGCCTAAAATAAGTTAATGTTTTACCTAATTCTCAATTTCCTGTTTCTCTGTGACCTTTTGATGAATCTCTGTGTTTGTGTCTATTGAGCAATATTGAAATCCCAGAATCATCCAACAGTGCAAATAATTCAGCAGTAGTACACAGTGTCTATTAATAGTTCACTGAAATTGTGCATTTCCAGGCTTATTTTTATCAGATGTATATGAAGTCTTCAGCTGCTAGATTACATCTATTGTCATTGGGATGCACATAGTACTTAAAACAACAGCACATTTGCAAAACTGGGAAGATACTTTCCATAAAGTAGTAATGAAAATCTATATCTCAGTTTCCGTTATGGAGGTGACTGCATGTTTCCCTTTGTTCTTGCTTGTTGCCTTTTTCTGTGTTCCTTCAGATTCATAAGGTTTATTTCATACAGAAACAGTGAGGTTAAAATATCAAAATCAGTCACTACTTTTGGTAATGGATCATTAGACAGATGAAGGCTTTATTAATCTTCTTTACATTCAAAGGATATTAATTTATTTAGGAAATATCTGTTATTTGATTATTCAAGCAAAATATTTGGGAGCAGTCTATGAAGACACAGCAATTAAAATGACTCATGATCTAATTAAACTACTTCCTATTTCATTTCACATAGTTATGACCTTCATAACTTCTCCAAGTGGGACATCTCCACCACTATTTCCATTTAAAACCAACCAAGAATTTGGGACATTTTTCATAATGGAACAGCTAAAGCAGATGTTGTCTATGTGATTTTTACCACCATCAGATCCATTAGTGTCACGCTTCTGGTATGGCTAGAGGCATTTGATGTAAAGTGGATGTTTTACAATAATTAGGGCAGCAGTAGAACAATATGTCTACTGTGGTCTTATAAAGACCCCCTTTCACTGGACAGTTATGTTGTATGCTTCACCGTGCCCACAGGGTTAAAAGTAGCTGGCTTCTCCCAGAAGACTAAATTTCTTAATAAGAAACTTCTTACAGATATTTTCAGTGTAAAAATTAAAAAAAAAAAAAAAAAGTTCTGTCAAATAATTTCTTGTTTAGTTTTTCAAATCCAGTAATTTTACCACACTTGGCAAAGTTAGAGGACTAATGTTTCAGAATGTTCATTTGCATTTTGCACATAACAGGATTTTGTTTATTTTGCATACCTCCTCTCATTCATGCCTTTGTTTTCGCCCCAGTTTCTTTTGCTACCGTTATTTTGCCTTCTATTAATTTGCAGGAATTCAAAGCCAAAATGTTACCTATCATGTGTTCTGGTGTCTGTGTATCATACAAGCATATATTCTTATATATGCACATTTCTTAGTCTTAATAAAAAAAGAACTTGAGCTTTTGGCTGGAAGCCACAGCACTGAAACATGCTTCTATAGAAGAGTGTAGGGCTGATTTATTTATTTACCTATTTATTTGTTCATTTTTCCTCCTAATGCTCTGGGCGACCATAGGGAGATTTCAGAATTCTCACACCAAAATTTTGGGATGTTCTTGGAGAATGTTTCCTGGAGTTATGATCAACTACCTTCATTTATTTCTGTGAGTTGACTCTATAGGAGTGTGTATTTTTCTTCTCTGTCAACACACCCATGTATCAAATATTTGCTCAAACTACAAAATTTCCACATCCTTCTCCTCACATCAACATACTGGGGACTTGTTTTACAGTCTTTCTTTCAAATTGCACAGTTTAAACATCAAGCTGCTGTGCCAGGCTATAATCTTACTTGCCATTATTTTTTTCCTAAAATGTAAGTTACTCCAGTGGTTTTTCTATTTTCTGTTTGCTAGAATGTCTTTATATTGAGTTATAGAGCCTTGTGATAAGGAGAACATTGATTGTTAATAATGCAGATGGAAGCACGTGAAGAAAGGTGTTTTTCTTGGCTTCATTTCTTTTTTTAAAACTGACATTAGAAAGATTTTTTGGAACTATGTCTAATTCCTGAGTGATGAAGAGGATACGGAAGATAAATTTTATTGTCATTTTTCTATAACCATAGAAAACACAAGGAGCTAGGAGAAACCTGTGGATCGAGTTAGGAACCTTCAATCCTGTCTGCTGATGTTGTATTACCTCAGCACAAACTTATGCTTTTTTCTTTGCTTGTTTCATTGTTCCTATTGATGACTCCCTGATCGTATGAGAATATCCATCACGAGGAACCTCAATAAGTTCCCACATCTTTCACTTCTGACAAGATTTGTCTTTTCCATGCACAGATCTTAAATGGGTGAAAAACCTAAGAGATTTTTTGGAAGTGATCTGACGTGAACTGACTTAAAACACTGCACTTCGCTGTGTTGCAGGTTGTGTCGATGTCTGAGGAGCTGTATATCAGCCTCTCTGTGATAGTGATGTAAATAAATACGTCTCTCAGGTTCAGAGGAGAGCTTACATATACACTGCTCTGGTCTTGTCCCTTCAGGATATTCTGCACCTTTCTCTTCACTGACATTTCGGTTGCAGACTTGCATATTGCAAGGCTTGCAAAGACAAGGAGATGCACAGCTCAGATATGAATTCCTCTCTCCTGAAAGGAGCTGAGTGCTTAAGGGAGTTGTGAAGCACTCACTTTTTATTTTGAAGTCTGTGCGTACAATTTGCTGTGTTTTGGAATAGCAAAGATGTTAAATCTGGGTTTGTAATATCTAAAAGGCTTTGTAATTAATGCTCAATGATATAATTCATCAAAACAGTTTGAAAGCAAGATAAAATCAAACACGCTATGACGAAGCAGTGTTTCTAGATGAGTTATTGCATGCTCCTAGTTTCGTAAGCTTTTAAAATGGAGCTGGGGGATCACTTCCAAAATTAAGGTTTTCAAACAAACCTGTACTACTCTGCTTTTCACTGCTGCGTACTGGAAGTTGATCTTGATTATACTGCTGCTATAATATAGAATTGTTCTAGGAATTGAATGTTGACTTCGTGTCCTGTGTAAGATATTTCTGTACCTCTGTGCCTGTTTTATTGTAGTAACTGAAAGGCTGGCTGGCTGTTGTAAATACTTTCCTCTGCTCCTCTATTCAGAATCATCTTGTCTTCCTGCCATGTCAGATGGTAAGATTACAGTACCCGGCTATCACTGAATGAAAGGTATTCAAACAAGTTGCAGACAATCACCAAACAGAGGAACAATGAAATATCTGTTCCTGGGGTGGGAGCGAAGAGATTCATCCTCTTGCTTTTGTCAGCTTGTAGAAGACGCTAAGCTCTTGCAATTCCATTTTTCACTTTTCTCCTTTGTCACTAATCTTTCAAGTATAGCAAGAATAAAGATTTCTAGAGAGTTCATCTACTGACCCCGTCATCTGAAGAGTGACAAACAAATCTTTTGAGTTTAATGTATTCAGTTTTGGATATGAAAAAGAATCATATGGAAGACCTTTCTAATGCTGATAATACAGCAGCTTCAGTACATTTTCTTTCAAGGATTTGTAAGAAATGAGGTTAAACTGAGAATGGGTTCTTTTTTAAGAAACTTTTTATATTCTTTTTTTGCCATTGGTTTAAGTGGAAACACATGAATTATAGTTAACGTTAGAACTGTTGTACAAATTTCATGATGTTAGTAAATGAAAATAAGTTCAGTGAATGAAATATATTTGTAAAGTTTTGAAATGCTTTAAAATTGTTAATTTTCTAGTATCTCAAAATGTCTTTTTATGACTGTCCAGCTGAGCTAAAACATAGGCAATGGATCCGTTAGTAGCACTTCATCAGAACTTTTTCAGAACGAACCTAATTGGAAAAAAGAAACACTTGACTGTTTTAAACAGAACACTTTCTTTTTCTGAGCAGTTTGTGGGCTTCCTCATTGCAGTCATATATTGCCTAAATAGATTGTCTAATGTATCACTGAACTTACTCTAATTAACTGTCTTAATCTTGCATTTAGCAAGCCTTATTGACGGAGAGAATAATCACCATGTGCAATTCAGTGCCATTGGAGTTGCTCCCAGCAACTTCAGAGTAACCCAAGAGATGCTTTTCTTTTTCCCCCTAAAGGAGCCATATATGACTTAATGCATATAACTATGGGCTTGGAACCCTCTGGGAAGCTCCAAGACATCTTTAATGTGTGGGCATACCTTATTCTGTCTCCGAGCGGAGGGGCAGGATGTGGTTCCAAGGCCCAAGAGGCACTTGATACTCCTGTGCATCTGTAATCTGTTAATCTTACAAACATTATCTATTTTCTTGCTTGGTCAGCTTAGTTTTTAATGTATTTTAGCGTTACAACGCCTCCACGTGTTGGTGTGTTACTTCCTCTCAGCAGTAGGGAATGGAGGCACAAAGAGGGAGCCCATGAGCTGAAGGCAGGTCCCTGTGTAGTGTGTGCAGTTCTTGGGGTTCAGTGTAAGAAGACAGCTTGCTGATCAGCAGGGTGCGTAGCCCTCCAGAAGCCATTAGGAAGTACTGTACAGGGTGTGTGTAAAACCACACCTCAGGGCGTGTGAGTGGGAGGGGAGGAGCAGTCCCAGCTTTGAAGTCTCATCCAGAAAGCAGGTTACCCAGGTTTAGGATCCTCCTTTGCCTAAGGGGATCCAAACCCTCTTCTCCCACCTCCTTCTGCAGCACCTTAATCTCTGTGCTATGGGGCTGCTCTTGGGTGGCTGTGATCTCCTCCCTTCTCACCCTTCCTGCTGAAGCTGTGCCCACACAAGGTCCTCACAAAAGCATCCTGACCTTTCCCTTCTTCTGGACCTTCAGTAAACATCAAAAGCAATCTTGTGAACCCGTTTCTTGATGTAGGCTGAGTATAAATAAAGGGAATGGTGGTTGAAGTTGGCCTGGGCAAGGATGGGTGGGTTACCAACTTGTGGCTAAGGGCATAGTGTGATGTCTCAGAATGTACACAGATTTTAGGAAAAAATACTGCTTATTAGCAGGGGCCTTTCAAGATTTTTTTTCTTTTTTTTTGTCTTGGAAAGAATGTGAAACAAATGGAACTTCTTGTCTGAGGTCTCAAACTAATAAACATTTCTTTGGAATCATCCATGCAAAGCCTTTTGACTCTAGCCATATTTATGTATATATGGATGTGGCTTTGATTAATCTGTCTTCCTCATTTTTCCAGTGAAACTCTACAATCTAGGGCTAATTAATGCCAGTATGAGAAATAAATGACATCTAGGACTTTGTTGTTGTGATAAAGTCAGTATATGTCTGAATGCATAATACTTTGGATGGAACAGCAGAAGAAAATTGATGCCAGTGCAATTTGCTAAGCCATAACATTTCACTCTGCATTTATACATAGTTACAGATTTTCTGGCTGATATTATGCATCTATTAAGCTTTTCATCTGAAAATAAGTTGCACACAAACTGATTTATTTGAACTTGCCTATGTCCTGACAAATTTTGGATTGCAACTTTTTAAGAAATAAAAGGAAATGTAGTTTGGACATCTGATCTTAATGATAGATCAGCTCAATTCTATTTTGTTCATATTGAAATAATTAAATATACAAAAGATACATAATTTGGGAGATGACTTCCTTCTCTACCATCCTGTTAAAAACAGAAGTTAGCAGTTAATTATAGAATACTCTGATTTGTATTGGCAGGATCTATGTATTTTTCATACAAGTTGCATCAAATTCACTACTGGGCCTCTCAACATGTATCCCAGACTTTTCCCTTAGATTGTAGAGATACAGAGTAACACAATGAATTGCTTAATAAAAGGAGTTGTCAGACATCAAGCTTTTCTGGCAGTTACTTCTCTCATCCCCTTAAGAACTTCTGTATAAAACTCAGTGGTATTTTGCATAGTCCTATGAGCACAGACTGTATTCATGACCAGAACTTATAGATGCAAATGTTCAAGATGAAAACAGGTTTTAATTATAAGATCAAAGTGTGTCTGGTCTAGAGCAACTTACATAGCTTCTATGCAAGTTTACTGTTGTGTGCATCTCCCCTAATGGTCCAAGACCAATTTCCTACATATTGGTAGGGAATTCGTAGACAGATGAAAGGCAACGCATGTTTTTACAGAAAAAAAAAGTGGAGAGGCTTTTCTTTCTGCAGAAGCTGAGATTTTTTTTTTTTGATGCTTTCAAGTAGGGGAAATGGATTTAAAGTTTTCTTGAACTGCTAAGCAGTTTCAAGGCTAGGATAGTCTAGAAGATTGCAACCCACACAATCAGCTTGTGTATCCACCTATTTTTTTCCAAAACTGCTTTTCATGGATTGCAAAATTTTATGCCCCAAAGATAACAATTCAAGCTGCTAGCTGAAGGAAGGAAGCCAGCTGCAGCCTCCAGGATATATCCTGCTACTGGCCACTTTTATTTATGCAACAGAATGTCTAATATTAAGCCACTGTGTCAAAACTGAACTAGGTTAGAAGTGCAGACTGGTTTTGTGGACTATAAATTCTACCTCAGATATGTCATAGTGGTTGGCTTGGAGTAGTGCTTTAGACATTGCTTTTGTTCTTTTTTTGAGGAGAATCTTTGAGTTAAGTATCACCGCTGTATTATGATAATCTACCACGATTTATCATATGAAAGAAAGCTTTGTAATTTTTCTGTATTTGAGTTTAAAAAAAAAAAAGAAAGAAAGAAAAAAAAACCACTTATTTTGGCTAATATCATCATCTGAACACCTGGAATCATTAGAAGATTCAATAGAACTCCTAAGCTTTATTTTTTTTCCAAGGTAGTGTATGTGAGAAATGCTCACCAAGACTCAGTGTATCATTTTTTTGTGGTTTCCTGTGGATTTTTTCTCAGCCCTTGTAGGAACTAAGTTGAGACTAAGTTGCAGATAGTACTACTTTGGGACTCAGTTCAGTTTTACCAGTTAGTGCCTGGTAAATCTTTCAGTCCTGCAGTTCTGCTCTGGGATGAACAGCGAGAAGAGTGGAACAAAAAAGCATCTGGATGAATAATTAACATGCTTTCATAAATGTGAAATCTTCTAGGGAGTGTCCCTATTCAGAAGAACAAATATTAGTCCCATTTGTTGCTTATGGGGCTTGTTGCATTGCACCATGCTATTCAAAGGCCTTGAGTTCCACAAGGTGAGTGCAGTTGCGTAGAGAAGTTGCAGCCATGTGAAAGCAGCAAACATGACTGATGGCATGGGCACTGGATGAGTGGATTGAGTTATTAAGAATAGATTCTATCTTATAACAATTCTCACAACTGCTAAAACACAACTAAACTGCCTGCAATACAGTGGGAGATATATAGAGATTTTGTTGGCCTAATAAGAGCCCTTACCAAGACATTGCCTTTGTAAGAAAGGAATGATGTGTTAAACTTATATCTAGAACTATAAGTCACATCATCTGCTGATGGAAAATCTAAGTATTGCTTTAATGACCTGGAATGACTTAGAAACGTGTTAGCTGAAGAGAAAATTTTCTCCTAGGAGATGTCTTCAGGCATTAATTTTCCTTATTGGATGACTGTTATATGCCATTTTTTATTTCAGTGTTTAATTTCTGCCTTTAAAGACACTTTCATTGGAAATTTAACACTTAGCCATTTTATTCTGTTAAAATCCAGTGTATTTCAAACATGCTCTGGAGTGAAATATATTATATACTGCTTCAGGAAATTTAATATTTGATACGATGGAAACACTTGTACTCAATTGAGAAGTGAAACAAATTTTAGAGAAATATGCTGGTAATACTTACCCAGCCCTTCATCTTGCTCTCTCTGCCAGAAGATTCATGAAATCTGTAGTATTTATAGTTTTCCTGGACTAGGTAGTGCAAGCTCATTAAAAAAGATATGCTCCTGTGAACGTGATATGAATGTTTGATGTATGTTGGTTCTAGTGTCTAACAGGTGAGAACATCTTACAGAGAAATAGGTTGAGCAGTTCAGTTGCATCGTTCTGCATAGCTGAGCAAAAAGCCACGTACAGAAGCAGAACACGAGTCTGTGTGGCTATTCTGTGCTTCATTTTGTCTTCTGAACTGAAATAAGATGTGAGGAAAAGGATAACTGTCATGCTAAGGATGCTCATGTTGAAATGGTTAGCCTATTCAACTGCTCTGTGCTAGAAGACGAAGCAGAGTTCTTGTGCAAACTGTGTTGGGTATCGGCCAGCAGCAGCTCTTGTTAGAAAAGTCAGGACTGTTTTCAAGCACTGGAACCATTAGCTGATGAGTTGCCTTGTAAGGAAGGAATATCTTGAAGAATATGAACACTGTTGCTGCAGATCCAATCAATGTAGAGTTTCTTCTCTGTGTTCCTTTCCGTGACTGCAGTCTCTCAGTTCCACAGGAAGAGCAATGGATGCTGCAGCTACTGGCTACTTCTGCTTTGCCACAGGTCTTGTTGCTACTAAAACCTGTTTCTTCCTCACCGCTGTCTTCAGAGTAATAAGTCTTCTGCTTACTCCCCAGAAAAAAAGGTTATTTCTCCATTCAACTTCTGGTTCTTCTCTCAGCCAGAGGGGATGAAACAGTCTGGATCTGGGCATGTCTGCAGTACAGTTTTGCCTTGAGTTAATTGTTTGCTGTTCAACAAGGCTAGTCTGGACAGTCCCTGAATGCTTGGTTTAAGGCTATAAATGTTTGTAGTTCACGATGATGTAGAATTTTCTGTGTTTACAAATTTGACTAGATTTTTATAAAGCAATATGCTGCAATATGGTCTTGCGTCTTTTACCTTACCAACAAAATTTTGGTTACTTTTTCTTCTTTTCCTGTGAAACAGTGACTGGTCTAAGATGGACTTTTTTTTCCCCTAGCAATTCTATTTTTGGCTAGAAGGCCAACTGTAATGACTGAAAAAATTGGAAGTTTGTATCAATACCCTGCTATACACAAATCAAAATGGTTTTCTTTCCTATCTGTCTATTTATGGATGTGAAATCAATATTGAGGCTTTTTGTAAACACTTGTTTTCATTTGATTTTGCTCCAAACCCATCATGAAACTGTCAGTGTAATGTTACTTAGGAATTTGTGTGTGTGTCTCTTTTCTCCCTTAAATGCAGTGTAAGAAAGTCAGGACAAATATGATGATAGAGGAAAGAAGGCCATACTACATGGCATAGTTATACAGTCAGATTACCTTTTAAGTTTGCTCACTGCATGGCTGAGGCTTTTCTTGCAGATATGAACATGATTTAATGGGATTTACCATAAAGTTGATGGAGTTATGTGTTCTAGTTTCTGGGCTGAGTAAGTTTATAGCAGAAAATAATAACTGTCCAATCATTATCCACTCACTTAGCATCTAAAGTATGAACCTTAGTATGAACCCCCAGAACCCTGGGGTCTTGTTCACCTGTTCCAGATGAACAGATCTGCTTGTATTGCTGCAGCAGTTCTGGTCCCAGTGCTGAAGAAGAGTCCATGATGCTGTTTGCAGTCAGCAAAACTCTTGCAGTCCTGAGTGAAAGATTGCAGCGCTGTTTTTTTTTTCTCCTAACCAAAGGCACTGATAGGTTTTCAGAACTCTTACACGCTGAATGCATTTGGGCATTCAGACGCAGTGCATTTGAATATATCTCATTGTCAGCATCCTGATGGAGCTCATGCCTTTCATTGTGGCAGCTCTTGACTTGGATTTCCTTCTGTGAAAGTAAATTGGATGTGGGAGTACTACTTAGAAAGAGAGCAGAAGCCAGGATATTGTGTTTTTTGTTTTTTGGGTTTTTTTTCCCTTGCCTGCAAATTTAACATGAGCTGAGCATCACTTAGGTCAAGTAGTTGGATCTGCAGAAACTTAGGCTTTCACAGTAAATCTTTGATTCTCTTTCTCAGTTACTCTGTGAGGCTGATCAGATCTGGCACTGAAATTTGTATGCTCAGCAAGTAGAATACTGCAATGTTACAAATGTGAGCGTTAAAAATACCACTTTGGTGGGACAGTGCTGTCTCAATTCATTTTCTAGCTATACGTTACTATGATGCTGGAAACCTGGGCTTGGGGAAGATTCTGAATATTTGTTTGTGCTTACTCCATACATTAATAAGAACTGCACATAATCCTTTAGAACTGTAAGAAAGCCACCAGTGACAATTCCAGACAGGGTTAGTTGTATGAAATTGCAGAAACTCGTGATGAAAAAGTTTTCCCCTGGTCTAGAACAATACAATTCTCCCATCACTGGCATACAACTCTAGGTATCAAACGCATAGCATTTGAATTACGTAGCAGGGCTACAGTTTTCAAAAAGTCTTAAGTCATTTCTGGCTGTTTTGGCATGTGATTTTCAAAAGCAACAACTTTTTGGAAGATAGGCCTCACTGGAGACCAACTATACTTTAACCTGTACCTCTTCTGAAAGTGGGACTTGGGATCCCAAACTGAGAACTGGGTTTGATGCCTTACCCACACCCTCTCTCCCCTCAGCAAATCTTGCAAAGGAAGGCCCTGCAAGCATAATCAGGGGTGGAGAAGATGTTTGATTTTAAGTCAATGGCTGTCAGTCCTGCCAGACAGGTTGGCTTTTACTAATCCTTTTTCAGAAATGGGGCCAAGCTTAGACATGATACTCAAAATGGTGTGGTGTTTGCTTAGCATCAAGAAAGATGTTTGAACACAGTCACTTGGGGACTACTGTTCCATTATTTTTTTGAAATGAGTAATTGCTTCAGAGTGGGGGGTACAAAGGATAATGCTATTTGTTGAAAAGAAAATTGGGCAAGGGTGTTCCCAAGTAACAAATGAGCAACAGACTTCTCAAACAATACTGGAAAATATCTTGTATGCTTAAATTTATTTGTGGATAGACTCCAGTTCTGAATGTATGACACTCACAAATGTCATGGAAATTTTAACATTTCTACCTTGGGCTGGAATATTAACCCTTGTTACTCATGGTGGATCTTGCAATAGATTGTTCAGCTGCACTTCATACCCAAAGGGATTTTTTTCTTTAAACAAAGAAAGAGGTAAAAAAAAAACAGTGTTGACCCATGGTAGTGTACAAAATGTGTTCTCAATTTTTGAATGCTGAATGCAGTTCGAATATTAAGCTTTTGCACTTGCACGTGTTAAGGCTCGTTTTTTTCTGGTGAGCATAATAATAGATTATTTAATTAAAAGTCATTTAAACTGAGGACTGATTACATGCTGCTTACAAACATTCCACACTGAAATTAACTTAATTTTTCTCCATAGTAATTTGAATTTGTGCTTGTCCCTCATTGACATACTTTTTCATCTACTGATGTCTAAATAGTATTCATACTTTAAATACGGGATCAAGAACAAAAATCAACCCCAGTCATCTTGTATATAATTGAGTAGTACGTGGGCATGAGTTCTGAATTTCTGCAAACACTATATTAATGGGGATAATTTGTTGGGAATGGGCATATTTTTTGAAGCCCCTTTCTTCAGTTTGAAGTATATGTTTAATATACAAGTTTATTTTTTCTAGAGAAGTCTTGATTACTTGTCAACTTTAAAACAAAAGATATAAATAAGGAATTGAGTTTGGTATTTCCATTCTTGTCTAAGATCCTGTTTTGTTTGTTAGATATTTGAATGAAAAAATCTCTGGTTAACTACATCTTATGTATCATAGCTACTTTCCCACACACAAGCTTTTGGTAAGGGACCAGACTCTTGGAACTTAAGTACTAATCACTGTGGCTACCTAGACAACAGAACTAGCCATAATGTTCATTTGTGTTACATAATAACTATGCCTTTAGTCTAGACAGATCAAAAGATATAGGATAAAAGGGTTGGAGTTGTTCTTTTTGCACCTAGTATGAGACGCAACCTTAGGACTGAATATTTGTGTAACAAAGCAATGTCATGACAATGCAGATCTCCATGGCAGTGTCCTTAGATAACTTAAAAATATCAATTTGTTGTTGTTGGGCTTTTTGTTGTTGTTGTTTGTTTTTGTTTTTTTAAGTAAAGCTGGGAACCTCAGGAATGAGCTCAGTATAAATATTCAGACTAGCAATAGTCTGAAGAAAATAATTATGAGGTCCCATAGCTATTGATACTGATTCTGATACTCCTATGCAGTTGAAATTACTATGTAGGGGTGATGGAAAGAGAGAAGCTTTCATGTTGGCAGCCACAACCCAGACAGAACAGCAATAGCTGAAGACCTCATCAGAGAAGAAGCCAAGCAGGCTTCTGAGCGCTACCTGCTCACTGCATGAATCACACTGCCAGAGCAGCTCTTTGTGAAGTGTTTTGCTTTTGCTGGATTGGTAAATTGAAGTACAACAGACTTATCTGAACTTTCCCAACCAGCTCTGTTGTCTCTTACAAATGTTTCTCATCACGTGAAAATGGATTCACTGTTCATTATGAGGTACAGTGATTTGGCTGCAATAATACCCCAGTGTTCTGATCTCACCGCAATCACAGAAATGCCAAGGTTGGAAAAGACTTACAAGATCATCCAGTCCAACCATCCACCTAACACCGATAGTTCTCACTAAACCATATCCCTCAACACAAAATCCAAACTTTCCTTGAACACCTCCAGGGTTGGTGAATCCACCACCTCTCTGGGCACCCATTCCAGTGCCTGACCACTCTTTCAGAAAAGTAGTATTTCCTAACCTCCAGCCTAAATTTCCCCTGGTACAGCTTGAAGCCATTCCCTCTACTCCTATCACCAGTTACACGAGAGAAGAGGCCAACCCCCAGCTCACTACAACCTCCCTTCAGGTTTGATTATAGAGAGCAGTAAGGTCTCCCCTGAGCCTCCTCTTCTCCAGACTGAACAATCCCAGCTCCTTCAGCTGCTCCTCATAAGG
This sequence comes from Chrysolophus pictus, assembly GCA_037305975.1. Classification (NCBI taxonomy): domain Eukaryota; kingdom Metazoa; phylum Chordata; class Aves; order Galliformes; family Phasianidae; genus Chrysolophus; species Chrysolophus pictus. Next base: position 7,767,819 of record CM074580.1, read on the forward strand.
CCTGTGCTCCAGATCCCTCATCAGCTTTGTTGCCCTTCTTCTAAGAAGACCTGCTCCAGGGTTTCAATGTCTTTCTTGCAGCGGGGAGCCCAAAACTGGACACAGTACTCGAGGTGTGGCCTCACCAGAGCTGAGTACAGGAGGACAATCACTTCTCTGTTCCTGCTGGCAGCACTGTTTCTGATGCAAGCCAGAATGCCATTGGCCTTCTTGGCCACCTGGGCATACTGCTGGTTCATATTCAGCTGAGCATCAATCAATACCCCCAGGTCCATTTCCCCTCCATAGTCTCCCAGCCACTCCCTCCCAAGCCTGTGGTGTTGCCTGGGGTTGTTGTGGCCAAAGTGCAGGACCTGGTATTTGGTCTTGTTGAACCTCATCCCATTGGCCTCAGCCCAGTGATCCAGCCTGTCCAGATCCCTCTGTAGGGCCTCACTACCCCCAGGCAGATCGACACTTCCAGCCAACTTGGTGCCCTCTGCAAACCTACTGAGGGTGCACTTGATGCCCTCATCCAGGTCATCAATAAAGATATTGAAGAGGACAGGCCCCAGCACCGACCCCTGGGGAACACTACTCATGACCAGAGCGTTCTGCTAGGTATCTCAAATGTTAGAACAAAATTCTGTTTGTGTTTCCATCAGGCTACTGAAAGTGTGTAGATGTCAACAGAAATAACAGCAAAGTTTGGATCTTCACGGTCAAGAACTCAGAGAACTCAGAATCACAGAATGGCTGGAATGTGCCTTAAAAACTGTCCAGTTCCAATTCCTCTGCTGTAGGCAGAGTTGCTGCCCTCTAGGTCAGGCTTTCCAGGGCCTCATCCAACCTGGTTTTGAGCGTCTACAGGGATGGGGCATCCACAGCTTCTCTGGGCAACAAGTATCAGTGCCTCACCACTTTCTGAGTGAAAAAAATTTCCTCCTAATATCTAATCTACATTTCCTCTTCCTTAGCTTAAAATCCTTCCCCGCTGTCCTATTTCTATCAGACTGTGTAAAAAGTTGGTCCCCCTCTTGCTTATAAGCTCCTTTTGTAGCCCCCCAGTGCTTAATGAGGTCACCCTGGAACCTTCTCTTCTTCGGACTGAACAAGGCCATTCTGCCTTGGAGGAGAATGGGGGAGCTGCTTCAGCTCTGATTGCCTTTATGGTGTCCTCAGGGCCCATTCCAACGGCTCCACGTCTTCCTTGTGCTGGGGGGCAAGGCATAGATGTAATACTCCAACTGGAACTTTACAAGGGCAGAGCAGAGGACAATCATCTCTCTTGCCCTGCTGGCCACCTCTCTTTTGCTGCAGCCCAGGGTACGGTTGGCCTTTCAGTCTGCAAGCTCATAGTGTTGGTTTGCATCAAGCTTTCCATCCTCCAGAATCCCTGTCTTTCTCTAACTTCACTCATGTACGTGGCAATGTGTAACAAATAGAAAACATTAGTATGTGGAGAGAAAGGCAGGTGTTAGAGCTAAGGCCTTAAGTTCAACATGAGCACAATTTTTTATTAAAGGAGTTCCAAAACTTATAGGTTTGGTAAGTACACACTGCCAGTGATGTAGAATGAATGGAAAATCCATTCAAGGATAGATTTTTTTCTCCTTGTTTTTTCTCCTTGTTGCAAAAATAACATATCAAGGAGATGGGAATTAAATATGTTTGTAGAAATGCGGCTATTTATGCTATTGATGTTCAAATGAGCCAAAAATTTTCCTCAAACCATAAATTCTCAGCATACAAAATAGTAGGCTTGAGACTGTTGTGAAACATGGTTATGAAATGTAGCTGTCTAGTACAGTGCTTTCCTGGTGCTCTTTGACCTCCTGTATTTCTTTAGTAGCTTGAATAAGTCTCCACATGCTAGCTGCTATACTTCTGTGGCAGTAAGGGGTGGAGATGTATTTATACCTTGTTTTTTGTCTGTACCACAACACAGGCTGGAAGTGTGGGTCTAGCAGAGAGGAAAATAGGCTGGCAACCAGCAGAGTTGTCTTCTTCTCTGTATTTATTTATTTGCTGTGCAAATAAGTCAAGTCAATGCAGCTCCTATGCTGTCTGTCTGTTTCATAATTTCTTCAAAGCAGGGACTGTCTTGTCCTGTATATTTTAAAAACAGTTAATGTAATAAGATTCTATCTTCCTGGGTCCTATTGTTATATAAATGCCAATAAGAATGAGGTTTAACTCTGGATGAAAACATTGCACAAATTAATCACTGGGTTAAGAAAGTACATCATCTTGTCTTCTCTCATATAGAGATGACAATATCTTGGGCCAGAGTAGAGTTTGTATAAGCTGTTTATCTATTTGTCTTTGATCTAGGAAAAAAAAATCTCTCTTCTTGAGTTGTTGGGATTTCTTTTATTTATAAGACTCATGTAAAGGAAACGTGGCTGGAGTGACAGGGACTTAGCATATTTGAGATGAAAGCATGTGGCAGGTGACTTCTGGACTGGTGGGTACCTTTCACTCTTAATATTTGAAAAGGTGGAACTCAATCACTAATGGAAAAGTGGTTTTCCGTTTTTTTCTGCTTTTTCTTCCTTGCTGGAAGAAAAGAAAAACATTGGAAAACTTGTGGGGGAAGAATTGGAAGGAGAGAGCAGTGAGAGAATTGAAATGTATGCTCTGTAAAGGTAAACTATTCCTTTAGGCATACTACAGGTATAGGAGTTGGTGATTATGGAAGTGGTTATGAAGGTGAAATGCAGAAAGGAGTGTATATGTGGGTCCAATTAACATTGTCAAAACATGGTAATTGTGTTCATTAACTAGAGTAAGTGAACTCCATGTGAATCACTTCAGTGACACATGACAAAAGACTTTAAACAACTGAAATTTAAATCTGGCTCAGCTGGCTTGTTTTACATGAACTGGTTTGCAAAACAAACGTAGAAATGCCATTGCATATGCTTTGCAAGCTTGTTCATGTAAGCTGGAGTAATAGGTCTTAATCTGCTTTTTCAACCTACGTATTAGATTTAGTTCAATACTCTGTTTAGTTTGTGTCACTGTTTTGGGAAAAACATGTAGGTAAGCACTTAAAGCAATGACAGCAGCATCCAGATGAGAAGGCTTACTGTTCTAGGAAAAGGGTGCACTGGGGAGAAACCATGATAATATAAACATACCATCTAGGGAAATGTTCTTTATTCCAGATTTAGTAATTATAAGTTGGAAGGGAAAGAAAAAAATCAATGGGAGTGATATTTCCTCCTCAAGTACTCAGTCTGCTAACCTAGTGCAAATTCTGCACTTGCTGGGTTTTATAGCTGTTGAGAGAACCTCAGGAAAATCACAAGGTTTCCCCATTTACCTGGCTACAATGTCAATAAGCCATGAAAACTCTGTGGTATCAGTCCTTTAGAGGCTGCTGTTTGTTAGATGGCTGTGGTGAGATGTTTTGAAGCACAGATATATGTTGTATATCACAAACTCTTCAATTTTATCCCTTTGCTACAATGCAGTAGGTAATTCCTGCTGCCTGCTACATTCCCATTGTACAGATTTCTTGCTGGTTTTTGCCCTTTCTTTGTTCATTCCCTTCAGCTTCATTCTCTCCTGTTTCTCTTTCTCAGGCTCAGCTCCATCATCTTGTGGCATTGTTTTATTTTCTGCTCTCTTGTCCCCTTCCATCTCCAATACCTTGTGGCAGTACAGAGGCAGGAAGGTCTTTCACTCAATACTGGAGGAGAAAGGAAGAAGACAGGTGTTGTTTGCTGCCCTCGCTGGTTTGTAAATTTCTCTGAGCCTAAATGCCATCTTCTTACCCAAGCCTATCCCTGACAGATAGAAAGCAGGGAATGTTGTTATTAAAAATCCTACCCTGAGGTCGGTAAATATGTAGAAATGAATTCAAAGTGGTTGGATGATCAAGTTATTCTACTACACATTGGAACAAGAACTGTTTTCAAAATATGAATCATGTCTCTCAATTTCCAAAGCCACTTTTTATCTCTTCTCAAGATACGTCTATCAAGTAGAGCTTCAACGTGAGGCAGGAAAAAAAAAAACAGCAACTTATTAGTCTGCTCTGATTATTAAATGCGTAAACTAATAGCCTGATTACATGCAAAAAGTGTACTGTAAGAGATTAAAAGAAGAGGATTACATTAAATTGTAGCAGGGATTAAATATTTTTCCTAAAGGCTTTTAACACATTTTCCAAAGACGTGCTTATGAGTATGATTTCACTGATGGAAATTATTTCTTTTAGAGATAATAGACTAAATAACCAGGTAATTGAGACATGTTAAGTGTGGTGCTAGTAAGCCGATGATAGTATGTTACAGATATGCAAGAGCACCTTCTGTGAGTCACAGGTAATTTTTTTTATTTTTTTTTCTTCCCCTTCAGTAAATTCTATAAGATCCTAAGACTGACCTAGCAGAGTTGTATTTGGAGGTCACACTGCAGTGGTTTCAGTGAGCTGTTAAATGGGAAAGATTATTTAAAAGCATTTAGAACAAGGAAGAGCACACACTTGATTCAACATCAGGGAAACTGAGCCATGAAAGAGAAATTTTTTCAACATTTTCATTATAACAGTACCTAAAATGCCACAAGTAGACGAAGCTTCCTTCCAGCTTCCTTCCAGCTGGTGTACAATAGCATGATATGTACCTTCATCAAATGCTTGTGCTCCAAGAGAGTTAATCTTGGAATAACTACTGAAGTTATTCTTAAAGCTGGGAACAGGAACTGTTTTCTTACATCAGCTCTCCACAGTAGTGCTACCCCAGAAATAGGGTCTGAGGAGATGTGCCCCTTCCTCATGTGAGAACTGCTTGCCTCTCATATTAGGAGGAGGAGAAAACTCAGACAGTAGCTTGGAGATGCTTTTTCTTAATTAAAAAAAAAAAAAAGAAGGCAGCGAACAACAGTACAATGAAACAACTGGTAAGAGTGTGTCCTTAAACTATCATTACATAAAGAACTATAGAAATACTGCTGAGAGTGCACACATTATACTAAATAATGAGTTTTTGCCAAGGTATAAGAAGAAACTTCATATTTCTTAGCAAGTAGGATCCTACTACTAATCTGTGGAGTCCCATCAATTGCAAGGAGACTGCTCATGAAGTTCAGAGCAGATACTGATGAGCAGATGAGGACTAAGTTGGCAGGAAGAAGGAAAATTATTATTGGAGTGGAATCTATTTTTTGGGTAGCATCAGTAAGTTCCTGGACTGCTTTTGGAACAGAGAGGGGAGTTTTGACAAAACTTTCCAGAGAACAGAACTTTAAGTGTAAACAAACAGATGTGTAGGCAATGTGTAAAAAAGCCTGGAGAAATTAAATTTTAAGGATATGTTGAAATGCCTTGGTAGAATTAGCACTGTACACTAAGGAACTGGCAGCCAACTGTAGTGTTCTTTAGCATGTGAAGGTGTGTGAGAATCCACTTTGCATTAAGGGCTCTGCTCTGAGCCTTTTACACAAGTGATGTATTCAATTAAGCAAGCAGCATTTTAAAGAGAATATTATTTGACAATTTTGCTTGAAGATATTGGGCTGATTTGTATACAAAGCCCAATTTGAGTAAAATTTCCCTTTTTATTAAGCTTCCAAGCTCATTTAGCATTGTGAGTTTGTATAAAGGCAGCAACATCTGTGTAGACTCCCTGCACTTTGCAGTGCTCATTTCTTTAAACTTCATATGCCAGTTCAGGAGCAATAATATCAAGTGACTTCAAAGGACAACTGCTCCCAACAGTCTGCAATGGCTTATATTTCAACTCAGTAAGCAGCATAGCTCACCAGACCTGTTATTTCATTTCATGGCTTGTGCCACTCTTTTCATGTATTGAACCCTGGTCCCAGCTCATTGCAGACTAGCATAGAATTTACTGAGGGTGAAGATGAGGAGGGAAAGGGAGATAGATGTGTATGTCTCTCTGATTTTTTAAGTAAACCTGGAAGATATTTTTCATATAATCAGGCTTTAATATCCACTGCTTATTCGTTTTTCTTCTCTTACAGCTACTTAATTTCTTCCCCCATTATTTCGTGTTTTGAAACTAAGTTTGCAGGTTGTTTGGAAAAGGATCTGTCACTGTAGGTCAGCCAACCTCTAATTGACTGGCTATGTACACTTCAGAATGAATGCTGGTAATTAATAGGTCATTCATTTTGCATTTCAGTGGTGTTCATTACTGTAAACGTATCCCCATACACCCACACCTATTTAGAGCACCAAATGATATCCCCAGCAAAGTGGTTATTCAGACTGGCAGGTCTCTCACATGTGCTAAGGACTAGAAATACATTGAACTTGACATGGAGTCTTTGTTCTGATAACACTGCTCGATAGTGGATTTCTGAAACAATGTCAAGACTAGAAGGTGGGTTACTTAGCTCATTTCAGATTTAATATAGGTGAATGTGATTGATGTCAGTGAAGCTTTGACTCCAGCCTTCATCCTCCACTGGAAATCTTGTCTTCAGACTGAGCACAGGGCTGTATGTGCAGTCAGAACTAAGCATTAACCAGCATGCAAGCTAACAGAAGATGGTGCTTGTTGAAAGAGTTCCACTTTACCAAATGCCTTCAGTTTCTTATTTTTTTTCACCATACTGTGTCACTGGCACAAGTGTTTGTGTGACTGTACGTTGAGGCCCATCAGAGATTTCACCTGAGTTAAAGCCAATCAGTTTTTTTTAATTTGGTTCACCATCCAGTCCCACAAACTCTTTTATAGTCACAAAAGAAAATGGCATGTAGAGCCAGAAAAATGTGGGTAAGGAAAGGCAAACAGACAGAACTTGGGTAGCAGTGCTTGATTATATTTGCTTAAAGGATGCCTGAAACTTAACACCTGATTCTGGTCTGATTATGTCTCTCAAACAAAACTCCCTTTGATTTCTGTAGGATTGTCTGAGAAAGGCTGGCTGCCCTCTGTTCCTGCCTCTTGCTTGAGGAAACATAGGATACTGAATAGTGCAATGCAGTGCTTACCTATGCTAAACAGTTCGTGACACTCTTAGTTTTGTGGGGGTTTTTTCATTATTGTTCTATTTATATTTATCTTCTTGACTGGTCTTAAGATGAGAGAAAGATTAGACTGATCTTGGCTCCAGAAGATGGAGGTCTGGAGAGTGGAACAAAAATTACAAACCAGGTATTGCTCTGAGCTTTCACCTCTTTCTAAACAGTGCTGGAAAGCAGATTTCTGACCTGGTGTTGATCAAGGTTTTTTTTTTGTTTTTGTTTCTGCTGCTCTCACTTCCTTTCTCTCATAAATGGAAAAGAGATAAAAATCCTGCCCTTCTACCTGTGTTACAGAGTAATCTTTCCTAACCCCTGGCTACGTGCCAGGCTAAACCCAAACCCTGCAGCCAAATTCCCTGTCAAAGCCAATCATCCTGTGGCTTGTCTCTATTATCTAAGTAAAGATATACAAGTCCAGAGAGGATGGGAAGGGAGAATTACCTGATCCAATGCAAACAGAGACTTCCTTTTTTATGCTAATGTTTTAATAGTTGTTCCAGAGAGAGGAATTTGTGAAGATGTTTGAATTCAGCCTGTGCACAGGAACAAAATCTGATGCCATTGCACTTGCATTTGTAACTCTGTTTAATTAGTGTTCTCAACCCTGCCCTCATGGACCAGCAGATTGGCAGCACCATGAACCACCAGTCTCTGGGCTACTGAGAGTCAGAGCAGGCATTGCAAGCTTATCCTAACCAGCATGTCCCTCAGTGAGCTTGGAACCAGCATGTTTCTGTGCTGCTTAAGGCTTTTGGTAGTTGAGCATACGTAGGCAGACTTGTCTGTGCAGTTTTGGACTTCCTGGCTCCCGTCACCTTGCACTTTACAAAATACCTGGCACGTGTATTAATAGCACAATGACAGATGGCCTGTTGCAGCTTATTTCTCTAATATGCTTCTTTTTATTGCTTGGTGTGGCTAATGGGAGAACTTGCGTAAAGCAATTTCAAGTTTATTGCTTACATCAGTTGCTGCAGAAGCCATCAACAGATGCTTGCATCACCCACACATTACACCTGCACTGGTTAAAATACTGTGGTGTGGCACCACAATTCCCCACCCCCTGACTTATTCTTCAGCTCTACTCCCATATGTTTCTAATTGCAGAGCAAGGTAAAGTATCTAATCACAAATGCCAACATTTCCCAGTGCTACTTACACTACACCAGCAGTGACCAGACACAAGGAATGCATGCTCTGTTCTACCCTGAGGAGCCCTACAGGCACTGGTGAGCACACGATGCTGTCATGAGGCATCCTGGAGCCTCATGGTTGACTTGGTTCATCCTTCTTCTCACTTCACAGAAGGATAAATGACACCAAGAGACAACAGTAAACAAAATCCTAGACCTGATATTTTTTAATCACATTAAATTGGGAACACGCATTTAGTCTTATTAAGAATTTTATTCAGTCTAAAAATAGGTTTTTAAATATATTTCCAAGATTGACTAAAACATGAAAATTCTATGATCAGTGTTCAAAATAAGCTACAGTTTGCTATAACTGAGACCTATTCAGTGGAATATCATTTATCAGACTTATAGGGAATCTTACAGCATCACCAGATCCCCAGCAGCATTTCAGAGCACTTCTATGCCTGCCTAACTGCGGTGTGTTTTGCTGTCCAGCAGAATCCTACCTGTGAGAACACTGCTCAGGAGCAGGACCTGGACTTGGGGTGAGGAAGCTGTGAGGTTTTTTTTGAGGTTGATTTATCGTTTTTTATGCTTTCTTATCAGCAATTGAAAACTTTCATAAATAGCCTTAAATAAGTATCTCAGAAGCTTTAAGAAGTTCACGCTGTCGGTCAGGTCTGACTAAACATCCTCTGGTCTCTCACTGCTTAAACTGTCTCCCTAATTATTCCAAATCAGAGAAGTCCTGACATCTCATACTGTAAGAGCAGTCCATATATTTTTGGTAAGAGTTAAGCTGCAGAGAAAGATTTGGCAATTAAGTGAAATGCATGTTACAGCTGATGCTACATTTTTAATTTTTTCTATTGGAATAACTGAAAAGATTAAGCTGTAGTGCAGCTAGGGCTTGAGTCATGCTTTTATCATTGTAATCTCTCGGCCTGATACAAACTATGTTATTAAAAACAGTCGCTCAAGCTGATTCTGTACATTGTTTAAGTACAGCCAAGCTCCGCCAGGCAGCATTTAGCCTAGAACAAAACTGTGGTTTTGTGCTGTGTACATAGGGCTCTGCTAATTATTTTCAATCAGTGTCACAGTGATACTAATAGATTCCTTAACATGTCTTGAAAATAAAGCACTCCTATCTACACGTAAGGAGAAGCACTACGCAGAGCTGGTTAATACAGTTGTATTTTGCTTTAGCTTGCTCTTTCTGAAGAAGTGATTGATCGCCCCTTTACACTGCCAAAAGGAACTGCAGTATGCTCCCAAACCCTAGGCGTTAGGGGAGCCCAGCGTCAGCTTCGGTAGCGTGGGCACCTCTTTTCCTCGCTAGTTCTAAGCGATCAGCAGCTTTCGTGCCAGGGCTGTCCGCAGCGGAGCGGGGGTTGCTGGCACCCGGCAGCCCGAGCTCTCCGCCGTGCGCTGCCTTTGCAGCTCTGGGAAACCGTGCAGGGGCTGCGGGCTGCCCCGCGGCGTGGCGGGGGGCTTCGCTCGCGGCCAGCGCGCCTGCGATCTCCTGCGCTACGGTGCGGAGCGTCGGGAGCCGCGCAAGTAGAAGGCCCGGCACGAAAACCTTAAGAGCGAAGCAGGCGGCGGGATTTAAGGAACGAGCAAACCTAGACGTGAGCGAAACGCCAGCGCGCCGCGGCTTTCTCCTCCTAGGCCAAGAACGGCATGGAGCAGCGCGCCCGCTCTGTGCCTGCGGGGCGCCGCTTCCGACCCGTCCGCGCCCCGGCGCCGCAGCTCCAACCTCCGCACCGTCGGCCCCCCACCTGTCCCGCGGCCGGGCAGCGAGCGCGGCGCCGCGGGCGCTACACGAGGGACTCGCAGACGGGCACCGAGTCCGAGTCCTGGCTGTGCATGGAGCTCAGCCCCGTGTCCGAGTCCTCGTCGTTGTCGGCGCGGTCCTTGCGCAGCCCCGGATCCGGCCAACCGCCCCCCGCCGCCCCGCGCGGCTCCGCCGCCGCCTCCGCCACGTCCAGGGTGCCCAGCGTCTCCAGCAGCCGCTGCAGCTCCCGCTCGCGGGCCTCCCAAACCCGCTGCGTGCAGTCCAGGTCGCTTTTGACGGCCTCTAGGTCCGTGCTGAGCTTGAGGCCGATGTAGAGGCTGGTGCTCAGCTGCGTCTTGACCCGCTCGTGCTCCAGCTGCAGCTCGCCCTCGCCGCCGCCGCTCAGCTCGGTGGTGTGGCAGTCCGCCTCGGCCAGGCCGGGCCCCGCCGCCAGCTCCAGCTCGTCCCGCCGCCGCTTCATCCAGCGCTCGTTGAGCTCCTCTTGGATCTCGGCGGCCAGGTGCTCCAGCAGCTCTTCCTGCTGCGCCCGCTGCTCCTGCAGCTGCAGCACCTCCTCGCACTTCCTGGCGTAGTCGTCCTCGGGGCGGCCGGCGGCGGGCTGCGCCTCCCGTCCCGGCTCCTCGCCGCCGACGCCCACCAGGTAGGTGTCCTGCACGTAGTTGACGCCGTGCCGCTTCATGCGGTCCAGGTGGATCTTGGCCTCGTAGCGGTCGATCTCGCGGTCCAGCTCTCGCAGCCGCTGGATCTGCTGCCGGATGGTGTGGTCCTGCGAGAGCACCAGGTGCACCAGCGTCTCCATCCTCTCGGCCGAGGAGGCCTCCCGGGCCAGCGGCTGCTGCCGCTTCTTGTTGATCTTGGCCAGCTTGCGGAAGGCTTTCCGCACCACCCGCCGCTGCCGCTCCTGCGTGAGCGCCAGGCTGGCGCGGGCCGCCCCCAGGCCGTGGCCGGGCCGCTCCCTGCTCAGCACCACCCGCGCCTCGGCGCTGCGCGGACCCGCGTTGGGCAGCGAGGCCTCGCTGCGCACCAGCACGAAGCGCACGTTCTCCTGCTCGTCGCCCCACGCCACCCACAGCCGCAGGATCTTCGTCTTGTTGGGCAGGATGCGCTCGAACCCGCGCCACTTCTCCACGATGCAGTACGAGTGCGGCGGCCCCGACAGCATCCCGCCGCCGGGCTCGGGCGGCGCCGGCCGCTGCCGCCGGTGGTGGCTGTCCTCCAGCAGCACGCGCACCACGTCCGAGCAGGTGGTGCGCCGGGAAAGCCCCGAGATCAGCTTCTCTTCCTGGCAGATCCACACCGAGATCTTTCGCTCCTCGGGCTCCATCGGGGGCGGCGGCCGGCCGGCCGGGACCGCCGGCTCAGGGCTGGTCGTGCGGCCGCTCCGCGCGAGCGTTGGGCGGAGGCGCCGCGCCCGGCCGCAGCATGGCCGGGATGCCTCCCGCCCGCCTCCCCGCCCGTGCGCTCCGCCGGCCGCTCCACCCCTTCCTGCCCCGCGCCGCGCTCCGGTCCTCTCCGCTTCGCCCAGTGGGGCGGCCCCGCGCGGAGCACGGCGCGGTGTGGAGCCCGGCGCGGTGTGGAGCCCTCCGCCGTCCGCGCTGTGCCGGGGCGCCGCCGCCGCCGGGTTTTCCTCAGCCACCACGTGGGCGCCCCCGGCGGCTCACGCCCCGGCGGGCAGCGCCGCCCCGGCACCCGCGTACGGCTCCGCGGGCGCGGAGAGGGAAAGGTAGTGCGCCGTCGCCTTTTCTTCTGGTGCTCGGCCCTGCCTCTGCTGCGAACGAGCTGCGTCGAGGGATCTTCCAAACTGCCGAGGGACAGGAGCGAGTCCCGGAGCTTCAAAGCGAAAGCCAGAACTAGTGAGGAATTTCCAGTTTTAGTAAATCATCTGCCTGTAATTAGGAAATTCATGTTTGCAAAGCGCTTTGCAGATGAAATATGCAAAGGACGGGAATGTCTAAGTGTTATTAAAATACTAGCCGAGCCAGATTTTAATGGGAGCTTGCTGTGTGCTTTGATGGGAACAGGATCTGTCTCCGAGTGTGGATTAAAATGAGGAGATGTACAAAGTGCTCATAAAACACGGGGTTGTGGCACTGATTTCGTGTGGCGATGCATCGCAGGGACTGGCAGAGCTGTGTTTTTCTGTGTGTACAGAAGGCAGAATAATGGACAAAGGGAGAAAACTCTCTAGAACATGGAAAGTGATCTTTATGTGCTGGGGGATTTCAGAGCCAATAAACCATTCCCCCGTCAGTGGGATAGGATGAGTTACAGCAATCTGCCTTACAGATGAAACACTGCAGAGGGATTTGAAACAGTGCTGGCAGCCCAGCAGCTGCCTTCCTACCCCTGTGTATGAGCTCGAGCTGCTGCGCCAACTTCACTCCTGTTTGCCTGGAAGATGTGGTTCCAGGGAAGAGCCTGTGCTGTGCATCAGCTATGTAAGGCAGCTTGGTATGGTGATGGTTCTGCAGTGCAGGCTCCTGCCCAGTGAGGAAGTGGGCTGAGGGTTCCGGCATGCCTGCAGCTGAAGGTCATGCAGATCGTGTGCTGGCTGCTGACGTCCCTTTCCTGACTATTCCAGGTTAAAGAGTTCCATGGCCACTGTGTGTTGAATAAGGGCATGCGAGATAGGGGTGTCAGCACCAGGCTGAGTTTTGCTTCCTGATACCAGTCACCCTACAGTAAGGGTACAAATCCCTCTCCCATGATCAAGTTTGCTGCTGCTGATTTCAGGGGCTTCAGTGTGTCTGAGGTGCTGGATCTGTATGCTTTTGTTGTTTGCTGATGAAAGTCTATTCCTGAGGTGAACAGCCTTTTTGTCCTGTGTGTTGGTTGTGCCTGAAAGCATCCTTGGCTCCTGCTTGGCAGAAGGGATCATACCAACTTCAGGACAAACCCAAGAGCTCTCACTGCCCCAAAATGGGATGGGGTTGAGCAGGAAGGGGGTAAAAAAATGGGACTGTATGCCTTGGCTTTGCCTCTGAAAGGCTCAAGATGAAAAAAATGCAGGAGAATAGGAAAAGAAGAGCATTACTGCTCTCATCCAGCTGCTCTTCCTTGTTATCTGCTACAGTGATAGATGCTACGAGAGAAAGGGTTAACTAGGCAATAAGAAACTATCTGACTTCTTTAGCGGAGATTCCTTGCCTTACCCATTTCATTTTGATCTCTCTCATTTTATGTGTATTTCCTATGGGAATGTCTGTACCTGACAAAGAACAATAAAGGAAGGGCAGGGTGCAATGCAAAGACCCAACTTCTGCTCCCCACCGGTCAAGCTGCTCCAGCTTGTCTGACTGCCTGTATCTATCCGGCACCCAAGCCTGTCTTTGTGCCATGAAATTGGAAGGTGGTTGTTCCATCTTCCCCTGACCACAGCTCTGTGTGCAGAAAACTGGCTCTGCCTCCCTGGCAAAGCCCCTAGGGCAGCACTGCTGGAGATAGGATGAAGGTGTGGGCAATTTGGTTGGAGGCGATGAGATTAAGGAGGCAAACACTCGAGTTCAGTAGTATAAGCCTATCAGATGTGTATTTATAATCCGTGGTTAAAAGGTTGGCACTGGAAATTTGTGTTGTTAGATCTTAAATTTAACCCTCAGGAATTTTGTTTCAGTCTGCCTGCAGACTCAGGAAAACACCACCAAAGATTCCAAAGTTAGAGAGCTTAAACACATAAGCACCCTAAGCATTTAAGCACCCATCTGGAGATTTGGGCTGAATCCTGACAGGCGATGGAGCAGAGGTAGCCCTGTTTCCATCCTGGGATCTCTGAGTATCCTACAGGGAAGGGTACCATTGTTACCTCATTTTTACAGATAAGAATGCTCTGGTATAAAGGAGTCCAGTGCCTTGCCTAAGGTCATATAGCAAGGCAGCAGCAGTGTCATGAAGCACGCTGTGTTTCTTCACCCTGGTGACTTCAGTCACCAAACCTGACTGTCTAGAAGTGCTCTGCCTCCTTGCTTTCTTCCTCTCCCTTTAATTATTCAATTAGAAAGGTGGATGCAGAAGGTTCTGCGTTAGTTCCACAAACACAGACAGTGATAAAATGGAAGTGCAAGGTTAACAATATATTCTATCTCTGATGGGGTGATGGAAGGCAGTGGCATGCAGGCTTCTTCCAGCATCTCCTTCCTGGTGTATTCATCTCCTCCTTCAGCTGATGGTGCCTGCATGCTTGCAGGCCTCACTGGTGGGATCAGAAGAGAAGGGTAGCTGCTTGTCTCTGCTCTCAGCCTGTTACAGAGCAATAGTATATAATACCTAGGTCTTCCCTAATAAACATCACCAATTTAAAATGTAAAAGGTGATAAGCATGATCTTCTGTAATACAGATGCTACTTGTATAGTACTTTGAGGTGTGCATGTAAATTCCCATGACTTTTGCAATAAAACCAGCATCCCCTATTATAGGGCTGAATAGTGAGGTGTCTGTTTTGTTGTTGTTTGTGGAAGGTAGCTGAGTTGCCAGAATGAAATTGCAGCCCTGATATTTTCAATAAATAAAATGATGCAAGAACTGAATAGTTGCAACCTAAAAGAAAGAGATAAACATTTATTTCCTGCTTCCAAATTTTATACAGTAGGAAAGAGGAGGAGGTCTTAGAAAACTGTGTTTGAGACACAGAATTCACTTAATTTTGAAATTTAGGTGGAAAAAAAAGTAAAGATTTGGATTCCGGGTATTTTTTTCTTTTTCCACATAGAAGTTGCTTTTACTTTTTAGATCACTCTCAGGACAATTTACTTGTTTTTCCTGAGGTTACAGTTCAAAAGAATACAGCCTAAGTGTGATGAGTAAAGGCAGGCTGCAACTGGTAATCTATTGAGCCATCACTGTCTGGTGAAGTTACTCTTTGTTGTGATCCTGAGCAGCAACACTGCTTTCCTGGCTTCTCTTCCTGTGTTCTTGTTAATCCTATTTTGTGAGGTTTAGCTGCTGGTCACTTATATTTGTTGCTTCCTAATGTTTCTGTCTCAATAAATAGGAACATAATTTGCCCATTAGTAAAATCTCTAGCAGCCTGCTCATCTTTACAGCTGTGTAAGTAGTGAAAAGGACTACCTGGGCTTACAGACCACTTTCTCATGGATGCTTTCTTCTTTTGTTCCTCATTTTTCCTGAAAGTAAAAAGCTGAATAACCAAATCATATTGTGAATAACCAAATCAGCATGCATGAAATGAAGGGTTTGAACAACTCCCTCTATTAGCAGGAATATTCAGATTTCAGTCAAAACAGCTTGTAGCCTTAGACTTTCTTTTGAGAAGGGAAGCTTGTCAAAGTTACAGATGCAGCCGAACAACTTCAGATGTGACAGAAATCTGTTGGGTTTTGTTCAGGTTTGGTACTGAAGCCACTGATGGAACTGTTGGTTTTGGTAAAGATGACTTTTACAAGGAGTAGTGATCTCGCAGTCTGATTCTGTAAGCTATAAGCTCTATGAACTCTTGGTTGGCTTCTTTCAGCTTCTTTCATCGTGTGTGTACTTCCTTGCTTCTCAGCGCCCTGTATGCAACCAGTATAGTAAACACAACACACGGTAATTCTTTGCTTCACATTGCTAGCAGGACATGCTTGTGTGATCCCTTTGGGGAGACTGTGGTGCAGCCTGTTTGAATAATGGCTGCTGATGCTGAGTTATACCGCTTTGACAAGTTTATCCAACTTTTTGTTTTATGCACGCACACCCAAACTACAAAAGGGTATGTTGGGAGAAACTGTCTTCCAGTGAAATAAGTGGGGGCTGCACAGGTAAATCCCTCTGCAGCACTTTGAAAAATGCAGGTATGTGTGTAGGCTACCATTAAAGAAAATTAGAATGACGTATATTATATTACAGTACAGCCTGGAAGTCTCGATGTGCTAGATGTAATGTGAACGCATGGAAAGAGACCATCCCTGCCTTGAAGGCTTAACCAATGGCACACTGCAGATTAGGGGCACAGCAAAGATCAGAACCAGGAAAATACTGATTTCCAGCTTCTAATCTTTGAACCAAATCTTTACCAACTAGCTTTTACTTCTTTGTTGAGTCACGTGCCTGTGACTCTTAGGATGCAATGCAATCCCTTTCCCTTTAAACACTGAAGATGTTCTTTTCTTGCTGACTGCTATTTAGCATAAATGAAGAACAAAAATAATTGAAGAGAGCAGTTTTTTTTTTCTTACAATGTGCATAATAGATATATCTGAAGTTTGATTCTAAGTAGCTCAGTGAAATTGCACTGCACTAATGTACTTTGGGGAATACATGAGAAAGATCTGACTCAAGTAATGCTTACACCTTTCCTTCTCCAAATATGTTAAATGTATTTGAATACAGCTTTGCACTACTTTAATAGCTTAGTTGTAGCTTGAATACTTAGTCTTCATTGGTATTCATTGAATACTTAGCCTTCATAAGAATCAAGTGTTAGGTGTAGTGATATTCCTCACCATGCAAATAGGACAATTTTAATTATTTAGTGCATATATCTGATTTGTTTTTGTGTTAGTCAGTTCTCTCATCCCTTGAGAAAATGTCTCAGTCTTTCACAGTAATTGTTTTCTCAGTTTGGCCATTGAGCTCAAAATAGATGTACTTGGTCACTCATTATATTTAGCTTTATTAATCTTTTATAACCTTATGCATTGTCTTAGCTTTGTCAGGAAGGCTTTTAGATACTTCAGGGTGAAGCTATTGCTGATAAATATATATATTTTTGTAACTTGTGAATATCCATTCGAATATGCCTTTTCTTCTTTCTGAATATGTAAGCACCGTGGCCTCCATAACATAGATGATGTATTTCCCATAGAGACACAAGAGGACTCTTTTTGCAAGCCGGGTTTATACGCATGAAAGAGACCTGAACTTTCTGCCCTTAATGGGGTGATGGTGAGTGAAAGGATTTGGTGGTTTTTTTCTGTGCAGGACAGGTAGAGGAGCTGCTTTCTGGTGGGGTTAATGACAAAGCTGACAGATCTTGCTGGGAGTTGACCCTAGAGCACTGATACGTTGTTTAGGCATGGAGCAAACATCCATCTGTGCTGGCAATGTAATATGGTTCCTCCACACAACTACATGAAGAAAGAGTCTCCAGATCAACCTTGGCATTGAATGTTGGCAAGCAGTGTGAATCGCATGTGCGCACAGGTATACCGGATGCATGACATTTCTGTAGGGCAGTTCTTCCACGTACAAAGAGAGGGTTTGAATTTAATTATATATTGTTTGAGCTGGAGAACAGTTAGGGACGTACATTCCCATCTGTGACGGCGCAGCGCGCTGTCTCATTCGACTACGCTACAAATGGAAATTGCATACAAATAGAATATACATCCAAATGGAATATATATATAATTTGTATATATATTGTACATAAATTACATACAAATGGAATATACAGACAAATGGAAATACACTACGCTTGGAAATTTGTAAGAACCAGGAGGTTTTTGTGCAAATATAGGCATTGTCTGTGTATTGTATCTGGAACTCTTTGAAGTTCAGATGAAGTGATGTCATTTTCTCCAGCAAAACGTATTGCAAGGAGCTGATTAGAAGTATCAGAAACCACTCTGAAATGAGTGATGATGAAGTCAGGATGTATTATCACAGTAGGACATTTTGGTAGATTAGTATGTGGGCATGGGGATGCTCCACGTTGGAACGAACAGAACTTCCAATGTTTCCAGAGTTCCCACAAATTCTTTGATTTTGAGGTCTGTCCTAAAAGTGTACTTAACAGATAATCTGTTTTTCCTGTTCTGTTTGTAAAGTCAGTGGTTAATTTCAGCTTTTATAGCATAGATCTATATTCAGATAGGGGGTTAACTATGCAGCTATGAATCTATATGTGAGAAGTATAATTTATTTTTCAAATAGAATGAAATTCTTACTGAACTAAGACTGTGATGCTATTATATTCTCCAACCTTAGCTATGATCTCTCTAACCCTTTGCAGAAAACATTTCCAAAGCCTTCCTTCTGACCTCCTGCTTTTTACCTCAATGCATTTTTATCCTTGATCCATTTTAAAACATTTTTCTGTTCTACTCTGTGTAGATTATAATAATACTAGCCTAGCTCAAGCCATGCCTGTGTGAGAAGTTCAAGTGAATAAATTAAGTTCATAGATGAATAAGCAAGCAGGTTTTACAAATCATTTCTACAAAATGTAATGAAAAAAGACAGAGAGAGAATATGAAGCTGGCTGGCTACAGTCTATGTATATTTGCACGGACCCTGATCCTATTCTGACCTTAATAGTGGCAGCTGGATGAGGTCCAGAGGTCTCTTTAGAAAGCAAGATTATTTCAATGGTGCTGTTCTACTGCTTGAGCAAATATGTCCGGGATGACTTCCATGGTCAGAAAATAAAGTGAGGGGCAATTTTAGTTCAGCTGCTGGAGAAACTCAAGTGCTATTTTGTCTTAGTTTCAGCTGGGACAGAATTGTTTTCTTCAGAGCAACTGGTATGATGCTATGTTTTGGTTCTAGGAGAAAAACAGTGTTTATAACACACTGATAGTTGCTGCTAAACTTTGTTGTATGGAGCTGAGGTCATTCGCAGCAAAGGGCCCAAGGATCTGGGAGGGAACAGAATTAGGACAGCCGACTTAAAGTGGCCAAAGGGAAATTCCATACCATGATATCAAGCAGAAGGAAAGTGGTGGGAATTCATCTTCTTCTCTCTTCCTCTGCTCAGAGCACTAGCTGCACATCTGTCAGGGGGCTGCGAGGAATTCCTTGTACATCACTTGTTATATACATATATATGTCATAATTATTATCCTGTTCTTTTCCTCTATCTTAGTAAATAGTTTTATCTCAACCCACAAGTTCTACTTTGTTGTTGCTGGTTTTTTTATTCTCTTCCCCATCCCACTGGGAAGGGAGGAAGTGAGCGAATGACTGTGTGCTGCTCAGTCTTCTGCTGGGTTAAACCACAAGTCATTTTGGCACCCAACAAGAGGCTCAAAGGGTTGAGATAACAGCAGATCTGACTGGACCGTGTTAGCACATGGTGTTGTGGTGCTGGACAATTCAATTTTTTCCCTGTTTATGGAGCTATTGGAGATTTTTCTCATGGAACTACATTATGTAGCACCTTGCTTGCTGCTTTTTTTCCCTGCTGTGTTGTTTGTCATCTCTGGGGATGTGATTAAGGTTTTTATTTTGCTATGCTGTGTGGCCTTGGTTAACAGTATGATAAAATTGGCAGCTGAGAAGCTGCTAAATGGCTGCTGCAGTTTAACCCAGCAGGTGGCTCAGCACCATGACATACCAAACCAAAGCATCGTACCAGACGCTCTGAAGAAAACAATTCCATCTCAGCTGAAAACTAACACAATAAAATGAGATGCAATTTTAGTTCAGCTAATGGAGAAACTGAAGTTACACAATGCAATGTGAGAAAGGAACCTGGGCTAAAGTAATGTGGAAAAGCCCTGGAATAGGGTGAATGCAGCATGGAAATAGGGTGCATTCTTTTCTGAGGCATGACTTTCCTGAGAGTGCTAGTATGATGGTGGGATCTAAGAAACATTCAGGACAGCCCAGCACAGGCCTCAAAACTAATCATGTAGGAAACAGTTGGATTGTTTAGCACTTGTTACATACGTATAAAAAATGTTTTACTTCATCCTTTGACTTAGTGTGATGGTACATTCCTTAGCTAAGCCGTGAAAATTAGTGATGCTAACAATGGAAAGGCAACAGCAAAGGCAATGGGAGGAAAATAAGAAAAATTCAGGTGAAGGTCAAGAAAGTTACTAGGATCTGGCAGCTTCTGGAAGTTTGTCTTAAAGGAAGTGGCAGCAACATTGATAAGAACAAGAATTGACACAGGACTGTAAAATACTTTGAGGGATCCTGGCAGAAATAGGGACTGTATCTGGAGCCTGCCTCTCTCTAGAAGCAACCAGATTTTTTGGAAGGCCTAAATCCTCATGTACCTTTGCAGGTATTATTACATGCAACAAGTGAAAAGACTGATTATTAACGTGCCTGTGCTTCTGTATAATGCTGGGCTTTTCACACAAGAGAATTTTCAGGTTAGCTTACAAATTGACATCTACATAAAAAGTGAGATTGTATCTGCTTCATTTACTCGTCACTCAGGAAAGAATGATATTCCATCCATCATCAGCTACTTGTGCTTCAGTGGGCTGCTTCATTGCAATTCTCTTGTTGAAAAGAGCCTCCCATCCTACCCTTTACTTCACAAACAATCCTCTGGGAGTCTCATGGGGCTTCTGGGGTGGGTGTAAGTTCTGCTGGAAGTTGATGACTCTGGATGCCTTGCATGCACTTGTAATGCGTGCTTGTAAAGTCACTTGTCAAAGTGTTGACAGTTTAGTAGGAAAAAGAAACATCATCAGGGCATGTTTCCAGTGTTTTTTGTTGATTGATCTTTAATGATTGAAGTCATTGTTTTTAAATGACTTAATATTTACAAACTGTTGTGATGGAGCATAAATACCTCTAGTAAGGTCTTAGGACTTATGTATCAATTAGTTCATGTGGTGGTAAGTAAAGCTCATTTTGGGAAGGGGGGGGAGTTTATGTAGAAAACAAGTTAATCTGTTACATCTGTTAGGAATATTCATCACAAATCAGATTTTGGTAGCTGTCAGTTAATGTCTCAAAGCTGTGCTGACTTGCATTAACCTAAGATTTGGTCCGATCATCTTTTTGAAGCTGTTTTATGTACAGTTCCTTATTGTAATTCATGGCAACCTTTGAATCCTATATTTCCTTGTTTTAACAAGGAAACTTAATGTGGTTTAATTTATCTTGATAAAATGGGTTTTTCATTCTAGACTTTGTCAACTACTTGTTTTTAAGTAGAGGGCACCATAAACTGATACTTTTTGAAATGAAGATATTCTTATCTATGGTTTTTAAATCCTACATTGTTATGACAAGTTATCTATTCTTTTCAGTCATTTACTCTTCTTCATTTACACTTCATCTCTATCTTATTTGTACCAGCATCAGTCATTGTTTCAGATGTTTTTCCCTAACACAGACTTGAGGAAGGAAGGACAGACTTTGAGAATGTAGCTGTGGGATTTTTCTCCATTCATCTCATAGTTTTATCACTCTGGACACCATAAGATCTGTTTTTCTGTAGGAACTTGCCAATATCCAATGTATTCATCACAGGTTTATCAAGTAGATTAACTAGTCCATGCTTTGGGTTTCCAGGCTCTTCACAACCTTTTTGGCTCTGCTCTGTGTGGTTGAGTACCACTGAACCACTCTTGGTCTGGACTTTGAAAGATGCTACATAAAAATAACAAAGTAAATGAATCAACTGAAAAAGGAAAAACTGAACCAAAAAATGGTTGAAGGTTATGGATTTTCAGTTCTTAAAAAAAAAAGGAAAAAAAAAACCTGAGAGAGAGAAAAACAGAACAGGAAAGAAAGCCTCACAAATTTGCTAGAAACCCTAATGCTACTAGCATGGAAAGTGTCAGGAGTGAAAAATTCCTGGACAATTTCCTTCTGAATGAGTGAATCTTGACTCAGAAAGATACTGGTTGCTGTCATCAGCTTCGAGGGGATCTGGAGATGGCACAGTTCTCCAATCTTGATAGCCTTGGAGAAGTTCAGGTCACATTTTTCCCTCTTGCTTACTCATATTGCAGCCCAGGTAGTGGTATGAAGCCTCTTAGCTAAAAGTTGAAAGGAAGCTGAAATCCTGCATAAAAATGTTTGGTGATGAGGTTCTGAAAATACACCAGTCTAAATCCTAAAGCAGAGCCTACCTGCAGCTCTGGTGTAACACAATGGTTGATAGAAATGTGTGATAGGAATGTCTACACAGCTGTCTATAATGACTGTTGTATGCAAGTTACTGGCTTTTATGCAAGGGTATTTCTATGCAGATTTTTAAACTAAGGATTGGAATATTTGACTGCAGAATTTGTTAAGTGATTTCCCCAAACTTTCTGTTTTCTTCATTTGTACAGCTAACTGTGGTTTCCAAATGGTGAAGACTTCCAAGTAAATGCAGTTGTAGAAAAGTCACCCTTGGGATAGGTGCTATCAGACTGTCTACAGTTACTGTATAGGTACATGGAAATGTTAGAACTTGGAATAGCTAAATCTATGGTGAGGAAAGAGAGCAATTACAATTCTGCTTTACAAAGGGAGAACAAAGATGCAGAAATGGACCAGGAAATTTTTAAAATGTATTGGCTGTGGACTCTGAGTCTCACTTTTGCCTTTGAAAGCTGGCCTTCAAACGATGGACTTGTCTGAGTTGGGAGATGTTGAGCTGGCAGCCCCAGAACAGGGCACAGCAGTTTAGTTTTGTGTACTGAAGTCCAGCATCTGCTGCTCCCTTCACTGCACCTCTGCTGGCTATGACAAGCTGCTGGGGACCAACAGAAGAGAAGACAGTGACTCCTGCAGCTATTCTTATGGGGCACATTATCATTTGGTGGCCTGTTTCTGTAGCATCTTTCCATAGTTGGTGCACTACAGTTGTCCAAAAGGCAGCCAGGTGTGGCTGGCTATGTTGGAACCCCGAGTTTGTTTGATGAGCAGAGAGGGTGGTGTGAGCAGGGTGAATGTAGATGTGTAATGGAACTGCCTCGGATTGTCAGTAGCATTACTTGGCGTCTGCCTTTCTTTTCCTTTTCAATCAGTACAGTAGAAAATTCTTTTGAAGGGAGATAATTTTACAAAGTGCTGAGTTCAATGTTCCAGAGCCTTTGGCATTCAGCAAGAGACTTGCAGGCTTTTAATCTATCTCCTGTGTTCTTATATTAAAGGAAATGTTTTCAAAGTGATTTGAGTGAGTTACTTGTGTGAAACCTGTTAACAAATAATAGGATATATGAGTGTAACAGTTACTTATCTTTCAAAGTTTGCCTTGGGAGCAGAAAAGATTTCTCACTGCTAGAAATACTTTTTTTTTTTTTCCCTTTAAAAAAAAAAAAAGAAAGAAAGAAAAAAGAAGAGAGAGGCTCTTGTATGTAATTTTTCATTCCTGTCTGTCCTCTGCTGGCTTTAATCATGCAAACCTCCTACCCAGGTCAAGGGGAGCTGTGGCTGATTTACAGGCTACAGGAAGTGGAAAGTTGATGTAGATTTAGTGCTGACTGCCTCTGTAGGACTGAGAGACACAGTGGGGGCAAGAAGTGAATTTCAAACCCAGGAACCTCCTCAATCATTTCTGCTTTGCCAAAGTTTGCACACTTCAGAGAGAGTAAGAGAAAAAAACTTGTAGCTGTGTGTTTGGGCTGATGAGTGCTCCCATTTCTCATTGGTTTGGACGGTGCTAAAAAGTCAAGCTAAGAAGTATGTCATAAGTATGTACATACAATGCTGCTTCTTTTTTGTTGTAAAGAGGTGAGATTTCATCCACATTTTATGTCTGTGGAAAACAGACAGAATTGTAGTTATGACAAAATTGTAAAGCAATTTGCTACATAGTTGTAAAGATTCTAACAGTGGAGCTTTGGTTCAGGGATGGCTTATAAATTCTCATTTCTTTCCATAGAAACATAGAATGGCCTGGGTTGAAAAGGACCACAATGATCATCTAGTTCCAACCCTCTGCTATGTGCAGGGTCGCCAACCAGCAGACCAGGCTGCCCAGAGCCACATCCAGCCTGGCCTTGAATGCCTGCAGGGATGGGGCATCCACAGCCTCCTTGGGCAACCTGTTCCAGTGTGTCACCACCTTTTGTGTGAAAAACTTTCTCCTAATATCTAAGCTAAACCTCCCCTGTCTTTAGTTTAAAACCATTCCCCCTTGTCCTATCCCCTTTTCCTTGCCTCATCTAAACAGATGTTGAAAGCCATGGTGGGTAGAGCCTGCCTTGTTCCTGCCACATCGGTTAGTGATAACTGGGTTCTCAAGCACACTAAAGCATGCCTTTCTTTCATTTAGATTTCTATCTTCGTTATGCTCCTTTCTCAGTGTCTTTTGCTGTTGGTGTGAACACACATTGCATGTACCTTTTCTTCAAATTTATCTCAGGTATGAGGACAGCGTGGTTCTTGTGTGTGCTTTAAAAACAATATGCTCACATTCCTCTGCTTTTAAATCACAAGACAAGTGGAAGGCATGCATGTCGTACTTGGAGCAACTATATGGTGAGGTTTGAAATGGTCTGGCAGAAGTTAGAAAAGTTTCTGAGGAAACGTGGTCTCATGCAGAGAGCTTTACTAGGCAGAGTTGCCCAAGCCCAAAGGACTTACCAACCCATGTTCTGTAGTCAAGGTTCACAATGCATCGCTGAAAGCTTCAGCTATGCTCAGCAAGAAGTCTCATCTTACACAGAAGCAGTCCAAGCAGCTTCATGGACTTCTTCGCATCAGCAGCAACAGGTCCGTTGTACAATGCTATCTACCCATCTGGTGCGTTGTGGTGAAGTCTTTCACAGAGGATTAGCCGCTTTGTCTGAACGAACAGCTGCAGACAAGCAGTACGTTCTTGCCATGTGAGGCAGCAGCTCCCAGCTCCCGCGTTCCGCGGTGTCCCAGGAGAGCTGCCGCTCCGGGGCTCCCGCCGGTCTCTGGCGCCCTCTGGCGGCGCACGGCGCTCTGCTCTCGGATCTCATCCGCAGCAAATCCCTGTGGATCAGAGGTCCGTAGTGCGGGATGAAGTGAATTATCCCTTGATTTCACTTGTGGAAGTACTAAAGAAGTGAATCCAATTCATTTCTCATCTAGAAAAAATTGCCTTGCATTTTGATCTGAGGATGATACATTTGGTTGTGGAATAGTTTGATGGCAAGCTGATTGTCATTTAGCAGTGTCACATTTAAATGGAAAACATCTCTTGAAAACAGTGAATTTTGTATTTAAAATAAAGGATGCAATCAAATGCTTTGATACACTTCCTAGTTTTCTCTCCAGCATCTGTGGGCATTTTCTGTGCACTGAAACTGAGCTTTGCACTTCTTACAGCTCAAGATAGTTAAAGGAAGTAATTTTACTCTTCTAATCAGATCTCTGATTTCTGAAGGTGACTTGATAATTTTACTGTATTAGCCATTAAAATCCTTCATGTCAGAGGCTGGTAAGAGCCAGCTTGCATTCAACACTCCCTTTGGAAAGGAGGAATGCCTAACGGGATGTATCAGATGGGCCAAGAGTGCAGAAAGTTAATTTCTCTGGAAGATTTGGACTTAGTGGTTTCCGCATTAGCAGCCTCCAATTCTTTGATTTTCTTCTCATCATACCCAGCCTTAAACATTGAATGTAATAACTTATTAATGCCAGAGATGGACTCTAGCTATGGTAGCAATCTGCAGCTGTGAGTTCAGAATGTGTAGGAGGGCTGTTATTCATACTTCTTTGACATCTAATGTAGGGGCAGGGTTTTTGTTGTTGTTGTTTGTTTGTTTGTTTTAATAGCTTCAAGATCTGTGGAGTTCTTTATAAATGACATTAAAAAGAACTTGTACAAGGGCTGCTCCAAAAGTGATGCCTCCTATTTTATTATATTGACCCACAACATCAGAATCGGATGTTGATGGTATGGCAGTAGCAGAGGTTGGACCTTCCCACCAATATCCCATTACATGTTGTTGCCGTGTGACAGATGGCAGCAGAGGGGCAGTCTGACAAAGTGATGTCTGACATGGAAGGGTGGAGGAAGAAAAGGTGTGTCACTGAATTCCTGCATGTCAAAAAAATGGCACCCATTGATACTCGTTGATGCTTGTTGAACATTTCTGGAGACCAAACAGTGAATGTGAGCACAGTGAAAGTTGGACTGCATGGGCTTTCGTTTCAATGAAAACAAATAGCAGGCATTACTTTCTGAGCAACCTACGTACAATTTGTCCTTGATAGTGTATGTGTGTTAGAGATAACAAATATCTAATGCTCTTAGGAGCGTTTAATGGAGAAATAGAAAAATCATTCTGCTCCAGAGCAGGTGAGGTTTTCCACCATTCCTTACTCCTTTTTCAAATCAAATGCAGCTTTCTAAATAGACCCATTTAGAGTCTTAGCTCAGAATTTGTCGTGTAACCAGATCTGCTCTGAATTATCAACCGACTTTCTGTCTGCAGCCAGGGACTCGTGCTCCAGTTTCCCTCCCAGATACTTCCAAATCCTTACATTTCTCTTTCATATTCATTCTCTGTGATTTAGCTTAGTTGTTTAGGCACACAGACTTTCATCTACCTCCAAATCCAGGTGATTTTGTGGTAGTATATAACTTTTGTCAGTGGACTTGCAGTCAAATAAAATTAGCTTCTTGTATTTCATATGTTGTTGTGGAGAAACACAGTTTTGTTGCAGCCATTTAGGCTTAGCGCTCCAGCTGCCCAGGGAGTTCTTGGTCCTTTAACTGGCCCTTGCACTGTTTTGCTTTTTGTGCTAGCAACATCATCATACTGGTTTTTCTATTCATTTTATTTAGTTTTCCTATGTGAAACAGGCTCTAGCAGTGCCTGTGGCACTCCGCTAGGCTCTTTCACCTCCTCGAACACTTTGCTGCTGATCACTGTCTTTCATTTATATAAAGCCAGCCAATTTTCCGTCTAGTAACTGCTTATGTGTGAGGCAGTCTGAGCTGAAATACAACAGGGAGTGCTGTAGTAAACACCTTAATAAAATCTGCAGTGCACAAGCCTGTTGCACTCTGTATCCACTAATTTTGCAACTCTGTTAGAAGTGAAGCTTCTACGACAAGATTCCTTCAGAAATGTGCAGTGTTCATCGGGCAGAGCTGCTTTCATTTATTTATTTATTCCCCTAAGTTAGTTGTTATCTTTGGGTCTGAATTTTTGTTGATTTTTGCAGGTGTCTGAATGCAGTTATTACAGGTGCTATACTTGCCTTATGGCTCTGCAGTGCATCCTAGAGTGCAGGTAATTTCTTTAGTAGTATTTCAATGAGATTTAGAGTGCTGCTATTCAGGGCTATGGGAACTTTTAGGAGCAGACATTTATGTGATATCAGAATTTCATCCTCTGATGCACAGGTGTTCATTTCCTCTGCATTTCACAGTGTGTTTGGCCTGGAAAAGCTTTGTATTTGAGGCATAACTCCCATGCTGTTGTGCCCATGATCTTATCAGCAGTTCTCATTCACTGCTTTTGTTGGTTATTCTGTTAGCTCTTTCACAACTGTCTCACAAATGATCAGATGTAGGCAAAACAAGCATCCCTACTGTTATTTCTTGATCCCCACAGCCTGTGAGCATAAATTATTTAATGGTGTTTAAGCTCAAGTACTACTTTTCATCTCAAAGTTTTGTATAAACATCAACTAATTTATTTATTTTACTGGTAAGCAATGTAATTTTCTCCTATTCCCAGCCCATTTTCCCCTGCACCCCTGCACACACAAGCCAATCTCTAGACCTCTCATTAGAACCAGAGAAACAAAGCAGACAAAATATTTGCATCACAGGTTTACAGAACCGATCACCAAAAAAAGCCACCCACCTTTTTTCAAGGCAAAAAGGTTACAAGACCGAGCGCAAGCTGTGCTATCTCAGTGTCACTAGAGAGAAGGCTAATGAGCACAGCCCTCAGGGGCAGAACCTCTCCTTTAATGCCAAAGAAGCAGAATTTTCAGCATGTGTTTTGGAAGTTACAGGTACCATGAAGAAGTAACAGAACTAACCAATGCTATGGCCTCCAGGTGCTTGCCTGCTGTGTTTGGTCTCAGGATAGTGCTTGTCCCTGGGCTCTCACCAAATACAGACATCGTGCTGGTAAGAACAGCAGTGTACAGAAAGTAGCAGGGTATTAAGAATTGTATAATGCTATGCAGTGTGTACCTACATATTTTTATCATGCAACATATATTTGATCACACTGAGTAAATTACACACTGGAAAGTACAATTAAATTAAGCTTTATTTTACATAAAAAGTCTTAATGCAGTGAAATGTTAACTTGAGAATTAAATTCTGCCTACTTGTAGGCAACTATAATTCCATGCAAGAGAATGGCTCAGCTTCTCTTAAGGAACCTGCAATTTTATCAGAATTGAATTGATGCCACTGCATATCACCATAGAACTCCCTTTACTGTTTACTTTTTGTTTGTTGTGTTTGGAAGCAGATACATTTCCACATTAAACTCATATAACAATAACTTCTCCTTTCTTCAAAAAAAGACTTTTTTTTTTTTTCCCATGAAAGAGAATATTCTCTCCTAGAAGAAAAATATTTCATATGTAATTGCGCTGACAGCATACTTTATCAGAGCTTTTTTTCTGCCTCTTGCTCTCTCTGCACTCTATAAGATGCCGTCACCAGTAAGGTGTCATAACTAGGGATGTCTGTGATGCATCTGCTTCCCTGCACTGTGGGTGGGAGGCTGCACTGTGGGCAGTGTAAATCACCTGGGGAGTGCAGGTTAGGGAAGTGGATAGGAGTACAGATGCTGTAAGATTGGACAAATATTCCTAATTGCAGTATTTCAGGATATGGTTTTTTTCCCCACCAAACCAAAAGATCTAACTTTTTCATGGTGCCAACGTTAGCCTTAAATAAAATAGTCTTCAACTAGCTCTGTATAAAAAACCCTTCTAAAATCCTGATTTTCACGTCCAGTAACGCAGTGATATTTTTGCATGACCCTTCCTACATATGAAGAACCATTTGGGACTTTGAAATGCAAACAGCCAGCTGCCATATTATCACCTGTGTGAGGCCAGAGGTGTAACTGGGTGTCAAGACTGAAATAAATAGTACGGCCTCCCTCCTCACCTGCCCTGCAGCGTCCATGTGTTTGACAGTAGGGGATTTTTTGTCACCTAAACAGCAGGACAGCAGTGATCGATGTCTTCCCATGACCAGTCTTCCCATGCTCAGCACTTCTGTAGCATCCAGAGTAGGGCTGGGGCCAAGAGCCTTGCAGAAGGGAGGTGGGAATTTGTCCCTTCAGCAGTTTCTCAAGAGAAAGGTGATCCTTTTTCCCCTTCATTCAGTGAAAGACGTGAAAGAGCCTGTGCAGATTTTGCCCGCTAGGACTGTTCAGAAATAAGTTGGGTTGCATGAGCAGCAGAAGTGGGCTGTTACTAAGCCTGCTCTTTGTTGCTGAGCTCCTTCTTGTAATTGCCCTCATGGCAATTAAAGGGGCCCTGAATCAGGTGGCGTCCTTGACCTTCATCCAAGCAGCTTCTGCTCTGCTCTCTCTCCACTGTCCTCACAGCTTCACACCAGCTCCTCTTTTCCACCAGCATTGACTGCGGAGCTGATAGACTTGCCAGGTTCTTGGAAGCATCACGTTTTTTCCCTCTTCTCTTTGAAATATAAACAATGTGATAGAGACCTGATCTCTGTGGTAGTCTTACTGGTGTCACAGTTCAAGTGAGAAATCAAACCAGCGGGATCAATCCAGTTGGGCAGTCCTGAATAAATCAGGAAAGAGATTAGCTAGCAGGAAAATTGCATGAGGATAAAGGAGGGATTAAAGAGACACTCCTCAGAAGTGAATATTGAGGGTTTTTTTGTTTTGTTTTTTTTTCCTGGTCAGAGGTACCAGGAGGTGAGTATTTCAAGAAATTAATGGTTTGGTTGCTTTGTTCAGGTTTGGCATGGTTTGGATTTTATTTTTTTATTATTATTATTATTTTTTAAGCAAAAAAAACAGTAATGGCAACTGAAAATTTGGAGACTTGCTTTGTGTACATCTGAAAAACATAGTGTGATTAGGAAAGGATAATTCTAAACCAGAATGAAAAAGGCCATGTTCATACATTAGGTCAGAATGGGCAATTCTAACTGTAGAGTACAGCTTCCCATGAAAAGGAGAAAAATATGTCCTGTTTGACATTTCAGGTCAGATTTAGGATTTCTCATTGTAGTAAGAGAATGCAAATTATACAGGATGTCTGGCAAACTATACAGCGGGTCATACTCTCCTAATAAACTGAACATCCAATGTGTGGAAATATATTTGTCATACTCACTACTTCATGCTATCACTTATCATCACCAGCACGGAAAAAAAAAAATAGCTCTGCATCACACACATTAAGCAAGAACTCCTTCTGACACATTCTTTACTTTTAATTCCAGGAATAGAGTAGTGACTATCTAATAAATTCTTTCAACGCCCCCACTTGACAAACAGGAATTGGTTCCATTTAAGAAACAAAGACAGTGATGTAAACAGGCAGGCTACAGCACGTCAGAGGATGGCATCCCCTGAAAACCTGCAGCATTTCAGGGTTAGAAACTCTTTTAATTAACCCTTCTCTGCCCAGTCAGCTTACGGAGGGGCCAAGGTACTTGATCATGAGGATCAAATGTAAGGAATTATCTGTACCTAAGCATACACATCAAATTGAGATGCTTAAATGTGTTGCTGGAAAGATATGAGTGGGCAGTGGTGGGAGCAGCCCCAGAACTGTGCAGCACTGAACACAGTGTAGCACAGAGCTTTGATGGTATCTCGGTAGGCTTTCTGATTGATTCCTGTGTGCATAAACTGTGGGAGGACAGAGAGACCTCAGGCATCCGGAGTGTTCAGTAAAGTAAATTTTTAGCTTCTTTTTTTTTCTGTTAACTTTACAAGTATCTGTACGTGGGTGGTGGGAAGTTTTCATGACTTCTTAACTCCTCTGCATACATTTGGTCAGCACAGGAAAAAAAGGTGGAGAACTTTTGTCCAAAAGAAAACCAAAACCAAAAATCAACTAACTAATCTTGGGGTGGTGCCTTCATCAAGTCCTGAAGTAATGAAGGGACTCGGTGAGTTCCCCTCCCAGGTACATCCAAGGCTTTTCACAGCCTCCACTGCATCAAAAATATTACTGGAGGCGGCAGGGAGAACTCTCAGTTCTCGTACTTGGACTGAACAGCCTCCAAAGAGATTTCAGAGGATGACAGCTAAGAAGCCAAACTTTGAATCTAAATGCAGACATTTACCACACAGCTCCTGCTGACTGCGGACTCTGGAATTTGGCATTGCTGCCTTGGGCTCTCCAGGATTTCAACAGATGTAGTGCATCGATTTAATGCTTAAAAGGGGACCCTGCTGTGACTTCCACAGCTCGTTTCATCGCTCTAGAAATCAAGCAGTAACATAAAAACAATACCAGCAATTTTCTGTTTTAAACAACATCCAGTATTTACAGAATTGGGATTAAAATAAAAAGTCTTCAAGACTTTTGGCATTCCCCTGTCCTCCATCTGGAGATCATTGCTTTTTCCATACTCTCCCCCTTTTTGTCTATTTCTGAATTTTCTGTGTTTTCCTTATAACTTGGAAATGTCTTCAATTAGCACTTTTTTCTTTTTTTTTTAACCAGAGACACCTTAACTGAGCTTGTGTTGTTTGAACCCTAACAATTTGGAGCTACTAAAAAAGGCTTACCTCACTTACATGACAGTGCAGTGGTTGTGCATTGAGCGCTCAATGATCACTGCATTGTACAGTAGTTGGATGCAATAAGACACAGAGCCCAGAAGATCATTTCTGTGTTAACATCCATCCTTTTGTTTATACATTCTTGGGACGTGATACTTTACTAGGTATTCTCAGTCTGTGTGTGGTATGGATGGAGGTCATCATGCTTTTGGAAACACTTCCAGATACTTAAAAATGCAAAGGTTTTCTAAATCTTTTACCAGTTTATTTCAGAAGGAATTTTCAGGAAAAAAAAAAATCAAGGTTCCTTTACCTCTACCACTGGATATTGGCATGGTTGCATCTCCAAAGGAAAACTGTAGGGCCAGAAAAGAAAGGAAGATAGGGATGTGTACTACCATCTCTGTTGAGCATGACTGAATTACACGAGGTGTTTGGCTTGCAAAAGGGCTAAAGAATGGGGATAAGATTAAAAAACAACAAGTAAAACATCACACCTACATGGAGTAGAGAATTGAAGCAGTAAACATTATCTGCTATTTCTTACAGTTTGAGAAATACATGTGGCAAATATGAAAGAAAAGACACCGTTTCGTACACAAAGTAGTTACACTGTTGGCATAAATGCCATAGGAGGTTGTTGATGCCAAAAAATGACCTGGATTCAGATTAGTCCCTGTCATGGAAGTAAGCTCCTTTAAAATTATAAGGCACAGACATTGCTGTCTCTGGTTCAGGAAATTGCTAGCCTGTACATTTCTGAAAGCTGAAAGAGTCTGCCAGCAAAATGTTATATATTTCTAACATTCTTGTGTTCTTCCACCTGCCATTCACCATCGTTAAGGTGGTGCTTAACGATGCTGAGCTTAACTGAGCTGCACACTGCTGTGAAGTCCAGCAGTTCTTATGTTCCTAGTCTAAAAATGAATTTCCACCAACTTCTTTTCTCTCTGTTTCCCACAGTTTTACCACTCTTCAGTTTTTTCATCTATATGTCGCTGTGTTTTTTGTCACCTTTACCACCCTGCTGTATCTCCAATCTTTTTCTGTCTTCTATTGAGATTATGTGCCCCCCCAATAGATCTTATATCTAGAAGCCTAAAAAAGACTTAGAAAAGAGATTAGCAGTTTGACACCTGTTTACATTTTCTGGAGTTTCTAGTGATTTGGGAGCCTAAAAATAATGTGCTTTAAAAAGCCTTTTTTGAGCATTTACTCCTTGGGGAAATAAATAAATAAATAAAATTAAAAAAAAAAAAATTGTTTCAAGAGTCTTAATCTGATTGCCAAAGATCTGAACCATGCAAGTATTTGTTGTTGCTACTGTTCTTGTACAAGTGCTTTTTCATTTTTATGCCTTTAGCTGAGGGGTGATTTTTAAGAAGTGAGGTGTTGTAACTGCAAAATTGGGCACAGTGGGGATCATGAAAAATGCCAGATGGAACAAAATTATTCTGATTTTTGATCCACAAAGAGCCTAACTGTTAGTCACGCTGAGCATCCAGCAGCTCCCATTGAAATCTGGCCCCAGGCCAATCTTGCTAGAAGTGTTTTGTTTAGTTCACTGGATTGACGTGAGCGCTCAACCCGCCTTGTTCCACAGCTGAGCTTTAAGAATATGGAAAGAGATGATAGTATCAGTAAAGTATAGAGATGCAGAGAAGGAAAGACAAGAGATTGATGCCCTACTATTCCTTCCTTGTCTTGGGTGTTCTCTTTTGTGTTTTTCATCCTGGTGCTGAGCCTCTTTTCTGTATAACTGCTCTACTCTCAGCTCCATTTTGATTTAGTAGGACCTAGCGGGAAACATAAATGACTTGGAAATACAAATTTGTGTCTCAGGTGCCAGTTTAAACATTTACTTGCTAAAACATTTGGCTGTTTTGTAGAATATCCTTATGTCAGGTTATATGGGAAAATCCTTAGAATCATACTTGATGATTATACACTGGCAGACATGGCTACAGGCAGCTAAGCTGAAAACAAACAGGATTCACTCCTAAGTTCATTCGAAAGATTGTTTAGTCTTCTGTCTTGCTTTAGGTATTTTTCAGCCAGCGGTTCACTTTCAGTTTCTGGAGCATCTCGAAGCTACAAATAAAAACACACCTGAAATTGAAATAGAAATTCAATTCAATTGAAATTCAGACCCAAATGTGAGATTATTTGGATGCTGATACCCTAGATTTATTCTAGATTTAGCCCTCTCTTGAGAACAGTCAGGCTGTGGTGAGAGTTAAAGTCCAAACCTGATGGTTTTATTTGGCTCTGTATTAAAAAAGCAAAAGAAAATTACTATTATGTTTAGGGATAAAAAAGCATTCATGCTCTCTGGAAGGCAGCATATTGCTCTTTGTGCATGAAGGTAAACTTTTTGGGGGACAGGAGGATCCCTTCAGAAAGTTCACAGGATGAATAAACTTCAAAGAATGAGTCTGGAATAATAAAGGAGGAGGAAATAAAGACCATAGGAAGGGATCTGAAAACACTGCTTGCTGCTTCTTCTGGATATGACTTTTTTTTCTTATTTCATGGACACTCTCAAAAGAACTGACTGGCTCAGCTCTTTGCTTAACAGCAATGTCATAAGCTCACGTGCAAACAGGGAGGGACATAAGTTCATTTTAAGCACGTTGTGAACAGAGTGGCTTATTTGAAAACTGACTCTATAACCTAAACTAGTTTGAATTTTGCCATTTATATCATAAGACCTTTATCTGGAATGAAACCTCAGTCCCCTAAAAATCTCACAAAAGCATTGAAATGGTGGAAAACTTTTTCACAATACGAGATACTGTGCCTTTCCATATTTACCCTGCGTACAGATGTGCTGTTTAAAATTTTGGCTACACCTTTCAGTCACAGCGCATGTAGGTTTGGGATATATTAGTCTTCTATTTTGTGTTGCATAAAATGATGGCCACTGGGATAAAATTGAAATGGTGTGAGCACTAGGAGCATTGCAGGTGTTTTCCCATGCAGAGCGTATGTGTGGGAGAGGCCAAGACTGTTAATAAAGAACGTGGATAGTTATTACTGTCAAAGATGAGCAATTAAGGACTGCCCAGCGTGTCAGCCCCATACATGCATATAGGTCCAAGAAACTGAATTGCAGCTTTACACATATGCACAAATGTAGTTACCTACGTCCTGCGGTATGGCAGAGCTGCATGGTAGCACTCTGAAGATTTACAACTGCCCCGCATGCCCAGGTGTGCATTTTCTGTGTGCTGGAGATGAGGCAGTCGTGGCAGGAGAAGGCTGGCCACTGGGGCCAGCAGATGGGCTCGTCCTTAGAGCAAGTCAAGCAATGAGGCCAGGTGGCTGAGGATTCCCAGCTGGCCATGCTGGAGGAGCCAAACTTGCAACAAGGGATGGCCATGCTGGAGGAGCCAAACTTGAAGGTTTATCCCTAAGTTTTTGGAGGCTCATATGCAGCTCCACAAGAGACAAAAGGAAAAACAAATGGGGATTAGCATGATAGCGGGCTGATATTTTACCAGGCTGTTCACTTTTCTTTTCAATGTCACATAACATCATGAACAGTTTCTGCAGATGGTCGGGCCTCCTTCCAGCTGGCCTTTGAGGGCAGATTATCAGAAGAATGGGATCTTCAGGCAAGCAGTTGCAACATAGGAAGCCTATGTTGGAATTTCCCAAATGTTTGTTTTCAGTTTTCAACTCCTGAACTTGGATAGACTATTTTGAGTTTCCTTGTACCAATTTGCATCTTGGTGGCCAAATTCAGCTTGGGCTCTAAACCAGTGGTTACCTCAAGACAACAGGTTTGCCTTACTCTTTTGTCAGTCCTCCTCTGCTGTCTCTGTGCCTGGAAAAGGTAGTTCATGCAATTATTGTCACAACATTGTTAGCAAGCTTTCTCTCCAGTGAGAGGCACTGAAAAGGTGTGTTTTGACCTAGCTTTAGTAAGTACCTCTTCTGCTGTATTAGAGGAACTCTATGTGACAGAATGATGTGTGGTTGCCTAAGCCAAGTTATATTACTGATAACTAGAAGCAGGTAGGAGATAATGTGCCTTCAGGACTATTCTTTGTATTACACCAGTTTTTATCTTGCTTTTCTAAAGCAAACAAGCTATTCATGCTACTGGGTAATTGTTCCTTTTGTGGAAGACATGATGCAGCCTTTTCAATAGGGGAACTGTGTTTTGAGCATTTGAAACAATGGCTCTGTTTTTGTTTTTCTTTTCCTGACTCTAAGCTAGCTGAAGCTATATATAATAAGTATTCATCCGTCCACCCTCCAGGAGAGGCTGTTGAAATAGCCAGGCACAAATCTTGAAGGGAATAAACAAAGTAGGAAAAATACACTCTCTGTATTGTATGCATATAGGAGCCCTGAACTTTGTGAGCATTGTGAACTCTTCACAGAGTTGAGGAAATGTGCTATATTTCCTTTCAAATGCAGTGTGGCTGTGCTGGTTGCATAAACACACTGTATTTTGACCATGGCTCTGAGCTGGTGCTTGCTCTGGCTCTCAGCACTGAAAGACACTTGTCAATAAACTGACTGCTGTCCAGGGGAGAAAGGGGGCTGTCTGTGTCTGCTGCGTGGGGTTATTTGTCTCTGCAAGCTCTAGGCAGTGCTGACAATTCCCACAGCCTGATGACATGGCTCAATGTTTAGTGCTGGCCTAACAGCCAGATTTGAACGATCATGTGAGATGCAGTGGTCTTATGATAATAAATATTAGAAGTGATGTTTTTTCCATTCTCTTTAGCGTAATAGATTGGAAACACCAAAAGGTGAAAGAAAATTGCTTGAAATTGTTCTTTTTCAAAATTGTATGATTTGGGGGCTCACTGCATAGTTTCTGGCTGCTTGAAGTTGCCTTTATCCCTTTCCAGGGCAACCATGGTAAAGTCAGAGCCTGCCTTGGCAATACCCGCAGCTCCGAGCTCCCTTAGGCACTGATGCATTACAGATCTAGCAGCACAATGTCACCTCGTGGTGCCTTCTGCTCAGTAGCTCAGCAGATGACTTGCACTAACTCGATTGCACATCAGCTGCAGTTTACACTCGGCACAAGTGATGCCTCTGGGGCAGAAAGACCCTGGTGTGCAGAGATGCCTCCTACCAATCGAGCTGGCTGATGGAGCACAATCTCACTTGCAGGGACTTGGTTAGCTCTCTCTTGTAGCAGTGTAATTTGTACCGGGTGCCAGGGGGGTGAGAGCTGAGGAAGGTGGCCGGCGGGTATGGTGTCTTGTGCAGTAAGAAAGCGAGCATTTAGCAAAAAGTCTTTCAGCCACGCGGGGAAGGGAGTAAAAGAAGCTATTAGCTTGGCAGCGCATTCACCCATTTAAGTCCTGAAGGATCCACTGCGATAATCTAATCTGATCTGCTGTAAAATATAAATTGTGGGATTTCCCTGGCTCATCCCATCTGAGGAGGAGAAGCGCCCTCGCAGGCTGAAGATGTGCGGGCTGGCAGTTCCGATGCAGAGCTGGTCCCCGGGCGGATTCCGCCCGTGCGGCTGCGGAACACTGGGCGGCGCTGCGGGGCCGCAGACGGGCCGAGCGCACGGCTGTGCGCGGAGCTGGGGAAATAAACGCCGGGGGAACAAGTGCGAAGGGCTGCAGGGTATTCGCACGGGCAGTTTGCTGGGGCCGGATCCCGCTCTCGAATATTCCAGGAAATTCAGAAATCGCCTTGTTTTTTTAACCATCTTATCAGCAGCTTTTGATATGATCTTCCTGTCGGCAACATTATTTAAAATTGAGATTGGCTACTTTTCAGTCTGGATCACTGAGGTTGTTTTGCACCATCCTGTAGTGTTGGAAAGCATGAGACAAACTGATACCCTAGCAGGAATGGAGAGCACAGGTTTTCCAGACTGACTCCATTCATTTCCAGAAGGTTTTTCCAGCTATGAGTAGCAATTAAAAAATTGTCTAAGGATTGGATATTAGGAAAAATTCCTGTAACATGAGGGTGGTCAAGCACTGGGACGGACTTCCTAGAGAGGTGGTTGATGCCCCGTGCCTGCCAGTGTTTAAGGAGCATTTGAATAACATTCTTAACAATATGCTTTAGTTTTCGTTTCTCTCTAAGCCATCAGGTAGTTGTTTGATGGTCTTTATAGGTCTCTTCCAACTGAACTATTCCATTCAATTCTAAAAGATG
This sequence comes from Chrysolophus pictus, assembly GCA_037305975.1. Classification (NCBI taxonomy): domain Eukaryota; kingdom Metazoa; phylum Chordata; class Aves; order Galliformes; family Phasianidae; genus Chrysolophus; species Chrysolophus pictus. The sequence goes on from CM074580.1 coordinate 7,805,176, forward strand.
TGTTGTGTTCTGGGTGCTGGAAATAAGGCTGCAGAGGGAGCTAGTTCTCAAGGTAAAACTCTTCTCCTCACATGCCCTTTCCCAGTCAGTTGACTACTAACTCTTCAGGTTATACTGCAAGCCACAGAGACAGAACTACTGCAAATCCAGTTTTCCCCAAATAGACCTCATGTTGTTCCCTATTTCTACTGCTTTATTCAGGCCTAATTTGAGGGCTGAGGCTGTTTATCTGAAATTTCATCATAACAGAATGGTAGTTCTGAGAGATGAGCCAGCCAGCCAGAGGTATTGGATGAGCTCTGCAAATGTGTGCATCAACATAGTACAGGTCCAGAGGGTCTGATGCAGCCTGGACGTGTTGGACAGTTGCTGCACAGATGGTTGGTGCTTGCAGAGTAAATACGATGTAGTCAGAACTAATCAGACTTACTGCACGTGCTCATATTTCTGCGTGGATATACAGAAACTCAGGGAGCCACTGGGGGCCATGGTGACAAGCCACTTTGAAGGCCTTTGAACAAGCATAATTCAGCCCTCTGGAGATCTCCAAGTGGTCTCAGCACTCATGGCCATTCTTTTGCCACTTTCTTCTGCAGCATGGTTGAAGCAAGTCTTGTTACCCTTGACTTGGGGTATGGCTACTCCACAGCCCCTTTTTCAAAGCACCATTTCCTTCACTGGCTTTTAAAAAGCAAAAGAAGCGTAAAGTGAATAAAAGTGCACTCAGTTGGGCAGCTCTGAAGATGCTCCCTTGTGGGAGGTGGCAGCAGCTGCCAGCTCCGTGTCTCAGTCTGGTTCTGCATCTCGGGGTCTGGTCAAGCAGAAATCTGGAGTGGACAGAATGCGTATCAACTTCCATCTCCTTGCAGGAGGTGGCACTTAATTATCACCTGACTTTGACTGTTGGCCTCCTGTGCGTCTATATACAAAATATTTGAAGTCTGTGTAGATTTGGATTCTTCTTCACCGCGAATAGACATAACATTAGAAATGAGCAAAGGCTGACAGTGCTGAAAATAGGAAATATATGCAAAGACTTTGACCCTTATGTTCTCAGCTTTGTGGATGCTGTTAATATCTCGTGAGTCTTCTGCAGCCAGCACTAAATGATCTGGTGTTGTAAGGTCAGCTCTTAACCTCACCTTCTGCTCTGCAGCCAGCAGGCAATCCCAAAGCAGTGCACTAGGGTGAGTGTCACTGTCTTTATTTCTGAGGCATGTTGAGCTGAAGCAGTTTGCCAGTGGTCGTGCTGGTGGCAGAGAGGAGAGTAGGTCTCTGTATCTTAGCCATCGCCTGATACTGCAGTTATCAGGCTGTCCTCATCTCACAGCTTTGTGCAGGTGAACACACCTACAGCCCATATTGGGGTTACAAAGTCTTCCTGCAAGTTTTTTCCTGTAAGAGCAAGCTGATCAAACCTCTTTTCCATTTGCCTCTGTCCTGTGGCCAAGAAGATAGCAGTTGGCGTTGTCCATCTTTACCTCCACTTAAACATTGGCTTAACAGTGTTGAAAAAGCAATTTGTCAATTGTAATCTAGTTACGTATTTGTATCCTTCATAGAGAGCAACTACTGAAAACAAAGGTTCTAACGAAAAAGCAAGCACCTTTAGAAATAGTTTGTTTCAGGCTTTATCTAAGCGTGTAGGAAACAAACGAGAAGGGCAGAAAGAACACAAAAGGGAGTTCATCTCAGCTGTGTTTCAAAATGAAACGTACTTCTCAGCATGCCCATGGCTTTGGCTGGTGGGCAGTGTTTCAGTAGGAGCGTCTGCACAGCACAGCACAGCCAGAGGCACTCGGGCACCAGGAATTTGTGGCGCGCGGAGGCTGGGGGTGTTCGCTGCTGGCACTCACACGGCTCCCCACCAAAAGGGAAACAATGTACCGGCTCTGCACCACACACTGCATGGAAACAAAGCCTTTCAGCATCTGTGGCAGGAAAGTCACCAATTGCCATATGTCACTCTGCTGTGCATATGTTAAGTGGGCCCAACCAATCGCATTTGCTCATTCTCCGTGTGACTTGTTGTCCCACACAATGAGTGCCCTGTTGTCACCAGCGCTAATGCTATGCAATCTGCTTTGCCGTGGTGCAGCAGGCAGCTCGCCTCTTGGTATCGTAGCACATTTTGCCACATAAGCGTGGCCCTGGTATCGCCGGCTGCTTTGCAATCTGTTGCTCTGCTGAGTGCAGTCCCTGCTGTCACGGTTGCCGCAGCCTGGCGGGCCACAAAGGAGCAGGCGGGCTGCGGCGGGGACGCGCTCTGCTCAGCTGCTGTCTCTGAGCACATGGCCCTGTTCTGTGGCATGGGCTGCTCGGCAAGACTGGGACTGATGTGTGCTGGTAACAGGCTTCACTGCTCTGTTGTCTGTAATTAATTGTTCCTATTCCTTTATGATTTGTATTGGTGTTTGTTTCCTGCGTAACAACTGCAAGTCACAAGTTTGGCTTGTGCAAACAGAATGAATGGGTTTATTTTTTATGCGACTTGAAGAACTCGTTATGCAAACAGCAGCTATAGGTAAGGTAGTGTATAAGGTAGTATAGGTAAGAGTAGTGACCCAATACTCCTCTAAGAAACAGAGCTCAAGTTGCAAGAGTTTCTTCAGAAACTTTCCATATACCAATATGTAATTCAAGATGACAACACGTATAAGGCTTGAGTGCTTCGAACTTTACAGAAGCCAATCTTCAGCAGCACAGCCTCGCTCAAAACTGCAGGCAAGCTTCTGCTCAGAGGATCCCCAGAAAAATACATACATGCTTCTGAAGCATTCCAGTACCATAAAGGTTCCTCCAGGATACATTTGATGATGCTAGATGACCAGCGAAGATGTGCCAAAGTATTGAAAATCTTGTGCATGCGGTGGCTGCTGAGTCAGACATACCACCAATCCCACTTCTGGAGATTGAACACCATGGAGTAAGGTGCATATACATAGAAACTAAATCAGATCTGTGAGGGCAGTGTCAGTTTAGGCATGCCCTAGGAGTGGGGACTTGATTCTTAGCCTGTAATTCCTTACTGCAGCTTTTCTCAGTGCAGAAAGTAGTGTCTTTTGACCTACAACTTGTGTGAAGCTGGAAAACAGCCCTGACCTAGCAATATAATTTTATAACACTCACACATCTGTTTCTGCTGAGGGCTTTGAAGCCCAGTAACAATGGATATGATTAAAAAAAAAAAAAAAAAAAAGAGAGAGAATAAGAAAAAAAAAAACCCTGCCTCTAGAAATATGACTAATACCCAGACCTGTCTGTACTTGTTAACATGTGCCAGAAAAACAGTATTAGCAGCTTGGCCAAACATCAGAAAATCACTGCTTCTTCTGATGCCATTAGCTGAGTTATTCGGTAAAAGCGGGGCTGAAAAATTAGTGATGCCTCCCTGGGCCTGAGGGTGGAGTGGTAGAGATATCTCACAGCCCTGACTAAGAGATGCCAATGAGCCTGGCCCCTTAAGCAAGCTACTGCATGCTGCCTTCGGTGACCCAGTCCCACTGGGCCTGAAAAGCTGCCTGTCTCTAACCAAGGGTTCATCTGGATGATGTGTAACACAAGGGGCCCTTGCTGGATGATGCTTCAGAAAGAGGCAGAAATGCTATTTTACTTGTAAGAATGTGCTCAGGCTGCATGTGAGCTATTCAGAGTGAGCTACCAGCCACCTCTGAATGCCTGATCACTGCTTCCCAATGTCCCACTTCACCAGGGGGGGATTTTTGAACAGATAAATCCTGCTGTCAGCTCCTGCACTATAACTCGGACAGTTATATTTGGTGTACATCTTTGCTTGTGTAAAGACATGGCAGGTGAAGGAATTGGCCTTTGGAGTTGTGCCTTGCAGTTCTTCTAAAATGCTGCCTGCTACCTTCAAGTTACAGGCCTCATCATGTCTGCCTTCCAGTGAGGCTCGGCTCTCCTGCGTGGTCAAGAGTCAGACAGGTCTGCTGTGCTTGTGCTCAGTCCTGCCTGTCCAAGTGTCAGCCCCTGAGCAAAGAGTGACGCAGCAGAAAGAGTCTGTGATAAAGCCAGAGGTGTTTTATTCCGCTGCTTCGCGTTTCCTGGAAATGTGTCTAGGAATAAAGGATGGTGCTTTAAAGTGCACTTGCCGTAGGCATATACTTCATTATGTTCTTCACACAAGCACATATTGAAATTCAGTTCAAAGAGAGCAGGAAAACCATTTTGCAGTACTCAGAGATCAGATTATTTGGTAAGCAAAAACCCTTTTGAGTAATAACTTTTCTGTGGAGAGTCAGATGGTTTCTACACGCTTCCAGGTTCCCTGGAACTGTGTAACTCAATTGAGGTGTCTTACTAAGCTTTTAAACCATCCCATGCCAAGGTACCACAGCACAGCAGTGTTTCTGTCTTGTATTGTTACAGTCCTGGTCTTCTGCTGAGGGATGTAAAAGCAGTCTGACTGACTACTATTGAAGTCTATTTCCTCCACTCACCAACCTTCAGCAGTAGTTGGGAGCAAGGTTTGAAAGTAACTTGATGCTTTGAATTTCTGCTTGTGCTACAGCACGGGTACACTGAGGTCTCTGGGAATGACAAGACCTCCATTATTTTAGGGCATGGCACAGGCCAGGTGATGGAAAGTTTGGATCCAAGCCAAGAGAACACATGGCTTGTTGTGCTGGCAGTGATGTGAAGGAATACAGACACATAAGATCTTGATCTGAAGTAGAATTAACAATTAGACATTTTTTGAAAGTGTGAACTTCATTGTCTCAGCAGAACCCAAGAAGCCAATATGTTATGGACACAGCTGGCACAGTTTTCCATGTGTTAAGCAGAGATTAGGGCTAATGTTTAATTGATTTTAGCAATTGAAAGTGATAGGTATGTTTGCTGTTACAGGGGAGAGCTTTAGAAGAAAATGGAAAAGTTGATATATTACATTTGCTTATTAAGAATACGTGTAGACTAAGGTGATAGATAAGAGCTATTCCCTAATATCAGACTGTTTTTGCACTGGACTGTAGAGAGAAATGGGAGGAGGATGAATAGGTATTTTTTTGCAGAAGCTGTTCAGGTGGGTCAGATCTTGAACAACTTTGGTGCCTGCTTTATGCGTTTCTACATTATGTATACAGATAGTGCACAAGAAAAGAGTGAAACTAAATATCTTATCAGATCCTGCTCACCTTGTGCTGAGGGTTTCACTCAGTCTTGCATTAAGTCAATAAATATTTGACCCGTCTCCAAAGGAGACTCAGAAGCAGTTGCTGCTATAGTTATTCATGAAGAATTTGGTAGCTGTTCTTTCTGAACATGAGTCCAGAGAATGGAGGACAGACAGGCTTAAGATCTATGGCTGATCAAAGGAAGGTTGGTGGCTGGCAGGAATACTGCAAGAGAGGTGAGAATGTAATGTTGAAAAACTACAGTGACCCAATTTGCCTGCAAGACACCGGTGTCTTTAAATTGGTAGTTATTTTCTCTTGTGCTAATTAGTAGAGCCTACAGTGAAAGTGCATATTCTGTCAACTCAGACTCAGTAAGTCAAGGAGGTAGACTATGCCTTTTAGGTATTCTTTTAGGATAAACTCTTCCTATTAGGCACGATGCATTATCTAGTGTGCGATCCTTCACTTGAGATAGTGGAAAATTTCCTGTTTCCCAGCTGGGATCATAAGTGCATCCAGAAAGATGAAGAACGAAGGCATATTTCTTTTGAGGATATCCTAGCAAAGAGTGCTTACCTGAACAGAGCACCCTGGACAGATGGACCACGATTTGTTTGTACTACCTATGTGTCCTATATATCTCTATGTTTCTTACTTATCTTTATATATATTTATTAATTCGAAGACCATTTAAAATGATTCCCTTTATTTAAACATCCTCTAGATTCTATCTGCTTGTTTGTGCCTCCAGGAAAATCAATCCGTGTAGCGTCCTGAGCACAACTGTAATAAGGGAGAAAGAAATAAAATAGACAGTGAAATATGACGTGCTCTCTCCAGAAGGGAAAGTAGAAGCCTGAAGCCAAAGTCCAAAGGTTACGTGCCGTGGTAATGGTCTTATCTAATCGGATTATACCTACTACTTGCAGGTAAACAGATTGAGACATGTTGCAGTCATGAAAGGACTGCAGGAAAGCCTGGTGAGACTCCTGGTCACCCCGTGCGCTGTGCGTTGCAGCAGCAGGCCCTAAAGCTCTTCAAGATCTAGCTGTTGTTGTCGAGCTATCTTTCTTTAGACATCTGCAAAGGTTCAGGCTGCTTCTGTAGAGGGTCTGAGGTGAAAATTTGGAACATGCATGAGCCTCCTGCACTGCTGGGTGAGGGGTTTTGTCAGACATCTAGATCACAAAGTGACTCTTCATTATAAGCACAAAGGCCAACTTCGCTACCACATGGAGGTTTAAATCCAGTTATTGCTGAGATTGATACAATCTTGAGATAAAAGGAAGTAGGAATGAATGTTGCATTTTGATACATATGGGGCTACATTTCGGTCAGACTTCCAGAGTTTTTTGCTCACTTGCTGGCAGAGATGTTTCTGCTTTCTTGCTTCCTTCTGCAACCTTTCTGTACGCCTTGTATGCATTTCCTATACATGTAGGGCTGAGCTGTGGAACAGTATGTACTCTGTACTGCACCAAGGCTGTTCTTTAGGCCTCAGGAGAGCTGAGCGACGCATAGTCTGAGCCCAGAGTCACAGCTTCAGCTGCACTGTCAACAGCTGAACAGAATCTTGTTTTGTTTAACTGCTGTACAGGAACCTTAAATTTTATAGATTTTTCACATGTTCTTGTTAGAAAAACTATCAACCCCTCCTCTCCTCCTCTGCCCCAGTCCCATTACAAAGGGTGATTACATGCCTGTCATATTGGGACCATGAGGGTAACAATCTACGTATCTACACTCTGCAGATTTCTCAGTTATACTGTAGAAGTGCCAGGGTCTATTGATCTTCCTTGTAATTGTGACCATCTCTCATGCATAACTACTTGTCTGTCCTGTCAACAGGCAGCCAGAAATGAGCTCCAGACAGTGTGCTGTTTTTTTCCGACGTGAGCATGTGTTTGAAGAGCTGTTAGTTTCATCACTTCCCTGGTCCCCCTGTTTTGCAGGCAAAGGCACACCGCGCTGCCTCCTGTCTCTGCAGGTTCTTCTAGCAAGGAAGAGCTGGTTGCTGGAGCCAGCAGCCCTTTTCACAGGTCTCCCCTGTGCAGCTCTACTTCCATGGCTTTTCTCTCCTTGCTCTCCCCACCTCCCGTCTCCCTGCCTCTCAGTGAACCTGTTGGCAGCCCTGATCTTGAACTCTCCACGCCCTTCTAGATCTGTCTTATCTGTAAATTCAAATTCTGCTGCATCCACAGGTTTCCCATGCATCTTGTAGGCACACCTGAGAATAGCCTAGTTTTGCAGTAACTTGACTGCGGTCACTGTTTTCCAGCTACCTGAACATACAGAGCTCTGCACCTGACTTCTTTGGTGGCTTTTTGTCAGTAATTCTGGAACTGCCTGATGTTTGCGTCCCCTTCTGCCACTCACTGTCTCCCTACCAGATTATAGGCCATGTTAATGAGCACCTCAGTTTGGCTCTCTGGGTTCATTTCTCTTTCTCTGATACTTTTCCAGCTGCATTCACTTGGTTAGTGCTGACTTTTGTCTGTGTCTTTTTAATGTGTCTGACAATGAGATAATGGAAAAAGACTTTTATGTGGTTCTCTGAAACAGCCTTTGCCCTGTACCTCCTGCTTCATCCCCAGATGATGGCTAATCCCCATAGCTAATGCTTCCCTTGCATTAGTATCCAAGTGTCTTCAAGCTGACTTTCTCCACTGTGCCTATATTATCCCCTTGGTACTGCCAAGTGTAGAGTGTAGAGTGTTATCTTCCCAGCTCCTCCTAAACTGAGAAACCACAATGGCCCAGTGCAGGACACAGGCACAGCCGGAGCTGCCCTGTTTGTTTCCTGTCTGTGGGTCTTGAGCCCTTAGACCCACTCTCTTGGAGCAGCCATTATCTTGGGACCGCTTCCAGCACTGATGTTGATGTTCTTCATGGGAAAACATTTGGTTTGTATGGAAAAAATGCTAGGCTGATAGCACAGTTGTGTACGTGCTAGTTCACTGCCCGCATGCCACTCTGTATTTTTGCTGATCAGGAGGCGTGTGCCCGTGAGCAGAACTGACCTGTCATCCTGTGCCTACAGCTAGCAGGTCATCCCCCAGAGGCTAGGAGTGTGCTTGGTGCTGTGCCTGTGCAGCACTACCTGCTCCTCTGCAGTTATCTAGAGCCCATCACTGGGGAGGGAGTCTCGGGGCACCTCCCAAACGTTGCTCACCACCACCTCCCTCAAGGAGATCGTTGGCGGAGATAGGGGAATGCCTGCCCTGCTGCAACTGGTGTTGAGGCTGCCGTGTTATTGCTGGCAACTGTGGAGGTTGACTGCACTGCCAAGTCTCTTCATTGTGGTGTTCTGATGACAAAGCTTAGATTAAAACCTATTAAAAATACAATATAGTCAAAGTAAAACCAATGTAAATATTTTATGATTAAGTAATCAAATTCTCCATGCTATGGAATGGTGCAATGCGTGCACGATGTGGCTGATTGTGGTACTTCATTGTCTGAGTCGGTCATATGTAGGTTCAGTTTAACACTAATGGTGAGGCCAAGCATGAAGAAGACGTGGGTATCCTCACCCTCCAATAGATGTAGAGCTGCATCGGAAAGGAAGTGCTTTCATAGTGTACCAAAAAGAATGGTTACGAGACTGAATGCAGTTCTTATACATTCTGCCAAGTGTAATGTTAGCTATGAAGTTCAACTTCACAGGTGGAAGAAAAGACAACTACCTTGGAAAAAGTAAATTCTCTGATAATGCTGCAGAGAATATATGATCTGAGCAGAAAGGAATTTTTAAAAGTCTGGGAAAAAACCCTTATTCTTTAGGCTCTGCCAATAATAATAAAATAAAATAAAAAGAAAAAAAAAGAAGGATCTTTAAATATGCCTAATAAACTTACATATTTGGGGCAGGAAAAGAAATCAGTTTGTAGTGTGTTAGCCTGCTGGTAAGGTTGGCTGCACATACAGCTTAGTGCTCTGTTTGAGCAGCAAGTAAGTCTCTGCATACTCTGCATTTGCTGGAGGTCTTGAAAGCAGAGCATTAAGGTGCACTGCAAGGTAAGCAGTAGCAGTGAATTAGTCTCCTTTTTGAACCATGTAAATGAAAAAGGACTAACACAGCTCTGGCATCATTTGCTCTGATGGCCCCAGTCACCATCTTTACTGGCACCCTGATCTCACCAGTTAGAGAAGGGGAAGAGCTGTAATTCCTGAGGCTCAAAAACTGCACCCTCTGTGTGGATATGTCGAAAAGCTGACAAAGACTTTTGGAAGCAGACTTCTGAAAAAATGTTGTTTGGCTATCTGCTCTAGTTTAACAACAGCAGGGTTGGCTTTTTACGCTCTAATCTCTGGAACAGGGTGAGGGGCATGGCAAGCAATATTTCTGAAATTATCAACCTAAGCCAATAATGACTTGGTACACTTGTGTGTATGCATGAGTCTGTGTGTACGTGTGTACTGTGCATCTCCCAGCCCCTCCCCAAGCATGTATGTGTAAAAGGCAGTCAGCCTGAAAAACTACTGCTGCTGGATGAATTGAGACCAGTCACTTGTGCTCAAGTGTCTTTGCTCAGTCGGTAGTTTCAGATAATGTTCTGGATATTGCTTTCTCACTCTTTTCCAACTGAAACTCTTCATCAATCAGGGAGGCTAGTGGGTGCCTTGCTGAGATTTGGGTTTTTTTTTCTGTTGAGCTCCCCATGAGGAATGCAACAACTCGAATATAAAGGAAGCTTCCAGCAGCTCTTTCCCCTTCAGCTCAAAGAGAGTCCTTAAGAACATACGTCCCATTAATGGGAAGGACAAATAAGAAGCAATTTAGGAGCAAAAAAAAAAAAAAAGGCAATTGTATTTGTGCACATAAAGGTGAATATTTGTCGTAGATTTTTAGATTTCCTCCCTTCTTCTGATGGAATTTTTATTTTTGCTGGTCTTGAAACTGTCTTTGTCATCCTTTCTTACTATTTTCTTCTTCGCTCAGATTTTCATTTTCTTTGAAAAGTAATATTCCATTTTTCTCCCCCTCCCCCTCTCCCCCCCCCCACTTGCACTATGGTTTTCTACAATTTTCCTTTTCAATCTTCTCCTCATACATTCTCTACCCACTCCCTCCTGCCTCTCCCACTTTCACCACACCTCGAGCGTCTCCAGCACAGCTCCAGCTCTCACAAAACAACAGCAATCATATAACAATTTACAACCATTAGCCAATTGAGTGTAACACCTCTCCACAAGGTAGGTAATCATTTACGAACACTGCTAAGCTACTGCTGTTTGGTGTGACAGATTGTTCAGCTGCTTCTGCTCTCTCAAAGGGCCCCAGACAACAATAGTAAGGCTGTGAAAGCACAGGGTTGGGATGAACAGCTAGAGCAGTGTGTGAGGAACTACAGACATCTGCTGAGCTCTGAACTGTCTTTTTACTCCTGGTTTAGTGAGCATTAAATGTGTTCTGTGCCTCTATTGTCAAACTGGCTGCATCTTGAGGGGAAAAAAAGAAAAGGAGAAAAAGCAGACGAAATGTCTGTGGCCCACTTAGAGCTCATCATGAAACACTTCATAAAACAGCACGCAGCGACTGGTCTGTCTTCTTCGTCCTGCGACCACAACGCTGTAATCATGTAAGCTAGGCTGTGCTTAAGCAGGGAGAGGCCACTGTGTCTGCTGAAGGCAGGCAGTGAGCACACGAACGGCACGATGCTACGTGGGGACTGCCAACCTGAAATGCTGTGTGGCATTTTTCCTAACGGTAGGTTTATGGTCTTTAATCTAAATTAATTAAGACATGGAACGTTAATGAAGGAGCAGGTTGCTTCTGAAACAACTAACCCACTTCAAAGTGCTGAAACCATATCCTTAATGGGGAACAAAGAAGTGAAAACAGAGTCAAAACAGACCATGTCTGTGTGTTGTTCTCAACCCATTCATCTCCCACACGGGGTGAGCTGTGGTGGCATTTTAAAAATGGCAGTGTAACATCTGCCATCCGAAAGGGGAATTGGGGCGTGTGGGAGGAACGTGGTTTATTCAAAAGCCACTGCTCTCCTTTTGAAGGAGAAGATGAGCCAGATGTACTTTTTTCTTCCCCCCTCAAGTCCTGGTCATGTTCCCACTGACTCCAGTTGATGCAGGATATCCCCCTTTACTCTCTTTTTTCTTTCTTTCACCACAACCCCAGTTAACTACTCTGTTCCTGTCAGTTCTAGTTGTCGTGTGAATGATGTATTTGATACTGTTTATTATGTAAGATTCTGAATAGATAATTCCTGCTTCTGGCACACAGGGGGTTGGGTGGCTTTTCTCATTTAAACAGTATGACTTAAATTATGTTTCAAAAACCTCACTGCTGTTTCTTTAGGAAGACATACAAGCCAGAGGGCTGCAAAGCACACGGACTCACTGTGGAGCAGAGCTTCCAGATGTGCCATCGCTGCAGGTATTTGTGAATCGTGCTAGATGTCCATCTGAACCTCTAGGTAAGCACACAGACATTTCCACAAGTCTGGTCTTGTGCTACTTTGGTAAGTGCTTTTGAAAGTCACACCCAGTGTTAAAAAGAGATTGATGTAGGAGATGAAGATAAATGCACAAAACACTTTCATTTTCTTTATTTTCAATCGATACTGTATGAATACAAAGTTTCTAGAAAGCTACAAAAATTCTACCACTTTATCAAGAAGGCATCAAAATGTGTCACTTTGCAAAGACATGAAAACACCTGCAGTAACCGACACAAAAATAGCATTTTTAGAGTGATGAAATAATTGCACTTAACTGTCATGGATATTAAAGTTATCACACATATGTACCGCGAAAGCTAGAATACATTTTTTTTTTTTTTACAAAGCACTTTATAAAAAAATTCTCTGCACACAAAACCTATAATTTTCATATTACTATCATACTAAAGATAAATTCACTTTAAAGCCAACACTTAAAACATTTTAAACAAAAAAAGGTACCAGTACCTACACACAGACAATAACAAATACAAGAATACTGTACTGCCAAGAGGTTTGACTGAAACTCCTTTTGAAAGCTTCTGCAAATATGTTAAGAAAACATTGGAGAACGTTCGTTGTTGTTTTTTTCAAAGAGCCTTCCCTCCCTGTCTAACCTAGAGGTACTTTATCATCAAAAGGCGAGTTCTACATCAAAAGTTACCAGCAGCAGTACAATATTAAAGTAACCACTGACCATATATGAATATGCTTAAGTCACAAACCCATTTTATACACATTACACAAATAAACATAAAGTGAGAATTCCATTAAGTCATTTACAAATGTGAACAAATGCACATGGCAAAGAAAAAAAAAAAAAAAAAGAAAAAAAAGAAAATCCAAACAAAACAAAACCCCAACCTGTTTTACATAAAATGTACTGAAGAATTAAAGGCTATTCAGGTTTTCAATGTTATAAAATTCTCTTGTCTTTCTTTTTCAGGCACATATTGTATTTTTTGTCTGCAGTCATGAGCCTGAATCAAAGAGGCCCATAAAACAAAACAAAACAAAAACACATATTCTGAAAGGAGGTAACAGGGATCTGTCTCCTTTTTGTCAACTGAGTGCATTTAAGATTTAATTTACACACTAAACTAATTACATGATCTCAGCAAGAATGACCTGAAAAGTTAAAAGATGAAAATCTCCAAAGCGCGTTTTCTATCTTGAATTATCCAGCCTTGATCTTTTTTAGGGGGCTAAGCATCTTGTCACGAAAGATAGGAGGGGGGGGAAAAGAGATCATCCTGAGAAAAATACAAAACTAGACTCTGTTATCACATCTGCTGTTTGACCGGGTATGTGAATCAGTACGGGTCAAGTAAAGAAGAGAGAAAACATTTCTCAGTATGAATGATCCAGGAGAACTGTAAGGGGAACTGCTTCCAAAGCAAGTGTGCCCTAGGAGCTGCAGTGGAAAAATAAATAGATATGGATTAGTATGTCAAATGTTGTATCTGCCTTGAACTGGCCAGTTACTTACATTCAACAGTAATGTACACCCTTCATTACTTAAAATAGCCTACAGCGTGGAGGTTTTAACGGAAGAAGCTACTGCCAACCTTACTGAGCTGTAGTTGCAGTAGAAAGGGAACGCGAGAAACAGGCATTATATCTGCAATTCCTTCAAAATAGTGGTGCAGTACCTAAATAAAATCATTTTGGAATTCAAGTAAGTCAAACTACAGTCGCTAGTAGCAATTTTTAACAGCCCCAAATGGTACCGTTATGCTTGTTTTAATGAGACAGAAGTGTACTTTAGCACAAGTACGGATTAGTAGGACTGAAATGTTTGGTAACAACTGAAAATATATGCTCTGTTTGCGGGGTGAAATCATCTTTGCCCTACCTCAGTTTCATCGAATTCAACAGGATTACTTGTCTCACAGAGGTAAGTGAGATTTAGACCTTGAAGGATTAACAAAAATAATATTTTGGAGACAGGGAATTTGAATTATCACAATATTTACCACACAGTGTCACAATATTTCTATATATAAAAAGTTAATCTTAGATTTCATCAAATACTTTAAAAATCAAGTTAAAATCGTATTCACAACTATATAATCCCTCTGACAGCTTTTGGTTTTGCTGATATTTGTTCTTTCTAACATCTTTTTCTTAAAATCTTGCCCCTCTTCCCACCAGTTTTAGTTGTAGTGTACACAGTTCGGCCCCCGTTCACAGAAGATATCGAATACAGACACATTTTTAAGAGGAGCTGATTTTTTTCTACCAAGACATCGACTGGGAGAAAAACAAAACAAAGCAACCCTGTGTTTTGAGCAGCGCTGGCCTGTTTTTCCAACAGCACCTTCATCCACAATGCTCACACTTAACAGTTCAATGCTTAAAAATACACCACCACGTTTACTCTAGCTATTGTCCTCCATTTTCATCTCGTTTGATGCATCTGACCTTCAGCATGCACAGTTTTGTAAACAAAGTCTTCCATCTAAACAAAAAATCCTCACAGACACTGAAATATTATTAGAGGAGAACAATAAAGTCACATTTGTCCACTTTCTGAAATTCTGCAGTGCGTGGATCTCATTATGCAGATACACGGCTGGATGAAGAGAATATAAATGTGAACAATTTTTGTTTTTCCATCATAGGCCAATCAGTAGCTGGTTTGTAGTGCTGTCAGAAATGGCAAACAGTACATTATTCTCCAGCAGGTTGATCATTAGCAAGATTACCTTGCTATAAACGGTGCTCTTTTGTGAATGGAGGCCTGCATTTTCAACTTATTCCAATAAACCAAAGGCATTACGGTGATAACTAAATATTTTTGGTCTCTCTACAAATTGTCATTATTATGGCAGCACTTTTCTAAGCTGGAATTTCAAACCAAAGGCACTTTCATGCTAGAGTGCAGAAGAGTCACAATTAATTATTTGGTCATGAAATTTTAAAAGGCAGCATTATTAATACAATCCACTTTTTCACGGAGAACTATGAATCTGTAACCTTTCCTTTTGGTATAGACATTTAATCATGTAGCGATGGGACTGACTTGTACTGAGGGTTGGTTTAGACCAAGCAGTCAAGGAGCTTTTTCTGCGGGGAAAAATACAGTTTATTTAAAAATGGAACCAATCAATAAAACAACGTATCAAATTTATGTTAAGAGGCTAAAGGTATTTCTAATACAACGCTAAGGCACTGCATATTGTAATGCTTTGGCAGCTCTCAATTAAAAGATTCCTACAAAAAGTAACAGTAACAAGATAAATACTTCCAGCTTACAAAAGAGCTCACAGTTTACAGGCAGCCTGTTGGACTACACACCACACACTGAACAGTTGAAGGATTAAGGCTTTTAAGAATTAACATATACAGGGTATGGATCATTTACAGAAGTGTAAAGAAAAGATGAAGGAAGTAGTTTCCCTAATATTACATATGTGAACACCAATAAACATTGTGACTTTGTATACCCTATAGTTACGACATATGTAGTGTGCCAGATTCTATTAAAAAAACTGTACCTGGTTTTGCAAATTGCCTTCATACTTGATACGCCTCAAAGAGTTCGCTTGTTATTAAAACAAAAAATCACCAAAACCACAATTCAAACCCTAAATAAAAGACAACTTTAGAACAAAATAAAACAAAACAAAAAGAAAGTAGTTTTTGACTTGTAACACCAAGTGCTTAGAATAAAGGGCTACCGTTAGGCTGTTACAATGCAGTGCTTTTCCTGATGTGATTGTTAGTGTTAAAAACGAGTGTTAGAGACCCTACCATGGACATATTTCACTGTTCTGTTCACAGAATATAAACTGAAAGATCATCAGCCCTAATATCCACAGCTAGACATCACAGCAATCATCCACCTACCAGAGCTAGATCAGCGGCAGGCTGAGGGATTTGAGCAGTCTCCCTTCCTTTCAGATGTTTGTATCGTGAGTCCACAACAGCCCACTACTACGTCTGGGCAATATTCTGGTCTAGATAAATTCAACTGTTGGCAATTCTGAAGAAAGTACAATACAATTTCTAGAAAATCCAGAAATTTAGACTTTCTTCAAAGACTATGGCACTGTTGCCAAGGAGTAAATTCTAGACATAAATCATGCATAGGCATGTAAAGGGCAGTGAGGAGGGAGCTGTTAAATGTTAACTTCTTTGATTCAGAGCTGCAAAAGACCTTCCCAAGAACGCTCTTTGCCGATACCTCATGACTGACCTTTAAGGTGACTTGTGCTTGGCCAAGCAGTCCTGAGCCTTTCAGACAAATGTTTTAGACAAGGACCCACTGCTGGCCCAGCACCTGCTGAAACAACTGCTGCCCGGGCAGCTGAAGGACAGTGCTGGGTGTGCAGAAGAAAAGCAACTGAGGAACACTCTGGCTTAGGTAGGAAGAATGAGAATACTAATCTCACATGTGCGTACCTCAGATAATCATTCACGCCCACATCCTTGTTTTGAATCTGCACAGTATTAAAATATCTCCAGCTGCACTTCACTTCCTGGAGTCTTCCCTGATATAGCAGAAGGATGAATACTACCACATCCAGATGCAAAAAGGACATCAGAACCCATGTGGCACATACGCGTTTGTTTCCCGTAAGATCTTTGCCAGTAGGAACTGGAGAGAGATCTGGAGAGAGGTGTTAGAGCACCGTGCTAAAAAGGAAGAGAAGAAAAAAAATCTCCGTTTTCCAAGCTTCCTTGCCTGATATTGCTTGTGACTTTCTAGCATCTCACAGATATTAAAGCTATTGATCCTTTCAGAAGTGTATGCATTCTTTTCTCAAACACTTCAGTGTTTTGCTTTCAGTTTACGAATTACTCAATGCTGTAGCAATGTCAGTTGTTTCCATTTATCTGTTAATTTCAGAGTTGCAAGTTTTTCACTCAACTAGAAAACATAGTTGTCCATATAAAATATAACTGCATACACAAGACTACATATAATGTGAGTCTAAATCTTCAGTATTTACCTACTTATTGCAAAACGAGCCATCTTCTTTTCATTAAATAATCAATTTTTCATATTAGTACAATACAACTTTATAATCTTTTAAAATACACTAGATATGTTAAGGGTAAGGGATGATGTTTTTCTTTCTCTGCAATAGCTGTTTGAAAGTTTAATGGATTAGAAGATTAGTTTTAGCATTGAGAAAAAAATACAAAATTTGCCTAATTTTAGGACCTGTCTGTTTCTTAACAGGTATGTCTTAAGGCTATATTTTTTCATTTGGTTTCAAACAGAAAAATGTTTCGCTTTAAAAAATAATTTAGTGAATTATATTTGTCCATATCTTCCACCCTAATTAGTTACAAAGATAATTCTATAAAGGTAATTAACTTTTCTTATTCATTTACAGTTATAGCTAAAGATTCATTTCAATTTCACTTGCATTGTAAAACATGTATTTTGTGTTGGAAAAAAAACCAAAGTATCTTATAAACGCTGTCAGTTTTTCCCCATGGCAAATGCTCTGTCATACATTTTTCTATCAGAATTAAAAATAGGCCTCCACAGACAGAGGCATTAGGTTCTTAAATACAGTCTTCCCAAAGAACGGTGGTTTACAAATTTGAAGAACACTTAGTTTTAGAAATAATTTTTACAACTGTACCAGAATTTCACAGCTACAATTATATATGAACACATTAAAAATGACTCACTAAAACAGGATTTAGAAAAATGTGGGTGAAAGTTGGGCCAGAGGCACTGCCACTTAGTGTTGAGGTTTACAGTCTGTGTTTTGATAAAGAAGTGAAATGAACTGTATATATAAATAACTGCTCAGTCCTTTACAAGCCTGTAGATATGATGCTGTGCTCCATGTTCACTGTTTGACACTTCAAATACACAAGCCATGCAGAGTAGGGTTTCTTGTGTATCCCTGTTCGTTACAACCTATTTGAGAGGAAGGAAGAGGTAGACAATACATTACAAACTTGAAAATGCCAGAGCCAAAAGAAGAAACAAGTGGTTAAATTTAGGCAATGTTTAAATGTCACTGTTTGAAATGTCCTCTCTCTCTTCAGCTGACCTCTGTGACTGCACTCACAGCAGAAGCTCCTGACACAGGGTCATGGAGATTCGTCGCACCCTGGCTTCTTGACTGTGAGCCACTGGCTTGTTGTTTCTCAACTCACACCAACTTCAGTCCCAATTCAACAAGGAGAGTGCACCCTTGTCCCCTTGTGTTTGGTTACCAAAAGGCAGCTGAGCTGAGTACACTCCACTCTGCACATACACACTGCACGGTTCTGAATTTGCTGCCATGCCTCTTCCCCGCTGCTATCAGCCATCAGTCCTGCCTGAATCCTATGGTGGCAGCAGCATTGTATGGATCTAAATGCAATACGAACGCATTAAAAATGACTCTGCAAAGCCACATTGAAAAAGCTGGGTAGCTGGATGACGCTGGCTTAAAGGCTAATACACAGACCATTCTTCATACTTTAGATCACCTGTTGGGTGTATCCTCACCATTACTGCATGCTTTCCTGGCCCAAGAACTAATGAACACCACTGACATTTGCAGTATTATAACTGCCATCTCAGTGAGAACACATTATGTGAATGGGATGGTTTCAAGTTACTGCCTCAGGCTCTCTACAAAACCAAACAGAGACTTGAATTAAAAATAAGAGCAGTAAGCTGAATATCTGGAAAATAACAGAGATGTTTGTTCATGTTTTCAGCCAGCTTATCCTTCTCATCCTTTGCGTCTATAGTGCACGATTCCAAGAGTATTATCCTGAAGTCAATGAGATTTTTTGTTTAGTAAGCAACATGACTAAGGGATTCAGAAACTAGTTCTAAATATTGCACGTTAAGCAAGCAATACAATGCCTGAGACTATTCTACAGATGAAAAATAAAGAGTGAATCCATACCAATAAAATCGTAAAATTTTCCAACACGCTGTTCATCATGTATTTCTCTGGTAGATGCTTCAGCTTGTGTATGAAGTTGATCATATATTCACACATTGGAGAGCGATTTATTCTGTACACAAATCGACCATTCTCAAACCTTGCATATTCAGTCTAAAAAAAAAAGTGTTTAGAGTAAGTCACTTTAGAAAGATCAGAATCGTGAATACTACGTTTGTGTTTTGTTTATTTGTCTATACAGAGGAAAGAGAAAGTGGGTTTAGCCACACAAACACCCACACTCCCACCTGTGCTATACAGTGCCTTGCTAAGAATTCAAAGACTAATTACTGCAAGTTGCATCACAATTTGTTCTCCAACCTGTGAATTAAAAACTGGGAAGAAGATTTACACAAAGTAAACCCAAATCCATTAAAAATGAATTAAGTGGAAAAGTTATGATGAGATAGTTATGATTGATTTTACAGCAGTTTTTGAGACAAGCAGCTGCGAAGAGCAGAATTATGCTTGCATATTTACGTATAAATATATACATGTAAACATAGCTATATATTACTGCCTGATTTAATAGGCAACTTGTAAATTACACAGAGATGCAAGGCTGCACTCAGAAGAAAACCAGACTGATTTATACTGCAGTGGCTCACAGGCTGGAGGAGGGTGCCCGTGGTTCCTGCACTCCTGCTGCTGATCATTGTTCATATGATCTCCTCACTCGTTTGTGGGATTTCTTGGTTTCCTCTAAGCACTGAGTAATGGAAACGATGGAAAACTTTTTATGGCCACCATGCACAGGAACCATATATGCAAGGGCTGCTCTGAAAGTAATGCCTCCTATTTATTATATCAGTCCACAACAGATATTGTTAGGATGGTGACAGAGGTGGAACTGTGCTGCAAATCCATTACATGTTGTTGCCATGTGACAAGTGGCAGCAGAGGGGCACTGTGACAAAATGGTGTCTGACATGGAGGTGTGCATGAAGCAAAGGGACATCACTGAATTCCTCCATGTGGAAAAAATGGCACCCACTGACACTCATCAACATTTACTGAATATTTACAGAGATCAAACAGTGGATGCTGGCATAGTGAGGTGGTAGGAGGTGCATTGCAGCAGTGGTAACAACAATGTGAAAGACAAGTCACATTCCAGACAGCCATGCAGAGTGTTATGAGCACAGCATACAGGCTCTTGTTCATCACTGGTGAAAATGTGCAACTAGTGGTGGTGACTGTGCTGAAAAACAGTGTTTTGCAGCTGAGAATTTGGTTGATCAAACAGTCAAATAGCGTTCTATTTGCTGTGTTTATCATAGAAATAATTAGGAGGCATTACTTTCGGAGCAACTTACGCAGTATAACAAGGGCATGAGTGGGGACCAACGCAGCTACCAAATGCTCAACCTGCAGCTGTAAGCTAACTGCACACAAAAAATTATTCTGTTTGCAACAGATGTGGGTGTGGAGCTTAGTACAAAGAAGACAAGTTAAGTAGATACAGTATCATTCCTCAGTAAACCAAGTATCTACCTGACCACCCCATACCATTTGGGGGTTTAGAAAAACAGGTAAAGGCCTTTGCATGTTAGAAAACATTCATCTTTCCATTTAAAAGCTACTGGTGACCATGGAAATTATGCTGTTCTGTGTGTAAGATAACTGTAGGTAGTGAAGAAACACAGACCACCATACTCTGTCATTGCAGTACTGTTCAAACAGGCCACGTGGTTGGATGAGTATTTAGAAATGGGGGCAAAAAGCATTTTTCCTTCGACACTTTTCTGGTGTGACAGAGAAGGTTGCACTGATGTCAGCTGCAGGCTGAAGGCTGCCACAGGCAGAATGGAGATGGATTCCAAGTAACAGGTAACTAGAATTTTATATACTCTGGTGTCAGTGGACACACAGTGATTTACAACAGACCGAACATTCTTGGGAAGGAAAATACTCGTTCAGGAAGGGTTACAGGAAGGCATGAATAGCATAAGAAAGAACCAAAAGGAACCGGAGACTCGTGGCAGCCCATTCCAATACCCACCTCTACTTTTTCTACTACTTGCTTTCCGAAGGAGCAGACTTTGGTGGAACAGGTGATTGTCATGTTTTCTGAGCTCTCGTACTGACTGGTGACTCCATAAAATGCTCCTGTATCATCTTGAATGTTGCAGTTTAAGTCAGCCTGTTGGCAAAAAGCAACAGATGTTGAAGATGTCATTTTTCATTTGACAACGTCAGAAGCATAAACTGTGATTAGCTCACTGTGCTTGTTTTCAGAAATAGGGGAGGGAAAAGGGAGTTTGATAGTGACAACAATGGCAGTGGACAACCTCAAAGAAAGCACCTGCATAAATCATTGAAGTAGAAACCTTGGGGAAGCAACAATTTCTTCAAACTTCTTTAAACAACAAAAGAGAAGACTGTATTTCTCTTAGCTACAGGTGACCTTTCTTGTCTGGAAGAGAGAGGAAGTCCTTTTCCTTTCTTAAAACAATTAAATCACTGCTACAAAGGAAGATGGCTGTGCAAGTTGGGAATCGATCTCTAATAAACTCTGTCGAGCCATATGGCCCCAATTCAGCGAGCTGTTTAACTTCACTGAGCTGTATGACGCAGTTCACAGGCTTCACGTTACCTGTGTGCTTACTGAGCCGTGCCTACTGGACCAATAAAACAGTACTGAAAGTATTTGATTTCTTTCAGTATTCTGCTGCAGCCTGAATAACGACCCAGCTGCCTTTCACATCTAGCACCAGAGGCTGAGACGTGCAGGATCAAGTGAGGAACGGTGCTACCTTTAATTATTTATGTCCGAGTCTTGTGCACAGCATGATTCATTTGTTTACAAAGCAAGTGCACAGGTCACATGCTGAATCCCGCCTCCCCAGGCTGCAACAGAACTGGAGCTTTTCTGCCACTGTGCTCTTTGTCATTATGAACCCGTTTTCACAAAGCCCTCAACTTGAAAGAGCACTCATATGGACATAGGCAGAGACCAGAGATACCCACAGCTGGATCTGTTGGTTCAGGTATTAGCGCTGCTGATATCTTGGTGCCTGAGGAGACAGTGGGCAGGGTTTTCTTTTTATGTGTAAACAGCCCATCAGCTACTGTGGCATAACATTTAGAAAATCACATGAGCTTACAGCTACCCTGAGACAAGCATTTGATCACGGAAATACACTTTTGCAGCAGTTTCACTTACAATTCTAGCCTGACTTGTTCTTACTGCTTTTTATTGCTAACACAGAAGTAACACAAAAGTTTTGAAAAATATCTTCTTGTCTACCTGGAGACTTTTTAAAACTGTGTTTATTTATTAGCTATCGTGGAACATCTATCATTCTGCCTTTGCTGTATTTCAGGTCGTTTGTAATTGCTCTTTAATGTTTGACTCGGCAACAGCTCATTAATTCTACTTAGTGTCTACAATCCATATTTGTGGTACAACCTTCTGAGGCAATATGTTGATAACAGCAATACTGAGCTAGTTTGTGGTATGGAGAAGACGTGGGTCTAATATTATTTCAGGCTAGTTTTGGTAAATTAATCAGTGGAGAAGTCTCTGGAGATTTACACGCTGCAACACAAAGAGCCTTATAGTCACGTCTTTTGCATAACAGAAAGAAATCCTATCAGTATTACACCTTGTTTCTTGCACACAGTATTGCACGAGGTCAGCAGTGAGCATTTAATGTACAGCTAAAGCAGTATTCACAGCGCTCTGCCACAAATTGTTCCGTGCTAATGGTAAATAAGCAATTTGTCATCGCAGCTGGTTTGCAGTTACATCTAAATATGAAAAACTTTAGCAGCCATCAGCCCCTCACAGCTGCTCTGCTGGAATTTCTGAAGAATAAGTATTTCTGATAAAACAATTACACTGTTCTGAACTATCCATTTTCTTAAAAAGTGGTTATTTCTGTTGCTCCTGCAATCACAGTTCTACTACACAAGGATTTTTCTTTCCTTTTCAAGTATTAGAAATATACTTAGAAATTGTATACAAATGCTCCTCACAATTTCACGTTGTCAGAAGGATCGAATGCATATACCTTACACTGCAAGCTGCCATAACAACTACTAACAGAGACGACAAAATGACTTTTCTTCTCTTTCTTTCTTATTTTGAAGCCCACTGAAAAAAAAATACACTTGACATTTAACCTGGAAAGCAACACATGGCCATCTGGCACACTGTTGATCACTCCCACAGCGCTTCCAGCTCTGGCTGAAATCACCAGGAGTCCTATACACACCAAAAATAGACACTGAGGCTCTGAAGCTTGAATGAACAACACTTGAAATTATCACTCAACTGTTGTGATTTACTCTTGCACAATCACAAGACTGTTGCAAAAAAAACAATCTTACAGTTCTAAAACAGACATAAATTATCTGTATTTGCTCTTTGATTAGGGAGTCCAGCATGCAAAGGAAGTGTTTTCAATGGAAAGATGACTCTTCCTTTTAAACAACAGTTTTAATGTTTAAGTAGCTACCAACTGCTGAGCACCGAAGCTTTAAGACTCCTTCAGAAAGTGTAACACCAACATAAAAACATTTAAGGGCTGGCACCAGCAAATAGTCCTGAATGAAAACCTTCTCATGACAGAATAACCTCCTCTAGTCTCACCTACTACAGACATCTTGCCCTTCAACACGGGTTCAAATGTTTTTACTAGAGGATGAGTACAGGAGCACTAGGAAGGAGCAGGTATCTATATGAAGAGGGGATTGTCATTTCAAGGAAGTCGTCTTAGTCAGCATGGAAAATAAATCAAATTCCAGACGATCTTTTTTATCTCCGTTACCTTTTTTTCCTTCTTTTCAAGAGAAGGAAAGATCACCACTGATAAAATACAAAGCTTTTAAATTGTAAGAAATATTGGCAAAAGATTTGTTAAATATATTGGTATGGCTTCCATAGAAAGTGTTCCATTTAATCACACCACTGACAAGTGAAGATGTAATCCCTCGAATTAAAGCAAACAGGTCACCGTTAAAATGTTGAGGATCTTTTCCCCCAAAGTTATAGTGATGATACCCCTCCCCCCAAAAAACCTGTGAAAATCGAGACCTGCTGTGGCTATGAGAGTTGCAGATGTCGTTTTGAGTGGGGGAACAGCCACGTGCTACCTATGTATTCAGTTTTAGCAGGCTCCTTGCTAAAATATTGACTCCAGTTTCTGTGTCCACATTTTAGAAAGGATGTAGGAAAATTGGAAAAGGTTCAGAAAAGAGTTACAAGAATGATTTCAGGTCTGGAAAACATCCTTTGTAGTGAATGACTAATGAAACTCCATCTACTTAGTTTTTCCAAGAGACGTTTTTCCACGACTTTGTCATAGTCTACAAGTTGCTACATGGGGAAGAGTTTTCTGACAGATTAAATCTTGCACGAAAGGACATTAAGAGACAAAAAGCTACACAAAAACTAAATGAAAAACAAGGCAGATGCCAATATCTCCGATGGCAGTAAAATGCTGGAATCTTTATGAAATATGGTATAGTCACCATTTCTTAGGAATTTTTTAAGCCGCCCATCTACCTAACTAACATGGATGCATAGCCCAAGTTGGCCTGTTGTTGGACACAGAAATTACTTAGGTTCATTGCCTGTCTTACATACAGGAGAGGCAAGACTAGATGAACATAATAATTCCAAAACTGACATCTTTGACTTTATGTTATTAACCTCAGTTAACCTTCTTATACTTTTTTTCTTCAATGTGAAAAACTTGACAACAGTCAAGCTGGAGCACTGTACCTGCAGCCTCTCGTGAGAACCAGCTTTGTCTCCTCATTTCCTTGGTACTCTCCATCTTGGTTCACTTGCATTTTAGACATAAGACTGCAAGGCTTCCTGGGCTGTAAACCATCTTTCCCTTCTGTGCAGCTTCTAGTGCAGCTATGACCCGATCCCTGGCTGCAGGGATTAGGGCTGGTGAGAGCTAGTGCAGCATATACAGATAAACAACGTTTAGAATGGAGGGATGATCACTTGTAATGAACAAGAGTTCAGTTACTCATTGAAAAATTCTCATTTAAATAATGATTTAAAATACAAGATCAATAGAATTTAGGAGAAAAAGAAAACCCAATGACTTAAAACCATAAATGTTGTTGGATTCTTGGTGGTTTTGTTTGTTTATTTTTTAATGTGGCCATTTTTAAAAGTAAAGCTCATCTAGATTATTTCTAAAAGCTAAGCTGTATATTAGCTGAATGCATTGGAAGGCAAAAGTGCTCAGCTTTCTGGCACCTTTTTGATGTGGCTGCTTAAGAACATGATTAATTAATTAATACAACATAGCTTGTCAAAGGGTAGCACTGAAAATATTAAGTGTACTGAAAATATTAAGAGCATTAAGAGCACCGAGTGTTTCACACGCTGCCTGGAGATGCCTCTGCCAGCATGCCAGAGCAAGCACCAAAACAGAGCTAGCTGCAACCAAAATAAAGCGGAAAAATATTAGAAAACAACGGCAAAATACTTGCTATCCACCTCCCAGGTGCTCTCAGGCTGTGTTGAAGGCAGGGGCACAGAGTGCCTGTGCAGTAATAACAGCTTTGGCTAACAAAAAAGCAACTCTAGCAAAATTACAGAGTCTAAATTCTTTCTGCTGAGTAGAAGGAAAACAGCACCTATTGGAAACAGTGGGATCTGAGGAGGGCCAGAATAATTTACGCTGGCATTCAGTAGTTAACATTAAGCACAGAAGGTCATTTGTTAACGACATACAGGTTTGAACGGCTGCTGACTGCAGGGAGGTGTGTTACTCATATGACCGCATCGTGCCTCCCCTCCTCCTCTCCAAAGAGTGATCAAAGAGCAGAGATTCCAAATTGTGAAGCAATTTTTTCCAAGGGGAGCATCTGGGGCGCTGGCACGTTTCAGCATGTGTTACGCTGCAGCTCAGGAATTGCATCCAGGTCTGCCACATGGTTGGGCTCGTGATGGACAGACCAAGCTGCTCGGCTCCCCAGCTGCTCAGCCCTTCCACTCATTATCCAGGCTCAAGCACTAATGTCCTCGCATCAGTTGCTGAAGGGCTCCTCCACAAGCACCACGTGAGCTCCCTGCACCGATGGGGTTGTGATGCGGAAAAGAAAATGGATGGCTGCTTTCTTCCATATCTAATTTGTTTTGCATACATTTGCATGCTGGCCATAGTCCCATTCGCATTACAGCTCCCATTTGTGAGTGACAGATCATTTGCCAGGCAAAGTTGGTGAGTGTGCATGCGTGTGTGTGGATGGAGGGAAATCCAAGACTGTGCAAGAGAAACTGCATTTAGAAATGGCAAGAAAAAAAAACACGACAGGCAGTAGCCACAATTGTGCGTGTGGATGAAGGGCACAAAAAATGGCTGCACCTTTTAAGACTGCTGGAGGCACATGGGGACACATACAGGAGGGGGTGGGAGGCAACCACAGGCGCAAGCCATTTCTGAGCACTGATTACATGGGTAAATTGTTTGTTCCACTGTATCACAAAGAGAAGGAGCATTATTTTTCATGCCACAGCTGTTTTGAATAAGAATAGGAATAAACTTAGCCATCCTCCTCATGTTACTTACTGCTAATTATGGCATATATTTACATCTATAAAACAGTGAAATTTGGGGGACATAATTTAATGCCCCTTTATTGTGTAGATCCTTTTATTCCATCCCACATTTGAATTTCAAAAATGTTTAGGACTTCAAAGCATCTTTAAAAGCTTGCCCTAATTATAATATGCATTACTTTTGAAAACTCCTAGTTTGCATTGCAGATTCCTGCAAATAGAGGCATTCATTTTAAACATCAATTAATATCATCCACACATCTTCAGATGAGCTTTAGTCTTTCTTTCAGAGTTTCACTGGGCTCTAACTAAGCTTCCCTCAGTTTGAAGAACAGTTCAAGCTCTTGCAAATACTTGAAAAATTAAGTCAGTTGCTCAGAATGGTGGAAAGCCTGAAAGCCCAATATTAATTTATATCAGCTGCTTTTTTCACGTGTCTCTACTTTGAAAATGTCCCTCTGCCTTTTAGATATATTTGTTGTTATATATGTCTATGCCCAGAGCTGCAGAAATCAGAGATGAGTCTTGGCAGCGAGCACCTGTCAGTGTCAAGACACACAAAATCCATGGCCACAGCACTGAAAGTTGTGCTCACACCAGCACCAAGGATCCCAGCAGAAGCATGGAGCCCGCTGCCTGAGCCCTGTGGGCAACAAAAGTCATGCAGTCAGACAGCAAGGCAAAATGTGAGAGAGCAACTAAAACAGAAGATTTAGAAGTCTAGGCTGCAACGGACAGGTACACACTGATGAATTAATGTTAAAAGCTCTCAGTAAAAAGTGGCTACCAGATTAGCTAGTGCTGACCACACTTAAGTCCTAGAGCAATTCCTGTGCTGGTGGAGATGCACGTGATAAAATAATAGCAGAGTCAAACTGAAGGTGCTTGTAGCTGGAGATGCGTACTGCGAACTTTGTGCAAGAGAAAATGGAGAGCTGTGGGCAGAGCGCTGGGGGCCGAGAAGGCAGGGCCAGCAATCATGTTTAAGAAGCATTCTGGGATAACGCTGGAGGTATACGTACAACATTTACTTTTGCAAGAGGCCTAAGTGTATCATTTAGTGTTAGATAATTCACGAGTAGTGGCAGATAAGCCTTTTAAACAGAATTAGAATACTATGTGAGCAGAACTTTCACCAATAAAAGAATCCAACAGAGGCAACATATGTTGACTTAGCTTTCAGATAGGCTGGTGAGAATTTCAAAGACCAGAAAACATGGGGGTTTTACCACAAATTATCAAAACAGCTCAAGTAAAAAAACTAGGCAACACACATGTTGACCTAAGATTAGATGGCACAAACCATACCTCTTATCCTACATAGATTTGATCATGTTGTTTGTGACAGTGTGAACTGAAAGACTGTGCACTCACCCTGCATGCAGGCAAAGGTTTCACTGAATTCTCTGAATTCCTCGACAGTTTTCTAGGAGATTACTTTTACACTTACTTAAGAACATTTACTTTTGTTTTCAGTTTATATCCCTGTCATCTCTAGTTTCGTATCATTGTGTCACACAAATTTCCTGTGCTATATTGTTGGCGTGTTGTTCCTTACTTACTCATTGCACTGAGTGCATAATACAGTAAGTACAAGTCCATCTCTGGGGTGACTTCCCTGAACTAGTTCCCAGTGACCGCCCGGGACAAAGAGAAAATTCACTGCATTTAAGGTACAAGACAAAGACCAAGGAATTGCTTAGTGGGGCTGTGGGGTTGGTCATTAGAGTGACACAAATGGAGTAGTCTCTTTCTTTTACACCTCCTGCAGGTAGGCAGGAAAAGGCCTCAAAGTGCGACATCCAGATGTGTCACCAGGGCTGAGGCCAGAAGCCTTCCCATTCCCAGCATCAGACTATACCTCACAGGAGATACAATCAGAGTGAACCATTAAGCCTCCGCAAAGCAAAACAATTTGGCTTTGTTAATACGTGGTTAATAAGTGTAATGCTTTGCAGCATCAACTCCAAAGTTACCAAATGTCTTCTTGCAAGATCTGAGACCCTCCCCTCCCACTTTGTAATCAACCCTTATTACTTCTATCATGGGAAAAATCGAAAGACAACCGTGGTGCTGAGAAGCCTCGAGGAGAGCTACATGGGGAAAGAGCAAGGGGAATATTCTTTCCAGCTACCAGAGTTTAGCTACTTTCTGCCTTGGTCATTTCTCAATGCGAGTGTTCCTTTCTGGTCTTCCTGTTTCCCATCTTTCTTTTGCACTCTAGATTTAATGTCTAAACAAAACATCCTTTCTGTCACCTCCAGGGACAGGCTGACCTTTCTTTAAATCTGTTTACAAGCTCACCATCCCTTCTGGCATCACATCCGCACCTTTGCTTTCACACTTCCACAGCAACAACATCCAACTGCTTTCCTGTGCCAGTTTCCCTTGACTCCTTTTACTCATAGTCCTTGGTTTTCTTTCTCTGAGACCCCTTGCAGTGCTTTCCCACCTGTGTAAGTTACCCAGTACAACTCTGTATTCCTCTTTTACTCACATTACAATCAAATCCCACCAAAGCCCAGACTGTCGCTGAAACACCACCAAGCAAACCATCAGTGGCTAAATAGCAATAAAGAGAGAAGACGACAAAAAAATGATGGAAAGTGAGAAATAGCTGAACAAAGGGTGAGGGGAAATACTGTGAATAAGCAATGAACAGAACCTGGGAGAAGTCGAACTTTTCAGAGTAGGAGGTGGTAGTGGACGAGACGCAGACAGTGGATACTGCTTCAGAAGTGGATACTGAATTTAAAATAAAGGACAAGAATACAGAATTTAATCTATTTTTACATTAATAAACTGGAAATTACAAGCAGGGTCCAAAAGACTGTCAACCTTTGTCAGATATACAGTGGTAACAGATGTCTGTTTTAGAACAGTTTCTAAAGATTCCCCTCAATAATGGCAAATGTCTTTTTTTTCCTTTTTTTTTCCTTAAAAATGTCCCATCGGGGTGAAAGAAATTAAGTAAAAGACAGTGAGTTGACAGTTTAGGATCTAACACTCGTGACTCACAACAGCCATCTTCTGTTTTTCCTATATATATATATTTCTAGCTGTGGGGGCACTGGTGTGAAGTCTATTCCTAGAGGAGCATTCATCATCAGGCTTGCTACACCCGAATGCTGCCCCTGGCACCCTCCCTCTGCCTTTGCACAACAAGAAAGAAAATCCACTGGCCTATTTTAAGGCCATGGCTTAGGAAGGCATTCCCATCACATTTTTAATATATAACTCAGCAGGATGGTTAGTACTGTGCGTTTTTTAACCTCTGCATTACACAAAATTGTATTAAAAGATCATGAAGTTGGAAGACACTGTAAGGTTAGGAAATGCTGAATTGAAGTTTCCCACACATCCTTACTGCTGAACTGTATCATGGAGCCTTTACTTACATGCCTGCACACTCACCCACTGAGCAGCTATATAATATTTCTCATTATTTTCATTATTCAGTGTGCCCAAGTCCCTGCCTCCTGCACAAAACAAAACCTGCACTGAACTTAGAATTATTAAAATTCTCCTACTGGTGTATATATATATATATATATATTTAAATAGATGCCAGTGAGTTTGATTTCTTAATGATGACCTGAGGTGAAGGGATGGCATCACTATGATGCTGTGAAACTGAGGTAAGAGGGTTAAAGCTGAGCAATGCTTGTAGAAGATCAAGCATTGAAAGCTGGTACACTAAACTTCTAGGTCGTGAGTACAACACTAACCTTAATGGTACAAGAAAGCTCTGCACTGGTTTTAGATACATCTTTGAGCATTCAGCACTCCTGAAAATCAATTTCCACATGGACAAGCAACAGAAAATAGTGCACATCAATGAATACAGCACCAATCTCTACTGCTTCCATGTCCAATGTAGTCTAAGGCTTACAATCATACTGTAATTGAGTTGAAAGAAACCTCTGAAGGCCCTCTAGTCCAACTGTCCTGTAATGATAGGAGATCCACAACTAGAACAGGCTGGTCATTCTCATGCAACTGAGAACAGGCAGGTGGGGTGAGGTTCATTGTGCCAGTGGGTTTCACAAGTATTTTATTAAGCAAAGTAGGTTGCTGAGATGATGGATCTCAGTTCAAGCCCAAGTTTTGCAAGGAATGGTTATAGACCATAATTCCAACTGTTTCTCCGCAGCCATATTTCTTTCATCCTTATGCTTGTTCTGCTCCCAGCTCTCACACAGGCGTCTCTGCTGTGTGCTGTCATCCTACATTCCCCCACAAAGTCCTTACCACAAATGCTCTCACTTCCCACTCCTTATCCCTTTTTGACTCAATGCTCTCACCTGCCTTTTGCAGGCTCCTGGTTTCTAGTGTATTTCAGCTTCCAGTTCTCCGCTGCCACCTGTTTCTGGACTCTTTGCTTAGCCAGCCCTCAAACACTCAGTCTGTAGTTCCCATTTCTAGTTTTAAGCTCCATAAATTTCTCGATGCAATTCTCGGTGCAGCACAGCTCCTACTTAGTGGTTTATCTCTTCTGCACCCAGATTTGAGAGAAGAGTCTCCCTCATTTTCAGTTCCCATATTTGGTGCCACAGAAACTTTTGGCAATATGTGAAGTCTTGGGTACATACAGATTGGAGAGTATTTCAGATCACATAGACAAACTTCAATGGAGAAAGACCAATACCATAAGCAGTGCTTCCAAATCAACCTTTTCTAATGTCAGCACCAATCTCTCCACTCTGTAATTAGTCCCTGAATGTGCCCCTTTCACTGAGGCTTTAAAAAAGAAATTCTGGCATGAAGAGGAGCCTATCACAAACAACAAATTGGTGCAAAGAAGAAGTGTAAGCATAAATAAGGTCTGTACTCTTGAGATTTGGTGATCCTTTCGGATGAACCTTTAGCATTATCACAGTGGGGTTTTGCAAATGCAACAAATTAGACCTGGTGTATCAGTGAAATTTACTAAAACTAGACCAATATATTTCCCAACATCTCAGCTTTCCATTCAAATTCTGCTTTCACTCCTGCTTGCAATGAGCAGATTGTTGAAGCAGAGTCTCACAGTTCACTAACAAGCAGGCAAGGGAAAAGCAGATGCACTCTAGCAATCAAAAAACCTTTTAAGAAAAACCCTGAAACTCTCACAAGCTCATGATTGGCTCAAAGCACGCTTGATCCAAGTCCTTCTTCGTCCTTTTTGCTAAGTGCAGGCTGATCCTTGTATTCTGTGCATTTGACAAGAGTTCTACATCAGAAACAGTAAAAGCAGTCTCTATTTGCTGCTTCCCTGGTGTTCTCAGACCACTAGATGGCAGTTCCCCTTTTACAAACAAGTGCTCCATTACCTGCTTGCTCCTGCTCAGCAGCTGTGTCAAGCACAGCTGAGGCATGTATCTGCCCCTGCATGTCATCTTCGACACAGACTTGTGGAGCTGCCAGCAAGAGTGGCTCTGGAACAGCACCCTACCAGAAGGATACACAGCTTATCTACGCTTTTAGACAAGAGCTAAGCACTAAACACAAGAAAGGCTCTCAATGTCATGTCTTACTCACCCAGAATTTTACGAGGAAGAAAGCATTTTGGGGCCCCTTCCCAAACAGCTCCTTTAGACCACCCTTCTTTTCAGGAAATTTGTCATAAATCTGACGAATGTCCACCGATTCAAGCAGTGGGTCGCTGTAAGAATGGTTTGCGTGTCCAATGTGTACGAAGAGGTGCTTATTGTACTGCAAGAAAGAAACAGGAAAATCAGCGCTGAACAAAAAGAACAGAGGTTTATTAAGACACAGGTCTGCATGTGTTCCCGCAGAGGGAAGCGTGCTTTGATGGATTCAATGACTCGCACGTTACTCCTGGGACTATGATTTTCTGCAGTGTGATTTCCATGAAAAACTTCAGTGATTGTGAAATAGCCCCTAGTGAGCAAGAGTCAACTTCAAAACCCCACGGACCTTCTGCACGCCACCAAAAATGGTCATCTTCAAGGGAGTAATTTACACTGAAAGACTGAATGGCAGCGAGGTGCTAAAGAGCCCACTGCAGGGCTTAATCAGATGAATATGTGCTGGAGAAAAGCCTCTTTCTGCTGCTTCGAGCCATGCTTCTTCACGACCCACATCCTCTAAGCCCAGATTTCTGCTGGTATCCCAAAAGCCTGCATCTACACACTTCTTATTTGTCTATTAAAAAAAAAACCAAAACAACAGCAAACCTCAACCTATAGCATATGCTAACAGCATTTAAGGAAGACAGAAAGGAGTTTCTTTAAACCTTAAGATGACAATCATGAGAAGGCCAGCCACTCAGTATTGTTGCTACTTTACGAGCAGACCTCGCCATACGCCCTCCAATGTTTTGACCTAAGTATTAACAGGAGCCAATCTTCACCTAGGGAGCCCTAGAGAGTGAGTGCCACTGACCGCTCTATGCCAAAATGCGTTCTGCTTCCACTTCCCCATTTCTTAACCTCACCTCGCTGCATCTCATTGCCCAGCTCCACAGCCCCTGCCCTGGCTGGGGGAACTCCTCAGGCCAGGGGAGCCAAATACAGCTCCCACTCAGACCATTGTGGTCTTCTGGGTGCTTTCAGCATCGTGCAAGCAGACTGAAGGAGCTGCAGAGCAGTGAGATTAAGTGTGTTTTTTAAACATGCAGGTCACAAAAGATTTTTCTAACTCAATTAAAGGAAAACTGATATGCTGTCAATGAACACAGTAGAAAACTGTCATATCCAACAGATGCTGTATATAAGGGGCAATTCCCAACTGGTAAGCACAAATAAAATATTTAAAACCCCAAAGCAGACCTCATTTAAGCTATTTTGTTTACAACATACCTGCTGAATGAACAAATTGAAATGACAAATCTCAATTAATTGGACATCCTCTCACAGCCTTCCTTCAGTGTGAGAGGGGCCTTCCCTAGCAGATGTCCAAGGCTCTGGGGACAAGGAAATGGACTAGCAACATTTCTGTACTTAGGAAATTGTAATCTATTTGACAACCTTGTAGCACAGTGCAATCTGAATTTAGAATCAGGGAACACTCACCCCTGTTTGTGGCCAAAGATGAGGTAAAGTCTATGCTTTTTAAACATCAGGTGGTCCATTTTGTGAAAGAAAAGATGGAAAGTGTAATGGCATGCAAAGATGTTTGTGCATGCAAGTCTTGAGCTCAATGTATCAGACAAATGAGCACCACTTGCATGGATTTTCCTTACAGGCTTCTCTCAAAATAATGCCATCTCAGTTTCCCTTGTGCACAGAGAACTTGCCCAGCGTGTCCCAGAGGGACAGAGTTGGTCTAAATAAGCTGTTTCTACCATAAAAACACATATGGCAGAGAAATAAACATGTGGATGGGAGCTGAATGTGTGTGTGGAGGAGGGAGCGTGCCCTGGTCTGGCTCATGAGCTGATCATTTACACAAGGACCCAGGAAATCATTGATCTAGTTGGTAAACATGAGATATCACAGCGGTGTCTGTAGTCAGAGGTAGCATTTTACTTCACTCAGTAGTGGACAAAGTGAACTTAGGAAATACTTGAGCTTGGGAAAAAAAAAAAAATAGAACAAAAAGAAAGCAAACTAATATGAGAAGGAACCACGTTTCCAATTTCTATTTTTTGACACACGTTAAGCTGGCAGCACTGTGACTGAATGACAAAATGTCAGACTGGATGGTTTTTGCTTCCTACTTTGATCAAAAGCTTTGCATGGGACACCAAAGCAAAAGTGCCCCATGCCCCAGGAGCTGGCAGGAAGCCACGGAAGGGCTCCAGAAGCATGCTCCTGTTGCTCTTCTAGCAGGATATGGGATGAGTCACCTAACATGGCTGCTGATGGATGCCCAGCTTGACCAAGGAACAGGGCAAGCACTTCCCTGACGGAGGTGAGTACTTCAGCCTTCCATGAGAAACAAAGCCAAAACATTCCCCCTCCCCTGCAAACTCTTCATCTGCCAAGGAGGGCACTCCCTGGAGATGCGCACCTCTGTTCTCCCTCGTTCAGAATAAGGGCTGGCACAGTAAAACTTGCTCAGTATCTAAACTTCAGTAAAAGAAATCCTGTACGGGAACACGGAATGGTTCAAGAAGTCTTTCTGCTGTTTAAATACAAAAGCAGAGCTGAAGGCAGCTGTAAAGCTACCACAGTTGTCTGCTGAGCTTGCCAAAGTACCAGATGCTGCTGCAGCAACATTTCTGAGCGGGTACAGTGGGACAGATGGTATGACATCACCTGACAACATTCCTAGGATGGAAATGTTTATTTTGACATTGCAATGTGTGATTATTTTCTCCTTCTGTTTCTGCAATTCCTATACTAAGTACAGTCATTACTAACCTAATTAAATGTGGCACATTTCTACAAACTAATGAACAATATTGTATTAGAAGCAGGGCAAATGGGTACTGAAATGATCCCTGTAGTTTTCATACATACTTCACAGTGGGAATTTATGTGTAAATAGAAGCAAAGAGGCTAAGCTGCATGCCTACATTTTCAAGCCCATTATGTCTGAAAAGCTTAGAAATGCCCTCACTATCATCAGAATCCACTGTTGCCTCAGCCTGTGTATTCCAGCCACTGAGGCACATTACGCGCGGAGGAATTTGCTCGTGCCACAGCACAGGGTTTGCATCCAGCAGTGTACTTCAGCTGCTGTCAACCACCGTAGGTCTGACCCTGTGTTTTCCAAGGATAAAAACTCCATAAAAATGCACAAAGAATGTTTGCAGTTACTTTGTCTGCAGCATCTGCATTACACAACATGCCCTGAAGATGGCCGCCTCTTACTGAGCTCCCTTCCTTAAAAAATTCCAACTATCCAAAGAATGCAGTAAAGCCATGAAATATGACTGTTGTCAAATAATACCACGAGAAAAATTATAATCCACTTAGGAATTTAAAAGAACTGAGACAAATTGCCAATGGCAGAGGATGTGTGCATTTAGCTGGAGTAGAACAAAGACGAATCACCTCCACCTGTTCTATCTGCCAGTGCGTGTATCTGTAACATCTCCTCCCCAGTTCTGCTCTTACACACCAAGGCAACAGCCTTCCCTGTCTGTGAAACAGAAGTTTTGTGGGCAGCCAAGCAGGACACAGCCTAAGGGCAGCAGCTGGGGCTGAAATGAGAGGCACCAGTGCCTCACAAGCGCTGGGCCCTGTGCATTGGTCCTGGTCTGCCCTGCCTCAGAGCCTGTGGCCTGCATAGCACTGCACTACTGATGGAGGGGACCAGGCAGCGCAGACTGATTAGAAAGCAGCCAATGCACTGCTGTCACCTGCAGCCTGCCCTGCACAGTGCTGCTGCCTCACTCTATCTTGTACATCTGATGCTCTTTAATTTCCTGCTGATGTAAGAAAGTCACTCACTCTGCCAACAGTTCTTATTCCTACCAAAACACTGGTAAGCGGATATTTCATTGCCACTGCTGCTGTCTTCCACTGAAACAGACTGGGACTTGTATTTATAATGCTCCCATCTTATAACCAGAGACTTCACCAAGTCCTGTAGTTAGGGATTTTAACACTTTCACAACCATTCTGTGGTTGTGTATTATGACACAATGCACAGTTTCCCTCATTTTTTTAGGATCTCCACCCATCAGCCTCCTGCCTGCCTCTGCTCAGGGTTCAATCAGGAACGTGCCCTAAGAGAAGTTCTTAGACAGCTTTCTAATTGCAGAAATGAAAAAGGGAGGCAGAAGCTGAGCAGGGCAGAACCCTGCTGGGGAGGCAGTGCAGCCCCCAGCCTGGCACAGTACTGCTGCCCAGCACTTCCCATGCACACAGGAGTCCCAGTGTGCAGCCGGGACTTGCTGGCGAGGCAAGGTGCTCACAACTCATCTGCTTTCCTGCAGCACTGCAGATGCAGCTTTCCATTCTAGCCTGCCTGATCCGAGACCCCACGGTCCCAATTCCACAAGTGCTGAGAGCTCAGATGGGAAAATTATGCCTGAATGTAGGAAGCTCTCAATAATGCTAAGTATTTGGAAAAATCAGGCTCATAACAAAACAAAGTGGACCCTCAAAATCAGAGGCCCATTCATTCTTTTGCACCTGAACTTCTTGGTTTGTCAGATGTCAGCAAGAGTGCCCCTCAATCTCAGAGATGACTGCACTGATACATCTGTGAAATGCAGATGGAGGAAATTATTAATTCTCTTTGGAGGAGAGTTTAGATACTGCTCAGCAAGCAGGGCATGGGGCCACGCATTTCAACAACAGAATAAAACAAACTGCTGAACAGTGGCTTATCAAAGAAGGGCCGCTGCATCTACACCAAATGAAGGAAGAAATAAAGGAGCACATGAGCACATAATGACATGACACCTGAGAACAAATATTTTATGGAGATGGACATGTGCTGCTCAGCACAGCATAAGGAATGACCCTTTTATCCCTTCCATTTTTTAAACTTGGATGGATTTTAGATTCAAACAACCCAAAATTCTGAATCTGTCACTCCACAACGTTTGTCCAAGTGTGGCTTTGCTTCCTCTTCCTTTCACAACAATGCCAACCGGAGATTTCCTTATGGCCAAAATGCTGAGCTGCTTTCCATGCACTTTATGGGAAATAAAGAAAGGACAAACAATGCCTTTAACGACGGATATAGTTCAAAGATGGAGGGTTTCTTTTGAAAGGACCTCATTGATTTTTCATCACTTAGGTGGTTTGATTAACTTTGGTGAATTTTACTGCATCTGGCTAATGATGGTGGGCTGTTTTTATGGCCCTTTCGCAACTGCTTCCACTTTCTGTTTCTCAGGCACATTTCTCTCTAGGCTCACAAAGCCTCTTTACAACAACAATAAAACCTGAATGAAAACATACAGAATATTTTATTTGTTCATCACTTTTCAAAATACATTTTGAAGAAATTTGGACCTACCACCATCTGATGGTTTGGACGGCTGTGTTAATACCGAAAAGGCCGAGCAGCCGTGTTCCTTCCAGGCCTAAGACAGAAAGC
This sequence comes from Chrysolophus pictus, assembly GCA_037305975.1. NCBI lineage: Eukaryota > Metazoa > Chordata > Aves > Galliformes > Phasianidae > Chrysolophus > Chrysolophus pictus. The sequence goes on from CM074580.1 coordinate 7,842,170, forward strand.
TGCCTGGAATGCATGCAGCAGTGAGAATCCTTGAAGAGGCAGAGAGAAGAAGGGCTTTATTCTGGGAGGTGGCACAGTATTTTCCTGGTTTGGAACTAGGTATGAATGAACTTACAAGAAATTGGAATTATTTCCTTTTCAGTGTTGGAGTCTCTGAATGCTCTCTCTATCTGTATACCAGCCCTTTGTTTGTACATACAGTTTGTATTTTTGGAGTATGTGGGCATATTCGCTGTAGGCATTTGTCCTGAAATTTCACAGAACCACTACAGTAAAAATAAAAAGCTTCCTTTAAATAAAACCTGCCCTGAAAGCAACAGGTTGCATGAATTTGTCAACCCTGGAGATTATACTTACATAGGGCTGGCAACAAAGAGAGGCACCCACAAGGAACACGAGTGCTTGGATGTACCAGGGCAGCTCCTAAGCACTATTTAAGAATTGTGATTGAACACAAAATGCCACAAAAGGGAAATACAGCTTGACATTTATAAACTGAATTGATTTTCACGTTAGAGGAGGAGTAATCTTACCCATCCTTAGCCGCAGAGTCAGATTTTGCAACTGTACCATCTTACGCCCTTCCAAATGATCCTTTACCACGCAGAATTACAGCAAGGGATGTTTATTGTTTCCTCCCTATATTTTATTCTTTTGTAAATGGAGCGATTTACATGGTGGCTAGGCAAGGGAAGGAAGTCAGCAGCTCCCAACAAGTGACAGGGTTCTCTGGAGCACGTTTCTGACCCATAAGAATGCCCACCTGGAATTAACGTAACTGCCTGACATCAAGGGGCTTTTGTACTTCCAAGCACCAATTGACATTGGAAGAACCCCAGAAATGCTTAATGCCCCACTCCTTCGATGAATTCTCAGTGGGTGGACCTTTTATGTCCATGCACAGCCCCATTGAAGTTGTTGGGAGTCAGCATGGGCAGACACCTGAATCCATAATTGCTATACAGGAACACAGCCTGCAAGAGGCTTCCCAGGGTCACCAAGCCCTGGCCCGAGGTCACATTTTAAGGAGGAATTGGTCTATTTGTCCTCACCACTACCAGGCATTCTGACCAGGTTTTCAGACGAGGGAAGGAGGAACTGTCATTTTTTTTTCTTTTTTTTCTTTTTTTTTCCCCAACAAAATGTTAGAAATTTATTTGATCAAAAGAATATTTAACTGGAGCTATACAATGATGGCAGAGTGCAGCACAGGATGACCAGCAGCCAAGGATAGCAGCCAGGCAGCATCTGCTGCATGCCCACCGCACCTTGCAGCACATGCAGAGCAGGGATAGAGAATGATCCACGCTGGAATTTATCCATGAAAGACAACAGAATTGTCTTTGTGTTGTATTTTTGCAATGTTACAGCATGTGATTCTGAGTCTTTAAAAACAAGTCTGGGTACTTCCATGCTTCTGCTTCTTCCTACCCCTCCTGCATTTATCAAATGCGCTCTGCAGTAGTTATGCTTGCAAGCTGGGACAAGCACCAGTGGGCCTCCCTGCACCTCTGGAATTCCAAATCACACGAGTTTACTCTAAAAAAGGCTTCATAGCAGCTATGAGGCTATGTCGGCTAACTGTGTTTCAGGCCCCCACCCCTTACACACTGCCTTCCCACCTACAGGAAAACTGAGAGCCCCAGTGCACCCTCAGTGCAGAACCTCCTGCAGCCCAGAAGCACTGCCGCAGGCTCTGGCAGAACTGTAACTCAGGATGTGCCAAGCTGCCATTCACCCACATGCAGTACAGTCATGCTGCATGCTGCTCGGCTGTACTGTCTGCAACACGCTCCAGGCACATGTGCAGTATCCCCATTCAGATTAGCCTGGGTGCAGCAGGGATCAGGGATCAGTAGGACACACTGTGCAGCACCCAGCCACAGGTGTTTGGTTGGGCTGCCCAAAGGGAAACCTGGGTGCTACCTTCCCTGCATCAAAAATACAAACCGCGCCTGGCTGAGCACAGCACTCGGGCAGAGTTGTTCCAGCTCTGGCTCAGCCAGGGGTATACTGAGATTCAGGGTGACTGTGGCTGCAGCCTGCCCTGTGCAGCCCGACAGCATGTGCTGGGCCCTGGTTGCTCCAGGTGGCAGTGCAACCAGTGTCAGTGCAGCCATGCAGCAGCAACCCACCCAGCAAGAGCCGAGCCAACGGTACCTGCTGGCAGACACCGCCTTCCTCAGCATTAACTGAGCCTGGCCAAACGGGATGCTCAGCAGCCCTGCACACTGCCACATGTTTAGTGTATGAATAGCTGAGATATGGCATATTTCCGTTGGGTTGTTTCTCTGCCAGGAGCATTCCTCTGTTGTAAGGTTTCTGGGCTATGTCTCCGGTCTCCATTATGCAGGGTAAACACTCCCTGGATAACACCTCTGGACAGAGCCCATAGAAGCTATGGTTTCCAGTACTTAATTACAAAGAGCAAGCGATAACTTCTCTCCGCTCCAAGCTACTGTATTTTACCAGGCATCTGAACAAGAATGAGCTGTCTATATCACCTATTCATGACAGTATTTGCTTTTCAGAAATTATCTCAATAAAAATTCTCAGGCTCGAGCTGAAAGAAGCTCTTTTGATTTTTTTGTGACACAGTAGAAACCATGCTAGGCTAGTCACAAATGCCTGTGGTAAATATGTAACGATTAATATCAAGGTTCATGGCTAACTGGTGTAAATAAAATACTACAGCCAACCCCATAAACTACCCCTGCAGGTGCAGTATAAAGACTTATAAACCAAAACTTTCCTCAAAAAACAAAACAAAAAAAAGAAGCCCAAACAAAAAAAAAAACCATCAGACTGGATCCTAAGGCACGAAATCAAGCAAGACCCAAAGACCATGCACTTAGAAATGTAATCTCAAAAAAAGAAAAAAAGAAGCAATGCAGACAAATGCTGTATGCTAGGAAGGCTTGAACTCAAAGGAAATATCCCAAAAACACCCAGAGGATGACCCTAACATCAGTTTTGTAAAGGGCCATGCATAATTTCTATACAAGTCCTTGATTTTGTTTCTGCTAGGAAATAGATTAAATTGTAACTTACAGTTAGGCACTGAACCGCTGCCAAAAACATGATGCAATTTGGTACAGCTGCTAAAGTAGGTTAACAGCGAGGCACAGTGAACCAAGCCTGCTCTCAGACAGGCCTCTCTCTTCAGCAAACAGAAAAAGAGGGCAAGAAAGGATAATGTGGAACCACCATGAAAGGAATATTACACTGAGCAGTAGTGAACACAGCAATACCAGGAGTGTATTCCCCCATGCTTAGCCCTGGAAAGCACGCTCTGAGTGGGAAGGAACTGAGGAAAGCCAAAGCTGAGTGGACATGAGGGCAACACTTACTGATTCGGGATCCCTCTGCTGTTCAAGGAAAGCTGAAAACTCCACCAGCCTGAGCTTGGTCGTACCAATCGATCGACCCTGCCACGCAGGGACCGACGGAGCTGGAGCTGACGTAGGCTCAAATCCTAAAGCAAACGAACCATTTTCATCAAGAAGTTGATCATTCCTCAGTTTATATTTTCTGAATTAAATATAACCAGGAATCACCCAGGTAGCTCCTTGGTCATTTATATTCATTTTAACAAATAATGAATGAAAATAAGGACAACACAGAGAAACATGTAGAAAAAAAGGTCCCAACCCAACAAGCTAAAAATGGTACAAATAAAAGGTTGGCTCCACTGTTTGCTTGTAGAATTTTTGCTTAAATTATATACTGGATTTTAGAGATTTACAGAGACTTCACACAGACTTCAAACAGACTTACAGCTGACTCTTGCCTGGAAACAAGCAGCAAGGCTCTGAGGAGGTATTACTGCCTCAAGGAGTTAGGAGAACTGGCCTCCATTTCTGGCTCCTAATGTGCCACATGTTACAAGTAAACCACCTCTCTTTCTGCCTATTTCTTCTGCCACTCTCAATTCCTCTCTCCTATTTAGCGTATACACTTTCCAAGGCAGGAACCGTTTCTTACTATGTATTTGCACATTGGGTCCTTGTCTTCTTTTGGAGCTTTTAGGCATCATTATATTACAGATAATAGTAAATAATTACTGTAGAGAGCTGAATCATACTCTAAAAAGAAAGTTTTAAATTGATAATAAAGAGGGAATGACATGCTCTAGAGAGAGAAGGGATGTTAGCCACCATCTCTAATTCACCTCAAGAGAAAGAATAAATGCTATCTCCTGCTCCTCATTGTGGAAAATTAGATGAGAAGGAAACAAAACAGTAAAGGAAGAAGAGAAAGGCTGCAGCTGGGAGGCAGAAGCTGATCCTGGGAGACACATAAGAAAGGTTAGAAAACCAGGATAAACCTGAACACGGTTAAGAACCAGGGAGAGGCCATAGATAGTTTGTGTCCATATCTCTTAGTGAGTTTGGGAGCTGGATCCAACCCTCAAATTTACACAAAGAGGGTTTGAGGCTTGTGTGAAACAGGGAATTACAACAGTGACTGGTTACATGTGAACAGGAACTCTAATGAAGCAAAAGCATGAGTTCTGACTGATTTAGAAATATTAATAATCCCATTGTGAAAGAGAACAGAAGATAAAAGAAGATTCAAAGTATCTGACAGTCACAAGTATTGAATAGCAGGAAGTTAGAAACAACACAAAGTATGAGGGAGTCAGCTGAGAGTCAGAAGTGTGGTGTAGTTTGGCAGGGGAAGTGTAAAGTTAGTTGTCACCTGCAAAGAATTAATTATCTTTCCTGGTGTATAGGAGTGAAACCAACTTGGGAAAAGGAGAATGGAAGAAGCCATGGAAAGGGCATCACCAGTATAAGCAATGAAGTCAGAGTGTCAGAGTAAGCATTAAGCACCTAACAAAGGGCTATCAGGTAGAGCTGAAGCTTCAGGAGGAGAAGAGTTACCAATAAAGGACACACAGACTTATACCTAAGGCTAAACACAAACGGTCTCTGAACAGTTTTTAGCATTAATTAAAAAATAAATGGAGGCTTATTATTATAGCTATTAAAATACAAACACGCATCCTACTATTCATTTTTTACAATGCATTTTGCTACAGTGTGAAACACTGGCTAGAGATCATGTATCACAGCAACTCCTCACATATGTATTAACACTTGCTATCTAAAATGTAAAATCAAACACTAAACTCCCAAACTCACTGATTCTCCCTCTTAACAAGTACCAGGACACTGCTATTTGTTAGAGACTGGTGTTTGGTTTGGTTGCTGGGGTCATTAGTGGCTCTGTCCATTTCAGGACACAATCCAACCCTTTTTAATGGAGACAAGAAACGAGAGTTACCTGAAATGGGAGCTGTGACTGATGGCTGTATAGGGTAGGCCTGCTGAACGAATGGCTTTACACTGGAATAAATAGTTAAAAAAAATCATACACCATGCCATCAACAGTAAATTCCATTAGTCATACACACAGTTAATGATCTTTACTCACAAACGTATTTGACCCCTACACAGCATATGTAGCAACCTTAAAGAGGCAACAGCAAGAGAGAGAAGCATGAGAATTACATACACCCAATGTGCTGAAGTGAGGAGCTTGTCCATGCTCCTGCCCTGCCTGCTGCAACCATACCAGCAGATGCAAATGTTTTGCAGATGCTTTGCCTCCCAATAAATCCAGAGGACATTGAAGTACTGGGGCATAAAGATTCCCATGGACCTCAAGGAAATGAGGCAGGGAAAAGATGAAAAATAAGGCTGGGAAATGTTGCTCCAGAGCCACTGCAGAGATAAGGGATTGCATTCCCCATGGCTGATGAAGGATGTGATCCCTTGCAACTTTTCAAATACGAGATCACATCACTGTAAGTCACAACCCTATAACCACTTTTCCTTCTTTTTGAAAAATGTGCAAATTATTGCGAGACTGATATCCTGCGGCAGCAAAACATCCCACTCTGTAGACAGAAACATACTCAAATTTTCAGACTTACTCTTGCGAGGATCCAGGCTGCCCCGTTTGAATCATGCCAGGCCAAAACTGAAAGAAGAACAAACAGACCCACATTTGTTTTCTCTGTTGAAAGATTTGGGATATTTCTGAACAAGCACGATTCCTTTTGCAAAGACAAGTGAAAGCATTAATCCATTCACCCAGCCTTAGATTTCTACTGAACAGCGTTAGAGAATACAGGGATTTTCGGGACTCAGCTAACAACTTACCCCAGGTGCCCCAGGAAATGTAGGACGGGGAATTCCTGGCAGGCCCAGCTTGTTGTGAATAGCAGTAGCTGAGACTATCTGAGCTGATGACATTGCTGCCATGTGCTGGAGTGCTTTGTCCTTTGCTGTCTGATCCTTTAATATGACAATTACATGGAGTCTTAAAACATTTGGCACAACAAATGATGTTAAATAACTGCAGCTACAAGCACATAACTCAAAACTTAAAAAGCCACACAGAAAATGCAAAAATAGCAAACCATGCAGGAAAAAAAAAAAACAAACAGCACGAAGGCTAACACTCAGACTACCTGAAGGCAAAACCTCCTGTCAGACATGCACGGTAGACCTGGATTCTCACAGTCTGCTCTGCCAAAACGCAAGAGGCTTGGGGAGAGCAAACTGCTGCCCACCTATTAATCTGGGTAGATTCTGCTGGTTTTAAGTCAGGACGGAGTAAGTCAGTCTGCTGCTAAGGCTCTGCTTGCCAGAGAGAGATCGCTGAGATCTGAGCTCTATCATTTAGATCTAAGAGAAGTTTGCCTTTAGCATTACACTGCAAAATGAGAACACAGAACTGCGACCGACTGTAAATGACGACAGATTTTATTTGTGCTTACATGTTTAGAGCCAGCTCAGAATCTGTTTTACAGCAAGTATTTTAAAAACTGGATCACCAAAATCCAATTAATACCAAAATACAATTTAAACTCCCAGTTGTAGCGCATCACTAGCTGACAGTGATCCCAAAGAAAACAGACAGCCATAACATTTCTGCTGTTTTCAAGCATATAGGAACAAGTTTAGGAAAAGAGTTACTGATTACTTGTGTTAAATTTGGAGTCCTAGATGCTGCCCATCAGGTATGATCACTGAACAGAAAAGGAACACCTCTTAATGCAGCGGGGTATTTTAGGTCAGGTGATAAAGGTAACCAACAGATTGCTGCTGTCTGGAATGGTGGGGTTCCCTGTCTGGAGATATTGTATTAATATGTGCTAACATTGAGGTATGTGACTTAGGATGAAAGAACACAAGCAATATTAGGCAAAGATGTTGTTGGCTTTCAGGTTTTACTTTACAAGCAAAGTAGCACGCATGCTGGCAAGAGACGCATGCTCTTCTATACAGTATACAACTTTGCACATATGCTCCCTCTAAAGCTTATATGGAGCAATATGATAGGTGAGCAGTCCTTCCTTTGAATAGCTCCTTCAGAAACAGCACAGGCTGAGAGTACAGGAAAGGCTAGCCAAAAATTCTGCCAAGCACAGCTAAGGTACATAATACTTGGTTTAGTTAGAATACTTACCATGCTTGTTACCTGGATACAACAACAAACAGTTTATTAAAATGCTTGTGTAGAATAGCAGATTTTCAGCAAAATATGAACAAAATAGTAAGAGACAAAGGAAGAGCATTTTGCTCAACGTTAAATACCAGGTTTAAACAAACATGTTACTTTCACCAAGGGACTGATTCATTAAAAGGAAATAAAAATAACAAACTAAAAACCCAGCAACGCTCTGGGGGTAATTTACAGCAGGTCCCCACGTGCACGCTGCCAACAGAGGTGCAGGGGATCACTGCTGCACTTGTCTCCCTGAGCTGGGGGAGGAGAAGAACCCCTGGCAGCAGAGGGGTAGAGGAGGGGCTGTAGCCAGCCCCACACACACTGCCTTCTGACCTGTCTAACCCTCAGTACCCCCACGCCAAAGCTCACGTGATATCTGCAGGGCAGCTTCTGTTCTGTTGTTGTGTGCTACCTAAACTTGGCCACCTCACTAACTTGCAGCTTTCCCTTCTAACCACAACCATCTCACCTGAGCCCAACCCTGACCATCCCTGACACTGCAGGAAGGTGTGAGGGATGCTCTGGCACGAGACCTCTTAATACAGGCTCTTTCATGCCTTGTAGCATTCCTTGTAGCAATTGCTGCATTTGGTGGTGGCCACCATTCAGTCCTCTGATTACATGTTAGAAGGATGGAGAAAAGTCAAAATGGAGAAGTGCCATCCCTTGCAGGAGGACTCGTCTTGGGGAGTTTCATGGACTCCAAAAAACTTCCCCTTGGCAACACATCTGCCAGCCCTGCTGAGCATCAAGACACACACTCAGCCAACATTCATCAATGGGAAGTTTCACCTTTAGGAGGTTTAGGAACCCATGATAGTCAGTAGACCGTTTTAACTAAAAGCAAATCTAACTTACATTGAAATATGGGAGAAATCAAATTCAGAATAAAAAGCAAATGCTAAGAGATCCTGAATTCTACTAGCAAAGTGCACTTCCAGCTCCAGGTGGTGGACTGCACATGTATTACTAGGCAGGTTACACAGGCTTCAAAAAGAAATAGAAAAACCACATTTTGAAGCTGCTTATTTGAACTGAAATATCAGCTTGCCTATGACTTTAAAAAACAAATAGACTGGGCTTTTTTTGTACTGCAGCAGAGAGTGCCTGCAACCAGCAGGGAATGACTCTTTCCACCTATCACTGCAACGTGCTGCTTCTGGGATGAAACTTGATAACTGATTAATAACACACAATGGTATTACATCACAGTTTAGGCGGCAAGAGAAGTAATATGTCCAATTAAAACTGCAAGAGTAATTTAAACAGACAGATTACAGTAATTACCCAAGTTGGAATTTGGCCAGGACAAATGGGTTAACACCCCTACTCTAAACAGGAACGTTGTGGGATTTTTAATGACCGCAAAGAGTTAAGACTTGGATTTCCTATCTTGTCCAAGACAGAAGGGCTTGGTTTTACTCGCGTGTGCTGCTGTGTAAAGCTGGAATAAATCCTTCTGGTCGAGGAGGTTTGCACTGATGTACAGAAAATGAAAGTTTGGCCCGGCGTGCTGCAGAGTACTGTGGTGAGGAGCTGCAGGGGGACAGCATCTCCCACCGAATCACTAAATCCCACCAGAGCTTAAGGTATTCCTTGGATAGGTCCCATCTGGCCCTGCCCTGGCTTGACCCTACTTAATTTATGGGCTCCGACGGGATTGCAGAAGCCCAGGAATGATGCACCCTTTCACTACTGTCTTCCCTTCTTCTTAAAAGTAGGTAATTGGAGATGTTACCGAGGTGATTTAGAGCGCAATCAATGAAAATCTGGAATAGTTTCACCAAATCCCTAAAACATCGTCAATGTAATGGAGATCTGCTTCTTGTTTTAGCTGACTGCTCTGGGCTGCAGCTGCAAACACCTTGTGTTAGGAAGGGGTAAGCCCTAAGAATCTAATGAAAGGAGACTATGCAACTTTTAATGAATCAGGCCCTTGAGTTTTACTTTTCACCCATTAGTTTTGGAATGCAAAAGACATAGTTAAATTAGATAAGAATAACGCCCCAGTATCATCCAATTATAATTCTTAATATCCATAAAAGCCCCACGTGAAACAAGTGTTCTACGTGACAAGCACAAAGGGATTTGTGCTCGACTTTCTTTTAATCCAACATAAACAGCAGAACAATTCAATCAATCAGTTCTACAGCAAGAGAAAAAAAAACAAAAACCTGTTATCCTAGAATGATAAATGGGGCTTTGCATACCATGTTGTCTATGACTTTAAGAAAAAACGAAACAAAACTAAGACAGCATGAGGAAAATTATGCACAACAGAACACAGTATTAATTCAAGAAAGCCTAAAACCTGCACGAATATATAAAATACGAAACTTTTGTAAGGAAAAAAATATGACATAAGAAACAACAATATGCTACAAAACGGATAGTACAGTAACACTAGCAGAAAATACTATCCTAATAAGCAATTTTGCAGATGTTAATTCTGCTCAGATCTTGTATTGATTCAAATAACCTTTGCAATAATTAGCTGTAGCTCAAAAAGGATAAACAAATCACGAAAATATACAATTGTTCTGGACAAAAGATAGAGAGCACTTCAGTGTTTCTAGCCCTGATCTCCAATTTGCTTATTATTAGAGAAGACAGGAGTAAATACAAAAGCTGGCTATTTCAGCCAGGCAATAGCTAATGCCAAGAAGAGAATGCGCATTCAAAGCTGTCCCAACTTGCTGCCTAATGAGTAGCAATTAATCCATCTTATTGTATTTCAAAATGCTGAAGACTCCATTCACATCAAAGGGAATTTTTCAAGGCTTTTATCATTGTTCATTTAAAAAGTATAGAGCTATCTTTAGCATTTTATAATTGACAACAATATTTTCTTTTCATCCCTCGATGTGGAATGTAGAATAATGGATTTTACAACATGTAATATATGTGTGAATTGTAGGCATTTTAATGTTTCTTTTTGTCTCTGTTTAATTAATCTTGCTCTATGAAAAACATATCTGAAATGAAAGTCTAAGATAGATGTATGTCCTGCTGTGAAGACCTTTACTCTTTGTTTGGGCCCAACTTCCAATCCACCTTTTCTCCTGATTGATTCAGGCTCCCTGCCAGCGCAAAGGTGGGAAATGCTGCAACCTGACACTACAGACTGCTGTATTTTAGGAGGAAAAACATTATAAATTAAAAATTCTGCTGCACAAGAGGAAATGTCATGAAGAGGAGCCACCTTTCATATCTGTCTCCAAGGACCACTTCATCTCAACCTCTCTTTCCTCTTTCATGAGATGAAATTTCTCTAGCCTCAGGAAGATTTTAATAACCTCATAAAATTAAGATAAAATCCCTAAAACAGGATTGTTTTCCTGTTGGAAAAGAAATTCAAATGTCGAACATCACTAGAAGAGCCAGCAGGGCATCCTCATTTGATGGTCCTGAAACACAGCAATAGCACTTACAGGAACTCCTTGCAGGCTAAGGATCCATCCATCTGCAGCACCTGCAGGCACGTGTCCCCAGGGAAAAGGAACTTCATTGGACCAAGAGAACATTACGGCAAGAAGCCAAGATTTCTTGTCTTTGTCAAGCTTCAGTAAAACTAATGCCATGGACAGATACATCCAAAGTCATGCAGACAGCTCTGAAATCTTCCCATCCATATGGATTTCGCAGAAGACAGCCACAAGAAGATCTGACGTGTTTTCTCCTTGCCACAAGGAGGGTTCAAACCAATGCAAGACATAAATATCTCCAGAAGGTACTTGGATAAGAAGACTTACTGGTTACACCATTTGTCAGTGTAAAAGATCACTGGAATTGAGGTCAATGGGACAGACTGGCCATATCCCAAAAGATCAATCAGAAATGATATTACAAAAAAATCCCTGCTAGTAAAAGACATCAGCTGGGGAGTGAGGGTCTTCGTGCTATGCTCCTGCAATCCTCAACTCCCTGCTCACCATTATTTCACTTAATGCAGAACAGGCACACATAGGGAAGCACCAGCTTCTCTGTAATAACCTTCCCTGTGCACAAGTGGGGGGTGCACGGAGCTGGGAGGTCGGGTGGCAAGAGGAAGAAACATGGGAGACATAAAGGGCTTCAAGTCAGAGCTGACTGAACTTCTAGTTACAGACTGGCATGAAGAATCTCCAAATTTCATCCATGGAGTTCTTTCCTCTCATGCTGCATGTGAGAAATCTGATATCAGGTGCATCTCTTATTTTCAGTAGTAGCTGTTCTCCTGCACATACCACCAATTGAGCATTTTAGAGTTTTACAGGGCTTTACAACTCGGAAGAGATAGCTCACTGTTAAAACAGCTGAGAGTGACCTGAGGCAGAAGTGGTTGATTCCCTTGGCTATGTCCTTTCTGGCTATCTTATCATGAGGAAATGCTGGCAGCACTGCTTTAGGACGATGAGAGCCCATCACCTTCCCGGGGTTCCCAATGGGGCAGTTTGAACTGCTGCAAAAGCAGTCCACACTGAAAACCACTTGAGAAGTACATCACTGGTGTGAAATGAATGCAAGGTGAATACATTTTTTTGCATCTGCAAATGCTCTCTGTTACAAAGGGCACTGGAGAAGATGGATGGTTCAATAAGGGAATAGTAAGAGAAACACAGGCAGTGCTGCAGGGGAGGCTGCAATTTCTCTGGTAAGGTACTGTGCAGATGTTGTGCCATGGCACCTTATTCACTAACCAAGAGCAGAAAGAAAAAGAGAAGGGAGATGGAGAGAATCTGGCTCCTCTGTTGTTTCTGTGCACTCCTCAGGCGAGGGGTCCTGGAACAGTCACCTGGGCTGTGCTAGGGCTCCTGCAGGATCAAATCTTGAGGGCAGGATGGCTACCTAGAGGTAGCAGGGCAGGAAGAACAGATGCTGACCAGCAGAGCCTGCTGGGGAAGGACTGGGGCAGATTCTGCCATTAGTGATACCTGGAGAGTTATTCTAAGTGCAGGGGCTGGCAACCTTATGTCACTGGCATCCTCACGGAGCAGATAGGAAGTTTTGAAGCAAACGTCTTCCACAGAGCAGCAGTGACACATGGATGTGGGAGGCTCCTCACATATCGATGAATTTCTTGAAATAAAATGGCGGCTCCCCTGTTCTCTGCTCAGCCCTGGAAGAGCTGCAACCCGCTGACGGCTGGGAACGAGCAGGGGGATCTGAAGGCCTCGTGAAGTACCTTGTTGCCCTGACAGATCTTTCCTTCTTCAGGCGACTCCTCAAGATGAAAAATCCCCTGAGGGCCCTATTTACTGCAAATGGGCAGAGGTCTCAAATATTACTAGACGACATCTAGCTGCTTGCTCCTTTGGAAAGCTCTGACAAAAATCTGATAGCAGGTGCAGCAACTAAGAATATGTTTTGCTTTAGAATTGTCTTCATTTTTTACGTTATTTTTAGCATTGAGAAAAGGAAATATTTTAGAAGAGCAAATCCAATATTTTTGTTAGGCTCCTAAATCTGTATTTTAGTAGCTAGGTGAGTTTCCTGCTGTTTGTAGCCTAGGTGCTCACCAGCCCTACAAAAAACCCTGAGAGCTGCTGGTGCTGAGCACCTCTTACAGTAAGGCCACCTCCTTACATAAGTAATTTTAGGCATCAAGGATTGACAATTTAAGCTTAAAATGCTACATATCTCTGTATTATTGCACCCTCGGTTAAAAAGCAGTATGTTTAGGTTGTCTTAGTTGTTCTTTACAAACCCCAACTGCTCAGCCAGTGCAGCTAAAAAGCCAGCCACCAACAGCCATACAAGCTTGCCAGCATGCTGCCCACTGCGGATGAAAAACCCAGTGCTTCTGTCAAGAAGGCCTGTTACACAGCCAGGCTGTTATTTATACGCTGCAGCTCCAGGACTGTGGCAAGCATCTGCAGCGCTCACCACTTAGCCTCGTGAAATTACTTGCTGAAACATTTCGTTTTTCAGCTAGAACAAAAACGTGATTTGTTCTCATTCGGAAAATAAAAATCAACAAAAAGGAAAAAGGATGGAAGGAAAAGATATGCAAGTTCCTTTGCTTTTCATTAAAAAGAAAAAGCGTGGAAAAAATTGCAAAACCCCCTCTTCCACTTTTAAGTAACGTGAAAGCAAAACGCATCCCAGGATCTCTGCTGGAAATCTTGAAAAAACAAGCCATCCAAGAAACCCCCATTAAACATTTCCAAGAGTTTCTTTTTTACCCTTAGAATATTCTGTAGGGAAACCAGAGAAAATGGGGACACGTACAATTCATCACGTCAGATTAAGCAAACATACTTAGTTTTCCTTGGACAGGGCTCTGACTGAGGCTCTCCAAAGATTAAATGCCAACGTTTTACTTTAAAAAAATAAAATTTCATAGAATTTTGCAAATAGTATGTAACTTCAGGTGATACTAGATTGCACTCCAGTAATGTCTTGTAGCTAGAGCAATCTGGATAAGCTGTGCTCTCTGGCACAATCTATTTTAAGTATTCTTGATAGCGTTTCAAAAGCAGAGACAAAAAACATTTGGGAACAGAAAACAATCACCCTATCTAAAAAAGAAAAAAAAAGAAAAAAAAAAAGGAAAAAAAAAAGTATCTACACAACTGTATAAAAACCTTGTGTATGTAAATACACTCGTAGCACTCAGCTGTTCAAAAATAAAACCAAAAATGAACGGATGGGTTAAAAATCAGGTTTAGGTGCTGAGCGGTTACAAAGAGTAGTTCACTTTGCATTTGGACAGTGTTAAGACAACGTTTTTAATGTGGATGCTAGTGCAGAAACCAGAGATTAAACACAAAGAGACGCAGACAGCTACCACATGCAGGAAAAGGAGGTTACAGGCACGGCAGCACCAGGAGCTCGCCCATCACCACGGGGAGGAGGAAGGGACAGGCATAGCAACCACAAGCCCAAAAGCAGAAAAGCGCATACCTTCAGCTTGGAATGAAAATCACGAGATTTCCTTCTGGCAAGAACCTGAATGTGACTAGACACCTGCAGGGTAGGGGAAGGGAGGAAACAAAGGAAAAGCCTGTAACCATGGAGATGAAAAGCCCCCTACAACTGGGCAAGCCAAACGTACCTTAATGGCGGCTTGAATTTCTCGAACTTTCTTTCTTGCTAAGACCTGTATGTGACTAGACACCTACATTGTTCAGGTTTATAGGAACAAAAAAGAAAGAAAGAAAAAAAAAACAAACAAACAAAAGAAAAACAAAAAGCAAATCAAATTTAAAATATCTATTTTTCTCTTTAAAAAAAAAGAAAAAGAAAAAGAAAAAAAAAACTTCCGAGGGAATTGAGTTATTTGCATCTTCAGTAAGCTGTGTTGTTAAAGATACCACATCCCCAGACATATACCCAGCTCTTACCACTGAGGCTTAACAATACTGGTCATCACTGCAGTGACTTGATTAAGGAAAAAAGACGTGCAGCCTACTGGGTTGTGCACTCAGCTACAGGAGAGAGGACACAGCCTGCAGCTGGCTGCAGCCCGTTTGCTTTGGGACAGACCCCATCCACAGGCGGGTCCCACACTCTGTGGGACGCAGCCCACAGGACTTCCACCTCTCAACCAGGGCCGCAGATGCCCACCCTGACCCCTGGGCACTAGGCTGAAGACATAACGATGTCGAGAAGTTACATCCATTCATTCGTATTGTGTTCTGCAGCTCCAGCAAGGAGCTTCAGGCTGTGTTTTGGCCCCACTGAAATGTTCCAAGTTCTGGAACAAATGGTAAAATATTGGCACGATGCAGCCTCCGAAACCACTCTGCCTTTCTCTGCAATCTCAGCATCAAATCTGCCCACAGAATGTTCATGTAACTAGAGACAAGCAACTGGGCATCAGCTCGAGTAATGTCTAGGTTTGGTCTGTTATTACATTTTGCATTTTGGTCAGAAATGTGTGTAATCCCTGCCCTGCACCAGACCATTTCATAGCCCAGTTGTTGTTGCCTATGCAGTGAAGGGTCGGGGCCATGACTCACATTCCTATTTATTCTGCCACATGTTGATATCCATGATATTGATGCTGAGGGTTTAGTGATGCTGACCAGCATTGCTTGGTACTGTTCAGCACCTCCCAGACCTCTATGTGAAGGTTTAAAAACTGCAGTGATGGGAAAAAAACTGCTAAAGAAAAATCTTTAGTCTGATTTCATACCATACCAGGTGTTGTACAGTTTTCCTGAGTTAGTTAAAATTCCTGACTGGGAAAGAACACAAGCAAAAGAAAAGGAGAAACAAAGTTTCGTTTCCTCCCTCCGTAAGATTATTCCATGACAATAGCAACAACAACAACAACAAAACAACAACAACAACAACAAAGCAAGCCTGATTTTTTAGTAGAGAAGCAAATAACAATGCGTAAGTGAGCGCAGCCCCTGAAGGCCACCTTCAGAGAGTTCTCCAGGAAGCAGCTCGGGAACCAGACTGCAGTAATTTAGCGTTATACTTTTGCTTACTAAGCAATTTTGTGGTCAAACACGTCGACCAAGTTTTGACACGTGTTCACTTGTTTTGCTTTCAGCAGGATATTAGTGGTGTTAAAGGTTATACAGGAAGCACAACTGTAACATTTAATTGCTCAGTTGAAACTCGGAACTAATGACAAAGTCTTCTAGACACTTATCAAAACTGATTAATGAAACATTAGAGAGGGACATACAAGAACAGAGGCCATGTGCAAGCCATCACAGCCCTCTTGGTTTTACCACAGCTCTGCTAGCACACGCTGGACACGGATCCAGCCCAGTCTGCATTTCAAATCCTGATGCCATTTTAAGATCCCGAGTGTAGCTCCCAACTGGGGGAGTCTGCATGAGCATAACACAGGGCAGAGCTTGGGCCTTTGCCTTTTGTTCGCAGATTTCTTTGCCAATCTTTTGTTTGTTCCTTTTCTCCATGCACTGCAGTTTCTCTCCTTTCTCATAGCTTTTTTCATCTCTCATACATATGCTTTCTCCCCAGTTGACAAAGAACACCACCCAGGGCAAAATATCACCCACTTCAAAATGCTTTAAGCACGAGGTTTGGCAGCAGGCCATCTTTATGTGTTCTGACTCAGTGTCACCTTTCTCTGCTTTACAAAACACGCGTAGCATGCAAGTGTATGAGCTGTTGCCTTCTCCTTTGCCACGCACGTGGAGGGGAATCTCAAACTTAATGTTAGGGAAAACAAACGGACTCTGCAATTTGCAAAGCATTTTGAAACGGTGCAAGGGCTTAAGAACCACCACACAAACCGTGTGCCTTCTGTAAGGCTGCTGAACCCCATGGATATTACAAATTAAAGGATTTAGTCATATGCTATTAAGTTAATGGTTATGCAATAATTGTCTAAAAAAAGACGTAAGACTGGCTCAAGGTATATTCTGAGTCGTTGATGAATGAAATCTTGCCATGGTCACAGACTAGGAGCCTGAAGGCTCTGTGAGGAATTTTTTTTATAATTATTTCCTCCTGTAGCAAGTACTGCCCACGAGCTGAAAGCATGATTAGCATCGGTCTCACTAGATAATTTTTATTCATTCACCTCTCATATCCAATAATCACAACCTTTATTATACTGGTAAATTGGCTGGACATTCAGAAATTATTATCGGTTATTCACCATCTCAAAATAATCATTTCATTCTGCAATTATCCTTATAGAGAAAAAAGAAACAATGCTATATGCTTCTGCTTTGACTTTTGATTTTTTTTCCCCCAAATACAGGGGATAATAACCTCATATACATGTAGACCAATAGAAAATGCACCTCCAACTTTCACTGAAATGATGCATATTAAAAAAATCTGGAATTTAAAATATTTTTCTAAAAAGTGTGAATTTAATTGTGAAGTCAGTGAAGTCGACACACCATCTTGTCAGAGCTGAAGCACAGACAGCCACCGCAGCCAAAAACACCATGTTTTGTTATTCACCGAAACGCATACTTCCCCACTGGGTTATTTTACCTGCTTCCTGGTCCGTGTCTTCCCTGTTCTAAGTTTGATGTATCTGGCTATCAATTCATTCCTACCTGAAACAAAGAAAAATGAATGGTAAGGGACAAGCAGCAACACATCCATAAACACCATCATCAAATATGACACTGAAACATATGAGCTGCATGCATATAAGACCGACCTTTTTTTGTACCTACTCTGCTTTTACTTTGCAAACTATTCATCAATATTTTGTATTGTTCAACAGTATTTCTCTTCCATCTCCTTAACACTGTATATGCCCTACCAAAAGCGCACAGAGGCTATAGTGTTTTTCCAATGAAGAGCTGGAGCTGTAGGCAGGCAGAGAGGCAGCACTATGGCCACTGACCAGGATGGTCTCAGGCTAAGGACACCTGTCCCAAGGGCTGACACAAGGTCTGGCCTCTCCCTGTTTATCTTCCAACTACACTGGGTGGTGTCTGCCACCCAGGGCCCACCTGGGTCTTGTGAAGACCACTTACCACCCATTCAAAGCACTGATCAGCCCAGTAGCATGGTTTGGCATTGGCATTTTCTCCAGCTTAATTCTTCAAGGAGGAGAGCAGAATTTTATAATTCTGTTGGGGAGCACTCTGCCTCTTCCACAGACTGAAATCACGGTCTCACCATGTTGTAAATCACATCCTTAATGCCATGCACGAGAGCGGTAACCCTGTGGCATGGAAGTTCCTGCTGCAGCGTGGCTGTTCAACACGGTGGTTTGTTATTTAGAGCTCTATTTCCCTTGGATATATAGAGTATTTCCAAGTGTCTAAAATGGCTATTTGACTCTTCTTCAGTCACACACTGCGCTATTTAATACGAACTAATATTTTCTTTCCAAATAATTTCCTTCCTAAATACTGCTGACATGGATGATAACAAAGTTCTACGTGGTGTCCTGTTTATTTTCACTGCATATTATGTTACTTCTTCATGAGTTGTAATAACTTAAATATACTTGTTTAACATGTCCTAAGTTATGGAGCTATTTGCATTCAGCACGGGGGAAAAGCCCAAGTGTAGAAAATGAGAAAACTGATTTAGCAGTGAGCTGAAAATGACAAGGCTAAGAAAATAACCTGTCGCCCACCAAGTTGTTTTAAAGTGGACGAGTACACAGCTGGGGAGCATAGAAAGGAGAGAAATAGAGCTGCTCTACCTTTCATTAGCATTAAATGGAAAAGCTCTTCGATGGAGAAGTCTACAGTCTGGGAAAAAAAAATCGAGGGAGAGATCAAGATCCTGAGGCCATGGCAACAAGAGGGAAGAGAAAATGGCCTATGATGCTGGCAGGCAATACCAAACAGGCTTTAGGCAAGAGTCTTCCAATACCTTTCGCTTCTGCTCTGTCCCTTTAACAAGCACTGCTTGAGCAGACAAAAATGAACAGAAAAACAGGAGGACACACTCGACCGCCTGCAGCTGGGAAGCCCAAAGGGGCAGCAGCCTGTAAGCCCAGCAGCAGCCCTTCTGTGGCCCTCTGAGACCCAGAGAAATTGTGGTCACAGCACGGGTTACTCCAGACAACTACGTCCATTCCAGCAGCCCTGTGCAGCCCTCAGCTGCAGCTGAGGCAGGAAGAGTTAAACCTTCTCATGGCTTCACAGTATTCTCCCCAGTCAAGAGAGCTAAAAAACTATTTTTAAAAGAAAGCTCAGATTCCCAGGCAGCCACTTGACACAAAAAGCAGCTATATAAAAAAACACTGAGCACTGAAAGTCTAGACTGCATTATTCAAAGTATCAGTAAGTGCCGTCCCCACTTAGGCCCCAGGTCCATCCATGAAGATCCTTGGCTGGAATCAGGAGCTCTGATCAGCCCCGCTCCAGCCCAGCAGGGAGATAACTGACAAGATTGTGGCTTTCCCTTAAGGTGAGATCCAGCTGGAGCCCAGCTCAAGAAGAATCAATACAAGGTGGAACAGTGTGACAGGGAGAGGGAGCTCTACAAGGAACAGTGCAAAGAGATCAAGGCAACAGCCTTATTTTTCCCTTACAACTACATTTTCAACATGGAAATATGCATCTTGTTCAGCCAGAGCAGGGGATATTCAAAAGCTTCACAGAGCTCAGTAAATATCTTTTGCCTAACCAGAATGATCTCAAAAGATGTAGAATCTGTTTTGGACCCCCCAGTACCATAAACACAAACTTAAGCACTGCCTGACATACACAAGATAGGTGCCCCAAGTAAAAGCTTACAGCCTTTGTGTTATCTACCAAACACTGCTGCTCTTCTTTACCAGCTGCGATGGATCCTAACAGAAAAGACCTCACCTCCTGACCCAGCAAGGCCAGAAGAAGATTTTAAGGAGAAGAAGGACAAATAACCCTAAAAAACACTCTTTCCTTTTCTTGGGAATGAGAAGAGTTTGAAACAAAAGAGGCTCAAAAACTTCTTTAACTGGCCACTAAAAACATTAGGGTGAAAAATGTCAGTTAATAAACAGATCTGTTTTTCTCTAAGAAGGGCTCAGCTGTGGAAATACTTTCCATACACACCCTCTCGATCTCTCCCTGTCACATATATATACGGAAAATTGCCTAGCAGAAGAGGAGAGGTCAGGTTTATGAACTGTAAATGTTCAGCTCCTTCTCCTTGTCATCTACTATGACAGTCTCCTGCTCTGAATGATTTGGTTCAGGTATGAAAGAGAGGTGTGGGGGGGTGACCAGTCAGATAAAATATCTTCACTGCTCAGCAGTCCTTTCCAGGGATCTTCAAAGGGTTGGGAGAGGACAACATAAAGCATTTTATATGAGCTTTTCTGAATGTTTGTTTTGCTTTTAAATTCACTCTTTACCCGTCATGCCCTGCTGTAACATCAATGCAACTGCAAAATGTGTTTTTCTCCCTGCGCTGACACGGGGGAAGATGCATTTTACACAATACAACATCTTTCTCAGTTGTGGCTAGAAGGACAAAAGGGTTCTGCTGGCTAACAGCCCCACCTGGGCTCCCAGTTTCCCTTTGCCTGCTCCGAGGAGCATCACCCTAAACGAAGGAGAGGACAGCAATCCCAGACACCTCACAGGCAGAGAGTGAGGAAGACCGACATTTCTGCTCTTCTCCTCCTAAACAAGTAGGAGCAGCTGCTGAGAGGGGAGGCTCCCACCCACCCCCTGGGAGGCAGTTGTTGCTCTAACAGAGGGTCCTTGTCCCAGGAAACCTCCCCCGCTACCATTATTTCCAAAAGCAGTCTTAAGAGGCTTAGCATCAGCCCCCATAAAGGTCTCTATGAGGCTCCTGGGTGCCACCCTCGGTGCACCCTTTGGTGGGCAAAAGGTGCACCCCACAGGCAGCTCTGCAGGGCCTTGAGAGGGTTGTGGTGGTGGCCCAGGCACACGGGGTGCTGGCTGCAGGTGTCCCTGCTCAATCCTGTGGCATCATGGCGTATGGGGCAGGCAGCAGGCTTTATTTAGAACATGAATGACACAAATCAAGCTCCTGCCCCCAGATCCCAGTAACAGGCACCATCCAAATGTGATAAAAATAGACAAGTATGGGAAATTTAGTTGGTTAGCCATTGGAAAATGAACAGCTGATTTATAAAGCTTCCACACTCAGCAAAAAAATTGTAAGCAATGACCACGCAGCAACACCTATTTTTTATTTCTTTTCAAATAACGGCATACTATGATTTTCACAAATTCTTCAAGACTGTGGCTTGACACAGGTATTTCATGTACTTAGCACACAGCCTGGACACAGGCCTACGTGCTCGACTTCTCTTAAAACAAACGTTCTACCTCCTATGTCACATTCGTAGCCATATTTTGCATGGCAAAGTTCTGTCAGTATCTGGGCTCCACCAGGAGCCCCCAGCATGCTCCCAGGCCTCAGGCAGACCCGTGTGTGTGCTGCCTGCAGCACCGCTTCCCTTTGTCTGTGCTGCTCACACACGAGCCAGCATGAGCCGGACTAAAGGCCCAGCCAACACGGGGGTCTGCACACAGACACGGGGTGCAGGCTGGTTGGGGTGAGGGTTTTTCTCCAGTGGGAGGCGGCTGTGGGATCCGAGGCAGCTGAGCTTTCCTGCTGCCTTTTGCCAGCAAAACTCCCAACTTTGGGAGAGCTTGCCTAAAATTGGCCGGTGCCGCTTTCTGAAGACGCTCGAAAGCTAAATTGGCTAACAAAAAACCTCTTGTAGATAAAAGAGCTCAGCAAGTCAACAACTGGCTAAGCAGTTTAAACCCCTAAGTAAGGCATCCTCTATTTAAACGTTATAGGCAAATCTAATTTAAGCTTTTAAAAATATTACGGGCAGGTGTTTAAGTTGCCCGCACCCTGGGTTTGGGGGGCTGGAGGGGGCTGGGCGGCGCTTCCAGGCAGGCAGCATTTTGTTCAGACAAGCTTTCTGTACGGGGCCACGTGACGCAGGCCAAATAAACAGCATCTGGGGATTTTCAATTACAGACCTTCACCCAGCATGCCTGCACTGTAATCTCTACCAGATGAGGCTCAGGCCTCACTATTTTCAATAATTCACACACTGTGTACACATAACATGACAATAAGGGCATTCATGCAACCGCCTGATTCGCACATCAAAGCTCCCAAATGGCCAGCTGTAAGCATGCTTACTGCTGAATAATTCATTCTTTTCACAGGCTTGAAAAAACGCTCAGCGGGAGTTGGCAAGCTTGTGTTCTTTCCTGTGTGGTATGCTAAACTCAAATTTTGAAAGAGGTACAGCCCCACTAAAAAGAGTCAGGGATCCAACTATTTAAATGTGCATTTGTGAGCTCTTGGATGGCTCCTTCAAATTAAAAAAAAAAAAAAAAAAAAAAAAAGCAAAGTGGGAAAAAAAAACCCAAACCCATCATCTAAATGAGCTACATTTCCAAGTGGGCAGAGGAGATAAGATGAAATAGCCTGCATGCTTGCTGGGGCAGGTGTTTAATAAAAATAAAACGATTAAACTGTTTTCCTGACGGTCAGATTTGTTCTACACATATTACTCCTCACCGAGTACCCCACATACACCAGATGCATCACAGTCAACAAGTTCGGCAAACTTGAAATTTCCACACACTTAGCATAAATTTCCTACTCTACGACAAAGAGGGTTTTAATCAAGACTAACACGTAAGAAAAAGGCAAACACAGACCCAGCTCTGCTGTTCCTGTAGCTCCTTTTCGGTGTTCTTACAGCTCCGGGCTGAATACTAATTTCTAGACGATATTTTAACAACCTACATTTGCAGTGGGGACTCTGAACATTCAGCTTGCAACCTGCGAGCCTTCCAAATGTTGAAAATACTTGGACTTTATGCAACAGACTCATCATTTCTTTTAGACAAACAAAAAAAGAGGGTGAGAAAAAAAGTGTCCGCTTCATAATATCAAGTTTTCTTGACTGTCAATCAATGCCAGAACCAGCAGGATCAACTAGTCGTGACCTCTCCTTACAGCAAACACATGCTGCTCACCAGCTGTGGACTGTGTTTTTTACACCCTTTTCTCTATCATTCAGAAGGCTTCCTCCTAATCACAATAATCCCAAAAGTGCTAAAACATATCAATCGTCCTTTAAGCCCGGCCTACAAAAGGCCAGCCGTCCTGCCTTTATGGGCTTGTCCAACAGCAGCTGATACTTCATTCAACTACAAATCCAATTTAGCAGTTACAAGAGGTTTAGCATCACTGGAAAAATATTGGTGTTGATCCTGCACTCTTAAGTCAGCAAATATTCTTTTGCCATATTGTTTAGCTTTTTCTGCCATATTTCCACTTCTGCTGGATTTCCCTGAATGACTTCGACAACAGCTTTTAACCTCCGAACTGGTAATATTTACAGTTAATCAAACAGCAATCTTTAAAATACGTTTACTACAATTACAAAAACATAAGCCTATTTCTATTCCAATTGTTACAATACTAAAAGAAAAACAAAAACAAAAAACACAACAACAAACCCGACTAAGCCAACAACTCTAAAAAGAAACACAGTCATTTCATGCAAAACCATAGAGAACATTTATGCACAAGTTAGGCAGGATGTTATTTATTACAGCCCTTTGGGCAAGTTCATGGCAATTCCTTCACTTATGTATTTTTAATTGCCAAATGAGCCCATGCAAATGCTTCCTTCATTCCCCTCTTCTGCTTTTTTTCCCCACCTCCTCCTTAAAGCATCAGTGTAAGCGCATGTGATGCCTTAAGGTAAAGATGAGACACTTTACTTAGAGAATTTACCATTCATCAGCCCCAGATGTGTGAGGCCACTCTGTTTGGGCAGCCTTTAGTAAAAGTAAGGCAGGAAACAGCTCTGCTGGCCCCCGGGAGAGAACGGGTACTGCTTTTCCCTTGTGCAGCAAAAACCATTGGCCCCAGATCCGCATCAAGCACTGGTGCTCTACCTCTCTGTATGCGCACTTGCTGGAGGACAAGGAATGGGCCTGGGGCAAAGCAAAATAACCACGCACCTGATATCTCCCAGAGCTCGTTGCTAAGCTCCTGCACCCAGACCTTCCCAAATCAAGGCTCTGGATTTCGGTAGGGACCATGCAGAAAAGCCTTCATCCCAGGACTGCACCGGCATGAGAGAAAGACCTTGGGTCCCTAAAAGGGTTACAAGGGCTGTCCGAATGGTGTGTGTGCACAGAGACACACGTTTCATATTACAGTAAGCCACTTCAGTATTACTATACACAAATTAACTGTTTGCACAGTGTAGTGTTACCAGGTTGCCCAAGAGGATGGGGGAAAAAAAGATCCAAGAAATAAAATAACTGAAACAATCCTTTTGGATACTAATGAGCAAACCACTGCAATTACTCACTGAAGTTATATCACGATACTTCCAAGTAACTTTTTTGTACTGCATTAAAAGCAACGAAGCCATTCCAGATTGAAGCAACACCACAACTTAATTTATACAGCAAAAGGGAAATGACATCGCGGTAGCGTGGAACGACACTCTCATCATGTCAAGTCCTAACCTTCTGGTTTCATTCCAACCTCAGTTTTAAACAAAACAACAAAGGCAGCCCATCTACACATCTGGTTTAGAAATCTTCACTGACACTAACGCAATGCATTGGATTCCGTTTGGAAGGTTTTCACACTGGGAAATATTCCATATAAGCTATGTTTATTAATTTTCTTCGGAGCTTTTCAAAACACAGGCAGAACATATTTCAAAGAGAAAGAAGAGTGATCCAGAGATCTCTCTGAATATTCATTAATTAAGATTTTGTCGGTGTCAGTTGTCTCAACAAAAGAAGGTTTCATAATTCACTCTAAGCCCTGTTTAATTAAAATTTAAATGTTATAAAAACACATGGAAATTTTTGCTCTCTCGTAATTAAATCATTTTCTACTTACTATAAACTGTATTTTACTGCAATCAAAAGCGCATTTCAAAACAAACAGCTATTTTAGATTTCAGAATACACAAAGAAATCCCCATAGGAAAAAAATCCCCAAACTTGACCTTTGCCATCTATCTGGATCAGCTACAGATGTAGTGGATTATATTAAAAAAAACCCATGTCCTCAATCTGACATTCTTTTTTTTTTATTTATTTTATTTCCCCTGCTATGATAGGAACTCTCAGTAACCTATCTGCAAAGACCCTGCATGGTTTCCACACACATATGGAACCACTGCCTTGTTTTGCATGGTAGCTGCAGTTCTGCAGTGACACGAGAAGTTTAGAAACAGGACTGCGCCCAGCGCAACCCACCGAAAGGCTGCTTTGGCCGGGAATCCTTCAAACACACACACAATGGGGCTGGCTGACCTGTCATGCATGATGGATGAGTTAAGGGGATTAAAACCACTATTTGCATCAGAATAGATAAAAATTAGCAAAATAGAATTTCTCAGTAGGTGGCTTCATTTCTGTTTGTACTTAGGCAAAATGAAGTTCACTTTTGCAGGAATTACAATTGTTTAAGCAATGCTCGTTTGCAGGGGAGAAATTCTGTCTGCCTGTTTGCTTTTTACTGTTTATTTTTAAGGAAACACTTTTAACTGTGACTAAATAACATCTTTTCTTGCTCACGTTCAATATTAAAGCATTACACGACTCCAGTGTTCTACCCTCTTTAAGCTGTAGATATGTCTTATCGCTTACACATTTCTAACCTCCGTATACCAAAAAGTCTTTTGAATTCAGAGCAGAATGATCCAAAAAGGCAAAAAAATTGCTTTAAATTGTGCATTGATGTACCGTGAGGTTCTGAGCATGAGCCTGTGACTCAAGAACTGTGAGAGGCAGCTGCTGGAAATGCTGTGTTTCCTTTGACTGGACTCATATTGCATACACTGATGGTACTTAAAAGCCTGGGAAATGGCTGCACAAAGCAACATAATGAAAGGCTCGCCTTGAAGAATGGCATTATATTGTTTATACAATATAACTTTGAAAGAAGTCTGGATGAACATGTCAGTGCACACAAGCTGGATAATACGCATAGAAACTCCAGAAACATCCACAGACAAACTCTCCCCCTTCCTGCACACAGGATTAGGTTTTGTCTGTCAGACACAGGTGTGGAGCTGCAAATGAGTGGAGGTCCCTCTCTCTGCAAGGCTCACGTATCCGATCTGCGGGCAGTGAGCAGCCTCCAGAAAACCCAGTACAATCTGTAAAACATCTCTGTCTACTGTCAAATATGCCTTTGAACTCCTCTGCTACAGTAATGGCAGACTGCACTCACTGTGGGGAAATATTCCGCTGTGCCCCATCACAGCATTAATAGAGAGCAAAGCAGGGCATTCAACAGGTAGATTTCTCCTGCTGACGACATTACAAATGGGAAGAGCTGTGACATGATTTCTCATTCAGCATTTACTGTAATGAGATTTTAACGGAGAAGGTCACTTCCCTTGCTCAGCGACTGGGACTGTGGGCAGATCCAGAAGCTGTCTTAAGAAGTCAGCGCTGAGGACTGCTCCCAGGGCTGCAGGAGAGAGATGCCTTCATCTGCACCTCCACAAACTCAGCGTCGGCATTTCCTGGAGCTCTTTGCAAAAGATGTTTATTTAGCTCATGAATTACTTGGTGTCTGTGTCCCATGCAGTTGAGACGCTTTGTTTTCACAGCAGGTGCAAAGAGGTATTTAAATTTGCATTACATCCAAAGTATTTACAGTGCAGTTTGCATTACATGATGGCCTCTGACAGCAGATGGGCCAAGTGGAGAAACGTTTGACCAAAATACGAAAAAGCCTGGGATACATCCAACACCAACCTTGGTTTCCAAGTCATTTCACAAGCACAAAGTGACATTTTGTGGAGACTTTATAGCTAACAATACAGTTCTAGCTACAGTACAAAAAGTATTTTGCTCCACAAGAGAGACCCATAACACACTTCAGCTAGCAAGCAACTCATTTCTTACAGACCTGGACCCAGAACTGGAATAGTTCAGCTCTTTTTAGCCTAAAGAAGGAGCAGTTGGACTTGTCCACGATTCCAGGATTGATAGGAACCAGTCCAGATCAGCTCTGTCCCTGCTGCCCTGCTGATCCGCCTGGGCCACTGATGTTCCCCAACCGGTGTGGCCCGCGGGGAAGGACAGCATCCATGCATGCCTAAAGGATCTCCAGGACAAGGGGAGAAAAAGAAACCTTAATGCCACCACGAGCTCGGTATGAGAGCACAGCAAGCTGTCACAGAACGGAAAACAGCTCCACTTATTTAGAAGCCTAGCCACAAGAGACAGCAACAAAGAGCTAGAGCAGTCAAAAGATAGCACACGTGTTTTGTTTATGTATGAAAGTGCTCCTCACAACCTGCTCATTCATCGTTGGGAAAGATGCCTGCCTGCTCCTGCCCCTCTTCCCCCAGGTCCTGTTGCCACCAGTGAGCCCAGCAGCCCGCTGCCACCATGTAACCACTGCTCATCTCTTTCACTGCTCATCTCTTTCACTGGTGCCTTTCAGAATTTCCAGGAGTACCCTGGAGAATCAGAAGGAAATTCTGCTTAGTGTATTTGCCAAATGCATTACAGTATGTTTCTAATTTTCTTTTCAAATCACTGTACTTACGGTGGTTACTTTGGATGATGAGGAGGGCAGTTTTATTAAAAATAATTTTAAGTGGTACTGCATGCCAGAGAACGAGAAGAAAACTGCAGTTATAAATAATCTTTTTACCACTAACTTATTTCCACTGTAAATCATAATTTTGTTTTCCAGCTCATACTTTCACTTTATATAGCATTTATCCAAAAAGCGTGCATTTTGGAAACCTCCTCTTTATTTGCATTGGATAACTAAGCAATGGACTGCAACCCAGCTTCATGTTTAATTCTTAATCACACTCTTGGCCAGAGGCTGGATGGATGCACCTTGACACAGGAAAACTGCAGTGTCGAGCAAAGTAGTGGTCTTCAGCTCCACTGGTGAGAGGCTGAGAGCAACAAATCGAACAAGTTTTTGAAGTGTTTAATACTGTATAGCCAGTTTCGTTCTGCTGACAGAGATAAAAGCCCCTTGGCAAACCAGTACCTTCCACAATGCAATCAGCATCCCATCCTAAGTTACGAGTTTCTGCATATGCAAGCCCAGAAATAATCATCCTGATCATCCTGTCCTGTGCTAAAAAGCAGGCAACACACAGTGCCATACCTAAACTTCCATCAAGCCCACCTGGCTCCAGATCTCTTCATTTTACAAAACTGTCATCACTCAACTTTTGATCACTGTAGAGCACATGTATGGTCATAAAAGTTTGCTCACCAAGGCAACTGGCGAGTTCATTCTGGCAATGGCACCCATACCAACATTTTAGCACATATCAGGTTTTTGACGTTCAAAGATGTAAAGAAATGGCCAGCAGATTGCCAGGTAGTTCTGCCTGACACCAAGCAGAGCTATAATAACATATGCATGAAGGACTGAACTGATGCTGCAGAGACTTATCAGGAGTGCTCACAAGAGCAACATCCCTTTCATCTGTTGTGAGATGCACGTGAATGTATCAGTGCCCACCTCCCACTCTGGATGGTAAATTGAGCCACAGGCTGATTTTCCGTAAGACATAAGAGCAAGAAGGAAAAATATACTTACTTACCTCAGAGGCTCACAAATGTTTATATGGAGCTATTAAAAGGCTGAGATGTAAAACAACACATTCATCTAAAAGAAAATGAAAGGCTGTTTCTGGTACAGCCAATGCAGTTATATGTTTTCTGCTGGGGGAAATTTATAGCCACATTACGGCTGTCAAGGAGGGTAGTGAGCCACAAGGATTTCCAGATGCCATGTGTGAAGTTTCTCATTTCCCCAACTATACTAAAGTACATTATCACCCAAACGCAAACAAGCTTTAAAAAGTATCTATCATTAAAACATGTGTGGCCCCCTTGCCTGGCCTTAAAGAGATTGAGTTTTCTCTTTTCTTTCCTTTCTTTTGAAGCCACGTGGGAGACTGTGCTGCAGCACTCCCTGGGGGCCTAATGCTGATCTTACTGATGTCAACAGCAATACCTCAAGCTGCGTCCCTGCGGCACGCTGCGCTGTGTCACTCAGAAAACCTGGCACTGCTGAGCACTGATGTTTCCCTTTCAGAGAGTCAATCAAAAAAAGGGGAAGAATCGCTGCCACATTTCTCCTGATGGCTCTGAAGGTGAGAACAGAGGTATGAAAGGAGCATGGAAGATGAAAGGAAAAGCAAGTTCAAGTTCTTTCTGTAGCTGTAAATGCAGCTTGTCAAGCCAGCAGATGGCTGCGAGGGACTCATCCTGCTGCACCAATACTTGCAGGCAGTAAGTACCCAGCAGTGTGCTCACAGAGATGGCAATCCACGTCAAAAGTGCACTCAAGAGATGAAGGCCACCTCCAGGACAGCTTCTGAAAGCCTGAAGCAGGAGGGTCTGCCTCATGGCTATGTGGGACTGCTGTATGGTCAGGCATGAGGCTCTCAAGTGGCAATGGGTGCAAAAACACAGCTTGCAATTTATCAGCCTTCAGCTCTAGCTAGAATAAAATGGGAGGAAAATTAAAGCTAGAAAAACTTACGCAATGAAATGAGCTTATTTCCCAAGTGGATTTGTTGTTAGAGTAGGAAACAAAATTTATGCAAAGATTGTCACAAGAGTGCTGAAATGAAGAGAGCAATGTAACCCTCTGACACTGAGTAGTCCCCACAGATTAATATTTATTTATGGTGAAAGCCATGGTCTCAGTGCAGGTGTTTTGTTAAGTGATATTAACCTGAGTGTTCTGCTGAAGATAAAATTTAAATGGGAGATGCTGATTCTAAAGACTGAGCTGTCTTTTCTGTCTCACATCTGGAAGAACATCAGCAGCAAGGTGTTGAGTGGGAGCAAGGAAGACAGATCTGCTCAAAACAATGAACCAAAGAGAATATCTGTTAAGGAAACAGAGGCATGCTGGCACCTCTCACTCCAGCTGGAAAATGTCTTGCCCAGTTCCATCCAACAAAACCACAGCAGGACTCCGTGTCTAAGGTATGCTTAGCAAAACCAGAATGAAGGCAGAGGAAAGCACCGTGTCAGCCACAGCAACATGATTGTATGGCAGTGTTATCATATCAGCTTATGACCACCATCTCAATAAATACTTTCTGTGTCTCCCAAAGGGCTCAGATCCGACATCCACAGATATCAAAAAGACAGTCTTAGAAGTACCACAGCAAATCCCTGAAACTGTTTTCTTGATCGCATCTGACACTTGGCTTGCAGTTGCACCACAGCATTATCTGAAAGATCTGAGTAATAAAAACAGTCCCTCAGAAACTGTCATGCTGCACACATTCATACTTTGGAAAAGAGGAACTGAATCTCTGGTACAGCAAAACCTGTAAATAGCTGCAGACTCAAGGTGCAGAGCGTGCAGGCTTCAAGAAACAAAAAACAGGCAATGCAATTATTTCCAGAAATTTAAATCAATATGACAAACACCTTTATGAAATCTATACAGGGCAAATCGTTGTCTTGCTGCAGTATCATGATTGAAGCTGAACTGCCTGAATCTTCACCCTCTTAGAGCTGAATAAACTCACTCAAGAGTGTCTGCTGCACCTGTCAGTGCTTGATACCCTAGCCTGGTTAAAACCTAAGAATACATTGCAAATCAAAGTGTCACTAAAAGAGAGAAAGCAGAACCACCTACAGCCACTGAGAAGGTACAGAGCAATGACATGCAGCACAGGAGAGGTGGTGTGGCAGGATCCAGGTCTCTCAGCAGAAAATGCCTTTGCTTGGTCTCCACCTTTGTCAAACATTATTCTCTACCAACAATCCACCCTGTCAATGCCATCTCCTCAATTTAGAGCTCTTACTGCAGTGCTGCCAAAGTACTTTTGTGTGCAGCAGGACTGAGCAAGCCTTTATGACATACCCTAAAAAGCATCACCTCGTTCCAGTTTGCTTAACTCTGAGCTAAGGATTGGCAGAGATTACTAGGGAGAACTGAGACAGACAGACACTTGTGGACAGCTCTGAAGCTGCTGACAAATGAAAAGTTCAAGGGAGAGTCCTGTTTCAATGCAGTATTCAAACATGAATTTAAAACCAAGCTGCTTATGACATTTAAGCACGACTGCAAACGATGGGTGAAGAAAACTCTTCTCAGCGAAGTTTGGCATCTGAATCCTCTACCCTTTTATTAAAAAGCAGTAAAGATCAGAGGAAAAGAACAACAGAGAGCAAACTGGATTGAGAATGTTCCTTCTTTTAAAAAATGTTCTCTTTTAAGTTCATAGTTTCATGTGTTTGAGCAGAGGAGGCAACAGAAACCTAGCTTGAAGATGGCTTTATGTCAGAGACATCAGCAGATAAAAATAGCAAAATCACTCCTGGTTGCTTCTGGTCTTCTATGTAGCTGATGGTTTACTCAATACATACTTCGTACTAAGACTGGGTTAAAATGGTCTAAGATTAAATAGAAATGACCAATATTTCAAAATGCTAAAATGTTTACAGTGAAAACTCTGAGATAGTAAAACTGTTGCACTTGAAGTAAATGTTTATCTGGCTTTAGCAATGAGTTAATTGTGTTAACTAAGGTATATTAACTAACTGCTATAGCTTATTCAGGCTTGAGAAGCTTAAAATCAGTGCAAATTATATAAATTAGGCACACTTAATCCCCATGCTTAAGGACACCTCCTAAGGTCAGTCTTGTTCCTTGCAGTTTGAAAGGTTACGCTGAAGCTGTTGTCAGTGGCATCTTGAGGCATGGGTATTTATATTTTATGAATACTTTTATTTATATTTCATGTATGTTTCCTTAAAAATTATGTCATGAATTACAATTTAAAAGATTCTAGATTCTTCTTTTTTTTCCCCCTCCCCTTTTTTTTTTGTTTGTTTGTTTCTTCTTCCGCTCTAAAATGCGGGAAGTAAAACCATCTAGCATTCAATACTGGGCTTAGTAGAAAATCATTGGCCTGAAAGTTCAGGCTGCTTTCTACAACCTAAAATCCAATACCTCCAGTAACAGATTACATTATATTTGACCTACACAGCGGGCAGGGTTCTTTATTGAGAAATAATGTCCTTTTGCACAAAACCAGTGTTTTCAAAGATCGTATCTTAGAGTGGTGTATGGAAATATAAGACCTCCTGTATTCCTAGGAAGATTACACTAAACCCAGTCACATTATACACTTAATATTCCAGTAAGGCAGAAACACCAACTATGCCATGTAGAAACCTCAAGCATAAACACCCAACGTTTTTTTCAGCATCAAAGAAACTACACCACATCATCTAGCAATAAACTCATCTGAGTGTAAATTAGTCGTCAAGAAGAATGGACACATTTCACAGGAAACAGACATCCTCCAGAAGATTTGGACTAGATTTCCCCATTTTTTATTTCATTACCCCACACAACCTGCAACATACATGCAGGATTCAGTTAAAAACAAAACAAAACAAAACAAAACAAAACAAAAAAAAAACACATACCAAAAAACCAGCATGCTGAAGGCATCTGAAAGAGCAGTAAATTACTAGTAGATTGGAAAGATTGATTTGTGAAGAAGTCACAACGAAGTGGAGACATTGCAATCAGCATGTGGATGGTGTAACAACAGTCTTCCAGCAAACTCTGAATGCCCTCAATTCCCACTGGCAAACTGAAATCAGTGGGAGGTTCAGGACACTCAGCAATTCATAAAAATTAAAGCAGAGCAATGGCTGTGCTTATTGTTTGGTTTTGGCTGTACCCTCTAAGAGCTAGATGCTGAAGGAATGTATGGCCTATGCTGTAACAACTTTGCAATTTAGGAAGATGTAGCAGAAGGGAAAGGGTAGTGAAAAGAGGTACAAGTCAATGAAGCTGGCAATGGTTGGTCTTCTCCATTGATACAGGGATCTGATAATTTGCTCCATCAAATAGTGTTACTGTGCTCTTTGTATCCATTGTGGTTTCCATGGAAATAAGCAGGAGGTACTATTTTCAGAGTGACCTATGTGCATCCCTCTATCTCTGGGAGTTTAATGGTATATCTCACCACAAGACTCTCCTTGTTCAAGTTTTTCTTAAACAAAACAGAATAAGAAAAGTAACGGTCAATAAATCACTGGATGATTCCTCTTCCAGTAAAACTGGAGCGAAGCAGCATTGTATTGACTGCATGTTTCTTCTTTCTCTCACTTTTTCTAACAAATTTTGCTTTTTATTCAGACCTATACCATGCATTTCTTATATGCCTGGAATACACCAAGGACAAGTCATCTTTTCTTTGATGAAAAATAAATTAAAATAAAATAAGGACCTGTTGTAAAAGCAGGGAGCTGTACCACCTTGAGCTTCCTTCCAACGCTTAACACCAGGCTTAAAATTGTACTATATAAATACACAGAAGCTGAAACAGCACCAGCTCTTCTGTCTGCTTTGCTTTACACATTAAGCCACGATTCAGAGTCCATTAAGGCATCTAAATGCGACTTACCACATGAGTTAATTGGATGGGGGGAAAACAATGAAAAAAGAAAATGCAAGCCTTGAATGTGGACATTTATGTATTCCCATTATTCAGACCCTCCTGATGCCACAATCTCCCACTTCTATAGTTTATAAATGTTTGATTTAAAATATAGCCATTTTATCATTTGTACCACATTTACCTCATCTTACCACCGTTCTGACTGGATGAGAAGCTAATGTAGCCTACACTGTCTGGTCAATTATTGCATGGACACCAGGGACCAATTAATGCCATCCATAAAAGCCTGAATCATTCTGTCAATTAACTAGAACTAACTATGTCATCAGATATATTACTGGTGAGCAAGTCTATTTGGTTGCAATATGTCTTAAAGGAGAGCAGTATCAAATGAATCACAATTGACTTGGACAACCGCTAGCATAATTTCAGAAGATGAAAAGACAAATGTGGTAGTTATTAGAGGTCCCCTGAGGAATTACGGCCAAGCAATTGTAATGTGCTAAGACTGTACTAGCAGGTGCCCACAGCACAAATCAGGCAGAGGGTTAAATCAATATTTTCAATTTCTTAGGATCAATCCAGTGTTTGAACAAGATGGAAACTTGTTAGCAATTGGCAGAATGTGTAAATGAAAAGTCAAACTTCTTATTATTTGTTAAAAAGGAATCAGTGCTCTGCATCATGCCCTTGCCACAAGATAATGCTTTCATGATCCAGTTCCTTGGGCATTCACTAAAAATCTAGCAGTTCTTAAATTTTAATAGAGTGCAAAAGGTTACTTTAATATACGCCGAACATTCAAGATCTTTAAAAATGATTGAAGTGTCAATAGGAAAGTTTTTGAGCTGTGACAACAGCATAGTTATTAATGATTAGTGCTAGAAGCAGAAAAATCTTGATTGCTTTAGGAAAGTATCTCACCAGGAATGCAGCTTGACATCTTTGGTACGACTTCACATTTATTTTGTTCCATACAGAAGAACATGAAGATCATTAAGTGATTTTTTACCAACTGAATACAAAATTAAAAAGTGGCTTTAAAAGCTGATTGCATTTAGCACTGCTGGGTTTAAAGTTGCCTATATAGCAGGATCTACAGAATTTGTGTTGAAT
Organism: Chrysolophus pictus; assembly: GCA_037305975.1. Taxonomy (NCBI): domain Eukaryota; kingdom Metazoa; phylum Chordata; class Aves; order Galliformes; family Phasianidae; genus Chrysolophus; species Chrysolophus pictus. The sequence continues at coordinate 7,876,617 of CM074580.1, forward strand.
TCCATAGTTTTAACACAACAGTATCAAACTTGCCTTTACACCTTACTATTGTTTTACAAAAAGAAGTCTCCAGCTACTCCAACAATCAGGTGAGGTCTGGATAATACATTTAAATGAGTTAGGGAAACGTGCCCTTTAAATTACATCTTATCAAGGTACAGACAAACCTTTGGGATTCAGAAGGAAAGAACAGATGATGACGTGGAAAGCATGGGGTCACACTTAACTCCTTCATCCATTATTTCCAACATGAAAAACAGGAACCTTTGTTTATCACTTTATAAAACTGAAGCCACTGTTAATAGGAAAACAAATAGAAAGCCCTGATGGTTAATTTAAAGATAGGAATGGTAACAAAAGGCAGTTTTACAAGACATACACCTAGAAAAGTATCTATGCTCCCAACACATGAATACACTTATCTGTATGTTTGGCTAATATGGGAATTTTCAGTATTATCTTCAGTATTTTGGACTTGTGTTACAGGCACCGACAGGGGAGGAGGCAAATGAAGCTCCTCTTTGTCAGCTGTCATGAACAGAATTATTGTTTGTGATTTTCTTTGTTGGCTGTTGTTTAATTGTGAAGATAAAACGGTTCATCTGCCTGGAGTGCTTTCATCCAAAGGATCTCAAGCAATTCTCAGCACCAGAGCAGGAAAACGATCTCTCGCTCAGCGTACGGCCAACCTGTGAATTCACTGCTACAGAAAGTCACTAGTCACCTCTGTGGCTGCTGCTTTTAAGTCACAGTTGCAGTCTTCACTGACACAGGCCAAAATAATAAAGAGCACTTGAGCTTCAAGACACTGCAAACCCTTGACAGCCTTACACGAGATGCTGCATATGAAGTAGGAAATACTTATTTCTCAAGACTTTCCAATAGAAAACAAGAATGTTGAATCAAATGAAATTAAAAATCAGGATAATGGATTTCCGTATTTCAGGGTTGACTTAGATAATCTATTATCAATCTTTAACCCACTGCAGCTTTGTCTGATTTCTGCAATATCTCTCTCTTTCAAGAAGACCTTTTCCTGTATATGCATTTAACACAACATGGGGGATGCTCCACATCACAGAGCATTGGGTCCGAAGTACACAGATAACACTATCAGTGTAAGACAAGTATGATAAAACTACAGAAAAAACATAGCAGCACTTCCTACTGCCCCCTAGTAATTAGAAAAAAATAAGAGAAAAAACTCATTAAAGTAATGACAGAGTTATTCTTTGAAGAATAATGTAGGGAAGATAAGCCCCGTAATACAAGACACATCGCCAATAGGTTTTTGCTTGCCTAAACCCTCTATCTATGCACTGTTCATCAGTAATGTGTTTTTGGCTCCCCATACACACCCCTGGGTGAAAACCATTAACAGGCTTTATGGAAGATGCAGCATACCCGTCCTTCCTTGTGTTGGGCTGGGGTGGCTCAAAGCATCTACACCTTTAAGAAGCACAGCGAATGTGCACAATCATTTGAAACTGAGGTTCAGCAAACAGGAGACAATAAAATATGGAGTAACTTGAAACCAGCCCACGCACTGCTGAAGAGAAATCTCCAGCTTGTCTTGCTCTCAGACACACCCTTGCAGCTCTTCGGGAAAGCTGTGCCCTGCTTGCAAGACAAGGAGCTAATTGATTCAATTGTCTTCTGTGTGTGCAACTGTAAAATAAAGTGCCTAAAGAACAGCGCGGACATGCAGCTCAGCTGACTGCATTAAATGACTCTGCTGTCTGACAGCGTGCGGATGGCTAAACAAGTGCTCCAATTGTTCCAGCCAGATGCCACGGGACCAAGAATGCATAATTTCAGTACTTGCATGTCCAACAGTAGGGTGCACCGGCAGCAGAGTGGCAGTCTAACATCAAGCTGAGCCGTTGCTGATACCTTCCTCTACTAGGCCAGGTGCTCCTGAGGCAGCACAGCCAGGGCAGGTCCTTCCCCGTCCCACCGAAACCCACCAGGTGCCTCAGCCCACTGCATCACACGGCTGTCTTTCTGCTAAGCAAAGACGTTCAGTCAATTCCACTACGGATGGAAGGAGAGAAATGTTATGTCAGAAACCACCCTGTGAACACTGAACTCAAGTGCTGCTCTTGGATCTCAAACATAACAAAGCTAGCTACTAATTACAAATATAAAGCTGAGCACTGAAGCAGTCTAAAAACGCGAGGCTGACGATACCTCTAAAATGCTTTCTCAAGAAATGATAATACAAAAAATATTTAGAATATATAATTCTACACTTTGAGAAGAAGCCTTCTGAAAATTTGCAAGAACTAGGGAAAACCATAGAATGGAAAAATAATTCTGAGCAAACTTTCCCAGTCATCAAATTTCTAGTATAATATCCTGTGGTTTAGGTATGGAGTAATTCCACCAAACAGGGCAACAAAGTCACACTGCTGTAAAACAGGGAAGTGTCTGAGGAGGGTCAGATCTAACACACTGATCGGATTCCATGGATTTAGGCACATAACTGATAATCCCTGTGAACATAAGATCTCTATCAGGTATGAAGGACCTACAGTCATGGCCAAGCTAGAAATTAATTTGTAGGTCTTCACTAGCTAAATTAAGGAGCAGGCTTCAGTCCTTAAGGCAGTTGAGAGCAGCCCCCTATCACAGGCACCAGCAAACAGCATCAACACCCCGAAGAACATCTGCAAAGAAAATTAGTCTGTAGCTACACAACCTGTTATTCCTCATCTACTATTATTATTGTTATTGTTGTTGTGCTTCACATCATGCTTCCAGTATATTTAAGCCAAGTAAAAAAATATACACAAAAATAAAGACTTAAATCTTTCATTTCCAGGATTAACAAGCTTTGAAAAGCAGAAACAAAACTCTGAGCATCCTTTCTCTAACTGAAATTTCTCCTCTGGGGTGTTGCAAAGTAGTGTGTGTTATCACGACCTGTTAATGTTTTGCCTAGATATCATTCTGCTATTAGCCATAATGGAGGGCCACAATCATTCTGACTGATCATCACTTCAGAAAGGACACCACAACCAGAAAAATCAGTGCAGCTAAGTTGCAACATGAAACTAAAGGCAATTACTTTGTGATTAAATTTATGTCCTACGCTTAATTAGGATAGTCACAAAAATGTACACAATTATTTACAACTCAAATCTAGCACACAAGATTAAAGTAGAATTGTAAGCATTAGAATGGACCCTTAAAAGCCGTCTGGTCCAACTCCCCTGCAATGAACAGGGACACTCACAGCCAGATCAGGTGCTCAGAGTCCCATCCAGCATCACCTTGAGTATCTCCAAGGACAGAGCTTCCACCACAACTCCGGGCACTTTTAGACTCAGGGAAATTTTACAGAGAAGAGGTGATTTCTTGCTTAAAAAGAACTTTGGGTAATTTTTATCTCTGCTTTTTTTTTTTTTTATCATTTACTGAAAAACACAGCTTTTCAAATTTAATTATAAACCCTAAACGTACTTAGCTAATCGGATCAATTGCAAGTCACTAGCAAAACACATTCTAATTTTCATGGCAGATGAAATTTCGCCACCTCTCAGCTGCTGCAAGAGCTGTCAGGTGAAAAGTGAGATAAACCCGACAAATATGTCTTCCAAGCACCACACTGCAGCAATTCCTGTGTTGTGTTTGGAGAGATGGTCCCTGCAGATCTTTAATTTGCTACAGTTTTATCTTACTGAGTCTCTGCTGAGCAGCAACCACTCTCATGAAGAGGCAACAACCTCTTTTAGACAGGTCCCACGGGTCCCTTCGTTTCCCAGGAATGAAACAGGCCAGTCCTCAAAAGCCCCTTTATGAATTTATAAACTTCTGCATATACAAAGAGGTGAAATCTCAAAATAGCTCCTAATAGCTACTGTGCCAAACCATAATGTCTCACCTTATTCTAACGGACCTGGAGCAGGGACTGAAGTCTCTCCTAAGGCACTTTTTCTAGCTATCACGATGTTGCCACCATTTTTCTTCCATAGTTGAACTTGGGAGGCTGCAGCGTCAGTCCAGCACTACATGAACTCCACTGAATAACCACAACTGAAGGTAGCCAGCCTCTTATGACTCTTGATCAACAAACCCTTCGGGTTTCCTCTCTCTTTTCTGTAACATTGGCCCATTCTTTGTTCTGCTGTAGTGAGGTCTTTCAGATGAAGAACCCTTAATTACGACTGTGAAGTGGTTACAGTAATGAAGCAGACAGCACGGAGCATTGCATGACAATCACATCTGCAGTGCTCTAGCTAGGTAAAGTCATCAGACCATATGGTTATAAGGCACTTCTCTTTGCAGGCCTCTAGTAATTCTGCCTTGGTTACATACGCTGCCATTCCCACACGGAATGGCCTGGCTTGAATGGTACAAGGCTTGAAGGTACTCCAGACCAAAAAGGCAAAACCGAGCCCCATACAAATGGCTTGCAAATGCTAAGGATCAATACTTGCTGTCAATCTCCTGCAAACAGAAAGCAAAAATAAGCATATGTACAGTAATTGGCAGTTTGTTTCACTGTTGTTTCCTCTTACTGTAAACATCATCCTGAAAGCTCCTGATGACACAGCAGTTGTAAAATGACTGTTCTCATACAATAATATTTATGCAGCGTATAATCACAGCACACTCTAAGATCGACACAAAGGCACTTTTAAAAAGAATTAGTATCACATTATAATTACATAGCTATATTATTTATGAGTTGCAATGTTTGCTGTTACTTTGAGGTCTCAATTACATAGTACAGGCTTTTGAAAACAGTTCCTCAAAGAGCTTTCTTAGCAAAGAAAATCAGAGACAACAGGTAGATGTAATGGGCAGGCGAAAGGCGCAGCAGAGAGGTAAGAATAGCCTGACAGCTGTGCCAGCTAAAGTAACCAGTATTTTCCTCTTTTTAAATAAATTTTGGCACACATAGAGCAGGCAAATCAAAGCAATTCAAACGCAGCCAGAGCCCTATTGACATCTATACAGTGTGCTGCTTCTCTAAAAAATGAATTTCCTCTAAAGCACTCCACGAGCTCCAGGGACGGGGAATGCATCACCCTCTCTAATCTCTAACAAACACAGGATGTCTGGGCTTGGAGGACAGCACTGAGAAGCACGAGGATCCTCAGGAAAGATATACAGCTGGAAGATCAGGAGTGAAACAGCAAGGAGAACACAAGAAGCGAGAGAAAAAACTAAAGAGCAGTATGGTCCTAGATGAGTGAGACGGTGTGCCAGGCCAGGCTGAAGTCAGCCCAGAGCCACAGAGTACACAAATGTGGGGACAGCTCAAGAGAGTTCTCCCAGATTCATATAACTGGCAGCTCAGCAGTGTCCTGAGCCAGAAGCGGTGCCTCTAGATACAACGTGGGATTTTTCTGCTGTCTGTTTGCTTTTAGACCTTATGTAAGCATTTGCCTTTTACTGTATTTCACAAGAAATTTCCTAGCTAAACTACATTCTGTATGGGACGTTATCTTCTTTTTTCCATTTTGACCCTCTGACATAAACTTTAAAATTACTACGGAAGAAATGGTAAACAGCTGCTCCTCACTCACTTTTGTGCAACTTGATTTTGCAGACTTTAACCCTACCCACCTTGAGTCACCTCTTCTGGACTGAAGAGGTGACCAAGTCATTGCTTGTGCTGGAGTTGATCACAGGGAAGTTCTTTGATCCTCCCTGTTTCAATCTTTGAACCCTCCCAGGTCTGCTGTTCCCTCTGAGAGGGACAACAGGAGCGTATGGGTATGCAGCAAGTCTGCCCTGCCTTACAGACAGAGCCACCTCCTTCATTCTGGCAGCATCAAAGAAAGGCCAGGTTTCTCAAAAAAAAAAATCCAGGAGCTGCTTTTGCAGTGCTGCCACAAAGACTCTTTTCTAATACAATCGCCTAATACAATTTATGCTAAAAATCAAATAATCACTTGCCACTTTATTTCCTCACTTTTTTTTTCCCCTTCCTTGCAAGTGTGAGAACATCAGCATGGACTGGATTGCTTCAGTTTCAGAAATGTGTAATCCTTTCACAATATCTTTTGATATTTTATGGATCTCCAGACATCCGTGGACCACATGCAGAGAACACTGCTGTTCAGTGCTTAACAGACAGCCAAATGGGAGTTATGGGGACAAAACAAGTTTGACTCAAACTGCCCTCTATGGTACGACTAAGTGCTCAGGAATTCTCTGTATATATTCAAAACCACTAAGACATAATCTGATGTTCATTTCCCATGCAATAAATTCACACGTGTACGCTCAAGTGTGGTTCTCTGTTTTGGACCTGAGGCACAACAGAGATTAATGCTTGCTTCTGAGGATGCATCTTAATATGGAGGTAAGCCCAGGAACCATGGGGAGCAAAACCCCCAGGGAACAGCAGAAAAATATAACCAAAACCCTATTAAAGACATCACGCCTGTATTTTTAGGGCAAATACTAATAAACACCAACTGTTTTCTCATAGTAGCTGACCTATGTGCAATTTTTAATGACTCACTGAAAACTTGGAACAGCTGTAAGAAACGGTCAGTAAAGTCGATTTAAGCAAGACCAGAGCAATCAGATCGTGGGATCAGCAATTGTACTGAAATAAAACAGTACAAATCTGAGCGATAAAGTGCATGAGATATCCATAATGGGAGGCTTGAGGCTGCTCTTGTAATGGACTGCCTACAAAGATGGAATGGCCAGATGACAAAGTCAATATTCCTATAGCTTTACGCACTTTATTGCTTCCAATCTGCCCCGTCTAACTTTGTCACACTGGATAAATTCTGATTGAAGGAATATGCTATACCAGCTAAAACTTTTACATTTGCTTGAATTTATTACTAACTGACATCACAATTCCAACAATTCATACATTTCCACACTGGTCAGCAAGCTATGACCTACATGGAAAATGTTATGATGACTTCACTGCAGTGCTAAAAACTAGAAGACAGAATTATCACTACTTCAGTGATGGCATTTAGATGGATAAGATAAAAAACTCATTAGGATCCACCAAAGGTTGTAAAATTACTGTGATATTCAAAGGTAAATGCTGTGTAAAAGAAAAAATCGAGTCTGTGTGTTATGGTAAAATTAAATAGGATAACAACTCCTTGGAAGAAAGACTTTATAGACTAAATATGATACTTAAAATCGTCATATCTAAAGATTATAAATATTTATTTTATAATTTTAGACTCGTTGGTAGATCTAACAAAGGTACAAGGAGAAGTTTATACTAAGAGAAAATGATCAACATCCTCCCAACTCCAACATGAAGGAAAATGGTAACATTTCAGTATTTGGTGTCACGTAGTCTCTAAGTACTCCTATTTTGCCTCAGTAAGTTCACCTAGTTAAATACTGTTTCTATTAGGTGTGTTTTAGATGTTCCAGGTAAGGTTCAAAAGCATGACAGAATAACTTGCCCCAGCTTATTGCCAGTTTGTAATCTGAAGAATGAAAGTTTATACTCCTATAAAATGTTCATTTCTTCCAACACTGTTAGAAGTTCTTAATTTCCACTTAAATATTTTCCCCTGCATCTCACATCCTACAGTGTCACAATCCTAAGGAAGGACCCACATTTCCAACCGCTACTCAAAATACATCAGTTTACATGTTACTTGGTTTCATTAACAACCTCGATATTTCATTTTGCAGTCCCATTTTGCACCTATGGATCCAGTTCTACTGACTTAGTTGCAGCTAAAACTAATTCCTACACCTAGCCAACTTCACACTACAGATGCTGCTGAGGAGCTATTCTGTTCTGTCTCAGAGGCACAAGACAAGAAAAGGGCTCAAGGCGCTCAGCCATGCCTGAACAGCGTTTAGTCCAATTCCAGAGCACTGCAGGATGGAAAGGACACTACCAAGCCTTTCTTAAGAAGCCATGTGGCATCACCACTGCAGGTGCTGTATTCTTGAGTTTCTGAGTGTGTGTTGAAATCCCTCAAGCCACAAACAGGGTTGGTATTCCAGATTAATGGCAAGACATACACATGCAGTAATGAAGTAGTCATCCCAAACGACAATTATCTAAATTATCAGAATTGTCTTTGGGGACTGGTGAACAGAACCATCCTTGCAAACTCCTAGACATACACTGAGGAGGGAAACACGACCTGGCTGCTTGTAGGGAGCAAGTCCTGAAGGAGGACCACCCAGCCCTCGTGATTCTAACACAGGGTCTAATGAGTGTTTAATTACATGGATATGCTTTGAGAGTGCTGAGCATCAAGGTTCCCCTTTTCTTGCTGTGTTGTATTTGCTGTATTTTGTATGGAACTTAATGCTCCATAATTATTATGCAGATTATATGCACTCTGTACCAGCTGTGCCTACAATGTACTGCAAATACAGTTTGGATGGAGAGGCAGTAAAAGTAGAAATGCTCAGGCCACCAGTGCAATGCAGTGAATAGGTTTGGCAAGACAGAAACCAAGAAGAAGTGCACCAAAGACAAACCTTCCAGGGAACAAGACAGGCTTACTCTGAGCATTAGTTCTGAAAGGAATGACGTTGTGGTTTCAGTTTAGTCTTTAATAGCCTTAATCATAAAAGCACTACAGATAATATTCCATAATCAATGATTTCTGATCAGAAGAATCCTATAAGCAATCTTCCAGAGCATACTGCTACTAATCTACTGCTGCAATCTGAAGGAGGAAAAAAAAAAAAAGTTCCACTATACATGTATCAACAGAAAATCCAGGCAAAACAACCTAATTATCTTGGCTGCCTTGTCATTTTAGGGTCTAGCCACATCTTCTGTTAAAACTAGCAGCCAAAAACCCCACTTCCACACTAACAATATGTTCTTAGTGTGTACAAAACACAATCTTTTATTGTTGCTTAGCAGTGATGACTCCGTTACTACCTGTACTGCAATACTTCTACTTTTCTGGATGAATTCAATGCAAATTATCTGATTTTAATCTGTTTTGTTGGGAAAAAAAAGAAACAAACTGTTGGGAAAAACAATGTGAACTATAATCAGTTCAGCACAAAAGTTCATGTTATCCCCCTCTATTTAAAATTAGCGTAGATGGTTATGATTAATTGCTGAATCACACCATGTGCTCTTTTCTACAGTAACTGCTAACTGAAATCAACAGCAGTAATGTCATCCATTTTAATGGGTTGGGATCAAGCCACAAGACACAAAATAAAGACGCTTCTTGCTTCAAAATGTGTAGGATCAAAACAAGAAAAACACAAGAGGCACACTGGGAAGCCCAGAGGGATGAATGACTAGGAATTTAATTTCTCATTTATTGCTAATATTATTGTTGACTTGCTTGTTAATGTAATGTAACACTTACATTAAGGGATCTATGTCGGTGACCCGCTAATGATGATTTCTGGCTGCTGCCAGGATAGGCAGACATAGAAGAGACTATTTTGGTGGTGTTCAGGAGCTATTTCCTTGTCATTTATGGGATTCAAAGCTCTTAAACAATTTTGGGGTTATTTTTTAATAATTAGAGCCAGCTGAATTGTAGCTCAAAAAGGACAGAACATGTAAGGGGCCTCTGCTTTCTACAGCGCAATCACAGCACAAGGGAAAAGACAGAAACTACAGAGCTGGTTTTATTCCCCTCTTCATCAGGTTGGGAGGGTGGAAGCATCCCCTAATTTCTCTTGTGCAATGTTGCAGCGAGCACAGCTATGTCCCTCTGCAGGTTAAGACAAAGAACTGGATTGCCTGAGCCTCCATAGCTCCCTGCCTATAAATACAACCTTTTTTGTGCAACCCTAAGACACTGTCTTGTTTTTCAGGGTATCACAGATAGCTCCACACAGTCTAGAGGTTGGAGAAGGGGCTGTGGGGAAAAAAGAGGGAGAAACCTCATCCCTGTCCAACTAAGCCAGATCCCACTGGATTGGGCCTAGGTAAGCCCCAACTAGCCAAAAAAAGTCGTACAGCTGCTAAGTGTGGTCTGAAGAAGGAGTATAAGGCAGTGGCAAATGCACACTTAGAAACTTCAGTTTCTAAGACAAGATGAAAAACAAGTTCCTTGTAATGGCAGGCACGGGCATGGGCATAGGTGAGACTGCTGCAATACCAGGTTGGATTGGTTTTGCCCAGCTGTTTTTCAAAACGGTGCACTTCCTAGGAAATTGGTATCACTTACCAATGAACTCTGTAACTCCTTATTACAGTGAGCAGTCATGGACACAATTGTTCAAGCAGAACAGGCAGAACACAGCTAACAATATTTGAGTGGCAAGTAAACAACTCCTGCTTTGAATCACGGGTAATGTTTATATCTGTGTAAGTGAGAGTAAAATTCTTCTGTTCTTAAGACAAAATGAGGAAGTAAACCTGTAGCAACTGCAATGGCAGTCACAACAGCCCTCCACCATGACTATGAGAACCAGCATCAGCAGAAAAAAAACCTCTCACATGTGCGTGCTTGCTTGTTTTTTAATCAGGACCAAACAGAAGCCATCACATAACTATGGCTGACACTGGAAGATGAACTGGGCAACAGGTATTACCCAGGGCCTTGCAAACCTGAGCCAAACCAGCCATGTTTCTTGCCATCCCTTCCTTAGCTGGGCTGGTGCTTCACCCACTCCAGCAATGGCTATTCAGTCTGCAGGGTCCTTGGGCCAGGGACCACCTACTGTGTGCAATTGTCTACACCCTCCTGAACAAGGCTTCTGTTTTTGCTGGTTCTCCCTAGGCTAGACCATAATAAATATGATTATTTTAACAATAACACACACATTAATAGATGCTAATGCATTGCTTGAATTTTCCTTTGAAATGCAATCTATGCTCTCCTCCCTCTCAGCAGCTTAATCGCTGGCTGAACTTTTCTCAGCTAACCGAAAGTGCCACAGGTAGGATTTCTTCCATTATCAGCGCTTTTAATCTTTCAGTAATTTAAAGAAAATACATCTTTCACTGTGATTGCAAATTAGCCCAACTGCTGTTTGGTTGGTTTGGTTTTGCTTTTGTTTTTTTGCCTTTACTGAGCTGTTAAGTTCCTCCCAAACAGCAACCCATCCTGGCAGCAGCAGCACAGCCATGACAGCTCCACCTGGCACAGGGCGATCCCCTTCCCTGCCTGCCGGCCAGAGACCTGCCTAAACACTATGAATCTGGCTGGCAGGTGGGAGAAGGAGTCACCCACTGCTGCCCTGGCAATTGTTAGGGCTGGCTCAGCAGCGTCCATGCTTCCCACAGTGGTTACACGTACGCTGCACAAGGCCCTGCCATGCCCTGTGCACCAGCTCGCCACCATAAAGAGAAAAGCCCAGTCTGCTCAAGGAAGAAGATAAAACAACATTTCAGCTCGTTTGCCTGGGTTTTAAGGAACTTTTCTCCTCACGTGACCAATTCCTCTTATCTCACTCCTAACCCAATACCCAATTTATGAGCAGTACATATGACAGGAGGACTGGGGCCCCATCGTGGACCTAAACCCTACTGTGTTAAGCACTGTATAAAGACAGCAAAGAGATGATCCTTTGCCCAAAGAGCTTACATCTAAGCATAAAATGGAAAAATCTCATTACTGACAGATTAATGACAATCTGTCAGAGTAACCATTCCTATTAGGAGTGTCTTGTGCAGTAAAGTAGTGCAGAGGCCCTTATAATTAGCTACCGATAGCTAATGTGATGCAAAAAACATAGAGTTAAAATTAAGGACTCACCTCCATGGCAACATTAGATTGAAAATGGGATGAGTACACAGAAACAGAATGTGCAGACAGGCAACTACAAGGAACAGTTTCAGTGCATGGGCTTCTTTCATGAACTTCATAAGAACACACAGCATTGGATCCTGAGAACTGACGTTTTTAAGTAATGTCTGTGAATTTTCTTCTTTCAGCCCAGTTTACTGAGTTGGTTTTAATACCACTGCTACAAAAATAAAGAATAATGGACTGGCTACAGTTAGAATTCTTTGCATATTGTTGCTAACTTACATACATTTGTGGAAATAAGATTTTCCTCAGAATAGTTCTTTTGCTTGGTGATCTATAATGCAGTTATCAAACGTTGGCTAAACACAGTGCTAAACTTCACGAGTCACTGAGCTGTCATAATTACAAGAAGTTAGTACAAAAAAAAGGTTATAAGTATTTCTTCTGCACGTACGGATTGCTAACACACACAGAGCTTGCAACAGCCTAAGAACACTTTCACACTACTCTCCTCCAGTCTCCCAGCTGCCATCTGAGTGGAGAAGCCTTTTGATATTCAATACAGTCTTAGACAGTGCCAGCACTTAGATGATATCTAAGTATATGTCAAGAAATACAGCCAGAAGGAGCTTGAGGAAAAAGGATCTTACATCCTCGTGTGGTATAAATGGGTATGCACTCATGCCTGCCAGTGAAAATCACACCAATTTACACAACGCGAGCATCTGTCTCTCTTCCACGGGTAAGGACTTGCTGCCCAAGGGTAAGAAGCAGCCCATGATGTTATTTCACATGGGCATATGGATTTCCTTGCATTATTACTGGGTAGATCCCACGTGGTTTCTCCCATCCTTAGGAGAGAAAGATACTGATTTTGCCTTCAAATTGAATTATTCAGACCAAAATTACATGGCCATAAACTGCTTGGGCCCACAGCTCAGGCTCAAAGACCATTGTTCCATCCATTTTTAATCTGAGTATTATGACCTCTGAATTTCCATACATTTATTTTGACTAGTCTTGATGTTTGCCAGTCATGCCACCAGCAGGACATACACATAAGTGCTTAGAGCTAATCCTTCAAATTTTAGATTAAAAAAACAAAACAAAACACCTAACTACCCCAAATTAAGTTCCAGTACTGAATTAAACCTTTCGTTACAGACTTGTAAAAAGTGTCTAAAACCAAACACCACACAGCAAGCAAAATTGTTTGATACTGAAATGCAAAATATATGCATTTTTAGTTTAATAAAAATGAGGTGGTCATTCCAACTTGTTTTGCTGATCAATAGGATGAAATATGTGTGCTAAACATGAAAAGAAAGAGCTTAAAATTAAGTGAAAACACATGGCAGAACACAAATGGGGGAGTTCCACTTCTCTAAAAATTAAGATCTGTTAGAAGCTAGAAATGATAGCCCACGAGTGCCTGATGCTCTTTACAGCACATGCGCTGCTTATGAAACATCCAAAGATGAAGGAGAAACTGTTCCAGATTTCACACAGTTAATGTATTATACAGAAGAAATGCCTATTTTTGATGTTTTTCATTGACACACACTGATATACATTATGTCATTTCAACAAACAGCAGCTTGTCTGTACTTAATAACTACAAGGCGTGGGTAAGAAACAGCTAAAGCATAAAACCCTAAGGACAAGGCTTCATTGTGAGCATTAAATAATTGTTACAATGCAAAATTACTCAGTTATATCTCTGTTTTACTTCAAGTTATGTGAAGTCTGATCCAGAGCTGAATTTACTGTCAATTCCAGTTACAGTGGCATTTCACATGGTATTTTTTACATATAATTCAAGGGACAAAATCAATTTCATTTCTCAACCAGCTGATTTCATTCATTAAATCCAGTTTGTTTGGTTTCTATAATAAGAACTGTGCTCCAAACTTACTTTAGTTTTATATGCAAGGCCTTCTGAAGTCCATCTGATCTGATTTCTCATGTCAAAAGCTCTCTACCTCAAGAAATGACCATGCAGGGGAAAAAACACTTTTCTGCGTTCCACCAAAACTGACAAACAATTATTATTAAGAAATTTGAAATTAATGCTGAGATGAAAATAACGATCTTTTAGCCATCGCTACTCTTACACAAAAGTAGGCACAACAAAGGGTCTTGCAACTGGCAGCATACTTGCAAATAATGTCAGTATTTAAATTCAGACAGATTCTACAGCTGTCCAAAGAAACCTGGTACGTGGATTTTCCTTGGTAGAGGAGCTGTGGAAATGGCTCATAAAAATGCTGCTTTAAGCTGAGCAGTAAGAAACCTATAGCACCCTCTCTTTCAAATCCAAGAGCAGAACCTTGCTGTGCTAGTTGAAAAATGAATCAATTAATTAATAAATACACCGCAGCAGGTCCAATTGGTAGGGCCAGCAGGCCTCATTTCCTCCTAGAGCTGTATAACAAAAAACCCTGACAGCAACCAAATCAAAACTAGACCTGCAAACACACCAAAGAAGTCCTGTTGAAGTCTGTTGTGTGGGGCCCACCCAAGCCTACGCTGATGGGGCTTTCCCTCCTGCAGAGCAGGTCTTTCCTTGAGCAAAGGAAACACATTTTTTCCTGGAGTGTATGCAGATCTAAAGCGACGACAGCTGAAATATATGTCATTGTAATGGGTTCTGTCATAACTGGGCAAAACACGGCAATGTTAGAAAGCATTTATCAAAGATATGACAGGGCTTTCAAATTATGCTGCCTTTCATCCATTGCTTAATAAAAATGTGCGAAGTGATAGAGCACTACCTCGCCAACATCACTAGCAGCAAAATACTTATTTTCTTTGGGAGCAGCTATTCAGAAATAACTTCACCGAACTTCAGAGTCATAATTACAGGAACTACCGTGGAGGGATTTAAAAAAAAACAATCTGTGTGACAAAGCAATTATATAAACCTATTATCTTTAAACAAACGTTTCAGCTCTAATAAAGTTATTTGCTCTCCTTTACTGAGATAAGAAAAAATCCTTTTGTTCCTGTCAGCCCACCTGAGCAGGATGTCTTGCCTGAGCACGGGCTGCAGCACTGAGTCCTCATGCCTCCACCATCCCTGGCATTTGGAGGATGATTCAGTTGAACAGGCTTCAGTGGTACACTCCTGAGCTTTCTACTCTACTCAGTATTATCGCGAGCTTTAAAAAGCTTGAGCTGGGGACTACCCCTTAAGCCCTCAGAGGACAAAAAGAGTGTACACTGATTCAAGTTGGGCCAGGAGCATCTGGAGAAGCTGACATCCCACTGAAGATACTATTGAGTTTTCATGAATCTCAGCTACAAAAACAAGGCCCCATCCCCTGTCACCCTTCAAGCACACACCAAAGCATCGCTCAGTTATTACATACAGTGAAGAAACCCCCTTCGAGGTCTGCAGACTTCTAGAAAACTAGGATCTCACCAAGCAAAATTTTGACAGACTGCAGGTTCAGCAGAGTATGCAAGAATATGCAAGTTACTGGGAAGTTTTTTGGCTGGCTTTTGGGATGTGAAGTGCTCCCAGCTACAACCCCGTCAGTTATTTCTAAAGCTCCAGTTGTTGCAGTAGCACAGCATCTTGCTGTGAGCATCCCTGAGAGGCAGATCTCTGTTCCTGCCTGCTTATGGACTTAAGAGGTCTAGACTTCAGCAACTGGTTTTTAAGATTTTACCTTTTACATCTGAACCCGTCTAATACTCACTGAGATAGTGCTGAGAAAGAGAGCACATGTTTTCATAGGTTAGCTTTTATATGTGAAGGACTCTGATGTTGCAAACATCCTTACATTTCATTACACACTACAGTCCATGTGTAATGGGCATCCTTCCCTCTGCCTGCTTTGTACCTACCTCGAGTCAAGAACCTGCAGTGCCAAATTTCCATCGCTTCAAATTTCTCTCATGACCATTTCAGTCTCTTTTCTACTTACAGCACAGAAACATAATCCAAACTCACCCCAATTTCTGAGATCTCCTCCGTCTCCCCAGGCCTTTACTCCTTATAGGGAACAGAGGGGCCTTCCCTGCTGCCATAGGTGCCCCAGAACCTGAACAGGATTAGTGTCACTCTGAAAGGGAGAAAGTCTTCTGTGTGAACACCCTTACACAAAATCCTCCTAATAGCTAAAATCCCACTGACAGAAAACTGGGATGCTTCCCCACCATGGAGAACTGAACTCAGGAATGTGAACAGATACTGGTTATGTCAGTTTTAACTGGATTGGTCCTAAATGACATATGGCGTTGCTCTGTTTCTGCACAAAGGCTTGAATTTCACCGCTGCAGGAAACCCAGACACAAGAACTCAGTCTCTCTTGGTATTACATTTCTCCCCCAGAGACACAAGCCCTTCCTGGGACACCACAGTCATGGAGCTGGGGACTTGCATTTTGCTCCAGCACACCACCGCATTTCAGCCTCCACTGCAGCCCTTGGTATCTTAGATTATCAACAAAGAGGGCAGAGCTGGAAAATAAACTCAGTGGTCATATGCCTCTTCCTTGACGATTTCTCCCAGAGTTCCTAATAAAACCCATTATGTTAAAACACACACAAAGTGGTCAGACACATACATGCACACACTCCCATTTATCAGACACAGCAGCTTAACATTTAAAGCATATCAGAGCCCTGAACAGAATTTTTAATTTGCATATTAAGCAGTTATTCTTTTGTCAAGAAATGCATTTGAGTCTACATTTACAAGAAGTTACTGATTTTGTATGGGTTCTCTAGGGGCATTCACACTAATCCATGCATGTGCCCAGCTGCCTGCAGGGACCTCTGGCACAGCAGCAGCCACGGGTAGGGTTTCTCATGTGTGCAAGACCCTCATACACATAACCCTTATTTGGAGGGAATGCCAGGAAAAATAAACTGTGGTCTCAGTTCAACCTGCCATGGCCACATAGTTTTGCCCGAGAGTGGTCTTCTACTTACATTCAAAAAGTGAAATAGAAGAACCATCCTGCCAAGTTTCTGTCCAACGTGAAATCCTGCCTTGTGATGTCCCAGAACAGAGCAGTAAGAATATATGCAAAATATCCTTGTCAGCACTCTCCCAACTGCAGAAGCTGAGGTCCAAAATCTTCATGATGCAATTTCCCAGAAGAGTTGGTTTTCAGGCCAGAATCTCACCTCATCTATGCTGAAGAAACTCCAGTCAAGATGCATTGGTGATCCTGGCATTTAACGTGTAACGTGCTATAACATTTTTGTCTAGAGAATTTTGTTCTGTATTTTAGCATCATTCTTCTTATGAACCTGCAAGACAATTTTCTTCCAAGAAAACTCTTGTTTGACTTTATATCTCTGACCTTAGGTTATCTTTTACAGTTTAATCTACACGAGCTTAGAAATCAACTTTTGCCTCTGATAACCAGTTCATCAATTCATTTGATTGTCCAGAACAACTTACAATTTTCACAAGCAATTTGACAATCGCAGAGTATTTCACATTGCGTGTTATAAAGTCCGGTGCTGTAAAAATAATGAGACCTGGAATTACATACTGTATTGCAAATCTAGTCATTCAGCAGTTAATGCTCAGGTAATTTAGGTGTTTTGATAACAGGCATACCATAGGCCAACCTGTCATATTACTCTTTCCACAAAAATGTCACGTGCCTCTCTCCAGGCTTACACACGGGTCAACTCCCATTGGTCCTCTCCATACCTCCCTTAATTTACAGGATACATAAGAAGAATAGGCTATTTTTAATGGATGGTTTTCAAACAAGCAAAGTCCTCCAGCCACTGAAGAGCACTCTGGAAGCATTTACTAAAGCTTTTAAGTTCATTATTAAGGAACATATGAATCTTCCTCGATGGGAAAGATATCTGGGTTATGCATAGCCCAAGTTGCCTGCTGGAAGCACAGAACTGGACTCTGCACCCAGAGATTTCTGATGCAAGTGGGTGAGGAAAGAAGGTATAGTGCATTGCCCCTCAGTCCCACACAGTGGGAGGGCCAAAAGCTGGGGAGAGGGCATCTTCCCAGCTACTGGGACAGGAGTTCCTGATGAGATTATGGCGGGCTCCTGGTGGCAATGGTACTGCAGGCAGCAGCATCAAGGTGGTCATAGATGGCATGATTTAGGGAACTGGAAGGATTTAGGAAATATCACGAGATAATACAAAATCATAAAACAAATGACAAATCAAAACTAACAAGGCAACCGAGTGCCCAGTGTCAGCAGACCAGAGTACATTCTGGCCTCAGGCAGCTATTGCTGGCTACTCCACATCACCAGATAGAGTTTGCCTTCCACTCTCCTCCTTTACCTACTCACTGCTCACTTTACCTGGGCTCACTGTGTGCCCCTAGCAGGTGGGAGCAGACATGCTGTCCCCCATAACTCAGTGCCTGCCCTACAAATCAGTCTTCACAACTGTTTGCATGGCCCAAGTTCAGCAATCTGTAGCAACAACTCAAATCCTTCTTATTGCTGTTTTTAATGTTGGCTTTCCTGCTTACTGCTTTGTTTCTGCAGTTAATACATAGCCCATAGTCTGAACTTCAAAGCTTCGCAATGTACTATAGCATGGGGTTAACATGCAGTATCTTCTTAAATTACAAGGATGGCTTAATTCAAAGAAAAAATAGCAGGTACAGAACAGCCCGTCTGAAAGCAGACTGTAAACACCGCTTTGTTTCTAGCAAGTTCAATTCACTTCCAATTCTCATATTCTTACAGGTTTAATGAATCTGTCAGTTTGATACCATGCAGTGGGATAAATGAGCAGTCTTGTTTTTCAGGTTTTGTTTTCACGTTTCCAACTGAAAACAAGCAATTAATGGGAAACATTAAAATATAAGAATGCAGCAGCTTTTAAACATATGGGAGCTTTCATCTGAGCAAGAAATTTGCCTGGAAAAGATTTAGGTGAGCTCACAACTTTCAATCAAAGATCTCTTTATTTTTAAAATAAATATTTAAGGTTACCATGTAATAGATGATTTTACACAACTTTATAGTTTTGGCTTTTACTGGAATGAATTATTGATGTCTTACTTTCATAACTGAGTGACTTGAAACAAACAATTTACAGTAGGTTTCACTGCTGTAAGCTCTTCAGACAATGCAGCTCTAGAAAAGCAAGCCAAACTTTCATCTGGATTGCATGTCAATAAAAACAAGATTGTAAAGGATACAGTCACCTTGAAAACAGATCAGTCTCAAAATGTTAATTTCTGTATCTGAACCCAATTGATAACTTATGTGTACTGATAGCTTTTCTTGTTTTCAAAAAGTTTTTCTCTTCTCAGTAACTGACAGAAGCTGAACATCAATTTCAGTAGAACAGTTCCAGTTTACACAAGCTGAGGATGCGGCCCATATTTTCAGAAAGGGAGGTCCTTCCCACTGGTTTGCTATCTGCCAAGCTCTACTTTCAGCTAATTAAACCATGTTGAGTTCTAGCAGGCACTTTGAGTTTCCTGTTTCTGATACCAAGCAGGCCTGGCTTCAGGAGAGCCGAGCTGTAGATTCAAGGGTGCTGACAACACTGAACACCTTTTTAAATGTTGGAAAGCACCCTGACAGTTTGGAAATTCTGCAGTTTTCATCCAAGATTAGTTTACGTAAGACCCATGAACATGACCAATCAACCTGCTGGGGAATAGAAGGGCATTTTATTTACTTTCTACTACGGGCAGAAAAGTAACAAATGTCGGGTGTCTGAAAGAAACCTAAATGAACAGTTATTCCATGTAACCATGGATTTCCTATCATTCTGAGCATTTTCTTTCCCTTTCTGCTATTCATATGATAAGCCCACTTATGCTACTGGTCTTAAAACAGACTGTAAACAGCTGGAACAGAGATCGTCTCATCCTGTATGCACAAGACCTACAACAATGGAGCCTTTATCATGCTGCAGACTTCCAGCACTGCTATAATTCAAATATTGCTAATAATGACAGTGACTGTGGAAGAGTACGAGTGAGACATTAACACGAACAGAGAATAACCCTCTATCAACCAGATGCTCTATAAGAATAACAGAGCACACCAGCCACACCGGCAGCATTTGCATGCATCCTGCTTTTAGGCCTGAAAGAGCCCCAGACACCTCAAATCTCTGGAAATATTGCTTCCAAAATACTGTGTCAAATGAAGCCTCTTCTTGAAGATTCAGCAGCCCCATATGCCATTTGGGGCTATGGGGGAGAACAGGCCCTGCCAGATGAAACTGTCTCTGGAGAAGGGAAGGTGCTTCTGGCCAACGAGCTGGTTTCCGTCCTGCCTAGGATGAAATAAAATCTATCCTAGACTAAATCAGCTTTTTCTGCATCACGCTGTCAGCTGAGAAATCAAGTAAACAATGCTGGATGGGGCTCCAGGCTGGATGAGGCAGTGAGCAACCTGGTCTAGTGGGAGATATCCCTGCCTATTGCTAGGGGGATAGAACTAGATGATCTTACAGGTCCAACTCAAACCACTCCATTAAACAAAAACAAACAAAAAGCAAATTACACAAGTATGAATGAGCAGAATGTCCATCAGACAGGAAAATGCTGGTACTCCTCATGTGGCCTCCCACACCTTGAGCTTACTGCCTTTAGGCCAGACACCATTGTCAGATCAGAGTATTTAGATTTGTATGACCATGATAGGTCTTCCACTTCCTTCCCTAATTAATTCATTGTATGGAACCAGCTCTGGTGGGTTTCCCTTGAAATTATCATTGTGAAGGAAGACAAATGGGCCTGCAGCACCCAGCGCAGTTGAGCAGCTGCAGCCACATCCCTTCAGCATAAGCTGAAGTGCTCTGAGATGGCCCAGGGAGGGGCCAGGGCTGCAGGAAGGGCTGTGCTTCCAAGGCTGGAGTGGGGACAGGCAGGGAGCAGCAATTTGCTGGAAAGGAGATCCAGAAGCACAACTCTCTGTTTTAAAAGGCATGGTATTGCTGAGAAGTCACATGCTTTGAAACTGGACATAAATCATTGCAAACTTCAACTTTTGTTTCTACAGAACTTTTAAAATGCTTTTGCTTTCACACACAGGGTCCTGTTCAGCATCTTACTGCCATGGTGTTTTTCTATCTTGACAATTCACTTCCGTGAGCAGGCATGCAGCCAACTCAAATGAGACTCAACACAGTGAAAAGCCCTTCAGGTAAACAGTGTGATAAGCTAAACTGCAAAAACGAGACAATGTTTTTGGACTATGAAGCAGTTGCTATGGAGACGGTTGCTAATTAACTGCATTCAGCCAAGAGAACAAAGGGTTTAAGGGCAGACAGGACTCTGTATCTTAGAGTGAGCAATGCATAATGTCTTATGCAATCTGCACATCTATCATATCTGGAATACCTGAGCCCTTGCTTAGGTTGCAAAATATCTCCAGAAACGACAACAAGGTGGTTTGTTTGGTTAAATTTGAACTAATTTTTAGGTAATTAATGACCTATAGGTATTTAAAAACAAACAAGATGCATGTTTAGGAGCCACAGGTATCATTAATCAGTGCATAGAGCCAGGACTGCTCTAAATACTGAAATGATTTACGTTCATCCAGAGTTACTGCTTTCACAGCCAATAAAAATGCCACTGAAAAATCACTTTTAAGACAATATAACGTACCTAACCTATTATTCTCTCTTACATCTTAAAAATGGTTAGCTTACAACACTCAGAAAAATTAAATCTTCAATTCCTTTCAAAGCTCTCTGACAGAGACCTTGGACCTTAATATCGTGTTTCCCTTAGAAAGAGCTACTCCAAGTCTACATTATTTTATAGGGCTTACATTTTGGGATAGATGCGTATTATGACTCTATACAAATTATATAATGCAATGAAAAGACCGCCACTTTATCAGCAGCGACACAAATCCTTGTCCAGCATAGCTCCAGCTTGCAGAACTGCTGTGTGAGGCTCCAGAAGCCCAAGCAAGCCCAGGCTCAGGTGGAACCACCAAGCCCTGCCAGCAGGCCACAGGGAGTCAGTCCCCCAGCCCCACGCACCCATTGCCTTGGCTGCTCCCACCAGGAGTCCCCAGAAGTGGGACTCAGCACAGTTCTGACTTGAGGCATTTCTCTGTGACATCCAGAGCTTCTAAGTCCAGGCTTTGTTTTCTCAGTGCCCATCGACCAATAGTGAAACACAGAACAACCACAAGAGTTGTGCAGACCAGGCACCTCCTATGGAGCACAACTCACCTGTCAAACCAGCCAACAGACACGTGTAAGCTAACACAGGACTTCTTAAAGCCTGGATAAGTAAAGCAACTTTTTTCCTTTTTAAGGCTTTAAATATATAACTTATATAAAATCAAAAGGAGACTTTTTTTTTAATGATTTAAATGCTGCGAGGATTTATAGGGTCACAATCAGTTTTGAAGTTAAGGCCCTACTAAGGGGAAGGAGATGAGTTCACGCCTCATATGAAGCTATTACTTAAGCAAAGCTTGCTGCACACTGAACAAGCAGCATATTAATATACTACATGAAAGCCTAAGGTTTGGGGTTTTTTTTTCTGACATTTTAAATTATGAGGTATCTGCAAACAGATCCTAAATCTGAATTGCACATGGATTTTCCACACCAGCCAATTCAGATTGCCCCGAGACATCCCTTCCAGCATTAATCACTCACCCACGCTGCTGTAGTTCATATTTCTTTTACTGAAACAGAGGTCTGCAAGATTCTTAAACTCTTGCCTAGAAAACAGAAATTATTACTTATGTGGCAAACTAAGTTTTAAGCATAAGGGACCCAATTCTGCCTTCAGTTACACTGCCATAAATCTTTAACAACTCCATTAGATTTATAACAGTGTAACTGAGGAGGAAATTGAGCCCAGGATATTTTCTAAATCGGTAATTAAATAGCAGAATTTTTGCTTGGCACAGAGTAAAGACCACTTAGATTATGTCTCTGGATAAGCTACATACTTTTCTGTTCCTTGAATAACGATGTTATGAACAAATTAAATCATCTTATTTTCACCAGTCTGTATATTACTCTGTGGACGGGGCACACTTCACATCATCTCACGGAGCATCAACATCGGGCTAAATACTGCCTCACTCTTCCACCCACCTTCCCTCTCTTCTCCATATAGAAGTTAAGCTCTTTATAGATGTCCATTATTTATACAAGCACCATGAGGGCCTTTTCATGTTTGGTTTCAAGGCACTGCTATATTAAAAAAATGCCTAATAAAATGGCATTTAGCCAACTCCCTTACCAGAGGCGCAAGGCATCCTGTGGTCACATTATGCAGACTGGACTTTTAAGAAGATGCAGCCTGCTCTCCCAGCGCACAGGATGTGGTGCAGGAAACATGGTTTTGCCACAGTTGCCCTAAGCTCCCCAAGGATCACTGTATAAACTGTGAAAGGGGCCCCTTCAGCATTAAACCATAGATGGCACGGGGTGGGGAGGGGTTAAGGGACTCAATTCCTTGCTTAGCTATAAAGCTCTTGATGACATCGGACAAGTTATTTAATCCCTCTATACTTCTTTTCTTCACTGGGGTAAAGGCAGCTTGTAAAACTTCCTGTCTCATATTTTTAATAGGAGTCCTTTTTCACTGCATTGCGTTCTTACCTCACTTGTCTCTCTGCTCAGTATTTCCAGCCCTAATGCATCTCTGCTGTGCTTCCTCCCCCCTCTAACCACACACACCAGGGCCCTACCACCCACTCCAGCACTGCACACCCCAGGCCCACCAAGGCCAGCGCCAGCTAGAGCTGGGCACAGGGGCTTTCTGAAGTGTCCCATCTGCTAGCAACACTCCTCTGGCAATCCTGTTACAGAGACCCAGGAGTCTTTTGTCACTGCCTCACAGGATGGAAAATTCTGCGGGTGGCTCCTCTGCACGCTATTCCTTACAGTAATTCTCCTCAGCACTTCACAGCCTCTGGTGATTAGACCTCCTCTAGCTAAAAATACATCATGCACTCTAAACATGTAACGTACAACGTATGTCCACATGCTTCGCCTATCTAAATATATGCTAACATATCTACCTAATAACTGCTGTGAATATGAATCACAGCATTTCTTTGCAGAGAGCTCACCCGGGGGGATGCAGTCAGACACCGAAGCAGAGAAGGAAGGCTGCCAGCCAGGCGGTGGCTAGTTGGTTCTGAGCAGAGCTCCTTGTTGAGGTCTGGAATTTCACTGGGTGGAAGGGAGCTGATTGTATACACATATACTTATTCATTCACAGACACGTGTGTATGCACGTACCTATTAGTAAGCATTTATTTCATCATTTATTGTGCTAGAAGGTTTATTGCTAACAGGCTACGGAAGTACTAAATGAATGAAAATGCAATTCTTGTTCTAAGAATTAAATGCCTTCATGTGATCTGGTATCTCTAGCATCTCTTAAACTAATTCAAACACTATTTTTACTACAGAAAATTGTTCTACTATTTATCTATTGTCAACAGTATCCATAAAGAGTAAGTCCATCTCCAACCAAACAGAATTGGAGTATTTCCCCAGTATCTAAGACAGTATAGTTACCTGCTACTTCAGGGGTAAAACTCTGATGCTTGAATCCAAGCAGCTAAAGATACTTTCTTCATTTGTCTTCCCTACCACCCACAGTACTGCTAACAATTTAAGCCATAATTTCTATTTAAATAATGCTCTTCTTTTCTATGCTAGTGAAACACCAGTTATGTTATAAGCATATAAGCAACTTCAGGCAAATAAGCTTGAAATGCAAGTTTAGTGTAATCTAGCTCACTTAATTTCACATAGATCACTGGAATATACTCCCTAACACCCACCAGTGTATACCCCATGCCACCCTCTCCAGAACTCTCAGACATCGAGTTTGCTGCCTGTACTACAGAAAACCCAACATTCAGCCTGAGCTAATCGCACTGCTGCTTACCTGGGCCCCCACCTTATTTCTTCCGAGGAGGACAACCACATAATTGGGTTGATCTTCAGATCTGTTTTGATGCCTTATACATATGGTAACCTCTGGCAGACTTAGTGCGCTCTTACAAAAGTTGGCCAAATTTTGGGCTAACTATAAAATTTAGGCAAGTTCCTAAATTCTACCAGATTGTGTGAGTACACAAGATTTCTCTTATGGATTTCTCCGGCCATTTTTTTTCTTCCAGAATGAGCTAGAGAGACCTCAGTCAAAGCATAAAATCTGCCTATATCCAGGAAAATCCTCAGGAGGCCTGACCTAGATGGAGATGGCTGTTGTAGAAAGCTGTAATTAAGCAGTTGCGATAGTGACGCTGACTTCTCACAGTAGAGAATGTGTGTGTTGACCACAGTTTCTATTAACAGTGCTTATTTGAGCCCTCTGTAGGTAACATTGCAATGGTGTTTGACTGACATCCCCAGCAACTCCCATGGTATGCAATGCTCTCGGGATTTCTATTTCCTCGTGTATCCAGGATGCATTGTTGTCTCCTGCACAATGCGCCCAACAAATCATGCTACTTCCCTACATTTAGAAGAGCATTCATGACATAGTATTAGCATATTTATGCTCATCTCTCTTCTCCTTCACCTAATTTGTGTCATTTTTCCTCACAAAAACATGTGCTTTAATCATCCACCGTAAAATTTTTAGTCTGCCTAGAACAAAAGCAAAAAAAGCTTCAGAGGAAGCTTTTTCTATTAGCTAAATCATTACTTCCACCAAAAGTCTGTAAACTGTTAATCCATTAATGTCCAATTCTTTAAACTATATGGTCAGACTAAAATCATCTGGAAGCCCAGACACTGGAGTGTTTCTCTCTGATGTTCCAGGCCAAGTGTCCTACATTAAACTGTTTGTAGGATAGGAAAATATTCACACAGTGGTATGACTACAGCTTCTCAAGAGTATCGCAAAAAAAATCCTGCGTGCATTTGTGAGGAAATCCCTGTAAGACACAGTTAAGATACATATTAATTTTGAATAGCATGGCACCCTGGGAATTGTGTAAGACTCATGTCACAACCATTGCATTTACTCTCCAACGGGTTTGCTCCTGAGAGGTGTAGGGAAGGATGTAAACCAATTTCCCTGGGAAACTGCACATCTTCAGAAAGCTAAAGATGCTGTAAGAATTTTTTCATGCTGCCACTGCCTCTTGTTCCCCATCATGTTATTTGTAATCACACCCATAGTGTGCAAACCTACTAGGGGAGTGGGAGAAGGCTAGGATGAAGTTTCCCTCCCAGCATGGTTTGGATGCCTGGCTTTCACCACTCATCTCAATGGCCCCAGCTCTGCCTGCCTTGAACAGCCGGCCAGAGATCTCCAATTCCAGCAGCTCTTGGATACTGGTACAAGTCACCACGTTGGTGGTGCAGGTGCCAATTTTCAACCATTTCTCATTTGTTACTTGGCCAAGCAAAGTGCTCCTTGCACCATTCAAGTTTCTCTCTATAGAAAAATAACAGTTTCTACATTTTCCTACGACTTCTTTTCTATCAACACGCTCAGAACAGGAATATAGCACACATTCCACACCCTCATATAAGCACTTTATGGGGGATATGGATCAGTGGGATCCTCCTAGAATTGTGCAAGATAATTCAGCTGGCACTTGAAGTTGGTAAAAGAGAAAACACTTCTACCATAACTTCATAACGGTATAATGAAAAGGATTCCAAGCCTAACATTATAAAGCGTAAGTGTGTTGGGGGTCTCACTTGTCCAATTCAAATTGTCCCCAGGTTGTCTGAAACAGGTGATATTCACTCTGTCACATATAGTGCAATCACAGTTCTGTAAGAAATTAGCTCAAGGAAACGAGTATATTTTCTTTTATGCTATTTACATGTAGGATTTCCATGTACATGTAGGATTTACATGTAGGATTTCCAAATTTCTTAAGCTCTCAGTACTACATAATCAACTAACACACTAAAACAATCTAATCAAGGCTGTTTTACCTACCTCCCTAGTGGAAAAAGCCTCCTCCTTAAGGCTGCAAAACTATGCCTCTGCAATTACAGGATCACAAGTTCATCTTGTGAAATCAGAGCTTGAGGAAAAGAGAAATAGTATAAATCATACTGGACAATCTTCTAAACAGATCCTGGATGTTCTAGGGAGGCGGCATTACGTCAGTGGTCTCATTCTAACATGCGTCATTTCTGAACAGGGCTTTTACTAAAAGAACAATGTTAAAAAGGAAAAACATCCTCTTGCTCCATTTAGAATAGACATTTGAATAGGAATAGACATTTAATGACTCTTAAGTGTTCAAAGGCCTGATCTGAACCTGTCCTTGCAGCTTCCACTTAGTTCCAGGCAAGAACAAATGCTGCTAGTAACTCCTCTATGCAGGGGTACCCACTGAACACTAGAGAACTTGAGTACCATCTGTACAGTTTACCTGATGTTGTCTCCCATGAGCAGGATAGTTATAACTTTCTGTAATTCCATCTTTAAATCGATGACTGAAGACAAGATGCTTGGTACAGAAAACAAAGGAAGCAAAGTGCTAGAAAGCATTTCCAAAGGATGTCCTGTTCCTTTAGGTGCATAATATTTCATCAAAACTTGCCAGTATTACTTCCGATTTCCTTTGGAACGATCATTCTCCTGAACCAACACAGCCAAAGGGAGTGCCACGGATGACCTTGCACAACATTACTCACACTTTCAGACACAGTGCTTCCCACAGCCTGCTCTCATCCGCCCACTGCCCAGGTAGGAGTCTTATCACGCACAGCTCTTACAGTCCCACTTAGATTTTCTCATGCGAATAACCACTTATGGCAGTGGTGGGCCATAAGGAATCTCCATCTTGCCAAGGCTCAGCTGTTGACAACTTACTCTTGATAGCCAACAAGAAAGATTAAATCTTGTTCCCTCACATTCCAGAAATCCTAGACAACAAGTAAGCCCCATACTCTTCATTACTAATGGCAGAAGTGCCAACTGCTCATCTCACACAGGCAGGCTGCCTTCTTGCAAACACAGCATAATACTGCAAGAACACTACTGGATTACAGAAATCCTTATAGGCAGACGTGTGCATAGTCTGAGCAATTTAAGTAGTAACTTTTCAAACAGACACCGTATCTTAGGGCCTTCATTCTCTTCACCTTTAGCTGGCTGCCAATTGCTCAGCACACGCTTGCAGCCTGCCTTCATGCATGCACTGTGCGATGATGTAATGTAGAGTGCAATCACAGGATTGCAGGAATGTTTCTAGACAGACTTGTTTACAATCTAAGAAACCCAAATAGTAACTTTTATAACAGAAGCCCTATCTCCAGTGCATTTTGTGTACGCTGCTGTGAGATCAAAAAAAAAAAAAAGAGGAAAGAAAACCAAAAAGAGCCTACTGCTGTAAAACCGCTGCAGTAACAGATGAATAAATGTGCAACCTGATACCTCACATCTGGTATTTCATCATTCCAAATACCTTATTCACATTCAAATATAATTAATACCGTGGAAACTTTATAAGGTACTGATGTCTTTATAGAGGCAATAACTTGTATGGAACTTTTAAAATTAAAAGCCAATAGTAAAAATAATTTGTAACATGTTACTGTTTTCTTCATAAAGCTAGTCACCTTGCATTTACCTAACAAAAACTCAGACACCTAGTGATAGCACTTACCAACAGAATCAAATAAGCCACAGAACTAGATTTCTCTTGCTGAGGCATCAGTTCAATTTATACAAAGTGCTTTGAAATGACTATTATTACTCATTGTACATAAGTCTTATCATCTGAAGATAAATTTTTATGAAAGTATCATTTTTCCTTTACTATCACGGTAATTCAAGCCAAGAGATTTTATCCATGACCTAATAAATATATACAACAGTTTTGAAAGGCTGCTACGCACCTTCCTGCGTTAAATAGTACTTAGTCCTCTTTGTAAAGCAACTAAACACGTTACAGAGCTTCCTTCTTAAGTAATCATTAATGCTCTCTTAAGCAGTTCTGATGCACAGCTAAACACATCCAATGCAAATGACATCCACCTACTTCCTCGTCTTCAAGGCAAAAGCTGTCTTTGCTACCTCGAGGCTAAGTTAGCAATGCACTTCTGCGGGCACTGCACTTACTGGAATGCACATTACTTTGGCAGTGTCCCTGGAGCTGCACTGAAGCTGCATCTAGGTATGGCAACTCTTCAGAAAAGAGGAAAACACACCTGTGGCCAAATCCATTCCCACTGTAACTCCAGTGTCTTCAGTATAACACCAGGGATTGAAGTACGGCTGCATTTCACAGCAGTTCTCATTCTTATCATCTTTTCCAAAGCACCCTCCCAGGAGCAAAGACAAGCACAGGCAAATACCCTGCCAACAAGTGAGTTCACAGGAATTGCTACGAGTGACTGAACTGCCAACAGCAAAAGACCAACAATTTGAGCAAAGTACAAATGCAGGACAGCCAATGCACTCTAATGGGCTAGTTTTACTACGTGTAGGTAGGCAAGGACACAGAAATTCAGTTCTGAAACAAATCATGGGGTGCCCCAACTCAGGCTATGGATGAAACTTGCAGTTTATCAATTTTATTTTTATACAATACAAATGAAAAATACCTTACCAATATCTTGCAAGACATATGAAAATGAGAGGAGCCTTCCACAAGCTTAGCTTAACTACTTCCATAGGGAGTAAGAGCATCAAGTTATGGATGTGTTCCCCTACCCTGCTTAAAGCCTTCCTCTATTTATTCCTTCCTCACCCTTTTTCTTTCCATTTACTAATCCACACTATACTAGCAGCAAAGACAAAACTTTGTAAGATCACCTCCAGCACACAAGTACACTGGAAGGGGGAAAATGGAACGGCAGGCAGCACTTTCCTGCAGAAACTTTACCACTTGTCCCTCAGCCTTACTGTGCCTTTCTCTCAAGAATCTCCAAACTAAGATTCCTGGAATTTGATCCCTCTGAAGCAAAACAAGTGTCTTTGCTTCTTACCCAATCATTTCCTATAAATTAAAAAATAAGAGCTTCATTAAGTTTTTATTTTGAAGCTGAGGGCTTCTTCAGGCAGCCCTCGCCTATGACTGATGGCAGAGGGAGCAGCAGCTCAAAACGCTCACAGCTTCACACAGGTCATGACTCAGTCCTTACAACCTAAGCGTGCTGCGGAGCAACGAAGCACCACAGCATGCTCTCCCTCTTCCCTCCCTCTCCAGCCATGGGGTACCAATGGTCCTTGAGACAATCTATTCAATCCCATCGCCGTCTGCTGCCCTAAGTTACTTTTTCAGAAGGCAAGGAGAGAAGGAAGGAAACACCCTTCCTTTCCTTTCCCTTCTCCTTCCCTCCCAGCCCCAGATCACAGCTGTAGCAGACAGCTGAAGTGACTTGTGCTGCTGGAGAGGTAAGGGACATCCACCAGTGTGCTTCCAACCGCTACAAAGAACAGCAAAGACACTCCAGCTTCTGGTTACATGAATGTCACAAAGCTCTCATTAAATCAAAGGCAAAGACTTACAATGCTTCTTCGAGCAAACTCCCTGCTCATCTCCAAAGGAAAAGAAGTACAATTGCTTAACTTAATCCACACAGAGTGATCATTGTATTTGCCTCCGTAAAGATCATATTTGTTCTAGTGCCTACATCTAAAGGCAATTTCAGTCAGAAAATGAAATGGTGCTCTCTTGACCTTTTGTCTTACATGGTTCACGAGTTACTGACATTACGATATCCCCCAACACTATGGAAGCTTAGAGATATTGCAATGTCTCTCTTGTAAGTGAAATAAACTTGGTATGCCACTAAAAGGCATTAAATTATTTTCATTATGCCACACAGAATCTAAAACACTTACACTGTTTTGATTTCAAAATCCTTGGAGAACAATTATGCTCTCATGGCCATAAGACTCTATTATAAAGTCCTCAGAAACCTAGCATGGTTTCAATAAATCCTCCAGCACTACAAAGCAGTTACTCAGCTTGGAGAATGAAAACATGAGTTCATCCACTGCAAAGTCAGCATGTAAATTCTACTAATTCAGGATCCCACACTTCTTAACACATTTTTTTTTCTGACCAGGACAATGCTCCAAGTCAAGCTTTCAGCATAATACACACACTTCCTTTTTCTGATTGAAAGCGAACATGGTTTGATTTAGAATGAGCATAAATAAATGAGACGTGCATATATGTTTATGGTATTATTAGCTAGCAGTAGTAATCAGCCATTAGATATGCATAAATAGTTTCCTATGTATATATAATTTAACAAATGTTAAGGTTCGGTATTAAAGAACCATTAAATTAAATCAGTGACTGTCAACGTGAATAGAGAAATATGTTAATTTCTTTAATTTATACCATGTCACAAAGAATGCTTTAGAACACCATAAATCAGATTTCAGGAGTGACTGCTGTGAATCCTGATTTAAGAAAATGCAGTCACCATTATTAGAGCTGATGAGGCTGTTCAAACCTAAGTAGAGCTTTTGAGCATAAATACACAATAAGCTTGTTTGTATATACATGTTTATGTCCCCCTAGAAAGAGCACAACCTTCTAATTAAGCAAATCATCCCATTGCCAAAGGAAAATAACAACAAAATGCAATCAAAACAAGCAGAAATTACTGAGGGGGGGGGACAAGAGAAATTACATTCCCCTATTCCGGGGGGAAAGTTGGAAAAAAGAGGGAAAAAAGAAAAAGAAACAAAAAATGGGGAAAAAAAAAAAGGAAAGAACAAAAAAAGCAAACACCCGGGCAGGAAACCGGGACCCAGCAACTTTCTGCCAAGGGCAGCTGAGATGCTTCATCACAACTCGCTTTTTTCCAGACCCGACACTTCGTGTGGCCACCAGGGTCACATGGCAGCTGCAAAGGGAGGCCAGGGGAGCCAGTCCCGCTGCCGGCCCCCAAAGAGCCGGAGGCAGCAGCAGTGTCCCTGTTTCCATGACCTCATGCGGGGGGGTTGCGGGGGCACAGCTGGTGGCAGCTGCAGCACCATCTGCTCAGGGCTGCGCCCGTGGCCCCCTGCCTGCCTCGGGACACACGGCCAGGTAGAGAGCGAGGTCACCTCTCCCTGGGCTCCCCCAGGGCACGGCCACCATTGGCAGCTGCTGCAGGGTGAGGGGCCAGAAGGACATTCTGCAGCCCACAAAGAAAAGTTTGCAAAATGGAAAAGAAAAGGCAGCCAGGCTTTGGGAGCGAGAGAGCTTCGATGAGGGATGAGAGCAACACAGCTATGGCTAGTGCGTGCAGATGTCAGCATCAGTCGCAGGAGCGTGTCTTTATGGAACACTGTCACCACGTCATCTGATTTATAGCTGAAAAAAGGGGGGGAAATATAATGAAAGGCACAAAAGCACCCCTAACTTGCCTCTTCTGTCAAGAGGATTCTGAACATGACAAGAACTTGATCACTTTGCAATTTAACATTGCGTGTTTTGCCACA
The DNA here is from genome assembly GCA_037305975.1 of Chrysolophus pictus. Lineage (NCBI taxonomy): Eukaryota > Metazoa > Chordata > Aves > Galliformes > Phasianidae > Chrysolophus > Chrysolophus pictus. The sequence goes on from CM074580.1 coordinate 7,908,606, forward strand.
TGATCCTGCCACCATATTCTCCATTTCTATTTCTGCATTACTTATAAAAAAAAATAATGAAAAATGCTTAAGTATTTTCTGTGCTCAAGGAATGACACATTTAAAAGTTTCTTTTAAACATTCTAGGCAAATTATAGTATTCATTAAGGACACAGTTATGTACTAACATTGCTTCCAAGTGCCAGCAATACATCAGCCCAGTGGAGGTCTCTCAACTTGATTTCATCAAGATTTACTCTGTAATTGCCAAAGTCAGAGCCAGGAACGGCATGTAAAAACAAGCTGGCCTTTATGGCTCGTACAGGGACAATTATTTCCAAAGGCTAACTGAGCACCACTTACCATACATTTTGCCTTCATCTGATAAGATGATTTTCCTCCTCCCACATGGTGGATAGATAGCTAGAGCCTCCTGAAAGCTCTGCTCTATGTCAGGGCTCCAGACACCTTCTGCATCGTTGTCAATAGGCTTATCTGCAGAATCGCTCATTCTTTCAATGTCTTCGGCAGGGCTCTCGCTGCCGCTCCAGCTGCTGGGCTCAATGGTGATGGCTGGGGTCTCCAAGCTTAAGCTTGGAGTCTTAAAGGAAATAAACCTACAAAACAAACAGACAAGCCCACAAGGCATTAAGGGCATGGAACTTCAGGAAAACATTTCTGGTTACTTCTAATTCTAACTAACAGCAGCTAAGCTTTAATGGGAATAAAGCTAGCATGGAAAGCACCCCGGAAAAGTACAACATTATTGGATTCTACTTCTCTGATGTTGCCCAAATTAATAATACAACCAGAACACAAGCTATGTGAGAACAAAAATCTTTAAAATGATAATACGAGAAAAAGGAATTACAGGATGCGCATTTTGCCTGTTTTAAGAGGCCTCTGTCACAGAATCATAGCAAAACAAAATTACAAGCTTCAAGTTGCTGAATCTATTTAATAAGAAATAATTTAATATCGCTGCACCTGCTCACACCACCAGAGCTGCAGATCTTGTCAGTGTTCCTTTTAGATTTTTTGAGAGAAATACAACTCCGCTATAAAGATTTGCTCCAGGCAAAAAAGCTGCTGTACCAGACCAAATTCATCTCTGGTGCAATTCTTCGTCCGGCCAGTGAAATAACACCAGGAACAGATTTGGCTCAGCATGTCTAAGCACAACACAGCTTTATTTTCAAAAAAGAAGAATTTTGGTGACTCTAACTGATCTAAATGGATGCAAGTGTTAAAACACACTTAAGTGCATATGTTGCACATGCACTTAAAAATCCAGTTAGTTCCCTGAACGCTTTAAAACATCCCAACCATATATAAAATAACAGGGTGGTTAATGGACGGTGCCAGAGTACAAGTGGTGTTTTCCTTTATCCCATCAGAGAGGACCAGGAAAACCCATCTGATAAATACACGGCTAAGAGCCTACTGACAATGCAGGAATTTTGGCTTTTCCAACCATGGGGCAGTTTACTTGGCACCTGGCCTGATGGCTGCTGATAGGATCCACCTGGATCATAAGAGGATCTAGGCTCATTCACAGGGCTTTAACCTAGGTTTGAAGGGGGAAGGGGGTGACAGAGCCTCCCCACAACAAGGTGCAGGATAGCACAGCTAAGTTAAAGAGACATGGTGCTGGGGGGGAGGCCTTCAACCTGGTGCATCTTATGATGATGAAGGCAACAGGGAGACTAAAGGTAAATACCAAAGGAATTAAGGAGTTATCCTCTAAGAAGGTGACAAGACCAGCTGCCCAGCTGAAATGCCTCTACACCAACGCATGTAGCTTGAGAAACAAACAGGAGGAGCTGGAAGCCACCGTGCTACTGGAAAATTATGATGCAGTTTGGTCACTGAAACCTGGTGGGATGATTCCCACAACTGGAATGTGGCTACTGATGGCTACAAGTTGCTCAGAAGGGCATGGCAAAGAAGGAGAGACCTAAACCAACAGCTGATGGAAGAAAAGGGAAAGTTGGAGGCTGCAGCAGCTCTGACAAAACACCTGAGCTCAAGAACTCTCTGACAGAAGAAATTTGTTCCCCAACCAGCCAGTCACTGGATATTCAAAACCTGACAGTCTGGTCTATCAGAGGCCATGGGGCCATGCAAACAAAACAAACAAACAAACAAACAAACAAACAAAAAAAAAACAGCAGCAGAAAGTGGGGAAACTGGGAGTAGTCTCATCTCATCTCGCTAACTGTTGTTACCAGTCCAACTCCTAAAGCACGGGGTATTTCCACTGCCCTGGGCTCTAGTAGGAAACCAGACGTATGAGCACATGTGAGATTAACTCCCTAGAGCTTTACTTTCCCTACTTACACAGCTTTTTTTTTTTTTTTTTTGCAAGGAAGGCATTCCTGTACTTAGCATTGGTTTGAACATCTCAGCACAGCTTAGGACAACGTCGGTCCCTACCCACCGGTAACCTCACAGCTGACCACAGCGTCTTGAATGCCTGATAAACTGATAATGAGGCAGCAGATGGATTCACAGGGAGCTATACACAAATGAGGTGCAAGCGGAAAGTCTGCTCAAATGCACCACTTATTGTCCAATGAGCACTCGCTGCAATGAGGGAGATGGAAATAACACTGAAGCACTGTCTTCTACAATTTGCAGAAGGCTGAAGGCTTGACTAAACCCTTGTAATATTTAAATCTTGTAGCTGAAATAGAAGCACAACAATAATGGGCAAGAACTGACAAAAATGATCATTACTACTTAAGTCTTCAAATACAGGGGGATTTTTTTGTAAATGACAAGTAATTACGTGGTGACTAGGATAATTAGCAGGTTTTCAGTTTTACTGCTACAGCACACAGGAAAAGGGCTACAGGAGATTTTATTGACCTCAAATGCTCAAGACCACAGCTCAGCATTTCACCAGAAAACAGCACAGAGCAGGACTGTTTACCTGGTCAGCTCATTGAAGGTGACTGGGAAGGAAATCCTTCCCCTCCTTAGTCATGGGCACTGCATCCTGCAACAGCCACTGGCAGCACATGCAGCTCAGCAGTGCTCTGCTTACAAAATCTGCCACAGTCATAGCCCCAAGTCTTACTATCATCCTATAAACCAGCCCTTGTTATTATATTATGCCAAAATAATAATTAGAATGCATACAAGGAAAACAGAGAGGCTCGAAAGTAATTGTTACTTGATATTCATGTTAGATCTTGCATTGCATTTACTGGTGAATTTTCACTACTGTGCTATCTCTTCCCTTCCTATCCCTTTTTACCTACTTGGATATCATCTTCAGGTATTAGTAGCTACTATAGCAGCCTCTAAAACAAAGTAAACGTTTCTTCCAGAATCTCTGTATGATTTGGGTTGAGAGCAATCTCTCCCCCCAAAATCCTCTTCTGCTCTAAAGGCTCTTTTTAGCCATCTCCATTTCGGTAAACACTGACACTGAACATCAAGCTAGAGGGCCGAGAAAATCTGGTACAGCAGCCACTAAATGGCTCCCTCTTATTGCAGGAAAATAATGAGCTACTCATTTAATCACTTCCAGCCCAGCTCAATATATCAAAAGGCAATTCCACCTTGTCCTTAGCTTGAATTCTAAAGATCCAACTGTGATGAAAAATTTCAGACCTATTATGCTGCAGTTCAACGTGATTATCAAAAATAATACAAGCTGTCAATAGAAGAGCTTTGTTGCACATTTCTAACTAGCTATAAATCTCATGGAAGAAATATGGACTTCCAGTCCAATTAAAAAAAAAAAAAGCCTTCCTTATATTAACAAACTTCAAGCCTCATAATACCAAGTTCTAGTGGAGGGAGAGTTAATTTCCTGGAGGCAATTAACATAAACAACCAACTAAAAATGTTCCTTTTCCACACAGGGCACATCAGGCTGAAGAGTTCTATATTTACTTTATGTTAACTTTGTTAGAACCAATTTCATGCTTGTATTTCCTCTTAGCAAAACTGATACACCTGCATGCACCCCGGAAAACCACCACCAAGCAAAACAATAGTAATAATTTTAAAACATCACCATGTTTCAGCTAACCTTTTTGCCCTAAGATTGCTTAAGACACACCGCTGTGCTTCCAGAGGCTCTCTTCACAGTTTTCCTTTTAATGCCAGTGTCTCTCTGTTACTTCCCCTGCAGGTAAGCTCCTTTAGCTGCCACTCAGAATACATCTTTCTCTGCTTACTTTCTATCCCACCCAGTTCAGCCAATTCCAAGCATCTCTCTTTTTCCCTTGCTCCTGTAGTTACCAAACACTTATTGCTCCAGGTGACAGAGGTATGTTCCCCTCCCAAACAACACGGCATTTTCTATTTAGCAAAGCAGAAACTATTCTCTAGATATGTTTTTAGAAGAAATACCCATTTCATACAGCTTCATGAGGTACAAGACTACTTACATGGTTGAAAACGTGAAACTCAGAGAAAGAAGGATAGCTACAGAGCAGATCAAACCAACGAATTTAACCAAAACCAAACGGCAGTCTGGAACATCTTATCAAGTGAATGCGTTATTTGGTTGCATAGAAGATTCTCAGATGCACTCACTTTATGAGCAGTGCAGACCTGAACTCACCCAGAAAGTTGCTGCTCACAGACAACAGCTGAGATCAATTGCTTTTCACAGAAGTGTAGGACAAGTGCAGAGCTCAGACCTCGGTATGTTTCATGTCTTTCAGTACTTATGCAATGAAGTAGTAACACACAAACATTGTTTTCAACAGTCATTTGAGCTGAATCTTATTTTATAACATCCTGCACACGTCAACCTGTTTTTCCTGCACGTTCAATTAATTTATTTTCTTGAATTTCAGCATACAGGTGCTGAAGGGTACCTATATGGGGGAATCACTTGCATACATACATAGCCACTGGAAGAGGTTTCGTATTCTGCAGGTACTGCTGCAGAAATACAAGACCAAACACATGGCCTTGGTTCCAAAAAAACCCAAACAACCAACAGTCGTGTCTCCTTGGTCTTCTAAATTCTGTCTGCTTGAAGGGGACCGAGTACAGGTAGTTGTGAGACAACCTGCAGTGCCATCTGTAAGAGTTTCCAGGTGAGAAAGCACCAGTGTTGTTATCCACACCAGCTTCAGAAGGATACCGAAGAACGTTTATAACTAGCCCAATATTTCTAAAACAGATCTGCCAGAAAGACTTTAATCCTTGATGAAAAGATTTCAATAGCTGAAGTGGTTAATTACGCTTCTAAGAATACTTTTTATTTGGGAACAACTTCATCTTTGCTTCAGCTCTACAAAAACAATGGGATTGGGAATCCAACAAGCTTTTTATAAACATAGACAATAATGAGCAGATGAGTAAAAACCAACTAATTCTAAATTTGCAGATGACAAATTCTCTCCTAAGGCTTGAAAAGTAACAGGCCCATGGGATTTTCTTCTGCTTTGTTCAGCAGTGCAAATCCACAGCTGGAGTGCTAAGACTTCAGGAAAGAACTGCTGGAGAGGATCCAGGGGAAGAAAGTTATCAGATCTAGAAAGCATGACCTACCAGGAAAGGAATTGGGTTTGTTTGAATTTAGAGAAGACTGATGTGAGAAGATAACCATTTTCAAATAAGGAAAAGGTAACAGTGAAGCAGAAAAGCAGCTCTTCTTATGGCATCTCCAAGGGGATACAGAAAACTGACTCTCCCTAACAGAGCACCCCAGGAAAAGAAGCTTAGGTAGGAGACTTCCCACAGGCTGAAGCTGTGTTTGTTGAAGCAGTTGTTGAACTTCTTTTTTCCAAACAAAACCAAACTGAAGTTTCTACATTGCCAGTAAAAGTATCTTTGTGGTATTTATGCAAGTCAAGCAATATGATTAAGCCTTTTTTTTTTTTTTTAAATAAAAGATTAACTTTTTATTTTAAAATAAATTCATATTCTGGATATCCTAACTATAATATTCAAGCACATATGGATTCCTCTGATTCTTTGAGGCATTCAAATGGCATGACTTTCAAGGAAACTATATTTATATACTTAAGCAATTTTATATTTAATTTAGTTTTATGAGGAAAGGATATAACAGTAAAACAAAACGTAAATGAATTAAAACTTAAATCATTTACAGAGCATTCGATGGCAAAATCATTAGCTCAAAATGACTTCATTGCATTTATGTTACAAGCTCTACTCATCAGCAATTATTCCCTCTAAGAAAAAAACAAGCACCCAGAGAGAGAAGCAGCCTATTTCCAGGATAAAGCATTCCTTTAAAACTCAGCCAGACTAATTCAGCCATTTGTTTCTGCCATTGGAAAGAAGAGTTTTTCTCTGTCTGTATGAATACTGCCAGAAGAAATTCAGATGCTGGGCTTTTTTTTTTTGCCATCAAACAATTGCATCCAATGACGCTTCCTTATTCTTCCTATCAAATGCACTAATCCTGTATATCAGAACTAGCTTAAATTCCCATTTCACGCTTAGGATACAACACAACCTAGGACTTCAGGTGTTTCTTTGGGATCTTTGAGATCTGTGATGGAACAACGTAATCAGTTGAATCACCAACAGCTAGAGAGCACCTGCAGAAAAGAACACCAGGATTTTTTCCGAATCAAGCACATTATTCAGCAAGGGAATTGAAGCATTACTTTCCTCCGTTCAGCTACAGTGCTCAGAGTTATGCAGAAAAGCAGCAGGAAGACAGACAGTGCCAAGCCAATGTGCAAAATACCAAAACCACATGACCTAACCAATAAAGAGATCGTTTCATACAGAATCATACAGAATCATACAGAATCACAGGACTGCAGGGGCTGGGAGGGACCTGTGGAAATCACGAAGTCCAACCTCCTGCTAAAGCAGGTTCCACAAAGCAGGTTACATAGGAAAACATCCAGCTTTTAATATCTCCAGAGAAGCAGAGTCCATGACCCTCCATGCAGCCTGTTCCAGCGCTCCATTACTCTCACAGTTAAGAAGTTCTTTCTCATGTTTGTATGGAATTTCCTATCATTATTTTTTTGCCAGTTGTCCCTTGTTCGATCACTGCACACCAGTGAAAAAGAGTCTGGCCCCATCCACTCGACTCCCACACTTTAGATATTTATAAACAGTGATGAGATCACCTTTCAGTCTTCTCCAGACTGAAGAGTCCCAGGTGTCTCAACCTCTCCTCATACAGCAGATGTTCCAGGCTCTTAATCATCTTTATGGCACTCTGCTGGAATCCTAGGAGATCCCTGTCTTTTTTGAACTGGAGAGCCCAGAACTGGACACAGTATTCCAGCTGTGGCCTCACCAAGGCAGTGCTCAGGATGAGGACCACCTCCCTCCACCTGCTGGCCATGCTCTCTGTGATGCACCCCAGGATCCCGTTGGTCTTCCTGGCCACACGGGCACACTGCTGTCTCATGGCCAACCTGTTGCACACCAGGACACCCAGGTCCTACTCTTTTGGGCTCCTCTCCAGCAGATCAGCCCCTAACCTGTACCAACACATGCAGTTATTCCTCCCCAAGTGCAGGACTCTACGCTTGCTCTCATAGAACTTGATCAGGTTCCTCTCTGCCCAGCTTGCTAGTCTGTCTAGGTCTTGTTGAATGACACCACAGCTTTCGGGTGTATCAGCCACTCCTCCCAGCTCTGCAGCATCAGAAATGGTGCTGAGAGTGCATTCTGCTCATCTGGAAAGATGTAGCTTCATGAACTGTGAAGAAACTTACTCAACATAATATTTCTTAGATCTGCAAGATTAGGCAGCATACAGACACAAATGTGAAATAAGGATTATACGAACAGTTTCTTAAAAGAAACTTGGCATTCTCCTTGAATTGCTCATTTTTTGCTTCTAGAAATAGATTACTAAGAACAGAATGGGCCAATGTTCATACATGGGAATTCTTCCCTTTGCAAACCGCTTTCATCTCTCTGCACTCTTTATGCAACCGAAAAGAGTATTTAATACCACTAATGTTTCTTTTCAAAAGCCGTTTTTATTAATATAAAACTGTTGCTGAATAAAATGGTACACCTCCTCAGTGGGCAACCGACCAGACTCTGCCTGTGAGTTCCCCATCCTCCATGGCTCTGTTGGCTTCGTACTGCGCTGCAGGACCTCTCACACAGGCAGTGTGAGACCCAGCTTCAACCCACCCACATCCAGACAGTGCCCAGCAACTCCGAGCTCACGGCGCTTTGTGAGGGGCTGCACGTGGCTCATGATTCATGAGCTGCACTGATTAACAAGTTAGTGCTGGGTAGGTGAATCTTAACATGCCAGTTGTGAATCCCAATCTCATTACAGTCACAGCTGTTCAAGAAACAGTTCTTTCCACGTGTGATACCAAAGCAGTCACATTCATCCTAGGTGCAAGTCCTCATTTATGCCCAGCTGGTTTCAATTACAAGGGTGTTCCTGGGATTTAACCCAGCTCAAATACCGTATTGTGCTACTAACCAAAAAAGATGATTCTAAATTCAACTTGGCACTCAGCAGAATGAAGAACAGTGAGAATCACATCTGACTTGCTTTTGCTAATTACCAACGTGAAGCAAAGGAAAGGATAAAATATTTACCAGCACTCAGAAAGAGAAAGCATCCTTCATGTGACTGCAGGAGGTGGCTGTGCAGCGAGCCAGCACTGCACTCAGCAGCAGGAGCAGATTGTGCACCCACCGCCACCTGACAGGCACGGCTTGTAAACGGCAACAGCAATATCTATTACCAGCCTACCACTGTGGATAGCTGTATTCCAGCTGTGTATTTCCTATAGCAAGAACTGCTATACCATGAAGCAGACTGTTAATACTTCACCCATCTACCGATGATGCAGCATTCAGAAGAATGCTCTGTGATGGAAAGTCCTGGAGCAAGCAGAATGGCTCAGGCTGTCCAAAGGGCAACTCTTTGGCACTGAAAATACGAGGTCCTGGACTGCCTTGTTTGTTGCAGAAAGCAGCTCTCCAGCCCCAAGACCTGCAAATAGAGGCCACAGTATAGTCCCTTAGGGCAAGGTCTGCAGTCACTATTTCACTTGGGTCGTGTTTACAGAGCAGGTGTTTGGTTGTTTGCTATAATTCATCCAGTTGCCCGTGTGTGCAAACAGAAGAATGAAAACTAGCATATGTATCTACCAGGACAATTGGTTTTAATAGATACAAGACTGATTAAATAAATAAATAAATAAAAATAGAAGCAGTTCTTGCTTTATTCTAACAACAGTCTATTCCTTGAAGGCTCTGACACCCAAAGGAGGCTCAGACAGGGATTCAGTCTTCACAGAGTCTCTGTACCTTCCAAGTGACTGCACAAATTATGAACTAGTCTAAAACTTTTCCAAAGAAAACAGACACTGGCCTTCCTTCAGCTCTCGGTAGTGTTCGTATCTCCCCGTCCTTCCATACACATAACTCCAGTGTCCAGACCTGGATACAGACACAGGTGCCTGCATACCTTTGGAGCTGGCCATTTTGTGCATTTAATGGGTCATTTTGCCACTGTTCCAATCCCATGGACCTCAGAGTACACAAGGGATGTAAAAGCAGTCAATGGCTTTCATATGTGCGGTCTCTCCCCTGTAGTTTGCTGAAACTGCTTTCCCTCAGCATCCTTAAGCGTGACAATTCTTCACCCCGAAAGCTAAAGTGGAACTATTAATACCACATACCAAGTATTATAAGTATTAGAGTAAGGTAAATCCTTGATCTCTAATATGTTACCAGCTTCCTGCTGGGACCACATATGACCCACTGCTCATACATACAACAGACCTGGCAGCAAGCTATTCTGTCTAGACATAGCCCTGAAACTCTTCATTCTCCCCATTCCCTAAGCCTCTCTGGTTTTACTGGCATTTATTTGGCCACGTCACAAAGACATGTGCAAAATGAGCTCCAATCCTTCATGCTCACGGCTCTCTTATTTTACTCTTGATATATGAGCAACCGGTTTTCTGCTCCAATATCAGATGTTCCTCTTTCTTGATTAACTTGTTTTCAGGATGAAAGTATTTTTTCCACAATGGCTGCAAAAACACGAGTGTTCACTCTAACAGCTCTGGGTTAGGAGTGAGGTGGGAAAAGTGACAGAAAGCCACCTGCTTGAACAACTTGGTGTAAGTTCAGTCAGGAAAGGGAAAACCGATGCTATTTGAAGGGTGGTCCAACGTCTGACTGGTTTGTATGTAACATAAGACTTTCGTCTATATAAAAAATGTTTTATATAATGATTTAAGTATTCTGTTTAAAAGGTACAAAACAGGCACAGTAACTTAAAAGGTTCATTCATTTACTCAGGTGCGTTTGTTTAAACAAGAGATAGCCACAAGATTAACCCTTTCTTACACAAATCTGAAGAAGGGCCCTCCATTTCTGAAGCAAGAAAAAGGCAAGCTTTGCGACTAAGCCCCGCAATGCCAACTGGCCAAACACACCCCTGGATTCCAGGGGCTGGCACCTTCCATCCATTTAAGTCTGCTTATCCTCTGCTTTGCAGATGTCATACAAACACTTCTTTATGTAACTACAAAGGCACACACATGCTTTCTCAAACCTATGTTTGGAAGGGCTAAATTTTAGCTAAAATTCATTTTTACAAATTCAGATGCTGCCAAGCATTATTTATAAGATGTATGAGTCTTTAATGTAGCTACCTGTTCCTGGCAGTTAAAAACCGGACCGTGAAGATGCTCACCTGAATGTTACCTAATAGAACCAAGAGAAAACAGTTTAACTCTGCTTTGGTGTTACTACTGAAATACAGCCCTGGGCTCTGATCCTGCTTGCAAAAAGCCATTTTATACATACAAATAATCACTCCAAGTTTAATGAAGCTCTTCATGTCTCCATTAGCAATTGTTTTGGCTGGAGTAAGGCACTGTCTATCAGCCCCGGAGGAGCCTGGAAGCAGAGGAGAGATAATACTGGGAGGCATGCTTTGGGAAAGGCTGCGGTGTTCTGGCAACAGGAGTCACAGTGGGAAGGGGAAGGGGAAGGGGAAGGGGAAGGGGAAGGGGAAGGGGAACGGGAAGGGGAAGGGGAAGGGGAAGGGGAAGGGGAAGGGGAAGGGGAAGGGATCACAGCAGCACAGCCCTCAGCAAGGCTAGGATTTCATCCCAGGTTCCTAGCCTTGTTCTCACTAACTCTAAATATAAAGACATTTCAGAAACAAGCATGTGAGATCAGATGAAACTTGGGGTCCTACCTAGGATGTTAACTAGTCCCAACTTGTACATTGGCTTGTCTACATCACAAGCCAATACTGGAAACCCCACCTTGTGTTTTTGTGTATAAAAAGAAATCATAGTAATGATTTTGTTTGCAAGGGCAGGAGCTGTCAAAATTATTTTTTGTTTTCCAACTACTAGTTTTATGAGTATCAGTTGTATGAGGATACAAATTACCTGCCAAACTACATTTTAAGTGTGAGCTGTTTATCTGTGTGGTGCAAAGGAAGCCTCCTGTGTAAGGAAATGAGCACTACTAGAAAGCACTTGCACTCCAACTACTTTTTTCCATCTCATACTTGCCTCCAACGCCATCAGACAGTGAATGCACTGAAATCAGCTTCACTTTGTCAGTGTGACTGTCTGCTATGGAAAATGGCAGATCTATAGCTTGCATTTTGTCCATAACAAAAAATTTATTTCTGACATCTCAAATTCTCCTGAGAAGTAAGGCAGCTTTTATGGAGCAGGACTCGCAACTTCTAGAAAGGAGCAGAAAATACTCCCCTGCTGAGACAATGATACAACCCCAGACTGTGGCATACTTTAATTGCTAAACATAAGTAAGGCTACAATGACCAGCAATAGCATTTTCAAAGCCCAATATAATAGTTATGTGGTTATTCTGTACTTCTCTTGTTGTTATCACCTGTTGAGGAAGCAATTTCTGTCTTAAGCTCTGACTTATGTTTCCAGTCTATTTCAACTCCTTGCTCGCTGTCGTTTAATCCTACTTCAGGAGGTGTCAATTTTCCACAAAAATAACTTTGCTGGCAACCATCAAAATTGCAATTTCACTGGACGCCGGCAGAGTTAAAGAAGAGATGATGCAGTCCAGGCAGCAGAAAACAAAGCATACATATAAAGACCCAAACAAAAAGTACAAAGCCTGGCAGCTAATGCTCACAACTGAACTTTAAAGATTTTGAATCTAACAGAAACACCAGTTTCACAGCACAACATCATTTCTCCCACAGCAGCTCTTCCCTCCTCACCAGTCATAGTTTCACGGGTAATCATCACCTTCCTCTCTCTCTGCTTGAAAAACACCCTGCATATCCAAATCTCGCTATATCCTGCTTTGTCAGCAGACCCAAGTGCCTCTCACAAGCTGCCCTGACAAACGTGGGATGCCTTTTGAAGAGGCAGAGACCAGGACACCAGGGTTTCCCTGGGTTGGCTGGGCGTGTGGGAGCAGGTCTGCGCCTGACCTTAGCAGACCCCTGCCATTTTTCACCACCACAGTCACACTTGTGTCACACCATAGCTGGTGCTTTTCTTGGAAGGGGAGCATCAGACTCACACAACTAGCATGAAGATCCGTGCTGGGGATTTTCACTGCTCACCAGTCCGGGACTGGCAACTACCCCTGACAAATGCAGAAGGGGGTAGGAAATGAGCACAAATGGGTTTTCAGGAATCTGTCCAAAGCAATGTGAGAAACTCAGAGCAAATCAGAGAAATAGAAAGGAAGCTCACAGACATATGTTGTCCCAAACTGCTCTCCCCTCAGGACCTCCATCAGTCCTCTGTCTGACAGGTGGGATACAAATAAGAGAACATACCCGCTTGTTTCAGCTCTGCGTGAGCGATTGCTCCAACACCTGGTCATGTTTTCTCCTTTTTCCAGTGCTGGAACTGCTGCTGTGCACTCAGATGCCTGCATGCTGTGGGCCCAGGGGCTGCCCTGTCACTCACTTGTGACAGCCTCATGCCTGGTCAGCCTCCTCTGAGAAAATGGTGCCCAGATCATCTAAGCTGGCAAAGTGATGCTGTCACCAAGGTGATGTAAACTGCCTACTGGAACTGACTGCAGTGCTTGCTTTTTGGTAAGACTCCAATCAGGTTCGAGGAGACCTGAAGTGGTTGTGCTGGCAGCACGTGGCCCGTGCTATTCCTGGAATTGCACAAGCACTGCAGCACAGCTCAGTCTTCTGCCCAACAGGAGCAGAAATACCCTGCTAGGAACAATGTTATTGAAGTTGCAAGTTCTCTGAAAGAAAGACAAGGAAGTTTCTCAGTGGTACTGATATAGCTTTAACATCGTACCTGAGGTTTTCAGGAGAGAGTTTTGCAGCAAATATGAAAATATATTCACTTTTACAGATTTCCCAGAGGAGATGATACAATAACATTCCAGTAATGTCTTCCGTGACAAAATGTGTCTCTGCTCAGAGTGGTCAAGAACACCTTGCAAAAACTGGGCTCCTAACACAAGCATTTCACACAGTACCAAAATGTGTTTATGAAGTATAGTTGATATTCACCACATATGGTAGACAGTCATTGCATGCACTCAGTTCTATACAAAAATGTTTTGTCAAGCTCAGAAAAATATTAACAGACTATTCATATTTCTAAATTACAATAAAATCACATTTGCTCTTTAAAATTACCTCTGTTTTTCATAATGTTGACGATTCACAAAAGTTCCATTAACTCAGTGGATCTTTTTGACATTGGGAAAACTGAACACTTGTAGCACGGCTTCTCCATTACTTTTCAAATTAGGCTAAGGGTGGTTTCATGGTGATAGCTGAGACTTTAAACGTAACTATTCAGCTGGTCTGAGACATCTAACTATCAATCCTGAACTTTCTAGTGGTGCCTCTTATGAAATGAACACTTCAAGTATTATAGTCCTCTTGAGTCTTCTCCTACTTAAGATGCTGACTAGCTACATGGTTATTTAAGCCCTTCTATGCGATGCCTTATGCATTTGCATGACCTCCTGTGCTAAGAAGCTCAATCAGGCTACGATCCACTGCCTTCAAAACCAAGCAGGCCTTTTTCTACTTACTGCCAGTAAAATCCTTGAAAATCCTAAGCAAATGTATTTCATTTGAGTACTTTTTTTTACTGCTGAATAAGTATGAAGAAAAGGGAGAGAGGGACCCAGGCAAAAAAGAATGACCCAGAAAGGGAACGAGCCAAGAAATGATCCAGGGAAATGTAAGTACTTTGGCTTTCTTCTTAGACTAGTAGTTAGCTTCCTCAAATGACTTTTTAAAAAATTTTATTTGAAAGCATAAGAAAAAAAATGGTTGATGAACATTATAGTAGAAGTAAGTTGGGCTCTTGGTAGAGAAACATGTATGACTTAGATCCAGGATTCACTTTTGAATTATTTTCTGAACAGCTCCTCCTGGTTTAATGTCACTGCACCACGGTCAGATGCGACAGTAGATAAGTGTGTGAAATTTCAGATCAACATGACTGTTGCTTTTACGAGTACATTTGTTGTCAGAGCTCAAAGGTGGTTTTATTTCTGCTATGCACGGAATATGCTGCATTACATGCTGTTTTACTAATACGTTTTTCTTTTTAAAAGGGAAGGGAATATATATTTTTGGACACCGCCGCTGCAATTCAATAGTTGGATTTAACAACCATGTAGGAAACTCTTCCATTTTCTTTCCCTCTCAAACTCACCTTTCTGCCATCTTGATTTATTTCTGTTCCACAGCTGCAATTACTAAATGATTCTTATTCTCACTCCACACTTTTCCACCTCTCCTTGCAGCTGACTCAAACTAAAACACCATTTTTCTGGGAACATGAAATTAAAGAATTCTCACAGCAAGAATAGAAGGGAGCATCAATAACATTCAGAATGTAAGGGAACAATTCACTGAGGGGGGGGGAAACAAACAAATAAACAAAAAAAACCCCACACATCTGAAGGGTAAAAGTTAAAAATTAAAAAAAGTAATAATAAGCAAGGGAAGTTAAGAAATTCTCAGTTGAGGCAGCACCGCTCACAGTCACAACAGCCCACCAGTAGCTACCTGTAACAGGGTTCTCTGATAGACTCTACCCAAATTACTCATCTCCAGTATTTACAGCATTAACACCATGAGTAGTAATTGCTTGAGTTACATGAATATAGTCAGTCACAAGCCCCAAATATCCTGCTTTCAGAATTGGTACTGCTGCTTCTAAAACTGGCAAGGAAAAAGCCTAATAGAACAAATATTACTGCAAATATGAAACAATCCAAATAAATAATCAAAGCCAGATGGAAACAAAGCAGAGAACACACAAATGCCGAGGTCTGATCGTAACAAATTAGTAGGTGAGACAAGATAAGTACCTGTGGGAGCCTGCTCCCAGCTGCAGGTCCTGTACGAGACTCTGCGGCACCATGGTTGCTACACAGCCCCCCGGTGTGCGTGCACCCTGCAGGCTCGCTCAGCCTTTACAGGTTAACCACTGAAAGTGACTTAACCTTGGGCCAGATCCTCATCTGAAGAGCTTGGGCATCCTTAAGTCTCACAGAGAGCGGGCCAAAGGCAAAGCGCCCAGTTTGCCTTCCCTTGGTGGTAGCCATGCCCTGTGCTCCTGTGTCGGTACGCTAGGCAGCACCCCTCTGCAGCAGGCTCTGCAGACCAGCAGAACATGCAAATCCCAATTACTCAGGGACTCTGGAAGCGCAGCCCAGCTGCCAGCCACGCAGAGATTTCCAGCGATAACAATTATACTTAAAAGCGCCACTACACGTTTGGATGCATTTACACATTCTCCTTTTACTCTCTATTTATTATTAATGGCAACTCAACTAACATCAAGGCTGCAGTGTGTTTGGCACTGTAGGTGCACAGAGGAGGAACAGCAAGCTTTTGCTCTGAGGAGTTTACGGTCTAATTATAAATGACAGCAGATGGAGGGTGAACATTATGAGCTGTTCTGCTTTGCATCAGGAAATTTAACTCAAACAGGTAACAATTTTTAACCAATTACACGTAAATTATGTACCACAGGCTCGGCTGCAGACATATCCTTGTGAATCTTGTACACTGTAGTGACAGCGGCCACTTGCAAGACATACAGCTGAGCCCCAAAAGACTCAGGGCCCTACAGGCAAACGCCTGTACGGAAGAAGCAAATGTGAAATTTAGCGTTGTTCAAGTCAGTCACATGCATGCTTACAGATAAGCATGTATTTGAAACCAAAGAACTGAAGCTTATGCAAGCCCAGCACAAGCGTCTGGTGGCATTTTGAACCTCCTCACGTGTTTAGTGCCATTCAAAGGCCACCATAAATGAACTGCCTATATAACCTCATATTAATCCAGCTGGGAGATCATAAAGTCACAGGTGACTGTTACAGACAGATAAAAAAGGATATCAAAACGCTAAGCGATAGTTTGCCTACCAGAAGCCTATACTGTCTGCTTGTTGTGAAGCTGTGGTCTTACCAGCCTTTCACACACCCAAACAAATGCTGTACACTTCTGTGCCATGGTGGCCCAGCTGGCAGCCAAGGCTCTGTGCTGCGGGACCCAACTGCGGATGCCCTCTAAGTACCCCTCTAGAGCCTTCATGCAGGAAGGCACTGCAGGCTGGATCAGAGATGAGCACAGCACGATGGGAGCTGCTCCCATGAAAAGGCATAGACCACTGCTGTACAAAGGGACCCTCATGGCTGTAGCTTCAGAGCCAAGCCCAGGTGAGCATGCATCAAGAGGACCTGAACCTTGCTCCCCAGGATGGTATCTCATGTCTTAAGAGGCCATAACAGTACAAAAACACAGCAGTGCTTCAGATACAAGATATTAGCATCATGCTGAGACTTCATCTGCTGTGTTTCCTACTGCTTTACAAGAGGATTTGAACCTTGACTCCACAGACACCCTCCAGGACCGGAGGCTTACTGAGCCTTGCTAGGGCCCTGGGAGTCGCAGAACTGCATGCTCAGACTGGTTTGCAAACACGGGCTGACGGCAGAGAGCAGGTGGTGCCAAGCACCATGGAACCTGCTGCTATCACAGGGTCAAGAGCCATGTTTGTTAATGTAGGCTATCACAGATGCCACTTCCAGGATTTTACAGAAAATGGGTACGTCAGGTCTTGATTCCTGCACGTGCATGCTGCTGCATCAGGAAGATAGAAGAACCTAGCAAAATCCTGATTACAAGCTACTGATGTCCATGTAGAAGAAGGGTTATGTATTGCACAACACTGTGGGAATGACTGCATCAGCTTAGAGCTCTGACCTTAAGATTTGTTTTGTTCCCAACTGTATACTCACAAAAAACTCACAGAACAGGAGCAAAGGTCTCCATGGCTCCCCAGTTTCCAAGCCCTTCCTGGGATGCCTTTACCCACCTCCCACGGTCAGGACACATAGGGCTATTCTGACCCTTCCCTATGCACCAAGACACCCACCGTATGTCACAAGTTGACAGAGGAGATCATTCTCCAGGAGAACTATACCCGCAACACATCAACACTGACAACAGATACTGCAAGGCCAGAATTCTTTCCGACCTTCAATCTCTAACACACCCTTCACAGAGGAAGATCTGCGGATCTCTCTATAAGTCCCTGTCTGTGTCTTTCTCCCTGGGCTGCAGAGGCAGGCGGAGGGGAACCTGGTGCTTGTGCATGCTGATGCCCACCATCTCCCTGCATTCGATCCAGCCAGGAACAGATGGCCAGCCATCACACGCAGGCCCACTGTTCTGAAGTCCAGGCAGGCAACTGAGCTACTGTTACAGAGGAACAGCACAAGTAGGGGATATGCTTCACAGCACAGAAGGGTCAGAAGACCGTTTTGCTATTGAAAGAATTAAGAACTGACTTATGGCAGAACTGGAGAATTAATCTTTTAGATTCCATCTGTGCCTGAAAGAGATTGTGCAACCTTCTTTACTCATCAGCCGCAAAAAGAAAAACGGTAACTTGGGGAAAAATGCTTTGTATTTCAGACATCCCCTTCCCCAAAAACAAAGCCCTTTCCAGAAGGACTGCTGACCTATCAAGACTTATGAGAAGAATGTTCAAGGACTGCAGAAAACTGCAGAAACTTGGAATTTCTGAAACAAGGTGTGATTCTCCCTCAGAAACCACCATGGATCAGCTAAAGAGCAAAATGAAGGAGGATACAGCTGAATTTGAATACTACACACCTTCCTAGGTGCCATGATGAGAGAAAAAAGTTTAAACCCTCAAAGGACAGAATATTAACTTGAATCGCAGCTCCCCTCCCTCTGGCTGGAAGCATCATGGCTTGACAACTGATGCAGAAACCATAAGTAAAAGAATGAGAATGCCTTGAGGATTTGCTACAACACATTTACAGTACATTTTGAAACAGACCTCAAGCTTTCAATCCTCAAATCCAATACTGCTTTCTTCAAACGACTTCAGACATTTTAGCAGGTCAAGGGTGACAACAAAGTGTACATGGGCTTTGGTGACACCAAGCAAAATTGGCTGCAGAGCACTCAGCATCAGAAACAGAGGGTGAAGTCTCAAAGACAAGAAGGATGTTTTCCAGCTCCTAAAATGCAAATGGGATCTTCTAGGAGGCTCCTGCCTTTGCCATGTACATACCAACTCAGCCAGGACTGATCCAAGATGCAGTGCATAATTTCACTTCAGCAACTCCCGAGTTCAGAGAGATTTCACACCAAAGCCAGAAAGTGGAGCTGCACACTGGGACCAGTTGGGCATCCTTATTCTGCATCAAGTGGCTTCTTGCTGCCTTGCACCCTCCACTACTTTGGGAAGAAACTGGCAGAAAACCTTCCCCTCAGGCTTTCGGCATACTCCAAGTAGGGAAAGGGCACCTCAGCTTGCAACACCACATGCCTAGTCTCCTCTTTCTTCTCATCCACGTAACAAAGCTTGTAAAGGACTATCAGCAGCAACTCTGAGCTAACTGCGCATTCACTGTGCAGCTGTCCAAGCATTTGGACACCGATCGTCCATCACCAGGCATCTCCACGGAGAGAAGATTCTGAACAGCTCCCGCCAGTTTCACTGTGAATTCAGCTGATTATACAACACTTCAAAAGCAGCCTAGGACACACGCGATACCCCACACAAATAGCCTTTGTATCAGACATACTCACCTCTGCCTAGCCCAAGAAATGGCTATTGAGGCACACAGCGTTGGCAATGCATCCAGAGTTCTCTGAATACATAAACTCATTTCACAGGAATATTAAGGAACAAAGAAGAAGCAAATACGTATACACCATCATACACAAACACACAGCTGTAAAATATGTTGAGCTGAATTCCGCAAAGTGAAGAAAATATCAGAGCTCATCAGTGACCTCATGCTCACTGTGGAGCACAGAACATTTAATTTCTGCATCTTATTCCAACAAAGTTGCTCTCATTTTCAGGGAGTTTGGCTTTTAGAATTGAACAAATGTGATTATGAATGATTTGCATGAGGGACTTTCCCAGGCATACTTTATAAGCTCGCTCAAGCTTCTGAAATTGTGTCAGCCTTCTCTGCTTCACAGTAAAACGCTGAGATTTCTTTCCCAGAGACTCGGGACTGCATGTACAGTATTTTGTTAGTAAGTGAAAACTTTTCCTATGAAAAACATGCCAAAATCTGAGTATCTGTGTCCCTCTATCTTCTTTCTCTTTCCCTTTCTCATCTTTCTAGCTTTTCTCCCACAATTCTAATGTCCTAAGTCCTGCAAGTAATTATTCTTAAGGCAAAAATTAGGAAATGTTCTTTCCAGGCATTTAGCACTGAATCTTTATCTGTGTCTATGAGCCCACTGAGAGTTTCACATAAATTCCAATTGCTTTTCCACTCCACTCTTTTTCCATTCTTGAAGATGGTTGTTGCATAAACGACTGTAGGATTCTATTTTGTATTTACTTTTTCTGCTATATAAATTATCCATTCCTATCTCTTTCCCTTTCAATGACTTACTTTCCTGAAGGGGAGGGGAAAGGAAAAAGCAAGCTTTGAATATGCAAGTAAATACACGTAAGTGCAGGAATAGTTCAGTAACTACACACCACAAGGCAGAAATCAGAAATCAAAAGAACAGTATGCAGATAATAGAAACTGTCTCTTGTTAGACACATTAGGAAGCTGCTGTGACATCAGACCTGATGAAGCCAAAAGCAGTTAAAATCTGTGGAGAACACTGCAGATTCGATTTAAGATATGCACTGAGTTCTCCACATTAGTAACTCTGCCATTACTTTCCATCTCGATTGATGTTTTAATGTTTAACTTAATTTTGGTTTTTGCTTTTTAAAAAATGAACGCTAAACCAATGGTTTCATTATGGTCTTAAGGATGGCTTCGTTTCATGTGCAAAGCAAACATTTGGTGAAGGGTGTGATTAAAGCAAAAGAAGTAAATGTTTTACAGAGATAGCTTAGTAGCTACGGCACAACAAAACAACTACTAAAATGCTGAAAATCTACCCTGAGTGCACAGATGCCCAACTTCACCTCTCTCCCATCTTCCTTTTTCCGTTCTACTCTTTTGCTTGTCATTTTATCCAAAACCACAAATGTATTGCAAGCAGAACAGTATTTTCTTTGCCAAAACAGGTTCTGGTACACATTTTCTCAAGAGGATGTTGCTAGTGGTGAGCAGGCTAAACATGGCTCACTCCAAGTGCCTTCAGCAAGCATGGCTGAGTGTAAAATCGAGGTGAGGGAAAACAAATCAGTACGTTAGGCTCTCAGCAATGATTGAAGCAGCAGAGCTTACATTTACCTCAAGTGTTTACCCAGTAATTCACCAGGAAGTAAACAGAAGTTAGAGCCTAACCTAGCATTAGACCTCCATCTAATATGGAAACTTATACCCAGACACCAAACTACCAGAGGGAGGGGAATTTCTAATCCACTTTGTAGAGGAACGCACAGTCCATAACCCAGGTGCCAGGCACCAGAGCCAGGGCAGAGAGATGTGGTGGATCCAGACTCAGTTTCAGTCTGTGCCAAAGCAGGGGCACTGTGCCAGCACCACTGCACCGCGGGGCTGCAGGGCCCTGGGGAGCGCTCCCTGCACATGGCACTGGTAGAGCTGAGGCAGGTAGCAGCCCCACACCCGGCCATCTGTGCAGGGAGGTGAGCCATTGTGTGCGAGCAGCAACCCGGGAATGATCTTTCTCTGGAGAAAAACTACCTTCAAGATAAAAGGGTGGTTTTCTACTTGACAGTGAAAGTAATTACAGATAGTTCCCGAGCTTTGAAATCTAGGGGGTTTTCCTCTCTGCTCAAAAAAGTTTCTAAAAAGTCTTCCTCATTCCCCATCCGTACCCGATAGTTTATGAAGAGGAGGGCAAACACAGACCTGGCAGTAAATCAGCCCTCAAACCGATCCAGAGCCTGTTACCAAGTGTGTTTTGCTACAAGTATGGCTTCGATCATTTCTGCAATGCATTGCGGGCTATTTCTGGAAGCTTTAAAAATGCACCATGCTTCTGCGTTTTAATGCTCAACGACATAGTTATTTCAGTTTATTAAGCAAAAAAAGAGGGAATCTGCTTAACTGCAACTGCCTTTCATGTCACAAAAGGACTAAGTCATCGCAAAGCAGCCAAGCAGGAACCCTATTTAAGTCCAGCACGAAGAAAACCTTTTCAACCTCTTACACCAATTAGGATAATCTGAGTCTTTTGATGTTTAAATCCCCAAGAATCATATGGAAATCATAAAAAGCACAGCATTTAAAACAGATTCAGAAGGCAGATAAAATCATTTTTTCCTTCATAGTATTTCCAGCAGAGCTGGGGGCACCATCAGCTAGCAAATCCTTTGTGAAGCTCGTGCTACTCATACAGCAGGGTCTGCTCTCAGCCAGCGGGCACGGAGTGGCCCTCTCTGAGAGCTGCCATACACTGAGGCCAGCTCTGGGCCCTGGACACTAGCAGGTCCCAGCCGAGGACAGGAGCCCAACGAGTACCAAGGTGACTGGGGGGCCAGTTGCCACAGTCACAACCTGGGATGCTGCAGTGGGCCCTGCTGCAGGCTGCCCAAACTGAGCGGTATCTGCTGAGAACATGGAGCTCCCATAAATGGAAGCTACAGGCATTGAAATAACGTGCCTGAATCCGGGCAATGACTTATTTTTCAGAAGAAAAGCACTTCAATCTTGCATTTTTCCTTGATCTTGGACTCTTTCTGAAGAATCCACATTTCAAAGTTTCCTGCTTCCAAGGAGGATGAGGGTAAGAGTTCTGTTTACCTCAACCATTCAAAAAAGACTACAGGCAAGAGAAAGGCATGTTTTGCTGGACACATAATTGCAAAGCTAGAGGGACATTTCATTTTGCTTAAATAAAATCCTGATCAACTATGTTTTCCTATAAAATCTGACACAGCAACGAATCTCAGCCAGAAACAGAGAGAGACAGAGCAGGAAATTTTACAATGATCTTCCAGGCTGAAACACTGTGTTTTGTGTTATGGGAAGACGTTAAGCACACCTTCTTGTGCAATACAAAGCATGGCAATGGACCCAGCTACACACTTGTACTGCGGGTGGCTGAGGGGTTGCACAACGCCACTCCCTAGATGCAAGGGAATGAGGAGGTGAAAAGATACTTGGGGGGATGTAGGGGGGGAAGAAGGGGTCAAAGGCAACTCAAGAACCTTACACTGACATTTGAACAAACTGGAAAGTAAGCAAAACTGTTCCTGTTTATACAAGCAACTCGACTGTACGCTAACAGAGTACGAGGGTATGAAACTATGTCCTTATAAAGTAACGCTCATCTTTACTTATCTAACACAGAGAAACACAGGAGAGGGTCAGAGGCTGCTGAAGGAAAAATATCCAAGTGTTAAGGCCGGAGAAATGGAAAACAAAGTTTAACTCAGATAGAATTATTTGCAGATCCAGCACAAAAAAAAAAAAAAAGCTTAACCACCACTTGCACACCTCTGCAAGCCTCCTATTTAAATTGTCAGTTTGACAACCAATGAAAATGATGTTAAATAAAGATGGATGTTACAGCTACACAAATAATTGGTAGCACTGCTACATGTGAATGAATGCAAAGTCTTTCCAACTAATTAGCCTGATTTTCAGTTACGGCTTATGAAATCTTGATACAGTTTCACATTTCCCTTTATTCTTAAGGTAATGCCAGAACTATAATTAACATTAATTACAACTCTAAGTTCACGGTGCCTGAACTGCTTGCTATTCCCAGTATTTGTAGGAAACAAGCTGTGCAGTTCCTGACACAAATATTATTCCTTATTAGTTTCGCAGCTGAATAATATTCAGCCTGTAACAGAATCCTCTTAGGACTGAAAAGTGCTCTTGTGCACACGGGTACACGCACAAAAACAACAACTAAGAGCTAAAAGCAAACTCGCAGAGAACTTCTGGGTCAGCTTTTGACATCACCCATAGGAATGAAATCAGACACCGACCAATCAGGCACGGCGAGGCTGGCAACACAAAATAAACAAAAGCTGGACCCGGGGCTCACAATGAGGGAGGGAAGTGGAAGAGACTATTGTTCCAAAAGCTTTTAAATGATGTTGCTTTATTTATTTCTTTTGACAATGCCTGAACTGAATCTTTAAAAAGGGAAAGGCCCCTCCCCCACAGGATCTGTAAAACCGGAGTTGGGGGTTTCGCCTTTGTTCTCCCTCACAATGTTTTGCAAGCCCTGCAAAGCAAACAGCGCTAACCCGGCGCACTGTGTGGGAAGGCGACGTCCTTCCCAGCATCGCCAGAGAGGCTCCGCATCGGCGCTCGGTGCCAGCTTTTCTGAAAAGCGGGGCAGGCCGGGCGCTCCGCTCTTTTCAGAGCCCGACCCCCGGTTCGGTGCCTCCCAGGAAGCAGAGGGCTTTAGAAACCTGGCACGGGGGGTAAGAAGTGGGCGACGTAGCCACCCATCTGCCTGCTCTGCACAGCCACGGCTGGATCTGCCCCAGCCACAGCTCCTGTGCGAGACCGCACTCAGTCACTCGCAGAGCAGGCCGGGGGACGATGCCCCGCGCGGCGTCATTGTGGCGGCTAAGGCGCAGCCGATGATTCACTTCTTGGACGCTCTGGCCTGTCACTGAACTCAAAAGATTTAGGATTAGGCCCGGGGTTCACTAAAAGCGCACACGGCGAGTTTTGTCAGAGTTCAGCTCAGCTGAACAAAGCTCACTGGATGACTTGAATCCTCTCAGTGCTTCCCCAAGGAATTAAACAAAAAAAAAAGTAACACATTTCTGCAGTTCAGGCTGGACTCGCTGCCCTCATTCCCATTCTTCACTGAGCCACAGAGGGAAGCATACAGGGACAAGTAAAGGCATTCCAGAAGGAGGAGATAAACACATGCGTCCCGGAGTCGTACAGGTAGAGAGCATCAGTCATTCTCACACCTTTAATAAAACAGACCTTTCTCTACTCTCACCATGCAAATGATTACATATCGTGGAACAGTCAATTACAACAAATGCCATAGAATTCAAGCAGCCCCAACACTTGGCCGCAATTTCAAATCTTTTACAGATGTTTATGGTTTGCTGCACAACTTTCGTTGAGTTACCCACACAGCACAGTGTTTACCCAACAGTTCTGGCACGTGGTAATTCATTTTCTTCGTGCAGGTGTTGCATTCCAGAAATAGTTTGTCTTCTTATAGAAAGCTGCGGAGTTCTACTTTAAAAAAAAAAAAAAAGTAATCAGGAAGGAAATCAGATCCTCTCATCTGGGAGGGAAGAAGCGCTCACCAAACTCAGCTCATTTCCCTTCTCCTTGTTTTCAGGTAGAAGAGAACTCCCTTACAGCTAGAGGCTATTCAAAGTATGTTACAGACGTGAGCACCCCTACAAAACTCCCAAATGTGAAGCACAGTCCTCAGGAGCGTGAGGCCACAGGCTGTTTCTGACAAAGGCACTGGGGTAGCAAGTCCCCAGGGGTGTTTCAGTGGCCAGCTTCACTTGTTGGAAGCCCACTGTTCGTGTGACTGCTAAAAGCTACCCTTGGATTGCAGTAGGAGAGCTGAGCAGGAGACTTCACCCAGCAGGTTTCAGGCAGAGCCTCAGTGAGGACCTTGCAGGCACACAGGCAAAGCTGGCACAGGCAGCGCCTGTGTCCCAGCATGCATCCATCCCCTCAGCCTCAGCATAAAAGCACCGCTGGCACCCGCACCACTGCCTTTTGTCCTGAGCTT
Source organism: Chrysolophus pictus (assembly GCA_037305975.1). Taxonomy (NCBI): domain Eukaryota; kingdom Metazoa; phylum Chordata; class Aves; order Galliformes; family Phasianidae; genus Chrysolophus; species Chrysolophus pictus. The sequence goes on from CM074580.1 coordinate 7,933,675, forward strand.
TTATTCCACGCCTCGTGGGGCAGGAAGCAACCCCATAGCACAGGGGGTGTGCAGCACTCCAGGCCTTTTGCTGACTGTGAGCTGAGAGGAGGCAAAGCAGAATGAAAGCTTTGGGATTCAAGAACTATCACTTTGAAGCATATGGAAATCTAACTTAATTTTAAACTTAAAATTTTCCAGCAGCAGACATGAATCCAGATAACATCTCATTTTGCAGGTATGGAAAAATACAACCAGCTATCTTTGACTCGCTGCACGTGCAAGCTGCTAACTTTTCCTACGGAGTAGAAGAGCAAAGAGGAAAATGCCAAACGACTGTTAACCTTTAGAGACCCATTTTAACAGATAAAACAACTGAAGACAGATAAATTGGAATAAAATTTAATCCATCGCCCATTCCCCAGCTATGCTTACCACAGAAGAAAAACTTACAATTAAGAAAGAAACATCAGACATCATAAATGGAGCAAGCTCCCATCTCTGCTGCACAGCTTCCCTGCTGATACCAAACACTGCAATTCCCAAGAGCTGCGTTACTGACTTGCTGTCTTAGCAGCCCTTTTATGAGTAATCAGTGAAAGAGAACGTTTAAACAATGTTTTGGAGTGTGTACTATCTGAATTTGACTGTTGTTTTGGGTTTTTTTTTGTAATTTAGGGCAAGACGAACCCAACTTTATGATTTACATCCCTTAATTGAAATCCCTCAGTCAGCATTCTTATTTTCCGTGCCGTAGCTATGACCCACTAATTCACATGCTCCAATACAGCGGTTAAGAATATATAATCCTTTAATCTTTTGTTCTGCGACTCCACCCACAACTCCTGGCACTACCTTCAGAACACAGACCACAATGGATCAGATGAGCACAATGTTCAAGTGAGACTGTCATGGGCAGCAATCTGTTGCCAAAAGAGATGTGAAAGTTTTGTAGGTGCCAGGGTGAATATGACAGGAATCCTAATTTTTAAGTGACAGATGAGGAATGTATCAGCATACATCTAAAAGACAATGTTAAAAAAGAAGCTTAAATATGCATTACCAAAAAACAAACTCTCCTATTCAGTGCATCATTGGTCATTTAAATAATACTCTAACATTATGATAACCTATATTACATTTTATCTTCATCTAAACTTTTCTTTGAATGTTTTCATGATTTCACTTTATATGCAAGCTGTATGTATGTCACCATTTAATCTCTTACTTTTACTGGAGAAAGCTAAACCACTGAGTGGATAGCTGCCACTGCCTGGGCATCCAAAACACTTTATCCTTATGCTTTATCCTTTTTTTGCTTTTTCCCCCTCTTCAACAGTATTTTTTCTACAGATACAGCAACAATTGTTTTAATTTTCAGCTAGTTCATTTCATAATTAATTCACTGCAAGTTAAGAAAACAATTAGGAAAGCAGAAAAGTTTGTTTTCTTCTTTTAACCCATTAAGAAAATTGAGACGTGCAACAGTAGACATCAGTAGCTCAAGAAACTTGAAGTATGTGGTGTCCAGCAACAATCAGCACAACACCATGGTACTAGTTTTGTGCAGCACACCAGGTTTAAAAGCACAATATGTTCCAAGATCCATATTTTTGCCTTGCATGCCAGAATGTCAAACATAATTAAATTTCTTTAAAAATTTAAAGCAGTCCTTAAATATTGCTTTTGTACATTGCAATTGAATTCAAATTACAAAATTTTGCTACGCACAAATCACAAGATTTTTTTTTAATCTATTATTCCTGTTAAGAAAGGTGATTCACTATTTTCTACCGTAATAAGAGTGTAAAAATGTGGCATGTGAATAAATGCATGCTAATCTGTGCACAAGTGTTTAAAGAAACCCAATTCTGTTTAACAAAAAGCTCTGGTTAGCAAATGATACTGACCAGTAAAATTGAGCCTTTGTTTAGGAAAGTAACCGGAAAGCAAAAATGCAAGACAATACTACACTTAATTATTTAAATCAAAATGCTCTGTTTGCTGATTTTAATAGTGATTAATTTAAATTCTTGATTTTAATCAACTCTGGATTGCATAAACATCACCTTAATAAGAGGGAGCAGTAGCTTTGTCACCTGAGAAGTCACTCAGGAAAAGAACTGTGACAGAGCACAAAGAAGGGGTGCAGGAGCTCATTAATGGGTATCCCCTCAAACTGCCCAAACTCTCCAGTTTCTCCTACATAGAAAGAGAGATGACAAGTATGCGAGCGGGATGATGTATGCATAGGGGTGTGAGTGCATAAGAACACATACAGGTACTCTGACATAAAGTGACAATGATATTTTTTCATGAAAAGTAGGATTTCACTCCTCAATCCTGAATGAAACAGATTAATCAAATATTTTAATTGTTTTTATTTATTTTGTTATCAAGGTCGCTGTAGTAGTCCACTAGCTGGATCTTGGAGCATATTCCCTGTTGGCATTAACAAGTGTGTCATTTAAATGGAAAGCTATTCTGAATTTTATACGAAAATGGATTCAGCTCCTCACTCAGGTACTCCCATCCAGCTCATGTTCCTCTTTCTGCCCAATCCTGTAATCTACATTTCTTCCTCAATAGCAAGGAGCTGAATAGAACAACTCAAGCAGTATGAGTTACTCTGGAAGAAGACTGCTTTTCCTTCTCTAGAAATCCACTGCACTGAGAACAAGGCGATCAAAATACCAGCACAGTGACGACGGGCCATGAAGTACGGTACCTGACAACACAGCCTACACTGTATTTACTCCAAGGATGCTTTACTATCTTCAATGAGAATATCCTCTCAAATAATGCTATTTATTTTTCAACAGAGGTCCGATTATAATTAAAAATAAATACAAGCAGGTAAGCCTTTCTTCTTTCTCTTTCGCAGCTTGATTGTGAAGGACACAAATTATTCCGGTCGAGCTCACTTCTAATAGAAACTCCTTTTCTTTCTTGATTTTACAAGAAAGTATTTTACAATCCAGAGAGGATGAGTCATCAGAAAATCCTTGTCTAGTTGCCAAAAACCTGCCCCTCTTCATTAGGAACATAAAGATAAAAGCTCTTACAGTACATTAGCTGGCATACGCCTACACAGACAGTAGAAATAAATTAATTGTGCCTAGCCTCAAACATCCGAAGAGGTGTAGTAGGAGCTCAGTCCATCTTGTTTCATTAACAAATTAAACTGTAATAGAGCACCAACAGTTCTCTTACATACATAAGCTCGGCTGTTACGCAGAACAGTTTTGTAGGTATCACCCTTCCTTACATTCATATTTTGTAGTTCTTTTAATGTTTACATTATTTGCATATATTACATAAATTTCAATACAAATAATACATGCTGGGAAAAAGTAACGGATATTGGTAAGCCCACCCTACAAAAGCTACTCATAAACTTGCTAGGGCCTTGGAACCCAAGACTGGGATAGTGACATTCACTGAAAAGGGAATTCTTGGTATGACATTACTTCACACATGTAAAAGCTACACGTTGTTTTCCATCTGGGAAGGACGAAGGGCATTCTTGGAAGCGTGAGCAGACTGTGAGTGAACTTGTACGTTCAGGTTCATTTGAAAACTGCACTATTTGGCTATTTATAGAAGTTATATATGCATTTGTATTTTACAACTCGGCCGATGAGAGAGCAGATCTAAAAGAAAGTCATTTTATAAAATACCATATGTGGATCAGAGGCCAGAATTACTGGAAATAATCAACATTTACCATCAAACTCATGCCACAGACAAACTGTTTTTCTTCTGGAATGCTCACAATCTTTAGCATGAGAAAGTTATACATAACCAACTTGAAAAACGAGTTTAACTCTACTTAGCCACAAGCTAAGATTACACCCTCAAACACACCTTTCTAAGATTTCTTATGAGAGGTTTGTTTGTGCAATCCAGTTAAGGGCAATTTGTTAAAATTGCTCTCTGATTTTCTTTATCCTTTAACTGCATAATTTAAGGAACCTGCATTTTATAAGTTCAAAGAATTTTTTTTTTTTTTTTTGTAATTACATATTTCTATCTGTTCTTACCTCCTGAGAAATAAACACAGTTGTGGAGAAAGAAAACAGAAAAAAAAGAATAGAAGAAAGCTGCTGAGCTCAGACTATCATAGAAATCAACTTCTTAATTAAAGAGAACGAAGAGCAAGTGACATAAAATACATCAGTTCAGAACCACCTGCAGTCTCCTCATTACCACTGCCGTATCTTTTTGGCCTCTAATGTCAGGGCTCCAAGAAGCCAGAGCAAAAACTAAGGCAGTCACTCTTCCAAAGACCTGCCACTAGAAGTCAGCAGCTCCCACCTGCCCCCAATAGAGAATTTTCCCCTCCCTGCTTCCGTCAAGCGCAAGGCCAAGCAGGTTACAAGGCCCTTTCCCAGGGGTAGCAGGGCATGGCTGTGGCTGTGAAGTTCTGGCTGACTTTCAGCCAGGGCTTCCTTCCAGCTTCACCCCTCCTGAAGTGTCATCTTGTATGTCAAACCAGAGATATTTGTCATCCCTTGGTAACTCAGGAAGGCTGAGTGCTCGCTCTGACACCAGGAGCTGTCGCATGGGATCATGGAGGCGGACGCAGCCTCAGCAGCTCCCGAACAAGCTCCAAACCACACTTGTCAAGGCCGCTTCACAGCAACGTGGGGCTCACCTCTCCCACTGCACAACTTTGCTTTTCCCCAACATGGATCTGGACAGGCACAGAGGCCAGGGCAGATATTCAAGCCAGGACCTGCAGCTTCACCTGATTAATGAATCCGAGGGAGATCCAGCAGCAGCAGTCACAGCCAGCCTGAGAGAATGGCAGCCATGTGCCAGACAACGCAACAGCAACTCACTTCTCCATGCAGCACTCCAGTCAATAACTTTCTCATAGGCCTCCCGTACATAGTACACATTGGTTTGCACAGCCTCTTCCTATAAGCTGCACAGCCCCTACCAGCCCCCCGGGAGGTGCCATAGCCCACCCTGCTGCTGGGGAAGCAGGGGATGCCTGTGGCAGCACTGCAGGCAGGGAGGTGATGGCAGTGCCTATGTGGGCCCATGGCGCAGCCCAAGGTCCCCCAGCCTCTGTCATACAGAGCAGGGCCAGCACTGCATTCTTCAGACGAAGGGTTCTGTTTTGTTTTTTTTTCCTTTACAAAACAATGCCTCGTTATTGCAGAATGATACAAGTGCTTTATTAATGTTATGAGTTAATCACTGCGCCTGAAGAGTTTTGCTCTCTTTCATGGAAAAGAAAGCCAGCCCCGCTACCCGTTATCCAGCTACCAGCATCAGCTCCAACAAAGCACCATCCCCGGCCAAAGCCGACCACAGCCATTGCACAGATACGTAATGTCTGATGCGTAACTGTAGATATCCTCTCTTTTACGGGGTTAATATGTGCCCTTGGGGATAATTGTGCAGGACTTCAGATAAGAGATGTCCATAAAAGGTGGTAAGAGTCACCCAGCTAAAACCACATATAACTCAGCCTAGTTTACCCCTTTGCATTATTTAAATGTCTCCCTTTAATGCATCAATTTAAAGGCACCGTGTTGCCAGTGCTCCAGGCAAGCAGCTCTTCTCTTGCAACCAAATGCGTCTCTCCAGAATTTAAATTTGCATGCATTTCACAAGTGTATCTATTTGTAGGCCTCCTGGCTGTTAGAAAACAAAGGCATAAATGCATATTTTCCATTGTTGTTGGCGAGCCTGCAGTCGCAGCCCTACTGCACCCTTTGAAGCAGCACCAGCCTGCAGCAAGGGTCAGGCAGGTAGGGGCTTTGCCCTCTGAATGAGATGTCAGTACTGCTGTCCAGCACAAGGGCATTTCAGAGCAATGGCATTGCTCCCATTGACAGTCCCTGGCCACCTCACCAGCAGATCCAGAGAGAGGGGAACATGTGGCCACCCAGGTGTCCTATTCTGCTTCTCCGCTCCAGTGGTGATTCCGGCCCCGATTCCTGCCCTCCTTGCTAGTTCTTCTGCTTTCTAGGAGTTCCACACCCTACGCACAGGTAGGTAAGGCAGGAGCAAGTCATATTACTTGGGTCTTCTCCAGATCACTTACAGCTTGGCCTTCCATTCTAAGGGGCTAATCGGGTTTTCATAGATTTATTTCAGTCCTTTCTAGTGTACAGCGACCACAAAGGATGCTGCCAAGGCTGAAGTTTCAGTAAGGTCTTTTTTTTCAGAAAGCCTTTTTTAGAGAAACTTTGGTTTTAACATTAAATTTTAAAAGTGCAAAGAGTAGCAAGAGCAAGGTAGGAGTTTCATTGATTGCATGCTCCATTCTCCAGCAACACATATAAACTTGTTTCCTGGGCAAGGAGAATTTTTGTGGATAGGAAAAAAATAATTCCACCATCCATTCAGTCTCTGAATATTTTGTTTTTATAAAGCACACAGGTTTTGTCAAGTCAGGTTACCTAAGGGTGAAAGTTAGGTCTCATAATCCTTAATTCTATTGCCCATTACACACCATCTGGTGACACAGTTGAAGATAATCTGATTTTTATCTTTTAAAAACATCACGTAGCCGTATCACGTGGAGCATGCAATACAGTAAGTTATGTATTTAAATAGAGTGCTTCTGTTTAGTTTACAAATCTAGGGTCACTCTCAGTTAACCTGACAACACTTTTGGGCAGGGTGTTTTGTTTGTCATCCCCAGCTGAGGTTTCTGTTTACAGTTACACCTGAAACAGTACCAGACTAACGTCTAACCGGCTTTCAAGAACCTCTTCTTGGAATTCAAAGCTTTACATCTAAATGAGAACAAATACCATGACAAAGCAGTTCTGTGTCCCAGAAGCAATGATGTCTTATTGCAATGTCTTTATAAAGAAGAGGCTGACATAGTTTAATTATAGACTGTGCGTTCAGTCTGATGCAGGAGTTCTCAAATATTTCAAGCAGATCCTGGGAGACTGCCATGAAGAGCTCCTTGAAAGATAATGGTCCATCAGTATATCTGCAGGTTTGCTTTTGTCACTTTATTTTCAGACTCCAAAAGTAATCAAAATAGTTAGTGGGTTGCCAAAAGTTATAACCTCACAAACATCAAGAAAACAAGGGAATCAATCATGCTGGGCGAAAGAAAACTCTTACACAACTAACGTGGGGAAGTGAAATAGGACATCTGCTGTTGCTCAAGTCCTTCGCCTAAGTATTCCAGTGGCCCTCGCGTTCTCCAAGGCCAAGCCCTCCAACAGCTATCTCACCTAACCTCACCTCTTTCTGAGGCACGAGACACACCCAAAACATTTTCAGGAGGGGTGGAAAATGGGAACAGAAGATTTCTGCAATTTGCAGTCAGGTTCTTCTGGGAAGATGACATATTTCTAAGAGACTATAACGTACATCTGTGCCTCTGATATAATCACATAATCAACTTTCAAATCTAGGTAGCTATTTTTCCCTGAAGATTTTTATTACTTTCTCTTCCTGGAATAATTAGCTATTTTGGGGATTAATTTTTTTAAAAAAACTTTTGATAATACTTGATTATCACTGAACTTTTCCACATCATTTCAAAGCAGGAAGGCGAGCTCGGAGACCAGCTTTAAATCAGACTAACAGATTATTGTGTCCTTTTGCACTGGCAGGTTTCACTCCTGTCAGACCCTCCGGTCAAGCCAAAGTACATCCCTAGAATCATCTCATTTATTGATACACCTGCATTACTCACCAGAATTTTCCACGCTTTCCTGCCTTGTTTGAGAAGAAGGAGACAACACTGCTGTGATGAATGGCAACTTCCTGTGGTGTTTTCAGCTGCTGGGATGGCAGACCCTGCACTGCAGGAAAGCACAGAGCATTTCCCAAAGCTGGTGAGCAGGAAGAAGTTACACGAGCCCCAGGTGTAAGGTCACAGGTGTTCCATTACACTTCTTCTCTCTCATGTGCACCTGTGAAGCCCAGAAAGCACCAGGCCTCATCCCCAAACCATGCACGGTTTCTCCCATTTTTTCTGACCTCTCAATCTGATTGTCCTACTCTATCTCCCTCTGACCAGGCTGCCCAATTCCCTATGCTTATCAGGTATGCTCTGTTACTAGATGGGATCTGAATAAAGTGTTTAAGTATTGGCAAGCATTTTCTTCAATGAAGACAAGCTATGAACTAGGCAATCATATTTTCAGCTGCGCTGCCTGCCAGAAAAGCACACAAACTTCCAATAGCAAAGAAATGAGGTCATTTTGGTCAACTGCCAAAATCAGCACATTTCCTCTTTTGGTTCGGGATGCTGCACCTACACACTCCATGATGTGCAACAAGTAGTGAGACAGAGGTGCAGTCCCAGAAAAGACAAAAAAAAAAAAGTAAAAATAAACCAGTGAATGTTATTTAAAAAAAAAAAAAAACCACCTAAAGAGAAAAAGCAAAACAGAAGAAAAAAATCTCTGATGTCCCATGACCTCTTCCTGAGGATTTATTTAAAGTCCACTCTAACCTTTCTAAAAAGACACTGATATTGCAGAAATGTAAAGCCTTGACGAATTTAATAAGACTCACATGAGGGATGCAGCTTTTGGTTATACAGCTACACTCAAACTTAGCAGATCGGGTTTAAAATTTGGTCCTTTCACAGGGCTTCAGTAAGACCCTTCTCTTGCCAAGGACCCTATCTTCTGCATGTCTTCTCTATTTAAGAACTAAGTTTTCCTGAATTAGGAACATGTTTTGACATCAAAGCAGAGTCTGAAACAATGTATTCCAGATGCTTTAATTGGGCCTCTTAATGCTAGCACGGCACAAACAAATGGCAGTAGTAGTAATAATAATAATTACCTCCTAAGTCTTTATTTTCAAGTTAGTATCTGCCAAAAAATGTTAGAAAATTATTCTCACTGTGGCAACTACTCTATTTATGTGCATAATTTAGAAGAAGCTCATCTGAATAATTTGAATTTTTTATTAAGACTATTTTCTCATTTTCCATTGAGAAGCCTTCTTGGATACTGAGTCACATTCGGCCTTGTAGGGAAGAGTGCCGAGCATTTGTTTTTCTTATGCCTCCAGTAGTTATATGACTCCTGCATTAAGTTCAGCAAAGCCAAGTCTGAGTAGGAACAAACTTAATTTAATTATTAAATACATTTCTAACTTTGCTGTGTCTTTAAGAAATATATATCTTTCATGTGGGGTATTGGAAACATGCCAGGAAGATCTTAAAAAAAAAAAAAAAAACACAACACAACAAACAACAACAACAAAAATCCACACCACTTAATCTAATTTTTTCTGCACGCCTTTTTCTTTCTGCCTTTCTCAAAACGGGGTTAGGTGAATTCAAATCTACTGAGCTAGGCTGAGCTACTTTCAGGTTTGTCAGAGAAAAGTTACTGGGGCATCATGCCAAGCTTTTCACTTTTGAGATAAATGTAAGTTTCTTAGGTTGGTTTTATGAGGGGCACAGCAAGAGTCTCATATACTTTGGCAATTCAACTGCAGATTTTACTCTGTGGCAGCTGCAGCCACTTCGTTATAAACAACAGTTCACTCTGAAGTCCTCTTAAGAAGTTTACAAAAGGGACAGTGTATGTATGTGACGTCCTGCTGCAGTGGTGCAGTCAGACAAATGGCCTTTGACTCTCACCTTCCGCATCACTCAGATCCAAACCCAGTTCTGCACAAAGCAGAAATTTAATTTGCCTGCTCTTTTCCTGATGACAGTCCCCTCGTCTGTTGGACGATCAGAGCCAAAGAACCAGCTTACTTTCCTTGGGAGGGTCAAATTGGCAGATGAACTATAGTGAGGAGAGGAAACATGTTAAGTATGAAAACATTCTCATAAGCCCTCACAGGAAAAGGATGTAGCTAACAACAAAAGAGAATACTGCGTTTCTCTGCCAAACCTTATTATACAAGATTATGCATTTCCCAAACTTATATTTATACCAGTTAAGTATTGGCAGTACTACATCTGGAGGAGCCATATTCCAAAATACCCCTACTGCATTCTCCATGTTATGTCAGCTCTGAAGGTTTCTTTCTGAGGTTAGCAGTAGCTACATGTATCACCACCCTACTTGACTCAGGATACCACGAGAGTGCTGGTGAAGCACTTCACTGCTACCTGACCAGTCCTGCAACAGATCCACCAAGGAACATCTCCAAGACCCATTCAGGCAAGGCTGTCAGACCACACGCAAGCAACCTTCATTCACTAGATCCTCTCCTGCAGTATGGATGGGCCGGCCTCCTGCTGGGCACACTGTTTGCTGCATAGTTGAAGACTAATTATGTAAGGTTTATCCTTCCTATTCCAGGCTTGTTCCAAGCACTTCTTCAGTTTTGCAAAGCTGGCACAGTAAAACCAAAAAGCTGATAAAAGTACGGTGCGGGCATAGGTTTTAACTGCTTGTCTTTGTTTGGCTAAGTAGCCGTATCATTTGTGGTTTCACTGAAAGGCTTCAGCTCTGACCATTCCAGCCAAGCTTCCTAGTTTTCTGTACCTTTCTAGGGAACAATCAGAAGGAGATTTCCGACGGCCTATTGCTGGTCCAAGCATTATTCCCAGAAACGCACCAGCCAGCAGTGACTGATTGAACTTCCCCACTTTGTACATCCATGGACATGCCTGCCAAATGGCTGGGAAGGCCGCCCTGGGGATTTTCCCTCTGCACAGGCTGCTGCAAAGACATTCATGTGCAGCCCTCAGTTTGCAGTTGGTGTCCAGTCATTGGACATAATGCTCAGGTCAATACCTGCACTCAATTCTACGACTGCAAAAGGAGAAAGAAATGCTGCTGGCAGGTTGTTCTCAACAAAGGATCCAGGGGGCTCTGAAAGGTGCATTATCCTCATAGATCTGGAACTGCTGCGCACAATGAAAGTCTGTTAACAGTTGGTTGTAAGACACACCCAGAGATTTTATGTTCTAAATTATGTATATGATTGTTTTGCTTGTTTGCTGACTGTGAGCGTAGTGGGAAGTCGAAATCACTGCTATTACACCTCTAACTAAGGATTTCTTAACTGTTGCTTAAATTAAAAAGAAAGACAAAGACAAGCCCTCATAATATATCAAAAAGCTGTGATAATTCTGTGAGAGGCCTTCAGTACTGACTGGTAGCTTTTCTGGTCCTACACGAGTTCCAGCATGTTACTTCACAGAAGCAGCAGCTTTTCTGCAAGCTTTTCTGCAAGGACTGAGGTCTGTGCATCAGGTTCAACACTTAAAAATAGTTCTTTACATACATTTTCATAGTAAAGCACTTTATAACTATTACCCAATTATTGCTTACAGCATTAAGTAACAAAGTATTATTACTGCAATTTTACAGAAGGGAACAAATCATGAAATATGAAATACTTATGCCATGTTTGCGTAGGTTTTCTCATATTAATTAATTATGAGACTTAATTACACTCAATCTTACCATTCCAAGCCAATTACACAAATTTGTGTAAAGTGGAGAAGTAGAGAAACCTTTATCTCAGAGACGATCATTCATACTGACAGCACTTTCCACAAAGATATATAGAAAGGACTTCCCAAATATTAACTCATACATCCAATGCAACGAGATGGATTTTTCTCTAATATTTCCCCCCTCCCCAACCACTCCAACACAAGCTAACAACAAACAAACCAAAAAACAAACATGTTCAAGTCAGCAAGTTACAAGAGTTCTAATCCAGCAACATAAAACACAGGTTGGTAAGAATCATCGCATACGTGCACACTGCAAAATATTTTTAATATTTGTTTGTTTTGAATCTACAATAATTTTGTTAGCTTTAGTCTACACGGGAAATGCTAAACATCTAACAGATCGCTTCAGAAGTTTTTGTTACACAGAACAACCTATGAACACTTCCACATCCTATGCTGAAATGTTCATTCATGATTTCCCACAGTATATACCCGCAGGGAATCACAACACATGTCAATGCCTTCAGCAGCAATAGCATTCCATGGGAAGCTGCTCCTTTTTGCAAGTCATGGTTCTTACAAGAATGGACTAAGCCAAGGAAAACCAGCCTTTCTGTATTAACACGAACTGATTCTCCCATAAACAGTACTCATTTGAAATCAAGGGAGTAACAAGAGCAGTTACTATCTTTGGAATTTCCTCTAACGAGATCTATGAGTTCCAAGTACATCTACTTGATTAAAATTTGAGAGACATTGAACTGACTGATATTTATCATAATTCTCAATCAGATATGTTTTAAATACACATTCTTCCTTATCCAGCCAAGCTTTGCTGCCTTCTTTGGTGGGTAGCAAGTGATACTGCCGTTAGACCATATGGAAGACCAACTACAAGAAGAGATACACGAGGCATTCAGAAGAATGACCTGAATTTCCATATCTAATAACAACTTCCCCTCATCTGAGGAAACTCCTCCTTTCCCCTCTTCAAAGGAGATGCCATCCGCCTCAGTTTAAGCACAAGTGGTAGATGGCCAGCCTCTCCCTCTGCAAGTCTTCATAGGGACACGGCTCTTTCCTCTGAATATACTGAAGACTAGAAGCCTTTCTTAGTGATACTGGCTTACCGAAAACCTAGAAATGAACTACATATCCAGCTCGCCTCGTTTGGACCCCTTCCTCCAAGCTTCCTAACAAACTCTTCCTGAGCAAGTTATAAATTGCAAGCATGAACCTACATCTATTATAGTATTGTTAAACCAATTATCAGCACAAATTTGGTGTTAATGACAGTCATGTGTTTTCTATTCTTCTAAGGCTAACCCCTGAGCTTAATTATTTTATTTAGTGTCTAGGGCATCAACACTTCCTACACAGCACCCGTCATCAGTCTAGCAATTAATTGCATACCACTGACCTTCAGAGAGCACCATGGAAATTTTATTACCGTACAATTCAATTACATTTCACGTAACCCTGTTCCACAACTATGTTTTATTATTAAAAAATAAAACTGTGCTTAGAAAAAGGGTAGTTGAGCAAATCAGACTATTTATAATTCACAAGAATAAAAAACATTTCTCAAGGTTTGCAACATATACAGAAAGCTTTGCAGCCTTAATATGAGGTGAACGTTACTAAGATTCACATTACAGACAAATGCGGAATGGAAAACATTCCCTGAAGTCATAACGGCAGCGTTACAAAGCACGCCATTTAAAAGCTATTCACCAACAATGTCCTTTTCCTTCTAGCCAGAACCCTACGGTAGAAATTCAGCTGAAGAAAGTCAATTAATTGAGAAATGGTGATTCCACAACTGATGAATTGGAGGTGTATGATGAAGCAGCTCCAGGAAAAGACTGGGCAATTCCATATAGTATTCAGGGAAAAAAAAAAAAAAAAAAAAGAGGGCTAGCAGCCATGACCTAGGTCTCCTGCCTCAGTGTTGACCTCTCTGCAAGTCTGTCTGCTGCTTTGAAGGGGCTATATCCTGCTTATATCCTGCCTTGGTCTCTGCTCCCGTCCTAAAGAAAATGCTACAACTGAGCATATTTCTTCTAGATTCAGGAGTCTCTCTGCTCCATTCCAAACCAAAAGTCTCACAGAACAAATAAGTATTGCATGACTACTCTAATTTCAATCTGGCACATTAATGTAAGAGCTAAAGTAAGTCAGAGCACGAAGACTGTCTCTCAGAATCGAGGGCTGCATCCAGAATGAAATAACTCATCACACCCAGGATTTCAATGCCAGCCTCTAATTTCCCAGCCTCCAGAGGCTCGGCAGCCCCCCAGCTCCACACTAGCACACCAGTGGCAGGCCCAAAGAAGAAAGGGGCTAACACAGCAGCCAGCATGGGCTTGCATGAGTGCCCTAAGAGACTCCCGTTACGGCAGTTTCACCCATCCTCGTGCACTTTTCAGTCCTCCAAATTTCTTGCTGGAAGCAGTGAGCTGGCATGAAGTCCCATGCACCATGAGGTGAATCGCCCATCCTCTGAAGTCAAAACCCAGAGAACGCCTGAAGATAACAACAGAGTAAACCAAAGGTCACCAACAAGTGACCTTGCGAGTCAAATGAGTAGGTATTACCTGGACTTTGCAATCACATCACATGAATACCTTACTTAATTTTCCACACGCATTGAAAAAGCTTTCTATCATAGAAAATTATACGGCTGTATAAGGGCTGCTCCTAAAGTAATGCCTCCTATTTTATGATGTCGGCCACAACATCAGAGGTGGATGTTGGTGGTGTGTTGAACCATCCCACCAATATCCCATTCCATGCTGTTGCTGTGTGACAGATGACAGCAGAGGGGCACTCTGAATGGTGTCTGACATGAAAGTGCAGATGAAGCAAAGGTGTGTCACTCAATTCCTCCATTTGGAAAAATTTGCACCCATCAACATTGCACCCATCAAGCATTCATCAATGCTTGCTGAATGTTTCCAAGAGACAACCAGTGGATGTGAGCATAGTGATCTGCTGGAGTAGGTTTTCATAAGTACAGCACGCTGGCTCTTGTTCATTGCAGGCAAAAATGCACAGCTAATGGTGGTAACTATGTTGAAAATGTGTGTTTTGTAGCTGAGACTTTGCTCCACCAAACAGTGTTACTGTGCTCTTTGTGTCTGTTGCAGTTTCCATGGAAATAAATAAGAGACGTTACTTTCAGAGCGACCTATGCACATTTCAGGCAATGCACTTAATCTCATCAAATCCCAGATGAAATTGGTTTTACTGTGTCAATCCTGTGACCTCCTTTAGGTAAGGACTTGTAAACTACACTGCCAATGATAGTGGGATTATCCAATAAACAGAACTCTTCAATAACGCTTTGCTTTAAAGAATTGCCTACATATTAAATGAATTGTGATTCAGCTATACAGTACTGAATTATTATTTTTTTAAAACAATTTTTTTTTTTTAAATTGAAATAATCAGTCTATTACTGCCTGTTTTTATAGTCTTTTATTTTTTCAGTAAAGCAGGGGAAATCTGAAGTGAAACTAGCTTCAATGAATAAAATATCCCATAACCATATCCACTTTGCTCCCCCCCCGTCACAAATGTACCCAGACCTTGAACAAGAGAAGAAACATACATAACGTGATCCCACAAGAAAACACACATCACTTTATATCTCTTTTGCTGCAGAAGCCTGGGTTACAAAGCAGACTGGCAAATGCTCACATTACTGAGATGTCATGGGCAAGGCTATGATTTGGAGACAACAGCACTGCTGTCTGAAACTAAATTCAGAATTTCCATCAGTTTTGCAGAGACCAGTGTTCAGATATTCTTGAGGTCTGATCACAGAACAAACATGCACGCACACACACACACACACACACACATATATACTCACTAATCTATGGGTCCACACAGGTGCAGCGTGGATTAAATAGCACTACATGTTCTTTCTGACATGTTGTTGTCAGTCATTAGAATACTGTTTTTCTTGATGTGGATGTTTTTTTTTTTTTTTAAATGGGATGAGAAAAACAAGAGTCTCAAGCATCAGAATACATCAGAAGCCTGGCAATACTGAATACATCTCTGTAACCATGAACATCAGCACAAGCACGCACACACATTAAGATTTAAGTATTTTGGAAAACAGTCACAACGATAACAAAAAAATAATGAAAAACCAATGAAATTTCAACTCATTAATTTAAGACTTTAACAAGGCTCTCATTTGCATAGATCACTTACAGCAACAGCAATTCACGAAATTCTTCCATGAAAATTGTGCTATATTTTGTCTACAGTGACACATTCCTTGCAGATCACAGTGCCTTTCTCATCCTGCTAATAAGATAATCTGTTACATGAGGCTTACAAATCCATTTAAATTGATTTTAATTAACAAATCAATCACCAGCCACTGATGACTTGGTATACAGACAGTAAGCAATTCAAAGCCCCAGGCCTCTAATTCCAAACCAAAATGCACATTAGAGCAACAGGACATCTCTGTGATCAATAGGAACAGAAAGATGTTGAGTTCATACACGTTTGGAGAGTACAAACTTGATAAAAATGCATCTCTGGATCATACATATTACAATTCCCATGATTAGCTAGGAAAACAAAATTAAGTCATTTACACTTCTTCACAAGTGAAATAAATAAAATCAAGTATGATCATAGCCTGCTTCTAATCTTTTAGATGCTTTTTTCACTTGAAACGGGTTTTTTTTTGTTCTTTTACAATCCGTTAACAATAAGTAATAGAAAATTGCACTTCTCGTGGTCTCAGAGATGAACAAGGACTTTTACACATGCTTTGATCCTGTGCAAATTTACTGCTATTCCCTGCTGCTAAAGTGCTAAAATTGTCCTTAAAAAAAAAAAAAAAAGCATATCCCAAAAAGAACATTTTTGTTGTTTCAGTAAGCTAATTATTGTAATCATTGTTACTACAAGAAGTTAATTACAAAGCAGTAAGTTAAATCCACAATAGGTGGTGTGATGCTAAGCACCACAATCCCTGGAGCATCAGCATCTGGCTCCCTACAGCAGACAGAACACCTGAGTGAGGCTTCTCACTCTGCACACAGCCAGTGCTTTAGCACGGCATCTGTTAATTAAAGATAGGTTTGGCATTTATGTGCTGCTGGTTAGACAGTTAAACTAACCAAATAATAAGAACAAGATACCAAACTATCTTTCACTGTATTTAAGAAAAACAGAAAGAGTTGAACACTTCCCACTTGTAAACACATTAAGATCAACATTGTACCAAACCTGAATCCAGCCCAGTTAGCACAAGAAGGTAAATAGTAAATCCTCTCGAACAGATGTCGGAGAGTGCAGGCACTCCACATTTAAAGAGACAGATTCTGCAGCCAACAATGCTTCACTGACACTGAGACAATCAATGTGTCCTTGATTATGAGGAGGCAAACAGTTTTCACTACAAAAAAGGAGACTGAAAAACAAATCATGTGTTTTTATTTTACAAGTTCCAAGTTTGGGTTGGGTTTTTTTCAAGCTCTCTTGGAGCACTGAAACAGAATAAAAATAGTTTGTTTCACAAGCACAAGACGAGTAGCTGCTAAATAAACACGTTAGATTTACTCCTATGCATTCGGTTCTCGTTGCCATTACTGCTCAGGAGCTGGATGATACCACTAAAATGATGCTCCTTCTCCCAGTAAACTGATTACATGGGTTTTGTCCAAGAACTGTGCCATAGAGCTCTCCCTCTATTTCGTACCCTGCGTAACACTGCTGGAAAATGTATTGCAGCACAGAATGTAGCATACGCCACTGTATCCTGACGCTCAAATCAAGACCACAGATTATAAACAGTTTCAGCAAATTGACTCGAGTGCCTTTGTTCCTCAGACATACATCTTCCTATTGCTTACAAAAGCAGCATATACTAACCACTAACACTGCCATAGCCAGTACTGGGAAAGGAAGTTATTGAAGCCTGGATTTCCTGCTTTCAGCTGAAGCCAAGAACTGTGAGGCTTGCAGTGGTTTCAGGAACTGACTCATCTAATGATTCATGGATAAGATACTGGTTTTAATATATTTCTGATCATAAGACTCAAACTTCAAAAACAGTGATGCTTAGTTTTTATTTTAAAGTTTAAAAAGTACATAAATCAAGAAAACAAACACTACCACAGGACACACTGGCTAATAATAAGCGTGCTTTACTACACACTCCATATTTAAAAAGGAGCACGTTAGAATTCCTGGAAATTCATTTCAAGAGAACACTGATAGCGAGTTCAACCCAGTGTTAAAAAAAGCAAGGATTCCTCTTGCAATCCTGACACCTCTAAGCTTCAGGTTGGGGACAAGTGAGATACCAACTGCATTTTTAACTATACCTTGAGGTGCAGCTGTATCTACTGCCATACTCATCAAGGCATCCTAGAGCCACTGTTATAAGTGCACATGGTTACTCTAATTATGCATAGAGAGTTCCAGCAGAAGCTCAGCTGCTAACAATACATTTGGATGCCCAAAACAAGAAAGTCGCTCTGTTTCAAGAATGACCGGAGCTGCAGGGCTCAAGCTTAAAGCAGCGGCTAACAGACAGGATCTTAAGTCCTCACCAACACACAGGTTTGGTGATATCTCAGACTTTACAACCAGACATTTTCACACAGCTAGCTGGTCCCCAGGGAAGCGTGCCCTCCAGTGTATCCAAACGCTTTTTGCCCACAACACAAATCTCATCAGTATGCTGTAACTTGAACTGCCAGGCTCTTGTGCCGAAAAACATGGCTTGAGATGGAAGCTTAGTTCTGCTCGGCTCATGTATGGAAAAGTACTGGTTTACTTTTTAATTTCGGAGTGGCACTCTGCAGCTCCTCACACAGCGTGCACACAGGGCAGCTGGGGGGAATGCCTGCATTTCTGTACTTCATGCACACAACTAGCGTGCACACACACACACACAAAAAAAAGGAAACAAAAATGCATGTTGCTTGGAGGAAAAAAAAAAGAGAGAGAGAGAGAGAGAGAAAGCAGTTAAAACAGTTGACAAGAAAAGGCCAAAGTGCGCTCAGTGGCTGGCAGTCATTTTATGGCTATAGTCCTACAGCAGATTTACTTAGATGACGTCAGTGGCTCCAATCCAGCTTTTCTTTGGTAGCATTTACCACTTGCCTCTTGAAGCCTCCACTATGCTACAGAGCAGTAGACCATAATCAAAATTCCCTTTGTGAAATAGAGTTTACCTCAGGGCACAGAAGCATTGCTAGCTGAATTGCAGGCTCTTCACCCTGGACTGCATGCCCAGAAATAAATAACCTACAATACTGTACTTTCCTTAATACAGAAGAACCATTAAAAGCAGCCTGCTACCTAAAAAAAGGCTTCTTTAATTTGTTTCCAAAATCTGCAAGGCCAGAATATTAGTTGATTTTCCAGGCAACCAAGAACTTTGATAATTCTATTATCCTTTTTTTGTATTGTTTTTAGAGATTTGGGGAGATCGAGTTGTTTATGAGTAATTTTTTCCACCAACAGGAAAACATTACTAACATTAAAAGCTAAATTGAATTGGCATAGGAAGCTGCATATTTTATAACTGCTTATCTACAACTGCTTGGTAAGCATATAGTAAATATGCCAAGAAGCAGAAAAAGAAATTACTGTACATAAATAACAGCAAGGGGAAAGGACAAAAAATATCCATTATTTGGAGTTATGAAATTCCAGTCACAAAACAATGACTGGAACCAATGAGAGGTTAGGAAAGCCAAGTCAAGCAGATATCAAATCAGCCAAAACTTCACAG
This sequence comes from Chrysolophus pictus, assembly GCA_037305975.1. NCBI lineage: Eukaryota > Metazoa > Chordata > Aves > Galliformes > Phasianidae > Chrysolophus > Chrysolophus pictus. The sequence goes on from CM074580.1 coordinate 7,952,808, forward strand.
GCTCTGGAGTTTAATAAAAAAATAAATCAAACCATATGAAAGATGCACCTTACAGTACTAAATAAATATAGATTTGGTATGTTTTAATGGCCCCATCAGTCCAAAGATGCCCACATTCAGTATATGCAATACCAAGATAATCTAATGGACCAAAAATTACCTCTCACTGTCAATGCTTAGTAACAACTCACAGGAAGATGTGCAAATGCCTCACAGAGAACTGGAATTCTCAGTACTTCTCTTTCCCCTGCTTCTTTCATTTCTTTTCCCCCAAAACCACACTATGGTGAGAGATCGCACATCTAACTTGCACTAAGCTGGAGACAAAAACTGCTGTCATCATCCAAGTGAACCTGCCTACAAAACACATCTGAACCTTAAATCTGAACTTTCATTCAAAATTTTAGGTGATCCCCAACACAGCTCTAAACAGACAGATGCTAGCACATCCTGCCTTGGAGAGGAACTACGAGCCTCTGTTAGTAGCCTAGAATGCCAAGTCACAGGCAGAAAAGCTTTCTCGCTTTCTGACAGCGACCACATCAACGTGGTTCTTGCTTCATGTCAGCAAACAGAATCAGAAGGTGACTGTAAGAAGACTTTCTCTTCCTTGAGAGACAATTTGTCCCCTTTATTGGTCACCAGGAACCCTGAACATGAAAGCCATACAATCCCAAGTGGACTTTTCTTCCTACAAGACAGGGTGAAGAAGCAGCGGGGGAGACTGATATGGGCATGGAGATGTGACAGCAAGCCCACATAAGTAACAGTAGAAAGTCAGACAGACTATAAAAAGGGTCTGGCAAGATGGAGAAGGAAACAAAAACCTTCCACTGTGTGCAGGAAGGAGAACCTCATTGAGGGCTGCCCAGGAGCAAGAAAGTAACTGCACACTCAAGGGAAGAGGGGTGCACAAACAACTGAAGAAGATGGATGTGGTGCCCCGTAAGGGACAGCAAGACGGAGCCTGCAGGGCAGAAGACAAAGAAGAATGTGCAGCAAGGTCAAAGAGCAGCATGGGCAGACCCAACCCACCCTAAGGACATCACTGCAGCACTGACTGGAAATCTGTATTTATGTTTTGAGCTTTTTTCCTGTGACAAAATTATTACAGCCAAAGGAGTTAAGGGTGGCAGGGAGAGAAGGGGGGGAAGAAAAAAAAGGTGAAAAATGAAAGAACGCCCATTGAGTCTTTGAGGCTTCTACTAGGCCTCCAGTTGGCTGTGAAATGGACTGAAATTAAAAAGTAAAATAAAATTGAAGATTAACGGGCACCAGATATAGGAATGCAATTCTTCATTAAGGTTAATTTGTTGAAAGAATAAAAATGAAATCTGCAATGTGGAAAACGCAGCTGTTTGCAGAGCTTTGCCTTTTTTTTTTTTTTTTTAACTGTAAAACAACTCTGGGACAAAAAGTACATATGTATAATGGTAGGATATTAAATATAAGTGAGATTTCCTGTGTCATTAATAAATGTTTGTCTCCAAACACTGTACGTTTTAACGGAGATACGTATAAGAGATGCTTTGATCCATTAAACCTCTATGAATTTACCTTTTCTTCCGAAGTCTGCCTCAATGTTTTCTTCCCCCAAAACCAAAGCGTCATTCCTGAACTACAGTCTCCCAACAGAAAGACAACCGTGTGAAAAACACGGCAGCTAATTGCAGAAATAAACACCACTGCTCAGGGCACCATGAGGTGAACGAAAGGAAAGAGATTCCACCAAGGGAATAACTGCGATGCCTACAATGCTAAGGCATAATTTGGCTCCAAAAATACCCAAGGCCATAAGGGTTGGTGATTCAAACATGAAGCATATCAAAACGGTACTGATAAGCTAAATTAACAGATAGCTTATCTGACGCATATACTAGCCATATGGTGCCACAACTTCTGTTGCCTGTTGCTGGCATAACAATAGGCTACTGCAGTCTTAGACTGGAAGCACGATTTGACAAACTGTCAACAGCAGTTTTATTTTTTTTGCAGAGCTCCGGGGCAATGGCACACTCATCTATTTGCATTTTTTTTTTTTTTTTAAACAGGTGAACAAAGAGTAAACCAGATGTCAACTTTAGAAATCGAGCTGTCTGCTTTGGGAGATTTAACAGCGGCAGGCATACTGCTACAGCTCAAATCTAGACAATGAGCTTTTCTAAAAACACTCTGGCCTAGGGGAGTGGCTATTTAAAACACTTGGCTTCTTTTATTTCAGCACTATGGAAGTGAATTCTGCTCTTAAGTGCCAGCTCAAATGAAGTCATTTTGTTTCACTGGGGCTTTCTTTGCATTTTGGAAATGTAGCACGCACTGTAGTAAGGGAGAAAGACAAGTATGAGAAAAAAAATCTGATTATTTTTCGGCTGGAAGACAGGAAACACGGGGAAAAGCAAAAGGAAAAAACAACTAACGATTGGATCGCATAAAAAAATATCTGTGAAACGAAAATTCAAGCGCGAGTTAAACGAAAGCTATCTTCCTCTCATTTAAAACTAAAAACAACTTGTGAAAGCTTTATAAAGAACTGGTATTTATGTGGTATTTACAACTCCTTCCATCTCCAGGAAGGCAAGGTGTCAATACTGACAGATAAAGAAGATTTGCAGTAGGGCTTTAATACGGTACAGAAACACCATTGGTTAATACCAGAAGAATCGTGACATTTTTCCTCTTGCTTCATTTAAGCAAATGAAATCTTTGTTACCTACACACTACATAAAAAAAAAAACACAACAAAAAAAGAATTGTGCTAACAATATAGCAACCCACTCAAAATAAAAAAGGCAACATGAAAATTGTCAATGGATATATCCAGACGGCATTCTGCTTTGCAAAGATGTTTTTAGTTGTGTTCTGCAGGACTGTGAAAGACGTAACGAGGAAAATAAAGATAGTTCTAATAACGTGTTCTGCTTTGATAGGCAGTTATGGGAACAGATTTCTTTTCCGAGTTAAGCCCAGCTAAGGACATAGCATTTTTAGATTATCTTTTCAAATTGTTCTTGAACATTCTGTTTAAAAAAAACAAAAAACAAAAAACAAAAAACCTCCTTTCATGTTAAGTTGAGATTGCACTTGAACTCTTTCCAAAAGCCAGAGCTGTACTGAATTATGATAATTAGAAAGCTGTGCACATAAAAGGCAGCACAGTTGATGCATTTAAAAAAGTTCATGCCAGAGAATATAAGTTCAATATGTTCTCACATAATTAACATTTCCCATCATTAGCAGCAGTTTTCAGTTTATGTATCTGTAAAAACAACAGCACTCGTCATTGTTTCAGATTCCCAGTCAATAGCGCTTTAATAGCTTCACACACAGTCCCAGGCCGGCCTCCCTTCCCCCAGTCTCACACTCTACCTTCTGACCCGCCAGCACTCGGCCTATCTGCGACTCACAGCTTCAGGGATGGCTGCTGAGCGAGGGCCGCTCAGAAAGGTGCAGCAGGAGGAACCAGCGCTTTGCTACGCAAGAGTCAGGAGACAAAGAAGGACAAGTTGGAGGTGCGCCTTCCGCGGGCCAGGCGCCAACCCAACGTGCTTGACGGAGCAGGACGTGGGGCTGCAGCCATGCCCCAACTGGGTGAGTGCCTAACCGCCCCTCGTGAGCCCTGTGGATTCTCCATGCGTTCTTGATGGACGTGCAGAAGCCCAGCTAACAAATAAGGGCTCGCGCACATGGCGGGCTGCTCACCGAGACATTCATGGACCTCCTCAGCAAGACGCCCCGCATTCACTGCTGGGAAGCAGACCCTGGCTCGTTACCTCCTTCCCATCCACTCTTCGTTCAGTGAGTATGAAAACGAATGCAGTTCTGGGGGAACTTTAATAACCAGAGATAGCATAAAAGTTGCCGAATGCGCACCGACACAGAGAGCCACAAGGGGCACACCAACAGCATGGCAATTCCCATGGCAGCACCGCCATTTCACACTGCAACCAGGCAGGCTTGGCATAGGACACGTCCTGCCTCAGCTCCGCGCGACGCAGCAGAGGCAGGTTTCATGTTGGTGCCTCAAAGGACTGCAGCCTGCAACTTCTCACTCTTAGGCATTGGAAATGAGCAACCATTAAAACACAACAGAGCATTATTCCAGGAAATATTATTCCATCCCTGTTCCATGTGCAAAAACCAAAAGGAGCTCTGTGCAAGAACAGAGAGCAAGATACGGACATAAAGTGGGAATTTATTGCCGAGATTTTTCTTCTAAAAACGTGTCTTTGGGTGGCTCAGAGTAGGCTGGCTTTACAATGAGTAGCACCATCCATCCATATATCACAGGATACAACGTAAATTATGCGGTGCTTGTATAAACTGCTGCACAGCCCCCACCAGCACTTACTCTCAGGGAGATCATTTACCTCCTAACAGCTCTAAAATTTTGATTTAACTTTTTTTCAATAGTAAATAATCATAGTTCAGGAATACAGAACAGCTGGGCACTACCGGCGAGGTGCCGCACGGGGACAAAGTGGTAATTAAATCTCAGCTCCCAGAAAGCAGCAGCTACTGTTTCTCTCGTGTTTTAAAGCAGCTCCTTCCGAAGAGAACTTCAAAATGACATGTAAGGGCCAATCTGCACCCCGACTGCAGCCAACTCAGTGCCTTCTGCATGAAGTCCCAGTGCTCGCAACAGGCAGCCCCAAGCAGCCAGCCTGCTCCTCGTGTGTGCACATGCTGTAAGAGCACAAATGGAACCAGCAACAAACTTACAACAGAATCGTGCCTGTAAGCTTCAGATAGATCAGAAGTGAGACAGCAAACAAGTCCCCTTACCAAAACCTGAGGAAAGCACGTAGATGGGATTTGATACTCTTTTTAATCAAAGATGCAGAACAGCAGCCGTGTCCTTCTTTAGGCATCAAATATCATGCTAACCGTGTACATAAAGCATACACTGTAAATATCTTCGTATTTGATCCCGTGAATGTTTATTCGTATGAGTCATCTCCGTCACTTTAACCTGAGGAAGGATTGGATCGAGCAAATCTTTGCTTTCTGAATAAGGCTGATCGCTCCAGAACGACGGGCAGTTTTTAAACCACCTCTGCTGAGATACAACAGGAACATCAACTTCAACAAGAAATAGTGGATGGGAAAACAGAGATGCACGCCTGTATTCTGAAGATAATCTCACAGACACACATTCAGAACCGTACGCTGTATCTTCATGTTTCGGAAACAATCTTCTCATAAAATCAGGTTACTTCTACTGAAGTTGTTCCAACACCGTAGCCATGCTAGTCATACATTAAAAACTACAGTTATGTCATAACACAATTACATATTTTTACCTTTCAGTTTTTATTAAACAAAACACGCCAGAATGTCTCTGTAGCTCCAGAAGCCCTTCTCACACTTGTGCCTGCACTATATCTTTAACGTTTGCTGACAGCGTTATCTACGCGGGTCACTTAAAAAGAAGGAGGAATCCTTTCTTCCTCTGCATGTGACTGAACTGAGCTTAACTTTTTCAGGCGTGGCCAAACAAAGCCTGAAAACCACTTGAGCAGTACCCAACAGCAGGGCACCATCCAGCACCCCCACCACCAAACGCCAGTTACAAGTTACCCCAGGCACATCACAACGCACTATCCTTTCTCAGCTGGAGACTCACGAGGGTCTGGCTCATAATTAAGTTTCTGCTGCTCTTTTTTTATTAAAGCAGCTTAAAAAAAAAACAAACTCCTTTAAGCAGAGGCTGTCTTTATTAAGACTCATATCAAATCAACGTTTTTTCCCCTGCTTTGCTGCTCACATACATTCCGCTCAGCACCGAATATAAAACCATAATTCCACTCGAAGGCTGTTGCCAGACTCTCCTGTGCGCAGAAGCAAATGAGATTTACTTCACCAAAGCAGTCCATGTAAAAATCAATGCTCAGAATACACCTAACTTGTGCTCAGCAGCAAAGTATTTCCCAAAAAGTATTTCTGGACTTTTAAGAAGAAAAACAAAAAGAAATCATTAGCAGCCAGAATTTCTGCTTGGTCAAATGATAGAAAGCTGCAGCAGACACATCACAGTTGCCCTATGGAGCTAACAGCATGTAGCGCCGTGTGAAAAGGCACCGTTTGGGCGCAGGGGCAGAAAGAAAATGTGGCCTGAAAGCTGACCTTTGGTCAAAATCACTTCCCAAAGTCGATTTTGAGAAGTTTTGAGCTTAGAACGGAATCCACGCACAAAACGCTCCATTTTGCGCTTTAGGAACATTCACTGTATTAATTCCTGCATTTCTGTTCCCAAATAAAGCGCGTGCCCACACGGATAACTACGCACACACACAAACACGCCACCCCCCTCCCACCCCCAGCAAGTAATTTAATCTACAGGTTTGTGTCATTCTTGATAGCCCCGTCTTGCCGCGGTACAACCCAATCTCCCTGTAACGGTATTCCCCAACTATTTATAGAGACAGAACGCACCGCGCATCACACACACACGTTCCCACTCCAGGATCGTACATTAATTTCAATTAAGCCCTTAACGTAACCGTAACCACGCTCGTTTCCGCACCCAGCTGCAGGTACCGCCCGGCCGAGCGTTCCCTACGAGCTGCCATCCCGCAGCGCTTCGTTCTGCAAACGCTCAGCGCGCCACGACAACGCCGGGAGCATCGAGCGGCGCTCGGCCGCCCGCCTCCCAACGTCCCGCTATCCGCTCGCCCAGCTCCGTCAGACCGCTAACCAGCCAACTTTATCGGCGCCGAGAGAAAGCAAACAAGCTCCCGCTCGGCGGCACTACGGCCGCGTCGGCACGCGGCCGCCCCAGGGCTCGGCCGCGTGGCTTCCCGTCGGGAACGGCAGCGACCCGCGCCTTCGGCCTCGCCCCGGGCGGCAGCGCCGGAGCCCCGGGAGCGCGGGAGGCTCCGGGGCCGCTCCTCGCTTCCGCTATCGGAGGCGGCCGCCGGTTTCTCACAAGTTCGCAGCGTTCCCGAGGAACGCGGCCGGCCGCCGTTTCATTGTTTCCGAAGTAGTTCGACCCCGTACCGGCGCAGCCCGACCGCGCTCCGGACGGAGAAAGCGCGGCCGGGGAGCGCCGGGCCGAGGCGGGAGCGCGACTCGGTAACGGCGGGGAACTCCGCCGAGCCCTCTCCGGCCCGACCCTCCCCGCCGCCCTCGTTCGGCCGCCGAGGGGCCGTTCCGTCCCGTCTCCGCCACAGAAGCCGCGCCGTCCAACTTTTCCCTCCCCCTTGGAAGCGCACTTCCTTTGAACGCGCTCCGTCTGCGAACAAAGGCGGCCCGGCCCGGCCCCTCCGCAGCGCCCGGCACAGCCGCCCCGCGGGTCGCGCAGCGCGCCGCTCCTACCGGGAGCAACTTTTCCGGGCACGGCCTCCTCGGCGCTGCCGCGACCGCGACTTTGTCTTTTTTGGATACAACGTTTCTGCTGACTCCCGAAAATTTTCCACTCGAACGTGCGACGAAGCGGCGGCGGCTGCGGAGAAGGAGACGCGGCGGCGAGAGCGGCATCGCTGCCTCCATCCCCGAGGGGCTGCGCGCGGCCGGGGGCTGCGGAGCGCGAGCCGCCAACTTCCCGCGGATAAATAGGTGCAAAGCGGCACGGAGCGGTGCGAAGCGGCGGTGTGCGTGTGTGTGTGTGCGTGTGTGCGTGCGCCGCAGGCGCGCGGTGACTCAGGCGCTAAGTGCGGGCGGCAGCCGCCTGTTGCAGCTCCGGCCGCGGCCCCGCGGCGGCACGAACTCGGCGGGACGCAACTTCTGCCCCCGCGCGCGGCGGCCCCCGCCCGCCTCCCTTCCTCCCTTCTTCCCTCCCTCCCTCGCGCCCGCCCGGCACCTGCGGGGCGCCGGCCCCCCGCACCGCGCCGCCCCGGCCCCGCTTACCTCCGCGCACCGCCGGCGAACTTCGCCCGCCGCCCCCCGGGCCGCCCCGGCCGTCCGCGGCCCCGCGCCTGTTTTTTGATCCGCCGCTCGGCTATTTATACCGCGGCGGTAGGTGGCCGCGGGCCGGCGGACGGAGCCCTCGGAGGCTGAGTTGCTGCCCGGCCGGCGGCGGGGCGGGCCGGGCTCCCGGCCGGGCTGCGCGGCGCCAGCGATGCGAAGAATGCGCGGAATGAGGGGAGGAATGAAATGAACGCGGGAGCGGGGCGGCCGCGGGGCGGAGCGCGGCCCGCCGCCCCCTGCGGCCGCGGGCGGGAGGGAGGCGGGCGGGGCGGCGGGCGGGGCCTCCGCGAGAGCTGACCTCATAGGGGAGCCCGCGGGAGGGGCGGGCGGTGCTGCGCGCCGCTGCGCGCCGGGGGCCCCTGCTGGGGTGCGCAACAGGTCCTGCAACTGCGCGTACCGCGGCGTGCTGCGCCGTTGGAGCGACGGGTCCCGCGACGCCGTGCGATGGAGGGAGGTCCTGCAGTGGGGCGCGCCGTGCCACGGCGGTCCTGCAGTGCTGTACATTGGAGGTCCTACGAGAGGTCCGGCAGTGGGGGCCCTAAAAAGGCGTGTGCAACGTTGCGCAATAGAGTCTTCAAAAGGGGTTTGTGATGCTGTGCAACAGTGGCCCTGCAAAGGGGTCCACGGTGCTATGCAACTCTGTGCAGTTTTGTAATGGACTTGCAATGGGATTGGCAAGGGAGTGCACAATGGGGCCTGGAATGGGATTGCAGCGGCGGTCTCAAACATTTTGCAACGAATTTGCAGCGGGGTATTGCAATAAGGGTCTGCAATGCCCGCAGGAGCTGACCATGCTTTGGGCCCTAGTAGGAGCACAACTTCCACCAGCCCACCCCAGGTAAGGCACAAAGTGCTGCTGCTCAGCCAGGCCCTTGCCAGGCCCTGAAGCTTTAACCTATGCCCCAGGGTTTCCTGTATCTCCGGGGCCTGGCTGAGCTCTGCTGCTCAAAGTAGCAGGGCAGGAAGGCTTCGTGCACATCCCAGCCTCTATCTCTCCAGACAGAGTGGCCACCGGTCACAACCCCTCCCCCAGCCTGGTCTCGGTGCCAGGTGCTATGCTGAACCTTCTGCACTACTCCAGCTGTGAGCCTAACTGCCATGAGGCTGTCAATACACTTCCCACATCAGCACCAGCCATGCCCCAGAAATGCTCCTGAGCATTATTACAAGGCACGTCCCCTCCTGATAACAATCTGATAACCTTATGGAAATAATCACTGTGCTGGCACAGCTGTCGTGCCTGGGAAAACTTGTATTTGCATAAGCAAAAGGGATAACTGGACACCTCCGTGCCTGTTTGTCAAATAAATTGCCTATTTTGATGTGCAAACATACATTTCTATCATTTCTATCCACGTTGGAAAGTTTGCCCAGCAGGACAACCACTCGTAGAGATGGCAGGAAAACCACACGACAGCCACAGCAGCACCATGTGCGGGTGCCATTGGGCAGCAATAACACACTCACACCACAGGTGGCCTCACAGCGTGCCCTGGCAGGGGCTGGCAGAGCTCACAGCACATACTCTGCCTGCTACTTGTGTATGATATCATAAAAAGATGCCCACTGTGTCTGCAAACAGCACAGACGTGCCTGCTCTGTGCCCCACCAGCAGCAGTCCCAGAGGGCAGCCATGCTGGTAGCAATCACCACGTTAGCCCATGACTGATCCAAGACAGACTCTTGAAAATGGGCCACTCGTATTGCAGCTCACTTATAAGCTGCAATTCATGTTTTTACTTTTGTATACCAGGAACTGGTATTATGGGCTGTGCAGGAGGTTGCAGAGTTCCCACTGATCCCACTAATGCTACCCTATGGAAATCTCCTTAAACCCAGCCCTATAGAAATGGTGCACAGCAAGGAATAATATCAAGCAAAGCCGAAGTTTGAGCAGGTGTTGGTCAAAGAACTGGGAGAACGGAAGAAAGAACATGGTTAGGCTGTTTTTTTCCCCCTGCCATTCCATGGTGGCTGAAAAATTTCTTTTGAAAAGCCAACTATGAGGAACCCCCTCATGTACACATAGAAATGGTTTTTGCTCTTTCCCTCCTTCTTTCCAAACAGCTCTAACGCTATTGTCTAGTAAGTGTCTAAGTGCCTCCATAACTTGTAGTTCAATCACCGTGCAGAAGTCCGTAGGAAAGCCACAGTCTTCTGAGAGTACCCAAATCATACCAACTCTGTTCCAAAGCCGGAGCAGACAAACAAGACAAAACGTTGCTCCTCCTGAAAAACCACAGATTTCTTAATGCATGTCAGCAGACTCAAACTAGAGATAAAACTCAGTCCACTACGTTTACTGCGTGCACAGAAATGTGGAAACGCTTTACGCGAACAGGATATTTTTTCCAAGAGGCCTATAGCCAAAGTGCCAGGAGTACTGCCTCCAACTCCTATGCCTGTGCAGAACCCACCACCTACCACAGCTCTGTGCACAGCAGGGGAGAACGGCAGCTTTGGGAGATAATGGACAAATAGGGTTTGAAAACATCTTACCTTTAGCAGCTCCTGCAACGGATGAACATTTGTTTGATTATGCCCTCCTAGTGGAAAATAAAAACAGTTTGTTTCTTCACCCATGGTTGTGGATAAACATGAACAGAACTTAGCCCAGTTGTAGCTGTTTGTCCGTATCTGCAGACCAGCAGCTCTGTAGCTCTTTTGCCATTCAGACCTCTTTCAAGAGGAATAATTACGTTTGCCTGCTGCCTGCACATTTTGTTGTTAGCTGTGAGCAGCTGGGACAGCTCACAAAACTCTGATTAGTTCTGACTCAAACTCTGTACACAGGTGTTCTCATAGGCAGCGAGGTGCTCAGGGAAGACTGAAGGTCACCCATTCACACAGTGTAAAAGTTCATCTGCAATCCACAGCTCCCGCGTGAAGTCCTTGCCCTGACAGGTAACTGTACCATTAAACTGCAAAACCTGAGGCCAAGAAGGACAGCAAACCGATGTGAGGACTAAATCATGGCACGGACTGAGTGTAAACTTGGAGACCTCCAGAAATAAACAACAGCTTCTGAAAACTGAGGCAGGGAAACTGACAAGTATCGATCTTTCTTGCAAGAGGCTCATGTATCCTGTGGGCTGTCATTTCACATCGTATCATACCATACCAAAACAACAGTGGCTTTGAAACATACATACCTGGAATCCCAGTGCATTTCCAGCAGCAGAAAGTCACGTACTGCAGAGACAGAGATCTGCGTGCTCTGACAGAAGATGAGTGAGGAGGGACGGGTCGGAGTCCTGCAGCCTCTGCCTTCGTGCCAGCAAGGGCTCCTTCAGAGGCTCTGTGGATGAAAGAAAAAGGGATAGTGGAGGCACATTCACGTGCAGAGAGCTCGCTCTGATGAAGCTGCCTGCCTCTGTGTGTTGATGAATGGCTTCTTCAGGCACACAGGTGCGCTGAGAATTACAAAAGCTGAAGAAAACAAAGGGTTGTAGGGACATGCCTGGACAGGGACATTTCCTGGGGACAAATGCTTATCTTGGCTAGCAAAGGGAATTACAAGTGTGGAATACAGGAATGTAGATTAAGACAGAGAAAGAATGAGCTTCAAGAGGACATCAATACAAAGGCTTCAAGGAACGAGTGTGGGGAAAGAGAAGAAGCATGGAAAATAGAAGGGAGAGGGGGAGAAATATTTGCACCTATCAAAGGAAGGCAGGAAGAATAAAAAGAAAGTGAAAATAAAAGGGATATTAATGGAGAAACCTGACAAAGGAAAGGAGTAAACAGGAAGGGCCTGGGAGGGGAGTAGTGGGAGTCTGTAGCGTAGGAGAAAAAAGTAGGAAACAGCAGCAGTAGGAGGAGATGGCAGCAAGGAAATGGGAGCGGTTTACAAACGGAAGGAGTAAGGTAAGGAATGGTAGAAAATGTATGAATAGACAATAAAGGTCTGCAGTACCACCGAGGTTTGGATTTGTCAGTAAGATGTTTGAGTGCAAGTCCTGCTAAGAGCTGGGAGGAAACAAGTGTGAATATATTTAAAGATGAGATGGATGCTAGATTGCACGTACCTTGCACGTGGGAACACTGCTATCTTCACTGAGACCAGTGATAGCAGGGGCAGCAGAGAACAACAGCAGAGCTTCCCTTCAGTCTTTGGCATTAGTTGTGCCAAGTACAGGGCACATAACTTACAAGTCCCATCCCAGCCACTCTGACAGATGATGCTTTTAAGTCTCCAAGAGATGAAATGGTACCCAGCGAACAGAATGGTTCACCTATTCCTCGAGTAGTTTGTTGGCAGGTGAAAACGAGATGAACTTCACAAAAATGAGATCCAGAGGCCATTTTGGACTTGTAACGAATGTCCAAATTTGACAGTGCTTGGATACAGTATTTTGGCTACAAGCGCTGAAATAATTATAGAACTTTGTACTTGGATTGCAGTTCAGGTTAGGAAAACTGCTAAGCTCAGGAAATACTTAAAAGCAGCACATAGATTTGGGTTAATCTATAGCACGTAAGGAATTAAATACCCAAATCACTGTGTTGTTGAACATGCCAAGAAAAATACTATGGGGAAGCTGTAATGTAATGGAACAGAGCTCTCCATATTATAAATCTAGCTGCTGGGCTTTGTATAGCACCAGACAGTGTAAAGAATGAAAACAAATAACAGTTTAATAATGAATTACAATAATTGTGTCAAGAGGAAGCCAGGACACGGACCATAGCCTCAGAGCCCAACTGAGTTAAAATAGTACAGAGAGTGGAAATATATAATTTCAGACCATTCTGGTTGCTTATTTCTAAAGCTAAACTGAGAGCTTTTTAAAATTACACGACCAGGGTCCAGGACTGTGTATTTCTCCTGTTGATGAAATCACTACCATCAAAATGGTGTGGCTCTTGTCCTGCTTTAGAGCAAACAATGTAAGCACAGCAGCCTATTCCTTCTACTGATAGCAATAATTCTTTGCACCGCTGATTGAAACAAATTACCATGAAAACCACTTGGGTGGCTGGGCTTTTAAAAAATATTTTGTACTACAAATTTTGTAGTGCTACAGTCATTTCCAGATGAAGGAAAAAAAAATCCTATTCAGATTCCCACAGAATCTCGTTTCTGTTATTTATCAAAATTACTTCTCAGCCTGCTTAATCTGTAGATGGCCTATTTGATTCCCTAGACTTCTGGTAGTATTTGGATGCTTAAAGATAGGTATAGGTGTTTTTAGTCCTCCGTAGTACCTAAGTGTCTAATTCTCCTTGATTTCAATATTTTTAGTTGTGTAAATGTTCTGGGAAATCTCAATACCTATCTAGACAACTCAAACAATACTTGTAATAGCAGCAACAGCAACAACAATATAATAATAATAAAGGCACCTTAACATCCATCTACATACTTTTAGAGGTTTCCTTCAGATGATTCTCAAAATCTACACATAAAAGCACCTACTGCCCTGAGATCTGTCTCACAAGGCCATTCACAAGCACTCATCTGACCCAAATGACTCCACACATGATTTCTTCAGAGGGGCAGGAGCGGGATTTCCTTTTCTCCAAAATGAAGTATTTCTAAGCAGGACTTCTCCAGTCAATGAGGACACACCAGCACAGTTCCTGGTGGTGTTCTGTCCCAGCACACCCCACAGCAGCCCTCCTGCCTCTCGCAGTGCATGCCTTTGACCCCTGTGATGTGGCTGCTTCCAAGTTAGTCCATGGCCACCTTGCCATCACCACAAAGTGTCCCACAGCTCCAGCTCCCATAGCCACAGCCTGGGCATTTTTTGTACAGGAAGAAGCATGTTGTGTGATGGTAATGATAGTAACCAACCTGACAGCCAAATTTCAAAGAGCAGCAGCAAAGACAGCAGTCATTAATAGCACCCTAAAACAAGAACTGGAAGAAATTTCACTACGTAAAAGCCCAGGTGGCTTCAACAGCTCTTTCTGCAATAAGACAAATTCCACTTCCACAATCAACTTTGCTGAGACTGCAAAAGGCATGTAGTGCATCAGTGCAGCACCTGGAGCCATCTATTTATAACCAAGTCTGGGTGTGAGCGGGTGCTCAGGTGACAGAGAGCCGCTGGCAAAGGTGAGCGGTGCTTCCCATCAACCCCTCAGCCCCAGGGAAGGAGTGCAAAGGCTGCTTGTCTGTCACACCAGGGCAGCATGCCTCAGCTCGTGTGATCCTGGGAAAGTCACGTGCTAAGGGCACGTTTTGGGAAAAGCTACCAAAACCAGTGAACCAAGACTCACAGCGTCTGAGGTGAAAAAAAAACTGCCAGACAGAGAATTTAATGCTCCTTATCCATACAGAATCCAAAGTATCATTGGAAGTCCTGACAGATATAAAACCAAATCTGAACTGAAATGAGAGGGCTACGCAGTATACGACTGAGGAAAGAAGGCCAGGTGGCACACCGAAGGCCCAGTTAAAACACAGTTACCTTTGTTTTAACTTAGTTGTCTGTTTCTCCATAATGCAGGTAGAATCACACACGGTAAACAAAACTGGGAGAAAACTAGAGTGGGGAAGTCTGAGCTCAAGAGAGGCACTAAAGGTGGTGCTGCCAAAAGTCACACTCTCTTCTATGTCATCTACCTGCAAAAGGTACCCATTGCCTCATTGTTTTGCACATGCACTCACCAGTGCGTATTCTTCTGGTATAACACAGAACCTTGTTCCAGGCACCTGCAAAGTTCAGGCACTATTCAGGACAGAAGTGGAAAGCTGAGAGAGCTCTGTACTGTTCCAGACAGGATGAAAACCTGGCAGGATTCGGCCTTCCTACTTCTGGCAGGGAAAGGGAGCTTTGAGAGGGGAGGTAGAGGAAAGGGACTCCTGAAGAATATATTGGTCTTTCCTGTTAAACTCGACTATTTGGGTGTTCAAATGAGTATAACAGGAAATCTAAAGAGAGGCAATGCATTCCTTGTTGCAACTGATGCTTGAAGGCCAGGCCTACGTGGCTTTTCGGTAGGAATTTTATGAAGAGTAATTTGTAGTTGGTTAGGTAATGAAAGAAGTAAAAATTACCTAAAACTGCTGGGAAATCATAAATGGTGTATGGGTACATAGTTAGATGAGAGCTACTGAACTACTGAGTTTCTGGAATTGTCATTACCCAATTTGTAGCAGTAAATATCACCATGTAAATCCCAACCTTTCTTCATCCTTCCCAGGGGGAACCACAAATGCTTCTTATCTGGCCCATGTTTAGGAAGACAGTCTTAGAAAACAGAAGAAGGAAAAGTCATCTGACAGTGTAGGAGCCACAGAGGCTAGCTGGTGTTCTAGTCTGATCAGAATTGCAACCCCATGGGTAATTTCAGTATAGGACAATATTTCCTCTTGCTGCTTTTTTCTGCCATGTTTTGGTAATGACAAACAGTAATTGAGCTCACAGTGTTAGCTCCTTGATATTAAAACAACTCTTTAAAGTTTAGCACTGTTAATATTCAGAATTTTGCAGCTCTGCAAAGCCCAGCGGATGGCCTGGCTGCTGTGAATCTTAGTTCAGATTGCAAGTGCTCTTTTCATTCTGGCTTTTCTGCTTCTACGCTCATAACACGTTATGACCCACAGACAGCCAGTCAGCAAGCATTACTTCCAGTGCTGGACGTGGTCTCTGGAAATGGGGGACCACCTCAAACACGTATCCCTCAGGATTAGAAACACCTCCCATAGGTGAGGGAAGAAAATGCACTAGCAAAAGGAACACAGTGATGATCACAAGACAGCCCAGTAAGCACTCTACCTGTGGCTGTGTGCCACACAATGCAGGGGCAAAGCTTTCTGCCCATGCTAGGCATCACTGCCAAACAGAGCTCCTATACAGCTCTTCAGATGGTCACTAAGTAGCTGGGGATAAATGCATCAAACAGTGAGATGCTGTAATGGGCAAACGCTTATACACAGAGAATCTTAACCTCATTTCACACGTGACTTCATCTTAGGTGACTTCACAAATGCAATTACTCTGCCACCTGCACAGCTCTGTATGTTTTATGTGCTCCTTTTACCCTCTAAAGCCTGAAAAATTAGTTAATTTATTATTTTTCATGATCAGTCCCAGATGGATGACGTCTGTCAGCATTTACTGATTTACATAACATTTATCATGTTCAAAGCTCTTTATAAACACTAAGCAGTTGATCTTCACACCACCCCTGTGCCCCAAGCATTAGTACTTCCTTTTTACTGCCTGGAAATTGTTACAAAAAGTCAAAGCAATCCTCACAGTAGCTAAGGTAACACCAGAACTCAGTACCTTCTCCCGCACATCACACTTTCCTAATGCAAAGACATCTACCACAACACCCTGCAACACGTACAGTTTGAGTCTGGTCCCCAGCTGGCCCACAAGTCAACTTCCAAAACACTCCAAAAACAACTTCTGTACGCTTGTATCCCCCAGTGCCCATCAATACAATTAATGGCTTAAAAAAAAAAAAAAAATCATCTCTTTAATTTATTCATTTAACATGAGGTATTCTATATTCCTTGTGAATGCAGAACTGAGCTTCACTTAAAATCAGGCCACAGCTGACCTTTGATTAATTTTTACTGTAAGCAATTAAATGGCTTATAAACTAGAGGTATTTCAGAACCAGCATCAATAACCATTGGAAAGAACTGAAATTCAGACTGGCTGCATTCTTAGCTGCAGTGAAGTATTCAGCAATGTCAAATTCCTTCCAAGAGCATACAAAGGGAAGTAGTTGATTTGTTAACAATAATGACCTCACTATGGGCAATGGAGGGTTTGAATCACTTCTAGCTGCCAAAGGCAAGTAAGTAAGAAGAACTAGGTGGCAGTTAGACAAAATTAGAAGCCTGTAACCCCTTTCTTGGGCAGTGTTTTTTCATTCAATCTTGTCTATATTAGAAAAGAGCTGTGGTACATAGCTAAACTCTACTGGTACACTACCACCTTCCAGCTCCTCAGCACACAAAAACTCTGTGAGCTTTCCTCTCATTTGGGTCGTAACACTGATGCAAAAAATTACTTGAACAAGACCACAAGAACTTATCTTTACCTTTCTCCTTTTTAAAAACACTTCTCCCATGGTGGTTAACTAGCCTTAGTCCTAACACTCCCCAGAATAAATCCCCGCAACATTTGGTGCAGCAATTTGTAACTTACAGGTTTACCTTCACGCTCAGTGCAAGGGACAACACGTAGGAAAAGGCAGGTACATGAGAATAAGATACAGCATTGGTAAATTAGAGGAACTGGAACAAGCTAAAAGTGAAATCTTTAGGAAAGCAATTAGAGATCTGCCACATTAACATGAAGACACCTTGTTTGGCTTAGCAGGAGGTATTCCCCTCTTGCAATTCAGACCCTGGTTGCCTCTGCTGTGGGTATGTCTGCTGATGCTATTCAAAATTGCAGCAGGCCTCCTTGCTTTACAGCAAATACAGAAAGGAGGCATTGCTGCTAACTGCCTTTCCCCGGTAGCCAAGTATATAAGCTTTAGTGCCTCCAATCAAGGCTGAAGAAATCCGTCCTTCTCTGAAATAAATGCGTTCCTCCCAGCCCCATGGAAAAAGCAGTAGCTAGCAGAAGTGGGTTCTCCTTCCTTGCAGAAGAAAACAGCGAGTCAGTTCCAGCTTTTCTGAGCAAACCATTGGTGGATACAGCTGCCAGAACTGGGAACTGAAATGGCACGCAGCCTGCCCTTCCCGCGGGACCAGGAGGAGCATGATCACCAGTACAACTTCTCAAACAGAGGAGGGAGATTCATCAATTTTGTGGTTGCAGTGTGTCCCAGGCAAAATTTCATTATCGGTTTCATCTGGATTATAATTAAGCATTAAGGCTTCTCTACCTTACACTTCCTGGTTATTTTCACTCTGTTTTGCAATAAGAGAAAGCAAGGTTGAAAATGGGCTGGAGGGAACTGGAAATACCCAAAGCCAGTAGGTAGGACTACCTGCTCAGGAGAGAAACAGACTTGTATATTTCACATCACTAGGCTAGGCACGTTCCTTCTGACCGTGCATTATAGCAAAACGACAGGGAATATAAGCTCGTGTGGCATCAAGTTTTTTCATTACCATACAAATATTAACACCCTATGTGTGTAAGGCACTGTCTGTACCTTTTGGGTCTGCATTCTCCAGGCAACTGTTGACTAACTTGCAGGTGTCTCAGGAATTCATGCCAGTGGAAGAGAACATACACAAAATGTTAATTTAAGGCATGGGTTTGTTCAGTTACCCATGTTTGAAGGGAGCGAGAGAACATGAATTAGGCATCTAGGCTGCAGTAGTGAGAAGGGTGTTTTACTCTTGCCTATGTAGCTTTTGATCTCCAAAACCATAAAAGAAGCCATTGTAACCTGGCAAAGGAACGACTGGATGGCAAGCGTTGTGCCTCAACGATACCACCATTAACAACTGATATCTGAAGTTATTGGTGAGGAGAGTTAAACTATTAACGGCTAATTTACGTCTCTTTCTGCACTGCGTGACTCAACCCAGTTTTGCAATCTGTTACAGGTTAACCAGCCAGGGTTAGGCAGGGCGGGGCCTGCAGCGCATTGCAAAACTGGTTTATTCAACTTGCCGAGTGAGGAAACATCCTTAAAAATACCTATTCCGAAAGAAGGCTAGATGCCTTCCTATCAATTTTTTTTTTTGGCACATCACGTAACAAAACAGATTTTTAAGCCCCTCAACTTTTGTCACTGCACTGAGGCACCGTGTGCAGGTGACACACACCCAGTACTGTGCCACAGCTGAGCAGCGTGCCATCAATTTAGCCCGGGGCTACGCTCAGAGGCACACCCTCACCTGCAGCCTCTCTCCTCAGCAAGTTTGTGCCAAGTGCTGCTGGCTGGTTAATAGATCACAGATCAGAGCAACCAGGTGCTTCCAGCATATGGGCTGATGGAGGAAGGGAGGCCTCAAGGTTGCTCTGTGAATGTGTGAGATGCAGGCCTGGAGGTCAACGGGTGATTTCAAATAAGGGAAGAAGCAGAAAATGTCTGTACTGGGTTCATTAAAAGAGAAAGGGAATGCAATCTGCTCTCTCCAGCAGAGTTTTGTTCCTTCTGAGAGAGTAGGATAAAATGCAGATGATGAGGTGGGCCTTATACAGCTTCACCTGGACTGTCCCACATGAGGCAGTAACATAGGTATATTTGAAAGCCCTCCTTAAAGGTTAAGCTGAGGATGATGGAGTACAGAAAGCATTGGAACAAACTATTAAATGCTATTAAAAGCCTATTGTATATGTGCTAAAATGTGACTGATGGTTTCAGAATCTCTTGCTCTCTCTTGTCATCAATGCACAATTCTTTTTGATTGCTTTCAGACAATTCAGATTTTGGCACTGTGAAAAAATATGAGAGAGGGAGGGAATATACTATCTACTTTTCTTTATGCAGTCTTTATCATGTCATTGTCCTTGGGAATTTTCCCAGATCTACAGTGACAGAAAGATCATCAGAAACTGAGAGCCGCACTTCAACTTCATATTGTTCTGGCAATACAAAAAGGTCTTTAAGTTAAACCTAATTTGAATCCCACTTTAGCAATCCTTTATGTTGTCACAGCAGTGTAAATTTGTCCTTACATACACGTAATGCAGCCACATTCTGAATCTCTGCACTGTTACGTGGCATTGGTGGAATGGTGAGACACCAAAGCAGACTAAAGGGAGACAGAGAAGCTTCCTGCATAGGAAGGTTTTGAGAAGTTGGGACCAGCATATGCCAGGGTGGTCTGGGAGGATTTGATTCTGCCCCAGTGCAGGGTTAGACTGAGAGATCTTATGAAATCCTTCGTACTTCTGCAGTTAAAAGGGGCTATGTTTCCTAAAGAGACACTTTATTTGTGTCAGTTCATGTAGTCCGGTATTACCCTCAGAGCATTGTTCTATACTTTTGCAAAGGTTATCAGTTTACCTACTGTTGTAGTGAAAATTTAATTCTGCATTCCTGAAATTGGCCCGTTTTCCAACAACAAATGGAAGGAAAGCAAACAGAAGTAAATTATCTGTGATACCTTTTAAGTTTGCATCTTTTGCATTTGCTACAGCATGAAAATATATTCCCGCTTTGCTCTCCTAAGCTGAGTTGTGAACTACGATTCACCTTTCATCTTTAGATTCTCCCAAACTGTTTCATGTCCTGGTTCCTTAGAAGGAAAGCTGTTTTGTTTGTTTGTTTGTTTTTGTTTTCCCCTCAAAGACATAGATTTTAAAAGGAAGCTGCTGCCTTTGTTTCTGAGCAGAGTAGATCGTATTTTTTTTACAGCAACAACTGTTGGGAAGGGACCTTCACGACTCCTCTGCTGAATCTCCAATTTAACAGCTACAGCATCTAAAACCAAAAGCAAAGTTCACGTCAAGTGTTCATCCACAGCCCTCCCGTCCCTTTTCCATGAAAGTGGACTGTTTCAAACCTGAGCTTTTTAAATGTCATGATGTTGCCCTAGAGAAGAGGCATTGGAACACTTGCACTGGTGGTACTCAAACAAGCTGCTCTCCCCTGCAAGCTCGGTTACCTCTACAGGCCACTGTAGCCCCACTCCCAGTTTTCATTGATGAAAAAAAAAGACTTTTCATTTTGTGTGTGCATTAATGTCAGCTTTTTGCAGTGTCACATCTGTGACAGAGACAACAGCCCTGAAGGAGCTGGACTAGAGCTAGCATTTCCCTTTGGTAGAAGTCAGTGAAGCAGCCGTCGGTCAGAGCTGCGGTCTGGGTGAGTAGTATAATGAGGGCTGTAGTCCATAATTTTGCACTGTGTATTTCCTCCCTATGGAGCTGCATGGCTGGTTTATTGAAATCACACACAAAGAGGTCTTAGTACACTTCTTAGCAGATTCTATCAGGAAAAAACTCAGCCTAGTTGTGAAATATGCTAGTGGAACCTGCCGAAACCCAGGCTGTACTCCAAGCTTCTGTGACCATTTGGAGGACTGACTTGAAAAAGTCTTTTAACCCTTTTGTGTTTCAATTTATCTCACCTGTAAAAGTGAGAGGCACACCCTCCATGGTAATGCTTTGTGCTGGTGTGTGCTGAGCACATTCTGGGAGCAAGGCTGGGAAGGCCTGTCCTGCTGCTGACCTCCAACACCTGCTCCTGAAGAGCTTCAGCTCATGTGGCAGCCAACACAGGACATTTCCCAGCACTCTATTCACTAAACAAACATGTATTTTTATTATGATGTTGTTATTGCAGTTTTTTTTGACAGAAACTCCCTAAAACTTGATGTAAAAAGTAATGAAAGCATTTAATGTTACAAAAAATGTTGATACTAAGCATCAAGTTGGCATGACTAACATCGTAACATCACACACAGCAAATCTACTAACGCTCCTGTCCATCACCAAGAGGTCTAGGGCACTCCTTGGGTCCCTACATCCTTTCTCCACATGCCTTCCTCAGCAGGGCCTTTTGCTGCTGCTGAAACTACTTCACGGGCCTTAAACATGGCTCTGGGCTGTGCTGCTCAACCCCAATGCAGAAGTTGCATTTGGTGCAGCAAAGGACTCTTTACTTCCTGCCACTACTTCATGCTCTGGACCATAAGAAAACGCAGCTGTGCCCACCTTCTGTCCTTGTAATGGCTGCATCTCTTTGTTTGACACGAGCCATTCTGTAAGCTGAACTCATTTTTAAAATGCTCCTCTGCAGGCTGGTCAGTAGAGTTTCTCCATGCAGTTTCTCCCTACCTTGGGTTGATCTTTATAATACATTAATCATTTTTCAAAAGTTAGCATTTTTGTGGGGGAAATGCAGATTTGCATTTGAGATACTTCTAAATGAATATTTAAGAAAAATATAAATGTTAGCAAAGTTTAGTTTATCTTAGTTTTTATGACTCCACTGAATGTCAGAACAGCTGTATTGACTGCATAAAATATATTTTCTAGAGTTAGAAATATATAGCCATCTGTTCAGCTCATAACATGTGTTAATAGGTATCTCAAATTTCAATTCAAGAAATAACAATCTTAATAAATAACGTAACAGCAGGGAACCTGGGTTAACTAACAGAGACCTGGCCATAATGGTGCTACATCTGTGTAAGTTACTCATTACAGAAATATTCAGGTACAAAGTTATTGGTTTAAGTGGGACCTTTAGCTAAGAAGTATTCAGGAAATGCAGTTTTCTATGACAAAGACATTCCCAAAGATTCCCACCTGACTCTGACAACTGGAGATATTTTACAGAAATGAGAGACCTTTACTAACCATGTGCACATTCAAGCCTCATATATTTGCCCTATGGACTTGGTGTGCCAGAGATGATCCTTGCAGATAACTTCAGACCAACCTGGATTTGAAGTTCAAGCCACTAACCAGTGAGAAGGAAAACCAGAAGGAAAACCAAAGTGCCTGAGTTAAGATCACCATTAAATTACTCTGCAGTTGTACAGCCCTTGTAGGACAATATCCTATTTAAGTGGTCTCACTGCAGGTAATGGTCAGCTCTGAATTTAATCTGAAAGGTGAGCTACTACTGGACAATAGTGCCCTATTATGTTTATGCATGAAGTAAAACAAATTAAAAAAAATTTTTTTTACATTTCCATTTCCTTTCTGCTCCAAAAGTTTCTTCTATTTATTTATTTATTTATTTTTCCTGCACAGTAATTAAGAGTGTAAAGGCCTGTAACTCCAGGTCTTTGGTTGCCAAGATGAAAATGTCACTCTCAAGCAGATGGTACTGATGATGCAGAAGGTTACAGACTTGGAAATTTATTTAAGCAATCCAAAACAAAATCAAGAGATTGACTGAAATATTACCTTTGATTATTCAAAAGAGAGATGAAGAAACAAGATCAAAAAAAAAAAAAAAAAAAGGAGAAAAATAAAAAGGAAGACCTGTTTTTCCTTTGATTATCTATAGAAAATGCATTCACAAGAACTAGAGGGAAATGTAATCTGCTAAAAGAAATTATGGTCAGATGGTTGGAACTGTACAGATGAGAATCTTATCTGAGTGTGGGAAACCACCGAAGACATAGCATTGCCATAATTAATAGTCCTTGTGTCATTTTCCAATGCAGGGACACATTCCACTCCACCACCAACTAACTGGATGCTGGAAGGAGCTAAGTCAGCCCCAGCTGAACCCCTGGTTTGATTCTGAAATTTAAGACTAGGAAGCACAGACACCACTTGACAACTTTTTTCCCCATCTCCAGCTATCTTCCAGTTACAGGGACAGATGTTACACTAGAGAAACTATAAGACAAGTTTACATCTCTCTCTTTATATGTATGTATAGGATGCTATATAAACAATGGAGAATTTAAAAGAATATGACTTTCTGATTTCATCAAGTACCTTCACAGGTACTAATTAGTGGGTAATGGAGAATCATCCAATTTATGAACGAGCCGTCAATTGCTATGCCAAGCAACTGGCATCAGAAACTGTAGTCATAAATGTTTTGGGTAAGAGCACACTTCATAGGACCCTTTCACAGGCTGTGCAGTTTCTGTCACAGGAACAATTCAGTGCTTACTTTGTTGTGCTAGATACAGAAGGGCCTGGAAGATGGATGATCTCTATTCACTCCTGTGACATAAAGGTCCACCCAATCTTTGCTATTCATTAATCACTTCCCTCCCCCAAATTTTTGGCTGTGGGCAAAATGCAATTCAAACATGTTTTGAAACAGCAAAATCTTCCTGAACTGTGGAGCGTCTGGTAAGATGTTTGTGAATATGGACTGACCTATTCATACTGATCAGTACTTTCACTGGTCTTGCAGTCATGGAACCAATAACTTTTAAACAACACACTGGAGTGCATTGAATTTCTCGCATGGGCTTTGCCACAGACAGGATATTTTACTTTGTCTCTGTACTTTGCAGGAATCTTTCAGCAGCTGTTTCTGTCCCAGCGCCCTTCCCTACAAGCAGGAAATCTGGGATTACGGAACACCACTCCCACTCTCTTGGTTCAGCTAGGCAGCTGCATAACACACCTCTGGCTCAGCCCCTGCTAGCGTGTCCATGCTGAAGTCACACCAGTAATCCAGAACCCACACCAAAGTGACATCCCCTGGCACACACACTTTGCAAACGCTGTGTCTCTAAGCTTATTTATACATTGGTACGATCACATGATAAATTGCCAAACCACCTATAACAGCAAAAATCTATCATTATGTAGTATTTTTTATGCATTCACCACCACTAGCACAACTCATAAACATCTAAGCATCTTTGAACAGTTGCACACCAGAGTGTGCACATCTGAAATACCTTCAGAAACACACAGCCCCAAATACAGAAATACAGAAATTGTGCACAAAGGGCTTTCCCTGGATCAGCAGCAGGGTTTGATAACTCTTGTAGATAACAAGAGACGTGGAATCTGACTGGAAAGAACGGCCTTCAACCTTCGTTTTAAAACACAGTAAAGAAGCATTTTCATCCTCTGTTCTTTGCTCTCTCTCCTAGACTGCATTTTATATCTGCCCATTGTTAAGGATCACATTCAAGGAGAAAAAAAAAAAAGTAACAAACACTGACCTTAAGGTTTCCTTTTTATTGGTAACGTTTCCTACGTGCTATTATTCAAGGGCTTCCAAAACAGGGTTAAAATATCATGAATATTACGAGCTGCTTTTATGAGAGCTGAAGTTATGTAAGGAGATTTATACAGGCCATTGCAACCTTCCTATTAACTCTAACTTTGCTCAGGGCTACTGTTTATGCTTTCAGAAAACACTGGAGATATCTGAGGTCTATGGCACCAGAAAAAAAAGCAAAGAGAGACAAGCATCTGTCATGGTACATAGAAAATGAATCCTTCTGGCAACTCCTGCCCAGCCCCAGATTAATATGGATTTACAATTAACATCATCAGTGAATCAAGCAGCACGGTAATTGTTTTTGCAGCTATTCCAAAACTTTCTTCTGCACAGACATAACCTAATTCTAACTTAGTGAGACAGAACAGCTTGACACATTTGTTATCTAAAGACCACTTCAGCCAAAGAACATAATGAAAAAGCATGGGAACTTGACTCAGGAGCAAAGGCTCTTCTTTAATACTTGTTCCAAAAATAAAAAAGCCTCTCCCCCTACATCCCTCATTATTTCTTATTCTTGAAGCTCTAATTTTGCCCTAAGGACTGCTTCAAAAATACATTCTCTTTGATAGGCTTGCTTAATACCACTCAGTCAAGTAGGATTAGAGCCTTCTGAAGGAAAGAACACATTTCTTATTCATTTTCATGATTAATTAGTAAAAATGACTTTTGGAACCCTCTGCTGTAGAAGCAACACTCACTTCTAGTTCACAGCAGGGATAAATAGTTGGCACACATTATTGCTGGATGCCCACATCCAGCAGGCAGCTGCAGACAGCCCTGCACACACCAGCCCACGGTTTTGTGGGGCAGGGAATAGGGCTGCAGCCTTCCTGCAGCACCTCAGGTCCTGCAGCTGTCAGGAGCAAATCTCCCTCTTGGTTCATTGCTACAATATGTAGGGCCTGCTACGAGGGAATAACCAAGAGTAACTATGTTCTGGAGTCATTACTCCAACCAGTCTTCAGGGAGAGAGAATTGAGTCAACGTTCTGCCTCAGCTCTGGAAGTAAAATTAGAGGAAGATGAGCTAGAACAGAGCACTTCATGCCATGAAATGAATTTCATGTCCATCGTTCCCCATGCCAAGGCCAGGGAGAACAAGCCTTCCAAATATTCTGCTGAAAGCCTGTAAATTCCTTTTCTTAAGTTCACTGAATTTGTAGATACACACAAAGTAAGCAAACAGAATGTGCCTGAATTACAATAAACACCAAAGGCTTGCTTCCCTAGTTTGTTCAGTGGAGCTGAAGGAAAAAAAAAACAACCAAACAAGGACTCTGGCTATGTGTGGTACCATGCTTTCACTGTGTATTACACCATCAATACACTACAATATTGACACCTGTAACCATTTCCAGTAAGTCAAACACAAGGTAAAACCAAAAGAAAGGATCTAAATCTACAGCATTAATCAAAAACAGAATTGCTGTTGACATATATACAAAATAATGATTCAGATTTTTAAAATCCCTGAGTTATATGTACAAGTTTGTTTCCTTTTTAATATGCAAGACTTTTATTTGGAGTTCTTTGCACAGCTCTAAGAGTATGGCTTGACCACTGCAATTTCTACAGTTGATTTGCTTGAGGGTTTTTATAGTCTGGTACCTAAAACTATTGTGGTATGATGTTAAAATAAAATAAAATAAAATAAAATAATAATAATAAAAGCTGGCTTTGGAAAAGAATTTAAGATCAAAATGAAATTAACTTTCCAGAAAAGGCAGAAAGGAGTTTTCTGATTCCTCAGCACCAGCTGAGCCCTGCTGGAAGGGCTGGACTGCAAACAGCCCCCTGATGTCTTGCTGAGCCAAGAGGTCACAAGCATTTTCCTGACTTCTCCTGAAAGTGGCAGCCATAAGCATGGTGCTATAACTCTGCTAACTGTGTCAGAGCAATGCTGTGCCACAGTTAAGGAAACAAATCCTGCAAGAAGTGATAACCTTTTTGCTAATACAGAAAAGTATTCTAGAACAAAAAACCTCACTCCTTGAGGCACTCATTACTGAAGAAAGATAGATTTCTGCCTTTGCTTGTGTCCAGCCATTGGTAACACACTACGTGGTCTTTTCTGTGCAGAACCATCTGCACCAACTCCTCCATGGCAAAAATAAAAACATGTTTTTATTATTTTTCTTTTCTGAAGCAGCTCGGTTCTCAAAAATGTCCTCTGAGCTCGATAATATTGTTAACACTGATTATGTCCGATAATATTTCAAGACTTTTGCAAAGACTCCCCAACTAGAATTAAGAAGTAAAACCGTTTTTTCCCCTCAGAAATGTAGAATATGATGTGTTGCCACGTCTTCCAACTGCAAATGATTTTTCAACAGCTACACGGATTGATTTAATACAGCTGCAACTTCGAGGCTTCTTAAAAGCACAATGGGACCTTTGGGATTCTGCAAGCCTCTCTGGTGCTCCAAAAGAGTGGCACTCTACGTCCAGATTTCTCTTTTAGGACTCCACACTGGGCATAATAATCCCACTCAAGGCCAACTCAGAAGGTTTCAGGGGGTTTCAGGGGGAAGGGACCCAGTTCCAGGTTCTTCTAAGAGCTGCGCAAATCCAAGAGAGGTAGGCATGTGTGCACTGCACCACCTGTGCTAGTTCCAAGGTGAAACACCCCAATGCACCACTTTACCTTCCCTCAAAATATCAGAGCTAGTCTGAAGAAGCAGTCATGTAAAGCCTTTGCTTACATTCCCACTGTCTGCACCTCGCTCCCAAAGCCACAAGTGGTCCTAACTGATGAATTTAACCAATCAAATGCTTCACAAAATATTTCACCAATAATGAAGTATTTGGTTTATTCATTGCTGCTCCCAGAAGCAGATCTAAGTAGAACACTAATATGGTGAAGTGTGGTACAAAATAAAATTATAGCAGTAACTAACTCTCTGTGCAGGTTTGGCTGTCACTCCTCCTGGGCTTACATGTCCATCAAAAACCTTCCAGTCTGAAGCACATGATGAGCATAAGGCAAATATTCTATGCTTATATACATTTTTGATTACACCAAAGATTCTGTTTAAATCAAGAAGTGTTCATACCTGTACAGTCTCTATCTAGCCTGAGAAGCCACTCAGAGCCATCGCATAGCAGAACAGTTTAATCTTCATCACAGCAAGTGGGCAGGCTGCAGGAAAAGGCAATGCTACCATGCTCTATCCTGATCCGCAGACAGGCCTCACATGGTCTCCTCAGATGGCAAGTCACCAGTAGCCTCATTCAGGTATACCATCTGTCCAAAACTCCATTTCTTCAGATCTTTGTGTACATTAAAACGCAATCTCTTTTACTCCCTCTCTTTCCCACCTCACCCTTCTCCTCCAACATCATCTCCTTCAGCATGCAATGCCCACAAATGACTTTTGGGCAGCTTTTACAACAGAGTCCAATTTTGGATGCTTCTCTGACTCACCAGAGAAAGAATATTCCACTCCAATCCTCACACAGTAGTTGTGCACTCTTTATTTTGTAACACAAAAGCCATGAGCCAAATCCATCCCTAATGTAACACTGCTGAAGTCAATGAAATGATTCCACGGATCCGTTTGTCTCTTGCTTTTAATATCCAAAAAATGCCTCATCCAGCATAAAAGTAGAAACTCAGCACACAGTTCAGAGTGCTAAGACAGCCCAGTTCTCACAGCGCTGTATTTGCTTTTGAACAGGCTTATTAACCATATCTGTGTTACTTCTAAACCTGGATATTGCAAAGAAAAGTCTGGGTATGCAAAGAAAATTAGTTTTACTGCTTGAGACTTTGTCTGCTGAGACAGTTGGGTTTCGGCACGTGATAACAGCACAACTATCCTCATTTAAAGAGATAGTCAAACCTCTAATAAAATGTTTGTTTTTAAAGATTTCCTCTAGTAAAATCCATGTAACTACCATGTACCATTGCCATCTAGTGGAAAGGTAAGTAAGAACACAGGTTTCCTTCAATTTCATCGCTCAGACTTGCTATCCACGATGGTTATTAGTGATTATTTTAGATAAGTTGGAAAACCTCTAGAAAGCATACTGTAAAGTCCATACATCTCTCAATTTGCTGCTCTCAGAGAAACTGATAGCTTCCCATTCAGTAAAAAGAAGTGTCAGGTTGCTGTTAGCAATCTGATTGATAGAATTTTACTTTGGAAACAGAAAGAAAAAAAAAAAAACAACTTAGCTCGTCTCCTTATCTCTGATTAAATAAAACTATCACTAACTAAATAGAAATATAGCATGTTAGTGGATCATAGAGTCATAACAAAGTATTTCACTTGCCATGACAAGGGAGGTGGCAGCACAGCAGAAACCGAAGTAGTGCTACAGTAGTGCAGCTTCTCCTTGTCTTGCCTAAAAGAATGAAATTAACATAGCTTTTTGCAATTAAAAGCATATGCAAGATTTGGGCGGGCTGGCAGATTAAGCATTAAATTGAGGAGCTTCTACACAAAAACTCTGGTCAGGCTAAAAGACTTATTTCTTGTAGCCATTTGTTTAATGAGCTTACATCTGCTGTAACATTCAAAGAAGTCAGTAGAGCTCAAGTGTTTGACAGCTGCTCTTTGGGAAAAAAAAAAAAAACCAAAACCCCAATCCAAAACCAAGGAGGATGCACTTTGCTCCTCTCCCTTGCAGACGTTAGATAAGAATGAGAAATGTTACAGAGATCCCCTGGAAAGCCTCAAAGGCAAAATACACAGTGTCTAGTTTTACTAGATTCTTGATCATTTACAGTTCACCCTAAAACTCCCACACATTTGTTTCTTAATGTCCCTCATGCTCCGTTAAACCTCAGTGCAGCAATGTTCCCATAGGAATGTGGCCAGTTGCCAGACTCTCTCATGAACGTTTCATTAATCTTCTTGGCTCTCATACAAACTACAAAACATTATTTGTTAGCAATTTAACTGTTTTGCTCCCAAACGTGCCAGAAATTTGATCTTTGCTACAGTTTCATTCAAGAAAATGTGGATAATTATATAGTAAATGAAATGATGAAATGACTTTTTTTTTTTTTTTTTTTTTAAAATATCTACCAAGACTCAGTGCCAGAAAAGGTAAGCTGATTTTATCTTGTTTCTGGAATTAATTTGCATGCTATCCTAAATATTTAAATCATTCTCAAATGTTAAGATCTAACTCACATTGAGCAAAATACATCTGCAGACAGTTTTATTTTCATACAGTACGCTATGATCTCTGAGTTCCTTACGTACCCAGACCACATAATCTAAGTACTTCAGAGGATAACATAACAGAAAATACAAAATATTTATATTTTCTGGAAGCCTGGCCTGACCCAGCTCCAGTGATGCTGAGAAAAGACTATCACTGCCAAAGCAATAAATACAGAGTCAGCACATGAAGCGTTGAAAGTGCACAACTTACTAAAGAGGAGGAAAACATGACAGAAAGGCAACTTCATCCTCTGCAGAGCGGGGAGGACTTCATTCTAAACACACAGACACACGGCTATCATAAAAGGGGAAGCTTCAGTGTGGTACCAGAGTCTAAAGCTGCCCTCAGGTATGTATAGCACCAATAGTATAAAAGCAGATTTTATCACTCAATTTCATGTGGGCTTAAAAAAACCCAACAGTATTATATGGAAAGACATGCACGTGCAACTCAGCTTCACGAGAGAAGTGCAACCTCTTCATCTGCTAACTTTGCAGCATGTGAGCCAACTCCATGCATTTGGTTTTTTGTTGCTTTTTTCTTTCTTTCTTTTGCATATAATCCTTAAGTGCAGTTAATTCCTCAAATCCTGTTTTCACATTGCAAAAATGTGACAGTTTTCAACCATGTGCTTCCACGGCGCTGTACACAAAGTGGTATGTGTCTGCAACTTGGGGCTGAAAGGAAGAGTACATAAAGACTACAGCAATTTAAAAGGGCGGGATCACAAAATGAAAAGGAGGGAAATGAACAATAGCACATTCAGATATCTTTCTGTTTTCTCTTCTGACTTCTACAAGTTCGCAGAAGAAATGGAAGTGCTTGGGATGTATCCAAACTCAGGCACTTTCGAGGTCTTCCTAGCACCTTTCTGGCTTAATATTGTTCTGCGTGTAATGGGCAGAGAAATGATCTCCATTTTGTGCAGTCACTAAATTGCAGTCTGTGAACAGGCAGATATTTGACCAGCCATGAATGAAGCTGTAGCCACAGGCAATTTGCTGGGTTAGAATTTGTAATTTTTTTTTCCCCATGGAATAATCTTTAGAGGAGAAGAAAAAGGCCTTGTGGATTTATATTGTAGAATGGTGCATGTTCATTCAAGCCTGCCTTTGAAAATTACAGCAGCACAAAAGTGGGTCAGTCTTAAAAGTGGGTCCACAAAACATGAGAGGTTGGTGATAGAAATAAGAAGCTCTGTCAGCTGTCATGTGTAGCAAGACAAAGAAATCATTGAAAGCTTTTGAGGCTGTTTGGAGAAAAGTATCAAGAATGATGTAGTGTTTAGGGTCAGTTGGGAAATAGGTATTTGGTGAGACAACGGCATGATCAGTTGCACAATTTGAGTATTTCAGATGCTGGGTCAACCAACAGCATAACCAGGAGACAGAGCGCCTAAAAGATGAGGTAGGTCATAAGAAATGGACAAATGAAGGAGAGAGAAGGGAACCAGGCGTTTTGGGAGGGTTAAACTAAGGTATGAAAAACTTGGTGGAAAGGCTCAAATGAAACTGTAAGAATCAGTCAAGGAGGAAATAACCAATGGAGGGGGCAAGACACCTGGGAACGTACCTGCTGTTTTTGAGCAGAGATGAGAGTGCTGATGGAGCTCTTCTAGTATTGAACTGAATGTATCCATCGGCAGTGTTGAAAGGGTTAAAACCAGTGCAGAGGCAAACACATATGTAATCTGTCATTCGGAATGAGCATTCCCAATTTAGCTTTCAACCAGTGGCAAATCCTAGTCGTAGCAGTGAGATGCCAAATATTAATTTAGGCAAAGCTACACTACTATACAGTCTTGGAAGCTGTATGATTAGAAGAAGTCAATGGAGTATAACTGACTTAATTTCTTATTTTCATTTCATAACTAAGAGCAACACAAGGGAATTCTGAATACAGAGTCTTGCTCAATCTACAACTTAATAATTGGACTGGCTGACTGAACTAGCTGGTTGGCTACAATTGTATCCTGATTAAAAGACTTTTATTCCAAATGGCAAAGCTCTCCTCCCCGTAATTCTTGAGCCCCATTTGAGAATTACAGTGCAAAGAGAAAGAAAGTGCATGGTGTCAGACAGCCTCTGTTGTTCCCCCCAAGTTATAAATAAATTAGGATACTCACAGTGCTCTGTACCAGAGAAAGCCAAGATCAAGGCCAGGGGTCACAGTCCTCCCTGAAAAGAATTGCAGCATGCAATATAATCCTACATGCTCTAGCAATATGTAGTCTAAATAGAAATGAACAGGATAGCACTGGATTGCAGGTGGTGAAACTGTACCAGACCCTGGGAATTTTATGTTAATTAAGAAATGCTGATTAATAGAGAATGGTAAATTTTAATAAGCCAGCAATAAAAGAGAAATTGCATTTAAATAACAGGCGTGTCTTGATTCCCTGGAACAAATCTTGTTTTTTTTTAATCAGGGGAATTCACCTAATGGAAAATTTTTCCTGACTTAAGCCAGCGTAACTTTTCTGTTGGTGTTACTGACTGTGGTTTAACTCCCTGTTTCTGAGTAACTGGGCTGTTGGTAAAGAGGACTAAAAAGCAGCAGAAGTTACAGTCTCAATACCAAAACTACTGGGTGAGGTTGTGTCATACTAAAGGACAGAACAGATGACTGCACAACTTCTTGGTCTTAAGTTTTAAGGTACATGGAAAAGACCCAACAACACAAGATGGTTGAGCTTGTTTCCTGTGCTCAGACAGATAAATATGGGTCTGCTAGGAAAGGGAATACTACAGGGGCTGGGACTGTGCTGCCCCAGCAAGATCATTCTCTTCCTCACATCGAGGTACAAGTGCACTGAGTTTCTTCCTCCTTCCACACATATTCTCCTTATCCACAAAGTGATGGAGACCCTGAATCTTCTTTGTTATTGAGTGCACAGAGCAACTGGGATATCCTGGTTTGATGCAGGTTTTCTTATAAATATCTCCCCAAAAGGAGGCAGACCTAACTGAGAAAAACTTGCCGCATCATTATCTTATACTAACATTGCACCCTGCATCCTCGTGTATCATGCAGTACTTAGCAGATTACATAAAGGAGCTCTGTTCAATCAGGGAACATGGCAATCGTAAAACAAAAATCCAGACAGCTTTGGTAATCTAAGCTCAAAAATTACAGGCATAGAAAAATCGACCATGACTATGAAGAATTAAAAGCAAGGTCTTGTTATCAGCAATGGAATTCCAGAAATTAACATTCAAAACTTTCAGCTGAGAAACTTACACGTCTCTGAAAAGCAGTGTAATTGTTCAAAACATTTACAGGTAAGATTTGCTTACTACCAACTTGATAACTTCCCATAGTGACTGGAAGTACATACTGTAGCAAATTCACTGTCAGACTGTTTTTCTTGCATGGGAGGACAATACGTCTCCAAGACAGAAAAATCTCTGAATCCGGACATAGAGCTCTGGCTCAATGAAGTTGAGTCTGATACGTGCCTCAAATTTCTTTGCTTTGATGCAAGCCCTAATGTCACCACTTAGTCAATGAGAAGACCAGTTAGGGATTCATCAAGACTAACTGTGGCAGGCAGAGCTAAAGGCATATCTTGATTAAGTGCTCTAAGAAACTGGAATTAAACTGTGGGACTGCAGAGGCTGAGAAGTAGCGGTCTGCATGCAAGTTTTCATTTCAAAGCACCTTGAACTATGGCCCTTTAAAAATCTGACCTTTTCCTTCCAGCTCTTCTCTTCGTGCTACAAGTAAAGCCGTGGAACCTGCCAAAGTAGAAAACTAACTTATTAGTCACAGGACAGTTGGTAGCACATGGAGTATACTTCTGATTAATTTATCAGTCTAGGTTATTTTATGGCCAGCTGGCCCACCCTCATTGTGTTACACGAGCATGTTAAAACTATGAAGCGTTCGCACAAAGATACATTTCTCTTCCTTCCTGTCACCCTCTGAGCTGATTTCTTTAGAGATAGATAGTGGTGCTGTGGGAAGGCTCCAAGTATCGCAGCGCCTGCTTCTTGTTTGCACTGAGAGTCCCTACGGTGACATGAAGGAAGTTTACTTCTAAGTGAGACTCAGTCCTTCATTTCTGTGAGGGTCAGAGAGGCAGTTACTTGTGTGGTGGCTTTTTGGTTTTTTTTTTTTAAACAATTCCTTTACAGTTGCATAAATACAGTTTGTGCTGCTTCTGTTTTGACAGGCTACATGCAGGGGTGGCTCAGATTACTCCCTGCAATCTACATTTGAGGAGTTCATTTACACTTGGTGTTGCTCTGTTAAGAGAAAAGTGTAGTGACTCAACTGGAAGTACTGGGAGGGATGCTGACCGATTCAATCTTCGCATATAAGAAATAATAGAAGTTTCTAAATAGCAAAACTATGAAAATCACAAAGGGAAAGGCCATCTACTACTGCACTCTTTTTGGCTCCTCTATTGAGAATGTAACAATAAACACATTTTCCAGTAAACTGATTCAAGACTAATCTCTCAATGTGCTTGAATTTTGTGTTTCTTCCTTTTTTTTGTTCTCTTGTAGTTCACAAATCAAGCAAATACACTAGATTATTTAGAATACTTTAACAGCCTGTCAAATAAGGCAGTTCTGTTGCTTATTTATTTAGCCAGTGCTTTCATGGGTATCTCTTTCGTAGCATTATCTCATAAAAAATACACATGTAAGTCTAGTACAAACCATAAAAATGTACTGTAGACTTCAGCTAATCTGGTATCTTTCACTTGTAAGGAGGATTTGGGTGGAGGCCAAGTTAATTAAAACCAGAATAGAATTGTGTTCTATTCACATGAGTCATATAGCTCTGACTCACAATAGAGTCAGTGCAGCTAATGGGTTAATTTGTCCTGATAACACAGGAAAAATGAAGCTAGATGTTATGACACTGTTTGAACTGAGAGCAGGTTTCAGACAGTAGGTTTTTATGTAGTTAAGAATAAAGGTCTGAACTAATGATGTTCTTTCTATCAATTCAAGCGCCATTGCAAACAGTTCAGAAAGATCTGTGGGTACAGGAAGCTTAGAAATCCAGGACTGACACCTTCAGTACTCTAAAATATATATGGTTACAATTACAAAGTACTTCAGTTACTACCATGTAGAGGAAAGTCAAAATTACATACGCAGAGCTGGCCATTTCCTCCTAGCTGATGGCCCTTGCAGCATTCCAATAGGCAAAACGATTCCTCCAGCAACCTGATTAACCCACACATTTATTTCCTTCAGTGGCTTGATGCTGAGCACCTAGTATCTTTATCAGAGGCAGTGTGGTAACCTTCTAAACAGACTTTGCAATTCCTCTGTTTCCTGTTTCCCTATGGACCAGCATTCCACATAGCCCTCATTAGTAACTTTCTAGCTCCCTGTTTTATACCACAACATAAAGCCACAGATAGGATACTGTAAGGGGAATCTGATTCCTAATCCATACCTATCATGATCTTTTTGGAAAATTCATTTACAGTTTTTCTTCTCTCACATTCCTGCAAGACTGTGAGCCTTTCAAGATGAGGACTGTGCCATAGCACGCACTCACAGAACTGCTAGTGCAACAGATCCTGAAAGCATGGTTATAAAACAAACAACACTAAGAAGCACATCTAAGTTATATTTACCTAAAACTTAGTGCCAAGGCTGAAAGCAGACAGCAGAATTCTGCTACTCTATAATTGATTTAGGTATCTGATATTTAAGGGCCTCCCAAGAGAAGATATACATTATCTTGTTTTTTCAAGCCTCATGCAGGTGAAACTCTTAATGAATACAAGAGTGGACAAGAAGCATGTACATTTTAAAAGGTAACTTACAAAGCAGCTATTAGAGATCATTTGAGGAAAGCAGTCATTAAAGGTAATGGTTCTGTGGCTGTAATTATACAGGACTGTGCTGGGCTGTGAAGACAATACAAGTCAGACCTCAGTAAATGCGACTGGGGCTTCCCACGGTTATATGAATTTTTATCCATTTCCAGGTCAGATAGACTCAAAGAAGCCACAAAGAAGGACATCTTTTCACATACTTAAGGTTAATTCACCATTTTCCTGAATTGGGGCTACAATCCTCATGACCCTGCAAATGTCAGACCTTGCAAAGGAAAATCTGTATTCCCCAATTACTTAGATATTGTCATCCAGTAAGAAAAAAGTTATGTAAAAAACACTCAAACAAACAAACAAAAAGTCCTGGTCACAGCAATTTCCCCTCACCCCACCCCGTATATGTAATTTAATAGTCCTCAACTGTTCAACTAATATAACAGTTATAAATCTGGCATGTGATCCAATGGACTAATCATTCAGAGACATAACTACAGTCAGCAGCATTCATTCCTCCCAGTATCAAAGGTCCTAAGCAATGAATGGTGCTGATTAGTCACAGCTGAAGACTTTCAGAGCCCCACCATGCTGGTTTTGTATTAATTTTCACCAAATTGGAACACTGCAAACACCCAGGAGAGGGAGAAATAGTTAAAGGATATTTTCAGGCTTATATCCTATAAAACTAAACCAAACCAAGCAGAAAACAGCTGAAGATCTCAGAAAGGAAGCAATAGATGCTCTTCTTCACTTCCTTCCCCAGTCCACGAGAGGGGCATGGCCCCAGGCATACTTTCAGCTCCTCACGCAGAACAGAGGCACCAAGGTTGCAATCCTGAAAAATCTGTTCAGACACCGCCTTCCCCGAAGGCATCTAAATTTCACCCTTGATTTTCATTTAAAAATTCCCTAGCGTTTATGCCTGCACATGTTCAGAGCTGACCCAATCTTAATGGGACTGAGTAGTTCTAGTTTTAATTTGACCGGAATCCAAAAATGAAATGTAGCACTCCATACAATACTTGCACTCAGAGAAGGCCCAAGAAACCTCAACTGACTGGACAGACAAAATGCAATCATGTCTGCCAATTTCACTACGTGTGGCTGGGAGATGAAGCTGCGTTCACCTCACCTGGTGAGCTCACCCAATGGCTAGAGCACAGGTGGAAAGCAGGGGATGAAGCTATTTGCTTTGGTGAGGAAATTTAAACCTAACTCAGGCTGTGAGGCTGCGTATGGTAGGAAGATCTTGTCTTGGGGCTGTTTTGCTCACAAAGTCTTAGAAAAGACGAGTGAAAGCATGACCAAAGATCAGCAGTAATTTTCCACCCTCTTCTGAATGTTTCTGCATTCTAGCACCCTTTGATAGACTAAAATACAGGAGGCACAGAAGATATATTCTTTCTCTAAATCCCTTTCCACCATTTGAATATAAGCATCAATTATGCTCCCTCTTCTACTCTTTCTCCCTCTTTCAGTTAATGTGGAATTGCTTTACGTACAGAGGTGCATCCTTACCTGAAAGCAGGTGAATCCCATAAAATTCAGGACAAAATCTGGGACAAAAGCTGCCAGGGCAGATGGTGGTGCTTAGCACTGTGGATTCAAAGCACATCCATGTCTTTCCAGCTCTGAGTAATGAGGCTGGGATTGAAGAATGGCATTAAAACTCACCCCGTCCTAAGTGTTCCCTGTTGATTAGGCAGGTCATTTTGGTAGTTTCACCTTTACATGCAGACTAAAGATCAAACACCTGCTTCTGGATTCATTCCAGTAATTCAGTGGCTAAAAACATTCACCTGTGGCACTTTACTTACCTACATTTTTGACTGGTTCCAAGTTCTCCACTGAAGCTCCTTCATTAAAGGATCACAACAGAAACACATTTATAAAAAATTAATGTCAAAAGCTTCTTGAATGCAGCTCTTTTCTGAAATGCACAAATTAATTTTGACTATTTTAACACTCCACTAACATTCAGTTAAATTTGAAGTTGATAAAATTACCTTGCAAAATTCTGCACTGTAACCAGCTGCAAAATCTCAACTAAAGAGCTCAACACAGCAACATCAAAGCAAAGGCACACGTTGCTGTTTTGAGTCAAATATGGCATTTTCCTGACCTGCTGCTGTTAATCCATTCAAGCATATGTTTACATGGCTGTTTTTGCCAGCCCACTTTCAGCTGTCACTGGCCTCCACAGAAAATAATAATAAACAGTGAGTACACCCACAGGGATGTAACTGAGAGTAAGTTGGATGCATAGAGAGGTCTGGAAGCTATAAGAACCATACAGCCTTCCTAATATATTTTTTTTTCCTACATGTAATATACTTCAGCCCCAAAACAACAGCATTGATTTTCAGGTGATATTTTATTGTGCATGATAACAAAGGTTTCAGAAAAAAGCCACAGGAAATACGAGCAATGGAGCGTTGCTTACTTACAGAGTACATAGAACATATTCTGTGAAAGCTACTAATTTCTGTTGAAGGGAACACATTAATTTAAACTGAGCATGATTGTGAGGTACCTTGCAAAGTGAATTTTGCAAATGTTTTTTTCTTCAACTTGCATTTGAAATTTAGAAATTTGTATTTACATGACACCAACATTGCTGCAGAGTGTATAGCATTAAACTGTTATACAGGAAAATATCTCATTATTACTAAAAGAAATAGGCACACAGAAAGTATCACCAAAATACAAAACATTAGCCCTAGAAGATGTCAAATGACTCAAAAGCTCTTTGGAAAATTTATGGGTGTTGAGGTATGCATTGCTTTTGTAATTTTGGTGCCACTATTTTCATTTTTCCTGTGATGCAATTAAAAAAACCCCACACTTTAAACCAATTACAACTTCCTACAAAGGACTTATTCTGCTTTTATTTGTTTTTTAAGTGAAAGAGAAAATCCACACTGATTCTCATAGCAAAATGGTAAAACTCTGGTAGCTAACAGTGCAGAAAATCCTGCAAGAGGTCTACAAGGCACTGTTCTCTTTCTGAGTGCTTGACATGCATACAGGCCATGTGTGATGGCTTATTTATAAGACATGAACAACAGAAACTAGATCTACAGCTAAAATATAGTGTAATTATTTAATAATAATTAAATATTATATATATATTTTTATCTAATGAAATAAACTCCATCATTTCTAAAAGCCATTCTGCTTTAAAACATTATGGGCTGCAGAAAGATGTCCGCAAAATTAAACAGGTATGAATTTTGAAAGATACTTTATGAAAATGAGCAAGAACAGAGGTCAACCAAGTAGCACTTAGGTCAGTCGATATAGTTTGCCTGAATATAAACCATTCCCAAATCCTGTAACCCCCTCTATAAACAGAAGAGACCAAATGCTCTGTTGATCTAATGCCACTGATTTATGTGCCAACAAGCAAGTTGGTCCACTGTCAACACAGAGTAATCCTATCGTGAGCCTGATATGTGTATCAGGTGAAATCACACAAGGATTCCTTTGATACGTTTTTTCTGGGAAATCTTCTTGATGGCAACTGGGGAGCTTTTGAAAGACCTGGGGAGCTGACCATAAAATACCAGGTTGTTAGATAATTATTTTAACAATGCCTTTTTGACATACTCCTTTTTGAGAAAACAAAACAAAACAAAACAAAACAAAACAACTCAGTTTTGTGTGGTTGACAGAATGCACTGATAGGGAAGGAATGCCCACCTCCAATCACAAAACAAACTTGGCTACCATACTGCTGCGATGGCAAATAGATGAATTTCAAGTTCCTTTGGCAGTTTCATGATGTCCCAGCATCAGAAATGTTTACTGCCTTTTTTTTTTTCCTCAAGACAGGCTCACATCTGCTGGTTTTCAGTGGGCTCCGCTACCTGTGGGCCTTCACGTGACAGAGCACAACACACAAGGACACAGGTCTGGAGGATGACACTCAGAAACCATCATGAGATCTTAAGGCAGTGGCCTGGGTTTAGAAACACAGCCAAAGTATGAGACAGCATCCTCAAGATGAGAGGCTCCGTCTGTGTTTCACGCCTCTCCCGGCGACCACTGGTATCTTCATTGGCTAAATCTATTGATCTGGATCTATTTAAACAGATTTTAAACTCATCGTAAATAAAACCAGGACTGACCTAAAATGTAAACAAATTCTATCCTAATATAAATGGAGGGAAATTTTGTATCCACTTGCACACTGACATGCAGTGCTGAGAGTAAAAGCATCACAAATGACAGCAGAACATGGCCCAACTACCCTAACATTTTACTTCCCTGCAGGAAGGCGCTGGCCTACACTAATTGTTGAAGAGCCAACTGTCTACAGTAGTACTCTCTATTTCTATAATATTCTGTATCAAAGCAATAAATATTAGATATAATCTGTATATTAGATTTCATATTTATCTGATAGCTATTTAAATCTACATTGTCATATATAAGCAGTGACCACTCCTACCTGGCAGCATACACTATTTGTGTGAACGTGCTAAAATTATCCCACGGGTTTGTATTTATTTGGTTAAATAGCAATTTAAACTTACATAAAAAAGGGAATTTGTGCAGAGGTTGGACACTGTTAAATGTTTCTATGGTTCTGCACAACATCATTCCAGCATGGGGATTTCACAATTCTATCTCAGTTTTATGTTGTTATTATTATTATTATTTTAAAGACTGAAAATACAAGTAGAATAGACTTCAAAATCTCTAATAAAGCTATATCAGTATAGCACAGGAATACGTATTTCCAAGTTGAAGAAATAACAGTGTCATTGTTCCTAACCTTTCTCCTCTACATATATAAATCTCCTTTTTACAGAAAGTGCACTCCTGAAAACAAGGACAATCAAAATGTTATGGCACTGCTGGGACGTGAAAGTGTTTCAACCAAACAGGATCTGCAGAAAAAACATCATGCATTTGTTAATGAACTATTACAATTACTATAATCCAGCTTCTTACATGTTAAATAGTAAGCTATGTTGAAATTGCTGCTTGTTTACACATGAGAAGCCCCATCTCATTTTCCTCCAAAAAAAAGGTCAGTTAACCTACTGCTTAGCTTCTCAGAAAGATCAGAAATATTAAAGACATAATGAAAATGTCCATTTTCACAGAAGTAAAAATGTCCAGTTATTTACCTATGTAAAATGTAAATAACTGTTACGTTCTGTCATTCTAACTTCAGAAACTCAGTTAAAAAACATAAGAGGTAACCAAATATTTCGATGAATACTTTTAGAACACAATTTCTGAGTTCAGAGAATATCCGGGTATCATCCTTTGAACCAAATACTGACTCTCCTTTGCAAAAGCTGATACTTATTGAGATTCATTTATTTACAGAATAATTTCTGTGGCCCTCCAGCAAGTCAATATCATCTTGTTATTTAGCATTAGCTATTGTTCACCAAAGGCAGAATATAATTGTTGCCTTCTGTTTAAGTTGATGTTGCATTGGAAAGCACTAATTAAAAAAAAAAAAAAAAAAAACTGAAAATTGAAAAAAATACTATGTTTGTACAGTAATCAACATTCAGCTGTTAGTAACTGTAGTTGCCAATACTGCATGTCTTCAGACCAACAGTCTCAAGAGCTGACAGATTGCCTGCCCTTTCACCTACAGCAGTTCTACCAGAACTAGAAGACTAGCAAAAGTCTCCTTTCTACAATACACAAATTTCCAATAATTTTTGCCTCAGGACTTTGTTTTCCTTAGTGTGTAAGCCAGTATCCCAAGAAACCATGGTGTGCTGGAACACTTCACTTAAGAAGGTATCTGAAACTGACACGAAGACGTCTAATATATGATTAGTTTACTTCT
The DNA here is from genome assembly GCA_037305975.1 of Chrysolophus pictus. Taxonomy (NCBI): domain Eukaryota; kingdom Metazoa; phylum Chordata; class Aves; order Galliformes; family Phasianidae; genus Chrysolophus; species Chrysolophus pictus. The sequence continues at coordinate 7,994,056 of CM074580.1, forward strand.
CAGCAGTTTTGATGATTTATGCTAGTGTCAGGCAGCCTCCAGAGCTTCTTCATGGAAACATGACTGATGTTTGATAGCAGTCTAAGGAAAGAATCAATTCTCATTTCCCTTTTCTGTCTTTGATAAACTGAAACCAAACGGGTAACAGCTTATTGTTGGTCATGATAAAAAAAAAAAGTATTCTTTACAGACACAAAAAATGACCAACCAACCTTACACTGTAGCAGTCTCTGCAGATGTGAGTAGTTTTGATCTACAAAGGTTGTTCCAAAAGTAATGCCTCCTATTTTATTATGTTGGCCCACAACATCAGAGGCAGATGATGGTGGGATGGCAGTAGAGGTTGAAGTGGAGGTTCCCACCAATACTCCATTATATTTTCGTGTGTGAGACAGATAGCAGCAGAGGGGTCTGACAAAACGGCATCTGACACGAAAGTATGGATGAAGCAGTAGGGGGGAACTGAATTCTTCCATGTGGAAAAAAATAGCTCCAATTGGCACTCACTGTTGCTTGTGTCCCAATCAGCTCATCCACACGAGTTGGCAGATTACAACTACAGAACTATGTATGGAGCTGAATGCTGTCTTCAACACATTGAAAATGATGATGGCAACATTAGAGTATCATCAAGCATGTGCCAGCTAGATCCTGCAAATGCTCACAGAGGAACAGAAAGAACACTGCTTTGTCAGGATCTAGTGAACCAATATGAGGCTGAAGGTGACAGTTTCTTGGATTGCATTGTTATCAGTGACAATATTTGGTGTCACCATTATAAGCCAGAGTCAAAACAGCAGTCCATGAAGTAGCAACACGTGAATTTCCTATTGATGAAAAAGTTCACATGGGTCAAGTGATGTGCAGTGTCTTTTGGGACAGGAAAGGGGTGAGCCTTCCTGATTTCTTGGAACTCGAACAAACAGTCAACTCTTACAGCCACATCACAGCACTGACCAAGCTGAAGGCTCGAACACCCAGAGTCAGGCCAGAGAAATTGGCAACCTTTCTCTTGCAACATGACAACTCTGGATACCATACCAGTCTGAAGACTGTAGAATACATTGCCAGTATTGGCTGGACCATCCCACCACACCCACCATATAGCCTGAATTTGGTACCTTCTGACTTCCATCTGTTCAAGCCAATGAAAGATGGATTGCATGGGCAACATTTTCTTAGCAATGACACCATAATACTAGCTGTGATACAGTGGGTCAGCTCCACTGGTGCAGATTTTCACAAGCACAGCATTGTTCATTGCAGGCTCTTGTTCGTTGCAGGTAAAAACACAGTTAATTGTGGTGACTGTTGAAAAATAGTGTTTTGTAGCTGAGAATTTTCTCTATCAAATAGCATCATGGATGCCTACCTGTGCGACCTACTGTAGGGTACCTGCTTTAGCAGCAAGGTTGGACTTGATGATCTCTCAAGGTCCCTTCCAACACTGAGATTCTGTGATTCTGTTATTGTGCTCTTTGCATTGGTTGTAGTTTTCATGGAAATAAATAGGAGACATTACTTTCAGAGCAACCTACATAAAAGCAGTGTTTTTATAGCTGAAAGGCTAGAGGAATGTTTCTGGAAAATAAGTATTATTTTTTATGCTGGACATTAGGCAACAAAATCCATTCACCATAACATCAACCAAAGGGATAGATTCTAAATTCTATTTAATAATAAATCTGAACTTATAACGTGACAACTCCATGTTCCAACTATTAAAAGTTGGAAAAAGAAAAATAAGCCAACTTTCTACTATTTCTATGCTAATAATACAAATACTACAGGGAAACTGTATCGTACAGGTGTGCTTTCCTGAAAATGTGTACTTGGGGAAAAAAATGACAATAAAAAAAGATCTCCTTCATGAAAACTAAGTGAACAAGCTGCAAAGTGTACTTAGGAGGAATGCTCAGTACTACATATTTATAGATATACATATATATCTATTATATATATCTTTTAATAAGACTGAAGGAAAAAGTAGCCACTTCAGTTTGTACCCATAAAATTCAAGCCTAACTGCACTGAAAATACAAATTAATTAGGTTAAGTACTTGAGAAAGTCTATTCTTTTCAGCTCTGATGTGAAGAATAGCATTATAGTGTTTCTCCATCTGTACATTTTTTAGAATTTCAATGCAATCATTTTATCATGGACAGAAAAGTATGCTTCCTCTCCCCAGACTGGAAAAGATACGTTTCATAAACACTGAAGTAGATGCTTAGTACAGAAACTTCCTATATTTGGCTTCAACAGCTGATTTGAATTAAAGTTAATAAATCTTTTTTTTTTCATTGCTGCTCCACCTACTACAAAACTGTAGAGATGGAGTTATTACTGAGACATAGATTCTCCCAGAAGATATCCAAATACCTTCCTCCAAATTTTTTCCATAATTTGTATTAGTTTTACGTAGTCTTAGCTTTAAGCCCACTATGGAAAAAGTTGTGCAAGAGTAGTCAATTAAAGATTCTTCAGATAAATGGTTTAGTTCCTTCTAGGATAACGATGCAGAGGAATATTGGTGAAAAATATGCTAGTTATAACATTTTCTTTGTTAACACTTCCTTATGTTCCAAACGAATTCTTCACTCCACATTCCTGTATTTGGTAAACAAGTTATACAGTACTCTCAGTGTAGATTTCAAGTCACAATTTACAATATCTAGAAAAAAAGACAAGGAAAAAATTATTAGCAACTTGGTACATCCAAAACATTTTCAGAAAAAAGTGCTTATTCTTCTATTCCCTTTTTCTGCTCAGATCCATATCTAGAAACATTAGAATCATAAAGACAGTAAAAAAAGAGTAGAAATATAAAGAAAGCAATTTTTAAACTATTGACTCAAAAATCATTTTTTTCAACCACTTTTCGTTAGGGTTACAAATACGTAAAGTCGCTGGTGTAGAAATGCAACCAAATTCTCAAGGCCTACAAGATAAAAACTGTACCTAGCTTCACATATACTGACAGGACTAAATCTTCAGTTAGTTGTGGCCAAAATAATCTCAAAAAAATTATCAAGCAGTACATTTTTTCTTATACATAAGGATTACAGGACACTGGGCTGTAATTTCCATTATTAGGCCTAATTTTGTCGAGATAATCAGAGGCAAAGCTAAAATTTCTCAAGGATCTTAAGAAACTAGGTGTGTAAGTGCCCCTTGAAGACGTTTCAGAAAATGCTTTAGTTAAGCTGATGTACATGGCTGAATCAGTCCTTGGACACTCAACATCTAAAGTAAAGATTCATGCGGAACAAAAAGTTAATGAATACCTGCTGTTTCCAAGGGAAGTTGTTGAGAAAGTCAATATTATTTCACAAGAAATCTATAAAACAAACTGACATGTACCACTGCAGCAGGCTATATTCATGCTTCAAGGGATATTTAATCTCAAATAGGGACTTAGGAATTACCCACCAGAAAGGCTCCTTTCTTTTTGACAACTGTACAGGAACTCAGTCTCCTAACTTTGGACCTTGGAGCTAGCCATGAAGGTGTAAAGCTGATGGTGTGCATACTCCCACTATTTTCAAAGCTTCCAAGGAAACCCATTAAACTGTGTATGTAATCACCAGATGACTTTACCAGTTTTGCCAATATATTCACCTTTGCTAATGTTTCTCACAGACGGTGAAGGGGTTATACTTGGAAGAATGAATTCAATCAAAGCCATGCATGTTGTTCCAAACCATGCTGTGAAAGGCTAAACATACCAGGGCTGCTCTGAAAGTAATGCATCCTATATTATTACACTGACCCACAATGTCAGAGGCAGATGTTGGTGGGACAGCAGTAGAGGTTGAGCCTTTCCACCAATATTCTGTTACATGCTGTTGCCATGTGATGGATGGCAGCAGAGGGGCACTCTGACAAAATGGTGCCTGACACGGAAGGGGAAAAAACTTCACCCACTGACATTCAAACAATACTTGCTGAATGTGTATGGAGACCAAAGAGCAGAAGTGAGCACAAAGAGGTGGTGGGTGGTGCATTTCAGCAGCGGCGACAGAGGGTCATCTCAATTGGTGCAGACTTTTACGAGCGCAGCATGAAGGCTGTTATTTGTTGCTGGTAAAAATGCACAGGTAATGGTGGTGACTATGTTGAAAAATAGTGTATTGTAGCTGAACATTTTCTCTGTCCAATAGTGTTATTGTGCTTTTTGTAAGTGTTGTACCTTCCATGGAAATAAATAGGAGACATTACTTTTAGAGCAGCCTACGTATTAGCCACATGGCAAAATGACATCCATGGATAAAGATTGAAAACAGACAAACCTACATTTCTTGATGAGATTATGCATGGTCACGAAATCATGGCCAAAAAGTTTTGTGATTCTTAGTAAATCAGATAAAAAAAATGCTTGCTACAAAATGAAGAAAAAATGCCAAAATCTACAGGAAAGGCATTTTGTCCCACAACATCACATTATGCTTTGTAGAACTGTTTGCACATAGTTCAGGAAGTTTCTTCTTTCATGCCAGAAGCAAGCTGCAAAACGCTTTCATTTCCTAACACAGAACTTCAAATGAATGAAGAGATACATTCTGTATCTCTTCACAAGTCTTTGAAAAATTACCAGATGATTCCATCACCAGAACAGAATTCCAGGGAAAGGCCCATAGTAAAAAGCAAAGTGCTCCCTGAGAAAGAAAGATTTATTTCCATTGCTAATTGTGTTTGACGTGTATAACATTTTACTGGTTACAATTTTCAAAAAGCGGAATTTAAGTTTGGCTTTGATTTACATGTTTCAAGAAGTAACCTGAAAAGCTCAAACTGCAAATGAATTTGTTATAGACTCAGTAGATTAATGTTCTGGCCATTTTTAAAGTAAAAGGTCATGGAAAGCTTTTTAATACTCTTCCAATTATATCGCAAACAAGCCAAATAAACTGTTGACCCCATAAAAATCATTGGTTTTCATACTCATTTACTTAGCCACATTCTTTTTTCCACTAAATATGTTTTTCATATTCTGAAGCACTTTTCAGCATTTTTTTCCCCCAAGAACCTCAAAGAAACAGTGTAGGAATTTAAAGAGTATTTAGTCTATGCATTTGGGGTAAAATTCTTTTCAATGCTCTTTTGCTCACTGGAAATTTTAAGTATGGGCATTGTGCCCAATGTAACAACACATAAAACAGAAGTGTTTTTCCATTCACATTGGGCAGGAAGTTTCATATTAAGCATTTCAATAATTGCACAAGAAATGTCTTATATATGCTGAAAAATCCTCATGGCTTGATTTATACTGGAAAAATTAGCTGTCCCCGGAAGCAATAAATACCCCCAAAGTTAAATGCCATAAGAATTTTAAACCTCCACAGGAACAAGGGATCACAGATATTCTCTGTTTTACTTGGATCTCTAGATTTCACTATTTTCCTCTTCTCCCTTTGACTGTTTCAAACACAGAAGTTTGTGACACAGTCACCACTGCTGCAGTTAAGCATGATTGTGAAGCAATCAACAGAAGTGATGAAGTAGGCTGGGTAGATGGAGATTAAATGCATAGGCAGCATAGGTTCAGTCCTCAGACATAATTCTGTGCACATGCCTGCTGATGTCACAATTTGGAGGTCAGGAGGGATGAAGAAAGAGCAGAACAGAGCAGAAATTGATTAACTGTGTCAGAATCTCCAGTGTCCTTAATACAAGAAGTCGAAGCATCAGTTTCTATCATTCCTGAGGAAATAATGACCCAGTATTATGGGAGGAAAAGACCGAATCTTGAAAACACATACATTAATTATTGTGGTAGGTAACCTGCAGCACCCAGCTGCCACCATTGGGAAGAGCTGCATATCCAGCTCCTCCATGGCAAGAAAAACAGAAACCATATGAGTGCCTCATACTACAGGGAATCAAGGGTCTTATATACAGCCTGAAAAGCTGGATTTAAATCTTGCATTTATATAAGTGGAGTGGAATCCTGGTCCTGCTAAGGTCAGCAACAAAACCTTCACCTTCAGTCACCTGAGCACTTCAAAATGTGCCTCGACTTTCTCTACCTCATTCACATTTTAACCTTTATTTAGTTGTAACAATACCCTATGAGATCTGGATCTAACACAATTTTTTTAAAGAGGTGCATAAAAAGTAACATAGATACCTTCTGGCCTAGGCTTTGGTTTTTCCAATCCACCATCTTGCATTAGCTCAAATGCGAAGGATACATTGAGGACCTAGTAATATGATACAGGCAGTTGTTATTATGATCTATACACAGTATACTAGAAAAGATCAAATCAAGATGCATTTAAAGCTGCAGATCTATATGCTGGGAAGGAAAAAAAAAATCAAACCTCCATATATCAATCTAGATAATTCTTTTTTTTTTTTTTGGGGGGGTGGTGAAAGTGTTTCAGAAATATAAAAGTAATGGAAAAATAGCATGTGAACTAACATTACACATAGAAAAAAACAATCCCCCAACTTTACAAACTGGAACATGATGGCTTATGTAGAGTGCATCTTAGATAGCTGAATTGCTTACACAGCAACAAGCATCATGGTAATGGTTAGTCTTAAAATGATACATGGTACATAGATAAAAAATATGAAACTTTTGAAATGTCAAATTCTTTGATGTTGGGCTCAAAAAAATCAGTCCTGTGATCAATTTGTGTATAATTTTAATGAACACTAAGGCTGGCTCAATGACAGCATCAAACAATGGTTGCCAAAATCAGTTAATATTTGTTAGACACCCTATCATTAATATAATTTTCCCTTTCATTCTGAGTAAGTATTAACACTGAGATTTTGAAAAATGCTTGGAAATGGTTACCAGTTCAGCCCTGTTCTCTTTGGTTTTCAGCTATCAACATTGAACCTATACAGAAAAGTCAGTATCATCCCTAAAACGATAGGTGTGTTTGCTTAGGTGGCTTTTGTTTTGTTTTGTTTTTAAGAGAAAAACTAAATCTCATTACCTTTTGTTCAAAACTATCAGGAGTCAAGAAAAAGCTGTGGAGAGGAACAAAATAGCCTTCTAGGAGACCCATTAGCAGGACTAAGTACACACCATCTGCAAACTGTAAAAAAAGACACTTCTCAGTATTTTTTCAGAATACATGCACAGAATAAAGTTTCTGTAGAAAGCAATGGTCAGCAACTTTGACCTGTGTCTTTGTTTTCTATTCTGCTAGTTGCAGGAAATCAGAACAACCACCTTTCAAGCTATTAAATAGCATACGCTCTCTGAGCAGAGAAAAGCAGAACGAAGGTGCACTGATGATTGCACTGAAGTTCAGTATGTTGAAGGAAACAAAGGAATAAAGAATTAAAATTTCCACGTTACACACTCGTCTCTATCTAAAAAACAGTAACATTCATGAGACTTTGTTCAAGGCACCTCACTCGTAACCCTGTGGCATTAAGTCTACCATAATCAAACTCTGAGATACCAGAGGCAAACTATTACCTGAAGGGAGACTGTAAGCGAGGTGGGTGTCAGTCTCTTTTCTCAGGTGACAAGCGATAAGTCACAAGGAAATGCCCCCAATATGTGTTGGAGAGATTTCAATTGGATAACAGGAAGAGCTTTTACACAGAAAAGATGACCAGGTGTTGGAACAGGCTGCTCAGGGAAGTGGAGGAGTCCACTTCCCTGGAGGTACTTACCAGAATGTGGTGCTAAGGGGCATGGTTTAGTGGTGGCATTTTTTGATCCTAAGGGCCCTTCCAGTGTAATTGATTCTATCATTCTATCTTCCTGAGGTAGCTTATTTTGTTTCAACTGATAGAAATAGAATCTCTCACCTCAGAGAGTACTGTTTTGGATATATGCTTAAGGTGTTTCCAGGCATGTTTGAATAACATGTTTTTTTCCCCAAAATTAAACAATGCAATATGCATGCACAGTAACACTTTTCTAAAAGCCCTTTTCATCTAAAACTCAATTTTACCTTTAAAAAACTTCTATCAGAGTGAAAGTTAAACAAATAAACCAGAGATTCTTAATAGCACGTATCAAGACATTAAATAAAGCCTGTTGTGAAGACACCAGTTTTTTTCTAGTGTGGGTATCCTCCTTCCTGTCTGACCTCCTGCTGCAATTGTTCATATAGGGATTTTTTAAAACCACAGAATAAAGCTTTTCTTTTAGCTTCTTTCTAGCTAATTTAGCATCTGAGAACAGGAAAAGAGACCATGGACCACATTATTTCTGTGGCGCAATCAAGCCTGCAGCTCAACTGTACAGCTGCCTATACACTTGAGCAGCTTCTGTCTCAAGAATTCATCTCGCTGAATAGAGCCATTGTAATCCCATGAGATTACTTGCTAGTGTAAAGGTAGGCAGGAAACAACTGTTCATCTTGAAACTGTTTCAAACCAAGCAGACAGAGCCTCTCCTGATGAAAACAGGCACAGGTTCTTCTTACAGCACTTAGCAGCACCCAAGAGGTAGCATCTGCTAACTAATTTTTATGCTAATTCAAGTACAAAACTGTTGCTGCCCTTATGATTTCTCCGCTTAACTCCGTGAGGGTTTTCCTCATATGAATATATTTAAAACTGAAGGGTTTCCCACTGAAATAACATCTCAGAGCCTGATCGATAACAATTCAGTTATATTCCTGTATAAAGCTGGGGGCACGGTGCATTACACAGCACAAATGACCCTCTCCTTCAACAAAAGCTATAAAAACCTACCTGGGTCTCCAGTTCAGTGACCTCCAAATTCAATTTGTTGAGATGCTTGTTCACAAATGTGATGAGAGTCTGAAACGTGAAAAGAGTTCAGTGAAGGTCTATTCAGTAGGGCACCTGCTCCAGACACAGAGTACGTACTCTACTCAGAGTAGAACTTGTAAGAGCAAGGAGACTGCAGTACAATTGGTTTTTTTAGGTTTTAAAACTGAATAATGATATTTTAAATTTTTTTTTAAAGAATGATAAATTGAAATAAAACAAACACGATATATATGAATAAAAAATTCACTGTTACAATGCAACGGCTTCAAAAAAATATCTTGTTGTAGACTGTAGGGAAGTGGGTAAATTGGACTTCACTCGAATCTGACAGGAGCCCAAATCCTCCACGTCAGGCTACTGGCAGTTGTCAATTGCATACCTTTTGGGTGTCAGTAAACTCGATCAACCCAGCTGAGTTTTAATCAACATACATTTTGTGAGAACTTCTTTTTGATGGAAACTTTGAGAACTTCATCATTTTTTGTGTTCCAAATTTAAGTTAATGTTGCTAAATACTATCAAAAAGAAACATTATAATAATGAATTTCTATTTTTGTTTTCAACATAAAGTTTAATTGTATTTAATGTATGCAAATGATGTCTATTTTATATTATATACATATGCACACACTACATAAACAACACATGAGCATGTAGACACATGCTGTACTTATTAAAATAGAATCCTTCCAACCTTCTTCACTACGCTGAGCTTGTCTGGAGCATGGTCAAACAGCGTGTCAAATGCATCTCTTTCTGAAAAACATTCAGAGATGTTAACATACTTCGAAGCACTTGTCCAAAATTCAGGATAAACACTTGATTAAGCACACACTTGTTTAAGACAACGGAATCAATAAAATGTTTCAATATAGTCTCTTTGTATTCCAACTACTAAATATTTTGCTTATTTCCCTCTTGCTTCAGGCTGCTTGTAATTTATTCGCTATTATTTAGAGAAAGCACTATTTTCAAATACAATTTGGACGGCTTAATAACCCTGTTTCTCAAAAAATGAGCAAAGGGTAGAATATTTATGCATTGAACTTTACACAGGGAGCAGGGAGCTAAAGTAACCAGCTTATTTTGTTCAGAAGAATATGACTTTACATCTGGAGTTAGTACAGAGGAAAATTTTCCCCAGGGGCCATAATATGCAGATATCGCTCAGCTGACTGCTGTGTTATTAAGCACCTCAGGCAAGCTTACAACTACAGTGCTGTAAAGAACTCTTTTGAATAGATGTTCTTGGACCGTTCTGATATGCAATTTAGGACATGATTAGCAGGACAGGCAACCTAAAGTAAAATGACTACAACAGAACTGTGGTTACCTTCTGAAGGAAAAAAAAAAAAAAAAGAGCAATTGCCATTTGGACAACCACACGAGTGATAGAGAATGACCCAACAAAAAGTTGCATTTGTATTCCTCAAAAAAATGCTAAGAGTAAATCCAAAGGCATTTGCAGAAGGCAGACTTTATAGGAAGTAAGGCTGCTCTCGGATATCATGGGAAAATGTCATGCCTCCAGTCTTTAACTCAGCAGTAAGGCAACGACTGAGAAATAAGAAATAAATATTGAATTCTTGGTGGGTGTCCATCTAAGCTCCTCAGATGGCTGTGTTGTGCTGGCCAGCCATTTGGCCAGTCTAAGTACTAACCATGAGACTTACTGGCACAGAGATACGCTGAAGAATGACCCTAAGTCATTAAAGTGTTAAGTAGGTAATGCATACAAGAATGCCAACATGTTCACCAGTGAGTTTATCATAAGATATCATTTCATATTATGCTGGGAGCTTATGATCATTAATATTGTTTCAATAATGTTCTAGAGGCTAAACCGTAAAGCATCTGCAAACTAGCACGAGCTGAGAAGTACTGAAATGTGTTTTAAAGATGGTCACATTGATTTTCATGCTTTTCCCCCTTTGTTAACTGTCAGAACAGTCTGTGGCAGATAGATATTTGCCAAGTCAATCAGAAATCCTCTATTTCCTTGCAGATTAATCAAAGTGACCACTCATTCCAGAACTGATGTATTCTTTGGATGACTTAAGAAGATAGCAATCATATGAACTTACCATGTCTTCCTGAAAATGCCCTATGGAAAACAAAACAGAACAAAACAAAAAAAAAAGCAGTTAAATGTGTAATCCACTTGCAGACGTTGCACTGCAAAATGAAACTGTGTATGTGGTCAGATATTCAGCTTGGTGAAAACCAGAGGAAATTCATGGGATTAAGAAAATCCTCATCAAGTTATTCCAGCTGAAACTTTGGATTAGTCTGGAGTAAATCAGCATAAGATCTCCTGGATTCACAGAAGTCTCATAGGAAGGGCAGTTCTCAGATTTCCTACTGTTCAACGACCAAATCAACACACCTTGCCTCAGTAAAGATGACGTTTTCATGCTGATTTTGTGAAAAACTTTCCCTTTGCCTCAAATGCATTTATCACAACACCTGCAATACAACTCCAGCCAGGACAACGCTTGGACTACATTCTTAATAAGTTGCAATCTCAAATAAATATTGTGCGTAAATAAATCTAAAGCTTAATAAAAAGTCATCAGTCTGAATTCTCTCCAATCTATTAGGAACATGGATATTCTTCTACTATTTTCTGTTGGTTTGGAATAAGTTTTCTGCTATGAATTGCTTGGTGAGATGACACATACAGAGACTAACAATATCATTTTTCACATCCCCAAAGTCCAAGTGGCTCAAAAAATAAAAGTCATATTGCATTCCAAAGAATCTAGTTCTCCTTTATCAAATAAATACCAATATGAAAGAAGGAGACATATTTTTGTATGTTTGCAGGCCTTTTAAATACAATAATAAGTAAGAAAAACAATAAGTATAGAAGTAAATAGCAATAAATAGAAAATACAGAAATTTTGAATATCTTCACTCTTCTCTATTATCTTGGTCTCCTGCTTTTAGTTCCCCAGCTCTTCCCCAGTATTTCCACACCCTTTTGTATTTTTAGATACATGTCTGCAGCCCTTGCAAAGGCTAAAATACAATTACTGGCTGATGCATCATCTTCCCTGGACCCCAATACCAAAATCTAAATATCAGCAAATGCTTGAATTTCTGAGACGCATCTGTGTTCAATTACTGAACTGCTGGCAAAAGCGGTGTTGACATACTCAGTGTTACCAGTTATTTCCTCTTGGACTTGTCGAGACTGGAGGATTCCTTCTCGTTTCTGGAAGAAATAAAGAAGGACATCTTAATGCATAGGGTACAGTAAAAATGTAGTTGTGATCTACAAGCGCCATCAGGTAAGAAATCTACAAAATAAGAACTGCTTTTTTTTTTAAAGCAAACTTCCAGTAATATATTATTTCACCTTGGAATTATTTCAGAAAACTCTCTTGTACAGTAACTTGAAACTCCACCTGTAGGAGGAAGTATTTCTTTTCTTCATTGTTCTTAACTCACTTTTCTTTTAACGGCCCCAATTCAGCGAGATATTTGAAACACTTAAGCGCATGTGTAAGTACTTTAGTAGATTTATATCTTAGTGAGTTGAATTAAACCTTATATGTCAGTGAATACCTTGGCAGATGGTGCCCATGCTTGGTCTTTGGCAAAATCTTGCTCTTAAGCTACCTGTTCTTTCTGCCTTGCTCACGCACTTCGTTTTTTCACTTCAGTCTTTTCTTTTCCTGATTACTTTTCACACAAAAGGCTGTATTTGCTTGTGATGGAAAACCAAAATGGAGGATAAGCCATTTACAGCGTGCTCCAGAACCTAGTCATCATAGTGTTAATATACGCTTTCGCTCCAATGCTCTTCTGATGTGAGAAGCCCTTCATACGTGGTGTTTAGAACTCCGTGTCTAGAAGCTGTGCACAAAATGGCAGAAGCCAACTCAAATGGTAGCAATTTGAGTCAGTTGGAAAATGAAGTAGTTGAAAAAATTTCACACTGTTTCCAGGATGCTGACTACAGTCATCTGGTAGTGGCATACATACCACGCATATGTTTTGCTTCTCTTTGTGTTCTTTCTGTTAATTCTATTCACTGAAATTAGCAAAATTTTGCAATACAGAAAGAAAAGCCAGGCAATTGCTGACGACTGCATGTAAAGTCTAGACATTAGGCAATTATTCATGATTCTTCACTCCTTGCCATACAAGGAAATAAGAAAAATAAATTTATGCTGGTCCCAGACTTGTCTTCTATGTGGAAAAAAGAAAAGGAGCAGAACAATTTGGAAAAATCCTTCATGGCATGTAAACTGGAGCTACTGCTCTTCCCTGCTTTGGAAAAGATAATACCTGCCCCAGTCAGAGGCAGCCCTGGGTTAATGACGTGCTGAGGATTTGGCCAGGTTTGCAAGAAAGCCACACATAGCACACTCTCGGTCACTTCAGACTGGTACTTTGAATAACCTTAATTGTCTTTCTAGATACAGTTTCAGGGGGTTTCCTTCACATTTTTTAAAGTTCCGTTACTAAATCTCTTGCATATGGTTAAAACACTTTTAAGAAGGAACTTTAAACATAAAAACAGAGTGGAGTCCAGTGTATTACAGACTGAAAGATGAGACACAGATCAGCTGCTGAGATCCCTATCCCTTCCATCATGTATCTTGAAAGTCTGAAGAAGAACTGCATCATTTAGGACTATATTCACCTCCAGGTTGTGCAGACAATAAGCATTTGAAGTCAAAGTTACGATCTAGCTCAAATTAGAATTACACTCTGGTTTGTGTTTTTTTTTCCTTTGATGCAGGGTGAAAGGAATTTTTCTATTTCCTCCTGATGATGATTCTGATGTGCCAATGATGTGTTTTGGAGCAAAAGCCCCATTACTCTACTCCTCTGTGACTGAGTACCACAGTAATGGCAACTGTACTTCTCAGTGCCCCATCTGCTTATATAGGGAAGAAAATGGCTTCTAACACTTTGCTTTCCCTCTGCAAATGTGCAACATGACCTAAAGCCTTCTTTAATATTAACAGAAAACATATTTCACTTTTTGATAACTAGTGTTAATATGAATAGGAATTCTGCATTTTGATTCTATTGTTGATAAAAAAAATAAAAATAATTACTAACATTAATGGAGTTTCCAGGTTGCCCAAATATGAGATGCATCTGTTGGATACTTGAAAAACTTTATTTGGATAGACTTAGCATTTTGGTCTCTCCCAGCTGAAAGACTCCACTAAAGGCCAAGATCTTCCTACTTACGTATTGTCTGAATTTGGTAGCTGAATGTAGAGCAAACAAATAAAAGCTAGGTAGGAAATGGAAAGGGTCTCTTCATCTGTCTTTGCATCAGCTGTACATAATCAGTTTTCTATAAGCAATGGCTAGCTGCTTTGTTGCCCCGACTGCTCTACAAATGCATTCTTACAATCTCTCACTTACATAATCTGTCATTTAACCATTCAAGGACGGCATAACTAATTAACTAATTAAAGAAAAGTAAAAAAGACAGCAAGATCTAGCTCTCCACAAATTCTCTTGTCTTTCAGTAGACAAGAGCAAACAAAGCCTGGGCTTTGTTCAGAGTTATTCATTCTATCAGTCTACAAGGAAAGGAAAGCAATATAACAAAACAGCTACAAAAGACCCAAGTACTAATTTTTCACAAATCAGCTTAGCACACATATTTCATAGCAGTCTCATTGCTAACAGTTTTTTTTAAAGAACAGCCAAAGGAAACAGAAGCTTTTGTAAGAACTGTGCTGATTACCTGTTGGATGTGAGCAGGGTTTTTGTTTCAGAAATATCTTTCTATTTCTAAGCTACATCCAGCCAGCACAACCCTCACACTTGGTGCATTTCTAAACCTAATGAAATAATAACTGAATTAAGATAGTCTTCCTTTTTTTCTCCTACTCTCCCTTTATCAATTGTATACAGTTGAATTTACAATCAGCTAACAGAGTCTGCTGAGCTTCCCTAGGCACGACCTTACTTTACAGAACGTATGAGGGTTTAGAACATCAGGCATACAAGCCTGAACATCAAATTATGCCTTACATTCTGCTGATCACTGATTAAAATTTTCATTGAGTTCAAACGATACATGGTGACGAAAAACACTGAACCAATCTCAAAGGATATGAAAAGTGGACTTAAAAAAATAAAAAACCCTCCATAAAATAGAAATGAAAAATGTCTCAAACAAAAACAAGTAGGAATAATGGCCACCATCCTCTGTTAATAGGAATCAACATAGCCTTGGAGTTCCACTGATTGGCTTTCATCAAGGACTGGGTCTGCAGGGTGAAATCTTCAGCAACATAACTTATTTTGGTGCAACTGCTCCAAGTTATTTTGGTGCAACTGTTCTCTCTGCAATCTGCTGGCGCCTGAGCTACCGCTGTGTAGCTAAGAGGCAAAGCACTCAGCCAGATTCTCCCACTACTTATTGTTTTTAAATTGGTTTATCTCTACTGACTTCAGTGGATTTGCTGTTGAACTGCATTAGCCTATTAAACAAGAGGAGAATTATGTCCATCGATTTCAATGGGAGTTTGGTCTGGACATACAGAGTGACAGCAGAATGCAAGATCTGGTTCTTTATTTAAGGACTACAATGTTCTTTTTTAGTTTCTTATCCCAAAGATGCCCTGGCTGCTACACTTTTGCTGCCTTAAGTTGTTTTTATTAGAACTCTGAGATAAACCAGGATGATAAATATGTTTATAATATCTAAAGGAAAATGTTTGAGAATTATGTTCCTCTGAAGCCTTAGATGCATAACTGCATATTTCCTGGGCTTCACTGCCATCCACTGATCTGTAGAATCTGACCACCAAGTAGAATCTGACAGTGAATGCATCGCTGATGCATCTACCAGAAATTCTCCTTCAGATTCCCCCCTAAATTACAAAATCTGTCTGATGTGAATCCTGAAAAAAGAGGAGTTACTTACTCAAATTTGACACTTATTTTCAGAAAGCAATACTTGAGAAACGGCACATTGCAGCTGATTGTTCAGCACTGCATTAGTTTAAACACAAATAGTGACAATTATGGTGTGAAAAGTAAAGACAAAGTTAGCTGGAGGAAAAGAAAAGCAAATTAAGTGGGAAGAGGCCAAACAAGATAGAGCAAGCACAAGCCCAACTGAAACCAAAATAGTAAACAGAATAACATAAGGAGTTTGGATGGATGTGGCTCTAATAAGAAGACTGACTGACACAAAAGATTTAGTTGATGGGCTTTTTTTGCATGCTTATGAAAAAGCCAACACTGTAATCAGACTAAATTAGCATGCACAATGCTGAAAAAGAATATTTAGTCACCTCACATGAATCTAAAAGTAATAAACAGTGACAATTCATCATTCAGCGCCAAGAAAGATTTGAATCTCTACACAAGTGAGAATATTGCCAAAAAATGGGAAAAATAGATATTCAAGAGATCATATTGTGTGATAAGTAAATGCATTCCAACAATAATAGCGCTTCATGTATTTTTAATGTCAGAGCCTGGCCACTTCAAAACATGACATTCTGAGCCACAATTCAATCTGGGAAAGCACTTCTGCCTTTCTGTGGTTGAAGCAATGTCAGCAGGGAAGATGCACGTGTGATTCTTGTCAGCCAAAGAGACATACACACGCATGCCCAAACAGAAACTCTAGATGTCTTTTTTGAAGTAAAAACCCCTCACTCAACTTCCCAATACTGCGAGGAGCTGTTTGACACCTCTCTTACCTGCACAACAACAACCTGAATGGACACATGATCTGGAAGTCTGATTGGTGCTCGAAAGTACTGCGATAATGCAACCAGAAGATGAAGTATTGCTACGAGACTTTTAGCATGAACAGCTGAAATAGATATTAAAAGCACAAGTTACAAAATGCAACGTTACTAGAGCATGCATCTTTACTCTTTAGGATGCAGGGATTATGGGACTCTCTTCCTCTTCCCACCTGGAGTCAGGGGCACTTTTAAGGAAATTTTCCTTTATTTTTTTCCTGCTCAAAAAGTCATGTGAATGCAAACCAATCAGTAATATTTGTCAGCACCAAAGCATCAGTTTACACGTCTGGATGCCATAGACTAGTGTGGACGGAAATCTAAAGCTAATCCAAAACCAGATTTCATGTACGACTGCTTCAGTGATGCCTACACATTCTCCTTGACTTTCCTTTTATTCCCTTTACTTCAATAAGAATTGATGGACTATCAGAAAGATATTTTTGTATTCACAACATGCACTTATTCATTTTTAAGTGTCACAAAGTCTGCAGGATAATAAACGAGCCTGTTTTGGCAGAAGCCCTAAGCAATAACTTACTAAACTCAATGACTCAAACATTCCTCCATGAAGTTGTTACAGTTCTTGTTATTTGAAACTTTTTCACAGCAGGTTTCATATGGGTAGTTAACACTAACATGACTTACAAGATATCAAAAGCTGTACTGTAGGAAATTTTTAATCAGGTATCAATCCACTAACATCAAAATGAATCTTAATTCTAATTCTTATTACTCTTTCACATGCCTCTTTTTTTTTTTTTGCACTTATAGTCTTCCCCAGAGTAGTATTCCAAAACAACTTTTGATAGCTACAGTACAGTGAACTTAACTATTTTAAGTATGAAATAACCAATAACTACTACCTTACTTCATTTTAAGGCAAGATCAGATTCACTCACATACTATTTGTTATCTTCCAGCACAAGCCTCAATTATGCAACAGAGATTTCACCACCTACCATACATATAAAATGTGATATCACTATCAAATTCTGCTGGGGTGCTAGTGGTAAGGGATGAAGTGCTTCAGCAGAATGCTACAAGACGTCTGCCTGCCTATAATCGATATGTGCTACAGCTGGCTACAGCTGCTGCAGTCTATCTTCAGCTCTAAAACACATGTAAAACTTTAGTTTAAAACTAGAAGTTAAATCAGCGGGCTGTTCCAAACACCTTGTATTGAGCTGTATAAGAGAAAATGGAAAAAAAAAAAAAAAAAAAGCCCCAAACCAGAGAGGAAGGCTGGAGAGAGAAGAGGACAGGAAACTCAGAGGAAAGATACAAAGGGGAAAGTCAAATGTTCAGTCCTCCTCCCTGGAGCCCTTTCTTTCCCTATCAAAGAGTGGTTGTGACTAGAATATGTGTTCATATTCAAAACAGTTCAGCTCAAGACAAGTATAGAAAGTATAGGAAACAGCTACATGCTGATCCAGGTGTTTACTAGGGTGAAAACTTAAAAAGATTACGGGGCTTAATTTTCCAACACTGTTGATAACCTGCTTTCTGCAACGCATATACACTGTGTTAATCATTTCTATGTAGATACTCCTAAGTTCATTTAAAATACAATGGAACGGGAACGGTATAGCACTAATATAGTGAGTTAGTAGTATAGTAGTAGTATAGTGAGCACTAAGATAGAAGAGAGTTTTGTAATCAAAAGCAGTAGCTCAGATTTTGTCCTAAACAACCAAAAATATCAATATAAGCTGTACATCTTATACAAATGCAGTAGATCTGGATCTACATCTTCCTCAGCACTCATGCACTCACCTGCCCCTTTCAAGAAACCAAGTTAGTAACAGAAAACTTAAGGTGGTATGCAGATGGAGTTAAGAGCAGAAATAAGGTATTTCCCTTAAAAGAAAGTTTAAATTGGAGGCTGAGCAGAAGGAAAGAGAGCAGAGTGTACTGCATGTGTTTTCCCTTTCCCTTACCTCCTACTGAAGAATAGCTCCTACCATAAATACCAGGTTTCAGCTTTCTTTTAGCATCAGGTATTTAAGAATTCCAGATAGCAACTACAAACTCTCAGCTGTCAACGAATGGGAACAGCACAGAAAACAAACAACTTACAGTCAACATTCCACTTAATGCTTCTTGGCGGGAGCTTAAGTGTTTCATTGATCTTCTCAAGAACTGTCTGTAGCTTCTGTTTCTGAGCAATTTCAGACTGAGTAACTTCAGCAACATTCAGCTTCTCACTTTCAAGTTTCTCTAAAGTGAAGAAAAAAGAGCCAGTGAACTCCACATCGCACGCAGCCAGAGAAATGTTCAACAGGTATCAGACTTCTAGTTTAAAAATTATTTGCTTTTGTGTACAGAACCACTCTCCTCTGCCTTTCTGAACTTGTAAAGATAACCACACTACAGGCTAATAAGAATTTGTTGCAAATCCCATCAGATTGAGAGGTAAGACCTGTTACTTCAATTGCTACTGGATAAAGAGTAATCTGCATGTACGTACAAGTGGCTTGTACAGCAGACCAGCACACCTAGGAGAGATAGACACCAACTTCAAGATTAGTTTAATCAGTGAAAAGCTCGTGGCTTCTCCCTCAGATTCAAGAGATTTAAAAATTTTCCTGGCCCAGATGTGATAGAAGTGAAGTGGCACCATATTCATTGAGGTGGAAGATGCACCCAATAAATGTGAGCAAGTATTTCTGGAGGCATGAAAGCAACAAGAACACTGTGCAATTTATTTCTGTGAAATCACAGCCCTTTGAAATTTGCAGTAGATTTTAAATTATTTTATGACTTGGTTTGTAAATAATCAGTACAGATTGCTTGGCTTATATCAACTCAGCATAGTTTGCCTTAAACAGATGTAAGCAAGATCAATTTAAGTCTGGATAAAAGTCTGGTGTGAACTGGATCTACACAGTAGTGTGTATGGTTTAGATAGATCAGTTGAAAAGTAGTATCTCCATTAAACTACCGAAAGTGTGAGCATGAAATTAACTGAAGACAGATGTGCAATGAGGAAATGCATAACTCATTTATACACTGAGAAGAAAAAAACGTGTGGGATGTTTGCCCTGTCTCAGGAGGACCAGCACACTGCTCCATGGATTTAACAGAGACATAGGAAGAGAAACAACCTCCATTATTGCTATAAAAGATAACACTAATGTTCTGTAAAACTGCCAGGAACCTCACAACCATTAATTATGAAGTGAAGAAAATTCAGCAATAAAAGCTTCCTTGTAACAACATCAGAGACAGAATGCTTGATCACCTATCAATTTTCTTTTGCAAAAGAATATGTTATCAAGTTTGGTAAAAGCTGGTCTTGTTCTCAGCTGAAGTCTATTGTGTATCTTCTCAAATAAAGTGAGTCTACCAGCTTATGAGTTCTGCCTGAAAAGTTGCTATCTCCATCAGTTTCTCACGCCTCCACAGGAATCAGTCTGAGCAGTCTCACAAAATCAGACTCTTAGCACAGACTCAATCCACAAGGAACCAAAGATAATGGAAAAGATTCCACTGAAATCAATAAATGTCAGATCACTGTACACATATTTAGACTCAGGCTGTCTCTGATTTGCATTTTTTGGGGTTTGGGTGAAGTCACTGGAGGCCTGCCCATAAGAATCAAGTTGCTCTATCTGGGTCATATCCATTCCACCACAATATATTCAATAGCTTAACCATTCAAAGAAGGGAATAGTCTGTGTACTCTTTATTAGAAGTGCTCACATAATGTTTCAGGATTCATTTAAGATACTGAAAAGAAATTTACTGGAGATTTTATGAGCTGTAATAACTAAGAAAGTGGCTTCCAAGCCAACAGTTAAAAAAGACATGCCAGCTCTGTATTAGCAGTTTCTTTTCTCTATCTGTTTCTCAGCTGAAGTTCAGTTTGCAGTCCACTGGGTATCATTACCTCAGTAATGTTAAGAGCCAGACATCAAATCAGAAAGAAATTCCAGCTTTCCAGAGGAACTCCAAGATGTGACTAAACTACAGTATGGAACCAGCCCAGATTAAAAACATCCACCATTGTACTGAAAATACCCTTGCTTTTAAACTTACTTTCCACTTCTAACACTGTTAAGTTTGTACAGCACATATGCAGATAATAAATTCAATTGGAGTGAATTCTGCTGCCAAGACAAGAAACCCAGCACCCTCTAGCACCCCAGGTAGACTTTATGCTGTTCTCATCAACTACAGAGCACCATACATTGCACTGTAGCTATGAGGACTGTGCATACAGGCTCAAGGGTCTCATAATACAATGCTATTTTTATATCACTTAGTGGCATAAATGTAAGATGACACCAAGGCTCCCAAGTAGGAACAAGTGAACCACTTACTGAGTGACCCAACATGTGTACATAAATTTTTTCTTACCAAATAATTTCTGCAGTACTTGTCCATCGTACAGGTCTTCAGCCAAGTCTTTCACAATAATCCTCTCTCCTACCAACACATCATTAATCCAGTCTATTAATACCTATATGGGAAACACATATTTGGGCAGAATTATACACTATTCATTTGCAATTTAAAACATATGCCATTTTGTACAATGTTGAAAATACCGAGCAGAAAGAATACTAAAGCTGCAATGCTTGAATTTCAAGTACAATCAGCCTGAACTATTGTCAGATGAAAACAGGAAGGATTCAGGAAGCACATGTCTAAGGTGACTGAGTTAATGCACCACAAGGTCTGGACAAACAGATAACTGACATGTTGCTTTCTGAAGTGAAACCTGTCATTTGATGTCAGTAGTATCTTAACATTTTTGTCGTGAATTAAAAGGTGTTGAAGTTGATTCTAATGAAGCTTCTTGCTGAAATTCTTATCCTAAGAATCACAAAGACTATGAGGGAAGTCAGTATGATTTTACATTGAGAGGGTGGGATAGGACCAAGAATCGGGACTCAGGAGTTTAATCCAAATTGTTAATCTCTGTGCCACATCAACAGCAAAAATTAACCTGTCTGGTTCATGTATGTATGCACCATGTGGTTTCGCTTAATTAATATATAAACAGAGCTCTGAAGCTTTCAAATGAAAGATGCAGGGATAGCATTAAAAATTGTTTCATTTTCTTGAAAGTGTTTGCATGCTTTTCATTACCTTCATTAGTTCTTGTAATTTTGGGTCATTTCTTGAATTTGGATCGACCATTGTTCGGACTTCATTTTCCTCTGGAAGGTTTAAAAGAAAGATATCAGAAACAATTACAGGCATGACACTTTATTTTACATTAAGCTTTTATGTTGAGATGTAAAATCGTTGTGAATTACCTAGCATAGTGTCCTCAGGGTCTAGTTCGAATGGAATCGGACTGAGAGGCAAGTTAATGGCATTCATTCCTTCTTCCTGTAATTCAGATACTAGGAAATAAAAAAAGAAGAGCTTGGTCAAATTCAATTCAATTTTACTTGCTATTTCACTCTTGCTAAAAGTAGTATTAATTGTATTAATTTCCTTATGAGAACATGAGTCTATTAGATAAGCCACTGGGTGTAATTACAGCAATAAAGTATAGCTAACAAAAATGGGAAGCACAGCCAACAAATCTTCACTCATTTGAGCAGCACAGCTAATGGTAGTGGAATCAATGTAATTTCCTCAAAGCCTTTTCAGGATAAGGCCCGTTGTCCTCAAATTTTAAGAGGCTCACTCACATTTTAATGGTCCCAACACTTTAAAACTAATGAACCATTTCACCCAAGGGAAATGATCATTGCTGTCAGCTATGTCACCCTTGCTCTGAAGATGCTTCAAGTTTAGCTTCTTTAGAATAGCCAGGTCTGGCCATATATCCACACAGGAGCTGCCAGACCAACTAACTGTTTATGACTGAAGGTACAGTGGCAGCATGGTGCTCCAGGACACAGCTCCTTCCATTGCTCAGGTCAGAGACCAGCTGGAGCAGGCTGCGGGATGCTTCTGGCCTGTGTCCTTGGGCTTTGTTTTGCAGAAACCACAGCAGCAGGATGCAGGGGGAAGATAATGAATCCTCAATAGTACTACCTTGAATGTGGAGTCCGGACATTGGTTGGAAAAGAAGCTGGACATGGTAATGAGAAAGTAAATAAAAAACTCGTATTTTGGACAACTCCACAACTGTCAAAAAAAGCAGAGGATCCAAAAAACCCACCTCATAAATAAATGGCTTAGAAGTTGGTGCAAACACGGGAATTTTGGTTTTTTTTTGACCACGGGGCAATTTAGTCTGCACCTGGCATAATGGCTGCAGATGGAAGTAGCCTGTCTCCAAGGGGTAAGAGGATCTTAGCCGAGGAACTGGCAGGACTCATTGAAAGGTCTTTAAACTAGGTATGAAGGGGGAAGGGAAAAAAACGAGGGCCACTGGGGTTGAGTGGGTCGTCTGAGGGTTCGTACCAAACTTGATGGGCGAAGATGGTGGAATACAAAGGGACGGACTAGGGCATGGCCATGCTAGGATGCTGCTGTTCTAGGGGATCCTAGATCCTCTATAAAGGCGATGAGACGGGAAATCCAGCTGAAGTGCCATTATACCGATGCACACAGCCTGGCAAATAAGCAGGACAAGTCGGAAACTGTGATGCGCTTGGAAAGTTATGACCTTGTTGCTATCATAGAAACATGGTGGGATGACTTCCATAACTGGAATACCACCACTGAGGGATAACGGCTCTTTAGAAGGGATAGGTGAGGTAGGAAGGATGGGGGAGTTGCCCTCTATGTCAAAGAGTGTACTGATTGTGAGTAGCTTCCTCTAAGAAACAGTCAGGAACAGGTTGTGGGATTGTGGGTTGAATTAGGGACGGAACTAACAAAGGCCAGCTGCTGATAGGCGTATACTACAAGCTATTTGATCAAGAGGAGACTGTTGATGAGGTTTTCTTGCTTCAGATACGGGAGGCATCATGCTCACGGACTCTCGTACTGATGGGGGACTTCAACCATCCGGATATCTCTTGGAAAGACCACATAGTGAGCTGCAAGAGGTTCAGGAGGCTCCTGAAATCCATTGATTATAACTTTCTGGTCCAGGTATTGGACAGAAAGGTTGAATTCGTGATCTCGAGGGTTGTGGGCCTGGCAAAAAGTGGCATCAGGACCCTGAACTTTGGAAGAGCGAAATTTAAGCTGTTCAAAGGACTGCTGGCCAAGATCCCCTGGGATGCTGCCTTTAAAAACAAAGATGTTGAGGAGAGCTGGCTACTCTTCAAGGATGCCTTCCTGAGAGTACAAGAGCTCTCCGTCCCTCTGAGTAAGAAAGCAGACAGAGGAGGTAGGAAACTGGCATGGCTCGGCAAGGATCTGCTGGATAGCTGAAGGCAAAGAAAGATACATACAAGCTCTGGAAACAAGGCCGTGTCACCTGGGAAGAACACAGGGATGCCGTCTGGACTTGCAGACATGGGATCAGGAAAGCCAAGGCACAGGCAGAACTGAACTTGGTGAGGGATGTGAAAAACAATAGGAAGACTTTCTACAGGTATATTGGCCAGAAGAGGCAGGCCAAACCGAATGTACCTCCTCTGGTAAATGTAAAAGAAGAACTGGCTTCAACAAACAAAGAGAAGGCTGAGGTACTGAATGAGTTCTTTGCCTCGGTCTTCACTGGTGGCCAGGATTCCAGTACTTCTCATGTCCCTGAGCCCTGCATCCCTAAACCTTTAGGTGGAGACTGGGGTGGTAAATCCCCCCCCCACTATAAGGACAGAGCAGGTCCGAGACCGCCTCTGAGACTGAATGTGTACAAGTCTATGGGGCCGGATGGCGTGCATCCCAGGGTTCTGAAGGAGCTGGCTGAGGTGGTTGCCGAGCCGCTCTCCATCATATTTGAAAAGCTGTGGGTGTCAGGTGAGGTCCTGGATGACTGGAGGAAGGGTCACGTCACTCCCATTCACAAGAAAGGGAGCAAGGAGGACCAGGGGAACTACAGGTCGGTGAGTCTCACCTCTGTACCTGGGAAGATCATGGAACAGATCATCCTGGATGACATGCTTGATCACATGAGGAATGAGCGTGTGATCCGAGACAGCCAGCACGGCTTCACCAGGGGAAGGTCATACTTAATCAATCTGGTGGCCTTTTATGATGGAGTGACGGCATTGGTGGACAAGGGAAAGGCAACCAATGTCATTTACCTGGACTTGAGCAAGGCCTTTGACATGGTCCCCCACCACATCCTTATCTCCAAACTGGAGGGATGTGGATTTGATGGGTGGACCACTCGATGGATAAGAAATTGGTTGAAAGACCGCAGACAGAGGGTGGTCATCAATGGCTCTATGTCCATGTGGAGGCCGGTAACGAGTGGCATCCCCCAGGGGTCTGTCTTGGGACCGGTGCTCTTTAACATCTTTATCAATGACATCGATGACGGAATTGAGGGCATCCTCAGCAAGTTTGCTGATGACACCAAGCTGAGTGGTGCGGTCGACACGGTTGAAGGAAGGGATGCCATTCAGAGGGACCTCCACAGGCTTGAAAGGTGGGTGAACCTGATGAGGTTCAACACAGCAAAATGCAAGGTTTTGCACTTGGGCCGGAGGAATCCCAGGCATCCATACAGACTGGAAGGAGCGGTCCTTGAGAGCAGCCCTGTGGAGAAGGACCTGGGGGTCTTGATGGATGACAAGCTTAACATGAGCCAGCAGTGTGCTCTTGCAGCTCAAAAAGCAAATGGTATCCTGAGATCAGAAGAGGGGTGGCCAGCAGGGACAGGGAGGTGATTGTTCCCCTCTACTCTGCTCTTGTGAGGCCCCATCTGGAGTACTGCGTCCAGGTCTGGAGCCCCCAGTACAAGAAATATAGGGAGCTGTTGGAGAGGGTCCAGAGGAGGGCCACAAAGATGATCAGGGGACTGGAGCACCTCCCCTATGAAGACAGGCTGAGGGAGCTGGGCTTGTTCAGCCTGGAGAAAAGAAGGCTGTGGGGTGACCTCATTGCAGCCTTTCAGTACCTAAAAGGAGCCTACAAACAAGAGGGGAATCAACTCTTTGAAAGGTAGATAACAGCAGGACAAGGGGAAATGGTTTTAAGTTGAGGGAGGGAAGATTTAGGTTGGATGTCAGGGGGAAGTTCTTTACAGAGAGAGTGGTGAGGTGCTGGAACAGCTGCCCAGAGAGGTTGTGGATGCCCCGTCCCTGCAGGTGTTCAAGGCCAGATTGGATGGGGCCCTGGGCAGCCTGGTCTAGTATTAAGTGTGGAGGTTGGTGGCCCTGCATGTGGCAGGGGGTTGGAGATTCATGATCCTTGAGGTTCCTTCCAACCTTGGCCATTCTGTGATTCTGTAATGCTGCAAAAATCAGTGCCTGTGATGCATGCTCTGAAGACATAGGAACAGAGAGATTCAGAGAACTAATCACATAATCTTGTAACTAGTTCATTACTGTACCCATTCCAGATGTGGTAAAGTCTGGAGCAACTACATTCATGTCTCTAGGTGACCCAAAATCTAATGGGCATGCCTTCAGAACAGAAGATAATAAATACAAACAAGCCAGAACAGTAATCCTACAGCTACGGGAGGATACACAGCATCATGCAAGGAGGGTGCCCACTTTGGTGATAGGACAAGTTTGCATCTGCTTTGTAATCAAGGACTCAGAGCAATTTGATTTACCAAACCAGGAAAGAGGCTCACTGTCTTCTAAATGACATGGAACTCGCGTTCCTTTGAACATTCCTTTTCCAGGGTACTGCTACTCAAAAGAAATGGTTGCTAGCCCACCTGCCTCAATCTGAGGTTAAAGTGCAGTAAATTTACCATCCTACGTAAGTACTGGAGATTTGGTGTCTGCAGCACACTGCCTGACACAAAATAAAACACAAGACTAATCTGCAGCTGCATGATCATCATCTAACATTTACCACCTGAAGTTGGCAAGCCTTTCTCCACTTATTTTGAAAATGAGAAAAAAAAAAAAAAAAAAAAGGCTTGGAGAAAACAGAGAAGTAGAAAGCAATGACAGACATCCTATGTTTTGTCCCTGGTCCAATTACTGCCCTATACGTTAGCTTTTGGAAAATGGATTTACCTCTCTAACATAACATCTTGGTGCAATAAGTACAGCTAAATTTCACACGAACATTGTGATAATTAGTTGGTGTGATAACAGTACTTAAAACTTTCCAGCTTTTCTAAGCCCTGTGAAATGTTTTGTGCCCTGCCAGATGAAATGCCTATGCACATTTCAAGAGTGTAGCTACATTCAGGCATCTGTGTAAGATTCACGGCAGGAATGGCTATTTGAATGCTTATTACTTGGAATAGAACAAAAAATAACTTTGAAAAATTCACCCCTTTCGATATTAAAACACACTCACCCTGCCTGTGCACCTCTAAATTACTAACATAAGCAGCTGTAAGGAGTAATAAAATCATGTTGACAATAACAGTCCCCTAGGTTGTTGTGCAGCCTACAAAACTGAAGGCTGAGAGCAATGGACTAAATTCATCCCTTGTGTAACTCTGTAGAGTTCTGAGCAGTTGTAGCAGGATGAATTTGGGCTAGTATGTACAATCTCAGGAACTGTTTACACTTAATGGCAATTTTTGGAACTGCTAGCACTCCTTGGAGAAAATCTTTGTTGCTTTTCTTAACCTCTTTTTTTTTCATTTTGGTTCCAAATTGTTACGGACATAAAAACATCAGTGCACAGAAAACTTCCGAGTGGAAATCCTTCTATTCTGAAATATTTAGTTCACGAAGGACTTCCACACAAGGGTTCCTGGGCAGAAAGCTTTTTTTCCACATTCAGCCCAACAGTGAGCACAGTAAATACAAGCCCTTCTAAGCCAGCTGGTTCCTGCCTCCTGTCCCCTATGAGCAGAAAACACGAGGGAGTAACCCTTGCTCCAAGAGCACCTTTTTCATTTCCTTCCCAGTACTGAAATGATTTACCACAGATGAAGAGCACAACTAAAAGGAGGATGTAAGAACATATGCACTATATCAAGTTGTACGTAATGAGAGAGAAAACGTATTAAGTAACACAACCACGCTTTCTAAGAATTTCCATCAAAAAATTTCCATGACAAACCACTATTACACACTTAGGTGCTTACAGAGGAACCACAAAAATGTGATTGAGGTTACCAGTTTGCATACCACAGTTTCAGCAGAGGAACCTACTTTTCTGCTACCCTTCATTAATTTGTTTTAATTACTCTTCCATGAAAACCACTTAATTTAGTAATTTAATACAAAGCACACAGGTTTGGGACAGTTTTTGCAGCAGCTGAAATTAATGTAAAATCACCTCATTTTCCATGATACTTCAAGGAGTGACTTAGAGTACAGCAAGATCTCTCTGAGCCTTGCAGCATAAATGCCCAGAAGGGAGCAAGGATGCCGAGTGGAACTGAGGGGTGAACATTCATTTAAAGCAAGGGATTACGCAAGGCCCAGAGAAATCTCTGTGGACTAGCAGTGTGCAAGTCTCCATTTTACCTCTGGATAAGAAATGGACGCTTCTCTCCTCGGACTTGTGATGAGGCTCCACGCGCCAAATTCACTGTGATGTAATCAAGCACAACTCCACTGCTATCAGCTGTCAACAGACTTCCTCGTGTCACGCCAGCACCAAACTTGGCCCTTCAGCCAGGGAGCCCACGAGCTTTTATCAACAGCAACTACGGCAGCTATTTTAAGTTCTTACTGTTTTAGATGCTCTAGGATTACAAGGTCATAAACCTATGCTATCAAATCCAGCGTGGGTTCTTCGAGCCAGACGCTGCCCTTTGATGCATGTTTCCAACTGCCATTGAAACCCTTGGAAGCTGAGCACATCTGAAAGTGGAGTACTGCCCATACGGTTTAAATTGGCTTAATTCCTCTAGTACATGCAGCCTGTTGCTCCATGCTGTATTTATTAGAGTTTCATTTGTTTTTTTTACTCCTTTATTTTGTGTGCTGAAGGCTTTTTGCTGCCCTGCTTAGTATTCATGGCTTAATGTTATCCTGATTTGAATAAAACACATCTTATTATTTAACTGAGCTCCAAAATGTCACATTGCCCAATGCACGCTGTGGTTTACATGTACTTCAGCATATCTGCCCAAAGAATCATAAAATAAATACGGTAAGATGTAGTGTTAAATGGTCTCTCCTACCAGTGCTTCAGACATGTCTTTCCAGATAATTGATTCCGTACTTGTAAACCTAGGTTACTCCAGGGCTACAACAGGAAGGGATTGATTCTGGAAGTTGCGATTACCTAGAGCTGAACACTAGTGATGCAGGAGCACAGTGACATAATACTTCTTAAAAAAAAAGGGGAGGAGAGATTTAAATATATACAGCTACATAACTATATGTATATATATGCAGACACATGTTTTTGCAGTTTTTTAATTGCTTTTTTTTCTAAAATACAAAAGTTGTCCATTCAATGTCTTCTCTGCCATTCTTAAAGAGATTTATTTTTTTTGAAGCTGAGGCTTGTTGACATTCATATGACTCCAGGAGTATAGGCTTCAAATAACAAGTCAGACTACCTCGTATTGTAAACTACGATGGCAGACAGTGGGTTTATATGCACCGTCTCTATCTTCAGCTACTTTTTCCTGGAACAAGCACCACGTGGAAGGCCAGCCGCAGACATCATGCTGCCAGAGTAGCACTGGATATTTGTATATATACTCACGTTCAAACATGCACACATATACTACATACATTTATGCAGTCAGAAATTATCATCCGTTTGGAAACATACTGATTTCTAATGGGAAATGCCTTTGTGGCTCTTGTACAGACAGAGATATCTGCTCAGTTATGGTTCAGCCAAATTTAGATGAATTGGGTTTGGTTTCATATTCTCTTCCAGGGGGCAAGTTTCTGATGAAGGCTCATGACCTTGATGCCTTGCTTTCATACCCACTTGCTATTCCCTCACAACATACTCCACTTTTATCCCCTGATTTAATTCCAGTAGAGTAACTCTGAGTTTGTATTGGCAAATGTGAGAAGAGATCCAACAAATTACCTAAGATGGTCAAGAGAGAGAAAAACAGACAGGGAAACTCTTTTCAAAAACTCCAAGTTTAAGCTTTAACAGAATGATTCTGTTTATTCAAGCAAACTTATGCAATTGCTTTCTGGGCTATCCAAAATGCTATTTTCTAACGCTCGTGTGTGTGCATCTTATAAGTCCACAAAGGGAAAAGAAAATATTAATCTAAAATGGTACTGCCTAATTTTCTTGCATACATAATTCATCCAATATGGATTTTGGCAGCTCAGCTTTAACTCCAGAACAAAAGAAATCCACACAAAAGACAATAAATCTGCATTACACATGGTACTAAAATGATCCAATGGATTTATAGATGTTTACAAGTTTGCAGAGTGTGACACAGCGTCCACCAGAAATTCAATATTCACAGCACAAAACATCGTAAACATATGTCTGCAACTACAAAGGGGCCTTTTTATGTTGGGATCATTGTTAAAATTGTCTTCAGAACATAAACCTTAAGTTGTAAATGCTACTCTCCATTTATTCTCCAAGACATAACAAATGAGGAAAGAAAAGCAGAGATATGTTTGTAATTGAAAATGTTTCTCAGGAAATGATCTGTGCAGGAACATCATTCTCATTCCATTAACTGCTGACTCCAAGCCAACCATTTGTAAAAGTAAATAAATATGCAAACTGGCTGACAACAATGTGCCTGTCTTTAATATTACTGCATTAGTACCCAGCCTCCAAAAAAGAATACATTTTCTTGTCTCATTTCTCCATTAAACCAAATACGGCATATAGACAAAAAGAACAGCAGAAATGTTGTTCACACAAAAAAAAAAAATCATGAGAGAAACCTATAATTTAACTTACATGTGTGCAATGCTGCCTCAGACCCTACTTCACTCCACTTTTCTTTGTTCCAATTAATAGAGAAAACACCTTCCATAGATCGACAGGCCTCTGGTCCAAGTGGGGAAAAAACTACTCATTAGGGAGCAAATGCAATCACCTATAAAATACACACCCTTTTCTGCATCATGTCACAAGCCTTCATGAAGCCTTACATGCTTACATACTTCATTTGGGATGAAAGTTCTTTGCATTTTCCTGTCATTTCTAAGAGGTAACAAGTGGTGTGGTGTCAAGCCAAAGCAGATGCAAGTCATTCCATTCATTCCTTCAGCGCATCCCCTCAATATTGCTTTTAAAATATATAAGCAGCATCTGCAGATGTTGTGTAAAGCCTCTTACCCCACAGAAGAGTTTTACATATGACTGAAGAAAATCTACCTCCACTGCTTTGCAAATGAAGGAGTTCACATGAGTCTGTTTTTCCCCCATGGAAGAACAAAGCACATATATGAGAAATGCTGGGACTGTCCCAGGACCACAGCAGAATGCGCTGTTCTCAATCTGAACCCTGCCCGAAAACTCCGAAGACTCATCTCAGATACACTGATAGCAGCCTTGATTCCTGCAGGATGCTAATTGGTCTGCACCTGGTAACCCTTAGGACAAGATATTTCATTGAAACAAGTCCTTTGACACCTACAGCTTCCAATTAATTGAGATACTGCACATCTCAAAACTATGTGAAGTGCTCGAGGCAATACTGAGACAGAATGAAGAGCATCTGTCTACTCCTCACCCAGGGCAGAAGTCGATATTTCTTGAGTTATATAAAATCTGCAGCTAGCAACATCCAAAAGAAAGTCAGAGACACCTCAGAACCAAGGAGAGCCAATTGTTCATTCTACAAATCCAGCAGCTTGCTGCAGATTTTTCCAAAATACTGTGGAGAAGCTGATTTTCAAGGACTGACTTTTGCCTTGTGTTCTCTCAATCACCAATCAGCTAACAGTAGCTCTTCCAACATCAACAAGCGGCACTCATGTAGAAAAGACAAAACCAAAAATCTGTTCCAAGAAGTCTTTCCCAGCTCGACAAGTTCTAGCTATTCCTAAGAGAAAACCTCAAAATAGTTCTTAGGAATGTAAGGGCATACTAGTAACTAGCTGAGGATTTCCTGAATTTCTTGCTCTTTTCTTCCTGTGTAGATAAGTCTTGTTTTTGAAGGAGAAAAAAATCAAGTGTCAGAACCATTGCATCTCAACAATAAGGACTGAGAATTGGTTAACACGCACACGCCACCACAATTTCCAAGCTGTAGCTCCTAGAGCTGGCCAAGCATTTATCCTAACTGCATTTTAGGAGATTACCAACCAGCTGTGCTGTGGTTGCTACAACGGTTGTGGCATTCGCCTAAAATGTAGTTGCACAAAAGTGTAAGATGATGATGTAAGGCAGGATTTGGAACAAACTGGAAATTGCATTTGGTTTAGAAAAGCAGAGGTAGTTCACTATTTGCTCAGAAAATCAATCAACTCTTACCAATCTAGGTTTAAGACCATATAGGACAATTAATTGGTTTAATATCCTACCGACAAAGAAAATAGCATTATTCCCATTGTAGGGAGTAGAAGGCAATGTAATTGTAGATTAAGGGATGCATGTCTGCTTTCTAAAGACACAAACTGCACTTGTAAAATGGAAGGCAGGCACTTAGAAATACAGCCTTAAAACCTGTCTGCAATGTTACAGAACGGACAGTAACAGCTGTACCTCTCCATTCCCAAAGTCATGCTGTAAGCAGTGAGGCCCCCCTTCATTTCAGCAGCGGTGATTTTAATCCAGCCTTGTGCCTTGCCCTTCAAGGGTACTTCCTGTACCTTCCTGCACGTTTCTGATCCTGCTCATTTCTTCACAGAACTCCAAAAGCTGCTCCCAAGTCTAAATGCCCCATCTCAAAAAAATTCCTTCCTGAGCTGCATCATCAGATTGATGTCATTTACATGTTTCTCATCGGGAAACAAATCACAAGTAACGTAAGCACCAGCACTGTAAGGGTAAACCCACAGCCCTGAAGTGCATATGCACCGCAATCAACTCCTTGCTATCATCTGTCAAACACCATCAGATGTGGGAAACACCTCTGCATAGCACTCCTACTTCTGAAATGCACTCCATGGGTCCCTGGCTCTACCAGTTTACCAATTTCAGCATGCAAAACATCCATACCAGTAGTAACTCTGATACACTATTCTGCACTTCATAGGTGAACACAAAAAAATGCAATCCAAGCATCCAAATAACCTTAAATGTATTTCCCTTTACAGCACTAACACATACAGAACTGCCCAGAACTGCTCTACAGCCTTCAGTTGTTTGCCATAACTGCTTTTATGGTACTAGTCTTATTAAGAAGTGCTTAGTAGTACCAAATTTTCATTTTATTAAGCATGAATATTAAACTTGCCTAGTGCATCATACAGCCCATCTCAGACGCACCTTGGACTACAAAGGACAATCTTCCCTGGATGGATATTCAGCTGATAAGAATCACTGCTTTCACACTGGATCAAGTACTACCTAATGACTGAATGTGCATCAAATTGAATTTAGCAGAAACATATACTCACATGAAATACCGGGAGGTGAAAGAGTTAATTAAAACTCACTCATATTGCAGAAATATTTTCAGGGAATGGCCTTTAGAATGAACAAACGACTGTATTTTCCTTCTGTAACTCCCTAGAAAATGAAGCCGGACAAGAGCAGGGCAAAAATCAACTCCCAGTCTCCTCATCAAAATACTACCAAACAAAAATAACTACCATTGACAAAAATACAAGGTCAGAAAGTAATATTCCTAAGCTACTGCAGAGACAGAGACAAGAAATAATTGGATGAGCCAGGTCTAATTGCCTACCTTTAGGGCAAAATGCTCCACAGCCCATCGTAGGTTCGCCAGGCCACCCTCATAGTGCATCCAAGGGAGAAGTGTAGCCTTACAGGTGTTGGAAGCCCCTTGCTCTGCAGGCCCCTTTGCTGCAGCTGTATTGTTAGAGCTGTATTGTCAGAGCCTGTTTTCTAACAGAATGGTCCAAGCACATCGCAACTCTCAGCTCAGAGCATCGCTTCAGAACAAGTGGCTGACTGCCTATATAATTTAATATGATGCCACATGAGACTCATAGACCATCTGCAAAAGAAGCTAAATCTGCTTTTTGCAGCTTGGTGAGTTGCATTCTGAATGCTGGGTTGCAGCTTTGACTGTGTGCTTTTGTTATCTGACACATAACTGAACAAAACACTCAAATGGCACGTCTAAAGCACATGTTTTTACTCATCTCATAGTCAATTCCTACTGCACATAACTTCTTATTGACAACTCCCCTTAAAGCATAGGGAAGGTCTGGGCACAGACATGGCAGTACTGGAAGGGGCTTTTTTCTGGTTTTTTTTTTTTTTTTTTGAGAAACCAAGTCTGGTTGAATGGCAAAGTCAACAAGAGTTACAGCATCCTTGAATTCTGTTGCCAGAATTGAGACACGTGCATGATGTGAGCAAATTCAGGTCCTGATCTCAGCACTCTTTTCTCTATAAATGCTTCCCTATTAAATAGCAAGTGGTTAGGAAGACTCAGATGGAAGGAGATCAAGTTCTAAAACCAGAAAAGCATATAATGTAAAAAGTGGAGGAAAGAACAGGAGTGAGCTATCAAAAGAATAACAAACTACTGGTAAGATAGCAACTAGTTTTCCATTGGCTACGAGTCCTTCCAAGGAGACAGTAAGGAAAAGATAACCTAGAGCAATTATTAGGATGAAAATCAAATTCATATGAAGTGCTCTACAAATTAAAACTTTTCAGAAGCTGTAAAGCGTTTAAGTGCCCATTCAATTTAGAGCAGGGGTGAGAAAAGTGACATACCCTTGGCTCACTTTTAAGCAACAGAAAATGGTACCTTTCTAGCTTCCAACTGAACTTCATCTACCATACCAAGGGCAAGTATGGAGAACCAAAACAAATTTCTTTTTCAGAGTTATTCAGCCATGTTACACAACAATCCACCCTCCCAGGTTTCATTTCAGATGAGATCTCTTGCAAAAAAAAAAGAGACACTGAGCCCTCATCAGAGTCCTGAAGGCACACTTTTCACCAGCTCTGGAGACTCTGATACACACCAGTTTGGAGTTACTGGGTCATTCTCACTGGAACCTCTCCTTGCCAAAAGTCCTATTTGCTACTGCATTCACAAGCTGTAATGGGGCTCCCCACTCCGACCCCTGGACTGCTGAACAACAGCATTCAGTTACAGGACAATACTGAGCTGCTTTACTAAGCTTTTCTTTTCTTCATCTCTGAATAGAATCCTAAGTGTCCTACAGACCTCCAAAGCAAGATTGCCACCATAAAGTAAACACAGCTCAGGAAAATCAAGTTCCACTTGGAACCATCAGGAAGGATGCTGAAGATATTTCTATGTGTTAAAAACAAAGTCTGAGGCAGACACGATCTGCATCATATATTACACCTATTTGATAAATGACTAATTATAAAGTGCTGCTTTTTTTGCATCCACAAAAATAGCTGGTTTTTTTTACAGAAATAGTAAATGAAAGTTATCTGTTTTATGATGAGCTTTTGTACCTAAAAGTTAAGAGATCGCATCCATGTGAACTGCTTTGATAGGTATAGTTACAGCAGGGTAAGAAAGCTCTGAACTGGCTCAAGCAAAGCTGTCTTCTCAAAGGGCATAACCTGGTGAGAAATTAATAGCAATGACTCTGAAGTGCATGGTTTGGGGACAGGAACACCGAGGAGAGGAATTTCTAATTATACTCCCCGCAATCCATTTTCACTTACCATAAACACAAACTCAAGTGGGACTTAATTTCTAACTCCCATAATGTAACATCAACAGCAGCAAGGAAATTATCACGCAGACAGTCTGCATCTCCCCGCTCCCTCAGCAGCCATCACTGCTGGGATAAAGCAGCACATGGGAAGGGTGCTCCGGGCCGACCGTTCCCCCCAAATGCTCCTAAGGGCTCGCTTCCAATCCCACCATTTTCAGCTCTGTAAAAACAGAAGTGTAGCCAGGGAGGACTGAAGTCTTTTCCTAGTGGCTTCGGCCATCAATACAGGAAACGATTCAAAGGCAACATGACACTGATAGCTTAATTTGTGAAAATGGATAAATACCGTATCTGCCACATAGCACATTAACCCATGTAACAAATAAATACAGAAATAGCACTGCAATGCTTGGTTAAAAGGTTTTGGTTCACAGAGGAGAAAATTTAATTAAAGCATGTAATGTCAATTACTGTCATTTGTAATTTTATTTTGCTTCCCTAGAAACAATACAGATGCAGGATTCTAAAGCTACCTGCATGTTTGATGCAAATGGGATAAAATTATCTAGGTTCTGAGAAAATCCAGATAGTAGGAAAAAAAAAGGCATTTTTACCTAACCTCATTCATGGATCTTCTTCAAAGTGTTGACTGCGTGAGGACTGACTTGCCTCCAATCTGAACATATAGGCCAACAACCCAGACCTGAGATTTTCCTTAGAATCATAGAGTGCCTTGGGTTGAAAAGGACCACAGTGATCATCGAGTTCCAACCCCCTGCTATGTGCAGGGTCGCCAACCAGCAGACCAGGCTGCCCAGAGCCACATCCAGCCTGGTCTTGAATGCCTCCGGGGATGGGGCATCCACAGCCTCCTTGGGCAACCTGTTCCAGTGTGTCACCACCCTCTAAGTGAAGAACTTCCTCCTAATATCTAACCTAAATCTCCCCATCTCAGTTTAAGGCCATTTTTTCACTTGTGTTAGGTCATCAAAAAGGCTGGAAAGGATGCAGCAGCTTCATTCTCAGCTCCTGTAAATGGGCACAGCCTTACTGAGGCCAACAGAAGAGCATGGATTGATATCAGAAGAGAATTTGGCTTACTGTTGTTAGTGATTGATTTTAACAGGAAAATTATAGGGCCAGTTCCTTAATGCTTCTGCCTCACTCACTCTGCTCTATGCAGAAGTGATAGAGACCTAGGAGTGATGTATTAGACTCCCAGTATCTCACCACTGCAGTAATAAACATTGCCAAATCTTCCCAGTCCTTTTCTCCCTTGCTACATGCAATACATCGCAGTGTCAGCATCCACTTCTGGTTTTATACAAACCACGTTTCAGCAGTAAAGCTCAATGCAGCACAGCAGTGCCCATATTGTATTCTCTTGAGGTCAGGAAGCAGCACCAGGAAAGGATGAATGAAACCTCCTGTCAGTGAATCACGTCAGATTTATTTCTACTTTGCAAACTGTGATCTGAGATGCCAGAAGGAGAAAATGTGCCCTAAAGGCCTCCAAGCCTTTTTTCTTTAAGTATGACCATTTCCAAATACAGCAACCATGCCACCTTTTGAAATCATGCCTTGCTCAGTAGTGTAATACTACAGTAAAACAGTGATTAGAATTACAGGAAAAAGCTAACAAAAGAAAGAAGAAAGCAATTGGATATTTTCTTACATCTCTACATGACAGACACAAATAGTGCCTATCAAGTTCCCCCAGGCTATTTCAGGAGTGTGCAGCACACAAAATGATGCAGGTTCATTACAAAAAAATCTAAATCTAATCTGTTTGAATTTAAAATGCCAGGAATCACGTACACGGAGAATGAGAAGGCAGAACTCATGTTATACATAAGTAGAACACAAACGGGGAATCACATAAAATGCTCAGCTACCCAGAAATTATGGGTTGGATCTCTGGCAG
Source organism: Chrysolophus pictus (assembly GCA_037305975.1). Taxonomy (NCBI): domain Eukaryota; kingdom Metazoa; phylum Chordata; class Aves; order Galliformes; family Phasianidae; genus Chrysolophus; species Chrysolophus pictus. The sequence continues at coordinate 8,031,082 of CM074580.1, forward strand.
TGCCAAACGCTGCCACTGCATAAATGCAGTCAGGGAAAAGACACCTCCAGACAGGCTTCCTGCCTTCCCCACTCCTCACAAGGATGATGTGAGGCTGGCATCTGGGACTTCAAGGGTGGCTCAGGGCATGAATGACACTACTTTGTCACTGAAGGTCTCAGGGGTCTGCTGCACTTTCTGAAATCCAATTGCTGAACTCACTGAAAAGCTCTTCACCTTCCACAGTCTACATAAGTGAGGACATGTATGACGTGAAACTTTCCCATCTTAGGCTGAGATTTCACTGCGCTGAGGAAATTCCCAGCTGTTCCAGCAGCCTTGGTTTAAGGCCCCTCTGCATCACTTTCACAACCAGAATGAAGCCCTGTGAAGCAATGCCAAGATGCTGCCCAAGCAGTGCACTATTCACTTAGCAAAATTGAAATGTGAAGATTTAATTGTGATTTTCCAAAGCACGTGCTATTGGCTAAAGCTTGCCTTCCTGGACACCTTAATTTTAATTTTTATGCTGACATCAATGCTGACATCAATGTAACCTCCTCTCTCTTCCTTATTTACCAGAGCTAAAATCCAGAAGTGAATTACCCTCGAACAGGCTGTGTAATGAAAGGGAGGGGGGACAAACATCACAGTTTACTTACAGATGTGCGATTATCAAACTGTGTCTCTCCCAAATAACACAGGTGAACACTGACAAATGTCATTCAAAAAGGGCAATTCCGACTAGACCTACTGCAAAAAATTAGTTGACAAAAATAAAATCCCATCACCTATACTATGACTGACAGGTGGCTTAAGAGATGCTGACAAGATCTGGGGGGCCCACAGCTCCCCCAGCACATTACTGATCTTTGCAGCACACCTTCAAGGCACAAGTGTTACCGAGTGCAGGCAGGCAGCTTTTTTCTTAAACGCATGGATGAAAGAGAATGATGTTATAGCTATAAATATACATACTTCTTTACAGCTTATATCATAAACAGCACCTTTACAATAAACGTAGGTGCAAACAGCACATGTGAAGGCTGGTAAGGCAGCCTCAAACAGCAAGAGCTACTCCCTGCCATCAAACCAGGCTTTACTCAGGTGTGAAACCTTCACCTAGAGCCTGGCTTGCTGTTACATGCTGACATTTCAGACCTAATGCTGGAATTACTCTCCTCTCATTTTCTGTGTAAATAACACTGGATTGAAATCTAAACTCGACGACGCTTCTGAAAACAGAGACAAGACTTGAAAGTCAGCAAAAGATCAGCGACATAAAACCAGTCTGCAGATCAGACCTCAGTCCTAACTCCTGCTGATCTCTCTCACAGTACAAAAATATTGCTCAGCAAGAGTAAAGGCAGCACAATCAGTTACTGAATAGTTTGCTCAGTGTTATGATATTGTTTCCCAGGAAAAAAAACGACAGCATAGTGATTTACAAGGGGGTCCAAAATGGACTCACAGTTTGTGCCAGGGTAAAGAAAAAATCCTTGATTTATAGACCTGCACACGAACAAGCCCCTCATTCTTACTCTCTCCCTGCCTTCCATTTAGTCTTTGTGTTACTTGAGTTGGATTTCCTTTAGGTCTGGGTTCTATTCGCTAAGCTGCATTAATACACCAATTCCATCCTGCGATCTCCTTTGCTAGAATATTGCCAAGCTGGCAAGATGGTTCCTCTGCGACTACTTTCCCTGACGTGCAGTAAGCTATTTATTGACACACCGCCGTTCCCAAGCCATTTTGCACCTATGCAGTGAACTGGATAGCAGTTCCATATGTTGGAGCTGCTACACTTCTCTGGAAAATTGTATTACTTTGGGTAAATAAAACACTGGGAGCAGCAGGAAAAGTATCATAAAAATGCAGCCGAGTTTGTTTCATCCTGCCTCCATCAGCAAATTTGGTCTATGACCTTCGCATATGAGTCATGCAAGCACTTTGGAACTTGCAGTGATTTATATTTTAAGGATAGGAAGTTCAAGGCTTACATTTCTATTCCCCAACCATACATTATTTTTCTCCAAACACAATTTCTTGATAATTATCTATGAACTAAAATGCATAGGCATTTTTTTTGCCTAATTTGTGGTGCGTATTAACCAAAACCATTCATCTCAATAACCAGTCCCTGTGTTCTTGGCAGAACATTGCTGATGTGTAGGTTATTCCTGGAACCAGACAAGGCAGATGCTCTCATCATAGCTTTAGTCACGGAAACATGCTTCTACCAGGCATTGTTTGTGAAAAAGGAAATTCCCAGCATATCTGTCAAAAACAAGGAGTAGTAGGGTACGACACTTTATAAATAAATGTATCTCATTTTTAACGCAGATCTCAGTATGTTCAACAAATCAAATAATGTTTTTTTGAGCTTAGGGCTTGTGTCCTGCTGCAAAGTCTTTTGTATTCACAACCCCAGTCCTCCAGCCCTACACATGCAAACAGATGCAGAGCAACAAGTTAAACTACCACGTAGGCACAGCAAAGCAAACATCTTGTCCATCACACAGACTATTCCATTCCACTTTCAGCACTCTAACTTGCCGGCAATTTTTCAAGTCAGTGTATAGGACCATTATGTACACTGCTGTTTGGTGTTGTCCTGCCACTGTCAGCACCGCTGACTAAGCCAATCAGGCAATCCCAAATCAAGCAGGACTGTTTCCAAACTCCTGCAGGACATTACAGAACTGCATGCAAGCATCTGTGGGCCGGACAGCTGTCTCCAAGAGTTGACAGCACTTCCTTACGTGGGCACACTCTGGAACAGTGAGAAAGGTAAGTCTCCAGCCCACTATGTAACTCTGGTACTGATTCCAAATCCCCGAAGTCTGAATTTTAATCCAAGAAATGTTGGTGTCAGTGTTCCAAGCGCATGATCCATTCAAGGAGCCATCTGATGGTCATTATCTGGGTGACCTAACACTTCACCATGCGGTCTCACAGGGCTCCTACCTGGATTCACAGTCTGCTTTGATGAGAGCTAGCAAAAGAAACTTCTTTTCAGTTTCTCTATGCATTACTGGTTGGGTGTTGGGTCCACAAACCTCTGTTTTCCATGATCTATTTGACACAATATACATCACATCACTTGGAAGACAAGTTTAAGAGGAAGGTCTCACTGGGTTTAAAGAGATCATCTGTTTCTTTTCTGATGGGGACCCGTAAGAACAACAGTAATGATATAAAAACCAAGCTACTATAAATGTTTGTGTCATCTTGACTTCCACCTCTTCTTTTAGATTACCCTCTAGAGACCAAGTCAGGAATTACTACAGTGGTTAGCTGTAACTGATTAAGCACTCTTTGCCCTCTTTCTGTAAAAATTTACCAAACAATCCCTGAAGTGAGTAAAAAGAAATCCATTCCTACAGCTAAATCCTATAGAGGCAACATGTTGTCAGCACATAGGATAGTTTGTTACAGCAAAATCAAAATATCTAGCACATAGGAGTCCTGACTGCCTGGGGTGGCACTGCTGTTCCCCTGTTCTATATTCAATTGGCCCTGAACAAATGAGAACTGGTCCTATCTGTGTTTTTCTAGAGTACTGGCAGTGATCAGTATTTCCGCTTTATCTAATGAGCAATCTCTGGGCTATTGCAAATCTTAAGTTGGCAGATTAATCTAGATGGAAATTTGTATCCATGCTTAGAAAGCCATGATATTATGATGCGGAATACCAATAAGAGAAATCATAATACCACTACACCTTGCTTAAAACTCTACTCTGAAATACAGACTTTAACTCAGCTAAGTATTTATTTTTAGTCTGAATGAGATAAAGGCAGGTGAGAATGCCTGGCTGAATGATTCTTCAGCTCAAGCACAAAACCTGATCTCCCAGAGAGCTCCAAACTCACTTTTAGAACTCTGTGAAACATTACATTTGTGAACAAATTAATCCTAGATTTCCTGTTAGCTCTCCAGATGTAACCACAGACCCAAAAACTCCTGCTTTTCTTCACATACACCCATTTTCATTAGCACTAGAATGCAAGTCAGGTAAACACTGTCCTTAGTCACTTGTGCAGCCCAGTTGCTATTAACAAGTCTGTTGAGGCAGCCAGGATAGCGTTCAAACCCTTTTTCTATAGCTGTGGTTGCTGTATGGCATTAACAGGAACAAAGTAAAAGCTCGCACTTGTTACTGAGGTAAGCATCTGCTGACTCTGGGCACAAACAAGGGCCAACAAATCCCGGTTGTTAAAGAACTACAGTGGCACTGTAATCCACACCATATCACTCTGATGCAGATAATGATCGTTATCACTGTTTTATGGAAAACAGACAAAAATGAGAATTTGCCTGCAGCCTCAGAACAGAACCAGGGTCAGCACTCGGGGGCAGCTGGCTCCCAGACACAAGCTGCAGTCAGTCCCCTAATCTGCCTGAATAAGTTCCACAAACACACCAGGGCACCACCTTTTGATCAGCCCTTCATTCTGAAGCAAGCTGCTCACCTGTCACCTTGTACATCTGGCTGTCACCCCCAGCCCTTGGATGTTGTCACCCTTCCACTCTCTCACCTCAGTGCTGCTGCTCCCTCTTCCTCCCCACCTGCACTTCTGTGGCTTCCCCTTCCCCATCCTACAACCCGAGGCGCAGAGCCAGAGCTGGTATGTCCAGCAGAACTTTTCTGGGTCCCACAGGGAGCTGAACCAAAAGTTAAACACTGAAAAACAGCCCTCCATGTGCCCAATTCAATTTATCATATTTTGAATGCAAGTATTAAAAAAAATGTAAGAAGGACTATTCGCTCTCATGGCCCACGTACTGGCACCTTAAATTGACTGAACGTTCTGCCTCAGAAGTCATTTTGCTCCTCAGAAGGAGAAAGTGTAGACAGTTGGCTTCACATTAGTAATGGCGTATGTTGTGTAGCCCTCAGCGGTCTCTTGTGAGTTCTGTAAAAATCTTTTCAGGCAATTTTCTAAGGATGTATTTTAAAAACACTACAAAAAGAATCTGCTTAGTCTATGCTTCTAGAAACTGGTGCTGTCAGAATTAAGTTCAAAAGTACCACAGTGGCAAGAGAAAATACCTCCTAGATGATTCAAGGCTTCAATGGCAGCTTACTGCCATAAAGTGAAGATGTCGCCTTTAACAACGAAAGGAATCTACCATTTTGTTGAAGAGTACCAGCCAGCCAGCCTGCTCTGATGAACAAACAGGAGATTTCCAGGTTCTGGGCACTCACACAGTAAACCTGTTGGTTTATAATTACAGCTCTCTTTGCTTTGCCAGAGCATGGAGAAAAGGGCAGGCAGAGGCTGAGAGCTGCCCCAGCAGCACCTGCATGCAAATGCAGTGCTATCAGCTTAGGGGCTCCAGAGGAGACCACTTGCCCTAAGTAAATGCAGTTTAACAGCAGCTCCTAATAAGAGGAAGGAAAGGAGGGAGCGAAAGAAAAGTGATAGGAGACAAAAGGACTTTATAAAACAGGGCTTTATCGCTTTCATTTGTAGCATTTTCTCTTTGTTCTGTTTAAGCACTGAACTTTTCAATTCTAGATACTGCACAAAAGAAGTACCTGTCTAAAAAAGTTTATTTCATTCTGGAACTGTCTTGCAAAATGCCTCACAGACTCCGCACTCCATTATTAGGAGGAACAATTGAACTACCTCTAATTAATTTGGCACAGCCTTTGCTTCTGATACCAATCAAATCATCATTAATGGGGAGTTTGTGCTCTCATTACGGCACAAAACGGGTACTAATCTTCTCATGAAGATTTTTGGACCATAGACAGTGTTTGAGGTCAGCATAGCTGGCTTCTCCCATGCCTTCCCTCCCCCCCCCCCCACCAAACCCCCCCGCTTTCTTTTTTTTAAACAGGATGGAAAAAAATTATAATGATGTGCTATTTAGTACCTGGATACAAATCCACATTCAGGTTGCCTACACTGAAAGACCGAAACCAGCTCAATATGAAGAAATCTCAGTCTAAGAAAATAAAGATTTTAGTAGCTCACAGAGCTCAAATTAAACACTTAAATAGGTAACACTAGATATTTCTCATGCTGCCGCCCGTTTCTCTATTTATTTTTATCTGCAGGATCAGGCGTGTTAGAGAGGGAGGCCTGGTTAGAATTGCCTCAGCCATCATTCTTGGTTACTTACATCTGTGGTCAATTTTCCACACTTTCTTCCATAAAAGGTAAACGAGGCACTGTACTTGCAACAGGATAATCTAAACAATATGAACAATGTTACTGTTAAAGACCATCTGGCTCATCAAGCGCAGCCCCAGACTTTTAACTCCTTGAATAAAGTGTGGAACCCCACAGCGGATTTTTTTTTATCCAAAAATCATTTTTAAAGCACTGGAAGTAGAGCTCCCGGAGATACGTGGGATCTGGAGCGTAAAAAAATTCGTTTTCTTATTTCACCCTTTTTGTATCCTACATCTGCCGCAATCCAAGCTGGAGACAGGCATTCAGACGTCACATTTCTCTACAAAAAGCCCTCTAAAACGCTCTGCAAGAAGCTGTGTGCCAGCTGTACGCGCAGAGCTACACGAGGGGAGACAGGAGGGTTAAGTATTCCACAACTCAACCTAACGCTGGATCCTGCCACTTCTTAAAAGGTAACAGAAGTCAAAGAAGGGTCACCAGAATGGCAGGAAAACACGTGGGTGGGGTGAGGGCGAACAGTACCAAAGAAGGCTTTTAATTGTGCGCAACCGCTTATCTGGTAGATAAATTAACAAGCGGCCGGTCCCTGGGAGGAAAACACGTCGGAACAAGGCTGGAACAAAACTCGCTGGCAGAAGGCGAACAGGGAGTGCTGGGGAAGGCCGAGGCGCAGAGCAGGGCCGTGAAACACACACACAGGCAGCACCCACTGCGGAGGGGTTTGCTTCTGCTCCTGGAGGCCTGCGTAGCACAGCCGCTGTGGGCACGGAGGAGTTAAATATCCTGACGCATTTAAAGGCCCACAGACTCCAAAATGCGCTTTTTCCAACTGAGCAACAGCTGGAATGAAATGTTGTCGGGCTTCGGTCAGTCTTCCGTCTGCTGCAACTCCACAAATGCTGTGCGCAGAGCGGGTTAACGGCCCCGCTGGCTGGGCTGTACAGAGGGCAGGGCTTTGCTTCTCCAGAGGGCTTTTTCTTCTCTCCAAAGTACTTTTAATGGCATTATTAAAAAATAAAAAAATAAAAATACCCCACAACTGTTCTCGTGAAATACTTTAATGCTTCTTATTTAATTTCTAAAAATATTTTTGGAAAGCAAAGCAAATGAATTAGAGCATAGTTGGAGCTTTTCTTGTAGAGTAAACAACACGAGAATTAATTTTCACAATCATTGGTTCCTTACTTTGAATCCTACATTTTGCTTTAACCAGAAACATCACCAGAGCTGGTTTCTAGGTAAAGTGCCCACAAGTGAACCTTCCCCTATAGCTGAAGTTCTCCAGCCACTCCCCAGAATGTGCCCTCAGACTTTCTTCACATGTCTGCTCTTATTTGGATCTAGTCCTCACTTAAGCTAGCTTACTGTAAGCCCCCTGCACTGTATGCTGACATGTATATGCTAAATTCTTAGCTTAGAAAATGTTTTTAAGATGCAATCATGGCACTTTTTTATTTTCAAAGAAATCTAATTTAAAATATGCTCATGACTCATCATTAAAAAAAAAGGAGCTTTGTTACAGTAACCAAGATAGGTCAGGCAGTTCTATGATTAATAGGGTCAAAAAGCTACAATTCATATTTAAATCATCAGTCATTTGCACTGTAACAATTAACCCTATCTGGTGAGTTCTGCCTGCACACCAGCCAAAAATGTAATATTTCTCAGAGAAGGAACATCATACAGTGAAACAGTAACTCCAGTGCCCTTCCATGCATGCTCTTCCCAAAGCCCCTACAAAAAAAAAGTGAAAAATTTATCTGAATTCAAGTTCTTTTGTGCACAACTTTTCCAAAACAAATGGAAAGCAGTCATACCCAAATGGCTGTTTTCCTGCCAAAGCATCCTAGTCTCCAGCGTCTTTCATCACATTCACGCTTAACCCGTAACACTTTTTAACTAAAAAGCTCTTTGAAAAGAAATTCTCATCGTCACCCCGTTTTGCATAGCTAGAAACTGAGGCACACAAGTATTCAAATCTGATGCAGGAACCTGAGCCACTACATGAGCACTGCTTTCATCACACCTTGTTCCCAAACTTGTTGCTCGTTCTCACTCCCACGTTATCATCCATCATCTCTTGCACAAACATTCACAGGCCCTTATGGCAAATTACATCAGGGAAGAGCCTCAGATTAAAAGTAACCAATCATTACCAAAGGTTAGTTCTGACTTACATCAGTTCTCTGAGCTCGGATGTTCTGCAATCACATAAACACTTGGGATGGCCTAACACCCCAGGAGCTACAATGAGAGCAGGATTCCGTCCTTCACTCTGCTTGTAGGGCTAATGGAACTACAGCAGTAGTGCTCAAACTGAAGACAAAGGCGGTCCTGCTTTCTAATGCCTTGCTGTGCACACGAAATCACACATCCTCAGGACCGCGTGATCATTCACTAGAGAAGGTGAACAGGGGATACTCAGTCAAAGAGCAGTATTCCAATAAATAAATAAACACACACAATTTATATTAAGGGATGGATCTCCAAAAAGCTCATGGCAAAACTGAGAAACTCCCCACGCAACCCACTGAAGGTGTCAACAACTCCATGCAGTCAGCTGCCAAACGGGAAAATTCAGCCAGGATAGGTATTTGGAGAAAGTCCGGTAGATGTGCAAGTCCTTGCATGCACAAGACAAATTGCTGGAGGCTGGTAAAGCATTCTGAAGAGCCACACTCTTCTCAAACTCCTCTCCAGCTGCACATCCCTGGTGTGTAAGTGCTGTGCTGCTCTGGTGGACTGTGCTAACCCATTTCTATGTCTCTCTGTCTTAACTAGAGAGAGACAGTTGCTACTTAAAAATAAGCTAATTAAGTGCAATCTTAAACTAATGTATACAATCCAGATTTAACATTTCTATTTAGATGGCAGATGTGAGAAAATAATTATACCCATGAGCAACTGTGAATGAACGATGAGAGACATCAACTACCTTCAGTTCTGCATGAACCCAGAGGCCTAAAGCCCACAGAGACTCTTCAGCTCAGAAACGCTCATGCGGTGCCACTGCTGATGCCAGATGGAGAACAGGACTCTCTCTGCAAGAGCAAAGAACTGAAGATTCACCAGAAGACCATTCATGTCCTCAGCCACTCTCTATGGGCACAGGCTTCAAGTACAATAGCTCACATTAAAGAAATCCAAGCCACATACACATGCACGTACATTTCATTTCTTCTTGAATTCCTACAAAGAGTTAGATTCATTTTGGGCCCAGGTAGTAAGTAGAAGTCAAAAGTGGTGCTGCATAAATATGCTCTGAGCACATGATTTGTCCAAACTAGAAACAATCATTTCTCTCTCTCTTTCCTCCTAACGTTTGATTTCAATAAGTATATCAGAATCTTTGCACATAGCAAGTAAACAACCTGTCTCCTTTAAGAGAGAATGAAGCTAACGGAGATCACTTCTGAACAAAGCAGCAATCTCCTCCTTTTCTGGAGAATGAAGTTACAAAAAACGGTAGTGGCATTCTGCAGATGAAATCCCTGAAAGCAGAAACTGCACATTCTGACCCACATGCTGCAGTAAAATAAATAAATAAACGAAAATGCTTGAGCTGCTGCTTCTTCTGCAAAGGTTTCAGTGATGGCAACAAGAATGCACGAGGATGCTTTTAAAGCCTGGTAAACTAACTGTAAGACAAGGGGAACTCTGCTAAACATAGACTCCACTACAGTGTCTGGCTGAAGCAACTGAAGAAAACTGCTGTAGCTGATTGTGCTGTCTCTGGGTCTTGGCATTCATTATTTAAGTTCAGTGGAAACTGTTCAGCCTTGAAGTAGACTGACTCATCCACTTTAAATTTCAATTTCCTGCAAATGATCCATTAGTTTCTGGCAAGTTTCACACTGCACTACACTTCCATGAAAAGATCAGTTCCCAAACTCTGGTTTCTACAATGCTTTTTGTAATAGAGGTTTATTAAACGCAGAAACTGGAGTTACTCCTGCCCTTAAAAAACAGACTATGATTCTCACCTGACAATTTCCAAGACGTGGCTACCAAGGGTAAATGAATGTCCCTATTCCTAAGTACATTCTCTTCAGATGTACTTGTTGGGACAAGTCCTACTGGGCTCTACTACACTCCAAATGCAACGGGCATTTATATGAAAACAGAAGTTGCTGTTAAGATGCATAGGGTTGAGTTTCACCCAACCAGGAAAATATACAAATATTTGCACAATACCTGCAATTCTCCAAGAAGTGCACTGTGCACTCATACACTTTTCTGGGTTTTCCAAAGGCTGAAGCAAGCCACAAGTAAGTGTTACTTCCATCATTTGCAACTACAACTGTTTTTTAAATTTACTATTTCCCTTCAAGTATTTTGTCACCAAGCAGTATCTGAAATACATCAGTAACACAAAATGGAAAATAACTGTGGTGTCTTCAATGCCACCATTCAGTAACTGTAGATGGATGTGGTCTAGCAAATAGTGATTAGAAAAATTCTTTGTCTTATGTCCCCGGGATATAATTATTTAGAAATGAAAAAGAGAGCAAATCATTAACACACATATATGTGAAAAAAACTTTCAAAGTGCTTGGTAGGATTCCAAACCCATATATGCTCCAGTTCAGCTGATACAGTAGAAAGGCTTTTTGTCCTAAAACTGTTTTATTGCATTTGTGCATTCTGCAGAGTGTGGGGCTGTGTTCATCCATGCTCTGAGAATGCTACAGCAAACAACAGCAGAGATTTCCTCACCTGAGCACACCCTACATGGATCCACACATGGCAATCATGAACAGGTTGCAGTTTTCACGTTCTTTCAGTTCCCCAGTCTTCTCTCCTGGGACTGTCAGCAAGAACAGATAATTAACTGAGATTTGTGAGATACTCTAACTCTTCACAAGAACTGTCCTGATCTCATCCACATAATTTTACTTAAGTGATGCAGCCATCAAATGGTAATGGATTTTTTGGCCGCTATGGGAAAGTTCAGATGTGACAATCTAGGCAAGATGGTCTAGTAGCAAAAAAGTTTTACACAATATAAGAAAGCTCCAAAAAGTTTCAAAAGGCTTGCTTTTATGTGTTTTAAATTATCCTGCATTAGACTAAGAAACATCTGTGGGAACTTAAGTATCTTTTTAGGTATCTGGATATCGTATGCATTTGGGTGTTGAAAAGACAGTTATCAGCCCTACAGGTGCCTGAATCCTAGCTGGTAAAGTTCACTAGATACCTAATTCTCTAGTGCTGGACTTGAAAACAGCTGCTCAGACAGACACAAACCTTATTCAGAAGACAGATGCTTGTCTGCTGCCCCTCTATCCCACACTAAACTTTGCATAAGTATATCCCCTGTAAGCAAGATATGCAAAGATGACGTATCAAAGTTAAAATACTTATTACCTACTGCAGACTTTCCTTACGTTCTGCAAGCAAGGTGGCATTGGATGTTTCAGATCAATGCTATCTTTCTTTATTTTTCTGCTATGGATGTTACTTTAGACCAGAAAGAAGTCTCTACTGCCTTGCTGAAATCACAGGGAAGCACCCCCAAAGACTGGTTAAACACTCGAGCAATTAGCATAACTTAACCCCTTCTTTCTGAGTTTCCGGTTTTCTTTTTTTTAATCAAATTTAATTACCATATTTTGAAGAGGTGTCATTTCTTGTAGCTACACTTAAAGCTCAGCATACCTGACAAAACAATTTCACTCACTCTTCTCCATTTTCAAGCCCTATAATAGTTTGTACCTGATGCAGACCTTAAGCTCAGTGCACTTGGGCTTGATCCATATCTGTAACTCTTTAAGCACATGAATGGTTTCTTGACTCCTCTACTTGACTTGTCTGTTTGCATGATTATTGTTAAGCAAGGAATTAAGAAGTCTGTCAGACTGATCACAAGCACTTAGCATCTGAACAGTATGTAATTTTACTCAGTTGAATGAGAAAACTTTACCCCAAATTTCATTTTTATGTAGCTGCCTACATAGAGGTCTACTTTCCTGATGGAAGAATAAAATACAAGCATTCTTATTTCTCTGGGATTTATTCCTGAAATTGGAGACCAATGGTTTGAACTGGGGAACCGAATGAAGCAAAGCTGTCTACGAGTCATCTAGGGGTTAAGCTAATTTGTTAGTGCTCAAGCTATTTCTTGCCATCAGCCACTGTGGATCCACTCTTTAAATTCTGAAAAGAACACCAACCTTTAATCTGTGGTATTAGTTCCTTTAACAAAATGGAAGATTATGCCTTTTTCCCCACAAGCCTTCATGCAAAGCTTAGCTCGCTTCCATCTGGTCTGGCTAATTAAATGTAAGTTAACATTAAGTTAAGAGCCAGCTTCAGCCCACAGACCTTCTATTCTGTGACTGCAGATTTATTAATTGGCCCAACTATCCAAGAATTTAGTTCCAACTTTTGATTACTTCTATTTTCTTTATGCTCTCGTGAAAGCAGGGCGATGTTTCTGAAACCACATTTGCATCATTTCAGCTCAGAAACACAAAAAAAAAACGCTAATAAGATTCTGAACAGCCATAATACTGTCAGTTTTTTCCTTCTGTATTTGACGTGTTAATAAAGGATCGCAGTAAAGTGTGAAGGATCTGCCTATTATGCACAAGATGTGGGCTCGCTGGAGCTAGACGCTTCTAAGCTGGCTGTGACCCACAATCTGGCCCTATATGTACTAGGACCAGGGCTAGTTGTTGCATTCCTTATTCAGGCAAAGCTTTCTTTGACCTTAAGGGGTGTCAGTCTGAATGAAGAACAAGGGGATTAGATCTGGGGAGTTACTCATTGTACTCCTGCCCCCAGTTCACTTCTGACAAAATCAGTTTGGTGCAGTTTGGAACTAGTAATTCCACGTCGGGCTTTGTGCTGTCTTGTTCTTAATACCAACTGCAGGTAGTAGCAGTAATTCTGGCTCATCTATTTTGCTCTCTTGAAAGTCAGAGAGGAAAACTACATGCTTTTAGACTTTATTATAAGTAATGTGGCAGATTCAGATTTTTGACTAACAGCTGATATTTTCTCAAGAGAGATTATTTGGAAGTAAAACATCTTAGATCTCTTAACCAAATCCCCCTCTTTTTCAATAGGGGTAAGGAGCTAATTATGAAACAGCATTTCTTTAGATATCTATCCAATGTAATGCCTGCTGCAGCAGTATGTAAAGCAAATTTTTCTTAAAAAAAGTACATCCTACGAATTTTCTGCCTAATTCACACACACACACAAAAATTAAGTACCAAGTGAGCTGGTTTTTATATGTGTATATATAGAGAAGTTCAGTTTCATATCAGGGCATGCAAAAGAGAATTCAAAAACAAGGTTGAAAAAAAAAAGGAAGCAAAATTAAAGACAAATTAGGAAAGGGAAGCTCTGCTTTGTTTCTATCTTGTAAGCTGCAGATTGGCACGTGAGCACATCAACTCAATGAATCTTTCCTCAGTTTCTCCAGAGACAGTAGGGATAAAACAAGTATTTACTTCTTCCTGACCTGCAAAAATCCCTGCATACTCAGAAAGGCGTGGATGAAAGCAATCTGTAAGGAGGGGATGTCAGCAATTACTGTTGTGTTGGAAATAGAAATGGCAAAATAATTCACTTTTAAGAGACTCTGAAAACAAAAACGCTGCTGTTGCAGACTGCAGGCCGGCAAGCAACTCAAGATACTATGTCGATCCTCTAATCCTGCTTCTCCCTCACCCAGCAGGTTCTTAGTGTTTTTCTCACGAAGCTCTGTCTCCGCAGCTCAGCACGGGGATGAGGTGCCGACGCGGAGCTGTTCCCTGGACTCAGACAAAGCAACGTAGCTCACGGCGTCTGACAAAACCCGCTGGGAGCAGCAGTTCGAGAACGACACGCGAGAAGCGAAGGGCGGCCCGGGCTCCCGCGGCGGCGGCGGCTTCCCCCGGCAGCTGGAGCCACCTTGTGCCCCGCGGCGCACCTGCACCCAGCGCCGGGGGAGCGGGGCGGCACGGCAGCACGGGCAGCCCGAGCCGAGGCGCCTCCTGAGCTCCGACGGAGCGCCGCCGGCGGCCGGAGAGCTCCAACTTGACACAACCGCGGCCCTCAACTGCGTCGTTCCAACAAAACCGCTCGGGCCTCTTCCCATCCTTCTCCCTCGCGCACCCCGGCGACAAGTTAGGCGTATCATCGTTTGGATCCGGCGCTGCGATACGTTATGCTGCATTTACTCCGAGCGCCCTGACATTATCGTTATCTTCTTTTGTGCCCAGCAGCGACCGCAGCTGCTATAATGTCGTTATTGTAATGAAGGACGATCTGAACCACTGACAGCGCTGCCTCGTTTGCTCTAGAATTCCCCGTGCACTAGTGTTCTTCTTAACCAATACCTCACTACTAATAGTTTGCTGCTTTAAAACTGCCTATCCTTACGAGAAAAAAAAAAAAGTTATTAGGCCCCAGCCTGACTCGATGGGCTAAGAAGAAACTGAGCAAGAAAAAAATAAATGGAAGGCGGTGCGCTGGCAAAGCGTTATGCTTTTCTTTACAGACATTGAAAATGGATTCACACCCTGCCAACCTATTCAGGCCGTTACCCAGGTGAGGAAGCTTATTTTGGCTTGCTTCAAAAGGGCCACCTGTACAGATACAAAAGAAAACATCTCTCTCTTCTCCCAGTAAATGCACCCAAAGTACTTCTCTGCCTCAACTCTCCCTTTCATTAATCCAGCTCACAGTTGGATAAGTAGGGCATGGCAATTCAGACATCCTTGTCTGGAAATTCTGACCTTAACACCCACGTTTGCAGCACACGCAGTCTTGAGGCTGTCTATAATCTTGTCTGTCTTGCGAACAACGATGCCTGCTTGTTTGCTGAGCCACGTGGCCTGCAATACTCCCACAACTGCTTAGCACCCAAGCCTCAGCCTGCCCATGATTCCAGGAAAACAAGCCCTCCCGAGCTCTGAGTTCCCGCACCCTCTCTCAATTCCCTTTTTCCAAGTGGCATTCCATAGGTTCACCACTAGTGAAGGTTAAGCTCACCCAGCGCCAGCTCAGTGCCACAGACCGCTTGCTCTGCCAAAGCGTGCAACAGGAAGGGCACCACCAGATCTACATGAAGCACAATCAGAGGAGCCAGAAGGACTCACTAATGACTCCAGCTACCAAGAATGACATGCAGAACTATTCCAGGAATTTTCTTTTGCAAAAATAATCAAGAAAAACAAGATCAACAAGGTATTACCCAATAATGGTAAACTATGCAGTGGTTAATACATACACGAATCAGAAATCAAGAGGAGAAATGAAAAGTCTAGAAGAACAGCAATATTGCAAGATCATGACCAGTGTGCTACCTTGAATTCTGTATTAAATTCACATAAGTAAGAATGTCTTACGGCATCACGTGCAGTTATTTCAGACAGGCTTCTACAAAACAAGCAGCAGCACATTTGGGAGACTGCAGAGTCTTGTTACTTAACCCTGCCACTCTTCAATACTGAGTAAGACCATCACTTGGTTGAACAGAGGCACAGTTTAGAGCCAGGTGCAGGATTAGGGGGAACAGATGGTGGCTAATCTTCCTAATACAGCTCTGCCAATACAACTCAGTAACTCGCTCCTGACCACTCACATTCCCATTTCTCTCTTTTTAATTTTTTTTTTTTTCCTGGTCCTTGGTTTTCTCTGGCCTGAGCACAGGTTGCCAAGGGATAGCTGCATGGAAGGCTAGGGATCCACATAGGGCTGCTGCTTTGATTTTGCTTTTGGTCCAAGACATTTTTTGTTTGTGTCTCAGCCTGGTCACCAAAATGAATGAACTCACTGGCTCACTACTCAGCACACATGCACACACACCCAGACCCACGAGGGCTAAGCATATTAAAACCAAGTCATGTTATCTATTAATAAGTATTAACACACCAAACATAAGCTGTGCGACAGCACAAATACAGACCAAGGTTCCAAGTGTCCTCTCATCAAGCAGCACAGTGAAGAGCAGCAGGTTAAAAAGCTTCTGCTCCCTCATACTCAAAGAAGCACCAGATCTGCCATGAGCTGGAAAAGGAAGGCATCAGGAACACAGACACATAAAGTCCCACCCCAGCCTGCACTGGAAGAACTGCATGTGAAACAGCAAAGTACCACAAAATATCCTGCTTTCCAGCTCCTCCTCTCTCATACAAAGTGGCATCATGCTGCTTCCAGCACAGCACTGACTATACCTAGCATGGTGTCAACTGTCCTGTCAACGTGCATCTCCCTCGGGTTTTGCTTGCATTTTAGTTAAGAACTTATCATGAGTAACACAAGTCAACGTCACCACGTGAGGAACTGGTGTGAGGAGGAAGAGAACAGAAGCTGTAGATGGGAAAGCACCAGTATTTAAACAACGCCTCAACTACTGCTTTTGTAGAACTTCTCTTTATAAAGAACTGTGCTTCTGCAACTAATGACTTCACCTCCAGCAGCATCAGCATTTTGCTGAAGAAGACTGCAAAACCACAGATTAAGTTAAGAAGCAGCATTTGATTGCAGTTACAGTAAAGTAACAACAGAACCCGCTGTCCTTACCTCAATGTCAAAGTGAGAAAGTCCCACATTCAACTATTCATTCTCCATGGGATGTGGCTTAATGGTTGCAGAAGACATAAAAGAGGGGAAAGAAAAAAGATATATCCCAGATATTCAGTTCAAGGGACCCTCATAGAAGTACACTTAGAGGAAGCTGGGTTTAGGCTGGAGGTTTTCAAGGTTTAGAACCTCTCAAACTAACTAAACTCAGAGAGAACTTCTCTCTGACTCCTCTCTTACCTTCAGGACAGATTCCTTAAATGCTAAGGAAAATACTACAAACCTACAACTACAGATCTTCTTAACGGCATGCTCACTTTACTGAGGATGAAAGTGAGGACATCTTTATTGTAGTTCTACAGCTTCACTTTGTTATGGTTATCTTGATGTTGAAGGCTGAATGAATATTTCTGCGCACGCCTGGTATTGGAGATGGTATATTTTAAATCTGGAGATGTAAACAAAAAGTTAAGATGGAGATAAAGGCACATCAGGCTGAAATGGTATCTAGCTAGCTCTCTTCTCACCACAGTTCTGTCCTGTAATTTGGAAGCACTGGAAGCTTTTCACCTAGTTGTTTAATGCTGATTTTACTTCACCACTTTCATCTTTTTTTTAATCTTTCATCTAGATAATTGGTATGCATCTAGTCAACTACAGCAGAGACCAGAAAGAATTGTCAAAAGATGCTGTCCCCACACTTTCACCATACCTGGCCAGCCAGAGGCACGAGCTTGTTGAACAGGAGCACTCCACCTTGGGTGGATCTCCAGAGGTCCCCCTCCAATATCCACTGTTCAGTGAACCTGCACCCAAGCCTGCCAGTCTCTATGACATCACAGTCCAACTGGCAGCTTGCGGCCCAGCTCTGTCCCTTAACCTACTGACTACAGATTTAGTTTTATCCTGTGTGAAACCTAGAGAATTGCTGAGAATTAAAAAACCACTGAAATGGGGAAAATACAGGAAACACAAGGCATGTTTCTGTAGCAGCTATCTTACCCACATAATGTAAGTCAAATGCAAATACAGTGGCTTGATGGCCAGGTGCAGGCATTCAGAGATCAACCAAGTTACTGGCCATCCTGGGTCAGCACAGCCCAGACCCTGGCACCTGCCAGAAATGAGTTCTGTTCACCAAAACAGGAAGAGGCAAAATTCTTCCCCTGGCAAACCTTCCTGATGTTCAGGGATTTCGTGACCGAAAATCTAGCGGAAACAATAAAATTTTTTAGAATAACTTAGGAATCAGCTGTGACTTCTGAAATTCAGAAATGCAGTCAGAAGCAAAGTTTTCACATCTTTGAAACTCCCGAGGCCTATGAAGCCAAACAAACAAAAAGATCCCACAAAAGCCAAGTTTCCTGAATCCAAAACCAAAGAGAGAGGGAACTAGGTAAAACAAAACATTGCAATGAGATCACGACAAGTTCTAGCAAAACTGAAACGTCAGAAATATTAAAATGCAGATTAATAGGAGAAAAAAAGCTATAAAAATATGCAAGGCATACAGATGAAGAACTCTGGGTCATAAATTACTGCGCACGGGGGCTGTTGCCACAGTTTGTGAAAGTATAGTGCCTGAACTAATACACGGCCCTTGACTTAGTGTATAAGCAGTAACAAACACCTAAGAGCAAATTGTTCAGTGAATCACAGTGCTGATTCAGTTCCTGCTGGTTGCAGAGAGCACAGCTGCAGAGGGAGGAGGCAGACAGGCAGACCCAAAAGCCACAGCAGTTGCTCCAGTACTTGTGCACACCCAGCAGAGCAGGGAACACCAGCTTACAGCGTGCCAGTGCTGCCACTTAATCCAGGCCCAAGAGCTGTGTCAGGAGGGCTACTGCCATCACAACGGAAGCAACAGTTGAGTTTTTCTGTTTACGCTGACAGAAGTTTCAGAGGCACTGAAACACTAGCAAAATCCTTTCAACTCTCAGAGCAGAGGATCCCATCCAGATATCCTGAGATCTGGTTTCAAAGGATTGAAAACAAAAACCACTGCTCTCCTCCTGATTAGTTTCTTCTTTACTTCTTTCCTAAGCCCTGCCCTTGCGCTTAGAAAAGCTCGCAGCGACAGAATGACAACGAAGAAGCAGGTGAGCCTTCCCTCTGCTTTTCTTTCCACTTTCCCTGTTCCTCCCACTGAGCAGAAGTATTCCATCTGCTTTCTGGGACTGGCACCAAGGCAATATTCCTCCAGGGGCAGAGGGGCAGGCTGTGCCCAGCACCAGCTGCACAGCTGGCTGTGATGCCCTGCCAGTACACTGGGGACATGTGAACGTGGTATGCAGCAGCAGCAGGGAAAGATTATGCACACATTTCAGTTGTTATGCACTGAGGTTGGAGGTAGAACACATTAAGGCAGACATCAAAGCAACAGCTATCCTGATGGTGCAGGAAAGCCCAGCACTGATGTGCTGACACGCCACGGTACAAACAGAAAGCAGAGAAAGAAGGGTGCTGATAAAGCATGACATTTCCTCCTCAAAGGAAATACAGCGTGTGCCCGCAAGGCACCAGGACGGAATGAGCACACAGAAGCCCATTTTCATTTGTGCTACATGTTACCAATGAATATTAGCAAGCGTAACAGTAGAGTTGACAGTTCTTCTTCCAATCCACATATTACGTATGGTGTTAAGTGACAGCAGCAGCAAAAAATACACTTACAAAGTATTTAAGCTGATCTAGAATCCTCCACACAAGAAACAAGCAGATGAGCAGAACATGTCTACTGACAGAGATTTTTCACAGTCACAGAATTGTAGGGGCTGGAATGGACCTCTAGAGATGATCCAGTCCAACCTCCTGCAAAGCAGACTGCTAGGCCAGGTTGTACAGGTAGGCATCTAGGCAGATCCTGAATGTCTCCAGAGAAGGAGACTCCACAACCTCTCTGGTCAGCTCCGTCACCCACACTGTGAAGTTCTTACGCACATTTGTGTGAAACTTCCTATACTTCAGATTGTGGCCATTTCCCCTCATCCTTTCGCCATGCACTGCTGAAAAAAGTCTGGCATCCTCCCTTTGCCTTCCACACTTTAGATACTTAGAGGCATCGACCAAATCCCCTCTCAGTCTTCTTTTCTCAAGGCTGAACAGACCCAGGTTACTCAGCCTTTCCTCACACGGGAGATGTTCCAGGCCCTTCACCATCTTTGTGGCCTTCTGCTGGACTCTTTGCAGGAGATCCCTTTCTGTTTTGTACTGGGAAGCCCAGAACTGGACACAATACTCCAGGTGAGGCCTCATCAGGGCACAGTAGAGGGGGAGGATCACCTGCCTTGACCTGCTGGCCACGCTCTTTTGAATGCGTCCCAAGATCCCATTGGTCTTCTTGGCCACAAGGGCACACTGCTGGCCAACCTGTAGTCCACAGGAACACCCAGGTCCTTCTCTGCAGAGCTCCTCTCCATCAGGTCAGTCCCCAGCCTGTACTGGCACAAGCTGTTATTCCTCCCTAGGTGCAAGACTCCACACTTGCTTTTGTTAAACCTCATCTGGTTCCTCACTGGCCAACAAATCCTTCAACAAATTTTCTCCTGCGCTACTCAAAGACAAGTCACAGAAACAGGTCCAAAGAAAATAAGCCAAATATCTCAGCTAACATAGGGCACTACAAAAAAACCCTGTTTTTCGGTAAGCACCCACAGCCAGGTGGAAGTGTGATCTCTGTCAGAGAGTCACACATCAAAGCACTTCAATCACGGATTCCAGAAAGATACAGATTTTACTTGAAGTACCTCAAATGCTCCCATCACCCTACGCTTAGGCTTCATCTGTAGTCTTTACTTTGTTCTCAGTTAGCAGCATTTTTTCAAATGCATGACTGCCACAAAGTGAAGATTAAGAAACTGAACGATAATTTCAAGAATTAGCAAAGTCTACAGGATTCTTAAGCTGTTAACATACTTGTCCCTTGGGCACACACAAAAACACGACGACTGTGACCTCACACATCCAACTGAAATCAAAACAGAACACGCCAAAGAAGAAATATCATAACCAGAAACTAGAAGAGCACTGGTTCCTTTTCCTGCCTATCAGCAGCAAGTAAACTAGGATGAAGAGCAGTCAAATTTCTGAAACTGATGTCATATCAATTGGAAAATTGACTGAGCCCACACCATAAGCAGTAATTGCTCTCTACTCAATTTACTGGCCCAAGCTGCCTGTTTCCCATCTGCTCCTACACAATTTAAGTAATTCTGATCTTTGCTCTTCGTTCCTGAAAGCGTCACAGACTTATAAGTGTGTCAGAGGCCAATTCTTTACATTCTCTACTAGGATAAGCTATTATGAAGAGTGAAAATTCTGCATCCGTAATCGCCAAGCCAGGCAAATTCAACGAGGACAACCACACATGGCCTTCCTGAACCCACCATCTAAAATTCATAAGATAACATAGCACACACCTTCACGTACAGAAAATGAGGTCATCACATTTGCTCCTTGCACTCATATGAAGATAGGCTTAATACACAATACAAACTGCTACTAAACTGTGTGATTTGCTGTTGGTTTTGAGGAATACAGTGAGAGGCCCACTGAACACCTTATGCTCCTGCTCAGCACCCCCTGGGCTCCTCAGAAGCACATAAGAGGCAACTCAGTCTTGGAGTGGTTTTCAGGAACAAAAAGGACAGAATCTCACCAAATGCTACAGAATTCTGGGGCATGATAGCTCAGCTGTAAACAGATCATCAAATATTGCAGTAGTATCTCAGCATTTTTTCATAAGATAAAAAGCTATTCCAAACACAGTTTGGAATTTGTGGGTTTTGTTACTTAAACAACATTTTTATGCTATCTAAAGTCACAGCTGCTTCATGCTCTCGCTGAACGACTGCGTTCTCATTCTAAGATGACAGAAGATGAAGTACTGTAAATGAAAACCAAGACCCTACATGACAGAAGATAACACGGCAAATCTTTGCTCCAAATTTTAGATCTCGTGAAATACCCTGTAAAATACACTGCAATTAAATATTATGTTTTAATGTATGACTAAAACCTACCAACCAAGTCTGTGGTATCTCAAGTAACTGTATCTTAGGTTACTCAAAGCATCACTTTGACAGTGATCAAAATGCCTGCTGATAGCACAAACACAAATGCTACAGACGTACAATCATATGTCATCCACAGTAATTAACTACTTATATAGCACAGACTGCTCTGAAACATAATTGGTATACACCATACAACAGATGTATGGTGCTTCCAATCCCACTAACATATCTGCCTCCACTGGACATATAACAGTTAAATATATGTGGAAATACATAGGATGTTATAGAGAATTTAATGACATATCTTTCTTCAAATAAATTCCCTGCCAAGTTGCAAAATAATTCTCTGAACTACTGTTAAATAAAAGTTAGAAGACTGGGAAACACAAAGGAAGACACCGATGCGTTCTGAAACTGCAAAAGGGCAAATATTACCATGATGAGATAATGAAATGACAGATAGAGGTTTTAGTCAATGACTTTAATACAGACACAGAACTCCTAAGCAGAAACACACTTTCACAGAACACATCTTTTTTTTTTTGTAAGATTAAAAGATTGTGGATAAGAGTAACTGTGCTGTCTCTAACAGTTTCCTGGAGAGCTGTGACTTAGTGCTATCTGTCTCTGAGGACAACAGCCTTATTTATATGATTACTGCACATACTAGATCAATTAAATAGGTTAAAGATCTCTACATGTACCTACAATGCAGCCTCATCACAGATTTGTTTTCTACTCCGGCGCCACTCACGTTCATCACTACTCTCTGGAGGTAATGTAAGAAGAGGATAACCAGCACAGTTTGCCAGTGTTGACCATTTCACCAACTTCTGAGTCATTCGCAATGACCAGAAAAAGCCAAACAATGTGAGTGCAGTTGTGCAATTGAAAAGCAAGATAGCACATCTCAGAAAGAAGACATGATAGATACGGAGCAAGGGGCTGTACTGCCCAAAGCAGTATCACCATTGCCTGCAGCACAGGTGCCTTTCTGAAACGCCGTGCTGCTGCCACTCCCCAGCTATGTACCTCAGAAGCAGGGTCTGCTGAGCGGGATGCTCTTGCAAGCAAAGAACTTGCAGACTTGAAAAACAGTTTTGAAGCGACTGCTACCTTAGTATCGAGTTTAAGTTAACATCAGTAACAAAAACGATGGGGGAGCAAGGTTAAATCCCAGTTCTCTGCCTCGTGGGATTCTAAATCGGCAGATTCAGTAGAGGGCGGGTATTAATTCACATACACGGACAAAGAACCCGACTGTCGGCTCAGCGTTTTTCGGGCTGCACTGCAGGCAAAGGCTCCCATCTGGACACGGGAACGAGCAGGTGAAGCCTTGGAGCACCGCTGCGAGCCGTGTGCTTTCCCAGAGCGCCGTGCCCACGGCGGGCCGCGCACCGACACAAACCAAGGGGCAGCAGGGCGCACCGGGGCGCACATTCCTCGCACCGCAGCCTCAGACGCACGTAGAGCGGCGGGCCGAGCTCCGCCCCGCCCGCCATCCGGACGGCCCCGGGGATACGGCCCGCTCCCGCGCGTGGCCCTGCGGCCGCCCCGCCCGGCCCTCGGGACGAACTCGGAGCCGCCCGCGCTCTCTCGGCCGATCCGCACGGCCCGGCGTCTCCCGGCCCCGCGCCGCCACCGCGAGCGGCGCCCCGGGGCGACGCGGCGCTCCTCCCTTCGCCCACCCCACCCGCGTCCGCCCGTCAGCCCCTTCCTCCGCTCCCCCGCGCCTCTCCTCTCCCCCTGTCTCCTCCCACCCCTCCCCGTGCCGAGGTAACTCCCAGGAAACGCGCGGACCTGCGGTTCTTACCTTCTTTGGCTTTTTTCCTCCTCGCCAGCGTGCCGCCGAGCTTGCCCAGGAAGGAGTCATCCTTTTTTCGGGACGGGGGCGATTTCGGGGTGGGAGATTTGGGGGAAGAAGGGGACTTCTGGGGGGACGATGCCATGGCGGCCGGGCCGGCGCTGCGGGATGGAGGAGACGGCTGCGAGGCCCCGGAGCCGTGGGAGGCCGCTCCCGGCTCTGAACGGAAGCGGAATTATTCCAGGCATTTGAGGCAGCTCCGCTCCGCTCTCCCGCTCCTGCCCTGCCTCCCGCCCGCCCTCCGCCGCCGGCTGCGCCCCTCCGCCCTCACCTGTCCCGCCGGGGGACGGGACCGCCTCCCCGCCCCGCCGCGGCTCGGCTCACCTCGGGCTCCGGCGAGGGGCGACCCGAAAAGCCTCGCCGCACCGCAGCTCGGGTGCGGGCACGGGCGCAGCTTTGGCGCGGGAAGGGCGCAGCGCGGCAGCCCGAGCGGGGCCGGGCCTCGGGGCGGAGCGGCTGCCCCGCCGACCGCCGGCGCTGACGGCCGCGGGCCGGGAGCCGTGGGGCTGCTCGGTGCCTGCTCGCGCGTGCGGCTCTGGAGGGCTGGGCGCTGCAGGCGGGTGTTTGCGCGCTCTGGTAACTACCCAAGTAGTTGGGTACTGCCAAGCGTCCAGGTGCCGCTGGATAGCCTTGCGCTCCGCCGTACGTCTCCGCTTTGCTGTGGGTTACCGCCGGAGCCGCGGTCTCGAGGGAGGCGGGCATCGCGACGTCCGTTTCAACAGAAAAATAAATAACCGCTGTAGAAAACGGGGGGAGAAAGGTGACTTAGAGTGACAGGTGGCCCGCACTAATCCTCCTTTGATTTGCGGATGAGTAGCCTAAGAGAGAAGCTTCTTCAAAGCAGCTGATGTGCCGCGGCTCGGGGGCTGGTGCGGGAGGCACCCGGGGCAGCGGTGTGTCAGCTGGAGGCGATGCTTTCACTCCCCGCTTAATCACTCGGTTAACAATTCGGGCAAAAAGCCACACACGCTTCGTGCAAATACCTA
This sequence comes from Chrysolophus pictus, assembly GCA_037305975.1. NCBI lineage: Eukaryota > Metazoa > Chordata > Aves > Galliformes > Phasianidae > Chrysolophus > Chrysolophus pictus. The sequence continues at coordinate 8,055,593 of CM074580.1, forward strand.
GCTATCCATTAGGCGTAATAAGTGCAATGAAATTACCGCGAGGATATTTCTAAATCAGCTAATAATTGTTGTGTTTTCACAAGCTGGTGGCGTTGGTTAGCTGACATCAATGAGTATTTGTTGTGTGCAGTTAGTATATGCCCTGGGGAAAAGCTTTATTCATCCGTACTGCCATCAGTTAAAAGCATAACGAGCCCAGGCTGCCACCACTGCTCCGCACGTCCTTGGGCTCAAAGCAACACTTGTGTTCTCTGGACTGCTGTCTGCAGGTTTTTTTGAAAAGTTTTTCCATTTATGATGATTCTTTTTGAGGACAGTTACAACATTCTTTTCTTTTTTCTGTACCTTAAAGTCAGAAATACATGTGCTACTTTTTTTTTTTCTCCCTCTTCTGATCTGGGAACATATAGAGAAGTATGAGTTTAAGAGCCTTTCAGCTAAATGCAGTATTAATTTATAGACGTAAATATATAGGCATATAGGCCTAGCTTATGGCAGACATGGGAATGCTGCTTTGAAATGCCGAGCTCATATGCAAGTAGTATTTTAACCACAAAGCAAAGCTGCAGTGATATGAACTTGCCATGGATTCTCATTTGCCTAGGCTTTTGCTCTGCTTCAGATTTGATAACTGAATGCTTTCACAATCATGCTCCCTGATCCCACCCACAGGACGCAACAGCAGCAGGCTGCCATTTGGGCTGCCCTGCTATATCTGGCACAGAGAAACCTGGAGCAGACCACGAGGGCTCTCACCATGCTCCCTGTCGGCACCTTGTTCTAACTGGTGAGCCGACCAATAGCTCAAATTAATTGTAGCCTCATCGTATGTATGCTATTGCCAGGTAATAAAAGGTGGTTACATCACCACACTTCAAATGCATTCTTATTCACCTGCATATCCATGCATGCAGACCTGTTTTTTTTTTTTTTAATTTCGTTTACTACAGGGCTCAAAATGATTGGGAACGGACTGTTGCTTCTGATTGAGATAGAAGAGATACAATACGTAATATACCCACCATGGGCTAGGCTAACGAGAAGGAGCACTGCAGCAGCTGAAAGGATACCATATATTTACCATCTGAGATGGCTGACTCCCGGGATAGAGGTCAGCTCTGATGTCCTATCTAGTTTTTCAAAGTACTCTTGCTTATTATAATTATTATTTTTTTAAACACACAAGTTTAAAGCCAAGCTGGTTAAGGCCATACAATAAATTATTCCTTTGTCTTTAAGTTCAGTGTTTGTTTCTGAAGTGTACCTCTGCGTGAGCCTTTTATCTGATTGGTCACTTAAACCATGGAAGACAAATTTTCAAAAATGCTCCAGCGACCCACTGTTATTGCTGTAACTGCTTACAGCAAATCTTTTCGCTGACTTCAGGAGGAACAGAACTAGACCCAAATGTACCCTTTTCATTTTTCCACACATTTGCCCTCAGCCATCTGACTGCCAATTCTGCATAGTTAACTACTGAACGTGCCCTCCCCCATAGCTCCCCACTGAGTAATATTCAACAGCACAGTAAAAGAGGCAGTTCAGAAATCTAACATAAGATTATGTATTTTATACAGCTACAGAGATTAAACATAAGTTTCAAAGAGAAATGTCACTCAGGTGCCAATATCATTCTGGTACTTAATGCTTCTAGCCACATGTAGCTCTGTCAATTTGTCATCTATGAGTGCATGGCCAATGTATATGCATTTGCATCTGACCATGTTGAGACTGTTTTAGGAAAAATCAGTATCAGGAATCTTTCTTAATAAGCATCGCTTGTGCCTTTCACTTGAGCCCATGATTTTGTGCATCTGTTACATCAGTATTCCAGCAAGCACATTGCTGGCACACAGGGCCACTAGACCTCTATCAGTGGTTCACTGGAAACAGCAGAAGAAACTATCTGAAAAGAACCCTGTGGTTTGTTCATAGATATTAGGGGCATAATGATTTAGGTGGAATCCAGTTTGCACTTTTACATATCACCAGGTATTTGCCAGGTTCATGAGGTATGGCTGCCATGAAGATTGTGGGGATTGTTTTCACACGCTACCATGGTAAATCTATTGTGCTGGACTCTGCGAATAACCATATGGACCATGCAGAACTCAGCAAAGACAGTTTTAGGCCTTAAGAACAGCAAAATTTTACAAGATACACAGAACCTCCAACCTGCTAGGGCACATTCTGGTACGTGCTTACACGAGAAAGAAAACGGAGTATATCTTTCTGAAAAGAAAGTGCTGAACAAAAGTGAAATTCTTAGTGGAAATCACGTATGCCTTAGGCTAAAAAGTAGTTTCAAGGAATAAGTCCAAGTTCACTGCCTGTGCCCAGAGAAACCCAACCAAACAGTATAAAAACCAGTAAGGCATTCCTTTACCTTGAGCGCAAACAGATTGATCTTGGGGCAAATAATAGCTTACAAAATCCCCGAAATCCTTGCCCAATTGGCTTTTTTGGGGGCACAGAATCTTACGAAGATAGAAGGAGCAAATAGGAGAGGAGCCTCAATAAATTTTTCGGTGGCATTCCTCCCCACGCTGTGCTCTGGGACAGCCAAACCCCCTGTGTGGTCACCTGCTCCCTGAGAGGTGTTAAAAACACATAAAAGTTTGATGTACTATTTCCAATAAACCCAGCAGGCAGGTAATTCCTTTGCAGTCCTGAGATACTGTGGGCAGTACAGTACAAGGAGTTACTACCATGGCAGTCTCTCAGGCACACAAAATGGAAAGTATGAAATAGTAGAAGAAAAAGCTCAGTTCAGATGTGCCAGAAATTACCTTGACCTCAAAGGGAAGCTGCTGTTGTCCATCTGCTATCTGAAGAGGAGGAACTATCAAGCAGTTTAAAGCCACTGAGATGGGAACGACAGTGCAGATGCTAACATAAGCTCCAGTCTTGCTTCTCTCATCTTGAACAGCACATTGTCTTGCTCTGAAAGTCTCCCCCACTGGTAAAAAGCAACAAAATGAGATGACCTACTATAAGGAAAGTTATGGGAATTTGAAAATTAGCATTTAAGGTTTTGATCACCAATTCTTAGTGATCCACATGGACGCTTTTTCTTCAAGTCTTCAGGGAGCTGTTACAGTTTGTATGTCATGTCCAAGGAAATTAGGTTGTGAATTCCGGTGTAAGAAAGTTGTTATCTCATGGATTTCACAACCTGTTGTATTAGAAGTAGAGTTGAATACCGTCCAGCTTCAGGGTGTCATTATTTCTAAACTACAAAATGCAACTGTGAACTGCAAGACAGGGTAATTTACTTCCCAGTATATGATTAAGAAACTGATACAATTTCTTACCCGCTGATTTTTCCTAGACATACGTGACTATACTGTAGGTACCAGAGGAGAGAAATTACTATGGAAATGACTCACAAGCACTTCAGAGAATGAGATGCAGTTTTATTTATTCAAATACAAAATTGCTCACATCCAGTCCATTTAGACATGGCAATACATTCCAGCACATCACATTATACCCAACAACAACAGTGCCAAGGACTGAAAAAACAAAAAAAAAAGAAAAAAAAAATACCCCAACAAATCCAGTGTATGTTAATGAGTCAATTTACAGAAAAGATCAAGCAGTAAGAACACTCAAAACAAAACATGTTTAAACAGATTTGTAATACATGCCAGCCATATTAAATTGACTTGCAAACAGAGCACATAGCTTATTTCTTCTGCCTCCTCTATTCACACAATACAAAGACTTGCTTTAAATTGCTCAAGAATTTATTCTTTTCCTGCTTTGCCTGCATAGTTTGTTTTTGGATCTAATCTTGTGAGGCACTCAGTATCAGTAAGGGTATCAGTAGCCTGCCAGGTTTTTCCACCCAAGAGTAGACATGTGGGACCTGTGGCTGTGGATGGAGTGTGTTATCATTGCACGGCACGTAGAAAAGTATCATTTCAGCAGTGAATATCTGTATAGTCCATTAAATGCTGATGGCTCTCAACTTCTGCTGCCTCTAGTCTCTTGGCTCTAATGGCCAAACAAGAACCTGCTGTAAGGTGAAGTCTCAAGGCCTGTCTGCACCACACAGTGACCTGAGCCCAGGCTCCTGCCCTGGGTGAGCAGGTTGGACTTTGGCAGAGGACCTGCTTCACATTCTTCTGGGGCTGCCCTTCCTCCTCCTCTTCCTTGTACGGAGGAGGATGAACGGGCTTTTAATACAATTTAGGTGAATAAATAATCAGTGATTGATGTAACCAAGGGCTTCTGTGCTGAATTGCCTTACTGTGCAAAGCATTAAGAAAATAAGTTTGCTGTAAAACTTGTAAAAAAATAAGAATCCACTGAAAATATTACAACTCTGTTTTCTACGGAAAACAATGACAGATGAGCTAGACAGTATCACTCTACTGGACTACATGAGGCTTTGGGGAACAGTGATAAAATCCATACATTTTCTCCACAAAACTGGGAATGCCAGCAGATTTCAACAGAGAAAATGAACGTATTTATTACTGTTCTGCTTGCTTCTACTTTGTGTCAATCTAAAGTAATAGAGTGTTAGAATAAATCACTGCAGTCCACCTCAATAAAAATGTAACTTGAAGATCAAGGTGTGCTCAGCATATGAATGGCAGAAAAAAATGACTGATGGTAATTTTGGAATGCATTCAGGGATCCTGCTATGTCTTTCCACCAAAGTGGAAAACAAATTATACTGTTAAAGCTCTACGTGTTATGTTGCAAGGGTGTCCCATGGAGATATTATTCACATCTTAATTTATACTTTATTACTAATAATTACCAAATTGAAAAAGCTACCTAATTTACTCTGCAGACCTTTAGCTATAAATAACTGTTAGAAATAAACTTATTTATGAAAATTGGAGACAACACCCGAACTGTAAAATATAACATGACACTCTTATCCTCCTTACACAGACTAATAAATAAGTATAAATAAATAAATATTGCATAACAGTAGTATAGTTCTTGCAGCAAAGAGGTATATTATGTATGTCAACAGTGAAAACTTTTTTTTTTTAATTTTAAAAAGGATATTTTAAATTTCTTACAATACAGCGAAAACTTAAGATCACTCATAAATTATTGTACTAAGATCCACTGCATGTGTTACCCTACAGCTAGTTACCAAGAGGTTATTTAGCTTAATTGTCTCATAACAAGAATGCTTGTAGCTTTGGCTGTAAGAAGGCAGCTCTTGCAAGTAAGCACCAGTCATGAAATAATGAGAACATCAACTCTTCCGAGTCAGAGTGTGAGGTAAAATGATGTTCAAGAAGGAACAGCCTTTTGGTCTCCTCGGTTTTTCAGTTTGAAAATGAAGTGCATCATATGTACAGGTCTGAAATATTACCAATCTTATATTGCAGAATTGCAGATTTAAGAAAGTACATAAAGTTATCCTGAATATCAACAAGAATTTCTGCACATCTGCTATGCCATGACTACAGAAAGAAGAAAAAAAAAAGATAGCAGGCACTTCCTTTAAGCAAAAGATCTACCTATACATTTTTGAGCAGCAATATAAATGTAATTTAAATGTAATCACAGCATTATCTATCAAACATTGCTATTGCAAAACTCAATGATTTTTGCAGTCCTTTTAAGGAATTACTGTAAGGGAGATCTGTTAACTGCTACGCCGCTCACGATACTTCTTGCGATATATCCTTTGAAGCAGGTCTGGATAAGTATTTTAAAATTATCATTCAGCATACGTTAGAGAAGACCTTAATCAGTGACATACAAAAGCTATTTTGAGTATGTAACAGTCTTAGGGGAGTTAGCCATTTGAAGACTCCTTACAGTTTTACAAAACATAGAGATACTTAACATCTTGTTCAAAAACACACGGTGCTCTAAAACATAATATCTAGGAAATTCATATCTGACATTGTATTTACAATGGTTTTAGTGAGTGCTTACTTATTAGTCAAAAGACTTTTCCACCAGAAAAAAAAAAGAACTAACCTTATTTCTATATGAGATGCTTGCTTTTGACCTTTAAATAGTTCATCATGGCTTCACTGTGCCAAAATATAAGCGAAACCACACAAAGAGTCAGACAAGCAGATAGAAAATAATGCCATCTCAAAAATACTATGTGATATCATCCTTTTTCTTAAGAACTCTATTTTCAGCACTAAAATAACATTCCAAGGAAACGCTGGAGTGCCAGTTTCCCTTTCACAGACTGCGGTGTCTCTCAGACAGGTAAATCCGTTCCATCTTTATTCTTGTGATTCTTGATGCTGACAGTGAAGTGATTCACATCAGTGTGAGCACAGAAACTGTTTAAAAGCTCCTGATAACGGAAAGACCTTTCTCAAATAAACAGACTTCAAATTTGAATTACCTTAAATTTCAGAAGACAGTACCTCCATGCTTAGAAATATTGCTGAAATTACATTTGTTTGCATATGGCAGTTTAAATCCCACTCAGCTGACAGCCCCTTGATAATAGAATGCTTTCAAAGCACTGGTCTTCTGCTTGTTCTTTCACTCTCTGCTCCTCTAAGGCAGACACGAGTTTGTCCCTTTCTTCAACCACTTTCATCATCTCAATAAAAATTTCATCTTCCTCATTTAGATCCATCTCATTTTTAAGGCTGTCTGAAAGATCACAAAACAAGAGGTCATAATCCAGATCGCTTTGTTGCTATACTTTGCATTTTAACAGCTGTTGTACTTGGATTAAATATTACACTAAAATGAAGTCAATAGCAGTTAATATTTTTCATCTTACAGTCCAGGGAAAATTTATCCTGCATTTAGGCCATTAGAAGTTGACCATTAAAGCCCCCAAAGCGTATAGTAGAACTTCTAGCGAAACTTAGGCTGTGAAATTAGTAGTAAGAACACTACTTATTTACAGAAACATTTGCAAATGTTGCCTAAACATTACACCATAACTAAAATGCTATATGGTAGGTAGCAGTTACTGTTATTAGGGTGTGAAATCTAACGTACCAGCATTTGTACTGGACTTCAAGATTAGTTTATAAAACTCAAAATGCCCAATCACAAAATGCAGAATCTGTAAAAATATAAACTGTTTTTCAGAAAAAACACTGAAAACTGTAGTCACTTATAATCCACATGCTTAGAACCAACAGGATATTTTGGTGTATTCAGTGCTATGTATTTACCTGTCTGCCTGTATTCGTCATCTCCACACTCTTCTAATGCTGAATGAAAGGACAAACACAAACTGTACACCCAAATACATAAAAGCAGTTCCAAAATACAATGGTAACCTGCAGCTCTGTAGTTGATATAACCTTGCAGAAGAGCACAGAAGGAAAAGTATAATCCTCTCCACTCGTCAAAGCAAGTGGGTACTCAAATGGGCATGGTCTATAACTGTAGAATAGCACATGTTCCCCACTTTGACTTACCATCAATGGCCATTTTCTCTCTCAGTTTTTGTTCCAATCTGCTTTGGTGGTCCTCCAATTCTAATTCTTGGGCTCTGGGTACAATAAAATATACATTAAATAATACTGGATACAATAAAATACACATTAAATAATACTGGATACAATAAAATATACATTAAATAATAAAATTAAATAAATAAAGTCATACAAATATAAGCGTTATTTCAATCAACATTTCACGTATTCTGTTTATTCAGTAATTTCTCCTCATGGGCAGTCAGGCCTAAAACTATTGCCTGTGCACAGCAATGACAGAAGTACTGTTACCACCTTTCGTTTTATGCATTGGATTAAGCTCCTTCTTACAGTGCAGCACTCAGGGCTTTGACCACCTATGTCAAAGCTTGTTGGTTGTACTCATATAATCATTCTGGACAAGCCTGAGCCCTCCCACAAAGAGTCCAGCCGGAATGAATAATGACTACTGCAGCTCTAAATGCCTTCCCACATCATCCAGTGGAGAAAATATCTGGGAGCCACCTACAGCTATCTGCTGAGTATGTTGCAGAGGATGAGAGATGAAGCAGCTACAGCCAGTATTGTTTCCATCAACTACAAAGAGCAGCACGAGGCAGCTTTTATTGGCTTGGTGTATATACTTGTTTCATCTCAGTACTGAATTCTTTGATTTTTTTCTCTTGTGAGATACACTTGTCAGACTATTTTTCTTATCCAAGAGAAAGTGCCTAAGTGTTCATTTGACCCATGCTGCATAAAGACAGAATATCTGTGTGCTGCAGCTTTTTTGAGTACCCTATAGGAATTAAGTAAATTGAAGCACTGTGAGAAGGAAACGATGAGGAGGGCTCAACTGGAGGTCTGCGTTCAAAACAGCCTGTACTCTGAATATGTTCATTCCATGACAGTTCCAAACTCCATCTCACAGCAACATGTTCAGATGTCCTATGAGTACAAGTTTCTGTCTCCCCTCTGCATCTTTTGCATTAGCGTTCATTCTTACTTACACAATCAAGAGCTCAGACTCGTAACGCATTAATTTATTCTTCTCCAGGACCAGTTCAAACCATTCATGAAGCAACTGAGTTTCATCCTGTGTGCCTGAAACTGTTTAAAATAGCAAAGTTGAATATGCATTACTGGGCTTCCTTCCAATGCTCTTGCCACTTGAGGTTACTTTAAATAATCCTCATTTGTAAGCCTAGATGAGCCCCAAAGAAGATTTATTTTTCTTTTCTATGCAATTTACATAGGTAATGTCCAGACATTACATATATAATACACCTGTTTATGGTTGTTTGAGTGCTGTAGTTTATTGCAATTAAAGATGCGTTAGATTTAAGAACATTGTTTGGAAATCAAGTTTTTTCCTTCCATAGATTTTTCTTTTTTCTCCCCCAAATGGTCACTCGCTTTCTTTTAGTTCTGCCTTTGATAACATAGTTTCTTTGTTAATAGCAGACTTTGGATCCGTCTATATAAACAGATATCCCACTAATATGATCAGATTAAGATGAATTTACTGGCATGTATTACCCAAGTCCCTGCTTCCAGGGGGCAGGACAAGCACTGTCAGGTTCCCTACATATTTTCATTCATTTGCCAACAGGCTTCTAAATCTGCATTTGCTTCAATTGTCAGGAAGGATTGTGGCACCAGAAAGATCTATTACTTTGGGGTGGTTTTGTAGCAATTGGAGTTAAGTCATTACTGGTTGACACTGTGCATACATGTAAGAAGAGATGGTTTATCTCCTAGAGAGTGCACAGACTGAAGCCATTTTACTAAAGAGCAGCACAGATTCCTCCTCTACCACTTAAGAGCCTTTACTGCTCTGAAATGTAGCCTGTAAAAAATCTTTGGCAAGGAAGAACCCCTGGAGTTTTCCAGTGACAGGTCAGAGTGTGGTGCAGGGCGCATGCCCTTCCATATGGCTCTCCCCAGACATCCACCTCCATATTCATCCAATCTTCTTGGAAGGAGCATTTGCTGCATTAGCAGGATGTAATGATGAGAGGAGATGGTAAGTAACTTCCCTACTTGTGTTAATCAGAAATGGATTCCTGTTTACATACTGCTCTCCTTTTCCTTTGCAAACCTATCTGCAAATGAGCAGGTAAGCTGATTTAACCAGCAGTATTCCTCAGTCAAGCCTGTCAAGAGAATATCTAAGTCTAATGACTCTCCTAACCAAGCTGAGGCTATCAACCTTCTTGAGAGGAATTTGTTTATTTTAGTTTTTTATTTTTCTTGAGGTTCTTCTTAACATGCTCCTCACTTCACATTTTTTCACCCTTTTTTTCCCCACAAAACAGAAGCTCCCAGCCACCTTCCTACATGATCCCTGTGCTGATAAAGAACTGCAGGCAGGTGCTGTCATCTCAGAGAGCCCAGGTCAGCTTGTGCGAGCATCACAAGTGCATGGGCCCCTGTGCCAAGATCAGGAGTCATGCTGGCTTGCACAATGTTGGTGATTTCACACTGGGATTTGACCCCAGTCTGAAGTTACCATGAAACAAGAGGATAAAGCAACAGGAAAGCAAAAAGTTGGCCTGATCTCTGCCCAACTCCATAAAAAATTGGCAGTAAAGGATTTCTAAAGAGTCTTTCAGGTCAGCAAATGATGATAAAAATTTCTTCTTAGAGCAACTGCCAGAGCAGATCTTGTAGGGACGTGTTAATGGTAGCTTCTTACAGGTTCAACACTGGGATGAGGTGTTAGTACCCAGAGCCTTCAGTCTTCATATATCATCATCAGAACATATCATCCAGACTTGATTTACCATATTGTCAAAACATTGCTACTGCAGGTCTGCATACGTCCTTTCCAAACCCACAGAGCTACTATCTCCTTTTTGTTGTCTTTCTGATTAGGCAAAATTGCATATTTTAAATACACACTTTTAAATATGTAAAATATTTCCTTTTTACATTTTAAAATCTCTCTAATAAAAAACTATGCATCGTAACTTGATTGAGGTACACAAATAGGAACACACTCTGCAAAAATGCCACTTATTTCTGCAAAAGCCTGAGTGGAAGTTGAAATGAAGACAGCCGTTGTGTTCTTTCTTTTTCCATCCCACAGAATGCCCCTCTGGTGTCTCCAGAGGCATTTTTCCCTGAGCTTTTCAAATATTTCTTAGTAACAGTGCTAATAGTAATTTGAATCTGAAGGACAAGGGGAAATGGCTTTAAGTCGAAGGAGGGAAGATTTAGGTTGGATGTCAGGGGGAAATTCTTTACAGAGAGAGTGGTGAGGTGCTGGAACAGCTGCCCAGAGAGGTTTGGATGCCCCATCCCTGGAGGTGTTCATGGCTGGATTGGATGGGGCCCTGGGCAGCCTGGTATTAAATGTGGAGGTTGTTGGCCCTGCCTGTGGCAGGGGAGTTGGAGATTCATGATCCTTGAGGTCCCTTCCAACCCTGGCCATTCTGTGATTCTGTGACTGCTTCATGCCTTCCAGGAGCAGAACAACTCACTGAAGTCTTTGCCATAAGGTAGCAAGACAGATCTTTTTTTTAAAGGTTAGAGAATTTGTTTTGTTAGCACTGCTAAAACAAAATTTTCCTTCTGGTTTGCCCAAATCTATTGTAACCCATTTGATCCCATTTGAAAACTGGATATTCCTCTCATTATATCATAGCTATTTCAGCATTCATTGCTTTTGAGAGTAGGCTGTGGCTACCTTTTACCATCAACCCTTTATCCACAAAGCAGTGCTCTGTGGTCTCTGTGTTACACATAGAGGGGATCTGCAAGTTGCTCCTCCCTATGAACTGCTAAATCTCATATTCCTTAATCACAGAGGTTTTCAGCTGATTCCTTTTGACTTTGTTGGAAGTTCTGAGAAACCTTGGATAGAAGCTTATGAAATCAAAAATGGTCCACACACGTGCAGATGTTTGCTCACATTCCAAATCAGAGTTGGATTTTTTTTTCCATGTTCTGTCTACACAGATTTTCTTCTTTACCACCATTCCTCATGGTTTTTTTAGTCAGTTGATCGGTTATGTTAATTTCAGTGAAAAACGTGCTTGGGGATTTCCATTTCTGTATTTTCTTGTAGGCAGATGATCTCTATAAGCCTCCACAAATGTCAATGGAAAACAAAGCAGTGATACATTAATTATTTATTATTCAGTATTTAGAATCAGAATAAAGGGAATAAGGGCCATGAAAAAATACTCATAGAATTTATATTCTTTTTTTCTTAAAAAAAAAAAAAATAGCATGGATTGTCACTGCAATTAGAAGATCATGAAAGCCTTATTTTGCTCATCAGTCTTCATGGCAGTTGTTTCACACCCACGCATGTTCTCTTCTAATTCAGCTGAGGAGCTAATGAATAACCCCAGCTAACAAAGGGGCCATTCATCCTCCTATTAAAGGAGAGTTGCGTAAATGTCACTGAAGACCAGTGTTTGCAGGCCTGTCTCTAAATTTGGTTATTCACAACCTTTCCAGCTCAATATTATTGCTGAACCGTGATCGTTTTCTAATCACCTTAATAATACCTATTAAACCACTTGAATTACATAAGCACAGACCTGCTTAAATACAACTTAACCTAATAAACACTGGTCATTCATTAAACAATAATGCCCATTATTTTTAAGAAGGTCGAATGGAACACTGAACTCACTGATTCCTGCATCATTACACACATGTTATAATTCAAGTGACAAAGCACTTACGTTTTGTTTGGGAAACTTACAGCTTCATGCTTTTGCACCAGAAGAATTATTGAGAGACAGTAACATCCTACGTTGCAGTATCTGCCCTATTTGTAACTGGCCACCTACACGCAAACAATCAACAGGGAGAAAAAATACTACTTTCACCTTAATGAGGGCAATCCAATTACTGAGGATGGGAAGAGAATGAGAAGCATCGATCTCTTGGCAGATAGCCTTCTTTAGGAAATGCGATTGTCAAAACAGCAAAACAAGAGTTAGCTCTAGGCCATCCATCCCAGTACTCTGCATCATATCCCAAGAGCTAGAAATCTCTTGTTCCTCATATTTTTGATAGCTTCCAAACCAGCCACTCTCATTGAAATCAGTAATAAAGAACAAAGCTAATATACCAGACCTCACAGTCTTCTTAGGAATGTTTCTCACAGATGAGAAACATTGGATGCTATCTGATAAATTGTAGTGTTTTTGTTTAAGAAAAGGAAATGGTTTCTAGCCTTTTAAATAACGTTTGAAACAAATAAGAACTATCAGTTATAGGAAAGTTGCTAATAAATGTAAAATACTCTCGTTAAACTGGACAGTTTTGTGTTAGAATAAGGGCAATAACTGCTAAGAAATATGGCATTAAAACATCCGGTGTGTAGAGAATTTGCTAGGTTTCCTAACTAAGATGACAAATCAGGTGCCAAAACATATCCAGCGCTGTGTAACTGCATGCCCCAAAAGCTTGAGGTTCACCTTTCTAAAACAAAGATAAACAGATGCTTTCAATTGGGCTGTCTGCTCCCCAGAACACTTTTGGCACAGAAATAAAGGCTCCCCTGAAGCCACTTACACAGATCTTTCCCTCATCCCCTTTTGTCCTGTCCCACCCTGCTGCAGAAGGTTTCCTCAGCTTCACTCTGCCAGTGCTGGGGAGCACTGGGAGAGCACCATGTTTCAGGACACTTGGCACTGCTGGTTCAGGCAAGTGAAAGCCTCATGCAGGATGATGCTCCTATTATCTTTCACCTACTTGGAGTGGTGGAACTGCTGGCTGCTGTTGCTATAGCATGGCCATCACCTTAATTGTATTAATGGCATTTCATGTGCCAGGACTCTGTTACCAGGCAAGGACCATTGTCAGCTTGGTAACTGAGACAGAGCTCCTGGAAACTGCACTGGTTTCTTCCCAGAGAAGAAACTAAGCTTAAGATGGGACTTAAAAATATATATATATAAATGGGAATAGGGTGGTGGGAGAGAAATACAGATTCATGCTCAACAGCGAAGCAAATATTTCTAAATCGAAGATAACCAAAAGAATGTTACAGTGCTCAGCTAAAGGGTGCTTGAGCTAACAGAGTTTGAGGAAAGGGGTAAATAAGGATTTCTCTCCTTCCATATTTCATTCAAAATTTTGCACTGAATTCTATGACAAAAATAAAAACTCTCTTCTTAAAACAAACAAACCAAAAAACTACAGAGAAAACAACCAAAACCCAAAACTATCAAGAACGAACACTCCTTCATTTACCTGATTCTCCTCTGAGTTCTCTCTCCAACTGAACTCCAAAAACCTCCAGTGCTCTCTGTCTTTCCTCCAGTTCTTCTAGTTGGCGCTGGATTGCCTGCAGAATTGAAAAGGTATAAAATTTGTAGACATAGCTTAAAGATTCAGAGACAAAAGACAGTAGCCTCAGTGGTTAGAGAAACAGCTTGAAGAGATCTCTGAGGAGTCATGGGATATGCAAACTCATCAAGTGTGTTTGGCGCCTAAGCAATTTAACAATTCCACTATCCACACCAAAATGTGGATAAAATCTCAGATACTGAAAGAACCCCAGTATACTGCAGGTATTTTCAGAGATGCCTTATGGATAATGGACACAAAACACCTTTATAAGACTGAAGTTTCCGCTTCAGGCTGTGTAGGACATACCAAACCCAACCCTCAGAACAGCCTAGCAAACAAGAAAGACAGTTCAAAATGTTCGGACTTGATTACTCCCATAAAGCAGTAAGAGAAAATAATTTTACTTTGAGATAATTTACATCTGTCAAAATAAAAATGATAACAATTGTTCTTTTCTTTAGGTTAGATACACGGATCCATCCAAAACCATCCACTTGTTACTGTAATACAACAGAGGACGATGTAGAACTCTGACTTCAATAAACATGATTGCTTTTCAGGGTCTGAATAAACTGAACTGATTTAGCATCAGCATTTAAAAAAATCAATTAATAAATTACAAGATTCACTTTCACCTCTAAGGCAGAGAAGACAAAAACCCTCACTCTATTTTACCAGAGCCCTGGTAGTATGCCAGGATGATAGCTGAGCTTCTTGCTTTGTCAGAGGATGACATTTCCTTTTTCTCTCTCTATCCTTCAACTTCAGTGTGTTCTACTGCTATTGCCAGTCGCTATTGCTCCTTTTCATGCACTTATGCATAATTACAAAGCTGTGACAATCTGCTGGGGCACACTTGGACTTGTCACACAGAGGTGTGAGGCCCCGCCACGTGAATCTTACTGCACCTGATATTTTGGGTGGATTTCAGTGTGGTAGTCAGTGAGCTGCAGTGAAGAGCAAGGGTGCAGAGGAGATATTTTCTACCCCTGTCCTTGCCAAGCACTCCTGGGAGAAAAACGTCCATTTGTGAGCTACACTGTCACCTGTGCTTTGTGAAGTCTCTTCAGCTCCTCTTGTTTAATCAATTGTTTTGTCTCCTTCTCCAGCTTTCTTCTCCTTCTAAGAGATCTTTTAGCCTAGAAAAGGGAAAAAAACAACACCAACACAACAACAATCAATCAAAGTACAAGTATGCCACTAAATGCTTCCACAAGCCTTTCCCAGAATCACAGTACCACTAAGATTCAGAGAGGTCTCTGGAGATCGTCTAATCCAACTGCCCTGCACAAAGCAAAGACACTGCAAGTTGCTTGGGCAACCTCACTGAAATGAAAATATTTGCGTAGGGAATATCTTCAAACACTTCTCTACGCTTTGAAACTTTACAGAGTCCTCTGCAACACTAAGCATGAAATGTCTTTACCAATAGAAAAGTTCAAATGACAGGGAGGACTATACACAAAGCAGCATTGCCTATGGCGTGTGCAGACATTATGCATGTGAGGGAGAAGCCAGGCACAGGCAGTGAGAAGCACCAGAATAAGAAAACTCAACCCCACTGCTGGAGTAGAAAATTCAGTCTGAGGTGTGAATGCTATCTTTGATGGTTCCAGTGGGTGTTAAATGTAGAAACAGGTCTTCCAAAATCTAGCTGGTTTGATTGTAACTCACACCTGTGCGGTGCAATTGCAAGTGGGAAGGGAGCATGCACTGCAAGGGAAGTGCTTCACCTTGCTCTTGGTCTAAGCTCTCTGGAAGCATCCAAGGCTGTGGTTTTCTCACTCAGAGGATATATGAGCACAGTAGACAAGACAGCTGAAAAACTGACAGGCCAGGAAGCCACTAGCATTTTGTTCACAAAGTTTTATCAGCGAGAAACAGTGGCACTGGCTAAACAGAGGTACTTGGAGGTAACTTAGAGAGACAAAGTGAGTGGGTAGTGTGCATCTAGCACTGCACCCTGGGCAGTTACTCCTGTTCAGTTTTCTCCTGTCTCTCTGCCTCTCCTTTTTTTTTTTTTTTTTTTTTTGCATTTTATTTAATTCACCATCATATTGTCTTATTAAATACCATCTTCCCTGTAGCACTCCTTTAGTTTATAGAAGCACAGCAGAATTTCTTCCTTTTTTTTTTTTTTTTTTAACATTTGAGCTTGAGAAGTCTTAATATTGATTATCACTCCTTTTTTTTTCCTTCCACACTTCTAAGCAACTGGTATTTTAAACAATCGATTTTATTAAAGGTCACTGTTTGTAGGGTATCTCACAGCAGGGCTAAGCAGCTGAAAGACTTGGCCATGTGTCAAGGCCCATTTCCTCAATGTCCTGAGCAAAGTACTGTGGGCAAGAGGATGAGGGTTGGGGGACTTCCATGCTGCCTCACAGTGCCAGACAAACTGTGGGGAGAGTGGGCAACAGTGGTGTGAGGAAGAAAACTGAAAATGCCTATGTGCCATGAAATATTTCGTATCTGAAGGTCTTCTCTTGAAAATGAACTGAAGGTGCTCTAGGATAACAAAATGTTTAAACGATGGTTGCTCTTACATTTGTTGATAACTTTTCCAAAATCTGCTCTGCTTCAGAGGGTTTCTCCAATCTCAGTTCATCCTTACCCAGCATCACTGGTGGGATATGCAGCCAAACACTGCTGCACTTTGCTTTGCATTGCTTCCTCCAGAGCCGATCCTCTCCTTTTGCCCTCAAGAGGCAACAAATCAAAAGGCCACCTTACACTATTACTTCCACTTACTTATATTCCCTCTGCAGAAAAAAGTTAAATCTGTTTATCTGATGAGCTAGTCAGGCAATAAAAGCTGCTTCTTCAGATCAGAGTTGGGTATCAAGAGTTCACTGGTAATTTAAATCTATTGCTCCAGGAAGACACAAGAGCTGTGTTAGGGCTGGGAGATGCCAGTGTACAGCACATCCTTTCCATGTATGTGGTCTGGGTGTGACTTTCCAGCTCATGTAGCCATGCTGATTAAGGTAAACAGAGAGTTTTTCATGCAATCTGCCTGTATTGCCTCACAAATGAAGTTGTATTTCCCCACGGGAAATCTGCATCTGTTTGGTTTAATTTTTTCAATGGTTTGCTTGTCGGGCTGCATATTAAAGCCACTTATGAATACTGCTTCAAAGTGGTTTCAGTTAAACATGTCTGTTTGTCCAATTAAGACCTTCTCCATCAACAGTGGTGTAACCTGGGGAATTACAGATGCAAGGAGTAGAAAGAAATTTTCATGCATCTGTCACAGTTTTAGTGTATTTTACATCCATGTAACCCAATTCCCATCTAAAGAAATTGTGGAGTGGTTTAGAACAAAGTCATGAATCTTAAATGTAGTCCAACTGAGGAAATGCATTTTTGCTTCAAAGAAAAGGTTACCTTGTATGTTAATGAAGGCTTGGATTCAAATTCATCTTCATCAGAGGAAGAAGTAAAATACTCAGCAGTCTGTTTCCTGACAGGTGGAAGTTCACATCCTAAAAAGAGAGAACAAAGCCATTAAAGAGGCAAAAAATACCGTTCTTTAACATATACAGACACTTTGCACCTGCCCCAGGTCCTAATCAGCAGCACCCAGAGCAATTTGGAAATTTGGCTCACTGCATTAATTGGATTTTGGTCACTGTCAAAAACCCTGTCTGGTATATCTTTTTTTTTTTTTTTAGGTATTGTAGACAAATAAATTAATTCCTTGAGCCCTCTCCATGTAGCATGCTGTTCTGAATGCATTCAACATTCATTAAAATGCATATCTGAAGTTAGCCATATTACCCAAATGATTGTGTAAGGCTCACTATACAGTGTAATTGAATGCAAAAAGTCTGAGCCAGCTCTTAAACAAATTACCCTTATGTGGCTTGTAGCATCTGGCACCCATTTTTACTACATGACATCTGCTCAGTGTAAAATAGTTGGCGTCAGAATGTCTGGTCATAGAAAAAAATCACAAATGTAATCAGAAGCAAATGGACTACGAGAACAAGGCTTTATCACACAGCCTCATGCAACATAAATATTTAATTAATTATGTCTAAACAAACGTCACTTATTTTTCTGCTTTAGGAATATTATCACATCATTGAACTGTTGATTAAAATGCCATAATAAGTCAGGAAAATCCATACATCACAACAATGCATTTCATAAGGAAAACTCAAAGGCTGCCTTTGGAGGAAGCATGCTTTCAGAATTACAAATTAAATTACATTTAATTGCAGCAATTTTATAATGCCTGTTTTCCCAGCATCTTGTTTCAACCGGGTGTAAATATTTGAATTTCTTCTTAATTTGTCTAATTCATAGCTTCATTCTCTTTATTTAAGAAAATAAAACTGCTTTTGGAACATCTGTCTCTACACTTCAACCTGCTACAGGGTTAATGATTAACAGCTGGGCAACATCTTGGAAACGTACATTATTTAAAGCCAGCATTTATTTATTTATTTTTATCTGCTAGGTAACAGTTAGCTTTCAGTGTGCACGTTGCATTCAGATTAAAATCACTTCCCACTCGTTCAGTGGGAATGTTTCTTCTTTCTTTTGCCTTCTCCTTCATCTCGGTCCTGAGACGGCATTTTTGTCTCAAACCCCGATTTGAAATCTGGAGCCAAGAAACACGTTCATCCCAGGAGGTAAAGCAATGAGAGCAAATCCAAGTAATTTGAGACAAAAATTCAGATATTTCCCCCCAAACATTTCATTTTTGGAAGCACCCAGTCCTTGTGTTCAGTTGAGCTGCAAGCTCAAAGGGTTTTTGGCAGGACAGCAGGGACAGCCAGCCTTACCAGTGCAGGAGACAGAGGAAGGCATGGGCAGTACTGCATTCACTATTTCTTTTGAGGAGTTAATTCACCTATCTTGCATTTCCTTGCACAACCAAACAAGCACAGTAACTACCCTGCAGGGTGAAATCAAATTCCATAATATGCAATGGGCAAACCTTCTGGGGAGCCTCAGCAGAGCTGGCCATATGAGCAATTACACGCTCCCTTTCTTCTCTCTGCTCTGGGAATAAGCAGCGGCTTCTCCATGCCCTTCTCTTTGAGGAACATCAATAATTTAAGCAGCCTTACAAAGTCTAGAGAATAAACAGACTGCTGAAATAAACCAGAGGCACCTGCCTCTCCTCAGTTGTGTGTCTTTCTGGAATGGAGAGAGGATTGCTGACATCTCCAAGGACCTTCAGCAAGGGTTATCTCATGAGCATGAGGACATGGAATAAATTCACGTCCACAGCCATGCCAATGCCTGTCAGCTAAGAGAGCCATGTGTTAGCACCTTGCTCGGCAGAGAAAAGCCATTTAAGCTGCTCCAAAACAGCTAAACAGCCTGTGAAGGGATGCTGCATCCAGAGTCTTGGGAGACAGCGGCCACCAGAAGCAGCTGCCAGGGAGTTCACCACCCGCAAAGTCTCCAGGAAGGTGAGCCCTGGGTACCCACTCATACATGTTGTCCCATAGCTCGAGTTGTGTGTGTTGGGTTATGGCATCTGTCACATGCACTACACGCATATTTCACATCACTGAAGTTCTCCACCAATACAACACGGAAAACTGAAAACCTTGGTGCTCCAGAGAGATACCCCATAAACACACAGCGAATAGTGAAAAAACTGGAGTAAGGAAGGCAAGTTTTTGGCTCTCAGATGCATGGCACTGCCACATTTTGGGGTATAGAGTTAGTGAAACGGTGCCTTATTTCCAGCAGTGAAGGGGCAGCCACTCTGTGTTCACCTCAACTATTTTTGCTTGGCTTCTTTCTTCCAAGAAAGAACAGAAAAAAACATACTTGAAATTTCCTGATTTCAACTTCAAGACAATAATAACGAGCATAGTAAGAAAATACTTCAATGAACAACTGCTTTATGCAGAATAGAAAAAAATCATTCTAATATTGAAGAAACCACTGTTCTGTATTACAGCATCTACTTATTCTACTATAGATGCCCAAGCATTAAGCTTTCCATTTACTTTTCCAGAGGGGTGAAATAGGCAGAATTTTGCTGCCAGCTGTGGCAATTTGGACTAGGAATTTCCAGATAATGTTCTACTTAGAGCATTTTACATTAATTGCTCATTTAAATTTGAAATTTAGAATGGACATAGTCAAGTTAGATACAAGTAATTTCTCTCTTCAAATACATCAAGCCTTAAGGCTTGCTAACCATTGAGAAGTTCTCAATGACATACACTTTTTCCAAATACACTCTTCTTGTCTTTCTTTTTTCCTCCATTTCATTTCTTCAAAATAAGAGTTATTCTTTCCTTATTTCTCAAGAACTCAACCATCTCCCTCCCTTCCAAATTAATCTATACTAGAGCTTTTCCTTCCCAGCTAACATGTCTTTGGATGGCCAAGAACAGTGAGCTATGTTATTAATTCTTCATTAGAGAGGAAAGGAACAAATGTTTCTGAAATTTTTATTAAACCTTTCTCACCTTATATTTAACAGTAACTCATAGGAGTGCCATCAAAAGACATTCCCAGCAGCCTACTATACTGCTGTCAATTCACAAGGAAGTCACCATTAACTGTTACTATTATTAATTGCAATTGGTTCTAACAGCAAGACAGAATACATCTCAGAGCAGAAAGCTGGAGAAAGTCTCCAGTTCTTGAAACTGGGATTTGACATCCTCATGTATGCATGTCGTAAAATACAAGATGAACTATGTCTGTAAAACTACAATTTCTTCTACAGCCAGTACGTTATAACTTGGTAATCTAGGGGTGAGTCTCAAAGATACTTTGTTTTGGCCTAAGGGCCCTGGCGCTGGATGCCATCAGTAGGAAAACCCATTCAGTAGGAACATCTGGACTCATGTACAGTCGTTTTGCAAATCCCTCTCAACACATATATCCAGGCTACTGGTTTTTCTGAAAACCTGAGGTTCTCTGAATGGAGAGAGAAGTGTCATAAAGACACGATGAGAAGGTTACAGCTTCAGTAGGAGGAGGAAGCTGACTACTGACCGTCCTGGAGATTTATGGAGGAAGTCCCACTGCAGACATTATGCACATCACAGCTCACCTCTGCTTCCTGGAAGAATTTTGTGTCACACTAATGACTGTGGTCTAACTACACCGAAATTCTTGAAACAGGAATTATTTTGATAGCAGAATTTTTATAATGTTACATTAATCTGTTGGCTTTCTATGTAAATGTCCAGGATTTGCATATTTTTATAAGGTTATAGGAGTTAATCATGGCCCCTGAGTACTTCAGTGTTTTACAGGAGAGAAAGGCAAAAGGACACATCTCTCAGGGCACTGGTGTCCCAAGCCAGATAGGAATTTGCATCAGGTAGGAGATGAAAGAAAAGGCAAGAAGAAAACAAGGGCGATTTGGCTCCAGACCTCTGCTTTTCCACAGATTTTTCTTAGTATCTCAGACATATAATTTAATCTTCTAGCATTCCCTAAAATGTGAAATCACTGAAATAAGAGTGCCCTAGCTGACATAAATATTGCAAACAAACATTTTCAGTTGTACAAAGGCACGATAATAGAAACTGTACACGAGACTATTTGCAAATAATCCCTTTTCAATCTAAAAGTGCACAGAAATAGCAAAGTGAGTTCATAACATATTTATTTATTTATTTTAATCAGTTGAACCAGTAATTCTGCTTAATTAAATCAGCCATGTAAACAACAAACAGCCATAAACTGAGTTGCAGTAACTCTCATCTACACTGAAGGACAATTCTAAAAACGTTTTCATGCAACTCCTACTCTAAACCCTGCATCTCACTGCAAACATACCTGACAGCCATCACCAAGAGAAGGCAGATGCTATGGTAACTGCATCTCTGTCATACAAACTGGCTTGTTTTGGTTCTCCCCAAGCTGTTTTGTTTTTGTTGTTGTTTTTGTGGTATTAAAGATTTTTAATACCTATCAGTAAAACAGGTCTTTGGCTGTTATTTTTCTTTAAGTTTCAAAAGGGCAAGTGGGCTTAAATGAGATCAGTTAGCCACCAGACTGACCGGTTTTATTGATCAAATTAGAACACCTGGCTGTTCGGGGACACCTGTGTATTCAAATAGGATTTTTTTGTTTTAAAACAATTTCTCACTGAAATCAGTGCATGAATTCCCACTACTTTAGTAAGGAGAAATAACTCTTGTAAAACAGAAAGAAAGCGTTAGCCAGAAAGCCTTTAAATCAGCTCTGGATAGGAAGCTGAGATTACTCATATGAAAGATGTAACTTCAGGAATAAGCTTGAATGACAGGCAATCTGCTACTGAGTAATTAAGATCTCTTTTTCATCATGCTGAGTTTCAGTTGGTGGCTGAACAGTTGGCAGGAGATGACAGAAGGTAGGAATACAGTTTTAGATTGGACAGACATCTGGGTCTGAAATGCAGAAGTCAACAGCACAAGGAAGACATCTGGACATGTATTTGCAGATGAAGTGACAGATAAGGCATAAGGAAAGATGAGCAACATAACACAGAAGTAATCGTGTGCAGTGGGACTGAAGGTCCTTCTCGTCTCTCCAACAGTGGATGTCTAAAAGAGCACCATAAACACTGGGCAGTCATGTGTGATTTGTCCCCTTAATAACTCACCCAGCCTTCAAGCACATTTTCAGTTCAGGAGCTCTCTGAACTGAGTGTGCTTTCTACACACTTGGTTAGTCCTCAGTGGATTTCTCTTTAATGAGCTTCTCCAGTCTCATCTCAATCCCAGGGACTTTTATTACTCAGCTCATTCTTTGGCTCCACAACCAACATCCCATCGAGGGAGAAATCAGCAGAGTAATGAAAGACCAAGCAT
This sequence comes from Chrysolophus pictus, assembly GCA_037305975.1. Lineage (NCBI taxonomy): Eukaryota > Metazoa > Chordata > Aves > Galliformes > Phasianidae > Chrysolophus > Chrysolophus pictus. The sequence continues at coordinate 8,078,091 of CM074580.1, forward strand.
ACTTGCACAGAACAAGACTGTCTGGCCCTGAATAAGACAGAAAAACACTACTGCAAAGAACCAAGAGGAATATGAGCCAAGTCTCATTAAACTGTTCCTTGAAAGGTGCTGTGAGTACTTTTTTTTTTTAAAAAAAAAAAAGAAAATAAATTTTCTAAGATCAGTGGTAAACTGTAAAAATAAAAATCAAGATTTGTAACATAGGCTAAAACTCATCAGCAGTTCATGACTGAAGTTTGCCAAGACAAGTGCTGGTATGAGACAAACCACATTTCAGAGAGCAAGCACTTGGCTCTCTACTAATTTGATTTTCCCAAAATATGAATGTTTGAAAAAGTTCAAGGGGCTGCAGTGTTGAAATGTTGAAGATGCCAGATTACTGGACAAATGGCTAGATCCAAGCTGCATTGTTTTCTTCTGAATAAAATTTGCAATGCCCATATTCAGTGACTATAATAATTTAATAATTCCTCTTTTGGCTTGCACAGCAGAAGAATGCAGCACATTATTAAAGCATCATGTCTTCAAAATTTTTAAAATGCCAATAAAGTACAGTGTTGTTGAAACCTAATAAGAATCTTTTCCATTCCTGTGGGAATTGAATGTATCAGTTGCTGTAATATATTTAGTTAAGAACAAGTCAACTTGGCTTAGTCTACAGGTGATGACTTGGTATAGATTCAGAAAAAGCTTTTCATTTAAGACCATAGGGTGAGAAGTGTGGATAGTACCAATACTTAGAGGCCTCGGGGCAGCCCTTAGCATCCTCTGGCTTAATGGGAAAGCGTGGTTTTGCAAGTTGCAAGATAAGGAGGCTCCAAGACTCTGACCTAAAAGTCCAGGAATAAGAGCCCAAGTTATTCTGTCAATTTCAGTGAGTATCACAAAGGGGATCTGGAAGCTCAAGGGGAACATTTCAGCAACTTCACATACTCTTCATTACTTGTACAAGTATTATTTTACATACAGATCATTATTTTCATGCTGAATCTGAGTTACAATTTCATAAAATAAGGCACAAGTAGGAATGCCAATAAAATTCAACAGGTTATGGAGTTAGATAACTGCAGCCTTCTGTAGTGGGCTGTTGGAAAGATAGATTTTGGAAAAAGACAGGTGTATCTCTCCTACCTCATATTTTATATCTTACACTGTGTTGCACTTAATTCTTTCTCAGCCTACGCTCAGATTACACCAGTTGTTCTTGGTCTGACATCAATATTTCTTAACCTTATCTGCAGTTTTAATATTAAGCTCTCTCTTCCAAGCAAACATGAAAATAGATGCCTTTTAATAACTGCCCAAATAGACTTGCAAATACATCATAGCAGGTCAGTAAGGTGCTATCTCCTCTCAAGAAAAGGAATGGAGGATATTAATGACATCACAACGCTCCCAGAAGCATGCCTACAGATTGGTCACTGTGACAGTAAGCAGGATTAAAGGGACATCTGCAGCAAAGCTTCTTATTGCAGCCCAATTGTTTCAGTGCCTGAGCTTCTCATGGAGAAGATATCAAACATACTCCACACTGCACTCAGTGTCATGACAGCAACTGCTCTGCATACCATCCCATTCTGCTCTACTGCTCCTACTTCAGCATGTTTTCCTGTCTCAAATACATCTGAAGTAAGCAGCAGACCAAACATGGGTCCACCATGTTGTGCACTGCTTGCATATTCACCTTACTTCTGGCAACAGCTTTAAACCAGAAGCAACTCCAAAACCCTAAGGAAGATTTATTAAGCCTTCCTACGTAGACACTAACTATAAAAGAAACATAAAATATGACAGCAGATCAATCTTATCAATGTTAAGTGCTAGGAATAAATAATCCCACTCAGTTTCTCACCTGTGGAAGGATAATGTAGCCTGTCTTCTGCAGAATGGTCCTTCATGAAAGGCAGAGATGACATAAAGGAATTCCCTTCTCTTTCACAAATCTTACTTCTTAGTCTCTCAAAGAGTGAAAGACTACCCTTCTGTGCAGAGTCATGCAGGCTGTCCTTAGGGGTGTTCCAGGGTTCCCGAGATGAAGCAAGAGGGTACTTTTCATTACAGATTAATACATCATCCCTGGGAGCCACTGAAGGAGTTTCATTAAAAGTAAACTTTTCTAGGAGTCCTGGGACATCCTCCATTCTAGTGCAAGTTGGTTTCTGAGGTATATTAGGGGTCCTGGAAGGCCTGCTGTGAGGACTGTAGACTGGGAAGGACACCTGCTTAGTGTAACCACTCGGAGATCTCTCTTCAGAACTTGCAGAAAACTTAGAAGCACTTGAGAGAAGGCTCCCACATCCTAAATGTTCTCCTGCCTGCTTCCCTACTTGAAGCTCCTGTGGCTGACTGTTACTTGCTCTGTTGTTGTTAGTGTTCCTATGGCCAAGAATACTAGGGAAGCTGAAGAAAGCTTGTTCTGAAGAGGCTTTGGTTTTGCTGTCTGAATCCTGCTTTAGCCCTTCTGGAGATGAAGTTAGAGGTTCCAAAATGGACCTCCTGATCGCATTGGCAATGAGCCTCAGTGGTGATTTTGGCCGGCCGGCTGAATGCTCCTTGGCAGTTTTGTCTGGACTCCTCAAAGCATCTTTCCTGTCAACTGGCAAAGCTGGTGGCACATCATCTACAAATAAGAGAGGCACAGGACAGCCAGATGGCTTGAAAACACCTCTTCTCCATTCAGTATCCTTCTCCTTTGAAATCCCCAGCATTTTTTTGTTTTGACACTGCAGTGTGGTTCCACCTAAGTACACCCCATTTGAATCATACATTCGCTGTTCTGTGCGAAGATCCAGCCTTTTTTTTGCTTCCTTTAGCTCTTGCTCAAGCTTTTCTTCTGGGTGCCTTGTATTTTTCTCATCTTTTTCTTTCAGATGCAGAGATGACATCACTTTTGTATTCCCATTAAAATCTTCTGATTCAGAGGTATAATTCTTTTTTACTTCATTCCAGCCCTGGCCTGTATATGTCCCAGTGTCACCACCTATATCTTCATGCTCCGAAAAACCAGCAGCCCATGCCCCATTCCCAGGAGAGATCTGTGGAGAACCTTTGACCTTGCTCTGAAATGGACAATGAGGCATGTGGGGATGGATATCGCGAGGCTTCTCTCTGGCTTTTCTTTGAAATTCAGGGCTGTAGGGTTTGACATGTCCCTTCGTAACTTCTGGTGGTTTCTTGTAAGAAGCCAACTGTAAAATGCACGAACAAATATAATTGTGCATCTTTTATGTAATAATTTAATCAATGTCAATCTTAACATAATACTAGAAATTAGTTTTCATGTTTACTGTGTACATCCACTTATAAACATATGTAAATGACAATAAACTAAGAAAAAAGGTTTTTTTTCATAAAAGAATAATATTTCTCTAAGAGTGGAGAACTAATACTCTACTGGAAGATTTAATAGCCTACAAATAATGTAATTCATCTTAAAAGTCTGCCATCTCTTTATGAATTGCCTTTAATGTTTTTCTTGGAAAGAAAGAGACCTAAATATGAGAAAATAACCAAAAGTGAATCTGCTCTATTCTCCTGTGTGCAGTTCTGTTGCATCATGTTAGAATTTACAGAAAGCACATGCAGCCATAATCCATTCTCTCCAACTGCTTTTATAATACTGCATACTCAGATAATACAGGTTGGAATGAATGAAGCGACCCAGAAATAACTGTAAAATGTAAGATGGTAGTTTAAACAATTCAATTAGTTTTCTTCTATGATGATTTTTCTTTTGGTTAAGACTTAAATTCATTATTCCAAGCACTGAAATCTTCTGCTGTAAATAGTAACAAGAATAAGTGTCTACTCTACCAAGCCAAAAGACCAATTGTAGAGATTTTTTAAACTTTTTAAAAGTGGGGCATTTTATCCACAATGCTGTATGATAACTATTGGCTAGAATATTTAATGTCTGTTTCCACTTCTGTGCCAGACTCCCAAATTCACATGGGTAAAGCCAATAATCAGACTTCTCAATTCCTAGAAGCATAGGAAGGTAATAGTGACTACCCCTTACTTCGCAGCTGTGTTTCATGACTGAAATGAACATTGGCCAGGATCTCAGATAAAGATGTTATAAACAACAATAAACACATAAACACCTTCTTAAATTCTTTTGTAAGAGCAAGACAAAGGCTTTCAAGTACTGCATAACGAGTGCAAGCTGCAGCATGGTCTCACCCCTCCTTGTGAACAGCGACCAGACAGCATTGCGCTGCTCTGCTCTCCTGGGACATTTCCTTCTTGGCCCTATTATCCTAGACCAGAATACAGCTAGCACCATGGATGTGGAAGACTTGATTTTTTTTTGTAATGCAGAGCCTGAGGTGAAGCAATTCCAATCACTTCTGACCCAAGAGCAAGGACATCAGGCTAGGACACAGAGGACATGGCCTGGCTCCAAGTTGCGAGTGGGACTGACTGTGCTCTGCTTAGGACTGTTGGTCACTACTGCTGCTGCAGTGCCATACTTGCAACAGGCCCACCTTTCCTCATCCTTTAAAAAAAAAAAAAAAAAGCAGAAAAAAGCAGAAAATACAAAGAGTACCCTAAGCCTTGAAGTAAGATGAAGATGCTGTGAGAGGTATGGAGTCAAGTGCCTACTGCAAATTAGGAAAAGGCATCTTCTGCCCAGTGGATGCAAGCAGCAAACATTAGAGATGGGCACACAAAGGGCTAAAATACCACACTAAAATACCCCAATTTCCAGTGCTAGGTTCCCCTGGCCAGCACTATGTAAGCCCTTATTTGGTGTCTTACTGTGGTTCTCAGGTCTAACCTACCAGATCAGCTCTGCCTCCCAGCAGAGAGACAAATCAATGGAGGGTACATTTAAGTGACCTGGGAGTGATACCATCTTACCCCCTCACTGCTGACATACAGTTTTGGCTAACATGCACCATGTGAAGACCCACTTCCTATCCAGACCTAGGAGATTGTACACAGACCAACAGCCAGCTCTAGAGCACTGAGGATCAGAGATTTGGGGTTTGCTCTTTGGGAGGAAACTGTGGCACAAAACAAATCTCAGTGGCAACTAAGTCATGTGCTGTGAGAGAAGGGCAAGTTGGTGATGCCTACGTGTTGGCTGACATAACACATTTGTATTCAAACCTCAGGACAATCCAAGTCTTACACAGGAAGAAAAAGTGATTTTGCCACATGATTTGGGAATGGTTATATCGATCAGAGCATCAAAATCTGTGTATAACAAAAGTATAACTCCAACTTTAGCTGCTGACTATGAGGACCAAAACTATCTGAAATAACAGAAAACATTCAGCCTGCTGAGAGCAAACATGTCCCAAGAGTAATTAGGCTTGCGCTGCTCTGTTCAGTTCTCCTTCTTACCTGTGCTTGGGAGTGATCCTCTCCAAGATTGCTTTGACAGCTGGCTGAGCTGTCCTTCCACCGTAGCCCAGGCTTCTTGTTAGACAGTAGAGGGAAATCTGCCAAAGACACACATTTTTACCTTTGTATTCATATTATTTTTGTCTTAAATAAAGTTCACAACTAAAGAATGACAGTAAAAAGTTAAAGAGTCATCTGGATACAGTTTTACCCTGCAGAGCTGACCAACAGTAATCAAGTTTATAGCCTCTCTTGCATATGTGTGCACACTATGCATAATACACATTGACATTTGCAGAAACAAACCTGATTTTTTCTACTTTTTGTCTGAATGAAGTGAAACAGCTTTTGAGTAACGAGAAACCTTCTTATAAAAGTCAGCTCTCTTAAAAAAGCTTTCAGACATTCAAAACAGAGACAATCAAAACAACCAGCTACTTCTGAAGCCTTGATTAGTTCTGAGAAACAAAGAAAAGTAGGTAAGTTCTGAGAGGGATGACCATCTGAACACAAAAGACACGAGAAAGGCAATCACCTACAAGCAGTTAGGACAGAAAAAATTCTTCAATCTCTTAAGTCAGGCCAAAGGGCAGCATGCCGGCTCTTCTAGGATGAGGCAGAATAATTAATTGCCAAAGGTCTGGAACCAAAACTGTCACTGGAAGAAGCAGCAGGTAAGTAACTTGCATCTGAATGGAGTCAGCAGATCTAATATTTGTGTGTGTGAGAAATGGACATAATAAATAGCCTTGGGATGATAGAAAAGTAAGGCTGAGCCAAGATAAAACCATGTCAAGTTTTGACGTGACAAGTGTATTTATAGCTGAATTATTAACTCCAAAAACCCAGCTATTAGTTCTGAAACAAAGGCTCCCAGTACAAATACTGGTTCTTCTATACAGAAATTAAAAGCTACAACAGGACAAAAACAACACACAGGACACTGTTCCTGCATATGGACTCCAGAAAAGGGAAGCCAGGGAAAGAGCCCAAATTTCCTTTCCTCTTGGTGTTTCACCTGTATGTTCCCAATCTTGATGCAAGTTGTTAATGCTCAGTCAAGAAGTGAGAGAGATGGTGAGCTGGAGTTCATTAAAACACTCCCGTAGGGACCAGCAACAAGGGGCTGAACTGAGACAAATCCAGCTTTTGTCACTCAATTAAAAAGGACACCACAACTGCGATCTGCGGCCAGTCTTGCCATATCTTTTTGCAATGAGTTTTCCAGATAGGGGGAAAAAGGGAAAGAAAAAGGGGAAACAGACCTTTCAAATAATTTCAGATATTCACAGCCCAGTAGTGGTGTTCTAACAAAACACCAACAAAACTTGGGCTCCTCCATTTTCACTTTCACAGACTATCTCATCCTACCCCAGTTCTTACTTTCCACTAACAACATGATTTCCTTTCCCTTCACCACATGTCCCATGACATCTGCAGATCTGTTACCTTCCTGCCCCATTCAGCTCTGCAGACCGATGGAGATCTTCCTGCAGTTCCTAGGTTTGCCCTTGCCAGGGATGTCCTCCCCTGGGTCTCCCCAAGGCACTTGGTTGTGAGATTGGAGAAAGATGCTGCACCCCAGCACGGCTTTTCCATTACCACATATAACAGAGGAAATAGCTTTTCTCCTTTCTGCAGCCCCAGGGCTCTGTGGGACAGCAGCACCTCCCATAGCAGCTCCTGCAGAGGTGCTTTAGTGAATGACAGGCCCTGTACATGTGAGAGTATCGCTTCACACAACGTCCCAGCTCATTGTTGTGCAGAGATAATTGACTTACTCCCAGTGACATGCTGAACCTACATTTGCAGCTTAACATTCAAAACATGATTTAAAAAAAAAGTAAATCAGTCTCTAGGGCATTACAAAAACCTGCTTGGCACAAAGGCTCCTCGCTGTGACCAAGATAACAAATGAGAGTGCAGCACTGTCTATGGATGCAAGATGGGGATTACAGATTTTGAAAGGTAATATCCTGTCCTGAATCTTTGGCCAGTATAGAAATGACACCAATTTCCTTTCCTTGGCGGCATACCTCATGCTGTTTATGAAACATATGTATTTTGGGAAGTAAGTCTGAAAAAGAGACAGGTTTCTCTTTAATGTGACTGATGATCACACGAATTGTTGTAACTAAATACTAAGTGGATTAAATATAGAAACTATGACTTATAGTGTTCCTCCAGAGAGTAAAAATTGCCTTTATTGTGTTCCCAGTATATGCGGAATGTACTTTACACCTCATTTTAAAAGCATACTGGAAGTTCAGAGAGATTCATGTAGCTTGTAGCTTTTCTCTCAAAGACTTCTGGCTCCCCCTAGAGCCCTTCGGAGGCACAAGATGTTTAAATAAGACAACGGGAAAAAAAAAATTGGCAAAAAAACCCAACCCAAAGTAATACGGTTATTGACAAGCTGAAAATGAATCAAAATGATGAATCAAATAATGAATGAGACGCTCTCAGAGAGCAAGCCCTTCCCCGTGCCTGAGAGGTGCAGTTAATCCCAGGGAACACAGCCCAATCCTGGTTTTTCTGTTTGTCCTTCTGCCACAGCTGCCTCTCTGAGGACAGCCTGTTGGGAGGGATGTTGAGCTTGGTGGGAGTATCTTCTTGAGATCATGAAATAGTTCCCATCTGCTGAGATCTAGTGAGTTATCCCATGCATGTGGCACCAGAAGGACCAGGAGGTCTGTAGTGGCAGCATTTTTGTGCAGCTGAAGGTATCAGACACTGTTGTGAAGCTGGTGCCAGGACAGGAGAGATGTATCTTGCCTTTTTTTTTCCACACTGGATGCCTGCAAATTATCTGTTTTATACTTCAGGTTATCAGCACTCCAGTCTAACAGACAGAATTGTTTTAGGAGATGTTGGTAAATGCACCCAGCTCCCATGCCAGTATCAGCAGTCCTGCAGGTAGAAGAGCTGCACTGAGGCAGCTGGCTGGCCCTGCTACAAGCAGCAGTGGTTTGAGAAGGGCTGGGCAGCCCAGAAGGAAGATTGCTTTGACATAGCCCTGGATGCAAGGAGTGACTGCCCTGAGATTCAGAGGTGAATTGAAGACAGACCTGATTGCTACTGAACTCAGCGTGTTCCTGTTTGAGTGCCATGGGCACAGAAGGTTCAGCCCAAATCACACAGAACTGTCAGAAGGGAACCAGTAATGCTGGTTACTTAATTGTCTGGGTGCTACAGTGGTAAATGAATAGGAGTGTAATACGAATTAGACATGGACAGATAAATGATGTGTGGATTCCCTTATTAGTCATAAAGACAGAAGCAATCACACAGAAGGAGAATTTTCTGGACAAGAAAGTGGGAATAAAGTATTTGTTGAGTTTTAGTCTAGTCTCCTCACCTTGCAACTCCAATCCACAATTTTTAAAGGAAAGGAGATGGAGAACCAGACATTTATGAGGAAGGATACAGGATGCAGTGCAAGTAAAAAGCAATTGCTTCGTAGGCTGTACTTACTCGTTTGGATTTTTCTCCTCCAACTCTGATACTTATTCAAGGCAGTGGAGTGGAAGCTGTTGGCCCTCTGTAGCGCTAAACAGAAGCAGAAAAGAGACATCAACTCACCCCAGCAAGGGATCGGCCGGGAGGGGGCACTGCGGGGCTGGAAAGGGCCTCGGTGCGCGGGGCCACGGGGGCCTCTGCCCTCGAAACAAGGCCTCCTTATTCAGGAGTCAATTTAAAATGCCGTGCAAAATCCCCTCTTATTTGGTTCAGTTAAAAATGCACATACGGGGGTGGTGGGAGGCGGGAAGGAATGAATGCTGATGGCCCTTTACTGCACTAAAAATCATTTTCCAGCTCTTCCATCACAGCAGAAGGCTCCTCACATAAAGGAAGAAGCCTTTGAGGGCTGCCCAAAGCCCTGGACAACAAGTCAGAGGACCTGGATGCTTGAGCACCGCATGCACCTCTGGTATAAAAACCCACCAGGGATGCTGAGAACACTGGTGTTTAACATAGCTCTTTCATTTTAAACACGCAGTTAAGTCAGAATCACCACTGCTCAGGAACATGTAAGATAAAAGTTGATTTCAAAATAGCCTTTTCCACGTGGAGAAGAGCAATAACACCAAATGCAATTAACAAACCCCATCAAGTTTCTCAGGGTCCCAGTCATGAGCTATCAGTGCATGGGATGACCTGACAATACGGACCTAAGGCTGGAGGACTGGGGGGAGGTCCCCCAAACCTGTTCCCCTGGGTACACCTGCATGTGCTGACTGGAGAGCTGCTCCCCTGCTCCATCCCCACATTGCACCAGCACAGCCGCCCTTGCCCCAAAGTGCTGCACAGCCCTAAGGCAGCCCCTAAGGCCCGTGGACCACTGCTGCCAACTCAGCCACTCCTGGGGGATCAGAACAGCAGTGTGTGAACCTGGCAGAGCTCTGGAGGCACATTCTGAAGCAGCAGGTTCTCCACAGATCCAGCATATCATCACGAGGCCATAAAACATGGCAGTTCTTGCCACGGAGGCCTGACCTCCAGCTCCAGAAAGGAGTTTTCCCCTGGAAGCAGACTGCCCCTAAACCTCTCAACTGCCTCCCTACCAGTTCTATTCTTTCCTCAGTGTGTTTTCTGTGGACACAAATAGTTCAAGCAGCTATATATAAATATAAATGAACCAAACAGAGCAGAGCTCTCCAGTGCTTCCAAAAATTGCCCTTGCTTAGTTAATGCCACAGATATGGCGTAGGCTGCTAAAAACACCCCAAGGTCTTACCAGACAGAGAGAGCTCACCACCCCACAGGCTGGGTGTGAGGTGCTACTGCCTCAGGTGTCCCAGGAGCACTGTGTTTAGTAGTGCCTTGCAGCAAACTGTATGTGTTTGGGTGCAACTCAACCAAAAGAAATGTTAGGATTCAACCAATGAGTAAAGAAGAAAGGAATGTGCAGAACAGTTAGAGCAGCTTCTCCTTCACAGTCTCTCCCTTCAACCCTGATTTCAGCTCCCCAGGTGTGGGAGATGCCACTTACCATCAATGACTTTGGATGCCCTGTGGCTTTCCTCTGGTGCCATGGGGCTCCTGGCAAGCAACGTCCAGCGGCGCGGGGGGCTTGGGCAGGCAGGGGGCTCCAGCAACGACGTCTGTCCTTCACCCACCTCAGAGCTGGAGGAGTTGCCATTAAAATCAGATTCCCCCTCAGAGCTAGGGAGAAGAGGACAAGAAAGGAAGAGAGCGGGGCAGTTCAAAAGGCACGCTGAATGCAGGTGTTCATTTCCCCTTCTGTGCAACATGCACCAGCATCAGCACTGACAACTGTGCGGTCTATAGAGAAGTAGAGGTTTTGCAGTCAGAGCTGGCATCTTAATTTTGCATTTTTTTGTTGTTATTACTGCAGCCCTGTAGTTTACTGTGGATGCAACACAGCCGACAAATCCATGCTCCCTCAACATCTCTGCTATCCAGATTCAGACCCATGACTGCTGCATTCAGCAAAGAACCTGGAATTCACCTGCTGCAGACAGCCTTGGCTTCAGTACATCAGTTAGCCGTGGGACAGCACAGCAAGTGCAAGGAGTGGCCAGAGGTGAACATAATTAAAAGTATGCCACACAAACACCCAGAGTGACACACACATCGTGACCTTGCCTCTGGGCGGGAGAATGACCTTTGCAGTTAGTTATTAGTCTTTTTTTTTCTCCAGTAATAAGAGAATTTCTTTAATCTCTCAAAGCCAAATTTTAGGGAGTGTGCACTTTCAGGCCTTCTGATGTTGCCACAATTCCAACACCATAAATAAGTGTGCCACCATGCAATTCAGCCTATTTTTAATGAAAACAATTCTGCTAAGTTAATTCTTAGGTTTATTGTGATGACTAGTTGTTCCACTTGAAAAAGAAGAGCTCATGCCCTCTTATATTAGCATGATGGGAGAAAGCTGTTTCATATTTATGTAGCATTCACTGCCTTGTAGAAAGTAAGGATTAATTACAACAGCCCCAGGACAGAGCCCACACAACAAAGGAAGATGTGCTAAAGGAAGGGCTGTGGATGGAACAAAACCTCTGTGGTTGGCTCAGGCTAGGCAGCAATTTCTGTTAACCTGAGACTGTGTGACCCATGACCAGTTCAGATATTGGCTGCAGACAGTCTGAAGCTGACGTATACACGGTATACATAGCAGCAGCCAGCCCTGTACACCTGCTTCATGCAGATCCAATTGGCACAGAGAGAGCTGAAGGGTTAGCAAGTTCCCTGTGATGGTTATACTATATAACTTAAATACATGTTATACACCTATATTTATATATATGCACACATTCATTCATATATGTAAGTCTTTGATAGTTGAGATTGCAAGATAGTACACTGAGATTGGGCAGAGCACCACACAAAAGAAAAAGACATGCAACGAATACTGAGAGGTACATTCCTATTTTAAAGAGCAAAACATCTATTTCCTTTGGCTGGCAAGGACATAAGTGCAGTAGGATGAGGTTCGTCCTTTGAGCTCTGCTTGATAGGCAGTCATTATCCACAAACACTAAAGCTTGAACTGAAAGCTGTTTGATCAAGCCGGTCATTTTTCTGGCTACATACTCTGTCAGACCTTGCAATGCTATTTGTCACTTGCTATTTCACTCGCTCGACCTTTTTAGGCAATGGCTCGCTGGCTGAGCAGTAAGAACACATGGTCCCTGAAGGCAGGGCAGGAGGCTGATCTCAGGGGTTCTGACACACACGGTTCCAGTGACAACAGCAGTGTCACCTTGGACAGGAACCACGGGCCGCTCTGCAAGCACAGGACTGTCACAGCTGGAGGAAAAGGAGCTGATCCCTCAGATCAGGGAGATTAGCTGGCTCCCCTCTCTTCGTGCTGCTCATGTGTGTGACACAAACAGCCTCAGGGTATTAATGTGGACACGATCAGACATGCTGCAGCAAGATCTGTCCAATAGGCAGAAAACTCTATCCTGAGCTCCCATTTCCCTGTGGAGAGAAACCCCAGCAGAGATTAATCCTGTCCCTAAAGAACAACCTGATGCACAGCAGAGTACAAATATCATTTCAAACTCCCACATAGAACAGAAGAAAGCTTCATTTTTAAAGATGTTGCCCTCAACAACCCATACACACTACCATGAGTGAGCGTTTAAAGGTCTTCAAGATTTGGAGCGATCTTCCTCACAGAGTAATGGCTCTGTTTGCAACTCAAATAGCTTTGGGTTTGCTTTGTTGTTTTTTTTCTTTAATTGTCAGTAAGGAAAACTACTTTACTTGGAAGATACCAGTCTAATCTTTACTGCAACAAGAGTGAACTCCCACAGAATCCTGTCCAGAATGCCAGTATATCACTGTTCTTAAATGGAAATCAGACTTCCTTTGACAGCTCTTGGAGAGCCGTCAGATTTCAGATGTCTTAGGGGTGGGCAGGCCATCAAATACCCAGAGAGGTACTGAGGCTGCAGCCTGGTGGTACCCAGGTAGCAGGAGATTGTGCTTGCAGGATGCACCTTTGCCACAGCACAGCCTGATCTCTGAAGATTTTGGAAAAAAAATAGCTGAACCCAAAATGATTGGGGTAATGTTTTTCTCTCTGACTCAGGCCCTTGTGTGGGATGCAAATGTTTGAATATTTTCTGCAAAATGAGTCATATGTCTGGTGGGATTTATGGCTGTGGTAAAGAACAATTGTTTTTCTGAGAAGTTTTTCTGTTTTTTCTTTTTTCCTCTCCTCCTTTTTTTTTTTTTTTTTTTTTTTTAAGCTCCACTGTATGTGTATTTGGTACCATATTTTGGTATATCTTTCCAGAGAAAACCAGTCTTTTTTTTTTTTTTTTTAAGGTCTACTTATGTTTTCAAGTACCTGCTTGCATCACTGGTGACCATGACCCGAACAGCAAGGAGATTGTGCTCCGTCATTTCCTCCTCAGGGATGACCCTTACGGTGGCCCACTCAGGGTCAGGAGATGAGAACCAGCTTTCCACATTGAGGTGCTCCAGGACGCTCTTTGCCTTCTTTGGGGAGGTAGGCTCGTCGGCCATGGGCTGGCAGAAGCCTAGGAAAGGCAAAAAGGTAACAGCAGGGTGTTAGGAGTCAGCTGGAGTCAGGGACCTCAACCTCTGCTTTGGGTGGCCTTTGGCCACTGGCAGTGGTTCTGCGAGTGCGGGCAGCCCTGTGCACTGAGACCAATCTGCCAGGCTCTGTGCTACAGTCCTGACAGGGTTCTCCAGAGATGGAATCTGTAGGGCAACCTTGGCTTTTACAACTGCAGGCTCTTGGCTCCATTTGGTGGCACTGCCATCTGGCTGGATGCCTGGGTAGCAGTACCAAAGACACATGCCATCTGCACGAGCAGGAGCATGCAATCTTTCTTCAGGCCACTGGTGTGTGTAAGGCTCTTCAGAGAGTTGTTTTTGAGTGCATGCAGAAAAATTAAGCACTGATTTGGGAAAAGACAAAATGTGGCAGCAGTTAAGCATCATGACCCCTGAACTTTGTGCTCAGGCAGAAGGAACAAAGAACAAAGACAAGTTTCCCTAGCTTATCCCCGGTAAAACAGATGGAGCCAAAGGCAGGGGGTGATCTTTCTCTGTGAAATCCTTAATTTCTGAGCAACCTCACCCATCCACAGCCTCCTGCACAAGCAAATACAAACATACCAGCCCTGCAAATTTTCCTGTGGTCCAGGAGGCACAAATAACATTCTCGAGGAGGATGGTTTTGCTCCGTTCATCATGCACGCATGATGCTTTTGCCACAATTAATTTAACGCTTATTTCAAACTTACATCTGCATAAATGGAAGCAAACGAAAAACAAAACAAAACAGATCTGGGGTGTGGTTTGTCCTCTCATCTATGAAAGAAAAGTTTGCAGTAAACATCTATAAAACTTCTCTTAAACTTGCAGCTCCTTCATACAATACAGGATCTCACTCAGCCTAGTCCTCCACCTTGCAAGGGCTTTCAACTCAAATATGCAGTACTTGCACAGCAAACAAGCCAGAAAAAGCATGCCATGAGCAAGCCCTCTCAGAGATGCCCTGGGAGATGACCTGCACCACAGCCCCACTGCTTGCCCACAGGCAGCTTGGAGTGGCATATGATCTGTCATCATGTGGCTCTCTCCAGCTCGCGTTGCAGGTATGCATCCTACACATCACCCCCACTGTGGTTCCTCAATGTGAACACTTTAGGTTAACCAGTCCCTCTGTAATAGCCCGCAGCTCCCCCGGATTTTATGTCGTAAGTGACAACAGACAGAACTGGTGGAGGACCTCAGCCTATCACTGTGGCCACGCTGTGTCTCAGCTGCAGCCACATCCACTTAAAGAGCTGCATTTCTCTGCTGCTTTTTAAGGTATCATGGTACTCTCCTTTTTGAATTGTGCGGTAGAAGCCAACTTTCTCAGGAATCTGCTAGATAAGCAGATCTGAAAGATATCAACTAGCATTCATAGCTGAACTAACCGTAGCCAACTAACTAATGCTGAACTAAGTTCAGCATTCTGCTTTAAGAAGCAAAACCACTCCTTACTGATTTACTTAGTCAGTATTTGCACAGTGACATATAAAGCTGAATAAAGTCCATTGCACTCAATTCCAAAAAGTGGAAAGAAGCTGAGCTACCTCCATGCTTCTGCACATGGGAGACATTTGTATTAACCCAAATGCTGGGTTACCAACTCCACAGACACTTAAAGAGATGCTGTTCTGCAGAGCAGGACCACCTCCTAGGTAACCAGCTTATACCAAAGACAAAGGTGCCCAAGATGCTAAGATCCAAGGTTTTTGTAGGCTTTGATGACATCACTCAGTATTACCAGCCTCTCCTAAAAGGCAGCACTGGCAGGGGGCCTCAAGCCCTGCAGTGATGAAATGCAGCCCAGTGGAGCAGTTTGGGCTCTCGCACAGGGTAGGCTTCAGTCCTGGAGAACAAAGGGAAACAGAGCAGAGCAACAAGCCACTGGTGGGTTTGTGTAAACACCGCTCAGGGAGAACAATGGCCAACTCAAACAAAAGCCTGGACACTGCACAGACCTGAACCCACCTGTTAATTATTACCTGCACTGCCACAGCAATGCAAACAAATCAAATAGGCCATCTGCAGGGAAACTGCCATTGGCCTTTGTTGCCTTTAGTTTTAAAGGAGTGCCACAGAGAAGATAAAAATGATCTGAGACAAATGAGAAATTTAAAAATACAGCTGAGTTTTCTTTAAAGTGCCTTCCTTTGCAGCTCACTGTGCACTGACCATAATGGGCCATGCTGTGACAGTGGCAGCCACAGTAATGCTGAACAGGAGTACACAACTTTTTGGAAGCCTGACTGTGATCAGGCTCTGAGCTTCAGTGCCCTGACTGCCATCACTGAGAGTCAGAGCATCTCCAGTCACTACTGCCATCAACTCAGGACATGTACCCCACAGGCTGACAGACCAGCACTCCTGGAGGTGCAGAAAAAGCCCTGTGGGAGCCTTGAGTTGTTGGGCACTTCTTGGCACCCCTTTCGCTCTGGGAAAACCCAAACTTTTGCAGAAGAATTGAGGTGGACATTTAGCTCCTAAGTTCAAGGTGGCAACAACCACGTAAGTCCCTAGGTATCTGAGTTTTCTAGTGCTTAGGTCCTCTCAGAGGTCCATGCATGGCTGTATGTGCCACACTATCCCACTTCTTCACTAGAAGAGAGGAAAACTGGCCTTACTGCTGTTCTCAGATGCAAAGTGGCACACAGGTGCACTAAGCCCCATGCCTGGGGTAGCCAGCAGGATCCCATGGCCTGTAGGCACTCCCACTAGAGTCATGTTTCCTCCCCAGGACAAGAGATTTTCTACTGGCAGGGTAGCTAAGAGACTGACAGAGGAAATGGACCTTACAAGACAAACATACACAATGCAAAGCTAAACGGGTATCCAGTCTCAATGGAAAAGCACACAGAGGCACACAGCCTCTGCTTTCCTGCCAATGTAAACTAGTGCTGTGCCACTGACACCCATAGGCAACTCCACATATTATCCAAAGAGAGACAAGTCGTCAGGAAATAGACTCAAAATAGCATTCACATCAGATCTTACTTCCATCGCACTTACTGAAGATTTCCTACCGTCCTTCCTACTGTCTTATGTTTCATCATGCTAAAGCTCTCCTGCAGTGAGCATGCGTTCCCCGCAGTCACACTTCGAGCTGAAGCCCTTACTAATCCTTTGCCAAAACGTTTAAATAATTTACCCGAGGGGGGGATTATGGACAAGCCACGCATGTGGAAGGTGTTAATCTTGTGGCAGTAGACAATAAATCAAACGTGTCACATGCTTGAGGCTGCAGGGACAGACAAGACACACCACAAATACTGCTCACTGCGTTGCTGCCCAGTTAATAGTGCAACTGTCCTACTGGCACAAGTTAGAGAATTGCAGGCAGTCAGATTTCCTAAACTATTCAGTACAAGCAAGCTAAGGAGCTAACGTGTTAATTTCCAGAGCCTCCCATGTTCTTTGGCACGATTCTGTGAAGGAGTGCAGGTTAGGGTGCAAGAAGGGCAGTGCTCCCAGCTCTGCTCAGCAAGCAGCCGTGGATGCTCTGCAGCCAGCATGGCTGGGCGTTCGGGCTGTTTGAGGAATTCGCACAATGATAACTTGCTGCCTGAAGGGCTGATAGGATTGAGAGAATTCAAGCTTTCCATTCATTCCCTAAGTTGCTGCTAATCTTCTCACTTTTCTGTTGTCCAGACTGGCTGCAGGAGATGCTCTCCAGCAGTTGCTCTGTCCCAGCACTGTGGTATTAACAAGAGCTTTGGTATTGCTGGATACCCGAGGCTAGGGTCATCTTGGTGACTCCATATTCAGTGGCACAGCAGGGGTCTGGCCCAAAGCAAACATTTGGAAGGGCTTTAGTGACCATAGCAATGAGAGCAGCTCTGTGGTACCCTCGAAACAAGCCTCCTCGCACTTCCTTTTTTAAGCAGTATGAAGACACTGTATGCCACAAACCAAGAGCACAGCCAGGGTTGGCTAAGCACTCAGGCTAGTGGCTGCAATTTGCCATCAGCCCACAGCAAACACAGCATATGGGGCTGTTCTCATCTTCCTACCGACCCTGAACAGATCTCTGTGGACAGCCATCTGCTGGCAAACAGTACCTACTGAGGCAAAGGCTGGAGTTGGTTTGCTTGCTTCCAGTGTCAGGCTGGACGCAGCAGGACAGAAATGATATTTGTTTTCCCACTTCAGGAAAAAGCAGATGCTAGGATTTAGATTCAGGTCTTCAGTTACAAGATTTCCCACAGAAAAACACAAAAAACTACTTCAGGGGAATTTTCCAAAAAGATAAGAACCCCAGATTCTGGGCTGAGAAGTCATGTATTTTAACCTCTATTTTTTGTTGCCCACGTTCATAATAGCAATCCTCTTTTCCATGCTCCTCCGTGGCACAAAGGGCAACTGGAGGCTTTGGAAAATAGTTTCTAACACTGAGTTACAGCTACAAAAAACAGTGCACTGATCTAAAGTTCTTTCAAATTTGCAATGCATTTTACATTGCAGGATAGCACTCGAGATACAGGTATACTGAGTTCAGCAATAATATAACCCATGCACAGAGGTGGCCAATTTCAGTGGCACTGTGTTCTGGGAGCAACAGCATCTCCAAACAGTCTCGGCTGTTAGTCTCTGCAGCACAAGAACCTCTCCTCAGCCCAAGCCTTCCTGAGTGGAGTCCTTGACTGACTTGTGCTGAGAGTAAACACTGTGGCTTTAAAGTTTTTTTTTTTTTTTTTTTTTAATACAAATGGTGGAGATTAGCTCCAGTTATATAAATAATAGTAACACAGTCAGCAACTGCAACAGAACAATTCTGCATTCATATGACCCTCCCACTCCAACAGGATGAAAAATTTGGATAAACAATTTCTCCTTTGTCTGCATTTCAAAACCTATCTCACTATCCCCTCACTGGGAGCGAAACAACTGTTTTCCTTACAGCGGAAGGATTTAGCTAAAGCTCGTGGTACGTGAGCAGCATCCCCGCTGCTTGCCTGAAGCTCACTGCAGGATCAGTGCTCATCCCAAAGTCAGGGGTGTCCAAGGCTTGCTCCAGCACCACAGGCTTGGTTGAACAGCCCACGCAGGCCCCCTGGACAGATTCAGATCGCTTTCCAGTCAAAAATGCTTCTCTTTCCCATTATGTCTCATGCTGAGTTTTCTCAATTCCATGTCCTTCCAGTCAGCCAAAGGTCTGGTTCATCCTTGCATCTGAAACAGCCACATTCATTTCAAATGAATCTGATGAGATGTGACCAGCAAGGGGCAAAGACATCACAGCACCTCTGTAACATTGGCAGAACTCACAGAACTTGGATGGAACTTTATTTTAGCTATAATCAAGAGGTACAAATCCTTATTTACTGCACCGGTAATCCAAATACCACAATTATTTACCTAGTGTAAAATAACAGATAACATTTGGCCGGTGTGACTGTCCCTCAGAGCCGGTTCAGCCAGCTCCTGGCTCCAGGGTGGACTTGCAGGAGCTCCCCTCTCAGACCTTGCTGAGTGGTCAGCCTATCTGGTTCTTCAGCAGGGCCCATTCCCAGCTGGTTATCAGCTCTGACAAACAGACCTCAGAGTGCCTATTGGTTAGCAGAGCAGCAGCCTCTGATCAGGAACACAAGGAAGCTTTGCAAGGTCCCACACTTGCTGACCAGCACAAAGCAGAGCTGTCCTGCTGTGCCTCAGGAGAGGCCTTGCTGCCAGCACTCCACATGTGGCCCTGGCAGCAGAAACCACACAAACTCAGCATTACTGCAATGTCACTGCAATTCTACCGTAGCAAGCTTATAAGACTCAGGTGCTTACAGAATGACATCCAGCAACGATGCCAGCACCAAGACCTTTTTCAGTCACTGTCTGTAAGAGCATGCCCCACAGCCTGGACACATTCCATAGGCCCAGAGCAACCTGCTGGCCACGCTTTGCACCTCAGGAGCTCAGTGTCTAGCAGGAAGGGACAAGGCCATGTGGAAACTGCAAGGTTGTTCTTAACTCTATTACAGACACAAGCTACGTAAATATAAATAACAGAGCTCACAATTAGCTTTGTTAGTTGTCCTCTCCCAGAGTGCCTCTCAGTCAGTTCATCCCCGAAAGTGCAGGGCAGGTACCAGAAACCTGGTCACGCTCCAGTTACCAGCACTGGCTTCACCTAAGAGAGGGCAAACCCCTCCCGGTGTCACTGCCAGCCTTGGGGCCCAGGAAAGGCAACGAGCCCCACAGACCCCAGCCCAGAGTTACTGCTGCCTCCGGTGCCTCAGCACCACCTCACACTGCCTGCCCAGCATAGCCAGGCCAAATCTGCCAAAATCTCAAGCCCCACTTTTTGAAAACTAAGATTTCAGAGCTGTTCAGTGCTCTTCTTTGACCAACAAATTGCAACAAGTGGTCCGACCTCAGGCAAGTTCCCTCTACCATTGCAGAGCAGACAAAAAAAGTCACTGTGCTCCTCTTCCCAGTCACAGAAGCTGTGCCAAAAGCAGCCATTCCACGAGGTGAAGGTGCTGAGTTATGTGCTGGTGTCTCACTGCACCACGCCATGCTAGCTCAGTGCTGCAGAGACGTACTGACAACTATTTCTATTTTATGCCACGTTAACAGAGCAGTTGCTGTCGGTTTTGCTTAGCTTATTGCAGCAGGCACTGCAGTAGCCTGTTGGAAGCCACTACACGTGGGGTAGAGGAGAAGCCACCTTCAGAGGGGCCATCATTCACTGTGACCACTATTTATTAATGCATCGATCATTCTATAGCATCTGAATAGCTCACCAACAAAGCTGAGGTGGACAGGCAGCAGAAAGGGGACATTATTCATGTTGGTGCATCCCATCTGACAGGGAAACCTGCCTCTGCACGGGCTGTTTCTACCAAGCCACTTGCCAAATTAGCAGCAGGCAGAGCACATAACTGCAACCCAACAGGGAGATGACAGGGGCTCGGGTATCAGCCAAATTTGGGCAGAGCCAAGTGCCTGCTGAGGGCAGCTGGGCTGGACGGGAATGGGGATTCTCATGAGTGCCACTCACAACAGCACAAAGCCCAAATAACAGCCCCCTCCCCAGAGGGCCAGCCGTCTCGGCCACCAGCTGGCTCCTGCCTTTTATCAGCTCTGCCGTTCTGCATGTGCTTCCCTCTGCCTGCCTTGGATAAAAGCATTTAAAGATGCCCCACTGAACCTGTCTGGAGAAGTCCTGAACCAAGTCAGCTGCAACAGCCTAAAAATCAAGGCAATGCTGCCATGCCATAAGCAACCAAAAGAGTTCATGTTTACTCACCCTCTTCAGCTTGCTTTAAACTGGGAGAGGGAAATGCATTTTTAAGCAAAATATAGCGATATTTCTCAGCTGAGTCAGTCTAAATGAAATAGTGCACAAGCAGAAAAGGGGAATTAGCCACGTCAAGCTAACGAGAGTACAAAGACACTATTACAAACTTGGAGAATGTCCCTTAAGACACACGAAAGACAAAGTATAGAAACAGAGCCAGATGTTTTTTTTTTTTTTTTTTTTTTAAATAGTCTCAATCTTTCCCTTAGGAACCACAAAACACCCAGCATGTAAGTTAGTCAGGAAGAAAGCTCTTGCAGGGAGAACACTCCAGAGAATGCCCTGCAAGCGCCCTGACTCCTTGCAATTCTGAGCAGAGATTTCTTACAGCACAAGGGTCTTGTCTGGGGGAGGAAGAAACCTACTGGAATTAGCTGTCAAAATCTCCATGTGGAATATGATACATTAGCACCTCTGACACGCCATGTTTTTGCAACTCGTTGAAGACTGTGGAACAGGAGTGGTACTTACCCAGAGCTGTCATAGCAATTCAGTAATGGGGCCTTCAAAGCCTCAGATGAAAAGCACTGAAATACCAGTGCTAGTGGGCAGCAGGAGCACAGGCACCCAGCTCGCTTCCCCACTGTGCCCAGCACCACCACCTGCACTCCTGTGATGGGGCCAAGGTTTGGGTGAGCTCAGCTGGGTCAACCTGCCAGCTGGCCCCCACCTGTCCTGATGCCATGGCAGCAGTACTCAGGGAGAAACCTTCTTCCCACAGAAGCACCAAGCCAACACACCTATGAACCTTCACTACAGAAGTAACCTATGCTCACCTCCTGCAGCCACCCTTGCCCAGTGCCCCCCCAACAAGTCCCCAGCCTAGCTTGCTGGCAATCCTGAAGCTTTTACCCTGCCATTAAACTGTGTCACCCTACAATTCATTCACAGGATGAGAGTACTTTGCCTGGCCTTGTATGGGGCTGCTAAGGCAGTGACATGAGTGAATAATTTTAAGTGGAGTTACTCAGAAATGTGGGCAGCTCCAATGGTGAAAGCAAATACCAATTGGCATCAAAAATGGACAGTAAGAAATTCAGTCATCAGACCACAAACTGATTTGTAGCACACCCAGCACACTTCACTGCCTCTCTGGCATCTTACTGTATAACAGACCCCCCCAAAATCACGTGTGTCTTACTTATAACACAGCACGACTTGTAGAAAGCTGCAGGGCAGAGGGAAGGTGTCATCAGTGCTGTGGAAGCACAGCTGAAATGAACCCAGCAAGCAGAGGAGTAAAATACAGAGCGGAAAGTATTCTCCAGGGAAGCCTCTGCCCACAAAGGACTGTGAAATGGGATCAGAGAATGGCTCCTCCAGCTTGTTTAGGTGATGTGGCAGTATGCTGGCTACCAGTCACAGGAGTAGGCTGCAGCCTACCCCAGCTCAAACCTGTTATAACCTCAGCTGATCGCTGCAGTCTGAACTCCAAAACACATAAGGCTACCTGGAAGCATCACCTGCATTACACCTTGAAATTAGGGACATCCCATTAAGTTATTTCAAAGATGTGCACTAGGAGGCTATAGGGCTTCCAACAGCATTCCCAAATTGATGTCCTTTAATTACTGAACTCTGACATTTCAGCATATCTAAGAAACCACCAGGCAAATTTCTGTCCCTGAAAAAGCACTTCAGTAAGAAGATACGATGTTTCACAGGACAGGTTCTTCCCACCTTCCTAGCCTTTATGCACAAGCTCAAATTGTTTGCCTACCAAAGTCAATTCCGCATTATGCTATCTAGCAAAAAGTGGAGAACAAAGCCAACCAGCTTTTCCAGTTCTGTGGGGCAGCACACTGTTTCCAGTGGAAGCATGGCCAGATCGCCAGCCCATGCTCCAGCCAGTGCTGCCCGCAAAGGCTTTGTGCTGCCCCTTCTCCTCTGTGGCCTGGTAACGAGCTTATCCACTGCCCCCTTCCCCACCAGCAGAGCAACTTTATGTCCATGTGGGCCCAGGCACTTTTTCAAAGCATCCATTACTTCTGCGATGAACACTTGTCAGTTCAGTCACAAAATTGAACCAGGGAGCTTTAAGTAGCAAGAGAGAATCCAAAGAACACAACTGAATACATCCAGGACAGTGCACATTAGGACTAATATTAATACAATCTAAGCAAAAATTGTTACAGTTAAAAGAGAAAGCAGGAACCAAAAAACCTAAATACAATGAATTTATATATTTATGGAAATTTGCTTCTCAAAACCCCACAGTTTCAGAGCAAATGTTTATTTTTATCAGAGCAATCTGTGTTAGTCTGGTATATTAATGCATGTAATAATTGGAAATTCAGAGTGCAGCCAAAATGATTTGTCCCTGGAGCGATCAGCAAACTAGTATCTGCCAAAATAATGTTTTTCTTTACACACCGACTCCAAATACCAAAAACCTTAAAACAAAGATATGAGTTAACTTCCTGAAGTACAAATGCAAATAAAAGAGCACAGTGACATGCAAACTTCTTTGTAATTTCTCATTTCAGAAGAACTCAGAAATTCCAGCCATTTCAAATGAGTCTGGAAACCACCACCTGATGAGATGAGATCAAAACTTCTGTTCTTTTTATGCTAAAGCATCCCACGAAGCAAAAGACAAAAGCTCAGGGAAATATTTACATGACTGATACATATACTTGGATCAAGTATTAAATACAGAATGTCTTCTGATCTTCAGCAACATGATCTTCCATGCAAAAAAACCAAGTCATCTACAAACATGTAATACCTTTGAAAATACAAATCTTGATGCAGAATTCATTGCGTGTCAGAACTCATTGTTCCAATCATTGTGATTGGAATTTGAGGAATGAGAGAGCGAGAAGTGAATTAAAGCCAATTATAGTAACTAATTGCCACAATGTTGTGGGAAAACAAAGACCACAGCCCTTGCTGGGGGTTGGAATACACAGAGAAGCAGCATTCACTGGTATTTTATTATTGTGGCAGTCTAGAAGAAATAGAGAGGAACAGAAATTACTCTTCTTGATGGAGTTAATGAAGGGTTCTCGTTTGAGTCTAAGCAATTCTACAATTTGTCTGTACATCACACCTAGTACACTTAGAAATGGCATGATCTTTTTCATCATAAAGCATTAGCGCAATCTTAATATAAGAAGGTTATCTTTGCATGATTCTGCCATGTTTGCTTTTCATTTAACAGATACTTAGGACTAGAGGCAACAGACAGGTTGAGAACTGATTTGAACCGGTATAAAGAGGAGGAACGAGAGCAAGAGTGTGCAATTCCTGAACCTAAGGTACAGCAAACAATCTGTGCAGTTCTAGTACTATCATGTCATCTGTAGCAAGTAGCTTTCCTTCTCTTAGCAAGCACTGACTGCAGAAAGAGGCAGTATCACCTGCTGCAAATCCATGATTTTTGGAAGGTATCTGGTTCAGTGGCAGCTTGAGATTAAAGCAGTAACTATTCCACCAAGCACCACCGTCTCTTTCAGTTGCATGCAGGGACACAGTGTGGCTCATTTAGGGTATACATGGAGTTTTTGGCACATGCCTGTCAGAGGCTGGAGCTTTGGCAGAGAGCTCAGTGAAAGGGTGGCAGGAAGAATCAGCCCTCCCTTCACAGAGAGGGTGGCCAGAGGATGAGGTCTCCCCAAAGATGCGCAAGTCCTGAACTAGCCTTGTTAAATTCACACAGAACTTCATCCACCAGCTTTTACCTCCAGCAGCATTACTGGGATCAAACTAATGAACATTTACAAATTCCACTGTGTGAGAATTTTGACTCAGAATGAAGGAATGAATACAAGCTTGCTCCTCTTGCATTGCTTATTTTGTCTGGTTTATTTCTTTTCCGTGCAGGGTGTCCTGTGTTATCCCCTACCATTAGAGGACATGGACTGTTTGCTATGAAGTACATCAGATAAAGATAGGATTTGCTAGTGATTTGGTTTTTGGGGCCACAGAAAAACACAGTTACAACAAATTAAATGCTAACAATATTCCAATTCCAAGTTATTGTTTTGGTATTTTAGCAGGAGTAAGTGAAACAGTTTGTGAGAACAGTATGAACATATGGTGCCTCCCAAAGCTTCAATACAGAACAAATCATCACCTTCTGCAGACTAAAAAACAAATTCTGATGTTTCTCTGCCACTGCCTCTCCCTAAAATTATCAAGTAAAGATGGCAAAAAAAAAAGCCTGCTTTAAGACTGTAATTTGTACAAAAAGGAGATCTACTGATCCAAATTGCTTTCCCCATCCCAATTAAGGAAGTGCCAAGTTAGATGACATCTGCACTATGGTTTCATTATACAAACCATCTCTTGCTGTGGTAACAAACTTTCTACTGTCCTTGGTGGCTTCTCCTTTGGGAGATGGAATAGCTCCTGCAGGCTAACGTTTGTTGTTCTTCTGCAATGCTGTCTCTAGCAACATTTCAAAAAAATAAAAAATCATTCCTGTTGTTCAAACAACTCTAGTGAGGCTCAGTTTGAAATGACTTCACAACTAAAATCACCATCTTTCCATTAGGTAATTGGGACTGTTCTTTCTGTGATTTGTTCTTCTCCTGACATACAAAGGAAGAGATGCTAGCTTAAGAACAGTAGAGTGAGCAAAAGAAAGAAAATGAAGGGGAGGAACACTCAGAAAAGCCATTTTGGAGAACGCGCTGTTTAAGAACAACTACAACACCAGTTTTAAAAACAATAGAAGAAAAATAGAAATTAAAAACATGACAAAGCAACGGGAAGCAAACTTAATAAATTAAATATATTAAAAAAGGCCACTGTTATCAGATAGTAAGTCAGTATTAGATGCAGCTTCTAGAGGTCGAGAAGGTATAGGGAGCTGGCAAACAGCAGTCCAGAGTCAGCAGCTAAAATGAAGCTTTACTCAGTTATTATCTGCTTTTTCTGCACACAATCTAAGACCCCAAATGCAGATAACGTAGCATTATATTTGTTAATACATAAAATAAAATCATATAGAAAGGTAACAGAAGCCAAAGAGAAGATGACAACTGCCGTTTGTGTATGCAAGCAATCCCCATGCTCACCAACTCCAACTTATCAGTTTCTGGAAGGATAAACCCCAACATCAGGCATCTACTTGCTCAAGTGGATGGGATAATTAGTGTAAAATGTCAGGGTCAAGGAAGGAACACACACTTGATTATCACACCACAACGAAACTCCCTGGCCACTGGGTCAGGCTGCTACAAAAATAACAGCATCCACCAGAAGAACTTGTAAAAACAAGCATAAAGACACCATTAAGTTACTGTTCAAGAAATCTTTTTAAAAGGAAGAGATGAAACAAGGAGACTTATAAAGAAGTACATTTATTTTTCTTTACAGCAAATACCATAAATAGAGCTGAAACAATTTTCACTGTGTGCAAAATACAGAATTTCCATGTGAAAATTTAAATACAGCATTAAAAACTATTTAATAAAAATATTCCATTAAGATTATAAAGTAAAGCGAAGACAGAAGATTTAGGAAGAGAAGGACAGAATCCTCACTGGCCAGGAAGAGCTAGGAAGACTCTGTAACAGAAGGTAAAAAAAAAAAAGCACAGCAATGGAACGTGGTTTGAAATGGCAGACCTTTATGTCATGACCTTCATCTCAAAGCATGCTGAACTTAGCAAGAGAACACCATAGTCCTGCAATTCATAGGAAGGTGTCTCCTAACCATTTTCCAGGAAGTGATGCTTAGAATATAGAGAAGTTTTGTATGGGCCCAGCAAGGGAAACTTTGAAAGCCATCAAGACAATTTAGCATGCCCACACAAATCAATACTATTGTTTAGTCATGCAAACATACAGGTCAGCAAGATAAGGACCCTGCAGTTCTTCTTCATTCCCAATCGAGTGTGTGAAATGGGACAAGTAGCACAGCATGTTTGCCCCCCCCTGCAAGTTGCTGCTTAGATCTATTCCCAGTCCCCATTCCCTTTGAAGGGCATTCTCAGCAAGTAAAGCTGTGTCGTGACCATATCAACCTAAGCTCAGGGCACTTGCTGGTCAGGCTGAGCCCTTGTTTCTTCTTTGGATTCATTTCCATTTTAGATTATCGTGTGATTACACAGACTGGAACTTATATGAAAAAATACATACAAAGTAATGGCTCTAATTTGTCATGGAAAGTATTGGCAACTTCTCATGCAGCAAGACAAATCCATTAATCAGAGGGCAAACGGGGCCTTGTTAGAGCTGGTATTAGTTAACAAAACAACTCAAACCAAAACACTCTGGTTATAAAAATTTGGCATTTAGACATATTAAGGAGTAAAAAACAGCACACATCGATTTCTGTTAGGCCTGCATAGTATGTTACTTGGGATGGTAGATTGGAACTTGTGTTGCTCTGGCTATTTTTTCCAACAGAATCCTTTTGTAAAATAATTTTCCTCTATGAAAGCAAAGAAGCGCTTAGAAAGAGCGCTCAAATGTTGGTTGCTCACTGAATATTTCACCTCAGTGAAAATTTGCTCACTGAATACGTGAGATCAAAAGAAATAGGTGCTCATGCTATCCAGGAGAATCACCTGGCTTTTATTGTCACCTTATTTTAAAATTACCTTGAAAGAAATAAGAAATAGTTCTTTCAAGAATCAATTTATTTAGATGCCTAACTTACCTGGAAGACAGAAGGAAAGTAAGTGTACATGCAGACACAGAAGGAAAAACATTCTCTACAGAGAGAGCAGACAACCTTTTACAGAACTATGAACTCAGACTCAGCAACAGGTTAAATGATCATGCCAAAGCTCACATCCATTAATATACCAGACACAGTTTGCTCCAAAATGGTATTAAGAAATAAAATAAAACACAAAATCAATGCAGTGAAATGCTGTCAAACAACAGTATTAGTCACACAGTTTTGGAACTGGCAAGCAGAAAAATCACCTGACAGCATAAAGGCTTCAGCCAGTGAGCGGGTGCAACACCGGAATGATGAACTGGACTAACAGTAATGAGGGAGATTGACAAAGAGAGCACAGGAAAAAAAAAACAAAACACAGAACTTAGCTTGGTTATATAGAAGAGCATCAGTAAGTTCACAAAGAAGAAAATTGGCCAAAATGAAACTGCCTTTCTTTCATTAAATCATGAACAAGGACAAATAAGTATTAATCTTATTATCAGAGTATTAAGATAAAGAATTTAAAAAAAAAAAACCCAAACAACGAGCAATTTGATTATCGGATTGATACCAATAAACAACCTTCCCAACAACCCCCAGAATCCAGAATATGTGGTATAATTAGGATCCTTCAGGAAAATGTTTTTTATTTTGTATATATATATATATTTTTTTCCCTCCCTGTAGTCTTCTGTGAGAATTTAGGGATTTTTCTCCCTATTATATAAACCTATATAACATCATTACTGTCTTTTTTGTAAAAAGAAAATGCTTTCTTCTAGTAAGATTCACTTCATTTAAACTCACAGGTTGACACAGATTTCCAAGTTTCTTACTGTGTCACCATTTTCTGTAAGTTCACCATTACACTCTGCTGAAAAGCAGAACATTTTCTTGTAGTGAATAGCAAAAGAAAACATCAGAAAAAATGTATTCTGCAAGACCATGCTGTTGACAAATTGAAATTAAAATTGAGAATGAGTCTAACTTTAAAACTTTACCATTTAGCAGTTTGCTGTGTTGCAGGAGTAACATGGTAAATTATACAGCAGATTTTTTTCCATTTAGAGTGAAACAACAACTGGCATTAGTAAATAATTTAAAAAGTGTAGACTGTTTTAAGGTAGATTTAAATGCCGTGAAAGAGATGGTCACAGCTTACCATGTTGTTATAATGGCCCATGTGTCCAGTCAGTGTTCTAGCAAAGCTTTGCTAAATGCACATTTGAGCATTAATGGCAATTTATTTCAACCAAATGCTACCTTACACCTAAACAATTTTTATCAAGCATTTTTTTTTGTTCCATGTTCTATGCATACTCTTCACAATTTCTCCCCAGAATATATAAGCACTATAAAATGGGAAAAGCTTTATCCTTGTAGTTGAGAAATTACACCAAAAAATCTAGAAGAAAAACCCAGTTTGTCATTTATTTTAAACAGAACACATATTTCCTTTTAACATCTAAGAGACAAGACAACTTTAAATTGTCTTTGCCCACATCCACTGAAAATTAAAGAAAAAAAAAACCACCCAGTCTGTAAGAAGCACAGTTATTTGGGACTACTGAAAAGTCATCCTCAAACTTTGGTACAAATTGGACATAAAACTATTTCCTATTACTTACATCATGTTACGTTGGTTGAAAAAATGTTACAGATACTTTTCATTTTAGGCTATGCATATTGCCATATTAATTTGCTTATCTATTTCTTAAGTAACATCTTAATTAAATATTTAAGGACGATTTAGAGGCAGGGAGCATGCTTACCTCACTGGCTACCTAGGCTGAGAAAGCAATCACAATTTTGGATGTTCTCACTGTCTCCTTGTTGTTTAATAGCCCTACTTAACTTGCTCCTGACAGCTTTTGATGAAAGTAGACCTTGATGAGAAACACCAGAAAAATTTGTTTCACAGCTGCTCCAGATAACAGGATTTCATGTATTTGCTATCAACTTTACATATTGAAAAGAATGAAGTACCTGATTACAGAGCAATATCCTTAGGGTAAATTTATAGTTTTTTGTTGTTTGTTCTAAACTTGTATTCTTAAAAAATTCCAAACATAATAGGACCAGTGCCTCTCTGGAGGCAAAATAGTTGTGAGTTCAGTAACATATGAATGCTCCACCACTCAATATTCATTGAAACAGATGCCTAATGAAGAAGCCTTGAATTGAGGAATAACTCACATCTAATAATACTAGAAGTTCCTTTGATGTGTGTCTTCAATCAGGCCTTCACTCAGCTCAGATTTGCTCTTCAGACTTATTTCACAATGTTAAATAAATCAGTATTACAGATTATACCCACTATCAGCAGAGGGTATGAAATGCAAAAGGCATGACTAGGAGCAATATGAATTTAACACATGATTTTTTTTGAAATGTCATGCAAGTTATAAACCTCATAACCCAGAGAGAAGATGAAAGCAAGAAAAAAAAGGGATGCGCCATATTCAGGTTTCAAAACCCAGTTATTTGTCATAAATATTCCCCAAACATCTGAAAGAACAAAAGCTCTTTCTTTGTCCAACAACAACCACAAAGCAGAGGGGAAGAAGGCTTTCAAAATGTACCTGTCCCCAATGGTCTGATCCCAAACAGGACAAAACAGAAAAAAATTACAAAATATCCTTCATCTGTCTCCGTGTTTTGGAAATGCGTCTGGACATCACCCTTCATATTTTAACATACAGTACATTTTACACTGAAAATTTTGATTGCACCTAGTTTGTATCAGAAGGAATATATTGTTCATTTAAGTCTCACATTAAATTGCAAGTAAAAAAAAAACAAATCAAAAGAACAACAAAAAGCCTCAGGAAAATAGCGAGGCTGCTCATTTTGAAAATCTGAAAGGCACAATTGAGCAAGATACACAGAAAAATTTAAACCCTATAGAATTTTTTTGCCCATTCAAGCACATTTTCAAGGGATAGCTCTGCTTCCCGGTACATATGAGTAAGTACCTCTAGAAGAGCACAGAGAAATGGCACACCAAGGCTCAAGAGTTCGTACAAGTAGGTATAGTTATATGCGTTGTCCCTGAAATGAACATTGGTAGCGTGCAGAAAACCATGCATCCAGTTAGAGAGGCGTCTGGGAATGTCAAGCAGATCCCTTGTCACCCGAAGGGGCCAGCTTAGAGTGCGCCTAAAGAAGGAAGTCAGGATACCTGGGGACCTGTCCTCTGGACTGCTAGCAGTAGTTAAAGTGCTGTCTGTGGTGGTCTCTGTAGCTCTGAGTTCTTCTTTCTTCCAGGCTTCTGTTGCCTCCTTATAAAAAGCATGAAAATTTATTAAATATACTTCTAAAATAAGTATAAAGTTTTTGTTAGTTCTTAAGTTTTTAGATACATATTCACTTCCAACTGTTAAGTTCAATTTCATAGATGAAGAGCTCATTTCCACTGAAAACCAGATACACATACACATACTCTGCTCTAGATAAAGCTGCTGCAATATTTTCTGCATTAATGATATAACCAATACGTACCTTGCACTGGACCTGTAACGTTGCTCTTCTCTTTCGGTGTTTATTACTGATTTTGCAGTGTGTAAAATGAGGTTTACAGTAAAATTTACCTAGAAGAGAAAAAGTAAGTTATATGACCTTTTATCTTTACACCTACTGATGAGAACCCCGCCATTTTGTGTATAAAAAAAAAATCAAGATGATTAATGGTTTGGCAGCAAAAGAAATGGAAATCATCTGCTGGTTCTGCATTGCCCATGGCTTTACAGAATCATAAAATCATTTTAGTTAGAAGGGACCCTTAAAGGCAATCTAGTCCAACTCCCCTACAATAGAAAGGGGCATCTACAGCTTGATCAGGTTGTTCAGAGCCCCATCCAGCCTGGCCCTGGATGTTTCCCAGTATAGGACATCCATCAGCTCTTTGGACAACCTGTTCCAGTGCCTTATCATCCTTATCATAAAAAACTTCTTCCTTACATTCACTCTAAATTTCCTTCCACTTAATTTAAAGTTTAAATTTTATTTCCCCTTGTCCTGTCACAACAGACCCTGATAAAGACTCAGTCCCCTTCTTTCTTACAGCCCCCCTTTAGATATCAAAAGGCTGTCAAGGTCTCCCCAGAGCCTTCTCTTCTCCAGGCTAAACAGCCCCAGTTCTCCTACAAGGACAGGCTTGTGGTCCTCCTCTGGATGTGTTCTAGCAGGTCCATGCCCCTCCTGTACTGAGGTCTCCACATCTGGATGCAGTACTCCAGAAGTGAGGCCTCACCAGTGCAAAGCAGAGGGGCAGAATCACCTCCCTCACCCTGCTGGTCATGCTTCTTTTGATGCAGCACAGGATACAGCTGGCTTTTTGGGCTGCAAGGGTACACTGCTGGCTCATATCCAGCTTGCAATCCACCAGCAACTCCAAAATCCTTTACGCTGGGGCTGAGTTCTATCCTTACATCCTCCAGTTTGTACTGATAGTAGGGAGTTGCCTTGACTAGGTGCTTTGATTGGGTTTCTTTTACAGCATGTAGATTTGCACATTCATTGAATAAGGTAAGGCCTTAAATTAATCTAACACACATATTTAAGATTAATAAACAGCAGAAAAAACAAGTCACAAACAAACGCAACATATCAAGCAGCAAAAAGTCAAATAATCAGCTAAAAATCTTTGCAGAGAACTCTCTAGACTGCAGAAGATCTATCTTTGGCCTTGAAACTTTAATTCTTTTGTAAGAGAAGATCAGGTCAGTACTCAGATATACTCAAATCATTTGGAAATAGCAAGAGAATTTTTATACAGTTTAATAACTTCCACCTGAACAGAAAAACAAACAAACAAAACAACATATAATCCCCTGGCCCCAAGCCTCAGGCTGTAGGTGGCATCAACAGCCCAAGATCTGAACATCCCATTCTACAACTGACTGCAATAAAGGGCACGCTGCTTGGCCAGTACCACTGGTTTCACCTCATGAGCTACTACATATTGAAAGAAAGAATACCCCCCACATATAAATTTACCTCTGCTCTGACTTGTCTTTGTAGATCACTTCACTTAAAGGCTAGTTATCAGTGTCACAGACAAGGATAATTCTGTATGGTTGGCAGAGAAAAAAGGCACCTTTCCATTCCCACCCCATTTCTGACCTGTGATTGGACAAACTGTAGTTTTGTCACTTGATTTATTTTCCAGTGATGATTCGTTCATTTAAAGTTCAGATATGTCTGAATTGGCTTCTTTTGAAAGAAGTGTGAGGACTCAAAGATCAACACGGACACAAAGAACATCTTTGGCAGCCCTCCTCCTGACTGAGCTACTCTACAAGGTCTTTTTCTCTGGTTCCATTAAAAGCAACAATATTTAGACATATAAATATTCTTAAATAGCTTCCGTGTTACCTTCTTCAACATCAAAGGCGTAAATTCCTAAACGGAGAGTTGTAGAACATATTTCACACTTGAAGCACTCCCTGTGAAAGAAGTGGCCTTCTGCACTCAGCCGCTCCATAACGTAGACCCGTTTTTTGCAGAAATAACAAATGTCACTCCCCCCAATAGACTGAGGAAATTCTTTTCGCAGAGATCCCTGTTAAAAGATAAAAATAGAGACACATCTGAAGCCCTTACAGGACACCTAGATATAAATTCTTATTGTTGCAAGCAGTTGCTTTAACTGCTTGAAGTTTTACACAGCCATTTCTCCACACACAATTAAAAAACGTATCAGTCAGCTTTTTTATTACACATAGGCTGCAAGTCTGTAGGTTTAAAAAGCAACTCGTAAATCAGACATCATGAGGCTCAAAAAGATGAGCTGTGGCTCGACTCGCACCCAGCTTCCCCCCTTCAGCTCATGGGCACTTCACATTTGCTCAAGTACAAGGGTAGCACCAGGCCAATGCCCTGTGCTGATTCAGGCACTTGCAATCATAGCTGCAGATAACAGTGTTTCTCAGATGAGGGTGAAGGCAGACCTTGCCAGCCTTGAACACATTTGGAGCTACGCAAACCCTGAAGACTAAGTTCATCTCAGTAGTACTGAGGTCACACTCAGCTCGTAACAGCTCCTGTCCCTAAGGAAAATTAGACCTGTGCTTTAAGTTGAAGGAAGAAAAGCCAGCAGTTGGACGTGGTGGTTCAAACACCAGTATCAACATCACCCCCAAATGCTCTTCCCCTCTCAGCCGCATTTCTGCCTGCGCAAACAGCCCAAGCTGGGGCGTGGTTTGTTTAAAAATCAGTTTCATTCCTAACACGGACATTCAGCATTCTTTAAATTCATTGGATTTTAAAATAAGACTCATACTAACAACACAGATATTTTGGAACTTTTTGTTGAATTTGGCCAGTTAACTACATTTTTTTTCTAACTGTCATAAATTCTATCTTCTGTATCTACACACAAAGGCACAGAAAAATGAATTATAAATAGAACAACTGATGTCCCTTCACTTATTGGAGGCAGGCGTGAAGAGGTTACTTTGGTTCACTGTGTTGTTCTTAGTTATAGGTCAGCACACATGAGCATCCATCCCTGCTCTTCTACAGCTGCTACCATCTCCCCATCCTCTCCTCACGATGTGAGGGTACCATGCTTGAGACAGAGGAGCTGCAGGCCTGGCAGAGCCCACTCAGGTTCAGACACCAGCATGCAGTCCACAAAACTCATCTTTAACTTGCCAGCAAAAGAAGGTTTCAGAACATTTTTTCAATGTTAAGCTTAAGTCGCAATTGTTACAGGCATGAGCCACACTCTCGTGCTTAACAGCTGAGAATCCTAAATAAAATATGCTGTTAGTAATCTGTTGTGCTGTGCTGGATCATTTTGGACTGTAAACCACATGAAACCTTCCAGATGAATAACCATGCAAACAGAAAAGTATAGAAATGCATTTTTAAAAATACAACGTTAACGGAACAGGTCGGATAGTCACAGTGAAGCAGAAGCAATTAGAGTGTAGCGCTGGCTAATAAGTCAGCATCAACACCACAACACCCCACACTTAGCTTCCCGATACCTGGCATCTCTGAGCACTGGAGACAGGATGTGGAGAACAGGGAGTGGGGAAAGAACCTGTATCTCTGTCCAAAGACTGGTTCTGAATTCAAACAGGATTGTGTCAGAGTTTAAAAATAGCTTTCTTCAAAATGAAGCATGGTGATTCAGCATTTGCACGTTAAAAATAATTGCATAAACATGTACTGTACCAAAATTTTCTTTAGACGCCACCTTGATTAATAACCATTTTCTATTACTAATTGTACCAATAATTACATTTAATAAAAGCCTCCTGAAGTTTTATTTCATGCAGACAAGTAATAAAAGTATAAGTAGAAGACACTGTGAGCAATGCTTCCAGCATATCCACATTATCAGAGTATACTGCCAACGTGCACTCGATTCCTCAGTAAGCATTAGGCTAATATCTTTCATAACGCTTAAGGTGCTCCAGAATTAAGGTGGTAAGTCAGGAGGACACTCTGGAAAACACTGCTTTTAAGTAAAGTTGTTTCTTTGTGAGTTTAGTCTTACCAGCTCAAGGGGGAGAATTTGCGACTTGGGTCTGTGATCATTCACATACAGATTGACAAGAACTTCAGCCATAGCTCCAATTGCACGTGAGACCTTTCCTACAGTCATCTAACCAGAAAAGGGGAAGAGATGAAGAATTGAAGGAAGAGCTTTAGTTACTTGAGAATTTAGTAAGAAAAAGATGAGAATGACTTGAAAACATGCAAATGAATGAAAGCGATGATAAAGACAGGCTCTGAGAAAAAGCAGAGACAAAGTACAGCAGAGCACAAGCACATTCATGCATGAACAGCGCGGTCCAGCTGGTGGCCACAGGAGGCTCCCAGGCAGACCATACACTTCTCTCCCTGTGGATGGTGGAGAAATAGCTGCTTGAGCAAATGCTGCTCCTGTAGCACAAGGCCTCCTGTTGGGTCAGCAAAAGGCACAGGGCAGCTGAGCTGAACTAGGGAAGGATTGTTGTGATAAATTAAATACAAACTAACAAAAAAAAAAACCACTGCCACTTTGACTTTTTAGAAATTGGTGTTACAATTCAGAAAGGAAGGTGGTGACTAAACTTCATGTTAACTGACCTCAAAACTGGTATTTCAGGAAACATTCTACGAAAACCTCCTAGAAGTCTCACACAAATTCCTCTCTGAGCATCAACAGTGTGTTCATTCCTCACTCTCTCCAATGACTTTTAGATGTGGCAGGTGGGTAGGTAGGTATTCTAGTTCTCTCTTCACAAGGAACAGACTGTGAAGACTTCATAGATTTACATGAAGGTTTGCTACCCAAATTCACATTGCCACTAATGATTTTACCCATAACCTCTCTGGAAACCCAAAGGCTGCAAGGGCCATTCTGATTTGGCCAGGGATCTGATGCTCTTCTTCTGAAGCCAGGGTATTTTTCTTCCTAGAAGATCCCTGATCTTGCACTTTATGTTCCACCTGCTTCTTCACTGAGCCCAGACTTTAACTGCCATGTTTCTCAGTGAAATTATTTTCTACTGACATCGTACCTTGTCTTGCTAATGGTAGGGTTTAAAAAAAAAATAAATCAAAAAATTACTCTGAAGAGAAGGAAAACAATGGTTTTAAATTTCTATCAAGTTTAAAAGCAACTCTAATGCATTGTGGGTGTCTTTTCAAAAATTACTATGAACGAAAATATTCCTGCTAAGAAAAAAAAAAGAAAATCAAGTGCAGGAGCTTGAGAACATGCCCAGCTCCTTACAGTCTCCCTTATCTTTTGAGTGTTGTATCTTAATTTGTTTTAATATCCAAGCAGATATAAAATATGTATGCGAAGACAAAGATCATTCAAAAGATCATTCTTTGCCATTTGTTTTTGTTTAGTATAAAAAATACAACAGAATTATTTAATATCTGCATGATTTTTTTGAGTAATAACAATTTTTGGGTTAAAAAAAAAACGCTTTCAAAGTCTGCTGAAACACATTTTACCTTGAAATAGCAAAATGCTGGAGCAACCAGTTAAACAATAATGCTATGCTTAAAGCACAAGTACTTGAATTTCAGGAAAAGTATCCCTCAGCCTGAACTACACCTTGCAATTCATCAGGTGGGTTGATTTCTGTTCTCCACCCTTTGGAGCAATTTGTGGAGTCAAAACAAGGAAATTACATGTTTATACATACTTTAAAAAGTGTTATTAAAAGGAAACATTTGTGTAATTTAGGTGAAGTTCATATCCCATGTAAAAACAAATGGGATTTCCATCTAATCTAGCAAACAAAAGTTGACCACTCTTGTCTCATAATCAACCACCACCAACACAAAATTGTGCCTGCTGACTAGGAAGGAGGGCAGGAAGCAAACAGATTTGAAACTAATGACATCTCACTTTAGTGAGTCTGGTTAACAAGGGCACATTATGGGGAAAAGATCACTATTGGTTCTCCTTACCCAATTAGGAAGGTGGGTAAGTAAAAGGAGATGAATTTGCAACAGTCTCAGTAATGCACCTTTCAAATGTTATTCAAACATGAAATAAAAACAGCAGGATGAGAATCCATAGGGGCAGCCCTGTGAGCACCTGCCATGAGAAGAAACCCACAGCAAAGGAAAGGTCAGGGAGAGCGAGAGCAGTGCTGCTCTGTAATGCTCATTAGAGATAAAAGTACAACCACCAAGTCACCCCGTGTCTTCTCTACACTTCATTCAGGTTAGGGACAGGGACTTTGATGACAATGCCTCCCCTTCATAACACTCACTGCAGAAGAAAGGGTCTGACCTCAAATCTACATACCAGAGGCATACTCCTTTAGAAAATGTCAGCTCTTATACAGCTTAGCTTTCTTCAACAGCACACTGCTAAGTTACCCCAGAAGCTCAGATGCTAATGAACATAATAGGTTTGTATTTCACTCATGCACCTACTACTCCTGAGAACAGTGATGTGCACGATGCCACGCACACGCATACAACTTTGTAGTGCTGAGGCCACAATCAATATAATAAAAGGCTATCGCTCAAAACTCAGACATGTTATTCCTAGTAGAACTTTAAATACTTTGTTGTCCTGGAAAAGAATCTTAAGAGTTATCTTACAAGGGGAATTTCAGGAAACACTTCAAAATGCTAAAAGTGTCTGACTTACTAGGAGTGCTGACCTCTCAGAGACAGGTTACCAAAGCTTTTTAGCAGGTTGATCAGGCTGGCTGTCAGTGTGAGAAGAGCAGGCTTCCTCCTGTATTTCCCTGTGCCATTATTTATTACACCAGAGCCAACCAACTAGTAAACAAACCTCTTTCATAAAATAAATATTGTATGCTTCTGAAAGCAGAAAATGTTTCCCCTTTATTGTTACAAATCCTTAATGATTTTCTTGGACTTATTTACTCTGAGGGTGATTTATTTATTTATTTATTTTATTGCATCTGCTACATATATTTTGCCTCTGAGATAAACAGCATTTGAATAATAAGTTACTCTGCGTAGGAAACACCCAAGCCCTGTTTACTGCTCATAATTAGAGACGTCACTGAAGGGAAGCAGTTGATACAAACTCTGCAGGCAGCAAAGCTTCCTGATTGCAGTGTGTTCATAGTTCCTATGATGTGCTGCCTGAATACGCCCACATAAAGCTCACATCAGTACAGTGTTCTGAAGGTCAATCCAAATTTTAACAGCAAACAGGAGAAATCAAAGCCCAGTCTGTAACATAATACTGTTAATATTCAACCTAAGAGAAATATAACAGCTGGCTAAACCTAGAATGGAGTTTTGATTATTAATGTCAACTTGCATATACTATGACAGAAATTGATCCTTCATGAATTCTAATGATCGTATATGTTATGGTCAATGCCTTTAATAGAATCTGGAAGAAGCAGAATGCATCCACTGACTTCCCTTTCAAGTGCTCCTTTCAGGACTAAAGCTTAATAACATGCTTTTGTAATAAGACAGTAAGTCTGCTGAGACACTATTTTCAATAGATACACCACTATGGTTAATATATGATGAATGAAAATTCAGCAGATGTCAAGGATTGTCCTATCTGATAATATAATCATCTTAATACTCACTTGAAATTAAAACAACAGTACTATTTAAAGGATGTGATGGTGCTAATATTCATAGGTCGTATCTTATGAAGTGTTAATAAATAAATATTTCAGTATTTTCTGTTCTTCTGCTGGGATCACGTTGACATACAAGAACACATAGGAGTTCCTATGGCCTCTCTATCCTGTGACTCTTTTTTATACTGAAGTTTGGATTTAACTAACAGTAATTCTTAGAATTTGTATTGCAGTCTGTTTTGAGTCCTACAAATCCACCCTCAAAGCAGTACGAACACAGCCAATTATCAACACATACACTTAAGAGGTTCAAATACATTTTATAAAGCTATCATACACACTACTTCAAAGTGCAGTTGTGCAACTGAAATATTATAATTTTTTTTTTTTACGTATGGACAGATAATGCTGCATATTTAGACAGCATTTTATAGCACATAATACAAATGATGTTTTGAAAAGTGTGCAGTCTAAAAATACAGAGGTATCACAGGATTTAATTAACTTCACAGTACAAAAACAGGATGGAAAAGCAAATCTGAGCATATCCATATGCACTATCACTAACACACTGACTCAGGCACAAGTACAAAGGGACATTAGGTCCATCCTGTCCTCGGGGCAGGATTTGCATTACTCATGTAAAGCTAATGTATGCTGGTACAACCTGCTCTGAAAGGTGCCTGTGCTGCAGATAGCATACCTCCCCTGGCACTGTGCTCCCCACCATCAAGGGTCCCTTACCCCCACACCCCAAGCCTGACCCAAATCTCTCATTCTCATGTGACTCCTTATCACATCTGCAGCAGGCAGACACACCGTCTTCTTACCTGCCTGCAGCCTCGCCCAACGCTGTGGCTGAATGACCCTCTTCCACTCCTGTCCATAACCCACTTGTGCTCACTAGCAGCCCCAAAAAAACCCAATGTTTTTTATTTTTTATTTATTTAAAATTACTACCTTTCCCACTGAAATATCTGCAGTACCGGGGTTCATTTGAATCTGTCTCAGAGGGGAGGAAAGAGGATGTTAGTCTGCTCATTATCAGGCTATTTAAAGTTCCCAGATGTGCAGTATATTTAGCCATATGCAGTGCATACAGCGTACAAAAGGACCTGAGCCTATCCAACTTCACCGAGCAGCGTATTAGGCATCAGGATGCTCTGGCATGTGCATCTACTGAAGAACATATCTAGTCCTATCTAACCAAGCAACAATTTAGCAAATAAGATCAATGTGTGTTTGTTGTGTTCACAACAAAACAAGCTTTTCTAGTCTCAGTTGTGCCCTCCCATTATCTCCAGACAGAGAATTTTCAGTTACAATAAACTCACGCTAACTGAAATCACGTAACAACAAACTATTGGTATGTCATTTAAATACAGTGATAACTAATAAAAG
The DNA here is from genome assembly GCA_037305975.1 of Chrysolophus pictus. Classification (NCBI taxonomy): domain Eukaryota; kingdom Metazoa; phylum Chordata; class Aves; order Galliformes; family Phasianidae; genus Chrysolophus; species Chrysolophus pictus. The sequence goes on from CM074580.1 coordinate 8,117,847, forward strand.
GTTGTGAATGCATTTTGAACAAAATGCTGTTGAATTAAAACATCCAAAACCAATCGTTTATGTCAAATGCTTTTTTAGAAGAAAGAAATTTGAATTCCATCAAAAAACCCTCTTGCTTTGAAGAGTTTCCACATGATTAAGACCCCAGTTCTCATATGCTAAATGCAAGGTCACATTGGTTTTTTGCTCTCCTTACATCAGTGCAGTACTACTCAAAAGCCTATGACAAACAGGTCCTGATATTTTGTAAGGCATTACTTAGCTTAAAACCCACCACATGCTTTATGTCCTAGGTCACAGAAAGGAAGGAGTGAATCTAGGCAAAGCAATGATTTTGAAGCTGAAGGGGATTAGAGGATTACAGCAGTTAGGCACCTGCTGGATTTGCAGTGTCCTTGGAGGGCTGTGTATCCTGTATTTTCCAGGGGAATAAGAGAGGAACAGAGCTTTCTGAATGCACCTCCAGCTAATCCAAGGAACGTACCTTTGCAGACTACATGTCAGCCTAATACCTACCTGCCTGGTTACTGCTCCATCTGTGAGCCTTATTTCAAACAGCATCAACAATACAGTGGGAAAACAAACAAACAAAAACAAAATACCCCCAAAATAAAATAAAATCTCAACCAATTCCACTAAATGAATCTGCTGAACATCCATCAGAGAGTGTCTGCTCTGGGTCACGGCAGTCATTCCCAGTGCTTCCAGAAATATTATGTTTTCACCCTTAGTCCCACATGAAAACAAGGCTCCAATGCAATATTCCCATGTAGTACTGCAGTGTTGCAGTGTTCCCAGACTGCCACATCAGGGTGAAGAAAAGAGAACCTGAGCCTTCTATCGGCCCTAAAAAGCTGAAAAATATCCGACTTTCCTCAATTAAAACATTTCTGAGGCAGAAGAGTTGGAAGCCAATGTCATCTCATCTTCCACAGACAAAAGCACATTTTAAAACTAGCATAAGCAGTAACAGCTGAATCTCTCTTATTCACATGTTACCAAATTGCTTTCAATAAGTCTATGCTGGTTTCCCCTGCATGAAGCTTGCATTGCAAAGAATTGAGTTCTAGCAATTAACATGCAGAAGTGAGTTTTAAAGTATAAATAAGTAAACAAACAAAACAGTGAAGTCCGGTTGTATCAACACGTGCTTACACAATCCTAACATACATCCTCTATTTAAAATAACCATTATCACCCAGATTCTTCCCTGCAGACCCTAACTGATAATCTTATAAAGACAAATACCCACCCAGCACAGCTAACTAATCCCCTAACATCCAGATATACTATGTGAAACTCTCTCCATTAAGCATTTCTGTGGCGTTCCCTAACAACGGAAATTAAACATCAATACCAAAAATTCAGAATTTAAGCCAGAACTTTATCAATTACTTGTTCTATTCTTTAGCTTTACAGGCAAAACTATTGGTGACTTCCCTCTTACAAACATGCAGAATTCACCGTGGTGAAGAAAACTGAGGTTTAATTCTAATGTGAAATACAAACTATAGAATAGATCCACCGTGCAAAGGCAGCACCTTTCATCCAAGCCATTTCTCAAACAGCCTTACCACAAGTTTGGATTTTACAGGAAAAATCTGTTAATTGAGTACCTGTCTAGAAGGAAGAACAGGGGAAGCTGAACCTACAGATGATGGAGAAGAGGCAGCAGCTGAATCATGAGGTGGAGGGCAAGAGGGAGTTGGGGGCTGAGAATGGGATAAGCCTTTAGTAGGCAGCTTATTCTGTGTAGAGCAGAAACAGAGGAGAGTTATCCAAGAGAGAGTGACATTAGCACAGGTTAAGAGAATAACTTCACAGTCATGCACAAGAATAAAAAGATAACTACAACTTTGCACCGTTCTCTATTTCTGCATAGTGAGGAGCCATTGAAATCATTGTGACAAAACCTTCATCCCAGATGGTATTATTATACCTTTCAGCTTTCTTCTAAAAGTAATTACAATGGGCAATAAGAAAGCATTAAAAAAATGCTACATGCCAAATTTTACTGACTGAGAGCTACTGCTCACCAATTCATTAGAAACAGTGAGATAATAGTGTATACTTGTAAACACAAAGAATGAACCACACCAAGACATTTATTTTATGCTAAGGTACTCTGACCAGCTTTATGATTACCATTGTGTTTTACCTCAATTAAATTATGCAATAATATTTAAACTAACATTTTTACCAAATCCAATGGAGTCCAAATGACTTATCAGACCTACTCAAGATGAATGAAAGGTTAGATGCAAAATCATGGCTTTGTTTTTGTTTTTTTTTTTTAACCCAAGAATTCTAAGATCACTCTTCTAACTCAGCAATTCTGCAGGTACAAAACCTAATATTCACCTTTGGAAAATCCATGTATCCAAACAGTGAGGCAAGATGTGCTGCTTTCTCTTTAATGTTCTTTTTATGGAATTCTCTATTTGCTATGGTCTGAGCTCTTTTCTGCAGTAAGAGCCAGGAAAGGAAAGCCAGGGAAAGAAAGAGAGAGAGATTTCAGTTAACGACACAAATATCATCAGAATACAGCAAGTATGCAGAAAGTATTTTAATTATCTTAACATAACCTGAAATGAACAGATAAAAGCAAGCATATCCAGGGAAAATACAGCACGCAGATTAATACATGTGGTTAAGAGACAGAAAGGAAAAGTAATTGCTTATCACCTGTTTCATTTTTTCGTCCAGGTGCTGAAGACGTTCAAGCACTCCAGAAAGTACAAATGCAGCAGAACAGGCAGATGCAAGATTTTCAGATGTTTCTGACAGACTGCGCTGGATTTCTCTTTTTTCTACAGCCTTTGGTCTCCTGGCCATATGATCAGAACCATCTAAGGACTGTTTGGTTTCCCTGACCTCCTGTTCAGGTCTAGCTACCACCTGAAACTGGGAAACACTACAAGTGAAAAAAAAATCTCCCTTCTACACTACCATGCAGCACATTCAGTTTTTAAAGATGCTTACAAAAGCACAGCGCAGTCATGCACGGAATTAAAAATGAAATGCTCTCCTGGATCTCAGAACAGTCTCTCTCCACTACTTATTGCACACCTACTGCTTATGCCCATGCACAGAAACATATCAGTGCTACTTATGAAAGTGCTGACATCCTCCCCTAAGTTTACCCCGGTTTTTAAACTAATAACCCCACACAGCATCAGGGGAGAACATGACAATGTCTCCTTCTCGTTTTGTTTTTGTTTCAGTCAAGATTTTTTTTAGCATCATATCTGCCTGAAACTGGGGAATGAACTTGTAAAAACACCAGACCTTGGCATAATGCTAGATCTAACGTGACAAGACACAAGATGTAATATTTTTCAGATTTGAAGCATTTTCTGAGGAGCTCAGAATGGGCCTCTGATTTTTAAACCTCATATGAAAGAGCTTTTGAAGTAATTGAACTCAATCAGTTCAGCTTCGTCAAATTCAGTCTTAATAACTTTCCAGTTGGTCTTTTCATGATAGTTTTGTACTTCATTCCATCTGCCCAATTCAAAGAAATTATACAAACTTTCCAAACTTCTCAGAATTAAAATTAAAAAACGCTAATCCCAATCAGTGTACAGTGTGCTCCCAATGTTAAAGAACAGCACATCTGCCTTAAAAATAATCAATTCGCAACTTGTTTATGAATGTCTTCCAGGAGGATCTGTTCCATGATCTTCCTAGGCTCAGAGATGAGGCTCACTAGTTCCCTGGGTTCTCCTTCATCCCTTTCTTATAAAAGATAGTGATGTTTCCCTTCTTCCAGTCACTGGAGACTTGGAATGTGCATTTTTCTTCAAGCTACCCTGAAGAATTCCAATGCAATTCAGATCCCATTTTGCTGCAGACTATTCTTGGAAGATCACTACAGAATATTTACTAACATTGAAAATTCTAACATAAAGTGAATTAAACCAAGTACTCAAAAATTTCACTCCATGTATATGATGCTGCAAAAGAGCTTCTAGCAGTATTTTTCACAGGTTCTACTTAAAGAAGTAGAAAACCTGGTCATTAAAATCAGGTTTTCAATGCTCAAGCCTTTATCTTATATATACTGCCAGTTTTCTAAGAGTGGAAACAGCACAAAGCATCATGTACATACATAGAATTTTTTCAGTTACTGTTGTGCTTTTCTTGCATGCTAAATGCAGATATGCAATGATAGTTATAAAGTCCAGGTGTGATTATACATCAGTCAACACCTACAGGTTGTCCAAGTTCTTTCCATGCAGATACGGATTCTTTCCAAAAGTTTTCTCATCTGGTCAAGCAGGTCTAAAAAAGCACTGAACTTTAAAGTAGTTTTCATAAATCTTAGCTAAATAGTAAGCTTAGCTAAGTGTTATACTTGCTAAGTATTTATATATATATAAATATATATATATATATATATATATTTATATATATATATATTTAAATATATATATATTTAATATTATTAAATATATATTATTAATATATATTATTAATATATATTATTAATATATATTTAATATATTAAATATATATATATAATATATATATAAATATATATATATATATATATAAGTCCTCTGCTGAGGACTTGCCTATATAAATATATATATAGGCTATATATATATATATATATATATATATATATATATAAATATATATATATATATATATATATAAAAAAATATATATATATATATTGCCTATATATATATTTATATAGGCAAGTCCTCAGCAGAGAGAGGAACAGTTCGCTTGTCAAATGTTACCCACATGAGTTCCTACCTGCCTTTTTGGTTGAGGTAGAAGAAGACTTGGATCTTTAGGCTGAGCAAAGCGAGGATTAACAGGAGAGTCAGAAGAGAGCTGTGCTGGTTTATCTATTTGCTCCTTGCATCGTTTTTTTAAATTATAAAGACAGAGTGGAAAAAAAAAAAAAGAGGAAGATAGTAAATAGGATTCCAAGATATTGCGAAGAAGAAAGTAATAGAAGTTGTTTTTAAAGAGATACTACTACAGAGCTTCATCAATGTGTTTTGCAAATTTTTGTCCCCAACTCATTTTACTAACCTTTAACCTATTAAGCCTCAGTGTCTTTCTTGTAGAGAGGGGCCCAAAACTGAACACAGTACTGAAAGTGCAACCTCACCACTGCTGAGTACAGAGGGATGATCACATCCCTGCTCCTGCTGGCAACACTATTTCTGATAAAAGCCATGATGCTATTGGCCTTCTTGGCCACCCAGGCACACTGCTGGCTCATGTTCAGCCAGGTATCCATCAATATTCCCATGTCCATTTCCGCTAGAAAGTCTTCCAGCCACTCTGCCCTAAGTCTATAGTGTAATCTTGGGTAAATGCATCAAGGCTTCCTTGAACACGAACAAGCAAAGCTCTGTACAGGTATCACAATTTCAGGGTGCTGACATGGTAGCTGGGAAGAATGCAGACAGCAGTGGTTGACTATCAAAGTCACCTGACAACTATGAAGACTGCACTTCTTGAAGACTTAAATATTTAAATTAACAAAGCACAAAATTAAGAAAGCTACCACCCTTGACAGCTCTTGAACACTGTGCATATCCTTTCTTCAGACTTTTTTTTTTTTTTTTCGGTATCAGGTTTGAATTCAGCTGATTCATGAAGCCATCTTGCTGATTTAAGTGTGATTTTGAGATTGCCATCATTACCTTGAAAGCCTGGGATTATTTGCTGGGATTACAGTATTTATGAAAATACTGTGACATGTTCAAATATATTTCACTATCCCTAATAAGAGTAGAAAAGAAAGCTACACACATCTTTCAAAAAGATTATGTTCCCTTCTTAATCTTTCCACAAATTTTTCACAAAGACATTTAGTACTCTCTACTCACAAAATACAGGCAAAAAATTCTGTTGTGATACCACACACAGCCCAAGAGACTCCTGTACAAATTAAATTTCTAGACTGCTCTACAGAAGATTTCCAGACTCTGAAATTTCACCATATAATATTAATATACCCTATAATATAGGGTATAATATCTCCATATTACTTACTCATGTTTATTCCCTAATTACTAAGAGGAATACTCTTAAATATGCATAAAGAATTTAAAACATGAAAGAAAGAAAATCCACTCCCCCCCCCCCCCCCCCCCCCCAAAATCTGCATCACACTCATATGGAGGGACTACTGTTTAATTTCAGAGGTGACTTTGATGTTCATCTATGACCTACCTGCCTCCGAAAAATTGTATTTGGAGCATTCTCTTCAAACTTTGCCAACAGTTGAGTTGCCATTGATTTAACTTTATTCTGATTTATTCCTTCTTTGCCATCATTCTGTTCTTTCCCAACACTTGTCCCCTGGCTTGAAAATCCTGATGCCTGCAATAAAAGAACAAATTGTTTTTCTCAAGTATATTGATGACATTAATGAAGAGAGAAAATAACATCCTAACCAGCAAAGAATCTACAGTATCTTAAAATTGACCCTGCTTAGCATGCAAAATTCCCAGAGGTCAGTAAATAGGGAATACAAATCAATACTGGTGATCACAAAGCAGTCACAAAGGTTACCAGTCTGAGAGAGAGAGCAGCAATCAAGCTACAACACAAGTTCTTCAAACACAGACAAAAAATGTTTAAGTAACCGAATTGCAAAAAGGAAAAAACCTTATACATTAATATTCTAGCGTCAGAAAGAAAATGAACTAGCGTGATTGACCTAAAGCTCTTATTTCTATCAAACAATTTAAATAAATGTAGCTGCTCTTCAGTGCACAGAACAGTGAATTCAACTTTACAGATGACAGGGTTTTTGTTCCCACCAAGCATAACAGACCAAGCCCCATCCTTTTAATAACTCCCACTGCCTCTTCAGTTCTGGTGCTTTGCAATGAGCTGGATAGGTGCTGACACTGCTTAACACCAACCTCCTCAAAGACACCAAAAAGACCTTTGCGACGTCTTTTGTTAGTCTCATTTTCTTCTGTTTTCCCTTCAACCTGAAACAGGAAAGCCAAAACAAAATATCTGGATTACTACAGAAGTTATGAAATTGACCTAATCCATTCCTCCCACAACACTAGTTTCCATTACCAGGTAAGTGTGGTCTGGCCTCTGTTAAATAACATGACTATGGGTGAGTGGTGCCAGCACAGCACTCGTTATCACTCTCTTCCAGCTCAGCAGGATCATTCCACACATGAGAAGTCCAGCTGGCATGTTTATCAGCAGCACAGGAGCCCCTGACTGGGAGCTCTTACTCAACTCTGATGGGGAAAATGCATAAACCTTGTTCAACAGGGAACCTGCAACTCCTTGTTTACCTACTTCCTTCAGTACTAATGAGTTTGTAATTCATAAAGCACTAGCGTGTTGTTGGAAAAAAAAAAAAACAAAAAAAAAAGGGATTAGAGCATCAGTTGTTCTGTGAATTTTAATCTAGATGACACTGGTTTCCAGATGAACAGCACAACCCAAGGAAATTCTTCCACTACAGATCTCCATCTCCTTCAATCTAGATTTTCATATGCAGAACATGCATTCATGGTGCAGATATATTCCTTTATTTTCACAGAATCATTTGAGTTGAAATCAACCCTTAAAGATCATTTAGACCAACTCCCCCACAATATAAAGGGAGATCTACAGCTTGCTGAGGTTGGTCAGAGCCCCTTCCCAGCAGACCTTGAGTATCTCCAGGGACAGAACACCCACCACCTTCTCTGGGCAACCTGTTCCAGTGCTTCACTACCCTTACTGTAAAAATATTTTTTTCTTATATCCAGTCTAAATCTCCCTTCTTTCAGTTTGAGACCATCTCCCCTTCTCCTATCACAACAGACTCTGATAAAGAGTCTGTCCCCTTCTCTCTTTTTGCTCCTCTTTAGATACTGAACGGTTGCTATCAGGTCTCCCCAGAGCCTTCTCTTCTCCAGCCTGAGCAATTATTGTCTGCCTCTTTCTCCCCTGTAGGGTTCACCTTCCCCATTATGGACTTACACAGTGGTATTTAAGCAACTAAACTGCCTATTTTCTTCTCAAGCTACGCATGTACTCAGTTATTTTACTGCACATGACACAAACAATATTTCATGCCTCAGACTGCCCAAATTTGCAAAACAGTTAATAAATATTTGCATCATTTTTTATTGAATTCATTCTTAAAAAGCTGACAATTTATCTAGTCAGGTTATGGAGAGATTTTGTCTTGTAAACATCGTGTTTGCCTCTATTTTATGAACAGTGAACTATACTGCATTTATTTGTATTTGCCCGCACGGTAACCCACAGATTGCTCATTCAATTTGGAGAAAGAAAAAAAGAATAAAGAGATGGATCAAAGAATACAGCTTTCCTTTATATTTATGCCGTGTTTATAATAAGTCATTATGGAGTGAATAAAAATAATCCCAAACAACTTCTGGGCAAACACCAAAAGAAATGACAATATTTTGATTACTCCATATGCTTTGGTACTTTGTCTTCCAAGTACCAGCTTTCAGTAATCCAGTTTTACAATACTTAGAATCATTAGTCTACCAAGCAAGAGCGAACAACAACATATTCTGCTTAATAATCTATACCACATAAAAGCAGAGTTTGCCTAAGTGAATGAAGCAAACAAGATGTTGCCTTTCAGAATCCACATAAAGGACTTTTGTTACAGAGAAGTGAAAAACAAAGCAATTTAATTGCCTAACAAAACTCCAAGATAGATCATACTCTTCGTTGCACAAACACCTCAATTCATTTCTTAGTCTGGAGTACAGGAAATCTCAAGTTCCATTTGAGCTCTGTTGACACAGGAAGAAAAATGGGAAACACCACTCAATCTAGCCCAATGCTGCCAGCAATAGTCACGTCAGTGCCAGGCACCTCCTGGTCTCTCACCAGTTGTGCCCAGATAAAGATCCTCTGTCTAGCCAAATAAAAGGACAAACTGGATGGTACAGAGCTCAGAAAGAGATATTACAGTGCTCCAGATGGTTTCTGATTTTGTGAAATGTAAGTGCTCTACTACTGTCATACCTGAATAACACTCAACACTACTTTGCACAGGGGAAAGAGCCACAAAACTGAAGAGACAGCCAAACTCTAACTCAAGTGGTTACTCTCCAAGAAGTCCCATTTCCCAGCCAGCTACTTTCTCACTGTTACAGCCTTTGCAAATTTCTGTCCCAGTCTGAGCAGTGTATTTCTTGTTCAGCTTCATGTGCCATCCATGATGAGGCTGTAAGGCCTCACATAAAGTAAATGCTCCTGATAGTCTCACTCCTCAAGCTGATTTGCAAAATATTGCTTCCCCTTCTCTGTTTAAACAAGCCCCTTCAGCGTAAAACTGAAGGGGTCTATCAAGCAAATCACCTCATGCTTTCATGTAGTGCCAAGAAACTCACCTCCTGTTAGACAGAAGGCATGTTTTACAATGAGAGGTTAGTCAGAGGGCTGTATGCCTCAGTAATGGAGAGATTTCCCCACTACTACTAGTTGCTTCTGCAAATAACTCAGAAAAATAACAGCATTGTGGTCAGGAAAAAAAAAAGTTCTTCTTCTAAAGATGTCACCCATAAGAAAATGCAGTGTTTATTTTGCCTGTTTACTTTCTCAGTGCTTAGTTAGATGGGAAAAATGCCACTTTGTTTTGTCTGTATGGGGATGTCAGGGAAAAGTTATTTCCTAACAAGGATATATGAGCTTACTGGGCAGCTGACTGTCCATGGGTTTTGAAAGTATGTTTGTGGATGGAAAACATCTGAGACGTAAGTAACTCTAGGAAATATCTGGAAATTCTGAAGTAGTTTTTCAGGCAACCAAAAAGAACAAAACAAAACAAAAACAATCCACATCTCTACCACAACTAAGAAGGTAAGACAGCACAAATGCAAAAAGAAACATATTAAAAACATTGAGGCATGAAGTTAATATACATACACCTGATTTTTTACTAAAGACACCACACTTGGCAAATACTGCATAGGGCGTAAAGGAAACAATGAAGATAAGTATTAAGGAGGTCTGTAAAAACAAACAAAAAAAGCAACTTAAATTTCTGTCTAGCCTAGGAAACTCAAAACTTGGAACAGTTTTGCATAAAGCTGTATTTCAGAAAACACAAGTTGAACTCATTCTGGTGGAGAAGCACACACTGCTGTCTAACTAGCACTGGTTAATTTCAGCGAGACACTACTGCCTCTGAGCTAGATTTGGCAGACACTCCCCATTTAAAATGAAGTTACGTTTGGCTGTGAAAGCAAAACCCCTCCTCCTCAAGGTCTTCCTTCAGCAGAAGACCAAATTAATGAATAAGCAGAGGGTGAAACAGTTTATTACAGAAGAATTTCACTACAGTAACTTCTAATTTAAAACTTTTGAAGTTATAGTCCATTCAGAAATACAAAGGCAATACTCCCACTGCACACAATCCTATGTCAGACAGTATTAACTCAGGTCTCCATACCTCTTCAAAGCACTGTAGTCTTTAATTGCAACATGTATAGGCATTGACGTGTTTCATAAAGGGACATAAACAGGGCATGTCAATAAATTTTCATTAGTAAGTGACACAGAGAGAAAAGTACATGGGTATGTCTGAACAGATCACAATCTCAGGGTCATGTTAGTTAAACTGTCTACTGTTTGCCACCCTTGCAGGCTTTAATATCTAGAGGGGTATGAGGGACTCACCTGCAGAACATAGTCAGAACCCACCAACCGCTCAAAAAAGCTTCTAAGACTTCTTGTATACCAGTGATTATTTGAACAAATGTATAAGATTATGAATATATATTTAAACTTAGGAATATAAAGCTATAATACTATTTTTCTTAAAGGGAGTAATAGTCATGCCTAGCAAAATCTCAGACTTCCCCATTAAAAAGAAAAGAAAACAAAAACAAAACCACCACAAAACCAGAACAAAAGAAAACAGTAAAACTACAAAACGTGGCATGTACCACGACGCTGGACTTCTTAAAAACACCTCTAGGAAACTTTCTAAAAAGAAAGCATAAGAAACATTGCAGGTAATGCAGCTAAGAACTCCAGCATCTCGAGTTGATAACCACAACTCAGGAACACATCAAATAAAACATCCTCCTCCCCTACCTTTTATCTACACTGAAGATTGACATGGAGAATGAATATGAAATCTCCTGAAGTACACACAAGTTCTCACCAAGATTAGAGTATCAGCATTTACAGAGAATGCTTAACTGGGTTTTTTAATGCTTCAGCCATTTGACAGTGACAGTGCTTCAGTTTTATCATTACAAACATCACACTGATTTAGCGTTCACGTGTGTTAATTTTTGTTGAAATCTTATTTTACTTCGTTAACGTACACGCAAATCTTCATCCTTATTTATGAGCACATGAGTTAATTTTCCACCTTTAAAACACAAAGATTCATAGAGCAAACCATTCTTCACAGTTTACCTTTGGCACTCGCTTCCTTGGTAAAGTTAAGTTGATGTAATTATTAAAGATGAAGTTTGATGATTTTGCTGAACAAAGTTCATTACTTTCTCCATTCTGCTTATCCCCAGCATCTGTTTAGAAAAAAAAAGACTGAAGTATAGTTATTCATTTAAAAAAAATAATTTGCCAAGGCCATTACATTTCAGTTGAATAATAATAAGAATTATGTATGAAAAACTCAGGCTAATAGAATGCATACAATACAGGGGTAAGTTTTTAACAAACGAACAAAAAAATCACGGAACAGACATGACATAGGCAGTCACCCTTAACAGAGAATGATTCTTAATGACCTCATACACAAACTTAATGATTTCAAGCTGCAGTTACCCAACTGCCTCTCTTCTCTGAAACCATCAAGGACCTGCAAAACCTTGGTGTCCCATCACGTTCTTCCCCCTTTCCTTTTCTAAGCACAAGGTAATTATTGCAGACATTATTGTGTGCCAGAATGGCTCAATTGGGAAATGGCTGCTGGCTCAGAAGCAGTGCTTGTGAGCAGCCTACATGAAGTGCTCCCACTTCCCAAACTTGGGAGAACAAGGAACAGTCTGGATTCGGCTTACCTACTGTCCTCAGAGGCGTGCCCCTGAACAGCTCATAAAATTTGGAGAGGTACATGACCATGCTGAGCTTGTCAGGCTCCTCAGCTGACCCCACCTCCTTCCCTGTGGTCAAAGGGGGGATTCCGAATTCCCGCTCAGCAACATCAAATGCTAGTTGGTTGTTTTTGACAATGTCCTCTTCGTTCAGTGCATCGAAGTCTCTGTGGGGGAGAATGTACAGCATCAGCAGCAGTTTGCTCTCCATACCCCCTGGAAATACAATAGGATCCCCTTATAAATCAGAGAGGTGCAACACAAGAATGTAAGAGAAGGCATGGGCATTTCACCATGTGAATTCTAACTTCAACCAAAACCACAAGGAGTAATTTAGGTGAGTATTTCAGGAAACAAACATGTTATATGTCTGCATGCACACATGCAGATACACTGCATTTCTCTTTAAGGTGTTACATGCACAGCTTGAATGAGGAGCTCCTACACATGTCATAACCAGATTTATTAGTGCACTAAATAATTATATCACACATTTGGAACTGCATTACCATTCTCTAATACATTTTCTCTAAGACTTATTCTAAGGCTCCAGTACCTTTGAACAACTTCCAAAATCCATTATTAAAATAAACGAGAATAAGTTATAAAGCTCCAGGCAGGGTAGTTTCTTTCTCCTCATAAGGAATGTGAGCTTTTGAACCCAAAAGAATTTCTCTCTTCTCAACACCCATTTCTGGAGTCATGGAATGCACACAGCCCTCTGCCCCAACACTGCCTGCAGCTGCCTCACTGGCCTGCTCAGCTCCCATCTGGCCACGTGCTTCCTTCAGCAACCGCATTTAACAGGAGAAGCCAACAAGATCCAAACATGTGAACAAACAGCATGACATACGTTAGCTCAGGAATCTTTCAGCTTTCTAGAGAGCAGAGCCCAAGAGATATGCTTTCCACATACAGCAATGATGACTTTGCTTTCTAATCTCTCCTTTGGCAACAGAACCATCCACAATCATCTGCCACACTCATTCCATCCCCTCCTCTTTTACGTTTTTATTTATTTATTTAGCAACTAACCTAACTAAAAAAAATTCCACCACAAAAACCTCACCCTGAACAACCCATCAACCTTTTTTTTTTTTTTTTTGAACGTGCAGTGTTAGTTCTTCCTCTGATAAAGCTACACAAGCAAGTACCCTGGACATCATTCCTATTTTTTTTTTCCAAATTATCCTACCACATAAAAAAATAACTCAATGATTTCTTTCATTTATCTACAATAAAGAGAAGCTGACTGTAATTCTCACGACTCCTAAGTCTGTGGGTGACTAATCTGTGTGGAAAGGCAAGAGAAAGAACCCGCTGCATTTTGGAGACTTGGGAGAAGGCAGAAGAGTCACCCCAGCATAGATGTCAACAAGCAGGCCTTGTGATCCCCTGCCAGTAATTGCCATTCCTGCCCCCTGTTACACACCAATCCTCTTGTCTCTTACCTTTTAAAATATTCAAATATAAGAAATCAAGCCTTGCGAAACACAGTAAAAACTGGAGATGCTGGCATACAATCAATTCCTAGAATACTTAATTTGAATTAAGTATTCTAGGAATTGATTGTATGCCAGTCCTTCCTGCAGAGCCCACATGCCAGGACACTGGATGAAGAACTGTGCAAGGCTGTCATCTCCCACACCACCTCTGTGGCCTGGGATTTCTCTAGACTATCGTGGTAACCACTACAGCAGGCAAAAGACAGCTCATTTAAGACTGAACCAAGTATTTTTCTAACTCCTGACAGTACCATTACAATTGTGGTTTTAAACATACCTTAAAAACCTGTCTCCAGGAACTTGGGAGTACAACTCCCACATTCTCCAAGCACTGCAATTTTCATTTTAAGTAACTGTGCGAATCCCATGAACATAATCACAAGTCATAAGGTTCAAAACATTCCTAGCTCTTTGAAAGCATGTGCATTTCATTTTAAGTAGCATGCAAGGACACGCTGGGGAAAAAAAAAAAAAAGGCAAAACAAAAACAACTCCCCTGTCCCCCAAAACCAGGCTATGGTGTGCACCTCCTTGCAAAAACAAATAGAAGAGAATTGTAGACTACCAGTATTTTGGCTGCTCTTATGCTATACTTTGGTGAATACTTGATATATCCTATGCCTACAATCTACAGATGTCACTTACATGAGGTCAGGCCTGAAGCGATGGATAATTGCACACAATGCAAGGCCGCTTTTCCAAGAGGTAGTCAGGTCTGTGATGTTAACATTACGGTACCCTTCTGTCTGTTTCTGACACCAGGTCAAGAGTTTGTTAGGTCGAATGTCTGACTCTGCAGTTAGCAAAGAGCAAATATTTCAATCATTTTTTGTATGCTCAGAAAGCTTCAATATTTCACTACAAGCATGAGATACCACATACCACGTCTTGAGAGATTCACTGATCTTCTAATGGAGCTTGCTCTTTCAAGAGAACATTGCTGTAACTCATTGGTAACGTATAATTGTTTCACCTACAAGTTAAAATCATTTGTAACACAACGTTAGAATGGCTTGAAGGGCAAAAAATTTTTTCTTCTTTCTAGATTAACTTTATCAACAGCTGGATCTAAACTACGGAATCTCCTGAAGATTTTATGTACTACTTGTGGCCATTTATGGACAAAAGAAATCCAGCAAAAATAACGAACACCTGTGATTTCACAAGCAAGTCTTTTAAGTACTGACCTGGTGAGGTCGAACACAGCTCGAGTTCAAGTTTGGGTACCTCGTTCCTGGATCAATGGTATACTGGTCGAAGTTCTTGTTAATATTTTCAGGGGTAGTCTGAGGCAAGAGTCGATAAATACTCTCCCTTACAAAGAAAAAAAAAAAAGATGTAAAATATATTGATTATAATGTATTCATTATATAAAATGATTTTTATTTTATTTTATTTTTTGTAGATACCTGCACCTTTATTTTGATTCTGCTTGGACAAGTGTTATGCACTAACTGCATAATGCATCCATCCCACTTCTTACCCCCACTCAGCAGGAAAAGGATGCCAGACAGAAAAAAGGTCAAC
Organism: Chrysolophus pictus; assembly: GCA_037305975.1. Classification (NCBI taxonomy): domain Eukaryota; kingdom Metazoa; phylum Chordata; class Aves; order Galliformes; family Phasianidae; genus Chrysolophus; species Chrysolophus pictus. Next base: position 8,132,929 of record CM074580.1, read on the forward strand.
AGAAAGACAGACTTTTAGAACTCATGCCCATATTTTCCTGAGGCAGGAAGAGAGCAAGAAGAAGAACTTAAAAAAAGAAGGTTACATCATACAGTCATCTGGTTTTGCTTTAACCTCCACCCAAGGAGTAACTTCTTTACCACATAACAGCACAAAAACCCGTCATTCTGTATTCCTATAACCACCACAGCCTTTTTTATTATGCTGTTCAATTTTCCACTGGGGACTATGAAGTGTTTGAGTCATCACACACGCTTCTATCTTAAAAATCCTCAAAGCACTGTAGTTTGTAATGCTCCTACTTGCATTACCACAATCATGACTATTTCTATAGTCTATCTGCCCCTAAAAAGCTTGGGCAGCTGCGGGAGAGCAGGGCAGCTGCTGTCAGCACCGAAGTCAGCAACTTCAACCATCAGACCATTGCCACACCAGGATTACTGGTGTAGTTAACAACAGGTTTTTGCTCTGATCAAGAAGTCATTACACAGAGAAAGAAGCTTATGATTCAGCATAACAGCAATTCATCTTTGCACAGATTTATCAGACTAAATAGAGAGGGCAGTCGACCTACTAAGCCAAAATGCGAAGTTAAAATCACAGATACTAATAATGAAAGCTGTTGGCTTTAAAGTATTTGTTTACAATTGTTTCAGTAACGAACATCTTTTATGCTATTGAAATTAAAAAAAACAAACACCATAACAACAAACACAAAACGCAGGTGCTGAGATGCTTGGAGAGTTAGTTCTTTTCACAAGTTCATAGAATCATAGGATGGTTGGTTTAGGTTGTAAAGGAGCTTCAAGATGACAGAGCTCCAACACCTCTGACAGGGGCAGGGCTGCCATCCACTAGATCAGGCTTCCCAGGGCTCCATCCAATCTCCAATGCTTGGAGCATCCATCCAAGCTCCATCCATCCAATGGAGCTTCCCAGGGCTCCATCCAATCTGGCCCTGAACACCTCCAGGACTGAGGCATCCACAACTTCTGTGGGCAAACTGTAGTTGTTAAACTACAGGTTTAAAGATAACATAAGATTTTTCCCACTCAAAGCTTATACTTAAATCTAGTCATTCATAATTTAAATTAATTATTTAGACCCATGCCATGCATGCTACTGGATCTCTGAATCAGTGTACAGAAGCTTGTGAAGCAACAGCCTACTGCCACTTTTAGTTACCTAAAAGAATGGATAATTTCAACTGAACACCATTGCAGGGAAACAAAATTTTTGACCAGATGATGTTTTATCTTCCACTGCCTTCAACCAACACAGCAACGCCTTAAAACACTCTGAAAATGAAGACGACAAAAGCAGAGCTCACCGTTCAGCAAGGATTTCTAGTGGGGGTTTTCCTTGAGCCCAACTTCGCACCATCCAAGCGGTATCAAAAGCAGCTAAGAAGCCTCTTGCACAGCCAGTACCCATTGGCCAGAAAGGCTGTAAGAAACATTTACATTTTAACTCTTTGTATTTCTTCAGATTTTATTACAGAACATACAATATGAATTTGGAGCCTAAGGTTTCATACTGTCTTAGAAAAGCAGCCTGGAAAGAGTTAAAATACAGCACAGCCAACTCTTACAGTTTTTAGAGGTTTCTCTAAGTCTCAGATCATGAAGAAGACTGTGCTTTCACTTTTTTTTTTTTTTTTTTTTTGGTAACTTGTACATTGAAAAACTGACTTCTTAACCTCAAGAAGTAAGGCCTTGGAAAAAAAAAAGACTGAGTAGTCAAAAATCAGTCAGCTTTTTTTTTTTTTTTTTTGGAAAGGTGGTGGGGTAGGGTATGGGGGGTAGGAATGATGCTTTTTTTTTTTCTTTCCTCTCATTTGGAAATGTTGTCTTCTCAAACACTTCAGGCTGTCAGTTTGGTTAAAAATAATAATAATAAAACAAATGTATCCATTAGCTGTAACACACACTTTTCACTTAAGAGAGAAAACATACCGAAGCAAAGAGACTGCAAGAGCAAAGAGACTAAGTTTTTCCCTTTCACTGAAATCAGGAGAGTTATACTGTGCACCTAAGCTGAGGACACACAGCTCACAGTTTTCAGACAGAAATACAACATGCATAAAGCAAAACAGAACCCAGACAGGGACTACCAGCCAAGCATTAGTTATGACATAAACTATGGCATTTAAAAAGAAAAGAATAAAACGTCTACTCTGAGAAAGGTACATTTGTTTCAGGACATGGAAGGGAATACAGCAACTTTTTGAGAAGGGAGATAAAATGGATAAATTAAAAAAAGTATTTGAAAAATAAGCCTAGATATACCTCAAGTAAACTGTCTCCAACAAGTGCAACCAGGAGCTGATGTCTGTGCCTTTCTCTCACCAGTGCAGCATTCTCAGATGCATACATAGATGTAAAATCAAACATTGCTACATCTGGTTGCCCATAGTGATTAATTGCAAAATCCAAGGAAGGCAGCTGATAGTTGGTTGCAAAGTCAGCAGCTTCTCGAGCGTAGGACAGCAAATTGCTCTGGTTCACATTCTCCCCACAGAGGAGTAACTCAGTATCAATATAGTCCTGCAAGAGAGAGAGGTGAAGGATTACATACTCCATCTAAACTCTCTGAAACGGAGCCTTGATGTCTCATAGCATCAGAGTGGAATGTACATCTTCTGGCTTAAAGAACCAAGGGAAATTTATCATGATCTCTCCAAGTACACAAATATAGGTTTCTTCTGCTACCACAAATAGGAACACTGTGCCAATACTGAAAAGCAGCTTTATTTGCAATAAAATATTATGGAGCCTCCCAGCTCCTTAGCTATGTGTCTTCTTAATAACTTCCATTCTATCAAAAGATGTGATCATCGTCGCTCCAACCTCTTTTTCCTTACACCCTACATAAAAAAAAAAAAAAAAATTGGAGCAGAAATAACTACGAAAACAACTAGGTTAACATGCTAGTCTCAACCTGAAGGTCTGACTTAACAGCTCAGTTATGCCCACACACTCAAACTTGGGCCACAGAATTTTTCTGTTCTTGTCTTGGGTTGATTTTGCTTTTTCTTTCTTTCTTTTTTTTTTTTTCCTGTCTGTTTTTCCAGTCAGTGTGATAACTGACATTCCCTTTAAAGGTCACTCTATTTAAAGCCAAAGATTATTAATAAGGCAGTTTCTATTTACAGCTTAATCACGGATGAGACCCCTAATCACAAGGATGATGCCACAGAATGGCTGTGAGCCTAGCTGTCTTTCAGCAGATTGTTCTCTTTGCTCAGATGTGAGAGACTCAGGAAGATGACTGCCAGGCTACAGCCACAGCTCCTCTTCCTTAAATGCCCCATCCCACCCACCTGCAGACATCAGCCTCTTAGCTCCAGGGGCCACCCACCAGTGTCCCGTCACCTCTGAGGCAACCACTGTGGCTGCATCCTCCAAAAAGTCTGAAAACTGTAGCACTGAGTTAAGTGGTCCCATCAGAAAGAAGTCTTCCGACAGTTCCCTACAGGCACTTCCTATGGGAAATTATAATTGACTGTTTTGGCATTGTCTCACTTCACAAGAAAAGTTGCCTACTACTGCACTTCCAGGAAGAGAAATCTAAATAGTGCCTTAAGTAGTGCCAGAACACTTTCTAGAAACAAAGGAAAACAACCTCTTTCCTTTATAGAACAACAAAAAAAAACAAATAAAAGGAAAAAAAACACTTTTTCAAAAGGCCTCAGAAACTTCCAGGTATTTTTGAAAGCTCATGCCCTCGTGTTTACGCACTTGTTTTAGCAGGTTTTATCAACTTGGGAGAATTTGCAACTTAACCTGGGGTAGATTATAACACTTCCTTATTTGTCTGATGAAGCTGGACACAGTTGTGCGAGGTTAGCCTTAAAATAAATGAGATTCTTATTTTTTTGAGGTGATGACAACACCATACACTTCTAAGCTGAACGAAAATCCCATTTTTGCCAGTCTCACAAGTGAGAAATTTATCAAGTATAAAATTTCCAGCTCTGTATAGAAACTTTGTGCTAATAGGAAAAACAACAACAAAAACAGTCAACAGAGTAAGGTCTAAGTGATCTGAGCTTTAATCAGGTGACCTAGTAAGTCTGTAAACACCTTCTATAATATGGAATAACATTTATGCAGATGTTCAGTTATTATATGCCAAGTAAAGCTTTACCCAGAATTTTTACATACATTTATAATCACTCCTTTGTCCAGAAGACTCTGTTTTTTTGCCGTCATCACAAAATAATGTGTGCTATCTTTGTAGTAAACAATATTCTCCAGGTCAATTCCTGAAAGAGAATACACTTGTTACAAAGCACAAGGCATTTTCTGTCATTTACTAACAATATACTATAGTGAGACCTATAAGTTTCTTCTTGGAACACATTCACTTTCCCAAGGAGATTGGCCTTACCCAACAAGAGTTTGTCTTCATATAATTCAAAGATATTTAGCATTCTACTAAGGAAAAGCCAGTTAATTACAGCCTTATTAATAGGATGTTTGATAGGACAAAGGGGAACAGTTTTAGACTAAAAGGGAGGAGATTCAGATCAGATGTTGGGGGAAGTTTTTCACTGAAGGAGTGGTGATGTAAACTGGAACAGTTTACCCAGAGTGGTTGTGCATGCTCTGTTCCTGGAGGTGCTCAAGGCCAGGCTGAATCGGGCTCTAGGTAGCCTGATCTAGTGCCTGATTCAGTGGTTGGCAACCCTGCCCAAAGCAGAGGGTTTGGAACCAGGCAATTTTTGAGGTCCCTTCCAACTCAAGCCACTCTATGATTCTATGATGAATCTTCTAGGGGTGAGAAAGAGAAATAAAAGGAATATGCTTTCTAGGTTGCTAGACTTCTGGCTTTGGGTCTAACCAGAAGTTTTGATGTTGTTACAATAGCAATATTAGTAATAAATTAGCTGTAAGAATGGAATTGTTTGTACTTCCAAGGGATGCAACTCTTCTGAAATCTCTTTTCATACAAATGCGTTTCACTGTTTACATTCAAATATTTATGGCACTTTATCAGATCTGCACATCAAAAAGAAGAACAAACCCCTCCTAGAAGGGCAATACCTTTTTCACAGGGTTTAAGCCATTCAGTATGTGGACAGACACAAACAAAACAAACCATGCCTTAAGGGAAATCTTTGGGCACTGAAAAAGCTCTTCTCAAGTTGTTGGACATGGCTTTTTCTTGTGTTTTTTTTTTTTTTAAACAGTTGAAAAAAATTTAAACCCCAAAACAAACAACAGTGCGGCAACACCTAAGCTAAAAAGAAAATCCCACCACATCATAAATATACATAACTTCCCTTGGCAAGATTATGACATCATCAGCACTTTATCATTTGTTTTTTAATGAAATGTATTCAAATTGATGCTAATAGAAATATTCTCCACCTGTTTCCTCTTTAAGGTCTTGGAAGAACTTCTGATTGAAGATGAAAGCAACACCACTAATTTCTTCTACTTTGGCTTCTGCAGTTGTATTTCTGTTTATGAAATTGGCAGTGATAGCTATAGCTAGCTTTCCACGAAACTCCTTTCTCCTAAAACCTGGTAAGCAAAGCAAATAAATAAAAACACTGAAAACTTCACATAAGAATATGACTGAAGGTCAGCTGAAGAATACTTGGTCTAAACCAGAATTTCATCAAACAACACAATCAGCACATTCCATCTTAAATTCCCCTGAATGCAAAGTCTTCCCCCCCCCCCCCCCCCCCCAAGTCCCAGCTGCAAAAGTGGAATTGTACTGTAATCAAGATAAAGTCTCATTTTAAAAACAAACTAAGAGAAAACAACCTACTGAAGTCTGAAGGGGAGCTAGGGGAAGAAGTTGAACATGAGAAGTTAAAGACAAGGGGTGAATGAAGATAAACTGGAAACGGTGCAGATAAATTTATTGGAGGGAAACATTTTTAACCTGCTGAATAACAAATGTATGTTAGATGGGCAGTAATCAGTTTATGAAAAAACATGCAAAAATCATTAGTCAAAAGCAGCATCTGAGAAAACAGAAACCTCTATAACAGGGCTTAGCTGCACACACTAAAAACTAATGCAGTTTTTCAAAAATTTTAGGGGTTGAAAAATATTCAGTAACTTATTTCCAACAAGCAAAGTTACTTGCATTCTTACTTCATCCTACTTTCTTTCAGAGAAACACCTGCTAAGCACCCATCTTGCAATTACACATCCAGTTTTTGTGTATTCCCTTTATACATAGGGAAATTGTGAAGTAGGACAGAGATTCTGTATTATTTGCTAATTGCACGACTTGACAGAGAATACATGCACTTCTATTAAGAAATCAGCTATGATTTTTCTCAGAGTGTGTCTTGATACATTCTCAAGATTTCATTGGAATAAATTTAACATGAAAATACCAGCTTCTGTATGTAAATAATCTTCAGTGCATGAAATATTCCCTCAGATCCTGTTACAGTGATAACTATCAGCTTCTCAGTTGAGTCTGCAGCTGAGGTAAGAATAATTTTATTTTGCTGACACCTGACTACTTAAATAATCCTTCATAGGAGATAGCCAGAAAAATGTGAAGATTTTTCTAATAAAAGGTATCAGAAGGAGTTAACTCTCAGCATACTGCATTTGACAGATATAAGAAAAAAAAGCCCATATCTATTACAGAGCTAATGGGAAAAAAAAAAAGGGAAATGGCGTATTTACTGAACTTAAATTAATATGGATGTAATTAAAGCTACAAGGAAGGCATATAATTAGGTAACAAGCTTGTCCGTGTGATACAGCAGCAGCTTAAGTAGTGTCACACTAACAAAGAGCTCAGGCAGTCTACAGTCTCAGCACTGACTCAGGACCATTAAACGCGTCCCCCCCCTTTCAATAATTTATTATCTTTTCAAATTGTTCCCAAATTAACTGCTTCTGAAGTTAAATCATCTTTACAAAGGACTTACACCTCTGATGCCTTCATTAAATACCTGTCAGTCACCTTTTGGTCATTAGCTCAAGCTTATAGCCAAGCCTATGGCACAATAGCAAAGACAATGCAATTTCTGACATGCACCTTGTCAGCCCCCTTTAAGTTAAATAACCATGCGATTATCTAACACTGAAGGCAGCCCAATGGAATCACGCTATATTCTGGAGGCAAAGCAGATACAGACAGCGCTGAGAATCAGTCACAACATTTAAGTATCTTTATTTTGAGCCACAACTTAACAACAGAAGTAGAACATGGCACATAAAAAAAACTTGTTTTCTCAGACATCAGTGGATTTAAAGGCAGCATGTTGCTTTTTGCTCTCTTGAGTTCCAGGTCTTCCAATATATCCTAACAGAAAAAAACAACATGGCTAAAAGTAGACATTCACCTACCTTCTAATGTGTTTCTGCGGCCATCTGCACCAATAATAACATCAAATTCATACTCTGACAAAGGGTGATCCACAGGGAGAAACTCAGCCCTCCAACCTATCTCTAAAACCACAAAGAATCAAAGAATAATATTTACTCAGAAATATAGTAGGGTTTTCAGTCTGAAGAAAAAGTATCAGGATAAGTAATCTATTTCTCATTCAAACGGATTTGCATTCTGCATCAGATCAATGCAGGGAAAAAACTGCATTAAGCAATATGTCAAGCTCATAAGCTGTTAATATAAAAAGGATGCCTTCACTTGGATCGCCTGAAGCACAAAACTTCCTCTAAGGCCCATATCACAAGTACACACTCACAAAAAATAGTCTCACAACTACTTTATTAAGGGAGCACATATACATACTAACAGGAAAAGATGGGTTTTAAGAGAAGAATGATAGCCTCCTCACATCAATACTTTTAATTCTGTCTCCTAAATGGCAATTTAACAAAAGTATAGTAATGAAGCTGAATTTCATATTTGCATTAAGTTAAAATTGTTTGATGAAAAGTATTAGTATTGCCAACACTTATGAGATATATAATAGGTTTCAAGTACTTTTAACAATTTATTTGTTCTAGTATTGGCACGTGAACATTTACAGAGGAATAGCATAGTATTCTAATGAAGTAAAATTTAAAAATATTCTATTGCTACTACTCCTTAAATAGTAATATATAGAGAGATTTTTTCTTTATTTCATAGAGAAAATCTTGCATAAGATGATTGATAAGACTGTGAGCAAGTGGGAGTTGTATCAAATGTGAAAGCAAAATGAGGCCCAGAGTGCTTCATCCATTCTCTGTATTTGTATTATCAATCAAAAATTGTTTTTGCAAGAAGATACCAGAAAGCCACACCAGATTCCCTACAAAGCCTCAAATGCATGCCAGAAGGCACAGTGCAAAACCTCAACTCTTAAAGCTGGATCATATTTTAAGAATTATCAGAGCACTGTCACAACAATACTTACATGCCTACAGTCGCAGACAGCAAACCTGGCTAAAAAAAGAAGGGCAAAAGATTCCAATTCCTTTAAGCAGAATTCAACTACCTTGACTAGATTTCTCCTAAGACCTGACATGAAGTTACTCTGTAAAGAATCACATTATGATAAACCATACTTTGATTTTCCTGATCTTCAGGGGGTTCCAGGACTTTCACAAATTCTAGATTCACATGGATTTCAACTCCTAGCATAAGTGCAACTTTGAAGAGGATAAGCTGAAGTTGTCGAATACCTATAAATAGCAAGAAGCAAAGATATATTTAATGCATAAGCAAATACAGGTGCTGTCCAGCTGATATTCATTGTTAACAAAAACATATAGCACTTATTTCCCATATTGCGGCAAATTCAAATGTAGCAACCACCACAGGACATTGTTCTCTTATTTCTCATTTTCCAGTCTCATAGGTTATAAAACTGATTTCCGTGATTTTCTTAAAAAAAATTAAAGCTTGCCTTTTTAACAATATTTAGAGTACTTATATACCCAATATGCTAACCACCTGAAGAAGAAAAATTTACAGCACAAAGATATTTCCCTGTGAAATACCACACTTACACCTATCTTCTCATTAGGAGCTGCATCTACCTTTAGCATACTAGAATGAACATCAAGATTCTACATACAGCTGTAATAAAAACCTATTGCTTAAGAAGTCCAGACTAAACAAAGTGCTCCATAAGACTGTCATTTGTCCAACTGCCATTTTGCTGAAATGAAACCTTTTATTCTCTCTCCTTAACATGCATACGTGTTTATGGTAGATAAAGTCAAGCAGAGAAAGTCTGTTAATCTGATCTCCACATTTCTTTTATCTGAACACAGTCCATATCCTTAGGTACTTACTGATGTGATCAATGGATCCTGCACAGAATTTCCCATAGAATTTCTTTGCTCCTAGTCCCCGGAGGTCATGGATTGTAAACGGCCAGAGATGCAACACATTGTTTCTTGAAAAAGTGTCCCGCTTCTCTACGACGACAACTTTGGCTCCCAGGAAGGCAAGTTCTATGGCAGTCCGCAAGCCACATGGGCCACCTCCAATAATTAAACACTACCAGAGAAAAGAGGAAGTTTTACACAGGATTTGGTACTGATTTCTCAATAATCTCTAACTTATTCTATTGTTATGACTTCATATTTGGTCAGATACATGCTATCAAGAATGTCTTCAAGTTGACTATAAATCAAATAACAAATTTTGTTTGCGTGGGGCATTTAAACAGTTTACAAAGGAGAACGAATTTCTTCATGCAGATGTAAGAACATCTGACAAAAAGAAGGAACTACGGAAAGCCAAACACGTCTTAGAACCTGCTTGAATATCTCTCAGTTACATTCAGCGTTTCAGAAGTGTTTGCAGTAAATAGTATTACACCTACATAAAATGGAACAGAAACGAGCAGCCTTGATGTAGGCTTTATTTATTTAGTAAGAAGGAATTGGTGCACATTTGCTGGAGCTGCTAGTTCAGCTGGCAGTCTTACTGTATTTGTTACCCTCCTCCAAATGAGGAAATATCCTGAACAGAAGAGCCTGGTTCATCTGCTGCTGTAAGGCAGGGGCACGTCAAGGGAAGTCAGTAGGCTTGTCCTTCTTCACCAGAGGTGGGGAATGTGGCAAACCTTATTCCATTTCATGCAGTGGCCAACATCCTTACCATTAAGACAATCACTTCTTAGGGGCTTTAATCTCAATGTGAGCATTCTTAGAAGAAAAAATGCAACTATTAAAGAGAATTGTCACCTAAATTTTAGCTGACAGCTGTGAGTTTTCACAGATTAACAAGCAAACCATTTCCAGAAAACTACTAATTAAAATCCAAATATCACTGATGTTTACATTTTCCTGCTTGATTACTAAAGTCTGCCTAGAAACAGTCTTGGAAGCTCAACAACACTCACATTCCCTCACTGAAGGGCAAGAAGATAACAAAAAACTCCCAAAACCATGGAGACCTCACAAAACCTACACCATCAGTTCAAGCAATGCGCTTGGGATACAGAGGGACAAGGTGGGCACGAGCTGAGTGGTGAGCTCTAGATCCAAGCGCTACAGAGCAAATCCAAAACCATTATCTCACAATGCAGACATGTTCCTGTTTGTCCCACATACATAGCCAGACAGTGATTACAGTTTCAAAGCAAGCATGGACTGTATCTGGAGGCTCACTGGATATGAGTCTGGTTCCCATTACGGTTCTCTTTCATAAAATGGGGTCATTTATTTATTTTGGTTTGTTCACTTGTTCTCAGGTTTTAACATCTTAAAAATTATCTGGCATTGACTTTTGTCCATGACTTTTGTCCAAGCAAATCACGTAAGCATAAAAATGTCTTTTTTTTTTTTTTTTTTTTAAGTGAATAATGTAAAGAACTCACATTCTCACTGAAATATAAGGTGTTTTTGCAGTGATTTAAGCAAGTGTTTTGTTAACTAGTTATTAAGTGAGTTAAATTAGGTTGTTGTACTTCCTTGCCCATACCTGATTTATAGTATAAGAATACTCCTCACTGCGCGGTAAGTAGTAAGAAAACATCAAGAGGCACAATTATATAAAGGGGAAAAATATTGTGCAGAAGATACCCTGACTTCAGAATAGGATCACTGAGAGAGTCCAGGTCAGCTCTTTTCTGTTCATCCTTGTGATTAACACGAGTACTCCGAGTTCTGACAAGCAAGTGACTGCCTTCACAGCTACACAGACTTCTAGCAATGCTTGCTTAGCAAGCAGTTACAAACATTTCACAAATCAAAACCATACATGGTTTGATAAGGGCTTTTTTCTTTCCCCTTTGGAGGGTGGGGAGACCATCAGATTTTTGTTTGTTTGTTTTGCTAACAAACTATTATATATGTCAGCTGCATATATTCATTATAAATAAATGCAACCTTAAAAGAAACAGCCCCCCCCCCCCCCCAAAAAAAAAAAACACCAGTCTTTTGAGATTTAATCATAGTGGATCTTGCCAAATAATAAAACTCACGCAGAAAATATTGTTAATTCACTCTGGTATGTTAAAACTTAAGGAGGATTTTACCCTCTCCCTTCTTCCTATCAACACTGATGAATTATCTCACTGATTGCCTGCAGACCCTTTGAAAAATGGTTGTGTATTTGCCATCCATCCATCCATAGTTAGCTTCAATAAACATATTTGTCTCAAAACTATTTGTTCTTTGATTTATTAAGGGTACTTCCTGCTGACGTAGAGCTGACATTTGGCACTGTCTTCTTTCTTAAAACTTCTGGGATCAAAAGCAGCATAAAACTCTTGCAAAGGTAATGCCTACTGCACTTATGCTCCAACCTTTACTGCATAAGGGACCATACCAGTCACCTGTCACAGCCCTTCCTTCCCAGCTCTCCACTTGCAAATTAAGTCACAGAGCAGAGAAACCTTCCTATAATCAGCCTAGAGGGAGCCTTGAGCAACTTCTTATTTTCAGCAGCTGTTACCACAGACTTCTGGTTCACTGGGGGCTGCTCTTGAAATTATTTTGTTGCAATTTACTTTACAAATAAGCATGTGCCTATTTTATAAAACATGACTAAAGTCCCTGAGTACATAACAAGTTTTTATGGCACCGTTAAAAAGCACTGCATTTATCTCTCAAATATAATTATCTGTTTCTGTAACTTGTCCCACACCGTAACCAAAACTCTACTTACAGCAGTAACTTCACAGATTGTTTTCCAGGTTCAGTTATCAGCTATCAGAAAGTTTCACATATGATATAAGCACACACAGTACTTGCTAAGTCTCAAGTTTGAGCCTTCTCAAAGGAAGTAAATCTGGCATCTGGAGATGGTGCCTGCTCTTTATTAGTATGTTTAGGAGTGACAGTACCTGAAAAACCTGTGATAAATGCTTCTACACTGCAAAAGGGCATGTAGCAATGACTTAAATGACAGCACAAGTTACCCCTCCAAAAGTGGGATGACTCGTGTGCCTGACACAGCTTTTCAGGATGATCTCCTGCAAATAATACACAGATTAATCACTCTGGAAATGGAAGTGGATAAAAAGGAAAGAGGAAGAAAGAGCAGGGACCTTTCACAACCCCTTCCATTCCTCACTATTAAATCCTTAGCCTGTGAATCCCTGCACCTATAGCCCATTCTGGAAAAACCACACACAGCTTAACAGCTGAGAATTTGCAGAATGCCTCCATTGGTTTTCACACAGTAAAGTGAGCTTAAAGAAACAACAGATTTTGAAAGAAAGGAAGGAGAAAGGAAGAATGTTAGCACTATGTTAAAATCAAACAAAAAAAAAAAGACCCACAAAACAAAAAAAGCTTCACAATGACAAAAATCTCATTGACTTCAATAAATGCAAAGGCAGAATAAAAAAAAAAAAAAAGAAAAACGTAACTATGATGTTTAGTATTGACATGCCCACACTTAAGGAATGCAGCAGTTGGCAGCAGTATGTGAAAGCTGAACACAACCAAACAACGTTTCCTTGCACGGTTACAGACAGAACCCACTGCAGCTCAGTGTATTAACATTCATACTGCCCAACTCTAAACCCCTCTGTCCTCTCCCGTATGAGGTACTCAACCACTAAATTAGATCCAGAAAACAGAGTTGTTTCATGACAATACACCACCTCTCTCAGATACCTTCCTAATATGGGGATGAAAGTTACAATCACAGCAGAAATTCAGAACTTTTGTATTTCTACCCTTTCAGCTGCTCAGAATGGAGAAAATAAATTTTGTACAGGAGCTTAACTGCAACTGGATTGACACAGAGAGACCTTGTGTCCCACGGCACAGGTGCCAGAAACACCATTCCCACTCTTCAGTGAAAATCTACATGCATACCAGTGATAACTAGTGAGATCATCCACCTAGATGATCTTAACCTCTAACTGGTGCACAGTGTTCACCTGAATCATCACTTGAGACCCACAGGGATGGCTCTTGCCATAGGAAACAGGCACAAAAGAAGGCCTTCACCACACACCTGGAAGCCACTGGCTGGTGCTACAGGTGCTCCTGGCAGCCGCGGGACCCCCTGCAGTGCCAGAAGTCCTACAGCCAAAGGGCCTGCAGGCTGCACAGTGACAGGCTATGCTGTCTTCCCATGGCAAATCTGCTCCATCATTTGTACTGGGCTACAGGTGTGTTCAGCTCTGCAGACAGCATATCCAGGACATTCCAGTGCCTCAGACTTCAGGATGCAACACTGGAGGGGGCAGGGATGCATCAAGAATTAATTTCACTGCCACAACAGGATTACATCCTACGTGAATTTGAGCAAGTGTTTATTCATGATAGAGCTAAATGTGATGCAACATAAGATAGCCATGAAATTTAATGGAACAACACATTTCCTGGATCAGCAATGACTTTCTCTGGAAAGGCTCCAAAGGAAAACAGCTGCAGAAGCATCTAAGGCAGACAGCTACCAGAAGTGCAGCAGGAAGCTCTCTCCACCACAGCGCTTTTCATTTCATCCCCTTCAATACACAGAAGAATGCTTTTGGCAGAAATAGGGCTGCTCAGTCAGACATTCGTTCATCTCACATTTGTAGCTTCAGATTTTATCACATAAATTCAGCGACAGTCACTGAATACTGACGTGTAAATGTACCTTGTATTTACTGAATAGCCAATATACATTTTTTTTTTGTTTGAAACATTAAAATTCAAGTCACTTCAAACTTTATATGCTGTTTAAGGCAACATTAAAATTTTAAGAGCTAAAGCTTTACTAAAAACAATCAGCAGGCTAAGTTCAAATAGGTATAACGTGTAGGTACAATGTGTTTTGTCAACCTAATACATTGAGTCTGGTCTTGCTGCAGCCCTTGTCTACCAAAGCATTTAAGTATACAGTTATGCCCTTAAATCCAACAACTCTATTTGGATGCTCACTGTTTCACTAGACCAAATCCACTCTGGTATGAACACTTGCATCTCCCTTTCTGCATACCAGCCTGAATATAGGCACCAGCAAAAGATGAAGGACACGCCGCTGTAAAGTGCTCAGGTACAAACCACGTGAGCTATGCAAGCACAGCAGGCCGTTGGCAGTCACATGCCCTACAATGCCCAACATGTTTGTACTCATTGCCTGTTGCCCAACTTGATAAACATTACCCTACTATAGAGCTGGGTTTAGTATAAAGCAACAGACCGGGACCCTGATAACAGTGATAACCATAGGCAAAGATGGCGGTGATCTGGAGAGCGATCATTTGTCAATAGTATACCTAAATATAAAATAGATAGTGCCAAGCTGAAATAAGAATTATAACAAAAATTATAACCAAAATTTCTGTGATTTACAGATCTATACTACATGCAATTATTAAAAAAAAAAAACATTCTTTCATCAAAAAAGTAGGGAAAAAACATACAGGAGCTAATTAAACTTACTACGCAATAATGAATTTCAACCTTGCTAACATTATAAGGAGCTCATAAAATATACTATAATAGATGAAAATATGCTCTTAAAAACTGTTTAATTTGACAAAACTAATAATTCAGTCAAATGTATTTTAATGACAGGTCCTAATTCTCCACAGGGTTATGAAAGCACTTTATTTAAATGTGTTGCAGACAGTTCCAAAAACTACCTTGAAATATGAAGACTAGATGGATCTTGCTGAGCAGACATTTTTGGACACCACATAAATACCACTGTTCAAAGGCAATTGGAACAGCAAGGCTTGTGCACCTCTAATTGCCACCAACCGCAGCAGCAAAACCTTAGTCCAGCACAGAAATGCTTTTGATCCCACCAGCATTTTATTTTATTCCCTATACCCTCAGCTGAGTGCCTCACAAATATGCAGCTTGGTCTATTCCTGCCAAAAGCATTTGTATCAGTCACTGGTAAAAAATGGAGACACTGCTGTTGGTTGTTTTTTTTTTTTTTTTTTTCTCCTTAAAAAGACTGCAGTACGCATTTGAAGCTTCCTAATCCAGGCTGATTTTGGACAGAACTCTTTCCCCAGTACTGTGCCCTGCAGTTGCCGCCCTTGCAGCTGGACACAGTGCAATCCAGGGATCAGAGGATCTATCTTTATTGCACTCCTTTTTTTTTTTATATGGACAAAATGCCAGAAGTGAAACATTAGTACATTTACTGCATTCATTTGGCTCATCTTTACTAGGATTTTTGGAAGATAAGCTTCTGCATGGAAAAAAACCACGTGTCTTCATTTTTCCTGGATGAATTCAGACATGCTTGCCCAGCCACCCTCTCTGTCTCCATGATATACGTACTAATATTAGATTTGTTCATAAAAATCTTTTCATAGTTTGAAATTAAAACAATGGTATGAAAGACATCTGAAACTTATAGTGTGCTAAGCAACACATCAATGAGAGTCTATATGCATTCAGTTTACTGGAATTTCAGGAGTTCCTTCACTGATGCATCAAGGCTGACTGGACTTAGTTTTGCGGAATTGTTCTCGAGCTCTCTCATGAGGCCGTGGTCATACTTAAACATCTTGACTTCACCTCAGAGCTTTCATAACAATTTCTAAAAAAATAAAGTATAAAAATGTAATTGGTAGCCATTAAACAAAAAAGTATCTCTAGACACTTCCTCTTAGGACACTTAAAGTTATTTGAAGAAAACCTGCGTATCATCTGACAAGAAACCTCATTCTGCTTTTAATAAAAAGATTACCTACCAGAAGTCAGGCAAGTGTTTTAATCCAAAGATCTCCTCAAATAAAACACACACAAAAAAACCCTAACATCTGTTGGAATCAAATATGTACGTGCTGTTTTCTCACCTGTCTCTCACTATAATCAAAACAGAGAAAAAAACAGCAAGAAAAAAAGAGGGCTTGTCTTTCCTTTCTTTCCTTTGTCCATTTGCTTCAACTATCAAAACGAAAACAAGATAAACCTTGCAGAAAGAACACTGCCTATCTTGGACATGAATACGGTTCACACCATTTATGCACACCGCCATCTTTGTCAGTTTATGCCTGTAATGCTGAGATAATATTTTAAGGCTATCTTTAAAAGCTTCAGAAAAAATAAAATTAAAATCCAGAGATAACTGGACAACACAGACAAGAAGTGGAGGCACCAACAACCCTGCCCTTGAAGACAGCGAAGAATAAACAGAGACCAAGCCTTTAGTCCTGCAAGCCTTGTGAGTAGTGACATTACTGAGATTGTGACAGCAAGAACAAAATGAATCCGACACATGGTTTTAGAGTCAGGGGCTTAACGAGCCATGCTGACCAGCCAGCAGAGGACTTGTCTGCAGACCCAGAGGAAGGGATTTCTCGTGCCTGTAGGCGTCCAAAGCATCCAGACAAGTTGGTCAACAACTGTGTAGCTTTGCTACAGGAAGAAGTTGGCAACATGCTATTTAAAAAAAGAAAAAAAGAAAAAAAAAAGACACACAGAAACCAACATGCTACAGCCAGAAAGTGGCAAGTGAAATTATTTCAAGACTATTTCACAGCATATTTCAGAATTTGTTTAGAATCCATTTTTATATCAGGCTAGTTGTTAACCAAAATCTGATCAAGGCTTAGCTCTTACAAGCCAGAAGTGCGTAAATGAGCTCAAAAATGAACCATTAGGTTTAAGGCAGAATCAAAATTTATATTTATTTACTTATTTTTAAAGGATTGGATAATCAAATCCAATCATTTCTATATTCCCTAAGTAGAATGACTGGACAGAAGCATACAGCAGATCTAGCTGAGTACATAATATAGAAGTCTAAGTGGCCAACAGCTTGGGGCTCCTGGGGTCTATTTTCTTCCAGGTCATGATGCAGTCTTCAAAGACCTTCATTCCCCAGTGCTAGCACTCATGGCCACAGAACCAGTAAAGCCAAATAATGTTTTAACCAGTCATTTGCACATGTCAATTTACCATAGGCAGACTTTTTTTCTTTTAATTTACAGTTTTACTTACAAATTGAAAGGACCCGGAATTGCACAATCACCACCACTTAACACTATTGAATCTGACTGTCAACAAGAAAGATAGACTGGAACAAGTCACACAGTTAGAATAAGAAAATACCGTAACTGCTTTCAGGACAGCTTCTGCTAGCAGGGAAAGCTAACATCACTTCCACAGAACAAATCTGGTGGTAGCATATCACTCTACAGTAGATTTTGGAATCCCCAGTTCTTATTTCCAAAACAATTTGGCTGAAAACAGGACCTGCTTAAGGAAGGAGACTTGAAATATAAATTATTAAAAAACTGAAAAAAAAAAAAAAAAAAAAAAAAAAAAGAGAGAAGAGGAAAAGAGGTGTAGAGTTGAAGACATATTCCACGCGTCACAACGTGTAAGAAGCCTGTTTTGCACCAGCAATCAGCGCAACAGAAGGGGCTCAACATTCTGAACAGGCCGGTGTTTATTTATATAGACACATACTAATGACTGTTTTCAATCTGTGCAGGGTGAAGCTCAAGACCCAAGCACCTGTCTGACCTGACCCACTCCAGTTGTGCTCGTTCCACCACTCCCAGTACTACTGGGCCTCAGCCTGCCCGCAGCAGCCCCACGGCCCTCACCTGCCAGATAAAGCTTCGTGTCATCTGCAGCTACTTTCTTCTTAGCTGAAAACAAGCAAACGAAAGAAGAACAGATCTGAGGGAAATGCTTTTGTCTTCCACCAAGCATTTGTTGATCAGAATAAATTCTTGCAGATGATTTGGGTGTGGAACCCTTGTCAGGAAGCTCACTGCTAGCCCTTGCTGAGTTCTCATATTTCAGTTACTATCTCCCCTGGAGCTGATATTTTGTCTGCATTGTAAATTCAGCAAGGGCACACAAAAAAACTCCACAAAAGGGAGTTGCTCTTCCACTGTTCCTTTTAAAGTTGCTCCTGTACCTCATCTGGAGGTGCAGAGGAAGTGAGAAACATGACACAAGTACTTAGTGGTACAATTACGTTTACTACTTCTTAATTAGGGTCTTGGTCAAACAAACAAATCGTAAGCAATGAAAGATAAGCCAGGCAGTGTCTTTTGGTCAGTTTCTCGCACAGAAACAGGGCACGATCTTGGGAAACACAGATTGTTCTTCAAGACTGAAATAGGAGCACCAAGCGTCCAAGACTCTGAAAAATGCAAACTCTGAAAAAACTGACCAGAATTTGATCAAGAAGTGCGAATGGGACTACTACAGAAAGAAGGTGATGCCAGCAACACTTGTGTTGTGGCCCATGTAATTAGGCAGCATTCCACTTGGGCCTTCTCTGACACAGAGAGGTGAAGGAACTGAAACCTCCTGCAGGCCACGTCCTCTGAGCAACAACTGTTCCCACTTCTCTGCTCTGGGCATACTCTAGTTTATCTGCCTCTTATTCGCACCTATGCACCAGGTTGAGCCAAGTATTTCAGCAGGGGTTTGATCTGCACCAGGTAGCCAGGAAGGAAGCCAGCCCAGCTCCAACACACCACTGCCTCCTATACCCAGCTCTCCCTGTCAGCACTTCCCGATGGGCTCAGCTGTGGTCTATTACTGTACACTGCAAATCATTCTCTGCAGTTTATTCCCAGCTTGCTAGGGACGTTACATTCCTTCTCTAGTATGGTCGTAACTTTATAGCAGTTTTTAAAAAAATTATTCTATTTTTTGAAATCTTGAAAGGCAAGATTAGAATTTTAAAGAACTACTGCTCATTCCAGCTTGGTTACATCTGCCCCCCATTCTATCCAGTACCCACATTTGTATTAAGTAAGACTAGAACCAGCCTTCAACAGGACTCATTAAATGGCCATTGCTGCATTTCCCCTGTCTGGCAGCAAACCATTGCCAGCACCGGTGTATAACTCTGGTTCTCAGCACAGACATGGGAACCTCGAAAAGGACCTGAACCGTAGGAGACAGGAAATTGCTTTATTGTCTGAAATCTGGTTTTCAGCAGCCAAGCATTTAATCACCTCTAGGTAGCATAAGTTATGCATTTCCTCACTTATCAGTACACAAACATTACCGGGGCAAAGCTGGACCCGTCGCTAACAACAAACCCCTAACAGCTACATCTGGCTCTGCAGGGCCTCTCTGGAGCCAGGAGGAAGGCCTGACTCACACGGTGCAGCAGCAGCACTCCTCGCCCCACACACACAGCCCGGCTGGGCTGACGGGCACATGGCCCAGCTGTTTCACACTGTCAAATTCAAAAGCACTGCAGGGTCACAGCTGCGGGAACACGTCTCGCCATAACCTTTTCTTTCATCCAGACTTAATTAAGCCACTTGTGGTGACAATACTAATATTGTGTGTGAAAGTAACTGGGTACCACTCCCAGCGGGAATCCTTACGGAGTATCTAGGAAATCGGGTCAGGGTGGGACAGTTCCCTTCTTGATTCCTTGCGAAGTCATTAAGCGAGAGAGAGAGAAACAGCAGAGCGCTGCTGAAGTACAGATGTAAAGCTACTATTATCCTACAAGCCAAATATCTTAAAGAATTCCCAAATGCCTGAAGAAAAAAAAATCTTATTTAGGCTGCCTGATTATGTTACTTTGGCCAGGGTTCACTGTTTTTCATGACTGATAAAGCCGAAAAATTGTGTGTTTGTGGAAGTAGGATAATAAAGTGATTCCGTTACCCAATCACATACCAAACATTTGCCTCTGCTGACGCAATTTGGCCCAATCTAACAGTTTAAAGCACAGCTCAAAGAGTCAGATGCTTTGTTTTGTTTTCAAAGAACACTGTCTGCTGTGTGTCCTGTCATCACCCGATTTTCCCCATCCGCTCTTTAAAAAATCTTTAAAGAAACAAATGAATGATAGTATTCAACAGCTGTGGTTTCACTGCATGGTCATAGATGATTTTCCTCTTTTCCCTGCATCTCAAACCAATCTTCCTCGCCTCTCATTTAAATTAATCCTGTACCATCGTCTCCTTTGAAATAACACTGTAAAAGTTGCTTGTTACAATTTCTAAAAATAAATTTACAGTGGAGATTGCACTGTAATGCCCTTCCCTAAAAGGCTAAAAGCAAAGAAGCGCAAATATA
Source organism: Chrysolophus pictus (assembly GCA_037305975.1). Classification (NCBI taxonomy): domain Eukaryota; kingdom Metazoa; phylum Chordata; class Aves; order Galliformes; family Phasianidae; genus Chrysolophus; species Chrysolophus pictus. Next base: position 8,153,301 of record CM074580.1, read on the forward strand.
TATATATAAAAAAAGCAGCTTATTTTTCAAGTATAACAAAGACCTCATTGCCACTTCAATTCAGTAGAGTGCATGGCACTTAATACCCCTGACTGCTTAGTAGTCCTGGATTCTGCTATCCAAGAACTACACATTTATACCCTGATAAGGGCTTTATAAGGCAAAATCAAAATAATAACCGCTATTATTATTATTTTGAAGAGACTACTACGTCCAGCAAAGGGCATCCAGCCATCCGGACCTCTGTTCTTCACAGAACAAACGCGTTAAAGTTTTCCTTTTAAAAAGAATATTTTTGAGTTAGGGCACAACTGACACTTCCTTCTTCCATCTTGCAGTTCAGCTGTGCCCTTCAGTGAAAAATGTTGGTCATTAGGACGCAATCAATAACAATGCTTCAACACACAAACTCACTGGCATATGCAGCACAGGAAAAATCCGGCTGAAAATGCGTTACCTCTGAAGGATCAACAAATGTCACTGCTTCAGAAAGAAATTTAGCTACACTGTCACCAGCAGGTTTTTACACGCAGGATGATTTGATCAACTAAGAGACAAGTATTTGTTTAGAACTTCATAGGAACGTGTAGAGTGGGAGAGACACCCACAGGCCAGCCTGACTCTTTTGCTACGAGGGGCAAGGCTACAATGGGATGTTTGTAAACAACTAAGCACTGACAGGAAGACAAGTTCTACCTAATAACAAGCAGAGAGGCCTGGAATTCATTCTTCATCCTGCAGATTAGCCTGTGGCTACATAATGTGGCAGCAGCCAGCGTGCCTCAGGCGTATCTTTTGCTTTCTCAACACTGTGGGAAGGAAAACAGCAGATGAAGTAGGTTTTAATAATCCCCAAAGCATTCATTTGACAGTCTTTGGAAATGAGAACAATACGAAAAGAAATGGATGGGGTTTGGCAATCCTGTTTTATCATTCGTGGGTGCACCAGCGTGGTTAGTACAGGCAGACAGACCTCAGAGCCAGCACTGAGTCAGTCACAAAGCCTCTAGCCTCTATCCCCATTTCAGACCCCAAGTCCCTTCTTGGATGACTCACATCTCAGCCCCCAACTCCACTCCACTCCCACATCCCCTTAAGCCACACGATCTCCTCTGTAATACCATTTCTCCAAATTAGCACCCCAACAGAGGGGCCCACAGAGTCTCCCTGTACAGCTCAGCTGCCAATGCCACTGAGTCTGGGTAGGACTGACAGCACATAGCACTACTGAGAAGAGCTGCTGTGGCTTCACACAAGCCCTGGAAATGTAGCCATAAATAATTTTTGAGTCATTTTCTTGCAGTAAGGTTCCCAACAGGAGTTTTTGGAAAGGAAATTCATCTATTATAAAACAAGATTTGAAAGACCACATCCAGGAACAAGGAAAACTAGAGAAAACAGCAGAGACTGATTTCTAAATTGTTCCATCTGCTTAGCAGGAATCTGTGTGATACCAATACACGGATATGCACATATAAATGGCCATACATATACATTTACATACACAACATTTAAAAGTTCCTAGCCCAGTTTCATTTTCTCATTTTATGCCAGTACTGCCTAATTAGGCCTTCAAACCAGAACTCAAACTGTTTAGTACTCTATCCATGTACACCACCACAATCAAAAACTGGATTCACCCAGAGACAAATGCCAGAGTCTACCAGAGTCTACCAAGACAACTAATAATTACACATTAGCTCCGTAAGAAGTCTACTTAGTTGTCCTCAAGTGTCAATGTGTTTTGAAAAAACAGCATCTGCATGCTTTAGAGAATCAACACCTCCCTTCAGAGCAAGTCTGGGATGTTTTCACACAAAGATTTCTGCTCTCCTCAAGCACAGATCTGCAGTCGTGGGAAAGCCAGAATTTCAGCATGAACCAGGTCCCGCCCTCTGATACATATGCATACATCTCAAACATCAGCGGGAGCCTGCTTTATATGCACATATTTGTTTCTGCATCATTCACACAGGTAAACTGACAGCAAATCTTGAAGTGAAGAACCTAATCCATACAGAGAAATTAAGAATAAATGATTAGAGCACACACGTACGTCTTGAAAACACTGCTGAATACACTCTGCAAACAGCTGGATGAATTCTTGCTTCTTATCATATTATGCTTCTCATGTTCAAAAATTTAGAGAGACATTCAAGCTGCTAGCATGGTGAACACTGTATGTTGAATCTTTAACCTTCTCTGATTGTCCAGCTATGTTTCCCTTTACAAAGAAATTACCATTACAGATTCTGTGCAGATTCCTCCAAACTGACAAGATGAAAATGAGCGACAAGTGTTATCACAAGAATCAATTTATGCTCTTTTTCTAGAAGTATCTGAAAAAGCACAGAATGATTTCTAGAGTTTTGCCAAATGCCAGAAAGTGTCTGCTCCGGGACCAGCAGTTCAGAACAGCTTAATTCCCAATTTATAAGTTTGTCATAGAAGGAAGATGTTTGATACGAGTTTAGCATACATACAGACTGACTCAGAGTCAAAAAAGTTTCTGCCACAGTTTTCTGCATGCCTTTCTGCAGTGTTTTATTTTTACTTTTTATTTTTTCCCTACAAAGAAAGGGAAAATAAAAATCCACAAATAACTCTATTCTGAAATAGCAGTGGGTTTGAACGTCTCAAAAATGGTTTAACTGTTTTTATTCATCCAGCCTAAAATCATATCATTGCAGAAACTCTGAAAGCTTTATTTGGCAGTGTTCTTCAAGAACAGTTAAGATAATGAGTTATTGTTATTTAGTTGGAATGGAACATTCTGCACGTAGGAAATTTGTGCATAGTGTTACTCCAATGAAATAACAAAAGTGTGGCTGAAGATTTTACAAGCAAAAAAAACACCAAAAAGCAACCCAACAAACAACAAGGACTGCATTCAGCTCTTAAGTACTGTGTGCAAACTGACCAGTTACTGAGTGAGGCAGCAGGTTCTTTTTTTTTTTTATTTAAAAAACAACTAATCCTCCCAAGCCCACAACAGACACACACATACATAGCATGAGGAATAGTTTAGACCCTGATTACATTTTATCTCTTTCAAAGATGAGGAAGATTGTTAGAAGCCAGACAGAAAAACCGTATCTGAGAACTACGACCTGCTGAATCAGCTATAGACAACCTTTAAGTCATTCTTTATTTTTAAACAATGACTGTTGGCTTGGCTCTGTTAACAGAACTGTAACAGCACAGAGCTTATTTTGTGATGCTGCTTTAATAACTAGAATTTCTATTCCAACCAATCCACTCCCAGTCCCCAGTCAACTCCACAGAATTGAGCACTAGGCTCTGTTTAGTTTCACCTGCACAACTGTTTGCCTGCTTTTTTACTGAAAATGATAACTGTATAACATGAAAGAAAAAACAAGAACTTGAAATCTCCTGCTGCACAAAAGGAAAATCCTGGTATGTACACCATAGCCTGGGTATGCCAGCATCTCTGATAATTGTTTATCTGTAAGTGGAGTTATCAAGAGTACACAACAGCAACGATCAGGGAGTTTGCTGTCTCCTTGCAATGTGTCTCCTCTCATTCATATTGCATAGATAGGCTTTCACAGCAGACTGTGATTCACATTTGAGGAATGTTTTCTAGATATCCCCAAAGAGCCCACAGTCTGTGGTCACTGCTCTCATTTGCAGTAATTTGAAGATTCATGTTTCTCTCATTAAATCAGTGATGACACATTGAAGTACAGGTCCAGGCATGGTTTGGATTCATAATGAACATTTAAGTATTGCACAGAATATCTGTATGTGTCCTGTTCATACACAGGCATTCTACAGTCATTTGAAATTTGATCATATGTGCAGCGTATGTCCATTAATTTCTGCAAATATTTACACCATGCCTCTACAAATAAATCTTCACCCTCAGAGTAGAAACACCATACTTTCAACACTGCAAGAGGTGCTGATTAGCCACTTGCTTGGCAACCTTAAAATGCAGACTGTATTAAGCTTTTCATGTTCTGTTTCCATGACTCTTCACCATGTATAGAAATTAATGACTTGGCTGAAGGACTTTGCAGAAGCAGACCTTGGCTTTGTAATGTCACACTTGATTGAGCAGGGTTTCATTTCATACTTCACATGAGTCTTAAAGCTGTTTCGTGTTGTAAATACTTCCTCAAACTAACCATGGAAATTTGGACTTGGGACTGCATGCGCAAGTGAGGTGTACGTAGAACATCTCCTGTAACTTGTTAAACATCACACACATTGTCATTCCTTCCCTTTCCTGTCCGTTTTTATCACACAGATGCACAATGACATACTCAAAGCCTTTTCAAAAGATCAAGAAGAGAGGGAGGAAACAGAGGTCACAAAGGGAAAAGATGGGAAAAAGGAAAGAAGAAAAACAGAGGCAGCCAGGAAAGCAGTGCAAAAAGCCATAATGACATAATTCCTTTTCTAAAGAAACTGGTCCTAAGGATACTTATTATCTTACAAAAAGTTAATAATAACTGGGAGCTTATTAGAAATGAAATTTATAAAAACAGAGGCCTCTAAATTATTGAAGACAATATGATATCCTTCTCCCTAATGCTTTTGGAAGACTCAGTCCTACGATGCACAAGAGAGACCATCAGCACTGCCTGTCTAGCACTTCCATAAAATACTTTAGCAATAGTTCAAACTAAAACGTCTTCCACAGTTCAGTGTCTAGGTACACCCCAAGGTGCTATTCCTTTCTCTTTTACAATAGTATAGTCAAGCAGCTTCTTAAAGCCAGACCTTCATTGGCAAAGTTCAGCTATCATTAGGCAGTAAATATCTGAACTTCTCTGACACAAACCTATTGAAAATGACCGGTCACAGAAGAGATGGAACGAGATGGCATGAACTTTCAGTTTTAACATGATTTATACCAGTGGTTCTATTAAAACACAGCATTTGAACAATGTGCTGAAGATAATTTCCTGTCCTTTTCACAATCAAGGAGACCACTTTCTTTAGTAAGTGCTGTGTAGCATTTTCTATATACTGTTTGGAGAGAAAAAAAAAGCATTTAAATGCAAATATTTGATTTCTTAAATAGTGCATTATTTTCTTTTGCTTTTGTTTAGCAAATAGAACCAATGCTTGATGACAAAGACCGATCCTTAAGTCTCCAAGCAGCACTTTAGGAGGCTCCTGCTGAGTATGTAATAACTGACATGTTGCAAAACTCTGTTTAATTAAGTAAACAGTTCTTAAAAGCCTGAGATTAATAAATCTGCCTTATGAGCTTATATCCTATGGCTGATCAACACTACTATCAACAGAACGACTTTCCCGCTGTGGCTGAGACAGACTATAAAAGAGAGTGTTTTTAGAACTGCTCTTATGCGCTGTGTCTCCAGAAGAAAAATATCTGGAAAATTTGTCTAAATCATGCAATGCTAGACACAGTTTCAAGCATATGAAAGAGAATGTTCATGGATACACATGTTCCATGGAATGGCAGAAACCTTGCTTCTGCTGATAAACCAGTTTAAGAGATTCTGAACTGTGGAATTAAAAAATGACCTCTCCTACTTACCTTAGTGTTCATACAAGATTTTCCACGTTTGTACTCTTTGTGACTTGCTCTTTTATCAAGCTTGTTCCACAAAGCTTTGGCCTTCCACGTGGTTACTCTTGACTTCAGTTTGCTGTAAAAGTTCTTACAGTCCAAAGGATCTAATTCAAGTTGGCGTGTGAGAATATTAAAGGCCTGAATGGTACCTTTGCATGTTGTTGCTTGGACAAAGTTTTCAAATATCTGGCCAACTTGACTGTATTTTTCATCATCGTTTTCCCCCATGTTCTGACAGAAGGGTTGAAAAGAATTAAGCTGGAGTTCTTGTGCTAGGGTGCAGGTAACCAACACTAGCAAGTAATTCCAAGCATGTTATTCCTAGAAAAAACAAACATAAGTTATGTTAAAGCATGCTTTGCCTGGGAAAATTAAACCCATAATCTGCATATTCAATATGAATATAAAAACACAGCAAACGACTGTTGGACAACCAGCCAAATACAAAAGTTTAGGAGTGGCATTTAAAGTGTGCTACAAAGAAACCTACTCGTGCTGTCACAACATGTACTTCATGATGAGTTATGAGACTCGTATACATGCAAGACCACTGCTTCAAAAATCAATCAGCTTCACACACAGCCCAACAATTAGCATTCATTAACGAATGCTAGATAACAGATTAAGAAAAAGAATACTGAGGTGCTTTTCCTAATCAAAATTTAAATCACAACAAGTACATCTTGAGTAATGTTTTGGTCTTAAGAATCCTTAGAAACCTGCAGCCAAAAGTCAATCTTAGGGAATTTTCTCCTGTTGCACAAGCCAGGAGCAAGAGTGCAGCTTAGCCAATAAATATAGAATTTGCCCAATCAATTGTCACAAGCAAATGTACACAACAAACTAAGCAGAAACATTATCACAAGTTACACCAGAACAGAAGAAATGGAACATAAATAACTTCAGACAACTCCCCTTTTACAATTCTTGCCAAAATGAGAAAGAGTTCAGTACTCTAGCAAATGGAAAGGAATTTTATGTCCACATAGTAAATGCAGAAGTTACGTGATTGGAGTCATATCTTGTCATGTGCTAATGATATAAAGTTAATGATACATACATTTGGCCCACTAAGTTCCACTGACTTTTTTTTTTTATTACTCCTAGTAATACGATCACTGTCAAACTGTGCCTGATATTCCAGACAAATACTCTTACAATTTGTAAGAGCAAAGCTATTCTAAATAAATATAAATTTGCAAGAACTAAAATACGTTCCTTGTGGCACTCCCTTATCCTTCTTTAACCTTGCTCTCTATCTCTGATGGGGAGTGTTTTAGAGTCAGCCAAGATCCAAAGAAAATACTCAAATGGCTTTCGTATTAGGGAAATTATTATAGGTTATGTTTAAACTTGCCCTCAGAAGAGGGCCTACCTGAACTCAAGGCCAGAGATGCAAGTCCTATCTTCTTTTTTTGTTATTAAGGAATTATCTACCAGTCCAAGAAATCAACAACTAAATTGATGCTTGCCTAACCTCTCACATAATCAGTTATTTTGCTTGGAACATCATCTGTTGGCTGATCGCTTCAGAGTAAATTGCTATAAGGGCCTTTGAAGTTACACTTTTTAATTTAACACTGTTCACAAACTCGTCGTTCTCTGCTCACATTTCCTTCAAAGAGGAAAAGAGGAAACACAACTAGTGTATTTAAGTAACTAAGAACCTACTATGCCTATCTTAGATACAGAAAAATATTATGCAACATATTAAGCAGATCCCATGGGGAGATATAAGGAAGCATTTGGAACACTCACATTCCCTAGCTATGCTCAAAATAAATAACCTTTGTATGCACATCATCAGTCTGCTCTTGGTTTGCGGGTAAAATAAATTGGCAACGTTGAGAGTTTGTACATTTTCTTAGACCAAATGTCACGATGAAATACAAGTGCCAAGAATAAGTCAGGAAATTTTTGTTTTCCCTTCTGAATACTTCATTTATAGTATGTTCTGTGCCCTTTTCTGAAGAGCTTCGTGAAGTAAAATCAGAAACATTTTATAAGCCTCTACTTCCAGAATGTCTAATTTTTCAAAAAACAAACAAACAAAAACCTGAGTGCTGTGAACTCCCACTGACTCAAGAGGAGTTGAAGACATCCAGAATCTTTCCAGGCTCAAGGACTTCATGATTAACAAGCAAAATTCTCCAACAACTGCATGCCAGCAGGATGGATTCTGGCCATTTTGGCTGCCCCAGCACAGGTGGGAGAGGAAGGCCCGGTACAACTCTCACCAGCCCTCGCTTTGTGAAAGTAGTGCTATGGATCAGCCCAAAACCAGCCAACAGAACCAAAAGTTCTATTGGGAAAGGGAAAAGATAGTGGACTGCCACTATGTAGAGGCTGATCCAGCAAAAAAAAAAAAAAAAAAAAAAAAGTACATCTGGGCTTAAGCACAAGTGCTGTTATGAGAGGAAGATAACACAGGACAACCAAAGAGAGTAATAGCACAGTGTTAAACACTACAGTTCATCTTAAACAGCTTGACATACAGCCCCCCAGTGTCTGACACCAATTGAAACCAAAAAGAGAAACGCTTATGCAACTGGCAGAGTGATTTTTAACATTAAGTCAAAGTATGCTTTTTTTCTTGGTGAATTGTCACTGAAACCCAGCACTGTGGACAGTTCAGCTAGAACTGTGGCAGCCAGATCAGGTTTTCTTCATGGCTTTAAACTCTCAGTGCTACTGCCTCAGTGCTACATGACTTTGACCTAGGAACTATAAAACAGTTACTTCCTCTCCACTGTTCTCACTAGCTCACCACAAGATTCTTATCTTGTTCATGTAACACAAGCACCTGTAGAAGTTAACCCAGCAGAATTGATAAGAGTCCAATCACAAAGTTTTTAATTTTACTACTCAGAGAGGAGACTTTCGTAAGCCTCAGCTGTTTCCATCCACTGACAGAAGGGGATGAAGGGGAAAATGCCAAAAAAAAAGTACAGCTATATCTGAACCTGTGAGGAAAAGCACGAAGTGCCAGGGCTGATAATGGTGAGGAAAATAGAGAGAAGACTCGGCAGGAGCCACTGCAGGAGAAGTGAAAGACAGGAAAACGTTTCTAGCTTGATGCAAGCTTGTGCTGCACACGCATGCACACACACACACACACACACACACACACAGATGTGCAGCAGGCCTGGGCTTCCTCTGTCTTTTCACTGAGGAAGGGAGACCTTCCCCAGCCTTAACACTTTACTCTTCCATCACTGCATCACTGCAAAGCCATGATCAAACCCGTTCCTGATTGGCATGAAATCTTCTCCTCACAAACTTCCAAAATGCTCCCATCACATCCCTGTAGAGCTGTGGTGAGGCATCTCAGCAGACATTCGCTCACCAGCAGAGCATTTCTCCTTTCTGTGTCAGAGGTCGTGTTCTCCAAAAAAGCCAGTTTTGTGGTTGGGAAGGCCAGATGACAAGGGAGATTCTGCTTACTGGTTTTGGCTTGCTGGAAATACCACTTTTTTTTTTTTTGGCATGCAGACTGTGTTGATAGATAACAGAGAAGAAAATGGTCCTAAAAGCAGTTGCAGCCTATGAAAAACTACATGCTTTCTTCTGAGGAACCAGCAATATTTCACTGCGGTATCATACACAACTCACTAGAAATAACGCTCCAAAGACCAGCAGTCTAAATTGAATGGAGTAATTCTTAACAACAATAAGCTTCCTGTTTTGTATTAGACTCAAAAACTTGAGAAGCAATACAGAAACTGTTTACCTGTATCGAAAAAAAAGAAATGCAACCAACCAAAAAAACCAACATGTTTGGGGAAAAAACTTGAGTTCTTAGAATCCTATCATTTAATCCTTTTCCTCCTTCATCGTGTAGGTCATGCAGGGGATAAAACAGACTTGAAAATCTTTTCAAGGTGAGTAATGATGTTGAAACCATAACCTATGTGACTACTATACTTCTGGGAACACACATCAAAAAAAAAGTTCATGTTACTGAAGTATTTCAGCCCCGTATAAAACTGGACCACAGAAAAGAATTAGAGAGCAGGAAACAGTTTGGAAACAATTCTCTTATGTCAGAACTGAAGCACTCATAGGTATTGGCCACTCTGGGTCAGATTTGTAGTTAACAATAGGTCTCATGCACAATGCATGTGAGAATTTGGCTGTCCACATGGCTTCCCATGATATTTACAAGAATCTCTGGAGGGCTCCCAACCTCAAGCTGCAGACACTGGGAAGAACAAGGGTTGCATTTTGATAACTTGGCCCCTCTGTGCCTCCAGTCAGGGAGGAAACAGGAATGTCCGATGAGAAAATTTGAGAACTGCTGTTCATCCCTGGTAACAACCCAAGGAGAAAGTGAAGATCCTACCACAACTTAAAGGAAGGCATTGGAAAAAGGACAGAAAAAGTAGAAATTAAAGCAATGGTACATACACAAACATATACAAACATACACAAACATATAGAAAAACAAATGCTAGCAGTCTCTGTTGGCATTCCTGCAGATGATTTTGAGAGTAGCAAACCAAACTCCTTCGCTATCAGGATAATTTCACTAATTATCACTACGTAAATCAATGTACAGAGCCAGTTCACGACTGCACAGGAAGTCCTTCAGCATAATAAAGCAAACAACGAAGTTGACATACATGAGTCATTAAATGAAAATGACTAACTTTTGACAGTAATAACTGCAGAATGCATATCAGCAGCATTTTGAGGCAACAGGCTCCAATGTTTTTGGAGCTTAGTTGTCCAAATGGAGAGGGAGAAAACCACTCATTTTAATTCAAACTTGCAGCACTTTTAAGTCCTTCCTCAGTATCTTAGTGCTGTTTCTAATGCTTGAGAACAAGTTCCTCAGAGAGACTGGAAAGGAACTGAATTCCTAGCATTTCAATAGCACTAATCCTGATTACGTTTTCAATACAGTCTAATTTACCAGGAGTAAATTCAGTTATTAAGACTTTAGTTCAGCATGCAGGATACAATACATTTATTGTTTGCTTAAGGTTAAAAACATCAACAGGAACAAATGACTGCATTTTGCAGCATCTATAGAAACCATTCACTTTAGCACTTCATCATCATCAGTAAAAATACAAGTACTTCTATTATCTCTTCCCTGCTATAAAAGTCTAAAAAAAAAGTCTAAAATCATTACAATAACTGACATTTGCATGTGAAACTGGATGCTTCTGGGCTTTTCAGTTTAGTTTCTGTTTGCATTACGCACTTCATTTGCATGGTGGCCATTTTAAATATAAATATTTATATCTGGAGGAAACATAGATTTCTGGTAGTTTGGTTTCTTTGCATGTTTTCCTCGAACTGACATAGTATGATTCTGGTAACAGCTGAAGCTCTCTCTTGCTTTGCTAGAGAGTTAAAAAGTAGTTACAAAACACAAAAGCAGATCTGCCTAAAATACTTGTTTTCTATTGGTGACAAATGGAAAACATTTCTTAAGATGCACAACCCTAACAGAAACATCAATAAACAGAAATTACTCCTGAAAAAAAAGCCTCATAAACAGCTAGATTCTTATTCTGTTTTCTTTTTTTTTTTTTTTTATTAATATAAAGAGCTGACTTCCACAGAACTCCTGCAAAATAACTTCTCAGGCCAAGTATGGAATTCAAAACAGTTCCTACTGAGACATTCTGTGCCTATGAACTTAAAAGGTTACTGTACATGCTATCAGCTTGTTTTGCCGAAGTCATACGAGACATTTCAAGCAGCCTTCCAAACAAGTGCTGCTGTGCTGATTTAACCTGCTACATCTGCCCATAATAAAATATAGCTGAAAGCACGCACACAAGCACGCTAGCTTTGCAGTTAATATTTTAGATACATAATAAGGAAACAAAATCCTACAGATAGATAATTTTATCTGTGACATAGATAAATTGCATGGAATGAGACTTTAAAGATGAAAATTTAAAAATAATCCTGCTTATTTCTATATGTTGCTGGTGTGCAGTTTCTGGTTTTACAGGACACTAAGACATTGACAGTAAAGTGAGATGAGTCCCTAAAGCCAGCAGCTTTGTGCATTCATGCAAACATAGAGCTGACATGGACAAAGCCCAGGATGCTGCCCAATGGGCTACATACATCATGCCATAGTTGGAGGCTCAGGAACCTGCGCCCACTACAGTGGGGTTCAGATGAAGCAGAACCATTCCTCAGCCTGCACAAGAAGTCCTGCCCAATGATTATCACTAAAACCCTTCAGGACTCACTCTGCAAAGCTTAGGCACAGTATTTCAAATGAACAACAATGCATATGTTTTCAAGCATCTGTTGATTCCAGTGATTAGCCCAATTATTATTCTGTGATGTCAGCACAATGAAGGTAATCATTAATTTTACACTGATTGTGAATTGTATATAGAAGTGCTTCTTATTGCCTTTGCTCTCAGGATTTACTTCATGCTTTACTCAAAATATAGAGCAGAAATATGCAAGTTTTTATTACTACAAAAAGATTTAAAGCAGTTAATATATTAGAATGAAGCTAAACATCATTCTAACAAGTTTTACAATCAACTTTGTATTCCTGCTATCAATTCCTGTTTCATATGGTAAACACATGCAAAACATCCAAGTTCTGTCCTTCAACATTCATTTCAAAAATCTCCTTTTCCACTAGAAAAAGAGAAGTGGAAACACAATGAAAACTCTGTATGTAGACAGATCATAGGAAGAAGAATTTAAGTCTTCTCAAGCAGGAAAGATGCACATTGCTGCTGCAAGTCGCACGCCAACAGTTATTAGCACAAAATTGCCAAAACAAAGGCTGACTTTTAGCAGGGAGCTCCAGAAACACCGAGCAATCTTGCAAGCCATCGTAAACCACCTTACTGCAACCATGAGAATCAGCGATGAGGTCCATAATGGTGGGCTGTTGTTTGCTGGAGGCATTTGCAATTTGGGTTCACCCAGACAGCTGGAGCTTGTGCATCTGACATAGCTCATAGTCCACACACTGATGTAGGAAAGTGGAACCTGGCATCTCACATCATTTTGGGGAGGATTTTTTTTTTTTCTGGTGCCTGCATGCATTAAGCCTCGAATGCATTTATCTAGTAAGAGCATCCCCATGAATACACGCTTATACACAGGCAGAGAGCACCCAAACACACCTGGGAATTTTCCATATCCTTCAGGCTGAAATCAATTAAACCCATGTCTGACAGCCAGCTGGGCTTGCCACATACCCTAGAGCTTTCATGCTCATGGACTGGAGAAAAACGTGAACAAGTTCACAGCAACGATATTTATCATTAGCATTAATTTATTACTGATTTCTCATTATGAATCATTCTGCATTAAACTATGCACGTACCTGTACTGGATTCCAGAAAGAACCTAAATGGCTAATAAACCAGGGCCAGACACATGCATCACTTCACACAACTGACGTTATCGACTTAGTTCCTTTACCTAGGAATGATACTTTCCTAAATAGAGCTCATAAGCAGGATGAATTTCTTCAAGCAAAAGTGCCATCTATGGGGTAGATAATTTTTCCAGTAATTATTCATGGATCAAAATGCGGCCAAAAAAGAAGTAACATTCAAGATCTTGTTCTCTTTCATTTTTACCATCTCCCACATAATCTCCTTCTTTCATGCATGCAATCTTCCTGTAAGGTGCAACGAAGAGCATAGGAATTTTAAGAATAATAGAAAATTGTGTTAGGATGAATATAAATTTCAGGGAATTTATAATTTAATTGGCCAATATTAACGCACACATAAGGGCCACACACTACTCCATGAGCTTTCTAGATAGTTAAACAAAGAAGTATTCAACTTGAGGGTTTTGTCCTGGTCTTTTGTTTGTTTAAAGAATGCAGCTTACAGTTAAGTGTTTAAAACCTATTATTTCTAGCAAGGGTGCTAAAGGCTCTACTAAAAGGTCCCAAGTTTCCACACAGTAAACATCTTCAAAGCCAAGTTTAAATGATTAAGCCTCATTCTTTAGGGGGCTAATGTTACATGTAAACAAGATAATAAAATCTGACTCCTGCTTAGACTAATTGTAAGAAAGAACATTTCTCAGCTCTGCTGTAATAAATTAGAAACACAGTATAAACAACAGTAGACAGCTTATGCTTATATTTCTCCTAGGTTGGGATCACAAAAGGAAAAACGTATACCAGAAAGCATTTAACATCATCCAGAGACTAAGTGCACCTCTTAAGAAAAGGTGCCCGTTATTCAAGTTAAATGATGTTATGAAAAAGCCATCAGTGAAAACTGTTAAACAGACAAACTTTAAGCTCTTTTCAAGTCCTGCCTTTCTCTTCCTGTCATGACACTAAAAATTTCAAGCTCACACTCTGAACAGCTGAGGTATAGCAACTTATCACAGAACAGGCAGTAGGCTGGTTGGTTTATCGGTACAAGATTGCTCACTTTCAGTAGGATGTTAGGACAGGAGTCTGACAACCTCAGGCAATGACTAATATCCTATTTTCCATTGAGCTACCGACACTACATCAGTTCCTACACCACCCTGCATCACACAGCTGCCAGGGCCCATGTCACACTCCCATCAAAGCCCCGCATCCTCCTCAGGTCACATGAAAAACCTATATGGCACAACTGTGCCTGAGAAACACACAGAGAAAACAAACTCACTGGCTGACAGAACTAGTCAGCTAGTCAGCAACCAGTCAGCAAAATGCCTGGTATGGATGTAGCTATATCAACACAATTGAGCCACATTTGGCAGTAGCATTTCCTCTGGTACAGCCTTCCCTTTGTACGCAAGGAGACATAATTATGGAAGTAAGACACCATGAAAAAAGAACAAATGCACAAAGCAGGAAAAAGCAGACTCTTAGTCAGCAATTACGGAAATACTGTCAGTTCATGTCACTTTGAGAACAGGGATAATGCAGGACCGGACAGCGAGATGGGCTCTGAGCTCTCACAGCAGAGCCAAGCTTGGCAGTGCCTGAGGACGTGCTGCCACATTTGCAGCAGTTCTCCCTATTAAAGAGCGCAGGGTAAAGGGGCCAACCAGCCTCTACGCCTTACTGCTGTCTGCAGTGGGAGCCCCCACCCAGGCATGGCTAACCCCTTCCTGCAGCCAGTCACAACCCAGGGAGAGGGCAGAGAAAAGCAATGGGCATTGCTGCTGCTGCTCAAACCTAACTGCTCAAGCCATCAGTTGGAGAGACCTGAATGTGCCACGCAGCGAGAGCCAGAGAACAGCAGATACCAAAATGAGACTGATGGACTTTTTTCCTGCAGGATTGGCCTAAGAAAGAAAACTAATGTTTCTTTTCCTCTTTTTAAGAAAAACTATGAAACAAAGGCCACGCTGAAGCAAATTGCCCAGGGTGCATATTGGGAAAAGGAGGAAAAAGAACAGCAGGGATGTCAACTGTCACAGAATTCAGGACCAAGGCTTTCAGGAGCACATTGCAGGTTGTGGTTTGAGATACTGGGGCAGCAGCAATTATCTAGGAGCTGAACAGGAGAAAGAAACAGTACACAAGAACCACAAGACACCAACTGCTTAAAGCCACAGTAACTCATTCAGCTGAGCTGCCTTCATCTGCAGGCATCATACTTTCAGATCGATAACCAGAATTAACCTACTGAAAACAAAGACAGTGTGGCACTACTGATCATCACAGAAATAAAACATTCTGAGCAATATTTTCATGTGTGTATATATGCACTTTTGGGAATCGTGTTCAATTGTTATAAATTTTAAATGCAAGTTAGCATGCAATACTTCCTGTAGCTCATCATATTGATGATGATATCATATATTGATGTTATCAGTTGCTCCAAAATCCATGGGAACCACGAATAAGTTAAAGAAAGAAAAAAACAACAACAAAAAGCATTTCTGAGTTGGAGATGCTCCTTGGCTACAGAACTGTCAGCTCAACACCAAAAACCAGCCATTGGTTGACATTGGGAAACTGCAAAGAAGATCTCAGAGAAGTCAGCCAGAGGGTGGTGGAAAACCAGAAAATTTAGGTTAAGACACCAAACTCTGCTCTAGGGAACGTTTACACAAGAAAACAAAAAAGAAAAGTTACTTGGATAGCTTTATAACTGCTTTCCTTTTTTGTCCTTGTAAGCTGGACCCATCTTTACCAGAATAGATTAGAAGAGATACTGCTTCTGAAAGCAGAAGCAATATTTTTGGAAGAAAACGTGCAGCACAATTTCTACCCTCTCTTAGCAATACCTTCCCAAAAAATGAAGAAAAACAAAGTGCAAGAAAAAAAAAGATTCCAAGAGCTAGAGAAACATTATTCATTTCTGGTGCAGAAAAATCCATGCTGCACAAAATAGCATGGGCTTTGCTGCAGCATTTTTCAAAAGCAACATTCTGGGGTATCACTACCCAGGGCTCCAAGTGTTCATAAATCCAGGAGAACAGCATAGAACCTGCCTGCATACACTGTAATGATACGTGTTTGGCACGTGGCTCTGCCACTGCTGTACTGAGTCTGAGCTCTGAACACCAGCACAGAGGTGGCTGGTGATGGACAGCTGCAGACAAAAGAGTATCCATGTTTGGAACAGACCAAGTTCTGTTGTCACAGGACAGGGATGGATGCTGGCTAGGAATGGGCAACCAAAGGACCCCTGTGTAACACCACTCACCACTACTCTGCTATAGAAATTACTTACATTGATAGAAATATCCATAAATTATATTTACTACATTTCACATTTGTAATGCATTACTGGGTGGAGAGAAGGAAAAAAAATAGAAAGAGATAATTTTAAAGTGGGACACTTTCTGTTCCTTGGCTTTACTTTCCAGCTTGGACTTACTAAAAAAGAAAAATATTTTGTTTCAAACAGTTGTTTGGCACTGCTACTTGAATTACCAAAGAGAACAAGCAAGTAATAAACAGCATAAAGCAAAGAAAAGCAATGATACCTTCTAAAGTAAGAGCTGAACCATTATGAACATAAAAACACAACAACATTTCCTCTTTCAATTTTCAACTGATGTTAAAAACAGGTTCTTCAGTACACACTGCACCCACAGGCATGTGATCACAATTTGGATTCGGGTACTGTGCATTTACTGCGTGGAGGAAGGGGAAGAAAAATCACACATCAGAACTTTTGGACATTTGGCACAATAGGTCCAAATGGATATAGTATCCAAAGCATAGTATGAACCCCCCTATCCTTTCAAAAATGCAAGTCAATATACCAACTAAGCTTTAAATGAAATTATCTGGAGAGGAAGAAGTATGGAACGCATTTAAAGGGAACTTTTATCAGCTCTGAAAGCCAAATATTCAAGGAACAGTGCTTACTTCTGCACGTATATCACACTAGACACATAACCTAAACAAAAGCTCTCCAACCAATATAGTCAAGGGGAAGGAAGGATGGAATTGAAAAGCAAAATAGCATGGAAAACCTTGCATGGGAGTTGACTTTCATAATGCATTTCTAAATCAGAAGCTCTTGTGAAAAGGAGCCAGAAAGCAACTGCAACAGTCACAGAATCAGTCCATTCCATTAAGATACAACTCGGGAGTTTTCACCCTTGCTCTCATTCCTGCCCAGTGCAGGTCAACATGAAAAGCATTAAGATCAAATAGTTCAGAATCTCCTCTGTGCATAGTAGAGATTATCATAGCAAAGGCTTTGAACATTAGTATGTCTTTGGTAGTGCTTCTGAGAGCTAGGCAGGTTGAGAGGGTTTTCAGACTTGATGTTTCTATCAAAGCTAGACTGAGCCCAACTTCTTCACTGATGCTATCAACTTCAGGGAGTTCCTTTCAAACAAGATCCATCAGACATACTGCCGTCTGCATCAAGGGGAAACAGGCTCCTTTCTAGCCAGATTAACCTGCTACTTTAAACTGCCACATTTAAAACTACATACACACTCACAAACACAGTCCCTGTAAAATATCCTTGGGTGTGTGTGCATCTCAGGG
The DNA here is from genome assembly GCA_037305975.1 of Chrysolophus pictus. Classification (NCBI taxonomy): domain Eukaryota; kingdom Metazoa; phylum Chordata; class Aves; order Galliformes; family Phasianidae; genus Chrysolophus; species Chrysolophus pictus. The sequence goes on from CM074580.1 coordinate 8,170,796, forward strand.
CTCCTGCTGCCACTACTGACACAGAGCCCTTCAGGACAGTCATCTGTTGTATTCCATACTGTGGTGTATCTGCACTCCATGACCCAAAGCCTTCCTCATCCCACCACGTGCAGTTCAGCTCTCATCCCTGCCTGTAGCTAACCATCACTTCTGGATGTGATCAACACACAGTCCCAGGCAGCAGTACAAGCATTCCAGAGCCAGAACAGTTTATTCCTAGTTGTTTGTAATTGGCATGGTAGGATTTCTCAGTGCTTTGTTTCAGTAGAAAATTAAGCTAAAAATGCCAAGTGTTTGCATAAAAGAAGGAAACTGAAGAAAACTGCAAAAAAATTGACACGTGCTGAGTTACCTGAGTGGCCATTACAGTCTCTTCTGTTGTTGCCCACAGGACAAGCACACAAAATGCTATTTTGAATATAAAAAGCCGTTCTGAGATTACTGGGGAAAAAACATGCAGGAGGCAGCAGCTCATTGGCTTAATATCCAGAGTATCAGTTAATTTTGAATCCACTGTTAAAGAACATATTTCTTCCAGGCATCTTGGCAGGAAGCATACAGCAATGCACGAAGAGCTCACCTTGATATTTTCAGACAAGGCTGTATTCTAAACAGGTCGGTACACATTACAGGCAAAAAGCCCCTTTCTTTCTAAAACCAGAAGTTGAGGGGTCTGTGCAGGCCCCTGGTCTTCTGGCCACTGGTGCAGCCACACTCACCTGATTCTTCATTTACTTCTCAGCAAAAACCTGTACTGGCTGGGCTACTTCTCTCAGCGCTCCAGCAAAGCCCTGATCATCATCAACAGGTTAAAAGGTCAGATTGGAGAACCGGTCAATCAGCTTTACAGTGCATACTCAACAGGCAGGGCCAGGGAACATCACCAAGGACCTTCAGCATAGCCACTACTACCCTGTCTTTATTTCTCTGGATCTGCAAAATGCCAGAAAAGGCAAAGAAAATGTGCTGTGCTTCCAGGTGCTACCTTTATAGCAGAGTCCTTCAGCCTGTGACAGACTGCTGTGACCTTACAGACACAGATAATTCCTACCTTAAGAGGCACAATAACCCAGCACTTCTCTAGTCCCCGGGACACAAAACCCACTTTGTTAGCAACAGGTACCAACACAACTTCTGCAAGTTCCCAAATGGATTCAACCATGCTTCTGCAAACATTTTACTTTTCTAACAGCTACAGGGCTGCCCACCTGTGCATCTCATGGCATAAAGCTGAAAAATTTTAATCAGTAATGACAGGAATATATAGACTTAGAGGTGAAAAAAAGAATGGGAAGATAGATGGGTAAAGGTAAAAAACAGAATGAGCTAGAAAAATAAAGTTTTTTTCAGAAAAAAAAGAATCTTGCACTCAAGTCTCACCACCACTTAGACACTTTCTTACAGAAGCTTCACTACAGTTACTGTAAGTGACACTGACCCAAACCCTGCAAGGTCAAAATATCTCCAGCGAAATGTATAGATGTGCTATACAAGCAGAAAGGTCAGATGTTTCCACCTCCCCTTTGCATTGGCAAGGTTATCATTACACTGCCACTGCTGTAAAACAAATCCAGTCATCTACAATTGCACCACAGAGAAGATGGCTCTGCTGAAAACAGGGCAGGACCTGCACCTGCTGGGGTGTGCCAAGCGAAACTCATCAGCATCACAGCATATGACTAATCTTGTATTCAGGTACGTCACTACTCAACCACCAATGTGAAATTAAGGGTCACTTCTTATCTCACCCCCAAATACACAGCAAAGTAAGTTATCCACACACTGAAAATGAAGTTTAAGAAACCCTAATGGGAAAAAAGCCACCATATCGCAAGATGTCAACTTCTAACACAGGATAATGACTTGGAAGATTCTATGTAAGTTTAAAATACGTCAGGTGAAAAATAGTGAAAATTAGGATTCTATTTCTAAAAACAGAAAGGTGACTGCAGATGCACTTGACAGACTACTCATGTGAATACGGTCCTGTAAGATAAGCAAACATTTAATGTAAATCTTGTCTTTTCTGCTTAATTGTAGTTACAAGGGGATAATATGTCTATTGTTACTACCGGTTTCTAATGCTAGGTCCAGAACCACTGAGTAGATTTCACTTTAAATTGCCTACACCTGGCAGAAAAGAGAAAAGCTCTCTCCCTTCTGGACAGCTTCCCCCAGGAAAGGGGAAGAGCCTTTAAAAATAACAACAGAATCATCACCCAAAGGAAGAATACACTGCTCACCTCCACTTCCCTCTTCAAAATTTAAAACAAATGAACAACAAACCAAAAAGCCCAACCCCAACACATTCATTTCAGCCCTGCTTTTGGCATAATATCCCCACAAGATACTGAACAACCGGATTAAAAGCAAGAACTACTTTTGAGAAGATGTAATCTTTTTGTTAAAGAAACAGTCATTAAAAATAAACAAAACAAAGATTTCCCTCAACTCTTCAAAAGCATTGAACGTATGCCTACAATGCCTGTTGACATCTAGCAAGAAAGTTAGAGAAAGTAGCAACAAAAGGTTTGCTGACACTCTACTTCGTAGAGAGAATTACTGGAACTTCTCTCTCAGGCATATTTTCAATAAGTTTTGCATGGGGCTAATGGAGCTACAGGACAACATGTGTTGCATATTGGCTACAGGACAACCAGTTAGATGGATAGACAAGGAAAGCCTTCCCGTTTTTTGCTCATCTGTATGTTACTGCAGTAGAGCCAATAAATATGAAAAGTAGTTACTCAAGGTCTCAGTCTGTCATAGATCAATGTTTACTTCTTGTATGGAAATGCAAACCTGCTACACTATATACAGCATTCTTTTATTTACCCTAGAAATCAGTTAAATTAAAAGTGATACCTAAATAATTCTACAGCTATTTTCCAGAAGACAATATTAGTAGTTATATTAGTTTGAGATTTCGAATGAGCCAGAACACCTTAAGCACGAGTATCCTATTAAAGTCTAGGTCAGTCATGTCCTACTGAATGTTTTACTTCCCCAAAAAATCCACTAAACCTGCCTTCAAAGAACAAGAGATTCATACTGATATTACTTTGTAAAGCTACCTGTTTTACCTGGCTGAAGGATGCACACAAGCACTCCATTAGAAAAAGCTGAGTCAAGAAACTGTGATACAGCGCTAAGTCACCTGTGTGCTTAGCTCTCAGGTTGAACCTTGGACTCCTCTTACATAACAACACATAGAAGCGTCTCACCTTGCTCTGAGATAGCTGTGTAATTCCTTTGGTTTAGTATTAATGCATAAAGAACGCAGTAAACGGGAGACCACTACTTTGATTCCATAACTGAGACTGAAGATGCTTCTACACAAGTTATTAATAACATCAACTCATTCATTAAGTCTGGCAGTGGCTAAAGAAGCACCTGTAAGCTTGTTCAGTGGTATATATCTAAATGCATGCATAATGAAGGCATTAAAATATCACAAAACTTCTGTATTTATCATGAAAAACTTTGTTGGACGCTCTATACACGTGTATTCACAGCTCCTTCCTCAATAAAAAAGAATATGGAAAGAAAATAACCCTGCACTTTGCTTTTTTGCATAAGTAAGCGTAAGCTAAAGACCCTGTGGGTCTCCTTCCTACCATAAACACAGAGAAGAAAATTTCCCATTGTGGAGTTTCAGCCCCAGACCAGGAATAAACCTAGAAAGAAGTGCCTGCTCCAAGCAAGGGGCCCATATCCACCATTGCTGCCCACATCCAGGCCTGTGGCAAGCTCCTGGTGTACAACACGGCCGCTTCGCATCCCCTAAGACCACTTTCCTCTAAGGATTGCCATCAGCCCCAGGACACCTTAGCTCTGCATGGAAGGAAAACGTACTGAACTGCATGCAGTCAGCATCCCGCTGAGTTCCCCTCCTGGGAAAGCAGCTCTCCTGAAGGAGCAAAGCCATCCCCCTCTGCATGCTACTCCATATTTACCTTCACAATTCAGATGCAAAACATTCATTAAGATTACACCACGCAAAATATAGAAGGCAATTCTTTTTTCCTCAGCATGCACCAAGGCAGGTTGGCCTAGCGAGTATTAACCTATTTGTCTGTCTACTTATCTAGGTATCAGTCACAAATAAGATGCAGCTGACCTGCAGCGCTGGCTGTCTTACTGTACGGTATGAAGTAGCTCAGCAGCATGTGTCGCAGAGTATTACGTTACTCATCACCCCTCTGCCGCAGTTCAACTCAGATACCTACTCCCAAATATATACCAGATAGCCAGAATGAGACCCAGCACTTCATTAAATATTTGGCACATTGTCTAAAATTACCTTTGACACACAGGGTTATTTATACATCACGGCACACCGCATGCCTCTGTGACGAGATAGCTTCACATAACGCTGCACGTCAAGAACGCAAGCAACAGATTTAAGCCAATCCCCGCTTCAAGACTCTTTTACAAGGAAGTCCATCAGAAACTGAGTAATATCCGTTTTATCCACTGAAAAATGTATGCTATTCATTTCCAGGAAATAAAGTCAACCACCCTAATCCCTCTCCTCTCTCTCATATACCCCCACTGCAACAACAGAAATATGTTTCTTTTGTCTTAACAGGTTTGCTATGAGAACCTACTGAGTTCCAAATACAAGCCTTATTCTTCCAAATGCACTTGCTAGGACACCTAATGTTGACTTGGGGCAAGGGCAGTGTTTCAAAGAGCAATTACGACAAGAGGTATTTGGTTACATACACTGACTTCGGTTTCGAATATGCACAAATAGCTCATGTTTATGGAGCTTGTTTTCAAGCTCTAAGTGTGCATATTTCTGATATTCATTCAACCACATTTAATGCTCTGAATACAAATACCACACAGAGGAGTGTCAGCTGTTATTTGAGACACCTACAGATAGAAAAGGAAGGAACTTGCGTTTTGCATTCATCCTACAAAGCACAACCATGACATCTGACATGTCTCCAGACTTCAATATTCTGCTGTTTCTACAGCTGTGCAATTATCTAAGCAATGTTCTGAAGTTATAGCAACACAGCACAGATGACAACCATAGTGCTCAGCGTAAATGGAAAACCAAATACTGGGCTGAAGACTGAATTTGAATCTCAGAGAGAACTGAATCATATGAATTATCCAAACCAAAATATCACCCTCCATCAGCAGCTCCTTTAACCAAGCTAGGAAGGAAACGAGGCCTGGAGAAGTAAGTTCTCTTCTCAGGATGCTCCCTCCTTTAAAACCTCTAACAGGTGAAACTCAGTGGAGATTCAAGTGTACAGATATATACTATGCTGGACTGACAGATGAGGTGAAGTGACAAGAACAAATATATTGTTAAAAATATCAGCACATACCATGAAGCCAAGTCCAAGCACTTCCTGAAGAACAAGCCCTGAATCTTCTACTAATCAGTTCAGACTACTATACTTAAAATTGTTCCTCAGCTCAGTACAGAGTGACACAGCATGAAGAAAATTCATAATGAAAAGCTTGATGATAATGAACGCATATAATAGATGACTCTTTACAAAAGGAAGCTGATCTCATAAGAAAGCAGAAAACAAAAGCTACCTGCTATCTTGTAAACTCCAGTAAAGGTAATGCTTAATGAGCGGGTTTTTTCAGATAGAAAAAGTGCCAGCTGAGAACCCTGCGCTGTATCTTGAACTCCTTCCTTGCTTTTAGCAACTGTCTTCAGAGACTGTGTTTGTTTCTCTAAATCCACTCGTGTGCACAGGTGCAAAGGCCTAGGGCATCCCTAACAACTCTAATAGATGGGACTCACCTCAGCCAATAGCACAGATCATAGTACTGCGACACACACTCAGCCAATTAGATGCAAATCAGAATTACATTGTCTGCCAAACCCAAGTCTTCTCAGAGACATGGGAGAAAGAGAAATCTCCTGCTTCAGCTTTTGCTTTGCTTTTTATTAATTTGTTGCTGGACGTCTTCATATTTGATTTGCAGCCAATAGACTGGGAAAACACACTGAAGATTTAAAAGCCTTTCAACTGATAGTTGGAGTTGACTATTTAGGTAATATTCAGGACAGCAAAATACGTTATCTAAAGTAAACAGTATTTTGGTGTACTCAGTCTTTTAAAAGACACGCTATTAAAAAAAAAGTCTTCCCTCATGCAAATTTTACGGATACAAGACTGAATTACAGTAAGAGTATTTAAAGTTAGTTAAAAACATACCCACATATTCCCAACAAAAATTTCACATGGCTTTGGAAATTCTATTTTTATCCTTGGCTACGTCTGTCACACAGAAAGATAAACTCTAACACCCCCTTAGGCATTACTGCAGTCTTCATGGGCAATAAGCTGAAAGCTTAAAAGGTCTGAGAAGGGTTTATTGTGGACTGAAGGATCCAAAGAACCTACTATTTAAGAAGGCAAAACTGCATAACACACATTTACAGTCATTTTAAAATCTAAACCGGTAGCATCCACTTGGCTGAATGTAGGGTAGCATCCACTTGGCTGAATGTAGGGTAGCATCCACTTGGCTGAATGTAGGGTAGCATCCACTTGGCTGAATGTAGCACGTAAAGAAACCATTGGCTTTGTTTGTCCACACCAGTGCAGATACCAGAGACAAGAACAAAGAGTTAAATCCAGTCGACACGTTCCCAACGCACAGTTTGATAAACCATCTGCCTAAAGAGTCCCAAGCAGCAAGCCTTTAGCCACTAATTAACAAAAAGTAGCAAGGTGCCCACAAAGAGCCAGGCAGCCAGCCAGAGGACAGAAGCCACAGGCTGTCTTCAGAACTGTTCCCCTCTCAGAAGGTCCTACCATCATAGCTCTGAGACAAAAACACAACAAGAAACAAACACAAGCACAGGAAAGTCTGAACTTAACTGAAGTTTCATCCGGTAACTTTTTTGAAGTTACGTTTCTTAGTTACATCTGAGTTACTGGGAGACTGAGATAAACACAATTAGAAACTGAGGGGATAAGCAAGGATCTATCAGAATTTGTGCTGTGGTAACATCTGCCTTTCCTAACAAGGACCTGTGCTTCTTCACCATGCCCCTGCATCACATCACATTGCCCCCAAACATTTGGAGGGGAAAAGAAAAAGACTTCCTAAATAAAACCAAAACTCACTGAACAGTCCTCAGGAGCAGGAAATGGGCCTGATAGCACACGCTTCTCAAACATAAGCCTAAGTCAGTTTTTCTCCTTTCATGGACCTAAGAGTATAAACATGACTAAAGATCATTTTGGGGAAGTTTTCACTTGCAAGTATGCATAGATGAAAGAGTTATTCTTAGTCATCTTCTCCATGTCAAAAATAAACCCAGCCATTTCCAGAATGTGTCACAATACAATATTAACTGTGTATCTGCAGTCACTGAATCAGTGGACACTTAATGGCCTTAATTTAGAATATCTCTATTTTCTGGAAACAGTCTAGCCTCTGGTGCTGGAATACTCTGAACTACTAATACCACTTCTGAAGGAGTCAATCTGTCAGCATAAACACCTCTAAAACCAGTCCTAGTGACAAGCAAGCCAAACAGCATGCCCCCCCCTCCTCCCCTTGGCAGCCTGGCTGCCAGACACAGAGCAGAGGCTGCATTTTTCAAATTTATGGCAAGTATACAAGGACTCTTCAAACAAAAAGAGCTTGAAAAGGTATAGCAAAACAATTTGTTCTCATACAAAGTGCACACTGTAAGTGTGTATTTTACATTACCTATGTATTATACATATATAAGCATGCCAGGCTGCCTGTACAGACACACAAAGCCATCCTCAGCCATCCTGTAACACGCTGACTATGGACACAACACGAGAGCAAGCTGAAAAAAACAGAAGCACCACATAGGAAGGCAGACCTCAATTTCAGTCACCTGACATCAACTTCATTTCAAGGGAATCAAAACACACCACGCTCCTAAGAAGTATGGTCTCTTCCAGTAGAAAGCCAGATTTCCTGCTGACACCAGGGGAATCCAACCCAGCTGAGGAACAGGCACACGTTACCAAGGTCTCACAACAAATGTTACAGCCACGTGGAAGAGCCCCAGTGGGAAATACACAGCATTTGAAAGTTTTCCCTTGAGTTTTCAAGATACTAATTATAAAATACCAGAGCAGTGAGACAGCTGGAGCAGATACAGGGTACGTGTTAAAAGAGGTGAAAGACTCGATTGCTAGCTGGTTTCTCAGTGAACATGCTTCACCTCTCATTTATGGCTTCCTGCACCCATCTCCACATTTCTCGTGAGACATGGTCCACGTGAAATTTAATTCAGAATACCTAAGGAAGAAAGCAGAATCTTCTCAGATGATGCCTACTTCTAGATTTGAGACAAAACTGAAGGAAATCAGAACTCTTCACAAGCAGCGTGACCACCACAATACCAGACATCTCATACTGCTCTACATCTTCAGGTTAACAATAAGGCAACAAAGAACAAAGAAAGGAAATGCAAAATTGAGAACAGAGTATTTCTCTTTTTTTTTTTTTTTAATTTATTTTTTAAACATTTACAAAGCCAGTGATGGATTCGCCCACATTTACAGGCAAGGCAGGAGAAGTCAGGCCGTTTGCTGTAGACCACAAGGGAAGAAGAATTTGAATGTGGCATCCTTCAGTTTTCTGTTGGAACTTCATGCCTCCACCATGCATTATAAGCTGTATCTCCAGTTCCTTCTTCAAGTCATATGAAGAAAACAGCAGCTGCCAATATCAAGCAGCATTTTAAAAGCCTTCCCTACCAGGTATTAATTCAATATGTTTACTTAACATGAAGGGGTTAATAGACGTTTTGCTGAAAGGCAAAATAGAAGGAAACGTGCTGATACCTGGCAAGTCAGCCCAGTCACAGAACAGCCTCCCAGCACACAGCCTTGCAGGAACCAAGATTCAGGGGAAGGACTGAAAATTTCTAAATCCAAGGCTTGAGCTGAAAAAACACCATTACACCAGTGCTACAAGTAGGTATGCCCACCTCACAGGAGCTGATTTTAAGAATACGGATGTTCCCCCAGCAATTGTTGCTGGTGATCCCAGCACTGCGCTACTGCCACTGCAGACTGCTATCTGCCCCAGGGGGAGGCAGCAGTGATAAGGAGGAGGTGGGGTGAGATTCAAGTCAGGAGAGCAAAGTTGCTAATTACTGCTCTGGGCAGCAAGTAAGAAGATACAAGATATAAAGATAAAAACAGCACTCGTTTTAAAGACAACTTCCTTCATGCAGAGAACGGTAAAATTATCGTTCACGTTTCCAGTTGATAAAGAAGTGAAACATGGCAAAAAACAAGACTGAACATAAGACTTGGTCTGAGTAAGACTTGAATCAAGCACGTGTTGAGTGTTAAGTGAGTCAGTGTAATTTTAATTCTCAAAACGTTTACTGACCTTATAATAGGCAGAGAAAAAAAAAAAGAGAGAGAGTTTCCATATGACCTGTCCTCCAGAAAGAATAAAACCTGTAGTATTCAGTGAAAAAAACAAGTATTTCAAAGTCATCAGACATGGGCAAACATGTATTTGAAGCGCTCGTGTATATGATAAGAGACATGCATGCCAGTTGGTCATTGGATAATCTGTTTTCCACCCATGTAATATATTTAGCAACCAATATAGAATGGCGAAATGAAGGAAGTGAGATGCCCTCTTTTCTCCCTGATGAAGGTACTTCATGAACATCAATTACATGTTAATATCCCTGGGAGGCAAGTGTGACAAGTCCTATTAAGCCATTTTAAAGATTAGGACACTGAGTCACAGTGCCAGATTAAGAACTTCCTCAAAACCAACAGCAGAGTCAGAGGGGGGTGGGGGGAGGGGGGGGACGTTGCACCCCAGTGGGGCCTGGGCAGCATGAAGCCACACTGCTACTCTGCCTTGTCTCAAGAGTTGGAGTCTCTGAGACACACACACACACACACACACAAAAAAAGCAAGAAAGGAAAAAAAAAACCCACACTCATTTGCAGTTTCCTGCCTATGCCAGCACGCCTCAATTCTGACCTGTAGGGACCATCTTTAGATGCAAGAATGCAGTTTGGTTTCCACGTTTTGGCTGAAAGCACCAAAAAGGTTGCCAATTGTAAACGGTTTTTCAAGTCAGCAGAGCCCTTCAGATCCTTCCCGATAAGCTAGTTAGGAGGGAACAGAAAACTTTCTGATACTGGATCAACCACATACGCCTGGGGCAAGTAAACCAGCAATCAGGAGTCCCCAAGCCAACTTACGGCCAGCAACGTGAATTCAATTCACACATTCAAAACGAAGCAAGGGACACGACAAGACAATTACTATCGTAGATTAAGGCATACTTCAAAGCACAGATGAAGACCCAGCAGATCAGATGCCATATTCAATTAACTCAGAAGGTGCGTAGGGAGGGGTGTTGTTACGCTCATTAGCACACTCACTAGGACACGTCCAAACTAATAGCCCACTTCAGCGCCGCAACGCGTTCGGAAAGCATTTTCCTGCCTTAATCGCGGGATACTTACGAAGCAACGCCGCTTTTCCTTCTTCTGCGTCTCCCTCCGACCGAACGCGAGAGCCCCAGAGCTGCCCCGCCTGGCACCGCGCTCAGCCGCCCAAGCAGCCGACCGGCGCCCGCCCGCACCCTGACACGGCCCCGCCCCAGGAGCTGCCACCCGCCACGGGACGACCCGGCCCCTCCGCACCTGCTCCGCCCGCAGCGTGACCCTACCGTCAGCGGAGACGCCGCTCCGCATGCTGCCCGCCGCGCGGCACGGCTCCTCTCGTCCCGGCTGGGCTTGGGGCGGGGCCGGGGCGGGCGGAGGCGGGCCGGTAGCCCCAACCCCGTGCGAACCGCGCCGGGCGCCCCGCGCCTCCAGCAAGGTGCACGGCCACGCCGCGCGCAGCGGGAGCTTTTGCCGCGCCCCCTCGTGGCCCCGCGGGCCCGGGCCGTTCGGACGCCCACCTGCGGGCTCCGGTCGGGATCCGCGTTCAGCCCGAGGAGGGGTTTTTCGTCCTTCCCACACCACGTGCGGACCGTCGTGAAGGCGGCACCTGTAAACTGGGGAAGTGGGAGGCCGTCGCTGCGTCCGGCGGAGCGCGAAATGGGGAACTCAGAAATGACTTTCCTTTGTTTAGACTCGATATTTGAGGAAGCTGAAGGCTTGTTATATATTGGAAAGATTTAACCTACGAGTACGTGGAAAACTACTAGAAATAAAGGTCAGGATAGAGCTAACGCTACTTGTGCTACACTTGCTTGACTTTCATCAACACAACCATCTTGCTAATGTGGAAGTGAGGTTTCACAAAAAAGAATACAGAAACGAGTAGGAATCACTTGACGTGCTGCAGCAAGGAAGGGAAACGCTCTGCAGGCAAAGCACTATCTAAAGGTTTGATAAAGAACCTCAGCAAACCCTACAGTTCCTTGGAGGTAACTGACAGCATTCATAAATGCTTTGACGTGTGCCACACAGCCACCTACCCTGAGTGATCTGGGAGGTGCCTGCAGGAGCAGGACGCTTGGCTCTCACAATAGGAGCTACCTGACCTATTTCACATTTGCTTGCCCTGAGCCGAGTGTGAAACTGCCTGGGAGAACATGGGGAGAAAACACTCTGAGGAGCAGTGGCCCTGCTCATCCACATGCAGCCGGGTGAAGCACAGTCTGTAAGGAGCTGAGCATTTAGCCAACCCTCTGAAATCATTTGTCAACATCGGGGTACTTTGCACAACAAAATTTCTCTCATCTGGGTTGAAATTTGTCTTCTTGAGTCTTGCTTGGCTGAACTTAACTTTTATTCGGTCATTAATTTTTGAGTTGCAGTATATTTATGTGGTTTATTTAACTTTGGGAGAATATGTGTACTTTTTCCTTAAAGTGATAAAAGTAAAACAACAACAACAAAAGAGAAGGTACATATCATTTTCTTGTTATCAGAAGGAGTGCAGATCTTTAGCAGCCTTGAGGAAAACAAGAACAAACAGTGAGAAAAGTCTCTTGGCAAACTTTCAGCGAAGGTAATCTGTAGTTAGCAGGGAGTGGGTGTGTACTAAAGAAATGCTATCAGCCTGACTGAAAGTCTTTCTAGCTTCAGTCCAGCATTGAGAGCCACGTGGAAGAAAGTTTCCTCTGCAGAGAACCCAGAAAATACAAAGTCAAACTTAATTTAACCCCTCCTGGAAAACATTCTAAAACTTCCTTCTTTAGGAAGGATGCTTACAGCACTGACCTCCTGTGTACCTCTTCACCTTTCCTAGGTCTCTCTTTCCTCCACTCCTCTCAGAAGATTCTAAGTGTAAAGTAAAGTAACCCTCTCCTGCCAAATGCCTCCAGGATGTGTCAGCACACCCTGAAGAATGGAGGCATGTAGGGGGCTGCATGCACCAGGGACCTTGCTATTCTAATGACCATGGTCAGAGTGTTTGCTGATTAAATACTTGGCCTTTGAAAATGGCCAGAAGGTGAACATACACTTCATGCTCACTAATTTTAACTCTAATCATAAACATCTTTTTAAGTTATCTTCCATTAGATATTACTTAACTGGAATTAAGAAATTTTTTATTCACAGTCACACCCACCTCTTTCCAAAGGAAAACATAGCTTAGATACAGTCTAATCTCACTGACTAAAGTTTAGTTTAGTAAATACTAATCAAGAACTACAAATCTGCCATTACATGTGGTTCTGTTGGCTACTCTAGCCCAACCTCACTTAGATGAAATGCAGGACATACAACCATAAAAGGAAGCAGTGCTTTCCTTAGGTGCTCCAGGGCCTCCCCTTCCAGCAAGACCAAGTTCCTAACCCATTATTTTTAACAGCGCAGCTGCTTTGTACATTTTTTTTTGTTGTTCACGCTTGGCTGTTCACCCCCCTTTTAAAGGATAGGAGTAAGAATAGTCCTTATGAAAAACAATCCAGCCTTATCAACTCATAAAGCCATGCCTGCTAAGTGCCGTAGGATGTTCATCCCCTCACTGTGGCTTATTACATAAAGCACTCTCCTTCCTGACATGTGCAAGCCTACCTATTCAAATTCTTGTAAATGTAATACTATCTACATATCCAACACAATAAAAGTCCTTCTTGTGGTATTTAAATGTTCTGTCTGATCTTTTCTAATTAATTATGGATTTCTTCAAAGTTAACTCTTTCTTTTTTAAACAAAAGAGATGCTCTGGTTGTTAGTGTTGCAGCCCATGTCTCAGGAGACCGTGCTGAATTCACTCCCCCACCACTCACCCCTTTATGCCTTTGAGCAAGTCCTGCATGTACATTGAGTATATTGGTTTGTGATCTACTGATCTATAGGGCAAGGTAATAAGACTACTTCATGAAGGCTCATGAGGGTGAAATGCTTGTATGAAGGTAAAAACCTCGACGTTTTATTACATCCCATAATAGGGCACTATTGGAAGAGTATTTTCCTGCTCATGGTTTGAGGTTCGTCATCATATTCATCTCTGGTGAGAAGCAGTAGTTACATACAAATTTTCATATCTTCTCTTTCAGTAATACTGTGGAGTTTTGTTTTTGTTTTTAAATGAACATATGAAGCTGTTAGAGTGGTTCTTTTAAAGGAATTTTGCTTTACAGATGATGGGAAGCAGATCTAAGGAAAGGAAGCTAATTTCTTTATGTGGGAGCATGATTTTCCAGGAGCGTGGAATAGCTGGATTTTCTTACCACATGTGCAGGAAATAGCACTTCCTACTCGAGCCTGAATTTGTCAGATAATGCCTTTAATGAAATGACTCCAGTGTGAGGCACCTTATAAGCAGCATCTCTGCTCAAGTTTCTAAACACATCAGCAGATTTATACATGCCTATTGAGGTAGAGTTTAAAACACTGTTCATTGGTAAACAGTGAATATTTAAATCATTCCACAGGATCCGTGCTACTTAATTAAAAACAACAACAACAACAAACCCCCAACAAAACCAGAAACAAAAATACAACAGAGAGAAGTACCAACAGAACACACCTAACTAATTTTCTAGCCCTCTTCCCACAGTCAACAGCAAGTTCATGAACTAGGGAAGATGAGAGATGAGTCTTTTATCCTCCAACACCAACCCTGGTGTTGTGTTTGTTAGGTTGGTTTGGTTTGTTTTTGTTTCCATACATGAATGTTTTCTCTGATATTTTCATAGAAAGGAAACAAAGTTTGTCTGATACAGTTTACAGATACAACTCTAGGAAATTTCACTTTTTGGATAACATCTCTTCGCTGCTTAAATCTCCCTGAAGCTAGAATGGATTTTACTGACACAAAATTATTAATCATACACAAATCTGAGCACAGAATAATCTCTTGCTTCCCATATAATTCTGAATTAACTGATTCTTAGACACCTTGGTAACTGCAATCTGTCTGCAACTAGCCAGCACAAGCCTCTTCAAAATCTTCAGTTCATGAATCTAGAAGTTTCTTATCTGAAAGCAGAAGAATGAGCCTAGCACTGCTCTAATTTTCGTAAGGCATAGAGTTATCATAGAACCCCACACTTCTGCTTGATCTGCACTGGCATGTCAGATGCCATTTTGTGAGAGCGCCCCTCTGCTGCCACCTGCCACAGCTACAACACGTAACGGAACGCTGGTGAGGAGGTTCAACCTCTACTGCTGTACCACCAACATCTGCCTCTGACGTTGTGGGCTAATGTAATAAAAGGAGGCATCACTTTCAGAGCAGCCATCATATAAACAGTTGCATTTTTTTCATTTTTCTGTCCTGTTAAAATATTTAGTCATCCAAAGGGAAGGGGTATATTTGGATGCTTTCCCTCAGGAATATGATAAATTTTATTAATGCCACATCATCTGTACTCTAAGGGCTTTAGTCAAGAGATATTTTATATTTTCATTTCTGACATTTGAGTTTCTGTGCTGAAATGCAGTTTTGATTCTATTGTGTTTCACAGAAATCACTACTCTGAGAATTGCATATGAAAGAATATCAAAGGCATACACGTATTTATTCTACCGTTGAACATCTCAATGATGTAACAGATATTAGAGAGGAAAGGATCAAGTAATTAAACATTGTTTTGCATGGATTCCAGTAGGCTTTGGACTGGACCTCATTTTCCTAGCTAGTCCTCGCAGCTGTGCTGCCTCCAGTTCTGCTGACAAATGAATCTCTGTAAAACTAACCAACCAAGCTCAACAAAGCTGATAAGATTTCCTTCCTGCACTGCTGTGCTAACACCTTTCCTGAAATGTATTCTCAGTTTGGTTATACTCGATTTCAGATTAAGACTCTGCAAAGCAAAATGAAACTTAAATGTCAACTAAAATGATAAAGAAATTTAAGTTAATACATAATCTTTCAAGCCAAATGATTCCAGGCTGTGTACAGATGGTAAATAAACTCTGCTTTGCTGGTGTGCTAAAACATCTGCATGAGCTGGTAACTGTCAGCTACTTAGAAGATATCACACTGCTAAGTAGCCAGCTGGGTTGCTTTGGATTATATCAGGAGGAAAATAAACATGTATGTGATAAAAGATTTAGGGGGAATTGAAAAAAACAAAACACAATAAGAAACAGCAAACAAACAAACAAATTAAAATCCCCCAAACTATAGAAGAAGTGAGTGCTTGGCACGCACTCACATGAAAATAGCTCCTAGAATGTGACTGTCTTGTTAGTGAAAAACATGAAGCTCTGTGAAGATACACTTAACAATTCCGATTGTCATCAGCAAGTACCTGACATTATTCCTTGTCTGTGGGAAACCTTCTGTCAGAGACAAAGATCACTTTCCGGATGCTTTGATGTTAGCATATTAAATCTTAGCAGAGACTTTATTTAATTAAATGTTATTTATGCTTTGTGGATGTTATTGAACAAAGTCTTCACTGAGTGTCATTAATGGAAGAAAGATAAGAAAGAGTGTGAGGCAGTGAAGACCATGGTGATTAGCCTGAGTGCACAGATAGTCTCTGGTGGTAATTTTGGAAAGTTACTTTTCTCAGAACGCTCAGGCAGACTTTCCTTGCTCAAGGATGGAACTACAGTACTTCTAAGTGTCATGCTTCTGGTTTCAGGCAGTTTTCTCATTCTTCATTTTTGAATTAAACATATATAGTTAGTCCATGCTACTGTGTTTCATTAATGAGTCCATACTCTTGAGCATTCCCATGCTAGAAGTTTAATGGCAAATTCCCATTTTCTTATTCTCAGGGAGGGAGTTACAGTCTTTGGTGATTCCAGAGTTTACTTCAGAAGTTTCTAGTGACTGATCACTTGCTCTGCAGTGTTACCCTGTATTAGAGAAGAGATGGCCTCACTTCTCATGCTTAGCCAGAGAGGAATGGCTAGGAGGAAGATCAGTTCATTTTTTAAAATTATCTTATGCAAATGTTTCTTACTTGCTCTATGGAGATAATAGAAAACAATCAGCAACTGTTGGGTATCTGTTTTGTCTGTTGTACATTATTATCCATCTTGACAGCATAAAATAAATCAATTATATGTATTCAACTCCCACTTTGTTTGAAAAATAAAGTTGCTAAGAAACAAGAGTTATGCACCATTAATGCCCTTTACCAGCAGCACTTATACAAAAGCCTTAAACTTAGCCATGATACACTTGGAGACTATTACAGGGCAACCTGAGAGCTTATCTGTAGACTGGGCAAAGAATTCATTGTGAATTTCATTGCTATGCCTTAATTAGGACTCTGGCCAATGTATAATTACAACTTTCATAGTTCCTTCCCATGTTCTGGATTTTCTAGGAAATGTCAGTTAACATCACTGTCATTTTTTCTCTCATATTTGCTGGTTTTTTTTCAGAATAATGTGGATAGGGAAAGAGTAAGACAGGAATAACCAAAGATTTGTAGCTTCCACTGAAGCTGTGCATATTATGGTTACATATAGTACAGCAAAAATAGTATTGATACATCTAAAATTTTTCTTCATCTGTAGGTTTTCATTTAAATCTGATGTATGTGTTTTATAAATATCCCTATTTGTAAACCTTGTTCAGAAATACTAAGTTGTCATGGTTCAAAAGGTAAGTTTATGCTCAATGAAAAATGCATACTGACATTTTTTGCTACTGTGCTTATTGACAAAAAAAGACAATTCCATTCAGTGTCCTGCCTTGTACTAGGGTCAATCCCATACTCATTTAAACCAATAACCAGCTTTTCTTCTGACCTCAATCAACTGTAAGGGCAAGAAAAAGACAGAGATCTCTGTTAAAAGCAAGGATTCTGCAGTTCTCACTGGAGGCCAAATTGCAGCATAGCAACACAATTGCTAAAGCAGATATTCATGGCATTCATAGGGCACCTCCAGTGCAAATACAAAAAAGACGTTTCCTTACATCTGGTGTTTTAAACTTGTGGTGTTGTAACTTGTATGTCTCTACCTCTATAGGGAGATAGTTTATATCAACATCAATCGTAGGAAAATTATCCTTCAAAGATTGGAATTCTTGCATTTCTGGGTAAAAATTAAATCAGTGCTCTCAAACTGCTGCTCAGGAATATTTCTTGAAAGTTTAATTGCTTTTTAACTTCCTAGTGCAACTTCAGTTTTTCTACTTTGTATTCAACCACGCAGCACTGATGGTTTCTCTTTCTTATCTGATCACAGAAAAAATGTGGCTTATTCCTGTTTCCACCCTTTCATCCCTGGTTTCTTAAATGAAGCCTAGAGCCATTTACCGTATGTGATAATTAGATTGTTCAAGCTTAGTCGACTTCAGTTCTCTCAGTTAAACTGGCCCCTTTCCAGCACTGACAGTTTTCCACAAACGTATTGGGAAGAGTTTGGTCTTACTGTCTCTGCTGTCGAGAGAAGCTCAGCACTGACATTCAGGGACAAGAACCTTGTGCTACCAAAAGCCCCTACTGTTGCTTTCCCCCAGGATATCAGGCTCTGCAGTGCCGTGCTTCCTAGCACCACTTTGATGGTGGCTTACAACTTGATAGAGAGGTGTCACCTCATGAAATGCCACCAGCAACCAAAGTAACACTGGAAGGCTTGTTGGACAGCCTTCTTTAAGTTGCTTAGCTTTTCTTAGCTCACGTGATCTCACTGGATCACAGCAAATTATTGCTCTTGACAACCTGTAAAATATTATTATGAACTCCGTAATTTGGTATTTAAACATGTCACGTTAGCAACCTTAAACAATCAAGTGCATCTCAAAGAGAGACCTTTTTGCAGTTGCACCATCTGCCAATAGCTTTCTAGTCTCTGTGCCAGGATTAAAAAAAAAAAAAAAAAAAAAAGGCATTGTTTAATTTAAAAAAAAAAAAAAAAAAAAGGGACCTGAGCAACTGCAAATTTCTCAACAGAGTAGTTGGCATCTTTCCACCTTTCCTGCTTGTGCATACCCAGAGCAGATTTCAACTAGTGACGGAGGAGCCTGAACGAGTAGAGAGAGCAAAACCCACTTTGAACTCTCTGGAATGGTAACAGCAGCACTTGGGGGGTGGGGGGGAGGGAACAAAGCCTGTGCACAAGTGCATTTTTGTAACAGCTGAAATGAAAGCATTTAGCAACTGCCACATTCTCTGAGGAAATCCTGTTGAGCAGAAACCTAGACCATCAGCCTGTTGCATGATCATTCCATGTTCACAGAACTGGCATTTCTTTCAAATGCTCTGTAACAGGTTATTTAAAATTCATGCACGAGGGTGATCCATGAAACTCAGCACAACTGAAGAGTCTTTGCCACTCAACCTTTTTGATGTGAACACATTTCTTTCTGCTTGTGAAGGGCTTCTTTTAGCTATACTACATTCTTACAAGTTCTTAATGTGCAGCAATTATACAGCTGTTCAAAGAGAGGCATCCAGCATCACGTGTTCACATCACACCAACATACTGTTTAACAAAGTATAAGCTAAAAACTATAAGGTACTTTCAGTATTACAAAAAAAGCCAGTAATGTCACAAAGTTCAAATGGTTTCTCTGTTTCTGTGCCTGTTCTCACTTCCTGGTGATCTAAGGTGTCTGGCCTTTTACTTTCACCCACAGTGCTAAATATTTGCTGTCAGACAACAAACACAAGTTTAGATATACATAGGTAACTCAGATTTCAGCAAAACCAGGCCCTGGTTTTCTGACTGCATCAGAGAACGGTTTTCTGTAAAACTTCACAGATGAAACTTCTTATTACAAAAAGTTCACAATTCCATGCAGATTTACATCTTTCAAGGATCACGTTAACTGCATGGTTGCCAACAGGAGCCCTGCCACTGCTCTTATCACTTACTCCCGGCAGTGATAGAGTAGGGACCTTTTTAGAGCACAGAAGTAGTACCTTCAGCTAACATGTACATTTTACTCCATGCTCGTGGAGAGAAAGTTTGTATGAACTTTTTATTTCACAATATACTCAGATTTTGGAAAGCTGCCCACCCTTGCTTAAAACATTAGTCAACAAAGCATCAGTAAGCATCTTAAACTAAACTAATGTCTACATGTCACTATTTATAAATGTGTAGGTGCTTGCCTGGAGGCAACAGAACCTATAATATTGCTACCATTTACTTTTATTTGTATTTACCTTTTTCTTTTTTAGTAAGGGTTTTCCTACAGCAATTGTTGGTTTCAGGTTTTAATTCAGCCTGCTCTTGGTGCTGGACACAGTCACCCTAACAGCTCTGCACAGTGGCAAAGGAAGGTCAGCTGAGAACAAGGGGCTGGAGCTTCTCCCAGGGCCTGGCTGGGCTGTGTTCCTAGCACTTCTGTGGACAAATATGCAAAGTTTAATGAAGTCAGTGGAAAAACTCCCACTGGCTTTGACTAGCTTTGGATCCGTCTGTAAATTAGGAACATTTGATTTTAGTTTCCTTAGCTGTCCACAATATTTTTTTTTCCTGTGTTAACAACATAGTTCCTCTTTAAACAATGACAGAACCTCTTTTTGATCAAATGACTGGTTTGTCAGTGAGTTACACTACAGCATGATCAGATAGTGATCCTAACATTGCTGCTAACTCAAGAAGGAGCAAAACATGCCCTTTCTGGTTTTGTGGGTAAAGTCATTGACTTCAAGGGATTTGTATAGCATTCTGATACACTTTGTTTTCAGCATGTATTAAAATGCTATTCTGAAAGAAGGAATTGGCTGTGTTATCTTACCTTTGCAGAAGAACAAAGCGAGTACATGTCATAGTTATAGAAAACCTACAGAAATGATACAGAAACTCATCTAAGGCAACTTACTAATTTAACAAAGTATTGCAGTATTAACACTGAAGCAGTATTAACTGAGGAATGTCAATATCCTGTGTCCCCTTCCTTGCTTCCTCCATGTGTATGACACATGACATACACAGTATATCACAGAGAAAAGCACAAAGGAAGCACACAGCAAATAAGGATTTTGTTGGTTTAGTAAGGATAACATTAAAGAAATAGGTATTCTTGGAATCAAAAATATAGAACCTGAAAACAGAGGGTTGTTAGCAAGACAGTTTACGTTGAAGTTTAAGTTCCCTGCACATTTGTCTGAGTAAGATAAAGATGTAATGAAAGACTACTAAGAAATTAAACCAATGTGCTTTTTAGTCAGGGTTTCAAAATTAAAAATACTGGTCTTTTGCAACAAGCAACATCTATGCAATTGTGTATCAATAGAATTTGCTTTCTGAGTAATGATCTTCCCTCCAAACATTTTCTTTTTATAAACTCCCTTAAGCATTTCGCAATACATTTCCTGTTCAGACATACCACTTAATCACCAGAAAATGACTCAACCAATCAGACCAGGATCTTCCTGGCCTGCAAACAAGCTGAGGAATCAATACCAGTTAGGAAAATAATTAACATTCTCAAAACTTGACATATTAGTCAAAACACTGATGCCTACGCCATGTTTTAATAGACCAGGAATATGTTAGAAGTTATTTACCTTGTCATTAGAAGTACTTCAGCTCATTCAGCAAGAATAAAAATATTCTGCTTATTCAATAACTCTAAAATGCTTTATATTTCTGTAATTGCTCTACCACATTATATTTTTAAATATATGTTTTTTGCAGGTCATAAGCCTGCAAAAAACAGGCTTATGACCAAGATTTGTAATAGGGATAAACCCTCCTGCTTCTCTTCTTAGGTCTGGGTTGAGAATTGTTATGAAGAAGTGCTTGATTATTACTATTTTTTTACATTAAAAAAAAAAAAAAAAAAGCCTGAGAAACACAATACTGTCATTTTCAACACATTTACCAACATATTTGTTTTTCAGCTCTAGGATGTTAGAGATCTTGTTATATTTTCTATGCACAAAAATGAATGCTAGTTAATGTATGTATGTCATATGTATGAAATATGTTTCATCCAGAGTATATTTCTGTAAAAAAATTAGAAATGAATCCAAACAATAAGCAATCTCAATTCTCCTTTCAAGAGCAGAAGCATTACCAAAAATTAATCCTACAGTTCCATCTTAAAACTTTAACTACTCCATTATTGTCTGCACAGCCATAATAGAAACAACTACAGAATTTCTTCTACACTCGACACTGAAATCAGAGAAGTAGAAATGCTTTGTTTTGCCAAGATGTTGAAGCACCACATTTCTGGCATTTCAACTGAGTTTAGAGACAGCTCCACCTACTCATGTAGGCCTAGCCTGTATAAATATTCCCAACTCTTTGGAATCTCCTGAGGGACACAATCTGCAAATAAAGCTGAAATCTCTAACACCTGCCACAGAAATTTGTATTTAGTAGCATAACTAAGGCCAGTTTTTCATTATTAGGATGCCAAGAACTATTTTGCAGATGTAGATGCTGAAGTTCATGGAAATAACATGCCCATAGTCATGATGCAAGCAAATGGCCAGGCTGAGAATGCAATTGAAATCTTTTTACACCTAGTTCAATTTTTCACCTTCATATCTTCCACCATATGCCCATATCCACCTTGCTGCCATTATTTTCAATTGCAAATGGAGAGAACAAAGTTTGGAGGTTACATGATTTACCCAAAATCCATAGCTGCTTCTTTTCTATTACTGTTCAGATAGTTTCCAAATCAAATGCAGGAAGGAATAATCATTTACAGTTTATGAAGCCCTGGTGTATTAAGCAGAATGGCCTTCCATAGCAAGAAAATTATCCTCATTTGATATTTGTTTCAATTTTTAAAATTATTATTATTTTTAATCAGACAGAACAATTGATCTTTCTCTAATCCAAGTGGTTTCCTTCGAGCAAACTTTTAAACATGTTGTAAGTGACAAAGGAAGATGGTAAATAACAGCACAAAGGAGGGCTATTGAAATGAAACTTATTTCATATTAACACAAGTAACTTCCTATCACAAGTCTTAGTGAAGGATATGCCATTTATGGGTGCATGCACAGCACAGTGATATATGTTCCCATCTTGTACTGACCTGATTCCAGGCCAAAAGTGGTTGGAAAAATAAGGATGCCATATCATCTGACATACAATGTCGTTCTGATAAATGTCCGAGGTCACATTCCACTGCTATCATCGCTGGCCTTTCATCTGCAGAAGCTGTTCTCTTGCTTTCACAGCCAACAGCACAGCAGCGACTTGAAAGCAGCTGAAAAACATAGATGATAACTACCACAGAAACATCAAGGAAAAGAAAATCAAAATACTAGAATGTTTTCAGCTATAAAGGCAGCTTCAAACTTCTATTACAAGTTTGATTTAAAATATCTTCCCTTCTATATCACTATAGACTTACTGTGGGTTTTGTAGGGAAGATTAACAGAAAGTGCAAACAGTGAACTAGCATTACCAAAGCTTTGGATATCTCAGTATCTATACAATGTCATGATTTCTCCTGTCTCTGGCATTTCAGGTTCCTTATTTATTTGCCTCGGATATCAGTTGATATTGTTATGTTAATAACAAAGCTTCCTGTCAGCACTGCAAAATCTAGATATGCTTTGCTAAGTCTTTGCTTTCAATCAGGAAGAAAAAAAGAAGGACATAGGCAGATTCTTAGGTAAGATATGCCTTCCTCTTATTTGTGAGCCAAAGTTATTTCAACTGATCAGATGTGGGACAAGGTAACTTAGACTTCTCCTGGAAATCAAAAATAGTTCTATGTTATGCATATATTTACTGGGAGAGGAGAAATGGGTCTACAATGTCATCTTAAGTTGTTCTGCTCACCCAGAGAAAGTACATGTGACCCCTGCCCTATAGCTGCAAGAATCTTTTCTTTAAAATGTTTTAAAATAGATTTGGACAACTGCCTACGTCTGAATGCCTGAGGCTTTGCTCTCCCACAGAGAGGAAGGAAAAAAGGAAAGAAGGAAAGAAGAAAATTGGATTAAAAAGAGAACTTCTCACATAAACCTGGGTAAAATAATTTTATTGAGACCTTAGCATCTCCTTTTGAGTTATTAGGAAATAAAGATTTGAAAATCCATACGAGTCAGACAAGGTATAATTAAGCAGTTTAACAATGTACCTTTTATTCAGCAAAAAATCATTATACAAAAGCAGTTTTTAGACTAGATGGAGTGAAATGAGATGTATACAGTAGAGAAAAACAGGTAAACTAATACAAGGCACTAGCATTGCTTCAAAGGCCCCCCATTCATATAGTGTATATCCATGCACTTCAATGGAAGGAAATTTGCTATGTTTCTCCTTTCCAGCTTCACTCCTATTCTGATATGGTAAGATCAGAATGGATGTAAATTGCAAACCAGCTAGAGTCCTCTTTGCTCACATCCCATCCGTAGATGTACAGCGAGCCTTTCCAAGGAAGTTCTTCCCTAACTTGGCTCCTAAAAAAGTCTCAGTACCCATAAAAGGGTATTCTGTCTCCTAACCAAAAAGGCACAGCATAAGTATATTTTTGTACATGCAACAAGTTCCAAGAGACTACCATACCTTTAGCTTCATCCCGCTTCTACCAACTACAGTTGTATACAGGATTAAATCTGTATTTGGGTGATAAGGAAAGAACTTAATTTCTTACAACAAATTATTTACTCTATATTCTTTGGTATTCTTTCAGAAAGTGCTCAGACATGACATAAGAGTAAGGCTGTGGACAGAACAGAAGAAATGATCTCTAAGCTCAGTTACATGATTTGCTATAACTTTCTGCACCTATATAATCAAGACAAACATGAGAGCTAAGTGAAGGCAGGAAAACAGTACAACAGTCATGTGCAACGAAATAAGCTGATTCAGGTCAAGTTAGAGAGGCTTAAGAAGTGATTGTCCTGGTAGGAGTTAGTGCTCGTTCAAGTGCAGCAATAATGCATCACCTAACAATAACACTATAGTGCAAATTAAATGGATAATCTTAAGTCACGTGAAATTGAACATTAAGGCACTCAGAAAGTATTGGCTTGTTTTAAAATCTTTCTCTGCTTTCACTGGTTCTGATGACTGCTTGGTAGCTTGTTGTGTGTGGAATTAGAAAATGACAGAAATGGAACCATGTCTTCTACTGTTTTGACACGTTCAATATACCTTTGAGAGCAGTTAAGTTGCTAACAAGTAGGAGACAGGGATTCAAAGGAAAATAAATACCCATCTTATCATCATTTAATCTGACTACCTGTCTAACATGGACTAAAGAATCTCAGTCAGTTTCAAACATATACTTCTGCTTGCAATATAGTACGCATCTGAGAAATAACTAAATCTTTATTTGAAGTGCTCAAGTATAAGAGAGGCTTCTGCATGCCAAAGAAAACTGCACCAAGAACTAGTTTGCCCAGAATACAACAACAACAACAAAATGCTGCAGGTTATTTGTGGTTTGAATGTATCTAGTTTCTGCTTCCAAATTTAGGATGTTTCTTCTGCTTGATTATAGAGTCACTTTTCCTTTGCTAGTGAGTTGTGATAAGTCCTGAATCTGGGATTAAACAAATAAACTAGCCTTTTTTTTTTAGACTTGTCCTCTGTAAGCACCACTTGTGACTGATGTTAGTATTCAGTCATATTATTCAAGTGATCACACCTTATCAAGTGATTCAGGCCAGGTTTTATGAGTGATTCAGAGTCGTCAGCATTTTCGTGATAGTTCAACAGAGTGAACAAATGATTGGGCTTAACTTAGACATAGTTAAAGCTAAGTATTCTTCTCTTACAACCACGTTTTCAGCCTGACAATTATTTAGCAATTTAATATAGCATTTTTGTGTTTTTCTTTAATTTTTGTTGTTTTGTTTGATGTCAAATGGTACTAATTATTACTGTAAGCTTTTTATTTTCTTATCACAACCCATGTCAGGGGGCTGAAAGGCTGCTTTGGATCACGCACAGTAGCTGTATAAAGGAACAAAACTTGATATTGGGGATTTTCATAGAAGAGTTATATAAATCAGAAGAAATAATTTCCTGTTTCATACATACAGTTGATACCCTTGACTCTGGAACAGCAAGACCCAGTTTATACTGGCCCTAAACCCATTGATCCGAGAAAAAACAAATGACCATCAAACAAAATCAGAACAGCAAGTATGACAAATAACATTTTGAAAAGTCACAGCAATATTTTGTCTTTTCTGAAGAATTTAAACATTTTAATAACTTGCAGTTAATATTCTGAAGGCTTTTTCTAAGTCAAGCTATATTCTCATCCTATTGCCTATTGATAGACCTAGTTTCTGTATGTTTTCTAAACAAAGGGACTCATTTGATTAGATTCTTGTTGCAATTATTCATATGGGGGAAGGCTATTCATCTGGGCATATGTTCTCATCTCAAACATTGCTGGCAAATAAGACAGTGTAGGTAATGCACCTTGAAAAAAATCCAGCTTGTGAAGAAAGCTATTTTTAAAATAAACAACTAGCTGTGATTGTACATGACAATTTTTTTTCTTGAGGAAGAAACACAACAGATCTGTGTCAGACAGAGATCCCAAATTTAAACCAGGGAACACCAGGTTTCTGATATGCCTATATCTCAGTATTTATTGGGATTTTTGCATCTACAGATGCAGTGGAAAGAAAGAAAGGTGCTTACAATGAAGCAGATGCACGGAGTTTTAATCTCAGTTCTTCACTAAGTAAACTTGGCTACTCCTCCTTTCTTCAACAGGATGTGAAGTATTTAGAAATGTTCCTTTTATGTGAGGGAGACCTTACTCATGTTATTACTGAGTTAAAGGGCACAGATTAATGATTGTAAAGTACTTTGAAATCCTGAGATGAAAGATATTATGTAAGAATGATGATTTTATACCACTTAGCATTACTTTGTTCATTATGATGTCACGTAATGAGAAAGGAAGCAGCCTAAAACTAGGCATTCAAATTTGTCAAGGGAAACTGTATTCTGGCTGCAACTAATTTTCCACATCCATGTGGCATTATTATATCATAAACTTTCATCTTCTTCAGCATAAAATAGAAGTGAAAAAATGCTTCCCCCCAACCAGTGTTTTTAGGCAAAATAATGCATGTTTCAGGGGGGGCAAAGCTTCTTCAATGGCATGGCTGTACAACGCATGGTAAAAGGACTACCATCTAATGAAACAACACAACCTAAATTCCACAGTATGAAGATAAGCTGCAAATCATGGGGGGAATACCTTTATTTTCTACATTTCATCTTCTAGTCAAAGTGCCAAATCTCTTCTGGCATCATTTTCCCAGTCCCGCTTGTCACTAGTGAAATTAAATAAAGGGAAGTAAACATCTATTGACACACGAAAGGCAGAGAAGTAAAATGAAAGAAAATAAAATGATGAGGGAAAAGACCCCAGAATATTTCTGTACTAGAAGTAGGAACAGAGTTCTAATGTTTTCTGCCTTAATTTCTTACAAAAACCTAGCACATACCAGCTTCTCAAGTGCTATAAATCCTGCCCTCCTTAAAGAAAGGCTTGGTGTCCTGGAGAGCTCTAGGCATAGCAGATTTACCAGGACAGGGCGGTGGCAGCCTGCCTGACTCCTCCATTTCTCTGCAGCAGGTAACCCACTCATCTCAGACAGGCAGCAGCAAAATATTACGTTCCTCCATGATACAGCCTCACACAGTATATAAATATATGACTGTGTTTATAGCCATATAGAGAAAATATTTACACTGCTAAGTATTTGGATTATGAATACATAAATAAAATGAAGGCTACTGGAGCCACTGTAAACTAGCAGAGTTATACTAGCATAAGTACAGCGAGATACACTATATAATGTGCAAACTTACATCACTTATTCTGGCTGTGTCAGTATGAGAATACTGAGCTGTGCTTTTGGGAAAACTGTATCTTCAGTAAGTACTAGCAGCTTCTTAATCCCTTTAGTATGGCTCTGATACACTGATCACCAAAATCTAGGGCAGGCCTCTGAAGTTGCTGGATCAGGCTCTAATACTCCTTTAGATCATAATCCTGCAAAGATTTAACATTTACAAATAACTTTATCATGTGAGTAGTTAAATGGGATGTTGGAGGATCAGGGTCAGAACTGGAACATTCAGCAAATTCCAGCTTGGGTTATATCTATCAAGGATACAACAGAAATAACGTAAAAGTTAGAGTGGCTTCTAATTGAGCTTCATTCTCAAGAACATGCAACATTGGAGGGCTTAGTATCAGCTTAAATTCACCCACAACTATTCACTCCTATCTACTTCAAAGGGTTTTAATCAGTATGGAAAGCTAAGTACATCTGTTAGAGATATGGACCTGGGTCATGGCAGTCTTACTTGTGACACAAATATTCTGTGCTCTCTTGTAACTCAGGACATTTTAGCATTTTCCTCCCTTTAAGTCTCCATTTTTAAAATCTTCATCTTCCAAATCATCAAGCAGGAGACATCAGCCAGTGTACGTTTTCCCTTCTCTTTCTGCTTTTAAATCCCAGCTGGATAATTTAGGGGATAAACACTGTGAGGATTTTAACTGTAGCAACAACCAAGAAGAACTCAGAAACAGTGAAAACTAAAAAATAGAAGCAGCTCTTTAATTTAAAAGCTAAGCAAGCAGTGTATACAGGCCTCAGCTGAGCTAGGCTACCCTGACCTGACCACCTCAAAAACGTTGGCTGTGGGTTTGTACACTTCCATTCTGTGTAAAGCACTGGAAGTTTAATTTCAGAGAAAATGTTTGCATTTATTGAACAAGTCTTCTATGCTTTTGCAGAAGGAAGAATAAACTGAGCAGTAAAAGAGTTGTCCAAACAAATTACATTCTAAAACCTCAGACAGGCAATAGATGCGTTCGATGAGAGGATTTTCTTCATCACTGCTATGTTTGATTTAAAAAGATTATCTAATTCTCTCTGGGCGTTTCCATCTGGGGATTTGTTTCAATCCTGTTGTTTTTAGTTTGGCTTTTGACATTAGAAAGGCTCTGTTCTGTCGCTTTTACATCTTCTTTCAGATAAAATCACATAATAATTCAGGAATAAACACATAAAGAAAGGTGAAAATTGTTCTGGAAATATAAGAGAAGAAAGTCAGCTATTTGGATCTGCCATTTGGTTTGCTCAGTTTATACATGAGGAATGAAAGCTAGTTATTACATATATTTTTATTTTCATTATGAAGAGAAACAAAACCAAAACAAAAACAAAACCACAAGAAAATCAACTCACCTCCTACCCCAGCACTTACTGCTATTTTTATAGACCAGTGTGTAATCAAGATTAAGATACTATTGGAAGAAACACCAGGCAAAGCAAGAGTGTGAATAGTTTTTTTTGTTTAGAAATTCCTACTTAAATGAAAACTGAGTATAAATATACAAAAGAGTGCAAGTACTACATGTAGAAATTACCTTTAGCATGTTACCAGGAATCTAATCTTGTGCTGAATCTGCCCTTTCTGTAAAAATAAATCCACTAATTTTATCAATTACATGTTATAAATACTTCCATAGGCAATAGAAATACTTCTTCTGTTTCCTTAGGAGTTATGACTTCTTATCATATTTTATTGTTGATTTCTAGCTGTTGCATGATGGGTCAACTCTTTTTTTATAGGCTGCAGTGATATGATGCCTGTGAAAGTGACATTAGGAAATGCAAACCACTTTACAACAGCTTGTTCCTGCTGTTAGAGAGTAGCTTCTCCAGCAAATACACAGCTGTATTTGTGCTTCTGTGCTTGTACATTGATTTCACTGCTAAAATAAATACAAGTCGTCTCTATCATTCTGAGATTTCTGCTTCAAAATTCAAGGTTTTAAAGAAACCTTCTCTTTAAGTCACTTTAATTATTCAATATCATTACCATTAATTTTGAGGTCTTGAAAAGCTACAGAAGTCAGAAATACAGTAGCAGTACCTAAAAGCAGAAAATAAATCATAATACAATAAAAGATAAGTAATTCCTCAATGGAATGTTTGTCCAGTCATTAAGATCTCTTATGTGCCTAAATGCTTATGGGACAAAGGCCCAGAGTGGACTTTTCCCAATATTTTAAGACAGTTTCTAAAACTTATTTTAGACAAAAATAAAAATTGGGGGAAAAAACCCCACAAAAACAAAGCACTAATTATTTATGTATCCTTCTATATACTTTCTTACTGAAGAGTCAAGGGTGAAGGGTTCAGTACTATGGAAAATACCATGTTAATTAGATTAGAACAGAAAATATGAATGTTAATTTATTAGTTCAAAACAAAAGCAGCAGTGTACAAAAACAGGCTGTTGCTTTCAAATTACTCAAGTGTGAAAAGAAAAAGAAAATCCAAAGAAAAACTGAAAGTTTTTTCCTTTTTTAAAATCATTTCTATAACTAATAAGTAACTGTAGTTTAGAAAAAGTTTTACAGATGCTGTTTTAAAATTATTTCTTAAAACATTATGTTCAGTGCAAGGAGTTCCCAGGAATTAAGGGTCACACCCATTAAGCAAGCTCAAATATCCCTGGTTTAGAAGAATTCATAAGCAGGAGATCACCTGACCAGTCCATAAAAACTCACTTCACTTTTATAGTCATTGTCTACATGATTAGCCCCATTTCTAGATGTATTTAAAATGATCATGCACATAGGATGCCAGCCAGGAGATGTAACTAAGCAGCAATCAAATTCCTAATCTGAAATTCTCCAGTTCAGAAATTCTGCCCTGCTGCTTATCTGCTAATAAACAACAAACAGCTGTGTGTGAAATACCACCAGTCCCAAGCATTCTAAAATCATTAATCAAAAACAGTTTTTTTTTGTCCAAAATAAATGCATTTTAATTTTCTGTTTACCTGCCAAGTTGTTCAAGTGCAGCTGAGCAGCTTATTAAGTACTCTTCTGCAACCACCAGAGCTTGATATATAAGCTATTTTTACATATATTTTAAAGTAAAACATCCAGAAGCTGGAGCTCAACAGCAACAACAAAAATATCACAAGTCATGATATGGTATTGCAAAATCTACTGATGTAACATATAGAAAAAATAAAGTGATACATAAAATTCTAAAAGTTTGTGTTTAATCAAACTGCTTTTTTAGTTGCATCATGGCATTCAACTAGGCCTATCGAACAATTTTAGCATGCATGATAAAAGGGATCTTCTATCAAAGGAATTAAAGTAAGACAAGCAGGCTGAAACATAGAATCTCAAGAGATCAAAAGGAAAAAGAAAACAATCTGCTTGTCTGCATTTAACTAAACTTCTAGGAGAAAAGCTTGGATGTACAGAGCTTGAGAATTTCCATTCATGGTACAATATATCCTCTTGATTTCATCAAATGGTTAATGACTGTAGACGCACGTAAGGACGAGCAGCCACATTCTGTTCTCAGTTGGAGTCACGCAACCCAGATGTGAGCAACCAGAGCTTAGCTAGTGATCGCTATTCTAGCTCATTTAGTTCAAACATGTCCAGTGTTTATAGAAGAACGGCGGTGTATGTCCCGTATTTCTTCCACTGCTGCATCCCACCCATTCTTGTAAGACAGATTGAAGGTACTATGGAGACAAGAACAACGGATACAGAGAAGATGTTAAATGAGCTCTCTGCTTCCTTGGAGAAATGCTACAAACATAAGCCATAAGTGCTCAGCCAGTTCAAGTGGGCTGTGGTCCAGCCCTGGCCTCACACGTAGCCACCCTTCACTATGGCAGGATTTCACAAGAGTGACAGGGAGCAGAGCACAGCCACTGCCTTCCAAAACATTCGCAGAAATACTTGGATATAGTCCTCTGAAGAAGATAAGAATTATCTAAATGAGTCTGAGTAAATCATTAGCCTCCACAGTTGCACAGGGAATACCTGAGGAGATTTTATGAGATATATTACAGCAGAGCAAAACTGTACAAACAATCATATTTGTTAGATAACAAATCTCAGAATGGAGTGAGCTGTTCCTCTCAGCTATCTACCACACAGTGTATTTTTAAAATACTGAATTATTCAATCATGATTGATTTTACTGTATCAAAGACTACACATTTTCTTGAGAATATAGTTAATATCCCTTCTCAGGGATTACTTCATCTCTGAAGACAATCTAAGGAATTATTTTGGTAAGTGGAAAGGTGGAACCTTCAAGTAAATGTGTCTGGAGCCAGTTCCTTCTTAGTGCTTGCTCAGCATGCAACTCCCACTTGCTTTCTTTCAGTGACCAAAGTTCTAAGCACTGTGCTCTGAAAGATGCCTGTCACAGTGCCTGGATGAATTGTATTGGCCAAGACCCCACCAGTTCTAAAGGCTGAGTGGAGGAAGCGTGAGCGAGTCTTGCCATTCTCTGTGAGCCTCACTCTGTCTGACTCACCTTTATGATACAACCCCCGCCCCAACTGGTCGTACTTGCCCTCTGCCCTCTGCTCAGCCTATCTCAGCAAAAACCACGTGTTGAGCAAGCAGCTGTCTGTTGCAATCTCTCACAGGGAAGCGAGAGGCCCATAGGGACTCAGGGCACCCTCCAGAACAGAGCAAAAAACTTCCTAAAGTATCCACGCCTGTGACCTTGTTATAAAAATTGACTGTTCTGAAAGAACAAGGTTTATTCTCCGCTGCCTCTTGCTTGCCAACAAAGAACCTGACCCATTCAAATGGGCGCTGATTTACATGGCAGGCAGCCACAGAAAAGCTAGCACTTCAGACTAGCACTCCCTTTCCCCCGCCCTGCTTTAACCTTTATAATCAAATATCAAAAAGAGTGAAAACAAACTGTGGCTGCAGCCATCAGTGCATTACATTTTCTGTCCTCACCAGCACATTTTATAGGTCACTGTTAGGCCAATGAAATATAACACAGTGTTCCTTTCCCTCTTCCCCCACCATTCCCTTTTTTAAATTTGAAAACAGGTATCTTCTTCCAAGCTAAATACTTTTAAGTACTGAACTTCAACGAAAAGGAAGGTCACAAGCTGACTCATCAATAGCCATAATAAGCGTGTTAAAGATCCTGGACATCGGATCGTGTAAGTTGTATGGATGCCAGGTATGAAAGATGTTCATCACCCAAGAAAACAGGTGTATGTGTTCTTAAGGTTTACTATGATTAATGAAGTAATAAACATATTACTGCAGGGGGAATTGTCCTAGGCCTGACCCTCCATCGCACGTAATCCATGTACATCTATACACATCTTCTATATGTGTGCCTTACACCTTGTATGCAAAATGAGTTTTCACATAATCAAGAATGGATAAGGGGGACACTTCTATGCCACTTTGTGCAAGGCATAAACACACAACTGTTGACTTCTAGAAGCTGGCCTGCTGTTCCCAATAGAAGAGAGGACAGTTCTTCAAGGTCTGAGAAACAGCTATAAAGATGCCTTATCCAAACAATTTATATTCCAAGTGTTTAAAACACAGTGTCCTTCGTAGTTACTATCTGGCACCACCAGCTGGATGCTCTAAGGAACTAAGACCTAGATTTTTGCTGCTTAAAACTGGAAATACCAGCAAAGTGACTTTATGGTCCTTCACACTAATTTTCTCTTGCTGATAAAGTCTCAGCTGTAAATGCCTGGCATCTCTTGCACAAGATGACTCTGTTGAACTTCATTAATTTTGCTTGGCAGTAGTCAAATGAAGTCTTGGAAACCCCAAAGGATGGTTGTTTGTATATTTTCTGCTATCTTTTGACAGTGAATACAACACATGCCCCAGTCCCACATGGAAAGGAACTGTCTCAACCAACCTGCCCCTCACCCCTATGGGTACAAGTGCTGATTGAACTCAGTTCCTCCTCTCCCTACCATACCAACAGCATAAGCAGTGCAAGCAGTCGAGCACTGTGTACCAGAAGTGACAGTGCTGTGAACATTATTTCACTTGGGCAGATTGCTGTAGCATGCTGCCATTTCCTGCAGGGTTGTCTCTCACATCTGGTCTACTGGAGGATGATAATATCACACAAAACAGTAAGGGAAAACGTTTCAGAGAGGAAATTTTTACAGAGCTTGTTCCAGTTCATTTGAAGTCTATTGCAAGCTAGCACTTAGTAGTTGTCTTAAGCACTTGGCATATATCACTCCTTATCATATAGGAATACGCAGTGTGAGGTACGTAAGAGCAAAACATATCATTCCAGTCTACCTGCTGGCAGAAAAGTGGTGAGGGTAACAATATAGTAGAAGCGTGTAACTTAAGAGATGCAAAACCATTACTACTTAACACAAAGCAGCATGAACATATCAATCCCACAGTAGGGTGCTATTGTCTTTATTCCTTTGTCAGAGATAATGAAGGGCATGAAAAGCAATAGAGGTAACCTCCTCTGGATTCAGAATAGGTGTGGCAGTGGCAGCATATTGGATCTTTGCTCCCACTCCTAGAGGCAAAACCACTGCATACTAACATAGTTTGTTTGAAACTGGATATCCATCTCTACTTAAAAGATGAAGTAACTCTGTTGGAAACCCAGGATGTAAAAGGTAAGCAACTGCCTGAGTTTGGATGTCTTACATTTGGTGAGCTCAAATCCCCAGCAAGTTTTGGTCTGAGCAAAATCAGCCCTTAGAGCTTTGCAAAAATAATTTCCCCTTCCCAGGCTGGATCCTTGTGCAATGCCGATGAAGGTACATAGTCCAGCCCTGAGGAAGCAGGTCAAGTGGCACAGTGACAAGAACTGAGCACAGAAAAGGATTAGGAAGGCTGAGTCAGTCACAGTAAGCAATGATTAACTTCAGGGCTCTTTGCTTTTGACATTCAGATCATGTAAAACGATGGCATTACTTCAGCGCCAGTCAGGCTCCTGTCCGAGCCCTTCCCTTCGTAATCATGGAGAAGACACAGCATGCTAATAGAGTAAAAAGCAAAAGTTGAAAATGAGTAAAAGACATTCAAAAGAACTTCTGCTTTGATGAAAACATTATTATACCTACAAATAAATAAACTATAAGATTTGGCACAAGAGAGGCCAAGACTGGAATAGCAGGAATGCTGCAGATCAAGATTAATGTGAATTGGCAGAGCCGAATGGAGAACTATGCACGGCACCTGTCTCCACGGTGCCTGCCTTGAGTTAGTGACATTAATCTCCTGGTTTCGCAACCATAATATTCAACCTTACATTTTAAAACAATACTTTCTGGATTGCAGTGTAAACTATATTAAGGGACATTATCTAGAAGAAACATTATACATAGGTGTAACAAAATAGCTGGATAGGAAAGCAACACATCTAAAAATGCGTTCATACAGAAAAGATTTTCCCTATTTTTAACTGCGTGTGTGTGTAAAGATATATACTACATTTTGCTAAGTGGATAAGCATTAAAAAGTCAAAAAGGGTCATAAGAGTCCACTATTCCAGTCAGCTGAGGTGCTAACCTAAACTCTTAAAATGCCCTGACACCTGGATTTCAGACAGGCGTTCCTCGTCTCTATGGATGCTGGACAATATGAAGTCCTGCTCACAAACATCAGCAACAGACATCTGATTAGTGAGATACCATTATGTTATTCAACCACCCCTAAATAGCTATTACACTATTACACTAATCCTTTCTGAGAAAGTAAGATGTAAGCATTAATTGGGTGACCATTACATGAGTACTATACTCTCTTTAGGACTGAATGTACTGCAAGTTTTGCCATGCTGTATTCCTTCCTGAAATATTCCTCACTAAGCCCGCACTCCATTCATGTAAAAACTCCTACTAATTTTAGTGGGTTGAGGAACAATTTTTTTTCCATCAGCTAAGAAAAATTCCAAAAAGACAGAGGAGAGAGCACATGCAAGATTTTGTAGTAAGGATAATACTGGATTCCAACATTGCCTTTGCATGTTTTGTCTTGAAGACAGTAGTGAGTATTTACATACCAGCTTTCAAATCCCACTGAAATGCTTCTCCTTAATTAAAATACTGCTTCTGAGATAAGCAGTACCTCTAACTGTAGGTAGTGCATATCAAGCCTGAATGGTTTTCATTTATTTTAAAATCGTTCAGAAAATGTCTAGACAAACCATTATAGATGTTCTCATTCTTACAATATTCACTTAATCTGAAATAATTTTGCAGATAAGATGAGGTTTCTAAGTCTTCTGTTTTGTTTCAAAAAGTCAGACAGACAGCTGCAATAAAAGCAGTGGACACGCAGGGTCCTGGTCTGCCAGAGGAACGTCTGCACCCTAGTCACACCCACTAGATGGAGATATTTCCACAGCACATTCCTGGCTGGCATTAGCCTCCTAGGCTGCAGTCATCCCGAGGAGTGTCCTCTTAACACCAGCTCGTATTTACATCTCAGATTCTCTAGTTTTGGCTAGGAATAGTGTTTAATTCAGAGCAGTAACTTGAAGTTCAGGACAAACTGAGGAGATTTTCCCTTTAAAAAGAAGCCAATAATCTTTTAAGTCAGAAACACAGAAGAACATGTGTCAGTGTATGCATATGCAAACATACAAACATGCTTGCAACACAGAAGCGTTCAAGAGACCAAATGGAGCTACTTACACGAAGTAAATACTCCTACGGTCTTTATCAGTTGGCTAGCACTTAGACAAGAATGACTTTGAGCACAGACAAGTTTTTCAATGGCTCTTATGTGCCTGGCATCTGTTTAACTTAGAATATTTCAGGTTTGCTTTAAATCAGACACTTATTTTATATAAGTGTATTCATGTATGATGTCACAGAAGACTGTACAAAGTGTCAGAGATAACTAGTGCATTAAAGATCTGTCAATTACAATGAAAAAAAAAATCAAAGAATCACAGAATGGCCAGGGCCGGAAGGGACCTCAAGGATCATGAATCTCCAACCCCCTGCCACATGCAGGGCCACCAACCTCCTCATTTAATGCTAGACCAGGCTGCCCATCCAACCTGGCCTTGAACACCTCCAGGGACGGGGCATCCACAACCTCTCTGGGCAGCTGTTCCAGCACCTCACCGCTCTCTCTGTAAAGAATTTCCCCCTGACGTCCAACCTAAATCTTCCTTTCCTTAAATCTTCAACTTAAAACCATTTCCCCTCGTCCTGCAGTTATCTACCCTTTCAAAGAGTTGATTCCCCTCCTGTCTGTAGGCTCCCTTTAGGTACTGAAAGGCTGCAATGAGGTCACCCCGCAGCCTTCTTTTCTCCAGGCTGAACAAGCCCAGCTCCCTCAGCCTGTCCTCATAGGGGAGGTGCTCCAGTCCCCTGATCATCTTTGTGGCTCTCCTCTGGACCCTCTCCAACAGCTCCCTTTTTTTTTTTTTTTTTTGTACTGGGGGCTCCACACTTGGACGCAGTACTCCAGATGGGGCCTCACAAGAGCAGAGTAGAGGGGAACAATCACCTCCCTGTCCCTGCTGGCCACCCCTCTTCTGATGGAGCCCAGGATACCATTTGCCTTCTGAGCCACAAGGGCACACTGCTGGCTCATGTTAAGTTTTTCATCTATCAAGACCCCCAGGTCCTTCTCCACAGGGCTGCTCTCAAGGACCGCTCCTTCCAGTCTGTATGAATGCCCGGGATTCCTCTGGCCCAAGTGCAGAACTCTTCACTTTGCTGTGTTGAACCTCATCAGGTTCACCCGGGCCCACCTTTCTAGCATCTCGAGGGTCCCTCTGAATGGCAAAAAAAGCAGCAGAACTCATTAATGCCACTTGCTTTCTGTCTCTCCACTACTCAGCCTCTTGTGTCTGCAAAGTGCCATGCCTAAAATAACTGAAGAACTACTTTGTTTCATGTTTTTTGAAATTACTGTCAAAATGGTCTGTGAACCTCAGTGAAACCTGGTGCTGTGTGAGTTGCACAGGTCCTGTATGAACTTCACGTACTCCATGGCACAAAACAGATTCCAGAGACCTAGGAAACCATCACACATAACACTGAGCTGATTCACTGAATAAATGTTATCTTTAATAGAGTACCACCACATTACCTTCATGCACGTGCAACATTAAGATCCTCTCCTCTTAATTTGAGAAACAAAAACTTTCCGAAGTTTAAAATGCTATTGAGGGTAGTTTGTTGTGAAGTAAGTAGACAGTACTAGTTACATTTTTTTTTTCTGTACTCCAAAACAGAACATTTTAATCAAGGCCCAGCAATATAGATCAAAGGCAAACAATGCTCATGGTTAGCATCATGGGAAAGGAGGATAGAAGGACCAGTGACATAGCTCACCTGCAAACGTACTAAAATTGAGCCTGTGCATGGTGCAGGCTCCCAGGTGCTACACAGCTCTCACATGGCCAGCCATCACAGGCCTCAGCCTTGCATATCAGCAGAGGTTACAAAACTCATTAGATTATTTTCCAGTCCTACAGAGCAGAAACTAGAATTAAGAACAAGTAGCTGAGAATTTAGCCCAAAGCAACAAATGAAATTATACACAGACGGTGGAATAGAAAGTAATTCACTGTCATTTACAACAAAATATTTGTCACTGGAAAATACTCTCTTCTTGCAGCTTGTGTTCCACACTGCAAATATGACTCTTATCTTTTTTTTAATAAAAATTGTGGCTCATGTTGTTCAACAGAAATTCTAGTTTTCAGAGTTCCTTATCACACAAACACATCTTTATGTTTCACGTCATTCCCACCATGGTGGAAGTGGGAGTACAGGAGGTTGTTTTAATCAAACAAGTGCAGAGCCTACAGCAAATGTTTTCATTGCCATTTCAAAGCCAACCGCAACAGCTGAATAAACAAAGAGATACAAATCATATCAGACCAATCAGACCCAATTCTGACCCAGGCTCAAATCCAGCAAGGAGCTGAGTGTGCTGATCTGATGTGTCCTTAGCCCATCCCTTCCCTAACCCTACCCAGAATTCAGAGATAACTGTTCTCGCCAGCCTGAGCCCTGAAAAAGAATCAGAAAAGAAACAACCAAGAGTTCACATTTATTTTTAGCCTTTATGTCATCTTCAGAGTCTCTTCAATAAAGGACTGTATGCCACATTGGTGAAAATTAATGAGTAGTACAGGTAGACTACACTCATGCTATGGCTTCTAGTTTAACAGCACACTTTCTGTAAGCAAATACAGGCTCAATAACAGTAGCAAAGAGAAAGAAGTGAGAGGTCCTTCAAAACACAAATGGATATGGAACTGACAGAGCAGTCCACAGAAACACCTCTGTGCAGGAGGTTGCAAAAAAGAGAAAGAAAAAACTGCTAAAAAGAAATCAGAATAGGTCAAACAAC
Source organism: Chrysolophus pictus (assembly GCA_037305975.1). Lineage (NCBI taxonomy): Eukaryota > Metazoa > Chordata > Aves > Galliformes > Phasianidae > Chrysolophus > Chrysolophus pictus. Next base: position 8,209,247 of record CM074580.1, read on the forward strand.
AATCACAAAATAGGTAAGTTATGGTTTAAACTAGTTCCTTCAAAGACTGACAGATGCATATGCTAGCAATAGATATACACAAATCCACCCTTTGTATGAGTTATGCTAGGAAGAAACACACGAATGTTAAAAAGTATGAAGAAAAGATTTGTTATACCTAGCATATAACTTAGTAAAGTACACAGGTCACTCCAAAAGTAATGCGTCCTATTTATTTCCAGGGTAAGTACAGCAGGTACACAAAGAGCATGATAACATAATTTGATAGAGTAAGTTCTTAGCTACAAAGCACTGTTTTCTAATATTGTCACCACCATTAGCTATGCGTTTTCACCAGTGAACAAGAGCCTCCATGTCGTGTCCATAAAGATCTGCACCAATTGACTGGTCTTTCAAGCTGCCATCATCACTGCTGAAATGCACCAACCACTGCTTCACTGTGCTCACATTCACTGTTTGGTGTCCATAAATGTTCAGCAAGAATCAGTGAATGTCAGTGGCTGCAACTGTTTCCTCATAGAGGAATTCAGTTCCACACTTTTGCTTCATCCACACTTCCATGTCAGACATCATTTTCTCAGAGTGCCTCTACTGCCATCTGTCTCACAGCAATAACATGTGCTGGGACATCAGTGGGAACATTCAACCTCTACTGCTACTATACATCCACTTCTGACAATGTGCCAACGCCATAAAATAAGAGGCATTACTTCCAGAGCAGTTCTCATATATGAAAGCTTTTTGCTATGTGTCTTATTAACTATTGTTTTGCTCTAATCAGTGTCAATACTGGAACCATCCAGCAAATGAGACACAGGCAGTGCCTGTTCATTGCCATATCTGTGTGATATATGTATCATAAAGGGATAAAGTATATAGCATGAGCAGAGATTTGCTTTCACAGAACTTGACATCAGTAACACTGTGAAAGTGTTTGTCTGATTGAAGCCTTAGGAGCAGTCAGAGAGATAAAAAAAGCAAACAATGATGCAGCCTAACAGAAGACAGAACCTGAAGTATACATGCTTTACTCCAGCTAAGTAACAGCAGCAATAAGAAGGTGTCTTAGCTCTCAGTCACAGGACTGCCTGCCTTCAGCTCTGTGAGTCCAGAAAAAAGTGAAAATTCAACTCACCCATCACAAGGCAATTGCTTTAAAACACACAGGATTATTGTAAACTGGAACAAGATTATTTGCATGCCCATTGGATCCTTTGTTCTCATATTGATAAAAACTGATATTCCCAGGACGTTCATTCAGGTGGTTTACTTCAATAAGCACTTAAAGCAAGATGCATTTTCACGGCATATAAAGTTATCAGGTAACATGATCCAGTTTAAAAGGTACAAAAAAAAAACCTTAAAAACACACACATTTTGAAAGTGCAAGTCATTTCCATTTTGAAATCATATCAGGAGAGATGAGAATGATATCATGTAAATATACCTGCATTTGTTTTATTTTTCATTAAAATAAAAATGATCAAAACTGAAATACAGCAGGAAAATGACTTCGATCTTAGATTTGCAGGGAGCAAGAAGGATGTTAGGCAAGTCTGAAAAAGAAAACTAAAAGCCTGGGAGGTGTGTCATCTAGCATCAGCAGAGATCCTCACTGGGGCCAGCCGCAACACAATTGCCAAGAATAAAAACAGATTTGCACAGGGCACAACAAAGAAGCTTTCTGAGAAATGGATGGCCCCTTACCAAACTTGGCTCCTGGGTGCAACCACATTCTGAGGAATCCAGATATTATATGAGATCTTGCCTCTACAAGACTGCATGACATCACCCTGAAAAGGCGTGAAACAAGTCAGTTCAAGGGCTGACTTCTAGCCAGATTAAGGCACCCAGATTAGAACACATCAGCAACTGATGTTCTCCAGAACAAACAAGGATATGACCTGTAACCCATTTGCAGAAAGGCATTTTGAAATGAGTCCTTCATTGTACCATCCCTATGTAGTTTTCTTACATCTGCTCTGCCCCCATCATTTCATCTTGTTAGAGCATGATCTAGAAAGTTACCACGGCTTGTTTTGCTGCAGGCTAACAATGATGTTGAGCCTTCAGTTTATTCCAGAATATGACTTAGTTGTATGTCTGTGTTCAACCCAGGCACAGATTGTCTAGCTCTGCTGGGCACATCACTGAAGTTGTCTCTGTTCCCCAAACTTCTGTCTTTGATACTTTGCACAAATGGGCATTCATTTTATCTATTCACATAATGTGGGAAAACTGTGGATATTTATTCCTTTCTTGTATAAGAACACACTGAAGCGGCCACTGTTAATGCTTTTGAAAAATTCTTAATGAATTATATTTGAAAACAGCATATTTCTTCCTTTCAGTAGTTGCTTTCTTCTCATAAATTCTATTTTTAATTCAGTTATTCCCTATGGCTAAGGAACATTTCTTCTCCACAGGCATCATGATATTTAAACACTGTTTTTGTTGTTTAAAGATTAGTCACATCAGCCTTTTTAATTCTCGCTCAGAGTCTGATTCTAAAGAACACATTAATAATATATGATGTAAAGTTTTTGCAGCCATTCTTCCCTTTCCTGTCTTTGCACAGTATAAGATCAGCAACAGAAATGTATCCGTAGGGCCTGCAACTCCCTGACAAGTCATCTTCTATTAGCTTTCAGTCTACAGTGCTTTTTAATAGCATTAATGCTTTTTAACAGCCAGTGATCTCCTTCAACTGTTGCTGCACAGTTTACATCTACCAACTACTTTTAAGGCACCTGGCAACAATGGTGAATCATTCCTTCTCAGTTTGAGCATCTTTGGTATCATTACTCACCTACTCTTTTCAGCTGCAGTACAGCACCATTTACTGTTTGTAAAGCATCCCCTCTTACCACTTATTTGCAGTTTCTACTAATCAGTTTTATCAGTGTTTTAAAGATAATGGCAGCCCTCAGGTTTTGGAAGGTTTTGTCCCAGTTGCTTTCACAGTACAATTCACTGTTTATTTTTCTAAGTTCTTCTTGCCCTTGCTCTTCATATGCAAGTCTTCCAGTATATTTTCTCTCTCCTTTGAGAGATTTATGATGTTAATATCACCTAATTCTCATTTTGTACAGGACTGATTGCTCCTGTTCCTAGCAATTCTTTGCAATAATTTACTTTCACAGCACCGGTAGCACTTTGGCCCACTCACTTTTTAGTACTTGAAAATAATTCACAAAACAAAGTACTTGCAGTGATTTTGGCAGTTTGGTCAATATCTTTGCTCCCAGTTCTGACTTCTTAATTACAAAGGATTTATATCTCCACTGGAAGTAGAATACTGTCATATTGAAGTACGTACAAGTATTTTTTTTTAAATCACAATGCTTACGAAAACCTTACCTTGAAGAAGATCCAATTTTAATTTTTCTATTTTAGTACGTTTCTGTTTTATTATAGAAACAAGAAAAGTTTGAAAATCTGCAGAAGATATCACAACTCACTGCTTTAAGATTTAAAATACTTTGAATTTAAAAAGCTGTTTAAAAATAATTTTGCGCTTAAGTTTATATTAAATCTAATTAATCATAAAAGCCTCAGATTGCAGAAGATGTGAATTTACAAAGACATGCAAAAACAGTATTTTTCAAATGATATTCCATATGGATTATCAATTTTGATTTTCATATCTCAATTAAGTCTCTTAACTGAAATACAGTAGGGAAAAAGGCTAGGAAATAGCAGCTGAATATGCATTCAACACAGCATGCTGTTTTGAATTCTTTCAGCTTATCACAGAAAGTACATCTGAGAATGTTTATAGGACTATTGCCAGCTCTTCTGATTATTTGTTGCTGCTTTTGCAAGGGAGTTGGAGGCAGTGATGCCAGAACTGATGCCTCCTACTGAAGGCCATGTGTTAGTAGAATTTCACCCTGATGTCTCCCATGCTTGGGACTGGAGTGCTGCAGGAAAGAGGCAGATCTCTCAAGGACAGAAGGCAAGAGGGTGTAGGAGTGACACAGGGAGGGCCTTTCCCAAAACTTGTTGGGTCTTTGAGGAGGCTACCAGGGACCACGACTACCTCCTCTCCTTGAGCCGCTCCTGTGCCCCAAACTTAAACGAGTCACCAGTGATCATTTCTCACTAGAACAGAAGTAGTACATGAGACATATTTTGAGCTGGTTTCTACATAATCAGTTCTTGTTTTATTGTTTTGAACAACCTGGAAATGCAGGAGACATGGGTAAATAGCTTACTAAAGTTAAAAAACCAGAAACATGAGAAGTGCATGATATTGTAATGATTCACAAACTCAAATATGGCAAGATGGAGAGAGCACCTATTCTTTCAGGAAATGTTTTTCCTGAAACATTCAATATTTGATTGCATTCTTTAACAAAGACTATATGTAATTTAAATGTTTGTGTAGTAGCAATTCTGTACTTGCACAAGCAATTTTGAATATACACAGTCAGCTGAGAAAACTGGATAGTCCTAGTTCCAGCAAATGGATTAGAGCATCTTTAATTTATGAATTTAAAAAGTCAGAACTCTCTAAATGAAGAATTCATGTTTTAGTAGCCTCAGGGAAGCAGCCAGCTGGCAATGTCTAACCTTTGTTGTGGGATTTTTGTTTTCCTCTATGTAAAATACAAACTTAGTCACTATAACAACCATTATAAAGCATGGCACAAAAATTTAAAAAGGCATCCTTGAAGGAATACTAATTCAAGCTAACTTCAGTTCCATAATGCAAAAAGTATGCAAAATAACCATAATTCAGAATGATGGGAAACTTATTAACAGGAAACATTGGAGCTCATTCTCTTATATGAGTACAAATCATGATAAACCTGCTGGAATACATGAAAGTACAATACCCAATTTTAGCTTAAATTCTGTTCTGTCTTTTTTAAAGCAAATAAATGCATAATGCCTTGTGATGTTAAGCACACAAAGCACAGTTGGAACTATTTTTGTATGCCTAGAACAGGGAATGGAAAATCTGAATATAAGAATGATTCCATTTCAAATACGATAAGTATTTGATCAGACTGTATTTTACATTATTTTGAGGTGTCAGTGATATTAAACCCCAAACCAGAAAAATGAAATGACAGTGCTCACTTACAATGCACTAGGACAGATGTGTGACTAAATTGCCATCTAGCTTAACGGTGACATTGCTTCATACCTATGAGACAGAAGGCTGGGTTGCCTCTATGAATAGGCAAATGCTCAAGCAATTTACTGGCTACTGAGTTATTCGTGACCTTGTTGCTTCCAAGCAGCTACCTTCACATGCATTTTGTCCAGGCTTATTTGCTCATCATTTTGAAAAATGCTTGAGAAGCTTTATAGGCATTCAATAAATCCTGCAATCTGCAAAGAACTTAAGTGGATGGATGATACTTGATCTGTAATGTTATCCTAACAAGTTATCTTTGATGTTTCTGGTAGCATCAAGAGCAATTTATAGCATAAAAAAAAAAAAAGGCCTTTATGTGCTTTGTTCCAAGCAAGCAAATTTTCTATTCTCATACTAAGTTCAGGATTCTCTTCCCCACAGATATTTGTTTTTCTGAACCAGCTTATTTGCTCCCTGCTTTTATCTTCACCATTTCCTCCATGTGACTTTCTCTTTCATGCAATCCCTCCCAAATACTTTTTCTCTGCCGCTCCTTCACATCACTTCTCACATCCCAAGCTAGACTTTTCACCAACCTCCTGACTGCTGTGTTACCTTTCCAATTCTTCTTCTGCAAGTTTGTCTAACTTCAACCCATTCAATCTCTTAGTATGTTTGATTTCTTCTCTTCTAGGTATCTTCTTCATGGTTTACTGTTGGTCCAATTCCACAGCAGTTCTCTCTCTCCTCCAACTCTCAATATATATTTTGCATTTGTTTATAGAACAATTTCAAGGAGAATAAGGGAAAGTATCAAGCAGATGAAACCTATAACAAGACTTAGGTCATACCTAAATCAATATTACAAAGTGCTGAAGCTAACAGGACTGTTCACTAAATAATGCCATGGAACAGAAAATAGAATTTAACACTAGGGCGTCTTTTCTCTGCACATACTCCACCCCTATTCAAAAAGGGATTTGCTTCTCGTGATGTCAGTATAAAGATTTTATCAGGTCAGTAACTGGCAATGGAATGCTAAAGAAAAGGAGTTGGTCCATCAACTCACTCTTAATAAATTACTGTCTTAGCCATAGCTAAGTGCAGGGCTGCAGGAGGGAAAAAAATTAATCCATAGTTTGGGGAAAATGTTCTCAAAATCACATAACAAAAAAACCTCCCTTCATAGCTTATAGCTATGAATTACCCACCCTTAAGAGCAATCAGAAGGGAAAACAGGGGCACTAGGAATGAGAGAGAAGCCTGGCAGAAATTTTAAGATACTTACAACATTAGCACAGAAGCCCAAACTAAAACATTGACTAGAATAAGGGAATACAGTCACCAAACAGCCTCTGTCTTCATGAGAAAGTCCTAGTATGAAAGTGCTATTTTGACATTTGCAGATTACATGCAGGTCAAACACAACAAAAAGCCCAAAAAAGTCACTTGGCCAACCAGCCTGATAAATCCTATTTTAAGGAAAAATGCACTGTTTGTGATAGACCACACAAAGTCTGATGCCTCCTAACCTTAAAAGAGACACAGCTGTGACAGCAAGAGTCAAGCTTACCTATAAGAACAGGGCAACATAACTCAACCCCAGCCTAGAACGATTCTCTCTGGTAATAACAGAATAGCTTAATACTTGATAATACTCAACATTCTAGCTTTTCAGAACTGCTGTCAGTAAGTCTACCAATGATCTATCTACTGCAAACTGAGCAGATGTTTCATTAAAAACAAATCAACACCAAAGATTTTCAACCATTACTTACTAATCTGAAGCGGACATAAGATTCTGTATTTCCTCCCCATTTATCTTAATGACCAAGCCTTGAAAATATTAAAAACTGCAGTAGTTCTTGTAGAAGTGTTTGCACCTATGGGCTATTATTTGACACTTCCTTACTCCCCCCAAAACATATATGCTCACTTCTATAAAAGAACTTATGCTGACTTTTTTTTTTTAAATCAGATAGTACTGCACTTCCAAAGTAGTTGAAATAATTTGACATGACAATTTTGAAGTTCAGCTTGGTCATTTGAGCGCACAGAAGTACCACAAGTAGAAATAAATACTTTAAAACATTGAGAACATTAATGCCAGGGCACTATTTTAAAATTGAGCCAACATCTTGGAGTGGCATTTGAACCATCACTGGACATGTGCTAGAATACAGCAGTTTGCACGTGCATGTAGTTTGCATTTGCGGTTGTTCAAATCTTCTCTATATTGAGAAATTCGCATGAGAAAAAAAAAAAGAGTCCTTACCAGGCTTTGCAGCTTGTGCAAGTCAAACAAATTCAATACACTGTATTTCTGTGGTCTGGAAAGGAGATACAGTGCAGAAATTACATCTGGTTTCTTGTTGCCACAGCTCTCATAGCGTTTGGTAGGTGACACACTGCTCCATCCATTCTGGTCATGAGTAGCTATAAGAATACAAGGCACACGGTAAAAATAGGCACTGTAGATTAGTCAGGCCTTCCCCAGATAAAAGCAGGAGGCCATCAAATTGAAAATACAGTTTGTGGAGCAATAAAATAATGATGAGATCAAAGCATGTTCATAGTTCAAATGCACAGCTGCCATCTGGCCAAATAATGAGCCCTTAAAACAAACAAAAAACAGTATTTGAATAATTCTATTTTTTCTGAATAAATGACAGCTGCCACATGATGACTGTTTTGAAAAAGACTGACAAAGGCTTTACTGGTAGGTTAATATTTCACAGGTCCTTAGCAATGATCATATAAGTCCAGAAAACTTCTGGATCAGGCATGAGAAAGCCTAAAGGAAATGATGCAAACCCACTCCAAGTTTTAAAGCTAAGATGAAACTAATGCAAGTTGCTTTCTTATCTAAAAAAACCAAAACAACAACAATCAGACCACAAATCTCACCTTCAGTTTACGATATAAAGTTCCACAATGCGTTCACCTACATCTGAGTTATGCCAGTTCTGATGAAGTGCGAAGTTCACTACAAACTGTTATTATCAACTGCGCATGATGCTCTTGTATTTTTAAAGAAGGTCTCACTACTTCACATTTTAAACTGTTTAGAGGGCAAGTCAAACTAGAAAGAAACATGGTAACTCCAGAAAATTCTTAAATTAGAGTTTTTCAGGAACAGTAAATTCAGGTGTAATGCTATAATGGGATGGAAAGTACCACAATAATAGCAGAATGGCAAAGTCTTCAGGCTGCAGCAAATGAGAACAAGACCAAGCGCAGCAGCCATGGATGCAGAAATGAAGGAGAAGAGCTGCTTACCTCTGGAAGGCCTCAGGTAGACAGGGATTCGTGGCAAGAGATACCCTCACCTCCACTGCCAACCCTTAAATGAAGTCTGGGAAGGGGTGAATCCTAACTCCATCCCTCCCAGTCTCTCAGGAGCATTGCTTGCACCTGAGCTCCCGTGGGTTGGCCCTGCCTTCCCACCAGGTGCTCAGTCACAGATGTAGTATTTCTGCTACAACAGAAAAATTCTGTTGATGTTCCTGTCGCTGCAGTCATGGAATCATAGAACCATCAAGGTTGGAAAAGACCTCTAAGAACATCCAGTCACATGTCACCAATATTTCCCACTAAACCACGTCCCTCAGCACAACACCTTAACTTTTTTCAAACATCTCCAGGGTTGATAACACCACCACCTCTCTGAGCAGTCCATTCCAGCAGCTGACTGCTCTCTCAGAGAAATATTTACTAATAGCCAACCTGAATCTCCCCTGGCACTGGAGGACATTTCCTCTAGTCCTGTTACTGGTTGCACTCAATGCCCTCATCCAGGACATCAGTAAAGATATGAACAGGACAGGCCCCAGTACCAACCCCAGTGAACTGCACTCGTGACCAGTTACCAGCTGGATTTAACTCCTTCACCACCACTCTCTGGGTCCAGCCCTCCAGCCAGTTCCTTACCCAACAGCCAGGCTTATACCAAACATATGTCGGCATTTCAGCATCCTTAGTGCTTATTTACTTCAGCAAAACCTGAGAAAAAAGACAGACATCAAATGGTTCTACTGTCATTGCTTTGAAATTCTTCTTTGTTTTTTTTTTCATATTTTTTTCTTAAAGTTCCTTTATCTCAGACTGAATTCAAAAGTTCGACATATGTTTAATGTATGAAAATGGTCAGAAAGTTAAATACTGAGGTGACCCAAAATAACTCTAGTTTTTTGTACTTAACAGTTATTCAGTTCTGACATCTACAAGTTTCCATACTGGAAAGCCTCGGTGAGTAGGAATGCTTTTTCTTTTTTTTAACTACAACTCAGAGCTTCAAGTGTCCCTATAAAACAAGGATCAGTAAAAATAGGAGATGTTTAATACTGTTATCACATCTTTATCTGCACGAACAGTCTTTTCCCCATAAAATACCATTAGTTTATATTGTATTACTAAAGCAATCCATTTCACAAAGGAACTAAACTTACTCCTTACATACTACACAATATTGTTCAAGACTGAAGTACAGATATGCAAATTATTTTAGGTCATAATCATTCAGTTTGTCACTTGCTGTTATTCCACTCTGCCCTTGGCTTTATGGCACCTTGCCTTTCAAGCTGCTCTTAGTAGGGACTCACTACTACCAGAGCACAGTCTGCTGCAGACTGCCAGCTATGACCACCTATAATGTTATGATGTGATGAGAAGTACAGCAGTAGTAGCAGAGAAGCAGAATCCTAGGCTGCAGCAAGTGAAAACAAGCCCAAATGCAGCAGTCATAGGCACAGAAACAAAGGGGGAAAAAAAAGCTGCTCACTTCTGGAAGACTTTCAGTAGGCAGGGAGCACCAACAAGATACCTTCACCTCCTCTGCCAACCTTTAAATGAGGTCTGGAAGGGGTGGATCCTGGCTCCACCCCTTTTGTTCACTCAGATGCATTGCTTGCACCTGAGCTTCCCTGCCTTGGCGCTGGTTTCCCACCAAGTCCTCAATCACTGCTTCAGGCCATGACGCAGCATTTCTACTGCATCACCCATCCCTGAGCTAGGCACCTTTCCCATGAGCCTCACACTGAAATCACCAGCCAAAAGCCATGAATGGGTACTTCGGTGTAGGCACACTGCTTATTTGGAGAGTAAAGGAAAGAAGCACTACAGACGGTAACAGAGATGGCAGTGACCCCCTATGGGTGCTCACAAAATGCTCTGCAGTTGATGGAGTCAGCCAGGCTGACCCCCACGGCAGCATCAGCTTGACACTCCAGCTTGACAGCAGCCATATGGTACAGCCTTCTCAGTGGAAATTCATGTGAACTGCCAAGAAACATATGGCTCAAGATGGAAGAAACTGCTAACATCACTTTTTAATTCCTTTATTAGCTCTGCTCTCCCTCTCTCATCCTCTACTTTTCACTTCAGCAGGGAATACAGGCTTCCAGTTTCTTGAACTTCTGTCTGCTGGTGAAAGATTTGGTCTCTGTTGTATTGCTGTATGATGTTGTTTATACTTAAACACTTCAGAGGGATGCCTTTTCATAGGTTGGCCAGACAACTTGTGGCTTTTTTTTTTTTTTTTTTAATCTGCAGCTAATTGATTGATTGTTCACAGTACAATTGTTGGTAAGGGAAAAGAACTCAATTAAATGGTAAATGAACATGCAAAACAGCAGATGTTTGAAACGCAGAACACAGGATATAATGCACTGCCTTTAAATGAATAAACAATGTGTGGGAAGAAATAAGTCAAACATGCACAACTCCCTACCCTACTGCTTTCAAGAACACGCTCTTTTGTCTCAAAACTCATCCAAGCAGAAGGCTGTTTCTGTTCTCTAGAATCACTGATTCAGATGACAGCTGCCTTTGACAGGAGTTCATTCACTGTGACATTTTTACTTCCAATCAAACGTAAGGTTATTGTATTGAGGCTGACCTAAGTCTTACAGACTCTATGTACTATCTGTGGGATATTCTTTTCTAGATACATTTCCAGTTCAAATTTTTATTATTTTATTATATCTTCCTGAATTCATAAATTGATGTCTAATAATAAATTATATCCTGTCAAATGATTGTGTGGTTTTGTATGATGGAGTTTTTTTTGGTGTAAATATACATGCTCAGGAGATGTTCTCAAAACGTTCAGTTACTCCTCAACGCTAAGAAAATTTAAATTCTTATTGTGTCACTTGTAGCAATTGTCAATGGCATTATTAAGCTGGTTTAAGTGAGCAAACTGGAAATCTAACCATAAGGACACAGGAATATGCTATCTAAGCAATTCCTGCCATTGCAGGATCATTTCATGTGTTCTACTTCCTACACTGAAATGGAATAAAGTTAATTTCTTAATTCCTAACATATTTTATTACTTAAATGTCATAGTTTGAGAAGATTTTCTTAAAGAAAAACAAAACAAAAAACCCACTATTATTACTGATACACCGAAATTTATGATATATCCAGAAGGAAACCTTCTGTGGCACTGAACAAAACTGATGTCAAGGGCCTTCTCCAACCTAACCAGAACCACGTTCCTGTGATGTGCTGTGGCTGGAAGGCTGGAGGAAGGGTTTCCCTCTGGAGACATGGGCTCTAACCATCTCTGCTGCTCTCTGCTAGCACTCTGCAGTGTCTGCCAACACCACTGAAATTTATACTGGTGATGACTGTAATAATCCATTTGCGGGACATTTTCGGAACATATATTTTCTGCAAAAATACTTTGCTCACTATGACCTCTCCTCCAGGCTCCAAAGTTAAATGAGGTGTATGGGACAGTTTTCTCTCGGCACCGCGCTGCTCGACCGTCTGTGGAATCCCTGGGGTGCAGCATGGAGAGAAAAACTGGCATGGAGGCAGGGGAAGATGCACGCAGATACAAAATGAAGACGTCGCCTGGATTTTTTTGGGGGGGGGCGGTGGGGGGAAACAAGTCTGAAAAGAAGCCATCGTGTAGGGCGAGGTGCTGGGCAGGCAGATCAGCAGCTCTCGGAGAAGCGGCTGATGGCAGCGCTGATAACAGGAAAGCGCTGGAGACGGGGAAGCAAAACGCATGACGGAGATGTGAGGCAGCTCCTTCCATCCTCTTTGCATTAAACCCGTTCGAAAAACCGACAGAAAGAAGGTCTGCGCCCTGAGGGGAAACCCACGGACCTTGTTTACCTCAGCATCCCCCCGCGCCGCTCGCGCTCTTCCCGCCCCCGGGGGCTGAGGGGCCGGGCCAGACCGAGGCGGGCGGGGGGCTGCGAGGCCGGGCCAGCGCTGAGGAGCCGCCCGCCGCCGCCCCGCCTCCGCGCCGGCAGCCCGCAGCGGCGAGCGGCGGCGGCTGAGGAGCGGCGGGGATGCGGCGGGGAGCGGGAGCGGGGCCGCGGCGGCGGCGATGGCTGCTGCTGCTGGCCGTGCTGGCGGCTCTGTGCCGCGCCGCGGCGGGAAGCGGCGGGAGGCGGCGGGCGGCCAGCCTGGGCGAGATGCTGCGGGAGGTGGAGGCGCTGATGGAGGACACGCAGCACAAGCTGCGCAACGCCGTGCAGGAGGTGAGCGAGGCGCGGCGGGGCGGGCGGCGATTCCTCTCGGCGCCCCACGCCGATTCCCGAGGCCCGATTGGGCTCCCGGCCGCGGGCGAAGCGCTCTCCCGCGCCTCAGGCACCGCTTCCCGTCGCTTCCGAGCTTCCTCGCCCCGCTCCTCGGCTCCCCCCGCGCTCTGTGCTGTGGTGGCGGTGCCGCAGCGTGAGGGGGCTGTGCGGGCAGGTGTGTGAGCGGCCCGGCGCCGACACGAACAGAGCGCGGTAAGGAGACGGGCGCAGAGAAATATCGGCGTTGGGAGCTTAAGGCGATCCCCAGCGAGGCGTGAGGCAAGCCTGAAGAAGCATGTGGGGAAGCAGCTTATTTTTAACGTAGTTCCGTGTCTCGATCGCAAGTAAGTTGCCCGCAATCGCACGGGACGCGCTTCACAGCCGGCCGCAAACGCCAGACCCCAGGCGCTGCCTCGCATCGCAGGCGCTGCATTCACTCCCGCATTCCTCTCGCTGCTGGGCTTTTTTCCCCATCGCGTTAAGATCTTTCCTTCCAGGCGCTCTCTTTCACTCAGAGAAGTCCAAAAATCCTTTTACTCGCAGTCCACCAGGGACACAGGCTTTTGTTTGCTGTAATTAGATCATTTCTGACCCGCTACTGCTATCTGTGTGGTTGCTGGGTGAGTCTGCTCCTTCATCCATCTCGTGGAGCCTGAAAACACATTGAGACAGAACATTTTTAAAAAGCATGCTTTGGAATGCAAAAAAATTGTGCTTAGTTATAAATGAGGACATAGCAAAAAATTCTGCTGATTTTACTGTACTTCTATTCTGGATGGAGGACTGGTGTGTACACAGCACAAAGATGGGTTCTCTGGGTTTTGTGAGAGCAGATATCATCTGTGTCTTCCTTATGGGAAGGTTGCCTCAATTCCTGAGCCAATGCTTTGCTCTTAGGGAGGTTTGCAGCCGTCTTTAAAGGTAGCACCAAAAAGAGACATTTTGTCTTGGGAAAAAATCTGTTGTTCACCCTGGTTGAATTTATCATGGAATCGTTAAGGTTGGAAAAGAGCTCTAAGATCATCCAGCCCACTTACCACCACCACCATTGCCCAGTGAACCATGTCCCTCAGTGACACATCCATGCAGCTCTTGAGCACCTCCAGGGACAGTGACTCCATTACCTTGCTGAGCAGCCTGTTGCAGTGGTTAGCAGAAGTTTTTCTTAATTTGTTACAGAAATTGCAAATAAGGAAAGTGAATAAACTTGTTCCAGGTCTGTAGTGTTTACAAGGCTGCCCTTTTGCTGTGCTTACTCTGTTTTCTGATTTAGAGAGTATTCTCCCATCTCTTCTGTGGTAAGTCTTCATCTGTCAAAAACAATGGGAACTGAAAGAAAGAATGAAATTCTGTCTGTGTGCACTCTGACCTATTGGACTCCTGTTGACTTCGAGGGGCTTTGGCCATGGCTCTGTCCTGCCAGAATATTTTCTCCTCTGTCAGGTGGGAAGGACTGAAGTGTTCAATGTTTTTGTGGGAAAACCAGAAAGCCCATGCAGATACAAATTCATCACTAGTCTCAATACACCTTCTCCTCACAGGAATTTGACTTCAGCTCTACCAGAGATGTCCAGAGCTCAGGGGTTTAGCTCCCCAGCATTTCTGTAGTCCATGAAAAGAACTGCTGTGTTTGCTGTCTGAAACAGCTGAGTAAGCACTCCCATACAGCGGGATCTATAGTAACAGCATCACACAATAAAACAGGGCATTACTGAGGGCTGGAAAATAAATGTTACTTGTTCTCTTTTGCATGATTGCTGCTAATTTTCATTTCGATCCGTTTGGCAGATGGAAGCTGAAGAAGAAGGGGCAAAAAAACTGTCAGAAGTAAACTTTGAAAACTTACCTCCCACCTACCATAATGAATCCAACACAGAAACCAGAATTGGTAATAAAACTGTTCAGACTCATCAAGAAATTGATAAGGTATGTGAAAACATATATATCAAGGTGTTCATCCTCATGATCTTTTCTTCAAAAGTGTAAATAATTTTGGATGTTTTGGGAAGAAATTTGAAGCACAAACTTTACTGATGATGACTACTTTGGGGTCTTACTGTCTATTATTTGCTTTACTGATTACTTTAGAGGTATATGCCATAAAGTTTAATGTGAAATAATTACTTCGAAGATAAGACAGGTAGGGAAATTACATATATTATAAAAGAATGATTATCTCTCATTTGTCTTCGTTATGGTGACATTTAAAATAGTCAAGGAGGGAGTTTGGTCATCTACTTCTTTCCCCTCAACTAAGGTTTTTATCTGAGTGCCTGAAAAATGGGGAAAAAGAAGGCAAGGTTTAATTATAGGGAAATACAAGAGTCAGGGTAACAAAGGACCATAACTAATAAACACAGTTTAATTTCTTGCTTTTTTTGTGTGTGTCTTATCAGGTTACAGATAACAGAACTGGATCAACAATTTTTTCTGAGACAATTATTACATCTATAAAGGATGGAGAAAACAAACGAAATCATGTAAGTGAATACGTATTTTTCTTTTGAAAGCTAAACAAATACTTTCATAATTTTGAAGAATGTGATAGTTTGTGGCTTGACATATCCCTATTTCCAGATGGTTTAAACACAGAAAACCAGTAGGTGTAAGCAGACAGAATGGATTTTATTGTAATTTGTTTTTGTTTTTGATTACTTTAATATAAGAATGTTGTACTATAAAATATAAGGAGAGGTTCAACTTTGTGGCTGAGGTGCTTAATGGGAACATTGAATTTGTCCATCAAATGTAAGCACTGTACTCAAATAGAGAAGATAGCTACACAGCTCTTTCCAGTGATTGTGCATATACCCTTGGTATAACAGTGCTACACAAATGCCCTGTCCATGCTTTTGGTTTTCACAGAGAAATTCCTCAATAGACTGTAACACTTGGAAAATAAAACTTTTCTGTCTTGAGGAGTCAGCAGAAAAAATGTGCTCTGTTTGCTTTTCAGCCTAGCCTTGTGGTGAGAACTCTTTGTGAAATGTCATTCTGGGGAGGGGGAGAGCAGAGGACAACTCCCTTTTACCCCAGGAAACACAATTGTTTAAAGGTTTGCAAAGAAAATTAAAAGGTAAAGAATATTCTTTGCCCAAGTCTTGCAATCATAGGTACATTTGCTTAACAACAGAAATTAGTAAGTTCCCACCCTAAACACAGGCTCAGGATCTTCCTGAAGTGCTGAAGTGAACGTATCAGATGATTCCACATTTTTGTATGAAAATAAACTCAATTTTTCCACATTTCTGGATGAAAAGAATATAACACAACAAGTGGTTTGTGTAATTAATTGTAGCTCTAAGTATTAACAGTCATTTGAAAAAGGGTGGATACTGACATTTTGTTCTGAGGATGGAAATTTTGATAGCAGAGGCCAATAGGAGGCAGCCATTGGGAACCAGGCTACTGTTCTGAAGCCATTCAGGTATCCTTCGGATTGGTGACTTTTTAGAACAGCATTTTTGTTTTTATTTTTGCTCTGCCAAATAAAAGAAATAGGCACATGCTATCACACAAACTCAACTTTTATGCTTGTAGGGAAACTGAATGCTAAAAGCCAGATTTGCTTCGTAGGTCTGCTGTGTAGGCTTGTCATGTAAAAGTTAATGATTTACACAGTTCTTGCTCTTTGGGTACAGAATTGGGTGGTAAGAATTCATCAAACACCTCAGCAAACGATCTACTCTAAAATGTAGACTCTACACAGTTACAACAACAGTAATTAATAATACTTGCAAACCCACAATCCTTAGTTCATATTTATTCTCTGGGGTTTTGAATCCTGAAGCAACAGTCTCACAGGTAAGGAAATAGGTCTCTTAGGAACCATATGTGTTGGAGTGATAACTCCACATACTGACGAGTCAGATCCAGCATTGGAAAAACAGCTTCACAGAAAATAAATTGGGCCTATTTTTCAAATCACAGTGCCTATACTAACCTGTTTCTCTCTGCAAATAGGGACAAGCATACATATCTATAAAACAAATATATGTATATATATGTATGCCTACATATAGTGGGGATACACTATTAGAATAACATTAGACATAATCTTTCCCACTCTCCTGCTCCTTTTCCTCCCTCAGACAGTATTTCTTTTTGACTTTGCGTCATAAAGGTATTCTCTTTAGACTGTGTTCTTTGTTACTGAATGGCTGGTTGATAGTATTTTGGTGGTTAGAAGGACTATCAGTATTTTAAGCCTCCAGAAGAACAAGGCTGCTTGCCATTTCTGGCACCAAGACCCAGCTCTTGAGAGGTGCTGCGTTATTTGGAGGCGCCACTTACATTCCCAGACCAACATTCACTTTCTCAGATGTCAGTGAGGCCTGACAGTTACCAGCACAGATGTCAGGCTTCAATCCAGCAGGCATAGGTAGCATGTTTTTATGTCTGTGCAGGGCTTTACATTCACTTGATTTGAAGGTTTAAGGTTTAAATATTCTATAATTTGCTTCATAGAATCATAGGGAACATAGCATATCATCAAATTAAAGTAGTAGCTCCACTACTAAGAAAACTCAGTAAATACTGAGTACAGAACGTAAAGTAACAGTGCTCTTTATTGTGATGTGAAAATTGAAATATTTTCTGGTTTGTTGACTACTTCTATTTCAGTTGTGATAAATTAGCCTAACCAATGAAAATGAAGCATGAAAAATGAAAAATAAAAGGAAGTGAAATTCTTACCGGTAAGACTTGCTGCACAAAGATTAGTTGCTTTTCTTCTCAGTCGCATTCTGAGTTATTAAAACTCTCTTCTAACTCAAATCTATTGTACCTAAGTAAAAACAGGTTTTTAAATATGCTAATATGAAGGGAGAATATACCAGGGAACTGGAGGAGTATCATGTGCTTATCAATGGGCTTTGGCACAATAAAAGCATTCCTTTGGGCCTTGGAAACAGAAGCTCTTCAGCACACAGCTGCTAATTGGTTAGAAAGTAAAGGTCATCTTCTGTGATGTGGTTTTTTTTTTTTCTTTTTTTCTTTTTTTCCTCCTGTGGGAGAGTAAAGGGAGGTGATTCCAGTGTGGTTCCATGTAAGGTGTTTGCTTTCTTGCTCTCTCTGTGCACAGATGGGTGTCTGCCTGTATACACGGGTGTATTTGGCACTGCCTTCTGCAAACACAGCAGCTTATCAGTCATTTCAAACACAAATCCTTAGGAGAGAAGCCCTATGATACTAAGGTATTATTTCTGCTGTCTGGAACGCTGTGGCTCTGACAGTGAGGACAGTACTACTGTGGAACTGCTTTTACAAGCTGATTTGATGCATTCTGGAAGTAATTGTGTTTGTTGTTTTTACTGACTAAATATGGCTTGACTCTGATACGTGAATTTAAGGAAGTAACTGAAGAACATAAACTCCAAAGTCCTAAAAGTTTAGTTGTAGAGATAGAATAGATAGCATCCCCATTATAATGCCCACTTAAGGAATTTGTAAGCCTTTAAGTAAGATGTTTATCTTTACTCTGATAGTAAGAAATAGAAAAGAATTAATATTTAATTTCTGGGATTCTAGTTCCCCCATCAGCTTGCAAGGTAGAGCTTTCTAGAGCGAAATCTGCTTTAAATGGCCAAGCTGTAGCACATCATAACCAAGCTTTCAATTCCCTGTTATACAGAACTGCTTGATTTCTTTTTGAGCAACTTATATATGATTTCCCTAAGCTTGCACTCTGAAATTTATACTGCACCAAAGAGAGGAGCTCCTACCAGTGCTGAAATGAAAAGGGGCTTTGAAAATTGAGAAGGAAGCATTTATAGAATGGAAATTGCCATTTGTTCATCAGCAGCACTGCAGGGGAGAGGCTGGTGGCAGAAATTTGAATATGCAGAATCTTGCTGTTGATATCTGCCCCCTTTGGCATGTTAGTATCTCAAGGAAGATGCTTGTTTGGGCTTCCCAGTCCTGTGTTTGGGTTGATTCATTATTCCTTTTTTTGTTGTTCTACTTTTTTGCAGAACTTCTGGTCACTAGTGTCTTGCAGTTGACAACCTTAACCTGTCAACAGACAAACTAAGTGCATTCTTGTCTTAAAATCCTGGTCTCATTATTACCAAAAATCCCATAATATCTGAACCTAGTAGTTTCTGTATACTTAATCATTCCATTCATTTGCACTTTTAGTTTGCTTTTCTTTTATATCAGCCAGCCTGCTCTGCTTTGCAGAAAAATGCACGGATAGCGTAGAAGAGCAGTCATTTAAAAGGGGGAACTATAGACAGGTTGTTAACCTGTCTGGTGGCTGCAATCTGCCCATAGTCTTCAGCTGTTTGACTGGAGAAGACCTGAAGCAGCCAGCCAAGTTGAAGCTAGTGTTGGGCTTTCCGATCCCAGTTAGTGCAAGAGGATTCTGATAGTGATCATAAAGGGCCTGGATAGGGATACCAGTACACTGCTTTAAAACGAGCAAAACCATCTCCTGGCTTTTCTTAGAGAGCCGGGGCTCATCAGCCAGACAGGTTTCAGATACTGAACATTTTGCTGAAAGCACCTTTTTTTCCCCTCTTTCTAGAATATGAAGCTGATGGGAAAGTGCAAACACAGCTTGTGAGGACAAGTAGCCTGTGTTTGTTAGAGTAGAAAGGGATGTGAAGATGGGTCCAAAGGGAGAGAAGATGTAGCAGCCTAAGATGAAAAAATTGCACAGTTAGCATTTTGAATTGCTCTTATGCACCTGGAATACTTTTATGATATATATATTCTTTGTAGAACAAGGGATATACCCTACTTTCACTGAAAGCTGTTATGGAATGTGCATGTATCCCTGAGTGTTTGTATGTAATACCATAAGCACAAAATGCATCTTACTCATGCAAAAAGTATTAAGGAGTTTAGTTCAGCACAGGAATGATAGGATGGCCTTAGTGTCAGCCAGGGTGTGTCTCTAAGACCAGGAGTTTTACTGATCATCCGATGTTCACTAAACTATAGCCAAAAAATCTGACTATTGGCCTCAATGCATGGAAAGTGCTTTCATGTAGAGTTTGAAAAATGTGTGTTACCTCTGTTCATGCAAGAAGAAACTTCTCCAAGGAAGAATAGTGGGGAAATTCTGTGATCAGCTGAGATGTCAGAGGCTGATTCCACATCTTTATTTACTGATGTTAATCCAACCATGCGTAGAAGGCTATGGGTCCACAGAGTATCTGGAATGGATATTGTATATGAACATAAGATGATTTTGTAATACTATAAAGCTACAATGGCCATGATGTGAAGAAAAGTGAGACTGCAGTTTTCATGGATTCAGATATCATGCTTGGTGAACTTGAACAAACAAGCAAGCGTCAACAGCTGCTAGAGTGAAGAGAAGCAAGGTCCCTTTTGCTGAGAGATTGGGCAAACCAGGTGTTTTAGGTGAAAACACAACAACCAAAAGTCAGAGGAGGACAAAGATCATTATCACTTTTTTTTTTTTTTTTTTTTTGCCTTAGAGAATGGCTCAGATTTACAGGCAAAGAACTGATGTAACAGCAAATGGGTTACTCCTAATTAAAGGCACCAAATGCTGCTTCCATTTGTGTCAGTGGAAGTCTGGAATCATTCAGATAATTTCAGTGAATTTACTTTCCTAGTAGAAAAATAAAAAGAGTGACTGGAATTTCCTTCACATTTTCCTGTGGTTCAAGCTGAAGAGGAACCGCTTCACCATTTTTTTTTTCTGTCTGCACTCCTACCCTTTGAGTAGCTAAATAGTGAAGGGAGAAAGATTTTTCTTGGAATAAATTTCTCCTCACAAAAGGAAACAAAAACCCAAAAACCAAACCACCACCCACCCAATGCCTGTAACCTAACATTGATTCGCTGTTCTGAGTCATGGTGTCAGTAAAAACACAACAGTAAATCAATGAGTTTATCCCTAGAAAGCTACAGAACAGACTTCCTCTGTTCTATAGAGTCAGTGCCCATCCACTGCTTTATCAGTGTTCACTTGACAGTCATACACCATTTCTAAAACTTTCAGTGTTCTTGTTAGTTGTGGAAATCTGCCTTGCCTGAAACTTTCCATCTGGGGGAGTAATGCATCAGCTTTAGTTATCTGTTTCCCTGTTTGAAGATGGGTTGGTGGAAACCTGCACACGAGTGATGGTGAGGGAGCAGTGTAAAACAAAAGAACAGTTGTTTACCTTTTCCTTGGTTTTAGCAGTCTTCTCATACCTAACGTTGAGTTTAGGGAACCAAGGTTGTCAAAATGTCCTACAGATAACGTATAAGTTGTAGGGAGGTATAAAAACAAATTATCAGGAATGTTCTTTCTAGTTCTATAAGACATACCTATTTAACTTAAGAGAAATTAAATGTTCATTTGTGTGAGGTAACAGTCAGGAAGGTAAGACTTTTACATAGGCTGGTGACATAGCTGCTAAGAGATTATGGTATCGACTGTCATTATGCAGCAGTGGAAGTTCTTCAGAAATATTTTTTCTGGGCAGACGCATGTAGCAAAAAAATTTTTTTCCAGTGGTTTTGTTTTGCACAATTTATTTAGCTCTCTGGCTCTAGCAGTTTTAGCTGAAACCACATTATCTAATTAAGCAGTAAGTTTTAGCTGTTAGAATGTGACAAAGGTTTTAGGAAATACAGGCTGAATTGTCATATGTAAGGTGGCTAGGATGTTGGCTCAGTAACACTTAATTACATATACAATAAGTTTAAGCTTTTTCTAACCTTTCCCTGGACAATAGATTCATCAAAATCACTAGAATTACCTTGGCTTACCTAAATGTGAGTAGGAGGAGAAATAATGAATGTGATCCATGATTGCCTGGCCTTCTATACAGAGTGAGCATCTGCCTGGCGTCACGAGGGACTACATCACTTTGATAGTGCTAAGGAAGACCATAGCAGTAAACTCAGGAGTTATCACATCATGGTGGCTTATAGGGAAAATCCCCCTCCATTTTTTTCTACCTATCCAAATTCTGAACTTTATAACAAGACCACACCTTCTGAAAAGTGACGTATTGTGATATATCATTATTGGTGAAAAGATTTTTGAAATGGGATTTTCACATTTGTTTACCCTGTTCTGTGAATTTACATCACATGAGGAATCCCTGAAAATTGTTCCCTTAGAAAGCCCCCTCATCCTAGGGGAGGAAGAAGCATCTTACAGCATGTTGATAGACTCACATCTTAGTGTCAGGCAATGGAGAATCTTGGTGAGCTTCCTGAATTCAAGATATATCAGAGACCTCAGCAAGGGAACTCCATCCTTAGGCAGACATTCATCTCATGTCTTCTCAAAATCCTTCAGCACTGGAGACAATTCACTCCAGTGCTTTTCTACGTTCACTATAAAGTCTCTGTTGCTGTAATTTAAACCCGTTCTTATATCTACAACTCATAGAAAATACATTGTTCCCTTTTCTCTATGGTAACAGTAGTTATCCACACAGTCAATTCTGTTACAGGCAAAATCCATTGTAGGTGAATTCTTATCCATGCATTTCTGTTCTAGTATTATCTTTGGCTGATGTCTTAAACACAGCAAGTAAGTTTTTTGCAACTGTAAGCTACTGAGAATGTATATCACATAAGAGCAAGGCACGTAAGATTCAGGGTTTGAAATAAGTTCCGTAATGGATTGGCTACAGATTGATAATACATCTTATTCCCAGTGTTCTACACTTAACTGAGCTATTAAGATCAGCAAGGTGCCATTGAGTACAGATATCCTTTTGTAGTGTTTCTCATTTTGCACAGATGTTTCACATCCTTGCTGTGTACAGCTACTCTGGATTGTTTTTATAAATATTCAGAATTTACATAGCTTGGTAGTGAATCATGGAAACTTTGTAGCTGCCAGTTGCAGAGAGGAGACACCCACATAGGAATTCAGTTTCAGAATGCACCATTTAATGAGGGCTGTATCTTTATATGGTTAACTAAATACTTAGGCATAAAGTCACTAGAGAACTTTGTAGCACAGTTTTACAGTGCTTCTGTAGCTGTTACTATGTCTCAAGATATTTAGAATGAAAACCAAAATCTTACAGACCACAAGGATTTAGATAGATCTTTGGGTTATCAAAAGTCAAAGAACTGTTGTTCTTCCATTAATAGAACCAGAGGTAGGGTCATTTTTCAGTTAAGACTGTTTATTGCAAAATCATTAAGAGAATTTCCTTTATATACTCAGATTGATTTTTTAACCTCATTTGATAATCTCAAACTATGTGAAGAAGTTTTCCTAACATGAAAATTAAACATGGAGCTCACCGCTATTGGTTTTGGGTCTCAAATTCTCTAACTTCAGAACATTCCTTCTCTTGTCTAATATCAAAACCCTTGTATATTTACAAAGAAAAAAAGCCTGGCACTGAGTTGCAGGAAGGCCTAAGGGAAGACTTTGTTGGAATTTCTACCATCTTGCCTTGCTGATGGTACACCTGACAAACAGGAGGAAAGAACAGAAATGTTGTGCTATAACCCATCCTGCCCGCTCTAGGACTGAGAAGAGAGCTCTGCTATTGCAGATAGCTGCTGCAGTTTGTAGCCCGACATGTACAGAAGGCTACATACATATGCACACACAGACTTCTGTTACTTTCTTAGGTGGCTACATCTGAATTCTCAGGTTAAGTTAATTCAATGCCAGATTATTATTTGTGTTTTTTTTTTCCTGACAAATTTGAATAAATCTCCTGATATGCCTTCTCTGATAACACTGCAAAATAGATTGAAATAAGTTACATTACATTGTTTTCTACTCAGGAGCATTTGCAGAGACTGTATTTAGTCTTGCCAGGATCAGATTATTATATTGCTTACTTAGAAGAACATAGAGAAGGAGGAAAATAAAGAAGTTAATGAACTTCTACACAGGGAGTTGCCGTTAAATCATTACATGGTTTTCACTGTGAATGAACAAAACATGATCTGACAGCTCACCTCTTCTCTCAGTGTCCCAAAGCATTTGTCAGGAATTTTTTATTTTTCACTTTTGTGTGTAGTTTCTTTTTTGTCTACAGTCTCCGCTCACTGCAGCTGTGGATACTGTGGTTTTATTTTATTTTATTTTATTTTATTTTATTTTATTTTATTTTATTTTATTTTATTTTATTTCTGATCTGAAATATTAAGAGCAGAAGGGTCTGATATCCATGACAGGATCGCTGTATCTGTGCTGCAAGTAAATGAACAGAAAGCTGTGGACTTCTTACATTAGTTTTGGTGACAGGTAGTTTATTCACTACAACCTCCCTAATTAATGCCCTTGGCTTTTTGATGGAAATGGCTCATGTAGTTGTGTTGGTTGCTTTTGGAACCTTAAGTCAAGCTTAGATGTCTTTGTGTAGTGTCCACTTCTGTCATGTACACATATTTCATGTTCATTTATATAGTATCATGTGGAGATCCAGAGATTTTAGCCTATTAAAAAGTTGTTTTCATAAAAGTAGAAAAGAAAAAAGGGTGAGATTAGTTGTATTGAGAAGTTCAAGGCAAAATTGAGGGAGTGGATTCTATTTCATTTAGTACTTTTGATCTCAGAAGCCACATTCCTCTTGAAGAGCCACATAAATAGACATCTTTCCCACATAGCTCTGGGATGTGATTAGTACCATAATTTGCAACTCATGTCTGATCTTTTCAGTATGTCTTTTTTTAACAGTAGTCCTTGTTTTTATGAGCACTGTGTACTTGGCAGGACAGCAACAAGATGTTTGCTCTGCTGGAAAGTATTACAGAGATTTTGAGATATTTAAAGGCAAATTAATTTGTATCTCAGTAATGCATTATGTGCTCTGTCTAGACAACTAAGAGATTAGAACTGGAACACTACTGCAATTCAAATTCTGGTGCAGTTTCCATTAGACAAAATTCCATTATGTGTATTTCTGACATTTTTTTAAATATACGTAATAGGATAGAAAATAGCTTTTTATGTCTTTTTCCTTACTACTCAGCAGCTTTTGCCATCTGTTGGAGTAATGGAGAGCAACCCAGCGTGAAGTGGCTTGTAGAAGTTAAAAACTAGAAGGGGATATGCAATCACAAAAGTAACCATTAACTTTTAGAAGTGCTAACTGCTAAGAAATGCCAGTTTCAACACTAGCAAGTGCTTTTGTTGGAGCACTTCAGATACGGTTAAAATTATGTCATCTCACAGATACAATCCAGTGAGCCCTGGGACTAGCTGGGAGGAATTTTTAGCTACCATTTTTGGATGATAACAATGAGTTTTATGTTGAAGAGGAAGTTTATTTATATTAGGAGCTTTTAAGAAACTCATAAAAGGGCTTTTTGTTTAGAGAAGCTTTTGGAGTGTGGTTGTCATAGTAGAATGTAAGAGGTGCCGTAATGTCTCCTCCAGGTCATACCAAAACATCTTTCTATAATTGCTGAACCAACTGTCTTTTTAGCTTTGCTTCCTCTGCTGTGTAACTCCTGACAAAACTTTATTACCTTTGTGGTATCGGTGATATTTGTCTGTTCATGGCTTGTGAATTTGAAAGCCATAGAGGTTTAGGAATGACATCTTTGACAAAATGGACTGTTTTGGCTTACAGCTGTACTGACAGTGCCAAGGCAAAAAAAAAAAAAAGAAAAAGAAAAAGAAAGAGAAAAAAAAAAAAAAGCCCACTTCTTCTTTTTCTTAGTCTCAAAAGATTTGTAATCACAAAACGCAACTGGATCAAAGAAAGCCAGCAAAGTAGGCCATATGGCTCACAAAGGGAGAAAAAAATACATTTTTTCCCATTTGAATCCTATTGATGTTCTCATGTCAGAGCAAGCAGTCAGTGTACCATGACATAAAACGGCTACTGAGTTCCCCTGCTACTGTTGCATCTCACCCACAGGAACGTTTTCTGTTCCATATGCTCCCCCTGAACCTTAGTGGTCTGTGTCTAGGTCTGTTAAATGTGTTAGTCACCATTGCAAGCATGAATATAGTCACTGACAGCTTCTTCCTCTGCTTTGGATACTAAGCTAAAGTGTTGAGAATCACAGAATCACAGAATTGCCAGGGTTGGAAGGGACCTCAAGGATCATGAATCTCCAACCCCCCTGCCACACGCAGGGCCACCAACCTTCCCACCTAATGCTAGACCTGGCTGCCCAGGGCCCCATCCAATCTGGCCTTGAACACCTCCAGGGATGGGGCATCCATAACCTCTCTGGGCAGCCTGTTCCAGAGCCTAGAAGGAAAGCATAACTTACTTCAGGGAGTAATTTGCCTGTCCCAGACAAATACAGGCTGAAGATATGAAGAGAGAAGAGAAAATTTCATATAAAATTATCTTTGAAGATGGACTTTTTGGTAGAATGTGGGATGGAGGATGAGTGGCGAGAGGGAACAGACCAACTAATTGTCACTTTTTAATTTAAAATCATAGGCTATTTTTAAAGTCAGAATTGTCATGTAGAATCAGAATTTTATAGTCTATGCTTAAGGTGTTAAAAAATATGTAGTTAATTAGGAATAAAGGGAAAAAAAAGAGCAAAGTGAAATGAACATGATTTCAGTACATCATATATCATCAGCAGATGGGATTGCTGAGGTTTCCAGAGCGAGCAGCAGAAACCAGATAAACACTGCAAATAAAAGAGTTTCTGCAAGAAAGTAGATTAGTAGATCTGCTTTCGTGATTTCAAAAGGGACATCCTTTACTTCTCCCTCTTTATCCTTAGTGTGTTGTATGGGCAGAGGATAACATGATTCAAACTACAGTTGGCTGCACTCCACCAAAGACAGTCTGCCTAAACAGCCTGTATTGCCTTGCCTTCTAGGTCAGAGGCACATAGTGGTGAGGTATAAAGATTGTTGATCAGATTGAAAACTTTTCTTCTCTGCCTTTCCATGCACACGTACGCATTCAACAGGAAGGAAAATGCCCTTGTTGAAGCCATTTACACCACTTCTCACACTCAGGCGAGTGTTTCAGATTTCTGGTAGTTGAATTACAACCATACTTCACTATCAGCACCATCAATCATTTTTAAAAATCTCAAATGTGGAGACTAATCATGTCTTAAGAAAGAAAATGACAGCTTCGGCATAATCTGCCAAAGACAAGAAAACTGAGTTTTCTTTCAGCAGCTGTTGTTTCAAGAGACTAACTCAAATACAAGGAACCTTTTCCACAGATTTCAGCATTTTGTTGGGTTTTTTTTTCTTTCCCTTCCTTTTTTCTTCCCTGTGGGTTTTGGAGCAGATTCTAACCCTCTAATCCCCAGCTTGCTTTCCAGGTGTTTTCCTGCTTTGTCCAGGTGTTGCTGGACATTTGCTGTAGGATACACCATCACATTTTTCCTCCATCCTGGCTTCTATTGTGTGTGTATACTAGTTACTCATTAATGAGCAGGCAATCCTGCTTTCACTCTGCATTATTATTTAGCACTTCTCAAAGAGTATATTCTTTTGCTACTAGATTAAATGAACTTGGATAACATCTTCAGGGATTTCAGACAGATATACATCATTAAAAGTGTAGCTAATTCTGTCTTTAAGATGTCTGCTCATCTTGTGTGCTCTGTTGCATATCAGAAGCCATTCTCTCTCTCTCCTCAGTTTAAACACCTCTTGTAAGATCAATAAGCATACAGAGAAGTTAGGCTGGTAAGATTATCACATTGGAAAAGATAATCAGAGGTAAACGAAAAGGGCTCACTGGTGTCGTAGGCTCACAATAAACTCCACAAGGAGCAACTTCCAGAGAAAGATTCTTTCTCAGTGGCAGTCAGCCCTTAAATGGGTCTAGGAGAGGTGCAGCCAGGCTCCACCACTTCTGGTCACACAGGAGAATTGTCTTCACCTGTGCTCCCATGGCTGACTCAGGTGATCAGGCACCTCAGGTGATCAATCAGAGGTTCAGGCTGTGATCCAGCAGTTCCCATACACCTCTGCAGAAGCAGTGTTTTGGAAAATACCTCACTTTGCAGGATTCCAAAAAGACATGGAAACGTTCAGAGTCCATTGCAGCTGATGATGATGCTTAGTTTTCCTTCTTATTTAGCAACTGTTGAGTCTCAAGGTAGCCTGATTAGAAAAGGCCTGCAGCCTGGTTAGAAAGAATGAAAAAAAAGAGAAACAGTTACACATGCAGATCAATGTACAAGGATTGCTGAATGTTTTACACCGACTTTGGATTATAAAATCTGAGTGAAAGAAGCTGGTGTGGAGCGTGATACAACTTTTCACAGCTTTAAGAGAGTCTATGGAAACAAGCTTTTTACATGCCAGGAAAGGAAACTCTGAAGGTTTTTTTTTTCCCCAGCTGAAAAGTTCATGAAATCTGGGGTCTAAACTGGTGGGTTATGATTCGATAAGAGTCAAAAAGGCCTTTGAAAAGGGATTCACTACTGCAAGAGAAAGCAGCAACTGGAGAATTGCATCTTAGCTGTTAGCTGGTCGTAGAGGTAGAGAGAGGGTTATTCCATAAGCTCAAAAATAATTATGGCAAAATTTCTCCTCTGTGGAAAGGGACATTTGGAAAAATTGACTACACAGACCTGGCTGTCTGCCTGAAAGCGGAGGTAACGGGAATGAAATCGTATAGTTTATTCTGAGTATGGCTTATACAAGGGGATTCATGAAAGAAGCTGACAAAGCTGCAGATAGAAAATTGGCCAGAAAGAATATGGAAGCTGAGAAGAAGTGGCCAACTGCTAACTTGGAACCACAGACATTTAAAGATACTGTATAACATCAGGATTTGGACCCATCTGATTATGGAGCAGCACAAAAGCAAACAAGCAGAACGTGCTATTGCTATGCTGGAATAATGAAGCTGCAAAAGCATTATGCTGATTTATAGCAGCCTAAATCCAGTCACACTAACCTCTTAAAACAGCTGAAATGACTGCTTCTTAACTAGAAGCACATCACTCAAATGTAACTGTACTTGAGAAGACTACCAATAGGCTGTCAAGCACTTTCTTCAGAGAACTTGGAGAGGATTTATTTTTTTTATTATTTTGTATTGACTAATAACAAAAAGATAGCATCACTTTATGATGGTACAAACTAGTGGTGGATGCAGTAGAATGGACTGAGGCAGAAACAGTGGCTATGGCTTATTCTTGCCCTGGCTACATTGTTTTGAGCCTGGAGAAATTACATTCCATGTGAAAATACATTCCATGCAAATACATTCCATAATTGCTTGATTTTTAAGGGATGACTAGTAGGAAGCATTCCCAGAAGTGTTTAATCTCACCAGTGCCATGGATAGAAGCACTAATTTTTCAGCACAGAAGCTGTTGTTTGCCTAAAAGCTCATGTTCAGCAAAGCTTTTTTTTTTTTTTTTTTTTTTTGTTTGTTTGTTTGTTTGAGAAGAAAGTACCTGCCCAGTGCAAATGGGATCAAGGAAGTTATAAGGAGAAAAACACACACCTCCCTTCTACCTTAGGGCTGTCATTACCTGCTTAGGGAAGTGAGCCATGCTTCTGAGATTCTGAGATATTCTTCTTGGCTACTGCTGCTGGGGTAGCCTCTTCCCTTTGCTCTTGTCTCATTTCAAAAGACAGCAAATGACGAGTCATGATAAAACTCTAATATAAGTCAAATAGCTTTATTGCAAATGTCTTAATGTCTTCAGGTTGTGTATTCTTGTTGCTTTTTCTTTTCTCCACTAAATAACAGAACAATGACAGAGTTAATTTTCTTGAGGTTACTGATTAAATGATTTATACAAGTGTGGTCACTTAATGCCCTGCAGCCACATTGTCTTGTTACAGAACTGGGGTTGTATGAAGACTCAGACAGCTTTTTTTCATGATTCCCAAGTAAGAAATAGGATCAGTCAAGGCCTGGTATTTCAAGAAGAGGTACGGTTTCCTGTCATAGTGCTAAACTACATTTTTATCCTTTTCTTCAGGAGTGTATCATTGATGAAGACTGTGAAATGGGAAAATATTGCCAGTTCTCCACCTTTGAATACAAGTGTCAGCCCTGTAAAACCCAGCATACAGTAAGTCCTGAAATGATCTGTGGTTTTATGGAGTCTTTAAAAACTTCCTACGTGCATTATTAATGTCAACAAATTAAAGCTGTCACTTAACAAGATGCACAGCTTTCTGTTAACACAACCAAGTTATAAGGTTTTTGTTCTAATAGGCTTTTGAAGCTCTACTCTACTCCTACTGATGAGTTTGTGTTGTTAGGTTGCCTAAGGACAGCATAAACTAATGCACTATAGATCGCCAGAAGAATGGGCAAAGTGTGTGCCAGTTCTTCAGGCTCAGCTGACAGCTGGTGATCTCTAGCTTTTGATTCTCAGAGCAGCAGTCTGAACTCTTCCCTGCACTGACGCTTTGTGTGGTGCCGTAATGCAACTGTCACCATAAATGATGTTCTTACATCATTTACCTTATTTGAATCCTTGAACCTAAGGAAGCAGTAAATCCCTGTCTTTTCAGTTGAGAAATGTTCTTGGCAATAGCTATGGCTGTTAAATTACCTCCTGCAGGTGACAGCGCCTGAGAAATTCAGGCGGTGGTGAAAATTCTGTGGTGAAAATTCAATTTAAAAGCAGTCTGTTGAAAAAGGGCTTTACCTAAATGCTCCTTTTCACCTATGTTCTGCTGATGGCCTTTCACGAAACAAATCGTTCTTCAAAGCATTTGCAGGCCATTAAATTACAACTAAGCAAATCTTGCAGTAAAATTACGTGATCAATTGGATTATGAAAATCTTTCCTGAAATTCTGAAAGTACTTAACTGATCACGTCAAGAAGCTGTACTGGCTTCAGTGGATTCAATGCTTACTCAAGTTGAAGGCCTGAATTGTAAGCTCTTGTCATTAAGAAAGCTTATTCTTCCTGTCTTGCAATGATCATTTTTCATGTTAGCATGGAGTAATTAAAAATCAGCTGGGATGTTACTGGAACTAAAAGCTCTACTTTTCTGTGCACTGCTCAGTAGACCATTTGTAGCATAAAGCAAAAATTTGGTCCTAGCTACACTCCTGTTGCAAAGTGAGCTCAGACTGAAGGTGGCTGTATCAGCTCCCTGACCTGGACCCCCCACTATTACATAATACTTTTCTTCATAATTAGCAGTGCAGTCCTACTTCTTGCCCTGGGTTAAGTACCTCCTG
Source organism: Chrysolophus pictus (assembly GCA_037305975.1). NCBI lineage: Eukaryota > Metazoa > Chordata > Aves > Galliformes > Phasianidae > Chrysolophus > Chrysolophus pictus. The sequence continues at coordinate 8,239,934 of CM074580.1, forward strand.
TGGGACTCACTGGCAGAGAAATTCTGACTTTGTATGGCTGCCCAGACAGGGCTTTACACAGACAGAAAAAAAGCTGTGAAAATGCTGACCTACTAGGAATCTTAGATTATAATCAAAAACCTAAAAAAGGAAACAAAACATCATAGTGCTTTTATTGGCTTGATTTATTACGTGTGTATAGTTGAGACACCGGGACAACTGTCAGTCAAAGCTGTGTTCACCTTGAGATTTGCACTTCTGATTTTCACAGAACTTTTTCTCCAGAGAGATATTTTTATAAGATTCTTGGGTACAAATGGAGTCTGGTTCTTATTACAACTAAAAATTGGATTTTGCTAAGATTTTTTTTTTTCCATTGCTCTTTAAAAGCAATCCTTCTGAACAAATTGTAAATGATGGACTGCATTTAATAGTGGAAAAAAAAAAAATCAGTGATGTTTTCCATTGGCGATTTTTCATTTATTATTTTTCTTGATGACAAAAAGCTGTCTGTAAGTACGGGATGCTGCAGGATGTCTGGCTGCTGACCAATTTTCATGACTATGCTAAAAACCAATTCAAATTTCATAGGATTGAAAGCATAAAAGTATAGAAGGGGTGCCATTGCTCTGTTGTGGATGTGCCTAACTAGAAAATAGTTTTACATGTGCTTGAGTTGAGAGCCCAGAGAATTCTGTTTAAACAATAGGAATATAGCATCTACGCGTTTAAAGGAAATCTATGCAGCCATCTTCAGAAGCAAGGTCTAGATTTGTCCTTAGCTGTCTGTTGATGCAGGCAATTAGTGCTACAGTGACAGTCTTGTCATCTGCTTTTTCCACTTGCCAGCATTGCTCACGGGATGTTGAATGCTGTGGAGACCAGCTTTGTGTTTGGGGTGAGTGCAGGAAAGCCATTTCAAGAGGAGAAAATGGTACCATTTGTGAGAACCAACATGACTGCAACCCAGGAACGTGCTGTGCTTTTCAGAAAGGTACACGACTTTTCTTTTCATCCCATTCATTTTATAATGCAGTATTAAAATTCTGCTCTTTTGCTCAGGTGAAGTGGTTAAACATTTTTGGACTGGGACGTGCACTATCTTAACTTCATTATAAAAGCTTTACTCAAATTTGGAGCAAAAATCAGCCTGACAGAGGTGCACAATAATGAAAGAAAAGCCTAGTGCACAGTAGAGGGGAAGAGCATGAGAAGCACAAAAATGTACTGCCACAAAAGAAAGACACACTTGTTTAGAAGTCACAGAGTTCTGTGTCAAGTTTTCATTCAGTATAGCAAAAAACAGAATTTTAAATCTATGTAAGAAATAAATGAGATTACTGTAAGTAGTTTTTTTCTTCATATCAGAGGAAGCAGACCACCAAGTGAGACTACAGCTATACTTGATACATGTAAGCTTGGCACAGCACTATGCAGTGCTGACTAGGCAGACAAATTGAATGATGTTCCAGATTATGTTGTCAATCTACACAGGAACATGAAACTTGACTCACAGAGAAAGGAAAGAGAACAAGACAGCAGACCTGACATCAGTCCTGAATCCTGCCTACTCAGGGCTTAGCTTCTGTTACTGTTTTCTGCCTACTGGTTCTTCACAACTTTTAACCTAGGTCACCTGAACAGGATATAATTAGTACTAGTACACACGTAACAGGATATAATTACAAATGTCTTTTTACTCCAGGTAGATACTTTATTTTTTATTTTTTATATTTTTTAAATTTTTATTTTTATTATTGCTAAGAGCAGCAGATGACTTTGTACCTTTCCTGAGAGTTGGCAAACCTACCCCCTCAGAGCCTGCTGGTAGATCAGGCTGCTAGGGCTTTTCAGGAGAAAGAGGGATTTCATCCCTCATTTGAAACACCAAAACTAAAGCCAGATAGGTCTGTTCAACTTTTCCATGTTAATTTAGAGCATTACAGAGCGAAGTTCTAATGTTAACTAAGTTTGGTTTCAGCAAGTTTCAGAGCAGTTTTGGCTTCATGAGTTATCTTCCAAAAACATTTACAGGTTTTGACAAGCTTTATCAGAGATTTCTTTGTAATCTCTGACCCCAGAATGAGAAAGACAGACCACTCACTATAAATGTCTGTTACTTTTTTCATGTAGCATCAGTTTTGAAATCAAAAACCAGTAAGTCATATACATATGTACATACATTGTGTGTGTATACATTGACCGAGCCCATTACAGAATAACTCTGAACTCTCCACACTTTATTCTGCCATACCACAACTAATATAAACTTGGAATGTCTTACTACCACCTACTGGAATGAACGTTTATTTATGGCTCTCTAATCTGTAAGGGGACTTAACAAGACATCAAGACTGGTTTTTTTTGTTGTTGTTTTTTAAATATCTTGTACATATATTAAAGATCAGGTCATCTCAGTTTAGCAGACAGTTGTTAACTTCTCATAAAACTCATCCACTCTGGCATGCAGAACTGCTGTTTCCAGTATGCACTCCATTACCCGAAGAAGGTGAACCTTGCCATGATCCTTCAAACAGACTTCTCAACCTGATCACCTGGGAACTGGAACCTGATGGAGTACTAGAGCGATGCCCATGTGCAAGTGGCTTGATCTGCCAACCTCAGAGGTAAAGATCATAATGTGAGCAAGGGAAGTCCTTGCGATTTTGTTGGGTTCCTTTAATACAGACAAAACTTGCTGACCCTTTCACACTACAGAATGTTTTGATGGCTTTTCTCATCACTAGTTTTGAAACTGTTTCAGACTTTGTGCTTTGTCCATGCAGAAGTGCCTGAGTTTGGCAAAGGCTTATTCCCCAAGTGAATGAAGTCTGTGCATCAGGCTTCTATGGCATTTTAATTAAAAAAGTACTAACAGATGTTTAGTTAATCAAGTATCATTCCAATTTCATTCTCCAAGTACAGCCCTCGTCCAACAATCTTCTGTTAGTCTAGACTTCTATTGGATGTTTCACTTGCTCACATTACATACATACAAGACATTTTAGTACATTCAGTAGGATTAAACAGGCATGGTTTTGTACTAAGGATCAGCTTCACAGAAGGTCATTTCTAGCATAGCAAAAAAAATCTGACTTTGCTAACGTTTCAGTTAGACTTGCAGTTCAGACTTGAAAAACCTCATACTGTGCAGACCTCATCAGTATCTTCATGAGTTTCATGGAATATGAAATAGACTGACTGTGTTTTTCTGCTACAAGCTAAACCTTCTCACATATCTTGGCTTTAATCAGTCTTTAGAAGGTGAGTTATCTGCATTACCAGCAATTTCATTAGGAGAAAATGAAACCACTGAAGTTTTGTACTAAGAACTTTCAGAAGACTTAACATAGTACCTGTAAAAGAATAAAGTTTGTTGTCACGCTGCTAATTTCTTTACGTTAGCTTTTAACAAGACAGCAAAGCTGTGATAGAAACGTAGGTTATACGTAGGTCAATATTTTCTTCCTTTGGTGCACAACTCTACTTTTTGTGCACAAAAAACAACTGGATAGTAAAGTTTCATATACATGATCTAAGGAAGCAAGCAGAACTGATCCCATCCATCCTGCAGCACAGGAACTGCAGTTGATGTGCAAGTACCATTAATCTCAGTTAAGGTATGTCAGCAGATACTACATTTAGGAAGGAGAATGTGTCAGGTAAGGATACCGAAAAACACAAATCAATTAGGAAGTGAATTAAACGGAACCATCCAGCTATAGCCACAAGAATTTAGGGTTATCATAAATACATAAATACAGTACATACCACCTGCCAGTGACTCACAGCAACTTAATGCTGATTCTGTGAACTTGAATGGTGCATTCAGAGAATGTACTTTTTATTAAGAGAAAGCCCACCTCTGCTTTAAATGACTCTTGACTAACATCATTAGTAACTGCTAAAGACATTGAAAATACTAGATTATATTCCTAGAGAACACGGATAGCCTTCTCAGAAATGAAAGTCTCAGAATGCCTAAAAAGCAGAACACACAATTAAAAATGCACACAAAATAAGCTTAAAGAACATCTTTAGTCCATTTACCCTTGACTGCCAGTGAAAGAGAGACTGCAGCTTTAAGCACGTGTTTGTTGCGAGGTGCCTGGCACATGTAGCATCACCTTGCAGTCTGTAACAGGGACATGTGACTCTATGCTGTCCTAAGCAGTGCAAAGCAGATGTATGATGATCAAATTCCATTCCTCTGCCAACAAATCTAAATCATTCTTACTCCTTTTAGAAGTTCCTGCATCACAATTGAGACATCCAATTGCAGACAACCAGAGCCACTTTTCAAAGCAGCAGCAAATAGACCTACATGTCTATTCAGATCCAAATAGATAATACTCAGTTCTCCCAGCTTTAAGGTTTCGTGACAAACACTGTCTTCTGCATTTCTTTTAAGCCAGAAATCTTCTTACCTTAGTAATACATTAACAAAAAGGACTAACCATGATTGATTCTGGCAGAGGGGCCAGACTGCACTGATGTCCACTGCCACCTTGTGTTGTAGTATCAAACATGCTTTGCTATTAGTAACTTGGTTCTCACTCTATATGTAGAAAACTCTCAACTTTCCAGCTGTGAAGAATGCAACAATCAGATGTTTACAAGGTCATCTATGGTGGACCTGAAAATTTTATATAGCTAGTGTGCTTTTACAGGGGCAGGATATTATGAATTTTATTAAGAACTAGCAAAAAAAGAATATATGACCAGATGTTCTTCTTTTTCCAGCAGCCACAGTACTACATCTGTGTGTGAACTGTCCTCCAATGAAACCAGAAATAATGAAAAAGAAGATCACTTAAACATGGATGAGATGCCATTTATCAGTTTAATACCCAGAGATATTCTTTCTGATTATGAAGAAAGTAGTGTCATTCAGGAAGTGCAGAAAGAATTAGAAAGTCTGGAGGAACAAGCAGGTGTGAAGTCTGAGCATGACCCACCTCATGACCTATTTATGGGTGATGAAATATGAAGTTCAAACACCAGACAGTTTAGTTAGTTCTAGAAATTTGTCTACTGTCTTGCTTTCATAAACCTTAACAGATACTGCTGGATAGAAGTGCAATAAACATCTTCATTGAGCATCCGTTTTTGTGCACCAAACCTGCATGTTCAAATTAATGTTGAATTCACTCAATCTTTGGACCAAACCTCCCATCAAAGACAAATGAGAAAGGTATCAGTGTTTCCTTGGATTAATACTTTCGCTTGAACAGAAATAAACGTATCAGTACTTGTACTCATTAAAAAACACATTAAGCATGCATAATCTCAAGTTATTAGTGACTACAGAAACAACTTTTAAGTATTTCCTGTACACACACTTGGAGTTATTTTTCTGGAGTAAGAACCACTTTATACCACCTCAGTTACCAATTTCAGCTTTTTTTTTTTTTTTTGGAAATATGACAGTTGAAGCTGCAACGTACAGATTTTGGGTGTCACATCACTCGTATCACACACATTCTGGGAGGAAAGACGGAAAGAAGGGATGCTTACCCTTTTTGATGAATATACCCAGAGCTTCTTTCTTCTTTTGTGTATAATGGAAGTCATATGTTCAGCATCAAACTTCAATGTAAGAACCACTGTTCTATAGTTACAGACTATCCCTTGAGTCCTGCCCTTCCATATGGAGCAGTCCTTGGATTCTTTCACTGCATAAAGGTCATACTATTAGGAAAGTAGTCTACAGCATTTTCCGCATAAATAACAAATAGTGTTTACATACATACGCATAAGAATAACTGGCTTCTATAGAGGAGTTTTCAACTTGACAGTTTAGGGCTTTGTCTCTCAATGTCAAAGTGAAGTATTAATAATTGCACAAGAGCTGAACAGGCTAAATACAAAGCATACAGATTTTCTTTTCTACACTGAATAAACGTTATATACAGACATACATAGGAGTACAGCTGCAGTTACAAATAAGCTATGCCTTGTAACTAAATACAGTGCCACATACGGCAGCATTCTGCACTTTATGAACATACCCCCTAGGGTAATTCCAATTAAGGTTCTATAGACTATTAATTAAGGGTTCTGTACACTCCACTCCATCACTTAGCCTTGGGAGATAAAGAAGCAGTGAACACAAACTCTTTACTTCAAGCAAGCAGTGAGACAACTTTCTTGTTCACGTTTAGAGTCATGCTTCTCCCTCTTCACTGTGTATATCCAGAGAAGATTCTTTAAGAAGTGGTTACTGCTTTTAATGTACTTCATAGGCATTAATCTGTGTTACAAAACGTGAATATCAGCATTACCAATTTAACACTGTTGATTTAAGAAATCAATATCAAGCTTGAGTAAAATCTGATCTATTTCACTGACTCTCAGCCATCTCAACTGTTTGCTACAATGGTTCCTCCACCATTAATGATTTTTAGAAGTGTTGATTTTACCATCTATTATTGGACATGCTGAAAGATGTCACAAAGCTCCAGCCACATATTCTCAGAGTTTCTTCCCAAATAGCATCCCCTGCTGCTTATGGCTGATCTGAACAGCAAGTACCAATAAATTAATGAGCAGCTGCTGATAGCACTGCTAGCCTTCAAGACTCTCACCACTTCTGGTCTACAAAAGACTTTCAACAAATTCCTTGGGTGCTGGAATCAATGTGAATTGTTTTCACTAGGAACAAGAAGGATATTTAATCAGAAAAGCCTTTTACTTTATGGACTCTTTTCCACCACCAACTCTCACACCAACTCATATACACACATCTACTCCCTGACATGGTTCACATTTACCTCTCCTCTCTGTCCCAACTAAAATTTGAAATTCCTGTACTTTAGAGACAATTTATCTATACAGTGAAATTTCATTGTAATTTCCCTGGTCTAAAAAAGCACTTCAAGAGAGCAAAGACTACCCATAAATATTACCCTACTTAAGAAGGAAGACATAATTCTCCCTTCAACTTTCCCAATGCCGCAGTCCCTAATAATACACATTGCTATTAATCAAATCTCTGTATAACTAATTTAATTAGAAACTCAAGGGTCTTTCAAGGGTCTTTTGTTTCTTTAAAATGCAGTCAAACTCAAGGTGATCAGAATGTAAAGCAAACGCTGAGAAGTCTCCCCAAACAATCCAGAACCACTGAACAGGAAGTTATGGAGTACCGAGGGGCATCCTCATTGAGACTTTTAGCAAGATTTACGGGTTTACAATAAACTTCAAAGAAATGTGTTCAACTGAAGCTTCCCAAATGAGGCTAAGGACTAACAAAGCAGTTTTTGGAATTCTTTTCTTAGCCATACTTCTCCCTTTTCCAACAACTCAGGATGCTTGGGCAGTCTATACACATACATAAACAGAAGTTCAATGAAGCTACTCTACCTACTGGATGATGCGCACTCTCCGCTTCCTCTGCTTCTCACTCATCTGCATCAGAGATGAGGTACAGGTCAAACAGAAAAGGAAGAATGAGGGAATTCCTCCTCCACGCAATGCCTGGCTCTCAAGCTGCTAGATTCCTCAGGCTCTTTATGTTGCTGTGTCTCAGCAATCAGAAAACTGAATGTTCAGTTCTTCAGACTCCTTTTTCCTCTCTGCAGCAAAATTTAGCTGCCAGCCATATTTGGAGCCTAACAATTTCACTGGGAAGGAATTCAATTCTGGAAAGGAAACTTAAAAATGTAGTGTGAAAACAAGCCTGGAGGAACAGCAGACAGGCTACAAAATGCTTCCCATAATACTGGGTACGGAGTGTGTATGAATATATACACATATACAAACAGGCTTACAATTCTGACATTGCCTTGGGAAAGCACATTTCCATGAAGTAATTTGACATTCTTCAAATAAAACCCACAGCATTTAATGAATAAGACACAACAGAATGAACAAATGTTTTATTGGCATGTTCATTGTTGTAAACAGCATCTGGCATGAAAAAGTTTACCAAAATCGTTTGATTGTTATAAATTAGGTGGTTTTCTGAAAACTAAGGAGAATTGTTCTCTATTGATCTTTATGGACCAAAGCAAAAAAATTGCTGTTCCTAGGCTTTGCAAGGAAATCACGTTGACTGCATCAGTCTCTGCACCACAACCTGAACTACCAAGTTTATATGCTGAGGTGTTAAAGGTTGCCCAAGTACTTAACTACATATAGCTATGGAATCAAATCCAGGCAAACATAAAATGAATTTCAATGGGTGGAGAAGACGCAAACTTGTAATAGTCTCAAAAACAAAATGTACAAAAAAGTAGCTAAACAGAACGAAAGCTTAATTAACAAGGGGAAATACAACCCTAAAGTACCCAGCACTGTCAAACAAAATGAATACAAATTTAAATAGGCAACTACACTTTCAAAATCAATGGATGGTGATATGTGAAAAGAAATACCATGGAAAATAGCTGAACTGCAGTTCTGTTAAATGGACAGGGCAAATTTTATTTACACATTGGATGAAATATCATAGAGCTGCTCACCAGCTTCCGTAACCTGCTAAAAACCAGTTTACCTTACAACAGCGCTTCTGCAAAAAGAACCAACACCTGCTGGCCGCTTCGGACAAACCTCTAAGACCACCTGTTTCGTGGAAGAATATTCTCAGACCTTACAACTGCAGCACTTTCATCACATCTTCAACCCTTCCTTGCTGCTTTTTAGAACCGAGGTGTTAACATATGCTTCAGACTCTCTGATGAGGTAATGTGTGTATCAGTGAAACAAACAAAAAAGGATTCTTTCATGGCCTTTGCACAGCTTTTATTATTAAGCTATGAGTATCCTGTTTGAGGCTAGTTTCACTAGCTACTATGTGCACACTGTCCTCAAAAATTTCCACTCATTTCCCTCCCCACCCATTTTTTAGTTCTAATCTTTTATTTGCACATCCCTTTTAGCTTTACAGTACATTTGACTATAGTGCACAACATGATTCCAAGTCAAACAGCGACCCAACAGGGCACTGTGCTGCTGATTGGTAGCACAGCCCAATCAGTGCTGGTGTCAGCGCTTTACACCTAATGAGCGTCCTGCCGTAATGGCACTACACAGTAGTAGTGAACCTTCTTATTTTAAACAAAAAAAATTCCCCAGGGAAAATGCTATAGCAAATATCAGTCTTGAGTCAAATCTTTATTTGGTGCTCCATCCAGATAAATTTTTAGTGCTTTCTCTTTACGAGGAGAGTAGGTTACCCGGTGTCCAGTTTTCTGGAGTCTGCTGCTTTCTTTTTTCATCAGTTCGTTTCTCTGTTCATCTGTTAATTCCATTAATTCTTCGGTTTTATCCCTAAAATGAAAACGCATGTTAAAAATCTATGTTAAATTAACTACAATAGTTATTAGATTTCTTTATTTCTCCCCCACTGGTACAGCTTAGTAAAAAACAAAAACAGAACTAAACATAATGTTCCACACAAATGCTTTTCTTCTCCATTGACTAATATTAATCCGAGTCTGCTTTTTATTCAGTATTCTTACAGTAGACCAAACAGAAAACAGCAAGAACCAAGTCTGTATTCCATCTACTTGATTATAGCTACTCTCCGTGAATAATTATGACTGTTCTTTATTCCATCACAACACCAACAGCTAGATGAAATTCAGATACACTCAGAAACAGCAATTACTTTTGTATTCAGCAGTGACTTGAGAGAGAGAAGTGAGTAAAAGGGAACAGTGTTTATTTTCTTAAAACAAGCAAACCCAAACAGTTAATAGTCAGGTTTGTATGAAGCTGAGAAGCCCAAATATTACAGTTCCACGTTTTCAATCCTCTCACACAAGCATTTCTACTTTAAGAAAACAAGTAGAATGTTTAAGCTTCTGTTGATTACATCACTCCTCAAATCTTAAGTACAGATTTTTTGCATTACTATTCTGTAATAAAGTATGTACCTATAAAATATTACTGCGCCGTCATCACAAATGTACAGAGGCCAGACATTCAATGTAGATACTTTAGGATTCCAGTCCAAGTCTTGGTGAATCTCTAGGACAGAAATGTCACATGGAAACGTTCCTCTGCCCTGAGAAGAAGCAATTGTGGATGAAAAAGTTACAATCGCATACACCAATAAAATGCAGAGAAAAAAAAAAAGAAAGATCTTACCTTTGCAAACTCAATATTTTCTAAGGGTATTCCGCTTAATTCACTTAGCTGTGAAGTGAAAAAAATGGATTTAAGTACTATTCTACAACATTATGCTACATCTACATAGATCTACATACCTGCCAAATCTAGAAGCTGACTAACATACTCAAGTTGTCACATGATGTCAAGTATTAGTACAAAATTACAGTGACAAAGTACACACTTTCAGAACTTTTGAAATCACCAGTGTTTCATACAAGTGACACTTCATGTGGCAGTTTCATCACATTCCTGACTTCACAGCAAGGCAACAATAAAATAAAAACAATCAATACAATCCATGACACAAAGTCACCAACTACCTCAAGTTAAACCTTTAGGTCCAGCAGTTTCTTTTCTATATCATATGAAAACTATTACAGTCAAGCAGGGAAGCACATGAAGCTGTAAAATACGTATGCCTTAACCTCATCTACATACACCACTCTTCCTACCATAATCACAGAATGTTGGACCTCTAGAGATTATGGAGTCCAACCACCCTCTAAAGCAGGCTCCCTACTGCAGGGTACACACGTAGGGTGGTCCAGCCAGGTTCTGAGTATCTTCACAGGAGACTCCACAGCCTCTCTGGGTAGCCTGTTCCAGTGTTCTGTGACACTCACAGTAAAGATGATTTTCCTCACATTCATATGGACCTTCCTGTGTACCAGTCTGTTCCCATTTCCCCTTGTTCTATCACTTGGGTGGCATTGAAAAGAGGCTGTCCCCATCCACTTGACTCCCCCCCCGTTAGGTATTTGCTGAGCAATCTCATGGTGCACACAGACTCAGCACTGCCTTGCCCTTAACTCAAAGGCAGGCTGCAGTCTTGTCTCCAGGGCAGCACAGCTATTAACTTAGATTTGTTTTTATCCATGGCTGCTTATTTTCCTAAAATTTGGAGATTTCATTTCTAAGATTCTTGTCTCCATCAGCTCTTCTGGTATGTTGAACTGAACTGATAAGAGCAGACTAATAGCCAGCCTAATTTTCCAACTCTCATTTCCTTAGCAAAAACTAGGTTAAATCAACAAATACTAACAAAACCCAGCAAATTTCTGAAATATATCAGCCCTACTATCTGCTGATAATTTGGCTAGCAGAAAAGATCTGGATGAACCTCTGTTACTACAGATGCCAAATTCAAACTTATCTTCCTGGTGCGACCAAAAGAATTAGCAGCATTCCTTCAGAGATGCTTTCAAGTTGCTCCCTGCAACTTGTTTCTTAAGAAAGGAAAACAAGAAAAGCTGACTTCCTCTTCAGATAAAAATGAAGATATAAGCTGAATGATGCTCCTCATTCCTGCCTATACAAAAAATCCTATTATTAATATTTGAATTAAGACTGGCAGACTTGGTAACAGGATTTTTGCTGACATCAACATCCAAGGGGTCCTTCTTCCATCTTAGTATTCCTATATATGAACAACCATTTGTAAGAAACCCTTTGATAAACCAAATTAATAAAACAGTCCCATAATAAAACACACTCCCTACTCTAGACTTCTGCTAGTACGGCACATACGCTTGCCTGTTGGAAAGTTCTGGTCTTAGGAGGAAAAGTACTGAAGTCATGATACCCCTGTGCTTCCCAATGGAAGACATGAATAAGACATTCAGTAACCATGAGAAATTTGCATGGTTTGTAGATTTTACCTTTTCTTTTAATTCCTCAACACTGCTGCTTTCTAACACTACTTCCTGGAAAGAATCTAGCTTCATCTCTGATGGCCTCCATCGTCTTGATAAAACTGCAAGTTGTGACATGGATTTCATCTTTTCTATTCCTTAGAAAGAGAAAGAAATTTATTACATTAACATCATAAAGTAGCTTATTTAAAATTAGGGGTTACCCACAGCAAATGCACACTCAGGTATTGAAGACTGCATTACACACACACACAAACTGCTCATAAAATGTTATGTAACTCTGCATGCTGCAGGCAGTCTACTAAAGAAGAGGAGAAAGAACAGGAAAAGCAGGACTAGGACTTAATTTCAAACAATCTGTCATAGACAATATCCCTTACAAGCAATGCCATTTACTCTTCTGCAGAATGTGTTCTTCTACCACATCCAGCTTAGTCACACACAAAATATCCAGCCACCCAATCAGAGGCTCATCTTCTGATCTTGCATTTGCACGGCCTTCCTCTGCAATCTGGTAATTATTCACGTGCTTCACTTTTGTTCCCAAAGTAGAGCTTTTCACATTTCACTTTTAGCTTTCACACACTAACTACACACTTGTTTCTGAAGTCTGCTTTACACCTACCACCTTCAAAATATGTGTTGCCTCCAGATTTCTTACACAAGGGCTTTCTCTGGTAGACAGGGTAACGCCATGAACTACACAATCAAATAAGCATAAATAATATGAAAGGGCTGATGTTACCACTTCTAAACTGGTTTAAAATTTTGTAATTTAGCCTATAGAATATGCAACTTCAACATTTATGTCTACCATTACATGCTTGCAGTGCATGAAACCATCACTTTTCAAGCTTCTAAACATCTTCTACAATTTTGTCTACGACTGTGTTTGTGCTACCTCTCAACACTTAAGCTGTTGCCCAAAATGAAGCTACAATCAATTAAATCCTTTTTGGCATGTCTGAAGCAATTATCTAAGCTTCCTTCAGAACCACAGAACAATTAATTTAAATATGCATGTAACAGTGACAGGATATAAATCCACTATTCCAAGGAAATTAGCTGTAAAAATGCCCTAAGTCACACTATTTACTTGACTAATGTGCTTAGCTGAAAAACAAGATGAAAGAAGTGCTGATAGAACTTTAAAGCAGTTGCCTTTATGCTCCTCCAACAATTCAAGTGTGAGCTGATACATATTTCCAGTCCATCTGCAGGACTGCAGAACCTCCAATGTTCATTTCAATATCTTGCATTTGTTTTGACATTAATTGCTAAATCAAAAAATACAATGATTCAACAGTTGTCCAAAAGAGCTCGTGGTACTGGAGTGACAGTTATGTTGGACTTCTTAAAGCATGTATGCTTGTGAAAAAGTTTCTGAGCAAATGCAATCTACATTCCTTATCTATACACGATGAGAAATGCCAGAGAAAAACAGCACGGCCTATATTTTTGCCTTAAGTTACCCCTGAAAACACACTTCAGTTTTATTAGTCCTACATAAAAAAGAAGGGAATTGCATTTTCTACTGTTCTCTAAATAAAAGCTCTACCATGATCTTCACTTTCTCTCTGTATTATTATTACCATCAAGTATTTCTAGGAAAACCTCCCAATTGCTTGAAATATTGATATCTTCTTCATAGATATGATAATCCAGAAACACGGTCCCTGGGTTCTTCCAGGTTTTCTTCCGTAGACGAAACCTGTAAATAAATGACAGAGGAAAGTTTTCAACCAATTAACAGTGTCATGGAGTTAAAAAATGGAACATTGCTTTTTTTTTCTTTTGGTAAAACTGAAATGCAACTCATTTATATGAGGGTAGGTAAGGTTTAGCAGCAATAATTTCAACATTCTGAGATATTCCTGACAGTATGCTGTCACCAGTCTGGTAGTGCAGCATCAAAGACAACAAGCCTGCATATGCTTGTTCAGTGCAAGAAATCCATAAAGGCTTGGCGGAAGGAAACAATTTCCTATGCAGCATAGGCAGAGTATTACCAGAAGCTTCCAAAAGTTATCCCTGCCTTTTCTGTTGTTTTTGTTTGGAGAGATTAGTATGGAATACTGGTATTTGGTTTACATTCTTGGTTCTACTGCGTCAATACAGACACACGATAAAAGCATGAGCTTTATTCAGATGCAACTAAATACTGGTATGAACAACTAAGATGGAAATAAATACAAGCATAACACTAATTATAATGGTTTCAATACACAGAAGTCAAATACTGTTATGTGCCCAGAAGGCATTAGACAACACAATACACGTGTGGCAGATAATAATCCTTTGGCCAAGTCATAGTGAGATAAGTAGAAATTACCTGGTTCAGATCTACATTTTTACTCCTTTTCTCAACAGGAAACGTTTTTTTACTACTTTATGCTTTTGTATGTGAACAGATTTACTTAAATACTCTTCTTTCTGAATAAAATTAGTATTTCTTTCATCTAAAGATGTAGTCATTTTGCACACAGACATTTCAAGGTAGATACAATTCCCTCTATCATTTTACATGAAAAGAAAGCCCAAAATGGTGAAGTTAATGTTTTTCACAATTCACAATCGGATTAAAACACCACAGTAACTTATTTCTGCTCCTTTCCTAATATTCTTCCTTCCTACAAGAGATAAGATACACACTTTGAAGTAATATTTAGTCATTTAACTTCAGCCCTGATTGCAAAATCTTTACCTGTCAATTGTTAAGTCCAGGCCACACTGTTCTCGAAGCTGAGGGAGTAGCTCCTCTTTGGACTGTCGGACGGTCATTCCCTTAGCAAAAACTGCATCTAGAAGAAACTTGCATGGCTGTGAACATAGCAAATAGAAAACCATCAAAGAAATTAATGATAATACATATTGTTAATGATTATACATATTTATATACTATATAAAATATAAATAATAGAAAAAAGTAATTAGTCTTCCAGTCTTGTCTCTGCCCTTGAAACCAGTCCCACTCAGCTGGCAAAGTAATCATTTTCTGTAAACAAGACTGATTAACATCAGGATTCAATTGCACTGCAGTCACCCTTTGACATGTCACCCAAAAACTACCAAATGCACGCCACTGCAGAAGTAGCATCTGGTCCCCAGATTACTAATTGCTGCCATTATATTAACATTTCAAACAATTTGGAAAGTGCTGATGAAAGAGCTTTTAAGATAAATAAGCCACAGGAGGATAAATATGCCAATTTCTTGGCTTACTCTGGTCAGACAGGCCTGAACATCATGACTGGAAATTATTCTTGGACTAATCTCACTGTCTGTTTAACTAGTTCAGTTTCAGTACCATATGCTTTTCCTTTATTAAGATATATATATATTCTGCAGTTTGGTCCAAACCATAAAATCAGAAATTAAGATGCACATTACATCAACTTTTAAAGACTCCCATCTGTATAATGAGATCAACTTTTACTCTTTTCTCAGAAGATGCTATAAGCAAGCGAGCTGTATTACTACAAGAATGGTATTTTTGTTTCTATACTCGCTTAGGTGGGTGCCTATCCCTTCTGCAGAGGGCAGTCCTATAGGCACCACCTGCCCTGCATGATTGCAGCAAGTTCTATTTGTTTCCTATTACTGAAAACAGCAACAAGGACAGCTTCTATTTGGAAAGAATACTATACAACTAAACACATTTAAGAAAAACAAGGAGTGATCTTCATTTGTCCTCTACTTATACTGCAGAAATAAAGACATCTGAAAGACTACAGATCACATTCCAACTGCATATTCTGAGGCACATGAAAAAAAATAGCCCGAAATTCCCTTTTTTAATCTAGGGAAAAGAGCAGAAAAGCTCAGAGAAAAAAGGGTTCTTTTTAGCAAGGTTTCAGAGGAAAATCTAAGTGCCAAAGCACTTACTAATATTTTCATAAATCACTATTAATCAATCTCAATTATAACACCTTACCTCTGGTTCATTTACCAAAAGCTGATAGACCTTGACTCTGTATTCACCCTTCTTAAGGGCTCTTCCAAGTCTAATAGTTATCTGTAAAGAAAAAGTAGTGTTTGTTAGAACTGGCATTACAATCAAAATTACATTTTGTAACAATACCAAGATTAAAGCAGTGATTTAAACAAGCAACTAACAAGAAGTTGCAGATTATCTTAAACTTGGTTATAGTGTACCAATTCTTTTTTTTTTTCCAAAATAACTTCTGAATAACCTTGTTGTCATCAGAAAATGATGAAAGTGTCTCATTGAGTCGAACACTCTCAAACTCTTGGTTGCTTGCGTAGACTCTAAAGACTTTAAAATGAGAGGATGGAACACCAACAAACGGCTCCAACTGTTGCTTGAAGGCAGACAACGTAATTCTTTTATCAACATGCACCATCAACCCTAAACAAAAATAAAGATGAAATTAGCACAGAGTACTCATATTAAAAAATGCATTCTACACATTATTTTCATATATATAACCCTACTAATTATAAAGGGCATTACTGTAACTTGTATGAGCTTTGTTGCATTGGGAATGTTTATGGGCTGATACTCCTGAAGACACAACAGTTCCAAACTGCCCTATTTTTCAAACAGCAACATTTTCAGAATGAAAAGGGTTGGTTATAACTCTGTTTTGGAATGTCACATGGTATCAAAAAGCAAGCTCAAGTCTAGATCAAGGACTTTTCACACTGAATAATTTTGTATTTAAAAAATATTCTGGTTACATAAAATTCCAGAACATAAGTAATTTGCCTTTAGAAATCATGTTTCTTAATATATGTAGTTTGGACTTACACCACAAACTACGCTGACTTGGTTTCAAGAGGGTCAGAGTTGATTTCTCCTTTAGTGTCTGGTATGCTATGTTTTGGCTTTCAGAGAAAAACAATGCTGATAACACACTGATGACTTAGTTGTTGCTGAGTGGCAGCTTCAGAAGGCCAAGGATATTACAGTTTTCAGTTTCTCATACTGTCTTGCCAGCAAGGGAGCTGAGGGACAGGGATATTCTATACTGTATGATGTATCTTGTGAAAATAAATAAATACAACCGAGGGAAATTGGCCAGGACAGGCTGGTAATCAGTTGGCAGGTGGTGAGCAATTGCACTGTGCATCACCTGTTTTGTAAATATCTATTATTATTACTCCTATTATTGTTTTTAATCTCAACCCACAAGTTATTCTTTGCCATCCTACTGGGAGGGGGCAAACGAGCAAACAGCCGTGTGGTGCTGAGCTGCCCACTGGGGTGAACTACAACATTAAGTACTTTTTATTCCCAATGAGTCCAATACAGTCATAGTACAACATAATTTGCTATATGAACATTAGTTAACTGAATTATAAAAACCCATCCATGCCGTTATACTAAGAAAAGCTTTCAGATGTCCACTCGTACAAAGTGCTACAAAAAGTGTCAAAGGTACTCTAAATAACATCTGCATTTAACTAGCCCTACCAAAAAAAGGAAAAATTTAAGCAGTTCAGGCAGGAATAGCAACAAAGAGAAGTCTTTCCATTCCACCCCTTCCATGGGATGTTTTTTTCAAACTCTAGTAACAGCTTCACTAAAATTTCTCTCACTGCAACTTTATTAAAGAAACATTTTCACTTCATTAATAAGATTGAGTCCTTATCTAGTATTCTAGGATTTCTGGATTCAGTGTTAAACCTTTGCCTTTCAAAGGTTTATATCCAGCTGTTAATCTTTCTTCTGTTATTCATAAAACATACAGAGCCACTGAATATTGTTTCTGAATAATTTATGACAATAGAGGACCTCCCTCTTACACTGAATGTACACCACCATTCTCACATATGCCATAAGCTTCATTGTACTTATTGCGTTTCAATTAACATAAAAGCAAGTCTACTGAATTAACTGATATATGTAAAGTATACTTGAATTTTCATCAAGTAAAATGATTTGGATTTTTCAGGTTTGTTAACTGAAGTGTTAATAGAATTACTGCTCTGCGAATCACAGTAATTAACCACATTCTGAAACAGGCAAATCATCCTCAGCACATAAAATGACTTTCCTTTCGCTACAAGACAACTCAACTTATTCTCCAGAAAATGCCTTCACCAGAAGGAAAACAGATGCATCACAGACAGATGTAACACGTTCTTAGGAAGAAAAGACAGTGTTTAAGTACACTGAAAACCTAACTAATATTGTCTGCTTGTAACTGTACCTGGCATCACATTTCATCCTTGCACTTTCATTAGTTTTAATTTGACATAAAAACAAGTTTCTCAAAACTGTAATTAGACTTAAAGGAGCGTACAAATTAAAAGAAACTAAACTTTACTAGCATTTAAGGCACACGATAATAAACAAAGACACATACATTTCTGCCCTTCTCCTGAACCTTCATCTGCAGTGTAGGGCTCTGACTTGAAGTACACATACTGTGTTTCTCCTCTACTCTTGCCGCTTTCATCATATTCACTGTCTGTTCCAGAATCTTCTTCTGCCGTGTCCCAGGTTTCTTTCTTCCCCTGATTTGCTTTTGATCGCCTACTACTTGTGATACTATGAGAATCAAGTCCATTAGCCAAGGGAATCGGGGCATTGTCCACATTGCATAGAGTATCACTGCTATGACTAGAACTGAGGATATCACTGTCCACCGAACTCGTACTCCTGTCATTATTTACATCTGAATCTGACCGTTCCTCAGATTGGAGATTCTCTGGATCAGAAATCTGAATTTGGTTTTCAAGTTCTCTGTTTTCTACTGATGCTGAAGAGTCTATTTCATTTGAAGGGGATTCGATATTTTCAAAATCGCTAGCTTCTGTGCTTTTGCTGCTGTCTCCATTATCACCCTCCTGTTGCTGCTGCTGCAGGGACAAACTTTTAAGCTTCTCAGTGCTTTCTTCCAGAATTGCCTCAACAGATTTCATGTTGCCTGCAGGTCCTTTCACCCTTTCACAGGCTTCATCCAAGTTGCCCAAATCTCCACTAGCCTTCTGATAAACAGATTGTCTAAACTGAGATCCAGGCGACTTCTCTGGTAACGAGACATACAGTCTGATTGTATTTGCATGACGATCCAGAAGCTTCCATAAGTGAGAATCTGTATATGCCACATGACGATCTAAAGACTCTGAGCTTTCAATAAATACCTAAACATAAAACAATAGTGGTTTTACTGTGTAGCATTACATTAAATAATAAAACCAACAACAGCAAACAGATAGGATTGAGCACACATTACATCAATAAGAAACGCAGTCTTCTAGCAAACATTTTAAAATATATATTAAGACAGAAACTAAGGAGTCATAGCTTAGTAATAATTTCCCTTTATTTTCATAATCATGCTCAGATTAGAGTGACCTGTAACCAGGCTGACTGGCTGCACTACGCATTATTTACAACATGAAGTTTTAATCTGTACGATAATACTAGCTGCACTAGTAGCAAGATCAACAAGTACTTTATTTTCTAGTACAGCATCACTAATAAGAAATCTTGAAAGGCATACAAGGGCAAACAATAGAGCAACTGAGAATACAAGTGACCAAATTTCTCTTTTTCCTTTCTCAAAGATCACCATGTGAATGTGAAAGGCTTTAAAGTAACTGAATAACAAATTAGTGACATTATTTTGCTCCCTCACAAATCTTTGCTCATCCAGTATACTTGGATCTTGAGCCTAAATTTCAAAGCCAAATGATAAGTAATATAGCTGGAAGGCGTGCTACTGTAGTATAGAGAACAACACTACCAATGTTGTGATTGTAATTGAATTACAAACATTATTTAAGTTCTCAGTTATTCTTTTTGTGAATGCATGTCCTCAGTAATACACTAACTTTTGGTTAGTCCTGAAGTGGTCGGGCAGATGGACTAGATCTTTAAAAGGTCCCTTCCAACATTCTATTCTATTCGAGCTATAACTGGAAACAGTATAAGTCTTTTCAGAAAAAATACAGAATTGGCTAGGGGAAATTCCTGAATTTAAGATTAAGATCTACCAAAAAACTTGCTCTTAGCTTTGAAGTTTGCTTTGTAAAAACTTTAACAGCGTTGAAAAGCTGATCATAAGATTTAAAAGCTAAGTAGATAGATTTCAGAGTAATGGTAACCATTCTGTCCTAGTAGATGACTTCTACAAATCTGTCATAAAGGTTTTTTAACTCAGCACCATATGAACCCCTGATTGTGATATGAGCCAGATTTCTCATTATGAATCTGCTCTACCTTCTTATGTACACTAGGTTTTATAAACAGCCCACAGAATTTGTTGACATTGTAATATCTTCTAGTTACCAAAAAAGACACAATATTTAACACTTCAGAGAACAGTAAAATAAGTGACTGTTATCCTTTATAAATTTTATATAGACTTCCCTCCCACTTGCAATACAGTCTTGTAGATGATGCCATGTAGATACATGGACAGTTTCAAAATCAGAACATCTACCTTATTGCTTCTAAAAAATCCTTCAGCTTTCAGTGTTTTGCTGGAAACATTCAGAAGACGCAAATCATTGTAGCAACGTTCTAACACTACCCGCATTGTTTCAGCGGGCAGATGCGTAGCCTGAAATAAGACAATCACAGTAAGTTAAAGTGCATTACACGATCTCAAATACTAGAACATGAATAATCATTTTAAGATTAATCACAGTGAAATGAGAAGATTTGTATTGATTTAAGAATTGTAAAGACAGCAGCAGGAAAATCAACCTCAAACTGTTCAGTCTCAGTTGCTTTCTTCCATCCTTTGACACATAACATCAGTTTTTTCACAAGATCAGGAGACTAAAATGGCTTGACTTTGCAGAGAACCAACAAACTTAGCAACTAGTAATAAAATCAGTGTCAATACCATTCTAAGGGTACAAAACCAGCTGAAAATCAAAAATATTTTCAAGCATCAGGTTTTGTGCACATCCCTTAATTCAAACCTCATTCTACAATGAATATTATGAAGTTACACTGAACTGAGTCATACAGAACTATGAAAATGGCTGTTTTCTTCCAGTTAAATTGAAGCACCAATATTCCATGGCCCGAGACAATGACAATTACCAGTCCATAGTCAATTCTACAGCTTATTAAGTGGTTGCTGGGATGAGAAGGAGGGTTTGTGGAGAACATATGCACATCTGTAGCTACTAGTTTTAACTACCAGAGCCAATGGGGGGAAGTTGCATGCTGTATCAGTGATATGGTTAAAGAATTCAACAGTTCTGCTACTGAGAGAGTAACTTACTGACGTGATTGAATTTACTAGTCCAAAAGAATATTGGCTTGACTCTTCAGCTTCTCCAAAAAACAGATTATCTGATTAGTTTGTAAACAACAGGGCCAGACAGTAGCTAACTTTGTGCAAAAGTCAGAGTAGAACTACAGACTTACTGTAGTTCTACTGCTCTTTTTAGCAGCAGTAAGTAAATAGACAAGCTCAACTGCAACAACTAATCAGATTTTATAACATGACACACAGCATGAACTGTGCTGTAAAGGTGCAAGGTCTTGTTATAGTTTTTAAAGTTATTACACATTTTTAGAGCAAGAATAAATGAAAATTCTGTAATACATATTTGTAAACAATGGTAAATTACCTTTGAAATTAGCTGTTTGAATTCTGAAACTGTCTGATTCAAATAAGCTCGTACACTTATTGGAGGAGCAACAGATTCAGTCTTCAGGTCAACTACGTGAACTTTTACCATGACCTCTGTAGGGATGAGAAGAAAAAAACCACAGATTTATCAAGAAAATTCAAAAGGCAAAAAAAATAAGCATACCATTCTCCGATATACTGGTTAAGGGGTTTCATTAAATCCACACAAACAGCAATGAATTTGAGAAGGTGTACAATTTCAGAATCTCATTTTTAATGCCAGAGGCAAAACTGTTCTATATTATCCAAGTCTCATTTTCCTACCACCATGCAATACATCTGTTTCCCCTATCTTTGTCTATTTGTGATTATTTAACTTACCACCAGGCTTATAGCACTGGAAAATTTGGTCAGGTCTTCTTGTTTCCAACAGTAAGTCAAACATGTACGTTGATTTGACACCTCCAAGTAATAAACCCATTGGTGTATCCTCTTCTCCTTCGTAAGATCGTTCCAAGTAGTCATGGAACTCATCGTATTTGACAAGACGACAGCAATCTAAAGGGACAGCCTCTTCTAAATCCATCAGCTAAACAAACAAACACAAGAAATACCATTTACTAATGGCTTTTTTTGGGTTTAGCTCTTCCCTTGTAAGCTAGAAATCTCAGTTTACACAATGTACACACATTCAATCATTTAATCCAGTGTTTAAAAAAAAAAAGAAAAAAACAGGTACATTCATATTCTGTGTTATACAGAAGTGATAAATATAGTCACAGAAGCCTGCATCACAATCCAGAAAAAAGAGGAATTTGAGATGTAAGAATATGAAAACATATACTACATCAGATACCAGACAACATCTTAAAGGTCTGATGAAGTTACGTGCATTAATCTTCCAAAAGAAATGTTAAATTATTTCAAATCTATACAGCCTTGCCTGTAGTCTTTCAGTCAAAGATGCATATGTCAAGAACTAAAGAGTAGGTAAGCAAAAATACCCTTCCTTAGCTCTTTGTAAAAACATATGCTTTGGTGCCTGCTTTTATTCTGTATTAGCTATAAAGGATGTTTCTTGAAACTACTCTCACCATAATTCTGTCGCAAAATTCATACTGAAATATCAATATAAATGATCAAAATTCTTTCAACCTACGGAGGCTATGGAGAGTCTACCAGAAGTTCCCACTGTGATTTTAGAATAAGGGTCATATTGCCTTTTAAAAGGGCAGGCTGTATCACTCCCAACAGATATCTGACAGCTAACAACA
Organism: Chrysolophus pictus; assembly: GCA_037305975.1. Lineage (NCBI taxonomy): Eukaryota > Metazoa > Chordata > Aves > Galliformes > Phasianidae > Chrysolophus > Chrysolophus pictus. The sequence goes on from CM074580.1 coordinate 8,262,524, forward strand.
GACGAGTCAGTCAATACTTTCAACTAGAACTCCTCTTCAAAAAGCGAAAACGGACCAACAAACAAACAAAAACAGCAAACACTCCCACAGCACTAGAAATTTAAACATCACAGTAGAAAAATTACATCTAATAATGTTAATATTCTAATATGCATAGCATACCTTGTAAGCTATTCCCACAGCCTCCTTCAGCGTTCTATCCTTATGAACTTCTAATTTATTCTCCATCATTATCTGTTTTGTTGGATGCATACAGAACAATTTAATCTGTGAAACAAAATTAAGAAAACTTAACACAACAGTAGATTAAATAACTGTACATATTGAAATAGATTAATTTACAAACTTATTTTCAAACTATTTAAAATGTATCCTCAGCTCCAATTCAGCTGTAGGAAAGCTTCCCTTCAGCAGGTTATACAGCTACAGACAGAAAACACAAATTGCACATTAGATAGCACTGTGTGACAGAATACAAAGTAAAAATTAAAACTTTCCCTCCAAAACAAAACCAAAATGTGCACAGGAAGAACAAATGTGAAATGTATGCACATTTCACAGATGTAGGAAACCTTCCAATAAAGCTAGTTAATCCTTAGGAAGACTGGGTAACAGACATGCTTGTAAATCATAAATATCATTTTGTAGTTATCTAATTTGTTGTCAGAAGAAAAGTTTCTCCCTTTCTGTTAAATTATTTGTTTAAATCAGCCTATGAAACATCAATCCACAACTCAAAAACAACATTAGAAGATTTCATAGCATGAAGCAGTCAATGTATGGCATTTCATGTTTTTTGGAACACATTTTGCTGAAATCAAGTGATTCTGAGCTAGAGTTTTTTTTTTTTTTTTTTAAACACTAGCTCATATTCACATGGAAGATATGAAGTCAGCAAGAACCTCTAGTTATTACCTCTAACAGTAAGCTTCCAAGAGATGTACAATTCAGATGTACATTTATTACAAGAATATTTGCAATGTAATAACAAGTTACAATAAATATCAGAAACAATATATGGAAAATTACTGCTATGTTATTCAGTAGAAATTCTAACCTTGCAAGTGTTGCGCTCAATCTCCCGTTGCCTCTTTTCTTGCTCTTCCAATTCTCTCTCTTTCTGTACCAATTGCTTAATATGGTCAGGATACTCGTGTGACTCAAGAAACTCTATCAGAAAAGAACACAAACAACATAACAATCTGTCCCGTTCCCTTTTTCAAGATTTAAATGGAACTGAAATCAACTGTTTCCCTTGGCAAACTATGAGGGCTGCTCCGAAAGTAATGCCTCCTATTTTATTAGATTGGCCCACCATGTCATAGGCAGATGTTGGTGGTATGACAGTAGAGACTGATCCCTCCCACCAGTATTCCCTTGAATTTTTTTTCCATGTGACAGATGGCAGCAGAGGGGCAGTCTGACAGAATGGCATCTGATATAGAAACAGGGACGAACAAAGGTGTCTCACTGAATTCACCCATGCAGAAAAAATGGCACCACTGACACTTATTGAGACTTGCTGAAGATCTGTGTTGAAAAAGTATTCTGTAGCTGAGAATTTATCAAATTGTGCTATTGTATTCTACCTGTTGTTGTTTCCATTACTTTCAGGGCAACCTATAAACATCAGCAATACCAGACCATGTTATTAGTACAGGAAAATTAATATTCCAGTACTGGTAGGGAAGTTTTACCATTGTAAATAAATACAATGAGACTGATGACTGCTCACAAGAGTGCTTTTATAATAAAGCTAAAATCTGTTCCAAAATGAATAACGTGATGAATGTTAAAGTATCATCTTTAATGTGATAAAATATAGCCCTTAGTACAGTGTACTTCACAATATTTTGCCATGTAAAGTAGAATACGCAATATTTCATCTTAAAAATGCAGCCCTCACAATCCTGCAATACATCACCAAAAGGAACTTGGCAAACAGCTTCTCAAAGCTAAAAAATGGTTTTAAGAAATCTGAAATAACAGATTCAGTTTCTCCATGTTAAGCAATTGTCCATCAGAGAAGATAATGGAAAATCTTTTCCAAAGAGAGTTCTTGGCCCAAAGATTTTCTTCAGGAGTGTTAAGTTCTATTTAGTTTTTAACCTTCATACAACCTGTAATCAATTCTTGTTTTAATTAAATACTGAAACAACTGTACCATTTTCCTTCAGACTTACTACTTTAACTATCAATAGATGAAAAACTGTTTTAACAGTATCCTCCTTGAGTTACACTCAGTTCAAAACAAAGAAGATCAAAGTATCTGCTTCAGGTACTAATACTTTAAAAGCAGATATATTTTTATAAGCACACTGTCCCATATATCATGAATTCTCAGAAATAAATGGAAGCCAACAACTTGATACTTGAGTATTTTTTCTCCAAAGAAAATGCCACTGTTCAATGTTATGGTGAAAACAGTACTCTGTTTGACGAAATAGATTTCTGCAGAAAATGTGGTTTATTATGCTGGCATGAGGTGAAAATTTGCTTAAAGACACATAAAAACATAGTGACATGAAAGTAATTGCAACTTACTAATTTCATTAAAAAGAACTCTTAAAATTAAAGTTTAATCTTTGATTTTTAGTCTGTGTTTAAAAAAAAGTTCATTTTAATTATCCCTGCACTGCTAATTTCTATCCTTATTCTTTCTAATGGTCATCCTCAGATTCTCAATATTGCTCAATATTAAAGGAAACTGGTAACTAGTTCATATTTCTTATCAAGTATTTACAGCATTAAAATATGAGAAACGAATTTTTTTTTCAAGGATCTTTCACTCCCTTCTCCACTGGACATAAAACTTTTTAGGTATGTCCTATCATCTGCAGATCAAATGCTCGAATTCAACAACCAGCTCAAAAGCTAAGCTCTATTCTACCAGACCATGATTTTCTACTGCACCATTTCTGTGAGGTCAAACAGATTTTAACTGAGAAACGTGATTATTTTTAAGAAAAGAAAATATATTTTTATAACCTCCACAATAGAAACGAATTCTGAAAGCGTATAGTTGTTAGTAACATGAACAACCTAACACCCTATCTGAATGAAGTCTCCAAGGAGATATTCTAGTTTTGAATCCAAATAGAATCTTCATTTTTCACCGAGACACATTTCAAAGAATAATCAACCTGTCAGCTACTATATGGTGATAGGCATCTTCTAAACCTTGATGTGCTAAATCAGACGTAAGGAACAAAAAAGAACATGAGATCTCAGATCTTGTTCTATAATTCACAGTATCTTGCCTGCTAAAAAGGTAAAAGCAAAGGCTGATTATAACATGTAAAACTTAGCTGTCAGGAAGTTCATAACTCATTTTTAAGTGAAGAAAATATTTTTTGTTCCGCTACCAAGCATGGCACTAGCAGGGTACCTCAGTTCATTCAGAGTCATCCAGCGTATTAGGCATTCAGATCCATAATATTAAAAAAAAAATTGTGATGGCCACATAATGATCATAAATTACAATTAACAGAGTAATGAAAAGCTGTAAAAGGGTCTCCTATATGAAAGCTACTTCAGCTTACCTTAAAAAAAAAAAAAAAAAAAAATCAAATCAACACCACCACCCCCTTCTCCCCCAAATTACAGCTCTCATTCACATATAAGTGTTTCCCTAATCCTTATTGGTTTAGAAACTCAAAACATACTTACTTGCATTCCTTGCTGGATCCTTCAGTCTATATATTAGCATATATGCATTTGTGGAGCTGATGAAGAAAAAGAATATTTACCTGAATTTATCAGACAGGAGGACATTGCTCATTTCAAAAGTTGGTTATTTCCCCATTACTATCAGTAAAGTTGCACTGCACTTATCTTAATAGCACTCAACCAAAGAAAGATTTTTGAAAGTCAACATTATGCTATTCTAAATGAACTTAAACAGCAGTCACGATAGCTTTTAACATTACTTGGAGTATCAACTCTCATTTTCAAGCTAACCTGTTAAGCACATGAGTCTTCAGCCATTCCTTTGCTTACATCAGCCACCAGAAAGGAATGTAGTGCTGCAGGACTTACCTAGCAAAAGCACTGGAATAATAGCCTCTGCTTCCAGAAGACCCACCATATGTTTTCTTAATATCATCCTGAGTTATCTAACAGAAAAATCAGTGTAATGATTATTTGAGAAACTTGTGATAATCGAAATGCATTCATTCTCATTACAAAAAATGGCATTACATATTAACATAATATTAATCATTACTATTTCAAAAATGTTCCAGATCTGCTTTTTTGTAGAGCGGAACAAAAATCTGTTTCAACGTGATCAGTCTCTTCACTTTACAATGAGTTTCACAGATCTACAAATGCACTTCTCTAGGCAAGAGATATTCTCAGCATATAGAGGAAGGCCAAACTGTAAATCCAGCAGTCTGTATGTGGATAAAGGCTTCTGTTTAAATCATTCCTTGCTCAGCATCAAGATCTTATTGGCACGGCATGAGAACTGACCATAAAGTCTGATATGCTGGAGCCTGCTTTTTACAACCTTCCTCGTACTAGAGAGAGAGAACTACTGCACTTAAATTTATGGGAAGAACGTGCTATATTCTACTTATACAGAAAACAGAGGGTAACACGAGGAAACTGAAGGAAAGATAAATGTATCAAGTAGAAGCTACAGACCAACTGCTCCAATCACATAGGCTGAATCAGAACACAGATGGCCTCACACCGCAGTCAGCTGAATCAGGTAGACTCAGCTGTGACACTCTCCAGACAACTAGTGTTGCAGGTTGGTTTTACTGCACAGTTTGAGCAAAAACAGATCATACCTTAGACAGTGGACTAAAATGCAACCTGACTAGCAACTATCAAGAGTATAGAAGGGGTTACACTGAGAACTGGTGTCACAGTGTAACTGACAGCTAGTAAACAGTGGTCCTATGCTACCTGATACACACTGCTGCCTGCAAGTGGAAAGTGTGCTGTGACTTTGACTGCAATGCAAAAATTCAGGAGGGGTGAGGGGAGAACAGAAATAAAAAGTCTCCTGCTTCAAAGAAGTAGGGGCTAAGATCTGTAACCAGCACCAACAGCATGTGGCAAACAAAACTGGAAGGGGAGGGAGGCAGCTGGAGAAATACAATTAAAAGTCCTGCTACTCTCCACCTTTTATTTACCATAAAAATGATACGTCAACAAACAAACTACAGAGTGCAACAGCTCTGTTAAATGCAGGTGAAAAATCACATGAAAAATAAAAATGCATTGATTCATTTATGTGTACTTGAGACAACAAAAATATTAGTTTTACCTTGCTAACATGTTGATCATTAAAGCTGTACCACTGGTCATCACTAAAAGACTTTATACAGGCATAGTAATGACCACCAGCAGCACTTCCAGAATGGACCATAACAGAGAAGAGTTCATACAGTAAAGAATTCTGCAGAGAGAAGAAAAAAGGTGTGGTAAAATACACTAAGAAAAGGTAAGCAAACTATTTTAAAACTATTTTAAAACATTAACTCAACTATATAAATAATTGTATGTTACAAAAGAGATCTGTGCAACAGGAATGCATTGCTGCAACAGATGTAGTTTCAACTCCAATATGCTAAATACTATGCAGGACTATACAATACAAGAAATAAACTGGAAATCTCCCCTTTGGCTGCAGGAGAGAGTTGGAGGAAGGGGAAAAAAAAAGACTTCAGACATGGCAGCATGGTTTTTGAGACAGCATTAATGTATTAAGTCAGTTAATGCATCTCTTTTCAGAACAAACTCTGAATGTGAAAACAGACTAACAAAAACCTACAGTAATTTCCATACCTAGAAAGAAAAAGCAGAGTAACACAATGAGACATGAAATTAGCATTACTGAAAATAATCCTCAGGCTGAAAAATACATAGACTCTGAAAATAAAAACTATGAGGGCCTCTGATTCATAAATGAATCAGAAAAAAGTCACAATCTTTCTTGCTAAACTAAGATACTTTTGCAGCAAATGCTTTTGACCACAGTCTTCAAAAATAAAACATGGCTTACATGAAGAAAATCTTCAATTTGAGCTTCTGTTACCAAAACAAGTTAACTAGAAATCCTCAGTTTGACAAGTTGCAAAGACCTCTACTCTCTCCAAATTAGTTGCAAAAACCTCTACTCTCTCCAAATTAGTTGCATGCTCTCCAAATTAGTTGCATGCTTTCCTTTGCTGCAGCGTCAAATTTTTTGGAATTTGAATAAAAATTTTCTTCAAGAATCAATTATTTATATGCATTATTATTTCCACTCAATCACTCTCTGCTCTCCCTGAGTGGGATGTTGGAAAGAATCCAAAGAGTGAAAGTAAGAAAACTTGTGGGTGGAGATGACCATTTAGTAACTAAAGGAAAGAAGACAGAAGTGGCACAAAGGCAATCACTTGCTACCTCTCATCAGCAGATCAATGCCCAGTCAGCTTCTCAGTAACATTATTTTGTAAAGAACAAACTCCCAGCTTTAACTGCTGAAGGTAACATCAGATATTAGATGGCATGGAATATCCCTCTAGTCAATTCAGGTCAACTTGGCACTGTATAAGAACTGTTCAGTATCAGCTAAAACACTGGTGTGGTATCAACACTGTTTTATCACAAATCCCAAACTAAGCATCATATAGGTTCCTGCAAAACAAGTCAAATCCATACCAACCAGATTCAGTACATTTTGAAACATACTTTTTCACTGCCAACTTTAGCAATTCTTTCTGCTGCGCTGTTGCTTTCGAGGCAGATTCCTTCATCAACTCCATCATCATTAGAAAAATCATTGCTCATCTGGTCACTGTGACAACTGCCTTCATTTTCTGCTCCACTATCAGTGCAACTCTCAGTCTGAGGAGACTTCTTAAAAATAAACATTAATATTACACAACATTTGAAGTCACATGGAACAAGAAATCACGACATTTGAGAATTACAAATTAAAATCTGTAAAATAATGAAAAAACTAAACACTACAGTCATTTGCAAATCAATGCAAAGAACTGATTTATTTCTGTCAGAGTGTATTTAGTCTTCCTTTTAGATTAGTACCTTCAGGTTTTGCATGTATCTAAATGGTAATTACTTGGCAAGCTTACATCAGTTACTAGCCTATTCCATTCACAAAGTTTATTCAAATACTTTAAAGTCTAATAGCAGAAGAGAAAACGCTGTTATAACATGCCAACGTTAATTTGAATTGATTGAATCAGAAGTATTTTCATTCACAGTCAAATGTTTCCCATCCCAACTCAATGGACAGAGTTCAGTAGAAGAGTTATTACTCTTCTAATAACTTACAAGCAAGGTGTCACCCACAATACAAATGCAGTTCATTAAGTACAAATTGATTAAATACAGGAAATGCTATTTCCTGACTGTCTTTATTCTGGAAAATTCATTTGATTTTCTAACAGTTGATAACAGTTGCCAGTTCTCCCAAATCAATCATCCTCATCTGGCTCCCTGTTAACTTTCTGAGAGGTATGGAATTGTTTACATAGCAAAACTTGTAAACTGCAAGGTTTTTTGTTGGTGGTGGGTTTTTTTGTCTGTTTTTAAACAAAGACAAAATATTTTCATTTGCACACCAACACAGTATTTCTCTTATACGACAAACAGGAGTCCACTCCTGGGTAAATGATAGCATCTTTTTAGTGCCTATGAAGTGACAATGTTTTCATTGTCAGGCATGTTAAATACTTCTTGGTGAATGTAACTGCACAAGACAAATTTTGGCCCAAACTAGAGGAAAACAGAAGTGAATTTTTTTCTCCCCAGAGGAAAGAAATTAATTCATGTTTTCTGGACTATCTTCCAGCATTCTGTCTCAAAACTTTACGCTAGCTCTTGTAAGCCAAACAGATTCACACTTATATAACATTTCACTCTGGATTTGTAGAGTAAAGACTTGAGATGTATTTTTAAATCACTCATTAAGATATCATAGAATATCACAGTTGAGAGGGATGGACAAGGATCATTGAGTCCAACCCTCGGCTCCACACAGGACCACCCAAAACCCAGACATCTTAGAGCACTGCCCAAACACTTCTTGAACTGTGGCAGTAAAGTGCCATGCCCACAGCCTTGGGTACCTGTTTCAGTGCCTGATCACCTTCTGATCAAGGGTCTTTTCTAAACACCCAGACTGACCCTCCCCAATGCATCTCCATGCCATTCCCTTGGGTCTTATTGCTGTCACCAGCGAGCAGAGCTCAGAGCTGCCCCTCCACTCCCTGAGAGGAGCTTTAGGCCACCATGAGGCCTACCCCTCAGCCTCCATTTATCTAGGCTTCTCTGAGCAAACAAAGGGACCTCAATCAGCTCCTCATATGTCTTGGTCTCTAGATCCTCCATCATCTTTGTTAACTTCCTTTGGATGCTCTCTACTAGTTTTGTGGGTTTTTTTTATACTGTGGAACTCAAAAATGCACACAGTACTTGAGGTGAGGCTGCAACAGTGTGGAAGAGCGTGGGATAATTTCCCCACACAACTGGCTGGCAGTGCTGGGCCTAATAAGATAAACCAGAAACATGCTTCTTTATGAAAGCATGGAAAACCTAGCAGGAATTAGAGAACATGCTCCCATTACAAAATAAGGAAAATCATCTGTCAGATATAAAAAATTCCGACTAATACAATGCCATGGCTAAAGAAAATTTTACGTAGATGACAGTTAAAATGGCTTTAGTAAGTCAACCCTTGAATTTCCTTAACAAGAAACTTCAAGAGAACTGAAGACTACTTTTCTCTAAAACAAAAATCTTTACCTCATCTTCAACATCAATGAAGATACTCATGTCTAACTCCTCAGGAAAAGTCATACGATCGTTCAGTTTAATTCTGTGCATAGTGGTATAATCAAAGTCAAATCTCTTCAGTTGTAATGTCAACAGATAAGGAAAATGTAAGAACCGCAGGCCCTAAACAAAGCAAAGAGAAGATTATGCTACCACTGTTAAGACTAATCTTTAGCAAAAGTAATTTTCACAAACGATCTGGACAGTGCTTACCTTCCTTGCATCACATTTCTTCTTACATCGCTCACAAAAATACTGATTGGGGCCATCAAGAATCTCAGGCTGAATGAAAGCATGCAATGCTTCTTCCTAATAATAAAAAGAGGTTACCTGATTTTTGAAGAACTTTTACAACGTAGGTATAAATAACTTTATCATAAAGTTACAAACACACACAAATTACTTAAACCACCAAAATCAGGCAATATGAACAACAAATTCAGATTTTTGAAAACTGAATTAGTGTCACTATGTGACTTAGAGGTTTCACTGTTTATCACATATATTGTTTCACTGTTTATCACATATATTGTGAGCTGTGCTTTAATATTAAAGCTCCCCAAAATGTGATTATTTTTGAGCTATACAAGTATCCATCTTTTTTCAACTGTTATATGATTAACATTGCTGTTCCTCAAGATTATTCATTTATGTCTCTGCCAATTTTCTACAACGTAATCTTTAAAGCAAAATCAGTTTTGACTACTAGGACATTTATTAATACAATTTCAAATAGTCTTTTTAGTAATACTCTATACAAAAAAATAGTGAAAAAATTCTACGTTGTGCAGTCCACAATACCTCCTGCCTGCCAATTTTGTAACTGTTACCTTTGAAGAGGTAACCCTTAGGAAGTCTCAGAACTACGAAACATTTCTAACATTCCCAATCCATACACTTCAAAAGATACCACACAGATGAAGTAATAGATTTGTATGAAAAAAGACTATTTCATCTTTCGTGTACTTCACTGAATCAAGAGAGCACAGGTTGGAAGGAATGTCTGGACTACCTCCAGTTAAAGATTTAACTTCCAGCATAGTAGAATGCCATAACAAACAATTGAAGCTAATTTTTGTGTGGTTAAAGATAGGTATCTAGAATTCAGTTTTCTACACAGAAATGCATCATCATGTAGTTAGTAGTTTGATACGAACGTACAATACTGCTTGCATTTATTTAGTATCTGTGAACAGAAGCAGTAGAATCTTTATGAGAAGATGCATAATGACTAACAATTAAGCAAAGCTTATTAGAAAAAGCTACTAATTTCCACCTCAGATTTTTAGAGCTCATATAGTTTTTTCACATCCAATACACTCAACTAAAAATAAAAGACCTTACCAACTTAGCTTAGATTTCTAAGACATTAAACAAAAGTAAATATCACATCATCCATATTCTTATTTTCTTTCATAGTTTTAGTTTGGCCATGACACCACATACAAAGTAAGTTCACAGAAAAGTAGTTCTAACAGATCTCTGCTCAAAAAAAAAAAAATCTTCTAGCACTCAAACCTTCAGTAGAAAAGTTACAAAAGATAATGATCCCTAAAAACATTTACAACTGTATTTGCCATATCTCCAGAATGCTGTTATCAAATCATTTTTGCCCAGATAAGTTATGGATGCCCCATCCTTGGAGTTGTTCAAGGTCAGGTTGAACAGAGCCCTGGGCAGCCAGGTCTACGGTAGGAATCCTGCCCATAACAGGGAGATTGGAATTGAGTGTCTTTAACACCAATCCAAGTCATTCTGTGATTCCATGAATTTCCACTGCTTTCTAGTAACAATTTCAGCACATCAGCTAGATCCTCATTGAATCCACTCCTCTCTCAGCTATTTTTCATCTGCAAAATTTTTATGGCTTAGAGTAAAAAAAAAAAATATTTTTAGATTCAGTCTACTAATGCTGTCAAATTCAGGCATACAATTTTCCACAAAATCAATTGTGTTAATTGTTGCCCTTGTTTACCTACTTAGAATAAGAAGCTATATATTTTGTCTGTATCTCTATTGATGTCAAAGAGATCAGTTCTGGTTTTTTAGACCATGCAGATAGTTACTGAAAAAGAACCATCTTGAGATAGGTACTGACAAGACCTCAGTGCCCAAATGAGGTTACAGCTTTGCTATTGTAGTATGTGACATGAACGTGGGGAATAGAGAATCAGAAAAAAACTCAAAATGCAGACCTTAAAGATAAATGTTTTTAAAATTATTTCGGTTAGGTAATAAAAAAAAATCTAATATCCTTCCAATAAGTTCTTTAGTGTTCTCATTTAAGTAGTAACATATTTACAGATGAACACAACATTTCAAGCAATTTAATTTTTCGGTAGTACACAATGTCGAACAGTGGGATAATACACTTCATGTGGCATTTCTACAGATTAACCTTACTTTAAGCTTGTACATCCATTCTCTCTTATTAGAAAGTAATGGAAAATCACTTACCTCTAACTAGAGTTCTTTGAAGGTAGTATCCTCCTTAGATCCCCTATCTTGGGTTGTGTCGCCTGCTGCAAGTTCCCTCAGGAGCTGACTAGCAAGGTCTAAGAAGTTTTACATTCCCTTCTATAAGCCCTATTAGCGCATGTGTGAAGTTTTTGATTTCTCACTTATATCCTTTTACCTACACCTACTAAATCACCATCATCTGTGGATCAATGGAGGATACTACCTTCAGAGAATTCCATTTAGAAACAGGCGATTTTTCCCTTCTCCAAAAGCAAGTATCCTCCATATCTCCCCACTGCTGAAGACTACAAAACTAAAAATCACATCTGCTATAAGTAAGACAAGTGCAGGGAGGAGAATCAACTTAATATAATCAGAGTAGGAATTTTAAAAAAAAAAAAGCTCAAAAACTGAAGCATCAATACAAATTGCAACCATGTAACTCTGTAACAATTCTTTAAAACTATTTTTCTTGGAGTACAGAAAATCCAATAATGGCTGATTGAATACTACTGAAAGTAATCTGATACTTAAGTCCTTTTTTGTTCAAGCTTCCTGCATTTTTAAAAGTAGACAAATTATGTGTCTTTTTTTTAAATAGCATCCTGCTGTAGACTTTTTCTGCTGAGGGACCTAATTTTAATTGGAGACACATATACAACATATTGCTAAATGCAGAATGCAACTATGGAGTAAAGCTTTCATTGTTTTCCTTAATGGAACTGAAAAATTTCGTAATCAAATAATAGAAATTAAAGAATCATGCTTTATGGAATATTTCCAGAAATGTGTTAAAAGGTGAAAAATGATGCAATCTATATAAAACATCACTATCACTGGAACTGCAGCTCAAAACACAGCTTTAAAAAGCTGGATGTTTCTGAGAAGTTTAAAACACTATAAAAAAGAATTCAAAAGATCTTACTGAATTGAATTCTTTTTGTGAGATCAATGTCCTTCATATCTTTACTGCTTCTTAAGACTGATATTTGAAATACAGAGCAGCTTGAGCTTACATAGCAGTTTAACCTGATTCTGACAATTCTTAACAGAATGCTGTTAAGAACTACAAAATACTAGTGCTTAAAAAAATGCCAACATACTAAAGACAAAAGGTAAGAATACTTGAAATATAATATGTAACACTGGTAAGCCAATTATGCAACATGTGATTGTTTAAATCAACCTTTACCCAAAGACTTGAATTTATTCTTCCTTTCTCACAACTTCATCCATATTACAGACATTTTAAGCTAGAACAGTGGATTTCCATTTGTAATGACTTATTTTCATGGAACAGTGAAAAAAACAGCGAAGTTTTCACAAATATACTAATATAAATGTTGCCAATGTCATCACTTATTTCAGAAGTGAACTTCAGTAAGCATAGCAACAACATTGCAATTAAGCTAAAAATTCAGTTCATCTTCTGTTCTTTTACTAAGATTTTCAACAAAGCTATGAAAATTTAGCAGATGTGCCAATAAAGAGAACAGCCCAAAGAAAACTTAACAATCTCAAAAAATATTTCGGGTAAGTGCTGAAAATCAGGAAGAAAATAACTGATTACTTCAGCCTGAAGGCAATAAGGTTGCATTTCCCCTCCCCTTATATACATGCACCAGTAGGACTCATTGAAGGGTAAAAAAAAACAAAACAAAAAAATAAACCAATACGCAAAAAAAAAAATCTTCTAGAACTTGCTAGCTGGTTCACTGCACAAAGACGAACACCCCAAGATGGAGTATCTAGGATGATACTTACCATGTAACAAATTATACCACTGTCGCATTATGTATTCTATGTGTATGGATGCACTATTAGTCAGCATAATAGTACACACCACGCTAGCAAATGCCTGGTTGGAGCCATATGGACGGATGACCAAAGGAATATCCAGGTATGTGTCGATTCTCCAGCCTTCATAGCCACATTCTAGACATCGTACATAGTCTTTCAGTTTGCCTTGATACAGCTGATTTATAAGATCGGCCTGAAATAGAGATATTTAACACTGCTTTAAACATAAGTAAAAGAATATTTCCTCTTCAATTTTACAAGAAAATATATTTTTAAATTAACTGCAATAGTTGCAGTTAGCATTGTCATTTTCCAGCAGGACACCCAACTCTTGTTTTCCCCTGTTTCCCTGATCTACCATTGCAGAAAACGTGCCTCAAAACAGCTTCTCAAACCACATTACATAAGCTTTGCAGCTTGAGCTGCAAGAACTCACTAAGTAACCTAAAAAATACCACTAGTCAGAAAGTTATGACTGAAGTAGTTACATAACCACTTCCTGTACCTCAAATAAAGAATATCCAAAGTCCAGAATATTTCACTTTTAACTGGAGGAAAAAAAAATCAACATTCAGAAATGTAGTGTAGCATGTAGTGTAGCTCCAATAAGAAATAATAATAGCATTTGAGAAAATTGGCAACTTCTGAAGTCTGCCAATAATTTTGTATTTAAAAATCAGTTTTCATTTTTTTTTACAAGGACGTGTAAAAACAAACACAAAAAACACCACACCCTGAATTACTGGAACAGTATTGATACAATTACCTGTTCTGTTTGCTTCCATTTTTGCTCCAAAGCATCAAACATAACTCTACAAAGCTCCTGTACGTCATGTTGCTGCCATGCTGTTAGAAATTGAAAATAATTAAAATAAGAAGTTGTCTACCCAATATGAGAATGCTTCCTAAAGCTATCAATCAAATTGTTTTCAAGTCTCTTTCACATTTACTACACTAATTTCTGTTGGGGCAGCGCTCAATCCCACAGGCAGTTAATTCTCAAGTTAAGTCAGCAAAACAAGCAACCAACTTGCTCACAGTATTTGCATATAAACAAGAACTCTGTATATGAACAAGACTAGCTATGTACACAGAAGTGCTAATATGCACTATTTTAAGACAGAATATAAATGGTTCTGATTAAACCCCATTTCATGCTGATCCCTCAGAACTCTAAAAGGTGTTGTTCTCCACCCCATTCACCCTTCCATTACATGTAAGGACATGTATTGTGTAATTTCTCTGTGGAAAAATCAGCTGATTATGGAGAAAAATTGTACTAGATAAGTTTCATAGTATTATTTGATTTTATGGAATTCATAATTTTCATCTTAACTGAAATGCATGCATTTGACATCAGTGATTCAAAATAGATGCTATTTTCTTCTAAGAGCAACTTGTTTAAATCAATTAAGAACTGTAATGATACCTTAATTACAAAACTAATTTTCTCTTTAACAGCCTAAAACTCTCAGATGTTATTTCTTTAGAAAAAAAAAAACACTACAACCAAATATCAACTTAAGCTATTTTGCTTCCATAATATCAAAGTGGATTCTAATCATTAATTTTAATGATTTAGGTATTTTTCTCCAACAACATCAGTGAAAGCGATCAGCGGAAACAGCTGAAGTAAATCACACAAACTTAATAGCTGCAATTACCTTCACTACTATCCCATCCAAAACTCCGTGTAACATCTGTTGTTTCAATTGCTCTTTTCTTGCTGGTCTGCAGTAAAACAAACAGCCTTTGAAGCTGGTAGGGGATACTTGTCACAGGATCCTCTTCAGATTCCTCAAATTCCCATCTATTCACAGCAAAGTATTTGACAATTAAAAATACTGTTAAAATATTATTCAAAAAGACAAAGCAGTATTTCAAGAGGTCTGTCAGTTTAGTCAGGTCACGTGAAGCTCTGTTTCTCAATGAAAGCAAAAAATAATTCTCCTTCAACAAAACCACTTTCCATTTCTGCAACATAAGATGACGCTTTCTTTAAGTGTATAAATCTAAAACACACTAATGAAATAATTTTGAAACCGCTTACTATACAAATACAGACATGAGCAGCACCTATGACTTCATATGAAGCTTTCTGTTTTCTAGATGCAGCATATTGTTTTAAAAGCTTGTGTATGCCACACCTGAGGATGGTAGTAACATCAGAAGAGAAAGAAGCTAAGCGGAGAAGTTACACTAGACTATTTGAAGTATGAAATCTTCCCCCCTTCCCCAGAAAATTTCTCCATTCCCTTTATGTGTTCTACTCTTTGTCTATCTACATCACTCTAGCCACTAAAGAATCAGGGTTTGCTATTAAAGTTCAGATGCATTTCAATATCCAAAAGACAAAATTTTGACAGGAGACATTCAAAAGGGTTTCCTACCACAAGATACCAGAACAAATGTGACAGACTTACTACAATAATTTTAATAATCTGTCTGAATCATATATACTCACTTATATAATGCATTTCTAAATTCAGGAGTCATGAAAAGTGTTTGTAAAAGGCTGTTCAGATAGCAAGTCATTGCCTGGTTTACCAGACCCACGTAACCTAAAAATACAAAGACAACGGAAATAATGTAAAAAGATGGCAAATCACTAGGAATTAAAATACATTTTAAAAGAAATCAACTCTAGAATTATATTCACTAAGAATTGCATCCAGCTGTTGTCATTTGTTCTCATCCGCACTACAAAAAGTGGGGGAATATTGCAATTACTTATTTCAAAGACAGCATTAAAGAGACTCTCTTTATTTTATCAAGGGAAATGATCTCTTTACACAACAGAGATCATTTCCCTGAATTTCACAAAGCTATTTCAGTCATCATGAATCAAAATGGCTAGCAATATTTAATGTTTAACGTTTGAATTTTCCACACTAACTAAAACAGCTACCAAATTCCAGCACAGTTATTAGTTGAAAATAAATTTATATTATTGTCATTAACATTTTTTCCAAAGTGTATAACATTAATAGCTGATAAGTAAAAAGCATATACCGAAGCATAATGTAATAAAGCAATGTTCTTACTTATAACCTGAAGCTCTTAGTAACAGTATTAAATACATCTCAATTCCATGTTAGCAACAAAAAGGCAGATACTCCGTACCAACACATTCTGTGAAGATGCTAACTTGGGCAACATCTATTTTATTTCTCTACACAACTCACCATTTTAGTTTTATTACATGGAAAAAATGTGGCAGATAAACATTCTCGTTTGAAAAAAAAAATCTTGAACAGACAAGAACGGGTATAACATAATGCTGTCTTTGTGTCTGCTCACAAATAATATTATTAGAAGTTGGTCTCACTAGTGAGCTGTAACTTTGCAGACACACTGTAGCATATACAAAAGTAAAAAAACAAAAACACCCATGTATGTTGCAGAACTCAGATTAACAGCTCAACACCTAAGGATTAAAAACACCTGCCTTAAGCAGGGGGTTGAACCAGATGACCTGCCATTCTGCTGTTTCTATGAAAAACCCAATTAAGGCTGAGCGGTTGTGGAGAAGATTGATAAGAACATGAAGTAAAAATCTAGGCTAGTACGAAACACAACAAGGACATTCCAATCAGGTATTTCATGCCTGTAAGAATTTAGCACCTATCAATCTTCAGACACAGCGCATAGCTTGTTAGCACGACAAAGCTATGACTATAAAAACACTGAGAAAAATTCCAGCCAGTTCTTGTTTTTCTCTCTCTTCTGACAATTGCTTGAACATTTTTTATGAGCCAACAGAGCTAGGAAGCAAACAGAGCAAAAGGCTGTGATGCACAGGTTGTGGGAGGTGGCAGAACCTGTCAGCTGGGCACAGGTGCCTTGGTCTGCCCTCTCCGTGCTGCAAAGGGGCCTGCCCAGCCTCACAGCATCTGCCCTGGTACCATGCTGCGCTCCCCTTTCCAAGAGGGAGTCTGCTCACTGCTGACATGTCACGCAGGGGAGTAATGCTTCCCTTGGGGAATCACAGCAGAAGCAGAGAAACCAGAACTGGAGGACTTACAAAACAAACATTTTAGTTAACAACTGGAATGCAAAAGTTTGAGAGCAGGCTGTCTGAAAACTATCATCAAGTACTCAATAAGCTGCAAATGAAAACACATAGCTTTCTTGGGATGAATACTTTTCAGTAACGTAATCATAACGAGTCAGCCAAGAAGTAGATTAATAGTGAAATGAGAAGGATCCCTGGCAATTAGAATTGCATTGTCACAAGTAGAAGCTGAGATACAGCTCTTCTATTCATAAAATATGAGAACAGCCTAAAAAATGTAATACAAAATGTATTTGAGCACAGTGTTTTTTAGGGGGTTTGTTTTGTGATTTCTTTTTTCAGTAAAGCAGAATTTATTTCAAAAATCCTGAAGATGCTGCTCTTTCAAAGTATGATACTCAGAAATCAGCAAAGCATTTACAAGAGAGAACACTATACCTGTCTCCGACTTGCTCAGGACTGAAGAGTAAGAGTAGCTTTGACTGACATAGTCATTGGTACAGCTAATAGAGCCCTCTCTTGGAAGAGGACCTATAAATCTGTCCTGGGCACTGTCTTCTGTTGTACCTGACTCCTCCTAAAACATAAACACATTTTATGCAGAAATTAAACAAATTATTTCTCTCACAGCTAAAAAAAATCGTCTTAGTATGTCATTTTTTAATTAACACCATAGAGAAGATCTACAATTGCTAATGTAACTTAAGCTCTGCCCTCTGAATTTTCAATGCATTGAGAAAGCATTCTTTGCATTAGTGGATGTAAATAGCCTTTGCAATACTATACATGATCAAATACAGTACTCTAATGCATACCACAAAGCAAGTTTGCAATTTAATTTATCATCTCCTGTTTCTCAAGTTTACTGCACTGACGTCCACAAGATTTTCATTCACTTTTTAAAATGAAAAAAGTACAATTCAATATTCTTTCACAATTACACTCCAATTCTGACTCACACATATTTAATCTTTTCTTTCCTTTTCAGATAATCAAGTCTACAAAGGCTAAGTAGGCTTTATGTTGACATAAGAACTGAGTAACAAATCTTAATACATCAATGCCTTTCTGATCCACGATTTAAACAAACTATGACTGTTTATCTTTCAATGCATCATATCTTTGAGCAACAGCAAATTTCAAATATTTTGTTATGGCAGACAATTGTTTGTAGCAACACTGACCAATCAAGTTCTTTTTATAAATTACAAAATTGAGAACAGCTAACTCTGCTGTTGATGCCAGACTACAACTTCTGAGAATTGTCAGTAGCCTAACACTGCTTTCAAACAATCATAGGGAAAGAATAAAGTATATGATGGAATTGTTAAGATTGGGATTAACAACAATGGATTGTTAAGACTTCTCTCTAAACGTATCATAGACCAGTCATACGATCTTAAGAAGTTAATCACACGAAAACATTAATGCTCGACAAGCATGAATAAAAAGTCACTGCTCATCACTACTAATGGAATCGGTTTTAATTCAAGATAAACCTAGGAGTGTTGCATAGTCTAAAAGTCTGTTGAGAAGTCTCCTGAGGTATAGTTTATATGAAATACATATCCCAATTTTATTTTCTAACAATATTATAGGAGCAATCCACACGACAAATACCCACCCAACACTAAGCCTTAAGAATTTACTAACCTGCATTATATGAGGTTGCTCACCATCTTTGTCTGTCAAATGCAGAAAGTTCTTCTTCCCTGGCTCAAAACCAGCATCAAGAATACTTTTGTCACTGTTCTGATCTATTGGAGTCTGTTAAAAAAATAAAGCGCTTTATTTTTTTAAACAGATTTATACGCAATTAATAGATTTTGTCCAAGTACACTGCTTGAAGTAGCTTCTGGCACACTAAGATGAAATGAAAATAAATAACAATTACCCAGTATAAACAAAACTTAATTCATCATTAACTGAAAGAGCTTGATAAACTGTCCCACTAACTATACTAAGTGTTATAATACACTTTAATACTTAGAAGTTGGGCAGTCTCTTCAGGAGACAAAGACATTGATCTACAAATTTCCTGTAGAATATCAAACCATCAAATCCCCTACATAGCCTGCACACAGTTTTGTTTTCTAGATGAAAAAAATGTAGTTCAGCAAGCATAAATGTGTATTGAAATATGCTTATGTCTATTTCTCAAGGAATTTCATAAAGTCTTCTAAGCGCATCTCTAAGAGTAGTATTAACTAAAACCAACACCAATTTACAGCAAGTCAGAGAAATAATGTTAGGGTTTTTTTTGTATTATACATTCAAACAAGTATCAGAAGAAACACAGAAAGCTACTACACGGTATTATTTCTTAATGATTAAATTCCTATATCAATTAAGAACACATTTTGAGATTAAAATGTAGATAGAATACAGTAATGTCCTGCCAAATCAAAATACTGGTGTCAGCCTGTCTGGTGCATCTATTACTAATTTTTACAGTGATTAACTTAAAAAAAATCACTATTTCATAGTCACTGCAATACGGATAGCACTACTCTATGAGTCTTGAATATTCGCTATCAACAGGAAATTAGAAGTATTTTTGCCATACCATATCAGTTACATTGTCTCCATTTCCCCACACTAAATCAAAGGTTCCATTCACATAGCCCACTTTTGAAGCAACGTCTTCAAACAGCTTTTTAAGTGGCGTGGAAGCTGGCACATTCAAGGTAACGCGTTCATTCACTGTCTTCGAACTTGTGGTATCTTGTATTATACACAGCACTCTGGGCTCCTCAGCAGCACTTTCCACCTAAAATGACAGCAGGCAACATGTAAAGCTAAGAACCATCTTGGAGTTCAATTGGAAAAAAAAAACCAAAATCAAGATTTCACCAAATGCGGTAAATTTATTTTATGATTTAAGGATCCTTTCCTTCTCTTACATCTGCTTTCATAAATACTGCTGAGATAGAAGTACTCCTTTTGTGATTTCTAGGAACATAAACCAGATCTCCAAGCTTCCCAATCAACTTGGAAGCCATCCAATAAAACAAATAATTCTCTCAATCGAACCACAACCAACTTTCTTCTACCAAATCCACAGCTGGGTGAGTCGCAGGAGAAATTCTCCTGATTAAAAAAAAAATGAACATTGGCTAGACTACTAGGAAGTTCACATATCATGACAAAAATATTTAGAACAGCAACTTAAATATACTTGAAATTAGCAAAGTGAAAAAGGCAATGAAATAGAAGTAAAATTTTATAGAACCAGAAAATTCAAGAAAATGGTATTTCTCCTATGCTTTCCAACACTGAAAAACCAGGAAAGCAAAGATCTAAGGAAATACAATCAACTCTCTCAGTTATCCAAAGGATAGAACAGAGAATAACTACTACATAAATATAGGAAAGGCGAGGTCAGTAAAACGAATAATTAGTCCCCAGTGCCTCAGTCTTTTCAACTTGTAACACAAAGCATTAGTGATGCATATCAGATCACCCAAATGTCACTCCAGGGCAAAGCACATCATCAAAAGAGGCAAATAGATGCATGCAGTTCTATCACCACTTTCAGTGGATAAAACATTAGCAAACAGCAAGAACTGTGCTCATGCTAAAGCTGTCAGCCATGTCACAATTATGCACAGAATAAAGAACCATAAAGAAGTAAACTTGAACATCCCTTGTATTTCTACATGAGCTACCTCATCACACAGAAGGCCAAAGTGCTGTAAGTTCCTCATGAGAGGTCCTAAACACAAAACACCTTAAAAAGGAATAAACATTTTAGTTCATCTCTTTATTTTCCAAAATGACAAGATCAGTTGGCAGTCTCCATGCAACTCAAAACCAAAACACTAGGTAAGTGCAGCATCTACTTCCATTGAGTAGATAGTAGAAATGAATGAGAAATAACAGAGAAGGGCAAAAACAGCTATTTACAAATCTGCAATACGTTATGTTTCCTACAGACTGATTTTTCTTAAGAATTTGAAGCCCAATTTCCCTAGGTTTATCAACTCCACTGAAGATTTCAACAAAGAACATTAACTAGTTGCTCAAAAATATGCAAGTCACCACTTCCAGCTAGTCTGCAACATCTGATCTTCACACATTTCATCTCTATTGGAGAAAAGAGAGGTTTATGAACTAACTTCTGAGAAGACACACAAAACTATCCCTGAAACATTAACTACACATTAAAAAGAAAACACTTCAAGAGTCATAAACAACTTGAACACATGAAGACTAAAATCAAATTTCACCAGTGATTGCTTCTCAGGATGAGTTATTTCCATTATATTTTTCAGCACTGACTTTTTTTTTCTCCAATCAAATAATCAGTATACAATTTGATTCTTTCATTTTCTGGTTATGAAAGAGAAGTCTATGGTCTGGTGCAGTGATCCACCTCCTTGATTCTTCTGCAGAAGACAAGCTGCAGACAAGAACCAGTGGACTCACAGGATCATCCTACTCTTAGGGCTTGGGTTCCCCTCAGCAGCAGGGGCCTGCTCTGGGACTAAGCCCACCTCCTCCATAGCACAAGGTAGGTTAGAGGCACCCGGTACTACCCATACACGCCCTAGAAAAAATTAACCCTAGTTTCAAGAATTCCCACTGTAATTTTGTGCTGCAACAACAGCAGCTACAACTGCTACTTACATGAAGCATGATCGTGCTAGGAATACCCAGTTACTTTTTGTCATAATGCTTTTACATATCCAACACCAAAGCTCTCCTTTCCTTTGTGGAAGACAGCACTATAAATTCAACTCTTCCAACTCAAAACTTTCTCCCCTACTTTTGGTTATAAATTAGTCATGACTAATATTGGAGTTACTACTGATACGCATTATCTGATGGAGAAGTACGTACAGGAAATAAAATTGAGAACAATTTACTGAAGATTACAGAAGACTTGTTTGTGCTAGATGTTCCACACCAGACATTGCTCATTCACAGACGTAATTCTAACAGACTGAAATAGTTTAACTCAAGTATAGTACAGCAAAAGGTATTAAGTCATTGTTCGAGTTTTCACTGTTTCATGTTCACAGTAAACAGATGAAGCAAAAATCATCTTGATCCAATTTTGTTCACACCTTGCGTTCGCACATGCTACCTGAACTACCGAACTACAACACCTTGTTTGTGGCTACTTCACAAAAAAAAACCCATAAAAGGCAATATTAATATTAATATTAATATTAATAATAGCCAGAGATCAACCTTTAGACTATTTTGACAGACTGAGCAAACCAAGCCCTCAGAGTAAACACAAAACCTAATTTCAATTGCTACATAATTTGGTACACAAGACAGCTATACGGTTACTGTTTTTGATGAAAAACTAGAGGGCTACAGAAACACACTCATGTAAAGGCATATAAACATCACAGCAGAAGCTTTGAACTGAAAAAGACTAATACACACAATCTTGGTATTCAAGAACATGCATAAAAATTCAAAAGCTCATGCTCAAGTTAAGAAATCAAAGCTACAGCATCATGCTGTTACTGTGGATTTCAATTTTATAAAGTTGATTTCATCTGTCTACCTGTGAAAATTTCTTCTTCATTTCAGCAAGGGTACTTTGTCTGCAACTCCAAAACATATCCTACAGCATATAAAAACAAAATTAACAAGTCATAATTCTTTAAAATAGTAATTGAACTTCTTTTGCAAGAAATCAGTTTTGCAATATAAAGCAGATTACTACTTAATTCCAACCCACCACTCACAGAAAAACTTCAAAAGGAACAGCCAAACATCGTAACAGCATTCATTCCACATTACGTGAGCATTTCAATTCTTATCAAGATGTTATGTTATGTTATTCTTATCAAGATGACACATTAGTAAGCCATGACACCACAGACTACACTTTACAAAAAAAAAGTATATGAAAATACGTCAGTAATAATTCAGGAAGTAACTTCATACTAATAAATTCCTTCATTACATTAAAAAAAAGCCTTTTACCTCAAATAGCTCCAGTGTAAGAATAGCACATAAACCTGTAATTCAGTTTAGTTCCTTACAAAGCTGTCAGTTTCCTATGAAACTGCTCTTTCATGCCTCAATTATTTCCTGTAGGAAAGGCTGGATGCGGTCTGTCCAACTCACAGCCTGCACAGCACCCGGCACAGCTCACACCATGGCCGCCCCCTGCACTGCGCCATCACAGCAGTGGCTCAGCAGCCCAGCCCAGAAGCACACCCAACAACCAAACATGGGTGCATTGCCAGCCAGTTAACCAGAGCAATGGGGGGGTACAGCGCAGCGCCAGCTCAAGTTATGGCAAATAACTGCAGGCGTTTTGATACAGGCTAAACAACAATCTGTGAACAAAGGAAAATATGCAGCTGTGCTTTCCATTCTGATAAAGGAATTTAAGAGGAGGTTTCAAAACGGCTCAAAAATCCAGTTTATATTTGTGACTCTACTTTCAGTGGACATAAATTACCTGCAAATTTTCAAATGTAATGTGTAGAGGTACAATTAGATATTCAACTCCAAAACACAATTAGGTCACTCTACTAGACTTCTGTAAGACCTCTCTCCCAGTGAAAGATTCCTTGCCTCACAATCCCACCCTGTTCATGTCATCGCTTTCTGTCAGTACGCACACTTGTGAACAATTATTGTCAAGAATGAAGTACAAGAAGAGTAAAATTTCATCAAAAATCTCTGATGAAACCCTTGAGATCTCATCACAGGGTTGCAATCACTGCTATTGAAGAACCAGACTGATGCATTAGTATCACAAAAAAAGGATAATATCCCATTAGCTTTATGTTTCTGTTACTAATTTATTTAACCTTTTACTAAAAATATTTGAAGTTAAAATAAGTTTTGTTACTTACATACATTAACCGTAGTATATATTTTACAGAGGCTGCTCCAAAAGTAATGCCTGCTACTATATGATGTTGATGGTATGGCAGTGGGGACTGAACCTTGCCACCAATAACTTGTTACATATCGCTACTGCGTGAAAGATGGTGGCAGAGGTGACAAAGTGGTGTCCGCCACAGAAGTGCGGATGAAAAAAAGGTGTTTCACTGAATTACTCCTTGTGGAAAAGTTTGCACCCATTAGCATTCATCTATGCTTGCTGAATATTTACAGAAACCAAATGGTGTGAACATAGCGAGGCGGTGACTGGTGGGTTTCAGCAATGCTGACAGAGGCCATGGATCACCTCCCCTTGTGTATGTTTTGATAGAGTTCAACATGCAGATTCTTGTTCATCACTGGCAAGAACGCACAGCAAATGGTGTTGACTATGTTAAAAAAGAGGTTTATCGTTGCTAAGAACTTGCTCTATCAAGCTGAATTACTGGGCTCTTTTGTATCTGTTGTAGTTTCCATGAAAACATATAGAAAGCACTACTACTTTCGGAGCAGCCTCCATATATGTGGCCCAAGACAATGCCCCTTTACTCAGTGCAGCCTAGGCAAGCCAAAAGGTTGGACACCCATGATATATATTAACACTAATCCATTTTGAACTATAACAATCAGAAAGATCAATGCGATGGAATGGTGATACAAGAGGTGTAACGACAAAGGGACTAATGCAACAGAAAGGTATTATAAGACAAGGAAAATAGGACTGCTTATCCATCCCTGAAGAACTAGGCTCACAGGGGAAACTCCACAAGAGAGGGATCTCCAGAAAGAGATCCTTCCCCAGTGGCAGTCAGCCCTTAAAAGAAATCTGTGAGAGGTGCAGCCAGGCTCCACCCCTTCCGGTCACACAGCTGAATTGCCTTCACCTGTGCTCCCAGGGCTGACCAGCTCCCTTCCCCAGGTGCTCAATCAGTGGTTCAGGCCTGACTCAACAGTGACCACACATCAGCTGAAGGCAATACAGGGATAAATATACAGGGATAAATTACTGACTTTCCTTATTCCCAAAACTTGTAAGAAAGGAAAGTCTTCCTTAGCATCTGTTTTGCTCTCAAAAATGTAGCAAAAGCATTACCTATACAAAATTCTTTTCCACCTGTGGACAAATATCAAATTAATTTTCTGATCTCCTAGCACTGCACTTTATATTCTTCTAGAGGAGACAAAAATGAAGTAATTTGGAAAGAGCAATGATGTTATTTGCATCTTTATTCTCCACTGCATACTCAGTCAAGATCAACAAAACACAGACTGACATAATCTTTATTAACAAGCCTTATTTGCCTCACCAAATGACCTACAGAAACAGCCAAAATTAGACCACTGCATTTTCAGCAGGATGATGCAGAAGACAACATTTTCTTTTATACAGAGAAGTTCTGACAACCTACTTTTAAAGCTGTAATAATCCAAAGTTAGATATTCTATCTAGTAACTCATCCTTAGACCACACCGGTGTACAAGTTCAGATTTAACAGACTTTTAAAATAAAAAAAAACAATTTACACATTTTTCTTGCTTACTGATTTCATCTGCTCTCAAGTAAAAGCTACAGACATTTTAATGAAGTGACTTAAAGATGAATGGAATCCCTGAAGCATCACTTGGAAGCACCTGATTTTTAATATGAAATTCAAGTTTATTACCCTCTACTGAAGACTTCAGTCTTCCACTTTCACCTCTGGTTGGCTATAAGCCAATGGATGGCCCTTCTACTTTAGCTTGAATTCTTTCTTTCCAGAGACAGGCCCATCACATCTGTCACAAGGGCACACACAATTTTCCCATACACTACTCGAGTTGGTGCGTGCAGTAAAGACAGAAGGGAAGGACAGGCTTCAGACATCACTTGAATTCAACAGATATATCTAAAGAATATTTATTTTAAAGGAATGCTCTTACGATAGGTTCTCAGCTCTTGATTTCTCAGTAAAGGACTGCTGGAAGATTTTCAAGTGTTATTTCACTCCAAATGAACTCTGAATAGCAAAAAATCACGTGCAATGTTTCACTTAACACAGCAAATGCAAATTGAGTTTACAAATTGTATTGTTTACACAATGCTCAGGAATTTTGCTCAGACGTAACCAATAGCCTCCAACTCCACTGACAAATCACACAAACATGCCAACATTCCAAAGGCAGTATTCTACACTTCTCAATTAAAAGTATTTACTGTACCTCTATGAATATCCTTAATAAAAATGATTAGTTCAATTCTGCATTTTACAAAGAATCTCTTTTCAGTGTGGAAATGTATGCTTTAAACTGAACTTTAGAGAATAAATATTGTGCTACACATAAAATCTTAAGCTTTGCCCTGACTAGAATGACCCTGGAATTCACCAAATGTATCATAAAGCAGACTAGCACGCTAACTATACAGTTCATGCACTCTGAGCTGACGTACATAGTCAGAGGTAGATACAGAATTATTCTATTGTTATTTCTGGAAAAAAAAAAAAAAAAAACCAAAACAGTACAAAGTCCTTGGCCAAGCTAGATGCTGTTGCATGGCTATACTGCAATTCAGTGTGCCCAACAACAATAGCTTAGGGAAATAAATTGCATATGCTCCACTGCATAAGCATCTAAACAGGTGAACAATGGCACAAAGCCATCTGGAAAAACATCCTACGATTATTTTATCACAGAAGTCTTCTCAAGTTAATCTTTTAGTCACATATGTAAGATACTCAAATTATGTTATACATTATATTTAAAAAAACCAGCAGTTTCACATTAACCTCCTAAAATGCCAAAACACAGACGTTTTCATTCCAAGTCGCTCCATCTTCAACAAACTTCCATTTGTATGAAGGAGATTAAGTTCCCAAATCTGCACTTAGAAAATTTCTGACCGTGTTTACCCCAGATTTGGAAAGAAGATTTTGTAATAGCAAACAACAGGTCAAATATTGGTGAATATTCCAGAGAGTCATTCTATTTAAGCATTTTCCTCATATAGCTTTCAAAAATACATGTCAGATTAGTGATCTATATGAATGCCTGTCAGTGAGAACAGATAGACTGCAAGGTGCAGGACAAAGAACACTGTTCTGCTAAAGTAATTCAAGTTGTAATTCTGTATATACACTAACAAAGGAAGCATTGTTATCAGTGGCATCACAAGACAAACAGTGGCTTTGACCATATGGATCCGTATTTGCCAAAACAATATTGAAATGCAAAACTGTAGTGGTGCTAACATGGTGTTTAGATGCAACTTGCCATTTCTCATCTCTGAACAACAACATTAATTAGAATTCTATAGCATACATTTTACTAACCTTCTGAGGATAAGCCAAAAGGAAAAAAAATGTATATTTTCAAGTAGTGGAAGACAAACCCAACATTTTGACACCTTTTTTGGAGTTTCATAAAACAATTTTCAGAGATTGGAAGTACGAGCTGGAGCCATCCTCAAACTTAACGTAGACTATCTACAATGTTTCCAAGCTTCATTATTTCAAACAGATAATGACAGCATGAAGCAGTAAGCAAAAAATCACAAGTTTCAAGAGCCTAAATAACAGATGTGCAAAGTTCAGCTGCCAAGTGAAGTCATGGCCTGCTGAGACTTAACATGATCACTTGTAACAAAATTCTTAAACGTCCACGCTCCAAAAACGATTGCCACAAATCACTGCAGTACAGAGGGAAGATAAAGAGATGAGTAGCAAGAGACAATGGAAGACGATGCTCACATTCACAAAACGTCTTGGATGATGAAGCCTAAAACAGCAATTCTCAAACTTCACGTCCCATCAGCAGCTTAAGGCCCTACGAAGTGCACGCAGGCAAACACTGCCTATGACATCACTACATGTGGAACTTCAGGGGATGAATTCCAAGTCTGTGTAACTGCTTGGGTGCAAGTTTCCAGCAATTACAAACACAAAGTTAAATTTTGTAGCTTAATGCACACACAAAAAAGTAGTTTGTACCCATAGATTTTAATTCTGAAGTATCACTGTGTAGAAAAATACACACATTACAATTCAACTAACTCTTTTTCAGCCACAACTTGCTACTAGATCAGACCCTTCAGAAGCCACAGCCATACTCTAGAAACTTCTTCACATACTCCAAAAGGTCCAATCCATTAAAATAGATAAATACCAACAGCATTACATTTCGCACAGAACGTGACAAAGACCAAAGACCTTTGAAACACATAGCAGGAAAGGAGAGAACAATCACAGACCTTAGCTGCCATCTCCACTCTAACAACTCTCTTAACCTTGTGCATTTTGAATTATGGATCTCAGCATTCTAACAACCCACAGCTCACTCCCCTCCCAGGCTGCAGTAGTTGTGCTCCATGCTTTTGGTAGCCCAGCAAAGATCTTTTTCAGAGTCCAGCGTCTCTGCTACAGCCAGGAGAGCAGACATACACTCCAGAAAGTGAAAAACGGGGCTCTACAACCTTTGAAATGAGCAAAGCATTGAACAAAAGTCCTCCATCCCTTTGGAAACTGATGCAATTATAAACCCAGTAAAGAAAAAAAAAAAATCGACTCATGTTTGCTGTATTTTAGAAGAAAGGCACAGATTCTTTTCAGAAATAAAAGCGTACTGGTTTAATTACGACAGAGTACTGTTACAAAAGATACCTCTGCACCCTAAATGTAGTTAATCAGGAAAACAAAGCACACAGAATTCATTAGTGATGTCCAAAGTAAAACTTTGAAAAAATTATTTTAAAGTTCATTTCTGGTAAACATGACGTTATTTTTCTAAACACTGATATCAGAAGTTCACAATGAATCACTTTGAGCTGTTAACTAGATGTATCTTGTGTTATACTTTCCTCTACAGAAAAAAAAA
This sequence comes from Chrysolophus pictus, assembly GCA_037305975.1. Taxonomy (NCBI): domain Eukaryota; kingdom Metazoa; phylum Chordata; class Aves; order Galliformes; family Phasianidae; genus Chrysolophus; species Chrysolophus pictus. Next base: position 8,291,307 of record CM074580.1, read on the forward strand.
AAAAAAAAGCCCCACAAAACTGATACATTCACACTTCACTAGGAATAGCAAGTATGGAAAGTAAGGGGAAAAAATATTTTAACTTTAAATAATATATATATGCTTTTATTTTTATTTAGCCTCACTGTTTATCAACTTTTTACACCGACTTGCTGTGCTGGGTCAAAAAAGGTTTCAATCAACTTACTCACTCCCCACAGTTAAAGAGATTTTGAAGGTATCATGCAAGGAGATTCAATAAGAATTTACAAAGTATTTTAGAAAACTGTCAATAGATTCTAAATACTAGACTCAAATGCACAGACTGGCCCAATCATGTCCCCCATGATGAAGTTCTACATTCAGTTTCAACCCTGTGAATGCTAGTGTTAACTATTTCACATCACACACAAATTGCTTCCCTGTTTCAATTCCAACATTTGCAGCAGTACACACCTGGTTATACCATTTCCCTCTACTTCAATCTACAGCATTTAGCTGTGTTTTCATCTCAGAGTATTTGATAAACCCTAACTGAAATAAATTTATGCCTAAATATATGTAAATATACTAAATATACCTAAAATACCTAAAAATCACTGCCATTTAAAAATAATTGGGATACTCTTACACTATAATACATACATATTTGTCTATTCTGGAAACTCACCAGGACTACTGAATTTACAATGCACTGAAAGCACTCCACAAACACAAGGTAGCCTGAAAACTTCAAATTCAGCAACACCTCACTTGTTCAAGCAGTTACGGCTTGAATAGTTGCAGCGCCTGCTAGAAGCAGCAGCTGTGTTCCTGCTTGCTTATTTCCAACCCCAGGCCCCCTTTCTTAAGCTTACAGAGCTTGTCATGTTGCTCCAAGCTGAGCTGCCTCAAGTCGCTAATCCTTCTTAAAATTAACTGCTTCTTGTTTTGTGCGTGTTTGTTTTTCTGCTCTACGTGTCAGTGTTACTTTACAGAATGACAGGAGCAACTCTCCCTTTTATTTTGACCTGGAACATCAAAAAATAGCACTATTCCAGTGATCACAATGCTTTTTTCTTCATCCAGTTTCCAGCTTGCTGTAGAGAGAGGAGAGCTGCTGGATATCATGGAAGAAGGCTAGAGCCACAGCTGAGACTAATGACAATGGCCAGATGATCCCCCAGAATGCCTTCCTCTAGTGGATGATCTGATGAAGACAGAAGAGGGAGGACATGAAACTGCAGCAGAGCCATTGGATTCTCAGCTGCACTGGAGAAAAGGTACACGTTTCACTCTCTTTACTGCTGCATGTAAGTCTCAGGGCAATTACTTGGTTTTGAAATACAGAAATCTTTCTGTGGTAACAAAACTTTAAACAAGTTAGTGTTTGCTACCTCAACGAAACAGAGTAGCATGCTGGCTGTTAAAATTCACTCAAAATAAGTGTCATTCAAAATAAATATAGTTATTATTTCCTCTACATACTTCAACATCTAATGCTTCCAACTTACTAAACGTGCTTGAAAAAACACTATGCTTCATAAAGAAAGAGTGTGCTACATGACTAGCATTCACCTTTGAGAGACTGCTTCTACTTCTGAGGGTTTACTGGGTCAATAGCATTGTAAATAGCATTTAGAATAGTAGAAACAGCAGCCAGAAAAACCTGGTATAAGGCCAAAGAAGTATATTTATCCTGAGCATCTGAAGGACTGCAAAGCAAATGGGGGGCATGTCTGAGGACTGAGCTGAATTAAGAGATAAAGGCCTCTATTTTTTCAGAGACTTGACTCCTAGTTCTCTATTTTAGAAGACTGTATATGCATCTTAAAAACATCTTGAAGAACCAGTCGTCTTACTCTTCCTCTGGTCCTTTAGTTCTTTAAACATGGTAAATTAAAGGTGATTTAGAGATTAGTTCTTTCCTTAAAAATTCAACACAGCAACTGTCAAAAACAAAAAGTACAAATGTTTCTCTGAGCATCCTACTAGAGACACGAATGCTAACAAATGAAAAAATGAAAAGAAAATCCATGGATAATACAGAATACATTCTCAGAAATAATAGGTGAAATTTTAGCATTTAATCCACTAAAGCACTGGACATTTTAGCTATTTCACTTCTATTTTAAAGGTTTTTATCTCAATCAATCATATTCTTTCTTTCTATAACTCTGAATCACTTAATTTCTAGAGACTTTTGTATCCAGACTTTAATAAAATTAAAAGTTTGCAGCTCTGAGACCATCTAAGAAAATCTGAAGATGCATAAGCCCAAGGGATCTTGTGAGATGCATCAGCAGGTCTGGGGGGAACTGTAAATAAAGTTGCCAAGACACTATCCATCATATTCCAGAAGTCACAGCATTCTGGTGAAGTTCCCAGTGACTGGAAAAGGGGAAACATAAACCCCACTTACAAAAAGGGAAGACTTGGTAAGCTACAGTCCAGCCAGACTCACCTCTATGCTCTGCGAGATCAGAGAGTAGATCTTCCTGGAAACTATGCTAAGGCATACAGAGGCGACCAGGGACAGCCAAAATGTATTCACTAGGTGCGAACCATGCCTGACAATTTTGTGGCCTTTATCGTGGGGTTATAATGTTGGTGGGTAAGGGAAGAACACCTGAAGTCATCAATCTGAACTCCTACAAGCATTTGACATTGTCCTAAATGGCATCCTGGATGGACCACTCAGTTGATAAGGAATTGGCTACATATCTCAACTCAGAGACTTAGAGTCTATGGCTCACTGTCCAAGCAGAGAGCAGTGATGAGTGGGTCACAATACTGGGACCAGCTCTGTTTAACTTTTTCATCAGCAACAGGGACAGGGAGATTGAAAGCAATCTCATCAAGAGCACCAATAACACAAAACTGCATTGTGTGGTTCACATGCTGGAGAACGGGGATGCTATCCAGAGGGATGTGGACAGCCTTGAGAGGTGGGCTCACAGGAACTTCACCAAGTTCAGTAAGGCCAAGTGCAAAGCTCTGCCCTGTAGGCAGAGAATGGTTTGAGAGCAACCCCTGGGAGAAGGACTGGGAGTATTGGTTAAGAAGTTCAAAAGGAGCCAACAACATGCTATTGCAGCCCAGAAAGACAAGTACCCCAGGCTGCATCAAAAGAAATATGACCAGTAGGGCAAGGGAGGCAACTGTCCCACTCTACTCCTCACAAGGCCCCACCTGCGGTTCTGCATTCCAATCTCAAGCCCCCAGCACAAGGAGGACATGGAACTGTTGCAGCAGGTCCACAGGAGGGCCAGAAGAACTATCAGATGGCTAAGCACCTCTCCTACAAAGACAGGCTGCTAGAAGCTGGGGGTTGTTCAACACACAGAAGGAAAAGCTCCAGGCAGACGTTACAGCTGCCTTCTGGCATTTAAAGGATGCATGTAAGAAAAAATGGGAAAGAACCCTTCTATTAGCAAGCGTAGTAATGGGACAAGAGCTAATAGTTTTAAACTAAAAGAGATCTGATCTAAATCTGCCGTAAGAAGGAAACCTTTGCTATGAGAGAGGCAAGGCACTGGAACACATTATTTAGAGAAGCTAAGGATGATCCACGCCTGGAAGCAATCAAGGCTAGGTAGGATGGGGCCCTGGGCAGCCTGATCTAGCAGTGGCAACTCTGTCCAAGACAAGGGGGTTGGAAATAGGAGATGATCTGCAAGGTCCTCTTCCCACCCAAACCATTCTACGATTCTGTATCTGCAATCCACAAACCTCTAAACATTACAGTACCAACTTTCTATTTTGATGTGAAATAGCTTCATCTTTATACTGCTTCCTTTTTGTCTGCATCTTGTTCACCCCTTACTTTATTGCCACGCTCATTTTTCTTCCAAAAAATGCAGGAACACCAGGAGATACTTATCACACTTAAATGATGTGGTTATAGGACAACAGATATTTCCTATGTAAAGTCACAGAATCAGAGGATATGCTTTCCTGCTTGCTCACCATTCCAATCAGTATGGACCTACTGTGAACTTGACTGAAACAAGTTTCTATGGTACAAATAATCAAAAGGATTTTTTTTCTGGATTTAAGAGTTGTAAATACATAAAGAAAACTGTCTGAGGGAGGAAAAACAGACTTTCAAACCAATTTTGATGTGTATATTTTATTGCAAAAAAAACTGGCAAATATACTTAAAATATAAGTTCCTGTACATTTGACATCAGAAGGCAAGACTCTAGTTAATTTTTAGCTGTCTACCTGCTGCTGGAGATAGAAGAAGTTGGAATAACAGATCAACAGAAATTCCTCATGTAGTTCTCTAGCTCTACTGCACCAGTGAAGTCAAGAATATAAGCACCAGGAAGCCTGTGCATAAATTCTATCTGCTGCCATTACTGCAAAGGATTCCAGAGAGAAGATGGAACACTGAAGCAAAAGCCTCCACAGAAGGTATGTATGACAATGCATGCACAACGAAGAATCTTGTTTTTCTCATATATTTTTCCACTTACTAATTGATGAAAATATTTTGTTTATAAACAAGAGACTAGGTATTACTAGCAACTGTTACACTTCTTTATCTTTAATGTCAATCATGACTGATCAACAGTAACTATGCAAATGGATGTGTGCCTTCAATTCCTTTAGCTCCTGCAGCATTATACCAGACTTCTTCAAAAGCTCAAAATCAATCTTTTCTCAGATGTTATCTACAGAGAACACACAGTATATCAAGTACATTTCACATACACACCTTACAAAACTAGAGCATCTACTAAAACAGAATTTATGCTTGAACCTTCAGATTATCTTAAGGTGCTCTCATCACATCTTATCAAGATTTGAGATTTCACATTCAGTTTCTGCTCCAAGAAAATCTTCCTTTTGCCATGCAATGAATTCTTCAGTCACAGAAGATTTCCTTTTTAAACAGTATAGACTGTGGACCTACAATTTATCTCAGATGAAGCATTCTGCTTACCTTAACAATGCTGAATGCTACACTATTTTACAGAACTGATCATCTAAAAAACGTATCTGCAGCCATAAAAGGAGCTTTACAGTCACATAAGGAGTGCAGTCACAACCCTCACAGATTAAGTTCAATCAAATAATTTTTACCAGTTTTACCCCTTAGTTTTTTTAGAACACGGACAACATGTTCTTTCTGAAGTTATTTCAAGAACCAGTGCTAAGACCTTTTGTTTGACACAAGTGGATTACATGCCAAATATTGCAAAACACGAACAAAGAATTGCCAATACACTTTCATAGTGCATGAAACTGTGAATACAGTTGGATACCATTTTATCTGGATTTAGAAGAAAAACCAAAGACTTGGGAGTTATCATTTTATTAGTTATGATGTAACAGCATTGTTTTGATCAACACAAGAAAAATATAATACAATGCTAAAGAAGCAGCTTACATGAAGGCATACTACATTCATTTTCAAAGGAATAAAGTGTAAAATATCAGCTTCAAGCATTTGCAAAAGAAATCAAAGATATTCACAAACTGAAAGAAAAAAAATCAACTATGCAAGTCACTCACTCAATTTTCTAGACCTAACTTCCACACAAATTTCAGACATAAACCTCCAAATACTTATGAATACAACAAGAGTGGAGCTGTGATTGGATATTTTATATCTACACATTTTATTTCTTTCTATTACTGCATGTTTTAACACACCAGAAATGTTTATGTTTATATACAGGTAAAAGGCTTAAAGTAAGACTTTTTTATTTCAGTATTTAATTCCAACAGGACTAAGATCTGTATGCCAAAGGAAACAAAGTCAAAGTACACATCTACTTCAGTACTTGTCTGCAAATTTGCATTTTATATTAATATCAGTACATTCTGTCAGCAAATAGAACATAGGAATTACTTAAATTCCTATTTTAAAACTATGATGCCACTACACAGATCTAAATCCACAAGTACTTAGGTTTTGAAAACAGGAACAGCAAAATTAGTGAAGTTATTTAAGAATGATAACTACAAGTATTTTAAACAAGTGTTTGTTGTATGCTGAAGCTCTGAACTCATGGCAGCCTAGAATTTAATACAGACATATTTAGAGTACGCCCTGCATCCACGTGATTACTTCACAGCTTAGGAAAAGTCCATTACTATTTTGAGAAACAGCATGGAACTGCTCAAAAAGTTAAGGACCATACTTGCACTGGTGTACTCAATTCATTTAGTAACTTAAGATCACTTAATCAGTGATCCACAAAATACTAGAGAACACTATTTGTCATGCTTAAAAGTGTATAATAGCAAAAAAAAAATAGTACTTTTTGTCAGATTACTCTATTTAATAATAACTTTAGCTAGTGACATCTACAGACTGATGTTCCAGTACCAAGTAACAACCTCTTAGGCAAAAAAACTTAACAGATATTCTCTATAGATAATTATCTTGATAGTCTTTCTTGTACTACATATTACACAATAGCAAAGGGAATTAACCCGTAAGGCTAGGAAGCCCAGTGGCTGAACAAAGCAGGGAAAGATCTTGCACATTACCCTCATGCCCTGTTCACCTAGCTGCAGTACTCTCTGAGCATCATTCAGTAAGCACCTGTTTGCAAGCACCAAACAACTTGATGTACTTCTGTTCAGATTCTGTTTGCTAAATTTGACTTCCCAACTTGTTCAGTCAATCACTGTGTGATTGTGAAAGATAAACTACTTCACGCTTTACAACAAAAATAAAGCACATGAGAAAGAAAGCAGAGAAAAACTGTTATGTTACACTACCTATAACTATTTGTTCTTTGATTCTAGTATATTGAGAAACATAACAAAGGCAACATCAGCATTGGAAAGAACAACATCCCTTCACCAAACAAATGCCAATATCTTACTCTGATTTCCTGTTTTTCTACTGAAGAACTTTGTGTAATATCTATCAAGAAGAATCTTTGACTTGTTCAGTGCAGTAGATTAAAATGGATTAATTAGTGAAGGGATGAAAAGACTCATTAGTTAGCTGAGAGAACACACACTGCCTTCTTTGATTAAATGGCAGCAACTACAAAGCATATGTACTTATTCTGACAGGTGTACTTTGAATAGCTCATGCTGGAACTTGTTGAGAAAGTATCTGCACAACATTTAGTTAATTAGTGGCACAGACATTTCAGGAAGCTCATGGCAGAACCTACTTTTTATATTATGACCAATTATGAGTCTGAGCAACGCTCCATAAGTGGATACAACTTGATTTTCAGTAAAGGTTTCTGTAAAGTGTACTTATCAGTAAAGAAATACTTACCTTTTTCACCAGCTGTGTTGATTGGGTTTATTTGTCAAATAAAAGTTTCAGGTCTACTTTCTTCTCAAGCACTGGAAGCCACAGAAGTCTTTTTCCCTCCTAATAGCACCACTTATTTCCAAGTTGATCCTACTGACAATTCCCTGCCTCCCTGGATAACATTTCATTGACCAGGGCAAAAAATTAACACCAGATAATAAAACAGTTCTTTAAGACTGCCTAGCATTCACTAAGATGAGCAATGTCCTAATGTGACCCAATGACTTCTGTTTTACTTGGTATAAAAGAACACTAAATTCATCTTCTCAGATTCAATTGTCTCTTCTCAGAAGAAAGGGAATTAAGAATTGCAAGGAAAGGGAATGTGGACCACTTCACTCAGAATGGAATACTCATTCCCCCATTATTAATGTCACACAAGCAGTGAAACAGTTGGGAAAGTATCAGGCAGTGAGTGGTAAGAAAACATAATTAGCTTACTAAATACTTGTATAACCTGGACAAAAATCTCTAAATACAGTCTAAATACTGAACTATTAACTGCTTTAGTACACATCTTCCAAATAAAAAGCATGCAGTACATGCAGTTCAAAAAACAGTAATCTGCACTTCTGTAAGCACAGGGTATACAAAATACAAACTGAAGACTTATAAACAACCTAATACATACCTTACTGTTCTGACAGCAAAGACTTAACATTGATGTGTCCTAGCGTTGTATTTACAGCGACCTCAAATAAGCTTGTAGACAAGAACCAAAACCCTTTTCCCGTCATTTGATTAGTCATTCCCCAGACTGGCCTAAAACAAATGTTATTTTTTTTACTCCTTAATACTGGAATGCAAAGGCAAAAATATGGCTGCACACTCATCCTTTAGCAGATGCTGGTTCATATCCCAGTTCAATCTTTGAAACCAGTCAAGACAGACAGCTATATAAGTGATAATTACTTGGGTATTTAGGAAAGGGGAAAAAACCCCAAAACAATGAACTGTAATCCTTCATTCATCCCCAAAGGGCAAAACCAAAGCTCTAGAAGATCTGCTTTGTCTCCAGCCGCTGCTAGTGACTTAATATGAATATTTAAAAGATGGATGAGAACTAAGATCTGAAGAGTTCTGTTTACTTGAAACTCAGTATTCTCAACAGTGAAACTATTAATGAATCTCAGGACTTAACAGGAATGCTGTAGCATAATATTAGTTAAACTTCTATCACTGAAATGAATATAAAAGATCCTGAAAAACACTGGACAAGTTGAAGATAAATTTCTATGCCATATAATCACATGAGCTTAACACTTGATCTTTCTCCTCAGTTTGACTTGTGTCCCCACAGAAAGTTTAATCAGCTTCTACAAATTCCAACATCTTGAAGAACTGATGCTGCTCCATTTCATTTATTTACAAAAGGCATAGGGCTACAATAAAGAACTTGAGAAAACTCACTGAGAAAAAAGTAGCTCACAGTAGTGTTATCTATGTAAAAAGTTTGTAGATTTCGTACCACATGCTTAAGATAACCATATCTATAATCACACGTTTTAAGTATTTATCCTCCTTTATCCATACTTTCGCTCTATACAGATAGAAGTGCATGCAAAACCCCAGACCAATGAGTTAGTTAAAAATACACAGCTGAATCATACGTACATTCTGAATACAACTTTAAAGCCAAGTGATACTATTAATACATATAAAGAAACAGCCTCAGCTAAATTCTTATATTAATCAACTTGACTCTTCCAGTTAATATAAGCACAACAAGGTTTCTCCTTCATTTCTATACCAAAAGGAAAGAAGTTACCTTCATCCCTCCTTATCTGTACAATTCTACACCCACAATTTGCTTCTAAAATTCAGTATTTAATTTAGTTAAACAGTTGTGCTCATGGATACCACTTCATTTTCCTGAAGCCTACAAACCTGAAGTCCGTGCCTCACAAGCCTTCCCAGGCCAGTGACATTCGATGAAAAACAACAGGAAGAGTTTGCATAACTAAGCAAAAGTAAAACAGAAAAAGCCAAATGTGCAAGGGTACCTGCTCAGGAAATTAAGTTTCTGCCACCACTGCTCTAAGTGCTCCCCAACACGGCCCACAGCACTGTAGGCTCCTTTTCCTGAGCAGTATCTCTCGCGCTTGACACGTGTCATTTGCCTATCGCTGCAGGACAGAGGCTTCGCCTTCCTCCTCACACAGCCTCTTATCTTCAGCCTATGGCTGAAAACAAGCCTTCTCCCTTCCTCCCCGCACCAAGAAGGAGACGAGCAGCGTACTGTAGATTTACCCGACCTACTGCTGAGTTGAGCCACGTTTTCTGCGCTGCCCGCCGCCGGCAAAGCGCGGCCGCCCGCACAGCTCCGTACCTGAGCGGACCACACGGCGCCAACCGGGCGGAGGCACTCCCCGGCTGCCATTTCGCAGCCTCCCGGGGGCCGCCCCGCACGCCGGGGCCCCGCTCTTCCCACCCCCTCCACGAGCTGCCGGTCCTCACCGCACCACCCGCCGACCCCAGCGGGGACAGCCCCGCACCAACCTCCCACCCCGCGAGCGGCACCAGCCGAGCGCGGTCGCCGCCGTCCCATCCGGCCCCAGAGGCGGCCGCCACGCAGCCCGGCCTCCCCCGCGTGCCATGACACAGACAGGTGCAATTTCCCGGCCGGCCCCGCGGCCTGGCACAGCCCCGGCCTCTCCCCCCTCCCTCCCCACACCCTCCTCCCCCAGCCCGTCAGCCTCAGCCCTCGGAGCCCCGCGGTCGGAGGGCCTCCCGCCTCCTCACAAAGACGCGCCACCCCCCCCCCCGGCCCCGCACGGAGGCGACCAGGCCGAGCCTGCCCGCCGCCGGCCCCGGCGCCTCCCGCAGCCACCGGGCCGCCACCACCCCTTCGTGCGTCGCCCGGCCCGCGCCCCCCTCGCCTCACCTCCTTGGGGACGAGCTGGTTCTCCTCGCTGGGCACCATGGCCGGTGGCGCGGCGCTGGGCCCGCAGCAGGCAGAGCCGAGCGTCGCCGCCGTCGTCAGCAGCGGGAGGCGGAGAGACGCCGCCGGCTCATCCTCCTTCGCCACCGCCCCAGCCGACGAAGGCTCCCACCCCCTCCGCCAGCGCCAATCAATGAGAAAATGGCCGACGTCCGCGTTCTCGCGAGAGTCGGAAGGCCCGGCCTCAGCCGACAGCGGCCCGGGCGGGTCGCGGAGGCGGTACGGGGGTGTCGGCGGGGCTGAGTTACCCTCGCTGAGCGACAGTTTCGTGCGGCGATCTTCACGCAGTGTCTTAGCGCGTCAGGGGCTCGCCCCGTGGCGGTATACAACCTCCACGGGAAACCGAAGGGCGGAGCCCGCCCCGAGCTCCCCCTGCGCTCGGAGACCTCACAGTCCTCTCTGTTGGGGCGAGAACGGAAAATACCGTGTGCGAGGAAGCCGCTGTCGTTCGTCTCTCAGCTCTGCTCGCTTTGGGGCGGGTGTTTATCGCTCTCCCCGGCCTTCCAGCGCACGCGAGAAAGCAGCAAAGGATTAAACTGTGCTGGAAGGACGGGCAGCTGCGCACTGCCCGGCTTCGCACCTTGCGGCAGGTGTGCCAGGGGCTCGGTAACGGCTGCGAGGGGTCCTCGCGCCCCTCGTGAGGCAGAGGCTCCGACCGTTGGGCGGGAGCTTCCCGCGCCGCGCGCGCCCCTTCAGTCGCTGTAGTAATGGGGGCCGGGCAGTCAGAAAGAGGCTGCGCCGGCTGTGCGCTGCCTTTAAGTCAAGATTTTTTTCGCTTCGTTTTACTTTCTCTTGTACGCGTTTGGGGTAATCGGCCCGTTCTTGAACGTGCGAATTGAAAAAGGAGCCAGCTAGGCTTGTCCCCAGAAACGCAGTGTGTTTTTAGTGGTGAAGTCACGCTGGGGATGCCTGAAGCGTGTTCACTTCAGTAAAGTGTGTAAATTGAGGGATAACATTCCGTTTTTTCAAATAGAGCGTGTCTGTGGCATCAGTTAATTGTTGCACTCAGTTAAAAGGTATCAGTTTTTCCGCCCTAGGCGCTCAAAAAATCAAATACTAATCCATAGAATTACTAAAATGCTTACTGCAAGGAATACAATCACTGTTCTGTCTGCTTAACTGCGTAATAGTGACAAACACTTTAGTTGGCTAATGAAGAATAGTACCTGATGGATGGATGGACTTCCTTTGTGGAAATACTTTTCTCATTATTTTAGTGTCCTCTTGTGGAAAAGTACAGAATTGAGGATACTTTGGGGGTTTGTGTCCAATAAACTTTTTCAACAGTGCTTCAAAGTCATCATTTGTTTGAACAGCAACCTTAATATTTTTATTTTCATCTCGCCAATTCGCGGTGCTAGATGCCACGCCTCACAGTTTTTATAAATAACGTTCCTGGAAATCAGCACAAAAATCCCTTTGAAAATAGCATAAAACAGTTTTTCAGCATGTTCTTGAAGTGTCCTTGATTGCATAACTTTGCAGGGCCAATTTTATTTATACAGTAGAGGTCAGTAGGACCTCTGGGAGAGCCACTCCTACCTTCTGGGTTTAAAACATTTAGCACTTTACAGCCTCTCATCCCATTGAGACACCTGAGCACTAATAAGATGAAATCAGGTACCTGTACAAAAACAAGTGAATCCTTTGCTTTTCAGGATACCCAGTGTTAGCATAGGCCAGGGTTGCATAGGCAGGGCTGCCCTTTAGAAGTGGGGGAAAATATGGAATAGTTGTGTGGGTATTTTTTTGTTTGTTTGTTTGTTTTGTAGGAAAGTTTAGAATTAATGAAATCCTGTCTTCTGGAGAAGAATATATATATATTTTAAATTAATATTAGCTCTATTGCTGATTAGTTGTTTTTTTTTTTTTTTTTTTTTTTTTAGCTTTTTGGGAGTGGGGGAGAAGGATTTTTGTAAGGATCTCAGTGGGTGAAAGAAGTAAGAATTGCTGAAAAAAAAAAAAAGAAAATGAAGAGTGTTATCAACAGCTGTCAGTATCTGGAGAAGCACTGCCTTCTGGTCATCTATTGTCCAGTGGTATCCAGAGATCCATGAGATTAGCAAGCAGCATGAGATGAAGAGCCAGAATGGAGACAAGCTTCCAACAGAAGGTGATAAAATCATCAGAGCACTGACTGGGTGGCACCAGCAATGGTATGTGACCATGATTGATGGGGCTGCTGTTACTTTTTTGTCTGTCAATGTCTCTTTTCTTTAAGGGACCAAAACTTCTGGAGTTTTTGTTTGTTTGTTTGTTTGTTTTTGGTTTTTGTTTTTCCTGGAGCATTGTGATCTTACAGGGTTTTTTCTTACACATTGAGTTTAACCATGGGTAAAGCCATGGGACTCAGTGAGCACAGTGAAAGTATATTGATCTATTGGGATAAAGTATTATTAGTAATCACAAATGTGTCTAAAAATGTGTAATCACAAATGTGTAAAAGTTTTTGTTTTATAAAGAAATCCTATTAGTTTTCATTGCTGGCCTTTAAAATTGTACCAAAAACTGTAGCTAGTGCAGGATGTGTAGATTCTGTACATCTTCAACAAAGTAATAATCTCTAGTTAATAATTAAATCTTGAGGAGCTCTTGTAATTTGATTATGTTGCAGTATTTAATCTCTTTACATGAGCTTTATTAAGAGAGATCTTCATAGTTCAAGCTTCCTGAAGAGAATCCTAATCTTTTAGACTGTTTTAACACGCTACAGGTTTAACTTGTTTTTAGTACAAAAGAAAAAATTGGTATCTCTAAACAGAAATGCTAAACATGATGCTAGATTTGTGATTGCAGATGAATTACTTAGGTTATTTCTTGTCAAACTACTGTTCAGAGATGTATTAGTGGGAGTCACAGGTGTTGAAGAGTCAGATTTCAGTTAATGACACTTTACTAGTTCTAATCAATACAGTAGCGCAAATGCTGAGTCAGAGCCTGAAGCAGTGATTGAGCAGCTGGTGGGAAGGCAGAGCCTTCAGGGGAGTTCAGGTGCAAGCAGTGTATCTGAGTGATGGGAAGGGATGGGGTCAGGATCCACGCTTTCCCAGACCTCATTTAAGGGCTGGCAGTGGAGGTAAGGGTATTTGCTTACTCTGAGCCTTCCTTTGTTTTTGCATCTGTGACTGCTGCATTTGGGCTCATCCTTATTTGCTCTAGCTAGAGACTTTGCTACTCTGCTATTGTAATGGTACTTTCCATTTCATTATAGCATTACAAGTACTTATCACACTAATGCATATATTGCATTAGTTGGATTATAGTTACGTTAAATGGTAGGCATTCATTATAAGTGAGTTTTTAAATTAGACTGTGAGAACTGGCTGCTTCCCCCTTCCACATCCTCTTTAAAGATTGCTTTAATCATCTCTCTGTAAGAAATCACTCCTGTATCTAGCAATTAATGAGTAATGAAGAGAGTTTTAAAAACTAAATGGAAGGAGCATTGTTCGTTTACTCTTTGACATGCCCAGCTACGTGCCAAAAACTCTGGTGGTGTAAAACCTGAAGAAAATAAGTAGGAACTGATACGGTCTTTACCAGAATAGTGTTATTGTGCCCTTTTCAGGTAGAAAGTCTATGTAAAGAGGGTTGTGTAAGTTACCATCGTTGATTTGGGGTGTTTGCTCTGAAATGTTTCTGTTTCTCAAATAGGCTGTGAAAGATCACTTCCTGTTTTGGGGGTTGATGGCCTTATCTATGGCTTTCCTCAGTACTCTGTTAAAAACAAACAATAAAACAAAAAACAAAGAAGTGAACCAAAGTTCGTAAACGTTATCAAGTTGCTCATGAATATCAAAATGACCTATAGTTATTTGCTGGCACTAGCGATGCATCCAATGCTGATGCAGTGTTCTCTTACACCTCACCTGCAGTGTCAGCACTTCATGAGAAACTAGCTGAAAGCCTCTCTCCGTTTCAGTCTTTGGCAAGTCTAGCAATAGAAAGATGTGTGAAAGTTCCAGATATCACAATCTGGCTGTTCAGTGCTCTGCTGATTACTTTGTGGTTTGAGCCTTGAGTAAATTTCCTGAACAAAGTTTTGAGGTATTTCTCTGGAAGTTTTGGACTATTGTTTTGTCTTCAGACTGCCCTATTCAATGCTTTCAATTGGGGAAAAAAACAAAGTAAAATTGGCTGTTGCTTGTATGGATGAAGGAATAGTTAAAATTTTTTTGTATCCTTTAGAGGTATTTTTACTGAATTTCCATTTCTTTGATCTTAGCTCTCTAAATACAAAGCAGGCCAGGAGGAGGCAAAAGGGCAAAGTTCTTTGTAAAGGGCATGCTGACTGCACTTGTACCTCTTCTGTTGTTAGAATGAGGCTTTTATATTTTAGTATTTTTTTATTGTTGCTATTGCTTTTTTAGTATTTTGAGACTTGAGGTGGAATTAAAGTAGATATAAAGTGTCAAATAATTTTATATGGCCTTTAGTCTCGCCTATCTAAGGAAATTTTAAAGAATTTTAGCAAATAACGTCTATTTCTAAGAGTTGAGAATGCTGTGGAAAATAAAAACTTCAAAAGGGAGACTCGCTGTGGAAAAAGTGTTCTTTCCCTTCAGAAAGAAGGGAGATGGTTTTATGTGTCTAGGAAGTGAGTAGGTAAGTAGCTGTCTAAAGTTAAACTTCACAACATTAAGAAAAGACATTCAGTTTTAAGTTCAGTACTAAATATTATATTGTGCTGTTCTTAAATAGTGTTTTCTTCTTTAGTCTGTATAAGTGTGCATCTACTTTTGTCCTCTGACACTAACTCATGCCAAGACTTTCTTAATAAAACTAGTAGGGGATGGTTTTAATTAATTATTAATCAGAATACAACGTACACTGACATTTTGTTAAAGATTATCTTCTTTTTCTGGTTTTGAGACACTGAGTTTTCAGATACTAGGTTAGGATATTCATTTTCTTTTCCATGGTAGCATTAATCTTGTTTGTGAATTCCCAAATGAGTTTGAAATAGCAGTTGCAGAGAGAAATAGAAATCCACAGAGAATTTTGCAGGACCATCAATTCCTTTATTAATGCTGGATTTTTTTTTAATCAGCATGACCTTTCAACACTGTGTGCTTAAAGCTACGGAATACTTCTGAACATTCTTGGTCAGAAGCACAGTTCCAGAATGTTTGACCTCTTGGTGCACTTGTGAAAACCTTCCTGGTGTTATTGGCAGTAAAACACATGCAATAGTAGGATGATTTTCCCCTTTAGACTTTGGGAACAGATGTAAGCTGGAATCACGTAGCATTTGAAGGATCCAACAAATCTTGCACTGACTTGCTGACTTAGGCTTGTGGCCAGCTCTTCTGTCTAAAATGTGCAGTAGATAGGAAATCTGCGGTCTATTTAAATGTAGGAGACAGAACATACTCAATACATCCTTTCTGGAATTTGGGCTGGTATGGTATTGAGCCTGCCTCTATAGCCAGGGATGGTAGGGAAAGGCATCTCTCTGCACAGCAACAGAACAAAGGCTTATGTATGAAAAGGAGAGTTGCATTGAATGCATACCATGATGGTAATGTCAGTCACTGAAATGGTTCAGTTATGTCAGAGGCTTAAAAAAAAACTCAGTGACATAGGCAGTGTATTTTAAAACACTGAATTAACACTTGTTGCACATGAGTCACCGTGAGAGTGCAGAGGCTGCACTAAACAGTACAACGTAATATGCAAAAATAAGTAGATTAGCTTACATGGAACTGCCCTCTGTGGATGCTCAAAGTATTTATACCTGCCCTTGGGACATGGAGAGTTGAATAGTTCAGGTTTGTTTTAAGGGTTTCCAGTGACCCTCTCAGTCTAATTCTGGTGATGTTTAATATTACTGGCAAGTGCTAATTATACTAGTTACAGCTCTTTGGGCAATGCTTAGTGAGCACACTTTTCTCATCCAGGACTGAAGATCTAGGTGGCTTCTGCTTGGGTGAAACATTTTCTTCACCCTTTGATTGTGAGGTGCTATGGCTATCGGTGTGCAGCAGTAGCTCATAGCTGTGTGGGCCTTACCCTCTGAGAGTGGGAAGAAACTTTGTGTTTTGCTGAGCTGTTTAATAACTGATATAGTATTGCAGCGAGCGAGATCAGGGCTCCTTCCTGTCCCGTCAGAGGGGGATGTGTGTCTGCAGCTCTGTGTCTTTTTGCAGAGTAAATATCAAATCTCTGCAGTTGGAGCATCTTGCAGTGTGTCCCTACTGCAGCTATTATATTGTACATGCATAGCTGTTGGGAGGCTTGGTCTGAAGCCTGTGGTTTGCTCTGTTCCTTCAAGCTCGGCCTTATCCTTGTTTTACAGTAGGCTGACCCCTGAATGCCTTCAGTTTTCTGGGGCTTTAAGGCCTCGCCTGTTGCGGGGGTTGGTGAACTTTCTTGCATGAGTTAATGTAGCTTTACCTTTGGCAACAGCAGAGGGAGCTGCCAGAGGTCTTGCATAGTATTTAAAATGTCAGCTGCCTGTCATGGGCGCCTGCCAGGACTGCAGCTCTGGCAGGGTCAGTGTTAGTGTGGACACGGCATGAGTCAGACTGGACAGGAACTTGTGTGCAGAGTATCCCGAGACTGGTAAAATGCCTTTTGAAATTTCCCACCAAGTTATCTCCTGTGTTGCTCAAGTAATAAATGAGGAAACGCTGCTGGCTCTTGACTGAACCAGAATCACAGGCTGTTCTACATTCAGACTTGAATGTAAGTAGTGTGTCAGTGTGGGGTCTACATTCATAAAATAGTGCTGATCTAGTAGTTTTTCTAAGTGAAAGGTTAAAGCTAAGCGGTGGGTAGTGAGTCTTAAGAATGTAGTTTCTTAAAAACCATCTCATGGAATCACAGAATATCAGGGATTGGAAGGGACATCAAAAGATCATCTAGTCCAATCCCACTGCTGTAGCAGAAACATCTAAGTTAGGTCATACAGGAACACATCTTCGCATAGGTCTTCAATGTTTTTATTGACCTTTTCTTTTAAATGTGTAATAAGTCTGTTGGGCTGATGATTTATGTGGGAAAACATTAAAAAAAAAGGTACCTACTGTCCATGTTTATCATCACTGCCTTTGTAAGATGCTGCCTTTGGAGAGCAGGTATGTTTCCTCAATATTTGGATCAGAAAGTTTGGCTGCAGAACTGACATACATGTTTACGCTTATTCAGATCTCTGATCTGCTGATAGCACAGGGTGTACATTCTATATACTGTTACTTCTTTGCAATTAATTGTGACAATTGGTGTAACTTAAGTGCATGCCCACTAGCGTTTCACCTTTAATTTATACCAGCTTTGTTAATTGAGCTTGATAGATAGAGAAAAATCCCAAGTTTGGAGTAGTTCCAAATCCATTCATGGGACCTGACTCTTCAGCAGAAGGTTCTTTTACACAACAGTGTTAAAGGAAGAGAGCTCACTGGCATTTTGTTTGTCTGGTAAGTAATGTGGTGTGCATCTGCAGAATGCAGGGATGTGTGAATTGGAATGATCTATGTCAGACTAACTGATGCAGTAGTTGCCACAGGTTTTTCTTATGAAGTGAATCTGTGCCCTTCCAGACGCAGGAAACATGCATCTTTCATGTCCTTAGCAAATAGGCAGTTTTTGTACTCCTTTTAGTGGTGGAAGACTTACAAAAAGATGATCAAATCAGTTTTAAAATATTAAAAGATGTATAGAATTGCATTATTGATACTGCCAGTGACAGAAATACTGGAAATAAAATTCCGAATGCGCTGGTAGACAGTACTATTGCCAGCAAAAGAGTGAGTCAGAAACATACATGGATGTGTTAATGTTCTAGTTTCACTATCAAGGAAAACATGCGTATGCTGTAATGTCCAGATTTTGTTCTGTATCCAAGATCTGGGATGTATTGTGCTTGATTTTGCCAAAGACAGGCTGAAACTGTGACTTTTTTAATCTCCCTGTATTCCCATGTTATTCATGCTTATGTCTGAGTTTACTTAAGACTGCGTTATTATAGTTTGTTTCAGGGTTGAAGACGTTAATGAATCTTGAACTACCTCATGCAGACATTCATGTTCTTGTCAGCCTTGAGATTCTTGTAATTGTCTGCAATCACAAACAAGTCAGAGAGCTAAAATAAAATTAAACAAATTTTAGAGTTCCTTTTGTATACCACTCAGCAGTTACGGCAATTTTATAGTGCCTCTTCTGAAAGTTGAAGTGCCAGCTGTTAATAAATAGTTTACCAATATTTCCTGTGTTTGAATGAATAAAAGTGTTCATAAAAACATGTTTTGAAGTTGTTTTAATGATTTAATATTTAGAAATAAGAAAATGGTAGCAGAAGAAACAACTTTCAACGGCAGACTGCTAACTGAGTTTCACTTCTGTGGGTGCTTAGGCCAAGGCTTTCCCTTAGGAAAACTTTTAGTTTCAGACAGCAATTGAATTTGGGGAAACTTCAGATTAATTAGAAGTCGCTTTCAGTGTGCTGGCTACTTCAAATATGTCATGTAGTTGAGAATAATGTCATTCATTGTGTTTGAATTACCTGATGATTTTTTTGTAGGCGATGTTATGTTGCAAAATAGTGTTTACATAAAATGTTTCAACCACAGAATTAGCTTGGTACCAGTGTGCAGTATGAAGAGATCTTGTTAAAACCGTAATACCTGTGGGATGTTGACAGGCAGAGCTAAGGAACCAGACATGAAGTAAAAGAACCTAATCAGCGTTTTTCTACACACAGTGCTCACTGTGTGTAAAGTCGGGAGATGTGCAAAGTATGACTTCAAATACATGGTTATTTTCTTTGGTTATGTTCTCTTCCTGACAGTTTGCTTGTAGACATTACATTAGCCTGTCATTGTTAAGCCCTTACTTACTGTGTTTAATGCATCTGAGTTTTGCTGCAAACTTAAATCTCGTAAGTAGCTGACAAATATGATTTTAAATCGTCCGATTTCATTCTATTATTGTGCATTTTCTTACATTTAGGGTGAAGAAGGGAATGCTTTCACTTGCACTACTTTTTATTAACATTGCCTAGCACTCCTGAGCAAATATTTTGTCAGCTGAAATGTCTAAACTTACATTTGTATTGTTTGCCAATCCTGAGGTAATGAATGAATGCTGCTATTTTGAACCTTGAGTGGGAGATTTTTTTTTAACACTGAGAGTAACTCATGCAGTCTTTTCTATAGCAAACAAGATGCATCTATGTGTTGAAAGAAACTAGATGCTGGGATTCTGTGGTGAAATGTTCTCACGTTATTTTGCTTCTTTGAGCTTATAACATACCTTAGTCTTGTAAAAATAAGCAAAATATCTTGGTTTTCTTGAGCAGAATTAGACACTCTTTTATTATGGTCCAAAGAGGTTTAATGTCAGTACATTAATGTCTCTATGTGCAGAGTCTATTTTTATTTTACTAGTATGCTCTTAACATCGTATTATCAAAGTTTTCTTATTCATGGTGAATATTATCTGAAACATTATCTAAAAGCATATGGAAATAATATGCAAATTTCAGGTATGGGAATGGCGTCATAGCTGCATGTGAATACTGGATTTACTATGTGTGATGTGACTCACAGAATTTAAAACAATGCATTTTTCATATTAATTTCATGGCTTTCCTCTTTACTAAATTTTCTCATTTTAACCAAGAAGAAGAAAGTAAACCTACTTATTTTATGTAAATTTGAAGCTTCTCTTGATAGAACCCTACAGAAAAGGGCATGACGAAGTCTGAAAGGGATGGGAGACAGAGGGAGAAAAGGGGGGAAAAAAAAAAAGAAAATCTAATTTCTGTAAAATAAGAGAATCTGGATGCAGGGGAGCAAGAGATCCTCCAGTTCATGACATGATTGTGAAGCAAGTGTCTTTAAAAGAACAAGCTTGCCAGAGTCCAACTGATTATTTGTTGTTGTTTCAGTTTGCAAGTAAATTCTTGGAAGGCTTGGAACAACTCTCTGTGGGCCCTTGTGGGGAAGAAGAAACAATGAAGTAACTTCTGGTACTGAGGAAGATTATGTGATGGTTGAGAAAGCTTTTAATAAGAATATTGTCTGTTATATTACAAAAATGCCAAAATGTTAATGTTAGTACGAAGTAAAGCCGTTTCTGCTGCCTTTCTTCATCTGAGCAGTCTTTCTGTTGCTGAGAAAACTGAGCATAATGTGCTGAATCATATGGGCAGCTTTAGGTGTCACAGATACCTTGTAGACAGAAGGTTCTTGATTCTGCTGGAAGTTGTCTTGGTAGTAGAATCAGAGAGAGTTTTGAGAAGAGTAGGAAATTAAATAAAGATGTCTATAGGCAAATGGAGAAGTTGAAACTCTTGTCTCACTGCAAACCTCAAAAAAAAAAAAAACAAAAAACCCACCCCTCCCACTTCTCCTGTGCTCTAGAAGTATTTCATTTTTCCCAAAGGTCTTTGAACAGGGGTACTCGTGATGAAAGGAGCCATGTGTCTAAGTGTAATATGACGTTAACATGGGGAAGGGAAATTCCTCAATGTGAGCGCGTGCAGTGCATACAGCACTCTTTCTGTTCATTAGATAGGGAAAGACTTGCAAACTGCCTCTAAGCGTGGCTAGACCTCAGTTTGTCTTGCAGAATTAGAACAAGTGAAAATAATACAGAAATTGTGGATACTAGTGATGGTTTTGCATTTCTTCAAGGCATTTTTAAACATTTGGATCCACTAAATGATATCTTTCTGTCAGTCTCTTGTTTTCCCAGGAAAAAGGAAAATCATGTCTTCACCAAGTCAGATAACTAATGGATTAAATTATAATCAGACACAGCTTAATTCATTTTATTTCTTTATGGTGAAAGATGATTCAGATGGTGAATTTTCTAGAATGCCATGTGTGAATTCAGTGCCAGAAAACAGGAGGGGAAAAAACACCAGGAAATTAATAACACTAAAACATCCTTGTGTTCTTTGCTGAGTCAACTAAAAGGAATGTATTTACATGTGTTTACTGGAGGATGGTAAGACTGCCTTATTTCAGTGCAGTAGAATGTAGTGAGTGGGTTGAAAAGAAGTGCACTCGTTCTGAAATTATTACAGCTTTAACAGAGATGAAGGATGCTTGATTTACCTCTTTGAGGTCTGTATTTTGTCTGTATTTATTGGTATTCCATCTGTATCTGCTTCTGTGCAATAGTGCACTCATATCTCTGCTCCTTACTGCATTGTCAGCTTGTTAAGATGTGTTAGTAGAACACACCTCTTCTGAGATGAGTATAGTTTAAGTTCTTAGCTGAAGAACACTGCCAATGTTTATGTTTTAGTTCATACTAAAGTTCTGCAACTAGAAAGAAAGGTCAAATAAATAGCAAAAGATCTAGTCAACACTAAAAACTGTTACGCTGTTATTCTATGATACTGTAGGAGTTGTCCTTGGTTTTGTCTTGTGTGTACATCTTGGGTATCTTTGAAGTCATGGAATAATTTATTCTAAGTTATCCCTGAATCCAATCTTTTGTTCTTTTCAAGGTCTACCTGGCAAGTCTGCATTTCTGTGTAGCTAGAGTGTTTTGACTTCTCTGAGAAAGGAGAAAAAGACAAAGTTGACCTGAATTAAACTTTGTTGGATTTAGCTTAATCTTTTGGATATGAAAAAGTTCTTACTATTTAAAAAAACAACACAATTTAATCCAAGAATAACAAAGGTTTTATGAAAGTTTTGTACTTTGTCTTTTTTTAATGAGAAATACTAATATGTCACAAATTCATATTAACTTTGAAATTCAAACATTGCAGCTATTTAAATAAAATGCTTATAATAATATTACTGTATGTTTTCTACTAAAGTATGTTTTCTGTGAAGCCATCTACAAACTTGAAACTCAGTTTTCTACCACAGAGGATGCTATCATTCTCCATCTGGCAATCAGCACCACCCATATTTTTTAATGTTCTGCTACGACCTGAAATACTTAAGGTATAACTCCAACAGAGCAGCAATAAGCTGCTCTTCCGTTAACTTTGCCTTCTCTCTTTTCTAGGTCCTAGTGAAATACTCAGGATGCTCGACTTTTCTTATTCTGAGGACCTCATTTTTCAGATAAGACGCTTGTATTTCCTAGTGTCTGACTTACTATTAGATCTGAAAGTGCCAAATATTCAAGAAAGGCTGAAGTATTAAAATACTATTTGTTCAGTTTGTAAAATAGAGTAACTTCAGTTTCCTATTCATATAGATCTGTGAGACTCAGTGTTGCTGGTGAAAGGAAAATCATGTACTTGTTATTAATAACAGATGTGGGGACAACATGGGGTTTCAGATGAAGGAGCAACTAGGAAGTTTCATAGCTGTAGTTTTGTGATCTTGATTAGTCTGTGTGTGATTTTTCCACTCATAGTAGTGAGGCAAGTAATCTGTTCCTTAAGTTATCACGAATTTATGTGGCTATCTGTAGAATACTTGGGCTATTGTAGTTAACATGGCCAAAGTACAAACAGAAGCATTCTTTATTACAGAATCACAGAATCACCAAGGTTGGAAAAGACCTTCAAGATCATCCAGTCCAACCATCCACTTGTCACCAACAGTACTCACTAAACCATGTCCCTTAACACCATATCCAAATGTTCCTTGAACACCTCCAGGGTGGGTGACTCCATCACTTCCCTGGGCAACCAATTCCAGTGCCCGACCACTCTTTCAGAGAAGTAGTATTTCCTAACGTCCAGCCTATATCTCCCCTAGCGCAGCTTGACGCCATTCCCTCTAGTTCTATCACCAGTTACACAAGAGAAGAGTACTGGACAACGGTACTTGGTGTGCCCTCACCAGAGCTGAGTACAGGGGGACAATCACTTCCCTGTTCCTGCTGGCAGCACCATTCCTGATGCAAGCCAAGATGCCATTGACATTCTTGGCTACCTGGGCACACTGCTGGTTCATGTTCAGCTGAGCATCAAACAATACCCCCAGGCCTGTTTCATCTATGCAGTCTTCCTGCCTCAAGCCTGTGGTGTTGCCTGGGGTTGTTGTGGCCCAAGTGCAGGACCTGGCATTTGGCCTTGTTGAACCTCATCCCATTGGCTTCAGCCCAGCGATCCAGCCTGTCCAGATCCCTCTGTAGGGCCTCACTACCCCCAGGCAGATCGACACTTCCAGCCAACTTGGTGCACTCTGCGAGCTTACTGTGGGTGCACTCAATGCCCTCATCCAGGTCATCAATAAAGATATTGAAAAGGACAGGCCCCAGCACCGACCCCTGGGGAACACCACTCATGTCTGGCCACCAGCTGAATTTAGCTCCATTCACTCCCACTCCCTGGGCCTGGCCTTCCAGCCAAGAGCGTACCCATCCAAGCCACAGGCTGCCAGCTTCTGCAGGAGAATACTGTGGGGGACAGTGTTGAAGACCTTGCTGAAGTCTTGGTAGACTACATCAACAGCCTTTCTCTCGTCTACCAGACGGGTCGCTAGATTGTAGAAGGAGATCAAGTTGGTCAAGCAGGACATGCTCTTCATGAACGCATGCTGGCTAGGCCTGATCCCCCAATTGTCCTGCACATGCCATGTGCTCTCCCTCAAGACAATCTGCTCCATAACCTTCCCTGGCACCAAGGTCAGGCTAACAGGCCTGTAGTTCCCTGGATCCTCCTCACAACCCTTCTTCTAGATGGTAGTCATGTTGGCAAGCCTCCAGCCTTCTGGGACCTCACCAGTCAACAAAGAGCACTGATAGATAATGGCAAGTGACTTGGCTATCACCTCCGTCAGTTCCCTCAGCACTGTCGGGTGAATCGCATCCGGCCCCATGGACTTGTGACAGTCCAGCTGGAGTAGTAGGTCTCTGACTGCATCCTCCTGTATTGCGGGGGGTTCTGTCTGCACTCCAGTCGAGACTACCAGGTCAGAAAGTGGAGTACCCTGAGGATAACTGGTGTGACCTTTAAAGACAGATGTAAAGAAGGCATTCAGAACCTCTGCCTTTTCCGTATCCTCAGTGGTCACATTCCCAGTCTCATCCAGTAAGGAATGAAGATTTTCCTTAGTCCTCCTCTTACCGTTGATGTATTTGTAAAAGGGTTTCTTGTTCTTTTTAACCCCAGTGGCCACATTGAGTTCAAGCTGGGCTTTGCCTTTCTGATTTTCTCTTTACACATCTTAACAACTTCTCTGTACTCTTTTTAATTAAACTGGTAAGGTGAAGATAATGTGGGAAATAGTGTAGGTGAGAGAATATATTTGTGAATTTAAGAAAGTTACTACCAAAGTACACAATGCTTCTACTTAATTTCACTGTGCTAGCTGACCTTCTCAGTACTTCTTATATACTCTTGGGATCATTCTTTTGTAGAGATTTTCTATTTTATATATAGCAATGTTTTCAGAGCAGAAACTCTCTTCATTCAGTTAGCACTTAACGTAGTGGAATTTGAATGTTTAGATGTTCTTGTAATGAGGTTAATAATGTTAAGGATTCATTCTCTTGCATTTTTTGTTAGTTAGCTGCTCCTTAAAAGCTTCATTCACTAACCTAATGGAAAGGACTGTTTATTTATCCCTTCTTCCTCATGGGGATAATGTCAATAATTTGGTACCATGTTCAAGTGAACAGTGGGCGGGATGAGAACTCAGTTAACAACAGGAGTATCCACATAGTCTCTTTCATGTAAAGTCACTTTCATTTTCCCATCTAATTCTGGTGCAATTGAACCAGATGCAGGGACTGAACAAGAGTATTACAAAGCTATTTTCTTTGTCCATCTTTTCCCATACCTCATGTTCTAAATTGCTAAAAGATGTAGAGTGCTTGTATTTTTTCAGTTCAGACCAAGAATGTGCTTTTGGAGTAAAACTCCTAGTTATTACTACTTACTCTCTGAATTACTTTGTGAAGTAGTCTTTTAAATGCATTGTAGTCTCTGGGTGCCATATCCCCGATACCAACCAGTTTGTTCTACAGACCTCTGTGTAGGTGAAATGATCTGCAGATTCCCTACTGTTGCAGAGAAACTCTGTAAGTAATATTCTATATTTTCCCCCAAACTAAAAGTAGTAGGGATTTTCTTTTGCTTTTGCTTGTATGCTTGTATGCTAAGGCATTTTAACAGTTTTTGACGCTTAAGTATTTCACTGTATGTATTAAAAATATTTACTTGCTGAACAGTAATATTTGCTGCAGCTAGGAATGGTAACAAAAGAAACAAAAGTGGTTAAGTATGTGGCACCAGCTTGAAATGTGAAGAATAGATAAAAAAAAAAAAAGGACTCAATCTTGTTGAGGGGCCTAACTTTCAAAAATGTAAATTGCATTTTGTTTTTTAATTTTTCATTGTACTTTCTTAGTCATTACTTTGGGTGGGTAAAAGCTGTATCTTAAATTATACAGATGCTATTATTTGCTGACTTACATTACTGAAAAATATTTAAAAGCATTCTGTTGCAAAAGTTTTTCTTTTTCCATTTTCAAAATTTTATTTTCAGAATGTGATTTTTTTCATTTTGCTAATACTGAAATCCAGCTAGAATAAAAAACAGGTAGGTAGTCTGAATTTTCCTCATGGATTAAGAGGCTGGTTGTAGATGCAGCTGTCTGCAAGCATGCTGGATATTTGGAGTACAGTTTGTAGGCTCTTCTATGTGTCTTCACAACAAACAACCAACTGTAACTGCAGCTGCTTAAAAGAGGGAGGAAAAAGGCTTTGAGCAAGGAAGAGGTAGGATTTTATAACAATGCAAGTAGCTTTGTCTCTTCATCCCCCTTTTTCTTCAAACAGAGTTATATAGTTCACTGCATGTGAAGAAAAGAATTCGGATTTCAGAATTTGTGTCAGAAGCTCACATCAGCTCTGAAGAGTTCTGTAACCCAGACCTCTCACAGTTCTTGTACAGCTGCTCCCAGTTTCTGGCATTGCTTGGAGCAGAGTTAGTCAGTCTAAGTTGTACCAGCTGGGTGGGACTTCTAGGAGGCTGTTTCTCAAGGCTGATGAAGAGATGGGATGGAGGCTACAAAGGGAATGGTGGGGAGCGGGAAGAAAAACAATTATACTTTCCTTCTTTTGAAGGGACTCTGCAGATTCCAACCACTTCTGAAGATAGGATTCTCAGTGGAGAGTTGATGGGTCAGCTCAAATATGTGAGTTTCTGTAACATAACAGAAATCTTATACTTAACGGAAGATCCACTTGTTCAAGCGGACATGGCATCTGCACCCCATGGTTCTGATTATTTTCTAGTTGGTCCAAGAAAGCAAGGTAAGCTCAGGTGTATCATAGAGGTGAAATAAATTACAGCAAACTCACTCAGAGGTGAGATGCATAGAAAAATCAGGTCAAAGACAAAAACCTTTATGTTTGGAGGGGGGGGAAACTGTCAGTGTTGACAGACTGCTTTGTGAGATACTTCTGCTGAGTCATCCCCATACCTGCTCTATTCCTAGGTCAGATACATTCATATTAACAAGAATTGCAATGGTGATGCAGAGCATCAAAAGATTCGGGGGCTGTTATCCATGGATCCAGGGTAATAGAGGGAGGAGAGAGATAATACGTTCTAATCTATCATTAAACATGATTTTAGGCAGTGATTCAGACAGAATAAATGAAAACAGGATTTTGAGACTGCAGACACTAGGTATATGGAATTCACAAAACCAGGGGTGTTGTTTGGTGAACAGAATGCACTGTATTTTAATGAGAAGCAAATAGAATGCTCCTGACTGAGTATGCTTCTGAGTAATTATTAAGATCAGATCCTGCTGTGAATTCAAACAATCTGATTTGGACAACAAAAACATTGTCTAATTACGTACAGTTAGATTTTCTGGTTTACAGTTTTCTAGCAAAGAGCTTGTCTTTGAAAAACAGAACAGGATTTTCCCTCTGCCCATTTTTTGGGGATAAGGGAAGAAGAAATGGTGTTCTTGGCTCACGTGAATTGTGCTGGTGTAGTGATGCAAGCTAATAAATGTGTAACACATAGTCTTCAGCTAGTAAGTGCCAAAGTGTCTGCTAATTGAGGCTGTGCCGCTTTTCATTCTAAGATATCAAAACATTTTAAATTTGTATAAAAAACTGTGCTACTTAAATATACACAGCAAGTTTATTTTGTAGTGTAGTTCAAAGGGAAAAAATAAAGATCCAGGGCTGTAAGACAGAGAGCAAGAACAAATATGGTGTTGCAATGATGTGGAAACCAGTATCCCTCTGTCTATTAGCCAGTTATTTTAACTGGAAGGGAAGAGTTTCATTTTAGTAACAAATTATTTTAACTCCTTGCAATATAACAAATTTCCATAGCGGGAGAAAGGAGAGGTTGCTGCCTGTTGCTAAAGTGTAAACCCAAATAGCACAAAGCTGTTTCTGATGTAAAGATGTTTGCAAAAAGGCATGGATTTTGCAACCAGGAAGAGCAAGCAATTTTTTTTTTTTTTTCTAGAATTCAAATCTTTAGTTATGCTTACAAAATTAATCTTAAGAGTTTTTCAGTATTTGCAGGTGAAAGCTGAATACGTGTGCAGGCTCTGTGGCATATGTTCATTATAATGCTATTAATTTTCTTTTTGTCCATTACAGATTTTAAACAGAGAGAAAATGGAAGTACAGCAGATTCCTACTGAAGGTGTGTAACATTTGTTGAAGTGACCTTTCCAGCTGGAAAAACCATGATTAGAAAGTTCTACTCAGTGTAGTAACAGTTAGCATTGCTTTAGTCCATGCTATTAAATTCAACCACTTGTAAGTGGTCATTGTTCTTTTCTTAAAATCTGTGTGTGCTTATGAATTAGAGACAGATATAAATGAGTGTTATTGATTCATAGCCTGGCTTCCTGGTGAGAAATCACAAGTGAAGCATACGTGCTATATGTAGAATAGTCCCCATTTATTTTGGTTCATAAAGACTTTAAACATCACTAAAAGGGACTAGTACTAAATACTCATAATTATATTTGTTCTCTTAACCTCCACTTAGTCCCATCATCCACAATGTCAAGGATGGATATAACTAAGTCTGAGAACTGAAATAAACATCTGATCATACAAAATCTATTGCACAATGAAAGGAAGTGGAATTTACTGACTTCTAACACAGGCAGCACATAGTTCTTTTGCTCGCATTCCTACCTGAATTGCAAGTCCACTTAGTTTCAAATTTACCCCTGCAATGTTGAATGTTCTTGATTCTGAATTAACTGGAGGCAGGGTTTACTTTTAAGAATTCTTAGTTTATGGACAGCATTGCTCTTCTCTACTTTGTGTGGTGGAAGAGAAAATGTCTTCTGGGCTTGGGTGACTTTCCAGTTTACATTGATGTTGATTCCTTACCTCTGTGTCTCAAATTCTGAATCACTTAGGATAGAAACTAAATTTTTGATTTTTTTTTTTAAATATTTCTCTCACAAGATGGCAGCATTGCTTCAGGAAATAATTGCATCTGATGTTCAGGATGTCATGAAGTCTTTATAATTTCCATTTTATACTGTGTTAACTGAATTTACATCAGTCATGTGATTGGAAGAGTTTCATTTACTTGCTGTGTTTTCAGGCTTTGGCATGAAACAGACTGAAGACTGTAATGAATTTTGTGATTTGTATTGGAACTATATCACTGTTTTGGTTTAATTTGTCATTATAGTGACTCTAGTTAAGACTGTAGCTGCATTTCTGAGAGTTTAGCTCTACGTAAACCTGGAATACAAATGCTTCAATTCCACTGAACAGAGATACTTTACAGGAAATTCATTATCAGATTCATGTGTATTTCCCTTTTTGTCCACTGAGTGCTTTTATTCTTTCAGGAATTGATCCTACTCTCTGATGTCAATGATTGTGTAGAGTAAGTTCTATAAAGGAGATACAGGCAGCAAACAAGAGGGAGAAAGAGTAATTTTTGATTCTTATGTTTTGTTCAAAGCATGAATAATCAGGAATGATGGAAGAGCTGACACCATTCCACTATTAGAAGCACTCACCTTCAGCAAGTTCAGGGTAATCCCTTTACTCGATTTTGGGGCAGCACTGATGGACTTGGGCAGCTCACCTGCATCCAAGGTAACACAGTGGGGATGTGGACTTCTAAGGGAATTAAGAGTTATTTCTTATTGTTAAACCTGATCTACGAAATTGATATTTCCTGTATAGCACAAAAAACTGAGCTGCCCAGGAGTATAGATTTTCTGTAAACCCCTCCTTTCTGTGATTCTGATTTCACAGCATGAGTTGCCAGCTGAAGGATAATATTTTCTAATTCATATGGCAGTTTTATACCTCTATTCAGATATTCTACTTGGTGAAAATGCTAACAAGACCATTTTCATTTTTTAAATCAGGAAATTATTTTCTGTGATTGCCTGAAGAAATGTCTCTTTTCTACCTATAGTACTAAAGGAAATAAACCTTGCTGTTCTGAGTAGCAACTGTTATTATTTTAAGGATGGATTGGGTGGTGTGTTAGAGCACTTCAGTAAAAGTTATGTGAAGTCTTATTTTCATTTTTTTGAAGATTATGCTTAGGAAAAAAGGTAAGCTTGCCTTTCTTTCCCGTTCTCAAAATCTAGCATGCTAATATACAGTTATTACTTAGAGGTGGTCACATAGTTACTTCTAGGACTAAGGTAAAATTAATCTGCAAGTGTAATTCTCTATCAAACCCGAGTCCTTCAACTTTATGCTTAGAGATATTAAAATTCATACTTTTATGCCTTCCCAAACTGCAATGTATAAAGTGCTTTTGTAGTTTCTTCTTTATTGTTCAGAGAGAATTTTATTGGTGCCGTTCAGACAGTCTCTAGTGATTCACAGTACAGCCTTCCAAACACTAACTTACCATTAGCATCGCTTACTTTCATGACTTTGAGCACATTTTCTAATACTGCTGACAGAGGAAAGACGCGGATGTAAGTGATGCTATCAGATTGAAGTCAGACTCTTGTGTGATAAAGAATGCTGAATTCTGCTTTTTTTTCTTCATACCCCAGCATAAAGTCTAATTGAGTATAAGAAATGTACATGATGGTATCCTCATATGTAGAGAGAGGCTGTTCTCTCTGCTTTTACAACTTCCCAAAATATATAAAAGTAAAGCTGAACTGGAGCATGTGAACAGTAATGTGTGAGAGCTTTTAAAAAGTAGTTCAAATGCTAGAAGTTATTTTGGTTCCTGCAGGGTCAGCACACCTCCATCATTCCATCTCTATTTCTTTCAAGGGAGCATCAATCTAACCTTCTGGTCACACAAAACTTGTGATATTCTCCTCCATAAGCACTCTGCTGCTTTCTCCTTCCCTCACCCTGGCAGTGGAACAAGTCTGGCTTTGACTTCTTTTGAAGGAAACTAAAAGGCATTGTGCTTTGAAGAGTTATATCATATAAAGTCTGCAACAGAATATTGCAAAATTTTGTTTAGGGGAACTAAATAACTGAGATTTTTTAAGTGGTAAAATGTGGTATTGATCACAAATTCAAATCTAGTCCATGCAATTAAGTCAGAAGTTGCTCTTATTTAATAGACTGTATGAAACTTATTCACTTCCAAGTGGATGAGAATTTCTATTATAAATAGGTCTCATATCTGATTGATGGTCACCATGTGTGTGGTCCTTGGCTTTATTATTAATGAATATGTTTTTCAGTTTATTTTCTAGGAAGCATTTAAAAGGTGGCTTTTACCATGTGCTTCAAAGCTATTAAAAGCACCCCTGAAATGCACTGGTGAATAAAGTGCTCTTAACCTTTACAAAGACACTTGTGAAGCAAACAAAACACTTATATGACGTAGATTTTATCACTTGTGTTAATCCCGTAAGCATTTGTGTTTACATGACCCACAGACAAATGGAAGATATTATTTTTAAGGACTCCAAAGTCAACACTTTTTGCAAGTGCTAATAAAAAGGAAGTGCCAAGAAACAGAAGACATTGCATTTCCTCTAAGCCTCAGTAACACATACAATAAAAGTATGTTTAAAAAAAAAACAGGGGAAAAAGGCAACATCTCAAATAGATTGTGGAAGTGCTAACGTTATTACTTTTAGTATGGCCTATTTATTTTCAGTCCTAGAATAAAATTCATCCAGGTCTGTATTATGATCCGTGTATACGTTTTTCGTAGGGTAGTTTTGTAGTCATTTGCCACTCTTGAAAGCTGTGTTAGTTGACTAAAAGTTATTAGAAGGAACATACAGACAATAACAGGCATCTCCTTTTTTGATACCTACTTCAGTTTGAAGGAATTTACAAAGATGCTGTTGAATGGAGCCAACTACCAGAACTCTCTTCCAAGTCAATATTAGAAACACTAGCATGTCGTGCTTCAAATTCATATCCTATTTTACTTTTCCATGATTTAAGTATTTATGCTGAAATTACAGAAATAAGCAATGATGAACATTTAGATTGGTTCACGTCCTGACAAAGGTTCACCATAAGAAAACAGATTATTCAAAATAATATTCATAAAAATGATTTTCACTTGAGTACTGCTGAAAATCATTGGATGAATCTGCATTTGGCTTCTATTTTTCATCAAATAAGATGTAAAGAAACCCCAAACTTCTAATAAAATTTCCTGACTGTTATGTAATGTGAATGTCTCAAAAGAGAGCTTATTCAGAAATGGGTAAGTAAGCATATGGTTAAAATGTCATTAATACTTTTGGTGTAAAATATAATTTGGGGGAATGTATGTTGTATTATGCATAGCAATATTTCTACTGATAAATGAAAGGATTTATTGGAGCTTTCTGGTCGAGATTCCACTTTCTGCTGCAATAGATAAGCATATGTTATTGCTTGGAAAGATTTTTATGCTGGTATGCTTGAGGTTAACATCTGTTCCATTTGGTGTGCATAAATTTGTAAATGGTTTACATGTAGTAACTACAATGCACATTTCCTAGTCCTAAGCATTATCTTTTATAGCAGATTACTTGGAAAGCAGCACCGCAAGTCATTTTTATGCTTTCTGTATACTGTTTAGAAAAAATTGTTCATCTTTCATCAATTAGAAAGTGGGCAAGTTAAATTATACCTAAAAGCAGTATTATTAAGATAAAACTTATATAAAGATTGAATATGGAACAATATCTATGTGGAATAACATCTATGTGGGTAAGGCTGTCCTGAAGAACAAGGTTTTGTGATTTACTCAAGTAAAGGGCTTGGTATTTTTTCTGTGATCTTAAAACCCATTTTGAAGATTGATTTCATGGGAAACAAGGCAGTCTCTTCGAATAGTATTTTGGTTTGTTTACTTGAGAAAAACTTATATGAAATAACTTTTTTGACTAAGTTCTCAGATTGTTGGGCTGATCATTCAGAAATGATTTATAACAAATTAAGTAAAAAGGAAATTTGTAGGCTGTGAAGAGCATTCCAGGCAATATGATTTGGTATTTGACAAAGCAACATTAAGCTTTCCTAGTTGATTTGACTGTATCTACCATGTTTCTGTATCTACCATAAAAAAAAGATAATTTTAAGGTTATAAATATATTCAAGCTACATATCCTAAGAGTAAATTTTAAATGTGTTTACAGTTAATGATACTTGATAAGTGAAAGATTGTAGTTACATTTAATTGCATTGTTGAAGATGTATAAAAGAAGGAAAAGTATCGTCTATGAATAACAGTAAATCGAGAGATACTGGAGAAAAAGCTGAAGGGCCATAAGATATAAAAGAACCAAAATGAAAAATCAAAGGCATTTGCAGATGAAAGTGACACTAGGAGAAAGGTGGGCCAAAGGCCTTTGATATCTGTGTGACTGACAAGTAGTGGGGAGACTGAAGAGAATATTTAGGGCTATCTGATTGGGGAAAAAAAAGGTTCTTCAAGAATATTTGGCTGTCAGGAAAGTGGGTTGAGCAGTGAAATAGGAGAACTGGGGAAGCTTTCAGTGTCTCGAATGTAAATTTAACTAAAAGAAGTCTTAGCAGCCCAGAATTCAGGAAGGCCATCTAGGTCCAGCTCCACACAATGCTAACTAAGCAGTGGATTATTTGGCCTGCATACAAACAGTGCGTATGTGAGAACAACTTATTTAGGAATCACGAGAGCTATCTCTGCAAATTTGTAACTGAAATAGAAGTTATACATTTGAATGCAAGGGTTTAATTGTTTATGGTTGGGCTGCTGCAGAAATTCTAAATTTCTGCCACTGAACAATGCATGCAAGGAATTTGCTTGTCAGTAACAGCATTAAGATAAAGTATCTGACAGTATCCTAACACTTCAGTTGAAGGTGGCTGAAAAAAAGAACATCTTAAAATATTCTGGGGGCAGCTATTTATGTTTCTCTCCAAAACATTATCCTTGTGCAAGAATAAAAGCTGTAAAGCTGTAAATGACTTGGCGTATTTGCACCAGAAGTGGTGAGCAGAAGATGTACACAGAAGGAGCAGTTGGAAGAGGAAAGGGTATTTGTTTCCAGTGCTGAACATGGAAGGCTCTATTAGTTAGTCTCCACTGTCGTGTCACCATTATGAATGTAAGTGGACTGCCCTGTCAAGAATGGGGGGCAAAAGAGCAACTATTCAGAGGCAAAGAGTGTGCTACATATAGAGACTGGATGAAAATGAGTAGAACAGTCTGGAATAGAAGAAAGGGTAGCTAAGTCATATGTGAACTGTTAAAGAATGCTAAAATAGGACATGGGTAAGAGGCAAGAAGGTGGAAAAGGGGATCAGAAAATTGGCGGGCTTGAAAAGAAGAGGAAAAAACAACAGTCATGGAACAGTGAATGTGAATGAAAAATATAAGGGAGTTCAGGCGTGAAAGAAATAATAGGAAAATCTCTTATGTAAGAATAAATGATGTTATACAGTTTGATCCATGAAAGAATGGTCATAGAGTATGGTCTCTAATGTCTTAAGAAAACCCTTACTGCCTGCTCAAAGGAAAGCCCAGCTAAAGTAGAAAAGGCCAGAAAAACCCAAAGTGCCCGTGGATTCAGGTGCTTCAGGAAGCACCTGAAGCATCTATAATAATGTAGTGTCAATCACTTTTAGACTGTAATTTTTCCTGTATATGTTTGTAGATACTGCTGTTGCTTCTGGCATCTTCCTTCACTGTGTTTTGTTCTCTGGGGAATCCATTCCTGTGGAGTAGGTGTGAGATGGGTCCTGACTTTTTCCAGAACAAATCTTGATTTAGTTATGGGTAGTTTCTCTGGTCTGCTGTCCCTGCTCTCCTCAGCTGCTTTGGGGCTGACCCTGGTGTCAGTGCCCCAGGTACCCAGTCACATGGGTAGAAATGGATGAAAGGGATTGCATTTAATGCAGAAGAGTGGACTTGGCACAGGGAGCACCAGCTGTGAAACAAGCTGAACATGCCTTGCTTCAGTTTTTCAACTCCCATATTTAAGCTAACGTTATTAAAACTAAAGCAGATTTTGGTTCTGAATTCTTCTCTACAAGAGCTCTGTGCCAGGTATGGGGAGAGTTTCTGAACTTCCAGTCTCAGAGGAGGAAGAAATGGAGCTGTGTACAGCTCATGTATATTGATGCATGACCTTGATGCTTGCATTGCCAACAGCAAAAGGAGAATATTTGAAGTAAGATTAGAAGAATAATCTACTGAGAAAGCGAAACCTTGGCAGTACTGTAATATAAACAAGCACTAACGCCTGCTGTGAGACTAAGGCCTTTAACTGTGTTTTTCTAAAAGATAAAAACTCCTCAGACCATTCTATATCTAAAATAACTTTCCATGTAATAGTACTGAGATGGCAAATGCTATGCCTTTTGTTTACATTTGAGATGTTGCTAAAAAATGCTAGATGCATAATTCAATATAGGTTTGTAGCAGTCTATTTAACAAGCTCATCCCTCGCCCAGAAAGTAAGTGGCATAAGAAGACTGCAGTACCTTTTATGATCTCTTGAATGAATAACATGCAGTGCAAGTTGTGCATGGATCAGATTACTAGAGGAAATCTCTGGTAAATTTTGTGATGGTGTATGCATATAATAAGCTGAAATTCTTTTAATACTGACATACAGTGCTCAGATTAATTATGAGGGCCCTAATAAAAGACACCTGGTATTTATATTGAGCATGAAGTAACCTTTAAACCACTCAAAGTTTCTGAAGATAGTTTCCGTGTTTTCAATGTTAGTCTGTTACTTCAGCTCTGAAACATGCTGCTTAATGGTATTGAAGTACATATGTTTTAATATGTGCTGCGGGGTATTTCACCAGAGGAAGGTCATGCTTGACCAATCTGGTGGCCGTCTATGATGTAGTGACGGCATCGGTGGACAAGGGAAAGGCGACCGATGTCATTTACCTGGACTTGAGCAAGGCTTTTGACATGGTCCCCCACCACATCCTTATCTCCAAATTGGAAGGATGTGGATTTGATCGGTGGACCACTCGATGGATAAGAAACTGGTTGAAAGGCTGCAGACAAAGGGTGGTCATCAATGACTCTATGTCCAGGTGGAGGCCGGTAACGAGTGGCGTCCCCCAGGGGTCTGTCTTGGGACCGGTGCTCTTTAACATCTTTATCAATGACAGAACCGAGTGCACCCTCAGCAAGTTTGCTGATGACACCAAGCTGAGTGCTGCGGTCGACACGGTTGAAGGAAGGGATGCCATTCAGAGGGACCTTGAGAGGCTAGAAAGGTGGGCCCAGGTGAACCTGATGAGGTTCAACACGGCAAAATGCAGAGTTTTGCACTTGGGCCAGAGGAATCCCGGGCATCCCTTCAGACTGGAAGGAGCGGTCCTTGAGAGCAGCCCTGTGGAGAAGGACCTGGGGGTCTTGATAGATGAAAAATTTAACATGAGCCAGCAGTGTGCCCTTGTGGCTCGGAAGGCAAATGGTATCCTGGGCTCCATCAAAAGAGGGGTGGCCAGCAGGGACAGGGAGGTGATTGTTCCGCTCTACTCTGCTCTTGTGAGGCCCCATCTGAAGTACTGCGTCCAAGTGTGGAGCCGCCAGTACAAAAAAGACAGGGAGCTGTTGGAGAGGGTCCAGAGGAGGGCCAGGGAGATGATCAGGGAACTGGAGCACCTCCCCTATGAAGACAGGCTGAGGGAGCTGGGCTTGTTCAGCCTGGAGAAAAGAAGGCTGTGGGGTGACCTCATTGCAGCCTTCCAGTACCTAAAGGGAGCCTACAGAGGGGAGGAGAATCAACTCTTTGAAAGGGTAGATAACAGCAGGATGAGGGGAAATGTTGTTTAAGTTGAGGGCGGGAAGATTTAGGTTGGATGTCAGGGGGAAGTTCTTTACAGAGAGAGTGTTGAGGTGCTGGAACAGCTGCCCAGGGAGGTTGTGGATGCCCCTGGAAGTGTTCAAGGCCTGGTTGGATGGGGCCCTGGGCAGTCTGGTCTAGCATTAAATGAGGAGATTGGTGGCCCTGCATGTGGCAGGGAGTTGGAGATTCATGATTCTTGAGGTCCCTTCCCACCCTGGCCATTCTGTGATTCTGTATTTCCATTTGTGGGAAATAAACTTTTTAATTGACCAACTAGAAATTCAGTGCTGGAACCAAAAATAAAATCTTTTTTTTTTCTAACTTGTCCTGAAGAATGAAGATCTTGGAGACTAAATTCTTCTTCATGGCAAATCTCATCTTCTAACTATAGTTGAATAGGGTGATATTTGTTAAACATTTGAAATAATGAGAAAGGAAACTCAGTGTGGATTACATAATGAATTTAGATTAATGTCTGTGAAGATGGTAGCTTAATATAGATCATGTGAGTAGTTTTGTCTTGATTCAGACCAGCTGCATATGTAACAACATCAAATATTATATTGTTTAAACAGGCTAAAAACAGAGCCTTGCTAATTCTGAGCTGTGATGATTCTGGTGGGCTTGCTGAAATAAGTTATTTTTGGCAGGAAAGTAAGCAGATAGGACTTGAAAATTCACAGAGAGCTTATTTTTCTGTTTGTGTAGGAAACAGGAAATCAGAAGCAATGTTACAACTGAGGATAAAGGTAGTGTAAAAGAACAAAGATGAGAAAGTAAGATAAAACCTCTTTCTCCTCAGGAGAAGACATTCCATCACCCGAAGATGGAAGAGATTATTTGGCCTGGAAGAGATTATGGGAGTATTTTCAAAATTTGGGATTGTTATCTGGAAAAGGGAACCACCGAGCTCCTTGGGGGAAGTGCTGTTTAGCTCTCTTATATTTTCTGAGGTCCCTTTTTAAAGCACTGTTCCAGATGATCCTTATAGTCATGTCACCTAATTTTTGGCAGCAGTGTGTGAAGTCTTTTGTAGTAATGAAATTTATGTTTTTAATTTGAAATATAATCATAATTATGTTTATAGATTTCAAATACTTGTGCTTATGGATGATGTTAAATCTATCCATTATTGAGGATGGAATAAGCCATGCTTATGTGTTTTTTATATAAAGCTTTCACTTCTATTTCAGTGTTCGTACTGAGTTTGGAGCCAGTGGAGGTCTGAAGCTATGAAATTAACTTTAAAGTAGAGAAAAAGGCTAGGAAACCTAGCATTTGAAATAGATCTTGAAAAATTCAGTGAAAGAGTTATATCACTGAATAGGATATTCTTGAATTTTTTTAAACGGATTGCAAAGACTTGTTAAACTAATATCTTTACTAACTTGTAAAACTAAATATCTTTTGTTTCTGCTCAACTGCATGGGAGTAGAGGATTGCTACTACTTATATGGGGAGTTAGAGAAGTATTCTTTTTCCTGTCCTCTGATACATTCTTATTTTTGCATTAAGATTTGTTTCTTTGTTTAATCTCTGCTGGAATTAAAGATAGGGGACTGAACATGCTCCACTGCAGTTTCTAGAGAAAAATTTCAAGATCCTGTTTATGTTTTACCTCTGTGCTTGGCAATGCCATCTGGCTTGCGGTTGTCAGATTTGAAGGGAGGAAATAATTTTTTTTTCCCATTTCTTCTCCTTGTTTAGACTGGCAGAGGCTGTTGGGATTTTTTTTTCTTTTTTCCCATGTTCTTCTGTTTTTCAGAGTGAAGTTAATTTCCTGGGTTCAGTTCACCTGTTTCACTGTAATTACTTGACAGTGCATGACCTACGGTGTCACTAAATCATAAAATTGAGGGACTTGGAAGAGACCTCTAGAGATCAGTGAGTCCAACCCCAATGCTAAAGCAGGTTCACCACAGTAGGTTGCAGAGGAAAGCATCCAGTTGGGTTTTGAATATGTGCAGAGAAGGAACTTCCCGTGTTCCAGTTTGTGCCCATTTGCCCTTTGTTCTGTCCCTGGGCACAGCTGAAAAGAACCTGACCTCCCTGACTTCCACTTCAGATATTTATATGCATTAATAAGATCCCCTTGTTCTTTATTTTTGTTGAAGATGAAAAAAGCCTTTGAGCATTCTATGCTAAAGATATGCATTATAAGTTCAGAGTGTTTTTTCAACTATTATGGATGCACAAACAGAATCTATTGCTGTTAAATATTTTGGGGGGTGTAGTATCTACTATGCTAAGACTTGTAAGACTTCAGGGAAATCTCACCTCAGTGATCAAGGAAATCCCTCCTGCCATATGCATTTTAGTGCAAATGATTAATTTTCTGTTAAGAAATATCTACTGCAGTCTTCAAAGCAACAACATCAGTATTATGCTTTACGTTGGAATATTTTAAAAATTTGGCCTCAAAATGTAGAGTAATTTATATGCTACTTGATAGTTTAGGCTATAAACTCAATTTGGTTTATATGACTGCACCAGTAATAGCACCAGATTGTTTAAAGCCAGATTTCTCATCAAAGGAACTGGACTTCCTGGGAGAAAATATTTGAGGATCAGTGATCTTGAAGCTATTTTCCAAAAGGCTTTCAGAATCTAATAATCCTACCATTTTTACTTTTCATAAGATCAAAGCACTCCTAGCATTTTAAATACCTTTCTGTGTGATTTAGAAAGTGAAGATTAATATGTAAGAGTAAAGGATTTCAGCTAATTGAATATGAATTATATTCTGAATACGCTACTGTTAAATGTTGGAATGCTAAGGACATTGAATATTATGTAAGTGATTAAAAATTCTCATTAATTAAAACAAGTGATTGCACGATGATGAATACAGGATATTTTCACACAGAAAAGAATGCAATTATTGAACCTGTTATATTGCTTTCATTTTTGATGTGGTATTAGAAAGATGTGGTACGATAGAAGTGTTTTTCTTGTAATAAATGACTACTTCAAAACTACATAAGGTAAATCTGAAAAATAATTATGGACTCAGAGCAAGAAGACTCATCAGAGAAAATGTGTAGCAGATGTTTAATGTGGGCTGTGATGTGACACAGATGTTTCTCTTAATTTTTCAGAATATATGAATACAGTAACACATGTTGTATCAGGTAAGAATAAACTGCTAGTGCTGTACAGCTGCCTTTGCGGAAGGATAGCCTTTATCTCTCATAATTATATTTACAATTGTATTACAGTGGGGCTATATACTAATGGGATGATTTGGTTGTAAATCCAAAAGCCATATTGCAGCTATTGTAATGTTGAGGTTGTCTTGTGTACATCTGCCCTGCTGCATTTCCTGTTCACCTTCAGGAAAGAAGCCAACTGGATGCGAACCAGTGGGAATAAGAGCCTAATTTGTGTAGGGGTGACATTCCATTGTAAAATATGTATAGATATATCATTGGAAGTCATTACCAACATACAATACTTTTTCTTGTGCTTTATTGTGTATACTAGCTCAAGTGGAAAATCAAGTGACAGATTAATGCTATGCATCTGCAAAACCCCTTTGAGAGGAGCAGATGCTGTTGCCCATAAATCTAGACCTTTGAAGAGGCTAACGAGGGTGAAGGTGAAACAAATACTATGCTTATCAACATATTACCACAGTCTGCAGGGATTGATTCTCTTCTCTATAACCTGCAGGTTATTTTCAAAGCATACTGCTGAAATCTATTTTGGAATTAAAATGGGGCCAGGATGGGGAGTATTGATATTTTCATTTTTGCAGAATAAATCAGCCAGTGGAGAGGAATGGGGTTTGATGGCTGGCTTTTATGCAGTTACCATGGCAGGTTTTGAACCATTCCTGTCTAGATTTGGTGGTTTTGTGTACTTACACACTGTTAATGAGTGAACTATTTGTCTCAAATTTCTTGGCATATAATTCATTTCTTGCAAATTCAGGGTTAAATTGCAATAATTTTGTCAGTAGACTTTTTTTGGAACGTGTGATGTGTGATAAAATTGTTTAAGGTATGTGGTGGTTTCCTGTATGTGTATAAGGATCTTCTGAATCAATTCAAACATTGGAAATGAAAGAGAGCCTCTGGTGTTCTGTGGGATTTTTGAGTATTCCTGACTGATGGTTTGCCAAAGCTCATTCAAGATGAATTGTCTGGGTTTGTTCATGGGCTGTGACCCATACAAGAAGAAACTAAAGAAATTATCAGTGCTTGGTTTTAAACTTAAGCCCTTTACTCATTACTTAAAGAATTTTTGGTGAGGTGTATGTTACATACAGATTACTGAGCACTTTGTAATCAGCTACCTGCTTCTGTTGGTTAACAGGTAGTAGTGGGACAGACTGACTTGTGAAGGTTTTAGCTTCATTTGCTGAGAGAGAAATCAGGTTATGAGCTGAAGGGTACAGATAAAGATACAAATAAAAAAGGAAAACAGGAGCCCTCCATACAAGGAGGAAAACCAAAACCAATGTGGGTTAATGCTGAGACTTAGTATGTAAGAGAAGTCTGGAAAGTCAGTCCTGAAGCCAGCTATCCAGCCTGCTGGTAAATGCAGCAGAATTGCGGTTACTAATGAACTTGATAGAGGTGCTTGTCTTTTTTTTTTTTTTTTTTTTTTTCCAGCTCTTACAGAGGAAAGAACATTGAATATGTAGAATTTTGTTTTGCAGAACTTTGTATCACTTGGACTTCCAGAAGTCCTGAATTAGAGGCAGACCTATGGAAGGATGTATTTTGTCTTGTCGTGCTCCCTTTGGTCCCACCTGTCTCCATGGGAACATGGAGAAGAAGAATTCTATCTCTGTTTTTATGGCTCAGGTTGGCATTGGATCAGAGACAAGTTGCACAAGACGTATGGGCTTTTTAGGGCTCCTTGAAAGGTGAAGGAAAATGTTTGTCATCAACGTCCAGTTTGATAGGATCTGAATATGGCGAGGAGTCAAGTGTGAGATAATACATAATCACATAACACTTCCATTGTCTGGAAGGAATACTCTTTTATTGCATCTCCCACATTATTGTATGCAAGGAAGTCCTGAATTCGGGTTTCCAAAGCTATTATTAAAAGAGTAGTGCTGTCTTTTCTTTCCCTAGGCAAAAGTGTATGTGTTCTCAGTGTAAAATGAGTAAGATATTACAAATAACTTCTGAGTAATACATAGATGTTTGCATTGAAATGTAACTGTGTGAGTAATGTGTGTCAACATGGAATTGCAGTCAGAATGGTAATGAAATATAGTCCCATTGGATGCAGGTAATTGACAGACTGGGGTTGTTTTCAATTAAATGCTCTTCCTGACTGGTCTGAGGAAAGTAGGAAGAATTTTAAGCAAATGTAAACTAATATATACATTATGCATGGCATTAATCCATTATTTAGTAGTAAATTCTCACTAGTAGAGAGCTGTCACTGCATGGTGAGCTTTGATTATAATGAAGTCTCCATGCTCATTTTGTCATCTTTCTTTTTCCATGATCACATCTATTGAAGAATTTTTCCATTCTCCTGCCCTTGTTCTGTTGTTGGGAAATAAAGTAGGTCCTAGGTGGTGAAGTAGTGCTCAAATTGTTCATTTTGCTTAAATTCTAATAATACATCAGTTTATCTATATGCTTATGTTAGC
Source organism: Chrysolophus pictus (assembly GCA_037305975.1). Classification (NCBI taxonomy): domain Eukaryota; kingdom Metazoa; phylum Chordata; class Aves; order Galliformes; family Phasianidae; genus Chrysolophus; species Chrysolophus pictus. Next base: position 8,333,247 of record CM074580.1, read on the forward strand.
TCAGTATATTCCTAATTAACTAGCAATAATTTGCACAGTAAATATCAGCATTGGGCAACTTCTAGGTCGTGTTTGACTTTCTACAACCTTACAGAAGAGTGTGCAGAAGACATTTTTGAAAGAAGATTAATCCAATGTATCATTAGAGTTTAAGTAAACAAAATTTTTTTTAGTTGGAGATGTAGAAGAATCAGAGTATGTCACAACTTCTGTGACCCAAGAGTACATTTCATCTCTGTGTAATCCTGGCTGTGTTCTACAGATGAGTCCAAACCAATGCTTTGTTGCCACTGAGTTTCCTCTGACAGAAAATTTGATCAGGGATCTATATTACTATAGAGCATGTGGTCCATTTCTTTGTTTCGTAATTAAAATCAGATTTTTTTATTCTTTTTTTTTAGAAAATGTTGCAGAAAACCTAGTGGGACTGAATGGGAGCTTGTAATACAGAAACTCACTGCAACCTTCTGTGGGCTTCAAATCTCATAACAATAAAAATCTCTGCAGCTATGGTAAAGCAGAGTAACAAAGAATAGCAAAGTCACCTTGACTGGAGGTTAATAATTTGCAACTAGGTAGAAATAGAACCTGAACTTTTATTGTGCCAGCTGGGTCTAATAAAGTGTTTTATTTTCCAAATAGGAATGTTAAATATTATGTTAATCAAGTAAATCCCACCCCCCCAAGAAATTTCTCAGACAAGAAGTACTTGGCTGTTTTATTCAGCAACTGTGGCTTTTGCAAGATGTTTGCCTGTATTTTTTTCTGAAGTATAACATCATATTTACAGTAAAGAAAAAAAAAAAAGTTTGAATGAGGGAGCTACAAAATTGAGTGTATAATATGAGTTCCTTAAGTCATAAGTAAATTTGTCTTCCTGCCCAAGTATACCGGGCTCCTCATATAGGCTTGTTGGCTTTGGCTTTTCACTGCCTCACTATTTATAGTGTCACTTAAGCCTGCAAACAGTGCTTAAAATGCTACTAAATCAGTACAGCTGTACTGTACTTGTACTTTGAGCCGTACCACTGCTACCATGGGAGTGTGTACCTTTGCAGTTGTGACAGTGGAGCATTGGGTTGTGTAATCATTAATTTAGTGAGAATATTTCATTGTACAATTGCCTCTGACTTGCAGAAAGTGGCTTAATGTTACCTCTTTCCTCTTCCCCAATGTAAAGTATAACTCACAAGCTCCTTGTGCTGGTTGGATGTTCTTTGTGAGGCTGTTCTCTGTTCCAGTGGTGGCTCTTTGCAACTGGAAAGGAATGGGATGCAATGTTTCTAAATTCACACAATTTCTCTTGGCACTGAACACCACAGATGAGAAGTGCAAGTGGAAAAGGAATTTCCTCAATGGCAAAGGGAATTCCAAAGTAGAGTGTGGTTGAGTTAGGTGATTGTCAGGTCTTTTTTTGTTGTTGCTTTGTTATTTGTTGTTGGTTTTTTTTTGAAGGGGGGAAAAGGGGGAAGGGGGGGGGGATTGTTTTTTTTGTTTTCCCCCCAGGCCCTAAATCACTCCCACACTATTGAAAGGGGCCAGAATTTAATTTAAAAGTCTGATTCAATATTTGCTGAGGTCAAAGGAAATCTGTTACATTTAATAGGGCCTGAATTGCATCTTTAAAGAAGTGCTGTTGAGGAAATCTAAGAGCAGTAGATGTTTTCTTGGTTATGCATTTACTTGTCATATATCTATCATATAAATGATTTTTTGTTGTTGTTTCAAAGAGTGATAGTCCACATCTTTCACTTCTACATTAACTTTATCTCAAAATACTGTGAGCCCAATGAGAGACCATTTGAGATCATGCTTAACCTGTTGCTATACAATAAATGAGGTACTTACTTGCCACAGGGGATATGTATTAATAGTTAGAGAAGATGTCCTCTGCAAGAGCATCCTTTCTATTACAGAATGAGCCACAGGTACCACTGGAATTTTGTAGCCCATTGAATATACAGTCCTTTAACTATCCTTGAGCTAGAAACACTGTTTTCTTCTGCACCACTGACACTGCTGAGCTTCATAATCATATTCTGCTAAGAACTTGGTCTGTTTTTATTGGGTGTTGGTATTTAGTTATAAAGGTCCCCCCTGGAACCTACATGCTCAAGAAACCAAAGGGTAAAATGAAGCCTTGTAAGACGGCATACCAAACAACCACCAACACTGGTCTCATCAGCTTGCCTTACAAAAGGAAGGTGCTTCTTAACTCAAGCAATATAAATAAGGTCTTTTTAAAATAAGAAAAAGTAGTCAGTTTTGAGATTGCTCTTTTTTGGAGGAAAAAAAAAAGAAAACTTTAATACTCTTATAATCTCAGGCAAGACAGACTTCACTTAGTACAATGGGGCAAAAGTGCATTTAATTTTGCCTTTAGTAACAGTGGATTGTATAACTGTCAAGTTGTGGCATGTATATGAAGTGCTGAGTAAAATCATTGCTGGGAGTGACAAAATTAGTATGCCAAAGGAGATGAAAGAATGCAGATCCATCAAGTGAACCTGTTAAAATTATGAAGCAAGTTTAAAACAGTACAGATGCCTTGACCATCTGCTGAGAATTGTGTGTGGACATAATTGCACAGAACAACTGTCGTTTCTTTCTTTCTTTTTTTTTTTTTTTAGTAAAACTTGTTTTTCAGAAAGTATACAGCCAAAGGAAGCAGCTTTTCCTTCTATCCAAAGCCTGTATCCTTGAAATAGCTCCGTATTCTTTGTTCACCACTTGGCTCCAAGCAATCTGATTTATTCTTTGCTCTTTTGTGTGTAAGGATTTACATCTAGCTGGTCCTTTAGAAATTGGAGCCTCCTGTGGTTTAGGATGGCCAAACTATACATCAGATTTTATCTCAAAAGTACTGAGATACTCTTATCTATAACGATGCTTTCAGGGCTTTGCTTCTGTGGTCTATATCACTAGAACCCTAGGCAGAATTGTCTTTGCATTTTGTGGCTGCTAGTCCATTATTTATTAATTTTTTTGATGGAGTGTGAGATGATGGGAACATTGCTATCCCTTCAAATGCAGTCAGAGCTGGAGAAGCAACAGAGATCTATTTGTAAATAGAGAAGTTTTAACTGGGCCTAATGAAGGCAGCAGACATTTTCTTATGCTCAAGTGCACCTTAATTGATAATTTTTGGTAATAAGTTTGCAACTGGCTACAGAAAATTTCAGCCTCTGTTTTAAAGAAGGGATTTTTCACTGTCAGCACAACCACAGTTTTTGTTAGAAGCTCAGTTTTATGTGGCAGAAACAAAATATTCTATGACTGGACTCCATTGAATGATTAAATGCTCAAGTGAGGAGATTTGCTATGAATTATTCTCAATTGCTCAGTCTTGTGACTTTGCATATTTGTGATTGTATAATGAAAACACTGGAGATATGTGGGTAAGTAGGTAAAACAGGGTTGTCTTACAAACATTTTCATTTGCATTTTACATTAGTTACATCGGTGATGAATTTTGATCTCTGTATATTTATCTTTTGGGATCAAATTTGCAGAAACCAATGCTTTTTCTATTTAAACATAAAAATGAATTTAAAAAACAACAAAACCATTTAGAGAAAAAAAATAAAGCTGGAGAAAATGGCTGGGTTCACTGGGAGATATTCAGGGTTTTTCTTATTTTACTGTCAGCACTTTTTCTAGTGTTACTTTAGTTTAAACTCATAACTTCATCAGTTTGACTCTGGCGTACTAAAACATATATAGACAGATGCATACATTCTGAAGAATTTCTTTCTTTCAAAATTTGAAAGTGCATGTAACTATGAAGCAGTGATTTAAGGTTCTGCTTTCTTTCTGTTTTCTTTTCATTACGTTATTTGTGCAGTCATTGTCTTTTTGTAGTTGGCATGTAAAGGTTGGATTTCAATTCCTTCTGAAACATAAAGAAAACTGCTTTAAATATTGTATGTATCATATTATTGGGTTATTTTGTTTGTTTTACTGAAGCAACATTTTTTGTAATGTGCTAAAGGAAGAAACAGTGAATACAGGAAAAAATACACTGTCAGACTTGTTTTCCACACAGATGTTTCTTAATACCAGTGACATAGGCTCTTGTATCATGCATGTTTAATGGCTTCAGGAGCTAATCTAAGTGCCTAGTTCCAGTATTTGAAATTTCTGCTCATATTTCTTGTAAATGGTGGCCTTTTTTCAGGAAGGAAAGGCACGCTTGTAGCTCTCCACTGTATCTGGGACTATATTACCAGTGTAAACTAGCATCTTGGTGGACTGTGCTGGCATTTGTCCTCAGGTCTGTGGATTGCAACAGGTACGTTTATAAGGTGGTAGCCGTGTCTGTTGCTGTTTTGTTTCTCTAAAATCCCTTTCAGCTATGAAAGCTTTCCAATAGGTATATGGAAAGCCAAAGTAAGCAATTGTAATTCCTACTTAGGATATTACTGAAATGAGAAAAACACTGAAGAAAAATTGCCTCTGATAAAGCTATATACATTGCTTCAGCTTTTGAGTGGCTTGCTGTTGCTTTTTGCACCTTTGAACACACAGATCTGTAGACTTAGCACTGAGCATTGCTGAACCATGTGGATATGTTTTCCTTTCAGCTGTTCCCAAGGCACCTGGGGTGTCACAGGTGTTGGTGTTCTGACCCATGAGCTCTGTGTTCCTGCTGGGGATATTTAGCAGGTTGCTTCCAGTTCTTCACCAGGAGCTGCTGGGAGCTGGTGCTGCAGATGTGAGTGCTGAGCAGCCTGCTGCTGTTTGTTTTGAGCATCACAGGAAGATTCATGAAGAACTGCTCTTAAGCAGATTCAGTCCATGAATTCTTAAGGAGACTGGGCTGCTGAGAGCTGGGGCTTTGCTTCTTGATATGATGCTGTGTGAAGAGATGCTTAGACTGGTATAAACCTGGAGATAGCTTATGACCTCCCCTCTTGAATTTTGGTAGAGCAACAGTAATCTTCCTTTCCTCTTCCTCTGGGCTAAGTGTAGTGTAAGCAAGTGACTTGAATACTGTGAATATTTGTTCTATGAATTTAAAAATTAGCTTCAATGACTCTGCTACTGCTGGGGAAAGTGAAGAATGAGCACAACAGAAAATCCATTGTGATGTGATGCACAGAACAGGCTGGAAGAATTTAAAAGGTTTCTGTGGGATGACCCGTGTCATGTTTCCTCTGCAAATGTTTTGCAGGAAATTAAATGAGTATCAAACCATTTGGGGGGCGGGATGGAAACAAACTGTAACATTCATCATCCTTATAGATCAATAAAACAGAAAACCTTGCTTGTGGGGTCGGTTGCATCATAATGAAGCATAGCAATGCGTTAAATATAGCTAGAAAAAAAATCTAAAAACACTATGTCTCTGACAGGTACTTAATCTTATTCAGCATTAAGGAAAATCATGTAAGGGCAAAAATGTTTTAATATAAAGAGTCTTGAAGCAAATCTGCTTGTATGTATAAACAGCCCCTGGGGTCTTGGGGCAGAAATGGTCTGAATCATTCCTCTTTTCATTTTCTGCCTTATACATTTTCTTTCTTTTATTCATACACTCTCCTTCCTCAAAGATAATTAGCGTGCCATTTGTAACTAGTCATTTAGATGGAGGTGCATTGCTTTAGTACAGGGATGTTTGGAGTTCATGTTAACCATTGAAAAGGACTTGATAGGAATCTTATCAATTGCTGTCAATATTTTGTGAAAATGAGATATTTTCAACAGATTTTGCTGAAAACTTTCACAATTTTTGAACAGCTCTAAATACCACATTTATAGTTCATGGCTTACCTAAGGTTATCAGGAAGTGCATTTCATGCTTGAAGTACTGTGTCACTGCATGCGGAGCCAGATGCAGCCCCAGTCTAAATGGGAAAATACATACTCACATCTGTACCTTATGTTGTGAGCACAGACTGCACTTGATGAAAAGGATGGGGATGAAAATTTTGCTTGTAATACCCCCCGGTAAGCTTCTGTCTGATCGTATCAGTGATGGGCTGGGCTGGGGATCTAGGGATACAGCTTCACTTCTGATTTTGAGATTGCCTCTTGTTTTTGGTTTTTTTTTTTTTTCAATACTTAGGCAGACATTTTTGTTGTGCTATTATATAGATTTTTTTTTTAATAGAATCATAGAATGGTTTGGTTTGGAAGGGACTCTTAAGTTCATCTAGTTCCAACCCCTCTTCTATAGGCAGGTACACCTCCCACTAGACCAGTTTGCTCAAAGTCCCATCCAGCCTGGCCTTGAATGCTTCCAGGGAGGGGGCATCCACAGCCTCACTGGACAACCTGTGCTGGTGTCTCGCCACCCTCACAGTAGAGAATTTCTTCCTAATATCTAGTCTAAATCCACCCTCTTCCAGTTTAAAACTGTTTCCTCTTGTCCTGTTGCTACCTGTCCTTATAAAAAAGTCCCTTCCCAGCTTTCCTGTAGGCCCCTTTCAGGTACTGGAGCCTTCTCCAGGCTGGAAATCCCCAACTTTCTGTCTGTCCTTGTAGTGGAGGTGCTCCAGCCCGCTGATCATCTTTGTGGCCCTCCTTTGGACCTGCTTCAACAGTTCCATGTTCTTCTTGTGCTGGGGGCCCCAGAACTGGATGCAGTACTCCAGGTGGTGTCTCACAAGAGCAGAGTAGAGGGCCAGAATCACCTCCCTTGACCTGCTGGTCACATTTCTCTTGATGCAACCCAGGCTGCACTTGGCCTTCTGGGCTCTAAGTACAAATTGCCAGCTCTTGTTGAGTCTTTCATCAACCAACACCCCAAATCCTTTTTCTCAGGATTACTTTCAAGTCATTTTCTGCCCAACCAGTATCTGTGCTTGGTATTGCCCCAACCCAGGTGCAGGACCTTGCACTTGGCCTTGTTGAACTTCGTGAGGTTGGCATGGGCCCACCTCTCAAGCCTATCCAAGTCTCTCTGGATGGCATCCCTTCCCTCTGGAGTATCAGCTGCACCACTCAGTTTGGTGACATCTGCAAACTTGCTGAGGGTGCACATGACCCCACTGTCCATGTCTCCTACAAAGATGTTAAATAGCACTGGTCCCAGCGCTGATCTTGAGGAAGACTTCTTGTCACTGATCTCCACTTAGATGTTGAGTCATTGACTGTAAATCTCTGAGTGCAACCATCCAACTAATTTCTTATCCAGTGAGTGGCCTACCCATCAAATTCATTTTTCTCCAATTAGATGATGAGGATATCATGCAGAACAGTGTCATCTACTTTTTTTTTCCCTAGAAACCATTTCCAATGCAAAAATACTCTCACTAGTGCTTTCAGTCCTTGTTATTTAGATTCCTGGAGTACAGCTTCAGTTAAAAGTTAGAAAATATACTCCAGAAAGGATTCTTGGCTGCAAAGATCTCTTGCAGATTGTATGCTAACTGCTTAACAAGTGCTTTTCATACAATCTCAAGGACATTATTTGCTGGTTACTCTTGGGCATACTGCGCCAAGTGGGCTGTAGTTCTGATCTCATATTTGAATTGTGGTTTTGGTTCTAAGATACATCTTGCTAATTCTTCTATTCCTGGTATAGAAGCAGAGGAAAAGATTTGAATTTGATCAGCAGCTTTTTGACTAAGCACTAAAATGATTTCAGTTCTCTTTGTACTAATCTTGATTGCCAAAATCTGTGCTAAGACTTGGCTTTTTGTTTCATTCTGGTTAAAAATAGTTTTAACCTTGTCTTTAAAATCAGTGTACTTTATAGCTATTAACTGTGGCATCATTCCAAGTTATGTGTTACGACGCCTTCTGTGAGGCTTATGATGCTCTTTTTCCAGCGTGATGGGAGCTTCAGTTTCTCTTCCAGTATTTTGAGTCTTATCTTAAGCTTCTTTCTAAAATTCAGGTTTAAATTCATTATTTGGTCTTTATCTGACATGATTGAAAAACTGTAACTGTTAATGTTTAGAAGCTAAAGCTGCTCTTTAAGATTTTTATCTAACTAAACCTTTCTCTTTTCGCATTGATTTCTTCAGTAATGTTACCTTCCTTCTCCCATTGTTTCTAGTATTTTGATTTTCACTGGAAGGTTTCCTTTTCCTTCTTTTTATCTCTGATTTCCCAGGAGGTAAGGTGGCATATTTTTGTCTGAATGATATACCAGAAATTTGCTGATGAGATTGTGGTATCTGTGTTTGTGCCTTCCCGCAGGGATTGTTTTTGAACTAGAGGTTTCCAGATCAAGTTGCAGAATTGGCACCAGATGGTCTGGAATTATTCTTTAACAATCTATAGATAACTAAACATTCAGCAAAAACTACTCTATTTTTAAAACAGAGCACAGTCTTTCATAAAAGCAGAACACAGAGTTTTAGCTTACTTTTCATAATTTATATCTTCACTTTTATTCCTTAACTATTTTTCTTTTTCTGTAGTATCCTCTTTTCTCCTGTGGTACCGAGGCTGGCAGCTGCCTTGTATGCTGCTTTCTCATTAAAAAAAAAAAAAAGAGTATTATCTTTGTGGGCTATAGCTGGTGTTTGTTTCTGTTTGCTTGTTCGTGATTTTTTGGTTTTTTTAGGCTTTAGTATGTGAAGAAGAGTCAAATAGTTATGTGGTCTGCACTTTAAGTAGCTTCTACGTGCCAACTGATTTCATGGGACAAGGAGGGAGGCAGATCTGTTCTCTAGCATCATGTTATGGAAGGTGAAGCAGATTGTGAAAATTGCAGTAACCTACTGTTATGGGCTCAACTTCAGGGTTAAATATAATTCAGTTATATTCTAGCTTAGACTAAACAGTATCTTGAAAATGTTATTCTCCTGTTTAGGTATCTGAATATGAACTACTGAAGTTGCTACCTCTGTGGAATAAAACTTCATAATCACAAATGTTTGAAGAAGTAATTCAGCCTGACAGAACAGATAGTTTTTCTGACTACCTGTACTCAGAGGTGCACATCAAAGAAGATAACAGTGCACAGTCCTTTCTAAGGGGAACAGATTTAGATCTTTAACAAATGGATCAAAATTTGAGTTCTCAATAATGTTTTTCTGTTACTTGGATATTACTTAATACTAATTTAACTATTATATTAGATAGTGAATATTATTAAACAATATTATTTGTTCCATTCTGGAAGCATTGTTATAGAAGTGACTTCAGTCTAGAACTGAGGAGTCACAAAGTGATGTGTTTTTATAATGCAAAGATGAACAAATACTAGCGGGAAAAGAAAACAGTAAACTTTCTTCCTATTTCTTAGACATACCTAAAGATTGTTCAAAATATTATAATTACTGAAACTCCTTGAACAAAGCTGACTCAGATTATCAGCTTGTGATCTGGTTCAACAAAAGGTTAGGCTTCTGTGGCAGAGTTATGACCATGCTGCTTATGCATTTTGCTGACTAGAAGCCAGTGTATTCTTAGCTCTTAGAATTAAGCTCCAGAAGCAGATATTGGATCCATGTTATCCTGCAGTTTTTCTACAGAAATGGTGAGATGAATTAAGTAAATATCTACAGAACCCCTTAACAATGAATTATTAACATCCAAAAGCCAGTGTAGTGACTGTTGTCTAGCATTCTGCTTCTAAAAATTTAAATGTCTCTGTAGTATTTTGCTGTACTTTAAACATGGTGTGCTTTGGGATTAACTCCACAGTTTTGGAACTTGGGCATATGATTATCCCTCAGAAAATACCTTAAGACAATTAGCGTTCAGAATTTTTCTGAATCCTAAGATTTTTTTATTTTAATGTTACACCTTATCTTTTGCTGAGTAAGTGTCTTTTACAAATATAAATAGTGTTGCTGAACCTGCATCAGCTGTTTTTTATAGACTTAGAAAATGATACAGAAGGACACTAACAGAAGATCTTTAAAACAGACTATTTTGCATAACTGCCACTGCTGCTGATGGTGGTATCAGCAAGGATGCAGCCTTAAGGGAAAACAAACGAGAGAGGAAACTTGGTGTTTAACTCTTTTAGATCACAACTTTGCAGGGACATCCAAGTACTACAAACATGAGCAGGGTACTTCTGAGCCTGCCTTTTTGGGAAAGTGCTTTAACTGGATTCTGAATGTAGTGTTACCACTGAATTCCTTTAGACTTTCTGCGTTTCTGAAGTTGGACATACGTCTGTTTTAAAGAAATGATGCTCAACAAAAAATTCCTTTGTAAGTCACAAGGAAAAGAAAAGTTACCTTTCAGCAGTCTTCTATAAGGTGCTGTTTAAAGTATATTCACGTCACTGAGAGACCTCCTGCTGGCTTGGAAATCCAGAGGCTACATGCTGTACTGGGAGTTCTGTCAGGTTTGGCTGTGAGAACGTATTTAACTGGAAGAAAGGTGAAGTTTGACAGTAACTGGAGGCAAATTCAGACACACAGAAATATGCAATGTGTTGTTTTCTGTGTAACTGAACAGGAGATTTCTGTATTGTTCAAACTATGTTTTGTTCAAGCTGCTTTTTAATAAAATTTTGTGTACATAACACCTTGAAAATGCTAGTTGGGAGGGATCTGAAAATTTATGATTCTTTAGCCTAAAGCAAATCTTAATCATTGATCTTTGAAACAAATTCTATTATAAATAAAACATAGCAGTGATATATTATGAAGGCAGAAAAACTTTCAGTAGTGCAATGCCAAAGCAAAATGTTAAGTAATGTTTTGTTTCTAACAACAGATTTTCTCAAAACGTATGAATAACTTTCTGTTGGATCATGGAGTATGGTCAGTAAATAGCACTGGAAAAAGCGTTTGGGGTACAGTCCAGAGTATTGAGTTTGATTATAACTGTCCAATTGTTTGAGGAACCAAAATGGGAAAATGGGAAAATATGAGCAGACAGAAAAGAGGAATGTCACTTTTTAATCTATCCACTTCCCATCATGGCTGCCTATGCCAAAAAAAAAAAAAAAAAAAAAAAAGCAGAAGGGAAAGGGGAAATCATCTCTCAGTCTCCAGGTCCAAAATAACTCAGAGAAAAAGTGAGGAAAGCTAGAACAATAGTTGCAGGGATGGGAGTGGGGGAGTGTAAAGCCACTGAGAAGTCTGTTTTGATATCTTGGATCACTTATCTAGTCCAAACCTAATTTATTTGTATTGATTGTTAAAGGAAATCAGCATCTGGTATGCTGATGCAGCTGATCTTTCAAATAAAAGCTTGGTCTTTTCTGTTTACATATGCCCTTTAGGTCTGTGGAGATAGCCACTGTTCCACTTTACAAGTGGGCTGTCTCTAGTACTTATTTTTAACCATTATTCTCACATTTTAAAGCCATAGCAATACTTCAAAGTGCTTGATTGCAGAAAAAGTTGTTTGGCTGTGCCTACAATGTAAATGCTTAGTTATAAGGTTAAGGTTTGTAAGAACTGTGCCTTAAATACTGTTAACCTGTGAGTGTTCAGGATGGGATTAGTGTGATGTGAATAGAACATAATTCTTCAAAATACAATAAAATTACGATACAGAGATGTCTACAGCTGTAGCTCAGGTGAGTTTTAGTAAGACAAGTGCACTGAAAAGGAAGAAAATTATTGGACAAGTGCTTAAATTAGTTCTGCAAGAGTTATTACTGCGCTGTACATTAGAATCGGGCAGTTCACATTTGCTTCACATTTGTATTTGTACTAGATGCACAACTGAAAAGGCCTTAGTATTAGATCTGCAGTGTGTAAGCCTAATGAATCTTATGAGGAAGAACTACAAATTTACATCATGTTTGTTAATGTAATTTAGAAGGCAGAAAAAAGTCTTGGGAATTATTTGTAAAACAAAAGATAATGCGGGTGAGGGTGTCTTTAGAAAAATTTTGCATTTTGTGGGTGTTAAAATATTACTGTATTGGCTAGGACATTCCAGTAAATCTTGGTAAGTCTGAAAGTCAGAGGTGTGCTGTTGTGAGATGCTTTTGCAGTGAAGCAGTAAATCCTGTTTTTTTCTTTTTAAGGTCAAAACTGCCAGGAACCACTCGGCATTAACTTTCATTAATTTCCACTGGCATTGAAAGAGGAGATACAAATCATCCAGCGCTTCCAAAATTAGATACACCATTACTATCTCCTAGGTACTCGAGCCTCTCCTATGACTCATTTGTAAATATTTGTGTGCATCTGTTCATATTAGTACAATTAGAGCCTGTATTTGCATTCCATTGCAGATGAAATTCAGGAATAATTCAATTCTGCTTAATACCAAGCAGAGAGAGTTTTTTTGTCCATGCACTGTTATTTCAGCCCTGTTATGAAGGGAGTGGCAGCTCTGCAAAATCCCTCTGAATGAGAATTGGATAAATACTTCTCACCTATGGTGGAACAGAGCATTATCTTAACCGCAACTTCATCCCAATGATTAAAATTACATCTACCTCGCTGAGCAGAAAAAGGCTTAAGAACAGCGTGGTTTAAAACATGGCCCTGATATGATGTACAGAAACAACAGAAATGAGGAGTAAAACGAATGAGGAATGTTTTCTCTTCCTCCTTTCTCTGGAGATGAGTTTCTTTAATCATGTTGGGGAATTTTGATCAGTATCACCTGCATTCCTCTTTGTGGATGAAGTCCCAAATGTGAATCTGCAAAACTTATATGACCAGCATTTTAAGTGAGTTGGAAAGTGAACCCTCTGCCCAAAGACTCTGAAATCACAGTTGTCATCTGGCTCTTGAACTGTCCATCCAGATTTCCTGAAGATGATTGATTTGCTTCTCTGAGCTTGACTGATGAGAACTATTGGTCACAATTTAGGCAAAGGTAGATGTTCAAAATGTTGCTGGTTTAAGAGAGCATAAGCATTCCACTGTTGATTCACAGAACAACGTTGCCATTCTGTACTTTCAGTGAATGTTCAAATGATGATCATGCATGGTGAACTGCATGGTATCCTAAGTGTTGGTTGAAAACATTGGTATAGCTTCACCCTGGCTGGAAAGGTAGCAGCAGACAGTAATTGCTCTCACTTGGCCTCAAAAAGACAAGACAAGGGGGAGAAGCATGCCTGCTTTTCCAAGCTATATCTCGTCTACAGTTGTTAGAAACAAACAAAGTGGTATTTTTTGCAGTAGTTTCATATAACTTAATTCTGTATTTTGTGTGATTTTTACAGCTGTTTAGCTTTTCTGAATCAAATAGTTAAATGTAGAACTGAGCTCAAGTTGCTGAACTTTGCCTGTCATAAATCTGAGTTCAGTAATGATCACTCCACTGAATGTCAGAACATTAAATTCATTCCTGCCTTCCCCAAACTAAATTCATGGGATGATTGCAGGTGATTTAGTTTGACCGCCTCCTTCCCACTTCAGCAAAATACTTTTGAAAGTGGTTGCCTGCAAGATAGAAAAAGATGGTATTTGTTTGTAAAGGTGGGACTGTATGCACAGTACTAGGTTGAATCTCAGGAGCTGATTCTAATTCTTTCAGTGTTGCATGGTTTCGTTCTGAACGTAGATCTGTATGTAAAACACTTTTCTCAAAGTTGTTTCTCTGTTTATGCTTCCCAGTTCTTAATAGTTTTATAGGCTTCGAGGTCACCAGGGGCTGTTAAAGTTGTCTAGTTTGACTTGTAATACTGTCTGGAGATCCTTCAATATTATTTCCCCTGTCAAGTATTTCACTTCTGTGCAAGCTTTGGGTAAGCCTATTTATGAAGAACAAAACCATGACTTGGAAGACAAACAAGTTGCTTCAAGTTACTTAGCCTTTCCAGAGATTTGTCATTTTATCTATAAGTATCATTCACTTTGTCTCTAAGCATACATCTTGATCTTGACATGCCTTTTTAAACTAGATATATGGGCTTGGTCTATAAATGCATTTGTATTATTAAGACCAAATAACCTCTTCACTTTGCATTGGCAGAAACAAGCAGACTGAACAATTTCATCTGGTTGTTCTCTAGGTCTTGAAGAACTCTTAGTTGTTAACATCCTGAGATTGATTGGAGCACTCTGTCACAGATCTCCCAGTATATAGAATCTTTTTGTGTTCAATCTTTCCGTAGGATGTAAAGTTCACAGTAAATGATAAATCTTCAAAAAATGTTATAACATATTATCTTAAAAATCTGAAGGCTTAACCATGTAAAACATATAGTTATAACATTTGCTGTCTCAAAATCAGAATTAAATTTATTTTCCTAGCAATTACAGAGTATAAATCAATCTCTGGCACTGGTAAAATCATATGGTGGAAGGAGGTTGGTTTTTTTTTTTTTTTTTTAAATGCCTACAATCTCACATAACTAAACAAAGTAGATTAAAATTATAATGAAAAAATTATCCTTTAGCTGAGACCTTTCTATACTAAGCCTTAGCCTAGAGCGTGTTTTTTATAGCTGAGTTATAAACCTGTAAAACAATGTTTCTGGTTAAGCAGAGCTAATGATCTGCAAAAGCTGAAAGCAGACTTTATGGTATAAAGCATCTTGGGATTGGTTTGAATTTCTAATACATATTTTCGCATATAAATTCTAGAGTTATGTCAAGTTTCCTTGGTTGCTTGATTCTCTGGGAGGAAAGCATTTTGAGGGACTGATGACTATTTGTTGAATTCAGCAGAAATTAATTCAGCTTATAAGCACATTTCTGGTGAGGGACTCTGGACTCATCTTTAAGAAACATTATTTTTCAAATGGAAAGGGAGTCTGTTTTACTTAAAATAATTGCTAGACTCAAGTCACCATCTTAATATCCCATGATGGAAGCTGTAGTTATGGAGGGGATCCTTTTCGTCATGCACTGCTTGTAATTCTTATTCAGCTGTTTTCTTTACTAGCGCTTTCCTAATGTGACTGGTTTTTATTTAATTTTATGATGTTTAAACAGTGCTAATTTATGAAAAGGTAGCTTCTAATAAATAAGGTGTGTAAAATGAGGGCTCGTTTGGTTTCAGCTTAGGCAGCATTGTTCACTCAGGCACAACTTCTACCAAAATTAGTTCAGCTTAGCAGTGTTTAAGCTCAAAAACCAACTTAGCTTAAGTAGTAAGTGCATATCCTGTCTTGCCCTAGGAAAGCTCCTTTGCTGCTCTATACTAATGACACGGACTACACAGATAATGAAGCCAAAATTCCACGTCTGTTTCAACTGGAAAAAAAAACACAGAAGGGGCAGGGAACGTTTTCTGCAACTTGCCTTCCCGAGACAGGAAGGAACACCAAGAGATGTCTCTTCCATTGAATTCCTTAGCCTTTGCTCATTTTTTCATTTCAAGCCTGTGAGGATGAGAAGAAATATATGATTGGGGGTGAGAGGAAACACATGATTGGTATGGGCCAGGCCCATACAGAAATCCATCCAGGCAATTGCCCAGGTGTCCAGGGAGCGCACTGCCGGCTGGTACCTGTGGATGGACTGTGCCTCTGCCTGTGAACAGTAAATTGCTGGGTCATGTGATGAGTGGGGATGCAGAGAGCAGCCTGCAGCAGTGGCCACAGAGCAGGTCTGTGCTTGACCTCCTGCTGCAGCTCGTGGCTAGAACCTAGTCAAGCAGGGTCTGAATAGGTACAGCTTTTTTCCTCAGGAAAAAAAGCATCCCAAGATGGATGATTTCATTCTGTTTCTAACAGATGGGGACTCGGGCTAAGATGATGACAAGGAAGGGAGTGATACTGTCAGTTACTTTTAATAAAACTTTTCTGCAGTGATAGGATAGAGATATGAAACCACAAATGAGACTGTCGTCTGACAAGGCTTTGCCTGCAAAAGCAATATTATGAAGATAAGCTTTCAGTGACATTCTTTACCTCAGGCTACTGGCAGATTAAACAAGTCATTTCTATTGCTATTGACATTGATGCAATATTGTCTCTTTCTCATATCTTCTGTATGCCTTGTCAGTAAAAACATGATAATTCCCTTCACAATCACCCAGGGTGGTTCTACAAGGCAGCAGCAGGATGGTGAGTCACTTGGCTTGCTTGCAGCAGCAGCCACTTGTGGCTTGAGCAGCATGCAGGGTATTGCTGATGTTCCGTATTGATGATGTGAAGTCATCTGCTTCAGGTGTGTACAGCTAAAACTATCAGGAGCAGCAGACAAAAATAATCTGTCTAGGTTCTTTACGTAGGGTGTATTAGTTAAATTGCCACAAACTTCTGTGACTTGATTTTTCATGTTTTCCACTTTTTGACGTATGAAGAGAAGCTTAAGTGGGGAGGGTTTCTAAGCACTGTTATAGAAATTTTAGCAAGCAGTAGGAGAGAAATGGGATGTGTATATAATCAATGCTGAGGAACATTCTCTAAAAAATAAGAAGTTTGGTTACAAATTACCAGCTCTGATGTAAACAGTACCTAAAGGCAAAGTGGAAATAGCTTAAGAAATATCCTTGCCTGTGGCTGTTTTTCAAAGACTGGAGAAGATAACTAATATAATTGCTCACACTCACCCTACTTGCAGCCCTGACATGAGGTAGTGTAAGCAAAAAAGCACAGGGTGAGGTGGAGATGTAGCTCAAGTATGCTGTGCCATAGTTGTTTCCCAGCACTGTGAAGGGGTTCTGAGAAACAAAGTGTTAAGCTAGTGCTAATGAAGCCTGTAATCAAGATCTAGGAGGAAACCTCAGCTGAAATCCATGGAACACAAAGGGAGTTTCAGAAATTATTTTCTCCTGGTCCATTTCTGTCCTGAGCGCCTCATTTGGAATGGAAATGATTTCTTTTCCAACTCAAACTGCGCACAAGTGGCTTGAAGGATGTCACTGTGTGTGGAGGATCTGAAGGCTTTAAGAGAGAGATGAAAACTAACTTGGCACATTGCTATGGAAAGAGAAAAGGCAGAAAATTTTCAAGATAGATAAAATATTTGTTTGTTAGTTAGCTTGTTTTTAGATTTCTCTTTAGTTTTCTCTATTTTTATCGTGCTATAGTCATTACATTCTTCAGACAAAACTAGGGAAAACAAGTGTCATAATGTGGCATAATGTGTTACCTGTGACATTTGTGTTTGAACATTATTCTCCAGCAATGAGCAGCAGTGCATTAAAGAAGCTATGTTCATGCTGTGTACCGATCACTCCCTGAAAACCTCCCTTTTTGTTCATACGGAGACCGTAAGTGATGATGATGAACCATGCTAGTCCATTTACTAGCATAACAGGAATCATTAACTGTCATAAATGTATTATTATGTCACCATTAGATATCAGTTATAAAAGTACTTGATGTCTGCATGATGACTTATAATGGATTTGGAAAGGAACTAAATTGGTTATTTATTGACCATACAGAACAATGTTATTTATTGACTTGGCTCAGTAAGTTTGATTCTTTTCAAGCTGAAATGAGATCCTAAGTTTTTAATGGTCTAGCTAGTGTGTAAGTTGATTCAGGAAAATGACACTTTTCTGAAAAACTGCTAAACTTACAGTAAATTTATTCTAGGCTACATTTCTCTTTCAGGTTCACTGACTAATTACTTTTAATCATGTTCTTGAGACAAAAGCATGAGAAACTAGAGAAGCTGATGCCAGCTACACTGGAATACTGCTTCCAAATAGCATGTGGCCTGTGAGTCAGCAATAAACAAGGCCATCAGGCATATGCAGACTGCAAAGCTAGGGCACGTGTTCCTTTTGTCTGGTAGCTCCGCTTGGTAGAACATTTGCTGTCTCAGGTTGCAATAATTTAAAAGGCTGAAGAATGTAAACAAGTTTAATTTCACGGGATGTAGTCTTCTCATTGAAGTTGATCATATTTATCTTCACTGTAAAAATAATGAATTTCTCTTGGTGGAGAATGCGGGCAAAAGCTGCTTTTTAGCTTTTAGGACAGATCTCTCTCTCTGCCTTCTGAGAACTTCATTAGAAACTTATCAGTTGCTGTACTGCAAAACTTGACTTTGAAAGTCCAGGCGGACTGCCAGTGCTCTGGGATATCTGCAAACTTTGAGCACTGCCATCTTGCTTCTGTAAAGAGGAAAAAAAACCCAAAACATTCTGCTTTCCCTTTTGGGGCTGTTTTCAGAAGGAGCTGCTAATTGTACAGAACTTGTGGTTTTTTTAAACAGGCTCCCAATCTCTCCTTTGAATCATTTATGCATTTTTTTGAATACTTATCTGTTCACGTTGTTAATCTCCCTGAATGTACTGTTCATCATTTCACTTATTTCACTCAGTATCTGGATTTGTAGTATTTTGTGGAAGTCTTCCCCAAAATCAGATAATACTGAGTGACAGGGTGTGTGGAGAGGCTTGGAAGAGACTTTAGAGAGATGGACATCCTCAGTGTCTTGGAACTTTAGTCCTAAACTCCTGCAAGATCCTGAGAGCCTAAACGGATATTGGGCCTTTCTGAAATTGAGAGTTTCCAAGCTCAAAAAGAGTGTTTTTAAACCAAAAGGGAGAGTCCCTGGGCTGAAAGGGAGAGTCTCTGGGAGGCGGTAAAAAATGAGTGAGAGTGTCTCCGAATCAAAAAGGCAGTTTCCAGGAGAGAGTTAGAGCTGAGGGAGAGAATCTCCAGGTCCAGGAAGAGAGTCTCCTAGTCGAGAAACAGTTTCCAAATTGAAAGCGAGAGTCTCCAAGCTGAGAGGGAGAGCCTCCAGCTTGGGAAGGAGAGTCTCCTAGTCAGGAAAGAGAATCTCAAAACCTGTCAACAGTGTCTCCAAGCTGAGAAAGAAGGTCCCTAAGCCAAAGGGAAAGATCTCTGAGCTGAGAGAGAATCTTCAAGACACCTTCCAGTCTGAGTGGGACTCCCAGTCTCAGTGAGGCAGACTCCAAGCTGAGCTGGAGAGTGAGAACTTCGTAACTGACCAACGTGCTCAGCCACAGGAGGCACCAGAATTTCTGTCGGTTGCCCCTGTAAGAGGACGAAAGGAGAAACAGATCTCAACTCACTTACAACAGAAGAAAGAGGAGGAGAAAGTAGAGGAAGCAGACAGTGTAAGAGAAGGAGAGAGGTCCAGAGGAGTGGTTCTAAGACACAATAGAAGCACTCCTGCGTATAGGGGAGGGGCCCTCGAGAAGATCGTGGTAACCAGTGTCTAGGAGGGTAACGACAAGTCCTGAAAGAGCTGGAGGTGAGTGAGACATCGTTACCAGTACTGACTGATCTCCGAAAATGAATGAAATTCAAAGTCTGAGAAAAGACTTCTCATGCCACCCAAATGAACCTATTGTCACCTGGCCATTGTGATGGTGGGACAATGGGGCTAACAGTGTTTCACTAGATAGTAAAGAAGCTCGCCAACTGGGTAGCATTGCTATGGACTCTGCCATTGACAGCCAGAATGTACTCTCTCTGGAAGCAGATGCTGTTAGCAGGAAGAGAAAAATGCCCCTTCAAAGACAATCTGTTGCCTGAGAAAAAGAAATAGACTGATATGGAAAAAGGCATCTATTATTTGAGACATGTGCTGTGTTGGAAATGTTACATGATCACGTATTCATTCCTGAATATTCAAACCAAGAGCATGATCCTGAGAGAGTCAGATGTACACCAAATATGTGGTGTAAATTCACAAGGACTGCACCAGGAAGGTATGCCAATACATTAGCAGCAATGTATGGCAGAGGGGAAAGAATACCCCTTTTAAATGTACTGATTAATAGACTTCAGAACTTTGAGTTACGTTTAACCTGTCTACGAGCTTGTGATTTAGCTGTTGCAGAGATAGCTGAAAAACTCGATGGAGTAGACAGCAATTGAGAGGATACGATAGACAAGTTGCCTACCGTGCTTTGTTCTGATGGAACTGATGAACCCATGGTGGTATCAGATATATCTGACGGGGAGCAGAATTTCCAGAACAGCTTGCTGGAGGGGCTGATCAAACTGGTTTCCTCCCAACCTGCGTTATCCAATCTTTCAGCTGTTAAAAGAAGAGGTCATCCTGCTCAAGCTAGTGACAGCAGTAAGACTACGTTGTGTATTGCCTTGTATCTTGCATATTACCTAAATAATCATGGAGAAGATACGAAGAAGCATAAAAAACCTACTTCTACACTTTAAGCACTGGTAAAAGAATTACAAGACAGATCAACCACCAGGGTGAACTTCTCCAAAAAGGTAATTGCTCCAGTTGCAGTGGGAAGCAACAAAAGCCGTAAGGATGACAAAGGTAACAAATAGAGGGGCCCTGCTCCCAGCCGGGAGGGGAGGGGGGTTGGAAGGGATAATAGAGTGTATTGGACTGTGTGGATTAGATGGCCTGGCACGTCAGAACCACAGAAATATAACACCCTGATAGACACTGATGCACAGTGCACTCTTAATTCCCTTGAGTCACCAAGGGACAAAATCAATTTATATTTCTGGGTTGACTGGGGGTTTCCAAGACTTAACTATGTTGGAGGCCGAAATAAGTCTCACTGGTAAAGACCCTCAAAAACATCCTACTGTGACTGGCCCAGTATGTATACTTGGTATTGATTACCTCAGAAGGGGATATTTTAAGGATCCCAAGGGGTATCGATAGGGCTTTGGAATAGTTGCTATAGACACAGGAGGTATTAAGCAGCTGTCTGTTTTTTGCCTGGCTTATCAGAATATCCATCTGTTGTGGAGTTGCTGCAAGTGAAAAAGCAACACGTACCGATTGCTACAAAAACGGTGCACAGGCAGCAGTGCCACACCAATAGGGATTCCTTGCTCCCCATTCATAAGTTGATTTGTCAACTAGAGAGTCAGGAAGTGGTCAGCAAAAGTCACCTTTTAACAGCCCCATATGGCCAGTGCGTACAGCCAGTGGAAAGTGAAGGTTAACGGTAGACTACTGTGGTCTGAATTAAGTCATGCCCCTGCTGAGTGCTGCTGTACCAGACACACTAGAACTCCAGTATGAATTGGAGTAAAAAGCAGCCAAGTAGTATGCCACCACTGACATTGCTAATGCCTTCATTTCTATTCTTTTGGATGCAGAATGTAGGCCAGTTTGCTTTCACCTGGAGGGATATTCAATATATCTGGAGTTGTTTGCCCCAAGGGTGGAAAAACATCCCAACCATTTGCCATGGGTTGATTCAGACTTTACTGGAACAGGGTGTTGTTCCTGAGCACAGTACAGTACACTGATGACATTATTGTGTGGAGTGATACAGCAAGGGAAGTTTTTAAGAAGGGAGAGCAATTAATCCAGATCCTTCAGTGTGTTGGTTTTGCTATTAAGTAAAGCAAAGTTAAAGGACCTGCACAGGAAATTCAATTCCTAGGCATACAGTGGCAAGATGGACATCGTCACATCCCAATGGATGTGTCAACAAAATCACTGTCATGTCTCCATCCACTACTAAGAAAGAGAGACAGTCTTTTCTGGGTGTAATGGGCTTCTGGGGAATATGTGTTCCAAATTATAGCCTCGTTGGAAGCCCCCTTTATCAGATGATGCAGAAGTAAAGTTTTGCACAGGGTCCTGAGCAGCAGCAGGCTTTTGAGCAAATCAAGCAGGAAATAGCTCATGCTGTGGCCCTGGGACCAGTATGGATGGGATGGGATGTGAAGAATATCCTCTATACTGCTGGAGAGAAAGGTCCCAGTTGGAGTTTGTAGCAGAGAGTCTCAGGAGAGACCCAAGGCCAACCCCTGGGATTCTGGAGTTGAGCCTACAGAGGGTCTGAGGAGTGCTACACTCCAAATGAAAAGGAGATTATAGCTGCATATGAGGGGGTTTGAGCTACTTCCGAAGTGATCGGTACTGAAATGTAGCTCCTTCTGGCACTTGAACTGCCAGTGCTGAATTGGATGTTCAAGGGAAGGATTCCCTCCACCCATCATGCTACTGATGCTACTTTGAGAAAGTAGATTGTGTTGATTATGCAGTGAGCTCGGATGGGGAACCTCAGCCATCCAGGAATCCTAGAGGTGATCATGGGCTGGCCTGAAGGTAAAAAGTTTGGAACACCACCAGCAGAAGTAGTAACATGTGCTAAACAGGCCCCACCATACAACAAATTACTAGAGAATGGAAAGAAATATGCCCCGTTCACAGATAGATCATGTCGTATTGTCAGGCAGCATCGCAGATGGAAATCTGCCATGTGGAACTCCATGCAACAAGTTGCAGAGGCCACTGAAGATATAGGAGAATCAAGCCAATTTGCAGAGGTAAAGGCTGTCCAACTGGCCTTAGATGTTTGTGAACGGGAGAGGTGGCCAGTGTTTATCTTTATATTGACTCATGGGTGGTGGCAAATGCCTTATGGGGGTGGCAACCTATTTGGGCTGCTGAACTGAAAGATATTGCTGCCCAAACAAAGAATATGGTTGTAAAGGTGTATCATGTACATGCTCATGTGCCCAAGAGTTGGGCTACTGAAGAACAACAAAATAACCATTGGGTAGATCAAGCTGCCAGAATTAAGTTGGCTCAAATAGACTTGGCCTGACAACACAAGGGAATTGTTCCTAGCACAGTTGGCCCATGAGACCTCAGGCCATCAGGGAAGAGATGCAACATACAAATGGGCTAGAGACCGAGGGGTGGACTTAACTATGGATGCTATTGCGCAGGTTATTCATGACTGTGGCACATGTGCCCCAATTAAACAAGCCAAGAGGATGAAACCTCTTTGGGGGGAAGGGTGATGGCAAAAGTATAAGTATGTGGAGGTGTGGCAGGTTGATTATATCACCTTGCCACAATCTTACAATGGTTAAGTGTTATGTGTTTACCATGATGTAAGCAAACACTGGGTGGCTTGAAACATGTGCAGTACCCCATACTACCATCCAAAACACCATATTAGGTCTTGAGAAACAAGTCCTCTGGTGACGTGGCACTCCAGAAAGAATTGAGTAAGATAGTGGGACTCATTTCAAAAATTCTCTTGTAGACACTTGGGCTAGAGATCATGGCATTGAGTGGATTTATTTTATCATATCCCTTATCTTGCATCAACTTCTGGTAAAACTGAACGATACAGTGGGCTGTTAAAAAACCATGTTGAAAGCAATGGGTGGTGGAACATTTAAGCATTGGGAGGAGCATTTGGCAAAAGCCAGCTGGTTGGTCAACACCTAAGGATTAATCAGTTGTGATGGTCCTGTCCTGTCCAGTCCAACTCCCTACATACTGTAAAGGGAGGTAAGATCCCTGCAGTACATGTAAAAGCATGTTGGGAAAAGCGGTTTGGGTCCTTCTGGAGAGGGCAAACCTCTCTATGGGACTGTTTTTGCTCAGGGACCTGGGTCTACTTGGTGGGTGATGCAGAAAGATAGGGTGTTCAATATGTAGCACAATGGAATTTGATGCTGGGGGAGTGCTGTCAGTAATTCCATGTGTATATATGTGTGTGCAGGTGTTTAATGCTTATTAATTATTGTTTGTTTGTGAATATTAAGCATGATGTTATGATGTGAAATAAGGGGTGGAATGTCATAGTTTTATGATTTTTGTTATTGGTACATCATGTAGTGCACTGGGATTTAAAGAGTTAATTCTCCAGTTCTGGGTACATGTCCGGAAGGGAAGAACTACATTCCCCAGAGGACTTTGTGTTCAGAGAGTGGATATAAGGTCTTCACAGTTCATCTGACCTCCCTTCTTTTTTGGCTCTCTCATCTCTGCAGGTCAACCCCACTACGCATCTCACTTCAGCATTGGAGTAAGGCCTTTCTGTGTTCGGATATTCTCTCTCATTATATTTGATTTAATTAGCATTAATATTGTATTATAGTGTGTTATCTTGTTTTCCGATACCATTTAGTAATTTAGTTTGTTTCTCCTCAGATTGTTGTCACTGTTTTTAATTATTTTGGGGTTCCCTGTTTCCCTTCCTGGAGGTGCAGATTCACGGTCCCTCCGCCCCGCTAGTCACAGAACCGGGCCAAACCAATCCACTAAACCACTGATGGTTTCCTAGAAAAAAAAGGCTGAGGGCACACCCTTCTGATTTAATTCTAGCAGAGAAAGGAATGGCAAGGGAAATAGACAAGGTGTAAAATTTCAGTTGTTTGCTTCTTCACTAACATTTAATGCATATTAAACATTTAGCATATTTAATCCAATAGACATTGAACATGCGTATGCTCCTAGAGTTTCAGAAGTCAGAAGCATTTCCATGTCAATGACTCGAGCACTCATAGCCATCCTAGTGTATGGCTTTTCAATACAGAAGACTGCTGACTTTGAAGACAGCCTTTGGCAAGCTCTTGCATTTTGGAGATTTCTTGATTTTATTTGGCAGTCAAATCAAGTTCTTCTGAGGCAGATCAGTATTACTTGCCTTCTTTCTTCCTGAAGTCACAGCTCCTAAGAAAGGACTTGAAGGCCTACAGAGTCTTCACTGGTAGCTGAGTTATTGTGGAATCTTAGTGAGCATTTGGTCTTTTCCTTGCTACAGTTGTCAGTATTTAGTGAAGGCTGAAATGCAGATCCAGTCTTCCAGACCTAGAAATAGTTGAAATTCTTTCAGCTAAGTGCTTTTTTCATTTCAAATAAAGGCTAAACTTTTTAAGATGATAAAATAAATTGCAATCAGAAGAAGAAAAAAACAACGTTTTAATAGATATTTTGGTGTTGAAATCCCCCTTGCCCACATTTCAGTAAAAAACAACTATAATTTTTAATTAAAAACATATTTGCTTCTATGTTGATGCAAATCTGGAACAATAACAGCAACAAAAATGCATCAAATCTAAGCAAATATTTCCAGACACTGAACATTGTACTGGTCTAAACTGAAACCCTTCTTGTCCCAACTTCTGTCTTTAAGATATCCATTTCTAATAATTCTTAAAAATAAAATCTCAGATGCTTACCAAGTCGATGAAGTAGTGAGATTTTACTGAGAAACCTATTTTACAAAAACATAATTATTCACATGAATAACAATTTATCCCTTGAAAATCTGTACTTATCTTACAGATGTATACAGATTCAAGCCTGCATGTAGCTGGCAATTTTCTGCTGCGGGCTGCTAGATAACATCTATGCCTTTCCAATGTAGCTTGCTTTCTCTATTTTACAGCACAGAGGAATCAACTAGCAATGTCTTGTTAAATTTGCAAAGATGGAAAGATTGAAGGAGAAAGTCTAGACGGAAATGGCATGATGTGCCAGAAACAGAGCCTTGTAAAGAGGAAAAGGAATTTTATATGACAATGATGTATGTAGAAGGAGGAAGAAAAGTGCTTCAAGAATCTTCTGGGAAATGTAGCAGAATTAAATATATTAACAGTGCTTTATGTCTTGTTCAAACAGTTATAGATATTGGTAACTTTCTGAATTCCAGTAAATATAGAAGCATGAAGTAATTATCCATCGGGGTCTCCTGGCTGTGCAAAGAATTTCATTTTAGCTATATGGCTGAGGTATCCTTTCTTGTTCTAATGAACTGTAACTCGGTTTTTATCTTCTTTGTACTGGCTTCTTTCTGTTTAAAATTGAACAAAATGTAGCAAAAACTATGTGGGTGCTCCTTACAGACAAAAGCAAGGGCACCCAATGTTAATGTTTCAAGGCTCCATCACTGGAATTGAAGAACTGCATCACAGAGCTGGAAATCATAGTGGTCAGGTTCTCAGTGGGCTGCTGACAGGAAGGAAAATGTAAGTACTTGTGAAATACAGCATGTGTTACGTTTTCAATTCTGCATCAGAGCTTGTTCCTGTTGTTTGTAGTTCACTGTTACTGGTTTGGCAACATTTTTCTCAATGTACAACTCATTAAACTGATAAATCAATCACTTGTGTGAGGGGAGGCAGTTTGGCACTTGCTTTGCAAACACACTGCCAACCACGACCATTTTTGTTTTGATCCTTGAAGGTATGGTAAAAGGCAGGAAGCTTTCCCTGTAACTTAATTTTTAAAACATAAAAGCTGATTCTGGTGCTCTGAGCAACTTTAATATTTCTGAAGAGCTTTCATCTGTTAATCTAATATTAAACCTGCCTTGTTTTTACACTGCTGCTTGACCTAATAGCTGCACTATAGTCTGAGGTAAAACATTTTTAATGAAAAGTTCATGCTAGGCTTTTTAAATTACAGCTCTCCAAACTGGCGAAAGCAGTGCAACTGTTCTTAGTAGTTACTTAGAATACTTTTACCATAGCAGAAGTCTGCCTTACCACTGAACCTTGAGGATTTTTGTGTATATTCCTGGATTGTATGCTTACCTCTGGAGCAAAAGTATCAAAACAATGCTTCTTACAAGGGTTCTGAGTTTTTTATCTGATGTGAAGCTGAAATTGCTCTAGGATACAACCATTGATTTATGCTGTTAACTTTTTTTTTTTTTTAAAACAGCAGCGGTGAGGTAATTTGAATAAAGTTGATAGTGTTGACCATATTGCCCAAACTTCCTTGTCTTATGAGCTGCAGAAGAACACTGTCAAGGTCTGAAGTCAAGAAGAGGGGTGACAGTGGGAAAGCAAGGCTCTTGTTGGAACTTGTTTTCTAACAGTGGACAGTGCAGAAAAGGAGAGGCCTCTTCACATTAACTTAAGCTAAACAAACGACCAGATTCCCCCTGTTCACAACAGTAAATTTGCATGGTTAAGCAGAAATAATCATATATGTTGTGCTATCTGTTCTAGAGTTAGTAATCTTTTCCTTAGACAGTACAGAGAACTTCAATGGTGTTAAATTTTATTTTTTGATCTACTGCTTTTGTCAACAACAGTTTACTGTTGCTTATTGCCTCTTAGAGTGATGTATTTGTCTGGGCTTTACTGAAGTTATTCGTTTGCATGGGTGACCTGATGGAAGACCTGGCTGAGCATTTTGGAAAGGGAATGCAAAACCAGTACGTAGAGAAGAAATATGTTCACAGTTAGCAGGGTTTCACATGTATAACTAAGTTAATCTTATGTTTCATCACTCATCGTAAGGTCGGGATTAATACTTCTGTGCCAACATATGATTTTAAAAAAGGTAGTGAGAAATTCAGTGTAACACTTGCAATAGCATTGTGAAGAGAACAAATGAGTACAAATGACATAATTACTTTCATTTGTTATTGGTCCTTTCATTTGTCATAATTCACTTCTCTAATATTTGCGTCTGCCATTGCCTCCACTGTTTTGTCAGACGAACATGCATCTTCAGTTAAGTGTCATTTTCAGCAGCTGCAGAAAACAGGCAGGAATATCTCTTGGTCTCCTGGTAGACTGGGTTATGCCAGTATTGTAGGTTTTGAAACACAGAATAGTGCTTGGAGCCAATGAGCTTAGTGACTGCAATTTCCTTAGCTAGGCAGCCATTGAAAACATTGGGATAGAGTCTAGTGAAAGTAGAATCAAGAAAAAAATTAAGAGATTCAAAAGGTATTCTGGATGTACACTGATGAATGATGCAAGATGGAAGAGAAAAAAAACACACCTCAAAAAGGAAAGCTTAATTCTGAGTGCAATAAACTGATGTTTCATACTGCCTGTACTTACTTAGAAACTTCACTTGATTTCCATATCCAATTCAGTCTTCTAGTCCTTACTTAGGGAAGAACTTTCAGGAACAGCAGTGAGATTCTCATGCTTTTGAAAATCAGGAGCATTGATAAACATTTGTCAAATTTTCATTAGCTAGTTGTGAATAATTTGTACTCTTTGGTAATATTCTAAATCATTTTGAATTCGGAGTGTCTCATTTCAAACATGAAAATGTTTCTTTAGAGAGCATTGTTTTTAAATTCTTTTCTATTCTTCACTTGGCTGCTCTCTTACTGACTGTCCCATACTGGCTCTTTCACATCTTCTAGTGAATTATATACCTGTTCCTTTTCATTGAAGATCAAACATAAGAAACCCTATTTTGCTAATTTTAAAAAGTCTGCTGGGTGCTGATGTGCCTTTGCAACTGCATTACCAATGGTACTGAAGGATGACGTAAACAGAGAGCAGTTTTTAGAATTGGTACATGCTGTGTGAAGACCTGTTTGGGATACATCTTTTGCCATCTATGCTGCTATTAAAACAAAATCTTTTACTTTCCTGATATGGCTGGAGATGTTATTTCCAGAGGTCGGAACTCAGAAACTGAGGTCTTTCTATTGGAAATAGACAGAAATACTCTGAAAATTTTAGGCGGTGGAGACCCATCACTGCGCAGATGCTGAAAGTAGAGAATTTAGCCTTCACCACTCCATTGTTTTTTTTTTTCCTTTGTACTGGCATTAGATTATGTGCTAAATACTCTGCTCTGCAGACTGGCAATCTGAAAAATGTTGAGGAAGTGGGGTGTTTCACTGGTCTTGAGAACTGCCAGTGTGGCAGGAGAAACTTCTCAGCGAAGAAAGACTTGAGGAAGAAATATGTGAAAATGTCTCGTATATCAAATTATCAATGTTTCTGATGTCATGAACAGTTTCAGAACAAACAGCATGCAGACTTTGATGGATATGTGCGACTGCTAAACCTGGTTGGAAAGACTTAATTTTGAGAGAGTCAGTTGTTGATTTTCATTAGAATGGATGTTGCAGGACTGAAAACTTCATTGAAACTTTCAACTCATGAAGTTCCTCAAGACATTGGTTTCATTCTTTGAATCAGTATGAATATATTCAATAAAATAATTCCTTTAGGAATATAGGGTATGGTGCTGAAGTCAAAGAAGACATGCTGCCCATACAGGTGAATGGTGACCAAAATACTTCATTCCATTAAACAGAGGTTAAGGGGCACAGATTATGATTTTAATTATATGGATCAGTAAGCTTTTTTTTTTTTTTTCTTTTGCTGCACAATGAGCATGCTAAAACTGATCAGTAGGCTTTGGATTTACCATTGCTTAAAACTCCCAGCACCGCTGGCAGTTATTAGCCTGAAAAATGTCACTTTTCAAATATATTGTCAAATTGCATGCAATCAATCCCAATGACCTAATCTCTTAAACAATTGAGTTCTCTTCTTGCAAAACTTTATCTATTTATCCTTGGCTCATGAATGCAAGATGCAGACTTGCTTTCAAAGTTATAAATATCATAGTTCTTGTTGTCAGGAAACTTATGATGTAATCCTGTAACTACTAATGTGCTTGTCATACCATACAGTGCAATTACTGCTTTGTTTACCCTTTTCTCATTCAGATTCTTAGCTGATAGCGTTGCCTTGCCCATGAGTGATACAGGTTTTACGGCATTTCTCTGCTTTTGCCGTCTTTCACAACTCTTTCTACAGCTCTGTATTCTTATGCCCATTTTCACTGATCTGACTGCTATGGAAATCCTTTTTTTATGTTGCAGCGTAGTCCAAACCACAAATTGTGTAAATCTGGAATTTGAGTTTACTCGTTCCTTGTGTTCATCTATAGGTTTAATAGTGATTCCTCTGTTTTCTTAAAGTGCCTGGAATTTCAGAAGTGAGAATGCAAATGAGAACACAGCTCTGCAGCAGGTAAAATATATCTGCTCTTGTCTTATGGAACCATTTCTGAGATGCTCGCTTTTATACTACCTGGATTACATCTTCTACACATGTGCTGGAGTATATTTGCCTATCGTAAGGTGAGGGTGAAGGGCCATGAATTTGGTTTTTTTATTGGTATTTATCTAAATTTTGCCCTAAATTTCTGCTCTACATCCGTTCTTCTCTGATTCATTATTTGCATCAGCTTGGATGAGCCTTTATGGGACTAATTACAATCCCTTTTTCCCATTGGAATATCTTCCTAGGCATGATGGAAATAGAGTAATATGGGAAGAACTTCTGCTGCAGTGTTGGTGCTGTTACTGCTTGTAGATAGATAGGATACTTCAGTTGCCTGCTAATAAGCTGGCAGCTACCTGTTCAAATCTTTTGAAAGGTTATTAACATTGAGAAATTCTGGGCTGTGGTAGCAGTCAGGTCTGCTTTTAAAGTTCTTTGAAGATACTGATCAATTGTTGTTCATGAATGGAAAGTAATGTAATGTTCAGAAATCATTTAGTTTAGGTATCAGTTAAGAGATGCACATGTGTTAGGAACTGGGAAACATTTCAGTAGAAGAGGAACAGGAAAGAAGTTTTGAAGCCTTGATTAGAAAGGAACGGGCTGCTGGCTCTAAAAACTTGAAAAATGCTAAAAGCAGAGGCAGATGACATGTAGAGGAGCACCAAGGTTGGACAGCAGTGTTCTTTGAAACAGACACGGCTAATGGTCAGAGCGCTGCTGAAAAGGCTGGGAAAAAACAACGTAACAGCGATGAGTGAGAAAGCAAGTCAGACTCTTGATGTCATTTGACAGTGTGTCCAATCTACTTGGCAACAGACCAAAGGCAAAACTTACAGTCCTTCTCCGCCAGTGGCAGCAGCCTGAGAAATGAGATGGGAGAACTGGAATGATGGCTGCTTACAAGTCTGACAGATGGGCAGCTGAGATACATTGCAGAAAGAAGGCAGTCGGTGGATGCGATGTTCTCAGGCTATCAACTTCACATAAATTTGCAGGGTGAGATGTGCAGGAGGTGAAGTGGCATTGTTTATGGAGTCTGAAGTGAAAAGAACCAGAATAAAGTTACTGCTGGAAAAAGAGAAAACAGCATGAAAACCCTGTAGGTGGAAGTATCACACTGATAATAAAAATGAAGTGTTAGGATTGTGTTATTAACCTAACCCCAATCAGGGTGTAGATATAGGATCAGCGATGTTAAGTAAACATAGAGACCTGCAAATTGAGGACAAGTAATAGTGAGTGTTTCAGCTACCCATAGAACGATTGCCTTATTTATGGCAGACAGTAGATTTCAGGAGGTAGTAAATAACAGCTTCCCAGAACAACTAGTTTTCAGTTCCAGAAGAAAAGATGTTGTTGCGGCTTTGGTCCTGATTTAGTGGACAGGGCCAGCTCAAGAAGTGTTTGAGAGAGCTGATCTGTAGTATCCATTAAAATACAATTAGGTTTAACACTGTAGTAGGAGAGTCTAAACAAAATGAATCCAAAACACAAGCATTCAACTTAAAGAAATGGATAAGCATACTAATGAGGCAAGAGGTCAAAGGGAAGAAAAAGCATTAAAGGAGGAGTTAAAAGCAAGAAGCCTAGAGGCAGCCTAGATACTTCTCAAAAAATTATATAAGAAGTCAAGACTTCTTATATTTCCTTGCTGAAATTTGAGAGGGGGCAGGAAGGAAGAGGGAAAAAAAAGTGATCTAATAAAAACCTTCTAGCTCAATATAAAATTAAGGTGATTGTCATGTAGAAAGGACTGGCATTTATAAATCTGTCCTTTGGAAAAGAAAAGGAAAGTCCATAACTCATATCAGGAAAAAATGTAACCAGGAAATTAAGAAAGCTAAGAAAGAATTTGAGGAGTACCTTGAAAAGGATGCTCACATTCATGGTCTAGTTATTTAAATATAACAAAAATATTGCCAAAATTGCCAAAGTAAGTCCTATCCACAAAAATGGCTCTTGAAAGGATGCTGGGAATGATAGTCCATGAGTCTGACTTCCACCTCTCAATAGGTGGTAAACTTGAAAATAAAGATTGAGATTGGCACATAGATAAGCTGCTTGGGAAAAGATCTCCATTAGAAATGGAGAAATATATGAGAAATAAGAAAAACTAGAGCTTCCCAGTTACCCTTTGAGTCATCTGGAATGGTTCGAGGTGACTGCAGTTACTGTATCAGGTACTTGCACCTGCCATACAGTTTCACCCATGGTGACTTTTGTCTATCTTGTTTTCATTAGTCTAAAACAAGAGAAAATTCATATTTTCAGGAGTCAGTAGGGAAAAAAATAACGTCATTTCTGGCTAGAATCAGGTCAGACAATGGAGCGAATGGGAGGTGGTGAGGAAAGATGAGGTGGTAGACCAGATGGCAAAGGCGTTTTTGAAGTCTTCCATACGTAGGAGGTTGCAAAGTAACTGGAAAGGAAGATGGATAGAGACAGTGTCCACATATGTATGAGACATCTGTGGCTTATGCAGGAACAAGATGTGTGAAAAAAATGAAGGAAAACAGTTCCTTAGTTGGGTATTTTCTTGTGTGGGGATCTTATGGCTGTTCTTCCTACACTCACTGGATCATCTGGCCTCCTAAGCTGTGAATTGCCAACTCCATGCCTTTTTCTTTCCCATGCATAAGGGAGGCATAGATGATGGGCAAAAGGGTTAGTGAACATAAAGCAGAGATTGTAGCTTCATATGTATATGGATGATAAAGGCCCTTGTGTTCTTGTCTGTTCTGAACTTACTTACAAGCTCACACAATACTGAGGAGAGAATGTATTTACCTTCCTAACTGCAGAGGCTGCAGTTTTTTTTTTGTAACTAAATAAACAATGAAGTCAAAAGGTCTAAATAGAACTCAGGATCTTAGTAAAGTCAATACATTTAAAGAAGCATATCTGTAAAACGTTTGAATAAAGCCATGAATAAGCCAAATATGTGCTCAATTATTGCCAAAGCTAGCATCTCTGAAATTCCAAAATGTGCTCTTCAGACACTACATCTGTTACACAGGAGTGGGTTAAACATTGGATTAATTTTTTTCTAATATATAGGCCCATCAAGGGAACACATA
This sequence comes from Chrysolophus pictus, assembly GCA_037305975.1. NCBI lineage: Eukaryota > Metazoa > Chordata > Aves > Galliformes > Phasianidae > Chrysolophus > Chrysolophus pictus. Next base: position 8,365,569 of record CM074580.1, read on the forward strand.
TATTTTTCAATTTTCTGAATTATCATTCTCGTCTAAACTGATCTATTGATCATTAATGATCAAGAAACCCTTAGAGCATGACAGATGAGTGAGAAAAATCCAATAAGCTCTCCACCACTGCAGAATACCAAGAAGCTAAAAAGCTACTATTGTCCTTATACCATGCCTGTGAAACACTGTATGAATTAGTAAACAGGATCTTCTGGATGCTAGGGCTGACCTTTAGTTCTCTTAGCATATACAGAATACAGCCTTTCATTTGAAGTAGCTATTTTCAGACTATATTATACTTGTAAATTAAAGTATACTTGTAAATTAAAGTATTCATGATAGTAATGGAGTAATGCATGCAAATATACTAATTGCTATTTAATTTAGGATCTTATTAATATATTAGTCAATTAACGTGTATTAATATAAACTAATAATTTTAAAAAATATATTAAGCATGTACACAGCATTCCACACCCTACTTTTTTAAAAAACAAACTCAAGCATTTTTAATGACTGCGTATATGAAATACAGATATCACCAACATAGATGTGATAGAATGTCTGTCATCATTCCTTTCCATGCCTGATTGAGTTAAAATCCTAGTGGTCCTACTGTTCAACACTGCAAATAAGAAAAGGCTAATTTATTCCTTCTGTTGGATGTCATAGACACTGTAATTCACTGTTGGCTTTCAGACATTTAAGCAAGAAGTTCCATGCTATTGTCTGAAATGTTTTGCTTTGAGGTGTCAGTGGTATCCAAACTGGTGCATGGTCATAGAGCTTAAGGCATGGTTTTTTCTGTAGATCTCATTCACCCCATAGTAATGAGTCTCAAAACCAAGCAGCTGTCAACCTTCTCCATATCAGTGCAGCACAATGGAGAGATCTCAGCTATGTTCAGCACTGCAGGTAGGAAGACATGTCAGCTCCTGTTGTGCTGGGCATTCAGGGCTTAGTAGGGCTATGGTGCTGTAGAGGTGTTTGCACTTACTTTATCCTCTTGTATGGGCAGCAAGGGTTGTATTTGCGTTCAAGTCACTGGAATGGTGAAGTTAAATGTTATGCTCTACTGCATGGGACAGATGTGTCCTATCTTTGTTAGGAAGTCATTTGCATGTAAGGAGAGAGGGAAGGAGATTTATAGCCACTGAAGTCCAATACTTCTCCTTTAAAGCAATACTGGAAAAATACGTGCTGAGTACAGTACTGGCTTTTGTCCAATGAGCAAATAAGAACAAAACCAAATACCAGATAGCAGCTCTGTAAGAGTGCAATCTGTCTTAAACCCAAGTAAAAATGGATGATGTAGAAGAAATAGAGTATGTGCATGCAATAAAGATGTACACTGTAATGAATATGCAACAAGCTTAATCTGGCATTTTCCAATTCATTATTGGCTACACTTTTCATATCTTTGTAAATTATTTTCTAGTAGTTTATAAACATGTATTTAAAAAATCTTAGTTTATTGATACTGTATTCTTTCTATTTCATAATGTTTTACTAATTTTCTTTGTTATGGAATAGTGATTTGCGTATTTTTTCTTTTACTTGATGCATATGAGTGTATATATATATAATATACAGAATAGCAAATTAAAGTTTCCCATACATATTTTGCATGCATTTATGTCTGATCTATGCAGTTACTTACTATTTCATTCAGCACAGTGTTTTGGGGATGAGATTGTGTGGAAAAATACAGATCACAGCCTAAACAAGCAACTAGTCCATGAGAAAGGGCTATTAGCTTGGGAACACAAGTAAACTGGCTCTGGTTTTCTGCATGTAGCTAGAAGAAACCCATTCGTGAGAAACTGCTCTGTAGCTGTAAACAAGTCTCCTTGCTTTCTGCAAATGACTTTGCTGATACACGATGCTTTGTTGTCTCCTACTGTTACATATATGGCCACAGTACTAAAAGGGATTAGCAGACATCTTGCTGGTATATGCTGGGGGTAATCCCAGGGCAGGCACTGTGCTGATTGGCCACCATTCATGCTGAGAACTTGGCAGACTGAGCAGCCAGCTGACCCCAGTACTGTGAGCATGTCTCTGTTAAACTGATTAACATGAATTTGTGTCTGCTACTTCCTTCATGATCGGTAAAGCTTATGCAGAAACATCAGTACTCTTGCATTACAAAGATGACCCAAGTAAACTTGCCAGATACCTTTTAAAAAGCACTCTAGAAAGAAAATCTGACCCTGTGAAAACAAAACAACTGTGTTTTATTAATATAACTCTCTATTAATACAGTTTTTAAAACTGTTATGAATAGAGCCATGTAAACAGGGTAAATAAGGTGATATGGTACAAGAAGCCACAAATAAGGCTTGATGCCAAGATTTACATGATAGAATTCTTGACTGGAAAAGGGAAGTTGGTTCTTCATTGTGACTGGGAATATCCAAGGAGTGAACAATGTGGAGACGGTAGCATGGAAGGTGGGAGGAAGAAGATCCTGATCTTACAGTATCAGGATACAGCATCAAGAACTCAGTCTCCCCTGCATCCTTGTAGTAGCTGTTAAATCTGATTTATTTTGAATTTTGAATGATTTTATCATGCAGTAAGTGATGAAGTCTTACTCATGTCATGCTTCAGGGTCTCAGATAACCCAGGTCTGTGATTCATCCTGGTGGTGAGAACTTGCATGCACATCACTGCCAAGACCCAGGCACTGACTGGACCAAAAACGTTCGTTCCCTCAGCTGACCAAACCTATGAGTAGTTGTGCTAACTAGTGGGCATGCATGGACTTTTGCTTTATTTTGGTTAATAATGAAACATTATTTTTAATTAATGCAGATGACTAACTCATTGATTCATATTAACTATTGTATTTTAATGTGTTACGCAGACATATCTACTTTGTGAAAAAAATCCAATAATTTTCCTTTACTATGTTCTCATAAATTAATATGAAAACTATTTTGCTATCTCTTTGTTGTTGCTGCAATCACTTTGTCTGTGATTTTACTCTGTTGCTTTTACTCAGACCATTGTACTCGAGGTCAGTTTATCTTGTATTGTCTGATTCTGATACAGTTCAACTATTTTTCCTTTTACTCTCTGGTAAATTATTATTGTCTTGGGTCATAATTTTTTTCCTGTTTACATGCTACGTTAGGATAGACTTGCTGCATTTGGCAAAATCTTTCTGCAAGTGTCTGTCACTGTAGTGTCAATGCATTATTAATTCTGTGCTTAGAAAGATACATCATACACAGGATATTATAATGACAATTTGGGATTTCAGATGGATGACATAGCAGGAAGGGAAAATATGCATTTTAAGAGGAATTATCAGGCTGAAGGGAGTTTGCCACTAGAGATCTTAAAAGGGATTTCACTGGGGTGAAGCGTATGTGAAATTTTCATTAATGACATTTGTGCAATAATGAAGAATTTGGTAATGAAACTTGCTATTAACATACAGCTGGGAAACACTGTTACCATACAAGAAAATTGTAAATAGCAAAGAGGAACAGATTAACCTTGAGGACAGGCAAAAGATGAGAGATAAAATTGACTATCTGAGAGAACAGCTTCATGCACTTGGAGGCTGCTGGTAAGAACTTTCCCTGAGAGACAGTAGTCACCACCTAACTCAGTGAAGATCAGAATTCACTACATTTCAGACACTGTTTATGTGAAAAGCTGCTTGGAATGTCTTGAACATCATCGCACTTTAACCAAAACAAAGCTTTCCCACCCTTTACAAATTATGCATTTTTCTATCCCATTGCACAGCCTTCTTGAAAATACAAGCAAGCTGGTAACACCCAGTATGTACTCATTAGCACAAGTTTGTTTCACTTACTTATCATCAGAAGAGGAGAGGCTCTCTTCACTCACCTATTGCATTTGGAGACAGAATCTGAATCTCTCAGGAGAGTATATTAGAAAGTCAGATCAAGAATATTCTGTTGCAAATTTTCTGTAATCTCTGTTTGAAGTAAGAAATCCTCCAGCTTCTAAGCTGTGAGGTCATTTTTGCTTTCTGGCCCAAAGGATCATCAATGTTTTTTGTTTGGTTGACAGGCAAGTGCCTTTTTCAGTGCTGCACAGACCATCTCTGACAAAACCATTCCTCAGCAGATAGGTTTCTCAAAGATTGACTTGAGTGTTTGAAACTGCTAGTTTTATTCCCAGCCACGTTAGGTAGGCTAATGAGAGGCATCAGCTGCCTTAACAAATTATTTCCTACTTTGCAGCAATGAGAAAGTGCAGTTTCACAACCAGCTTCTGTGCTACTGTTTAAATACAGGGTCCAGTTCCCATTCTTCTTCCATTTGCTTTTTCTATCATTTATATCACATAATGATGAAATTCAACCACCCCCCCAAACCAAATAAACAAATAAATAAATAAATGGCAGATTAATGGGCAAATGTGCTGGCACTAAAAGCACAGGAGCAGAACTGTGTTGGAGGCTAGTGCTGGTCTCCAGAACATGATGAAGTTCCCTGCCCAAAGGGTCCTCATTCACGATTAATGTGTTGGAGAAAAATAGCACTGCAGTGTTTACGTCCCTGTTTCCAACTCAGACTACAGTCTTTGCACACCAATTTTAATTTAAAAGGAAAGATCAAAACACAGCATTGGGGATATCCATTGTAACAGCAGCAGCTGTAAGTCACAGGCTGTGCTGACAATAAGTACCGTATCGATCCACTCCGATGGAACTCTGCGAGCGAAATGCTGCCCAAAAGCCAGCTTCTTCCATTTTCTCATTCTTCCTTAAATTTCTTTCAGCGGTGGTCGCAGTGGCATCTCTCCCTGTCATTACTTCTCACAATTGAAAGCCTTTCTCCCCTTCTCATGAGATCTTTTGTGCTGTGAAATAGGTCTTAGGTTTACTGTTGTTTCAAGTTCCCTGGTGCATCTTTTTTCTGTTTGAGAGCGTTTAAAAGCGATCTTTCACAACTGTTAAAGCCTTCTCGGAACGCACAGACCACGACAGAAAGCACCAGCGCTGCAACAATTAGCAGCTGAAGGCCTTAAGGCGCCGTACATCCATCACCTGTGTCCGGGTGTTAGCAAACGAAAGCAGCCCGTTAAGGTCACGGCGTTGTGCCCGGGTGTTGGATCAGCTCAGCACTGAATTCAGGAGGGCTGAGGGCAGAGCCGGCCTTACTGGAGCCTCGCGCAGGTGACGGCCGTTTGCAGGGAGCACAGCTGGGCTGCGGCCGCAGAGAACCTTTCGGATCGCCCCGGTGCCTCCGCAGGGCAGCTCGTGAGGAGAAATCTCTCCTTTTTTTTTTTTTTGTTCCCGAAAGATTTGTGGCTGTGAAAAAAATAAAAATAAATAAAAGAGGTACTCTTTTATCAGAAGCTCCAGAAGGAACTTTTTGACCCGTAGGAGAAAAAGCAGCTGCGCAACCTGGAATTGTGGCTGGTAGGTGGTGCGGGCTTCTTTGCGTGATGGAAGAGGGAGGAGACTTTTTTTCTGTACGTGGGAGCTGCCTGTAGTTGTTGTACCTTCCCGGTCTCTGTGCTTGCTTGGCTGCCTTGAAGGCTGGGAGCATCCTGCGGGGCTCTGGGAGCTGGGCCCGGAGCTGTGCGTCTGAGCGGCGCTGCTCCGTGCGGCGGGTGGCCGCCCCAGGGGATGCGGGGAAGCGCCTGCGGCTGCTCAGCGCTGCATTTCCATCTTCTTTCGTCTCCAAATGCTTAAAGCAGTGTTTTTGCGATGTGTTGAGAACGTGGCCCCTGTCAAAATCAAGACGCGGCGTTTTCTAGTCCGGGACTTTGCGTTTGGTTTCTGTTCATAATTCTGCTTTGCCTTAAGGTTGTAAGCAGAAGGCCTATTTAAGTAAGGCTTTTTTGAAGAGATGACCGACATAAGCACTTCGGTTTCTAACAACAGTGGAGCGCACTTGATCGCAACCTTAAAGCAAAGCTTTAATGTGTTGTCTTTGCTTTTATACAAAAACGTGATGATAATATCAACCTGCCTATGGTGGGTTTTGGAATATCTTGAGTTTATCTGAAAATAGACTTTGTGAAAAAGTGTTTTCTAGAGAGAAAGGAACTATCCTGCTTATTTGAAATTCTTTAACGGGCTTGAGGGAGGAGAAAAGTGGGTATGGAGGGCTATTTGTTTTCTTCTCTGTCTCAATAAATAAATAAATAAAACCAACAAAAAAAAAACCCACTACTTTATCATGATAAAGAGAAGAAAATGGTAGCAAGCAGTTTAAATGAGTTGTTCTTCCTAAGCAGGAAGCCTACAAGGAATTGACTGAATTCAGCCTCTGTCAAGGGTATTAAAAATAAGGTAGCTATACTAGTTTTATTCCTGTCCTTATTCTCTTCTTATTAATGTAGATGTGGCCTAAAATGCAAATTAATATTCTGTACTAGGTCGTTACGAAGGATTTTGCTTTCAAATGCAGGGACGAACAGCACTATGAGGTTAGGAATTTGTGATGCCTGAAATGAAACCAAATACTGAACTGGGTGAATGTGCTGGAGAGGAAGGAGGATGTGAAAAGGTTTTTTTCCTGCCTTGCAGGAGAAACTGGTGTGTACTGAGAATGGAGTTATGACTATCAGAGGAGTACTGAAAGCAGACTTCTGAAGCGAGGACAAAGCCAAGAAAAAAGTGCAACTAATGGTGTACAGTCAATTTTTAGAAGTAATCTGGATGGTTGTGTTTGAACTGAGTTTCTTGTCTGCTGTAGAGAAATTATCCCAACTCTAAAATCTTAGTTTAAAAATTAACCCAACCTTTTAAAAACAAGCTGATGAATTTTCAGTAGCGCCATGATTGGCCATATGCTATTTCTCTAATTTTAGCTTATATTTACAGGAGCATGTTTTAGGACTCGTATGTTCTGTCACTTTATGAGCCTGTTAGTTTTATTCATAGATTGCGTGGGTACTTGGAGATAGAGTCTCAGAACCGAAAAGGCTTCAGTGAGCTGTTCTTATTTTTCTCTTTTTTCGAATTTAAGAAACAGTTCTAAGTAACGTGTTTTCTTATTCAGAAAGGGAAGTGAGAGGAAGATCAGTCATGGTTGTCTCTGCTTGATTCTGTGTAGCTTTCAGTGATTTGACTTGTAGGAAGAGTACTTTGCTATTATAAACATACTGCTCTAGATGAAAATATATGTTTATGGTTTTCTTTTTCTCTCTTTTTAGCTGTTGTTGCTGTTATGAAAGCATGAACTGCATAACTGGTGGGCAGATTTCCAAATAGTATGATTCCTTAGCAAAGCTCATGTTCCAGAGGTATAACAATATGGAACACATCTTGATTTTGGTTAACTCAGCAGTTATCAAAGATTGGATCTTCTCTGTGTTTTAAGCTACTTTCATCTTTTCCTATATTTCTGGGAGATATGCAAACAACATTTTAGCGTTGGCTTTCATGTTATTCTGACCTTTTAAATATGGGCTTAGGTTGTAATGCTTGTACAGAAGTTCCACACAAGGAGTAGGGGTGTTGGGTCAGAGCTGTTATTCAACATATGATGCCTGGTCCTTCTGTCACCTATCTTTTATCACCTAGACTTATTGTAAATTGAGTCAATCATAATACTGCTTATGCTTTCCTGAGAGATTGCTTACTGAAACGGTGCAGGAAGGACATGCTGTGACTCTTTTATGGGCAGAAGACCTAATCTTGTTTTCAATCACAGCAGCTAATATACTCAGGGCTGCTTGAGAGCAGAATCACACCCATAAGAGAGCCAGAGAAGGATCTATGTTTGAACTGTCATATTGGTTAAACACTAGTTATATGAATGTTATTAATAGTGAAAAAACAATTTAATACTAGGCTTGATTGTATGATGAAGCAAAACAAAAATGTTTCCTTCTTCCTGCAAATCCAAAGCTGGCTAGCTGGAGATTCACAAAATGAACTCTTACTAAGGGGCTCCTTGAAGAAAAACCAAATTATAGAGTCATAGAATTGCTCAAGTTGGAAAAGACTTTAAAGATCAAATTTGGCGCAACTAATAGAGTTTAAATAAGCTTGGGAAATTATATTGCCTGTTTCCGAGCACAGCTGTGGTACTTACTCTGTGAAAAAGCACTGAACTTGACTGTTACATGCTTGTGATAAATCGTGTACATCACTTGTACAATTTTGGTCTTGCTGTAAGCCTGTTGTTGACATGGTACTTGTCAAGCAGCCTGTTTGACACTCAGAAAGATCAACTGTAACTTTATTTCATGGAATCATAGAATGGCTTGGAATGGAAAGGACCTTAAATACCATCTGGTTCCAACCCAACAGCTCAGGCTGCCCAGTGTCCCATGCAACCTGGCCTTGAATGCCTCCAGGGATGGACTGTACACAGCTTCTCTGGGCAACATGTTGCAGCGTCTCACCACCTTCTGAGTGAAAAAACTCCTCCTAATATCTGATCTGAATCTCTCCTCCTTTAGTGCAAAAAACATTCTTCTTTGTCCTTGCATTTCCTGCCTGCGTAAAAAGTTGCACTCCCTTCTATTTATAGGCTTCTTTCAAGTACTGGAAGGCTACTTCCCAGAGCCTTCTCTTCTCCAGGTTGAACAAGCCCAATTCACACAGCTCATCTTCAAGGGAGAAATGCTCCAGCCCTCCAGTTCTCCCTGTGGCCCTTGTATGCTCTTGTACATTGCAGTTAACCCCTGCTGTGCTTTAATCCTCTGAAATGCTGAGTGCTCTTTATCCAGGGATAAGTAATCTCTGTTCTTTGGGTGTCTAAAATAATACTTCTGTTGCAAAGTATGCAAAATTTGCCTGGAAGAAAGAAATGGATTCAGCCTTTGTTGCTAATTCCCAACTACATTCTCATTTTCTGAGAGTTTTAGAATGCTTCAGGACATACGTAGCCCAATATCTGTGCTTTGTATTTGGATGTACGTATAGGCTTGTATGTGAACTTTGTGGGTGGTGAGGTGCAAAATAAAATAGTTCTCAAGTACGTGACTTTTGAGATGTACTTCCCTATGACATCTAGTATCTGATTGGGATAGTGACCAAAATACAAAAGTTGAAAACTTTGGGAGGTAAGTGAAGATGGGAATGTGAAACAAAAGTGATTTGCCAAATGCTGCAAAACTGTTCTTTTGGGTAAGTTGGTTTCTGTGGGTGATGACCTTTTGGAAGCTATTTACAAAGAAGCCTTTTCCTTAGTAAATGCAAAGAGTATGCTAGTACTTGCAGTCAGCAGAAGGTTTACAGTGTTAGGCAACCACAGAGAGGGGTGAAGAATTTAGAGCTACCTATATTGTGTCTCATCTGTGAATTTTTCAAGTGTCTTGCATCATTTAAGTCCAAGTATTGCCAGATGTTGAATATTTTCAGCTGCCACTGAACTCCCTAGGATATGAGATCAGTTAGAAAATAATGAGGTGTTGAGGAGATCATAAGGTCAGCCCTATTCTGACTCTTTGAGAAGAGATTTTGCTGAAAATTTTTACTTTGCTCCTCATCTTCCATATTTTTAAGAAAAAAGCTACTGTCTAAGCAGAGAAAAATCTGTACAGGTAAGTTTTAAGCAAGGAAGAATAATTATTAAAGATCAGCTATTCTTAGTCATGGACAGCCCTGCAGTCTGGACTAACATAGTCATGTTGTGATTAATGGCTTTATCAAAATTCAGAAACATTTCAAAACTTAAAACAATATAATATCCACTACCGTAACAGAACCTAATAACAAGGCAAAGGATGAGTTGATCTTTGTCATTATTATGGGCTGCAGAAAAATGCTTGCAACTGCATCAGTCTTTGGGAAAAATTGGATAAGACAACTATGGTGCTAGAATAGAAAATAAATTAGGGGAAAATTAACATATCTTTGGGATCTCTGTAGCAATAAGTGAAGAGCTGCTTTCCTTAGTGAGGAGAAAAAGCAGTTGTTTGAAAGCATGGATTAGAATTTTAAGGTTGGAAATCTTAACTCTTAAAGCAAGCTTTTTTTCTTTTCTCTTTTAAGCACCTTTTCTGTGTTGTACTGCTTTTTTCATACCCCTATCCCTGCTTATTTATGTACCTTTATCTACTGTAACATGATATTTACACACCCTTTTAGGTTTCCTTAGCAACTTTAACTGAGAACACAAATTGTTTTACTTTATTCTACCTTTGGTAACTGTAGCTATGCTTAAAAACTCCTCCTTAGGTAATGATAAAAACACTTATTGTAACTGTTTTAAGGAAGCATCATATGCACATTGGTAAATACAAGTTTAAATCCGGCACCTCTGGAAGAAGGTTGGGAAGCTGGGACCTGTGTACATCGTGGCAGGGATGCTGGCTTCCCATATTGCAGATGCCTTTTGTTGATTCTCTTTATATTCTCTTGAGAAATTCAGGGATGTGTAAATGTAAACAGCAAAGCAGGAGGAGGAGTGTTTTTTCACCCTCCCCCCGCCTCCTCACTGCTTCAGTATTAGTTATTTGGGCTGTCAGTGACATCAAAGGAAGTGTTAATTGATGATGTCCAAACAGCAGATTTGACATAGAGATTATTTTGGTACTGAAATTCTGCATGAAAACAAGGCAGTGAAAGGTTTTGTATCTATTGCTGCAGTTTTTATAAACAAACTCAAAGAAAAATGTGTTGTAACTTGTACCAAGTTTTAGCTTTGTTATGGTTGGAGATCTCTCCTGCCATACCCATTTCTAAAAAGTGATAATTGTTTGAATGAGCCTTTGAGATTTATGTTTTGTAATACATTTTTCTTGTAGCTGTATGGTAGACATTTGAAACAAATAGTAACGATAAAGACATAGACAACAATATCCAGAATGTAAAACTGAATGGAGAGTAAAACAGACATGATAGTTTACTATTTCTGATTAATAGATCACTTGTGATGTCCATCACTTTATGGATTGGCTAAGAGGGGCCTACCGTAGTTTAAAAGTCACTTTCTTTCCTTTGTTTTGACTGTTCTGGAAGATCGAATAACCCTACCTGTTCCATGGTTTTCCTAGCACTAAATTGGTAATGAAAACATGGGTGGTTGTGACTTAAATGTGTAATACTTGGAAAGAAGAACCTATTTAAAGTTCTGATTGAAAGGAGGAAACTGAAGTGTGTTGAGATGAAGAGTGGGGCTTTTTAGAGTAATTTAAATGCCTGCTTCTGCAGTAACACATAATCATGCTTGATCAGCTGTTACCTTGGATTACTGTTCAGGCCTCTATATTATGTACCTGCTGTTTTATGAGCTGCTGCTGTGACCTACAGCACTACTAAAAACAGTGAAAAATACTGTAAATTAGGTTTGTATCTTCTTGTAATTAAGATTCTAAAATAAAAATGTAACAGTTTTACTGCTGAAGATAGCATCTACTGCTCTAAGGTAGGATTTGCTCTGTTTAATTTGACTTTGCAGATGAAACTTAAACTGAGCATAGGATGGTATAACATACAGTATAGCTGCTCCTTGGTGGTTTAAGAGAGCATTGTTCAGTCTATTACGCTTCATTACAGAGGTATGTTATTTCTCAGAGTGCTCTTGCTAGTATGAAAAGTAATGGCGCTCTTGACTGCATTAGACAAAGTATTGCCAGCAGACCAAGCAAGGTCATCCTTCTTCTTAGCACTGATAAGTAACACAGCACCTGAAGTACTGTGTCCAGTTCTTCCCCCTCAACACAAGAGAGACGTAGACATGCCAGAAAGAGTCCAATGTAGTGCTACAATAAAGGACCTTTATCCGAGGAGAGGCTGAAAGAACTGGGACTGTTCAACCCGGAGAACAGGAGGCTCAAGGGGGATCTTAGCAGTGTGTATAAATATCAGAAGGGAGGATGCAAAGAGGACAGAATTAAGCTCTTGTCAGTGGTGCAAGAGTAAGAGTCAATGGGGGCAAACTGGAACACAAAAAGCTCTGTCTAAACATCAGGAAGCACTTCTTCACTGATCGAGTGACACCTCTGGAGAGATTGTTGATTCCTTGGAGATGTTCAAAAGCTACTTGGATGTGGTATTGGGCAGCTGGCTCTAGGTGTTCCTGCCCCTGCTTGAGCAAGAGCTGGAGCAGATGGACCTAGAGACTAGAGATCCCTGCCATCTCATGGTGTCATCTCGTGTTTCTGTGCAGTATGTGGATGATAGCCAACATTAAAAAAAGATAATAAATCCAATGTTAAATTTTTATAGTATCAATTCACTTGTCTGTGTCCGTATTCTTTGTTTCTGTTGGCTTTAAACTTATCTCCGTGGCATTATTTTTGTGATGTATTTTTCAAGGATGTGCACTTTGCATGAGATTAGCAAATAAGGTGGCTGTAATACCTATGACCTTGCAACATCAGCAAATTTGCAGGTATGAATAAGTGGAACTGAGAATGTGAAACCATGGGGCTGACTTAGGCTTTCCAAGGTGGAGAGGTGCTTCTAATTTCAAAAATCTTGGAACAGTTTTTAGTAATGCAAGCAGTAATGATTCACTTAAAAATAAAAATACCTGCATTTGTCAAATTAGGCTTTTTTTCCCATTTTTAATGAAGACTATAATCTCTTCTGTGGGCAAGTGGCACAAACTATGCTAGGAATATTATGTGTATCACACATTAGCATGACAAAGGATTTTTTTATACTCTCAATTTATGCTTGTTCTTAAATCCACACATTGTAACACACATATACAAATATTCTTAAAATAGGCCCTTTTATAGGTGGCTGTGTGCTTTGCATAGCCAGAGCAAGTTGTCTGAATAACAGTTTCAGCTGCAGTTGTGCAGCTAATGATTCCTTAAAGAATGTACCCACTATATTCATCCTTGACTTCAGCTATTACCTTATGGTTATTAAAAATAGACAGTGTTCAGGTTGTTAGTTCTTGGCTTTAGCTAAACAAAACCATGGAACTTCTTAAAGCTTAAGAACTTTGCAGTGTTCTTGTCTTACCTAAATAATTATGACTTTGCCTTTGTTTGAGCACTGGAATGTTTTAAGTTTTTGTGACGTTCTGTGTTGACTTTATCCCCTTAAAATATGGGAGTGCTTTCGTGGTTATGAGGTCATACATACCTGTGAAATAGCACAAAACACTGGTCACATTATGCAAGTCATGACTCATAGCTGTCAAATTCTACATCTTGAAAGAGCTGAATATCTCTGAAAGGAGGCTGATTTTAGGATACTGTTTGTTGCACTTACCAGCTAAGGTGTGCTTGCAGAGAATTCCATGCTGCCGCTGGCAGAAAACAAATGTGTGACATTGAGGTAGTGTAGTGCACCTTTGAATCACTTGAAATCTGGCACAAAAAGCAGAGGCAGAAATTGTGAAAAGGCACAAAGTTTGTCTTGCAAGGGTAGGCAGCTCAAAGATGAGAAAAGCAGGTAGTCTACAGAATGGAAGGTGTCTACAGATTTTAGCCCCACTGCTCTGATACAAAATACTGAGCATGAAAGAACTCCAGGATTCCCTATAAGAGGTTCCTGCTGTTGCCAAAGTTCTGGGTAACGTGACTACCACCTGTGATGCCAGTGCTGCTACTGGTGATTGCTACCATGTGTATAGCATTCTTGCCTTGAAGGAAGGATCCATCTCCGTTTGGCCACTGGTACATATTTGATCAAGTCCTTTTCTGTTTTAGGAAGTGACTGTTTTTGACCTCGTATGTTCTTGTGAGTGTGACATCTGCTCAGTTTCGTGTCTTTGGGCTTTGATAAGGTCATCTTGATTGCATTCAGAAGGCAGCAGATGTTGAATTCTAATGTTTCATCTTTCAGAGTATTGCTGATATGCTGTCCTTCCTAACACTGTAAACTGGCACTTAAACATCGAGTTTTTATCTTAGCAATAAAAATGCCTTCTTATTAATATAACTGAATGACTTAAAATAATTGAGAGCTTAACGGGCAAGTGGCCAAAACTCTGAGCTAGAAAAAATCATATAGTTTATGGGTTTTTTTGTTTTTGTTTTTTTAATATTCCTTACTCATCCTGCTTGAACCACCTGCTGATGCAAGACCCGGAGGTCATAGGTTGTCATAAAACTGAATGTGAGATTATTTGAAATGAATCTCTGCAAATTGGCTTGAATTCATATAAAACTGGTCTATTTCCTTATGCTAAGATAATTGTTCTGCAGCATTTTTGTCAGTATGAGCCATCCAGTTGCAGAGAATTTGCAAAAGGATTGTGCAGTGGCTTTTGTTTTTAACAAGAAACCTCCCAGCTAACTGGTAACGTTCAGGCATGCTCTGTCAGGATGTGGGATACATCTGTTGCTTGCTTCTTGAAACGTTTCTCCAGATGGGATCTCTTCACTGAGATGCTTGCCAGAAAAGTGCCTGTAGGGAGAGAGGAGTACAAGAGACGTAGATGCTACTGATAATCCTTGCTTCTAGCATTCTGAAGAATGTGTACTAGTTGCCTACAGTAAGATCCTTTTATCTGCATGTCTGAAGGAGTATCACTCTGATAGTAACTATATTCCTCCAAGAAGTTGCAGTCATATTTCCCTTGTTCCAGAAGCTGGATTCTAGTTGGTGTGCTGGATGCTACCAAGGATGCTTACATTCTTAGAATATTCACGTTAGTCCAAGAAGAAACAGAGCTTGGAGGCTTTGTGCTGACCTGAAAATAGACGTGCAAATGTTCTCATTTGACTTGCTTAGTCTACTACAGTTACAATTTTTTCTTTTATTTTTTTAGTATGGTATTGTCCTTGGGCTCTTCTAACAGTACGTACTGCTATCAGCGTAACTCTAGCTCATTCTACTCAAATTTTCCTAATTATTTTTTCAGGAAGTTATTAACATTCTGGAAGGAAAACAAACCTGCTAGATGTAGACGCATTATTTAAATGTCAGGAGAGAGCCTCTTCTGTATGTACTGTAATAAAAGCAAATAATCTTAAAATAGACTTCTGTGACTTGCATAATAATTGAAATCTGCTTTACCAGAGAGGCAGCAGTGATGTAACTCAGTAACTTTAAGAGATGGTTCTAGATGGAGAAAAGGTATATCAAAGTGCTTCCATTATTTTTTGAAGAGTTTGATCTATGTCATTGAGATCAATTTGATCTGGCTTGAAGAATATGATCTGTCAGTCAGATTTCATACCCTTTTTCTCACCACCTACCTGCCAATCAATTGATCTACCAGTGATAGAAAAGCCAGCCTTCGGTAACTTGAAGAGGTGAAGTTTATCATATTTAATATTTATTAGAGAAAATGCCTGTCAATAAATGAGTTCTGCATTCAGCACTAAAACAATAATGGGGAAATTCTTTGGGTTTCTGTCTTTGTTTAGTTTAAAACCATCAATGAAATGCTATCATCTTGCTTGTCAATGTGTAATTGCCATTTAATTATAGACTGCTAAAGTAATGACTTCTTCATTCGCTGTTCTTGAAGGCAAAATCCTCTCATGAGACTTTTCAAGCATGCTGGGAAAATCATGGAAGAAATGATAGTGTTTCATTCTTAAACTGTAAAATATACCTTAGGCGTACCTTCTGTTCTCTATAGCAAACTGCTTGTACATGTATAGTACATATATAGTAATTGCTGTATCATAGTCTCAAAACCCAGGCATTCCAGCTTAGCAGTTTGGAGTGGGAGGCAAGGATCAAGTGGGGCTAGAGAAGTGAGAGGTGAGGAAGGAGGGGGTCATTTTGATTTCATAAGTGTTGGATCTGGTTATCTTTGTAGGAGTTCAAACTTACCTGAAACTTTCTCTGCAAAGCTCCAGTACTACATGGCAGGATGATTCTTTGGGATAGTCACAGTACAAAACAGAGTTCTAAAGAATTCTGAGATCCAGGAATGCAACTCACCAATTTGAATGACATGTTAGAAAGCTGACATTATTTTATTGCAGCACCACATACATAGGAGATTTCTTCTCCTGGTGTGCACACAGTGAAGCTAAAGGATCATATACATGCAACGTGTGAGTATTCATATGATTTCTACAAAGTTCCTGCCTATTCAGGGAATTGCTTACATATTAAAATCTAATACTACACATGCACTGTTATGGTTTTTTGCAAGCAGCTTTTGGTTGTTGTAGGATTCCACTGGGAGGTGCTATCCAGCCAAAAGGTCATGTGCAGGTAGGTCAGGTGCTATATTAGGTCAAGAAATTATTTAGAAAAAAACAATGGGATGTTAACTAAGTTTCTAATTATCACATCAACCTCATTATGGTGCCTATATTATCAACCCTAGTGGGGTACAGTGTACCTCTTCACAGCTTGTGGAACATTGAGGCTCTGCTTTTAGGCTTATCTAAGAAAAACAACTTTCTCAAAACAGAAGGTCAGTTTGTTGAATTCTATGAATTAATTGCCAGGTATCACTTTCCCCCTTTGGAAGTACTAAGTTCTTTTGACTACTTTTATATACTTCTTTCAGTGTATTTTTTAATACAACTTATACAAAGTCCTTTACTGCTTATAATTACATATGCAGATACTAGTGAGCGTGCGTATCCTACTAAACACTTATGGTAATGTCAGGACCAAATTTTCACTGAAGTCCTCACCTGTCTCCTCATTTTCATCAAGCTCTGCACCACTCATTGCCATAGGAAAACATAGAACCCAAAGCACTATGAATCCCAATTTAAGTTTAAATGTGATAGTCACTCTTGCTTGATGATCCATCGTGATATCACAGCCAGCTTAACGTTAAGATTGTTTGCTGTAAGATGTTGAGTAGGGAATTGGATCCTAGAAGGGAAGGGTCCTCTACACCTCCCTGACAACGAACGGTTAATCTGACCATGTCTTCTGGTACACCCAATCTCCAGGTTGGTAGTGTATACAGGTGCATTCAGAGATAAAGGTGAGCTTACAATGGCATGCCTGTTGAGATAGAACATTCTTAAATCTTTTCTTCCCAAGGAAGTGAGTATCCCTCCATCTTCTATAGACTGATAGAATATTCCATATACAATCTAATATTTTCTTAAGAAGATGATCTTATCCTGATTCTTAGTAAGGCAAGCATCTGTCTATTTTAATTGAGATTCTGGGTGTATTTTGTTTATTTTGCTTTTAAAACTTTGAATCATCCTTTCCACTTTATCACTGACTGAGCTCTCCACGGAACATAGTGATCACATTTTAGCCCAATAATTCTAGCTAGGTTTTGTACTGTTTCTATGTGCCTGTCTGAAGAAGACTGCTGTGGTACTATCCTCTTCATGACAAGAAGCAGTTGTCTGTGTTAATCTGGCCTCTGGATGCCAGTAGGGAATAACTTAAGTACGTCTACTTTTGGAGAATGAGATGTGCTTATGGGCAATGTTTTGATTCATCAGGCATTGGAGATTGGGTGATTGAAGCACCTGTTTATCTCCAAAGATCTGTGTTCTCTTGCACAAAGTTCCCATTGCATTGCCATGGTTCTCTTGGGATCAGTTTTATTGTTACGGTTGTATGATTTTTGGTTATTGGTATTTCACATCATAGCATCACGTAGTGCGCTGGGAGTTAAAGAGTTAATGCTCCAGGTCTAGGTACCTGTCCCAAAAGAGAACAACAACTACATACCTTAGAAGACTGCATTCACAGAGGAGATAAAATCCCTGGCAAGGTCACCTGATGTCTCTTTTCCCCTTTTCAATTGTCAGGCTCTCCTCCCTGCTGCTCGTCCTGACCACACGTCTGGCCTCAGCGTTAGTGTAAGGCCTTTGATTTTTTCAGACTCTTTCTCATTATATTTGATTATTTAGCTCCAATTCTATTTATATTGTATTACATTTAGTATAGTGTGTTATCTTGCATGCCAATATTTTATTTGGGAAACTAGTTTGTTTCTCCTCAGATTGTTGCCGCTGTTATTTCTGGGGCCCATCTCTTCTTCCCTTTATTTTCCCCTTTCCAGAGGCACAGACCCATGAGTCCCTCCATCCTGCTAGTCACAGAACTGGGCCAGATCAGCCCATAAACCATTAACATGTATAAAACGTGCCCAGTCATATAGCATAATGTGGTAACAAAGTGATAAAAACTAATGGCAAGAGCACAGTCATCAGCGTAAGCAGTGAGCATGCTCATCTGCCTAAGAGGACTTCTGTATCACCTCTACTATACTCAGGTGATTAATGCCATCCTGAGTTTAACTGAAGTGGGATTTTCATTTATTTTGGAGGCTAAGTACCAAATGCTTTTTGTAAGCCAGTTTTTCTGTGGCAGCTTCAACAATGAAAACTAACTCTAAATCTTGCTGGTTAGTACTAGATGTCTTTGGATCCTAGAATGCAGGGAAATCATGTTTTCTTACTTCGTTATTGCTGGTAAGGAAGGTGTTTAAAGGCATTTGTAGAAGTATGTTTGTGTATGTGTGTTTTGTTTTATAGAATCCTAAGCTGACAACGGTTGTACTGATGCTGTATCCAGCTGCAAATATTGCTTTTAGATTCAAACTCCTAGGAGGCTAGGAACCCAAGGCTTTCAGGAAGCTTAAATTTTCCATTTTCTGGAAGGCATTTGGACTTTTGATGAGAGGAGATTTAGGCTATACTATTGAGAATGGGCTTAGCTGCATTAAAAACATTTGTCTATACTGTGAGAATTTCCCAACATAGTATATACCATGCACTTTCAGGAATTTATAAGAGCTTTCTTCTTAAAAGCAGGATGGTTCTTGCCAACCGTTTGAAACTCTAACAAAGCTCTTCACAATATTCACTCAATCATCACCAGCTATTCAGTATTTAAATGAACTTCATTATTACTTTTGGTTTCTTCATTTTCTGTTTAGAAGTACATATGCAATAGTGAAAAGCCAACATCCGAAACATTAATAATACTGAAAGATAGAGTGCCTTTCAGAGACTCATGTTAAATTGTGCCAAACAGATAATCAAACTTGGCCTGATAAGAAAATGGCATCTGAAAATGTTCACTTTGTTGTAAGCTGTAAGCATAAAACAACCTGTCCCTGTTGTATCCGAGACAGAGCCAATGCTCTGCAATGGATTACCTTTCCTGTATGCTCTGGCAACAGCAACGCTGGAATAATGTATGTGAATGTACATGCATACGCATGGTACACGAAATAACAAGTCATCTGCACTGATGACTTTTTTCAGTGCTCTGTGGATGTGTGATGAGCACGTGTACTGGAGCTACAGAAGTCACTCCTTGCACAAAAGGGAATTTTTTCTTTGGAAAAATTCCTCAGCATTTTTTACTTGTGTTATTACATGTCATTTCATACAGTACTGACTTCACAATATAGTAAAAAGGGCAATATAAGATTAGAGACTGTTTTGCCTATGATATCTGTCAAAATGTCCTCGGAAGGAAGAGGAAGGGGAGTCTTAAAGTCAGTACTGAGAAAAGTCTAACTTGCATGATATCTGATTGACACCTTCATTCTTCTATTTATTTTAAATAAGAAGAGTAGAGTTCTTAGCTTGTCACAGGAAGACTAAGTTGAGCTATGATGATTTGAAGGTTAGGGTCAGGTCTTACTCTGAACCTAAAATTAATTAAAAGAACAAAGAGCTGGATCCTTTATGTCCTTTGAACCTGTTCTGCACAGTAACATGGGCAATCAAATGCACATTCTATATGATGAAAATGAATAGTCTTTTTCCTGAATGCATAGCTTACAAAATTAAAAGTATGGTTGTACTTAGTATTCAACTTGGATGTAATTATATGCTTCTCTCATTGATCAAATTCACTGCAAGTTTTGTAACTCCTTATTCTTTGTTTGAGGGCAAGTAATAGACCCAAAATATGTACCTTATTGTCACAAAAGAAATGTAATATGTAAAAAAGTAAGAGTCATTGTTTTAAACTGAATCACTGGAAGCTTGGTCTGAAAGAGGACATTCTATTAAATTAGCTTATTGGTGCTTCAGGGCACTCTTGGAATAAAATATTGGAATACTGAAATTCTCTGTCAAACAATTCTGCTAGTCTGAAGACAACTTTATATTTCCAACTGCAACTAGGAGAGAAAAGAAGCAATATTGACTGCCAGTGTACACAGATTTAATGTTTACATGTGGGTGTTGAAAACTGCCCTCTGGGAAAGGTAGTGCTATAAGATTAAGACTTTTCTTGCAACCAGTGAAAGACAAAGGTGTAACCTTAGTTTTCTGATGACTTGAATAGACATAATAACATTTACTGTCCCTTTAATGAATGGCACTCCTTCAGTCATTCTTCAGTAATAGAAAACACTGTGTAAATAAACACCCTCTAATTTAATTTTGTCAAATCTTTCCTGTTCCAACCCAACCAGCTTCAAGTAGTTAACGGAATTATCAGTCTCTGATGTAGATTCATTGTGTTAATCTACTGGAAAGAAAGCAGTCTAATGAAATGCTCAGCAAAGCCCACAGCAGTGATGCATGAATTAGTGCTGGTAAGCCTTTGGCCTCCATCTGTGTTCTCTTTTAGCTCTGCTAGATACTTATCATGCAGGAACAGAAGAAAGCAGCTTTTTGCAATGGGATCTAACAAATTGTCAGTAGGGGTTCTAGATTTCTATTGCCAATGACACAAGAAAGCATTCATAGCAATGTCAGAGTCATATTTCATGAATAAAAAATAGCAAGTTGTAGTTGAGGAGTTTGAAGGTTTTTCTTTTTTTAATTTACCTCCGACTTGGCATAGTAATTGCTAGTTGGGTTTTATCTGATTTAGCTGCCTAGCTGGAACTCATTAAAACCCTAAAAACTTTAGGGAATACTTACTGGGGAGAGGCAGGGAGAAGTCAAAGAGAAGGAATGGGAGGAGATAAAAGACTTTAAAATAAATCATTACTTTTTGAAAGAAATCTGAAAACAGATTCTGTTCACAATTTATTTGCCAGTTCTACAATTTCAGACAAGATTTTAGGTGCCAGAACTTTCTTCTGCAGAACAAAATATATGATCTCTGGAAACAATGCTAGGATTCACAGGGAGATTACAGACCTGCCATTTGCATCTGCAAAAGGGAGAAAAGCCAAAGCTCAACTTGAGTTGATACTGGCCATTTTGGTGGTCAGGCAACAACATAAAAGGCTTTTCCAAGTGTGCCAACAGCAAGAGAGGGTTTAAGCACATCACTGGATTGCCAGCTGATGAAGATGGCTGCCTAACGAGTGTGGATGAGGAAGAGGCAGAGGCATTTAGTGACTTTTTACCTCTGTTTTTAGTATGGATACATCTTGGACTGCCTGTGATGGGGGGAGCAGTGACATTGCTTTTGTGGACTCTGAAATTGTAAGGAATTAATTTCACATCTGTAAGTCCATGGAGCCTTCTGGTATTCACAGTATCACCCTTAGTGGGCGTTACATGGACCCGTCTCAACAAGTTGTGAAATTCTGGGAAGGTCCAGCTGACTGAAAACTAGCCAGTGTTATACCAGTCTCCAAAAAGAGCATGAGAGAAAACCTAGGAAAATACAGATTTTTAAGCCTCAGTACTTGGAAAAGTTAAGGAGAAAATTATCCTGGGTTCCACTGAAAGCCATTAAAAGAACAAAGCTATTATCAGGAGTAGTCAGCATAGGTTAATGAATGACAAGTACTGCCTTAGTAATCTGATCTTCTGTGATAGGTCACCTGCTTAAGGGAAGGAGTTAGATTAATTTTTTCTGGATTTTAGTAATGCCTTTGATACTTGCCCCTCACAGTTTCTTTCTGGATTAATTGCTTAACTGTGAGTTGAGCGTGTCCACACTGTGCTGAGTGATGAACTGGCTCAGTGGCAGAACTCAGTGTCACGTTATGAACAGGGCTACGTCTGGCTGGTGGCCAATCTTACTAGCAACGTTCCCCGGGCCTCAATTCTAGGGCCAGTTTGATTCAATAGTTTTTGTCAATGATCTGGATGCAGAGGTGGAATGTATCCTAAGCAAACTTGCTGACAAATACTAAACTGAAAGGTGCTGTTGACTTTCTGAAGGATAGGATGAGATGAGAGACTTTGCAGTGGGATATAGATTGATGGGGTGATAAGATACAGCATGAAATTCAACAAGGGCAGGTGCTGGTGCTGCAGTTGGGATGTAGTAATGCTGGACACAGGCACAGACTGGGAAACAAGTGGTGGGAGAGCAGCCCAGCAGTAAGGGATGTGGGGGTGCTGGTCAAGAACAGGCTCAGCATTAGCCAGCAGTGAATCCTGGCAGCCAAGAAGGCAAAGAGTAGTTTGGGATGTATTTAACACAGAATAGCTAGCTGGTCAGTGAAGGTGATTCTCTTGTGTGTTTAGCATTGGTGTGAAATTGGGTGCAGTTCTGGGCTACCCAATGTAAAGCGTATGTTCAGGCTGGACGTGAAGAAAAATTCCATTACTGTGAGGATGTTCAAACATTGGAACTGATTTCAGAGAAGGGTGATTGTTGCCACATGCTTGCCAGTGTTCAAGAGGCATTTGGATAATGCCTTATTAAACTTTTGGTTAACCCTGAAGTGTTCAGACACCCTACAAACACAGTGGGGGAAAAGATCTCCTCACTTAAGGCTGGCACAGTCCAGTATGATTAACAAGGCTCTGTCAGCATATGCAATGACCAAGGAGTTTTAGCCTTTGTCTCTGCTGTTGCAGAATGTTTTGAAACGTACCTACCTAGTGGCATTGATGTATAATAAATACCACAGAGAATAAGCTGTTTGTAGCAGTGTGAAACTTTGCTGAGATCAATAATAGTGACATCTGATAGTTTTCCCAACATGCCATTCTTGCTATCGTGGAACAGTTCTCTCTCTCCCTCCACTAAATAAATAATCCTTAACACTCCTTGCCTTTTCTTCTCTCACCCCATATATTCAAGGCAAGAAGTTTCTAGCCCTGCTCAAACAATTCACTGGAAGATTCAAATCAATTTCAAGCAAACTTCAGCACCCTCTTCTGAATATTCCAGTCTGAACTGAATCTTGACATAATGTGCTTTCATGGTGTTCCATCTCCTCTGATCTCAAAGCACTAAATAACACTTAAAACAATCTTTTGAGACCACATAAGAAATAATTGTCATGTTTTTGCAGAACCACAGCTTAATGCATCTCGTTGTTTGACACAGGACAGACATAACAAAGCTCAACGCAGACTACAGATAACAACATCTCAGCATGTTGAAATTGTGGAAGCATGAATGGTTCATGTTTCAAGCATGAAGCGTGAATACTTCTGTAGATCTCAGTGGTTATGTGTAGCAGACTTAGATCAAAATCTCAGCATCTACTTCTGTAAAAAACATCTGTGTCTTTCTGAAAAAATCAGGTCTTTTACTCTGTATTGTTTCTGGCACAATTAGCAGCAGAGAGTTCCCATATACCAAAGGAGAAACAGCCTTTGAACACTGGCTGAAGAAATAACTATCTACTCACAAAGCCTGCAATAATGGGGGAGGGGGAAAGGGAGAGAACATAAGTGAGAGTTATTTGTATAAATGAAGAGAGGAGCGAGGGACCTAGGCTTGACCAAATCTCTGAATGGCCTGTGTAAATCTACAAGTTCTCAGTTACTTAGGTAATCAAAACCAAGTGGGCACTTGCAACAGAATTTAATGAATCTAAGCAACCTGGAAACATAAGCTGAATTAACTTTCATAGAGAGTCACCATATGCATGGGAGTTTAAATATTTGTAAGCTAGTCCAAAAAATTAAAAAAAAAAAAAAAAGTAAAATAACTTGATACTTGTAACATGAGGAAATCGAGCAACAGTTTAATTGAGATATGGGTTATATTAAAAAGATCAGACTGCTGATGTAAGTGTGAAAGCCTGAAATGAAACCAAAAAGTGTGAGGATTTTAGAGGGAAAAGTTATGACACAGCTGGAAATACTGCCCTAACTGTGCAGAATCTCTAGGTGGCACACTGAAGTGAGTGAGAGTTACTTGAAGTAAGGGAGAATGCTGGATGAAGGCTGACAGTACAACAGGCAGAAATAAAATGCTGTTACATAATCTGGAAGATTTGCCATCTGGAAACTGGCTTCACATACAGTTAATTCTGAGCCCACTGAGTTATACTTGTTGCAAATTATAACGTTATTTATATATTATTTTACAGTTTTACTTTTTATCAGCACAACACAGAGACACAATTTGCAGCTTCTCTAGCCCAAGTAAGAGCAACAAAACATATTTTGTTAACAGATACTTACCACTCCAGGAACTCAGCTTTTCTTTAAAACTATACTATCACACATTACGAAAATGTTCAGTCTGTTTTTTTAACTGTAGCATTGTGAGAACACATTTTTATTCACTTATTTTTATGTCTCAAATGATTTCACCCTTCCTTGTGCTGTCTTCCCTAGATAATTTCAAAACTAAATAAGACTCATATTGTCATTATGGCTACTGTCCTTTGCCAAATTCATTCTGGATGTCAAAACAAAACAGAAAACTATCAATTTACTCCTTTGCCAATATTAAGTAGTCTGTACACTAACAACTTCTTAAAAAAAAAAATAAAAAAATCCCCAACTTTTAGAAGGCTCAATGCAGAAAAGAGTGTGAATGTTTACTTGCCTCTACTAACACCAGTTGTGGAATAAATCACCACCAACCAACAATACAACGAGATTTGCTAGAAAAGCAAGCAGGTGAACTTCCCTGCATAGGTACCTCAGTTTACCCTTCTGCATATTGCAGTGTTTTCTTCATACATGCTGGAACACTTCCTTCCAAATTCCTTTCTGTCCTATAGAAAATTTCCAGAAAAACATTTCTGGCTGTTTAGAATAGAAGGTGAGAGCTCAAGTAACTACTGTAACCTTTCCTGTTAATCAAATATCAAAAACTGCAGATTTGAAGGATGGATGCAACAGTAGAATGAGTTTATCATGGATCATTCATGAGCGAAATATACTCTGAAGTATAAGTTTATGTACTACATCTGTGATATTAATCAGGAGATGGTATCAAGAAATGTATATCAATAACTAGAAGATGTTTAATAGTTTTAGAAGAATCTATTTTGAGTTATTTCAAAACTGTCCACGTATGAGATGCTAGTCTGCTTCTTCAATTTGTCAGAGCAAATAAACTGATTGTATTCAAAATCTGAGAACTTGGTCTACTACTTATTACAAAGTCTTGGACAGTATTTAGTTATTTTTTTTAGCCACTCAGATGACAGACACTTTACAGGGTGCTGTTACTTGTAACTAACCTGAGTTTCAACAAGACAACAGGGGCTTAAGGGCAAGGTGCCATCTGTTTAAAGCATACCAGGTCTCTTTCTCCTTAGCAGATAGAGTTGTGCATTTTCAACTACCCAGCTTAACAACATGGATTTTGTTCGACTCTTTCCTGGCTATGATTACATTCCATCAGCTTCTTGCCAAAAATATTCTGGCTAAAGAAGCTGAAAAGTTGAAATCTTTGTCAACTAGAACAGCACATCTGACATACGTCTTTAGGCATTATGTGCAACGTCTACGAAAAGCATTGTGCTAAAACACATTTTATTTATCTTTAACATAAAACTCACGGTGAGATGTGATTATATTAGCCATAAACATAGGCCAGAACTGCTGTGCTACCTTCACAGCAGGAACTCGGGTTAAGAACTATCATAAAGCACTGCTAACCACAACAACTTTTTTCAACGCAACAGTGAGAAGGGCAAAGAACATTAGCTGAAATAAATCAGCAAAGCTCTGAAGAAGCCATAAAAGACATGAGTCTCTATCAGCTAAGCATCTGAGTTCCTTTATTTCAAACATTGGGAATTAGTATAAATTCTTGGTGAGCCACTATTGCCAAGTAAAAGTAAAGTACCAGTAACTTCCCAGTGATGGTCCTTCCTCCTCCTCCCATATCTGGATTTCTCAAGTGAACTCCCCAAGGAACAGGACGGTATAGAATGAAGATTCACATTCCATTGCATGGTAAACAATCCACACAGATAATATTTTATGCTCTAGCAGTGGAAAGTAAAAAGCGAATGGCAGACAGAAGGTAGAGGATTATTAGAGAAGGCAGAAAAACAGCTCAACCTGCAAGAGAGCGAAAAACAAGGTGCAGATATACTTTACATTTAATACTATGTGTTTATCCAGTGACACAAGACACAGTGTATGCCTGCCTTATTTATTCTCTGAAGGGAAGAACTATTGGAGCTGCTGAAGAGAAGCATCTAACTCACTGTCCATTTTCTAGTGCTACTCATTTATTTTACTTCCTGTTGTAAAAGATCTGAAGAACAAAAACAGTTCTGTGCATTTTTTCCCCCCAAAACAAGCAATTTCCCCAATAGTATCCACAGAACTATGTGATGCCAGGCTGCAGAGCACATGGTCTGCTGTTAAGAGCAATAGTAGCTGCAACTCCCATTTCTGATTAAAGGAAAAATAGGTAGCCATAACTTCAGATTTACCACCATCTTATTTTTTTGCCTTGTTTGCTATTCAGAACCTGAATAGCAGTTTATTACTGTTCATTTATCTCATCTGATCCACTTATACACCAGTAAGTGCATTCTGCTCCATTCTTACAATCAGATCATACTTAAATCACTCAGCATACTGTAATATTGTAATTTTAGTGTTTTCTAATTATCTATTGGTAAAATACTGCTAAGTCATTTTGTGGCAATAAGAAGAACTTACAGAGACAATGCTCTTTCCACAATACATATAACTTAGAATGGTCACATTTTCCTGAAAATGTCAAAGTGACATTGTGCTGTAATATCTCAGTGTTCTTCTGAGTTCAACTGTGAGGCTTTTTACAAGGCTAAAACATAGAAGTTATACTACCCTTAAAGATGTAAGGGTATTTAAGTACTAAGTCCCCCAGAAAACTCTGGAAAAAGGTAGTTCTCCTGGAGAAAGCAGAGTATTCATGGTTCTTTCTCTTTTTTTGTTTTGTAATATTCCTTAAAACAAAATATCTTAACAGCTGTGACAAGAACAAAAGGAAGAGTAAAATAAACTTGCAAGCTTCCTTCATTAAAACATGTTTTCCAATTCTCTGTGTCTGGTAAAAGAGCTTAGGAAAACCTGTACCACACCAACATTGCTTCATTATTTTTGTTTTGCTTAAATGAGGCAACATGCATCAATCCAGCAGAAAGAAAAAAGAATCCTCTTTCTCCTCTGATGTGTGGGCATATGCAACAGAATAGCATGCATCTCAGCTGAGATCAAAATTTTATCATTACTATTGTGACAGCAAGACAAAAAATCGCTTTGTTGATCAAAGGCTGGGTAGTAGTATTACATTAGACAATAGGGAGCAGAAAACATTTCACATTAATGGATGTGTGCTGTTGAGAAGATGCTCATTTATTGAAATCAGTTTAAAAAAAATGAGAAAGAACTCCCAGTATGACTAAAATAACTACATTATCCCTGTAAAGTCATTAACTTTAGGCAACACACAGCACAAATACAATGAGCACCTGATTGAGAAATGTTCATTTCTTCCTTGGAACAATTTTGGCCAAGAGAGAAACCGTTAGTCTCAAAATCTGACTGTAAAGCTTTTACCTTGCTGGGTTGTTTCTTCTAGGCTTTTCCATAGAAAACATGCACTTGGTGGGAAAAGGCATTTTAATGACAATGCTTTGGTTATCAATCAACATTTAATTGGACTACAAGTCATGCTAACTTCTAGTTCCTTTCTCATTAAGTGGTACCTTTAATGTTCCATACCTAATGCTGTATTACTACTAAGCTACTTGATATTCTTACCATGAAATAAAAAGAGAGCTGTATCACTGTATTGTTAACAAATGTGCCCGCTATGAGGAAAGAATCTATGAAATATTTTGGAGAGAAACTAATCCAAGAACAAGTTTACAACTCTGGAGGACAGGGATGCCCCCACTTAAACGTTCCTGTGTCGCTACTGCAGGAGGGGCATTTCTTAAAGGAAAAGTAGGTAGCCATAAATTCAGATTTACCACTAGTTTATTCTTTTGCCTTGTTTGCTATTCAGGTTCTGAAGCTGTAGTTCCTCTTCCAACCTTTTAAAATCCAAAACAAAAATAAAAAAAAAACACTGCCGCATTATATGAAAACCTAAGCCTTTAGAAAATAACTGAAATATTTACTTCCAAGCGATCTTAAATAGATGTAAGCCATTTCTTATGGCTATTCTAAATCAAGACGTGAGATGTCACATGATTTATATTCATCTTTTTAAACTGGAAATACAATACCTTTCATGTAAGTTCAGTGTAAAATTCTTTCACTGTTTCTGTGTCAGGAAACCCTATCAAGTTAAATACATTTTGTTCTGCAGCCGGAGTTCAATTAATTTAAATAAGGTTTATTGTTGTGTTTATTGGACAAGGAGCTGAATTATGACTACAGTCACAACAATACAGGCACTCAGAATCAACTGAAGAGGTCACAGTAGACATCAGGAGTTTCCCAGTAGGTGTATCCTGTTGCTTCAGTGCCAAGCAAGGCAGCCAGGTCAGATGACTAAGGTGTAAACCTCCCTCCACCACAGCACACGTGTCAGTCTGTCCTTCTCCCATAACAGCACTGCCTCACAGATAGCTTAATGATCCTTTTTACTGCTTAGATCACAGATTCTGAAAATGTAAACCGTGAACTTTAAATCTTTAACTGACACAAGCATATTGACCCAGTGGTTATGTGGAAGCCAGTTGTTCTATATCATCACTGGTCATTTTCTGACCTTCTGGTAGAGGATGTGTTTGTTATAAGCTTACACTAGCATGACATTCTGAGATAAGGGACTTCCTTAAAAATGAACGTTACTGCCATGTTCAAACTCCATACTTTAGTGCTATTGAGTGGTTGTAAGAGAAGAGGAGTGAGCTCGATGTGTTATTCCAAAGGCCATAAAACATATGCATTCCACATAGGAAAAAAAATGCAAGGAATGTGATTGTTGCAAATCATAAGAGTGTACAAGTATGACTCAAATATATACCATCTGGAATATTGTTATTTAGTAAGGAAAAGATCTGACTGGAACTGTGCTTGAGATTCTTAGGGTTTTTTCGTTGTGGTTTTTTTTTTTTTTTTTAATCAGTGCTTTTTATTTAAAAAAAAAGTAAAGGTTTATTTTTGCTATTTTCTTTTGCAGTTCTAAAATCAGGAGTGCCACATTAAATACTAAAGACTATTAATTTCTGAATCATATACCAAGTGAGCTGTAGTGGCTGGTACTGTACTGGCTGTTGAAATAAGTTTTGGCCTCAATCCATTTTTTCCTCTGCAGGTTTCCTCTTGGCTCATTTAGATAACTTTTGTAGTTGTCTCCCTTTATGAAACAAAAGAACAAGTCTGTTGGAAATATTAATATGTTATTAGATGTTCTTGCAGCCCGGACCAGTGTGACATTCCAGGCCTTATCAAATTAAAACTTCCATGTCTTCTCATATTGTGAAAGTTGTTATAATACCAAAATGAACTGAAACACTACTTGTTGTGGAGCAAGTTTCATTTGAAAGTGATACAAGGAGTTTTATTATTTGTGTGATTTTTGGTACAGGATTTTGCTTTATTTTGTATGTAGTGAACAGCTCAGAGAAGAGTTTACGCCTGGGCAGGGTCAAATTTTTTATAAAAACAAACAAAAAAATCCCCAAATCTCCCAAAACTGAAGTCTTTTTCTGCTACTTAATTAAAACAAAAAAAAATTAGTAATGTTTTCTATTTATATCGATTTAAATTGTTAGTTTGCTTAGGCCGTGGCTGCAATACCTGATGAAATATTATGTTATCTAGGAAATTGTATCAGTAGTCTTGAAGTGTAGAATCCATATTTCAGCTGAATTACATGCATGGACATGAATTTGGAAAAAACAAACAACCGACCACACAACACAAAACCGACCAAACAAAAGCAACACAAACAGAGTTATTTGCTTCTGAGATTCTATCCCTCAGAATTACTCAGTAGTGATTTATATTACCTAGGACTCTCTTGTAAAGCTACCGGATGCTATTCTTCTGAAACAAAATGAAGATCTAAGCTTCCAGAAACAAACAAAAATCTTTTCAAGGAGAAAGTCCTTTTTCTTCAGGATGAAGAATGATTGTTTCTGCTAAATTCGGTCTAGATTAGTAGGTCTTTTTATGAGTAATTGAAAAAAGAAGTCATACTCCACTATTTACTGAAATTTTCAGAAACTTCAAGTAATGGTAAAACAGTTGACATTGAATTTCGGTGGTAGTTGGGCTACAGAGCCTTCCTATGAGTTTGTTCTCTGAAGGTTTTTGATACTACAAATAAGGAAGAGCTCCATTTGCTCATTAAAGATTAGTTAAGACAAAACAAACAGAGAATAGGAACAAATATTAGTTAGATTGTTAAAAAAAAAAAGATGGTCCTGAGTAGGTCTGTGTTTGTAAACATATGCAGACATGACCAGAAAAGCATGAAAATATTATACCAAATCATTCACTGTATTGTGTTCTAAAGCTAACTGCACATGGTTGCAGAAGTCATGACCCTGAGGGACTAGTTGATGAAATACCAGCATGTGAGGGAGCCTACACCTAGAAAGACATCCACATTTACACCTTGTTTATTACTGAGCTTTATATGAAGCAAAAGGTCTTTGTGCCTAGTTCTCTGAGAAGGCTAACTTGATGCTTGGTGACATTCAAACAGAAACATGGGTTGGAATTACAAGGAAAATGCTGAGAACGAGGTAGAAAGCATATGAAATAATGCAACAGTCTGGGCTGTCGTTGGAAGGACACATGGACAATATAAGCCCAGCAAACACTGAGAATGGAAAATGCTATCTGAAACAAAACCTACTGACATCGTTTTTATAGCAACTTATAAGAATGATGAGAAATACCTTTGAAGGAGTGAATCTGGTGAAGAAGGAGAGGAAGACGTGTACTGGTCTCGCTCTTGATACCTCATCACCTTTTCTCCTTGGGAGGCTACAGTTTTGCCATATGAGGTTGAGTTTCACTGTAGTTGATCCTTTGCTAAGTAGTCTTGGCTAAGCAGTGAAAAATATTAAGTCCTGAGTAACCTGAAGAAATTGATGGCTCGTAATTATGTTGCAAGGAGCAATGTGTTAACAAAATGAATGTAAAGTTATTAATTTTCAAATGAAGGAGGGGAAAGTTGACAGGGAACAGCAGAAAAGGAGACCAATGGATTCTAAAAAGCAAGAGAAAAAATAAAAGGATGAGGAAGGGGGGGGAGGGGACAAGAACAAAGGCACAAGAACAAAGATTGTAATAATGTGTCCCAGAATAATAAAGAAAAAGTAATTTTTACCTTGTCTTCCTCCACCTCACTTTTCATCCATTCAGCTTTTTTTCCTTTTTTTTCCCCTCAATTACCTACAACATCCATACAACAGATCCATTACTTCAAAAGTCACCTCTGTAACATGCAGAGGCATCCCTGCGATGCCCACACGCGTCTTTTGATAACATAAAATAAGTTAAATTTAAAATAATTTAACATAAGTTCTAAGATTGGTTTAAACTTAGTGAGAGAGATGACTGGGTACAACATATACCAAAGATTACCAGATCATTTACCTGGGGCTGAGCTCATGGCCTTTGCCTACAAATTACAGAAAGCATCATCTAAATAAACAGCTTCTTAGCTTGAAGTGTTTGAAAGCTTACCTGCAGAAGGGGCAGATCTGTGCTCAAGAGCTAGATGGTAGGTTTTGATTCATCTGCATGCAGACCTGGACATCAGGGTTTCAAAACAGTATCACTTCCTGCTCAGGATAATTCAGGCTTTGGTCACTTTAGCTGACAGTGCAAAAAGCAGTGTAACTTCTTGTGTGCCTTTGGAATTTTCTGCCATCTTTCCAATTGGAAGATGTGATTATTCTGGGGGAATGGGAAGGAATAGTGCAGGAACATCTACTCAGACTAGATAACAAAGATTACGTCTCCATAAACTGAATTGAATATATCTTCACAAATTGAACTTTGACTAAGAATCTGAATAGAATGCAGTCAAAATAATTCTAAAAGTTGAGCTTTTCTGTTGATTTATAACAAGGTGCAAGAAAACCTGATTTTGTAAGATGGGATGTAAATGACATTGGTTGTGATGCTTCACTATTGCATTATTCAAAGACCCTTTTAGCACTAAAAGTGTTTTACCCTGTGTCAAAGTCCACCAAAAAAGGTGTAGCTCCTAAGCATATCTTTCTTTCCATTCTTTTTGTTCCCTGAGCTATTATGCTAGGTAAGATATACTATACTAACGAATATACTTTATTTACAGAGTACTTTAAATTGCAGTAAGTGGTGGTTGTGTTTCTTTTTTTCTTTGTCTTGCTTTCTTTTCTTGTCTTTTTTTTTTTTTTCAGGTTATGAAGTTAATATTTATTTAGCACTGGTTGAAATGGTTTCTATTATAGTCATGAGTTTGGGGGCAATTCATGTTGAAGCCTGTGATATATACAAATAATAAGAAATTATTTTTTTCCACTATGTCAAGTGAAACAACAGTGAAATAATTGGCTTAGCATGGCATAAGCAGATCAGTATCAGGACATGAAATAGACATTTCAAAAACAGCACTAACATTTAACCTTAACTTACCTCTTAGACCTTCTGCTTTCCATAATTTAAATGTTCTAATACACTTGTCATTTTCTCCCTGACTACTGTTGAGGCTGGCAGCACATCTTTTCTCCTATTGAGGGCATTTTCAATTTTCATTCCTATTAGATAAAAAAATGGACTGTCTGTATATTTATGTAAGGCCTTGCACAAATTTGACAGAGAGCTGTTGGAGAGGGTCCAGAGGAGAGCCACAAAGATGATCAGGGGACTGGAGCACCTCCCCTATGAAGACAGGCTGAGGGAGCTGGGCTTGTTCAGCCTGGAGAAAAGAAGGCTGCGGGGTGACCTCATTGCAGCATTTCAGTACCTAAAGGGAGCCTGCAAACAGGAGGGGAATCAACTCTTTGAAAGGGTTGATAACTGCAGGACGAGGGGAAATGGTTGTAAGTTGAGGGAGGGGAGATTTAGGTTGGATGTCAGGGGAAATTCTTTACAGAGAGAGTGGTGAGGTGCTGGAACAGCTGCCCAGAGAGGCTGTGGATGCCCTGTCCTTGGAGATGTTCAAGGCCAGGTTGGATGGGGCCCTGGGCAGCCTGGTCTAGTATTAAGTGTGGAGGTTGGTGGCCCTGACTGTGGCAGGGGGGTTGGAGATTCATGATCCTTGAGGTTCCTTCCAACCCTGGCCATTCTGTGATTCTGTGAAATTTTGGATTGTGATACTACACAATAAATCAAAATTACAGAAAAGCCTGTTCTCTCAACAGCAGACTCCTAGATATATGCAAGTTTATGTAAGTATAATAACAAAGAAAAAACCCACTGAAAATCCCACCAAATAAAAAGCCAACCAAAAATAAACCTGTGAAGACACCAGTGCAAAAACCAGATAATTGAAAAACACTGTATCTTAAATGTATTTTTAACAAAGCATGCGGAGGGTTTGCTACGAAGTCAGATGGAGTTGTAACATCAGCTGCAGCGAAATGCAGGCTCAAATGAGGAGATAGGAAGTGACTGTTCTGCTGTTGAGGAGTCCAGCTTTGGTAAATGAAACTATGTTTTAAATATGATCAGAACACCATTGGGAAGCAAAGGCCTAATGAAGTATTAATAGTTAGTATGATAAAGTGTTAATTCATTATGTGCTGTTATATGCAACCAATTAAGCTGTGAGACACATTAACCATCTTTTTTGAAACCTTGATGTCACCTACAGATTTGCTGACAGTCATTAGTAACAACCACTCACATTTGTTTGTAAAAGCAGCTAGTTGTTTGTTAACATTTTATAAACCTCTGTGCAAAATATAACTTATTAATGGTTATTACTTGTCTTTTAATTGGAGTGGTTTTAGAGAAGTTTTGCCTTACATTGGGAAGTTCAAGGCTAAGTCCTGGATTCTGTCTAAATTGCCATGGCTGAAGAACTTCTTATTTTGTGACTGCAGGCAGAATTGACACAGATTAAAGCAAGTGTAGATAACACTGTTGAAGACTTCAGTGATGTGCTTTAACTGCTCTAGGTTTGCTACCAGATGTGGAGCTGTAACACTGAAGTATAAAGATAGGAAACAGGGAAATAAATGATGCTACAGAAAAACGTTAATCACAGATCAAGCAGGACAATTAACTTATATGATGGAGCTGAGTTAGTGTATTCTGGCAACATTTAGCCTTTTATAAAGCTTAAAAATGTTCACTGACTCGTTTGTCTTGCAACCTTTTCTGTATTTCTCAAATATTTTTCCTTAACGTGCGGATGTATAATGCTTCACATTCAAATGCCTTAAGTTACATTATCTAATTTCCAAAGGAGTTTTGTCATGCTAGCCTCCCTTAGCATTTCGCTGGGCAATGTTTGGCGCACATTTCAGTTTTCACAGAGGCTTAGAAGACTGAGGAAACTGTTTTTTGAGCTTCATTGGCAGAGTGTTCCGCAGCTTCCACGGGCTTTTGTGTGTGTTTGAGTATCCGAAGTTCTTACTGTTTCTATGGAGTACCAACTGATGGAAAGGAAGAGGTCATTCTGCTTTTTGGCAGGACAGTTGTTTGCCTTCTCTCTTGAATTCCGGGTCTTACTGTTTGCTTAAAAATGGCAACCCCAAACCTAAGTCAAGTCATCTACTTTTATTTCTGACGAAATACTGAAAGGTACATTTGGGATATTGCCGAGTGTGGAAGTTAATGTGTGCTTCATAGCAGTGAGTCCTGCAAGCTGCTGTGCTTTCTGCACACAAACAGGATGGCCCTAGTGCAATATCAGAAAACAGTCTCCTTCTTGCTGCAGAAGTCCTTATTTAATAGGAATGGAAAATATTCAACTACCATATGCCTTCGCTCCAACCAGCATGATTTCACATTGAGAGGAATTTATTTTCCCCTCTCCTGGTGTACTTCAGAAAGTAGTAAATGTAAGACGTGAGGTGGAGAAGCATGAATATACTGAAGTAAATTGGGACTTACTGGTACTGTTCCCGATCCCGAAGCAAATTCTGGACAGGATGTGCTATGATGGAGTGTGTTCTTGTGGAAGTGGTGAGGCTCGCTGCTGTGGATGCAGGCAGTAGTGGGTTATTAATAATATAAGCCCCGCGTGGGGTGGGGGGAACAGACAGCAGGCGGATCAAAGGCAAAGCTGTTCTAACAGCTGGGTGGTCGCTGGCTGGCCGGAACTGTGGAACCAATAGCTCAGATGAGCCAAAGGAATTCCTACAGTTTCGCCCCCTCCGGGCAAATGGATGTCTGTGTGAGCGTATATCTTAATGATACCGGCTGCTTTCGCTAGGCAAGCAGCACAGCCCGCACCTAGCAGCAAAACGGGAGCTGCCCGCTGTTTCCCATCTAGACTACCGACTCTTTTTTTGCAGGCGGCTTCCGAAATAGCGCGACGGCAGCCGTCCCCGCCCTCTCTCCGTAGTTTGCAGCAACGGCGGAGGGGCCCCCACCGCCCGTGTGTGTGCGTGTGTGTGTATGTGTGTGTGTATGCGTGTGTGTGTGCGGGGAGCAGGTGGGCCCCGCTGTAACCCCGCCCCGCGCGGCTCCCCGGCGGCCATACAGCGATGGCAGCAGCCGCCGTGGCGGAGCGGGCTCCTTATTGGAGGAGGGGGCTGTCAATCCGCGGCCGAGCAAGCCCCGCTCTTCGGCGAGCCGCTTCCCTGCTCTGATTCTGGAGCTGCGGCCGGTCGCGATGGGAAGCGGCGTCGGAGGGAACAAAGTTTGCAACACTTGGGCACTCGGCTGCTCGCGGCCGTGATGCTCGCGGGGGGAATCGGTGCCTGAGGGAGCGGCGGCAGCCGGGCGGTCGGCACGCCCTGCTCTCTGCCGCCGATGCTGCTAGCGCAAAGTTTCAGCTATTTTCATGTGCTAAAATCCTGGATTCTAATTATCAGCCCTCCCCGCCCCCACCTCTCCTCCTAGGTAGGCGACAAAGATTTTTCTTCTGTGGATCGGAGAACTTTTGGCGTGGAAATTTACTGACTTCGGAGCGGTCACCGTTTCGGGGAAAGGGGGAAAGGATTTATTTTCATCGCAGTTGATTTTTTTTTATTATTTTTATTTTTTTAATTGTTTTTTTGGATCGCAGGATTTTTGGAGCTATATGGAGGGATCTCAGGATGGTGTGCACCAGGAAAACCAAAACTTTAGTGTCCACTTGCGTGATTTTGAGTGGAATGACTAACATCGTCTGTCTGCTGTACGTGGGCTGGGTCACCAACTACATCGCCAGCGTTTATGTGAAAGTGCAAGAGCCGATCTCAGAAAAAAAGTTAGAGGAAGGCAAGGAGGACACTTTACGGATTATAGAAAGGCTGGACCATTTGGAAAATGTCATCAAGCAGCACATACAAGGTACCACCTTACTCCTAATCCCCGCGTTGCTTTCCCCCTCTCCCCACCCCGTTGTGCGCGGTCTCTCATCCCCTCCCGCCGCGTTCGGGCGGCGTTTGCGTGTGCGAGGCGAGGCGATCGTGCGGCGAGCGGAGGGGAACCGCTCCTCTGCCCGGAAGCGGCCGGGGCTCCGCGGAGGCTGCGCTGTGTGTGTGTGGAGGCACCGCTGATCGGCGGTGCCCGGCGCGGAGGTACGGCCCGCACTGCCGCTCCGCCCGGGGCTGCCAACCCCTTCACCCCGTTGGGAGCGGGCGCAGAGGTGCAGGGGAAGCATCTTCGCATCTTGCTGTCATCGCTCTGCGGTTGTTATTTCTCTTTTCCAAAATGCGAATGCAGTTCTTGTTCTCGTCCCTTATGAGCCTGAGCGCTAAGGGTGTGCGTGTGTCCGGCTGCGCTCAGGGTTTTCCACTAGTGCTGCTGTGGTGCCTGGGGCCGCTCGGGGTTTTAAGTGGGACAGTCTCTCGTTTGTGGAATGCCTTTTTAATTCGATCTCCTTTTAAAGCGAGCTTTGGGAGACGAGTTGAGGTAGGCAAGTGATGATTTCCTGAGAGCTTTGGGGCTTTACATGACTTTGCCGGGCGATCTTTAGGTACTGTATCATCAGCATGGTGTTGTACAGTCGCCCTGTCTGCTGAGCGTGTTGGAAAGTAAGAAGGGTGGAGGGTGAATGAGAGCTCCAGAGGGACCGTCTTTTTACGTTTCTGCAGAACCTCTCTTGAAGGTTCAAATCCCTCCTGAATCCGCAAAGGCAGAAGCAAACCACCCGGGAAAGGATACCCGACACCAGTGCACAAAAGTTCACCTGCCTCCAGGCTGCTTTGGCCAGCTGGTTTTCTGGCAGCCTTGAGAAGGGTGGAGCGGGCAGGCCGGCTGTTCCCACGTGAACAGGGCTTCTGCTTAGTGCTGCAAATTGTATTAATGCACTTCTTCAAATGTGATGCATCACGGTTCACGCTGCCTTCATTTCTCAGATAGTCCTTACAATTTGGGGTAAATTATTAAAAAAAGAAACAACAACAGAAAAACACTAAAAAACAATAACATTTGTGGTGGTGTGTGTGGGGGGTGGGGGGGGGGAGGGGATGGAAGGGGGAGTAGGATGAGTTATAGCAGTACCTGCAAGTTTAATTTTCTCTCATGCAGTCCTTGAAGCTTTTTTCTTGAATCCTGAAGTTGATTTTAAAAAGGAAAAAAAAAAAAAAAAATTTGTGTGTGTGCCAGTGGAGTGCACTGTGGAAGCATGTATGAAAGCAGCAGTTTTTTTGATGGTTATATAGAGAAAATTCATTGGCTTTCCATATAGAGTTAGAGCATAATTCTGTTTTGTTGTTGTGAAGCTCTGATAGCTTTATTTCAAGGAAAATCACAGTCTCCGTATCAGCGTGTCACTTGGAACAGTGATTCTTCTCAGAGTCTTAGAGAAAGGGATGCTTAAATCAGGAGAGGGTGTAGCGTTGGAATAGAGCATAAATATGATTAGTGACTTTCTCTGACTACGTAGAAAACAAACCAGGAAATATTTCCCTTAAACGTTTGCATGAGTGTTGAAGAGAATCTTCTAAAAATATGTAAGTGAACAGCTTGGAAATAAGTACGAGAGAATAGTTGGGGGTGGGGGGGGAGGGGTGGAGTTTACAAAGTTCTCCTACCGTATTGAGAACACTTCTAAAACTAAATAAATGTATCTGTTTGTTCTCCTTTGGCTGACTTGCTGTGCTTGTACTTTTGCAAATCACAGTGACTGAGGTTCACAAGAAACTTATCTGCTGGAGATAGCAGAATAAGATGTTAACTTAACTGGGTTTTGCTTTAGTATTGTGAGATGCTCTGACTTCTGGGTCATGTTGCAAAATTCACTGAAGTCATTGGAAGAAGTACTTCAAGCACATCAGGTTGACAGAAACTTGTAAAAAAATTACAAGTTTGGGACTCATTGCCATAAATTGTATAAATCAGCTGTTATGATGTTTCTGAATTAGATAATGAAAACTAGCTGTAGTTTGCTGTAAAGGTTTTGCCT
The DNA here is from genome assembly GCA_037305975.1 of Chrysolophus pictus. Lineage (NCBI taxonomy): Eukaryota > Metazoa > Chordata > Aves > Galliformes > Phasianidae > Chrysolophus > Chrysolophus pictus. The sequence continues at coordinate 8,403,853 of CM074580.1, forward strand.
GTACCACTTTTTTTTTTTAATATTGGAGGAAGGTGTTAGCACTGCAGAACATCTGAGATACTGAACAGGCACAGAATTAGCAAGGGTAATAGAATCACATTCTTTGGGATATCCTGCAAACACAAGGAGGCTCTAACTGCAGCGTTTTACACAAGAGGTTACTTTAATATTAATTTTTAATCTGTTTTCTGATTGAATTGTTTAATTAGATGGCATCTGGGAATTCTTGTAGCGTATAAATTACAATCTTAGGATATTGTGTCATCTGTCCCAAAAATGAGAAGGAATAAGAGGTGGCTGCATATAAAATAATTTTTAAAGTAAATAGTCTTTAAGACATATAAGTAAGTATATTTTAAGAGATTTACATGGTGAGAAAATGCCACGACTAATATGTGTGCCTTGTATTCAGAAAGGACAGAATGGAGAGGGAAATGCTGGTACTGGTATTGGCCAAGATGGGAAATTAGGTGGAACTGCCATATTGCACGTCATATAACTCTGTGTATCCCCACTTCTGCACGTGTTTAAGAGTAATCATTTCTCTGTGGATGTTTTCTGGGTGCTTCTAATAAAGTAAGAGCATGTGCTGCTGTGTTTTCTTTGCCTTTATGGTACTTTCTTTCCTCCTTACATGTTAATTTCTGTTGTGTAGCCTGTGAGCATGCTGTGCGGGACTCATGCATTTGTATACTGACTTCTATGCTAAGCTCTTTGGGGCAGGATTGGTGGCACTGCAGTCTAGATAGGCAATGCAGACCGCAGAAAGAAGTACTTTATGGAGTGGAAGCATGATGCTGGGACTGGTGTTTAAGCCTGGGAATTTTGAATTCTTTGCTTGGTCTAGCCCAGTTTACAAGATAATTTTGGTCAAATCGCTTTACCATCTTATCTTCACCATTTTACAGTGATGATATCTTGCATATTTTTCTACGACAGTGTGTTGTACTGTGTTGTTAATTGTGTCTGAATGCTACTCAATCAGTACTTAAAATGTTTTTTCCTTGTAGCTGTAGTCGAGGGTCCACATTTTGTGCTAGCAAGCAAACCGCTGAGGGAATCTTTGTTTCCAGTGCCTTTTGAGTTTGCAAACAAGGCAGTGTTTTTTGGGATGAGTTGAGTGTGTGTGTGCAAAGGAAAACGAGGAAGAGGTCAGTGGGTAGTTTTGTGCACAATCTAACAAAGGAATGCTGCAAGTACAACATCTGTAATTCTCAAGCTTTATTACCAGAAAGAATACTATAAAGGACTGAGTTAGTGAATATTGTCTTAAATGAAATGAAATATCCGTCTTTCTGCCTTCCCAACTTAAGACTTGAAATCAGTTTTTCTTAATTTTATTTGATAACAGTATGTTTTGTCAAGTTCACAAGGAATATTCTGGTTCAGAAAACTCTAAATACCCATCTTATTCAATGTAAGAGTGCTTCAGACAGATCAAAACACATAATTCATCTTAATAATGCCTCACGTGTCGGCTCTGTCAACAAAGAACTTCCCTAAGTTGCGTGTACATATGGAAGATTGTGTGAACAGGAGGGATGCTCTTGATCAGATGCTTATTTTTTAACAAGGCCAAGAGGAACAGCACTAACAATAAGGTGGTAATAAATGTTTTCTGCACCCTAGCTTTAGGCTGTCACAGGTGATGAGTTGAACATTTTTCTTGGAAAGCTATGCTATGGTTAAGCAGATACCTCATGCCTGCTCTCTTGTTTGTTTTATGCAGTGTCATTTTATGTTTTTCAGCTTTCTAGTTTTCATCAGAAGATGTTTACATTTCAGCATTGTTTTTAAAAATTTGGGCTATGAAATCAACTTTTTCACCACTCGAGGAATCTAAAGAGAATTGTGAATTACATGCAATTAGTAGTAGAAGTTAAGTTAAAGTTAGTAAGAAGTTAAGTTAAAGTTGCACTGCAAATACAATGGCTTATCTCTGGACCAGTTGAATTCATAGTTAAGACCAATAGATGGGTACTAAGACATCTGTTTTCTACTAGGAACTTCATTCCTCATCTTTGAGCCTTCTGCAGCACCTGTCGTCGTAAATAAATGGCATGTCAACGACTGTATGCACTTACTTGGGAAATTTCATAACAAAGGAGACACGGGTTATTTCTCAGCCTGCTGCTTAGAGTGGTTAGCTCAGTGAATCTGTTTCAGCTATTATTAGTTGTCCTAATCACTCTCTTATGGTCAGTTGGGAAGGCAGAGATCTCCAGGGTGTGACTCCTTCCCTGTCTCTTGAACAAGTGTTTGAATGGAAGGAGTTGTTTCAGAAATAAAATATTGAATTTGGGAACTAAATCAACCCAGACTTTTAATTTCAGCCATCTAAAGGTTTGGGTAAGTTAATATCATATTCAGTGTCTGCTTTTTATTTATTTATTGGTCTCAAACATCTGCTTTGTGATGGCTCTCCTTTGCAGCCTGGCTAGCTATATTGATTCAATGAAGTCAGACTTGTTTTGATTTGCTGGATTGCGCCCTATCTCTTATTTTCATGGTAGTTTCCTTTTGGGAATTGTTAATTGTAAAATTCCCCTAGCTTTTTTCTCTCAAACACAAAAACATCTAGGCATTTCTGTTGTTCAGTGTAGTATATTTATACTGAGAAACGAATCAGCAGTAGACAGTAAGTAGCTCTGGGAACATGGCTCTTGCTCCACTACGGAGGACCCTATGTTTACTATATATATACCAACAAAGAGACCTACTGTCCCAATGTAACTAATTGCAGAAGAAGATATGTAAGACGTGCAGGATTAATCTCATTAATTTTTCTCCTTAGGCCATGACTTTCCAAGTCATTCTAGATTGTTGCGTGCCAGTGCAGATTAATTTAAATTTAACTTCAATGTCTTTTCATTATTGGGAATGGATGTGCTAAATAAGACTTTAACATAGTGTTTTCAGGTAGAAGAGTCGGACTAAGTTCAAGCATTGTTGAAGACTCTAGTAGTTGAGGGACAATATATTCAAGAGTTAATGACATTGGTTATACTGACTGCAACTTGATAATTCAGTATTACTACTACCCTTTCTTTTTTTTTAATTGTGCTTTTTGAGCCAGGAAAAAAAAAATAAATTCATATGGCTACCAAGTCAGAATATGCTGTAGCTTTGTAGGTGGAGAGGGAAAAGAAAATCTTTACAAAAAGCTAATATATATTCTATTACATATATATCAGGAACAGAGATTGGAAACTATGATTTCTGTTCTCTCCATAAGTTCTCCTATTGCTAAGCTGGACAGCTTTGCCTTTTCAGTCTGAAACTGTTTATTTTTGTAGATGTTTGTTATCTCTGCATAATGGCACAGCTTTAGTGATGATTGGGCTGTACCACGGTCTTTGAGCAGATGATTTATGGGCTGTGCAGAGATGGTGATAGCTATTCTGCTTGAGGCTCTGGACTCAGCTCAGTGTTTCATTTATGTTGGGTAGGTATCACTTAGGGAAACGTTGCTCCAGTTGACACAAGAAGCCTGCAGCAGTGCTGAGATGGAGACTTAGCTGTTCTGTGTTTCTGTTAGAATGTTACTCTCTTTTTAGTCCTAATGAATGATTTTGTCTGTGTGACCAAAATATAGATAAACATGTATACAAAGAAATGTAAAGCAAGACCTACGTGAAAATGAGCGTGGCCCTAGTATCACTCTTTATCAGGGCACTACTTGGTTTAAGATTCCACTGTAATAACCATTCTACCACCTGGGCATACTGTGGCCTGGGGTTACTTCTGATCTGCTGATTCGCTGTTGTTGCATGCAAGGATATGCAAAGAGAGTGGATGGAGGTGACTTCTATCAAGGCCGAAGACTTGAAAGAGTCTTTGCTTTAAGGAGCGTGGAGTTGAGGCAGCCATATGATGAGATACAAGTGTTCTTGTTCACTAGCTCAGGAAAAGACATCTGTACAATACTAATCTGTACATCTGTACAATAGGTATTCATTGTTTCTACAGTCAAGAGGATGAAGTTTTTGCCTCCCTATCTAATATTACTTCTGTCATTGGCAAGGACACAGTTTAATTCTTGTTTGAGGAAAGCTCTTATTGTTTACTTTATACTGTAAAAACATACTTGCTATCCATCTGAATTGTCTGAAGTGGGGTACATAAAGAAAATACTAGGGTTTTAAAAAGTCAATACTGTTTCAGATATTGAGACAGCTGTGGCAGTTGTGAAAATGGCTGGGCTGCTTTCCCAAGGATGCCAGAAAATCTTCAGTTGCCATTAGAATGACCCAAGAATTTGTTATTCAACTGTTAACGTGTGGAGTGTGACAGGATGTAGCAGCATCATCTCTAGGTGGTTAACAGTGATAAGATTATGTTGTTAGATGTGCTTGGCTCAGAGACTGGACCTCGTGCAGAGTGCTGTGATGTTTTCAGATTGCTCTCTAGTTCGGAGCAGATACTGTGTGACTACTGAGAATAGGTGAAGTAATTTACTGATCTATAACTGACAAACTCACTTCTGATGAAATGAAATTTCGTTCTAATGCAGAAGTGAAAAATCAGTTTGCATCTTGTAATGCCTTCACTGAAACAAATTCTTTTGTCTGATAGACTAGTTTTCCTTTCATTTCCCTTATTGCTTTGCATTTAAAATAGTTTTCTAATCTTCTTGTTTTGTCCACAAAGCTATGTTGTGGACAGAGACCAGTATCACTTCCATCATCTTTTGAGGAATCATTCTGTGCTGCCCTTGGTATTCCACTGCTACCTCCATGGTCCCTCTTAAGCAACTTTTGGGCTTCTTTCCTGAGGTCTTAAGAAACAGCTCATTAACAGGCTGTGTGGTTGGATGGTGTGGACAGACACTGAAATTGGCAGTTACTTGAAAGTTAGTGCTTTGTCTTCATGCTGCTACCATTAAATCTATTCTGTGTACTGTTATACAGTTCTGCTGGGCAGATGTGTTCTCCGTGCAATAGCATTTTTTTTTCTGTTTTCTTCATAAATTTTCTCTGATGTTTAACTGATGTTTTCTAACAAATGCTATTTATGAGATGATATCCTGAGTTTCTCGAGGCAAATATTTAAGAGCCAAACCCACATCTGTAATTATTATAGCTCTTCAGTGCCTCCTCTATTTGGCTTTTAAAATAAACAAATGAGAGTATTCTATTTGCTTTTTTTTAAATACGGAGATGGAAGGCCCAAGTTGCTGCCTTGAAATTCTCAGCCTTTATAATGCCAGACTTTGTCTTTTCAAGTCCGTCATGAATTCTTACTATTTCCTCTACTGAAATTACGTGAAACTTAATATATTATTTCTATTTCAATAGCACTGTGGCAGATGGTTGATATCTCAGCCTTCTTGCAGTCAGCACCGTGCACAAAGGTGTAGTGGAACGCTTGCCTTGAAGAGATTCCAGTCCCTGTGGATGAAAGTCAGCAGGAGCTTGGCAGAGAAGATGAATATAGAGAACTAACATGGCAGATTTATTCAGATAATTGGTGACAGGTTTGGATCACTGCCTGAGTTGCTATAATGACTCAAACAAAAGGACTTCTCTTGTCCCACTTGTAGTAGCTCAGAGAGAGCATGTGAACCCCGCTCCCGACTGCGGCACTGTTGGGCAGTAGCCGTGTCTGCTGTCCTGCTGTAGGTCTGGGCCTGACTGATATTGAGTTTGATGTGAGCTCTGAAGTACGAGGCAAATATCTTTTCCAACATGTACGTTATCATAAGCATACCTAAAATAGCACATAATTGTATAATCCTCTGCTTGGTTCATTTGGAGATCTGTGTTCTCAGTGACTTTGTGTTAGTAATGTGGGACAGAGTATGAAAATCCTATTATAACTTTTTTTTTTTCGCTTGCCTAAATTTCCTCCCATGTTTTAAATGTGAATGTTTGGATTTTTCTTTTATTGGAGCTGTCACAGGTGATCTCTGAGAAAAGAGGATTTCTATAAGCAGCTTTCTGAACAATGTAAGAAAAAGTGAGAGTACTTCTAGTTTTTTTTTTTTTCTTCATAGTTAATGCGGATAATATTCATAGATAGAAGGCAATTGTGGACTTGACTTCAGGAAGATAAAACAGATTTTTAGGCCAGAAAAAGAGCTGTGTCTGTTACCTGGATCTACCTAGAGACCTGTTTCATGAATCATCCAACTAATGCAGCGAATTACTGGTCCCCACTTTCATGGTGGATTCACATTCCTTTGATGCATTTCTTTCTGCATCAAGTCATGACTTGCCAAAGGCTTTGCAAGATGGTTTGGCATGCTGCAGGTAAAAGGGCTGTCAGATAAACTTTTCCAGCAGAACACTCAGTGAGTTTGTATCTATCCATTATAGAATTATAATGGCAATAGCTGCGGATAGAGAAAACACCTTTCAGGATTTCTGTGTGTGCAGGATAAATAGGACTTTGCAAAAGGGTGCACAGCATAGTTCTGAAGATGCTGTTGCTCTGCCTGTTTTTCTCGGAGGTATTTTTAATTTAACCATCTGTCTATTGCATGAACATGCCACGTGTGTGATTGCAATAACAGCATTTCCCCCTTCAGCTTGTGCTGACAGGAATGTTTTAAGCAGTTCATGAAGGGTGGGGAGAGTAGAGGGTAGAGTAGAGTATGCTGTCATTTCTGTGGTATTTCTTATGAGATGTATTTACTTCATGTGTAACATTTTGAAGCATGGGAGGGGTTGAGGAGGAGAAAAGTACAGAAGCTAAAGGCTACATAAGACTGTGTGAATGTTCTATACCCTTTTACTTACTATGAAACTACTCTTAAATAGAAACTCAGTAGCTTCCACTAATGTTATTGAATCTGCTGAAACAAGACGTTGAGTTTCTGTGGAGTGGGAAGGAGCAATGTGGCACTTCTGATTCTGTTCTAAAAGCCTCTGACTTTCTTTTTGCCTTCAAAACCAGCGATTCACAAATACAAGTCTCAAATTCATTTGGTCCAATTTATGTAGATATTTTAAAACAGACTGTTTAATCTGAAGTATTGTAGTCTCTTTAAGTAAGAGATATTCAGACTGTATGTGGTCAGAATTTCATAAGCAAGATACTGCTTTTGGCATGAAAACTGTATCATTATTGATTTCCCAGGTTACTATCAGGTATTGTTTTGATATTCTTGTCTTTCAAGAGGCAGTAGTCAGCACCCTGACTTTACAACATGATGTCAGCTATAAAGGATTACGACATCATTAAACTGGGATGTAACAGATTTTAAGCTTGCATTTAACTAATATTTTATTGTGGTTGTAAAGCTGTGTAAGTTCAAATTAAATTTCAAATTCTTAAGCTTGAAAAACAACCCACTCCACCTCCTCTTACCCCCCAAAATTAAAAAATAAAACATATTCCAAATACATGTATAAAGCTGTTTATAATGCCAGAAAGACTAAATGAACATATGCACTTAAAGAAGCAAAACTAGAAAAAATGGTGGCAAAACGGTGACCAAAGACTTGTATTTGGATAGATCATTCTTAGTTGTAACTTTAATTTCTGTAGGTGCAAGCTTTTGAACAGGAACGCTTTTAGGATACATACGTTTTCATCTTGGTAATACTGTGTTATATTTCACGTGAATACAAATCTATCAACACAGACTCGTAGAATGGTTTGCTTTGGAAGGGACCTTAAAGATCACCTGGTTCCAACCCCCTCCTGTAGGGAGGGACACCTCCCACTAGATAGGGTTGCTCACAGCCCCATCCAGCCTGGCCTTGAACAACTCCAGGGACGGGGCATCCACAACCTCTCTGGGCAGCTGTTCCAGCACCTCACCACTCTCTGTAAAGAATTTCTTCATAACGTAAATGAATACAACTTATTTCTGGCAAGTAAAGAGTTAAAAAGCACCTTCATAATTCTATCTTTGCATCTGAGAGAAAAGAATGCATGTAGGAAAATATGGAGATATATACACAGATGTTTGACATATATGTTATTGCCATGTCTGTCTATAAATGTGTGGATGGTGGAGGAGGCTACGCTGAGGGTCTGGATGTCCTTTGTTAAAGGTGGGAAGGATCTTCACCACTGTCTGTTTTGAGCTGGCATGGAGCAGTCTGTAAGTGGTAATAGAGCTACTGAAGCAAGAACTTAATTAGAGAAAGTGGGAGCATGTTTGCACAGTATCTCAGTGCAGTGGCAATGTGAACAGACTTCTGTAGTCTGGGAAAGCAAAGGATAGGGATATTGCCTGCAGTGTGTTAGAGTCAGGTTTTCTGTTGTTACTCTTCTCTGCAGCAACTGCGTAATTAGCTGATGGATAGAGCAAATCCTCTACGTTGCACTACTTATTAGCAGAGGCCTGTTGCAGGATGATTGACTGCTGTGGAATGCAGGGTCATAGTGTGAACTGAGAGCCACATTTATTGATTTCTTATTTCAAGAAGTAAGCAAAGGTAGAGCTTCTTACATTGCAAGTTCTAGCTCTTGAGAGTAAATTTTAAATCATCCAGCCTTGGATTCTCTCATAATTAAGAAATAACTCTTGGAGATGTTGTAAATTTATGAAAGGAAAAATCCTTGTTGTGAGGAAGCCGGGAGAGTTGAAAACACAGAAAAGGAAATGTAATATAGTTGTAATGTTTGAAACAATTCTTTGGCTGCTTGCAGTAACAATATGTCAGCGTGTTTTTGTCTGCTTGACAATATGCAGGAAATGCCTTTGATTTTTGTAAAATTACATGTAATTTCTCAACTTTTTTTTTTATTCTATTGATTAAAGCTTTTCTGCCTTGCATAGAGTCATTAAGCGGTGAACTGTCTACTAAAAAGAGACTGGCAGTGTTCCCAAAAATTAATAAAAACCAAAGTTTAGTCTAAATATATTTCAAAGAATGTTCTTACCTGTGTTTTGAAATGAAGAGGAAAATGAAAGTTTTTGATTCAGTGTTGTAAAAGTTGGCTGTTCCTGGACAAAACCATTATTGTCTTTGTAAGGTAGGGAAGGAGTTCATTCACACTCAGCAAAAAAAGCACACAGAGTCCAGACCATACAGTAGAAAAGTTTCTTTACAAACTCTGTTACATGTGGTTGCGTGCTTTTCACCTGTATGGGTAGTACAGGGATTGATGCCTAATCAGGCATTTAGCCCCAGTTATTGCATTGCCATCAGTGGTGAAACACTGATCACAGTCACTAGCTCTACGGACTGAAGTGTAGTTAGAGTAGGCCTCATTCCCACCCCTTCTCCCCCCCAGCTCAAATTCTGATAATGTAGTAGGTGGTAAATACAAAACTGGCACAATCTTTGAACTATAATGAATAAAATAATTCTCATACTTACCAATGACTTTTTTTAAATCATACTTTATTGTCTTCCTTAGCAATGAGTGACTACACTGAAGCTTTCATATGAAATCTTCATATAATGAGAGAGAAAATTCAAATCCTGGTAGGGTCTGTTGTGTCTTAAGATTTTTCCCTTATGTTTAAAACCAGCTACTGAGGAAGATGCCAGGTTTTTTTTTTTTTTTTTTTATTGCATTATTTTCACACAACAGAGGCTTCCTGGACTGAGTTATCAGTTATTATGAATGTACCTGAAATTCTTGCTCTGAGTTCTTTCTACTGAGCTAAGGTAAATTATTGTCATCGCCATGCCGCAGTAATTCATACATTTGAGATATTGTGAGGCTTCAAAGTTAGAGGGATGATCTGTGCTGAACTGTTTTTTGTTCCTTTTTAAATAGTAATTTTCTCTGTGTTTAATCCAGAGCCTCAGAATTCTGCCCTGGCTATCCAGAGGCCAGGTTGGTATCAGAAAGGTTGGGTCTTACTTGCTCATGGTGATACAAAAAGAGCAGCTCCATGTGTACAACTGGGGCTGAAGCATAAATAAAGAGATGAGAAGGAAGAATTAAAGTATCAACAAGTATAAAAGGTAATATAATTACTATATGGGTTATATAAAATAGGGTGTCAATTGCAGGCAGTGACAAATACTTAGCAGTGTGCTCTCTGCCTTTTGTCTATTTTTAAAACTTACCCTTGGATATCTAGCTAGCAAGGCTGTTCTTGCATGTGTCATTATATGGCTGCATAACTGTCTGGCTGTTTCTGACAATGAACATAGCATGAACAATATAAGACTTTTAACCACAGTGACAAATTGTGACAGTGCAGAGTCCATCAGGAAAAAAAAGCGATGAAATGACAAGGTAGGATGTAGCAGCATAACTTTGCTATATTAAGTTAATAAAAAAAAATGCATTTTTGCTTTTAAAAAAAATCATTTTTAATGTATCTCTTTTACTCTCTATTTAATGTTCCTGCACCAGATTTATTAAGGATGACTAGTAATTTGCCTTTCTGCTGTTTGATGAGAACAGATGTTATTTTCTCCTAACTCCCACGCACCTGGAACTGGCAAAATTCCCTAGGCTCATTCAATTATCATTCAACAAGCAGGGCTTATTCAAGCAATTTACCTACAAGGGCCAATTCAATGCAAGGTGGAAAAAAAAAATACCCTTTCCACTGAGTTTAAAGTAAACTCTGGAAAAATCCAGCTCACTTCACTAAAATAAGTATTATTTCTTTACATCTTTAAGGTCTTTTCCAACCTGAGTGAATCTATGATTCTATGATTAAAAAAAATGGGAGATAATATGTAAAGTGTATAATGCTTTATACATTTTCAAGACTCAGTTTTCAACACAATAAACTACAAGTTTTTGTTGTTTCTTAAGAAAGAAAATAAACCAAAGCTCCCTCTTGCAGGGTGTTTATGTTCACTGAATTGTGCACCTGTATAAATACAGTGATTTCTTTGTTTGTTTTTATTTAAAGACTTTTTTCAGAATGACTGTTTACCCTACTCTAAACCTTGTGGACCTATATGTAGCAAGTTAAGAGTTTTCAGTTTTTGGACATGGGGAACCTGTATATAGAGGGGTTAGGAAAGGAAAAGTTCAGTCATTGGATGTTTCATCCAAATGCATTGGAGTTTCTATACTGCCTATCTCTTTGAAGGGAAGATTAAACAAGGAGATCATTATGGTTTCACGTGGCAGGTTGCTCAGCACCACACGGTCATTCATTTGTTCCCCCCACACCCAGAGAGATGAGGGAAAGAATCTGAAACAGTGAAATAGAACTTGTGAGATGGGATAAAAACTGTCTTCTAAGACAGGAAAGCAAAAAGGATATTAGTTATGATAATTAATAATTTCAAACAAGTGATGCCCAGCTTTTCCCCATGCCCTGCTCAGCAACAACTAAAAATATTGCTATATTATTGGCATTGTTTTTCTCCTAATGCCAGACACTGTGAGGAAAAAAATCAACTCTGTTCCAGCTGAAACCAGGACAGAGGTTTTGAAAAACATCTAAATGGCTGTCAGAAAGATGTATTAAAACATATAATAAGCCAGATCTTGATGACAGCTCTTAACATCAAAAAGCTTAAGTGGGAATGAAGGTTCAATTTCCCCCATCATCTTTGCCCACTTTATTTACCAGAACTGAGAAGTAGTGGTTACACCTTGCATGTGATGGCAGGCTTCTTCTGTGGTGTTGAAGGATCACATCAAAGGAACCTGAACAATGATCTTTTCATAGCATTGACTTTTAATAGAATGTCTTTCTGTGAATCTTGTGCGCAAATTAATTTTATTTCTTCTACGTATTTTCTTTATGTACAATGATTACTTTCAAATCAGAGAAATCCAAAATAGTGAAATCTCTGTTCTGTTCACAAGGATAAGCAGGCTATATACATACACAGGCTCTTTTTTAGTACATTCTCTTCCAGACAAAATATCTGAACTCTCTGAAGTAACATAATGTAAGAAATACCTGCTCCTTCTTACTCTATTATTCTTTACCATGTAGAACTGGGTGCTGAAGCTCCTACTATTCTAAAATGGGAGAAAAGGAAAGGATAGATGTGGGTTCATTTGGAGCCACACTTTATGTGCCAGTGAGCGGCAGTTGTCCATTTTCCCTACACACCATTAAGGATGATGGACTCATTTATGCATAAATGAACCAGTTGATTTTATTTTGATATTGTCAAATAAATTTCTTTGGATTGTATGCATATAGTTCTCCCCACTTGTGCAAGTTGGATTTGGAGTTTGCAATATTAATTGTTTTAATTACAATTCTAAACTCCCATTTCTTTATTTGAAGACAAGGTTAGTTGCTCTATGCTTTTGCTGTAACTCGCTTTCCAGAAGTGTGAAAGCAGTTTGTTTATCCAGCAATCTTTCTTTCTGCTTCTTGAAGAACGCTATTCTTTGAGTACTTCACTCCGTCTTTAAGCTCTTCATAGCCATCCTCTTCAACAACTACTTCAAGGTCTGACTGCAAGTTGTTTTCCCAGTTGTTTGGTGTATACAACTTCATGAATTAATTTATGTTTTAAATTGGCTCTTGATTGTCTTGACATGTTTTAATACAGTCTTTTGCCTGACACAAAAAGGTGTAGTCAAATCAACAGACAGTGTAAGTAAAAAAAATCTTGCAAATTAGAAATGATGACAAAACTCACAGCTGTCAGAGAAGCAGGCTTTCAGTCTAATATTTTTCAAAAGCCTGTAAATCCCATTTCCATAGGTCACTTAGATACTATTTGATTTTTTTTCTTCAAGTCACTTTGAGGCCTCACTTACTGAATTTCCTTTAGTGCATGTTATCTTTACATACGCACAGAAAAATTAATCTCTTAAATTGCTTAAGGCATACCTCGGAATTTTTCCATGTGCATTCCTGGTGTTAAAATTCAGATGAGAGAGACTGGGTGGTTATACCATTTTTAGTACTTTTCTTTCCTATCTAATTGACTCAGAATCATTTAAGGTTAAAAAGACCACTACATTCACCTAGTTCAACCATCAACCCGCCACCATCATGGCCATTAAATCAGGTCACTTGCAGTGACATTGACTCTTTTCCTGAAAACTGCCAGGTACAGTGACTCTTCCACGTCCCTGGCAGCCTGTTCCAACACTTCACCACTCTTTCTAAGAAGTTGTTGTGCTTAATATCCACTCTAAACCCCTCTGGTGCGACTTAAGACCATTACCTCTAGTCCTATTGCTAGTTACCCAAGAAAAGAGGCCAATGCCCATCTCACTACAGCCTCCTTTGAGGTAATTGTAGGAAGTGATAAGGTCTCCTCTGAGCCTCCTCCAGACTGAATGATCCCAGTTCCCTCAGCTGCTCCTCAGAAGTCTTGTGCTCCACACTCTTCACCAGCTTCCTTGTCCTTCTTTGGACACGCTCCAGGGTCTCAATGTCTTTATTGTAGTGAGTGGCCCAAAACTAAACACAGTACTCAAGGTGCGGCCTCACCAGTGCTGAGTACATAGGAATGATCACCTCCCTGCTGACAACAGTACTTCTGATATAAGCCAGGATGCCACTGGCCTTCTTGCCTACCTGGGTGCACAGCTGGCTCGTGTTCATTCAACTGTTAGTTTTTCCTCTGTGCAGCTTATGTACATACGTATGTGCAGACATGTGCATGTAAGTATATTTGCATACAATTATACTTCAAGAAATTAAAGAAAATTAAAAAATCATTCTTAGGTTGTTGACATTTCCTTGGACAACTGTGATTTCACAGAATACTAGATTTTAGAGCTCTTCTACTATTTAGTAACACAATGACAAATTTGCTGTTTGTAGAAAGGTATTTAGTTTGTCTCTGGCTAACCCATTCAGCATTTGAAGTGTCAATCCAAAAAGAGAGATGCAATTTCCCTGTCACCTAAAGTGGGCTTTTCTTCTCTGAAGTTGCTGGCTATCAGTAGTCTAGCTGGCCTACAGTTGGCCAGACTGTTTACTTCCTTCTGTCTCAGCAGCTACCTGAACTGTGACTCACTAGTGGTTAAATTTACCATGCTAGCTCAGCCTTGGGTTTCTCTAGAGTATTGTGCTAAATATTGTTGCTTTCTAGGACCAATTAAATGCCTGTGCCAGCAGCATGTTATAATTCTGTTATGTCATTTGGGCGTCTGTCTGCCCAAATTCACATTCACTACTTGTTTGTTTGCTGAGTGTAGATATAACCTTTTAATCTTATCGATGTGCTATACTGTTATGATGTGTTGCTACTCCTACTATGAGAACTTCAGATAATGGGCAAACTAATACAGATTTGAGGAGTTCATACAATAAAATTTGCTTACATATATAATTGCTTAAAATCATTAATAGTAAGATTGATATTAAAAGGAAAAATCAAGTATCTGCTTGGTTATGTCATCATCTTTCATAGAATCATGGAATGGCGTAGGTTGGAGAGGACCTTAAAGACCATCTGATTCTCTGCCAGGGGCAGCAATACCAACCACTAGATTGGGTCACCTGTAAAAGTTGATCCCCTTCCTTCTGTCTTTTACTTCTGAATCTGATTAAGAAACCTGTGTTCCTTTCAATAAGTCTACCTTTCTGGTAACTTTGGAAACTAGTAGTTAAGTTGATGAGAAGTTAAAAATCTTGGAAAAAATTATATCCCTATGGTTCTCTCCTTGTGCCAGTTGAAAAGTTGCATTTATTATTATCAGCAACCAGAATATGTATATGGAAAAGAACCCCTGCTCCTCACTCCCCATAACTTCCTAGACATTGTGAAGTCTTCAGAGGAGCTCACTTAACCACAGAGGCAAGTTTGCAAGGAAACTGTCACTGATTCTTGGACTCATTTGTGCTCATTGACGTGTCCTAGTATCTTTTCTAAGCTTCTTGAAAAGAACTGCTATGCAGAAAAGGGACTATTCATTCTCCTAGTGAGACTAAACTTATAGTTGGTACTGCAGTGCATTTGCCTTTTAAGAGCTAAACTGAACTCTGATTGCAGATGGCTGAAAAACTGGGACACAGCAAAATTAGCAGCAGCAGTAATAAAAGAGACGTGCTTTGCTATCTTCATATATTCATATATTGTGAATAATGTTTTCTGAGCTGGGCATCTCTTTACCCCAGTTTCAGAATTTCCTGTGACAATGACGATCTACAATTGTATGGTCTCACTGGAATTTAGTAAGGCTAGAGCACTTTAGTGTATACATATATAGTACATATGCACACAGTCTGGAAGGAGATGGGTTTTCTTAAACAGAAGATAAGATGAGGATCACTCTACATAGAAAGTGTTGTGAAGTCCTTGTGAATATTTATAGTTATGTAAAAATGTATATACTTACTTAGCAGGTATGAAACCTCAGAAGACCTAGTTCAGGAAAAGAATCTTTGGATCCCTGTTCAGTGGTCTGCAGAGTATTTTTAAAAACATTTGTATAGCTGCAGGAATGTCCAGGTGTATCACTTGAGAAGAAAGAACTACTTCTATATAATGTGTGGCTTGTAAACCCTCATGTTGTGGTCCTAGACATATATCACGGATAAAAATTCCAGTGTGTGTATTCTTAGAGAGTCATTTCTTTCACCATCCAAGTTATCTTTATATTGTCTTGTTA
The DNA here is from genome assembly GCA_037305975.1 of Chrysolophus pictus. Taxonomy (NCBI): domain Eukaryota; kingdom Metazoa; phylum Chordata; class Aves; order Galliformes; family Phasianidae; genus Chrysolophus; species Chrysolophus pictus. The sequence goes on from CM074580.1 coordinate 8,419,273, forward strand.
TGTATCCTTACCCTCTCAGAACACACGAGACTTTTTCAGCTAAGGACACTGTTTTGTCTTCAGATCACTATTTCACCACTTAAATTTGTCAGTTCATTTTTGCATAATCATTTGTGATTCTACCAAAACCTGAACTTCAGAACAGGCATTCAGGTAATGTTCTTACCTTCCTTTGCTCAGGGATGGTTAAAATAATAAATAATAACAAATAATGCTTGCTCCTGGCCAAGCTGCAGTTAAAAAAAGTTTGACATGTTATTGCCTCACACCTGTGTTTTCTAATTATTTTCAGCTTAAGGCTAGCATTACAGCACATACAGGTGTTTTCAGTGAAGTCTGCATCCTCTTGCACAGTATTTTAAGATGTAAATATGGGCTTCTGGACAAGACTGGAGGAAGATTATAGGATTTTCTGCATTTGCAGTATTTAGTTTGCAGAAAGCCATTCAAGTTTTCAGTCTGGAGATTCACAGAAGTTGGAGCAGACTTATTATTGCTAATAGGGTGATCAGATCCAGGAAAATGAGCGTCTGGTGAAAGTCTGCCTCTCTGAATGGCAGGATTAATACTTATAATTAATGGTTCTCCCTCCTTACTGGTGTTCTTCTGCCAATAGGTGGGGATGATTTTTCTTTCATTCTGGCACAGGTGACACATTTGGCTTGCTGAACTGATTAATATCCCCAAACAAAAGCTTCAGTGTTTACTGTTCTAGAAGGAGGCTTGTCAAATCCAATCAATCATTGTGTTTATGTAGCAAATTGTGTTTGAGATACATAACTGGTCCATGCATTAATATTTTTATGAAACAAAACACAGAAACCTGACCGTATTTGGAGACCTTTATCGTGAAGAGAGTTTCTGAAACAATGTTGGCAGCAGGAGGATGTGTTGTTGTATCTTTAATAAGTGATTATTTTTCTTTTCATAATAGAAATTATTTTCTTGTTTCTATTAGCACTTTTCTTTGGCAGATAATTTGTTTGTCTCCTCTTGTTCAACATCAAATTATAGGCTAAGTGTTCTGGTAAACTGCTAATTGACCTCATGATGGTTTTTTGTATAAGCACTGAGGGTGTTCATTGAGACTGACATTGTAGTGTTTTTTGCTGTTACTAGGTTGGATGATGTTACTCTTTCTTGTTTTTTTTTTGCTTTGGACAATACTTAACCTTTTAAAATAAGAAATAAGGATTTACAAGAAAGGCACTACATTTCTTTTTGAGACCAGCTGTTCAGAAAAAGCAAGTTGCAAAACGTGGCATAGTAGGGGAAACTCTGATAAGCCATCAGTTTTTGGTGTTTTCAAATCTGCTACTTCGCATTTTATTAGCAAAAGTTCAGCTAGGAAGCTGCAGAGATGTGAATTGTCTCGATGGTGACTGAAGATTCTAAAAAACTCTTATTCCACTTGCTGTCTATCGTATGGTTACATTCTGAAGCATGTACTTTCTAGTATTTCCTGTACTAGAATTTAGTGTTGTAGCAAAAGTTTTAGCTTGTTAGGAGGCCATAGAATTATTAGGATAGAAAATATCTTAAAGATCATTGAGTCCAACCAACAGATTTTAAACACATCCAGTGATGGTGACTCAACCACCTCCCTGGGGAGCCTATTCCAGTGCTTAACAACCCTTTCTGTAAAGAAGATTTTCCTGATATCCAAGCTAAACTTACCCTGGCACAGCTTGAGGCCATTTCCCCTCGTCCTGTCACCAGTGAAGAGAGATCAACCCCACTCTCACTGTAAGCACCTTTCAGATATTGGAAGAGAGCAATAAGGTTTCCCGTCAGCCTCCTTTTCACCAGACTGAACATCCCCAGTTCCTTCAGTCTCTCCTCATAGGCCATATTCTCCAAACCCTTCTCCAGCCTTGTTGTCCTTCTTTGGACCTTCTCCAGTACCTCAGTGTCCTTTCTGTACTGAGATATCCAAAACTGAACGCAGTACTTGAGGTGAGGCCTCACCAATTCCTCAAATGAATTCCAAAAACGAGCAGATCTTAAGAATTGTAATAGTATTATATGTGAGCAACAATTCTTGTTCTTTAGGGTAAGTTGCTGCTTGTTGTAATGGAACAAACTTTAATTCATGGGTTGCTAAGAATTCTCTAGATACTTTATGACTGACAGCAGTTGTTTTTCTTTTAAGATTTGTCATTCATTAAAATCTTTAAAAGTAGTTCACCAAAATAAAATTGCTGTTAAATCTTTGACTGGAGAAACAATAAGGAGAATTACTGTAGACAGCTTAGAATATTTTATAAGCAACTTTAGGCTTCTAGCACTCTAAGAAACCGCAGTTTGGAAAGAATGTTAGCATTAATCTGATATGATAATGACAGATTTGAGGAGTGTAAATAGAAATTTTTGTGTGTGAACACACAATCTCCAAAAGCCATTGTATAATCAATGAATATATGGATGTTACAGTTAAGAAATATACAAGAAGGTTAGGCTAAACAGGTTATCACACTAAAGAGGAATGGATGGAAAGCTTAACCTTGTCCTAGGCTCATTGAGAAGACTCCAAGAGGAGCAACATTCAAGAGAGATCCTTCCCCACTGGTAGTCAGCTCTTAAATGGGGTCTAGGAGTAGTGGAGCCTGGCTCCAGCCCTTCCAGTAGCACAGGTGAATTGCCTTCACCTGTGCTCCGAGGGCTGCTCACCTTGGTTGGTCAATCGGAGGTTCAGGCTGTGATTCTGCAGTTCCCATCTTTGCCAATTTTATAGGAAGTGTCTGATCTTAATGTAAATTGATTATTTCTACAGCTCACAAGTTTTGTTTAATTATAAATACCTCTTTGCAGAAATTTCTTAACGTAGGCTTAAAAGCAAGAACTTTTTCCTTTCTCATGCTGCTTCCAGCATCCTTGAAACACTGACCTTTATTCCTTTATCTGATTAAGATGGTGTTTACTCAGAACTGCAGTAAAACTTACAGAGAGGCTGGGTTCCATTTACTCTGTTAATATCTTAATGCCATTAAGCTTGTGTTAATGGCCTCTGTTCCTTGAATGTTTTCCTTCTAGTGGAATGACTCAGGCTGCTTGCTGACTCTTCAGCTGACTTTATTGTACACATTAAATTACAAACAACTTCCTGGGTTTCAGCCCTTTGTTCTGCAGGTTTACACCAGAAATATTTCCAAATCAAAGGTGTCTACGCCAAACCTGCATGGAATTTTACGTCTTCGGGGAGTTTAACAAGTGGGCTTCATTGAGAAGGGAGTTTGGAAATTTCTCATTCCATGTAGTCATTTCTTCCTCAGCATGTAGAACCTGCTATAGTCACACTCCAGAATATAAGCATCTAGTTTTGCACATTTAATTTTTCTGATCTGGAAAATGTATGCTGTATCACACACAACTCCCTGCTAAAAGTAAAAAGCAGATATGTATATACACACACTGTTGGAGATCCACTTAAAACAGCATTGCAGTAGAAAGGTAATGTGGCTTAGAATGAGGGTCTTCTGTATCAGTGACTCGAGAAATCAGATCAGCAAGCAGTTCAAGCAGACTCTAGTTAATTACCCCTAAATTGAGTTCTGCTGTTATAACAAGGAGTTAAGCAGAATGGAGATGTGTGGAGGGAAAAAAAATAATCCAATGATATATTCTATTTGCTGTGCTCTTCCCTGCAGCTGTGGCAAAAAGCTGTGTGTTTATCTGTAGCCATAGTCTATTTGAACTCTCCAGACGTGAGGCAAAGCTTCACACATTTTATAAAATGACCCTAAATATGAAAGCTTTCAAAGCATTCTTTTTTTTTCTGATGTATTTTGTGAATGAAAATCATTTATGATACCTGTTTTTATGTTGTCGCTGCTCAGAAACGCCAAACTATTGGAGGGTTTGCTGCTCTTTACATTTGAACTGATAGGGCTTTGCTGTATGCTGATCTGCTTTCCACAAAGATTGTTCTCAGTAGAAAACATAGTGTAAATGCAGAGGATATGTGTAGATGTCATGTGCCATTCTCATTTAAGAAGTATGATGTCGTTTCATGAAAAGTGACTAAGTAAACTCTTCAACATCGACTGCCTTCCTTCCTTACAGAGGGTAAACTTTCTGTGTTGTGACTTCCAGGATGCTGGGTTGGGGTCATCAATATCTTTTGGAGTGCCTTTTTAAAATTCTTTTCATTGTGTTTTCTTTGAATTGCATAGTACTTGACTCTTTCTGAGATTCTTCTTAATCCTGTAGCTCTACTGATTAGATCTGTATGGAAATAGTCAGCATGAGTGAGATTAATGTAATGTGCTCCACTATGTGTTTAATAGAAATGAATTTCACTTGGACCATGTTGTTTTTGCAGACCAGCCTGTAGACCGTTTCTTGAGTACTTTTTGGAAATCCACAGGTGGAATGTTGACTGTTGAGTTTTTATGAGTCCAGAAAAGGCTGGGTAATTTATTCTGTATATTTCAGATTATTATTTTCCTGGTCTCAGCTGAGATAGGGTTAACTTCCTTCATAGTGGCTGGTGCTGTAGTTTGGGTTTAGGAGAAAAATAATCTTGATAGCACACCAATGTTTTAGTTACTACTGAGCAGTGCTTATACAGAGCCAAGGACATTTCAGCTTCTCACACAGTCCAGCCAGTGAGAAGGCTGAGGGTGCACAAGGAGTTGTGATAGGTCTGGGCCAGCTCACTCAGGCTAACCAAAGAACTATTCCATACCATATGGTGTCATGCTGAACTGTAAAACCTGGGGGAAGTTGGGCAGAGGTTGCTGCTGCTGCTTGGGGAGTTGGCAGGCAGTGAGCAATTGCATCGTGCGTCAGTTGTTTTGTATATTCTTTCATCACTGTTATTATTTTTCCTTCCCTTTATGACCTATTAAACTGTCTTTATCTCAGCTCACAGGTTCTACTTTTTCTTTTCTGATTCTCTCCTCTATCTCTTTGAGAGGAAGAGTGAAAGAATGACTGTAGTGCTGAGCTGCCTCCTGGATTAAACGAGAACAGTTATGAATGAATGTATAATATTTTCTTTCTCAATCATGGAAAAATAAGAAAATTAATGTGTGTATAAAACATAGTTAAAATTTCTTTTGACAGTGGAATTGATGACTTCAGCTTATCATCGTGCGCCAGCTAAGATGGAAAGGGCAAATGTTAGCTCTTCTGCTTGGAAAAGTGTGCTAATCCTTTTGTGTAAAAAGAAGTCCTAGGTAAATGTTCAGAAATGCTTTTATGAAAAAGTCATCTTCAGAGAAAATTCCAATGTGGTGTTTCTACGTGTTTGTTTACTTGCGCAACTAAGAGGAAATGTATTTCTACAACAAAATGGAGAAAAATACTTACTAGAAGCTTTCTTTCTTTCTAGTATATTTACTGAATCAAGTCAGTATTCTTACCATGCTATCTTTTGAAATTTTGCTGGAGATTAAGTCAGTGACAACTCAAGGAAAAGTTAAAACAAAAACAAACACACATGCAAAAAAAAAAAACCCAATAAAACAACAACAACAACAAACTCCAAACAGCATAAATCCATAAACTTTGCTAAGAGTTTCTCATCTCAAGCCTTTGACTGAGTGAAGGCCAGATATGTGGTATATTTAACCTGGAGCTGACTTCTTAACTACAGAATCACAGAATGGTTGAGGATTGGAAGGGATCTGCAGAGGTCATCTGGTCCAAACTCCATGCTCAAGCTGGGTCACCTACAATAAGTTGCCCAGGGCCTGTCCAGATGGCTTTTGGAAACTGAATTTCTTCTGCCCGAATGAAGTCATTCTTTCATATAACTATTCCCAAGCTACAAACAGTTTTCTGGGCATGGCATGCATTTAGTTACTTGCATTTTATTGTTTGCATCCATCAGGCTTATCGTTATTTGGTGTTCTATACAAGCGTTGAATTAAGGTTATATTTCTACATCAGATGATGTTGTCTAGTGAGAAGAAATAAGGAAATCAGGACGTCCTGGTACTGGAATTTTTTTTTTTTTCCTGCAGGTTTCTGTGAGACTGAAACTTAACTCAGTGCTAAAGTTCTTGGGAGTGATGTGCTAACACATTATGCAAGTCTGCTGAACATTGCTCTGTGTGGCTGGATTTTGCTTGAAAGGATATAAGATGGGAAAGGTCAAGAGAATTACAAAACCTTATTTATTTTTTACGAAACAAACAAACAAAAACCAACAAGAAACTAAGGAAAGGAAACTCTAAAAGAGTAACTTCTAAATATACACTTCCTTTAATCTTAACTACTTCAAATTCATTTATATCTGTTTTTTTGTTAGCAGGTTGGAAAACTGTGGGTCTCACTAACGTGTAGTTAATTTATCTTGAATAACTAATTTCCTTGCTTGATAATTTTAACATTTCTGTTTTAAATCAGTTCCTTAGAGGCACTCTTGTGAAGGAGCAACAAAATTTGTTCAGCTAAGAAAAGCCCAAAGTGAATACTTCTAAAATAGTTGTCCACATCTGTGGAGTAAGTTCTGCTTATCCTTCTTCCTACCCAAAGATATTTTGGTTCGCAGAAGAAAAGAAAGGAAAAAGTCTGTACATTGTATTAATTACTTTGGAGTGAATTCTACACAGCACTCTTTTTTTCACTTCCATTCTCCTTACGTGAGCATTATGGAAAGTGGCAGAAGGATCCAGCAGACTTAACGTTTGTGTCACGACTCCCTGTAAAGATAGAAAATTAGCTCAACCCTATGTAAGTCTACATTTGTCTGTAAAAACACCTGCTTCTCTCCTTAAGCTATACACAGAGCTGAGGTTGAGTAACTTGCATGTTGATGCTTATTGCAAAAGGATCTTAAGATGACTATCTCACTTGTAGATATCTTCTGCGTGCTTACAATTAGATGAGGTGAATCCTCCTTTAAAGCTTCATTAGACTAAATCGCTTGAAATCAGTGGAGCTAATTATGTAAAGGAGGCTGGCAAGTCTCACACTGTGTCTTTTAGCAAGCAAATGAAGTTGTTGGTGTTGATTTTTCCAACTAACCAACATTCTGGGCTTTGACTTTTGTAGCTTTTTTAGGTTGGCTAGTGTTAAAATATATACAGTCCCAAGATGTTTGTATCAGTGTTTTAGCTCGATTATTATTATTGATGGTAGACATGAAAATATGAGAGAACAAGCCTCTCCCTTGCAAGATAGGAAACATGGGCTACTGTTGAAGTCTTCCTGTGCTATGTTCTGAGAAAACTTTCATTATGTATTTCTAGTTTTTTCTCTTACATTTTTGTAAAACAATCCTTTTTTTCTCCACCTAGAGCTGCATATGAGAAAATTAACCTCTGACGAAAGGGAAATAATAAGAAATTTACTGAAACTTGTGAATAAGGTTTCTTTTCATTGTCAAATGCCTTCTCTGACTTTAATTTGTACTTGTCCTACAAAGTGTATGTATAAATGCTTTGACATAATGGCTGTGTATTGTAGTTGCATCTATATTAATCCACCGTTTCACTAGTAGTTAATTGTCTTCATTGTAATGAGCTTTCTACTGGAACACTAAGGCTGATTAAATAAATCCCTCTTAAGCATTAGACTTACAGTAGCATATACACATTGTAATAATGTTGCAGATTCTAGATCAGGAAATAATACGTAAATCAAGCAAACAGCATGTTTCTGTGCAGATTGGATATTTTAATTCATATAAGAACTATAGTAAGTGTTTTCTGTGGTCATTTGGGAATTTTGAGCAATAAGCCATTATGAGTGCTAAAAAGTAGTTTGCAGAAATGCTTTGGTTCTAGCTTCTTCAGGCTGCTGGTTCTAATGGAGTAGTAAATTGGGTTTATTTATTTTGTACAGATTTCTTGGAAGCATCAAAGAAATGATACATCAGGCACATGGCACAAATTTTTCTTGTAGTTTTCTGAATCCTAAAGCTGTTGTGGTGCTGCTTGTTGTGTGATTTGTAAATAGTTAGGTGCATAAGAGCTTTGTGGTGGGTGTAATCCTTCGAAACCTAAGGAGCTGGTGAGTAGAGTGGCAACAGTTTGGCAGCTCTCAGCTTAATGCAAGAGGGTAGTTGAAAATTTGGTTATAACAGGTGTATTATGGTAGCCTTGGGGTCAACTCAGCATGATTCTGTTACAAACTTACTGTTAGGTTATGGCGTATCTTAAAAAAATAGTAAAAATAATAATTAAATCCTACTGCTCCTCGGTAGGCAGCTTTCCTAAAAAGAAAAAAAAAAACACCCACAAAACCCTAAAAAAATAAAAACAAAATAACCCAAGAAAACCCCACCCTCAAAATTATACTATAAAGAACTAATAATGAAATGGACGGGAGGTTTTTGTGTGATGTTCTGCGATTGCAGAAGTTATGAAGAACAGGAAATCTGTGTGTTGTACAGCAGGGACAGCAGCAGTGCGTCCTGCTGCATTTCCAGTGTGAGCTTCTGGTTTGTGGCGTAGAGCTGAAGTCCACTTCCCTTACCAACAAGATCACTTTTGCAGGAAAGGATATACGTATGAGGTTAAAGCATTTCCCTTCTCCGGTAGTGTGGGAAAAGTAAAAATATGAAACAGAAGGGATCAAGACCCTTGACTTCAGTGGGAAGCAGATTTTGGCTGTTACGTGTACCCTTAACGCAATTTGGGTGGTTGCCATCATCTGTTTATATAATCAGGAGAGAAAAAGAAAATCACTCTGAAAACAGCTTAATTGGACCAGAGCTTCTAGGGCTACTGCTCTCATGCCTTTCACGGATCCTAAATGGTTTGTCAATTAAAACAGGAAAAAAAAACAAAAATGGAAGGAAAAAGAAAGCATTTAAATGCTGCCTCTTAGAAAGAATTTCTAATGTAAAGATTATGGAAATTTTTGATCTTTAAAGTCTTCGTCTTAAGTCCAAAAACTGGCACAGAAAGGTTGAAGTGTGAACCAACCTCTGATAAGCTATAGTGTTAAGTGTGTCATTTCTTAACCATTGGGGATTAAAGAGACAGCTGTTCCTCAAGCCAGTGGCATATGCTAGCATTTTAATGTACCTCTTGTTTTAAGGAAGGGAAAAACCCATGAAGCAGAGATGAAATAGAAGCAGCCAATATACTGTAATCAGCGTATTTAAAAATTCTGCAGTCTCCAACTTTCTTGAGATCAAGTGAAAAATAAATTGTAGTCTACACAGTTAATAACACATTTTGCTGGGTATAAATCAATCTGCTGTTTTAATTATCAGGATTTCATACTGCAGTCATCTCAGTGGTGGTAAATTGAAGCCTTAACTAGGTCAGGCCTCATTATTTGAAGCACTCAGAAAGACAGTCAGTTAATACCTGCTTCCAGAGATTGTGGACTGTCTGCAGCATGCAGTGATCATCAGGGCACCTGGGCTAGTTGTGCTAGTGCTGGTACCAGGGGAAGTGACTGCGTTGTGCTGCTGTGTGCCTGTGCCTAGACTTGCTCCTCAGTAAGCAGCTTTCCTAATGAGCACCATCTCTGTCTATCCAGCAGCGTGCTGTACCAGCAGGCCAGCCTGCTAGTTCGGGCTCCTGTTTGTCAGGTTATAAGTAGGCCTTTAAAATCCATGTAATCTGAGAAATGACAGTGTGAGCCTGAAATTTAGGAAGACCAGATTTAGTGAAGTTCTTTAGGTCTATATGAATTTTTAGCATGAAAATGAAACTATATAATGTGCTGGGCCAATAATGATAAGACAATATAATAAGGCCTGTGCTTTAGAATGGCATAGGATTTTGCACAGCTGCCAGTTGGTTGTCACAGCTTGTTACCTGCTTGGCCATGTCATATTACAGTTTTTGATATGTTTATGGAATGAGAGAGTCTGAAGGTCGGAAAAGTCTCATCTCAGTGCCTTTTTATTAAATACTTCTTCTGTCTTTTTTACTTCCCTGAAGATCCCTTCTAAAGTTTTTCTGTCTCAGATTTATGTTATTCATTATATTTCGTTCTAGAATTTCCATTTGAAATTAGGAAGATTCAAGGGGAAAAAAAATATGAAAGCAAAAAACAGACAAAATTTCTTGCACACTGAGTTCTTTCAGGTTAAGTGGATGCACACTTGGAGGCATATGGGCAATGTAAAGCCGTTTGGTTCCATCTACTTAACTGCTTATATACAAACACTTGCTGCTTATACAGGATACTGATTTGGAATGGGTAAACTGTAGGGTTAAAAAAATATGATATCAGCACAAAATAACTCTTTCTTGTCATAGATTCATTTACTATTTAATATCTACTTTATGGATGTCACATTGATTCAAATGGACTTTTAGTCTTCTATGAGCTTATCATATGTGGCCACAGCACGGGTGATTGTCCTTAAGCTGCCTAAGTTTTAATCTGAAAGTCTGGGAGCATGCAGCCTTTGGCATCCATTTTTTTTTTCCCCAGGACTTCTTCAGTACTGAATTATTTCAATTCAAGGTGTTACAAACTTTTAACAGTATTAAATGCACTAATTGGAGGAAATAAATCACCACCACCATCTATGTAACTGTTTGCTGGTGTGAAATTAAGGCCATCCAAGAGATTTGTAACCAGTCCCATAGAGAACAAACAGTCTGCCTGTTTTTCAGGGGCAGATGGAGTATATATGGCATCGTGACCTCATTTAATTTCAAGAGTTTTGTTGATTAGGTCAGATTATCAAATTCTAGCTTTTCTTGCTTGTTACCCAGTTGACCCAATTGAGGTTTTCTGCCTGCTAGTTTGAGTTAGAGAGAAAAATTTGTGTGTGCAATAACTGTGCATCTATATTAGGACACTGGATCCTTTTTAAAAAAACAAAAACCAAAAAAACCTTTTTCTTTTTCTCCTTTGGGCTGCCTGTTCCTAGAAGATACAGCAATGTACTGTTTTTGGAATTTTGATTGTTAGGGACGAACTATGTTGTTAAAACTTCTCTTTTGATGAGAAAGTATTGCTAAGTTTCTTGATTTGCTTTGTTTAAAGCTTATTCCAAGCTTTGTGGAAAAAAATACATGGGGTTTTTGGAACTTTGAGTCCAGAAACAAGCTATTCTCTTTGCCTATGACATTAAGGAAGAGCAGCAACTCTACAGAGGTATAGCCATACATGACAGAATAAACATGTTCCCAAATATGATGCAGACTTCTGAGAATGTCGTGATATAAACAAATACTTTGTGTTAAGAAATTAATGCACACAATTGGAACTTTTTAATTAAAACCTTGTAAAATCACCAAATTTTGATGCTGTTTAAAATCAGCAAACTGTTTTGGTTATTTCAAGACTGGCAGCTGCAGGTGTGTGAGACTTCATTACGAAGTATTTTACATTGTGATAACCATAAAATTGTTATAACAGACACATTGTTATTGAAACGAAAGATTTTACAATCATCAGGGGATCTGCAAAAATCCATCCTCTGGCTTTATTGAATTTCTCACCATAGACAGACAGAGATCGATGTACTGACCTTGTCTAGTGGGTTTTTCTCTAGATTAATGTCTTTTACACTTTTCCTTTCATCCTTCATCCTTTCTTTAAGTTCCGTGAGCTAGCTGTCAAGGCGCAGAGATATTCATGGATGATAAGGCCTTGAGATTTTTGTCCCAGCAATACCTAAGCATGAACAATTTCTGAGTTTCAAATTTGAAGTAAACTGTAATGAATGCCCCTACAGACAAAGTAAAATCTTGGCTTTCATTTCCTTCCCTTCTGATTGCTATATGTTGATATTCTCCTTGCTGCTGCAGTGTAAGCTTCCATAATTGGGCAGTGTTGGACTGTAGCAGCTGCCATTTTGAGGTTCCTACCTTAATTAAACAGCATGCAATCACTTGTAAGGAGGTATGAATTATCTTAGAAAATGATTTTATTTTGGTTTTACTGTTTTGGCAAACTGAAAAATCAGATCCAACTGTTTTGCTGAATGGATTTGGGAAGTAAGTGTTTTTTCAAAGGAAATAAGTCAAAGAGAAATGTTACTACTTCTATGGCATCATTATTAATACATTCAAGGAAGGAAAAAGCTTGACTATGTTTAAATGTCAAGGAAAATTCAGTTTTTTTTTTTTTTCTTGTAAAATGTTGCCATTATTCTTGTTAACATAACTGGCATTAATTGGCACAAAAAAACTGGGCTCGAATTATAACAAAAGTCCCATTAGTGTCTGCCTAACACAGAGTGCAAATCAGTGAAATCTGTATGCACAGTAATGCTGAGTCTGGTAACTACAACCTCAGGCCTTTGTTTAGTAATACTGAGGACTTTTCAAAAGCAGTTTTCTTTGAACCCTGCCTTTTCCTTGTCTTTTTCCCAGTACCTGATTTTCTTAGTTGGATCTTGCAAGTTTTTTAATCCAAATACCACTGCCCTCTCCAGTGGAAATTGTACACTCACAGAGAATGAGGATATTTTTAGTTTGGTTTTAGAACACTCCGAATTCCATTTTTCAAAGTTAAAAAATAATAAAATCTGTACAGCTGGGATGTTACACAACAAGAAATCTAAGAAATAATTTACTTTATATTGAATCTACTCATATCTTATTTACAAACATTCAGTACAAATGAAATAATCTGAAATTTCCATAATTCAGTTTTGTAAAGAAGTGCAGCCTAAGTATCAAGGGCAACACAGGGAACAGACGGGCAGGTTTGTTTGGATTTGATTTTGTAAAGGGTGTTCTGCTGATAAATGAGCACACAGGTAATCTGGAAGAAATTATTTCTAGCACAGGTAGAGGTTGTTTAAATATTAAGAAGACACTGGCTGAACTCAGCATGCAGTGTTGAGATGTGATCGATCATCAACACACAGGTAAGGCTCTGCAGTTAGGAGTGTGTTATCCTGCATCCATCTGACATGTCAGTGAAGATGTTCAAGCTCGGTCTGTGATTGTAGGAGCTGAGCTTTTGAATGTTTTCCCTTGCTGAAGAGTTGCTTTTCTTTCATGATCTCTGACCGATTCTGTTCACATTCTGTAGAAAGGAGTAGACCCTTCTGGTCACCTGTTGCCTAAGCTGACTGTTCTATTAGGCTGCTGCCTGTGTTTTTCCAGTATTTCTACTTTGAAATGCAAGAGCTGAATCATTCTGTGCTTTTTCTTGTGCATAAGCTTGGATTAAAGCATTGTGTTTAACAGTTGGGAAAGTGTGGTCGTATTCTAGGGTAGGCCAACATAATTATTTCTCTTCAGTGTATTGGTAGATTGAGCTTTGAATTGTACTGTCTTCCTCTTCATGTATACCAGTTTGAGTTAAGAATCCCTTCCTCTCATATATATACATTGAATTCAGGTGCATGCATTGATATTCACTCACAAGTAGATTAATGCCAACATTATACTGTCCTACCTGGCATCTCTGAATAATTAATGGAAGAAAAAAAAAAAGGAATTGTACAGTGGTGCTCTGTTTGGAGTCCCCTAAAATTTAATCTCTACATTTATCACCATACATTCAATTTCATCTCAGTCAGTAAACAAATCCTCTTATTTCTGATCATCACCACATAAAATTACTATTTTCCCATAAGCCCACTCTAAAGACAACAGAGTGAAATTCTCTTAAGTTTAAATGCTTGGTAAATAATTATATTTCAGCTGGGAATCACAGACTAAGTTGAGGGAAAAATTAAAGGGACTAACTTGTTTAAGTTGGATAACATTAGTGCATGTAGTAGTTCTAGTTTTCACCAGGTGGTACTGACACTTGATATTCAAAACATTATGCACGTGTGTTTTAATATGTATTTTTTGAAAAATACTGTGACAAAGACTCAGGCTTTATACCACCTAGATTCTGCAGAGACAAAAACAGTGCTATAAAAGTACAAGTCCGTAAACTGTAACACTCTACAATCAATAATGTTGTATACATCAGGAGTTTAAATGCATAAATAACTTGCATAACTTCCTTAAAGCTGTCTACAATTGGCATCACTTTTATTCCTGATGGGAATTTTTCTTAGAAGAATCATAGAAGTTGTTGAGCATGTCTGTCCTGAGGTCAGAAAAGTGAGACAAGCTGAATGAGAGTAATTTGGTGCTTGCTGTAAAATATGCTTCTGTAATTTTGACAGGAAGTAACATGTCAAATTCTACCGGAGAAGCAGGAAAGGAAAAGTAAATTAGTATGGACAAACATAAAAAAACGTGCAGAATGCTTCACGTATAGTTGAAACAGCATTTATTTTGGAAAAAAAGGTATCAGAAATTGATCCTTTCTTGGGCTTGTTTATAATGTGAAGAGGTAAAACGCTTCGCTGCTGCTTTCTTCTTACTTTAGTTTAAAAAAAGTATAAATTATTTTAGAGATGACAGAAATCTGCTGTCCTCTGAGTTTCTTGTCTTTATTAACATTGACTCTGCAATAAAATGAGGTGTAAGGTATTTGTGTTTTGTACTTAGATCACGTTTGGAGGTCTGGGGAGAAAGAAGAGATTAACAGTAAAATAAAGGATTTTGCCTCTTTTTGTGTGTGTGTCTCTCTTGTTACAGTCTATTTCCCTTTTTCCTTCTCATGAGCTAAATGATTGCTGCAGCATCTTGGTCACAGAACATCCAATCCATGACCAATTTTACTGAATGATTGCCAACAAAATCAAGCAAGCCCTGTAACTTTTCCTGATTAGGATTCATTTCACTGCTGTTGTGTGTCAGAGTAAGTGCTGCATTCATTGGTATTTCAAATCTTACTGTAATGAAGACTGAATGTTTAGTCCTCCTGTGTTTATCACTTTCCAGTAGAGAGAGACAAGTGCATGAATGAGGTAGGAGATTGGGATGGCACTTGTGTTTTAATTTTTTCCAAGTTGTGAGCGCTCTCTCTGTGCATCTATTTGCAGCAGGGGGGACCCTTCTGGAAGCAGTCAAGCCCAACTCCTCCTTGGTTGTGTGGACTGAGAGAGTTGAAAAATGGACCCTGTGGTGTGACCATCCTCCCCTGATGCAGCTCTTATTAGCATCAAGACCACATTTCTATTTAGGGTTGCCATGATTCAAGCCTAATCCAGCTCTCAGTGAGAGATTTTTCTCAGCTGTAGTCTAACTTAAATTTTTACAGTATCAAAATCAAACTCTGAATCTCACCTAAACATGCTCTGAAGTAGAGCACATGTCCTCCCTGGCCTTGGGGAACAAATTTGAAATGTTATTTTGCACAAAATCTATGGTGAACAGGAAGTGTAGTGCATCATTACTTCGTGCTTTGTGTGCACTCCATCTTTTTAATATAAACAATACTTTTCTAAAAGTTCCCTTAATTTGGCCAGGATAGTCTTTTAATGAGGAGACTTAATGAAATAACTACGGCTAGACAAACATTAAATGGAAGTATCTGCTGGCAGCTGTAGTTCCAAAGATTTGAGTGGTTCTTCATTGAAATTAATTTGAAATTTTTATTCAGTGAAAAATAGCATAACAGCCTTAAGTTCAGCTGTTGATCTGAAGTTTGGGGATTGGTTTCTTCTGCTAGGTCTTCCTAATAAAATTCAGATTTTGCCTGTGAGAGATATGGATAGATTCTATGGAAAAAAAATAATTCTGGAAACAGTGGCCCAGAACAAAGCTCAGTGATTTCTTTGATGAAAGATCACAGAATCACAGAATGGCCAGGGTCGGAAGGAACCTCAAGGATCATGAATCTCCAACCCCCTGCCACATGCAGGGCCACCAACCTTCCCACCTAATGCTAGACCAGGCTGCCCAGGGCCCCATCCACCCTGGCCTTGAACACCTCCAGGGATGGGGCATCCACAACCTCTCTGGGCAGCTGTTCCAGCACCTCACCACTCTCTCTGTAAAGAACTTCCCCCTGACATCCAACCTAAATCTTCCCTCTCTCTACTTAAAACCATTTCCCCTTATCCTGCTGTTATCTACCTTTCAAAGAGTTGATTCCCCTCCTGTTTGCAGGCTCCCTTTAGGTACTGAAAGGCTGCAATGAGGTCACCGCGCAGCCTTCTTTTCTCCAGGCTGAACAAGCCCAGCTCCCTCAGCCTGTCTTCATAGGGGAGGTGCTCCAGTCCCCTGATCATCTTCGTGGCCCTCCTCTGGACCCTCTCCAACAGCTCCCTGTCTTTTTTGTACTGGGGGCTCCAGACTTGGACGCAGTACTCCAGATGGGGCCTCACAAGAGCAGAGTAGAGGGGGACAATCACCTCCCTATCCCTGCTGGCCACCCCTCTTCTGATGGAGCCCAGGATACCATTTGCTTTCTGAGCTGCAAGAGCACACTGCTGGCTCATGTTAAGCTTTTTGTCAGGACCCCCAGGTCCTTCTGTGCAGGGCTGCTCTCAAGGACCGCTCCTTCCAGTCTGTATGAATGCCTGGGATTCCTCCAGCCCAAGTGCAAAACCTTGCACTTTGCATTAGGTTCACCCAGGCCCATCTTTCATGTCCCTCTGAATGGCACTCCTTCCTTCCACCTTATCAAATGCACCACTCAGAAGTGATTCCTTTAATGTGTGTTTTCAGTTCGCATTTAAAAATGGTAGCTGAAAAAGGTGTCGTGTATCAGGCTTTGTAGTGGCTGTGTCAGGAAACTTCTATGAGTCTGGCTTCTGAAAATGTTCATGTAATTGCTGTGTAAAGTTGAAGTCAGCCTAAGAAATACAGGGCTGATATATTTGAAGAGCAGATTTGAGTGTGATTGCTTGAATCAGTATGGTCCCGGACTGCTGGGAAGCAGCTGTGCTTTTAATGGGAACGATGGAAGAGAAGATGTATCCCATTCTGAGAGACCAAGGGCTGTTTGGGAGTAGCAAACACATCAAGAGCAGCTCTGGTTCTCAGGCTGCCTGAGCTATTGCAGAAATAGGTGTTGGTGTATTTGTGTTGTGTTTTTCTGTAGTGAAAATACCAAAATGAATTGAAGTGATATTTGCAATTAGGACAATGAAGAATTGTGATCTGTTTTTAGAGAGACAACATCTATTCAAAACCTACTTTTAGAAGAAAACCTACTATTTGAAAGTGCAGGAAGGGAAAGAGGGGCTATGTAAGTGCAAAACCAATCCTGGATGTATTTACTCTTACTCTTATTATGTCCAAATGCTTTACGTACTGCTAACGTATTTATTCACACGCCATTCCTCCTGAAACAGGAATACACTGCTTATTGCTGTTTTTCTCATGGGGAGCACAGATGTATGGATGTGGATGGCATATGCCTGCGGATGTCTGTAAAAGTGCTGTGAATTGAATCCAAGTCTCTGGGCTCTGAGGTCGATACACTTAATTGCTGTCACCACTCTCTCTCTACCTTTGAGCTATCTTATGTTGTGGAACCATAATCATGCTGAAGTGGGCTTGTTTTTCTGTTGCTTTCTAAACTTTCTGCATGTGTCTGGGCACTGCTAAACTATTTAAAGAAGTGATTTATGCTTTGTTGTGTCATCTGATATTCCGCTGCCTCTCACCCTCTCCCTTTGTTTTATTTGGAGAACCTTGCCTTGAAATGCACATTTTGAACTAAGCTAAAAAGTTTTCTTACTTGGACTTAATAGATTACTGTCAAACTGAGAACTTCTCTAAATGGTGAAGTTCTGTTTTGTTGAGATGTAACATGAGTCTTCACCTGTTTTATTTTCCAAATGTGGCAAATGTTTTATACTAACTGATAACAGTTTTCTGTTTTTTTTTTTTTTTTTTTTAGCAAGATTACTAGCTTGTTACCAACTTGTACACAGAGAAAGCTTCTGTAGGGTATCAGATTAATGATAGAGCAACTAATCTTCTGCTTGTGTTTGTGAAGCTAATTCCATGTTACCGAAAGCAAGCTGTTTGCATTAGCAGCCTATTAAAAGCACAGAACGATTTTGCTTTGCAGATTTTTTTTGGTGTTGTTCTTACATCCCTACAGTGGATATTTTTGACTGCTGTGTCTGAACCATATAAAATACCAGTGATGGTATAGCAACATTAATTTGTTTAATTAGGAGTTTATACTGCATATACATCATTTAAAAAAAAAAATACTGTATACCGCTATTAATTACATTAACTCAGGTTTCTAAAATGCTGTATTTTAAAACAGCTACATATTTTTTCACATTATCCAGCATTCCTTTTGAACCCTGATATGCCTGGCAGCAAAAGATGACTACACAGAAATACATAACTCAACCATCATTTAAACAAATTAAAACAGGTGGATGAGTGACTGTGGTCTCCCATAGCAGGAGTTTGTTTTCATGAAGAAATAGATATGCATCCACTCTCTCTGTAGAGGAGCTGATCAGGATAATGGAAAGAACCTTAAATATTAATGTTCTGCTTTGGTTAGGTAAGTCAGAGGTATGTTTGCTTTCGAAGTAGCCCTAGCCTTATTTTTCATAGTTTTCCAAGTAATTTTCTAACGGTGATCATTAAGGATGGTCCATAACAACAAGTAAGACTCTGGACATTTGCAGTCATATGGAATACTTTGATATGTTGCCATATTAAATAAAGATGAGCAAGAAAACAGTAAATATATTATGATTTGTATTCATTTATTGAAATAAAAAACAAATTTAGGGAAAATTCGGAACAGGTAGGGCATCTTTTTGCAGCAAATTATTCAGTATTTGTGGTAGAAACTACTAATTTGGGTTGTGTACTTTGTAGATTCATAAGCTGGTGTATTTTGGTATCAAAAGTGAAAATGCGTATTTGTCATTGCTCAACTCAGCCATTGGTATCAGTCAGCACCATGTTACATTTACATCTCTGTTTAGCTTAGGAAAGTCATTATGGTTGTTAAGACTGCTTGTATAGCACCAACATTTTGTTACATGCATGACTGACAAACCAAGATGCGTGCATAAATTACATTTAGGACATGGTTTGTAGATTCTTACTGAGTATTTGTTTTATGTAAAAAAATTATTTGCAAACTGTAGGAATTGATATATAATTTGCTTTCCTAAATCTTGCTGGCATTGAAGCTTTAGGCTGAGAGGAGTTGCTGTCTGTATATGGGCTCTTTATGTGGCACATTTGTGTAACTCAGTTTAACTCAGATTCATTTAGCTCTTCTGTGACTGATGTCCAGGGGCATCTTTGAAGAGCCATCAGTTTAGCTGGGAAGTGTTTATGCTGCAGTGGCATTATTACTTTGCAGTGCAGATACCTATTTTAAAAAAGCTGTGACATCAGTAAGTCCTCAAGCTAAAAATTCTGAGAATAAATTGAAGTAGCTTGTGTTAAAGGCTGCAGTATTTCAAAAGAAAGCTTGGCTTCTGGAAATGAACTTTTATCTTGGTTAATGGTCACATATCCCAATTTGATGCCTAGATTTTGACTCCTTCTATGCTTCAGTGATGCTTCTTGTTGTTACTTGTTAACATTTCTTCAAGACTCCTGATGCCCTACTACCTCTATTTACATTGTAGACGTTCTGAAAAATGTGTTTCCCCAATGCTGAAAGAAGAGCTCACTATTTTATTTTTTTAATCCAATGATTTTTTTTGTCCTACCAACTCTTCTCTCATATTTATTTACTCTTAATATATCTTTTTTCTCTTCCATTTTAGCATTTGTATGTTTTGCTGATGATTATCTCCATGTTATATCTGGAATGTGTCTATGTGGCTAAAACTGCAGGCCATAGGAAGTCACACGACAGTGAAATAATTAAATTTCTGAGAACAAAGACAGTCATATTTAAAATAAAAATGGAGTCAGAGCTTTGTTCTTCTTGGAATGTTATTTTATTCATAGTGTTTTAAGCGTATTAGTTCTTCAAGTTGATCGCTGTCTTCTACTACTATTTCAAACTCATGAAATTGCATGAAGTTGTAACAGATAATGTTTTTATCAGTATGTACATAATTCCAAAAAATGCCACTGCTTTGTAGAATAAACAGCTGAGCTTCATCCCGTGGTGAAATACGTATTTGGTGTGAGCAGACACCAAGTTTCCTGGTTCCATAATTGATTTGGCATAGCGACAGCATTCCGTTGCACTGACCCAGAGCCCTAAGCCTTCCTTTTTTTTTGGGTTAAATCCAAACCTGTCTTAGGCTCAAAACGATATGTATTTTTTCTTTTGTTCTATCTTTACTTTCCAGATTTGCTAATACTCCTACAGCTGTCTAATACACCAGTCTACTTTTCTCAGTAATTTTTAGGCAATTCCATATCTTTTACTTGCTCTGAAAACTTCTGAAGATTTAAAAGCAGAGCCTCAGATGTCCATTCAAGTGATAACAGAGTCTGTATTCAGGCTTGTGGCAGTTCTGTGTTCTGCCATAGATTTTCAAGGTCCGTGGTCTCTTTGCCTGTGCTCCCCATGTGTAAGATGTTTGCTTTTTCTTGTGAAAGAACATTAAATTCTTGCATGTATCCTACAGGGACTCCCTGGTGTGCCTTTACTGTGGTCAATTGCTGGCTCTTCTCTCAGTTTTGTTTTTACTTTGCCATTTATACCCCTAAGTCTTCCAACTCAGAAGTCTTACTGTATATGGTTCAGATTGCAAAATAATAGTAACAATGTAGGAATGTAATGATTAAACAGGAGATGGATTTAGGTATGATACAGGTGATTTTTTTGTAATCATTAAGAACTGTGCTATGACCAGAACTGGAGAACAAGAGTGGAAATCAAGTTTTAGCTATAGTAGTATTTAAGTGACAACTGAAAAGCGTCTCTTAGGTATTGAGAAAGAACACTCAAGAGACTCATCATTAATGTGCTAATGTTTTGTTAAGACTGACTGTGTTCCTGGAGCACATTCTAGGCCCCAAATAAGAGGCATGCCAGGTGGTTATGCATGCATGACAATCATCTGAATGTAGCAGATGGGAAATTTAAAGGCATACTCGTATGAAGCAATGTTTTTGTTCTAACTACTGCTGCGTGTTAATTGGTAGTATCTATGTCTTCCATGGACGTGTAAAAATGTGTAGACCGTCAGTAGCACCAGCTTGCTGTGAAACAGACTGAGCCTTGAACAAGTGGAAGGTGGAGAACCGAGGAGACGTTTTGTTGTGCTGTATCCCAGCAGGTAGCTCAGCACTGCACGGCCATTTGCTCACTCACCCCTCCTAGTGGGATGGGGGAAAGAACTGGGGGAAAAAAGTCAAACTTGTAGGTTCAGATGAAAACTATTTTCTTACGAGAAAAAGAGGAAGAGAGAAATAATAGTAATTATAATGTTATATATATGTAAATATTTAAAAAACAAATGATGCACAATGCAATTGCTCCTCGATCACCACCTGATGCCCAGCTAGTCCTAGAGAAGCAGCAGCTCAGACCTCTTGCTGGCAGGACAGTATGAGAAGCTGAAATGTCTGTGGCTCTACGCCACACTGCTCAGCAACAACCAAAACATCAGTGTGTGATCAGCATGGTTTTTCTATTATAGCCAAAACGTAGCATCACACCAGACTCTATGGAGGAAGAATCAACTCCATTCCAACCAAAACCAAGATGTATTTGCAGTTTATAAAGTCCTGTCACATGGGATAAAGCTGTGGTCACTCTTTTCTTTACTTAGTAGCGATCAGATGTTTTTTGCCAGAGGGTATATACCTTGTTTGAAAATCCCATGGGGCTTTATGTATGTATGTGGTAAAGAAGGTATGCTGCCTAGCATCGTATTGTACAGGAGACTTTTGGGCTTTTTCTTTCTTTCTTTTTGCTTTCATGACTCCTGAGACATTCAGACCCATGAGAGCCAAGAACACCACAGCCTTTCCGTTCTTTGTGTTTTTTAATCAATTGGTTAGGTTAGTTGAAACACTTCGATGACTTAAGGTAAATGATCAGTTACACTAGTGTTAGCAAATTTAACTAAAACCTTTTAAAGATTATATTTCATAACTCTTGCATTTCTGTCAACAGAGTAAATAACAGATCTTGGGAGGAAAAAAGAACATGTTTTTTTCTTTTTCCTACTGTAAATTTAGTAGAGTCAACTTCCTCTTTGTCCTTGGTGAGTTAGCGTGAACACGATCTTCTGCATCTCTTTATTGGAAACTTCTACACAGGAGACATAATTTGTCTCTATCCTAATTCCCTTCTGATTCTAAATGCAGTGGGAACATTTGCAAAGAGTAAATCTTTTCAGTGTATTGACAAAGCTGCTTCTGTAATTGTGTTAGCTGAACCAAACAATGAGGCTGAAATCCTTCATAAATTAGGGTTTATATAACTCTAACCCAATTCCTTGCTAAGCCTTGCAGACTGAGCCAGAGCAGTGAGCACAGGTTATTCATGTGCTTTGCTGCATTCTGAAATCTGTGGCCTGGTGAACGAAGTTTGTTATTTTTCAGCCTCATTCCACCAGGTTAGTTCTGCACTGATTTACGGTCATTTTCTTGTGGCAGTATCACCTGTAAGAAAAGACTCAGTCGTACATTTGAGGCCGAGAGGAGTACAGTGTCTGCTACTGGAGCAATTTAACCCTTGTTCTGCTTTCAGAAGCTCTACCTGAGTAGTTTAGAACTGACATG
Organism: Chrysolophus pictus; assembly: GCA_037305975.1. Classification (NCBI taxonomy): domain Eukaryota; kingdom Metazoa; phylum Chordata; class Aves; order Galliformes; family Phasianidae; genus Chrysolophus; species Chrysolophus pictus. The sequence continues at coordinate 8,441,643 of CM074580.1, forward strand.
GAAATTCTAGTGTGTTCATGTGTGTACTCTTTTTAAAAAAAAATCTATGAAATCAGGTTAACTGCTAACAAAGAGCAGCAATGCAGTGCAAGTAATGGCAGAGAAATCCTACTTATTAGCGAGTAGACACAATATTCCAGATTTGGCATCACCAGGGCAGATTAGAGGGGAAGAATCACTCCTCTCCACTTGCTGGCCACGTTCTTTTCAGTGCACCCTGGGATCCCATTGGCCTTCTTGTCTACAAGAGCCTGTTGTCCATAAGGATGCCCAGTTCCTTCTCTGTAGAGCTCCTCTCCAGAAGGTCAGCCCCTAAGGTGTACCGATGCACACCAGGTGCAGGACTCTGCACTTGCTGTTGCTGAACCTCATCCGGTTCCTCTCTGTCCAACTCTGTCCAGGTCTTGTTGAGTAACCTGGGAAGTTCTGTTGTGTGACACTGACAGCTCATGACTCAAAGAGATGAGCATGAGAAAATGGCTGCTATCATGTCAGGACAACTGGGATTGTATTTACAATTTACATTTATTTAAGAGTGCCAAGACTTGGAGCATCTTTTGTTCCCCGTTGTTACCAAAGCTCTGTATGTTTGCTCAGGACAGGAATGAAGGCAGGGCGTTGTATCCTGCCCTCTGAAGATGAGAGAGGAGAGCACTGTTACTGAACAAATCAAAATGATGCCAAGCACAAAAACAAGGAAAGGTCAAATAAGTCTAGGGAAAGAATGTAGCCAGAATTGCTCTCTGTAGCTGAATGTGATAATAGAAGCTGTTTTATAACATTGCCTTATAACATAACCAACTTTTTCATCTGATAAAGTGCAAAACGGTTCATTTGCAGACTTAAGGAGAAAAGGCCTTCTATACTTTGCTTTATTTAACTTCCTACTGTTACCCTTCTTGACTGCTGTATTATTTCAAAATATTGGTCGAGGAAAAAAGAAAAAGGAGTGGAGTGAGTAGGCAAGAGATGAAAATTTGTTTGTTCTTCTTTAGTAGCAATGAGAATATGCACAACAAACTTGAAAGGCAACCATTATTAGACCAGTGTTTAAAAACAAAACAAAACCAGAAACAAACAAAAAGTCTCTTTCAACCTGTATCCTGATGCTACTGAAACTGGAGTAGTTTTTCAATTCATTGGGAACCCTACTTTTCTTTCCAAAATACCATTGTAATAGCATGTTCCTGACTTACCCAGAGTTATCCAAGTTAGATTCACAGTGGGTGAAATACCCAGCACCAGTCAATAGAAAAGAGGAACTGGTTTGATGATACGGGTGCCTCAATGGGAGTGAAAGATTGTACAGCTTGTTACATAAGTAACACAGTTTAATTGGTAAAGGTAAAGGCTTTAAAAAATGGAAGAGGGAAAGAAAAAGAATAGAGTTTTATAAAATAACATCACTTTTGTGTTGTAAGCAGTGTTTTTTCAGCTTTTGAGGGCAGAAAAGGTTAATTGAAATAGTTAAACTGTTCTTTTTTGGGGTGGGAGAAGGGGTCATCTTCTGCAGTTGAAGAGATGTGAATCTTTCTTGATACACTGAGTATGTTTGTAGCTGTATTTAAATCGATCCTTGAGACTTATATATATGAAATCATTAGGAGTTCTGTGAAATGACATGAGATTCTCATGAGAGTTAAGCTGACAAGTGCTAGGCAGCATATAGTGTCAGGATACTGCTCTGAAAGCAAATGGAATAGAAAGTTCCATCTGGCATCTTGAATAAATTAATCATATGGCAACTGGATTTGCTTTTTGAGAAGGATGCTGATGATACAATTTGTGGTCTGTATTAATGAAATATTATGTATTAATGAAATATTAGGAAATTTATACTACAGGCTTACAGGCAGGATAAGTGGAATGTTTTGTTATAAGCAATATTTATTATATATTCCAATGACTTATTCTGTTTATCATTGTGAGTTACTGGAAAGCTGACTTTTTCGGATTTGGAGTTACTAAAAGATATGCTGCAAGAATATTTCCCAAAGATCCACAGTAGTGGGAGGTAAAATGCAGCCAATCTTTGACAGGGCTGAGGAAAACAAGTCAATCCTTGTTTTCAGTGTCACTGGACACTGACAGCAGCATGTCTGAATTAATATACAGTACTTCAGCTGCATTCTGTAAGCCTGATAGTTTCTCCTTACTGTTTTGACTGAGAATATTGATTTCCACGTTCAGCCTTTTCTCTACATGCAGTTGTTCGCACTGCTAATCAAATGCGATGGTGTGAAAAAATGTGCTGAGGCTTTTCTTTAGATTTTCTTGAGGCTTGTTGTTTTTTACCTCTTGGCCTTTTCCTTAGAAAAGGAATGCTTGTTGCACTGCAGTTTTGCTTCACTTTTCCTCATGTTATGCACATGTATATAGTATATAAACATGTACAAATACTTATATATACCAAACTTCTCACATATTCCCTCATTTAATTTATAGATATGTAATGTGTCTATGAATAGTGACATCTCATATATCTTTGCTGTGACTCGCTCTTTAGAGATTCCAGCAAAATTAACTTTTATATGAAGTATTTTCCAATAATACTTTACTCTATAGCGTGTTACCTGCTGGGAAATGATTATGCAGATTGCTAAGTTCCTAGCTCAACTCCATATTTTTCTTAAGGAAAATCTTCATTGCTTTGGAAAAATAAATCTGGCAAGGTTGGTATTCACTTCTCCTCTCACTTATTACCCATCTCCTTCTGACATGACACCTGAAAGCAAATAATTTTCCTGTGGTAAGTGAGATATCTCCTGAATAATTGCTGTATTACTTCAGCTCAGTTGGTATACTGAATGTGTACATCCTGATAAAATAAAAAACTTGTTGTTGGTATAAAAAAAAAAAGAGAGAGAGAAAAAGGAAAAGAGTGGCAGCCCTCCGTTTGAAAATATCTTCCTGCTTCTGAATATGAGCTCCCTTTTTGTTGTATTTACGGTTATGTTGGCATTAAAATGGGAATTATGTAACAGAATAAGTCTTTAAAGAGGAATTTTCTGTTGGGTCTGACACCCTTTATTCCTGCCTATTCTTCTCATTGACTGTATTTTCTGTGTTTAAAAGCAAAACAAAAAGCCTGTGCAGACAAATCTGAAAAAATGTTTCTGGTCTGTTTTGGCCGTGTTTCCTTTTTCTAAATGCTGTATCCTTACAGTAATGGATTGAGTGCAGTCTGCCAAAGTAATTGAATGCAATTTTAAATTTATTTCACATATATAGTGTTATGAACTAAATTGTCATATATTCAGTGATCTATATATCAAGGCTCAGAAATAAGACCCAGACAGTGATGTATCTAACCAGCTATTATTCTTCCAGTAGTCATCAGCATGACCTGTAACAGTCAGTTCACAGCACTACAGAAGTTGCCAAATATTTATCATCTTTTCCTGAGATGCAGTTCCTGTCTGTAGATCCATTGGATCTGATGTTTCATTCCTGTGGCAGCAAACAGCTGGAGACAGAGGGCTGGAGCACCTCCCCTACAGTGGGTGCTCCCTTATGTGTGACTTTTACTTTTTCTCATGGGTTTGTTATATTCTAGATTCAAGTCTCTTCTTAAGTATTAATCATAATGGCTGTTTAAAATACGCTTGTTTTCTGTGCATCCATCTACAGGACAAATATTTGTAAGTTTGTGACTGATAACATGGGTACAATTCCATTATAGAAAAGTGCATTTTGCTACTCAAGTGATGTATAAATGCCAAGAGATTCTTTGTTTCTCTCTGTTTTTGTCAAGGGTATGACATCCTGTCAGATCTCTGGATTACTGTGACTGGTGACAGACTAGACCAGCTATATAGTGTTTGACAAGCAGTGCACTTTAGTTATTAGACTTTTCATTACATTTCGTCAGTGTGAAGCCTGCTGCATGGGCATGAGAGCTGCAGAAATCACTAGTGTGAAATAGAAACTTTTCTCAGCTCATGCACATGGTAAATACCTAAATCAGGTATACCGTAATACAGTGTGAATTCAGCCTCCTGCTGAAATATATTTCAGGTGCTCTGACTTTCATCTAAGATGCTCACACTTCTGAATTTGAGGACAGATGCAGCCTATTGTTTCCTTGCCCCCACCCCCTAGTTGGCAAGCAAGAGAAACTCTATTGTCAGCTGAACTTCTCCAAACTGTTCAGTGAAATATGTGATAATTCTTTAACTGTTCACTTGTTCTGGCAGTCTGTGCTCAGCTCACAACATCTATCCCAAGTTTCTACTGAAGGAAATCTATGGAAGTTCTTTGAGGTTTTAGAAATAAATTTCAATTACAAGCTAGGGATGCTTGGGGAAGATTCTGCTCACTTCATTACTTGAAGGTATGCTAGAAATGCCTGGAATGCCTCTCTTATGAGGAAAGACTGGGCAACCTGAACCTGTGTTCAGCCTTGAGAAAAGAAGACTAAGAGAGGATCTGGTCAATGTCTAAACATATCCAAGGTGTGGGAGGCAAAGGGATGATGCAGGACTCTTCAGTGGTGCGTGGTAATGGGACAAGGGGAAATGGCCATAAACAAGCATAGGAAGTTCCGCACAGATGTGTGTAAGAACTTCACAGTAAGGGTGACAGAGCACTGGGATGGGCTGCCCAGAGAGGTTGTGGAGTCTGCTTCTCTGGAGATGTTCAGGACCCACCTGGATGCCTACCTTTGCAACCTGGCCTAGCAGTCTGCTTTGCAGGAGGTTGGACTGGATCATCTCTAGAGGTCCCTTCCAGCCTCTACAGTTCTGTGATTGTGTGATTATAGAGGAAGATATACTAACTTCTTTGCCACTAGTGAAAAAAGCTATTTATGAAACCAGAGTAAGAGTGAACAAAAATGGTAGTATTTCACATTTGGAAGACAAATTAGACAGGTTCTTTTAAGCCATATTATTTCAGGCCCCATATGTTTGAGAATGGTTTTCTGGAAGATCTTCTCAAAGTGATTACTCGTATGCAAATCTCAGAGTTTAGAAAGGGAAAAAATGATCTTTTAGTTCTCTTTGTACTGAACTCAGGATTTAATTCCCCTTTGTTGTACAATTCCTGTTGAGTTCTACGTAAAGAATAGGGTCTGCAACACCAATTTCAGGAACATTTTGTAAGGTCACATTAACTTGAAGCTGTTAGAAACTACCTCTACATGATAAAATTTAGGTGATCCACATAGACAGGATTTGAAGAATTATAAGTCCCAGAAACTTCATCAAATTTTGAAAATATTCTTAAGGCAAACTGTGCAGAAATGTGAAAGTTTCTCAGCAGCATTCAGATGTTTGCCAAATGTAGAGCTAATGTGAATGGGTGCAATTTCACAAACGTGAAATCATGTCAGTCCATATTTTCTGGACTGTTATGTGAGAATTTGAGCACATTAACAACATCTCTGACTTTGTAAGAATATCAGCAAAGCAGTACATATGCTGCATTGACAGTTTTATCAAAGCAGCTGCATTGAAGGTTGTGTTGTTTTGACTTCTCACTATATTATGATGGAAACTAAGATATGCAGCAAAGTAAAATCTGAGGTCTGTGGTTCTGTAGAATCACACTGGAGAGCTACCTCTAAAGCTATGCTGCAGAATGAGTTCTGAGTGACATTTTGTACCAGTTTTGCTAACAGGCAATAGAAATGCACTTCACTGATCTCATTTAAGAAATTTAAGAAATCATTTGGTTGGTTTTTTTGTTTGTTTTCGTTTTGGTCACTAATATAATGCTTGTGACATGTGAATCTGACCTGTGCCTATTCACGTTTTGCTCAAAGTAACTATAATTCAAATATTTTTAATATTGTATTTTTCTTTGTATAATGAATATTAGCCTTGATAGCTGAGGATGGCTTGCAAATGAAGGTGTCTCACTCCTTGGTGTGGTTTTTTGATGACGTTTCATATTATGTAAAAATGATTTGCTGTTAGTGTCTCAGTGACTCTTGAACATTACTATGTACTTTGATACACAGAACTGTGTATCTCGAGTATATCTAAAGATTAGGAATGTAGTGTAAGTGGAGTTAAGCTGCAGTCTCTTAGATGTTAGACTTTTATTTCAAATGGCTTTTTTACAGCTATGATTTCAATTATTTTTTGCTTTTCATTATTGCATTTCTTTACGTATTCTTTTTGTATAACCTACTCTCTGCTGGAAAGAATGGACGTATATTTGCCAAGAAGAAGACCAATCAGAAAGCTAACTAGATAAATCAGGTTTTTCTTATTTTTCCCGTCATGAGATTTTACTGGGTGAGAAGATAAACCTGTATATGCCTAAAAGGTTTCCTGCGGAGAATACACTTAGCCTACTTGAGTTTTTACTGTGTAATGCACTTGTACATATTTAATCTAAATGTACATTCAATTTTATAAAAGGTAGCAAAAAAGTTGGAGTAAGTAGTAGTTTCATTGAGAAGCCAGCGATGTCTGCAGGAGAGTGCTGGTGATGTTACTTAGCTAGCCGTAGGCTATTATTTATGATGTACTATTCTTCATTCCTAGAAGAAATTTGGAGGTCTCATTGCATGGAGTGTTTAATTCCAAGGCCAGTAGGTTTCAGTGCAGGCTTTTGCGTTCAGAGATAGTGTCTCATCATTCTTGTTTTGATGCTGTATTTTTTCTTATCCTGCATACTGGCGATCTATATTGGGAACCTGTGAAGGAAGACTGGATTAACTGTTGATCTGCGGTTTTATGAACTTCAGAGGAAAAAATTCCTTGAAAAAGCAAAGCAGAGAGGGTCCTGGGGGTCCTGGTAGACAACAGGCTGGCTCTGGTGGCCAAGAAGACCAATGGCATCCTGGGGTGCATTAAAAAGAGCGTGGCCTGCAGGTCATGGGAGGTGATCCTTCCTCTCTACTCTGCCCTAGTGAGGCCTCACCTGGAGTATTGTGTCCAGTTCTGGGCTTCCCGGTACAAAAAATACAGGGATCTTCTGGAAAGAGTCCTGCAGAGGGCCACATAGTTATCAAAGGGCCTGGAGGAAAATTGTTTTTCTTTGTGGATTTGAATTTTCCAGTTCTACCACTTTCAGAAAACAGAGAATGTGCTGAACTGTCTTAGCATGTATCTAGCTCATAAATATCCCCACACATGGCCTAATGATACATAAAATATGTCATTTAGCTTTGAATTCTTGATCCTCTTGTAAAGTGCTGAGAATTTACACTTCTGCATAGGCAGAAACTCTTCAACGAACGATCGGCAGCATGGACTTTTGCCAAGGAATGCTAGTTGTCAGTGATTTTAAAATTTCCATGTTATAGCTTTTCTTATTTCAAGTTATGAATTGTGTGAGTTGTGGTGAGATCTGGATTTGAAGAACATCTGTCAAATTGCTTTGCTTTATCCAAGTAACATTCATCTCCTCAAGATTACTTCCCTCCTCTCATCCTTTTTCCATTCATGCCTTGTTATGTTGACACTATTTGTGGAAGATAATGTAGGTAAAAGTGTTGTCAGCACTCTTTAAATACCAATTTATGGTAAATTTACTTTAGGAGAGGCTTGTTAATTATGAGTATGTATTCACAAGCGGCGCGTATTTTTTAACTTTCAGGGAAAACAAATTTTTGTGCCAGTAAGGTGCCTTTAATGTGCATTTTCAAAAATTAGTCTGAAACTTAAACCATCTTCATGTTGTTTTAGAGGTAGAAACAATATAAATGAAAACTGTAATGAACAGGATTGATGTATTTTAAGTACTGTACTGTAGTAAGCATGCAATCTGCCCAGCTGAAGCAGTGTTAGGTAGATGAGAGAAGTGTGGAACAGAAGTCAGAAGAGAAAATTTGTGTCATTTCAGACTTCAAAGTGTAGGAAAGAAAAAGTAGCACTGACTGTAACATTTTATTGCAGTTGAGATAATGAAAAGCTGCATTAATAATTGAGGAGGTGTTATGATTTTTTCACTGACAGACTTCCTTTCTTTTCCTCCATGTGTCCTATGCAAGGATAAGTTTTGGCAACAAGCAACCATAGCCTAAATGAAATAACACGGCAGTGCTGCTCATTTTTAAGAAAAGCGGGAGGCATGAAGCCTAATTGCACTTCAGATGATGCCTGTCCTGAAATTTATCTTCTGTTGCTATTAAGGTCACCTAGATTTTACCATGACACCTGTTCGTGGTGTTTGGTCGGTCTAATTAGCCGATGCATCTCCATTTCTTTGCTTCTGACTCGTAGTACTAAAAATCTTATTTCAGAGGCCACTTGTAGTGGAATTCCAAGGTGACAGCCTGAACCAATGGGTGAGCTACGTGAGTACACGAGTGCCTGAAGAAGGGGTGGGGAGGGTCCAGACCCACCCCTTCTGTCTCCACGATATTTCATGCAATCTGAATCTGCACAAGTCCTCCTTTTCCCCTGCCCTTCACTGCTGCGGCACGAAGGTACGAATGGGGAAGGGTCACATTCCTCAGCTCGCCCCTTTCTTCAAACTTATCGGGAGGGGTGAGTTAATTCCTCTTTGACATCTTTTCCTATAGCACCTATTTCTCTAATATAGGCTCTGTCTTTGCCTTCGTTTGCTCTACACCACTATTCCTAGCTTTGATCTGCAAAGACAAAACAGATGTAAGATCTAGTTTGATTTCAAGAACTTTTTCTCTCAGAGACTGGTCAGGCACTGGAATGGCCTGCCAAGGGAAGTGGTGGAGTTGCTGTCCATGGCAGTGTTCAAGAGGCGTCTGGATGAGGAGTTGCAAGATATGGTTTAGTAGCTTGTGGTAGCAGTGGTAACGTGAAGACGGTTGGACTAGATGATCTTATAGGTCGTTTCCAACCTTGTGATTCTATGATTCAAGATACACCTACTTCCTTTTCCTGTCTGTGTATTCTTTATTCTTTCCTGCTCTTCTTTGTTGGTGACTTGGCAGCAGCATGTACTGTACCCAGTTAACCAACCCAGCTGTGTGTCACCCCACAGCCAGCAGTTTTCCACAGAGGATGGTGCTGCAGCCATTGAGTTAGTTGGGCAGCTGGAGAGCAAGGCATTTTCCCCAACATACACTAATCCATGTCTACCATTTAAGTGTCTTTTGCCCTTAGAAGCATGTAGTAATTATGCAGCATTAATGGTATTTCAGTACTTCTGCTGGAAATTTTGAAAGATCAGAAGGTACTTCTTATTACTGTTATGTATGGAATGGGTTGCTGGTCTGGAGCATCAAAGCAAGAGAAATAATGAAAAACCATCCTCTCAGACTGTGCATTTATTAAGGTGGTTCTTAAAGTTGATTATTTTTTCAACATGTCTTCAGCTACTAAAAATCGATGTCTTCAAGTTTTTAGCAATTGTTTTGATTCACTTTTTGTTTAGGGAAAGGTGGTTTGTTTTGCACTGTTGACTGCAGATCTTTATTTCTTTAGAATCTATTGTCTAGTTGGCCAATAAGACTCTGGGTGATACTAAAATATATGGGCTACCTTCTTTCAAACTGTTTCAGACTAAGCTAAATATTTAGGTGCCGCAGTGTTATTGCAGTGTCTACTGCTTGCAGTTGACAGTCTTGAGTTTCCAACAGTTGTTTTTGTAGTGTTCAATGCATGTGTTACCAGTGGTGAGAAGTCTGGAAATGAGAGCCAGCAGCACACACACAGCTTGTTAGAGATAACACTGAAGATGTTGGAACATAGCAGGATCTCTCTGCTGAATGGCTCGTTATTTTCTGCAGGTTCATCTGAAAGTGACAAGCCTTTGAACTGGTGTTTTTTTTTTCCTTCAAGTTAGACTTGCTGTTCTTACCTTGGCCTCAAGACCTTTTTATACCTTTCTTAACCAGTTGTATACATGAGGAAAATGAAAAATGTTAATGGCATAGCTAGTAGAGGATATGAGAAAGGAGAGAAGACATTTACTTAACCTTCAGCTTTGATCTTAAATCTCACTTTTTCAAATTCAATTACCATGTACATTAAGGTTTCCTGTTTCAAGAGTTGTTGCTCTGATCTGCTTAAAATATAAGTAGAAGACAGAGATATTCTAACCACCTCGTGCCCTTGAACAGACATATATATCAGAGTTTAAGAGGGTGCAGAATATCTTAGCTATTTTCTTTCAGTCTGTAAAGATGATATTACTCTAACTACATAACACATTATATGATGATATGAGATGCCTCCTAATGTTGCCCTAGTGCAGGAAGCTGTGTGGTAGTGTGAGCTCATGCTGAACTCTTCTTATATCTACACCCACTCCGTATGTACACTTAGCTAAAGCTTGTACATCACTAGAGAATCCAAATACTGAAAAGAAGGTGATGGGATTTGAGACATCATTAGTTCAGTTCTTTAAGGACTCATTCCTCCTCTTTACCCTTTACTTGACTCATCTTCTGAATTACTGAGGCGAAATCAAGTTTTCTGTTAAGTATGCCCACCTCTCAAGAGAGTGGTGAAGGTGAAACCAATCCTTTACACATGGCATAAGGATTATATATTTTATTTACTTTCTCGTGTTTGTGATATATTTTTGGCTCTTTGAGTGAACCAAGCAGGTTCTTCTATGAACTTTAAAAATATATTTTTTCACTAATAGCAGTGCAGCAAACCAGACAGAGAATGTATCTCCTGGAAAGTCGTAGACAGATAGCAGAGTATGGAGGGCAACGGGCCTTAGACTGTATTACTACTGATTTCAACAAACTGTTCTCCAGCAAGTTGTTTGCTTTTGTGTGTGTGTGTGTGTGATTGTTTCAATTTAGTCTCTTCTGTAATAAATTATAAATAGCCTTGGATTTAGGTTGCACCAAGTGCGTATGAGAGTTACCGCTGTACAAGTAGGACTGATGAATTTAAGGTGCAAAGCTAGATTTACTCATTAAATATTGAACCCTCAATTCCCCATCCATAAGTAGTCTTAAAAACAGAGAGTGATTACATCTGTCAGGTCAAGGCATCTGTACTTTTTTTCTTATTTCACACACACATGCATAGAAACACACACACACTCTCATTTTCTTTGTCATTATTGCAGTATTAATCTGTATAACGACTCCCATGGAGTTCTTGCTGCAATGCAGACTGCCAACTTTGCATTTAAGCTAGTACCAGGGGGCCTTTTAAAAGTTGAAAGTGTCTTTCTGACACTGGCAGATATGTAAGTTTTCCTTTTCTTCTGGGTTATTTGTATCTTGATTTTAGCAAATGGGTTTGCTTCCTTTTGTACTTTATAGAGAGAGAGAAATTGACTTTCTGGTTTTAATATATATATATTTTTTTGTGTTCTCAATATGCTTTTGTCAGCCTTGTGGCTGAGATGTTCAGTTTGGCTTATAGGATAATCTCACCAGTGCTAAATAAATGAGGAAGGCATGTTGGCATGCATGGGGGGATGTTCATCACATCATCACTAGTTCTCTGTGATATGCATTATGACCAGCACCTTCTTGATAGTTTTGTATTGACCTGAAAAGATACACTCATATTTATTTAAAATTTACATCGAACTGCTAGAGCTTTTGTTTAGCTTTTTCACACTTTGCTTTCCAGAAGATAAAGATGCATTACTAATGAGTACCTTCATTGTCTTAGTCATGTGTTTGCCATTGAGGTTTCTGGTGTCAGTGGAGTTATTCACATGATGTATGTATCCTCAGGCAGCAGTCTGGAAAGATGTCTGTCAAAATTACAATGGAAAAAAAAGCCATCAGAGAACGTAAGGTTATTCCTGTTGAAAGCATCTTATCAAGACAGTTCTTTAAAATGAGTTTTCCTTGATTGCCCTTCACATGAAATAATTTATCTTGAGATTTTTATGCACAGAACCAAATTCTAGTGTAATTATTTCCATATGAAACCACTGAATTGAATATGATTGCACAAATGTAACTTAAATCAAAATTTGTCTCCATGTTTTTGGTTCAGAACTAAGGGAAATAAGGGCAATTCAGCTGACGTGGGAGGTTCTATGCACAATCTGAATCTGCTCTTGGATGCTTGTCTTCAGTCCCCTTGCAAAACAATTCTGAAACCCTATTCATTTACAACAGCAATTAATTAGTACACTGGAATTCTTAAGGCTTGATCATAGGAGCCCACAGGACATTTATTTGCCCTTCCGAACACATACACAATAAGTACAATCCTAATATGAAGGCAGGAAGATGAATGGCTTCTCAAGATGCAGCAGGTACTAAATACAAGTAATCCTGGTGTCTTTCAGTGGAGCAATATCATGCTGTGTGACTCCTTGTACTGGTCACATCTATAGAAAAACAGGCTATAGAAAACAGCCTTCACATCCCTCCAAATATTGAATTATTTTTCTACCTGAAGGCATCTCTGATAGTTAGAAGGTTGCATAAAAACTAACGAAGTACAATTGTTGGATCACAGTATCTTCACCCTTCCTGGAGAAACACAGACACATAAATAGAGCATGAACTTGAGCACCAGCTGTATTGCTTCCATCCGTTTGACACATGATACCAGTGTGGATTTATGTCTGCAGTTACTATTCTCATTTGTACTAGCGAATGCTGTCTGTAAATGAGGTAGATGTTAAAAATTTAGTTTTTGAATTTTTTTATTGTTCAAAAATGCTGGACAGCAAATATTACTCCTACTGAGAAAAATTAATGGAATTTCCACCTTGTTTGACTTTCTTCTGTGTGCAAGAGATTTAAATAGGATCACAGGCATTGCTGAATACTTTCTGAATGCATGCCTTTGGTAGGCCCAATAGAGTACAAGGCTGTGTTGCTGCTGAAAGTAAATTGCCCTAGAAGTAGAGATCACGTGCTTGAAATTTTATTATGGTTTGTATTTTGAATGCAGGAAACAAGCGACACATCTCGATTAGTCTGTATACCATCTCATCTTGTATGCAGCTGCTGAGAAGAATCTCCCTCTGTTTTAAAACACACAAATTGGTAAAAGGTTATGGTTCTTATTACATACAACCAATCTTCACAAAAGTTCCTTAGGTACTTCCTATAAAAAACAGATGCTGCAGAAAGGAATGGGGTTCGTTAACTTCCAGAGCATGGATGAACTTAAAGTAGAATAAACATTTAAAGGGCAGCCTTACATTAGAAGGGACAGGTAGCATGAGTAATTTCTATCTGCAGTTACATTTATAAACATGGCATTTAAGAGACATCAGAAGCTGTAGAAAGGTTTATTGTCACTGGTTGCTTAATAAACAAGAAGAAAAACTGCTAGTAGGGAAATTACATGGAAATAAGAGAGATGCAAGTCAAACCAAAGGAGCAAAGCTGTTTGTTTCCAAGGTTGCATTAACAACAGCAGCAAAACAATACTCTCCTTCCATTAGTTTGGATTTTAAATTTCTCCAAGAGTGGAAAATGCTGCAAGGGAAGAGGTATGTTTTTGAATTATTAGGAAGAGGTTTTGTTGGGTCTCATTACAACTGTTAGGCAGTTTTACTGTGAAAGCGAAGCTGCTTTTTGTAAGAATAACCATATTCATGCAAACTGGAAAGCAAATAGTGAAATAGTTGGGTCCCACTCCAACCTTTAGTTGTTTCTGCATCATTATATGTGTGATTTCAAGGCAAGTACTGAGTTAATACTGTTTCATGTGTTGCAAATGTTTTCGTCTTCAAGAAGAAGAAAGTATCTTAATGCTCATGTCTTTAAGTAAAATTAAGAAAATGGTTAGTGGAAAAGTCCTCTGATTTACATGTGCATAATGTCAGGCTGCAGGATCTTTTGACCAGCAGAGTGCGTGTGCCTAATTATAAACTACCTGATTAAAAAATCTTGAGATTTCTTGTTTAGTATGCCTTGAAAATACCGAAGAGTGACTTGAAGGCCAATAGCTATTAGACTTGTTAAATATAATTTGATTTTTACCTCTGATGGTGACACCTGGTAATTCTCAGTGGCAGAAGGAACGAACCTTAATTATCATGCTGTTGCTGCTGCATACATCTCTTACAGAGGACACTTGTTGAGCACAAAATTCTGTGTGCTTTAGGCACACTGGCGGAAGAATCCAGTATGAAAAGTACAGAAAGTTAACATTTTTTTTCCTGAATGCATTCACAAGATTTTTTTATGGAGGCAAAAAATGTGTTTGAGGAGGTATATCTGCGATTATTAGATTAAAGAACAGTTTTTGTGAAAGCTGTTAAATGCAGAGCAAAGTTTTGGAAGTTTCTAGATTTGGAAGCTGCCTTCAGTTTCCATTTCTTCTGAGGCTTTCCAATTGCAGCAAACATTGTAAAGCAATGAGGCACTTGTGTCGTGTTTTCGGAGGTGACATCTGCAAGGACATCTGAAGAAGAGTGAAGGTCTTTGCTTACCCTCAGTTGGGAATTATGGTTTTGAACCACAGAACTTTAGGAGATCGCAGCCTCAACATCTTGGAGTGTTTTATATGCAACACAGATCCTGAAAACATTACTTCTAATGCTGTGAAAACAGAGGTTCTGAGACTTCTTAAGCAGGGGAACAGTCAAATGGCTCAGTAAGTAGTATACAGACAGTCAGCTAAGCTCCCTCTTCGAAACCACAGCTCTTACCTTGCAGAATTAGCAAGTTTTCCTTTCAGTTTATCAGGCTTGTGCACACTGACAGAGTGTATAAAACTCTGTAATGGGATGGCTTCATTCTCAAACCTCTTCTGCTGTTTTTGAACTTGTGCACAGGAAGAACACTTCAAACTGCAGGCTGTCAAGTAGCCCAGACAAGTATCTGTGATTGAATTCCATGTCCTTGGTTTGATGCACGTGATACAGCCTCTTATGAAGCCAATGCTTTTATACTTGAGGAACGAAGTAAGCTGTTCTCTGTGGCTATATCTGGATCTAGAACTTGCTGGAGTGAAAACCAAGTCATCACCATACACCCCTTTTTCTTTTTTTCCTTTCCTGTCCCATTTGTCTCAGGCACTTCCAGACCCAGGTTTGCAGGGTTCACAAGTAACAACTGTGGCTTATTATAATAGCAGTATTGCACAATGCCAAAAATCTGATTTGGCAGGTGAGGTTGTTCTTTTCTGACCTGCCCACCTCCTGCAATAAATGCCTAGCAATCAAAATCTAGTTAATGATTTTCTTGAAGATGCATTGGTCAGTAGAGAATTCAGCTTATTTTTTTTCTTTCCAACGCAGGCATTGACTTTGGAGTGCTACCAGGAAAAATAAATTGAAGTCAAACTTCCGTCTGTTCTTACTTTCTCTTAATACATATGCTCAGGTGTGTGGAACAAGAAGAGCTAGATATTTGCTATGCAAGGTATTGCTTATGAAACATTCTTCTTCAGGGTGAAGCTATAATATCAAGGTTGATTTTGTCAAATGTTATTTGCTGTGTTGATGTAACAGATTATCAAAGGCCTGGATGTCATGACTAGCAAGGTGTTCTTGAAGTGAGAGACATGAAGAGTAGTCTATTTGTTTACTAAAAAACAGGTTAAAGGATAACCTTATCGTCCTCTACCAGAGTGTATAAGTGAGTGAGAGGTAATTGTGTATTCATTGGATGAAAGTCATAACAAGATGCAAAGATCTGAAGCTTAGATCAATAAATTCATTTTAGAGACTGAAATTTAACGATTAAAGCCAATGACAGGTATGTTTTTTTATTATTTAAATTGAACTTTAGTCCTTAATGCTTTTTGCCCTTAAGTAAAGGCTACTGTAGTGGAAAGAGTAAGTTCAATGCAGAATTTACAGGCTGATTTGGATTAAGCCTTGAAAAGACCGCTTAAGATATACTGCAGGTTGAGGGATTCAGTGTAACTGTGGGTAGAATGAGAGAACTGCTGTGCAAGAAGTAGAACTTAACAGTCAGTGGTGGGTTTGGGGACTTACTACATGAATATAAGGAACCCAGAAAATTTCTTTGCGTGGTTCATTGAAGCACTGTGTTTCTCAGGTACAGGGGGTGTTCTTAGATCAGTATAAGAAAATAGGTTATGTGTCCCTCCTCTCAGAGCAGCAGCAGCAGCTGTTGATAATACATCTGAAACATCTCTTCCTAATTCTGGATCACTTCACCTAGAAACAGATCGATGAGTCATTTTTAGCAGTTTATATGACAAAATTTCTAAAACATAAAAGACTGAGGTGATAGAGGCAGACTTCTCTTGGTTTTGGAGTAGAAAAGTGGGAGCCACGAGTTACTTTTACTGCAGGACTACACAAGTCAGTGCCTGCTTCTGCCCCGCTATCACCCCTTGTTTCATAGTCGGTAAAAGTAGTCAACTGTATTTCTTAAATTGTAAAAAGGTGGGAATCAAAGTGTTACACAAGAGTGATACTGGGTGTGGATAAAGTTATGTTTACCCAAATTCTTGATTTTCTGTTGAGATATGTAGAAGTTCTGACTGCAGCAAGACCTTTCTTATCAGATCCAGTGGAAGTTTCAGAATTGTAGCTTGGGGATTCCTTGATGCAGTCTTTGTAACCTCACCCCAGACATATTGCTGTAAATACAGATGTGTCATTAGTAGTGCTACTAATACCAGGGTACCCTGATTTGGAGGGAGGTCCCCACTTTTTATTCACCTCTTTTTTTTTTTTTTAAATCTCTTTTAATCTTGTGTAGAACTGGAGCAGTTCAGCCTGGAGCAGAGAAGGCTCTCTGGAGACCTGATAGTGGCCTTTCAATATCTGAATGGGGGGATATAAGAAGGAAGGTGATAGAGTCTTTATCAAGGTCTGCTGTGACAGGACAAGGGGAAATGATTTCAAACTAAAAGAGGGGAGATTTAGGTGGGATATATGGAAGAAGTTTTTTACAATAAGGGTGGTGAGGTACTGCAACAGGTTGCATAGAGAGGTGATGAAAGTCCCATCCCTGGAGATGTTCAAGCTCAGGCTGTACCAGGCTCTGAGCAACCTGATCGAGATGTGTAGGTGTTCTGTTCAATCTAGGGGAGTTGGACAAGGTGACCTTTGAAGGTCCCTTCAACTTTAAATGGTTCTGTGATCATAATAATCCAATAAAATGTATGTGTAAGTAAGCCAATAGACACTAACTGTTGCATTTGAATTGTAATTAAAATTATAAATAAAACTATAAATAAAATTGAGAGCTTTGAATAAGTGAGAAAATAATGACTTACTGAATAAGCTGAGGGGCCTCACTCTAGCCAAAGTTCTTATTGCCTTTATCTGTGGGCTGTGATATGGAGCAGGCTGTGATATGAGGCAAGGGTAGCATATATTATTTCATAGATTTAGATGCAGGGAGCAACAGTTACAAAAGTTATTGCTCAGGCCAATGCTAGAGATTTTCAAGTTCTTTTTCTCCTGTGTGCCCTCATGTTCCTTCCTGCAGTATAGCAGTGATTTATATCTGACAGTTCTCTCAGCTATCATCCTGTGTGCTTGTGGCTTGTATCTTCCCTCTGATGTTCCATGCCATTTTTGCTCTTCCCTGCATGCTTCGAGTTCTCCCAGCTATCTTGTCACCTACTGAATCTCACTATCTGAAGGAGAAGCTTTCATTTCCTCTCTTTTAATGGAAAAGTTTTCCAGGCAGCTGTTATGTCACATGCCATTGGAAGATTGGCAGAACTGAGACAGAGGCAATAAGGAGTCTTTCTATGTCCCTACCATTGGCACTTTCTGCAGGTTATTCCCAGATTGATTGAAACTGTTGATTTGCTGATCAAATATCAACACTCATTGTGTTTGGCACCTAGAATATTTACCAGCTATAGCACTGAAAAAATTATCTTGTCATCTCGTTTGACAAATAAAATCTGGTTTGATCATAGGTTTCTCTTAGATGGCATCATAAGAGAGCAGGATCAATATGAGTATTTCTACATTTATCTTTCAGTCTTAAACAATTTTGATGTTGAAGCTCACAGTTATGCTTCATTTTTCAAAGGTATTACGTAAGCTTGGGAAAAGAAAATGATTTGATTAATACTATCTATCTCTAAGCAAACAGATATGTTGCTCCTAGTCTACTTATAGGGAATTGTTTTTAGGATTTGATTATTCCTTGTAGCAGTGCAAGAAATCCTTTGGTAATATATGCTGCATCTCCAAGAAATATTGATTGTGGAATTTATGACCAAAATGACATTGTAGATTGTAAATTATAATGGTTTTTTTTTTTACTTTATTGTGACCTGTATCTTGCTATTGCTTTGTGTGGTTTTACGTTTTGTGTTCATTCCTTACAGCAGCAAATTCAGTCTGCTGCAGGGAATGTTGGGGATTAGAATAGCAAACAGAAACAAGTGACAGCATAGAGTTAAGTGTGGAGAATTTGCCCTACTCCACAAACGACCCATGCATTTGTGTGTTTGCAGCCCTAGCACTCATATCGATGTGCCAAATTCTGCTTAACCCTTTTCTCAGTGTGTCTAGAAAAGGAGCTTTTAAATTTTGTGGAGAAATACAAAGAAAGAGCTAGTATATTTAGTTTTATGCACACATAGAAGTGGAAATGTAGGGGTCATTAACCAAATATTTGATCACTTCAAACTTTTGATTTCATAGGGGACATTTATTTCCTATTCTTTGTGTAGACAGAAAGTAAATAATCTCTGTAAAATCTGGGAGCTTATCGAATTGTAGGAGAATGTGTACAGATCCACTGAAATAGCATGTATTCTGGGCAGCCATAGGGTCACCTTCTGAGGCACAACAGCTTCCTATGATTTATACAAGAAGACCCAGATGATCTGCTTATTGTGTAGTTAAGATCTTCAGCCATTCTTTGTTTCTAGGCCTGTTGTGTTTTTCAAGAAGACTTTGACTATTCTTGCTCAGGCTGCTAGCGTTTGAAAATAAAAAATGCAAGAAGTTTATGCACCTCCATTCCTTCAAGAATGTGCAGTTTGTACTTTTTCTCAATAGTGCAGTGTGTTTTCAGTGCTTGCTCTTTGCAGCAGTGGACTAAGGGCATGTGCTGATCCATTGGCATTTGGGTTGCATGTAGGACTTGTGAATTATTGGACTTCCTTCTTTGATCTATTCTTTCATTTGATTTAACATTAAGAAGTGCTTAATATGTTAATGTTTTTTGATGTAAGGAAGGGTGAAACCACATAAAAATGTACTGCACATTAAGAAAAACAGACTGCAAGATTTCTAGAGTATCTGCTGAATGTATGGCTGTTGGCCTTGAGGAATTTGCTCTATCCTATCAAAGAACTGTGATGCTCTCTCTTGTGCCTGCAGAAAGAGAATGGTCAAAGTTTGTTGTTGTAGGCAAGGGTTGCTTAGAAGCCAGACACTTTGCATCTTCAGTGTTTTTTGAGGGTGTTTTTGACTTTGCCTGAGAGTCTGTTTCCAAATTGTGACCTCTACCAGTCTAGTCTGCTGGATTACTCATTCTCTGTCAGGCAAGTGGGAAGATCAAAGCCAGGAAGCAGTTCTATTCCTCTTGTTACCACTAATAAGTACTTGCATAACCTCCTTGTCACGTAGGGGAAGGATTTAGGCTCTAGTTGCAATAGTAATTTTTTATATTAACTTACAACACTGACAAAGCAACTCTGGATTTATAGTAGTTTGTGACACCACATTGTTATACAAAGCTTCAATCTTTACTGAATCCCATATTCTTTCACTGAGATGAGTAATGGGAAGGATGAGTTTGAAAAATCTGTTCCAATTTCTAAAAGATTTCTCCCTGCTTTTTCTGTTAGATGGATTTCTGTTTATTCAGTCAGCTTTAGTGAAAAACCTCTCAAGATGCAATCCCTTTGTTCAGTGTGTACAGAATTTGTGTTTTCATGCATTTTATAAGCTAGAAATTGTTAGTTCTTCAGATGCATGCTCAATTTGAAGGTGTTCTTGTGTTCTTGACTACGTTAAGATTAATCAGTGCGAGTCTTTTGGCATCTGTGATTGTGGAGGTTTACAAAGAGATCACAGATAATTTCTTGATGAGCCTCCTTAAAAGTCTTCAGCATGTCATTTTTAATGAAGAACATAATATTATAACCAATAACAATAGATACACTATGAAATATATATACATATAACAATATATGTACTGTATTTTAACTTAAGAGAAGGTATGTTGTTCCTGGAGCTAGAAGGGAAGTTAATCTTCTAATGAGTTCATCCATCAAATTTAAGTCTGTAAATTCTTAACAGAGAAGTTTTAGAATCCAGTATTCTTAAGGTATGCCAAGAATTAAATGCACTTTCAAAATTCTAGGCAAGTTAATGTTTGAAAATACTGTCATTTACATGAAATTGTAATGAAATAGCAGTATGTTTAGAAGTAGCTAATGAATGGGTGAAACCTGCAAATTTAAATGGAAATTAGGTGCATTAATAGCAAAAACAAACAACTGCCATCCCTGCAGGTCTGAGAGTCTCTGTGCTGAATAGGATGCTTCATATACATATACAGCATGTTACTCAGCAGGGCATTGCTGTTTTCCATTGAAGACTGTGTTCACTTTCAACCTGTCTACTGTGGAAATACAAACTGGATTTTGATGTTGCAGAAGGTCTTCTATCACGTACTGGAAACATCAGACTCTCTTTAAGTCTATTGGCAGATTCCTATATGCTGATGTTGGCTGTTCTGCCTGGAGGGCCAGGGGCTTAGCATTAGGCTGCAGGCAAAATGACAGGCTGTTTGCTGGGAGGGAGCTGGCAGGGTGCAACCGCATCTGGTCCTCTGCACCTGAGAGACCAGCAGAACGCTGTGTTCAGCAGTGATTAAGAACTTTCTCCGTATGTCTTGCAGTACTAAAATTGGAGTACAAGCATCCTATGCTGCATTAGCAGTGACACAGTGTTTCTCTGTTGCTCTTGTTGTCTATATTGCTAAAAAACATGGGAAATCTAAGGACTTCCAGCTCACCTGTCTCATAAAGTTCTGAATGCCCTGCATCCTGGTGATAGTATGAGAGTCTACTCAGCTTGGGAACACTCACACTTGGCAGATTTACCAGGGACGTGTGAAGGAGAGGATGATGTAATCTAGTCCTCCCCACTGCTGCCCATTCATCTTTGGATTCTGTTGTTTTCAATCCTGATACTGACTGACTCCCATTAGCAGTAATTCATTTAGTGTAGGAGTTACTTACAGTACAGCTGTGCTGCTTTGATGATGCCATCTGCCATCCATGGGTAAAAGCCAGCTTCCTGCAGTCAGTACATGCAAGAGATACTTTTCCTAAGACACCCAAATGTTCATGCATAGAGCGTGCACGCATCATAAAACATCAGAGCAAGGTAAGCTGGTGAGCTTGCTGGATTCACTTAGTAGAGATCTGTATCTTCAAACTTGGTGCTAGAATCTTGGAGTAATTACATCTAATTGAGATGGAATCATCAGGAGCAACCCTGCTGGCCAATTTTCATTTCCCCTCTTTTAGATTAACTACCTGATTCAGCTTTGTAAGATACTGCCAGCAGTGGCTGTCTGTGCATAGCTAGAAGAGCAAAATTACTATTTGCTATCAAAATATATCATCCTCCTAATTGCTGCAGGCCTTAATTCACAGTTGATGGATTTTTTTTTAACATTGCTTAATCAGTATTTTTGGATTGAAATATTTTTGTGAATATATCTGTGTTCTGAATATCTCCTGGTGTGTGCTTTATGACTTGTGTCAAATAAGAGTTCCCAGTGTTGTTAAATGCCTGCATTGCTGCCACGGCCCTGTGTCTGAATAACTAGATATGTGCAACATGGGTAAAGCTGTAGTAATATTTGCCATTTCCTGGGCCAGGTGAAGCTGATTAAATGAAAACACCCTCTGGTTAGTTCAGTCTGTCAGCTTATGTTGCCATGTGCACTGAGAAGTGAAAATCTTACAACATCCAAAAGGCAATGCCAGTCAGGATCATGCATTGCATCAGTCACAGCTTAAAGCAGTTGATTGTTACTTGCTTGTTTCACCGTAGTATAGAAAATTGTATTCTAGAAGGCAGACCTCAAAGACATTTTTATCTATATAGGTTTAGGGAGGTGGTTAAATGTAGCCTCACGTCAAGCACTTAAACTTAGGTGGTCTAATAAATGGGAATGTAAGTTTTGACCTTGCCTATGTTTCAGTGAAAGCTAATGGATACTTTTAATCAAACTCTTTAGAAGGTTTTATTTCAATTGATTCCTTATTTGAAATAAGAAACAAGTTTTACAAAGTCATGTTTTGTGTTCCACGGGTAGTAAGGGTGCTTATACTTATTCTCAGTGTTTGGCAATGCTTACTTGGCTTGTGATGTCAGCTAGTCCTTGCTGATCTGAGTTGAAATAGATAAGTTCTATTTGACAGGAGCTGATGGATGAATTTTGCTCTAAATACTATTTTTTTTCTTCCCAATAAGCTTTTAGCTTCTCTGCAGTAAAATCTAATTGGGCCACTACCCTCTTTTTTTGGAGTTAGTCTGCTCCACCCACAGCATGCAGGACCATTCCTTGGCCTGAGGAAGGACTATATGTTCCTGCATTGTAGTTCTCTCCCAGTATATTGTAGTTGCAAAGTTTTCCCAGTAGAATGAGGGTCCGTTTGCAGAAAGAAATCAGTAGTGAGTGGAATTCACTGTAGGCTGACTAGGTACATCACAGGCAGAAATTGGTTTTTTTCCAAAGCATAAATTTCTTTGCTATTGCTGGAGGCAGTATGCTGAAGCTGGTTAACCAAAGATGTCTGATATGGTAATTCCTTTTTTTTTTTTCTTTTGTTTTGTTTATAAAACTGAATAACACTTGTTTTTAGAGCAGTGACAGTTTACAGTGATGCTTCGAGTCATTAACATATGGAGGCTATTTTCCATCTGCCATTTGTATCATTCTAGAACCAGTGTGCAACTTAAAATTGGTTGGATGGACTAATTTACTCTTAATATTTTTTGCAATAACAAGCAACTGTTTGTCCTGTTTCAGCTTCAGGCTTTTTACTGCAGATGTCATTCTTGTCACTTTTGTGATAAAACAGGAAAATGCATGAAAATGGTAGTTACTGAGCATGTGAGTGATGATTTTTTTGGGACTGTTCTTATGAAGCTTAAGCAAATGCTTGTGTTTCAGCTAGGGGCAAAGAAGGGGTCAAATGGAGCTTCTGTTTCCAGCAGCCTTTGAGTCCTGTTTGTCATTATGACTAATTCCTGCAAAATTCCTGTTGGATGGGCACTATTGAGGTCGCTTAAAACAGAGTCATTCCAGGATGGCAACTCAGCTGTTACAGAACAGCTGTTTTGATGTGAAAACAGCTTAAGGAGGTCAGGGCATTGCTTTCCATAGACTGTTTTTAAGATCCTTATTTCAGCAAGCCAGTGTATATGCAGGGAATACCTATTTTGTGACTAACTCTGCCTTGAGTATTACAAGCCAACCAACTCTCCCTAGATTTCTGTAGCATTTCCAGAACTAATTAAACACTCCATATCGGTAATGCGATTACAGTGGCTCAGGATTAAGGGGAAGGGCATAGCTGAGACCCTGTCAGAAATTCAGCGTGACACAGAACATGCTGGGATAGCTGGATGATCAGCTCAGATGACTTTTGAAGTTCTGGCTCAGATTACTTATCCTCAAAGTTCATTTCAAGGGAAACTGGTCTTTGATTGTCACCATCTTCAAATATAAGCAGCAGTCTTGCTTGATCAAAGTATAGCTTCTTGTCGTTGTGAATGTACTAGAAGACTGTATTGATCTTAGTAAGCATAAATGAAAGTGAGAAGGACTTTTATTGAAATAATTAGGTGTTATATTTAATCAGAGTACAGAAAATTAAGGTATGTCTGTATGTATGCATATGAAGTTTTTCAAAAGTGATGTATTTGTTATCCTTCAAGATACTCAGCCAGTGTTCTCCTGATGTTAGCTTGTGTTTAGCTTCATCTCCCTAAAGCTTGGCATTCCTTAGTGCCTGGTGGCCTCTATTTGAGTGCTATAACTAAAACAGACTTGCTGTGCTGGGTGACTTTTATAATACGTTTATTTGAGAAATAGGAAGGAACAAACACTTTTCTCAACAAAAAAACTCGCTTAATTGCATAAACACAGGGGACAAAGTGCTTACTGTGTTTCACAGAAAAATATTCCATTATGTCAGCATGTTGGTACTGGTGGTGAATAAGTCGTTCAATGCATACATGCCAGAAATAGTAAATAAGCTAAAGTATGGCATTTTAGACTTTGAACCTTATCTTAGTTTTGAAAAGGCAGAAAATGGAACCATGTAGTGAGGATTTTACGTTCTAATGGGTGGAGTGAGGTAAAGAAAAGAATAACAGTATTTCTGAAGACAACATTTAAGCAAGTAAGTTTTAAGACACTTGAAAAATGTTTAACCTTAAGCTGGCACACTGTATTCTTAAGAGTTGCATGGTGGATCTCATGGTCCAGGGAGTATGTCTAAAGAAACAAATATGCCTTAACTGTATTTCTGAGGATGTTGTTGCAAAGGTAAGGGAGAGGATCATTGTAGAGATTAAAACATACACGCAAAGTTAACAGGAAGGGGTTCTCAGTTTTGGGAGCTTTGTCTGGTGATGTCTTTCGGAGCTGCTTTATGAGTAGTTAAACTGTGCAAGTTCTTGGATATGCCTGTGAAATCTCTGCAGAATTAAAATCTCATATCTGCTGTGCCTGACTGCTTTTCAAGCAAGTATAAATACCTTTTGTAACCATCCTTGTTGGAAGCAGGAGGCTTAAAGACGTTGTTAAAATTGTTACTATTAGATTTGTATAGCATGATATTAGTGCTATCTCTCATCTCCTTGAGCTGAAGTATAGCACCAGTATTCTATACTGCTGGCCTCTGGCCTATCCTTAGTGTGTTGAGACACGAAGGCATTTATTTAGGTGGAAGTAATTAATGATTTACCCAATAACACGGACCATATAGTACCTCATGGAGAAGAATATAAGCTACTCACTTTGCAAAGCAGTTGCAATTTAATTGAATCAGGGCAAGGTGTGGAGATGGTGGAGTCACTGTTCCTGGAGGTGTTCAAAAACCATGGAGATATGGTACTTAGGGATGTGGGCTAGCAGATGTTATTGGTAGGTGGACAGATGGACTAGATGATCTTGGGGGTCTTTTCCAACTTTAATGATTCAGTGATAGAAAGTACCCAAAGCTGCTTGTTTCTTGCTGCAGAAGGCAAGCTTCATTGCAGGAGATAGTGATGAGGAAATGGTCTCTCAGCTGTGTGCCTCCCATTACTTAACTCCATCTCTTGCTCTAAATGTACAGTTTCTGAAATATAAAGATATTGGTTCTCTAATAGCTGCAATGCTACTAAATAGGATCTTAGAATCATAGAATCATTTAGGTTGGGAAAGACCTTTAAGATCATCAAGCCTAGCCAATGTATACAGGGAAAAAAAAAAATATATATATATATATATATATGTAGGGAAAAGACAGGGAGATAACTGTTCTTTTCCTTGGATCTTAGATGTCATATCTAATTATACTTTAGGGATTCGATCAGGATAGCATCTGATATCCCATAAATGCACATAAGTTTATTCAGGAAACATGCTTCTTTGGAAATTGGATTAATTACCTTATGAATTACAACATCTTTGATTTTTCAAAGTTATTTGGCATTCTTCTTTGCCTTGCATTCATCAGTGGACCTAATCCACAAATTACAAATGCCTACTATTTTTTTTTTTTAAGATGCATACTCTTCAGGCTATATTTGAGAAATACTGAGAAAAAGGTAAATTTAAAAGTATGATAGTGTAGGTCAGTATCTTGGGTAGAAAATATGGTTTGAAGTATTTTACAACTTGTGTTGAAATTAATAGGCAAGGTTACCATTTAAAAAAAGATGCTGCATTTTGATGAGATACATACTCTGTTGTTATTACTTCAGATGACATAGAACTGTCGTGCTATTTAACAGGAAATGCAGAGCTGTTGGAGTACTTATGCTATGACTCCAATCACTTGTGGATAAATTTCCTGAAGAACTTCAGGAGGGAGAATAAGCCTTCTTGAAGAAAATGGTTTGATTGTAAATGGTGAAATTATTAAAAGCCCTAGGCCTGGAGATCAAAGCAATTTGCATTGTTTTCTTTCAAGTGAAAAAAAAAAATCCTTTGAAGTACAATAATTAGGCATTAGTCTTTTATTTTAGCCAATATTGCAGATACTCCCTAATGGGCTTAGTGCATATGATTCAGTCTCTTCAGGCAGAGTTAAATGACAACAGGTGGTGCAAAGGACATAAGGTGTAGAAATTTCTGAAGTTAGGCTTTGGTATTTTTACATCTCAAGCACTTAAAGCTAATCAGCAGTTACATACCTGGTGCTGCAGTTAATGACAGTGTATGACTGAGGCCTTAATGTACTGGAATAGTGATTTTTAAACCTCGAGAGTTTGATTTTTTGATATGAGTTTTCAGAAGTTATTAATTGATTTGAGGCATGTAGCTCCATTAATTTTGAGTCTTTAAAGTGCCATCTAAGGAAAGCTTGAAGGGATTGTATATTACTGGCTTTCCTGTGTTGTAGGATATCTTAGCTGCTTACTGTGTATTCTGGTAGCATAGAATCATAGAATCACTCAGATTGGAAAAGACCTTAAAGATCCTTGAGTCCAACCACAACCTAACCATACTACCCTAACTCTAAGAACCCTCTGCTAAATCATGTCCCTGAGCACCACATCCAAATTGTGTTTTTAAACACATCCAGGGAATGGTGACTCAACCACCTCCCAGGGGAGCCTATTCCAGTGCTTAACAACCCTGTCTGTAAAGAAGTTTTTCCTAATATTCAACCTAAACTTACCCTGGCACAACTTGAGGCCATTTCCCCTCATCCTGTCACCAGTGAGAAGAGACCAGCCTCGCTCTCACTGTAAGCACCTTTCAGATATTGGAAGAGAGCAATAAGGTTTCCCATCAGCCTCCTTTTCCCCAGACTAAACAGCCTAACAGTGACTTCAGTATTTCAGAGAGATTTTAGTTATGGTATACATCATAACAGATCATAAATTACTACTGGAATAAGAAAACCTGTTTTTATATGTGCACGTACATAGTAGTAGTATTTCCAGTGCAATCCATAGAGCATAGTAGTGCTTTTTTAGCTCCATAGCAAGAAAATACAGTGTGTGATGGTGCAGTATGAATTGAATTGCTTGGTCTGATGTTTAGACCTTTTTTTTTTTGTTTGTCCTCCTTTTCTGAAATATTATCTCAAGCAGCATTTTTTGTGCTGAGTCTTGTTCCTGGTGGATCTCATACTCATTTATCAACCAGCATTCCGTATTGCACCGTGCATCCAAGAATAAAGATAAGGATTGCATTGCACTTCTCTTCTTCTCTACACTCTCCCAAGTTGTATTTTTGATCTGAAAGTATTTCACAATTTTACAGTAGACAAAATGAGCATTACTTTGGAAAGAAAGAAAGACTAACAAAAGCTGACTGAAAGTTGAGGTATTTCTAAAACTACTGCTGCTAGTGTGGACACCTGCCATGAAAATGTTTAATAGATCATAGATCAAATGCATTCTCAGTTTCACCTTTAAAGACGGTTTTCAATTAATGCTAAATGTATTGATGTAGATGTAATCAATCCTGTCCTCTTGAAACAAATTATTAAAACATGACTGTGTTAATAAAGCAAGTTAATTGTGTTGCTTTAACATAAGAATTTTGAAGCACAAATGTTTCTAATTAAAAGAAGAGTAAACTGCATGTGGCACATTTGCTGTTTGTGAAGCTTTCAACATCAGAATTTAGTATAGCACTTGAATGCAAACTTTGGGAACAAAATGTATGAAAACTGTAAAGTACAACGTGTTTTTTATAGATAAGTCAGAAAATCTAAGAAATCTGAGAATCTTCATTTTTTTCAAAGCAGTTCATTAAAATGTGTAAGTGCTTAATTAAATGAAATCTTAATTTGAAGTGTCATAAGTGATCCTTGGCTGCATTACAATTTGTGTGTTCCTGCATCACTTCCTTTACCATTTAGTTGGACAACGCAGACCTACTGACTGTGCTCTTTAAGGAGGAGGATTAACACAGGCTTTGAACTGAAAGACGTGAGCATATTGGCTTTTTCTTTTCTAGACCAAAATCAGTATTCTGGACAGATGGCCACAGGACAGTTTGTTGGAAGCAAAAGTCTTTAATGCATGTGATCATTTTTATGTATGAATCTGATATATGAATAACATATTCTGTAGAAGGTGAGAGAAAAGTCTTCTAACGCTTCTAGCAACAGCTTGATTAAATCCAGATGACTTTAGTGAAGTGAATAATAAAAAAAAAATATCCTTTACCTAACACAAATAAAGATAGAAATCGACTCAGCTGGTATTGCTTCTGATTAATTTGATCCAGTGTATTGTACTATTCTCACATAGGTTTTTGTGCACAGTATAAACACTTATTTATAAAAAATATTGATGCATACATGTTTTTGATGAGTGTACTACTCACATTGTGAGTTTATTGAGCATGAGTCAGTTATCAAGCTCATTTTTAATCAGTGCATGTAAAACCCTTTTATGTATTATGCTGTAGCTTATCTACTACTTATTTAGATAGAAGTTCTTGTCAGGCCCTTATCTGTGTAGCTGTACAGAATCAGTAGGAATTAGACTGCTTTGCACTATCTAAGAATCTAGAAACATGTTAAAATCAGTCAGAGAACTAGAAGAGATGTCTTTAATTCTTTTTTTCCCCCGAAGAATCCCAACTTAGAAACACAGAATGGTTTGAGTTGGAAAGGACATTTAAGATCATCTAGTTCCAACCCCTCTGCTATAGACAGGAAAGACAGCCAACTCATAAACTCAATTGTATTCTCCCCCTGCTCAGCTCATCAAAATGTTTTCCAAGGCTCATTCAGATGGAAGATTAGTTTGAAAGGAGATCATCTGAGTCTTTCGGCCACAAGTAGTCTTCCTCAGGGCAGTACAGGATTCAGGTCTTCTGAAATTGACACTTCTGTTAATTTGTGTCTTTTGTTTTACTATTGTTTTGTATTTTAAAGGAGATAATTCACTATCATTTTTCACACACTAAAAAACTTTTGTCTGTCTTTGCACTGGGATATAAATAATGAGTTTTGAAAATTATAATAATGGAAAACTAGACTATGTTATTATTCTGGGAAGTATGGAAATTGAACAGGATTGAATATGAATGCAATTAGCATGAATTTCAGCCCCAGTGGTTCATCAGGTATCTGTTCTCACTAATTCATGCAATTATTATATTCTTATGTTATTGAGGGGTAATGTAGTGGAAAAACTGAGAAATCCAGTTTTTCTTGATGGCTGATAAATACTGAATCTGAAGAATCCTGCATTGTCCACATAAATGGTACAATACCAAGCATATTCCTTAATTTGTAAGACAAATAATACTAAGTATTATTATTTTATTACTATAGTAAATACTGGTTTTAGTTCCTTGTGTATCATGACTCCTGGAACAAATGTCATCTGGCCTAAAAATAAATCTCATTTGGAACATGAGATCCAAGGAATTAGATCCTAGAGAAAACTGAATATGGAAGAACATTGCACAGTTATATCTCTTTCAGATGGGAGCTGGTGAGTGCTGAGAATGGAAACTCGGATCCATAATCTCACACTGCAACACGAACCTATACGTAAGGAACTTTCTGGGTTATAGAGTTTGCTGTGTAGAGTTCTATGAAGAAGCAGGTAGTCATCTCTTTTTGCCTAGGAGCAACCAACTAAGCTTACACTGGGAATTGAAGAATGTTGCTGCAAGTGTAAGCTGCTTGTTATGTCTGTTTTTAATGGCATTTACTCGTAAGACTATTTATACCTACCAAATAGCACACTTGTATGTGTGGCTTTCTCCCTTGCAGCTTTGGCAGTGAAGGGTTTCCTGACATACCACCTCTGAAAGGTGCTTACTGTTCATTCAGTAACGGCATTGGAATTTCAGAATAAAATTTGTTTTTGAAAGTCCTTCAGTTGGCTTCCATTCAACAAGGAGGTGAGACTTCCCTTTGAAAACAAACTGTTTCACGTTTTCATCTTTAAAAGGTTGTTACGACAATTGTCTTTAGAACCAAGGGATCTTGTATGCAGGAGGACATAAAAACAAGCCATTGTGGCTTGCATTTGTATGCAAGCATACCCAAGTGACATATAAATTCACTAAGATATACTTTGCTTGGAAATCTGTCTTATTTATGCCATCAGTTCTACTTCTTATGAGGTGGTGAGTTATACTGAGTGCCTTTCCCCCTCCTCTCCTATGGTGCATTAATCTGCAGCAGCTTGAAGGCATCTTTTGGCAACCCCCAGTACTCACTATTTTCTGTGTCACATGGCAAGAATCACTGCAGGCGGGTCACACAGATTAATGTAATCCGTGTTGATCTGAAACACCATAGCACAGAGTACAGATTAGTTCCTCATTGCTGCTTATAACTGACCTCTTTTTCAGACATTACTTTATGTTTTACCTTACTAAAAATGTAAGGCACAACCAAGCATCCTATTAATTATCCTCTTAAATACCTGTCATGCTTTGACCTTTTGGCACAGCCTCACTAAGAAATTACAATACAGAGATTCAGAAGGATGTCTTACTCAAAGCTGCAAGATCATGTGATATTCTGCTTAATTCCTAAAGCTCTTGTCAATGAATATTTCTCAATTATGAATAGTTAATGGTCCCCACCTCACTGAAGTGCAGAGTAAGAGTCATTACTGTAACAAAAGACACCATTGGCCTTCCCATCTAAGACAAACTGAAAGCAGATGTATCTTATTTTGCTTCTTTCGGATCAGTGTACAAGATTAGAATTTTATATATATTTTTTTCTGAAATAATTATCTATAAATACTGAAAGCTGTTGTGTTACGTGTACTTTGTGCATTACTAGTGTCACATAAAAACAGAGAATCTTGTGTCTATGTTTGCTGCTGGTAAAAATACAGTTCTGGGACTTGAGCTGGAGTTTTTGCATATCTGACTCTTGGAGTCAAAAAACACTGACGTTGATTATCAAGCAGAAACAGATCAAGCTTCTTGTAAGACAGTGCAAAAAGCTGCGTGGGTTTGTGCTCCTAGCATAAGCTGTACTATCTCAATATATTTTTTTTCAGTCTTCTTGGAGATTGCATTGCAGTTTATGATTAGGAATCCCAGCATTCCTAATGTCTGACCAAGGTGAATAGACTGAGCTGCATAAATGGACCTGTACAGAAACCTCAAGCTTCTTCAATAGATATTGCCATTTCTTTGCAGAAAATGAAAAGAAGGCAGGACAGCTTATTTTTTTTATTTTTTTATAACAACGACAACAAAAAACTCCCAACATAATGAAAGTGATATTTGTTTTTGTGGAGGAACAAGGGGTATAGGAAAGAAAGTATCTTATGAAAATGGTTGCCTCAGGAAACAGCTGCTTTATCACAAAAGTAGTATTATGAAAATCTTCCCGTCTTCCTGTTCTAGAGATACATTCATATGGATTAAGCGAAATCTATCTGTAGCGTTTCTGTTGAGACAAAATAAGGTGGTTTTGTTTTGTCTGAAAGATCTTAAAAGTGAACTTTTCCAATTTACTGAAGTTACAGTTCACTTTGAAGAACTGAACTCTGACACTTGATTCACTTGAAAATTCTCTTAAAAGATTCTTCTTTTTCAACTGTCTCACTAGCTAGGATTTAAGGTCTGCATAGTTGCTGTCATATGGCACAGTCTGAGTAAGCTTCTGCCATGAGAGTGAAATTCCATTAGTTCATTACCAGCTGTTGTTCCCCAGAAGATTCATTTTGATTCTGTCTGGAGATATTCTATTGGAATGCAGACTTAGTCTGCCATATAACTCTGCATAATTCAGTTTTGCTTTGGTAAAATGTTTATTGGGCAAGAGAGACTCTCATGTGCTTATGGTTATGGCTGCAAAACTGAAAACAAGAAGACTGTACTCATTATAGCTCTGAATCATGGTAGTCTCTATTAATTTGTTTTGTCTTACTATGTGAAGTTCCTGAGAGAAGAAGATTATGTACATTCTTAAAGTGGAAGAAGAGCTGTTGTATTAAGAGCGTAAATAAAGGCAGGAGTAGGGCTGCCTGAATTGTAATGCATTTCTGAAGACTGAAATACAGCACTGAATTGAATCTTACATATTCAGGATGCTAGATCTAGTGGCTAGATCTAGTGGCACTGCAAGCTGCAACTCAAAATTTGCCTAAGCTAGCCAAACAAAGCTCACTTTGTTCAGCTTTGAGATATCAGCAAGGTATTAGCTGGTAATGCAGAGCGTACAAAGATGCCACGTAACCTTGTAGTGTGAGACAAAGGACTAAAACAGTGCATATCTAATACAAAGTTTTAGATGAAATCATTAGTGAAAATACATAATCTTTGAAGTTGTATTACAGAGAAAGAATAGACCTGCAGTGTTATGCCTAGACCTTTCAAGGAGGGATATGTTCCAAAAGATATAATTGATACATTCTGTATAGCATATGTGGACTCTGATGTTACCACCAACTGGCAGATGCTGGTCTACCCAACTAGTAAGCTGAAAATTTGCTAATTGCTTTTCCTTTACTGCTTTTTGTGTGTGGGAGTTCATGATTTAATTTGAGCTAGGGGATGTTCCATTAGCATTCTCTCAGTAACTGAGAAATATATGATATCCATGTGTCGAGAATCAAATTCATTTTGCATACGTTGTTTTGTTTATTTCTTCAGTTGTTTGTTGTGCTTATGCAAAGCAGATGTGTTTGTTTAATAAAAAAATGATTTTCTGTGAGGTTCATTACCTTGAAAAATCCATAAAATAGATAAGTGGATCTTTACATACTTGTAAACACACAGCATTACTGTTTCTACCAGGCAATAGGAGAGATGCTGCTGTTTAATAAACTTTATAAATTAATTTATGTTGCTCATGTCTACCCTGTAGCAGTGTTTTCAGTGCTTTGGAAAGTACGTAATTCCTAATTGAGACATTCTGTCATAATTCTAGTATTGAGATCCAGTTTTATGTGCAAGCCTACAGTTTACTTTGGGTCCTTGGAAACTTTGAGATTAGAAGATGGGGGGACTTTTGAAACTACTCTGATTTGCCTTCAGTAGCTATCTCATAAGATCAGATAGTTCTGTCTCCTCAAGCAAATGTATCTTAATTTCTTTATATTAATTTTATTCTTATTCAGTAAGTTTTATCTATTCGTTACATATTGTAGCTGTAATTTAACTTTTAAAGCATTACTGATCAAATAAAAATTTATTTTGCTGAGTTATTTTTAAATATATATAGAGGTATCTTCTAACACATCTCCCTCTTAATATTTTTCACTGTGTGAGTAGAGCTATGCAGAAGTCAATTTTGACGTTGCCAGAAGCTTTCAGAAACTTCAGAAACTTTAATGAATTTTAACAGCTTTTGCAGTTTAACTCTAAGAAGTGTTTGAGAATAAGTAGAATTTTCAATTAGTAATCAACCAGTAATCAGAGCAGTCATGTGGGATATGATTTGGAATCTTTTTTTTTCCCTCTGGGGAGGAATTTTGACTTCAGTTTGAAACTTTGCTCAAATTGATGTTTTTCAGTTTACAAATTAAACATCTTTTTTTGTATTGATGAAAAGTTATCTTCTAGGCTTCACTCTATCCAGAGCGATTTCTATCACAGCTGAATGTATTTCAGCAAAAGTTTTCTTTAATTCTGGTCATTCATAATTGCCTGACAACCATTTTTTTCAGTTGGAAGTTTTATGATAGACTGTAGTAATGGGTAAAATAACAGCTTATATATTTCTTGGATGGCTTTCTATGTTCTATGCAAAAGGAAGCTTCATCGATGTGTGTGGTGGCCGGAATCGAGCCTTAGTGCATCACATTCATGTTTTAGATGAGTACTAGTTTATGTGTAGTAGTGACAAAACCAACAAAGGCTATTTGTTTAGAAAAAGAAAACAATAGTGACCTATATGTAGCCTGAAGAAAATTTGTTTTGTTTGTGTAGTCTTTGGTGAAAATAGTCAGTTCAGAAAAATCAATCCAAACTGTGTAGCCTAAAACAGTTAATAAAAGCAAAAAAACTATGGAAATTATATATCTGTAAAGGGTCTGCCTTGGAAACTGGATATGCAGCATAAAATTTAGTTCTTGGGTATCCTCCTGTAGGGGAGATTAAAATTGTGTTGGAATGATATCTGAACTGCCTAGCTATGTAGCCTGAACCCCAATGTTAGACTTCTGTAGGTAAGCTTTTTGATTACTTGAGCATACCCAACAGCTTGCTCTTCTGATAAAATGTCAAATTTTAGTATTAAGTAATCTATCTGAATGATAGCAAGATGAATTGGTCAAACAAGTATTTTTATTATCCATGAGGAGCAAGAATCAGTATTCATCTATTTTTATGATTATCACAGAATTGCAGGGGTTGGAAGGGACCTCAAGAGAAGATTGAGTCCAATCCCCCTGCTAAAGCAGGTACCCTACAACAGGTTGCACAGGTCTAGCTAGGTCTTGAATATTTCCATAGAAGGAGATTCCACCACCTCTCTGGGCAACCTGCTCCAGTGCTTCATCACCTTACAGTAAAGAAGTTCTCCTGCATGTTATGAAACTTCCTATGGTCTCCTTCATGTATGAAACTTCCTGTGGTCAAGTTTTAGGCCATTACTCCTTGTCCTATCACTACGCACCACCAAGAAGAACCTGGCCTCATCCATTTGCCTCCTACCTCCCTTTAGATATTTATAAACATTAATCAGATGCCACAGATTTCCTCAGGCTGAACAGCCCCATGTTTCTCAACCTTTCCTCATACAGGAGATGCTCCAGGTCCTAAATCATCTTTGTGGCCCTCTGCTGGAATCCTTCTAGGAGGTCTTTGTCTTTTTTGAACTGGGGAGCCCAGAACTGTCTTACTTCAAAGCAAAGGGTTAGCACATTACTTTTGTTAATGTGCTACCTTTGTGTACTATGAAATTTGTAATTAATAGATTTTTTGTAAAAGAAAAATCGCTTTCTCTTGCTGAAAGATGCACCTTTAAATTATTGCTTTTATATAAGGTAAAACTAAAGGTAATGAAAAGTAATATTAATACTATGCTATCAAACTGATTTAGTATGTTCTCTTGTGTTTTAGGTTCGGTTCTGTGTTTGTGCTAATAACACAGGGCAGAATTACAACAGATAGAGCACTTCCCACAAGTTTCAGATATTTTTTATTGCAAATTTCTTTTTTTGGATGAAAAATCGAAAAGGTTTTATTTAATGGATTTGCTGATGATTGTGGCATGACAGCTTGCTTGCATTCAGAAGTATCTTTTTCTTCTACACAGTTGTGTAATTCATACCATTTTCTTATTTCTAGGATACTCGGCAGATGATGTATATAAAGTGTAGCTAAATGCAATGATAATACGATTGTATTTGTGAAGAGGTTATGAAATTGAATTGAATGAAAAGGAAGAACACATCTAAAGCAGCAGTACAATGGTGGTGAAACAGCCAGTAAATTTGCCTCTAGGCCTTTTAGAACAAATATGATTTTAAATGTAAACAGTACTGACTGATTGCTGGAGAAAAGAGTGTGGTGAAACAGAGGACTCCTCTTATGGTCAATAATCAGGTCTCTTGAACACTGTCCCATAATGATTGCTATGTGGGCTTGGGTCAGGTTATAACCCCTCTCCAGAGGGATGTTTTAAAATGGCTTAAGCTCTGTTTGACAAACTGCTTGTAATGCTGCACTGTAAATAACAAATAAACAATGAGGAAGAAAATCAGAGTGTTCCTGCCCAGTGTTCTGTGAACTGCACAATATTGAAAAAATGAGACAGGAACTGACAGAGAGGGCAAAAGATCGCAGTCATCTCAGTCTTGGCCCAGGATGCCCTCATTGTTCCTCTTGAACTACGAGGTATGATGAAAGAGAGAGAAGGGGAAGGCACAGCAAGGTGCTGTCGTGATGAGAGCAGGGAAGAATTATGCAGCTGTGGAGAAATAAGAAGTATTTGAGCCTTTCCCAAGATTCTGGCAAGGACAAAGGAACAAATAGTAGAGACGACAAGTTCTCAGCAAGCAAAACTTCTCTGTTATGTTCATGCTCTTGTTTCAGAGAATGGATTACAGAGTCTCCCTGAGGAAGAAAGTGACTGCTATGCATCTCAGTAATGGCATATTAATGCTCTGTGATGTACTAACAATGGCTTCCAAAGGAAATATTGCTAAAGTTAATTTCTTTAAAATGTAGAATCAAATTTTGTGTTAAAATATAGCAAGTTGCATGCCAAAATGAAATACTGTGATTAGTAAGTATAGCATTATTGATCCTAAACATTTTTATGTCAAATTCTTGAATCACAAGATTGGCTGAAAAAGGTACGATTTAAAATCATTAAGATTTCATGATGCTTTTCCATTTGTGAGCTTTTTCCCTTAAAAGTCTCAGATTTACTTTGCATTCAGACTGCTAGGTATTTTCCTTTTCTTAAGGAAAGCTGGAGTTATCGTTTAGGTATTTGTGGAGAGAAGAAATATTGCCAATAATAGAAGTCTTACAATAAAATAACAAAGGTTGGTTTTGTTATTTCTTACACATTGCATGCATGAAACACTGCATATGCTCCATTTCTGAAATGGAAAGGAAGCTAACCCCAAGGAATTCATCAGCTGTCACATTTCACTCTTCATTCACTGTTGTCCTCTGTGTGAAGGGTCACATCATTTGTAGTCTGTGTAGGAAGTGGACTGTGCAAATATCCAACAGCTGAGAATCTAGAAGTGTGGTTTTCTAATTTGTGACAGAGGAGATGAAAGACTGAAGCTATCTATTCAGAATCAGTAGTAGAAAATTTACTAAAGTCTATTAAAAAAAAAAAGAAGAAAAGTCTCCATGCTGTGTAATCATGTAATCAAAGGAATGTAAGCAGAGGAACTGAAAATTTAATTATCTTCTCCTATATCACTGAATAATGATTGTGCATTTTCTTATGGTGTGATCCAGCCCTGTTTGACTCTACTCGTTAGCAACACACTTCTGTTACTTCTAATAACTTGAGTTTGAATCCATATCTCCCCTTTGATTATACATTTGGACTTCTTTAAAAACCAACCAAACAAAAGAAAAAAACATCCAGTCCTTCTTCTCCTTGGACTTGTTATTTTTGGGTGGTTGTTCTAGCTAGACCTGGAGATCCCAACTTGGACACTGTTAACCTCTGCTCTGTATGGATAGCCACTCATATTCCAAATCCTAAATACGTGTGGGAAATATTTCCTGAGAAGCTTCCGTTGCTCATCCTCCAGTGGTCTCATTTTTATTCTACTATATTTCTTCGTAAATTAATGAGAATCCTGCTGCTTTGTGCTCTGTGCAAGGCAGTAGGCTGCTTCCACCATCACTGTGACTGCTGACCTTTTATATGTCTGCCTTAAAAAAGAACATCCATTGAGAAAAGATAGTTTGACCACCTTCGCAAAGGGAAAGATCCACTGTTCCATGCACTTCTGCCCTTCAGACTCTAAAAATTAAGTGTAACTCAAATTAACTATGTAGCTCATTTTTGGTATCTAGGAAAATGAACACCAAAAAACATGGGGGGAGATTACCTTTGTGGATTAATTCTGTAGACAATTATCAATAAATTAATTAGGTGTTCAATAAAAAGTCTTCTGGAATGATTGTTATGCTCCTTGGTTAAATGAACCAAGTTTTCTTCTTTCTTTTATCTTGGTGAATTCAAAATGCTTAGCAACAAGTTCTGCTACAAGCCTCTCTGTAGTCCTCTGCTTGAAGGAGCTTTATTGCCACTTGAAAGTCATTTGAACGTTTCCCTTGAGGTAAAAAGATTCTGAATTTGAGTGTAGAAGTCATCTCTCTCAGATCCCCTTCTAGCCTTTGTGCACTGATGCTGTGCCTTCTGGGGATTGCTTCTGTGTAGGAATTCTTACCTCAGAGCTTTCTATGTCACCCTGTTTGGAGAGAGACAGCCATCAGTCAGCAGCGTCCCCTGACTGTTTCTTATTGGTGCTCATGATGAACTTGCATGAGAAAATCTGTTTGGAACAGCTGTCAGTATTCTTCATTTAATTCACAGTGACTATTGATGGAGAAGCTGCAAAATACTGTTGAATAGAATGGCACACAATTTGATTTTGTGTATTAAGAGCTACAAAATCTTGTGAAAGATGCCTAGGACAAGGCTTGTTGGGGTTTTTTTTTGTGCTTTTTTTCTTCATTTTGCCAGGGTGAAGGAGTATATGAAAGTGGCTTGCATGTTAATGAAGTGCCAGATACGGAACCAACTCCTGCTCCTGGAAAATCTCAGCAAGTATTAATAGAAAAGGAGTCTTGAGCTGAACTGTAAGGCAGAGTTTCACAGAAGAGCTGTGGATTTATTGAGTGTTAAATGTCAGTATCAATGTAATAAAGATGGTACACAGTAATAAGCACTTTTCTGAAAAAGAACAGTTTTCAATAAGTTGTCAACCTGACCAGAGTTGTGAATTATTATTTAACACCAAAAAAAAAGAAAGAAAAGGAAAGAAAAGAAAAAAAAGGTGGGGAGAGGGAATGGAAAACAGTCTCAGCTGCTCAGCTTTCAGAGGCATTTTCTTCAAGCTTATTCCTATGTCTATTACTATGGAGTGTTGATCCGCTCTGATGATATATTGGTTTGGGAAGGGGCATATCTTAAGTCTGTCATGTTTTACTGGTGTTTCTTTTCTTGGTAAGAGAGACATGGGTAAAGTATGTCTGGAATAGAATAAAAAGCTATGTATATCTTGTGGTCTTTGTTCAGAAAACTGCCTTGTTGGAAGCATGCTCAAAGCACTACTGCTGCAGTAGTCTAAAAAGAACAGCAGAAAATTCCAGTGTTTACTCATGGGGATGGAAATTGTTTTATTTTCAAAGATTCTGCTTTAGATACTGGGAAGTTATTTTCTGAAAAAGAAAAATAATAAGATAGTATATATAGTAACTAAGAAGGTGTTATAAGTAAGAACGGATATTGCGCAGCCATGCTGTGAGTGGAACTACAGTCCCAGTTTAGACTATTAAACACTGTTGTGTGCTCTCACTGTGAGGCTGACCTAGTATAGATTTTCAGTAGTCTGGCACATAGTTCAGCATTTGCTGGCTGAGGTAAGGGAATTTGGGATAGGGTGGAGCTGGTACATGCTGTAGAGGAATCCATTTGTAGAAAAGTGTGCTGAGATGAGGCTGTCTGCTACCATCTGTGGCTGTCAAGAAACAGAGTCAGAATTTCTGTTCCTGGAAGTCAAGGAATCTGATTGAGGTTATTCTTCAGTATGTGAAATCAAGAAACACTGTATAATTCATAACCTGCTCTACTCACAACTCATTTTCCTTTTTGTAAACTCGCTGGGCTGATGGAAATCTTTTGAATTCTCTGTTATTCCATTTGATCTTCTTAAAACTACAGATGATAATGCTTTAACCAAACACACAAAAAAGTATGAATATGCAAATTTGATTTCTGAGTATGGAGGAGGCTGTTAGATTTTTCTTAAAGTTGCTCAGTTTTGATTTGACAGCCTTGCAAGGTCCAACAGATAGAGAAGAGCTGTTAGGTAAGTGCAGCTGCATTGTGCTTGAGGCTCCTCCTTTTCAGTTGCTGTATCTCATTTACTATTTCAGTATTTCTTCTCTGTTTCTGGCTGTGAGTTAGTATTTCAACTTAAATATTAAGAACAAGAAATTAGAAAAATCCTTCTTCCAGACCATAATGGAAACATTATTTATTTAAAGTATTTCAACTTTCTTTAAACATACTGCCTTTCAATGCCAACACCAAAGCGCTAAATATTAATCAGCTTGGCAACAACTGCAGACTTCAGTTTTGGAAGGCTTGATCTACCATTTGAGGTATTTCTGTGTTTTGATCACTTAATATATGTGAATCTTCTGCCAATTTTACCTGTAGTTTTACAAAATAGATCCTGAACAGAATAACTCTTTTCAGTACCTGAATACCTGATGAATGTTATTTTACCATTGAAAGACAAGCTTAAGTATTAGAAGAACACAGAGCTTTCAATTAAAAATGAAAAATAAAGCAATATTTAGTATCATGGAATGATGAGGTTAATAGCTGTAAAGGTGCAAATACTTAAATCTCGCTAAAGATCAAATTAGGCAGGAAACTGAGGTGATCTGCTATTGCTTGAAGTGGAAAATCAATGTCTTAGTCTCTTTTGCTGTAGGGAATACTGTATGAGATTGTACGTTTCTTGCTCCCAGTGGGTGTCATTAGGAACACAAGTACAGTTGAGCTGCATAGAGATAGCTAGCATGCATGTCTGATGAAGAGAAGCTAAGAACTTCTGTCCTGATTTTGTGTCTGTAAGAGAGCATTTGAATCTGTTTCTCCTCTGAGCACTTGCCAAAGTGCATTCCTAATCAAGTCACTGAACAGTGAGGATTTAATAATACCACAGTTAATAAGTGAATTCAGCTTAGCACGTGGAAGTGAAAATGTTGTTCTACTGTAGTACTAAATTTATATTACAATTGTGGGAAGATAATAGGTTGAAAGGATCAGAAATGAATGCAGTCCAACAAAGGTGGCATACACAAGTTGCTCTAAAGTTGATTAACATTCTCTTCTGCAAACAAGAATCTTGTTAAATGATGATGTTATGTCAAGGTGTGATGCGTGTGCTGAAATGTGTCAAAACCTGCTATTGCTGTGGTCACTGCTATTGTTGTTGTGCCAGCTCACTGTAGGGTGGTTTCCTAGCTGCCAAAACTGCCTCAAAATCACTTTGGGTATTTCGTTGACCTCCAAGATATTTTGGAAGATTTAATAATTGCTAGTCTGCATCAGTTTCTTCTACTTGCCTGCTAAATTGATGTATATTTGTAGAGCAGCTTCACAAACAGGAGTGTATTCTGGAAATTCCTTGTGCTGTCACTGTTTCTCAGTTTGTCATTTTTAGCTGGGCAGCAGCTTCTTGGAAGCTGTTTGTTGTGTGATTTGTTTGCTAGCAAGACTGATGGCTATGTAAATAATTAGGCAGAAAATAAAATACGAATAATTTCACATCATATCATGTCTTAAACACCATAACATCATCAGCCTTAAACACCTCCTGGGAACAGAGCATCCACAGCCTCTCTGGGCAGCCTGTTCCAGCACCTCACCACTTTCTCAGCAAAAAACTTCCCCCTGACATCTAATCTAAGTATCCCCTCCTTTAATTTCAAACCATTCCCCCTTGTCCTGTCACTATCTACCCATGCAAAAAGCTGATTTCCTTCACGTTTATAAATTCACCTTAAATTTTGGAAAGCCATGTTCTTAATCACTAGAAGTAATGAATTAAAAAAATAAAATACAGCACCCAACAACAATTGATAGCTGATCCTTTAAAAAGCTCATGGTGATCTTAATCATGGTGATCTTAATACATCGCCTTATTCAGTTCTGCGTTCTGTTAAGTGAGGTTTGGTAGGCTATTTTAAGAAGCTGCTCTGAGTTTTCAGATTTCAGACTGGTGCCCCAGAAGTTCTGCTCATGTTTGAAGGCAGGGTGTCCTGGCAAGTTGGACTGTACTGGTAATCCTAATCTAATCATTTTACGCCACACCTTGTGTGCATGGAACAGCTGAAATAAAGGCAGCTTCTTTTCATATACGGAAGTACTGCAGATGACAAGAATCTGCACAAGAACTGGAAGAAAACCTGAACAAACAGAACTGTTATCTCTAGAGGTTCCTTTAATGAAAAGGCAGTCATAGGAGACAGAGCCTGAAGGGAAACAGAAGCCAGTACATTTCCCTCTTGTAATTTGTGCATTGAGTTTAGGCTTTTGTCTGAATTAAAATAATTTCTTTAAGCTGGCATATTGAGAGGGTCCCTTTGTGCTGGTGATAGAGGTTTTATCATCTTCCTGTGTTGTTTTTATGCCACTGACCTTTTCTGCGTGCATTATAGATATGCTTTTGAGTGATGTATGCAAAGCAGGTGCATGTATTAAAATAGGAACCGGATCCCTCAAAGGTGTGGCAGGCAGCATTTCAAAGACTGTACACATGATGAGACCATGAAAGAAAAGAACCATTAGAAGGTCAACATAACAGTGTAGTTGTGAATAGACTGGAAGACTTAATTTCAGATTAGGGAACAAGGAAGTTTATTATCAAATAAATATTGCATCTGTGAAGTAAAACTGGAAACTGCAGAGTAGCTGGAATAATTCTGGAAAGATGAATCTGTAGTACCTGCAGAAGAGAGAGCATCCTAGTAACATATTCAGAGGTGGGACGGAAAAGTAGAACAGGCAGAACTTTTCACTGAAATGTCTAAAGGATATAAAAGAAGCTTTTCTGCTCTTGGGAGGAAAATCTAGTTGTTTTGGTGGAGCTCGCTTACTTAGTACCATGTCATATCTTTAAAACTGGATGAAACATTTCCACACTAGGTGTCAATTTTCCAAATATAATATCCATCAAGTAAAATCTTCAAGTCACAATTGGGCAAGTGTAAATTAACAGCAATACTGTTTGGAAAGACTAATAATGAACTGGAGAATTAATGAATATGCAGTAGAACAGAATAAAATAGTTCAGATGGAAGGGACCTTCAAAGATTGCCAAGCACGACTGGCTGACTACTTCAGGACTAACCAAAAGTTACAGCATGTTATTGAATACTGACAATCATGGGGCATCAGCCACTTCTCTATTAAACCTGTTAATGTCTTAATTGCATGTGGAGGCAGAATAGAGCTAAAGAGGTATTTCCACTGTACAAAGATGTTTTAAAAGAAGCAAAACATAACTACAGTTGCAAAGTGTGCTAATTAGTAAGCTGAGGTATCAGCATCATCACCAAGTTGCTCAATATGGGAGACCATTGTTTCACAAGTTTCTTTATGAGCTCTTGAGAAGAGATATAAATAGCATCATCAATCTCATAGAAAATGCTTTTAATACTTATTTTTATAGACCACTTTAATTTTCATAAGGTGCAGAATAGATAATTGCACTAGAATAACTGCTAGAATCAAGTAATCCTTTCCTATGTATTCTGTGGAGTACTGTGCACCTCTGATATTATGACCTTCTGGATAACTCTTTGGCTTGTACGTGTTTTGCATCTCTTGTAGACATTGATGTAAAAATTATCATCAATAGTGTGTCACCAGAGAACATTCTTGACTTAAAAGCTGTTTTTTCTGACTTACAATTTGGTTTTATTGCCTAGACTGACCTCATTAAGTAATGAGCTTGATAAATCTGGTGACTGGAATGCCAACTGCTTTCCTAACAGAATTCTAAAACCTGATCTAAATTCTCAGTAATTTTCCATTGGCTTTTCTTGAAGTCTTTCACCTATGAAGGAGAGCAGTCTGATATTTAATTTTACAGAAAAAAGTAATGATTTTTCTATGAGCTTTTGAACTTTCATCCAAATAATCAATTCCAAATATAAGCTAAGTGCTTGAATTGATGTATTTCCTTCAGTGAATTTTGACTGATTGGAAAAATGTTCCAGTTGCAGAAATGATTGTAATGCTCAGTTACATCTTACCTTAACTATTCCACATTACATTTTGTAAAACTTAGGTAAACGTTTTCTTAAATATTAGAATACTGTATTGGATTATGTTAC
This sequence comes from Chrysolophus pictus, assembly GCA_037305975.1. Classification (NCBI taxonomy): domain Eukaryota; kingdom Metazoa; phylum Chordata; class Aves; order Galliformes; family Phasianidae; genus Chrysolophus; species Chrysolophus pictus. The sequence continues at coordinate 8,485,129 of CM074580.1, forward strand.
ACCTAATCAGTCGAGCATTAAATTAATGTTTACTTAAATTGGTATATAATAGGCCCCCAAAATGAGGTGTGGCCTCAAAAATAGAGATTTTTTTTAAACAGTAAAATCCAATATTTTCTTTTAGCTCTCATCTATTTCGTTTCTTCAGTGTCTTTATTACAGTAGTTTCTTTGCTTAGAACACAGTCTCTGATACCTTTCCACCTGATTTCCCCTTTCACACACTGAGAAGTAGTTGCATTTCAGTGTTGACATGAATACACATCACAAGAAACTGACATTCAGCAAGGTGTTGGTCATAATGGTCTGTAGGAGGGAGTAGAGACAACTTGATAGTCACATTTTTCTACGTATTACAAATTCGAATTACAAGTTGCATTTTCTAATTAATTAATTTTCTATGGAACAAACAGTCTTTAAAAAAACACATTTACTCTAGGACTATATTAAGAAAATGTAGCAAGGTAATGAAAATTATTTGACATCAACTACTGAGTGTTCAGCAGGCTGTGGAAAGGGAAAGCTTGGCCATCAAAGAACGTTTGTCTGAATGGAAGTTGGAGACCAACTGGCCCTGGCACACAATTTCGCTCGCTTTTGCTGTTAAAACAAAGATTGGGGTTCAAACTGATATTTGTGATAGCAGAGAAATTACAGTCAGTTTTTATTTTTACTTTTAAATCAGCTAGTGTCATTTGTTTTCTTGACCTGTGGAAATAAATCCATAGATTTAACTTTGTACATATGCAATGATCTTGAATAATAATGCAGAATGGCCCCCCTGACCATGAAAAGAATCCTTATTTTACTTGGCTGTATCGTGGAGAGTCAAGAGTGATTACAGTGAAATTGTAAATGTCATGGTGGGGCCTTCAGTCCTCTGGAGCTGGTGGTCCAGGAAGTACCATGGAAGAAATATTTCTGTGTATTGTAGTGACTGATACTGAGGCTGTTCAAGGGAAGGACAGGTGAAAAATGAGACCAAGGAATCAAGATGTGTTTTCAAGCTCAACTAGCTGTGCTTATATGCTTGACCTTGTGTACAGATTGTTTTCATTTAATATTTAAATATTTTCTTTAATATTTAGTATGTGTTGTTAACCCCTAATCTGGGTGCCATCTGAGATAAAAGAGAATGTTTTTAGATGTAGAAATAGAACTATTTCCCTTCACAGAAACACATCATTTTAAATATTTGGAAAGATAAAAATGAAGGAAAAAAAATGGATCCTAACATACATGGTTATCTAAGTTAAACTATTACCAAAAACTGCAGGTTGTAATATAATTATAATGATTGGAAAAATTCACCTGAGGATGTGGGATGTTGGGTGATATGATGCTAGTTTCCTACCCTGCAATTTTAATACTGTTAATTCTTTCTCCCCTCCCCTGACCAGCTGCAAGTAGCTTAGGTGCAAGGTGGGAAGAAAAGAACTGTAGCAAATGGATGCTAACAGGTTTTGAAATATGATCTTTATCAGCTATTTGAGATTCAGTGGCTGTAACATGATAATGAACTATTACATTTTGCAGGTAGAAATCACTGCAAGAGGACATAAAGTAAAGTTACATGACAAATATGTCAAAGTCTAATTTCCTTATTCTTCTCTTTTCTAATGACAAACATTAAATAAGAAATTTGAATTCTATGTTTATGAATGGAAATTCTGTAAGAAAAGCCAGCATTAATCCAAAGTACTTAATTTTGTCAAGTGAGACTAGAGGACAAACAGCTGCCCATGTAAAGACAGACTTTAGAAATCCAGTTAAGCATCAGGAAGATGGGGTTGTAGTCAGAAGTGAACCAAAGCTTTGGGTAATACTGTAGTTCCCAGTTGTATTCCCTCTGTTAGTGTGTCTTATATTCAGAGACAGATGTATTTTACCTCAATCACCCCTGTACTCTGAATATACTTTAAGTTATTCATTTAATGTTCTGAATAATTGCTGTATGTTAAAAGAAGGAATTATGCACAAATGTAGGAGTTATGTTCAAATATCCTTGCATGTTTTATCATCTTTATTAGGGAGTATTTGCTTTGAAGATGCAGTTTATAAATAAGAATTTATTTGAAAATAAGCAAGGGCTGAGTTGATCCCTATCTGAGTAGTTATTTTTGAAAACACCCTACACTAGCAGTGATAAATCGTAAGAGATATATTAAGAGATATCCAGATACTTAAGGTTAAACCAGGTTTAATGTTATTAATAGGAGATGCAAGTTCAATAGAAATTCTCTTGATTTCTAGAATTTAGCTTTTCTTAAGGATTGGAAGCTGCGAGTGTTAATGTGTGAAAACTGCTTTAATGGGAGACTCCTCTTAATCTGTTGTGTATATTTAGGTTAGAGCAATTTTTATGTAATTTTTGCAAATACAGGGGAAGAGACTCATTTCATGAGATGGGTTTTGCTTCAGCCAAAAATGTCTTTATTCCAGTTGCAACACTTGTATGTTGTTACAAAACTTCAAGTCATCTTTATGTCAGTAATATTATGCCAGTGTTACCCTTGTATGAAAATAGGCTGGTTTACTGAAGAGGCACTCTTACGGTATGACTGTGGTATGGCTGTATAAGTAGCATCTCATTTTAGATATATCACTTGTACATTCACTAAAATTCATTTAAAAATTACATCAAGTATTTCATATAAATCTCTAAATCTAATGCAGAATTTCCATTTGAACATTTAATATTATAAAAGAAGCAGTAGTACTATGCTTCTGTATTATTCAAGTATCATAAAAATAAAATGAAAGTGTCTTGTCAAAAAAAATTCAGAAAAGTTTTTATGGATCTGGCATAATAAGAACAGATTGTAACACTTATGTTAGCCTTTTTGAGATGTGGACTTTTCTCCTTGTCCCTAAAGAAAAAGAATTAAAAAATCAGATATGAGCCAAGTGCAGCATGTATGAAAAATATATATCCTGGACAATGTCTTAAGTGCCATTCATAAAAGTCGATGGAAAAAAAGATCTTGATATATGAGTCTGATTTCTGCTGGACGTACTCTCTCAATGAAAAGAGAGATGTAAAACTCAGTTAACTGTTTGAAATGTTAGCGTTTAAATTCAAATACTGTGCTGTGGTATTCTAAAACTAACAAATGTGCAGGTATGTTTGACTGGAGCAGAGATGTAGAACTTGGGGAGTCAAGATATTTTCCTACATTGTCTGCTTAACAGGCCAGTAAGCAAGCAAATCACAGAGATCTTGTAATGTGCGAGCCTGCACTCCAGCAAGCAGCTGGTAATATTTGGCCTTCCAGCTTTGGTAATGTCACTTTCAGGGAAACAGCTTTGCAGATAGTTATTAGACCATATTAGATGCACAGATGGCTCACATGCTTCTGAGCAAGGAAACAGAAAGAAAGGGAAAGGGGTAAAAAGCATTAAAATGGGCTGTAGTTAAGCAAAGAAGTACATGTTTTGTGAGCATTAAAAAGTGCTGAAGAAATTTTTCTTTAAAGAAAGAATCTTGCCTGACCAAATGATCTATGTGTAACATGGTCTAAATTGAAAATTAGCCTTTTTGCTTCATAACAGACTATACTGTTAGGTCTGTTAGGAATGGATACACTCCTGTTAACACTTAAACATTTGCCATTCAAAGAATCAGATTTTTATCCAGCTCTAATACAATGGATATCTGACTCTGCATGTCTGCTCACGGGGAAAATAGTTCTGCTGAAATATTAAATATTCCTCACATTCCATGCTCTTTAATATTCCTCACATTCCATGCTCTTTAAGATCTGAGAATCTAGTTATTCTCTGCATGCACAAAACAAATCCACTGTTCCTAGTTAAGGAAATAGAATTGTATTAAACTTCTCCTTGTAATATAAATAGTATTAGAGACCGGGTGGCTTGGAAACAAACATCTTCAGTATTAACTTGTTGTCAGAGAGTGGATAAGTAATTGAAGATGTTGGAGATGCAAACTATCTGATGTGGAGGAATTTGTGAAAAATGGCTGCTCTTAATGAGGAGAAAGAGGTGTGTTTTTCTGTTTTGTTTTTTTTTTCTCTTTTTTAAGGGTGTTTCAGTGATGGTTGGTGCTGAGTAGCCCAAAAGCGTAGCTTTATTTTAATATTCCTGGGAAAGTAGTACAGTATCCCTGTTTTGGGGAAGATGGGATCAACAGGGAGAACATGATGGCTTTTCTGTTAAGTGCTCAGTTGCACAAAGATAATAAAGGAATTATTTTAGGTAGAAAATTAAATCCTCTTCTGCCTTTATCACTGCTGAAAGATGCTATCAGGATCAACAGAAGAAAATTACCCTCGATGTAAGTTTCCTGAATACGGCAGGCCAGAGATGTGCTTGTTGTTCTGGTCAGATTGGCTCTTTTTTTTTTTTTCCTTCTGGTCTGAGGCAACAAGCTATCTTGCATGTAGCTTGTTGCATTGGAGTCTAGGCAATTCTTTAATCTTTTAGAAAATGTTTGATATCTAAATAACTTTGCACTCTCCATCTGCTGATAGGATAGAATAGAATAGTTCAGTTGGAAGGAACCTTTAAAGATCACCAACTGGCTGAGCTCCATGCTGAGCAAAACCAGTTCCCTTAGCCTTTCCTCACAGCATACACCTCCAGCCCTGTCACCACCTTTGGTGCCTCCTCTGGGTGCTTTCAAGGACTGACCTTCAACTCCTTTTTATGTTATTATATTACAGTTTGTAATTCCTCACAGCATTTTAAAAGCAGGCCAATAACAAGTATTATAGATGTCAGAAGGAACAGGAGAAAAACACTGAAATTGTGTTATGAACACAAATGGAAAGTTCTGCTTATAAGCCATAAAATTAGCCTGAAGGGTATGTGGGAAAATGACTAGCAAATCCTCTGTTGGCTGTAGATGGAGCTGGGGACATAAGTAGAAATCTGATATCTACAGTTCAATTTCAAAAAGCATGGGAGAACTGGAGAGCCTGGTGATAGATGAAGCTGAAGAAGTAACGAAGGAAAAATAGGCATCTGTTGCTCCACAGCTGCTAGATCTTGGGCAGAGAAGTGCCTAAGAAAGTTTTATCAGAGCAAATGCTTACAGGGAGCAACAGAACCTTCTATTTTAAGATTCACTGAAGAAGGAATCATACAAAACTGTTTTCTGATTCTGTTTAAACTACTCTTATGCCAGTTCTGTGAGAAAAGTCTTATTAGTACTTCCTTGCTTGTATTTTTAAACTCCTGGATTGATAGGAGTTGCAGAAAGTAGCTAGTAGCAGTCAGAAGCACCCCTCTGCCAAACTTCTTAGCAGGCCACTATTCTGAAACTACAGTGGATGACAGTTGTGGAAGTTTCTTTGGTACTGATTTCTACGTTTTTATAGTAGTATTTGGGTAAGCGTTGATTGGCCCTGAATAGCATACCAAAGGCCTTGCTGTCTGGGAGCCTTAAGCTCCTCAGAAGGAGATATGTTTTTTATTTTATCTACCACAACATGTAAAAGTGATCTTGGAATCACTTTAAATTTCTTGCTCTCTTGTATTCCTACTAAACTTTTTCAGACAATGACTATGGAATAACTTTCATTATAGGGCAGAAAAGCAACCTTGGCGTGACTTTTGATATTGAGATCACGCTGAGAAAGTCTTGAGTGAACAATGTGGAGAGACTAATACCACCTGTGTGTTTTAAAATCAGATGCTGTAGCTCTAATCAAGGGGAAAGCCATACCTCTTTAGCAGGCTTACAGAATGATTCTCCCTAATGAAAAATGAAATTTCCACATTGAAAAACATAATATAAGGAAACTTTTCCAGCTAAACTCAGTGGGTGATTAATAGGACTACTGTGATGAGCCTCAATTCTACTGCCAGAGAAATCACCTTCCAATTTCTAATTGCTTGAAATTAATCCTTTTTCAGAGATTGCACTTGGAAAACAACTGTGGTTAAAAAACAAACAACAACAAAAAGACTGGGTTAAAATTTTCCAGATTCCATTCTCCAAGTAAGAAATTGTTTCTTAGACATTGCAACAAGCTGGGATTTGTTTCCAAAATTCCTGGAGCCTTTAATTTGTAATTGAACTATGCCAACTGTGTTCAAACCCTGACATTTTATATAGCAGTTTTGCCCCAGGAGAGAAGATTAATTGGAAATAAACTGTTAAAAGTATTCATTTTCTGTTAGAAAAAATTATATTCATTGTAGATGTGAAAAATCTTTTGGTTTTATTGATGAATAACTATTCCAGAGTAACATCAAGTGTTCTCAGATTTCTTTGGAGTTACCTGCTTCTAAAATTTCTTCTTTCACTTCCTTCAGTTAATATCCTGTCTGTTTTGGTAAAATGATTTGTTCATTCTTTTTCAAATGGAGCTTAATTAGCACATCCCACCTTAGTGTTTAATTAGTATTTAACCTGCAAGCTCTGTAGATTTCAAGCACCTGCAGAGTAGGTGGAACAAATAGGAAAAAAAAAAAAAAAAAAAGCAACCATTGTATTTCATTTTGGAAATAACTTGAGGATTCATGAAAACTATTCTTACGCATAAAAATTCCTAAAAACAATGTGCAAATTCAAAATTAGATGTCTTACATTTTTCTGGTATTTTATCACAGTATACAGTATTATCCTGTGATATATAGTATCCTAGTAGTCTATTCTAAAAATAATGGTAATGAATAATAATAAGTGTAATCTTTTTCTATTGCAGTGTAGTTTGCAAAACTTCAAAATGTACTTATTCTGTGATACTACATTTCTGTACGTTGAGTTGTTGAGTGCTTTAAACATGAAGCAAGCAATAGCAAATGTGGTGAGGAGATACTTTTCCAGGCATGCACACTGATACTTCTTGAAAACTGCCCTGTTCACAATTCTTCTGGTTACGTTTAAAACTGAAGCTCACCTCTGTCTCATGTGGTATCTTAGAAAAAATCCTGAAACTGTGAGCTAACCACAAGCAGATTATATTTTACCTGCAAGTGTTTGCAAATTACTTCTGAAATTGTGGTCTTGTCAAACACAGGCCTGCTTATCAGCGTGGCTGTTTCCTGAGATGCCAGCGTTACACTCTGATGGAAGTGATGAAAAAGCTTACAGTGTTTATCATAAAAGCATACATGAAAAAGAAAGCATACATGAAAAAGCTGTCTTGAGTGGGTGAGCTGCTTCTCTCTTTTAAGTGTTTGTGTTTACGAAGGGACCAAATTGAAATCCCTCAGAGGACTGAATGGAAGTTGGTGAAGGAGAACTAATCTGAGGAAGCTCGGTACAGCCCAGTAAGCAGAGAAAATCTCATTTTTATGTGATTACTGAAAGAGGAAATCTATTTTGTGCCTTGAGTTGGGTGAGTGTAGAAGGGAATTAGTTCTGTTTCCTCTTGTGGACTTTGCTTTTGGTGTGACCTCTCAGTTTTATATAAAATAAAAAACTGTATATACGACTCTAAGTCAGATCACAGCCTAATGGCTTTTGGCAAAATGCAGTTTTCAAATAGTTAACTGCTGTGGTGTTTACTTTAGGTGGCACAGGCTTGGGTTTACGACATGAGCCATACGGAGCTTTTAAAGCTTCTCAGCTGTGCCGATGCAAACTCCAATAATCCCAAAGAAAAATGTTATCTGCTATTCATTAAATGCAGATGAGATTCCTTTTTTAGCAAGCACATAAACAGAAGTCTAAATTTAGGAACATGTGCAGTTGCAGTCATTATACATTTTGGATCTTTTTTTTCCCTGTCTGTACTGGAGCTCATGTTGCTATGTCTTTAAGAGGTCTCTTGCCCTAAGCCTCACTGTGGAACTTAGTTTATCTTGTTGACTTTGCATACTGCTTTATATTTATAGATATTTATTGAGTTTATGTCTTCCTATCTTTTCGTTGCCAGATATATTTATATCCTTCAAGCTTGTTTTCTATATCTCTCTGTACTTGTTAGGAGGTATGCAAGTGCCAGGTTTATTCAAATTTTTTTTTCAACAATGATGACAGGAGGAGGTAATGAACAAGTACCTCATTACTTATTAACTCCTGGAATGGCCAGATGTTTTCAAATATGAACATGCTCTGGTTTGCCCTAGTGTATTAATCAATCTACTGAGAATGGTATAGACAGCACAGGGTCTGGAGCCTGGAAGTCCACCTCTCTCCATCCCGCCCCACTGATATGACTGCCACTTTTTTTTTTCCCTGTTCAGTCAGTCCTCGAAGTCCTGCTGGAAGGTCCACAGGCTTATTCCTGTGGACCTTCCTCTTCAAAATCACTCTTCCCCTTCTTTTACTTTTTGGAAAACTCCTGTTTGTTGAAAAGAGGAGAGTAAAGGAAAGATCCTAAAAAAGGTCATGTCAGGAGAGTCTCAGGCAGAGACAATAATTGTCTGTCCTTGTGCAATGGAGCATCGGTGGAGAAACTCACCTCCTTGCTTTTGAAAGGGCTGAGGTAGGTAGTCTGCCAAGCCAGGCAGCTGTCCTCTCTGTTTACAGCTTAAGCTGTCAATATAGCGTGGTAATTAAAAAATAAATAAATCTGAACTGTTTCTTATGTCAACTTTGATAGTTCTAAATGCAAAATAAACCTGATTTTAAAACAGTCTTTATACTTGTTGGCCATTCTATTAAGAATAAAATAAGCTTCTATTAAAAAATGCGGCTCTTTTTTGTATGGTGAAACAGAAGTTCCACAGTGTACAGGAACATGACAATGCAAGTTGGGAAAGACAAAATTATGTTCAGTGCCAGTTCCGGAAGGACATGGCATGTAGAGGTTTTGTTATGTTGGAATTTGCTCAGGGCAGTACATGACCAACATGTCTTATTCTGATGAAAGAACAAAAGAAAAAGGTAAAGATTTTAATGGCACAGGAATTAAAGTTCTAATTCATACTGCAGCCCTTGACACTGTGCTTGGATAATGAGATCATTTAACTTAGAAGAAATAATTGTGTATTCTAAAGGTGAAGTATCTACAGAATGTAATGTCACCTTTGAATGAGGCTGTTAGAAGGCTCTGTTATTCAATCATACCACTGGGACCACTGATGGCATTTCCAATGCCTTCTGTGACAGCAGAGAGTGCTGAGGAGTGATAATCAGAAGCTCTAGCCCCCATGCTCTTTGAGGAGTCCTGTGGCAAAAATTGAATGCATTGGGAGCAAAAATCATTAAAGCTTTAGTCAAATGACCAGTACTTAGCTGATCAATTAGGTGTTACTTTTCTGAATCTGTGTTTTCCGAATACGAGAAATACTGAGAGAGATTGCTTTGTACAGTCTTAGAAGTGTATTTCAGAAAGTCTGAATATTTGGAACTTAGTACTTCAATATCTTTATAACATAAGTTTTGAAGATCAGCATTTAACTATTTGAGAAGACAGAAGTTTTGTCTATGAAAGTATAAAGGGATGCAGAATGACTTAGAAGTGTAGTACTGGTGTGTGTTAGAGAGGTGTATGCATTTGTCTGGTAAGCATTATCAGAGGAAATTGATTTTACTACAGAATATGCATTTCCATCGATAGTCTTTTTACCGTGTTAAAAATGTATGCACTATTTTCAGGTTTCCCAGGGTTTTATAACTATGTTAACTTCAGCAGAAAGATACAGGCGTCTGTCTAGCCTGATTCATCCTCTAGCACACATTTCATGACATAATTATGTCTAGAGGGCACTAGTAGTGAGAAGTTAGCTAGTGAAAACAACAACATCCAGGATTTGCCGTGTTTTCAGGTCAGTATGGGCTAATTCTAGAGTATACAGGAGGAATATAGAGACCTTAACAAGATCTTCTTTCCTATGAAGTATTATTTGTTTGCACATACACAATGTAATTTAGTGTTTGCTAGGCGATATCATGATGGTTTTATTTTTCTCCTGTATGTTTTCTTACCTTTAGGAAATAACCACTGCAATAAAATTTACTGTATAATTAAGAGTTTAGAAGTTTGTTACTTTGAGAGCTTTTGAACAATTCTTAGTAAGTCTTAAGGGCTTCAGATTTCTCTTTAAAAGATAGATTTTCTTGATCCTCACACTGACCTCTAGCGGTTAGTAAGTTTTGAGAGTCATCTTCAAGTGTCTTTCTTCAACGTAAAGAAACTTTTGCACAGTAACTTTTTAGGAACTGTTAGGTTAACAAAGACAGGCAAGTCAGGAGAAATCCAATTTCTCCACACTAATGTCTGCCCTCTCTGGGTAAGCACTCACATGTATTATATAGAACAAACAGAGCTTTTGTACTGAAAGGCAAACATCCAAGTTGTCAAAATGTGAAAGCTGCCTGCTGTTTGCAGCCTGACATCTCCACCACTTATCTTTAGCATGTGAGCTGCCTTCTGACATTTTTCTGCACTGGGTCCTACATTTCTGTGAAACCTGTCTCATTCAGAGATCCTTTATTTTATATGATAGTGAATTGAGAGCTGAGAATGGAAGAGCAAACTTCTCTTTTCTATTTATGTAGTTGGATTCCTGGGCACTATATTTTAAGTAAGTTAGGGGGAAAAAAAAAAAAAGAACTGAAGTTGAGAATGCATTCCCAATTGCTCTCCATACAGTCTGTGGATACAAAAATTCAAGTTAACATTAAAAACAGCTATGTGTAAGCTAAGGGAAAAATACTGCTTTTTGTTAATGCAGATTATGATATGTCATTAATAACTGCTTCTATTACTACTATTAAACTCTCAGTGGGATATGTTTCTGTTTGTTTGTTTCCAAATTCATTTTGAATGAGTTATTATTTTATGAATTTATTTATTAGTCTTCAAGTGGTTTTCCTTAGTTTCACCATATGAGGTGAAAGGCTGTAATGAAAATTCAATCTCACTGCTATATGTGCTGTCATTTAACATTTATTTTTAAAATCTTTTAAGCTTCATCTTGGCTGTGTTCTACTCACAGTATTATTGTGGCTTCTTTACACGTTCTCAGGAAAGAATCTCCTGGTTTTTGTTGTTTTATTTCCCATTTGTCCAGTGTTGACACTAACTATAGCGTGCTGGAATATGTAAAGATTAGATCTTGAGCCTAATCCTCACAGGTTGTTTCTGCATTTTGTCTGTTTACTCTTTTGGTTTGGTTTAAATTAGGGCTGCAGTACTCATACTCTGTATGGACAGACTCTCTGGCAGACTTGAGGACTGTTAGACTCCTTGAGGAACCCTGACAGCTTCAGTGTGACTTAGTGAGCTGTAAGCAGCGGTAGCAGAATTTAACCTACTTGGATATTTCGTTTTTTCCTTAGATGCCCTTCCATTAAGGTTATTTCATTGGGAACAAAACTAGATTCTGACAAAAAGACTTAACTTGAACATTCAAAACACTAAAATTCACTTTTCTGCACAAAACGGTATTAATGTTGACACCTTGTCGGTAGCACTGTGTTTTTTGAAGGTAAGAGTTGACACAAAATAACCTTTCTGAGGTTTCTGTTACTTCAACTTTTTATCTTCTAAGTATGCTTTGCTCCATGCATCTCCCTGAGCTGCTTCTGCAGTTGCCTGTCAGGGTTTCCTTGTGCTGTGCATACAAGGAAGTTAAGTTTTTATTTCAGAGGTATATTAATCTGGTAAAGCATTTATAGCAGTGAGCCACATGGGATCAACTTTCCAAGTCAGAAATTGTCAGAGTGAGATCTTGTTCTGTGTATCTTTCTCTGTGCAAAAGTCTAGGTAAGTCTTGACAGTTTTAAAATCTTTACGAAAGTTCCATGACTCAGTGCGAGTCTGGGATCTTCACCTGCCAGTGTTGGCTCTGGCCAGAGGGTATAGATTGGCTAATAGATGAAGGGCAAATGAAGAGGAAAGAATGAAAGGATCCTTCCTTCCACAGAAAGCTGCAATGCCACTGCTTGCTGGAAACTGAATATAGATTTTCTGAGTGCTGGGAGCCAGGGTCTGAGGCCATTAGGCTGCTGCGCTTAAAATACTGGAACAGTTCCCAAAGTAGCAGCAGAGGCAATCTAATACACACAAAGAGACAACCTAATACACAGAATTGCTGTTGCTTCTTCATGATTGTTTCAAGGATGTGAAGGCTGCTGAAACAGTGTAAGAAATTCAGTTCCTTCGGTTTCATCAAAACTGCACTTCTGTTTCTTAAAAGCATTTGTGATCTTATTCCTTCCCAAAAGTCTAACTGGTGAACATTCTGCCTAAATGCTGACATAATTTCTAACTTTTTTTTCTTTTGTGAGCAACCTATTATGCCTGAGTATGTGTAGCTTTGCTCAATAATTGATGCCTTCTGTAGGCCTTTAGCTGATGTGGGTATTTTTATGGAACGGGACATTTTTGCTGATTTGCTGTCTATCCCTTCTTCTTACTGGCACTTATTCAATTCAGATAAAAGTTTATGTGGTACATTTTGGAAAACACTTCAGATACCATGGGAAGTATTTTCACAGTGGCAAAGCTTTGATGTGAAACTGCCACTTCAGTGAAAAGACCTGCTATCAAATGAGGAATAGAATCAAAACTAGTCTCACCGACCGGTAAGAATAAAAAGCATGTTTGAATCTTTGTAATGATCGTGGCAGCTCTTTTCTGGTTTGAACAGGTTTACAATTCAGAGAAAGTATTGTTATAACCTTTTCTAGGAAAATAAGTTGAAATCTGAATGCTGTTAGAAAAAAATAATATTTCTTAGTGAACTTTAGAATTTATTATTGGAATCATAGAGTCATAGAATCGCAAGGTTGAGAATGACCTGCAAGATCTAGTCCAACCTTCCTCCTATTACCATTACTACCACAAGCACTAAACCATATCTCATAGTTCCTCATCCAGACGCCTCTTGAACACTGCCAGGGACGGCGACTCCACCACCTCCTTGGGCAGCCATTTCAGTGCCTGACCACTCTCTGAGAGAAGTAGTTCTTCTTTATGTCTAACCTAAACCTCATCTGGTACAACTTGCAGCCGTTTCCTCAGGTCCTGTTTGTTGCCTGGGAGAAGAGGCCGAACCCCTCCTCATCACAACCTCCCTTCAGGAAGTTGTGGAGTGCAGTAAGGTCTCCTCTGAGCCTCCTCTTCTCCAGACTAAACAATCCCAGCTCACTCTTATTGTTCAGGGCTGTCTTTATGACTTCTCCTGTAAACCAAGCAGTTGATAATTGCAAATGCATTTTGGACAGTTGATATATTTTAAAGGTTTAAGGCTTCTGCAGACAGGTAATACAAACAGCCATAGTGACAATTAGTGACAATCACAGGTTTAGATGCTATGTTGCTTTAAAAATTATTCCTTGTAGATATTTTACTATCAATTGTGCCTTACTTACCACTGAAATTAGATAAGCTTATCAATATCCTTTACCTATTTAATATTCTCCATCCTAGGTGTTAATGTGATTACATAGCAAATTATTAACTAATCAGTTAAGGCCATCAGAAATTTGAAGCAGTCACTGAAGTTCTGATCATCTTTCTTAGATCTTGATAAGGAAGCATGAATGGACAGAATCAGCATTCTCAGGGCAGGTATTCAGGAATTATGTTGATGCAACATAATGTTAGACTGGTAACAAAACTTAAGACAGTCTTTCAAGGAAAGTAGCTGATGAATTTTTGCATAACTGATGTATCAGTGCTGTTAGAGATGCTGTTTATTATTCTGAGAGTAATGTATGCATTTGTTAGTAGAAAAAAATCATATGTAATTAAATAATTTCATTATACAAATGGTTGTTAAATAATTATACTTTGCCGAAGTGCTTAAAAACTACTACTGCTGGATGCAGTAATTTTCATTTCTTTCCTTTGACAACTTAAGAATGCTGCTGTAAGCTAAGTGATTTTCCTGGACTACTCTAGAAGTAATTGTTTTTTTCACAGTGGGCAGAATGAATCCTGTGCCATTATTAGTTGTTACCAAATGATGACATAACTATACTTTGTAAATTCAGGAATGCCTATTCTGAATTCCGTGCTGTCTTATCAGTTTGTTTTGTCATACTGTACTGAGTACTGATTGTATTAGTTGCCTTAAGAAAAGTGACACAGTCAAATGTGAGTTGAGAGAAACTAACAAACATGGATCATAAAGAAGTAATGAAGAAAGGAATATACTAGTATACTATAGCAACTGAGATCAGTAAATTAAATTCATGACTTTTGAGTGAATAAGGTCTGTCTTGTTGCTGCTAACACATTGCTTGTCCACAGTTCCCTGATAATAATAAGGGACAGATATTTTGTTTTCTGTTCTGTTCTGACTTGGATATTGGAGAACAAAGACCACAACAACTTAAAATACTTGAGGAAAATACTTCTTTTTTTCCCCTCTTCCCAGACTTTTTATCTCTTAAAACTCCTCTCCAGCACCATTGTTACAGCTGCTGGTTATGCTCAATCCCTTCAGTGGGGCAACAGATAGCACAGGAAGTCAGGTTCAGTGCATGCTCCTTGTTTTTCACTCTCTTCTTCCACTCCGCCTTCCTACCTACGTGTTTGCTGTGCTCTGGTGTGAGCTTATTCATGGTCTGCAATTCTGTGGGTATATATCTGCTCCACCATGGAGCAATTTCTAATTCTTTGACCTCAGTAATCTCTCATTACTTAGTTCTTTTTGTTGTTTTCTTGTACCCTTGTTCTCTCTTCCTCATTGCTTTTTGTCCTTTCTTAGATAGGTTTTTGCAAAGGTGCTGTCGGCATCACTGATGGGCTTATCTTTGGCCAGTGGTGGATCTGCTGCAGAGCCAAGAGCATCTGGCACAGGGCAACACCTGATCTCGTCCTACTCTTGCAGCCCCTGCCACCCAAACCTTGTTGTTTATACTCAACACAATAGAGAAAGCTGTTAAAAAAGTATGGGTGTTGTGTTTCATTACACACATGCAAGGTAATGCAAGTTTGTTCAAGCTTCAGTTACTAGTAAAAATAGGTTTTGTTACTAAGAGAGGATTGGTTTCATGTCATATACAACCCGGATTTCACCAGTATCTTCTGATTTTCTATTTCTGACAACCCAGGTGTACAGCCAACTGACCTCTGAGTAAATTATTAAGTAAATCAATTTAGTGGCAAAGTGTCGGCCTGCTAAGAGTTACATCAGCTTTCTATGTGAGTATAGAACTTTTGCATGATGTAGAAAGTCACTGTAGTGAAGACCCCATGTTAACACGTACAGAAATGTGCTGTGGATAGTAAGCTTTCTTCCCACAGGAGAAATGGAACTGATCTTTCCTTCTTAGTAATAGCTGAGCAGATAAATGTGCCTACCTTAGTATTGCTTCAGGCAGTACTACTTCCTGGC
The DNA here is from genome assembly GCA_037305975.1 of Chrysolophus pictus. NCBI lineage: Eukaryota > Metazoa > Chordata > Aves > Galliformes > Phasianidae > Chrysolophus > Chrysolophus pictus. Next base: position 8,500,341 of record CM074580.1, read on the forward strand.
TCACCTTTGAGCCTTAGTTTCCCATGATCATTCTGCAATTGTAGAAGCAAGTGGTAAGAACTGCTTGGGAGACTGCAGGTCAAGCTCTGTTTTCAGAGAATAAGATGTAAAATGCACTAGTGGAGTAGTCAAAAGGCAGCTAATGGTCTTATAGTAATTGTTTTTATGTCTTGTGAAAAACTGATTGAACAACCGCGCTTCCCCAAGAGTTTTCAGTCAAACAGAAGAAAGGCTTTGACATCAGAAATGAGTGCTTAATTTCATTGTTTGAAGTTTTAATTTCAAGTTTTGGCAAGTGTTTATATTTGGACCTTGTAAACAGCATCCATGTATTTCAATTGCTTGAAAATTTTAGTCTTACAGATGCAACCTAGATTTTACTGACTGCTTTATTGATCAGAAAGCAACAAGAGATTCATATGCTACTTGAGGGAATGCTCTTGGCCACAGAATTTGTAGATAAAATGTAACAGATGCCTGTGTGAGCGTAATTCTTTGAATACAGTGATTCCCAAGATGAACACTAATGCATGGAAAATTGTCCTCATATGCAATTACAAATGCATAGGTGTGCATTGCTCTTACAGTGAGTCTTATTTTTTATTCAGACCTCTTTTGGGGCACTTCTATGTGGTTGTTAACTGGCAGATCCTGTATCAGCCAGTCATCTGCCATTGATATGAATATAAAAGTTAAAGCCTTCAGATAAGCATGCTTGATTTGGAGAAATCCAGATTAATACCACTTTTCCTGTCAGTGCTGAAAGCAATGGGAGAAGAGGAAAGGGTGTTGACCTCAGAATGGGTAGCTTGGCAGGGGAGTGATTTCTCCTGTCAATTCCTTGTCTTGAAAAACTCTTCTCACAATTCTGTCAATGCACTTTTCTATCTTGAATGTGTTAATTCTGTGTGGACATTAGAAAAAATGGATGCTTTCATACCTTAATTTTGTGAAATAGTTACCAAGGAATTTGTGGGAGTATTAATTTCCTTGCCTTTCATAAGCAGAAGGCAGGGTCTCAGGCTGATGAGTGTAGCAAGTCTGGGGAAAAGAGAAGACTGCAGGTGAAGCTTAAAGTTTCCGAACTTGCTGAGTGAGTATTGCATGTTTGTGGCTTAGTCATACAGAACTTGTATTCTCTGGACGTGTCCAATTTTATTCTTTTTCTTTATGACTATCTTTTGTTTCATAGAATCATATCATAGGATGGCTTACGTTGGTGGGGACCTTACAGGTCATCTAGTTTGAGCCCCTCCATGTCATGAGCAGAGTTGCCAGCCACTAGATCAGGCTGCGTCCAACCTGGCCTTAAAATGTCTCCAGGAATGCTGCATCCACAGCCTCTCTGGGCAATTTTTTCCAGCACTTCACCATCCTCCGAGTTAAAAATGTCTTCCTAAGATCTAACATAAATCTCCCCTCTTTTAGTTTAAAGCCTTTCCTCCTTATCCCATTGCTATCAGACCATGGAAAAAGTCGGTCCACCTCCTGCTTACAAGCTCCCTTCAAGTACTGAAAGACTGGCCTTCTCTTCTCCGAGCTAAACAAGCCCAAATCCCTCAACCATTCTTCACAGGAGGTGATCCAGCCTTCCGATCATCTTTGTGGCCCTCTTCTTGACCTGCTCCAACAGCTCTGCATCCTTCTTGTACTGGGGGACCCAGGCTTGGACACTCTAAATAAGGCCTCACAAGGGCAGAATAGAGGGGGACAATCACCTCCCTCTTCCTGCTGCCATCCTTCTGTTGATGCAGCTCAGAATACTGTTGACCTGAGCTGCAAGAGCACACTGCTGGCTCATGTCAAGCTCCTCAGCTATCAGGACTCCCACAAGTCCTTCTCCATATGACTGCTCTCAATGAGTTCTTCTCCCAGTCTGTACTCACATCTGGGATCATCTCAACCATTGCACTTGGCCCTCTTAAACCTCATTAGATTCTCGCATGCCCACTTTGTTTATCAAATTTCCTTTCTAATCAGTGTTATTTTGCTGTACCAGTGTCAGCATCCCAAAAACCCAGGTTGCTCAGCCCACTTACCTTTTGGAAAAGCTCATTATGTAGAATTTATATTTAGAAGTGTTTGTGTGACTGTAAATCTTTAAGTGTGATCCGATCTTGAATCCCATTTGCTGTGAAGACTGTGTTCCAATAGGAAACTTGGGAATGTGGTTGACCTGAGTTAAATGCTTGAATAGCACATTTTCTAGCATTTATGTATATGATCTTAAAAAGTGCTGAACAGCATTGATCACCTGATCAAAGTATCTCTTCTAATGTGAAGATAGTTTGTAAGATTACTTGTGTAAATTCAAGCTTTTTTTGTTGAGGTCACTTAGTAGTCAACGTATAGAGAGAGAATGTAGAGAGCGATAACTGCAGCTTTCCCCACTGCTATGATTTTTGGACTGGTATTTAAAACTATTCTGCCTTTCTTAAGTTAGGATCTTCCAAAAGTGATCTGAATTTACTGAATTTTTTTAATGTACTTTGCAGACTTGTAAAATCTCTACTCTGTGACATTTATCTATGTGGCAGCAGGGCTTGTCTCATTTGACTGAGGATTTAGCATGTCTTTGAAGAAGTGGAGCGGATTCCAGGATTCAGGTTGTAAGGCAGTACTTTGTCGTGTAAACAGTACAAATTTACAAAGGTTGGAATCTAATGCAAGTGTCATTGGTTTCCTGTCAATATTGTCAGAGGAAAATAACAAACATCTTGAGAGAATCAAACAACTTGAGCTCAATTTATGTTTTTGTGATTTGGGTTCATTTTAGTAAGAGATCAAAGAACATGGTTCTTGGCGTACTTGTAAAGTCACTATAGTAGTGGTATGTACTGTTACTGCACAAACTGTTTTCTTTAAATGTTGCTGTGTAGCTAACTTAAGCCAGCTGTCAGCTCTATAGGTGACTGTGGGTGTGGAGGATGATGCTGTCCTGGCTCTCAACAGTGAAGTTTTTGCCTGTTGGAATATTGATAATTACTTGAATATTTACTTTTATTTTCTTAAGTTTGTGTGATCAGTGCTAATGAGTAGTTGTTTCTGAATCCAGCTCTCGTGAAATGAGAGTCTTTATTTAGTTGGAGACTATTCATAATTAGGACTTTCAGAAAATGATATTTTTATTTTGTAAGCCAGTATCTATGAAGACAAATCAAAGCCAAGTAAGACATTTGATATTCCTTCAAGAGCGTACTGTATATAATGAAGTGTTTGCAGAGACAAGTGGTTCTCTAGGCTGGATTACAAGGTCACCTGAACGAAGGCTGAGGGACTAGATGGATAGATGATATGATGGTGCTACCAGTCACTCTGAACAGACTTCTTGTGCAATTACATACTATTGTCTATCCTGTATGGACTGTCTTTCCATGACCCCTTCAGAATTTCATCCTTTTCCTAGCATGGTAATTCTGTTTGAAATTAAATTGTTCATCTTTGCATATAAATATATATATATATATATTTTTTTTTCTTATTTTCTGATGAGAATATTTTTGAAATTTCATTCAGAGTTGTCAGTCCTGGCTTTCAGTTTTGTCGTGATGAGAAAGAATTGGTTTTAGCAGAACTATTTTTTGAATTTTTATCTTTTAAGCCTCAGGTTCTAATAGTTATACTGACAAAAGAAGCACGTGAGGATGTGTTTTGTGAAGACTGCAATAACCTGGAAGCATTTGCTGTTTTGCCTGGTGTTTGCCCTGAAGTTATGCCTTTTAAATTAATGTGCCCTAGAGCCTCTTGGAATGGAAGTCTAAAATTGTTTCTTTTTGTCTTTGTCTGTTGTAGAAGCTCCACCAAAACCGGAAGAAAATCCTGCTGAGGCATTCACTGACTCATCTCTCTTTGCTCACTGGGGCCAGGATCTCAGTCCTGAAAACAGACGTATTGCACTTAAACAGTTCCAGTATTACGGCTACAATGCGTACCTGAGTGATCGCCTGCCACTGGACAGGCGCCTGCCTGACCTTAGACCTAATGGGTAAGTGTCATAGATAACCCGAGCATTGTAGGTCTTTGAATTCCACTCTGTTAGCCCAACACTGTCTCATAAAAACCAGAAAGCAGATGAGACTGTTGAGCTCCAGTGGTGCAGTATGCATTTTAGACAAACTGTGTACCAGCTGAAAGACCATGGAACTTCTAGCTTTCGCTCAAAGCCACTTCTACTTGGAAGTACTCATGTAAGGCAGTGTGAATACATCCACTGCTATTTCAGAATGTTTAGGTAAGATAGATGAGATGGATGGGACCGTGTGAATGGACAGCCTTTTCTTTAATACTTTTGAGCCCTGCTCTAGTAGGACCGTTCACAGAGACAGTTAACACTACTGTTTTTCAGCCTTGGTGATACATCTTTTCCTTTCAACAGACGTAGCAGCTCTGGGAAAGTGGGTAGAATGAAAACTGTCCTTTTGCAACTCATTAAAAAAAAAAAAAAAAAAGCAGGACAAAAACAATCAAACCTTAAAATAAATGGGGTGGGCAGTTAATGAATTGAACCAGTAATCAAGACGTGCTTTTCAGCAAGTTGTCAATCCCAAATGCAATCCAAATGTGATCTCATTAACTTCTTCTAAGCAAATGTTTTAATAAGCAGTATATTTTACCATAAATCAAGTGATATTAATGAAAAGAAAGATAGGAACACCATTCGAGGCAGCAGTTCAGCAATTTTAAATACATCTATACTGTGTATGATGGTATATCACATTTTAGAAATACACGTGTAGTAAATTTGCTAAAATAGCAATCTTAAGGAAATGAAGGTCCATGCAATAATATTTATATTTTTATTTGAGAAATTTCTTATTGTCTATGAGGGCAGTCTCTTTTTATTTTTTTAATTGTAAGCTAATTTAGAGGAAAAATAAATCGTCTGTAGCTAACAAGATACCAGTGTGTCTGTTCTTATATCTCTTTAGAACTGATTCTTCTGAATGATTTCAGTCTGTATTTTTTATAATTGTGGATGTAAAACAAGACAGAAGTGAAAAGTTGCTTTATCTGAAATAAATAAATTTTGATTGGGATTTTAAAAGGCATTCCAGTTTAAAATGAATCATGATCCTCATTTAGGTGAAAATTTTAATTCTTATTTAGCTATCTGCCAAAAACATGCGACACATTGCAGTGTGTTGATAGACACATACATACAAAATGACAGATTGGTAATGATAGCTTAGGAAGATTTTTCCCTTTACCCTTTATTGTGGTTCAGAATTGAGTGGGTAATCTGACACTGAAAGGTAGCAAATTCTAGTACTGAGGGGACATGAAATGCATTGTCAGGTAGCATGTCCACTGTTTCTTGCACTCTGTGGAATACTGTGTATTTTGAAAGTCAGGTTTGTGAAAAAAAGAATTTCCAGCTCTGATATGGAAATTCTCATTTGTGTGAGAGCATATACGTGACTATTTCAGGAAAACTCTTACTCATAAGAGTATATTCTTCACCGCAACTATCTGTTGCTAGGATTGCTAGCACCTATTTTTAAAGCCAGTTACATTTGTCACTTCTGGAGTCTGAAGAGAGCACAGTGCAAGTAGCATGGAGATGAAGTTAATCAGCTTCATGACTGAAAAGCAATAAAACACGGGTATCACTGCATTGCTACAGTTGCTCTTAGAGAAGCTTTTCTAGAACTCTCATCATCAGTCTGGATTTAACAGTGCTTTTGCAATGGGCAGTGTGACATAAGAATCCTAGCAAAGGCTTGTAGGGAGTTAGCTGAAGGAAGTGGTGTTCTTACAGATACATCCAGGCTCAGTTGTGCTCTATCATCTGTATTAATATCATATCACATGAAGTATCAGATGTTGGTAAGACAACAGAAATATAACTGGAGTCTAGTGTAATTCTCATCTAATTGGCCTCTGTTGAGTCTGGAAGAATAAAGTGGTCTGCCGAGAGTGTGACACGAAGTTGGCAGCCTAAGAACAAACAAGTGTTCCTTTAGTCCCCAAATTTCTCAGACTCAACTGCACCTTTGCTAATTAGGGTTGATGTAGAAAAGGTTATATTTCTGAGAAAACTACACAAACCCAAAGATGTCAAAATGCTTAGCTTCTTATATGCTGTGAATCCAAGCAGAGCAGCCCACATAGCCTCTTCTTTGCTGCACAGCTTTATGCTTGTACATAACTTTGAGAAAAGAGCAGCATGAGGTCAGTATTTCATGTGAGTGACTTTCAGGTTCACTGTCTCAGCCTTCAATGATGTATTTTTCCTCTATCCCAGACTACTTGTGTTTATTTCCAAAGATCAGCTGGAAGGGCAAATGCAATAATGGCAACAACTACTAAGTAGCCAACAACAGGGTAAGCTGCACAAACAGCAGGTGAAACTGAGGAGGCAGCTACCTTGGTGACTTTTCTCAGCCGTGTGAGTTTTGAGTCTTGGGTGTTTGTAGTCAAGAATATGATTAAGGATTGAATATTGAGTAAAAGACAAGCAGCAGTAGAGAAATGAAGTGAGCTTCACTAAAGGAATGTTTGGATTGGGAAAGGAGGAGAGAGTAATAGAACAAAGTGAGCATCAAGAGTCTGTGCAGTTTGCTGAGTCTATGGTACTAGCTATGTGAGACTGCACGTCTGCACTGTACTCATGAGGTCCCCAGATATCTGAATGTCATGATGTCCGTGCTGTTTCAGCTTCTTATTCACCCGGATTAGGGAAATTGGACCTATGTATCTTATTTTCTAGGTTGTTATTTCTTAAGAAGTGAGCACGATAACTATATTCAGCTTTCTCCTTAGTGTTAATGTTCATTTTACAAGGCAGCCTAGAAGTGTGTAATTCTGGATATTGAGAATAAAAAATATCAAGAAATTACTACAGATTTAAGACATTACAGAATCACACAATGGCCCAGCTAGGAAGGGACCTCAAGAATCATGAATCTCCAACCCCCCGCCACAGGCTGGACCACCAACTTCCCCTTTTAATACTGGACCAGGTTGCCCAGGGCCCCATCCAACTTGGCAGCCTGGTCTAGTATTAAAGTCCTACATCAAAGTCCTCTTTCACACACTGTACCATTGAATTGAACCAAATACAACATGTAAACCAAAACAGAAGTTGGTTCAAGAAGGGTGCAGTCATCAAAGAATTTTAAGGAAAAATAGTGGACACACTCTTTGGACTTTACTGATAAATAATAACTAGCAGTCATAGATCTCTCGTCAAAATTATGTGCCTGGGTTCCTGCAAAGTCTCTTGGTACTGAGAAATACTGTAACCCCTTTTAACATCATACCTATATGACTCAGCTGTAACCTTCGTTCTGTCTACAGTGCTCATATCAACATAACTTAGCAACTCTGGGGAGAACTGCTGATGTTGTCTCTCACAAGGCATCCATGTATTTCCTTGTGCTGCAGCTGGGCACTGCTGTTTACCACCCATATAGCCATCTGTTAGCCCATAATGTGTCTGAGTAACAAATAACTGCTGACTCTAATGAGCTTGGAAGCATTGAGGAAAGCAGTATTGTTCTTACTGAGCACGGGAACAGGATAATACTCTATATTCATTATAGTTCTGTTGTGCTCAATTACCTTAAGTAGGGCAGACAGCACCCACAAAGCTTGTTGTGATTGAAATGTTGAACAAACTCAAACATAAAGGTGTTACTAAGAGGTAGGTTATTTAGGGATCCCTGCATACTTGCATTACCAAATCTTTCTTTGAGTGGATGCAGTTTGGGATTCTACTTTGTTGGCTTGTAAATTTCCTGTTGCCTGATCCAGTGCCTTGAAGCTCAAATGCGAAAGAGCAATAACATTGTTTTTTCCTTATATGATGAGGGAGTGAGGAGTAGTGGGGAAAAATAAAGATGTATAAGGGAACTCCAGTAGAGGAATTCTGTTGCAGAATTCTGCCCCTGCAGAGCACATTTGATATGAAGGGAATGGCTGAGGGAACTTTTTCAATCAGTATTAACTACAGTCAACCAAAGATCTTTTCCCTTTGTGAAAAATGGTATTTGTATGAAGAAGTGAAGACCGGATGGGGGAATTTAAAGATGAGATTGTTTTTCCTCCTTGGAGATTGCTAAATCTGTGGTACAACATTTGGCTTGCTGTAGATGTGCCCTTTTCCCAGCTGAGTCAGTGCTGTTTGGCAACTAGAAAAAGCAGAGAAGGTGCCCTGTTTCCTTTGCAGAGAAAGGCTTGGATCATTTTGTAAGTGCTTCTTATTTCTAACAGTTCACCAATGCCAGGTTGTATTGCTTTGAGTCTCAGTTCAGCAAGGGAAAATGGGAGAAGACTTGAAGAGCAGCAGAGCAGTTGGGGTCGGAATGGAATATGCAGGATATTCACAGAACTGAGAAAATTTAAGCCTTTGGTCATTGAGGAGAGTGATGTGTTTTTAGGACAAAAGCTGTTTATATGTGTACATCTGTCCAAATGTCTGTGCTACTGCCAGTATTGCGGTGATACATGCAGACCTGTATGTAGTATGCAAAACAGCCTCTGTATAAACCTGTAGGTTTTCCTTTATTAAAACTGATGTAAGAAAAACATGTGATCCCTAATTGTGAGGTTCAAGTTAGGAATTTGTATGTTAGCTCTGCTTAGCCCTAAAAGCTAGCTCCTAGGCATTCCATAAGCCTTAGTTTCATCTGAGCTTAAATGATCATGTATCCATGAAATAATTCTATTTTACTGGACTTTGTTAGTGATGTATATGACTCCATGTTTGTTTTACACAGAGTTCTGTTGTTTCTAATTGTGATAGACAATCTAAACACTGCATGCAGTGCTTGATATTTCAAAGGATTCCTTTATAAAGAGCACAAAAGTCTGGTCATTTTCTCATGAGATTATTTTGGATAGAAGTCCTAAAATTACCAAGTTATTCAGCATTGTTGAAAAATACCTGTTTCATTCTCCACTCTTTAATTGATCTTTACCATTGGTCCTTCCCTTCCCTTCCCTTCCCTTCCCTTCCCTTCCCTTCCCTTCCCTTCCCTTCCCTTCCCTTCCCTTCCCTTCCCTTCCCTTCCCTTCCCTTCCCTTCCCTTCCCTTCCCTTCCCTTCCCTTCCCTTCCCTTCCCTTCCCTTCCCTTCCCTTCCCTTCCCTTCCCTTCCCTTCCCTTCCCTTCCCTTCCCTTCCCTTCCCTTCCCTTCCCTTCCCTTCCCTTTCTTCAAACTGAGTCATAGCAGTGGCCACCTGCTATGTAATTCTGGTTTGTGCTTTGGTGCATCTGCCCAAATGGCTCTTTTAAAAATGTTTAATATCACTAGCAAATCGGCTGCAGTCTCCAAGTTGTTATAATAACCCAAGTTAATAATGCTGTACACTTGTTTCTGCTCTTCCGTTTTCTCCTTTAACTGGAAGAAAATGTGATGCTGTAATCCACGTTCACTTTAGCTCTTGTGTTATAACATGATTTTTCTTTAATTGGTATACATTTACATCTACATTTACACAGGATAACCCCTGGCATAGTACTATAAGAGGCTAACAATTTTTGGCCAAACAGGTGTACAGAGTTCTCCTTACGTTCATAAAAACTCGGTTTTCTTGAGATCATGGGATCCCAGCTCACTTTTCTAAGTGCTTTATTCAGAGAAAGGTAATGGTTTTGAGTTTAAAAATATATATATATATATTTTATTGTATAATTTTATTGAATATCTTTTATTAAAAGAAGTGAGGAATCAATCAGGTACAATTAAATCAATGTTTAAGATGCTTAGGAGAACAAGAACAACTCACTTTTGCTACAATCTTGGAATTCAGCTGCATATTTATCAGCTTCTCTGTCATCTAATCTTTCCTTTTTCCCCAATATTTTGTTTTTTTCTGTCATCAATCCCTAAAAAAATGCTTGTGGTTATATGGCAACTATATGCAAATTCCTTACACAATTGAATGCCGCCTTTATTCTCCTGTAAAAGATTTTGACCACAAACAACATTTTCTAGATTTGCAACAGGAATTAACTTAATGTTTTGCTGGCTTCAGTTCCATAACACTGCATTGTAATACTCAAAGCTCGGGAGAAAAGAAAAATAGTTTGTTGTTCAATGCCAATTTTATTACTGTAGTTTAATTAACACTTAAAATACTGATAATACTTTAAAAGGAAAGATGAAGAATAAACACAAATCAATACATTTTAATACTTAAGCTGAAATTCTTACAAAACTTAGATCTTTTGCAAGATTTTTAGTACTATTTATTTCATTTTTGCCAGAATGGGATTTTTGTTTCTTCCCATACATCTGAAACTTCTCTTTGTCATTTTGGGTGATGACAAAACAATACCAGATCTTGAAGAAAAAAAATAATTCTGTTTCTGCTTATGTTTCTGATATATTTTTATTCAGTTGGAACTAATGCATCCTCCCACATAGGTTCTTAATATGAGACCTTAACCTCAATTTTTTAGTAATATGTTGCATTGTATCCTGTATTAAAAAAAAAGAAAAAAGAAAAAAGAGAAGTTATGACACAATTTAATGATTTAGACTGAAAATAAGTTCTGTTGGTGCCTGTGACACTTAAGTGAAAGGTTCTAAAAAATTGCAGAAAATACTTCTTTTTCTTCGTATGTGTAGAAGGTCTAATAGATAATTTATTAATACAGGAAATCGTTCTTTTTTATTGCTCTTATTCCATAGCTATGCTAAAATTATTTAATGTGATTAGCTGAACTGCTATATCACAATGCATGTATTCAAGATGAATGTAATTTTCTCATGGACAAATATTTGAAAGAAGATTCATAATATATGCTGTCCTCCAGCTGCCAGAGCTATGCTTGAAATAGAACACCAGGAGTTTCTCTAAATTTCTGGTAACCATGACAACTGTTACTTTAATGTTATTAGCCCAGTGTAATTGAGCAGGGTTAGTTGTGAGAGGTAAATTTAGCTACATTGTGATGATACTCTTTGTTGTAATTTGAAATCATACTTAGAATTTATATTTTAAATTCACTTAATCTTCATCCTGAAGTACGTTTAGTACTTTGTGAGCCTTACTTTGCAAAAGGGAGTGACTGAGACCTGGGCAAGTTGGGGGCTTATCCAAGGCCTCAGAATAAGTCAGAGGCAGAACTGTCATTAAAACGTGTTCATTGCTGGTTGCCATGCAACTGTGCACCTCTTAGGGCTTAATGGATGCCAGAATTTGAGCCACATAATTTCCTTTTTCTCCATTCAGAATATGTTTTGTACACATACACACCTGTCCCTTCCCTGTAGCTATTTCTTTTTCATTCCCAAAGTATGAAATTTTATTACTCATAAAACTTACCACGAAGATAGATGCTCTTGTGAAACTGCACAAATTCTCTGCATTCTGTGCAGAAACTAAGTTGGGTGTGTTTAATTCCAATTTGTTTAAATAATATCCAGAAGAAAAAAAGGAGATAATTTTTACTGTCATGAAAATAACAATGAAAAATGCAATTTTCTTAAAAGTTTACAGACACTGAATTCAAGCTGGAAGTAAAGATGATAGATGTGCCTGAATGGACAAGAAAAATAATAAAAAAAAAGAAAACAACAACAACAAAAACCCCCCAAATCCAACCCCCCCCAAAAAAAACCTACCATGAATTCAAATTAGGAGTGTACCATCATTGAAAAAGAATTCATTTGTAAAGCATTTTTAAAAAATTGGATGTGATGGGAGCCTAATTCTGTTCTCTGTTATCATAGGCAGATATCTTTTGGTGTATACTGGGGCAAAATAGGAGTCAATTGACATTTGTATCTGCTCTTGTCTTGTATAAGGTGCCAGACAATGGAAAGTTGTGTCCACTAAGATTTAATTTGAAAAAATGTAAATAAATGCAGGTAGGAAAAGTCATACAAGTAATTTCATTTAAATACATTGAAGAAGTTTTGTTACATTTCAGCTTATGCATTAATCTATGGTAGGGCAAGTGTTTTTTGGGGGTCAATTTTGTAACAAGGGTTTGTTTTTTTAAATATAATTTGTCACTGTACTTTCTTGCAAAAGTATATTTGACATATTTCAGCCTTGGCTTTATTGGCAGAGGACAAAATTCATTTTTGAGGAAGTAAATCCTTTGAATTTTTCTCAGCCTACTTTAATTTTTAATCTACTTTAATTGTAATTTAAAATATTTTCCAAAATCACTATTACTCTTTGCCTATTAGTTGCCATGTTCGCTAGACTTTCCTTTTTATCTTCTTTGTACCTTAATACTGCTGAAGATAACTGCCTGTGCTATATAGATAAAAGATTGTAGCTTTGTTTGCTGTGCCATTATGTACCTATGCATTTTTTGCTGCATTCAAAGCACTGAAATGACAGGTTTTGTAGAATCTTTGTAGACTAATACTGAAAATTATTTCTAGATGCTTCTGAATAGTTCATACTGCTCTCCTTTTGAATCCTAATTTTCAAAACTTGGATGAAATTTCGATTGTTACATCAGAGAGAAATCTGCAAGTTTTATGAACTTGTACAGGAGACTACAATTTTGTTAGTCATTATTTTGTTAGTCTCATTATGTCCATGCAGATTTGTGCATCTGACTTACATGTAAGAGATGACACGTGCAAAGTAACATTATCCAGATTACAGTGCAATTTCTTTTGTTCGTGCAGAATGGCATGCACATACCAGTGCATGAACAGATCTGTTCTTTGGTTATCTGGATCTGTAATAGGACTTAGCATCTCCTGGAAATTATGAGATTTAGCATCTAAAAATTGTGATGGGATTGTAATTTCAGGGACCTTTGTGCAACTATGAACCTGAAATATACACCTTGGAAATCATGGAATCATAGAATCATAGAATGGCCTGGGTTGAAAAGGACCACAACGATCATTTAGTTTCAACCCCCCTGCTATGTGCAGGGTCGCCAACCACCAGATCAGGCTGCCCAGAACCACATCCAGCCTGGCCTTGAATGCCTGCAGGGATGGGGCATCCACAGCCTCCCTGGGCAGTCTGTTCCAGTGTGCCACCACCCTCTCTGAGAAAAATCCTGTTTACGTGTTGTGGCACATAAAATTCACAGTTGCCAAAGATTCTTCTTAGTTATGATGGTGCTGATCCTGAGTTGATTTGTGCCTGTTTTCCCTGCTCAGTCGTCTAGGCAGGTTTTTAAGCACTGCTTTAAGAGTTTGTTTGCCTTAGAAGCTGACCTTCTTCTAATGAATAATTTCAGAGGTTAAAATACTCACTCTAGGGTACAGGAGACAGATGTGGAAAACCATCTGTTCTTGAGGAGATTTGGAACCTCATACGTCAAAAGGTGAAACTTCATGTATACGTATAAAGATGATACTATTTAGTCTAGGGAGACTTGGGGAGATCTTGGTGGTGCCTGGTACCAGCACTAGAAGCAATTCTTTCACCCAGTGACAAAGAGAAAAGTACCTAAGACATGTAAGGACTTCTTTACTGGGATTTCCATCAAATTCAAATTAGAACAGAGAAAATTGATTGGCCAGCAGAAATTTGAATATTGTGTGTACATCCGTAGTATTGCGTGTCATATGTCCTGGGCACTAACTCTTTCTAAAAGCTTTAAAAATGTACCTATAAATTAATTATCTTGAATTAATTTTGTTTTTGTTAGTCTGGAGAATGATGAAGAATGCCCACGTGATATTTGTCTGTATTCATTAACTCTACAGATATTAAAAAAAAAAAATGAAAAAAGTGACTCTGTCTTCTAACTGAACATGAAATTGAGGTAAGGAGTCACATTCAAGCATGACTTTAAAATTATTTGGCCAAAGTACGTATTTATTGAAAGAATAAATTAATATAAATGCAGGAAATGCAGAAAAAGGGTAAGAGCAGTCATCCTTCTGCTTAAACTTCCTGGCAGAGCTTGCAGATAAGTTTTCTGTCCTTGTACTTTTTTTTTTTTCTGTCTATAGAGTCTGTCTGAGCTTTTTTATCAAAGGTGTTGTTTGGAGCTGGGTCTTTTACTGTGTTTTTCTTGAGCTGAAGAAAAAGTTCAATTTCTTGACTGGTAGATATAACAGCAAAAGTAATTAACTTGGCTATCAAGAATATGCTTTTCAAATTAAAGGGCAAACTATTTATTGCTGTCTGTGCTGTTCAGAAAGACAATGTGAACAGCTGCAGCTGGGAACTGCATGTAAACAAGAGTTTGCCTTTGGTTTGCAAGCTAATTTTTCGGTGTTTTGGATCTTGAGCGGAAAAGGGAGCTCATTCTATGCCTTGGCTTTGCAGATAGTTTCAGGAAATTGTTTTCAAAGATGATTTTTTTTTTTAGGACTAATTCATCTCTTTTTTACCTATCAGTGCTCTGAGCAGGCACAGGGATCTTCTGATCACTGTCTACAAAAGACATTTATTTGACTAGGGGTAGATTTCTCTGAAGCAATTCATGTTAACGTTGTGACTTCCAAAGATTACATCACAATTGTTTTTTGCTTTTTTGTTTTGTTTTGTTTTTATCTTTTTCTTCAGGTGCAGAAACCTTACGTTTCCCGACAGACTTCCTGAGGTCAGCATTGTATTCATATTTGTTAATGAAGCTCTCTCAGTGATTCTGCGCTCTATTCATTCCGCTATTGACCGGACTCCAGCTCACCTGCTCAAAGAGATTATTTTAGTTGATGATAACAGTAATAACGGTAAGAGATTTTGGTTGTCCTTTGTTGTTTGTTTGTTTTCATAGAGGTTGAATCATAAAAAAGAATCCTTGAAGTCTGGTTCCTATTCATGCCATTAGCATTTCAGAGGTTTTCAGCATGTTTTCTCCTTTCCTCATATCCCAATTGTACTGGGCTTTGTCTTCAAATATACACAAGTGGCTATGTTTAAAAAGAGAATGTACAAATATAGAATACTGTTTCTTTATGTTTAAGGCATTTTGTAAACAGAACTTTGAGTATAATGACAGATTAAAGACCTAAGATGCTTTATGGTTCTTAGTACTTTAGTATGCTTTGAAGATTCTATGCTTTCTCTTCTCTTCCTGTTTCAGTTGCATGGTTTCATGTTCTTGTGTTTCTTAGACATCCCCTTTAGACTGCTAATACCTTTTCTCTTTCTCTTATTCTCTCCTCTGTTTTGTCTGTTCATAGGTTTTCATTGGCAACATTTATCTTGCTGCTTTTCTACCATGTTAAGATTTTGTCGTCCGTGTTCTGAAAGACTGGACTGCTTACTTCTAATTGCCTAGGCTTGCCTAGTTGTTTTTTTTTCAATGAGCCCATGCTGGGCATTATGTACAAGTCATATTTTCAGGCAACTTTACCAATGAAATGTTAATAGTTACGTTGACTTTCAAGATTTGACTTTGCTGTGGGGGGGGGTTATTTCTGATCTACTAAAATACAAAGAGATTCTGAGTTTATCCAGTTGAAATACAACACTGAACAAAGGGTTTCCCTATCCTTACCATCCTTACAGCTGTTACGTGATTCCTGTAGCTAGATCCTGAGACTTGTTCCTGGTCATACATCTATGTTGGATTTGTATAGCAGAGAAACTTAATTGTAAACAATTAAATAAGTTCTCCTTCCCAGGCTATATTTATCATCATTTCTTCTTCTTCATGCCATGTGTGCATGCACATATGTGCAATTCAGAAATTTCTGAGCTGAGGGTAGATTTTTGTTTTGCTTCAGCAATGCATTTCACATATGGTTTTGTTGATGCACTACTGCTGGCCTTGATTTTCCAGTTCTCCATGCAATACATAGGAATTTGATAGGGAAGAATTTTAGCAATACAATATTGATACATGGTCTTGGGCTTTGGAATGTGTTTGTAAAAACTTCCTGCAGTCTTTCAAAGAGCTCCAGCTACTATAATGCTGGGAGCTCAGTGAATTTGATTGAATATTGGCGCTGCAGTGCCCGAGGCCCCTTACAGACAAACTGGTCACAAGATGATCATGGAAGAAGAAAAATTATTTGGTTTCTAGAGCTTGAGTTTCTTTTTCTAGAATTGATGGACATTTATTCTAACAGGCACTTTACAGAGCCATGTCAGAAACATCAGACATTTTAGTAGCCTAACAAATATAATTCTTGCACTCTGCTGTAAAAGCTTCTCAAAATTATTTTCTATAGTATTTATTACCTGAAAAAGATAAGAAATCCCAGGGACCACTTACGCTTTCAGGAAGACCTGTTCAGCCACGTCTTGCGTCCGTACCAGTATTCATACTGTATGATATGGTATTTTTATGATTGACTGTGCTTTTTATTCAGGACTACCTTTCTTCTCCTCCAGCACCTCAATCCCTTACATTCCTGACCCCAAACAGAAAGACAGTAATTGAGAGGAAGATAACTGTTGGTTTGGCTGCCTTGTCTTGGTGCTGTATGTCATTCTTTAAAAAAAATCACACTGTGCAGAATGATACTTAGTTGCCTAGAAAAAACCTTCAGGATTTTCTACTGATCCTTGCTGTGGTTTACCCTGGCAGGTGGTTCAACATCACACGGTCCTTCTCTCAATCCTCCCTTCCAGTGGGGTGAGGGTGAGAACTGGGGAAAAAAAACAAAAAACAAAGTAGAACTCATGGGCTCAGATAAAACTATGGTCTAAGAATGTATGTTTACTATGAATGTCTATAACAAGTGGTGCAGAAACAATAGCTCACCATCCCCTGACCAAAACCCAGCTAGCCCCTCAAGCAGCAGCAGAGAACTCCCATCACCTGCAAAACTCCTTCTGCTTGATGTCATATGGTATAGAATATCCCTTTGGACAGTTTAAGTCAGCTGTTCTGATTCTGTTCCCTCTCATCTCCTTGGGCCCTTGGCTGAAAATGGCCTCAGCTCTGCACAACACTGCTTAGCAGCAGGTATAAACATCAGTGTGTTTTCAACTCTGTTTTTCTCCTAGAACCAAAACATAGCATCTTTGAAGAAAACAGTTCCATCCCAGCTGAAATTAAGACACTTCTCCAAACCTTCCTCTCCTGTATCTTCCCCACAGTGGTAAAATAGATTCCTGCAGTTCTCTTTATCCTAGAATGTATGCTGAAGGCTTGGCATCCATTTTGAGATAGATGTTTGGTAGGAGGAGTGATTATAAATATGATTTAGGGTCTTTTCTGTTACTAATTTAAATCTTGAAGTATTTATTGTACTATTCACTTTTACAATATTCTTTATTTCTACTTTTTTTCCTCCTTTTTAGCATCTCTGAAACTAATTCTTTGTTTAGTGTCATTTTAGGTATTTGTTCGTATATATAGCTCTTCAGCTTGTGGCTGTTAGTGCTTGAAAGATAAGTCTGTTACTCAGTTTCTCTGTGAAGTGATGTGAGCAGGCAAAGCTTTGCTTTGTGCCTGCATCTGGCTCCAGAATCCTCAGAGTTCTGTGGGAACCCTCATTATAAGCACTGTGTTTGCTCTGATGCTTTTGCCAAGGATGGCAACTTTTATACCTTAATGTAAGTGAGGCCAGGGCCATGGATCTCACAGGCAAGAAACATCACAGTATGGGAAGTGACTAGAAAGAAGAAAGTGAGAACAGAGATCAGGCAGAGTGCAAATGAACATGTTTTATTTTGAGCCTCTTGCACTATTTGGTTGGATTCACATAGCAGGAAGATTTAAAACAAAAGCAAATACTGTGGTTGGCATTAGAAGAGGGCACTAGAATTTCTTGCTTTTGAGAGGGCAGTATATGTTGGTAAAGCATCTTAAATTCCCTTTTCTAGTCCAAATTTTAAATTTAATAACGAGCTCCTGAATTATTCCCCAATTTCAGTAAATCTGAGTGTTTCAGAAAAAAAACAGTGGAAGAACTCCTTGTTTGTTAAAATTCTGGAAGGCTGTTCAGAAGCCATATATTCAAGTATGTGGCCAAAGCCTGTACATTTATCTCAAACGATGTAAGCCCTAGTTCTTCATGCACTTCAGGGTATGTCAACCAAACTATCTATGACTTCTTCTAAACCTTAGTGCAGTTTTTCAAGTTCCCAATTATGTTTCAGGAGACCTCAGTTAATCTTTGTGAAGCGTCCTCTTTTTTACATGAACGTTTCAAGTTAGCAAATGGTGAAAATGCCAGTGTGTGCCCTTTAAAGGCAGAAAATAGATCGGACAGGTCCAAAAATTTGATCTTTTCTTTTAATAAAACAGTTTGCGTGGCTTAGTGTATATATTTCATCACGTATCACGTTCCCACATAACATTCAGATGGCTCGTATGAGCTGCCGAGTACATTATTACTAAAATTCAATTTAATAGAAAGGTAAAGAAAAAAATACATTTCTGTGACTGCTTGCGCACGCTGTAAAATGAAAACAAAAGATTTATTTAAAAGCAGAAACAAACAAAAACAACAGAACAAAAATACTAAATACAAGTTCTGTTCATTTGGGTCTCATTCAGTTCTCACATTGTTGTGAAATTGATTAACTGATTTCAGCTGTTTTACTGTAGTTTAAGTGGTATCTGTCAGATCAAAATCTTTCCCATTCTCCTCAGGAATGCTGTCTTCTTTCAGAGGTGGTGAATGTACTCATTTGTTTGTAACTCTTGACAATACAATCATTTGTTCCTTTTTGCCTTCAGAATTGCTAAACTGGCTCTTCGCAATTGAGGGAGAGGGATTTGCACAGAAAAGGCTTTAAAACACCATTAAGTGCCCCTTCCCAAATCTGCCAATGGTTAATTAGACCTCAGAAATGTAGTTAGAAAGCCTTGTCTGAGCTGCAGAGGACTGAAATAGCATTTTATTCACCCTCTGACTTGTCCTGCCCTCTCCTGTGAGGACGAGGTGCTGACCTTCTGTGCCAGTGGAGTTCTGTCCTGGCTTTTGAGTCTTTTTTGCTGACATTGAGCCCTTCTGCATTATCAAGCAGTTCTTGAAGATATTTTAAGCTGATTTGAAATCTATCTAGAAGTTGTGAGTTATGATGTCTTCAGCTTTGTGGGGAGGCAGTAGACATTAATGTGTCCAGAATATGTATGATAAAATTTTATAGTATAGCAATAACTATCATTCTCTCCAACATTTTCTTTTCCCGTATTAAAGTTAATAATAAATGTTGTAGTAGAATCTTGGATTTCATAAAATTTCTTCCTTTTTCTCTGAATCATTTCTAATGAATGAAATATTCAAACATGTTCAGTTTAACCATTATCATTCTTTGTCCCAAGATTTCCTTAAATGCAGGTATTGAATTGCATTAAAATTGCTGAGTGTCAGAAGGTTTTTTGATTTATAGTGCTGAAGGTAATTAGTGAAAAGGGGTAGAAAGTGGTCACATGCTACTGTATCACTTTTGAGAGCTTTGCATCATTGTCCTCAAAACATTGAACAAAAAAAAAAGCTTTTCAAAAAACATCCAGGATCAAGATTTTCATTAGAAACATGTTTCTTCTTTCTTAACATTAAATAGATATTTGGGAATATGAGGTTGCCTGGTTTATTTTCTTTACAAAAGCAGTGATAAATAAATCTCAGAAGTACTGTTGAAATGTTTGGTAGGTTTCCTACTACAGCATTCTCTGAAGACGGCTTACTTGCAGGTCTAACAACTAGATAGGAGTGTCCATTTTAAAAATAATTTTAAAATTATGTTAATAGCAGTCTCCTGGTGTTTCAGTTCAGTTCTTCTGTCTGGCTTCTTGTTCTTCTCTTATCTCATTGCTAACAAAATTCAAGGGCTATTAAATGACGTAAAAACAAGGAAAAAGCCAAACTTTATTCAAACATGCATTCATTTTGAGACTGTGGATTATGCATTGTGTAGACTTTGATGTAGTTGTAGTGATTCGATTGCCTTACGAGCTAGAGGTCTTAATTCTAAAATCTTTGTTACAAGCAAATTTTCAGTCATGTTTTCATGAAGGATGGCTGTTTAATGCTAGTAAGGAATCAGATGCTAGGAGGACCAGGAAGTTGGGCCCATTTTAAGATTTGAGATTAGATTTTGCTTTGTATGTTTTAATAGTAATAACCTTTAGCACTAAGACTTGAATAAATCAGTTTTGACGATTCTTTGCATGCATGTTTACTGCTATGTGTCCTTTGCTGATACTAGGACTGGGATGAGGTGTGTCTGGCTTGTGTGCCATCTGCTGTAGGTGCAGGAAGAAAACTACAAGCAAAACATAGTCCTCTGGTTGTCTGTTTCTGCAGCCAGCAGAAGTTAGCAGAATGAGTAATCTTGTTCTGATTTTGAGATGTGAGGTGGTGAAATCTCTGTACACTTGTTCATGTCCCAGTGATGTCTAATAATGCAGCTCAAAACTCACGGCAAAAATTAGGAACCTCTAATGTCAGTGGATTTTCAGATTATTATAAAGATAGCAAGTCCTGGAGATTATGTTCTAGAGTGGCTTCAGAGTGTTTACTCCTCTTTCTTGTTGGTCACTGTGATATTGTATTCAATTGCTTCTTCAAAGGAGAGAGGTGATGGAGAGGTGATATCAGAAGGAAGTAAGCAACAGAGCAGAAAAGAGAAGGATACTGCCAATAAAGAAGGCTATCTTCTCAACTATCCTTGCTCCTCTTTTGCTTTAACTTGTCACTCTTCATGCCTTTTTCTCCTCCCATGTTCGTTCTTTCTGTTCCTCATCCAGTGGCAATATATAGCTTGGGTCTCATTCCAACTTTTTTCATTCCATCCTGGCAGACTTCTCCTTTCCTCACATCCATTCCATACATCTCATCATTCCTTATATGAGCTTGTGTTCTTCATTGTTCTCAAATTCCAGTGTGTCTTCCCTTCTTATTTACTCCATGTCTTCTCCACCCCAATATTTTGCCCCTCTTCCTCACAAACTACATTTTACTTCTCTATTTTTCTTATCATTCAGCTCCCCTATGCTGTTAGCCCCAGAAATTAAACTTCTGATTCATCCATGCATCCACCCCTACCTTCACTCTTCTAGCAGCATTCTGCTCCTTCCTTCATGGTATGTTTTATCATGCTCCCATTTTCCTGATTTTTTCTCCAACTCCATTCTGGTGGTGTTTTTCCATTTTATGTGACTTTCATTTAAAAATGATTATGTTGTATCCTTTTAGATCAGCGTTTCTAAACCTCTTATCTCTGAACTCTATGCAGTATTGGACTCAAATGTTGACTTTCACTCAGTCACACTTAGGAAGAGGATGATGGCATCCTTTGCTGGAGGTAAAACCAATTTCTAGCACTGTAATTATAATTACATGAAAGATATTTGGTAACCAGAATGCAATTTTCTTTGTTTCATAATGGCAACTGTCGCATTCTCTGTTCTTTATTGCTAATGTGGAGGGTCTTTAACCTTCATTTTCTGGAAGATTAAGAAAGCTCCATTGCTCTGAGGGTGAGGTGGACCTGCATGACTACTGCAGCTAAGTGTGCCTCTTCTGGTGCATCCCAGAGAACTCATGTCTATTGGAAGAAGCATTCCAAAAGAACAGCTATTCTAATAATTTGCAATATAGTTCTGTCTGCTTATATGATTGGAAAAGCAAACTCTGATTGTGTTTGCAAACTGATAGTGTAACCTCTGTCCACATCAGAAGTCAGCAGTGAGCAACAAAGCTTTTATTGCAGTCTCCTGTCATCTGAGATTCTGACTCTAATAATACAATGAGCTGAATTTTCCCAAGGCAGCAATTGTTGGAAGTTAATATGTGGTCATCTTATCTTTTATTCTGTCCCCAAGGCAATTTAACTCATTCAATCCTAATACACTTGCAGTTTTGCAGTATAATAAATATCTTTTTCTGTATGTCGTGTTCAGGTATAGCAAGTCCAAGAACACAGAGCATCCACTTCTAAAACCAGCATTTTCCATCCTTGCAGTTTAATGTAGGCAGCAGAATAGAGAAAAAAGTTATTTTATGCAACTCCAAATGTTGTTATGGATAATAATTTTTTTTTCCTAATAAGACAAGCCCATTGCCTTGAAAGGTAGTTTTAACATTGGAATAACAATGTATCTGATTTCAGTGTGGGAGGAAGTAATTTATGTGTCATCTCAGCAGTATCTGTATACCCTATTTAATCCTAATGGCATGTAGTTAAGTGCAGTATCTAAACTAATATATGGCAGAAATACTGGCATATTGATTTAGGAAAGAAAATCTGTGGGTGAATTCAGCTTTCTTATATATATATATATTTTTTTTTTCATTACAAATGTAACAAAGCTCTGCTGGCCTTTCTTTAACTCTGATTTTGTTTTAGCTTAAATCTCCATTCACCAGTTTATATTACATATCTTTTCCACGTATGCTATGTGCTTATATATGTCAGAGTAAACAATGCACAGTGACTGTTTTCTTGCTCCCCAGACCCCGGTTCTGTTCTGATATCCTTTCAAGACACAATCCTTAGCGTGAGCACAGTCACACATGCTGTCAGTTGATGAAGTTTCTGTGTCATGATAAATAGGTGCATATTGACACCCTGAAATCTTTTGGAAGAACGAAATGAGCCAATTCAAAAGAAATATCACCTATGCCAGTTGTGATTCAGAAACCACACATGATGCATAACATTAGAGGCTGAAGTCAAATTTACAAGAACAAGGTAGTTTTAAGCTCTGCTAATAGCACTGAGGAGATCAACCCATGTGCATAGCAAGTGGTGTTCTGTGCAATGATGGCATTCTGACTGTGAGAACACTAGAGTGTAAATGCTGCTTGTTCCTCTTCTCAATATAGTGACTGTGATTTTAGCATTAAAATGAATTGTTGGAAATCTCAGAAATTGTGTGATTGAAGATGTTTTTATTTTTCTCCCATCTTTTCCTTTCTCAAGAATTCTTTCATCTTTAAGAGATTTTGTAGCCTTTATGAATGCTTTGACAGTTTCCATAGTTAATATTACCAAACAGGTCTCACTGAATTTAAATAGCAGGCATGTGGATAGATCCAGTGTAGCCACAAATAGTCCTGTAGAACGTGAGGGGGAAGTCCCAATATCTGTTAATGTCAGAATGATGACTCTGACTCGATCACAGATTATTTTCTTTTGACATTTTTTTTCTTATACGGTGTCTAGAGGTGTCCCTATGTGTAGTAGAATTTGTATTTTGTACTGCTGCTTCCACTTGTCAGAAAATCTTGATGGAAATGCAAACTGCTATCGGTTCTTTCCAGATAACTTACTGTCAGCTACTTCATCGTTCTTTTGCTGCTAAATGATGCAGTCCTTTGGCCCACTGCCTGTCTAATCATTGTCTGATGTTCTGAGCCAGTCTGTTCAAGCTGAACAAATAGTAACAGATTTACATATAGTAGAAATAATTTGAAAAATATTTTTTTTTAAAAAACTGAGCTTCAAACAGCTTTAATGCTTTATGAAGCTGTAAAAATACCATATATCTAATCAAATTATGGTAATGGTTTATGAAGCTTAAAGGTAGTCCTATGGCTAATCACATGTCTATCAGTTTTACGTGTTATGAAACAATTATTTCTCCTGATCAATTGTCTCTGATCTCAATACTCAGTCAATGTGTCATACACACAAAGTGGAAAGATAAAGAGGTCTTTTTAAATAAAAAATAAGTTGACAGTTCATTTACCAGAAAATAAAGAAGTTGATAATTCCTTTGCCAGCAATTGAACGTTTTCTATTTTTTATTACCATCAGTAAGCGTAACGCATTTGTGAAGGGGATGTAGATTTATTAAATAACATTTCTATACTGAAAAATTCACTTATATCCATCATGCCAAATATATGCCTGTGTCTCCCTTGTAGCTTTAAAATTAATTATTGTATGAGCAAGCTTAAAACACTGCCCTGCTGCCTGCATCTTATATAAGTTGTCCAAGCTTCCTTTTTAGTGATATTTGCACTCTTGAAACTTTTTTGTGCCTTTGACAATCAGCTTTGGAAATGAAAGTGAAACTGTGGTGTAGCAGTGTGTATATGTATGTGATCTCTCATCTCATAGTTTTCAAAGGAAACTGTCTTCTATTTACTCATTTTCTACACATGAAAATAGAAAAGCTTAAAAATACTCTTGCAAAAGTTGTGTGACTTCTTTCATAGAATCATCTAAATTGGAAGGGTCCCTTCAAGATCATCTAGTCCAACTCCCCTGCAATGAAAAGGGACACCTAATGTTAGTTCTGGTTGCTAAGAGCCCCTGTCCAGCCTCATCTTGAACATCTCAATTTCTCACAAACAGAATATTTTGTACTGAGAGTAGCCCTAATGTATATACAAAACATATTGCAGAAATAACATTAATACAATTCTCTATACTGAGTATTGTATTCAAGGACAGAAGTGAAAGAACATAGAATCATAGAATCACCAAGGTTGGAAGAGACCTGTAAGATCATCCAGTCCTACCATCCATCAATCATCAGTATTTCCCACTAAACCATGTCCCACAGTACAATATCTAAAAATGCACTATGTCTATTTGTGGAGTGCTTTGTGCCTAAGATAGATTCTTGCTGAAACTGTCAAATTGTCATCTCAGTGAACACTGTCTTCCTGATGAGGGAAGCTGGAGAACTGCTGGACACTGGAATTTTCCATTCAATTACAAACAAATCTTTGGAAACTCAACTTCATAGCACATGTTCAATATTAGGCAAGGAATTTGAGGAAAGCTTTTTCACCAGAAAAAATAGCAGAGAGATTAGGAATTTAGAATTGTCATGTGCCAGCTTTTTACGGGTTTGAGAGACACAAAGGAAGAAGATGGTAGGCTGAAGTAAATGGACCATGTCATTGTATCAGAGGTGAATGATTTAACTCTAGTATAGCCATTTATGGACTTCATAAAAGGGAAATTTTATGACTGAAAAAAAAATCCTTTCTGCAGATCCAAAGACAGCTTAAAGGCAAGAAAAAACACTGAAAATATTTTCTTGCTGGTTTTGATGTTGTGTTTAGTTTTGTTGTTTTGTATTTTTTTTTTCTTTTGTAGAACTACACAGTGCTAGTGCTATCTGAAATAAATAGTGGCTGGATTTTGAAATTTTAGTCTAGTCTGTGCATTTGCTTCAGCAGTTATGCCTTCCAGAAAAGAAGAATAGCAGAAGAGAGCAAAGTTCCAGGAAACCTCAATACTTGGTAAAGAGCATCATCATATGTAGATTTAAATGGCGTTCCAGTAGCATGATCACATAGATCACAGGAATAGATGTGTGTCAGATAAAATAAAGAGAATTTGTATTTTCAGTTATGTTCTATGAGTTGTTATACAGTAGCATAGCAGTCTACAATATCTGATACTCTGTTGATACTAAAATGCGACAGGACTTAATGCAACTGATGACACTTGAACTGATCACCCTTTTCTTGAATTCACATGAAATGGAAATAATTAACTCTATTGCTGTATGCTCCAGTAGGAGCTCTGGAAAGAGTTTGATGGCAGGAAAGACTGGAAGTTTACATCCTTGAAAATACATTGTGTAGAGTGTGAATTACTTCATGTTTCTCTTATAGATGCTTGCACAACAGCCTGGAATACTCTACAAAGCTGCAGGCATCATGCAGGAATGAGTAGTTCAGCAGAAGACAGATCATTAAATCCAGTTTAAGGCAGTCAGAATTATCATTTTACTGCACACCATAGAATTGGATTTTCTGTTGGTTTTGCAAATGCACATTCATAGTCCCTGAGGTGAGAATGGCATAATAATCACAGTTTTCAAGTTTCCATCCCAAACAACTCTTTTTCAGTTGACTTTCTTAAAATGATGCTGAAATTAAAGTAGGTATGATATCAAATCTAAAGAACATGAAAGCTCCTAGTTTAAGCAGTTGAAAATCAGTTTTAAAAATGGATGAGTGGAAAAAAGAGGAAATTGTTTTACCTAAAAAGCTGTTTTTTGTGGTTTTTTTTCCCTCTCTCTTTATTTTTATCATTGCTGTCCCAGTTGTTTTGGCTTGGTTGTAGTTTAAGGGCTAATTGTAAAAACAATCTTATCTGCCTCCTATGATTTTCTTTTTCATTAGTAGGTTGCAGTCTATGGTGTGATGTAGGTTTTCTTGTGACGTAGAAATATTATCCATAAAATCATGTAACTAGTCTAGAAAATGTTACTGCAAAAATGAATGAAATGCTTTGGCAATGTTAGATTAGCTTCCTTGAATTAGAAATGGGTCATTGTTAAAAGAAAGAGCAGTATTCCTTAGTGGATATAACTGGAACCTCTCTGATATCTTAATTCTTACTGGATGTTTCAGCTCCTTGGAGCTTCCATCCTCAGGACTGACTGGCAGGGACTTTCAGGAAAATGAGTGCAAACCTAGATGCAGCTTACCTTCTGGGTCACAGTTCTGAGTGCACACTCAGTATATTGCTCAGTACATTAGCCATGTTCAGTATGTGTTATTTTATATCACTTTTTTCATAAGGCAACAAATTAGTAAGTTGGAGGTCTTTTAAAATATATAAAAGAAAAAAATCTCAGGGGAAGTGAGTTAATAGCGTGGTCTATTAAACTAACCTTCATTTTATGGCCATAACCTGGGAACAGAGAGGGAGAAGACTTAGTTATAATGAAATGGAAAAAAGGTCTAATGATCTTTCTTTGCAAAAGAAAATGCCCTAGAAAAATATTCCTGTTGCATCAGAATACATCAAACCGAGTTTAATCAACTGCATAATCCAGCAAACTGGGTTGCTGCATAATAGCTCAATCAACTTTAGATCGGGAAGAAGGAAAGTAGAGGAACTATTCAGTTAACTGCATAAGACAATGTATGTTCTGTAGTTCATTTGACTTCCTGAGACTGGATTATCAAAATACACAAAGTTGCATGAAAAACACTGCTGTATGGTTTATATCTCACACATAGAATCTTATGTACCCTGGCGTATGACAAAACATATTCAACAAATAGAATTAATTTTTATGGTACTGCATAGTGTTGTATATTTAGGGTTATTTTCTTGAAAGAAGCAAAGCCCTCTGGATGTGCTATCCCCTGCTATGCTGCTAGTCTAGTTGACCTTTTCTCTTTCTATTCGAGCAGTAAATGAAGATGATTCATTTAATCCAAAACAATGATCACTTACTTTGCACTAAATATTGCCTGACTTCACAGGTCTTTACGCTGGAAATGGATTTTGTGTCAAATAAGTTTCAATCCACACTTAAAAACTTCTAATCTCAGCAGATTGCTTTAGATGACAGAGTGAATTTTTCTGCTAGTTTAATTTCCCCTATCTACCCGTCTCCACTTAAAATAGGCAGATTTCTGGTTCTTGCAATTTTTAAAGGTTTGTGTCAATGTGGAATCTGCAATTCTGTCAGTTTCGTATATGCCCATTAATATAGAAATTCCTGTGATTTGTACAGCTGTCTGTGGTGGGAGAAAAGTGCTTCCTCTGCTTTTATATATTATTTTAAGAGTTTGATACCGTTTTTAGTATCATGTGATTGATTACCTGTTTAATTAATCTGTTAATCTGCTCAGTATTCCTGACCAAAAGGTCCCATAAAAACATCAGTAGCTGTGAAATAAATATGTCCCTATACTTATTTCTATACTTTTAGAAATGATGGAGCATCTTTTTGAGTCTTAGATCCTTTGCTTAAAGATACTGCTGAAACTCAGGGGTAAGCTCTCTGCTTGTGCTACTCTGTTTAACAACAAAATCCTTGTAGAAATTAGCTTCAGCCCGGTGGCATCCTAAAAGTGGTTTGATTAGTGACAGCTGAGAATTATGCAAATTATATAGACTGAAAAGCCAGTTTGAAGGGAGCATTAAACAGATCTTAGCCTGCTACTTTTTAATTTCTAAATACAGGTATTTTGCATTAATTCTGGGAGAT
This sequence comes from Chrysolophus pictus, assembly GCA_037305975.1. Classification (NCBI taxonomy): domain Eukaryota; kingdom Metazoa; phylum Chordata; class Aves; order Galliformes; family Phasianidae; genus Chrysolophus; species Chrysolophus pictus. Next base: position 8,528,054 of record CM074580.1, read on the forward strand.
CATGCAAATCAAACTAATATTTTCTGTTTCTTTAGTTGTAAGAGGCATCACCTGTGCTCTGTCTGGTTTTCCATTTCTAGATTACTCAGATTGTATTTGGCAACACTTCTGTTGAAGTAGAAGTAGAATTCTGTTTCCAAATGTTCATTTGCCCCAAGAGATAAAATTTTACATTGCTTCAGTGTTGAGCTGCCCAGTGATAGCAAAAGCATGCATAGGAGCATGCAGAGCATAACAGGAGGACAAGAAATGCTAGGAGTGGATCTAGCTGCTTGAAACAGATGAGTCTTCTTGTGGCAGGAAGGAGTCATAGCATACAGACATCTGGGGTGGCATGCAGGGCCACCTTTCTCTGTGGGAAATAAATGCCTCTCCAATGCATGTCAAATTATGGTTCCTCTGTGGAAGACTTCTGGAGTTTCACTCCATGCTCAGATCTGTCCACACAGTCAGGTTTCAGGCTCCTCAACATGCTTGCTTGGCATTTCTTTCTGTAAAATCATTTGCTATTGCACTGTTCTTGGCACAGATGCAAAAAGTGGGAAAAAGTCAGCTCAAGACCATCTCCCTTAAAAATTAGTCCTCTTTTGACTTCCTAATCAAAACCCTTTCAACAGTCCTCTTTCATTCATTAGGGGTTGAACACTAATCATAAAGTCTAGTTGTTCATAGCCAATTGTTGATAACACAATATATGTGTGATATAGTTTTGTGATTTGTATTATGTTATGAGAGATCACTTGGAAACTCTTTGGGTAAGGTACTGTTTAGTAGAGTTAGATTCAGTGTGAGCAGTAACAGATCCCATCCTTCTTAATGCCACTGCAGTCAGTGAGAATATTGTTTGTTACTGCAAGTTATGAATAGGAGCATCAATGTCTTGGCTTACACAAAACTTCCAGTTTATGACAGATTTGATATACTCTTAGAAAATAAAAATGATAATCCAAGGAACCGTTAGTACTCTGAAAACTGTGGGGAATGTGTACAAGGTAAGCCACACATTCTTGTAACTCTACTCTTTTTAACATAATTGAGAAAAATGCAACAAAATTATTTTTTATCTGAAGGGAAAATCAATGCAAATAGCTGTAGACTTTTTCTTTGGATCAGTATCGCTCTTATTCAACTGATTTTAGCAGAGTTTGATTTGTATGGGCTATATCGTATCTTTCCCTGAATCAGGTGTTGCGATATATTTGATTCTTTTTTCTTGTTCAAAACATAGAAAAGATTTTTTTTCTCCTTCCTTTATTGAAACAAATATCTTTGTGTCTTAATATGATGCCTGTATTTTTCCTGCACTTTAGTATTTGAAATGTTTTTTCTCTAACTAGTTCTTTCCTTTTTTTGGTTGGTGGTTGTGTTCACGTGATTTGGCAGTGAGTAAATTGGGACAATTCTTCTGTGTTCTGTATAAAAGCTGTTTTTTAAATGTTACTGATGAATGTGTAGTGTTTATAGCCTGCTATTCATCTTGCCAAATCATTAGAGCTGTCATACCCCCACATACTGGTGTAGCTGGTGTAGCTATTCAGTATTGCTCAGGGGAGGATACTGCATTTTTCAGTAAACTTCTGTTCAAAGAAAGATCTTCCAGCTCGGTGATGGGAGATAATGCTGGCTGTCGCCCTATTGCCCCATTGAAGGTTGATCTTGAAATACTAAATGCAAAGTTACAGCGATGAATTTTCCTTCTGAAATGTGTTATAATTTATTAATGCTAAAAAGTCAAGAGTTCCTCTTAGCCTTTAGGCAGCTGAGGAAGAAATGTTCTTTTCAGTGAAGGGTTATGGGGAGAGTTTCATCTTTTATTGAAGTTCTATTGTTTTATGGCTCGCGGTTCTTGTATGTAGTTAGTCTGAGGCAAGTTGTTTTTAAGTTTTCAAACACAGTTATCCAAATTTAATTTCCATATACACGACTGTGATTTTTAACTGTGCCAGACTAATGTGAACTGTTAATTTATTTGTCTTTACTGTGTGCTTTGTTTCATCCATCTCTAAAGAACACGTGACAATATTTACTGAGTAAACCTACGAAAAGATAAGACAAGAATGTATCAGGATGAATTTCAATATAGTTACCTGTGCTTTGGGGCAAGAAGAAGGACCAGATGATCTCCTGAAGTCTGTTCGGTGCTGTTCTCTTTGATTCTATATTTGCCAAACTATTTTGGACTTTAAATGGAAGAACACTAAGGCATAGATTGGAAACAGTGATTAGTCAGCATGTGGATTTTCAGGGCAGGGATTTTATATTCTAACAAGTCTTTAATAGTTTCTGACCCTCCTAACAAGATTTCAGGAGCTGTTATTCCTTTTGAAGGGAAGGTGGGGAAGTTTCAACCAGTAGTATGAAATTCCGTGTGCTTGTGGTAGATTTATTTTTATTCTAATATAAATAGTTTCTGACCTCAGCAGTTGGAGACTTAAACAAGTATGGAAAAATCAGATTCTCTGAAAGCCCTTAAACAGTGCTGTGGATGTTACTGTGCCAGTAAGCACAAGTTGAGATATTTTTAGTATCTTGAATGTTTGAATGTTCAAAATGATTGAGAGCCCATTGACTGTGTCCACACTAGCGAATTTTTCTGAGATTTGGTTTTAAACAGAGGTGCCCTGTATGCCATTAAGGCTCTGCAGTGCATTTGAATTTTATGTGGAGAACACATGTAAAAGTGTTCACAGCTTATTCTTTGAGGAAAACACCACTATGTTCCTTTTCATTTATGCCTACTCAGTTACTGTCAGCAAACAAATAATTGCAAAGCTTAGTTTCTTTAGCCAACTATTGCTGTTGGAAGACTTTTACAGTATGGAGCAACTTCAACTTGATGGGTTTTTGTTAACTGATGTACGTAGTTTTCAAGTGGAAGGATTTTATAGTTTTACTTAGTCACTGTTATGCAGAGTTGCATAAATATTAGTGAAGTGTAGATTCTGTCCCATTATTTCACTGTCTGTGAAACCATTCATTCTGCTGAGTGCTGTTGTGTTTAATCTCTGCGGATCTATGAAAATCTCAACATTTATTTTCAGTCACCTAAGCGTGGGCTTAGAAATCAAACTTCTGGTATCTAGTTCTGAAACCTTGACTCTTCACATTCAGAAATGTGCATTTAGATTTTTGGCCAAATTTTACCTTGCCTTGTATTGTTAAAATCTTTTTGGGTTCATTTTGGTGACATTTTGACTGGACGTGGCTACCTCACAAAAACGTTCAAGACCTAAAACATATGCAGCCTAATTCCTGTATTGCTCTTAGACCATCTGCTCAATTTTGTCACTTGTTCTGCGGATGCTTGCCGATTTTATCAGAATATATATATGCATCAAACAAAATTAATCCATTCTCTCCAAAGCAGATGTAAATTCTGTCACAGAGTCCCAGAATAGCTGAGATAGGAAAGGACTGCCAGGTCCCATCCTGCTGCTCAGAGTGGTGTCAGCTGGAGGAAATTGCCCAGGGCAATGTCCTGTTAGGCTTGAAAAATCTCCAACTTTAGCGATATCTCTGTAGCACAAGTAAAAAGATTTCAAGCGACTAGAAATTTAAGCCAGAAATACAAATTTAAAACGCGCCAAAAAATTGACTACATCTTTGCATGTGACATAACTTCTTTAATTTTGAGCCCAGATGAGCCTCACTGATTGTATTTCATAGAATTGTGGAGTGGTTTGGATTGGAAGAAGCTTAAACATCATCTAGTTCCAACCCCTCTGCCACTGGCAGGGACTCTTTTCTGCTAGACCAGGTTGCCCAAAGTCCCATCCAACCTGGCCTTGAGCTCCTGCAGGGACGAAGCATCCACAGCTTCTCTGGACAATACGTTCCAGTGTCTCACCACCCTCAGAGTGATGAATTTCTTCCTTATATCTTATTTAAATTTGCCCTCTTTTCGTGTTAAACCATTATCAGTTGTCTTGTCAACTTCCTTAGTTCCAACACAGCATATTTTCACCACAGTGGCTCCTACTATCTCAGTTCATAGCACCATTATTTCTGATGGCCAGATGTTGAGGAGTTGTAAAAGTTACTTCACTTAAGCACTTAAAATGATAGTGCTTCAGAGTTATTAAAAGTGCAGATTCAGTGAAAATGATTAATAGTATTTTAGGAATGATGTACATGCATGAAAAACTAAAATGGTGCTGTATTTGTCAAAGAAATAGAGCTGAAATAACTGTATGAATCAACTCAGAGGTCTTTATGCCATACCTCAGGATTTAGATAAGTAAAGTCAGGTCAATGAGTGTGCACAGCTAGACAGGACTGCTGTCAGTCACTTTGTGGCTGGAAAGCTGGGATGTGGGATAGGTAGGAGTGGCATCTAAGGGAACAGCCACTAATCCAAAGCTCTGCAGCATGTTTCCTCAGTCATAGAGCTCACACTGTGCACAGCAGCCTGTACTGCTCTCTCTGTCAGCTTCTTTGAACAGTTCAAAGTGAATCCAAGGTCTCAGCCTTTCTCTGTAAGGTGCACAGTGTGAGTCCAGAACAGCAAAGTGTTTGTTCGACTTCCCATGCTGAAGACCACAGCTGACAGACAGGTCCTGTCCTCTGACATTACCGAGCTCTGCACAGTGCTAGTACATGCCTGGCTGAGTATGATCTTCCCAGGGAAATACAATCAAAACCTAGGGAGTGAACTTCCCAGTGAAAAAATGCAAAATTACTATCCTTATAGTGGAAATTTTTTGTCATTGCCGCCTTAGGTTTAAAACATCTGCAAATCCCAATGATGTATACTTGACAGCACTATTTTAAGATTTCAGGCTTAGATGTTTGAAGGGTTATAGGTCATGTAGTACTGAAATACAAACTGTCTTTGAAGAAGAAAAAATAATGAGAAACTTTTTAAGAGGTATGCCCTGGTACTGCACCCATGTTATTTTGGTCTGTCTTGTCTTCTTCTAGTGTGGCACAGTGGCTGTAATTGTAATCTTCAGTGTTGGTGACAGAGAGTTAGAATTTGGAAAAAATGTGTGAGGTTGGTTGGCTCCTATGTGCATTTATTAGTCTGACTCACAAAACATCAGGCATGACTTCTGTTAGCCTGCAGGTCTTTAGACTGCTTCACTCTTTCTAATACAGGAACCATCACAGAATCACAGAATCACTAAGGTTGGAAAAGACCTATAAGATCATCCAGTCCAACCATCCACCTATCACCCATGGTTCTCGCTAAACTATATCCCTCAACACAAAATCCAAACGTTCCTTGAACACCTCCAGGGTCAGTGACTCCATCGCCTCCCATGGTTGTGTTTGCTACGTAGAGTATAATTTACAAGTTTGTAAACTGTGGTATCAGGGAAGATAGTTGATGTGAGGCCCTTGAAGCTGCAAGACTGGTGGTTTTCAGTGCAACATATGCAGAACACAGACAAGGTAGAATTTAATGCTAATATTTGAAGAGAATTCAGTCATGTAATTTCATCATGAACATCAGCTGTGCAAGAAGCATTCTTCTGAAGATGCTAAAAGGTTTAAATCTTGAGAAGTCAAGTAATAACTACTGTGAAATATGCAGGTTATTTTGCCAATCAGATTACAAATCACTGCAAAGCTAAGTCCAGTTCAAGGATATTAGCCTGCACTTGTGCAAAATCTTTATTCACGGAGGTCATATGGTATGCTGGAAAATTGGATGGGAGGTGATAGTTTCAGGACTTTTAATCACTATAATAAATGGAGTCTGATAGGTTTTCAGTGCTACTGGACTACATCAGGGCTAGTTACTGGAGACACAGGCAGTATTTAGTGTTAGTGGTCCTTCATAATAAGATTTCCTAGGAATTACCTTAAAATTCTTTACATAACTGTCACGATTCATGGATATAATGTACATACAAAATGTTTTATGTGAGCAATGTCTCCCTGCTGGGAGGCGTACTGATAGCCTTTTTTGATGTCCTTTGTATTTTGAATTGAAATAGTATTATGAATTTTAATTTCAAGTTACCATCCAAGTTACTTTTAATGTCTGAACTGTCCCTTCTGTTTTTCTGATGCAAAAAGTCAAGGCATCAATAACAGTTTTGATATGAAAATTAAAACCTAAACATTTCATTAAAACTATTAGTTAGAGAAATTTTCTGATATCTAATCAAAATCTTAAAATTATTTATTCAGGCTAAAACTACAGTTGCATGCTGATATATTTTATCTGAAGTTAGATACTGGATGCTAATACATTCTCTTCAGGCTTGCAGTTTGGAAAGCAATGGACCATACTATTATAATAAGTATATATATAATATATAGAAGTATATATATAATATATATAATTCTTTGCTTGGAAATAACGTTTACCAGATTTAGAGATTTTCCACAGCTACCAAATGGCACAGCTCGTGTGCTGTGTAATTCCTAAGTAATCAAATATGCTAGGAAAGAAGCAAGCCAGAATTCGTTGCTTTAATTGGAAAATGTTCATGGTTGATTATTTAAAAAAAAAAAAAACACCAAAAACAAAAACAAAAAGAAACAGCAAAACCCAACCAGCCAATCAAACAGAATGACTCTCATGCTTTATATTGAAGCCAAATCACTTCTGACTTGATTAGGTGTTTTACAGGAGTAAGAATTACTTGGATTTTGTCCTTTGGTGGAAGTTTCACAAAACTGTAACTCCCAAGCCACTCAAATCATGTGACTTAAAGCTTGTGGCATTTCCCTGAGGATTCTGCTGTACATGGTGAAGGCTTTTGTCTGCTTGCTATGTAGAAGATGGGAAGGTCCTGCTGCTGCTGCTGCTGCTTGTTGCCGGTTAGCAGACTGTGATGGCTGCATGATGAAATCTGTTGTGATTTGCAAGATTTTGCATGACTATATGGTATAGCATGAGAATGCTGGCTTCTACACTAGGCTAGTTATTGCATATGCACTTGTTATCATGTATGACGTTGTATTCAGGGCCTGAGCATTTAACAGTTTCTCACTGATTTCCATGACTGCAGTATTTCACTCTGTAAAGCTGTAAAGTTTACAACTGGTATTATCCTGTTTGTATTAGCCATTAGAGAAATGAAACAAATAAAAAAACACATATGGGTGTAATTTGCTTTTTCCCCATTTCTCCTTGGTGCACTGGGTGCTGTATTAGCATTTTTATAGTGACCTACAAGGTTCTGCAAGTTGCAATCAGTCTTTGAGAAAGAAAATAGTAGCAGATCACACGCATAATAATCACAGACAGGCAAGATACTGATTTTGCTGATTTGGAATATATATGCAGCATTTTGCATCTGATGTGTAAGCAGTGTCCAATAGGGTAGAAGTCATTTATCCAAAAACAAAAGATGCAGGAAGTCTACATTTGGACCAGGTTAAAAAAATTAGAAAAAATAATAATTTAAAAAAAAAAAACACCATGGAAAGATTTATTGTTTCTCAACTGTATTTTGTCTCTCAGAGTGAGATCTCAAAGGAGAAATAGCTTTACTGCTGTCCTGACTCTCAAGGATGTTCTTGTAGTATCATCAGCTTTGCTGTTCTGCTCCCAAGGACATCTTCCTGTGTAGTGTATGTAAGGAAACAATGACAACAAAGAAAAAAAAAAACGCAAAACTCACTCTTTTCTAATGCTTCTTGGTCTTCTTTTAATAGCCATTCATGATATTTAATGATATTTAAAATTGTTTATTTGAATGAGGGGATGGATTGCACAGGTCCCTTCAATTTTGTGATTACTTTTTGTTTAATCTTCCTTTCATAATCCTATTCTCAACTTCCTTGCTGGCAGACTGAGGTCTGATCCATAGAGGAATATAAGCAGCTCCGTTCCATACATATTTAACTGTGTATTTGCACGTTGAATTTTTAATGCAACTTATGTGACTGATTTCCTCTGAATCATAAAGTAGATACACTTGGACTATTGTGTTTTAATTGGCAGTTTTCCTTATGTATCTGTTATCATAACGTGAATCACCACACCAGTTTCTCGAAGTCATGATGATTTATCAAATGTAGAGTACAGCAGGCAGCTTGATGAGTCTTGTGGTTACAGAGTATCTCTAATATGTTCTTCAAATGCTGTTTTTCTAGATTTACGGAGTCAGCTCTGGCTTTTCTCAGGCATTTAGTTTCTTTTTCTGAGTAGTGATTAGTAGTGATTTTTCTGCACCATACAAGTTCAAGAAATAGATTAGAATTAAATACTGTATATTAAAACATTTGAAAAAAGAATTAGATTCCTAGAAACAGCTGTTGTCCAGCTGGGACTGGAATGCGTTTCTCAGGCATTTCTCTCTAATGTTTAAAGGTCATCTTACAAACAATTCAGGGAACACCAAGAAACGAAACTATGAGCTTTCAGAATTTTGACGGTGGTGATTTCAGCAGTGTATTTTATGCTCTACGTCACTTCCAACATGTGCTTTTTCTGCTTGTATGCTTCTCACTTTATGGTCCCTTTCATAAGCTTGTATTCAAACAGGCACCAGAAGTTCATCTTGCATCACATACGGTATGAATGTCTCAATTTCAGTGATTGTGTTTTTTCCTGACCAGACTTAACCATTCTCTGATCACATTATTGCAGCTGTATTATATCCAGTAGCAGTAGGAAGTAGGTGTACACTATGAAGTGCAGTTATGTTTGTGCTAAGATTAATTCAAGCATCCAGCAATCAACAAATTGAGTGGAACAATTAAGGTTAGATAATTATATGTCTGTGCTTAATGATATTTTGAGGGTTCTAACACCTTTCTGCTGAAAGGGTTTGACGTGTTGCCACGAGGAGATATGTACTAGAGTTTGTAATAAACTAGAGTTGCTTTGTTTGTGTGGCAGTTGTACAGTTTGTAGTGCTTGGTAACTTTTTATATACTTTTAGCATTTGTTTGCATAGTTTCTGGTTTAAGCACACATAAATACTACATATTGTCAGTAGTAAACTTCCTAATTTGGGATTGCTGTAATCTAAGAAATGTAACTGTGCTTTTGTATTAAGTCCTGCCGTGGTGCATGCAGCTGTGTCCATTGAAGAGCTGGAATGAATGTTTACCTTTCAGCAGATTTATTTTCCTTCCCTCTCTTTCTGTCAAAGCTTGCCTTTAGTAAGCTCTCCTCCATATTCCCTGTAAGCATGTGAGGGCCATGTTTAATTCCTTTGTTGTAACACTTTTCCGTTAGCATTAAAAGAGCTTTGGATATCAGCTGGCTCTTAATCCCCATCCAGCGATGTGAATGAGCTCTTGCATCTGCAAAGTTATCTGGACTCCATGTGGGCCATGCCTGAAACTGCAGAATCGTGGCCCAAAAGAAGCCAGGCGGTGCTACTGTGCTGCCCTGGGATTTAGGAGATCCAGGCTCAAATATCATCTGGAGGGTGGTGTCCCATGTTCCCAGCCGGAGGTTGCAACTGTGCATCATTTAGCATGTAGAAGAGAGACATGTCTGCTAGATCACTCAAGAAACAGCTGCTGGCACAGGTCTCTTCTACAAAGCTTCTTTTGTGGTGTAAGGCATTTGTTGCTTTTCTGGTTGCTCTTTTGAAATGGAATTGGTCCCTGGAATGTGGCTCTCATGCTATCAGATTCCCAGACATAAAACAAGAGGGGATTTAGTGAAGTGTCCACCAAAGCTCCTTCCATAAACATGGAAGACATGATGTTTGTGAGAGGACCTGAGAACAGGTCAGAGCAGCCTCCCTCAAACCCTTTTAAAGCAATCTGCTGGATTCTCCTAAGCAAAGGAAAATGTGTGCATGTGGGGTGGGGAGGCTAAGGGGAGAAACATGCATATTTTTTATGCATTTATTGTGGGACCAGCAGTGCTGGTCATTTGCTAGACTGAGCAAATCTTTGAGTTACAGTCCAGAGTCTGAGCAGGAATAAATTCATGCAGCCTTCATTTATCTTAGTGGAATGGTGAAGGCTCTGAATTGCTGAATACAAAGGTTCTACTTGTGAAAGTTTGTTACCCAATCTGTTTTTGTCTGTGGTTTTACGTGTGGATAACATGGACTTCTGAGATCATATGATACATCTCTGTCAACAAAACAAGTCAGGTATAGGAATAGAAGAAAAGAACTGTACTGCTTTTTGTTTGTTTGTTTCTGAGGTCTGTCCTAATCAATTCCTTGCATCGTGTTAATTTCCCTTGGGTGGTTTATCTATTACCAGATAACATGAGATTATTAAATACATGTGCGCAGCAGGCCCTTTTTATTTCTTCGTGCATTCTTGCCCTCTGTTGCAAACATTCTATGTACACAGGTGCATTACAAATGACATGCCTCTATCTGGTTATAAATATTTTCCATTTGGAATTATCTGCTTCTGCGACAGAGATGAGAGGTGATCACTTGAGCATGAAAGATAAGGGACCAGAGAAAAAGAAAAAAAAAACCAACAAAGCACTGAGATGCAAGCACAATAAGGAACATGATACATTGTACAATCCTATTAGATAAAGTGCACCAACCAATTTTTCTTGCATGCCTAGCTGCTGTCATGAATTCAGGTTATATGCCTACAGAGTGACTAAGAGGAAAGAGAGGTTTTTCTGCTGCATACCTGGTATAATAGGCTTGCCTTATTTGCCAGAGGGGAATTTATCCATGTTAGTACATTTCATTTTTCTAAGGGTTTTGAAATCATTAGGGGAAGAGTGGAAAAGCAGCTCTTCTGCTGCTAAGATTTTGGGCCACAACTGATCAGATAAAGAAGATGGAAAATCTTAGTTTAAAATTAGGTCCTTTTTGGGATTGGTGCCTTTTTGCTGATTTGTCTGCTCACTTGCGACTGCAGAAGTGGAGCAGGTGCCTGGAGAAGGAGCCATGTTTGTGTCAAGAGCTAAGGTTAAAAAGGGGCACGAAAATTCCTGGATGTTTGACAGAAAAATAAATGTTAGCCTCGTGTTAAAATCTTGAGGCTTGCCAAGATGGCAGCATTCTGTCACACCAGAAGTTCAGCCTTTAGAAAATATACTGCTGCGTAGTTATGTGGGAGAGTTTTTAGTTATTTATTTAATTAGCTCTCTTAGCAAACTTACAGCTGAAGAGCTACTCTTTTTAAAAGTCCCAAAAATGCATCTGTCTCAAGAAAGCATGTGTCAGATTTTACAAATGTAATTGTTCTGTGAGCTGCGAGGACTCATTTAAGCACTCAGAATGGGAGCACTTTAAGCAGGAAAGCCACCGAAATAGAGGCCTAGCTGACCTCTATGAACTTGAGGCAGTATTTTATTACTAATAACACAACTTTCTATCAGTAACTTAAAACTTAAAGTCTAGGGCAGATCCACAGCTGTTGTAGGACACTGGAGTCCCATGGGGCTAGGGCAGTTTGCTTCATTTGAGCATCTAGCCTGATGACTTCCTACAAGAGGTAAAGTGGAGGCACACAGACCATAGGTCACTTGCATGCAACTGGATGAAGAGCACATTCTGTAGATGACTTTTCTTCTGAGAAACTCCCTGGGGCAGACGTGATAAAACTTTTCTATATTATGGACTCTGCTGGAATCCCCCAGCATCCAAGGAGGAGGCAGGACTGTGATCTATGTCAGCCCTCTGAGCCCAGACTGGTCATTCACACAAGCCACGCCAGCTGCAGTATTGGAAGGAGAACAGTTGCACTGCTAAAGCTTATCTCATCCACCATTCTCTTCTCCTTTCGTTTTCTGAAGAAATTGCTTTCCTAAAAAGGCAAGGCAGCATGAATGAATTTATTAGCACTGTACTGTAATGCTGAATAAGGGAACTTGACAAACAAAATCTTTGATTGTTTCTAAGAAACCTACAACCAACTTCTGACAAGTATTAGAACTTAGTTACATTAGCATTAAACACTATTATATCACGTAATTATGACCTCTGCATTTGTGAGGAGAGCTCTGATGTGCTACAGACATCTGTACCTTATGGAGGCAGGTCATAGGGTGTATGACTTAGAAGATCTGCACAGTGTTCCCATGTCATCTGTGGCTGTTCCTTCTCTTCAGTTGTAGATACTCAGCTTCATCAAATTGAGTCTTTATTTGAAAAATTCTGTGCTGAAAGGGAAATGCATCTATCTTTATAAGCCTGTTTGTTTTTGTAATTAGAAACTGAATCAACAGTGTATTGAAGATGACACATTTGCTCATTCCCTTTCTTCTCCCTATGGTGGCATAAAGCAGTGAAGCACAATAATTAATGAAAAAGACTGCTTATTATTCATGGAGTATATCTGAGGTGGAAAGAAACAGAACATAGGTTAAAAATATATTACTGAAGACTATCAGTGCCATCACAAACGATACGATCAGTTCTAGAGGGAGTGTTCCATCATTCATTCCAGTTGGGCACAATGCTCTGAAACTGTCAAAGACAATTGAAGTCAGATTTCTCAAGTAAAGCTCGGGAAAACGCAGACTGCAAGGGAGAAGGGGGAGGAGGGGAGAAGCACCTGTCAAATGTTGTGCAGGTAATACTGATTTTGTAGTCTTCATTTGCACGTCTGCTGTGTCCTATGGTCGAGTCAAAATGATACGTTTTTGTAATGATAAGGTTTTTTTTTTACTAAAACGTCTTCTGTTCTGGGATAGTCTGCCCAATAGGTGTAGGCTTTGTTCCACGAAGGGCGCGTGTAGTGCGGAGTGCCTTTGCAAAGCAAGGCTAAGCTGTTTGCAGTGACAAAGGCTGGAAAATGCTCGACTGCAAAATACTGCTTTCTCTCCTGTGGACACGCTACAAAGTCACTGCTTGCAGACTAGTACTGAAGATTAGCTGAGATCCAGCACTTTCCTCAGCCTCCTGGGGCTGATAATGAAGTCCAGAGAAGGATTCCCCCGTGGGTAAGCCCATAATGTTCCCCTGAGACGGTCTCCAGCTATTCTCTTAATTCGCAAAAAGCTGTAGTGCATATTAAGAGCGCGTACTGCCTAGGAAATGTCACAGCTATAACGTGCAGCTGAAGTCATGCTGGTGGCAAGCCAAGGACTAAGTTCTGTTCTATTTCCATTTATTTCCATACTTACACCTAGCTATGGAAAACATTTTGTGTTTAGTCAAGCTTATAAAGTCAGTCCACATTAGGAAATGTATATGACAGGAGTAAGAATAGCCCACTTGCTAAGAACAGAGGTGATACAGAGAACAGAGACTCTTTCAAAAGCACTGATTTTCAGGTCTTTGATTAGAGCCTGCTTGCCTTTCATGAATTAGATAGTCAGCAGTGCTGTTGCATTGTTGTGGCAAATACAGCTTCCTGATATTGTAAAACTATGAACAGCCACTTCCACTGAGAATAAAACTTTGATCTTTGTGTTTTGATATTCACCCTTCACCATGTTACGTTTTGGGAATACAGAACTGTTGCTGACTATTTTCAGATAGGCACGATTTCAATAACATAAATGTATTCTTTCAAATTTAAATAGCTTTTAGCTAGTTGATTTGGTGGATTTTTGCTTGCTGCAAATCTCGGTGTGTTGGGGATAAGGAATAAGAATATGACACTTTGCAAGCACAGTGGAAACGTGAATATGGCTTTTTGGCTTGATCAAGGGAAAAAGTGTATTGATCAATACCTAGCAAATCTAGTGTGAAATAGAAAAGTGATCTGCACTATGTACTTCTTATTAACATAGATTTCTGAGTCTTGTTTATGCAAGATGATGCAGTCATAGATAAAAACAATGATATGAGCAAAGATAAAAGAAATGAACAATGTGAGGTAGAAAATTATTGGACTGTATTGAATCCATCCCTAGAACACAGCTGTAGTTAAAGTACTGTCATGGACTTGTATGGCAGATTATTCCATTTTAATTTTTTTGTTTGCTTGTTCATTTTTAATGAAAAACTACACACCAGCACTTCTCTTTGGTATTCTCTTTCTTGCTATGAAATGGTTCCTTTATGCAAAGGTACGTGGCACACACAGCCTTGCAGTGGCAGTGCAACTAGCTGCAAAAGCATCAAGCACGGTTTTTGTCTGCAAGTCTTTCAACAACGGATAAATTTAAGGAATCCTTGTGCTTGATCATCCTCCCCTCCAAACCCTCAGAAGTAGTCCCATTGAGGTCTATGGGTTGCAACAGGCTTTATGTTAGAGGATCCCTTGTGAAACTTTTCTGTTCCTCTTTGTCAGACTGAGAGAGAAAACATCTATCTCCTTTCAAAGGACAAATGTTTAACGTGGCTTGAAAACAAAAAAGTTTGTTTGTTTGTTTTTCTGTTGCATTAACTGTTCTTGTGTGTATACTGTCCAGTCTGCTTGAAGTGAGTGGTTCCCAGTGTAATTGGCTTATGCTGGTAAGAAGTTGGTGGACTCAGTGCGTAAGTCTTCCCTGCTTGCAGCCAAGAGCAGGTTGTGCTGCTAATGCCAGTTAAAACAATAAAAGAGTTATTGGTTATGGTTTTTTTTGAAACAAACCACAAACCCTGCAACTAAAACCTGTATTTTAGTATCGTCCAATTAATTGGTCTCCTCTTGTTCTCCAGCCTTTTCGTCTGGCTAACAGGAGAATACTGTAATGAAAAGTTTCTTTATTTTATGCTAGTCGGAACATCACAAGCTACAGTCAAGGGATAGCTTGGCCTTGAAAGCCTGAGTCAAAAAGTTTCTCTCTCTAGGACAACTAGACCATGCTTGACCAGCTTGTGTGGGAGGTGTATAGGTCAGGAACTGAAAGGGAGAACTTAGTAACTAGCAGATGACATATGCAGGGCTGGGAGGAGCAGAGCTGTCTGGGAAGCAAATGCTTCAAGGAGAAATCTGCTTCCTAAGATCAGTTGGGAAGCTATGTGTGCTCTCACGTTGTGAACCATCAGGACTAGGTCTGCAGAGGAGCATACCTGCCTTGTGTAATTTATGATCATTCATTGATTTATGAAGAAGTTGTGGCTTGCTCAAGATTTCACCGAAAAGACTAGACAGCATTAGCTTTCAATGTGGATCTGATCATTTCCAGTTTAACATCATAACCATGGGAGCATTGTTCGGCCTCACAGCAGACATTTATGGATTATGGAGAAATTGGGATGAAAGGGCATTTAACAGTGCTGAGGGAATTCTTGGTGATCCATAACATAAATAGAGCATAGAAATGCTAATAAGCAGTAGGAATAAACAGTGCTTTCAGTTAATTACATTGAACAGCATATTTGAGTTCTACCTTTTGTATTTCCTCATGCAGTGATCTTTAGTACAGAGATGCAATAACAGCTGATAAAAAAGGGTTATCATATTTTAATTAGGATTAGTTTTCCTCTTCTGTATTTGCTGGTCTGTATCCTACTAAAAAAGCAGCAGACGTTGTGGAAGATCTTAGTAGAGGAAGAAAGTTGTTGCTGAAGTTCCAAAATAGCAGTGGAAAAAATATAAATAATTCATTTTATTCTTTCTCTTCTTGAAGTATTAGTAAGTTTGGCATATTTTTCTGGGAATATGAGATAGTTATCTTATTTGCTGCTATGGTAACAAAATATGCATTTATGTAGCTATGGTCCACTGTGACTGAGTGCTTTATCGTGTGGCATGTTACTGTTCAACAATTACAGGATTCTGGCAATCATTTAGGCTGAATTATTACACTTGGATTTTTTTTTTATTTCTATATAGTTTGTGGTCCTTCTGTTGGTGGCTTTTTTGTTGTTGTTTTGCCTCTTTTTAGATTTGACTACTTGAAAGCTCGTAGTAGCTTTCTGCATATATTTCTGCAGTATTTCTCTGTGTGAAGAATCTTTTCTTGCTGGAGGAACAGATTTTTACATCTTGGCAAACTGATGCTTCTTGTTAACATATAATTCTTTTCTTTGTGCAGAAGAACTCAAAGAGAAACTAAAGAAGTATGTTGATGAAGTGAATGCCCGTAAGCCTGGTTTCATCAAGGTTGTCCGACACGACAAACAAGAGGGGCTGATCAGATCTCGAGTTAGTGGATGGAGAGTAGCCACAGCACCAGTAGTTGCTCTCTTTGATGCCCATGTGGAATTCAACGTGGGATGGTATGTGTCTGCCTGTACCTTCTTTAAAGAAGGCACACTTTCTTAGGCACTATTTATAAATTACTAAATGCTAGTTCTCTTGCACATAAAGGGTGAATTAGCATTCTGATACTTTTAATGAAAAGTTTCAGAGATGGACATATTCATGAAAAATGCATTTGTGCTATGTAATGTAATCTATATATATATATATTTTAGTGTGCTATCTAGAGGTGTAATTACAATGTATTTAACTCTATAGGAAAATTGCATGCTAAGTGAGCACCTTTCTCCTGTATGTAAAATATCTGTATTATGTATTGCTGCATTTTTTCTTTCAAATGGTAATGGTAAATGGTAATTTTGGCATGAAGAAGCTGAGAAAGATGGGCTAGTTACAGATATGAGGGATATGTCTGCAGTTACAAGCAGCGCACTAATGACTCAGGTTTTGCTCCTCTGTTTCTTGAGTTCTCTTCATATCTCAGGGCAATATTTTAAATTGTTTTCAGGAAACAGAAAATGCTTAACATTTGTGTAGCTTCCAAATATCCAAATAATGGCCTGTATAACTACTGAGAAAAAATTCTATTTTCTATGCCTGTGCTTTTCAGAAATCAGCTCCCTCCAGTAATGCCCTTTATGGGCAAAGGGCTGAAGGAAATCGACCTCTTTTTAATAAAAAATAATGTTTCTTTTATGTTTTACAGTGTAAACAGAGATATGTCATTTTTTCTCAACATTGCTGCTCTGTGCAAAAGTAACATGTAACTAAAAACATATATTTGAGCTTGTTTGATCCAGACTTAATATCTTTGTTTTTTCCTGAGTAAAAAAGATTGTAGGAAGGCAGGAAGTGCTGTCCATAGGATAAATCTATTATTAACTCAGATCTTCATGCCCTTGATAATACTGAAAGCCTGAAATTATTGTTACTTGGTAGCAAGTATGTAAGTGCTCTGTAGTATGCAGATAGTAATTTCTTCAGTTCTCCAGCTAACATTAATGATAATAACAGGGCATCCTTGATAAAATTGTGCAGTGTGTTATTTTGGGGCAGATCGTACTCTGCCCCATCTCCATCTCAAAGCAAACAGAGCTCTGAATGGCTTTCTGAAATGCACAGTGTAAGTTGGTATGGCCATCAGTGCTATTCTACTGACATAGTCATCTTTTTCTTTTCTTTTTTAGGGCTGAACCAGTGCTCTCTAGGATAAAGGAGAACAGAAAAAGGGTCATTTCTCCATCATTTGATAACATTAAGTATGATAATTTTGAAATAGAAGAATATCCTCTCTCAGCACAAGGGTTTGACTGGGAGCTATGGTGTCGTTACCTGAACCCTCCTAAGTCATGGTGGAAACTGGAGAACACAACTGCTCCAATAAGGTAATGTGCAACTGTGACCCACATTAGTGTACTACAGGAAATGCTCAACTAGATGTGACAGATGGTGAGTGGTCTCAGCTATGTAATAAGTTTACTGACTGTAATATTATATTAAATTAGATGTTAAAGTAGTTGATGTCCTTGAGCTGTCCTCTTTTGCATTTCTCCTTGGCTCCCTACACATTCATTAAGAAAACTTTTATCAGGAGATCTTTTAAAATAGGTTTCATTGTTATTAGCATGGGGCTAAACACTTAGCCAAAGTGAAATAGTAGACTTGAATGCTCAGCAGCCCTCCTTTCTCCAAATGTTGTCTACTAATTTAGTGGTAATGGGCCAGTAATGATATTTTCTTTATAAATGCATTACGTAATAGAGTCTTTCTAACCGCTGTATTCACATAGCTTTATAGCTTTGTTACGTCATAGGAGTTAATGCTGGTTGACCAACAACATGTTATCAATGACTTATTAAATCCTTACTTTGATACACTCTACCTCTGTATTTGCTTTTTATTTCTGGAGTCAGGCAAACACAGAACAATACCTTTATCTCTGGAAGGAGGATAGACACGTCTGAATCATCTCTGCATCTCTGTTGTCTAGGCATTCATATCAACGAGGTCATTAGTACCTGTACTCTAGCTCTCAGCAGAATGAAAGGATGAAGACTGCTTTCACCAGCTGCAAAGCAGAACCTTAAATAGCAGTGGCTGCATGAGGGATTCATCAGTAGCAACTTGTTCCACGCAGTCTTACAAGGGATATCTTTCATCCAGCAGTTCTGTCTTTTCAGACAAACATCTCTTTTTGGGAGTGTTTGGCTTAGACACACTGGACTGCTCTGAGCCAGCTGATGGTCATTTGAACAGGACTCGGAATTGAAAAGTAGTAGCTAAACATTCACAGGTTCACCACAGACATAAAGAGGTGGTGATTTCCACATCATTAAAGTGTTTCATGTTTTAATGAATTGTGTTACTAATATATATAGTTAATAGTGAAAATACTTTGAAATTTTGTACTAAATCCTGGAGAGGCAAACCTGTATTAACTATGATGATTCTTTAGGGAAAGGTAGTTATGCTCAATGAAGAGCAAATCTTCAGTTCCATTTTATCTCAAAGCTCTGTACTTTGTATTTTGGAGTAAAGGTCCTTTAGGAATATTGGATATTCTTTAGTTTGTATTAGTAGTATTAATAGTAATTAATAGTAGTATTCGTTTGTTTTTTGTTTTTTTTTCCCTTTTTTCCCTTTCTTTCCCTGGAGCCTGTTTACTTTTTTTTTTTTTCCAGTGAGATACAGAGTGTGCATGTGCTGGAAAATTATCATTATTTGTTTTTAAATCCACATATATTGATGGTATCTGTCATGCCTTTAAATATGCCTCTAGAATTATTAAAAAAAAAAAAAAAAAGCAAGTATTCAAAAAAATACTTCAAAAACAAAAACAATAGTTAATTTCCTCATTTGTAAATATATCAGAAACAATCTTTCATTGTTGTGAAACATGGAAGCATGTACTATAGCACTTCAAATTAAAGGCAGAAACGTATATATTTCTGTAGAATTGTACAGCTTGTGATTAAGACATCCTGAAAAGTGTTTGAAAGCAGATGTCTACTCTTACTGCAGCTTGAGTGTTCCTGTAAGTGCAGGGTGATTTCCTGTGTACTGCTAATTAATATCCTGTTGTTCTCAGAGTTTCAAATAGCCGCATAATAGTCAGAAAAGACATTTTATTTCATGTCAATATGCATTATAAGGTAGGCAAACAAGTGAGAAGTCCACAGTACTTGGCATTCTCTTTCACTGCATTTCATACTGGTGAAATTAAACTCAGCAGTTGAACTTCTACCTTCTTAATATTAGCTCTGCTGAGTAGAAGTTGGCTAATTCAGATCATGACTTAAATGAGCTTACAGGTTTGGTAAAGATATGTGACTTGTTTAGATTTGGTTCAGCACAATAGACTGGTGTTAAAGAATATTGGTAAGTCAGGCATTTCTTGATTCAGGATTGTAGAAGCTGACCTGGAAGTTCCTATTCAAGCAATTACCTCTTCTTTAAAGCATGCTTACAGATAAATGTTTTCTTAAATGCAAATGAACTGCATTTCTGGCCTAACACACAAAACCATGCATCATTGGGTAGCCTTGTTAATTAGAGAACTTAGCAGAGGCAAACTGCTCCACATTTTGGTTACAATGTCTGGTGCCCCACAAGCAAAACTGTGGCTCTTGGATCTAATACTGTGAGCACTTAAATCCTATGTATTCTGGTGAATGTGTTTGTCCAGTCATTTTGAACCTATTTTCCCTCAGTAGTGCTTATTTCACTATAGAATCAAAGACAATGGAAGACAACGCTGTAATCTCTTTGAGAAGAACCTAAGAATCTGACATGCTCTTTGACCCAGCAGTGATAAATTTAATCAATTTCTGTATAATGAAAATGTGTATTCTATCTGTTAATTTTGTTTTCTCTGCTTTTTTCTTCCAGAAGTCCTGCACTAATTGGGTGCTTCATAGTAGATCGAGAATATTTCCAAGAGATTGGCTTACTAGATGAAGGCATGGAAGTATATGGAGGAGAGAATGTGGAACTTGGAATCAGGGTGAGAAATGTATCTGCCTGATGCTTGTAGCTTGCATTTAAAATACAACCTGATCTTCATTATGGAGCAGGGAAAAAAATGTGGAGTCACCAGTGTAGGGATGAATGTGTGCAGAAATGAAGTATAACAAAAAAGCAAAAGTTTGCATATTTTTTTAAAAAGAGTTTGTATGGTAAAGGATATAAATACAGAAATGGGTATTCTTTCATACAGCCAACAATGCTAAATTCTGCACAGATGATAACTGAAATACGCAGGCATTTATGTCAAATTCCCTCTGTAGGGGAATTGAAGGTATTCATAAAATACTGAAGTTGCACAAGTGCACATTTTCTTCTTCCATTTGTGTACTGCATGTAGTATTTCCTGTGATTTGTGTACCTCTTTTATCTCTCTTCACAACTAAATACCATCCAAAAATACAGTGCTGTTCCATTTGAGAATCTTTCAGGTTTTTTTTGATACAAAAGAATTTCCTACCTTGCTAGGTGGTAATAAAAAATGGAATTATGTGTGTTATAAAAACTGTATTCTAAATCCTTCTATTGAAATGTTAGTGGACCATTGTATTTTGTGCATTTTGGTTACCAGAATAAAAACACATAATTATGTATTAGTAAAAAAAGAAAAAGAAAGAAACTGTCTTTAAAAATCAATAATTTTCTGATGAGATTATGAGAAAAACAAACAAACAAAAACCCCTCATTTTTACTTCTGGGTTTCTG
Source organism: Chrysolophus pictus (assembly GCA_037305975.1). NCBI lineage: Eukaryota > Metazoa > Chordata > Aves > Galliformes > Phasianidae > Chrysolophus > Chrysolophus pictus. The sequence goes on from CM074580.1 coordinate 8,548,715, forward strand.
CAATTCTGTTCCTACCACCTGTCAGAGAGAAAATGATATTGCAAGAAGACTGAAGGGCAGGTACATTCTGTTACATTCGAGTACAGTTGTAAGGAAAGGGAGAGAGAAATGCAATGCTGCTTCTTTTAATAACACCATTCTCTTGGCTGCGAGAGCCAGAGAGCCTTATTCTATTCCTGAAACCTGATTTCACAGCTCAGTGTTGCAATGAGTTGAAAATTAGTGTCACTTTGATTTCACTTTTCTTTTTTCAACTGACAAAACTAGTCTCCATGTGAGAGAAAGGAGTTATATCTGGTTCTGCATAGTGAGAAATATGTTATCTATTCTGCTATACTTAGTCTTGCAGAAGCTGTTCTTGAAGAGCGCTTAGATAGACAAGACCAGGGAGACACAAATCTTTTCACATTTGAAACTCTGGAGTAGACTGGATCATTGGAATAAGGCCCAGCTTTGATTTCCTTATGGCTTTTTTCCCTGTCTCCAGCGAAGCAGTCCTGACCTACATAAAATACTTTCATCTGTAGCAGATTGTAATGTGCGAGGTAGCATAATATATGCTGCCTCATCTAACTTTATCCTGACTTGGATCTGTGTTCCTGGCTCTATCAAAACAAATTTCTGAGCAGATTTTTCAGCAGGTTATTACCAACTCTTCTTACAGTTCTCAGCATATCCTAGATAATACCAGGATGAGTGTAACTGTATAGTGCAATATTAGAGCTTCTGGGAATCACTGTATTATTTCTTCTGTAGCTAAGCTTTATAAGCAAGCTCTTATCCTCAGTCACCTGCTTCTTCCTGCACTTTGCAGGTATGTACCTGTGGCCCAACACTGTTTCCTGACAAAATATGCTTAGAATGTCCTGCTGCAGTCAGCAGCTGTGTCATTCACTTCCATCCCTAGCACTCACCCTTAGTGGTGCCATTTGATCTCCTTTAGGTAGGTCAGAAGGAGCCCGATGTCCTGTCTCTGCAACACCAAATAATTACCTCTAGATTATCTGTGTTGCTTTCAGAGGCAGAGCCTGCTATGAATCAATAAAGGCAGTTTACTGTAAATTTTTTTGTAGTAAACTACGAAAACTATGTTACAAGTACATTATTAGTGCAAAAAATAATGTTTCCATTTTAAAAATGATGCTCTCGGGTCGCTTTTCTGCTTCATTTTTCATCACTATTTTCTTTGTTTAAAAAGCAACAAACTTCACTTGGTATTCTGCTGTGTGTTATACATTATCATGTAGAGGAGGGGAAGCAGACATCAAGTGTGCCCAAATTAGCCTGGTGTCCAGGCTGTCTGGCAAGTAGGATGTTGTGTATTGCATTCTCTCAGTTGATGGAGTGGGTTTTTTTTGGTTTGTTTCCACATGTTCTGAGTTTCCTAGCAAAATTTAAACAGCCTGTTCCCTTTGCAGTATTTAGGTACTAGAAAGCAATTCCTTCACTGAGAAATTTTATGCAATAAACATAAAAGATATTTTCAGAATGAGGAAAGGTAGCATTCAACTACAGAAACAGCAGCGAGAGTAAGGATCATTTGTTTACTACTTGTTTGCTACTTGTTTACCTTAAGCATGTTAAGCTGAACAAGGTCCTTATAGTACTTTCATTCCAGAGGAAATAAAGTCACTGTTAGCCAAACTCAGGCATACCAGCTAGAGCATCATGCGATTACAAGACTGCATAAGCCGGTATCTCTGTGCCTATGTACAGAGGCAAAGCCTTATTCTCCGTTTGCTTTTTTGGCAGCTGCATCTTCAACATTGTGAGATAAGATTTAATCTCCTAGCTGAGATGCTTTTGAGAAGCAAAGTCTACTTAGGATGTCTTTTCATTATATAGGAGAAATCACTTACTGTGTCTTCTGAAATCTTGAAATGGTTTGTTTTCAGTCGAAGTAGCAGTTTTCACTGCATAGGGGCAGGAATCAGATTCTGATCAGTGGAGACTTATGAGAATCTTCTCCCAGGAGCAATTTTTTTGCCACCTCTTCATCTGAACAAATGTCTTTTTTTTTTCCTTTTTTATTGTATGAGCATATGAAAATCCCAACTATTGGGAACTGAATCTAAAGCATTGGTTGCTGATAAGCATTAAGAAGACATAAAAAATGTTAGAGTGGAGGATTATTCACTTAATTCTGATGTTAGTTTCGCCTCTCAGCAGTATTCATCTCTAATTTGGAGTATTATTTTAACTTGTAAGGTTTTTACCTTGTCTATGACATTGTAATAGTATTTGTAATATATTAAACATATATAATCTAATGTTAATAGAATTCTGTTTCCTCGAATTGAAAAATTAGTTCAAAACAGGAATGTGTTTTGAATCTTAGAAGCAACACAGTATTTTCTTCTCAAGCAGATATTTTCTTGCAAAGCTATTTATTTGACCCATAAGAAAACAAAGGCAGGCTGTTTGATGCAAGACTTGGCAGCACCCTTTTGAGCAGCTCAGTCACTCAGTCTGAGATTACTGAAAGATTCATTTACTGTGTTTATTTGTGATCATCTGCAATTAAATGGACTTAAGTTTGCTTCTAAGGGACGAGATTAAATTTGGAGGGTGAGATGGAATCACATTGCTTATCTAAGAGGAGAAATGTCAATTTATAGCAGAAACAAAGTGTGAGTATACGGCTGGGATTCTGGGATTTATAACTCTTACGTAGGCTCTTCTTCAGGGCTGTGTTTGGACTTTCATTACTTGCAAATAGAAGCTTCTACATAGAAGCCCCCACAAAGCCACTGCAATCAATTAGATGTATTTGGTTAGATCCTGCACTAAGTGGTTCAGGACTAGTTTTCAGTAGGCATCTTAGAGGCCTGTCACAGTTTCTACAGATACCAGCAGAAGATATCCTATCAGGAGCAAGCCTGCAGCAATCATTTTGTCTCTTACAGCAACCTATGTGTCTGATGGAGCTTCCAAATGCTCTGTTATGACAAACATTTTTTTAGGAACAAATATTCAGTGATTTGCCTCAGATCACAGACTAAGTCATCATCAGAGTTAAGGGAATGTAAGCTTGGGCTTTGACTTAGAGTAATTACGTGTGCCAGAAAGACTTTGTGCCTGCAGATGAACTTATGTTCACAGGGATATAATGGCTTTGTTAAATGGGTAAAAGAAAATTTTGTTAGAATGTAATAGCTCTTTAATGGAAAGGAATGGGTCTTTCTCACACTGAAAGATATATCAAGACTCTGCATCAGATGACCTAGAGGGAAAATTGCATTTATAGTTCAAACTGATTATGGCACTCTACTTGAATTTATAAGTTGGATTTGTTACAGCATTATAATAAATACACCTTCTTAATTAGCTGTTGGTCTAAATGTTTGTTTGTTGAGCTAAAGTGAAGCTGATCCTGGTGCTTTATCTGTGAGTAGAGAACTAAAGGAGAGAGGCTTATGGACAGAGTAGTAGGAATGAGTTTTTTGAAAATGTTCCAGAATTCCTTGGGGTATTGGCTATGTAATATGGTCCCTTTATTGCAGAGGAAGAAGATTAGAAGCCTGTCACACCATTACCCAATCTGTTTTTTTCTAAATGCCCGAGGTGACTTCCTCTTTATGTTTTTCTGTTTGTTGCAAGGTGATTGAGCTCTATTTATCTAATTGTTTTCCCTTTTTGAAATTCCCCCTTCATCCCCTTCTGGGATCATAATGGTAGACTACTGGCTAGTTGGCCCATTCTACCTTTCTGTGCCTAAAAGTTTATTGCTTGTTTACATTTCCAATCATTTCCAATCCAAAGTATTTGTGTACCCTTATGGTTTTTCACTTGAAATCTCTTTCTATTAATATGCTCTTGTAAAAGTGTTCTTTTTGATACTCGGAAGCAAGTGTAGATACTTGCATTTGCTCCCAAATATCTATATCTGAAAACATTTTGAATTTTTCCTTCTTTTCATAGAAGTTTCCAGCAATTTTACCTGTCGGTACTTTTAATATAGACCATGAATTATTATGAACATACCACATATAAATAGATGTCATAAGGAAAAGCTTTGGACAATGCATAAGTCAGGCTGTAGTCTCAGCATGTTAGAATTAAGTAGCTTTGGTGGTTTATATTTCTTCCTCTTCCTTGCCCTCCTGTTGTTGTTAGGCTTACACCATACCGTGCTTGGCCTGTGCCAGCACAGCCATCTGAAAGGCTGCACTGTATCCTGTCTACGTGAACACATGCAGTTCAGGGACAAGCTTCACATTTCAAATTTTGCTTAACAAGTGTTTTGCCAGGCTGCTTCAGTGAGGAAAACTGGGAGGCGGGTATGCCAAGAGGTAAAAATAACTGGGAGGGAGCAGAAAAGGTTAGGAAAATTTTCATATGGCTGTGTGTGTGTGGAGAGAGAGCAGCAGGGTGTGTCGTGTGTGAATAGCATCCGTTTTGTCCTTGCTGCTGGGTCCCCTTCCATGGCACTCCACAGAGCCACGTGGATGTTTCCCCCAATGGCCTTCAGAAAAATGAATCTAGATGTCCCCCATTTTTGCACTATCAGCTGCCATTACTTGCTGTGGTCTTAAAGTCATGTTTTAAAATTGATTTCAATAAGTAGGCTGTAGCCCTTTTCACTGGGGAATGATTCACTTTACAGGAAAAGTCCTTAGTGTATGATGTTGGATTCTGTTCAGTAATGTTGGGCTGGTGATGCGTGGAGGGAGAGAACTGAGAAATACAGAAAGAAAAGCATTCTTAGTTGCTCCTTTTGGGTAACACCTAAATTTTCCTTTTGAAGATTGTGATTTTTCTTTACCTTTGCATTAAAACTTTATCAGAGAAATCTTTTATTTTCATCCACTTTATGAATTAAAAGGAGAACATTACTAGACTGAACTCTGCAAGAAAAAGATCCTAAATACTAACCAAACTTTACTTATAAGGAGTAGCCAGTGCTTTTCATAGGCCACCCTTTCACCAAGAGAAAAAAAAATCTTGGCATTGCAAGTAAGTGGAAGTACTTGCCTAGCACTCTGTGTAACCAGTAGTGGCTTCTCGTTGGTAAAGTTAATTTTGTTTTGGAAATGACCTCACCACTTTAACATCCTGAATCCCAAGATGAAACAGACTAAAATTCTCTGTTTTTAGGACTGACGTTTGATCAGAAAAATAAACAGCCTCTATTGAGAATAAAAGAAGGATTGCTTCTAAACTATCTAGATAGATGTCAGTTGGGACATCAACAGGAACTGATTTTTGGTGGCTTTTTCTGTTTCTTTGTGTCAAGCCTCCTGCAAAATAGCTGATTTTTTTCCCCATATTTCCCATGAGCACCCCAGCAGGTAACCTGCAACTGCAGTATGTGTAATTATACATAGAGACTATTACCAATTTTCCAATGGATCTTTTTTTTTTTTTTTTTTTCCCCCCTGAGGAAAGTGAATGATTGATAAGAGCACCAGCTAATATGTCGCATCGCTCTACCCTGCGAGGAAGGGGGAGGAGGCACTTGGAGATTTCTCACAGATGCTTTTTCACTCACTGTGCCTGTGTGGTTGCACATTACTAGCTGAGCTTTAATATAGACATCCGGATGTTTTATGAAAGGAAATTGTTGCTTACAGTGGAATCGAAAGGAGTAAAACACTTCTAATTCAATATACACTTATAAATCAGTGGACTCAGGTCATATACAATTTAATTAGAGCTTTACAAAGTAGCCTGATGCTTAATATCTCTCTTCACCTTATGTTACAGCATGGCGGAAATAACATTTTAGCTGGTATTATTTCTTGGAGTAATTTGAGAAGATGGTTTATTCTTGTTTTAAGGTGATTTGGGGAGTAGGGAGAGGAGGGGAATCTGCCTGGAATTTAATCTTTATTGAGAGCTCTTAGTTCTGCAAGACTGAGTGAGTAATCTAATAAAGATTAGAGAAAGACTTGTGTTAGAGGGCAAGGAATTGTACTGTAAAATAACTGGTTAGATGACCAAGATGGATTCAGTGAGGACCTAGTGTGTTTGGGTTGAAGCTGCAAAAGCCAAATACTTTAAACATCACAGCACCTCCAGCTTTGTCTTCTGGTACTGATTACAAGTCTTCAGGATAATTGCAAAGTCAGCAAGAGTGATCAAGCTGAGTGCAGCTGTGGTTGGTGAGAGAAAGGCAAGAACATTAGTGTAGGTTTGTGAGATATGATGCTCTGTGAATACCAGACCAATGGGGACCTGGTTATTCAATTTGCTTTGTTTTAAACTTTTAATGGAAGAAGTGATTTGACTTTGTATTCTTCACGTAAACTTGACAATGTCATGATTTATGTCACGTAATTACTGTGCCTACCCATGAGATAGACAAATTTGAAATAGAACAGAATGAAACCTTACACCTTCAGTGACTCCTGAAGTGTTTTATCTCCTGTAGCTTCCTACAATTAACAAACAGCAACACAACGTAGGTACTTCAACAATGTGTGTTGAAAGTTTTACAGGTCATGAGGATAAGTGCAAAATTAACCCCTGCAGAACAACAAAAATTTCTAAGGATATAATGAAATGATTAACTGGAAGGGGAAGAAAACAACTAATAATTTAATATTGGAAAAAATCTTAACATTTTCAATTAGGCTGTTCTGTAAAGGCACTATTAATGTGAAATGAGGCTTATGAGACAATTATGGATCTTACTTCAAAAGTAAAATTGAAGGGGTAATTTACATTTCACAAATTGAGAGTGGCTCTAGTTATATTAAAGGCCTTTCTTTTATTTTCTTTTAAAAGTTCTTTTATATTGTGGGGAGGGTACTTTTTGTATTATCAGCTTGGTTGTAGAAAAAAGCTGTCAGTGCACAAATGTATGTTTACCTGAAAATATGAGAGGGTTGTATGATGGTAAGTAGAAAAGTCTTAAAAAACCTCAAAGGGCTTCAGTAAAACAGCAGGAGTAATTTAAAAGAAGTCTTTCTCTTCAGCCTCTGATGTGCAACAATCTGCATGTTGTTCTGAGATCTGGCTGTAGGCAGTCACTTGAAATCGTTACACCCCAATTTTCTGCTCTGCAGGAGTGTACACCAAGGACATGATTGTTTTCTCCAGCCCTTTCAGTGTCTAGAAGCTGGGAGTAAACAGAAACTTGGCTTGAGTAAGCAGTGTTTTTTCTTTTTCTTACTGTCCACCCATATTCCAGTTTTTCACGTTCTGAGTTTATGTGACTCAGGACAGGACTGTGCATTCAATTCTACTGCTAGGGCAGACTTCTTTAATGAGAGCACCCTGTCTGGGACCATTGGGATAAGCAAAACTGTGCATGGTTTCTTGCTGAATTTGGGGAACATTAGCCAAAACCAAGAATACTTATTGTAACTGCTGCAATTATTTGGTGAACACTATCTTACTTCAATGGAGATGCACCTAAATAAAGATTAATGTATTTCATACAGCAATCATAATTTTTAGCTTTACAGGGACAGATGCCCAAATATACATAACAACCCCAAAACGTTCAGGTCCAGTTCAAAGCCCACTGTATGCTACTGGAAACGTGCACATGGATTTCAGTAGTTTGTATGTGACCATCCTCCCTATCCTGTCTACAGCCAGCTGTCAGAGAACTAGCTATTAAGATACCAAAATGAGTATGCAGACCCAAAACTTTCATAGACCCTGCTCATTTGTACTTGCCTATAAAGCACTGACCTCATTATTGGCTGTTGGTAAATGATTAACAAGATTCACAACTACTTTTTGCATTAAATTATTTCCCCAAATATGTGTTAAAGGTAATTAGTGCCTTCTTTTTTTTTTTTTTTTCCATAGTAATAAGTAATTCACATGGACTGCTTTTTTCTCCTTCAAGGCATCTATAAGGAGTTTTTTTTTTTAATTTTCTCTGTTGTGAACTTCACAGAAGCTAGAAATTGCTTCATCTTTTTGAGAAATCCCAACAAACTACTTAATTATTAAAAAAATTTTGTTTGCAGTCAAAATGAAATGATGGTTTCAAAGTCATATCATTTCTTAGAGAAGCTGCATGATCTGTGTAAATTTAGTGAGTACAGTACATGCTAATAAACTGCTCAACATCATGTAGGATTTGTATTTTTATTAGATTAAGCTTCCACAACATGAAAAGAGCACTCAGTGATTAAAGAGAGAAAAAGAAACACTATTAACAAGGAAGTGCTATATCATTTTATAATGAAATATTAATTAAATATTCAAGGGAAGAATCACCTTCGGAATTATAATTGTTTTGATTAAACATGCAATTTCAAATATGTTTAAATGTAATTTAAAAGGATTTTCTAAAGGATATTAATTTAAAAACACAAACACATCAAAATGTAGACTCTTTGTCTAGTAAAATATTTTATGGAAATGAATGAAATTTGCTGTAAAAGCTTTTGACCAGATTATTTTAGGCGTGTGTAAGAATGTCACCTGCCTCTGGTCCACGCTGCAGGCCATGCAAATGCTGTCACTAGTGCCATTATTTAGATGGAAATGGGTAAGGTGTGACAGCATAATGATATATAAGTGCTAATGTCTTTAAAATTGCTTGAAGAATCAATTTGATGTGTTTCTGCTTCTGCCATTGTCCCACTTGTGCTATCCCACTGGAGTGCCACCTTCAGTTCCTTACACCTTCAGCAGGTGATGTGCTGTGCCACCAGCTGCTTCTCTTTGCAGTGCTTTACATCTCATCTGCATTCCTGACCCTTCTAATGCAAAGAATGTGTTTTCTGTTTGCTCTGTAGGGCTACTTTACCCTTGGTGCACATAAATTTACAGAGGTGTAGGGCCACAATTATAGTGCACGTGTGAATGTGTGATGCCAATAAATTAATACTAAGCAGTGCTTAGAGCTTGTAGTGCATACACTGCAATAACTGAGCATTTAAAAGGTAGATTTCCACCTCCCTTTTTCAAATAGATTCTCTGCATTCTTTAATGTTCCTATTATATCTCACTCACTTTGTTTAGTTCGGGTTGTAGGCTCTGCTCATTTTAGTCTTTCAGGTTACTAAGTGTTAGAAGTCACCTTGGCACTGCTACTGTGCCTTCACACCTTGCATTTTGCTCTGGAATTTTGTTACCCTTTGGTAGTGATGACTGAATCCTTTTAAGCAGAGGAAGCTCTGTAAGGCCTTATTGATGGTATTCCAAATACATGAAGCTCCTTAGGACATACAAGAATATACAGCTATTTCTCAGACAATCTTTTGGAAGTGAGCATTGAAAACGCTGAAGGAAATTCTGAGTTTGTTTGTTCTTTTTCTAACAGAATTTTTTTTTGCAAAGTATACCAGCAGGAGCAGAAAACTAGGAAAGTCCTCTAAAGGAAAGCAAGCTTTCTGCATTGCTGAGGCTTCAGCAGTGATATTAAGAGTAATTCCACAGAAATGCAGTCCATTGCATTTTGTTTTTGTTTGTTTGTTTCTTTAAAGAAAAACTGCTCAACTTTGCCAGGACTTTGTCTTAAGGCAAAGCTGAGCCCCCGTGGCATAGTTTGAAAACTGGTGCTTTTACAGAATGAAATGTGGATTGCCACTTACTGTATCAAGACAATAAAGTGTATAAGTGTGTTTCAAGATTTGACAGGAAATTGAGACTATTGCCAGCAGTTTCTTGATACCAAATGTAAATGATCTTTGGGGCAACAGGAAAAGGTGCTACATTTCTTTTTAATCATTCAGGAAATTCATCAAGCTTCTTCCTAACAGTTTCTTTATGAATGGCTTTGTCATTAAGTATGTTACTGATTGCAGGGACATAACACTCAGAGGCAAAATGTTTTACTTCAAACCACTGCCTATTGTAAAACAAACCAAGAAGTTGTAAAAACTCTTTTATGTTTAGACTTTCTACTAAAGTCAGTGATGCTAATTTGTAAAATAAATAAATACATAAAAGCCAAAGTACAATAATTTTAAACCTTTATTTATAGGCATTACATAAAATAACAGTGGTGAAGAACCGAAAAGGTGCTATTCAGTATGCTTAAAGCTTGAATAAAGATTACTAATGGCAGCAAAAGAAAAATAGTTGTGGAATTCACAGGAAAAATGTGTGAAGGTGTGAGAGATAGACCTCTCAATTCCTATTCTTATTTCTTAACTTTAACAACAATCTTGTCTACAAGAATTTCATTAGATTAAATCACACCACTATAAAAGGCTTTGTTCTGAGCTGTCTTGAAGAAAATGTATTTCTTAATACTAAAATATTTTTTAAAATTAAAAATTGTCTTTCGCCAAAAGATGTTGGTTCAGATCAATTAATTAATAAGCCCTGAGCACTTTTGTTGTAAGATTTATACCTTTTCTGAATGTCTTGAAAAGTCTTCCACTCTGCTAGATGGTTTCAGTCATATTTAATGTCTCCCCAGCTATTGTGCTGGAGCTACAAGAAAAGGAGAATGAAGATAAGAATGGTCAGATTGAATTGAGCAGTTGGTCTTAGGGAAGAAAGAATGATTTTAATTGTTGTTCTTGGCCTAACTGCAAGAGATTTCCTTATTACAAATATAATTGAGGAAGAACAAAGAGAAACTAATACTTTCTGCAGCAGTCAGTTATTCCTGTGATAGTGTTTAGTACTTGTTATAGTGTTTAGTATTTAGCATAGTAGGGTCAGCTAAACTCTGTGTTCCTTGGCTGGAGATCTAGTGCACGCTTTGAAGAGCTGAAAACCCAGAGACTATTGAGTATCATGCTATTTGGAAATCCACTTTGATGACTCCCTACGTTTCTTTGCAGCTGGTTTCTCTCAAAGTGCAATGAAGCATTTGGACTAGAAATGTTTATCACCATACTGTAATGCTATGGGCAAAGAAAGCCTACGGGAGAGAAAACTACCTTGGTTGAGGCCCTGGTTAAGACTTGTCCTTAACCATCAGAGCAAGTCAGGATTTGTGCTCTTTTGCCTTTGTAGAGTACTGCATCTCCTTTCACTCTCCTAGAATTCTGCAAGGCTTTGTAGCCTACATCTGGGGCAACACAACTTGCCTAGTACTGTGAAAAACTGCAACCACTGTCCACACTGTAACTTATCATTCCCATGTTGTCAGATCACATTTGTTACTCATGTACTCCTCTATTTAAAAAATAAAAATAAAAATCATTAATTACAGGACTTATTTTCATATATACAAACTATTAGCATATACAGCTAGTCCAATTTTGGTGTATGCTAATGACATTTTCGTGGTTTACAGGAGGTTTTTGGTCAGAAATAATGCAGTTTGTTTTTGAAGTTGTTTAATGCAACCCATCTGTTCAGCCAGCATCTGTATTGACAGCTTCTTCTTAGCATGAAGTTTTTAAGTGAATACATGGTTCTTGTAGAGCAATAAGTTAGTCTTTGAAAATAGAACAAAAGCTGAAGTTGTCTGAGAAAAAGGGGTGGCCACTACGTTAGATTAATTGGATTTTATTCAGGTACTGGGTAAATCTTATTTACAAACTGTATGAAAGGCTTGGTCATCTCAGGATGTTTTTTGAAAACATCTTTTGCTTCATTATAAAGTCAAATTAGATTCTACTAATTACTGAATCAATACTGAAATTACAGATGAATGCAAATTTTCAGACCCTATTTCTTATAGCTTCTTATAGACAGAATTTTTGACATAGTTTGTTTGCTGAGATGGCATTTAGATTTAACTCTGACTATCCCACAGAAGATTTGCTGTTAATATGCTGGATTTAGAGCAAGGCTATCCCTAGTTACAGTGAGCAAAGGCTAGGCAGAGTAGGCAGGGCATGTGGTATGTGAATTGCCTCGTGCTATTCAAAGTTACGACCATCTTTACATCTTTCTGGTCTTCTATTAAACTGCTTTAAACAGTGTACAGTGAATAATTCTGAAACAATTTATAGTTGTGCATCAGTGTTGTACTGAAAAATGGCTTGGATTGAAAGCAGATATTGAGTGAGTGAAGACTAATGATACTTCTCATTTAATCTTTGCTAGGAAATATAGCTGAACCAGTTAGAATTAAATCCTTGAGAACTAGTATTTTGGTTAGCTTGTTAAACCGAATTGCTCATTTTGACTGAAAATTAGAAAGAACACAAGCGCTATTTCCAGACTACTATTTATTCCTGCACCAAATTAATTGCCCATTTCTTTTTAAATATTTATGAACATCTCAATTTCAATTCTGTTGTTGGTAGTGTTTATATTTACTTACTCTTACGGTTTTCCAAGATCTGGACACAGACATGTCACAGTCATCTTAGTTCCCTTCCTGACTGTGCCGTAGGTCTATGAGATATCTCATCTTCCAGAGCACTTTGAAAACCAAGGCTCTATCTCTTCTCTCAGCATATGCTACTGCAATTAGGCACCAGTTCAGAAAAGGCTTTGTATGCATTCTGAATCCGTGCCACATTTTTTGGTCTCAGGAGCTGCCAAATGCCTAAATGCTGTATTCAAGCCAGATGTCTAAATATATAAAATAAATGACTGAACAAAGCACCTCCTTAGTAAAGCATATGCCTATAGAACAGACACACCTGATGGATATGAGACCAGCTCCAGAACGTGATCTGCCAGCTCAAATCCCTGGCGGGTGAGAGACAGGCAGAATAATTTTTATTCCTGAATGGGCTGTACAGGGGAGGAGCAGCTTCATTCTCATTTTTTGCTCTCTTGATATAGGAGACCAAACCTCAGGAGTCTCTGCTAGCAGTAAAGGCAAACTGTCACTTCTTAGTGGAGCATGCCTGTTTCTGGAATGCTGATGTTCAGGAGCAGGATCAGATGATTTGAGTACATACAGGTTTTTTCCTGAGCTGCATACGCTAGGCAATTAAGAATGGGCTACCTTGATCTTGTTAGGAAATTTACATATTATGAGATACATACCAAAAAATATTTGTAAAATATTCCAACTACATCACTGACTGTTAAGGCTGCAGATGTTGTTTCCTCTTTAGCTGAAAGAACAGAGAAAGGATATTAAAAATGAATACAATACATATGATTAATGTACATATGTTCAACTGTGATACTGGTCAAAACTGGAAAACACATTGGAGTGGGTATATTAACCTACATTACAAATGTTTTATCATTTGTAGGGTAATGTTGGTTGAAATTGTTCATAAAGCATTTTCATTAGATTTCCTAGTCTTTGGCAGTCCTCCTCAAAAGAAATAAGCATGATATATTTATATTTATATTTATATTTATATTTATATTTATATTTATATTTATATTTATATTTATATTTATATTATTTAATATTTATATTTATAGTCTTCCCAGTCCCTGAAACTTCGGTGATCTTAAGAACTTAAGATCACCTTAAGAAACTGGCATAGTTTCCCTATAATGTAAGGCTGGCTAACCCCAGATTCTGAATGGTGTTTGTATGCACTGAGAGAGTCTGTGCGCAGTCAAAGAGAAATGCCTGCAAGGCATTAAAACGTGAACCCAGACACTATTATATGTAGATGCTTTATAAATAATTTTATTAATAATCTTGAAGATAACTTAATGCATCCAAGAAAACTGTGATGAGAGGCTACTTACACCTAATTCTGTTGGAAGGTTAAGTGGTGGTGATAAATATCTCCTCCCACAACTGTGTAAAACATCTGTATAGTCAAATAAGTCTTGAGCTGCTATTCCCAGTAAAAGTAACAAGCATAGAAATGAAGTAATTTCTAAGTTTTCTAAAGGACAGCAGTGGTGTAGGGGAGCTCTTGCTAGCTGAGTGCCTTTTCTCTTCCTAGGTGTGGCAGTGTGGAGGAAGTGTTGAGGTTCTACCTTGCTCCAGGATTGCTCACATTGAAAGAGCACATAAACCATACACGGAAGATCTAACTGCTCACGTTCGGAGAAATGCACTGAGGGTGGCTGAAGTCTGGATGGATGAATTTAAGAGCCATGTCTATATGGCATGGAATGTACCCCAAGAGGTGAGTCACAAAGATGTGTGTTTGCAAGCTTTGTCTTTACAGCCCTTGAGTTTTGGTTCCTACTCTGTGTTTTGATTTTATTCTAGGATTTCTTTGTATGCGTGTAAGTCTTATGTCTAGGCATAAAATAGAATTGCATATATGCTGATATATATATGTGAATAAATATGCATGTAGCTGTGTCTTCTAGAATTAATTCATTTGGCTGTGGATTCATTAAAAATTAATTCCTCACTGATGAGTGTGTGTGGAGATTTTAACCTAATAGTTGCAGAAATGTGAGAAGAGAAGCATCAAATCTGCATTACACATCTTACTTTGAATTTGTGTTTCTTAGCTACAGTAACAAAGAGACAAAAGTCTATCAGATTTTTAAGGTAGTACTACCAAGGGGCAAGCAATTTTAACATCTACATACAAATGTGATTGTATCAAAATTGTTATTATTACTTGTTAATTTGAAGTGTCTAGTCAGTACCAACATATCAGAAAGAACATTGCAATAAATTTCAAAACAAATTTATCAAATGAAAAAAAAAAAAGTATTTTGTGGATTGAACTGATTTCTCACAGGTCATCAAATTTGCATGGTAGATCTTTTTCTGCCAAAACTGATTTTGTTTGTAGTTTTAAAATGGAAAAAAGAGGTATTCTTGTTTTTCTTCTTCCATACCCTCATTTTTCTATCACAACTACGCTAATCTTTGCTTTAAACTGCTAAATATATTATAATGCAGTTTATAGTCTCTCTTCATCTCACAGGGGATACTTCTGGCAAACAGCAGTTCAGACTTAACAGCTCGAGGTGACAAATGCTATATCAGTTTTTTAACAGTGGAACACTCTTCTGCAGTGCAGTGAGATGTCTTTGTAATAGGAAAAAAAATCCATGAATGTGTATGTGTACAGAACCTAGCATAAGGATTATTTCTTCTCATTTCTTACCTCTGTAGAAAAGTAGGCAAGTACACACATGGCTACATAGCTGTTAAAAATATTCTGGAACATGTCTTGACAGCTAAAATAGGCCTATAAAGCATGAGTTTGCTCAACACTTAGATATTGCTACAGGTTGCTTGGAGACAATGGACTAGGTCAAATTCAGGTATCAGACTGGGTGCTAATATTTCTGCTTAATCTTTGTTTGTCCCAAGATTACGCTGGAAGTGAAATACAGAAGAGAAAATCTTCTAAGCAAACATAGCTCCAGTTTAGGCAAAAAGGTGCGTCTCACTGTGAGAGATGTGTGGAGAGGACAGGCAGATGGCATGGCTAAATGCTGTGGGTAACTCTAGGAGGTAGAAATTGTGCTCTGGTTATGGACTCAGTAGGTAATTGAAATGAATTCAGTTATAACAGTCGTGATTTTCCATGAAATATCTTATTCCAAGATGTTAGCTACAGGGCCTGTTTGGTTTTTTGTTTTTGTTTTTCCATAGAAGAATTCCTAGATCTGTGAAAGCTCTGCCATCAAATATTTCCAAGGATTTTAATCCTTGTAAGTTTACAATAATAATAAAAATGAATTTTACTCATTCGACAGTGTGCTGTGACTGCCCTCTTGGGAGCCCTGTGTGTGATTCTGAAGTACTGAAGGGTTCTAATGCGGATCTCAGATAGCGTGGCGATTTCTACATTGTAACTGCTTAGATAAATTGATTCAGAAAAGCACTTATAAAAACCCCAAGGAGAGATTTTTCAAGTGTCAGAAGACAGAGCTATGCATGAGTCCTCTGCTTAGTTATTTTTTTTTCTTTTTTCCTGCTGTTACGTTGAAGGAATACACTCAGTTGTTCTTGGTAATAAAGCTAGTATGTCATGTGCAAGCTATTTTTCTTTTCCAGCTGCATGGAAGGATGTGATTACAGAAGCCCCAGATGCTCTTTCTTTCCTCGTACAATAAGAAGAAGCGAGCATTGGTGCATGCAGAGTTCCATGAGGAAAGAGCAGAAATGCAATGGACCAGTTTAGTGCCTGATCCTAGGAAGCCCTTTTAGTGCCCCAAGTTGCATGTCTGTAGCCATGTGCCTGCATCTTCCTCCTCCCTCTTACAAGTGCAGATACACTGGCAAGTGTAGCCAACATAGCGCATGGAATAGGATTTGTCCATGGGATCAGTTGGTTGTTTTACAGCACCTTGCAACATGTTGCTCTATTTAGTCACTTGCTAGAAAAGGCAGAAAAAAATAGTAGTTTAAGGAGCAGTTTCCATGAAGTTTTCTGAAGGATGCTGGGTTTGAGGAGAGAGGAATCATTATCCCCTATAATATTGATTCCAAATCTTGGTTTCCTATTTATTCCTACTATACTAAAATTATACTTTGCTAATGTAAAAGCCAACGTCATGTTAGTTTGAAAATGCCCCTGTAGCAAAACCTAATTTTTTCAAATTAGTGTTCACTCAGTGCTTTGGAATGCAATAAGAATTCTTCAGCAGCTCAGAAAGCTTGGTACTTGGTATCTTATTGATATGTGACCAAGATCATCCAATGATGCCAGTGTTTGTTTTTTTAAATCATATCTAGTGGCCAACAAAAGCTTCAGGGTATTTATGGCCTATGAGAGTTTGTTGCTTAAAGAAGAAATATTGTAAGATTTCCCTGTGAAAGTTTATTTATCCTGTGGTTTTTGTTCTGAGGCAAAAGTGATGGAGAACAATGTACAGCAAAATTTCTTGCATTACTTTCAGTCAAATAGCAACCATGGATTTGCACTTAGTTCCCTCTCTGAAATTTTCTGTTGCGTGATTTTAATGATTTTTACATACAGGGACTTTATGACGTTCACATCTTATGATCTACAAAGAAGTTTGTCACATGAAATTAGGTTAGCTAGAAATGTAGAGGAGAACAGAAGTTAGGGGAGAGAACATTCTGTAATTGCTTTTAACAAAAATATCAAGTTTTCTTCTTATATTACCATAGAAATTTAATAAGTGATATTTCACAAAGGTGAGCTGCTCTTCTCTGCTTCTTCTTTTGCTCTTTGCAGTGAAGCAATAAACTCAGACTTCAGAAATGTCCAGAAAGTGTAATATACTAATGATTAGGCCACAGTGGGACATCAGCAATAAAGTTGTTTCCAGGGCAGCTTGCTACCTACTGCCAATTACTTTTGGATTTGGAAAGTGCCAGGAAATTAGAAAACAACAGTTATATTTATTGCAAGCTAGGTGTAAACCCCACTGAAGTCATTAGGAGTATTTCCATTGACGAGAGCAGAATTGTAAGAGACCTCACCATGGTGATCTAAATCATACTTACTAGGGGCATTTACAGAGTGTGTGGGTAACAGAAGCACTTCAAAGGCTGGTAATCATAATAGGTCATAGTAATCTTTGCAGTGAGGAGTGAGTCTGGATTGTCAAAATATACAGAAAAAAAGTGTATTGTAATGCATTGTCTGCTTTTTTTCTGCCTTTTGTTTTATGTGCAGGACTCTGGAATTGATATTGGTGATATTTCTGAGAGGAAGGCCCTGAGGAAGAAGCTCCAGTGCAAGACCTTTAGGTGGTATCTTGTCAGTGTGTATCCAGAAATGAGAATGTATTCAGATACTGTCGCCTATGGGGTGGTAAGAACCTTGTTTACATTTCCTATTTTAAAAAGGTGGGAGGTAGAATTGAGTAATAGTAGAGGTAATTCATGAAGAAAAAGCCTGGCTCCAAATAAAAGAATCAGATAAACTTGGAAGTCGCTACTTAAATTATTTCTTAGACTGGTTATTTGGCAGAGGCTGCTGTTCCACTGTAGCTCATGCTGAGATATTCTGTACATTATCTTCTTCCTTGTTTTTTGTTTGTTTGTTTGTTTAAGGGCTCACAATCCACTTGATATTGAAGGCATGATTTTTTAAACATGCCGGATATGTCAGTTAGGTGTGCAGTCAGCAGGTGAATTAGCAAAACAGGCTCAACTGCAGGCTCCTTAATATTGTAGTCAGAGCCTTAAATGTCTGTATCTTGGGATTATCATTGTCGTTACTTGTGTGACAGTAGTACCCTTATTGGTGTTGAAATCATGCTTGAGTTGCAGTGTGCTAATTAAAGCAGAGACAATTCTTACTCCTAGAAAACCTGCAATATAAAAAGGACAGGTGTACATGACATGGAAGATGAGCATAGAAAGTTAATACAGGTGCATAATAAGCGAGTAAAGCAAGGACATCCTTTTCACATTCTCTATTCATTGTAACCTTCACAGAAACCCATTCCTATGAATTAAATTTGGTGGGTTTTCTTTTTTTTAATGTTAATTTGTTTTGTGTGGAAGTCCCAGATAGAAAATGTAACTCTTAGTACTTACATTACACACAAATGAAAGATTTTAAGACATTCCACCACAAAAAGAAGTCCCTTGAGAGCCCACAAGAGCAGCTGCTCTTTTGTAGCAAATGTAGTGATTATGTGCCCCACAAAGTTCAGTGATGCCTTTGATGATCAATTGAAATAATGCTGGTTTTTCACACAGTCCAAAAATAACAGAAAAACAGTTCCAACAACAATTTAGGTCATTGTTAAATGCATGAGATAATGGTTACCTTCCAAAATAGCTCAGGACAATGTCAAAATCAGATTTGTCTGCGAGGAACCTCTTCTACAGTCTGCATGGAGTTACCCTCAGCAGTACTATGATCAGTAGATGGTGGCCTAAGGAGGAAGAAGCATAGCTGCTGATAGATGTGTGGATCTGCTTATGAGTGTGGAATAGCTAAGGTACTTGTTGCAGAGTCTTAGAATTAATTCAGCAGCATCTAAATCAAAATGGAAGTCAGCAAGTAGGCACTATATGATCTTATATTCTGCTGAGACTTTTTCATCAGCCTTTGAAAGTTCTTTACTGGCAACATGCAAACCAAAAATAATTGGGAGAGTTCATTACAGAAGTACTGAACACACTGGTCAGCAGAAAGTGCATATTTAGGTACTGCATAATGATGCACATGATCCAGTCTTCTTCTGCAATCCATCAGCATCCTCATCAACTAAATATGATGTGAGGAGTAGGCTGGATTTCATTATTTGTCTTATCACAAATGAAATAGTGGGCAGCTGTGGTGTTGGTATAGGTAGAGTGTTTTATGAAATACGCTGCTATTTTATGAAACACTGTTGTATGAAATAAAAAATGCAGTGCCCAAATCTTTATAATAAAAGAGTTGCTTACATCTCTCATCTTTCTTCATGTCTGCTTTCCTGCTTTTACCATGTCCGATCATGGAGAAGGAGTGATATTTCAAAGCAAGTCAGCTCTGCTTGCTGATTCTCATCAGTGTTTCTATTCATGAACTGTCTTATCTTTTTGTAGAAATACTAGTATTTTCATTAGTTTTAAAATGCTAATAAGCTACAAAAGCCATCTGAATGGGCACTGCTTGATCATCTGGAATAAAAAAGTTAAAATGGTTATGTTTTCCTTTTGTGTTACTCAAAAACACGGAAATCAGGTATCACAGTATACTAGCATGACATTAGGCTATATATGCAATAGGTAATTATGCCAAATATGATAAGACAGAATTATGCACAAAAAGCCTTATTTATCAACAGTTTATATATAGCCTTTTGTTTAAAAACGTTGTAGGGTGGTTTTGTTTGGTGATTTTTTTTATTTTTTTTTATTATTATTATTTTTTTTTTTTTTGTGATGCACATGTATTTCTGTTATCTTCAACTATTTCACATGAAACATTCATTGGATACCAGTTCCAGAGCTCACAGAAATAGTTATGTGGGGCATTTCCAGAAAGCCAACAGCATACTGTGTCTGTAGAGGAAAATGATTTGTTTGCTCTAAGCATGTAGATTTGTCTCCTTGTTATTTCAGAGGTTAAGATTAGGTTTTGGAAAATTAAAACTCCCAGAGCCCATTTTCTTGCTCGATTATGCAGATGTGACATAATTAGAAAAAATCTAGAACTTCTTGTGTCAGGAATAAAATATAATACAATGTTGCTGCTGAAATAATGGTTTGACAATCAAAGGTAAGAGGATTTATGAGTTCTGCCATACTCTCAGAGTTAGTAAAAAAATAATGTCAGTGGAGCCAAAATCTAATGTATTTAGCATAGGGCTGGTTCCTTGATTCTAGCATTGCGTCTGAAATAATTTTGCAAATACTGAGTTTCAGTAGCCTATCTCTGTTTACTGTAAGGCTGTGAGTTTAAAAGGGAGCAGATGGCAATAATGACTAATTATTTATGGCTTTTTTTTTACTCTTTCCCTCACAATGGATTGGTGACCTGGTTATATTTTGCCATATAATTAGAATTAAGCCTTGGTGATCTAAAACCACATTGCGGAAGTTTATTTTGGGTTTCCACACAGCCATTAGATTTTGGAAAGGGACGGTTCCTAAGAGTCTTGTGACTTTGTACACCTTCCACTAGGTTAGATTGTCAATAGCCCCATCCAAGCTGGCCTTGGGCACCTGCAGGGATGGGGAATAACTCCAGGTGAGGCCTCACGAGAAGCAAGGGCAGAGAATCATCCCTCTGGATCTGCTGGTTACATTTGTTTTTATGCAGCCCAGGATACAGCTGGCTTTCTGTGCTGCAAGCGCACACACTGCCAACTGATGTCCAATTTTTCATCCACCAACACCTCCAAGACCTTCTCTTCAGAGCTGCTCTACATCCATTCATCTTTCAGTCTGATGTTTGCAACTTCCCAACCCAGGTGTAGGACCTTGCACTTGGCCTTGTTGAAATTCTTGGGGTTCACGTGGTGTAGCTGACTGGTCAGCAGTTCCCGTGGTCTTTCTCTCTAATTTTTTGAAAAATGGGTGTGATATTTCCCTTTTTCCAGTCACTTTTTGATCCCAAATGCCTATTTGCTCTTTAATATTAACATTTGTCTTGTCTGTTACTGAAGTTAGTATGTTCAGGGTTAAGATTTGGAATTCTTTGGAAGATGAGTTTACGTTGTTAAATGTATTCTCTGCCAAACTTAAGTCTATGACTTGCCCATGGTTCTTACATACCAGTACACTTCTAGATTTGCTTTCTAAGCATATCAAGTTGTTTTTCTCAAAGGAGATCCTTGTACACAGCTGGCAGCACTGCTCATTTAGTCTCAGATTCCATCAGACAATTCTTTTGTGTTCTCTGAATCTCTCTTATATCAATGAAAATCTTTTTATGTGCCCATGGGTTTACAACCCACATCTTTGGCATCACAGACTACAGAGACCTTTTAGTTATCTGTGCTCATTAACTTGGCATTTATCTTACAGAAAATTCTGTCTCAGCATTGTCGAGATAATATATAGGGATTAGTAGTTTGCAGTCCTTACATAGCTGGATTGCTGTAGGTGGGTTAGCCCTGAGTAATGCAAAGAAGCCCTAGTGCATACCAATTGGCCTGTAGTCTCTAATGGTCAGCAGAAGGGAATATCTGAATTATTTCCAGAAATCAGAAGACTCTCCTGAGATATTTTAAAAATCAGTTTTATTAGTGTGTTTAAAACTATAGCTGTACACCTCAGTTACCTGCACACTGGTTTAAAAAAAGAAATAAAAAGCCTGTGTATACAGGGTGTACCTTAAGAAGAACACTTAATATTTACATATTTGTATAGAGACTTTATATAAAGAACTTTTCTCTATATAAATAATTGCTCTCTGAAGGCTTTTTGATGCTCCCTGAAATCTTGTGAAACATTATTGAAATTAGTAGTGTTAGACAATCTACAAGGAAATAATTAGTCCAGGTGCTTTTTCTTTAAATAGCTTCACTTCAACAACTATTTTTACTTTTGCTTATTACAAATACATACAATTTTATTTCAAAGAAAATAATACAATCATAACATTTTTTTTTCTGGTCTTATGACTTGCTTGATCTCTTTTTATTTATTTTAGCTGCAGAATTCCTTGAAAAATGATTTGTGCCTTGATCAAGGACCAGACACAGAGAATATCCCAATCATGTATATCTGCCATGGAATGACACCACAGGTTAGTTTGTTTAATGATGTCATATGTTGCTGCTGCTTTCTGTAGAGTATGTAAGAAGAACCATCTTGTACCTGTCATGGTCTTCCTGCAACAGTACCTCCTTATGCCCTTCAGTGTCTCTTTTACAGAAATCTAAAATATTAATTCTGCCTTAAGTTGAGAATCTATTAGCACTTTGACAAAGAAGTTTGTTTATTCATTTTGAAAGAATTTAAGAAATAGGAGAACCAACGCTGACCTGTATTTGTTGGTAAACAAATCATTCACTTCTTTAACTGTGTGTTATATGAATGAAACAATGCATTTTAAAGTACTTTATGTGCATCCGTGAGCACATTCATAGTTTGTTTATGCATTATCTGAAGCAAAGTTTTCTCTTGATATATTTACTGTCTCATTTTCATAAATCTGAAGTTCAGCCAACTTCTTCACCAGTCACACATTGTCAAAAACCAGACCCCATTCTTGTCAAATCTCTTCTTTAGAAGTTCCTTTGTTCCTTCTCTATTGTCCTTTTACTCTTCCTAATAAGCTGGAGAGGTCCCAGATGACTGGAGACTTGCTAATGTGACTCCTGTCTATAAGAAAGGTTGTAAGGAGGATCTGGGGAAATACAGGTCTGTCAGCCTGACCTCAATGCCAGGGAATGTTATGGAACAGATCATTGAGTGCAGTCTCAAAGTACATGCAGTCAAACAGGTGACCAGGCCCAACTGGCATGTGTTCATGAAAGGCAGGTCCTGCCTGACCAACCTGATCTTCTGTGACCAACTGGCCCACCTGGATGAGGGAAAGGCTGTCAACATAGTCTACCTAGCCTTCGGCAAAACCTGTCTCCCACAGCATTCTCCTGGGAAAGTTGGCAGCCCGTGGCTTGGACAGGTACATTCTTTGCTGGGTAAAGAACTAGTTGGAGCAACAGGCCCAGAGAGCGATGGTTGAGTGGTGTTAAATCCAGCTGGTAACTGGTCCCAACTGGTGCTCCTCAGGTATTGGGGCACATCCTGCTTAATATCTTGATTGCTTATCTGTATGAGGGGATTGTGTGCACCGTCAGTATGTTTGCAGAGAACATCAAGCTTGGGGGAAATGTCAGTCTGTCTGAAGGCAGGAAAGTCCTACAGAGTGATCTGGTCAGGCTGGAACAATGAACTGCTTCTAATATGCTCTGAATTCTTTCTATGGTCTGGCACAACGGCTGTACTTAATAACTTAGAAAACGGAAGGTTAAAGATATGGTATCTCCCCAAGCAGCCAATTGTCTGGACATAGGTAGAAGTTTTTCTAGGCAGATGTGACAGTAAAAATAGCATTTTGTATGGTCTAAAACATGCTTGTTAAAGATGGAAATACAAATTATATAACTCTGGAAAGTAACATAAGCAGAAGTGACACAAAGAAAACATATTTGTGAGAGTGATTGAAGACTCAGAGAAGTGCCTCCAGTTTGAATCATTTTTTGCTCCAACTGCCTTTTAAAATTCACTTTCTCAAAAGGACCCTTACTGTACTTCACTTAAATAATGTGGTTTTACCCTTGGAATTGCTAGTTATGTGATTTGACTATACAGTAAATAAATCATCCTAGCATTTCAGATATAAACATAGGACAAAAAATAATCTTTTTCCCTGTATCTGGATATCCTGGTGAGCTGAAAACATGAATTTGGTGAAATGCAGATGAATTCTGTCCTTTCTTGCCAAGTTACACATGCTGTAATTGTGTTTTGTAATGACTTCCTTCACTAAGGACCTTTAATATTGATCCCCAGTGGCATCATGCTTGAATAAATTATGAATTATGAGGACTGAAATATCTGAAAATCCAATCCATCAGTCTCATTCACTGCATGGGCTGTGCCTTATTTGTCACACAGTTATGAAGTAAACACTGTTTGCCTTCAGTGTGCTTTTAAGGTAGTCCTTAGGGTAAGCTAAGGAGTTGTGTAATTTCACCCAGAAGCCAGAGCCGTTCTTCTTCTTCTTAGCATATCATCTGTGATAACAACATACTATAGGCATACTAGTGAAATCCAATTGGAAAATTTAATTACAGCTAAGAGGCAAACAATAACAGCAACAAAGTGTCACTTTAGTTAGGCTTAGTATTCACTAGATCAAGAACTAGTTTTGAAAGTCAGCTGAAGATCTGTGAAAGTGAAATGGTGGCTAATAATTGACAGAGAAGGGGGCAAGGGAAAATATTTTGGTTTTTTTTTCCATAGTTGCAAAATTAATTATCTCCTTCCTACTGCTGTGTATTTAACTACTTTATAATGAATGAAAATAAAAATAATCCATGTAGAAGCAACCTGCGTTGCAAGCAAGATCAATGTAATCAGTGAGAACTTTGTAAGAGGAGTACAGTCTTTCTCTACATGAGGAATTATGGTATTAATAGGGATAGCTCTAACAAGAACTATTTCGCATGCTTCTAAGAGATTTCCATTGCACATATAGAATTTCTTGTTTAAGCAGAGCTGCAGCTATTTGCATTTCCACTATCATATTGGAAATATTTGAGAAAATATTTTGTTTGATCTTAATAAACCAGCTAGTGAGTGCAAAAGATACTGGTAAGATGCTAGCTTTATTCTGATAGTGGCAAAATGCTTTATGAAGGGGATTATTTTGCCCATCTAGCAGTTTTTATAAAACACATCAGTTAAAAATGCTGAGTATCATGAATCAGGGTTTTGGTGAAACCATTACTGGCTCTGGTGCAAAACTTTGCTTCGCAGCTCTATCACTTGTTGTTTAAGAGCTAGCATGTGCTGCTAGCATGCAGAACTTCGCACTGCTGCACCCAAATGTGCCTTAACACATCTGCCTGCCAAGATCTATTTCCACCTCTGCTGTTTAAGCTGCTGTAAGCAGTAACTTTCTTTTCTTTCCACTGCCTTCTTTCAAATGTTTATGTACTCTTACTTGTGTGGGAAAAAGGATAGATGAGGTATTTGACATCAAGTAATAGTTATGGAATTGTATGTGTGGCTGCTGTTTCTTTTTAGCATGTTTCATACAAGAAAGAAATCACTGAAGCCATCAGTGAAAAAGAAAAGGATTGGTGCACCTAACGTTGAAGCCCATACTCCATCTTTTGCAGACAGTACTGAGAATATAGTTGTGTAATCAATGAATATACAGGTGTTATCATTATGAAATATACCAGAAAGTTTGGCTAAGCAGTTATTATACCAAAAGAGAATAGATAGAACGCTTACCCATATCCCGGGCTTGCTATGAAACTACAGAGGAGGGATCTCCAGAAGAGATCCTTCCCTACTGGTAGCTCTTAAATGGGTCTAGGAGAGGTGCAGCCAGGCTCCATCCCTTCTGGCAGCACAGGTGAAGGCAATTCACCTATGCTCCCAGGGCTGACTCATTGCTCGCCTCAGGTGATCAATCAGAGCTTCAGGCCGTGATTCAGCAGTTTCTATATAATAGTAATACAGTGAAAAGCAATAGTTAAAATAGGTTCCTACTACACTCTCGCATGAGAACTGCTCAGAGGCAAAGCACAGTGACCTACAGTTGTTCTTGGCCAAAGAGGGTACAGTGGAGATATCTGGGGGGATGTGAGGATGAAGCTCCCCTTTCATATGATAGAGAGAAGCAGGAGAAAACTGGGAGGTGGACTGACTTTAAGAAAAAAGGTGAGAGGAGAGAAATGTAAAGGAAAAAGTTGGAAGACAGAGCAGAAGTTTTGGCAGAACAGTGAAAAACATTAAGTACGTGTGAGGTGTTGGGGATTTTTTTCTTCTTAAGTGGTTCATGCATCAAAGCATTAAGGTACTCTTTTAATTCTTGAACTGGAAGGAGCAAAGCCACTGCTCAGTAATACGTTTAGACCTTAGAAATGTCCGTTTCCAGCAGTGCCCCAGTTTTGCACGGAAAAGATGATTGCTTGTAGCTGCCGAAAGTACATGCCCCAGGCTTCAGTGAATTGTCTTCCTAATTCTGGGACCTGCCTGAACCTGAATGTATGGTGTTGTCTAAGATCACTGTTTAGTCAGGCCTGTAATCTTAAAGGCAGGCTGACGACAGTGTGTCACATGCATTAAATCTGCTCCTGAGCGTTTGGAAGCTTCTTTGCTGTAAATGAAACACCACGTTATTACAGACTTTATAACTGTTGTATAACAAACAAGTACCATCAGTCAATGAAGTGGGATTTTAGGTGTAGATTTACCTTGAAAAGTGCTTGTGATTGAAGGGAAAATGGGCATTCCATGTCTCCCTTGTTCAGTTGCTTCTAGCTCATATCTTTCTCAGCTGGTAAGCAGTTAAATCAGGAAGCTCATCCAGGGATGTGAAAGTCAACATAAAACAGATTCTGAAGAATTTAAGGTAAGGGCCAGTGTCAGAAGACTAGATTTGGAGAATTACTAGAAAAGAAATGCAGGTGAGAAGGGACATCAGTTCATATCCTTTCATATTCTCGCAAGAGATTGCAGAACTGACACTCAGAAACCAATGACTACAGCCCTATCCAGTGTAAATTATTGCTTCTCCACTGAAGGGAAAGGAAAGGAAGCCATGACAATAAGCAGAGCTGCACCAGCTGACACTGTATGAGGCTCTGACCTGAAAGCTTAATGTTGTATTCTAAGCACAGCATGTGACGTACTGGAAGCTGCAGTTACAAGAATGCTCTTGAACTTCTAAAAGCTCTTTGTATGATTTATGAGTGCTCCTTTTTAAATGTTATTCAGGTATGTTTTTGTAAAAAAATATTTTTTCTTCAGTGTCCTTTTTTAGTGTGGTGTGTGTTCATAGATACTTGTTAATTTGTTTACTAAAATACATAGGACTAAAAATGATTCTCAGTGGAACAGTGAACAGTTATCAGTTCAATTTGCAAATCCCAGAAAAAATCAATTCATCAAATAACTACCAAAATAATTTAAGTTTCTTGGCAAATATGTTGGGGTCATTTTATTTTCAGAGAATACTTTAGGGATCTCCAGAGTAAAACTAATGTGATCTTCAGGTTATTGAGATGCTACAAATATAAGCATCTCAAAATTAAGTTTTCATGGAACCTTAATTGTAATAATTCACTTCCAGTGTGAAAAAATTTCCTGACGTTCCTGTGTGTAATGAAATTCACATTGTGCTAAGAATGCTGCGAGAATAAGCACGTGCTTTGTCAGAATGAGCATTAAGAGAATTTGGACACAGAAACACTAGCCTTGCCCGCTTAGAGCAGTGGATTTCCATGTATCTGAAGTGCTCTGATCAAGATTATATACTGTGTTGTAATGGGAAGTTAATTGATAAAATGTGATTATATCCTTCAGTACAGTTCAGACTTCCCATGACGCCTCTCCATTTACCTTAAAAAAATATATATCACAAAAGTCCTGAGTACTGCCCCTGATTTTCCCTGGTAGTTTCAGTTCTGCTGCCAACAGTGCACCACAATCCACTGCTGTCGTAAATAGTTTTAGATAAAGGAATTTCTGAAGTTTAAGAGCAGCACATAGCTGTGATGACTCAGATCCCTAGCTGAGTTATGGATGAATACATGTTCATTTTCTCCTACAGCTGGAAATTTGTTTCAAAACATAATAATTATTTTAGATCCCAAATGTATTCTTAGAAACGAGTAGGATCAGGTTTTTAAGTGAGTGTGTAAAGCATGTAAGTACTGTGTATCAAGGCTCTGTGTAAGGAAGTCATTGAGCAGAAGGCCCCGCATCTAGCAGCTTCCAATACTGACACATTTTGGTGGTTGTCAGGGAATAATGCCGAACAGAACAGAGCCTGCTGAACTGAATCAATGGCTGAGCCTTCAAACTTGAAAAATCACTGCCCTGAAGATGAGATGTCTACAATAAACACTTTGAGGGAGGCTTTACTAAGAAATAAAAAAGCAGCACAGCAGCTGTTTTAACAGCTGTTGGTCACTCGCAAATGGGATTGCTGTTTGTGTTTGTCTTCAAGGTAAATGCTAGGCATATTCAGCATCTGTGCACAAGACAGTCAATGTCACATTTGCTCTTTAGAACACCCTTTCTATTTAAGGACCCGCTAACACGATGGTTTGAATTTAGCAATTATGTGGTTTGTGATAATTCTTTTGTGCGTGTGGAAGTACAGAAACTGAGCAGTGCAAAGCATCCAATTATGTCTTGGCCCAAATATTTTGTGAGGAAAAGTCACACAGTGTGGCAGAGAGAATAGCTCTTTCCTCTCTTCATACAGGCAAAGTGAGCACCTCGGTGTTTATGTTAAGTGGCTGCATCAAGAGGGTGGCAGCTTAGCTGGTCCACCTGGTTCTTACAGGAGGGCATGCAGCAGGCTACAGTGTGCTCACACTGTGCTGGGCACTGTGTTAAGCCCCGTGTGCTTTGTGGTGTGCTCACCTGATGTTCTTACAGCTGTGCATTCTTTTTCCTTGCAGTCCTATATGTTCCTCTGTAGAACTCTGTGCTTCTCTTAATGAACTGCCTGATTCTGAAACAGTGCAACGTTAGTTAGGCTCACTATTTTCCTTTCATCTGTTCACTTGAGGAAAGAGCTGGGCACTAACTTCATGCACAGTGATGTGCTTTCTGGGAACAGGGGTATTTGCACAGTAAACGTTCCTGGAATAGAATAGCAAAGATTTAATCTGGGATTTTTCAGTTCGGTAAAAATACAAGTAATAGAAGATAATATGACTCATGGAGTTAGTGAAACTGCCTTGCATGGATGATTATAAGCATTTATGAATTCAAATTTTTATTTTAAATATATTCTGTAGAGGACCTAATTGCTATGGCAATTAATGTCTTATATAAGATATTCCTGCAGAGTAGTTTATTGAGGCTATTTAAATTTCTCATAATTTCTTTCAGTTCATAAATCCTGATTTTGATCAGAATAAAGTTAATAGAAACTGTGACCTTGATTGCAATGGAAGCAGAATTTGGTGCTAGTCCTCTGCAGTTATTCTGATGTATGCCTGAGGAGTTAAATCCAGCAAACTTTTTCTAAAGTTGCCTCTTTAGACTGTGTGGCAGGTACATCAGCTAGCTAGCTATCTGGATATTATATAGAATTTAGAATGTATAGGATTTCCTGTTTTAGTCATGTATTTCTAAGTTTGATTATGGAAAAAATTTTCAATATTCAATTCAGCACAGAGAGAGAATCTGTTAATGACATTTCTAGTTTTGGAGCAAAATTTATACTGAACCATTGCCATTAGTAAAGTATTTCTGTACTTTCAGTGGTTTGATTCAAGAGGCTTACTGTTGATACAGGTAACATGACCAGTTACCCAGACTTCTGTGTCACTTATGTCGTTCAAATGTACTGTCTACTTCCATGTATGGAGGTTCCCTTAAAATTGAAGAGAGATCTTTGTGTGTGGGTAAAGACAGTGGTGTTGCACTATTGGCTTGTGAAATACATGCATGGCTCTGATAACTATGTCAATTGTCTGAGTGGACATGTTGTATTTTCCAGCTGACCATAGACAGTTAAAATAGTGGGACTAGAGACTAAACTGTGTATTCATTTTATTAATTTATCAGACATAATGAATGAATGGCATTCCCCATACACAGAGTAAAAGACACGTTCAGAAGAGTGAGCACAAGGGGTCCTCCTGCAGGTTTCAGACATAAGCTAGATCAGGTCATTTTCTGTGCTCAACTTCGGTGATTGAAAACCAAAATAAAGAAATAACAGCTGTAGAACTAGGTCAAAGGAAATATCTTCTGTGTCCCTCACTTTGGAAATAAATGAATGCATCATTCTGTTTTTTCTTTTCTTTATATATTAAATTATGTAGTGTAAAATATTGTTTTTGTCTATGAGAATTGAGATAACTTATCAGTTGGAATTGAAAGTCCGACTATAGTGAAATGAAATATTTGAAAAATATTCATTTTTTCTAAGAGTTGCATTGATTTTCTTAATTTGGGTCTACAGCATTTCTATAACCTATAAGAAATGCTTTTGTTTTGAAGAAAAAAAGATTTCATAGAGTGGACTAGAAATAGAAGGTATACAGACTGCCTAAGATGCTTTTGAAATCTATATTCTTGCCTAGTGTATGGGATTCTCTGTTGAATGTGATTGTGTATAATGAAGAAAGAAAATACTACAGTATATCTGTGAACTGAAAGCAGTCACCTGTCTGAAGCAGTAATCTTGACATTCATGTTTCCAGACCTGAGGTATAGTTAAAAAGCAAGGATTCGAAAAGTAGTTCAATTATTTTGAGTTAAATGAATATTTGGGATGAGAAAGAAGAATTAAGAAATCAAATTCCTTGAAAACCTACAGCCAAAATGTTTTAAGGCCACAGAGGTTTTTTAAAATTAAAATTAGCTAAGTGATAAGCAGTTTTTGATTGAGAAATAACTGCTTCTTTTGCACAGGTGGAAGCAACAGAAGAGTCACAGGTAACTTGGCAAGTGCCACAGATGATTTGTGTTCGAAAAAATCAAATAGAACTCAGAGCTACAACATATCACAGGAATAACAGCAGTTGTCCAGAATATATTGTATCTGTTCAGTCCTCCACTCTTCAAAATAAAAGGGAAATGAAATCTGAGAAAAAGGATTCTTCTAATCCAGCTGTACTAATTAATGTTTTACAGCAGGGTATTGATGCAATTTTATGTATGTTACAAGGTGTGCTGAAAAGATACAGACACATAAGCTGCTCTTTAATGGGAGGAAACACTGCAGATGCTGATCAGAAGTAATGTCAGAAAACATGATCAAAATGTTCTGTTAGAAAGCTTTTACATAGAGAAGGAAGATTTCTGCAGAGGCAATAGAAATTTCAGCTGGCAAAAATTCTGATGTAATTTACCTAGACTAGATAAACTTACTTTCATCACATTACTGCAGAAAAGAATAATTCATCATGTCAGCAAAAGACAGTAGTAAGCAACCTCGTAGGCACCCAGGGGAATGTGAAGAATACTAGTGCATGAAAAGTACAGGTTGAATAAATTAACACTTCTGTTGCTCCATACAGTTTACAAATCTGGTGGTTCTTTTCAGCTTTTTGGTTTTGTTTTTTTAAGAAATATTGGTTCATTGATATTACTTTACCACTTGAAGATTACTCATGGAACTTGTAAAATACGTTATGCAGCATTTTCACTTAGTGTTTGCATATTACCATGATCTTGCATATTTTCTGCATTGTTTTAATTTTTATGTTAAGCCCTGGGGTTATCTTCTTCATCTTGAATTCCATTGCCTTTCTTTATGATTAAATCCTAGTTTAGCATTGCTGATATAAAAGAAAAGGAACATACAACTACCGCCTCTATAGTTTGACTGGAAACAATTTATTCAGCATTTTTTACAAAGGTGAGGCTGATGCAGGAAGAGAGGTTGAGTGCAATGTTGAAGGAGTTGTCTTTCAGGCTACTGAAGGTCTTTTGGCATCTTTGCATTTTATTGAAATTCATCATTGAATTGAATCACTGAAAAACTGTAATCGTGATTGCTTGTGCTTGTGGTGGTTGCACTAAGAACTTTCCTCTCTAGTTTACTTTTTCAATGCTATTTGATCAGAATGTCTATAGTAAGAAAAAACTGCACTGAAAATGGCATTGAAACAAACTACTGTGAGCAGATGTAGTGCTCACAATAAAATTATCAGAGCTTTTCACGTACTCTTTTAATTTAGAAAAGATTAGAGTTATTATACAATAATTCAAAACTATTCTTATTTGGGAAGTAAAAATGAACCTACATTTTCTAGCAGTTTTTTTTTGTTGTTGTTGTTTTGTCGTAGAATGCAAATTATTCATGGATACTTTTGCAAATTATTCATGGATACTTTTGGCCAAGAGGATTTTAAGGAGTTAAAACGTCAAGATATTTGAAAACATGAAGTTGAAATACTGCTGAGCTCCTAGATGATAAATCTGGCACTAGATTTTGGATACAGATCGCGTGCTTTTCATGCTGAGCACTGAACCATTTAAAGCTCACTGTGCCTTTCATATTTGGCTTGGTTCTGGTGGGTGGGCTTACAGTAGTTTATACCCGGTGAGCTGATATCAAAGCGTGTGGAGCTGACAGCTCCAGAAAATGCTGGCTGTTTTGTCTTCAAAGGTGCTGTTGACTTCTGCAGTGGTTGGCTCATATGTTGATCTGGGAGTCTGAAGTTGGCCCAGTCAGAAATCTCACTCTGGCTCCTTGCAAATGAGCATTGTGCGGAGCAGCGAGAGCTATTTCCCCTACTGAAAGTAATGAGGGATTGCCACAGAGGGATCAGATACCTTTAGGAAGTAATACAACTCGGAGCTCAGCATCAGTGAAACAGTGTTCTTTGGCATGAGACCATCAGTCGTGATCTACCAAGGCTGCAGACACCTTGAGATCCCATCAGCGAATGTGTGCAGGCCTGCTGTGCTTTGCAGCGCAGCAAGGAACCCGCTCTCACTGCCTCTGCCTTCCCCAGCATGCAGTCTGCTTTCCTCCACTTACAGGTGTGTCTCTTGTCCAGACAGAACAGCTCCTCTGAGATTTCATTTGTACTAAAATGTTGACAGCAGAGTAGCTGGAGGACTGCTGGAAGCCGTGTCTCCTGTCTGCACATGGAGGTGATGGCTGTATCTGGCCTTGGACACGATGTGATCTGTGAGGAGGTATAATCGTGCTTTTTTTTTTTTTTCTCCTTTAACAAAAATGTTTTAAGTGGCTCTTCATAGGCAATAAACCTGCAGTCTGTTGATATTTCTTATGCTGCTTTGGTACTGAGTTGAATGATTTGCTATTCACTTTTTCTCTGAAAGATGGAATAGATCTTAAAATTTCTGAAGTTCAGTTGATTTTCATCTCAAAAATACATAGGACAAACAAAAAAAAAATAAGGGGGAAGCTTTTCTTTGCTAAGGTGCAAACGTTTTTAATTAATGCATTTGGAAAAATAAAACAGTTTTGTTGGATACCTGCACAGTCTCATAAACTAGCACTAATTGAGCATTTTGTATTTTTTAAGTGCATCAGTTTGGAGTAGGTCAGAGTTGTAGATCTGTATGTTATGTAGCAATTACTAGAGTTACCCATATTCTAAAGATGTCTTTTTTAATTGGAAATTGTTCTTTCAATCTGCAGTTTTTAAAACCAGTTGTTGCAGAAAACCAATATAGTTATTCTTACACATGTATTGCACTTGGAGATTGATGTAGTAAATGTTGGATGGCTGTCAATTTAAACACTTTTGATTCATGTTGTAATACATCATTTTTTACTAAAAAGTTCTGAAGGTCTGAAGAGTTTTGTTTCTCAAATTCTTTCACAGGATGTGATTAACTGCTAGAGTCAGTAACTAATACAGTAGACAAAAGTGTTCCACTTTACAATTTCTTTAGTTTTATTCATAATTTTATTACGTCGTTTTATTAATTGAAGTCGTCCACTGGCTCATTTAGAATTCATGAGCCAAATTCAGTCCCCATGAAAGCATATTTAACTCCCTCTGTAATTACATGAGCCATATTACTTTCACAGCATTCATCCAAATTCCGATTACCTATTTAATTTCAGCTAGTTTTTCTCCTGTATTTTGCACCACTTGCAAATAAGGCTGTTCTGCAGAAATGTTTATGGAACGATTGTTTCCAGTGTTTTTCTGTGAAAAAGAGACTTTTTTTTTTCTTTTGTTCATTATCTATCTTTGTCCAATCTGGAAGCGGAAAGAATATCGAGAAATCATTTCTTCATGTAAAATCTCAATTGAATATGTACAAATAACTGGGAAAAAAAAATCAGCATCAATTTGTAAGCTAAGAGCTGTGTCTGACAAATAATTTATTTTGAATCAGCAGTCACACTGCACTTAGCAAGAACTGACTTCAGTCTAAAGGTGGTTACATTTACAGATTAGAAGGACTTTTCTAAGGAAATATGAAACTTTAATAAGCTAAGACTTTATTTTAGCATTGTTTCAAGAACCAATGGTTAGTAATTACATCCAGTTAGATCCAGATTAGGAATAGGATACCTAGTCATATAAAAGCAGATGATTAGCTATCACAAGCATTGACAGTAGTGGTTGGAGCCATAAAAACAGAGAGCATTTTGGAAGCTGGAATTTAATAAATCAAAAATTACTGAACTTAGAGATAAGTAGGTGAAGGATATAGCCTGTAGCACAAAATGGACAAACAGTAGTCCTTTTTTTGTTATCAAATCTATTAACATGTCAACTAAGTGGTGATTAGAGTTAGGACCTTTTTTGAATTTTGATTCCATCTCTGAATTTTGAATTCAGAAATAACAGTAATTTTCACCCAGGAAATCAATGGCCTTTTCCTTCCTTTTTTATTATTTATAAGTTGATTAAACAAAGTATACAGCAGTACCTCTGTTATGCCAAGCCTATCTGCTCAAATGGCTGACCATACCAAGTGAAAAAGCTGATGAATGTATTTAAATCTTTCAGATGTTACTACAACATTAGCTTTTTTTTTTTTGCTGGATACTACGTTGATTGCGAACACTGGAGCTTCACTGCTCTTTTTATGCTAAAGATGCAGTGATTTGTTCAGCATGAATATTCTATTCAGCATATATATTTAGTGCTTCCAAACTCTGAAATTAGCCTTAAAATTTTGAGATTTCCATGACTCACTTGCTGATGGCATCAATTTTGGAAGGAAAAAATAGCACTGCAGCTTATCAACTCACAAGGTTTGTTAAAATAACATAAAGTCAAAATCTAGAGAAAACTGAGATTGAATATTATTGGGATTTATTTAAACATCAGATTTATGTTTTTGCTTGTTACTATGAATTCAGTCTTTTTAAGAATCTATGAAACAATCAGATGACTTTTTTTCCTAGACTGCCTTTTTAAATTCAATATCACATATTACAGGAGTAGTTGTGTTTGCATAATGATGCACAGTGAGAATTGGGAACTTCTTGAACACTCAAGGCAAATTTAAGTATCGACTATCAAGTGAGGTAATCTGCCCAATGTGTGATGTACATGGTTAATATTCTGAAGTACCTCATTTCCCACTTTCAGTGGGAAATTATTCATACTGAATAATTATAGCTTAACCATTTGCTGCAGAATGCCCATTTCTGGTTTCCAAATATATTTTTAGTAACATCTATAGCTTCATTTCAAATAAAGATAAATCTGCCCACTTCAGTCTCCATTTATAACTGCAGATAACATTTGAAGAAACACTGTAATCTGAGAAATTGGGAAGTCAATGACTGTGTTTGGCCAAGGCTGAAGGAAAGTTCCTATCAGGAAAAACATTCCATGGTCTCAGGTAACCATGATATTTCTAGTATTTGTTTTTTAGCTAATTAAAGTGAGCAAGTTACAGATTAAGCAAACAAGTTCACTTTCACCAAAGTGAATAACCCATAAAAGTGTTTCATTTTCAGTACAAAGCAGTAGTAACTATATAGTTCAGTAGTGTATACATTAATTGTGATGAAGCTTCCAAGCTAGTAGTGGAGGATAAACTGAATACTTTAGGTTCAGTGGACAATGAGTAAAAGCTGTAATTTCTAATCTGGCTGGCCCAAGGAGTTTTTTGTCCATGTGAAAGTGAAGGCTATCTGGTTAACACCCATGAAACATGAATCAGGTTTTAAATGCAGCTTTACAGAGTGAGAGAGATATTTTACAAGCAGGAAACCATGTGGTAACCCATACACTATAGAGAATGTAAAGTCTGTAGTAATTTTATTAAGTAAGAACTCATTTAATATACATATTTTTAGATGCTGGAATCTGAACAAGTATGAGTTCATTAACATTAAGTTGTTGAGGGAAGAAAATGCCTAATGTAAATAAAGACTAGAACTCTTGTGAATAAGAAACATTTTGTATTACAAGTGAAGGTGAATGCAAATAATGTAAGAAATACCAGTTGATTAAAAAGATTCCTTTGCACAGACAAGCTCTGTACTTACGAAGAGATGCTTAGGGGAAAGATGTCAGAATTTGACCTGTTACCCAAAGATAGAACAACTGAGTGGAAGACCTGTATTAATGCAAATTAAAAGGCTGTTTAGGAGCAGTTCTGCATGCATAAAGATTTAATCATACAAAATGGCAGAGCTTACTCTTTGGCTTTGTAAAATAAAAGCTAGAAAGCTGGATCAGATATGAGAATGTGCTTTTCATTTCCTTTTGATGCAAAAACAGATAGGTCCACATGGACTCAAATTGTTTTTCTGCCCTGACTTCAAAGCATTTTTCTTCCCTTCAATGACTACAAGCACAAAATTACAATAAATCTCTACATTCAGACTGTTACACTTCAGATTGTGTTCAATGCTGTATTAGGGTCAGGTACATTAGTCTGATTCTGTATCTCAGATGAGAATGTAG
Organism: Chrysolophus pictus; assembly: GCA_037305975.1. Classification (NCBI taxonomy): domain Eukaryota; kingdom Metazoa; phylum Chordata; class Aves; order Galliformes; family Phasianidae; genus Chrysolophus; species Chrysolophus pictus. The sequence goes on from CM074580.1 coordinate 8,584,880, forward strand.
CTTCTCACCTCAGCTTTCCAATCATCTCCCAAGTTCTCTGAATGTTACAGGAATAAAATTTTATTGTGCCTGCTTTTAGGGCTGGTGCAATTTAGTTCCCAACGAAAGAGCTTTGTTGGCTTGAAGCAGAATCTGAGATTTCACCTGGAATTTCCAATAAGATGTTAGTGTAATTTGTAACTCTCCAAGTTTCTTCTCTACTGTGAGTCTGACAAATACAAATTATGGACTGAGCTGTACTGAGATTTTGCTAACAAATTGCTCCCCTGTGGTTTCACTTATGAGGATGACAGTGGTGGTGAGTTTTGTTTTGTTTTTTTGAAAGGAGCAAGTAGAAGGAAGAAAACGATAAATTCAAAACGAGAAAGAATTTGCAGTTCTGTCTTCCAGATGCATACCAGGGAGGTATCTGGACAAGCAGTTTGTTAACTGAAAATATGGCATTTTATTCCAACCAGGTTTTGCTCTTAGGGAAAAGTTAAACATAATCAAGGTGGCTTGGAGTTAAACTTAGATCTGCAAATGCTCTTTCATGTTTTTGCTATACATAATTCACGAGTCCTTATAAAATCACTCGGATCAACATAGCGTGTGCGATACAGAGAAATCTCCACAGTGAAATAGATTTTCCTGTTTAGTTATCTCATTGTAAGCAGAGATTCAGTGCAGCAGAAATTTTTCTGTTGTGCAGAAATCCAATACCTTTCAAAATGTGTGAGGTCAGCACCTGTTTGCCTGAGAATGGTAGGGTTTCCAAAACCCACCACAAGAAACTGCAGACCCCACAATCTGCAGTCACTTGTTACATTGGGTACCCAAGACTTAGTTGTTGGTTCCAGGATTTACACTAGCTTTCTACCAGTTGCAGAGAGAAGACAATGTGAGTACCAACTTGTCTCTTTGATAAGCTTCAGCACAGCCTGTGTGGGCCTTGGAGCTGGGTGTCTGGGAATTAGGAGGGTTGCTCCCCTCCTTCTTGTCGGGTTGGAAAGAGTACGTGGTGCAGGACTGCAGTGCTGTATCTCCCCGGTACTTTTCTTCTTGTCATGGTCAAGGCCCAAGGTCCCCTGGGAAGGAGGGAAGGGTCTGGTCCAAGAGTGCCCATGCAATGACATCTATTTGAGCTCTGGGGAGAATCAGCTGTGCAAAATAGTACAAATCACTCAACGGTGTATGGTATAATAGACAATTGTAATCATCTTAGTGTTTTTATTCATATGCAAACTAGGAAGCTGCTAAAAGAAGTAATTGTTGTTGTTTCAGAACAATCAAAAAGATGTTGTACAAAATTAATTTACTAAAAAGAGTCCTGAAAGAACTGTCTTATTGTGGATAACCAGTGACTTTTAATTACGAGGGACTTACATGCCTAGTTTTCATATTAAGTCCAAACAGCAAGACAGAGGAATTTTTCTTTGTCTCTCTCCTGCAGATACCTTTGTAGGATAATCTACTTCCGATAATAAAATAACGGCTCCCAAGACAGGCAGAAAATGCAGCAGAAAATCTAAGACCTAATCTGCCTTTTGTGATGGAGGCAGCTTATCCTCATAGCCCAGTGATATTTTAGCAGCCTGAAGTTTAGCATAGCTCTTGTAGCTATTCACTGGAGGTTTCTCTGTTGTACTTGAAGGTCGTTCAGACAACTTGGTTTTTGAGCTGTTGGTTTTTCTTTGCTGACTCATCCACCTGGTAAGGGTTTACTCAGAAATACTGAGCCTCTTCTATTTGTCCTGTCTACCTGCAAGGCGTGATTCTGTATGTGGGTCTTCACAGTGACTGAAGGCTCCAGAAGACAATCCTGAATGAATGAAAGCAGTGGGAGAAGCATTGTACTATTTGTGTACAACCAAGCAATGTGCTTTTGCATATCAGAGTATTTACTGTTTCTTTTCTTGCAAAGGTGTACAGCTTGATTTAAGCAAGGAGCACAGTACAGAGCTGGCAGTCATAGGAGAACTGAGGCTCACTAGGCAAAGCACAGTAAGGCTTCCTGCAGCGGGGACAGTTGCATGGGCATTAATGTCCTGCTTGATATGAAAAGAGTTTTCTATCTTTTCAACAGCTTTATTTGTTTGTTTGTTTCTAGTTAGTTTTGTTTTTCGTTTTTAATGATTATTAAGCTCTTGTGATAAGAAATCTTTATGTATAGGTGATTCTGATGTCCACCTCCCTTCTGTCACCTTCTGTCTTTCCTTTAAAAAAAAAAAAAAAAGTCGTGAGCACTGCAAATACATTAAGCGGTGAAAATATAATAGGTTATATTTTCATTCCTCTTACCTTGGGGAGAAGAGGAGCAGAGGGAAGAAGCAATGTCTGGGGCACTAGTGCAGTATTTTGGTCTGACACGTTTCGATTTTCCTTGCAGAACTTTGTGAACTTTGCAATTTATTCATGAACGCAGGCAAGATCAATGCTAGTTTTTGCAGGAGGTCAAGATTTACAGACTTTTCATTTAAATTCTAGATGCTGAATTCTTTCTTCCTGGTTATCATTCACTGTCACCACCCTGCAAACAATAGAGACACTACTTCAAGATACTTAGGGGGCAGGAAAAGCGCTATTTTTCAGATGTATTTCACTTAGGCTGCATGTATATATCTCCATTTAACCTTGGAAGGCTTAAAAATGTTTCAGGAAGGAAATTTTACTGTCAGGATACAGTTGAGTTGGATAAAATTTCATGAATTTCTGTGAGTCTCTACGTAGAGACCAACAATTAAGACTGAAAAGCATCAGTTGAAATGCTAGACTTTGTTGCCTGAAATACATCCTCTACAGCTAAGAATGTTTTCATTTTCTTTAGTCTAGTTTATAAGAGGATTTGCTTTGATTCTGATGTTGTCTACTTAAAACATCAGAAATTCTTTTTTCAGTTTTTTTGTTTAATTTGGTTTAAACGCAGAAATACTTCCACATGCTCCAGGGTGAGCACACAAGGGTAACTCTCCTTTGTTCCCAAGGAACTGAAAGCTGCAGTGTCCAAATAGTTGCTCTCACTCCTGTCCACCCAATAGCCATGCAAAAGGCCTTCCTCTGTTAAAGGAATTAATCACAAACTTACAGTGAAATGTAAACGACCTTTTATAAAAAGAGAAAAACTCAACTGTCAAGGATGGATGGGTGCATTGGGGGACACTGAATTTGTCTGCAGATGAGTATATGTGGATGAAAAAGAAAACAGGCTAAGAAATAAGATTATGTAGGAGTCTGCAAAGAATGCTTTGAAAAGTAAATAGAGAATTTTTAGGAGACTGAAAGGGAAAATTCAGATAGGACAAAATCATGGGATGGTTTTACTGTTTTTGTTTTTTTTCTTTCCTGGTAGAAAAGATGAGATGTTCTGCAGAAATAAGAGCAAAACAAAGAGAAGCTTTAAGGAGTAAGTCAAGCAAAATTTTCCTTTATACAGATCTCATTAATTCAGTAGTTACCAGCATTAGGAAAACTATGGAAGTCATTATTGAAAGTATATATAAAAACATTGAATGGCAGTTCTATTCAATTTACAAAGTTGATCTTAAGAAAGAAGGATTTTGGCTGTTGTTTTAAATAAAATCAAAGTAGAATACCAGAGTAGGCAACAGCAGCATTAGGTATTCCACTGCTCTATAGGTTCATGAATTTAAATTAAAAAGACAAAGTCTGGCTCTGAGTTCCAGTCTGTTTTCTATTAAAATAATATGTCAACATTTTTTCTGGCTTTAAGCATCACGCTATATCATTTAAAGTTCATAAGCACCTTGGCTTTACTGTAATCAAATATTGTTGCTTGGAGTTTGGAAGTCGATTAGAGTACGTGCGTGAAGAAGAGTGAGTATAATCAAGTAGCCAGTTTGCTGGTGGGCTAACTCACTAGATGCAAGTCTAAAGGTTGAAGTGAAGTAGTGAGTGGTTCCCTTCCTATATGCTTTACAGTCTAAATCTTGATTGGTATTGTTGCTACCTTTTGTATACAGCTATTTGTCAGCTCACCAGTAAGATAAATTTCAGAGTGAACTGAACCTTGACTTGAATAAAATGTGGTTGTAATTGTTTCAGAGTTGCATAATGAGGCTGCAATCATGAAAAGCCTACCTCAGAAAAATAAGATGAATTTTCTAAAGGGTGGTCTGTGGCCAAGCATTGAACATTTCTGAATTGTTTTGGTAATTCTCAGCCTGTGCTCTGATGTTTGTACTCCTTCAACGGTAGGATTTTTAGGGTAGCACAAAACGCAGTGATGCTATTGACTGTGGTTATGGGACAGCACAAACTCTCTCCAGTCACATCATACGAAGTGTGTGTGGAACTGCAAAGGATAACTCTTTGGGTGTCTGTGACACACAACAGGTCTTACAGATTAGCATAGAAGTACATCAGGGCATTTATACACAACTGTTTGACTAAAAAATGTGAAAGTCACTGTGCATTTAAGATGGAGAATTCAATAAACAGAACGAGATGTTTGTTATATGCCCTCAGTAAGAGGGGTATAAGTATCTAAGAGTACGTTCCAAAGCACAATTTTGCACAACAGTTTCATGTTTCTAATACCATGCCAGCTGTGTCTAAAAAGAGTAATTCTGCTCCATGTGAAATTACTAGCTTGTAGAAATAGCAGCTGCTGCTGAATGCTATTCTTCCTTGACTCGCTGATTTTTATAGCAGGATTTCTGCAAGAAGGCTCTTCCCACATGAGTAATAAATAGAAAAACACTTGATTTTGATCCTAGTGATATATTTGTGTTATTCATAATGAACTTGAATTCTGTGGAGAGTTTTCATACTGGGGAAGCAAGGTTCTGCCATTGAGATGCAGTTATGTTACAAGTACTGCCAGGGAAAAAAAAAAGTCAGGAACAATGTAAATATTTGAGCATCAGTGATACTCGATAACATAACTAAGTCTAGATTTACTGGAATCACCAGACTGCTCTTTAGCTCGAGTTATACTCCAGTATGAATCTGCTGTGAGACTTTTGATCTATTATGTTAATATATTACTCCTAACACTGAAAGACTTAATGGATTCAATTGGAAAAAAGTTACAGCTCAAAGATGGAATAAAGAATTGGGCTTCTTATCCCTCATAGTAATTATGCCAAAAGCAGGGTAACGAATACTGCTGTTGGTGAGCCTTAAGTTTGCTCATTATAAATGCACAGTCATGTACAGTTCTCCAGAGCCATTTCATCTGGGAACATTGCCATAAGGATTACAAATGGCTTTCAGCCTGAAAATTGGTGTGTATTGCTTTAAAATTCCATGGGGAGTTGGCAATTTATCCTTCAGATAATTGTCTTGTGTTAAGTTGAACATCTTACTGTAACTTCTTGCTAAATTTCTTGCTACGTGATAAACCGACTTCTATGAATAATTTACTGGAACTGGAAAACCAGTTCAGCTCTGAGGTCTTTATCAACTCTGGGGGCTCTTCAAAATTTAATAATAAACCGGGAGCCAAAAATCTCATTGCACTTAAAGTCATTGGAATTTCACTGTTAATTGCAATGGGAATAACAATTTGACCTGTTAGGGCAAAATGCTTATGAACAGAAAATCCACACCACATCATTGTGAAGACAAAACAATATATTTGTGTCCTAATAAGCAAAGCTCATTTACTTACTCTTGTACCCGAGCTATCATTTGTTGGTTTTTTGTGTGGGTTTTTTTTTTGTGTGTGTGTGTGCTGATTTTGGGTTGTACTTTTGTGAAGTATTTTTACTGTGCAAAAAACTTGACTGAGTTAACTTGTGCCTTCATTGCTCTGATCAGATTTAGGATGTGTTCTGTATTGCAGCACTGCAGCAAAGTGTATATGATGTAAGTATCCCACCAAAGTTCTAAATCATTCGAGCTCTACAGGAAATTTGCAATGGAAATCCAGTTGGTAATTTTCTAGAAAAGACAACAGCAGTTTCCAGTTTGCCAGCTTGCTGACTGATCTGTACCACTCAGGCATGTCCCCAGTATTGGCCACTGGCTGCTGCAGCAGAGCCTTGTTGCCTCGTGATGGAACTGCAGAGCTACCTGGGGATTTCACAAGCATGCTTTGTGTGGTTCTGCCATGTAAACAGAAGTAGCCAGATCTAGTCAGACAAGCTCTAACATCAGCGAAGAGGTATGTACCAGCTAGATTCAGTGGGCATTATGCCAGCTCTCACCTTCGTAAATCATAAATTGTTTTTTCTAATGTTGAGCATTCTTACATAGATCTGCTTTTTGTTCTGCCCACTTTACATCTCCAGCACATGCACATGCTATGCACTTGTATTTCCTGGTGAGTGTAGCTTAGCAGAGGGTGAATTTTTTTTGGCAGCTAGGTGGCTGGCTGTACAAGTGAAATGTGAAGATTACATCTGAAAGCAGAGCTTGTCAAGGAGGAGATGAAGTGGAACAGAAGAGATAAATGAACTTTTGCTCTACAATAATTAAGAAGCGAGGGAGATTGCAACTCCAGGCATGAACTCTTCTATTCTTCTTCCATGCTGATTTGCTACATGAGTTTGCATCAAGAGGGATGGAATTCTTAATTTCTCCCAAAATGAGCAAGGATGGGCTTGGTCCAGTGGTAAATAAAGGGTGGATCTTCTCCTTTATTCTGGAGCTGGTCTGAGTAGCAGAAGTATACAAACTTTTGTTTTCACTGTAGTATTGTAACGTGAATTTTCTGATATTCAAGCAAATCTTTTCAGAGATTTAGAATATGAAATAGAAAAATACAGTTTACAGCAAATCAGTTTACCTGAAATGGAGGTGGGAAAAATAGGATTCTGAATTTTCCTTAATAATTCATAGCTATTTTGAAGATGTCTTGAGAGTCCTAGGCTGTGCAGCTGCTAACTATCTCTCATTTGTGTTTTCATATTTTAGCTGTCTTTTTTGACAGAAAATGATTAGAACAAACATACCGTAACTAAACTTTTCTCTTTACCTTATGAAGAACCTGGGAAACATTTCATTAGTCCTATAAATGTGGTACCAATCACAGTTTGCTTGTCTTATTTATTTTGTCTTAATATGGATACCCAGAGAGTGTAGCAGGTGGTATCAAAACAGAAACTGAAGCAGTGACCCTAGAATAGTGACCTTCTAGGAAAATAAAGAAGGCTAAGGAACAATTGGTCCTTTAGCTGGAATATACAGTTTTCAAGGCATGAGGAAAATTGCATGAAAAGCTTTTTCAGAAAAAAAAAAAACCAACAACAAAAACCACTTACACCAACTCTTACTGTCTGGAGGAAAAATGGTTATATTCAGTTATGAAGCTGTACTTAAATTAAAAAAAAAAAAAAACCACAAACACACAAGAAAGTGAAACAAAGATTTTGGCAGAGATATATGTCAAGCTTTGAAGGCAACTGATGTACTTTTCTTCAGCACCAGGTATGTAGGCTTCTACTAATTTAATCCCTTACTTGCTGCAAACCTTTACACTAATAACACCAAATCTTTGTTTTGAACAAATTCTTTTGCACTACTTTAATGTGCTGCCAGCCTAGGCTTCCTGAGGATGTTTCTTGAAGGCAGCCAGACCTGTTGAGTGGGGAGGGAACACAGGAAGGAAGCAGCAGCCTCCAGAGCCAACCTGTCAGTGTGTAAACTACACTCTTCCACCTTGAAAGCACCTGGGGGGACTGTGGTCAAAGCTGCGCATGCGTGTAAGACTCAGGCTGTGTTTTGGCTCTGACACCTGTCTAATCACAAATCCTGTGAGTTTATAACTGATGGTAACACTGAATCCTTGCAGTTTCACTTTTTCTTGACCTACCTGACTTCCTGAAAATGGTGCTCCCTTCTCATTGCCCAGGAGACATAGCAGTGCATCAGTACTATTATGGAAAAAAAAAAAAAACAGCAAAGTGGGTTGTGGCTGATTAATGCAATGTAAGGAGGAAGCTTATTTTATTACAGAATAAGAGAGTTGGGTTTTTGTGTTTTTTGTTTGTTGTTGTCATTGTTTTATTTTATTATTATCTGCTCTGATACCAATATCAAAACAAGGTTATTTCAGTGGAAATTCAGCAGCTCTGCAGGGAGTATGTGTGTGTGCTGCTGGTGCATGATTGTATTTGGCTGAGGCTTTCATTTCCTGAGTAAAAGTGCAAAGACCCTTTGACTGTCTCCATCTGCAGACAGCCAGTATTTTAACTTCAGTGAAAATAAGCACATTTTTAGCTACTGAGTTTCCAGTGCCTTGAACAAAGACTATTGAGACATTTGCTGTTTTAGCAGAACACAACTCAAAGTCTGAGTCAAAATTTCAAAGTCACTCTAACTAGTACTGAAGTGATTGTTCAAAAATTACTTTTCTGGATTATCTCAACATGTCTATCCTGTTGGGTTAGTTGATGCTGCTGCTGCAGTATTTTAGGAGCGGAATTGCTGGTAGGGTGTTTTGCCTGTGTCTTCTGAAGCATTTGAAACAAAAATGCTTTGTTATCCATTTTGTACTTAAGACTGGCTGGCATAATTCATAATATTTGTTAAAAGCTTGAGTAAGTGCTGCTATGGACATTCATCTTTATAATAACTTGTTTAAATTACAAATACAAACTCCTTTTTATAGGACTACACAGAAAATAATAAAATGCAAGCATGGTTTTTATATGTAATACTTTTACCTGCAGGTCAGTTTAAAAGATGATTAATTGGAAGTCACACATGCATACCTAACAAGTTCATCGTGAGATGGTAACTCAGGGACTCTACTATTCTGGGGATGGGGTAAAGGAGCTGGGGGTTGTTCATAGTTTTCAGAAAAGCTGTCTAGTGAGCTACACAAACCAATATCTTACCATTCATTAGCAGCTGAAGCAGAATTTCTACAAGATGTGTGCTTATAATGTGATACAGATATTGGATAAGCATAGTAATGAAAATATTGTGCATAATGGGTTCTATTCTGGAAGATGTGATATTATTGGATCAAATACTATAACATACAGTAATACTGTAATATACAGTAATTATATTCATAGTAATACAATAATATCCATATATTAGATAAGCAAAGTAATATCCTGAAATAGCTCAGTTAGAAGGAATAACCATCTCAGTCAGCTTCAGTTTGAGTTTATTTTGCATGCTGATTATAAACTGAAAGTTGCCTGTCCCCATAGTATTTGAGAATTCTACACTTCTTTTCTAAACTGGTCGCCACTGATAAGAGAAGTGATGTTAGTGGGTAGGTTGAGCTCTCTGAAAGGTAAGTGGCAACCTGCTTATTATGTCTGCTAAGCATGATTACATTCAATTGTCCTATTTCTGTAAAGTTTTGCCAACAAACAGATGTAGGTAGTTCACCCAGCTAGAGCCATCATTTTGCTTTTGCCCTGCAGGATCTGCTCAGACTGAACCAGACTGAATAGGAGACTAAATTCAGTAATTAACTATTACCAACAGTGTTTGTTGGTTAACTGTTAATTTTAAAATGTTACGTTGCTTCCTGTATGAATGGAAACAATTTAAAAGCAACCATAGGGTCAGCCTACTGCTATTCAGCACGTTTATATTTGCCACGTGTTTTTTGGTGAAAGTGCTGCTTCTTTTTAGAGGCCACAAATCATGTTTGTGTTTCCTCTTGCAGAATGTTTATTACACAAGCAATCAGCAGCTCCATGTGGGTGTTCTGAGTCCCACTATTGACGATGATGACAACAGATGCCTGGTGGATGTGAACAGCAGGCCCAGGCTCATTGAATGCAATTACGCCAAAGCCAAGAGAATGAAGCTTTACTGGCAGTTTACTCAGGTAATTCTTATTCAGCAAACATGACAGAAGGTTCAGAAAACTCTGTTTCTGTATGTGAAATGTGAGTAATCAGTTTACCAACAAACCAGAAGCATCCTTGTTTGGTTGGGGTTTTTTGCACAGTGTGGGCAAGCTACGCTTACACTTAATTTCTGTGTTAACTCTCTCAATAGCATACAAAACTTTTATTATATTCCTAGAGAAGTCAGTGGATTATTTACTAATAAACTTCTAAGATGGTTACTGTTATAGAATCATCCCAATCTAAAAATAAGTGATTTTGTAAAGTCAAATGCAAGCTAACTTATTTTAAGAAGGGGAAAAGTAAAGCTTTCAAATGTTTTTTTTTTTTTTTGGAAGTAGCAACTCCTCAAAAGGAGAGAGTAGGTTGCAGTTGATCGTCTTGTGAAGAGAAAATTTTGCAATTCCTTTTTTTCCTTTCTTTCTTTTTTTGTTGCTTGATTTAAAAAAAAAAAAGGTGCACGTAAAATCTGAGAAGTGATTTCACAGTGATGGCAATGGTGAGACACTGAGTCCAGGCTTGGATCCCACACTTCACAGATGATTTAGAAATATAAAGGAGAACTGTAAGAAAAAGTTCCACTAGTTCTGAGGCTGGAACATGCTTCGTGATTTAATGCTTACAGAGCTATTCAGTTTAGCTAAGAGGATGTGGCAGGGTGACTCAAAAGCACATCAGCATTTTCACAGAAGGAGACAGGTTATCCTGAAGACAAAACAGGTTCCAGTGGCTAGAAACTGAAGATACTCAAATTTGATCTTTTAAAAGAAGGGGAGACTTTCTAAAGGTAAGAACTAAGATAGTTAGCACATCAGGTACTGTCATATCAGTTTCTTAGGACAAATAAAATGAAATTACAGTATTCTCTGAAAACAAATACTAGATTTAGCTCCTGGAGAAAATTCAGTAGCTAAATAGTTTGGATAGTCACTTTTTCTCTTCTCCAGTTTTGACTGTATGCATCCAGTTGAGTGCTCCTTTTCTATGAAATATGGTGCAGCTGTCTTTTCTCAACAAGACCTAAGTTAGTGATATGTAAGCCCTTAGGCTGAGGCTCGACATGACTGAAGTTTTATCCTTGCATTTAATGTCTTCTGTAACATCCATGTTTACAAATGTATTTTTTGCTAGCCAATTAGTTTTTTTTTTTCTTTGACTTAACGAGTTATTACTTAGTATATTGGGACACTGGTGGTACAGTTTAACCTCTGTATATTAATTGTACAAAGACCATTTGGACAGTGATCAGTAAAGCATACTATAATTTGTGCTTATACTTGAACATAACTCAGATATTTGTCTTTAAAAGGTAGCTCTCAAAAGTAGCAGACTTTGAACACCTTATCTGAATAGATATTCCAGCTTTCAAATCTGTTCTCTTAAGGACAAAGTTTTATTCATTTCTTCTCTCAAATTTTAATAATTATCTTGCCACAGAATGAGGATAAGGTGGGGATGTTTCACTATGGCTGATCTGTACCTGATTTTTTGGTACCTCTTTTTGAATGCAGAACTAACATATTGCTTTAGATAGCCTTTCAGTAACATTTCTCAGTAGTGTCTACATATTCAGGGATTGCTGATTGTGACAATTAATGGTTTCTTCTCCAGGATACTGCTGCCATTTTGTCACTCTAAGTACATTAGAGCTCATTTGGTGTGCAGTAGTAGGATGTAATAATTTAACTAATAAAAAAAAGCCTTCTGTCTGTAACTCCATTCAATAGCACTGTACCTGCTGTGGGAGATGAAACTAAATTCTGTAGAATGTGCTTAAATCTTCTTCAGAAAAAAATACTGCCCAGAAGTGAAAGTTAATTAGTTGTTTCCTTGTGATAAATAAAGAGACAATTAAATGTTTGATGTTCAAAAAGGATTTTGTTAATACTCCTGCTAATTAAAATGCTATTGTTTCTCAACATACAGCACAGTACACAGCCTCTGGTGTATGCTGTAAGCTAAAAGAAAACTAAAGAGAATGATCAATTGATGAATTCTATTTCAAAAGCTCTAGCTTAATCTGGGGAAAGGATGCAGTACTGTGAATGCTCTGGAAGATGCCTGAAAAGGATAGGTTTTTTTATTACATTTTGAAAGTTCCAGTATTTCTGTTCCATATTATGTAGTGAGCAGAACAACTGAAAATAAGCAGGACTGTAAGTATTGGTGTTGATTGTAGTCTTGAAGTTTGTAAAAAAATTAAAATGTAGCAGTAGCACGTTTATAGCACTGTCTCTTATCTGTAAGCATGCTTTGACTTCTGCTGATTCTCTGGTCAGACAAATGTTATTAATAACATTTATGCTATAGATAAATTTGAAAATACAGCAGTGCAAGTGGAGAATTGAGTCAGAAAGAAAATGAGAAAGTCTCTCTGACTTTCAAACAAGAGCAGAGTAAACCAACTGATCTAAATTTCCCTCATCAGCACAAAAATCAGTATTTGTCTTGCATTCCAGACACGTATCTTGAAATTTGAATGAGGATACTTTCTTGTTTTCCTACAAAATATACTCTATATTCTGAGAGGTACCGTGATAGTCCGTGGTGGAGAAATAATCTGAGGAAATCTGATAGAAGGATGTATAGCTTTTTGAAAAATGCATTTTTTTAGATAAGGTACTTCATGCTGGTTGACTGGACAGAAGCCTTTGGGAGACTTTGTGGTAGCTTGTCTGTACAGAACAAAATTGTATTGAGCATTCAAAGCTTGCGGTCTGTGTTTGTATACTCAGGATCCATCTGAGCAAATTTCCGTGCTCTGCAGCTTTGTACAGCTGCCAAATGCAATGAGATCCAATACAACGCAAGCTTCAGCGACATTTGTGCTTCCAAGGCTTCTTCATGTGTTTATAACTGCAATTATGCCAAATGATGTAAGTTAGCCCTAACCAGACTCTCATCAACTGGGTAGCGTTCAAGAATTCTGTTGTTCATGCTGTCTGTCAAGTCTCCTCCTCCTAGGGAAGTGCTTATTTGGGGAATATTTTCATGCTGTAAGTTTTAGAGGGGTTTGACAGTTCACCTAGTTCCGTGTGTCTCACCACTTATCCATTTAATCAGAACAAAACGAGGTCTTTTAGGAAAAAGGTAAGTTATCGCCAGAAATGACACAAAGCAATGAGGTTATGGGCAAGAATTACACGGTAGCAAAGGAGCATCCAAACCTACAGCACTTGTCCATAACAGTTGCTGTCTACACACTCAGTAAATCTTCCATCCTTGGGACTGCTGCTGCACCAATTGTCTTATGTTGTCTATCCTGTGACAGACAAGGTACTCTGAAATGTAGGTCATGCAGGCTGATGTCCCTAGATGTTTAACTCCTTGAGACACTTTTCAGTGAAAAGCACATAAGGCCAAAATTGTGCCATTCTGAACCAGCCATCTGATACCATTAACTTTCTTATTTGTACTGAGAAATAGTATATTTTAAATGCTAGAGCCAGGCATTTATTTTTAAGAAACTCCTCAGTTCTTCGTCTGATTTCTCAGGTTTATTGCAGATAGAAAGGCAGTTGTGACACAATGTGAAATTTATCTCTAAATACATCACCTGAGTGACAACAGTTATGTATGTAGAAAATTGAGAAAGTACACTAATGGCACACTAGGGCCCCTCCAGCAGTATAACAAAGGCATAAGGAATATATTTTTCCACAGTTGCTCTCTAACTTGCGATATTTTAATGAACTGCATGTTTATCTTTAGGTGAGTGGGGTTGGAACTGGCTTTTATCCTTCTAACGAGGCTGGCCATGCTGTCATTATTTGCTGTTGTGAGAAGCATGTCAGGACAGGGCTATGTAGAAAAGAGTTATGAGAAAGGATATGAGGCAGAGGTGCAAACCTAATAAACAGATAGTTCTGAGGCTGTTCCACATTGAATTCTTTTCAGTACAGCAGGCTCTGCTAATTGAATTTCCAGCTACATAAAGGTAAGCAGAGGTTCTACCTGTATGGGTGGGCAACTGACCACAGACTCCATCTGAAACAATGAGGAGTACAGACTGCGTGCAGAATTAAATGGGAGGCTTATGTACAGCGTCTGCTTACTTCATATTTTATATGCCCCCTCCCTTAGTTTATGAAGTAGGAGCTAATGATGTTAAACAGTTCACAGTTTTCTTCTGATGTCCACTCCCAGTTTTCAATCTATATGTATTAGTCAAGGACGTCTTTGTACAACAGGGATTAACAGCAGTAGAGCTGTATCTAGGGAAACAAATACTCCTCAGAAATTCTTCAGATTTTTCCATTATCAGGGCTATGTGATAGAAAACAAAATGATTAATTTATCAAGAATTTAAATTTCTTCTGTACTTCAAAACCCCACAGGATGCAAATACACTCAATTTGTATTTGCCGTATTAAGACATGCTATATTACTGTGCAGCTATATAATTACGCAGTGGTAACTGCCTGGCAGCTCAGGACACAAAGTGATTGTGATCTTATTTAAAAAACAAAAGAGTTTGATATTGCAGGAGAGATAACGAAAAACAGAAGCTTAAATTATTCAATTAACTAAACCAACAGACTAGGATAAGACTTCTTGGGTTATGTCTTGCTATAACCCTAAAAACTCTTTAGTCCTATTTACGCAGGATATAATTATTCAGAAATATAAAAACCTGAAAGTATTCCGAATCCTTGATTTCAGCTACAATACAGAAATGTATAGGCTAAAGAATCACATTCAGAAAAAAATATATAAAATGCTGTGTTTTAGTAAATGGTATTAAATCTCCTTGCAGTGTTGATGCAGTTAACAGCAAAGGTTTTGTTTCTTTATATTTAGCTTTCTATTTGGAGTAATTTTCCAGCAGCAAGCTGTAGTCTTTGCAAATTAGGTGTAGAACTTGCCAGTCACAAGTTTTTGTGACTGCAACAGTAAAAGGAGCTTTTAGTAGGTGCATTTCAAGTCTTTTCCAGCGTATCGCATTATGCAGTATTTACTCTCCTGAGGACTCCATTTAAGCTCTAAAGATGCTTGGGCTGAATTAATTTAAAAGAAAGCTAACACATACTGTGTTTTTCCTTGAAAACAGATAGCCTATTTGCATATTTAGCATGTTAATATTCAACAGCACTGTTATTTACCAAGAAATTATTTGTTCTAGTCCAACCCAATATTCCTAGTTTCTGGCATCCAGATAGGCTCTCTAAAAAATGCAGAAGGTCTCAGCAAGGTCCATTAGAGACGTGCAAGAGAATGCTCAAGCCTCTAATGCCTCCTACAATTTTACTGATGACCAACACATACTTACCCAGCGAAGTGGCTGGATTTCATGGGGTCTGATCTCCATTCTAGATTCTTCCTCTGCATCATTGAACCAATCACTTCCTGGTTTCTGGGGTTCTACTTTTGTCAGCTGTGAGACGCAGGTGTTATTCTTTAGAATACATACATTTCTCAAACATCCCAGGCAAAAACAAAGCTCCGCTCTGATGAAATCAGTAGAAGTTGCATCTTGAATTCCAATGGAATGTAAGTAACTTTGGTTACCAGACAACATCCTACAATCCAATTAAAGATGAAAATATGGAAAATACTTTAGTAAACATTTTTCTAAGTAAGCAATTAAATTAGAGTGCATTGATGATACATGACAAGAAAACAGGGCTTGTAAGTTACCTAGATGATCAAACCACCAAGACTGATACCATAATCTGGCAGTGACAATCAATAACATAACAGACAAAAAATACATTATTTCCATTATTGTCTGAGCAAACTGTGCAAGGTCTGCACTGCAACAGCAAGGAAATTCCCATCCCAGTATCAATTCTAATCAGCTTACGGCATTCTGTAGAAACTAAGGAAAAGGCTATTTTCAATAACCACATATTAACTGAAGATCCCAGGAGCCCAACCTAAATTCCCATGTTAGAATGCACAGATCAATTGAAACACTAGTGTAAATTAATTTCTTAATTTTCTTCACTTGGCACTCAATTTATTTCCTGGTTTCTAGATATTGGTTTAATTATAAGCATATAATGCCAATGCAAACAGTTCAGTTTCTGGGTAGAAATGAGTTACAAAGCCCTGGATGCTGTGGGTTCACATTAGAAAACCCAGAGCAGTGAAATACCACCATCCCTAAAGAAAATAAAATTTCATTCAATATTTTTTTTATTTTTTTATTTTTTTCCCTGAACAGGTCATATTTGAGTAAGAATTGCATCTTAAAAATTAAAAGAAAAAAACAGGAATTCATTTTTCTCCTGTTTTAATAACTCTAAATCACAGGCATCCCAGCACATTGCTTGGGGCAAACATCTGTTTCTTAGGGAAAAGATAAAAAATCTTGGGGGTTTCTAACAGTGTTGAATTTCTCATTTGGTCTATGATGATTAACTAGTTATCTCCGTATGCTAAGGCTAGTGGTAGTAATGTGAACTTCTCATCTTGACATTATTTTTTTTTTATGCTGTTAGGACATTTTCATCCACATGGAGAAATGGAGAAAAAACGAGGCAGTGAGGTGCTCCTAGGCATGACCTTCAGTGGCATGCTGTGAAAGGGTTTTTTCCATTAGCAACCTCACGCTGCATCTTGTGCACACTCAGTACCTGGGAGGGAAGAGATGTTAACAAGCATTTTCCACAAGTTAGCAACATGGAAAGAGCCTTAGAAAGCAACATCTATGCAAATGATGAATTCTTCAAAATCGAACAAAAAGGCAGAGCCTAGAAATACACATCAGAGATCAGAAAATTAATTAACGAGATTAATTACCTTGTCCAGCAAACTGCCTCCAGCAGTGATCAATGCTTGCTGTTTCCCAGAAAAGAACTCTCTTCAGAGACAGAGGCTCACTGTAGCACCGTAAGAGGGAGTTACTTCTGATCCCTGTTGCGCTCCCTTCATGAAGGCTCCCATTTGTTTTATCCAAACGATGATCTCATTGTGCCTATAAAAATGTTTTTATCAGTGCTCTTAAAAGTAAAAGTAACCCAGACCATTAAAAATAAAGTCTAGTCAGTCACTGAACTTTGATGCCTGTGGCAATTAATTCGACAGGTTTCCTAAATTCACAGAAGTCACAATAGTTGTACATTAGTTCTAACAGTCATTTTTCCTTAGAGAGGTTATTCACCAGGTTCCCACAGCCATTCATACTTTCCAGCACAGACATCAGATACCACCATTTTCATTTACATACTAAAAAAAAAATCTAATTTTTACTTCATTTAGTATATTTTTAAATTCCTCACCCTTCAGCAGATGTCAGCATGTCCCACCACTCCTGGAGCTGACTGCCTTCAGCTTTTATGACTGTCAGCTCTCAAAAAGGCATCCAATTTATTTCTAAGTGAATTGTCCTATCAGCTTGTTACTCAGGACAGCAGCTGTATTCAGAGACGTGATGCTCTTCATTATCAATAGAATGGCATAAGGCTAACTCTTCCTTTTCTACACTCTTATTAGATAATCCCAACTATCTAAAGATCAATGCAAATATATCATCACTGGGAGTTGTTGCCAAAACCGAGCCAAACTATTTTCAGCTACAAAATCTGCATTTTGCTGCAATTATTAAGACTGTTTTTTAACCATCCCCTTTTTTATTATTTTTCATTAATTATTCAACACTTTCCTGTGTTAAATAAATACCTACAGTTAGTGTTTCTGCCACCTATTTTTCTGGTATGACAGAAAGATTTCCTGGCCACTACTGACAAAAAAGATACGTGATTACTTTCTGAAAAATCTTTAAAGATCTTTCCAGTCTAGGTAATGTATTCTATCCAAAGCCTGCTTCAATTTTCTTAGTTTTATCACCATTTGCTATAGTGAAATTAATTTTCAATTATCACATCTTAAAGAGCTTCTTCATGTTTCAGTCAGGGCTTGAATATATTCTTCTGTGAGGTAGTATTTTCTAAATCTTATTATTAACAATGGGTCTTCATAGTCTGTTGTGATGCAGTTTGATTTACGCCTACAAAATATTACTGGCGGGTTTAAATCTATACATTCTGTTCCCGATTTTTATGCTGTTTTTTCTGCAATTTGTTTTCCATTCCAATTACATTCTCTGTATGACGCTGCATTTCCTCCTGCCAAGTTTAATTGCCCTTATTTAAATACTTTAATTAACAAGATGGTGTATTTCCACATCCTGTAGATTTAATATGCATTTAAATAGCTGTGCTTGGAACCTGGACTCCTCTACATTCATGCAACCAATCTAGTTTAAACAAAATGGAAAACGATCACAGAGTCCACTAGTTACTAAACTGTAGTTTGGATGTGCAGATAAGGCTGCATCGTTTCATTTGTCACAGCTGCAGCAGTAAAAAATTGTTACAGCAATATGAAAATCTAGCATTTATGATTATATAAAAACTGAACAGTTAGAAGTCTCAGTAGTAAAACACAACCAAACGTGAGGTAAATTGATTAAATTGATGTAAGTGCTGCATGATGCATTTTCAGAGGATGTATCATAACATTGACTCCTTGGTACCATGCATGTAGACCTGTAGCCAGATTGCTGCCTGACAACACAGCGTGAGTGCTGGAAGAGAAAGAGCAACTTTTTTCTTAAGAAATGGTTTGGCTGATCCCTGTTGTAACTCTACCTAAGTTTATGAGATTATATACAGCAAATAATTTCTGTTGGGGTTGAAAAAATAAATTCATATTTTAAAATAATGTCTGGTAAAGTTTCTCCTTTGCCTAATTGTAAATAGTGACATAAATAGCAGATAGACAATACTTCCTTAATGTTTAAGGTTTCTGTGTATAGTATTTCACCCATGTAATACCAGTTAAGTACACCTTATTTTCAGGATAATCAAAGCAAATATAACAGGAAACACGTCTCTTTGAAAAGCATCAACTAACCAAATTCATTGCTGAGGAATATTTAATTAGTTAGTACTCATTTTGAAAGATCTGAACAACAAACATTATCTGTCTACTTCTTTACAGAGCACCTGCTGGCCAAAGAGTCACAAAATTTGTCATAGTGCTTTTGATTTCAGAAGGAATGAAGCAATTACCTAAATATACCATTATGTATATACTCATTTCCTTTATATAGCTGTCAAGTAGAAAGTGTGAACTCAGTATCCAATATTTCCAAGCCATACAGATAATTCACATAGTACTCCATGGCATCAATTAGTGATTTTTGCCTGTCAACACTTTCTTACTTCAGCAACGTTCATACCAAAGTGACCACAAAAAAGATGAAATGACTTCTAAAGCTCCAGCAATTTATTATTGTCCTTTTGTTTTGTTTTGTTCTGTTTTTTTAGGCTAAACCTGGCTTACTAACAATCATTGAGAATTTACCCAGTGAGAAGATGATGCATTGTTTGGTACAGATATCTATTTTAATATACACTCATCATAATTCTTTGTTTCACATGTATCAAAGCAGTTAAGTTCAGAGTTTCTGCCTGCAACTATTTGAGTACAGCAACTGAAGTACCAATAGAAAATTAGAGACTAACATATGCAGTGGTCTTAATAGCATATGTAAAATACAAGACAGAATATACTTTCTGTGTATGTTTATATATAGACACACACACAGAGTAGACTAAGTAGATTTAAACACTGTAAGAAATAGATATACCTTACAGTAAATTGTTAAACAGAGCTATCAGTCTGATTTCCTGAAATGCTGACAGCCTACAGCATTCATTTAATATCCCTCACTTTATAGGTGACAAAACCCTGTATAAGTTGTGTGCCTAAGAGCTTTCTCTAGGCTACGAAGCAGTGGTTGAGTCTGAAGCAATATGCTCACTTTCCTGTTTTCCCTATGTTTTGCTTGTTTGTTTGTTTGTTTGCTTTATATGAAACTCAATATGAGAACCTGAAGATTACAAAACCCATCAAATCTTTTTTAAAGCCTGAATATCACAGATCGCATCTGGCAGCTTTGTCAAGCACAAACAGTGGCTGAATTAACCAAATCAATTAACTGCTGTGAATTACTTATTCCACTCTAATGAGTGGAATCACATTTGAATCTTTCCTTTAAAATACCCAAAATATGTGAAGCAGAATTTCTGTTCCTTCCTGCCTTGTGTTTTTCTGTCCGTATCTGAAAACACAACTCTGGCAATCAGACTTTGAAGTAAGAATAAACAGAAAACTACTTTTAGTTCTTGCTGTAAAGAATTAATTGAGAGAGTAAATACAATGGTAGATTTGAATTAAATACAGCCAGAAATCAGAACAATTTTACACCTTGATTGGTAAAATGGCATCTGAGTAAATAAGGCTGTCACGTAGTATGAGAAATATATAAGCGTGAGATGAGACTTCAGAACTTTTGGCAAGGTATATGTTACAGAAATTTCCTCAAGCATTTTTCTTTTCTTGTTATGAAGTCAGAGAAGTCTTTGCTTTGTTTTGAAGGGTTTTTCTGAGGAGTGTAACTTGGTACGTAGCGCTGACTCTGCAGCAGCAAGAGTATGGTGGGGCAGGAGGTTTAGGTTAGATTGCATATGCACTATCTCTGCAAAAGTCATTGCATTTAACATGTCGTGTATTTGCAAAGAAGGCTGTACTGATATTCTGTCCCATTTATAGCTCTCTGAATCACAAGCATTTCAACTACTAAGGAAACTTTGTGAAATCTTCCAACTAACCTTAGTTCCACAATGACCAATATTCCACAGGCCCTCTACAGCTCCGCAGACCAAGGACAGGAATGAGGATGCTGGGACATATGCCTCCACCCTCACACAATAAACATAACAAAAAAACAAACGTAGTACAGTCCAGCAAAGACTAATTACTTTGTATGGCTTTTATCACTCCATTTTTAACGTAGAAATACACAAGCACATACCTGCAACATGGTACTCTTTCTAATAGCATGCTAGAATTTATATACTGCTACACATGGACCAGCTGACTGAAGAAGTTGGCTCATCCTTGTACTGCACACTATTGTAGTTTGCAGATATAGCACACGGTATTCTTAAACATTGTAGTGTTTGCTAAGTTCTGCTTTGGTGAGAGACTTGACAGTCTTTTGGGCATGAGAAGTACAATAATTCTAAAGGAAGTCAAAAGTATTACTGCATCCCACTATGCGTTACACACCCCTAAGTTAGCTCACATGCCATAATGGATTGATGACATGAAATAGTGTTTACATTAAAAGTATGCTTATGGACCACTAAATCAGTTTTATGTGTGTCTAATGCTACCAAGAGTTGAGAGCATTTGTACTTCTCACAGGGATTGCTTCAAACCCACACTGCAAAGCCCATCACATTTTTTGTTAAACTTAGTAGTGCTGTCACACTCGGTCTGTTTTTATAAAATACTTGACCTGGATTTATTTATCCACCTGAAACTCTACTATCCTTCTGCTGCCCCTCATCATCAATGATCTTAATCCTACTTCTGTTCAGCTGAGCAGAATTTCTCTGTAACTAGTTTCAGCCTACAGAATCAATTTTTTATGTATCATAAAAAACATTATTCTAATCTACAGAATCTTTGCCTTTAAATTGGAAAGTAGAGTTCATAGCTAGGATGGGAAAAGGGAGCTAGACATGCAGACAACCTCCATCTTAGGTTACTCTGAGACTTAGCATCACAAAGGAGGATTTTGCTGAGCAATAAATATGACTGTGAAGAGTTCTATGCAAGTTTCACTAATTACAGATAATTAATTAAAGGAATACCTTTATGTGTATTTGATTCTGGGTGTTCAAACACAATGCTGACAGGTTGCTGAAGCCATTCAGTAATACTGTAATTCAGAGGCCAAGCCAGTCAGAGTAGCAAGATGCAGTATTAGCTTTTGCTGAGTGTTGCTTGCATACTTGCTTTCAGTTGCTCTATTATGTGCTTCAATGAATTATACAGCTCATTAATTAGCTAATATACCTTGCAATGTATAGTGGGTGCACTGTCATTACCCTACAAATAATAGACCAGTACCACTATAGCAGGCTTGCATTAGCCATGTGAATGGGGGGAAAAACAAAAATAGTCTAATTAGAGGTAATTTTACATATTATATAAACCTTTCTCAGTGTACTTCAGAACAATTATTTATACATTTAACTGGAAGGAACTAAAGCTGCCTAGGCTGCAACCTCTCAGAAGGATTAAGCCATAGTTCTGCAAAGACCTCACCTCTTACAAGCTGAATTGTTCTATTTCTAAAAGGACTTAAGCCTTTGTGTTTCTCTCATCTCATCTTAGGGAAGAACATCTCTGCTCTCTAGAACATTCAACTCACACATATTAGCCACTGCTTAACTGTGGTGTCTCTTTATGTTCCATGCAGGAGGCTTCAAAATTCTCAGCACAGTGATTTTCACTGAAAAAACTGCAGAGCACTTTGCAAGTCATCAAAAAGAGCTTCCTCTACCTTTTTCTGTCTTAAGTCACTAGTTTCTATTGAAGAGAAGCTGCTGAAGAGATGGATGGCACACATTAAGGCCAGATGTGAGCATGCTAGCTAGTTTCACTCATAGGCATTAAAGCTATTCTCAGGACGGATACCACAGAATTCATTTCACAGCATTGGACAGAGAGGAGAGAAGAGATCTACCGGCAAACACACTTCTGTTTTAGCTGTCATGCTTTTAGGTGAAATTGAGAAACTGAATACTGTTCTTTCACTTATGCTAATCGATGACTTGGAAATGACATCATATCACAGATCCAAAAAGTGGGCAAGGAAGGGACCCAAACTCCCATAGTTGGTTAGTTTTCTGACAAGACCTTTCTTACCTTTGTTCAAAAGCTAAGCTGAGGATGCCTTAGACACCATGACCGAGAAAATGACTAATTGATACATGTAAATGCTTGGCACAGATACAGAACTAGTTAACTTTAATGATAGAAACACAAGCACCTCCAGCATCAGCTGAAAGCTCAAGGAAGTTGATCTAGATTTGGGGTTTAGGCAGAAACACTTCAGCTAAGTTGTGATCTCCAATTCCACATTTGTGGTCTGCCCCTGAGTGCCATGGAACACTGACTATGCAGGGGCAAAAATTATGATCAACAGTTTTCGTTAAAATTGAGACTGTACACTTTCCTAAAATTAAAAGAAAATATAGAAAAATCATCAGCAGTTTATTTTTGACACTAAGAAAATATTAATATTCATTACGTTGTAGTTTTAACTCTGCAGGACCTCATTCAAAGCTCCACGAATTCAACTGAATTTGAACTATAGAAGGCCAAAGTCACTTGAGTAGAGGTTGAGTGAACAACTAGTGTATAAAAAGCTTTAACTGATTTCCTATCATAGTTAGTCCAAAAATATTTATCTATTTCAAACAATTACAGTGCTTATGAATGTCCTAGAGTTTATGCTGTCACCATACATCCACATTTAACTACCATTATTAATATGGATGTCAATAAATTGTTATACAGAAGTGGGAAAATACAGTTCACTCAGCATCTCATTACAGAGATCCTGATCTACAGAGTGCTACATTATGCTTATTGGTTTAATTTGGATTCTACACCTAGGCCTACCAGGGAGAATCTATGGGAGCCTCATGTTTTGAATATCGCAGATTATTCCTGATATGGTCTCTCTTACTCCAAGCCGTATTTAGATCTTAGAGATTTCAAACCTGTTTCTATCTCATTAACCAGTCCTCAAAATGTATTACTGATATAATAGGAGGAGAAGACATTCCTCAGGTCACCTGTCTGAATGGAGCACCTGTACTGAATGGAATGACCTGCCCTTGCCTAAAAAACAGCCTTCTCTGAAGACCAAATTCAGCATTTCTACTGCATATAACAAATATCCCTGTGATTAGAAGAGAAATCTCTCACGCTTATGACTTTCTTTAACACAGACCTGACACAAACTGTTTAGCTTTTGTGGGTTTTCATATTTTTTTTTTTAAATCACAATCATACAGTTTCCTCCATTGTACAATTAAGCAATTTAAATACCTGGCTACTGTTTCTGTACTTCGGCTGTACTAATGTGGTTGTACTGACTGACTGACCCTCCATTCTTTGATTTGCAGATTAAGCCACTAATTCTCTATTCCTCTAGAGACAGACACAGCATTTCAGACTACTGTGCAAATTATTCTACTGTTTATCTTGGAAGAAACTTCTCAGACAATAATTTCTACAAGTTACCATTGTTAGATAGGACAGAGTATGAAAGAACCAATAAAAAAAATAACTAAAAAGGGCTAAAAGGAAAAAATGTAGAAAAATGATTTAATTGTTATGTCTATTGGTAACTGTGTGATAACCTCAGTTATTTAAGATTATTTTCACTCCAAGTAGCAGCTAGAGAGGGGCTTTTAGCATGGCAGTATCATTCATGATGAATGAATGAAGAGTAGGTATTGATGACTGATGACAAAAGATTATAAGAGACCATTAATTTCAGTATTCAAACTTTTTTTTTTTTCTTTTGCACTTTATATATGGGACACCCCTGGCCAAGACATTATTCCTTTTTTTGCCTTTTTTTTTCCATGTTTCAGTGGTGCAGCATAGCCACTAACCTAGGCAAGTAAAGCAAACAGGAAAGCTTTTGGCCTATTCTTAACAAGCATGGCCAGAAATGCAGCTTAATTCTAGAAATTCCATTTGCTGAAATGCTAACCAAGCAATTGCAGCCATTCTAAACTGCCTCAGAGATTAAACCAGCCCGTAACAAAAGGAATGTTCACAACAGACCCAACCTAGTGCCTATCATGCCCCCAGTTTTTTCCATTGTAGCAGTGAACTTCAGTAGCTGGACACTGGAATGCTAATTCATATTGTCATGCAGTAGCAATGCAACGTGATCACAGTGTTTAACCCAAACTTCTTTTTTCCCCCCACCTTTACAGGGAGGTCCAATCCAGAACCGAAAATCCAAGCGTTGCCTGGAACTGCAGGAAAACAATGAAAATGAATTTGGATTTCAACTCGTCCTCCAGAAATGCACTGGACAACGCTGGTCTATAACAAATGTCTTGAAAAGCTTGTCGTCATAGCAGACTGCATTTTTTTACCCATTCCTTTTGCTACTGTGTAGCAAATACTGAATTGTTGCCTGCTGTACTGAGTTTCTTTCCTCCCTGTTCCTTCTCTCCTTTCTGTCCCTTTGATTTTATTCTGTGAGTGTGTGGAAATTGGGTTTGTGAGCCGAAAATAGACATTTTATTTTACAATTATGTTTTCATTGCATTTATAGAGGTGTTGAATGATAGGTGCTGGGTAGGCTATCCTAAAGAATTTTACATCTGTAAATAGAAAACAAATGGAGAATATTTATAACTCAAGCTTTTATTGAATAAAAAAACCCAAATACTATTTATTACTGTCTAGCTGTCTCCAGGGTAATCAGCTTAGATATTAAGTGGTGCTCGCACTGTTTTCATTAACTAAAGTCTCATCCTGACATGTAGCTGCCAAGTATCAGTGTTTTCCAGGCTTCTGGTTAAAGCCCTACCTTAGCCAAAATTCAAAGGAGTAAATGGTGTAAGTAAATGGTGGCCACGCATCTCTGCATGTGTCATGCCCAGGGATTCAGAGACTACTTCTGTGCTAGTTCTGTGGCCATTAACAATATAACTCCCTTACCATCACTTCCCCAGTCAGAAAAATGAAGATACAGGAGAAACTAAAAACATAGCATAGAAGGCAGTCACAAGAAGGGGGTCACATTTTCTTTTCCATGATCCAAATGAAAAACAACACAAAAGGTACACTGGTTCTTCAACCAGCTGGACTGAAGTACAGTTCTATAGCTTCCACACCTTCAGCACTGACCTGCCTTCAACCAGAAAAGAGAACAGAGCCAGGGCTATGAAAAATTCCAACTGGGGCAAGTTGTTCCCTGGAGGTACATGCACTTTGAAGGAGATTTTATCACACAGGAAATAATACTGATTGCCAAACACAGATATATGGTAATAGATAGCTATGCTATTAACATTTACTTTTCGCACTACTTATGTTTTCTTAAAACATAAGGACCAACTAAGCCAATGCTTAACATATACAGCCTGTACCAGATATTGTTTCTAAGTCTGCCTGTGCAAGTAACTAAACAGCCAGTGCTTCAGACTCACCTGGCTAGCACTCAAGGCAGAAATTGGCTTTGGGTTGTCTGAAAAAGTTGTACAATGCTGTTCCCCAGCAGAGTGCTCCTGCTACTCCTACCACCTCTGATAAACAAGCAGTAATAACATTATTCCTGGTGTCTTGAGATGAAGACCTTAGACACAGAAGTTACTGCTCTGAGCTCCAGCCCCTTGTGGAGGATGCCTAGGCAGCTCACCCAGCAGCAGCAGCAGCTGCTCATGTCACAGTTCCCAAGAAAAAGGCCATCAAGCACACACAGACATGAGCTGTGTCCATGACAAATCTTTCCAAGGCAAGCAGCGTAAAGCATGGAGAACAACTCCTGTCCTGGTATCAACATTGTCTCCATCATAGGTAAAAAGAAAGCAATATTGAGGTAGCTTCTTAAAATCAGGAGAAGTTTAGACTGAAGCGTAACAGCTAAGTCTTCCAATACCATTCCTAGTTCTCTCAATGATAACATTTTTAGTACAAAAATATTTACCTTTTGGCAGAATCTAGATCAACACTAAGATTTCAAAGGCAGTTTCAATGCACTGTTGTGTTGCTGCACCTCAGCTAAGATTGGGGTGACAGGCTAAACTACAATACTAGGATTACTGACCTCTGTATATAAAAATCTCCCTTTTTTATTATCCTCTGTGTTTTATAATCTGTTGTTTGTTACCTTAAGTAAGGAGCATAAGCTCTTTTATAACAGGTTTTTTGTTTTGTTTTATTTTTTGTTAAATTGGCTGTTGCACACTGGCTTTACATTCAGGATCAGCTAGCAGTCTTGTTTGTAATGAGCGATTATTGTCATGTTGCATGTTAATTATAAATGTTCAACATGCTGCTACATACAGTCATGTTAGCTTCAGAGAAGAAAATGCATAGCCAACAGTGCAAAAGCAATTACAGTCAATGAAGACCAACTTTATAACCTGCACTCCACCCAACTTAGAGGCTCCTTAGGCTGGTTTGGGTACAAACTCGCACTAAAAGGACAACAGTAACTGGAGTGTAGGGTACCAGAGCTGGAAAAGATGAAGTAACTTAGGTTTCACCCTGTGGAGAAAACGGGATGTTTTCCACAAGGAGGAATTTGTTGTACGTGTGAACCAATCCTCTTGCACACTGGAGCATGTGCAGGGTCATGATTGGAGAGGGCTCAGTAGCTGGCACATGCAACTTTTTTAATCATTCTTAAGTTTAGTTACTGACTAACTTGACAATTATCTCCTGAAGACCAGATCAACGGGGAAGAAACTGCATTATCACAGAGGAAAAGCACAGGATTCATACAGCGTAGAGTGATATAAACTTATCCTCATTTCAGCAAAGATGCCGAGAATTAAGTGCACGGGGATGCAGCCATATGGTCTCAGAAGATATTTTCTTTTACACATCTCTTCTCTCGGAAGAGAAAGAAAACAGCACTGTCAAACAAGTTAAGTGAAGAACAGAGCTATCTTTTGCTCCACCAGGCACTTACAGAGAAAGGGAACCGCCGAGAGTTCAAGGTCACACATCAAAAGAATGCAACATGGTTTCTGTGTGCTTGAAATTTTTATAGATAGACAGGTATCACGTGTGTACACACACTACCAAACGTGTATCTGTATATCTATTAAAAAAACCATATGCATGTGTATGCACATTCATAAACGGGCTCTTTACCAGCAAAAAAAAAAAAAAAAAAGAGATCCCCCTGAAGCAGCTCTCGTCCAACCAGTCATAGAGACATATCATCAAGACATTGAGCTGAAAGGCTTAGAATGCTTATCATGATGCTACCCAGAATAGCTTCAACACTGCTTCTGTTTTAAATGTAGACAAAAAAAAGAAAGCAGAAAATAGCTTCTTACATTTAAACTCTTGTTCAAATAACCATTAAATGTTTTCCACAGAAGTAAGTTAGAATAACTTCTCGAAACAAATACAAAATACTTGTGCTAATGATTTAGCTCAGGAGGCAGTCATTAATTGCTCTTGAATAACTGTATTCTCTACTGATTTGTTGTAGTGTTTCTTAAATTCCCCTTCTACACACGCCACTTTTAGCATGAAAATGCTTAAGGAGTGCTGAACAATGCTCAGCAGTGCTACTGACAGCTGCTTTCTGAAACATCAATGGAAAGTATTCTGGCTTAGCATTGTCTGTTCCAAGTAACTACTTCACCTCAATTCACTCCCATCATGCAGTCTCAGAAGAGGATCTTTGTCACAAAGTATCTGAAAACATCTTGTAACACCACTGAAACGTATTTTCCCTCATAGTGTACTACTTCCAGTGAAGTACCTTCAAGTAAAGTGCGTAGCATCTAAGATTTTTCCGGTTGAGAATAAAACACTTCTCAGGATATGAAAACAAAATATAGTACTTGCAGAAGGACAGAGGTAAGTGGACTTCCTGTTCAGCTTTTAAAGGAAAGAATGATTCTAAGAAAACTGAACAACAGTTCAGGAGGTGACTTTGGTCAGACTTGAAGGAAGAACTAGGAGCTTAAATCCATCCTTTAAACTCTGCTGACATCCTTGGTAACTGGTGTTCAAGTTGGAGGTCTTGATTTTCTATAAGTAATAGCACACCAAGTTTTTAGAATACTCAAACTTCCTTGCCACCTGAAATTTCCCTACCATCATCTCTTCTGAAATCTAATCCAGGGTGCCCCATTAGTCCAAGTCCATGGCTACCCAGTAGTCTCTTGCTCCTACCTTTAATCACAAAAGAGAAGTCAGATTGTTCAGCTAAATCCAAGGGGTCGTTGTGCTTTTTGGGACATAAAAATGCATCCCCTTGGCTAAAGGCAGCAACTTGTTTAAATCCACAGCTGAGTACAGCACAATCTTCAACACTGAATAAAAAATAGTGGTTTGCCACCTCTCAGCCAGGCAGAGAGCAAAGAGAAAGCTTTTTTAAATTAGGGTTTACTGGGTATCATATTTTTGTTATTTACTGTTTTGTCCTTTTTTTTCCTTTTTTTTTTTTTTTTTTTTAATTTTATTTTCCATGTTCTCCTCAAAATTGTTCAGCTATTGATTAAGTCTTTACCACTTGAGCTCCAAATTCTCTGGAAAGAATCAAAGAGGAGAAACTAAAAATTGTCCCAAATGTGTCTCCTGATCATCTTGAATAACAGATAGCCATAAATTAAAAGCTCCTGCTGCTTCCCCCTCCCTGAAAGTCACTGTGCACATTCTTCCTCAAATCCAGATCCAAACATTTCCATGGAAGTAGTGAAACTGTGCAAACAACTGTGCCTGCTATTAACAGCCATGAATCCTCATTTCGTGTAAATTAGGATACATATGTTGATTTTCAAGAATGGCATCAATGTCACACTACAAGGAGGAGTCAGACTGGATCCCCAAAATACCCTGAAATCAAAACTGATGCTCAACTCCACAAATAACCTTTTTAAACATTTGTTGAAGTAGTGTTCAGAACTCATACATGCTCTGTGAACCTACATGAGAGGTCTTACCGAATCAGATGCTAAAAATACCTTTTTAAACAGTTGAAAAGTACAAAACAAGTACTGCAATCGACGAATTAATTTTTCCAGTGCACAGCAAGTTGCCAGAAGTGATCTTACGCCACGAGTTTTTATGCTGAACATACATAGTCAGATTCAGGAGTCATTTGGAGCTTCAGAGATCAAGAATGAGCACCATCATGCTAGCAAAATGAATTTAATTTTCTCAACATCATACTGTGCTCATATGCTTTGCTATAGAGCATATTTTATCTGGGTAGAGATCACACAAGAAAAAAAAATAAAAAGCATACCACAAAAACAGCATCAGTATCCATTTCAAATTCTAAGCAGGTATCTCTTTTCTAATCAGTCTTTCTTCCCTATTCTAAAAAGGCTAAGTCCAAACTTAAATTACTTTCAATTCAAAGTGCTGGCCATGTATTACTTATCTAACCTTTCTGCCTACTATTAAATGCAATGTATGCCACCCTCTGTATCTCCCAGATAGATGGTGCCTAGGGAAGCAGAGTCATCTTACTGTTTTCATTTTCATTTTTTATTTAGTATTCAATAAAGTTGAAGGAAAGGGTTCTCAGCACCCAGATCTGATAGCACAGAGACAGAAATATTTGAGGTGATACTTCAGGCTTAAAATAATTTATATTTAAACCACTGTATGGTTCCATAGCATGTCTTTGCCCATTTGGTCTCACAATCAATACTTGCTGACAAGGGCAGCAATTTTAAATAATTCTGCTTCTTACAAGTGATGCTTACAGGTACTAAATACTTAAATGAAGTTTTCTGAGAGAGATCAAATTGCATGCAGCTTTCAGCCTCTCAAAGTATCTGAAAAGAACACTGTGTATCATATAAATCATAGAAATGCTTACAGCTGTCAGGGATTACTGATGTAGTGTCAGAAGCCCATCTATTCACTTAGACTTCAGATTGTGTGCAGAAGCAAGGAAGAATCATTTACTTCATGGAAACCATTCTCAAATCCTTTTGTGAAAAAGGAGTATTAGCAGTTAATCAGATGAGCTAGAGAGCCATCATCCTTTCTAATATGCAAATTTCTGTGGGACCATTTTAATAGTCATATACTTTCCAGGGGGAAATGGTTATTAAATCTGTCTTATAATTATGACCTACTGATCTGTACATTTCTTTTGTCTCTGTGTAACATCTGTCAGTGTTAGGGGCAATGTAGAATGAACAGACTAATATAGATTACTATGCAAGCCAGAGGTGCAGGAAAACTGAATTTTCCAGAAGCTTTGCTGACAAGTCACACCTCACACGTCCCCACAGAACACTCTGATGCATATATTTCACTGAAAATTTAAAAAATGATCACCTATGTCAAAGTTCAATGATCTCTTATAATTGTGGCTGGCAATTTACATTTTTGATAGTGAAGCTGCTAGTCAGAAGCTACACTAGGGTAATCTGTCAGCACTTCCTTCTGTATTCAGGCACAGCTGAGACTGCACAAAGGAGGGGTGGAACAGGACCGGGGTATGGGGACACAGATTTGGGTTGCTCCATGGTATGATCCCAACATATCATTGGACACAACCACCACTTCTTCCCTAAGCGCTTACATACAGTGCTTTTAGCTCTCCAGTTTTGTCCATTGATCCTTCTTGAGCACAGTAGGAGCTTGTTAGTCCTACTTGTGCCTCTCATGCTGAACGAACATAAGGTTGTGCTTAATGGTAGTTTTTATTCAAAAATTTGAAGAACAAGATAATTAAAATTTGCTCAAAATTACAGTCTAGTGATAAAGTCAAACTTCTCAGATCAGGATGCATTTTGCTTTTTTTCCCTCCCAACTATGTCCAAGAAGCCATCATGTGCATGAGCAAATGTTTTAGGCTCTCTAGCTTCTTCAGTACATTCCTTATGTGTTTTATATATCTGGCCAAGGCTTTTCTCCATTTCATCAAAAGGATGCTGTTTCCATGGGATGAATTAGAAGGTCTGCTTGTAGTCCAGAGATCACTTCTGCCATCTAAAACATTCAAGGAACTGGGCTTCACGATTGCTGATTTGTGAAAAATTTGCATTTCATTCCTAAATCAATGTTCAAGATCTCTCTCTAGTTCCTTGATCTGGCAGAAAAGTGTGAGTAATTTACAGCATATGGTGAAAGAGGGACTACGGTGTAAGATGTATTATCATCTTTGTGAGCAGTGGCATTAACGTGATGGGCAAATCTTTGAAGTGATCCAAAGCTTTCACTTCTATAAAGCAACAGAACATAACAGCACACAAGTATATTTTCACAACTACAGAACTATTGTTCCATGAAGCTTGTAGCTGAAGGAGCAAAGCACTATGGTAAATACTGATGCCTTAAAGTTTGCCCTACTCAAAGCAAAGTTATCCAATTAGAATGGAGATGCTGAAAAATACGGAAGAGAAGAAGAAGAAAGAAAAGGCTAAGCAGTCAGCTTATTCTTTCCTAAGGCTAGCTTGTTTCCTGAAGGAAAAGAAGGCTCAAAGCCATGTATGGTGAGAGGTATGTGCTATTGAAACTGCCACTTAGGCATTTTCCTTCTTTCCTTTAATCAAGTATTGAGTATCAGATGCTAAAGCTAGAAATCCACCACATATCAGATGCCGTCTCTATCTGCTTTTCCACATTGCGCCTTATAGGTATCCAGTGTTTAACTCTGAATAGCACCAATATTACCCTTGCTTTAGCAGAAATCCCTCAGGCATTTGTGCCAGCAGTTGCCTGTGAAAAAACAGTAGTATTCTTCACGGGTTTATACAGCACCTTTCCTACTTCTCCAGGTGCTTCACTGTTACAGTAAGAAGAGTATAGAGTGGAAAACTATAAAAGGAAACAACCAAATTAAACAACAACAACAAAAAGCTAAAAAATAGCAGATCAAGGTTAGTGGTCCTGCCCCTCTACTCTGTTCTGGTGTGACCTCACCTGGAATACTGTGTCCAGATGTGGAATCCTCAGTACAGGAGAGACATGGATCTGTTAAAGCGGATCCAGAGGAAAGCCATAAAAACGACCCATGGGATGGAGCACCTCCCCTATGAGGACAGGTTGAAAGAGCTGGGGCTTCTCAACTTGGAGTAGAAGAGACTCCAGAGAAACCCGAGAGCAGCCTTTCTATATCTGAAGGGAGGCTACAAGAAGGAAGAGGACGGGCTCTTTAACAGGGTTTGTTGTGATAAGACAAGGGAAATGGCCCAAACTAAAGGAGGGGAGATTTAGATTGGATATAAGGGTAGAGCTTTTTAGCCTTTATTTACATATTTATTAATGGTAAGAGTTGTGAGGCACTGGCACAGGTGCCCAGATAAGTGGTGGATCCCCCTTCCTTGGAGACACTAAAGGTCAGGCTGGATAGGGCTCTGGGCACCTGATCTAGCTGTGGGTGTGTGCCTGTTGCAAGGGATTTGGATCAAATGGCCTTTAAAGGTCCCTTCTGAATCAAATGATTCTATGATAAGCTATAGTCCAAGTCAAACCTTGAAGCTGAAAAAGCAAACTCAAAATTGCAGTAAACTGCAGACAAACATCCAAGTGCAAATGCAATTTCACAACTGGAATGTATAGCACTTGAGGGACTAAGTATCCACAAAGGTAAAGCAGAATTTTCTTATTTTGTTCATGAAGCACACGTTTGGGCAGGCAACAATTTCTACTTGATTCTTCTCAAGTTTCTGGACAGGGCTTCTAGACATATATCACACGTCATTGGGAGTAGCACATAGAATCATAAAATCATAGAATCACTCCTTGGGAAAGACCTTAAAGATCATTGGGTCCAACCATGACCTAACCATGCTACCCTAACTCTAACAACCCTCCACTAAATCATGTCCCTGAGCACCACATCCAAACAGATTTTAAACATATTCAGGGATAGTGACTCAACCACCTCCCTTGGGAGCCTATTCCAGTGCTTAACAACCTGTTCCGTAAAAAAGTGCTTCCTGATATCCAAGCTAAGCTTACGCTGGCACAACTTAAGGCCATTTCCGCTTGTCCTGTCACCTGTCACCAGTGAGAAGAGAGCAGCCCCGTTCTTGCTGTAAGCACATTTCAGATATTGGAAGAGAGCAATAAGGTCTGCCCTCGGCCTCCTCTTTCTCAGATTAAATAGCCACAATTCTTTCAGTCTCTCCTAATAGGGCATATTCTCCAAGCCCTTCACAAGCCTTGCTGGCCTTCTTTGGACCTGCTCCAGCATCTCAATGTCCTTTCTGTACTGAGGTGCCCAAAACTGAACACAGTACTTGAGGTAAGGCCTCGCAAGTGTTGAGTGCAGAGGCAGGATGACTTCCTTAGACTTGCTCCATTTCTGATACAAGTCAGGATGCCATTGGCCTTCTTGGCCACCTGGGCACACTACTGTCCATCAATACACCAAGGTCTCTTTCCATCAGGCAGCTTTCCAGCCACTCCTCCCTAAGCCTGTAGGGTTGCCTGGGGTTGTTGTGACCAAAATGCAGGAGCTGATACTTGGCCCTATTGAAACTCATATAGTTTTTTACTTAACCTTGGCTCATTGATCCAGTCTATCCAGATCCCTCTGTAGCGCCCTTCTCCCCTCAGGCAGAATTTAGGCACGTAGATTTGTCTTTTAAGATAGATCTTAACCCTAGCAACCTTTACTAAAACACTCACTGTAGGAATCTCAAGGAACAAACATGAATAAGGTGTTGGGAAATCACGTGTAAATGAGAGGGAGGATTTGAGAAGGGAATGTGGTTTTCTGAACACAAGAACTTGAGATGTAACAGTACAGATTTTGAGAGCAAAATGAATTAAGAATAGTATCACGACTAAGATCACAAAACCAAACAAATACAAGTAAATCTAAAATTACCAAAATGCTTATTTGAAAATAAAAATCTTCACATGTATATAAACCCAATATGCATATTTACTGATACTTTACTTACTTAATGAGATTATTATTTCCAAGGCAGTCATAGCTTTGTTATATAGATAGATTCATAATATAGAAAACAGAGCTTTCATCACTAGTTGCAACAATTTTTAGAGTTCTGAAATTACCTACAATCCTACTTGTACAAAGCACCCTAAGGTACTTGGTGCCATCTGCTATTCATTGCTCTTGTGTAGAACATTCACATTTAATCAGTAACTATCATTGCTTTTGAAACAATGTATTTCTGATCTGCATATAAAATACAGCCCAAATATTGTTTCCCCAATATAGCCGTAAGACCAAAAACAGCTTTATCAGCTCTCTAGTCCTTTTAAATGTCATCAATGATTCATATTTGATCTAATAAGTCTTCTTCAGTTATTATTGCCAGTAAAGTACCCCCAGGTGCACTCTTTGGAAAATCTCCTGTACAGTTGTTGATTGTGCTCTTATTCGTCTCCTTGCATTTCCTTTCAATTCTTCCCCTGGTAGGAATACTTAGGTGGCTTAGAATATGAGTTCTTTCTAAGTTCGTGATTCATTTGTACAGCTGCTTAGGCACTAAACACTTCCTCAATTTAAAGTTTCAAATCCACAGCGAGGCCAACAGTTGCATTAAAAGCAACCAACTGGGTGAAGAACAAATTGCACTGCACAATTGCGCCTGTGCCATCAAAACATACAAAAAAGGAAGGAAAAATACAACAATGGAAGAGGAAGGAGATGTGTAAGTACATAGCACAGCTTTCTATGCCCTTTACCAAGGCCTTAAACATAGCATTTCTTGCTACAGCTGCAATCGGTGAGAAAATGAAAAGAAAATGAACTCTACTCCATAACTGAAGTCCTTATGCTCTTCTGGCCATAAAAATTGGTTGCTGAGAGCTTTCTCTGCAGTACTGATTAACCAAAAAGAAGAACAAAATGAATTGCCCTTAGTTTGCTTAGCTACACACATTAATCACAAAAAAAAAACCCCAACACATTATATTTAGTGATGCCAAAGAAAGATCTGAACATACACAACCAAGGAATGAGGACTCCTGCTGGATGTACAATGCAAATCACCTTCCTCAATTCTATGGGTGTGCAGTTTCCTCACCTTTTAATGCCAGCTCTGAGAAAGGATGGACATTATCAAGCACAGATCTGCACATCATTTAAAAAGAGCCTCCATTGTAGCAGCTTGCTTTTTGGTTGTGAAATTTGAAGGTCTTTCAATGAGGACAGCAATGAGGACATACACATTCCCTGGATTGTCCTGACAACTGAAACCTATATGTGGCATTGGAAGTGAGGGGAACTACTTTCCAAATCACAAAAGAAAATATCTTCATTTTTTTTGCATAAAAGTATACAGGCAGAGAAAAAAGAAACAGATTTTCTTCAGAAATCTGGACAATGCATCTATAAATGACTATAAAATAAACTGAAAATAGGCCTTCTGGGTACTGAGGAATTTGGAAATGGTGCTCCAAACCTGTCTGTGTGCAGTTTGCCTTCCTGAATTTATGGGCAGCCCTTACTGTTCTTTGCACATCACTGACAACAGAACAAGTTCTTATCCTTCACCCAGTCGCCAGGTGCTGCAAAAACATTCCAACCATAACCAAACTGAGGTAAACTACAAGAAAGTCACGTGCTAGAAGAAGTGTCTTCTCTAGAAAGCCCTTTTACAACAGCTTCCTATTCTTTGAGGGTAGGGTTTGAGTTTTCCATCTTTCCCTTCTTATGTACTATAAAGTGCTGCCAAAACAGAAAATTTCATGGAAGGGTTCACCAA
The DNA here is from genome assembly GCA_037305975.1 of Chrysolophus pictus. Taxonomy (NCBI): domain Eukaryota; kingdom Metazoa; phylum Chordata; class Aves; order Galliformes; family Phasianidae; genus Chrysolophus; species Chrysolophus pictus. The sequence continues at coordinate 8,620,881 of CM074580.1, forward strand.
GAAGTCAACACACTTACAAACAAAAGGTAAAATTCACACTTATAAATGAGAAATGTAACTACAGTCACAGCTATAACATCTTATCCAAAGCCACACTGTCAATTTCAAGCTTATATTGTCCTTATTATCAATGCTTCATCAATGCTTTGGCACACAGAAAACTTAATCACAATGCAACATCATATCTGTCACATCTTCTAGATTGCTATCCCAGACATTCTGATGCTTCTTTATTTTACCCATTCAAAGCTAAGGCAAATTATGCAAGTCACTTGTCAACTATGACTGATTTTTCTTACCTGTGCAGTTAAAAAAGACATAATAAACACTGAGGAAGTAGCTCTAATAAGATTGCTGGCTACTTGGTGAAAAACTGTACTGCTACCAACGCGCTGCTTGTCATCTCAGTGTCACATTCTATTGTTAAATGCTACCTTAATATCATGCATGAGAGAATGAAAAGCAAAGAATTGAGCACTTTTTCTAGGATTGCCCTTATGTATGTCTGAAATGGAACTGAACCAATATCTGCCAGTCCTTGGCATCTTGAGTCACAACATTCACTCTATCCCCTGGGGAAGGGGTAGTAACTTAAGACACATTACCAGAATCCACATCAATTTACTGGGCAATGGGGGCTGTCCCAGTTTCCCATTCCCACTGTCACTTGCAGTAGAGCAAAAGATTTTTATCCCTCCCAAACAGTACAGCAGAAATACAGGTAAAGATATTGCTATAGTTACCATAACAACTGCTTTTAACTGCATTTGTTTTCAAGAATACATTTTTTTTCTTCATTCAAAAAGCAACAACAGTGTATTTATTATTGCTAAATGGATGTTTCTCAAGAGCTGAATTCTTTTAAAGCCATTACCCTTGAGCACGTATTTTAGATTTACAAGAATAAAAGAAGAGTGCTTCTCATTGTTCATTATGATAACAATTCTAATTAATCTTTCTTTCTATCTATATGTATAACATTAAGAGCTTTTCAGAAAATGAAGTGTGGTTCTGCAGGGGCAGAAATAACATCCATCAGATTGTTGGTAGCACACTTCTTATACTTCACAGGTGGTCCAAGTTCATTTTTATCTTCTACACAGGTTTCAGTGATCAGTAGCCCACTTTAGCACTGACTAGCACTAAGGTCAAAATGTTTTCCTTCATTTCTTTATCTACCAGATATGAAAGTGAGCAGGGGCTGAAGTTTTATTCATGTTGTCATGTAAGACTTTTCAGAGATTCATTTTTCCCAATTACTCTAACTCAAACAAGGGACTGCTCCTGCAGTAGCTGGTTTGGCCAGAAAGATTTGCTATGGAACAAAAAGGAAAATCATGTGCAGTAATGGCTGTAGACACACACTCCTTTTACTTAAGATCAGGGAGAGATGAAAAGAGAAGCAGTTTTGCTGGTCTGAGAGACACACAGGTAAGAAACTGCTGTTCTCTGGATGATAACATCTGACAGGAAAACATGGAATGACAGCTTAATTTACTGCAATATGCAGAATGATTCTTTCTTAAATGTTAGAAAGGGTTCTCAGCTCATCCAGCCTTGTCTTGTTTTTAACAAAGGCTTTGCCACACACAAGGTGTTGAGGAAGTGAAGTGTCATATGTACAAAGTGCATAGGAGATAAAGTCTATTTTAAGGCAACTGACAGATTTTTTTACAAGGATTGCAAAAATACAATGTTTAATCTCTGGTCCCTGAGAAAGCTAGCTAATCCAGCCTTCTGGATATTTATTATTTCATTTTAAGTACCAAAGGCAAAAGCTCTGAAATGTGCATCTAATGTAGCTTGCTTAGTAAAAAGAATATATATTTCTAATTATACTGTAGATTCTTTTTATTGCTGCATTCTGTCTACTTGTAGCACATTAGAAAACCAATAACTCCATGTCTCTTAGAAACTGCAAGCACAACAGCCAATAGCTATATTCAGAGGGCAGCTAGGTGGTTGTTTGCTTGCTTGTCTTTACAGCTCCTACTAGGAGTAACTAACATCACATTTCTGCAAATAACCATTCTGTTCTGGCAACTTGATAATTTAGGGCCAGTGCTGCTCACCTCGCTCACACAGGTACTCAGCTTCACAAACAGCACTGACAGTTTCCTTGCATGAAGTGAAAGAAAATATCATTTTAGTTCAGGGTTTTCTGTTTTTTTTGTTTTTTTTTTTAATGTATTCTACAAACTGGTAATTTGACACAGCCTATGCATTCAAATGAATTCCACTGAGAGAAACTCACCAACAAATTGTTTAAGGGGTTGTATTAAAATCCTCTCTCTCTCTCTCATTAAGCAATTAGAAACTCCTGTATACAGAGGAGCATTTCCAAGTGCATTTGAAGAGAGAATAGAACAGAATGTATGAACTATTGTTTCCTACAAATTCTTTTTCCAAGTAGCCAGTCTAATACACACTGATGATCTAATGAAAGGCTCAATGCTTTATCTGTATTTAGTCTTCTTGCTTTCTAACGTGCACTGACTTGCCAGATTACTTATATTACTGCCATCCACATCACAAGCACTCCATAAATGCTCTTCTGTGAACTATAACCACTGAACAGCCAAAATTACCTGCTTCCAAAAATTTCTCTGTGGAAATGCGTTAAGTCTGCATACCTAATTCCAGTTATTTGCTGTTAAACCACTACAGCCTATTTCTGTAAATGATACACAAATAGTCATTTAGAGTTTTGCACAGGACTAATTGGGCAGGAACCCAGTACAGACACAGGGATTCAATCTCTAATTATGTTATATAAGACCCTGACCAAGAACATCAGCTGTTTGAACTTAGCAATCATTTACTGTTTCAGAAGAGCTACCTTGTAATTGCTGATCATTTTGGCAAAACAGCAATTTCACAAGAGTAATAAACTTAATTTTATGTTATTTTATTATTAGGAAACATCTACACTTCCAATAGAATAAACCAAAGAAAGGGCACTTACAGAGGGCAAAATGCAGGGAGACCTGGACAAGCTCAAAAAGTGGGCCCATGAGAACCTTGTGAGGTTTATCAAAGTGAAGTGCAAGGTCTTGCACTTGGGTCGAGGCAACCCCAGATCTGAGTACAGACTGAGAGAAGAACTCATTAAGAGCAACCATATGGATGGGGGTCCTGATGGATAAAAAACTGGACATGAGCTAGCAGTGTGCTCCTGCAGCCCAGAAGGCCAACAGAATTCTGAGCTGCAACAACAGAGGGATGGCAGCAGGAAGAGGGAGTTGATTGTCCCCCTCTATTCTGCCCTTGTGAGGCCTTATCTAAAATACTACGTCCAACCCTGGGGCCCCCAGCACGGGAAGGATGGAGAGCTGTTGGAGCAGGTCCAGAAGAGGGCCACAAAGATGACAAGGGCTGGAGCACCCCTCCTTTGAAGAGGGGGCTGCAGTACCCAGGGAGAATTCATTGCAGCCTTTCAGTACTTGAAGGGAGCTCATGAACAGGAGGGAAACTGTCTTTTTACATAGTCAGATAGTGATAGGACAAAGAGGAAATGGTTAAAAAAAAAAAAAAAATGAGGATATTTACATTAGATGTTAGGAAGAAATTATTTGTTCTGAGGCAGTGGCACAGGCTGCCTGGAGAGGTTGCGGGTGCCCCATACCTGGAGGCATTGGAGGCCAGGTTGGATGGGATCCTGGGCAACCTGATCTGGTGAGTGGCAACCATACCCATAACACGGGGTTGAAACTAAATGATCTTTAAGGTCACCTCCAGCTTAAACAATTCTATGGTTCTGTGATTCGAATAACAGTGTTTTCATGCTGGAGTAAAAAACTGAATATAATAAGTAAGGGAAATTAACAAATAAAGGTCCATCTGCCTAACTACTTCAGGGATAAACAAAAGTTAGTGTGTTATTAAGTACATTTTCCAAATGCCTCTAAACGGGGATAGGGAACCAACCACCTTTTTTACAGAGGCTATACGAGTGTTTCACAACCCTCATGGTAAAGGATGTTTCCTAATAACCCTGGCACAGCTCTGTGCCATTTCCACACATCCTGCCACCAACTCCCAGGTGAAGAGCCTGGCCCCTCACTCTGTGCTTCTTCCCCTTCCCTTCAAAGAGACTGCAGAGAACAAGGAGATGTAGAGCAATACTGGCGAGACAGCAGGTAGAAGGCTGTGCTAAGCTGGGAAAACATCTCTGATGTGTTTCTCAAAGTAGAATTTTGTCTAAGAAAGTAAAAATTCACACTGAGGAAAGGTCTCTTCTTAGTGATACTTCTACTAATTTGCTCCCTTTTTAAAGACTCCCAGTGTTTTGGATTCTGATCATTTGGATACTTCTGAGGCATTTTCGAAAAACTGACCTTAGTGTTTGATGATCATCCTATTTAGCTTTAATCATGGTACACAGCCAATCAGCATTTGTATGGCTACTGTGTCATGCATATGGTGCATGTTAAGTGAGTAATTAAGAAATCCTTTTTTCTTCCCATTCAAATAAGATGTTTGGCTTGGTTTTCTTATCTGATCATTTTGAAACAACGGAACCAGGACATTTGATGTTGTACAAGGGCTGCTTTGAAACTAATGACCCCTGTTTTATTAGGTTAGGTATTAGGAGGAAGTTTTTCACACAGAGAGTGGTGAGGCACTGGAACAGGTTGCCCAAAGAGGTTATGGATGCCCCATCCATGGAGGCATTCAAGACCAAACTGGATGTGGCTCTGGGCAGCCTGGTCTGGTGGTTGGTGACCCTGCACATAGCAGGGAGGTTGAAACTAGATGATCATTGTAGTCCTTTTCAACCCAGGCCATTATATGATTCAATTCCTCCATGTGGAAAAAGTGGCACACACTGCCCTTCATCAACTCTTCCTGAATGTTTCTGGAGATCAGTGAATTTGTGCACAGTGAGACAGTGGGTGTACATTTCACCAACACCATCATAGCAACTGTGAAACAGAAGGTCACTTCTGCTGGTGCAGACTTAGCAGGCTGTTGTTCATTACTGGCAAAGATGCATAGCTAACAGTAGTGACTATGTTGAAAAATATCATTTTGTAGTTGGGAATTTATTCTATCAAATACTGTTATTTTTCTCTTTGAATCTGTTGTATCTTACACAGAAATAAATAAGAGGCATTACTTTCAGAGTGACCTTACTAGTTTCTTTTCTGCATAGCGGGCACATGTCACATAAAAATTACTTGAAGAATAAATCAATGTCACATCTAAAGCCAGTGTGGCTCATATACCCAGCACATTTCCTGTTCTCTCGAAGAAAAGCTTCAGTGCACAGCATATAATTAAGTCAATAAAGTAGTCAGTGCTTAGAATAGGAAGCATCTCTGTCACTCAAGATGAAGCACGGGTTGGGATGTTTTCAAGAACTCTCATAAGCTGAATAACATGCCCCTCACATCTGAGAACTTCAAAACTCTAAGCAGCTTAAAAGCCTTTGAGTACATTATTCGTCTTTCTATTTGGCAGAGAAGTTAAGTGGCTTCCCCAGCTCCCATACTACAGTAAATGACAGCACCAATAGTCAGGGGAAAATTTTTATAGAGAGAAATGGCTGCTAAGTGTCCAACTGCCATTTGTGCATCCGAGTATCTTCTCCATTAATACTCATCACCTAGTTATAGCAGTGCTTTAAAGTGCTGCCTAAATAATTTATTAGCCATTATAATATCCTCATGAAATAGTTAACTAATTTATCTGTGCTATACAATGATCAAAACGGGGCATAGAGAAGATAAGTACTTTATACAGACCATTCAGCAATATACGAACTATTCCTGAGTAAAAAGTGAGTAGATTATGACTTTTCAGATGTACTTTCCCTTTATATCATTATAATGACCTTACTATGATATTTTAATATTCCTTCCAAATATATAGGTGCTGTTCTGTCACAATTAACTAGAAGCTTAAATAAAAATAATTCATTTAACTATTGAAATAACTGCATGCCATATTACATATATAGAAATATAAATAAAATTATACTGTGCTACTGTAAGAGAGATGAGCTTATCTAAATAAAAGAAGCAGAATGGAATGACTTTATAACGCACTAGTAACAGGAATTAGAATCAGAAATGAATATAGCACTAAAATTTGGCAATTCCTTCTTGACAATATAGAAATATTTAAAAGAAAAAATGCACAGTACCCAAAACTTATAAGTGACTTTGAAAATAATCTCCCCCCCTTTTCCTCCTCCCCCCCCCCCCCAAAAAAAAAAAAAAAGCTCCTTACTCCTATTAAATCCAGATGCAGCTACAATTTTATACCAAAATTATTGCTGGGTGGGGATTGGACTGGGGAAGAAAGAAGTAAGAAAGACACGAAGTTACATGGTTATCTATTTCTTCTATGGAATTTCTGATTTTTTTCCTCTCCTAGGGCTAACACTATAAATGCCAGTGGCATTTAAACAAGAAATCCAGAACTTGACAGTTCTGGAAACTTTGAAGGATGACAATAGTGTGTTATTGATTGAATTGCCCCCTCTAAGGGAGCTCCATCTGAGGAGAAAGGCGTCTAATATGCATTGTTGTAACAGCACATACAGAATGGCCACTATTAATAAACACACACTATATAAATATAAACACACTATAGATAAATATATACAAATACGTATATATGTGTTCATCATCTTTACTCTGAAGGATTTACAATTTAAAAGATAGGTAATCAGGAAGGGAAACCAGATGAATAAAGAATAAAGGGCGCTGGCTGGTGCACACTGTGTCAGGTTTGTTCACTGCAGGCAGGTGGGCAATGAAATGGAAACAGAAGAGAGTATACAGCGAGGATTATAAGACAGAAAGGGCATCTGAACCTTTGGGAAGATGTTTCAGGTTTGAAAGGAAACAATAGTGACCATAGTAGTTTGTCAAAACCTGCATCAAAAAGAAAACAGTAGTAGTTCATGCAAGCAAGAATAGAAGAGAAAAAGCTGACAGCACCTACCTGACAGTCTACAAGTGTTTGTAATGCATAAACATTTATTCTGAAACATAGGGTCATACAGAAAGACACTATCCAGCATTAAGTTTGTATAAGCAATTCAGGTATCTGCATGATAATAAGGAAATGCTGGGGCTCAGAGCAAGCCCTTTGAAGAAAAAGTAATTCGTATCAGCCTAACTAGAATGACAGAACATAGGATGAAGTGAAAGAGAACTTAATTTAAGCTCTCCGTTGTCTAAGAAGCTTAGGAAAATGAGAGGGCAATAAAAAACTGCAGGACAGGGAAAGAAAAGTTCATCAGTTTCATACTGTCGTTTGATTTTAAAGAGTAACTGATGAAATGCTGCAGATTCAAATAAAACAATTAAATAAATAAATAACAGATTCCGAACTTCCCCTGGTTCAAGTTGTTTCATGGAGCAAATCTCAAACTTGCCCCAAGACTACATCAAGTCCATATTTCTGGCTTCAGTTCACCTAGCTGCATGTGCATTGAGCTCACAAGTCAACAGATTAGAAAAATGCTGGTCAAGAAGGCTAGAGGTAAGTGAAGAGAACAGAAAATGATGGAGTAACTACAGAACACATGCATAATTTGTCCCAAAGAACAAGCGAGGCAGAAGGAAAAAGGTGAGCAATCAGCCACAGCAAGCACTGAAAGCAGAGAACAGAAGATACAACCTAAGGGAAGAAAAACATGGTTGAGAGGGAGAGAATGGCTGTCCTGGTATATGAAACATGTATATTATGAACAACACCAAAAAAAAATGTTCATTAAAACACAACTAACTGGAGAATACAGAGCAAACTCTAGTTTATACAACTGTTCAGATCTGTGACCTGATAATTTCATGCTGCCCAAGTAAAATGAAATATCTGATTATTTATTTGGCTCTATAGTGTTACTGACACACAGAGTTGTTGTAGGATTGATAGGAATAAGAAAACAGCAAAAGCACAACCAGGTTGCCGTGGTCCACTCGTCCTTAATTTCCAATACACATATTAAGTTCAATAACAACAATGAAAAAACAACCAAAACCCACAGACATACAGAAACTGAAAACCTTGTCTCGAATGTTCAGCTTCATTCTGTCATGATGGCAGTTGTTAGTTATTATCCCAAATATGAAAGCAACTCAGATTTCAGTTATAAACTAAGGAATAGAACATTGTGACACACAAATGTAGCATGGCAAAATACAATGTCTTGAGCACTGTCAAATGTCTGCTGAGGTAAAAAAATAAATTAGAAGACCCCACTACCTTTATCCTTAAGTCATACAATGTCCTAATGACTTGAATGAGAACTAATACAGAGAACACAGCAATTTTTTTCCAGCAGACTTTTTTTTTTCACTGGTTGCTTCAAAAAACTTTGGCTGAAGTGCATAGTCCAACCTCTGTAATAAAAACCTCTTTTCATATATTTTAATTTTCATAAGCTGAGCTTTGAATTCCAGCACTTGTAATTGGAAAATACAAGATCAGTTTCAGTATCTTCTGTTCATGTTTTCTGCTGTTGCTCACCCCAGGAAGTTGGAGAAGCAAATTCTAAAGTACCACACGTTCTCACTTGTTATAGCATTCTACACAGTCACACAGAACAGCTGCAAGACAGGAATTCCATGCTAAAATTGTACGGTCACTTCACTACCTTAAAATTCTTTCAGAAAAACTCTCCCAAGTCCTTCAGCACCTGGAATGGAATCCAGAAAAAGATGGAAGGGGAAGTACGAACAGAAAATTCAGTCATTTCTTAGCCTGGTCTGACATAGGTAGGGATGTTAACAGATATTTTGTCAACACATTCCATTGCTTACACCCCACTATAACAAAACCCTAGAACGTGCCTAGTGTGCCTACTACTGAGCCATTGTTATTGCAGCATTATGGCTTTTAGCTTATGCCAAGAGTAGGAGAAAGTATCTTGCTAAAAATTTCTGCCAAAGCTTACCTGTGACCTTAAGCAAGGTAAAGGGCTTATCTTCCTGTCAACTCCTGGGTCTTAAATACAGAGATTAAAAGGGCTTCCCTCGGGCCGTTTGAAAATTATTTCATCAAAGTTCATATAGGGCTGGCGCATGATCGATCACCACCATCTTGAATGCCTTCAGGGATTACAGGGATTTCTCCACAAGAAAATACAAGTTTGCTGACTAATTAACATTTTCTATTTATAGGATTTTTAATAGATCCATAATACCACGAAAGAGCCCTAAATTTCAGTATAAGCTTTACCTTTAGCACTTAATTCTGGCTAGTACCTGCAGAGGAACATAAATAAAGCAAGGACAGAAAAACTTAGAGAATTTACTTTGTCTGATTTTTCGTTCATTGATACGTCATACTTATGGTCTCCCTATGGAATTAATGTGGTCTTCTGCTCTAATGTGCCACCTCCAAAATAGCATGATTCTAGTTACCTCCAATACTGCCCTCTCCAAAGTATTCTTTTTATGTGCAGAAATACACATCTACCCTACCTTCAAAGAATCATCACTATCAGTTCTTGTCAGCCTGACTGCATATTCAAGCCCACATTAGTCTGTCTGGATTTACAAGGATTATTTTTTTTTTCCCCAGAGAAATAATTTATGCTTGCTACCTTCCACTGTAAAACGAAATGGGAATCTCATTCATAATTAGAACTATTGATCTTTGAACTGCAGTTTTTCACAGCTTCCTAGACTTAGAAGATAGACCAAGGTTTTTTTCCTCTCTCAAAGAATTTTACCTTTGTCACTCACTACGTTTCTAACTAGGACTAGTATCAAGAGCACAGACATAATGAAAACCTGTAAAGCATTACAGTTCTCCAGAGAAAGAAGAACTTATTACTTATGGATGTGACATGAAAGAATTGTCTTGTTTTACTCTAAAATTGCTCATAAACAACTTCACACAGCACTTAAACATCCCGTTATCCCTAACCTCTTCATGCTACCAGATTGCCTCAGTCTTCTGTAAGGATAGCTATAAGCATCTAGGAAAAGCAGAATATAATCCTAGGTATTTCCAGAGGTTTGCTATGCCAAACAAGCAAACAAACGAAATGAAACAGGGAGTAGTCCATCCAAAGATCTACCAGCTGGAAGAGGTTAAGTAAACACTAAGGAGCACAAAACATGAATAGAAACTTAGAAACCAAACTGAATTCTTACTCCCCAGCTTACATATAGGTGTTCAAGAGCAGCTATTATCTTGTCAGCTGAGCACAGGTGAATATTCTAACCCTGGAGTCTTCTGTCTGGTTGTAAAGGAAGCAAGTCTACAGCTCAGACCTACAGAAGTTGCCAGAATAGAACCTTGCTCAGCAAATTCAGTGTGTTGCACAGTGCCCTAGCAAACAAAGCTGTCCCTCTAGAACAGTTCTGCAAAAAGGATTTCCACAATAAAGGAACAAAGGCGGGAGCAGAAGTTTCCCCTCTCAACTTCTACTGTGAATAGTCTGTCATCAGACATTGTTTAGCTTTGGAATGGTAATTGCCAAAATGAAGGGTCACAAAGCAGACTCTGAGCATACATAGTTATATTAAACTTTTGAAGAAAAGAAAAGGGGGGGTGCAGGAGAGATCGTTTAGGCAAACACACACTAGAAAGTGGAACACAAATTTTACTTATACCATATATTCTGTAGACATACTTGTAGTAGCCATATACAGTCCTGATCAGCTAAACTATATCAGAATGAACACAGTTCCTGAGACGTGAAATTTCCTGACTAAAGAAGATCAAAAGATGAACATCTCTGTACTGCAATGCAGTATATGGACAAAGGATATATTCTGAATGAAAAGCATATGGTTCTGGATAAAGCTTGCCTATACTGCATAATTGTGTATTTCTTCCCCTCAAAAAATCCCCATCGAATTATAAGCTTAAAAATGAATGCTTTGGTTGTTAATTGTTCTCTACTGTCATCTAAACAACAGTTTCGTATTTGTAGTCCAGATTCTTTGAGGATATAAACCAAGGACAAATGAATATGCAAAATAAATACATAAAAACTTGAAATAATAATCATTACAAAATAAAAAGATGTCATGAAAGTTGAGAAATGAAGCACTTAAACCCCAGAAAAATTATTACTATTAATATGTCCAATGAATACATCAAGTATGTCACAGTATAGAAAGATTTATACATTTTAAGGAAAGAAGAGTTGATCTAAAAATAATAAATGGCACAAGTAGATCTTATCTACTTTACATTAATGCTAAAAAAGAGTGTTCATGTTAATAAGGATATTGTCAATATCTCACCTGAAGTTGAAATATGGACTGGGAACCAAAACCGCATGTTCAGAGCTATCTAGGGAATCGTGGTGCTATAAATGCCAGCTGCCAGGTTATGAGTAAAGAAGGATTAAACAACTCAAATTTCACTCAAGCGTTCTAAGCTAGAATTTTTGTTCAAATTTTATTTGTCAGCAAATCTTTTTTTTTTTTTTTTTTTTTAAACTGAACTTACTGCCCTGGAGTTGTGATGTTGTTAGTGAATCTAAAATACCATATTAGTTTACTAGTGCAAAACACAAACTGAAATAACAAGTTGGTGAATTGGTGAATTCTCATTTTGTGTATCAATGAAGATCCCACTGAAATCCATGGAATCATTTACAATATATGGCATGTTTATAAACTTGATTTTATTTCACATCACCGAATAGTCTTGCAACACAAAGCAAGTGGGAGCATGATGTCTGTCCTATCATGCCTATGCTTGGCTAGGGTTTCAAGCATAATAATTCATCTAAGAGTGCATTTATTTATAACACTAAGGAAGATGTGGATTATTATAGCCAGTGAACATCTCTAGAATTTCAGAAGTAATCAAGAAACAAAGGGAGCAACATACACCTGTTTACAGGATTATTCATCTGAGCACAAAAGCAAGGCTTTTACATGCTGTATCTGTATTGGATCTCCGCCAGTTTTGCTTGTTATCAGTTAAGGAGATGCAAGTTTGCTTCACTGGTCTTTTGCCCTAAAATTCATCCTAATTACCACTTCTTGGGAAAGCCTCACTTGTCACACAGCATTTTTACATGCTGTGGAATAGAGATGCTGTAGAACTCTGTGTGCGTATTTGAGTTCAGAGGCAGCCATTTGAATGTTCTGGAGTTGAGAAAACTGATGCAAAGGATAAAAGCTAAGTGTCAGTTCCAGTGTTCCCATAGCAATCAGCTCAAAAACACTTCAATTTGAGCCAACTGCAGAAAATCATTCTTCAAAGCTAGTTTCACCATTTATAGCTGTGAACTTGGAGTGAAATCACCCAACACATTTATGTGCTTTAAACACAAGTATTGGTGATTGATTTCTTTTAAGTTTCAGATAGGAAAGGTTTGGGCATCACAAATGCACAAGAAACTCATCGGCATTAGTAGTTCTTTGAAAATTATTCTCCTCATGGAGAAAAATAATCTGACCTCTTTTCCCTTGAGATGCACTGATGATAATAGTACTATGCAGAATACAGCTCTGTAGCATGAAATTGCAAACTTTCACTTCAGAGTTTGAGTGTCAAAATGTATTGTTTGGGTAACTTTGGTAATGAGAAAAAAAAGCATTAAATGTGGGCTAATACAAACCTAATTAAATCGAATGCCTAAATGAAAAACAAACCTCATTATAAAACAATAGCAACTCGACTCAGGGAGAAAGCATTATAGATTACCTTAGTATTATAGGTTCCTTGTATTTGGGAAGTTACTGGCAACATGACAAACACTGATATAAACAAGCTACAAGCTGATATCAAATTTTGAACTTCAGCATCAGAGCCAGTCTGAGTAGGGCCAGGTACCATGAAAGCTGAGGATAATTTCTGAATACCTAACATATCCAAATTCCTTTCAGCATATTCAAAACCCTGGACTACTGACAGTTAAAAATCCATGGTTTAATCAAAGGAAAGCCTCACACCTCTTTTCTGATATGCCATACAATCTTCCTAGTTCCTCAGCTATTGTTAAGATGGCATCAATTAGTCCAGTCCATGACAGGACACCTTAATTTCAAATAGAGTAAACGAGGATTTTGCACACATACAGACATAAGAACGTGGTTATTAATTGTTTTTTCTTTATTTTTTATCTAAAGAATCAAGTATAGTGTCATAAAGTAATTTGAGAGGATACATCAACAACAGTGGTATTTCGTGTAAAGTATTAACAGATTTGGGTTTTTTTTGTTTGTTTGTGTTTTAGTTCTTCTCCTAATAGTGAGCAATATAAAAGATGCAAATATGACAGCCTTGAAGTTCACTCAGAATTCACTATACGCAAAAAATATTCAGCACAGTACTTACTGCTGCTCCATAAACAGAGGGCATCTCCTCTCTCCATCTTTGAAAGCTCTTCCAGGGAACCTTCACTAAAAATTGCCAAATTTAGATAGTAGTCACTCACAGTCAAGTAGAAAGTTGTGAATATATTGGTGTGCAAAGGACTTAAGACCATACACCAGTATAACTCACATAAAGTTACATGATATGTTCAAGCAGGCATACGCTAAGTATAAGCATTACCTAACCTTAAAACATTACTTGATCATCTTTTATGCAGACAAAAATCAGGGTTAGGGACTTTATCCATGAAGCTCCACATAGTGATTGAATTGAGCTGGTTCCAGGGCGTTACAGAAACGTTTATAATTAAATGAGCAATAAAATTGTAGGTTTTACTCATTACCATGTTCGCATGACAGATGACTGTATGTGCACAGTAGTATAACAGAAAGTCTCTTTTCTGACTATAAAGATAATATTTGGTTATGGAACAAGTGTTTCCAGCCTATGTAAAACAGAAAATATTTATTCCACTCTGATAGCAGAGAATCATATCATGATACAGATTCAGGGAAGAAAATATAGAATGATTAGATTCAGTAAAGAGACAGACCACTATAATGCCATTCACATTCACAAGTTTACTAAATCATGATTCCGGTTTAAAATGTTATACAAAAAATATTCACTTCTATAAATTCCCTGTCTGCTATGTTGTCAGATGATATTTTCCAAAATACTTTTTACAGCTAGTAATTTTTTTAAATTAAAAAATATATATAAATAAAACAAGAGTCTCATGAAAGTTTGTGACTTCAGAGATGAAACTAAAACAAAACTCTTATCACAGGAAGTTCTGGCATTTGAAGCAGGAAGGAAAACCTACAGATGAAAAGCACTTTGGGCTTCTGTTTGCTCTCTCCATACTTTAGCAACAACTGCTAGCATTCAAAGGCAATAAAAGACAGCTTGGAAAGAAAGAGTTGCTACCTAGCAGGTAGTTGGATCAAAGGTCCCATTCAATCCATCTTAACAATTCGGTGATTACCTTCTTAAAATCCAGGTTTCTGTTAAGACTTACTCAATACTAAAGTTTAAAGCAATTAATGCTAAACTGAGCTTCAGTTATGTTAAATAAAAAAGGATAGCAGTCAATAAACAGAGCCTGCAAAGACGTAACTTGTAAATAAAATACGAGAAGTGGTCCAGAGTTAATGCCTCCTATTTCATTATGTTGGCCCATGACATCAGAGGCAGATGTTGGTGATATGGCAGTAGGGCTGAACCAATATCCCATTACGAACCTTCCCACCAATATCCCATTACGTGTTGTTGCAGTGTGACAGATGGCAGCAGAGGGGCACTCTGACAAAATGGTGCCTGACATGGAAGTGTGGATGTAGCAAAGGTGTGTCACTGAATTCCTCCATGTGGAAAAATAATGGCTCCCACTGACGTTCATCAACTCTTCCTGAATGTTTCTGGAGACCAAACAGCAGATGTGAGCACAGTGAAACAGTGGGTGGTGCATTTCAGTAGTGGCAACAGCAGGTCGCCTCTGCTAGTGCAGATTTTTATCAGCACGGCATACAGGCTCTTATTTACTGCTGGCAAAAATGCACAGCTAATGGTGGTGACTACGTTGAAAAACTGTTTTGTTGCTGAGAATTTGTTCTATCAAATAGTGTTATTGTACTCTTTGAATCTGTTGCAGTTTCCATGGAAATAAATAGGAAGTACTACTTTCCGAGTGATCTATGTATTTATAAGGAGGGAAGAGACTCTTTATCAGGGGACAGAGTGACAGAACAAGGGGTAACAGTTTTAACTAAAAAAAAGGGTAGGCAGACATACATTTAGACACAGAAGAAATTCTTCCCTGTGAGGGTGATGAGGCTCTAGCACAGCTGCTCAGGGAAGCTGCAGAGGACCCATCCCTTCAGGCATTCAAGGCAAGGTTGGATGAGGCCCTGGGTAGCCTGAACTTGCCCAGCAGATGGGTTGAAACTGGATGATTTTTAAAGGTATTTTCCAACTCCAATCATTCCACAATTCTGTAGCAAAGCCAAAAAAACCCCCACCTACTTATCCAGAACATTCTGAAGAAACCAGCATTAATTTTCATTACACTGTATGAATATATATCATCATGATGTGTTTACATCATATATATTTTCTCCGTAAGTTTTGAAACGGGATGGGGAAAAAAAGGTATGAAATGCATTTTATCCTCAAATTTGCTTATGTAAAGTAACAAAATGTAAAGGGCTTTTTACTGAATTTTTGTCACTGGCATCCTTAAAGTTTGTTCTAAAAATTTTACAATAATGTACCTTGTTTCTATTTATTCTTCAACCTGACCTTCCTAAAATGACCAGGCTGATATTGTGATTAATGAGCCAATTATTTTCATCTAATACATGAAACAAAACAAATAGCCTATTCCCCTTCCATCAACTCTTTTAAAAATTAGTATCCCTCCAACATTTTCTTCTTTTTCAAAGCCTATGATGGATTTCTTATGCAATTCATCCACTAAATTAATAGGGTCTGAAGAGGGAAGGCTAAAAATACAGGATTTTACTTGCCTTTGGCTTTAAAATAAGGTGTAAATAGAGCTCTTCTTTTCTTAGCGAGAAACATTAACAGGAGTAAAAAAAAAAAGCTCTAAGTCACCAAGATATAAGCTATTGTTTAAAGAAGGAAGGAAAATTGGAAATAAAAAAAAGAAAACTGTGGGAAAAGATTTCTTTATCCAAGGAGCACTGAAGTTAAGCAAATAAAAATGCTGCAGTAGCATCAGGGGAAATGCACTGTTCTATTATACTCAAGGGAGAAGATGTAAAATAAGTAGCACTGACATCACATGGACAATAATTCCCAAACTATCGAGCTTGAGAATCTCCCGCACCCTTGAACAGCTGCATGCCAGTTCTTCCTTCATCATTCAGCAATGAACCCTTTGGCATCCAATTTGATCTGCAGAAAGGGTAGCTTTTATAGCAGAAAGAGCTAGCAATTAGCATTTGCCAGTATCTCTTGCAAAAGAGCTCCGTTCCTTTGCAACTTTTGATGCGTACAGGTAGACAGCCAGAACTAAGTCTACCTGTGAGAAGAAATTTGATTTGCACAGTAAATGAACTGCTTCTCTTTAGTATTTCATAGAATCATAGAATCACCAAGGTTGGAAAAGAACTTCAAGATCAGTCTAACTGTCCAACTATCACCAATATTTCCCATTAAAGCATATCCCCTCAGTACAACATCTAAATGTTTCCTGAACACCTCCAGGGTCAATGACTCCACCAGCTCTCTGGACAGCCCATTCTAGTACCTCTCTCAGAGAAGTATTTCCATTTGCTTTGTTATTACTACGATTTTCTTTCAGGGAACTTTTGAAACGAGAGAGAAGCAACCTTTATGAAGCTAAGAAAACAATAGTGCATGACTGCGTGATCATCAGGAAAATTGCTCATTATGCTTTGTGCATTGCAGCGCACTAAGTTCTCTACACAAAAAAACAACAACCAAATGACAACCAAGCAACCAAAATCCCATGAAGTAATGAAGATAAAAGCCTAGAATTCTACCCTGAAGTACTTGATTTGAGGATCCTATTTCTGTACTTTTGTGATGCCTCTTCCACTGGAAGATTTCCTCTACAGAATACAATGACCTAATTTTCAATAAACTAGTCAGCCTGACAATTACCAGTTTGACAAATATCCTGGTTTTGACTGGATTAGAATTATTTTCTTCACTGTAGGTAATCTGATGCTACATTTTAGATTTTTCGGGAAAATAGTGGTGAGAACACATCAGTGTTTCAGTTGTTGCAGAGCAGTGCTTGCACAAAGCCAAGGATTTTTCTGCTTCTCATGCTGCCCTGCCACAAGGAGCTGAGTGTGCATAAGAAGCTATGAAGGGTACAGCCAAGACAGCTGACCCAAACTGGCTAGAGGGGTATCCCATGCCACGTGGCATCATACTAAAAAATAAAAGCTGATGCTAAAGAAGGAGGAAGGGACTATGACAATTGGTCTTCCCAAGAATCTGTTATGATGGAGCCTTGTTTTCCTGTAAATAGCAACATCTGCCTGCTAATGGGAAAAAGTGAATAAGTTCTTTATTTTGTTTTCCTTGCACTCATATTTTTTGCTTTATATACTAAGTTCTCTTTATCTCAACACGCAGGTTGTCTCACTTTTACCTGATTCTCTCTCCACCCCACCTTGGGAGAGCAAGCAAGCAGCTGTGTGAAACTGTGTGCCAGAGTTAGAACACAACAACACAAAAACAAAACTCTGCATCACAAACGGAGGAAATAACTTGCCCAACATCATTCATCAAGTCTCACAGAGAACAAAAGCAGACTCCATCTGACCTGCAGACAGTCATAAACGCTCCTCTCCTCCTGATTTTTGATTAGTTCAAATGACAAATAATCTATCTGTGAAGTTAGTGCTGTTGTTCATGATATGGTGCAGATGGGAAACCACTGCTCCATGTGGCTTGCTATAGTGGATGCAAAACACTCAAAGGTACCAACTTTAGAGTTCCAATTTATAAATACCTTTGAATACAAAGGAAAACCCACTGCTATCAGAATCCAACAAATAATTCATCCCTGCCCAGAGCTGCAGGTTTCCTGAGTAGTAATTTTAAATATTCATTGCCTTTCTGCGAGCACCTAAACCATGCATTAAGTGGGGGGTATAAATGCATGTCACAGCAGAGAAGACAATCTCTTCTAGCTCTAAATGGAGAATTACATGGGAGGGGGAGGGGGAAAATGAACAACAAATGCACACACACACAAAAAAACAACAACAACAACAACAAAAAAACCAACAAGAAAACACCACAACACAAAGAAATCACCACACCACCAGAAATATTTCTATTTCCTAAACACAGATCCTACAGAGTACAGAACATTATAAGGCTTTCCATTGATAATTTCATCTTGGATTGTGTATCAGACTACGCAATGCAAAGAAAACATAAGTGAAATAATGCATTTTTGGAAGAAATTACATCTTACAGGACAGCTATTATCACTGGCAGATAAAACTCATCTGTCTTTGTTCACTCATAGCACTTGAATGCAGACTGTCATCCTCAGATTATGATTTCATACTAGTGGCTACACAAATCCTAAGCAAAGCTTCATAATGCCATTTGAGGAATCCTGTTGATGAACAGTTTTCCCTATCAATTAATAATTAAGACATTCTATGCTCTGGAAGTCAGCCTGTTTTATTAATGTTTGCATTTGTCATTATAACAGCCGTACTTCTGTATTAAAACTTCAGATGTACAAATATTTTACAGAGACAGAAGTTGATAATGAATGTTAAAAATACATATGCTGATAGGAGCAGTGCTAGGACATTCAGGTACCTCCAGTGCTGCATGTATGACAGACAAGAACTTTCCAAACAATGCTAGCATATCAAGGAAAACAACAACAAATCTTTTAAAGTAGATATATATATTTTTAAATCTACAAAGTAACTCGCTTATTCTTTCTGATGAAGTGCAAAATAGTATAGCTAATTTCAATAAGTCATGTACATTCTTCAGGAGACAGATGAACTTTTAGAACCTCATCCAGAAATTAACAGAAAACACAAAGGAAAGCTACAATTCATCCTAACGATCAATTTTTGCTCTAAATTAACACTAAGTTTTTAAGAACTCTGGAGAAAACTGGCCTTCAGCAACCACTATTCACTACCTAAAGAGTGGATAAGTTTATGCACCATTTTAAATATCTCTAGAAGTCTGACAAATAATCTGCAGTTTGAGGAAGCCTTTTGTTCAGTGGCTCTCTCTTGAGGTACGCAACATTAAGGCTTTGAAACTGTGTGAATCTCTGCGCTTAATGACAAGTGGGAAAACCTATGCTTACATTCTGATGACAAGGACAGAATTTTAACACACGGTATCATTACAGAGGGAAGGTGAAATGAAAGAAAAATGTTCAAGTCTGAGCTACATTAAAAGAATGATGTACTCAACAGATGTGACGGTTCAACTAATTACAAGAGGACATCATAAGTTTGACTGATTCAGATGTGGCATGTTGTTCAAAACTAGCTCTGTGGCTATGTCTCGTGGCAGCAAAAAATGCTTTGATGTGCCAAAACGAAATAAACTGTAGTTGTACTCCAAAACCAAAAAAGGCATTATGTGAAAGCCTTGCCTAAATGACTACTCACCATCATTTCATTTTCTGCTGTTACGTATCTTAAAACAAACAAAACACTCCGCTAGATAAATGCTGAGAATCAGAAAAAAATGACAAAAAGAAAACATGCTTGCTGAGACAGATTTGCAGCATACTTGTTATATAAACCATCCTTCTGTAATCTTATCAACACCCCTTACAGAAAATGACTCCAAAACACAGCAAGCAAAATCAAGCTGGGATTACATGTATTCATAAATACAGAGGCATCACAGTAACAGACTGAGTTTGTTAACAGCTGTCTCAATCCTTCTTCCCTGATCCCACACAGAAGCAGCAGATTTAAAAATATACACAAGCACAGGAAGATCAGAAAGGATTTTTTTCCAAGAATCAGTCATTTTTAGGATGACTATTAGTGGATGCTTGATAGCCCTAGCAATTTAATATAAAATCTCTACTGCTGTTCTTGAAACAAACAAAACAAAGAGCCCAACCCAACAACATACAATCTAAAGCCCAAAGCTCAAGTACAGGATTAGAAGGGGAAAAAAGGAAACTTGAATATATATGCAAAGACAAAGAAGACATAATGCGTCTATTGAAATTAAATTAATTTTGATCTCAGGTAATGTGCAGTATTTCTTTTGTTGTGAAACAGGTTCTCTATCATAGCAGCTTATTATCTGAAGTGCTCTGCCAATCATTGCAGTCCAGTCTTCCCAGGGGTTCAAGCTACTAGCTCAGATCTTCAAAACCTCCTACATTCCTTATTTATGAATAGATACACTTTGATCAACCATACCAGTTACTCTTTCCTCCTCCCCATTTTCATCTTTTATCAGTCCCTTGCCAGAATTCCATTTCAGAGACGTACATGAAACATCATTACGTTCAGGGCAATACTCTGAAGATCATCTGTGTTAATTTCAGAAACAAAGATCAAGTAGACCTTATCACCAATTTTTCCCCTCATTCCCTTCTCCTTACAAAAAAGCCCAACCACACTGAGAATATTGAACTCAAAAAGACAGCTTCACACCCAGCTGGGGAAAATATTCTCGATCTCTGAAGAGGCTGAGTACGTAGCAAACAACACAAACAAGTTCAGTACATACTAAATAGTCAAACTGAAGAGCATACTTAACTATGCTTCTTAAAAAAAGTGATGAAAGACTTCTGTGAGCAGTTAGCAGGTATTCTGTTTAATTTATATATTCAGTGGCAATAGAGTTAACAGAGTGACTGAGCCTTTGATCAAAGGACAATCAACACTGCAATCAAAAAACAAAATACAAAGATTATATGAAGTATACAGCCAGATGCAATCTTGTGCAATCCTGATGCTCTGCATCATGCATGATGGAAACACAGCTCCCCATAACAATCCAGGAATTATTATTCTTAATTATTACTATTTTAGAGTACTTCAAGATCCACAGAGAAAGGAAATTTGAAGCTAAGATATTAACTGCACTTCAGAGGCAAGGGAGCTGAAGGAAATCCTTATTATCCTTAATATACCCTGGCCTGAAAGACTGAAAATGGACAGCTTTTTATTGCCCTTTTCTGAATAACAACAGAAAACAAAGTTCAGTTTTCTGAGGAAGAATCCACACGTCTTTTCCATCAGTATTCAGAGATAAGGTGGTATAAAACAGATGTTTAACATAGTTGTTTTCAGTCTTTTGTTGCTGGGGCTGCCTTTTTTTCCAGAAAAAAAAATATAAATAACCAAATAAATAAAGAAACTTACAATTTCGAGAAGAAATGCCATGTATCTCAGCTCAGATGTTTTGTGCTCTTTATCTTAGTATAATGCCTGGGAGAATAGGCAACAGCTCAAGAAAAAAAAAACAGTCATTAAGACCTCTGTCATTTCTTACATGCAGAAGGAGCTTCTTAACTGCCTCATTTCCCATTAAGGGTCATACTATTAAAAAGAAAAGCCCACAGGTCTGTTAGAAAAGTATACTTATACTACCATAGTGGTGACTCGATTGCCACAGATTATGAGTGTTATTGCAACATTGACAAGGTATGACCCTCTTCATTACTTTAGCTGGCAGTTTCATTATACTGTCAGAATCTTAAGTGTGTCCATTTTCCTTTTATGGATGATGGTTCTGTCGATCTTCAATCAGTGTTCAGTTGTTATAGTCCTACTGTACCTTCAGCAGCATGGGAGAGAGGAGAGTGATGACACCACTCCTACACTGTTTTGTTTTACCCTGGTGTAGCATAATATATCCTCTTGCTCGATGATAGAGCTATCAAATAATTGGATAATTAACATGACACTGGCTCAGGAAATCAGACATATTGAGATTTAGAAATAAACCATGAAGTCAGCTGCTTGTTGTGGAAAAATCAGAGTTTTGGAGTAGGCAGGAACCTAGCTGCTTAGAATTGCAAAACATTAGTGTCAGCCAAAAGGGCTAACGCTGAGGTGTCCCAGGCACAGTGTTGCTAGCTGAGCAAGGGAAGGCATTGTTCTGTTCTGCACTAGTGCAGCCTTACCACAAGTGCTGTGTACAGTTTAGGGCATCACAATATGAGGACATAAAACTGTCACAGAGCATCTGAAAGGAGGCAACAAAGATGGTGAAGGGTCTAGAGAGAAAGACATACGGGGAGCAGCTGAGGTCCCATGGTCTTCTCAGGCCAGAGAAGAGGATGCTAAGGGGAGCAGCACTGATCTCTGCTCTCTTGTGACAGAGACAGGGCCCAATGGAACTGCATGGAGCTGCTTCAGGAAAGGATCAGGCTGGATGTTAGATAAAGTTCTTCACCAGAGGGTAACTGGGCCCTGAAACAGGCTCCCCAGGGCAGTGGTACTCTAGAAACTTGGGGCTATGACAAGAAGTGTTTTGGACAATGTTCTCGGACATGAGGTTGAATTTTTGGTGGCCCTGTGTGGAGTCAGGGCTTAGACTCTGGCATCCTTGTGGTTCCCTTCCAACTTGGGATATTCTATGATTCTCTGGTTAACATTAACTGCAAATATGATCTTAGGAGAAGACTCCACAGTGGCTTTACCATGTTTCTACCAAAATTTCTTCCAAATGTTACTAGCTTGCTTCACTGAAGTCTTGTACCAGTAGATAATTCTTAAGTACCTTATATCAGTAAAAAGAAGTACCAGTACAGATAATGTTCTCCCAGTTTTGTCAAGTGTTTTCTTTGACTCCTTCATTAAAACAATGCACTGTAGCTAAATGGCTTGCACCCATTAGTCTACTTCAACTTGAGAAAGCAAGCCTCAGTACATAGACCAAGGCATGATTTTTTATTTAAAATGCAGAATGTTACAAGAAAAATAAAGAACGCTGGCAATAGCAAACTGTATAGAGTGAACAGGAAGAATACATACTACAAGCAGAAATAAGGTCAGGTTGCAAAATCCCCATAGTATATTCTGAAAACATTTGTAGTGGTGTGCCAAGTTTCTACCAGCTCAAATTTTCTAGGATTGAACTCAATTTTATCTTGTTTTATAAAAGAACTATTACTATAAATAAATATATATAAAAAAACCTTTAATACAAACCAAGCTCTTCAGTTAAGCACAAATTTAAGGTCACTTATAATCAACCAGCTCATAAGGTTCAAAAATGCCCTTAAAAATCTAGTCTTTCCAGAACAATAAGGCAATCAATATCACCATGGCTGTGGGAACACACAAGAATATCTACTTCAATAAACTTGAATCACGAGGTTTTACAAAACCAATTTCTCGTATCCTATCATGAAGTATCCAAGTATCTCACTTCTGCCATATCATGGTTCAAAACCTACTTCAGTGTATTTGACACCCTGCTTCAGAAAAAACGTTGTATTTCTCCTCTTTCCACAGCTCTTTGCCATTTTATTTGTGAACTATTTAAAACATGTCACAGTTCTAAAATAAGTACAAGACACCTAAGCTCATGAGGTTTTATTAGCACTGCTAATAATGAAAATGAAAATGAAAACAATTGAAGAATATCTTCTTATGTCCATCGTGATATCTTTTTTTTTTTTTTTAAGTTATTTTTTGTTTGGGTTGGGTTTTTTTGTTTTTGTTTGCTTGTTTATTTTATTTATTTATTTTTAAATGCTTTAGGAATTCTCCAGCTACTTGTCCTTCCTTCTAATACTTCAGATTGTATTCAGAATATCAGCTGCACAACTTGCAGTGCCTGATACCTTCACATCTCTTGCTGGCACTCCTACATGACATTGCAACATTAAGAAATGAATTAAGAAGGATTTTTGTTCTCTTTGTGAATATCAACATATGCTACAGTGAATATAGAAAATAACTAAGGAAACAAAATTACTTCTGCTTAGAATCTGAAAGACATGAGGTTTCAGAGGTGCAATAAAGCATGCAGAACATTTCCCACAACTTACTTGACAGCTCTGAAAAGAACGATAATTCATTAAATGCATTTATATGTATTTCATTTTCTATACATATGTTAGAAAAGCTGCAGATTCCATAGACTGTTACTAATCAGGACTTACTACATGTAACCTACTAAGAAGTTAGTATTTTTTTACTTAGTAATAATTACTTAGGAATAAATAGTTTAAAAGTCAATTTACAGCTCCCCAAAATCATTCACAACATTTTCTCTAGCTTCCCACCTCACAAATGGACTGATATACTCAAAGTTGCTTCAGTAGGATTGTAATATTTTCTAAAAATTCTGATTTAAAGAAAAGCATTGTGCACAAATTATTTCTGCTTTAGAATATCATTTCTAAACAAAACAAAGATCGAAGAATGAGTAATCTATGAATTTTCTTATGTTCTGCTTGACACAGAATTCTGAAAACCTTGTTCAAGGCAGCTTCAAACATTTATTAAAATAGATATGACAGTCTGCAACTTAAATCTCATTTAGTAATCTAGATCTATTTGGTACACTTCTACTATTTCAGGAGAAGCTCAAGGAAGAAAAGCCTGAAGTCAAATACCATATTTAGCAGTCCTTTTATTTTTAATCTGACTACTCAGAAAACTTGCAGCTGTTGATAGTGGGAGCATCATTTTCTCCTCTGGATAAACTGTCAAATTCAGAATACCAACAGCCCAGTTGAGCTGGCTGTAGCTAACAACAACAACAAAAGAAAACCCCTGTGGCAGCACTACAATTTAAGGGCAGAATTATTCATATCTGGATATCATTGAGGAACAAGGGAGATAAGAGAGAGCTTTGGATCCATTCACTCTCAGCAAAATCCATCTTCTTTTTTTTCCAAGCAACTGAGAGATTACATCATAAACATTATTTAGAAACTAGTGCAACAAGAGGGGAAAGGAAAGGAAGCAGAATAGAGTAGACGAAGCAGATCTCCCCTTCCACCCCTCCCAATCATGTTTTCCTTTTTTATGTTCTCATATCAGACAAAACCAAGCTCTTAGCTGCTTGGAGCAAGAACTCTGATGTTATAGCTTTTCAGAGTTTTCTGATGATCTCTCCATGGGAAATGCTAAGCAAAGTCAGGTCCCAGTATCTACACAGTCAGTTAAACCAAAAAGAAATCTGATTCTCTCAACAACATCATTTTTTTGCTCCATTACTCCTTGCACATTCTTGCAAAGAGTTAAACTGTGCAGACCTATACTAATGGCTTCAAAGTCAGCTCTTTAACACAGATTTAAACACAGGTCTAGTAAAACTCAGAAGAGAAAAATATTCTTTAAAAAGAAATTAAAGCATATTCACTTGAAGTTTGACAGTGGGTTCTGCTCCTTAAATCTCAGCCTCCAATTTAAGATGATATTGGGCTGCTGAAGGCACCAAGTGCATGTTATCTAATTAGGACAAACTCTTCATTACAGTACCATTTTCACTTTATTTCTCATAGAAAATCAGCCTCTAGACAGTGGCAAGTAAATATAACTGCAGTTCATTTAGGAATTCTTATCCATATAGAGAAGTTTCTGTGAAGTACAGAGTTCTATACCATAAGCTGAATTCTTAAAAAAAAAAACCTATAAACTTAATCCTTCTATCAGCAACAGGGATCTCCAGGTGAAGAGTTTACTTCAAGATTCCTGCCACTTCAGAGTGAGTAATGGATAGCAATTTTTCCTTCTTTTATTTCCTATTTGTAGCTCTTATTCCAAACAAAAATATGCAGCTTATTTTCCGCATATGGAAAGCACCAAATGCACTGATAACACCAACAATAGAACAATTGGGTGAAAAAAAAAAAAAAAAAATGTAATGGCTTACAGGATTATTGTAGCTCCATTAAATTTGCAACAGAACACGAGGATTACTGTTGACTATTGAAGAATCTGACTCTTTTAAACGTAAACTTGTCAAGTAAATTAATTGAAAGAATGAACTATTTGACCATTACTAAGCACACTTCAATTATGCAAGTTTGTATTTGGAAAACAACGAAGGGAAGCCTAGGGTCTTGCCAGCACATCAGCTCTAAAGTCTTCTGGTACAAAATTAACTTAAAAGGAAAGCATAAGCTCTTCAAAAGTCTTTAAGACAAGCACAAATATAAAATTAAAGCAGCGTGTCCTGTGTGTGCAAGATTGTGGTACCTGCATGCATTAAATAAAACAGTTTAAGCAATGCTCGAAACAGTGGCCTCTGAAAGACATGCTTTTTCAAAAATAATCTGGTATGCTATTTTGAATGGTGAAGACTCTGACTCACTGAATTAAAAGAAAAGGACATCATTGAGATACTATGTTTTTATCTGAAATAAATGTCTTAATTACCTTGAATTAATCTTTGACAAAAGAATAAGGATTTCAAAGGAAAAAAGGAAGACATTGGTTCAGAAATATCTTTTCCTTTCATATAAATTTCTCTACCAATACAAAATAGCAATTCTAAAAGAGCATACAGTAAAAAAGAAATGCACAGATATCAAACTGTAGAAACAGAAGACTTATCATGTATATTCAATAGACAGCTATAGTTCTTGAAGCAAAGCTTTAGTCATGTTACTGGTATTTTTCAGTATCAAGTATTTCACTTACTTGGCACACTGTCCAAACTGGCAAACTTCCCATTTTCACTGTAGTCATGTTTTTGTTTCTCATTTGGATTTACAAATATTCTAGGGAAATTCTTGCCGCAATCTGTGAACATATTTGATTTATTGATAAAGTCAACAATACTGAAAAAAAAAAGAAAGTAATATAGCAATCAACCTGCTCTTGCTGATGTGTGCTTTGCTCATCTTCTGAATGCCTTTACTGCATGGTAATACCAATCCTTATTCTCAGAGATTTTAAGTGAATATTCTCAACAGAAAACTACGTTAATAATCTGCTATGGTTTAAAAAACAGTAAAAGAACAAAAGGACACATATTGATTTCAAAACAGAAAATACTCCAATTAGGATTTCAATTTCAAATCCATCTTGTATTCATCCTCTCCAAACAAAAACTAGAAATATTCTAAATTAAATTTTGTGGCAGGATGTTAGAGCTCATCAACAAAGAAACAAAAGAGGGCTATTCTTCATGAAGACTTTCTAATAACAATCTGTGTTTTTTTCCTAATGAGATGCTCAAGTACTTAACAGGTTCAACAAGTGTAAGTGTATAGTCACATGCATAGACTCATGGGAAGGAATAACTGTAGGCATCAACCAGTACAGTTTAGGGCTGACCTGGTAGACAGGAGCTCTGCAGGGAAGGACCTCGGTGTCCTGGTGGACAACAGGTTGACCATGAGCCAGCAGTGTGTCCCTGTGGCCAAGAAGTACAGAGATATTATGGGTTGTATTAAAAAGAGCATGGCCAGTAGGTCGAGGAGGCCAGAGGGAAGATCATTTCTACTCTGGTGAGGTTCTGGACTTCTCAGTTCAAGACAGGGAACTTTGAGAGAGTCCAGCAGAGGGCCACAAGGATGATGAGGAGCCTGGAGCATCTTCATTATAAGGTAAGCGTGAGAGACCTGGGTCTGTTCAGCCTGGAAAATAGAAGGCTGAGAGGAGATATTATAAATACCTAAATGGCAAGCGTGAAGAAGATGGGGCTGGAGATGTTTCTGCAACAACAGAACAAGGGGCTATGGGCACAAACTAGAATATAAGAAGTTCCATACAAACACGAAGAAAAGTTTCCTTACTGTGAGAATGAAAGTGATCTGGAAGAGGTTGCCCAAAGAGGTGGTGAATATAGATATTCTAAACTCCTGTGGACACTTTCATCCGCAATCTACTTTAGGGAATTTGCTGTAGTAGGGCTAGATGATCTCCAGAGGTTCCTTCCAACCCCTATGATTCTGTGATCCCATTTCATAGCCCTTGGAGTATGACAACAAGAATTCACAGTTGCAGCTCTTCCAAGAGTATAATACAGCTAGCGTGAAAACACATAATCAGTCATTAAAGGGGATCTTATAGAGGGCTTTGCCATTTTAGTGGCATCACAGACATTATATGTATTAACCAATTTAATATGGATTACATGTATTCAACTTTTGCTCAGAAGGGATTTGGAGTGGAAGGCCATTTGCTGAAGGATCAGCTGATAAAGATATTTCAGTCTTCCCACTCTAAGGCAGCAATCCTCCAACACTGGAGTGTGGAGTCCTTCTACAGTTTTATGATTACAGTGGCATCTACATCACAACACAGCAATCTTGCAGCATGAGGGAGAGATAGAAAGTGAACCACATGGAAGTCATTCTGCCAAAATACCCTTGGCTGGGCTTATCATTTGAACTACTTATTAAAGTAGGTAAGCTTAATAGCCTGTCCTCCATCCTTTTTACCTTTGTTTTTCCCCAGTAATTTTAAAAAAGTTAATAGACAAGCAAACAACCCCACAGCTGTAACAGCCATTTTTGTGCTCAGGTTTGCACTGGGGTTACATACTATCAGTGAGTCACATCAGTTTAATTCAGATTGCAAAATCTAAAAGGCAAAGAATGGCATCTTTGACCACTTTTGTAAGCACTGTTCTCTTACATTATTCATTCTTCTCATTCTACCACTCATAAAATTTTACAGTTGCATGACTTAAATGATCTGAAACTTCTAAGGAACATGGCATTGAAAGTCCATTTCTCCATTTAAACAAGCAAGCCATTCTCCAAATTTAGATCCAGAATTCAACTCAGGTAAAGGATGCAGATTTTGTTGGAGTCTTTGAATGGCCCTTTCAATGCCACTTACTGACACTAACATTTCATCCAAACGCTTCATGGCTTCTGACGTGCACACACAGAGATTTGCTGAGTTATACAAGAATGGGTTTGCCTCTCAATTCTCAGCCAGAAGTCTAATAAGGTATGTTAAAATACACTCTTGAGAACATTTTTCCTTCTTCAGGAGTACTGTGTCAAGTGAAGCAGATTGCTTTTCCATATTCCACACACAGCTTTGAATGTATCAATTTTTCCTTACTCTTCTAGGAGAACTAATTGCAGTCTTCACCCATTTTACTGCCTATTACTTCTCTATTACGGTGCTACTTCAGAGCTGTTTCCACTTGCAGTTACATACTATTGCTAATAATATTCTTTATGCTCTAATAAATAGATCTTTTAAAGAAATGCCTCAATGTTATTTTAAATTGATCTATCACTATTGCTTGATTTTTTTTCCCTTTGAAGGATTTGATTTTATTTACATCAACACAAATTCACAGTCTTTGATGCCCAAAAGGCCACAAGTAAATCTTCCACTACAGAAGATGTAAACTAAGGTTTTTGAAGATAGTTCATGTATTCAAACTGTAACTGCTAGACAACAAACAAACAAACAAACAAAAAACAACAAACAAACCATGTCTTCCAGAAAAACTGAATTTTTCTAATACTTCAGATTAACATTGCCTTTTTTCCTAAGTGAATTAGTGACTTGCACAAGTGTGTGATAGTCACTGTCTGCCTTCCTACCTCCTCTACTTTAACTCAGGAGAAAAAGCTCTGCTTCCTTTGAAGGATACATTTTTTGACTGCTTCTCAGGTCTTTTTCCAGGCACAAGAATAGAAAAATCAAGAATTTGAAAGCCCTGGAGTTAGCATATTTTCAAGAAGTCTGCTTGTACTCTGCTCTGCAGGTTTATACTACTACTTGTTCTCAGATACAAGAAATCTCCACATGAATAGTGCAGAAAAAAATCCCTGATGTTATTATCCAGGAAAGAACTGACATTTTCTTGGAACTACAAGGAGAACTGTAACCCGCGTTCAATAAAATCAGTTTTGTAGGGTTGTTTAAGTAATTCATAAACATTTCAGCAGTGAGACCCACTCCACTGATAAGCCATGTTACTTGTTTTAGAAAATAGAATTTCTATATAGGTATACTAGAACTGTGTTTTATTCACCAGGAAAATTATAAAGCTATCAGCCCTGAAATTAATCTTACATTTTTAAGTGAGATCAGAGTGTCTCTTCCTTTCAAGACTTCAAATAAATGTATTGACATAACAATTAATTAAAAACAATACTAGCAGTACCTAAAGTTGAAAGATTTCTTTTTGTTTGTTTGTTTTGTTTCTGGTGGTAGCATGGGTTTTTTGTTTGTTTTTTAAATGTAACATAAAGGAAGTGGTTACGTGGATTCATTTGAAGATTTTGTTAAGAGTTCAAGCATTACTGTTTAACTCAAATATTATTATTTTTTTAATAAATATCTTCACTATCAGAACGTAATCAGAATATAATCTCATTGAGAAAGGAAAAAAGAAAACCAACCAAACAAATAAAACCATGTAACTGTTGAGACTGGACAGAGAATTGTCAGAAAAACATTTTATGCTTCTGCAATATTTAATTCTTATACAGAGAAAGTCAGAGACCCTAATTCAACATCAGGAGGTCATTCTTGTAACTTCACCTTTTAAATGTTACAACTGGCAAGCTTTCAGGTTCATATCAAAGAGGTACTCAAGAATGTAATTAGAATTCTCACACAACTCACCATTAATTAATTTGCACCACATACCTACATGTTTCCTATTATCCAGAAAATATGGAAGGACATATATAGTTTTGCATGGGAACGATAACAGAAGCCTGTGAAAAGAGAGAATATAAGTAGATAAGAAGGCATGTACTGAAATTAAAGGTAAACAGGATGACACACCTTTTAACAGCCAGCTAGAAAAATGCTGCCAAGGTTGTTCACAGTCTTTTTCTCCAGAAAGAAATGATAGGAGATTTTTTAAAAATCAGGTTTCAATAACCTATGCTTCCCTCTACAACTAGTGCCAGTGAGAAGCCAATGAAGCCATGAGCTACATCAGGAGACTATAGCATAAAACGATAGGAAAAACCATGTCTGTTTTCACTGAGATACCTATGCCTGTAGTAACTGATCCATCCTACTACAGTGGAACACCCTGAATGTACCAAAACCAGAAATTTTGAAAACTTGCAATGATTGTTTCATCTAGATATATTGCTGGGTTATTTCAAATAGACCATGTGCTTCTAATATAACTTGTCTTCCACAAAACATACATTTTTAACAAAAAAACTGCTGTATGGGTCCCATATACTAACTGTCATAAGCTGAAACTAGAATAATGTTAGGCTTCTGTAATCAACTTAAGAAGTAAGAATAAGCTTTAGTTTTTAACTTGTGATTTTTAAGTTCACCTTCAAAGCAGCCTAAACAAATTTATTTTTATTTTTTTTAAACATGTTTTTATGACTACATACAAACTCTCGGTCAGCTGAGACAAAATGCCAAACAAATGATTTAGAGCCCACCACACAGATGTTACGCAAAATAAATTAAACTCCCAAAATGTGAGCGACAAGTTCACATCCTTTATTCTGCAGTTTGAGTCAGCTCGGTAAGTCACATACAGAACATGAAAACACGTTGTGATAAGGTCAGTACTTCAGTTCAAAATCTTAACTGGGCACCCTGGGGCAAGGTAGTCAATGGTTAATTGCACACGTAGCAGCAGAATGAAGTATCACTCATCTCCAATAAAGGCTCTCATATATTTCATCTTAATAACTATTATATAGTTATTAAGATGAATAATAGTTATTAAGATGAAATATAACTATTTCTAATTTCAAAATTTATTGCAAGATAGACACAAACACAACAGTACACAATGGCGATAGTTTTACACACACATCATATGTTACGTAGTTGAAATCTCCATATTCTACTGTGGAAGTATCTTGTTGCTTTTAAATTAATTCTTTAACTAGATCCTAAACTAAGTTTTCACCACAAGCACAAAATAACTATCAACACTACAAGCCCACTAGTGATGAGCAGCTGTACATCCACAAAGATGAAAGAATCTTTGCCCTTCTTGAACCTTGTCCTTGGAAACAGACATTATCACAGACTTCGAAGACAAAAAAGAAAAAAAAAAAATTCAGAAAGCGTAAAAAAAAGAAAAAAGCATTCTGAAGAAAATAGTTCTCTCCCACAATAGGCTAGCATGTATGTGCTGATTTATCCTCAAGAGCTTCTATGCTTAAGTGTACCTTGTACTTCTATATTCATCAGAACCTCAGAAAATAGCCTCGATAGAGCCAACATACCATTCTCTCAACTAGAATGAGACAACTGCAACCACTGAGAGGTCACTGCTCTGTTAATATCAGTCACAGAGCTCCATCCAATTTGTTATCTAGGCAACAATATAATACTTAGTTTCAGAATTTTACTAAGTTCAAAAGAATAAAATAAGCTTCTTTTTTTGTATTTCATGTGTGCAACAGATGGACAGTTTAAAAAAAAAGTCTGATACAACGGCTACTTTATCCAGTACTCACAGGTTTTCAAAGTTATCTCAACGTATTATGATTTCTGGGTATGAATACTATTAGTTATGACGTGACTTAAGAAATAGAATTCAGTCATGGTGCATGCTGAAACTACCAGAACTATAAAGACAACATCTGGGAAAAACTGTCAGTCACAGATTAAAAAAAACAGACACAGATTAATGTCACTAACCTTTTTGTTTTTCTTCAATCTTCTTGCAAAGTATGGATTTCTCAGTAACTTAGCAGGGTCCTAAGTTGCAATAATGGAAGAAACCCAAATGCATCCAGCAGCACGTACAAACACAATGACCACCACTTAGTACTTAATAAAAAACGTACTTTTAAATAGCGGACCAAGAATAGAAAAAAAAGTAACTAAAAAAATTACCACAAGCAGATATGTACATATAATCACATTACACTTACAAAAAGCACTCCTAAGAAACTGGTTCACGTCACTTTTGAGTCACTGACCTTTTCATACATGCCTCAACGAGCAGGTAGGAGTTTTTATGATTAAGCAAATTCTGCTGCCTTGTATCTAGAGCAGAAGGTCTTGATTTTCAGAGACCCTGCAGTTCCATTTTCCTTTCGGAACGACTAAGATTTGCAATAACTCAAGACTAGAGGGTAGTACGTCACACTAGCAGTTACAAAGACAAATGAATCCTTTGACAAACATTAGTCAACACCTTATTTTTCCCCCTTGTTCTACGCCCTTTTGTTCTACCACACCTCCACTATTCCCTGTCCCCATGGCTGCTCCTGCAGTTGTGCACGCTGGCGGCCACATCCCAGCTGCATGTCATCATATCTAACTCCTTATACCTGGGATGCACTCAACTCTCCTCCTTACCCCCGTTTCATTGCTTTACACATCTCTGTGGTTTGTACTTCAAGTTGCTGATCTGAATTGTTTTATTATAAAAGGAAAAATTGATTAGGATTTTTTTTCCTGTGTGTGTATGTTCATTCCTGTGAATGAAGTATAAGTTATTTTACTAATTTGTTTTTTCTCTTTGAGGGGACTGACTTTTTTTTTCTGTGCTTTCTTCAGCAACTTCCAAATTTAAGTGGGTAAGCCAGAACAGTAAATCCATTAGCAATTTATGTTCCCTTTTGCTAGAGGTATTGAAAGGAAAAAAAATACAAGTATGAAGGTCAGACTCAGTAGAGTCTGAAGCTAAAAGGCAGTATAAAGCAAGAATGTGTTCTAATGGATAGAATTCTTTTAGTTCCTAATTACTATTGCTTACACTGAACTCCTAAAAACCATATTAGTACAAAGTCTTTGAGAGGGAGGTTATTGTTTTTGTTGTTTATTTTATTCTTAATTTAGGACTGAAATCAAAGTATAATGTTGTAATTGAATATTTAAAAATTACTGAATGTAACTTTGCTTCTTTTATTTTCTATCTCTAAGTGATGATTTTCCTGGGAAACTTGATTTTCAAGATTACATTTTCAAGATGTCTTGAAAAAAAAAAAAAAGTTCAGAAGATGGCCTTAGTTTACATGCAGTATTTTAGCTGTATTTCTTCAAGTACCTGTACTGTTTAGCAGAGCTACTCATATCAGAACAAAACACAGCAGATACTGACTTGAGCGCGTTACATTTGTGCAGTCTCTCCTTTCAGAACAGATAGGGCAGCTTTCCTTTTTCCTCTGAGTTTTTATGTGGCCCAAGTAGTACAAATGTAACAAATGCAGTAGTGTAATTAACTCTCGGGTTGACGAGAAAGTAAGGGGTGCAGTGCTGTTTGCTTGACAAAATGACCAGATGATGATCTATTGGTGTAAGTGCAGTGTGCAGGACAACAAAGATTTAGTGTAATGTAAGACTAAGGCAAGATTAATGTGTTACAGTGTTTAGACAGACAGACACTGTTTGTCATTGCAAGACTGATTGATGATGTTCAAAACGAAGACATTCTATATCTAGCCTGTTTTTTGCAGAATATCAAGTAGACCATGAGATGGAAAGCAATTGCATGTGGACCTGAAAGAAGAAACAAGTTTCCATACGTACATTTCAATCTTTGTATCACAGAAATTTTGAAAAGAAATAACAAGAAGGCCATTCAAAGATTAATTGTTAAATCTATTTATACAATAAATGTGAGGAGATGCATTGAGAGCTAATGACATAATTTCTCATTTGAAATAACTTCCTTTATTTTTTCCATTGTTCATTCTAAACTTACTAACATATCAATGTTCTAGAGCAAACCCTAACATCTGTGTGACCTCCTCAGGTGTTCTGACATCAAGTTTTTCTGTATATTTTCCCTAGCGTAACAGATGCATGAAAAGAAATTCAAGGAGGAAACATACATTTCAATTGCATAAAACATTACATTTGCATATTGCATTAAAAAAAAAAATTAAGCAAACACAAATGCATGCTGAGCAGGTAGATAGTGGGTTAAATGATCTTATAAAATTTTAAGACTCCCTGAGAAAGAGGGACGGATATTACTGAGAACAAAGACTATAATTCAGCTTTTGTTTTGTTTTATTATTGTTCTACAGATGTCTCTGTCAATATTCTGGGAAAATTATTACATCTGCTGTTTGTAATATTTGCTACTGCACATGAAAGACATTCCCTGTCTTTACAGGTAGGTTCCAGTGTCAGCCTTCTGTTCGATTGCTTCTTATCAGACCAGTGCTCTGTATTAAACATTAAAAAATAAAAATAAAAATCCCACTCAACGTTTCATGCCACTGATCTCCCCAGAAGAAATTTTTAAGAGGATGCTGGATGTTTTGGCATTGAATATTTTAAGAGGATGCTGGATGTTTTGGCATTGAATAACTTCATTCATAGCGGTAGCTGAACAAGTTCAAAGTTCTTTTGCTGAGTATAAGCTCCTTAGACACTTTTTGTCTGAGAGAGCAGTAAGCTCTCCATTAGCATTTAATCTGTGGGCACTGAATATTGGAGGACAAAAATCAACCCAGTTTATTAAAAAAAAGCTGTTGTTACTAGTGAAATTCCTGTTTGTACTAGTGAAATTATTGTCTACCAAATAGTTCTCTATCATATTAGTCTGCAGAACTTGCCTTCTAATAAGGGTAGGTTCTCTTTGTTTTCTATATATATATTTTTAGAGTAATTTTATTTGTTGCTAGCAGCCTTTGTCAAATTTCTCTAAATATTTATTTAAGAAGTTGCATGGCCTTTTATGTTATGCTGCTGCCTTTGGGGGAAAAGAGTATATACCATAGCATAGTTAGGTTCTAATATGTATGTGCTTATGTTCTTTGTCTTCTCTTGTGATAAGACATTAACAATGAAGCATTTTCACTGATAAAAAATAAAGATAAGAAGTCATGGAAGTAGGAAAAGCTACAGGGTAGGGGCCATTATGAAAATTTCTTGATAAATTCAGTATCTCTAGCATTTTGAGGCTACAGCAAAATCTCACAAAGCCTTAATGTTTTAAGGCACTTCGACATTTTGTTGCCAACATCATCTTTTTCTTGTATATTCTGAAAAGTAAAACCTTTGCAACAGCTATAAGGATTTTCATGCTAACTGTAATACAGAGCAATAGGATGCTTGTTTCCAACACTGGCAGTAAATAAATTTCAAATGTACGCATTCCAACTAAAATGTATTTGCAGTCTTTCTAAGGTCACTGCTCTTTCTCAGGCCTAAGATTAATTTGAAAGTTACTCGTTTTATTTTGTGGGGTTTTTTTTTTTTCTTCCATGTGCAGTTGTGCTCTGAATAATCCCTATCAGCATTAATATTGTGTAAGAAAATCCACTCACTGGTGTCGAGCACAAGCTGTCTCAGACTACACTTTCACAAAACCTACAGGTGTTTTGGTTAAAAATGAGGTAACTGATAGTCTTAAGCTTCTGCATGCATAAAACACAGAGCTACATGCATGTATTTTTATATAAAGAACTTAAAAATATTTTACAGAATAATATCCATATCCTTCTACACTATTTGCAAATTAACTGCTATTTGAGGAAACAAAACATGGCTGTTGAAATGCTAGTGTCTTCTTTTTAACTATGTCAGTCTCCTTGCACCACATTCTTTATGGGTGGCCACCAACAACAACCTGTTTTCTCAGAGACATGACTAAGATAAATTGAGATGCAGTTCTTAACCCAGTGAATTAAGATACAGGATTGGAAAAATAATTTAATTAGATACATTGAAAATAACATGGTATTAGTTCCTTGACTTCCATCGTTAAGATTATTAAAAAGTATATTCAGTTGTACTCAGTTATATGGACTACGCACAGGTGACAGCTTCGAAGCTCTTTGACTTCATTCTCATTTCAATGCACTTACAAAGTGCATGGCTATGTAATACCATTATAAATAAGGAAAGTGCAAAGGACTGTGCTGTTACTGAAAACAGTACTGGTATAAACAATTTATGGCACTGTTAAAAGCATGTTACTATTTCAAACTGGAATGTTAACAGTAGCTCCCTGGTACCCTGAGTTGCTAATTCTACTCTGAAATTAATTGGACTTCTCAGCATTCTACTATTTGTGGAGTAATAGACACTGGCATCAAATTTCTCATTGTTTTTTATGCCATTTTTACATATTTCATCCAGTTTTAAAATGAAATCGAGATTTTTTTTTTATTTTCCAATATCTAAACATCTGTTTTTCATGTATGCGACTATGATTTTTGTTAGAAATGTTTAGTTCCGCTCTATGTGTCTCTTTGCTTCACAAAACAAAAATATATATGTATATTATGGATAGTACATCCAACCTGCCACTTTGCCTGATTATGTATAAATATTCAAGGACCAGCTATAAACATTTGCTGTCAGAGCAGAGTATCTTTTTTAAAAGAACATTATTCTTCTTCTGCAAGTAACATAATCAGGAAGTGGTGGATGATGTTCATTTTTTCAGTTACTAGCTTACTAGGTACCTTCACCTATAAAACTTGATTGGTACAGAATTTTGCTTATTATCATTTATGTTAAAAGACTTCTCAATTACCTGACAGCTACATCTCAACTGAATTTGTTCCCCTTGATACAATTTCTTTTAAAAATGATAACTTCACAGACTACTTACAGATACGCAGAGATCACAGTGTGTCTCTTTACCTAGCTTTAACTTTCTATCCCTACAGAAGGCAAACTTAAGAGTAAGGTTCAAAGGGCTAATAAGCAAGCTTATCATTTACTCGCGAAGATATCCCACTGACATGCACAGTTGCTCTCATGCTATGCACAGAATCGTAGAATCACAAGGTTGGAAAGGACCTACAAGATCATCTAGTCCAACCGTCCTCCCATCACCACTGCTACCACAAGCACTAAACCATATCTCGCAGCTCCTCATTCAGATGCCTCTTGAACACTTGGTGGCTCCACCACCTCCCTTGGCAGGCCATTCCAGTGCCTGACCACTCCCTGAGAGAAAAAGTTTTTCCTTAAGTCTAGCCTAAACCTCCTCTGGTACAACTTGCAGCCATTTCCCTGGTTCCTACTCGTTGCCTGGGAGAAGAGACCCAACCCCTCCTCATCACAACCTCCCTTCAGGAAGTTGTAGAGTGCAGTAAGGTCTCCCCTGAGCCTCCTCTTCTCCAGACTAAACAATCCCAGCTCACTCAGCCGCTCATCACAAGACTTGTGCTCCAGACCCTTCACCAGTTTTGTTGCCCTTCTCTGGACACGTTCCAGGGTCTCAATGTCTTTCTTGTAGTGAGGGCCCCAAATGTTTGATGTTTCCAAGACTACATTTAGGGTTCAAAGTTAGAACTTGTTGGCTGATAAAAGAAAGTGGGTATCTGTGTTTCAACAACCTGCAGCATCTCTGTAAAAATAATTTCATTTCTGTCTGGCAAAGTGAAGTTCAAGTTAATTAGTTGATTGATTTCATTTCTACTACCAGCATCTTTTTCAGGGTGATGGCAGTGTTCTCTGATCGCAACAGTTTAATATTTGTTATGCAGAAACGAATTCTTAACTTCCTTATCGCTGCTGCCAGTATGCGTAAATAAAAATAATATATTACTGCTCTGGTATGTATTCAGCTGATCTATGACTCTTATATTATGTTCCCCCTTGAACTCGCTTCACAACTCGCTCACTCAGGTATAATAAATGATGTCAGATGTTACACTTTGCTTAAAGATAGCAGCAATAAAAATTATCTCAAAAGCTGAAAAGTTATTCAGCTTTCAGACTTTGAAATAATCTGCTTAGTTTGATATTTCTATGCACGGCTCTATATATTCCTAGTAAATTAATATTAAAATATCAAATATCCAAGAATTGACTTACTGATACAAATCAAAGTGTGACCCTTATCAGTCATAATGCTGTGTTCTGTTTTTTCTTTTTTAATTATAGATTGGTTGATCTTTGTAATTAAGAACCAGAGGAGAGTTTGCTACATTGATGCTTAGTCCCTGGAAAAACAGTAGGACAGCAGAATAGAAGATCAGAAATTCTCCACACTAGGTGAATCTTCTCACTTCAGGAACAGAAGACCTTCTCAGGTGTTTGATGAAATAAGATCTTACCAAGAATAGACAATGTGGGACTTCATATGGCCTTGCAGAGAGGTTCCAGAGTGTGTGTTCCTTTTTTTTGAGGGATTTTTTTTTTTTTCCAGAGGAAAAAACTTCAGACGAAAGGGCACAGAATTTTACTTCTACTATACTTAGTCATTAAGACATTGAGGGAAACAGCAAACTGATATGACACTTGTCAATAGCATAATGTTGAAAAAGGTATGGGTTACTGGATTGAGGATGCATAAATGAAATTTCTTTTTAAGCCCTTTATTCTTCTGTGCAAGGTCTTTTTAATCAACCTATTCAGTAATTGCACTCTTGAGAATAAAATTACTTTGTACTTGTTTCCTTTTTCACACAGCAAAAACTTAAACTGAGATTAAAATATAAAACAATTTCCCATTCAGACCAGGAGCACCATGGGATGTTTTGCATACTTTTGGACTACAGCAGAGGAAGAGTACCCTCAAGATGTTATCTAAGGGGCAACCCTATAAGATCATGTGTGTTACAACCTTACATTTTCTTCAGGTTGCTTTGTGCTGCTGTCACTGCAAAGAGACGGGAAAATTATATATGAGAAATCCTATCCTGAGAAGTGAGGCACTGAAAACAGAGAAGAACATATAAATATAGACTAAAGCCAATCCTCTGCTACAACCTGTGCATGAGACTGTTCTCCAAGTGCAACTGAGCGTAGTTGGCTTTTCAGTGCCTTGAAAGACCAAAATTTCAGCTGGGGTCATCCAACAGATGTTATATAGAGTTCTGAGCAAGAAAATAGTGTACTTATTGAACAGTAAGCATGAGCCATCTAAACTGAAAGTTCCCCTCACCTAAGTGAGGGACAGCATTGTTATTTTCCTTATTTATTTATTTATTTCTTGCCACAAGACTGTACGCCTTTTCAGTCAAGATATTCCAGGTCTAGAAATGGCTTCACGTCTGGGATTCACTATAGTTTAATCACACACACCATAAGCTACTCTTCAGTGAGTTAGATCTCATCCCTCAGCTGAATTTCTAATCTAGATTCTAACCACACACACTTCAGCAAAGCAGACGAGAATTATCTCATGACAAGGGAACTTACTGCTATTTTGTCTTCAGCAGTTTTCCTTTCATGTGGTGAGAGAAGGCAATGTTGCCAAGGGCTAACCAACAAATGCTTCCTTCTAAGATCATCTAAAATCATTTTGATCTTTTTCTAGTGGACAATGGGTAAAAATCTGTAACTGTAGAATAAACAAGGAAATAAAAATTATTTTTAAATATTTGACATTTATATCACTTGTTTATCCAGTTCATAATATTCTGTGCACTTTACTGCATCATGAATCTCTCATTCATACAATTACTGTTTTTCCTTTTAACATTTTTCTTCCTTGCTGTGTTGCTGTGTTCTTTTCTCTAAGAAATGCCTGTTATCACTGTTAGATAATAGAAAAAGAGGCAATGTTTGTTTTGCTTTTGATCACAGTTGCTACTGCATCCTATTACTGTTTTTCCAGGCAGTGAACACCACATGGGTTTCATTTTCTAATCCAGAAAAAAGATGCTCCAGCCAAATTAGTTTGGATTAGAAACAGTGATATTTCCTTTTTCATCACTGTCTCCACACATAGCAGAGACAGATACTTCACATAACATTGAGAACAGATTTATTTACATAACTGTGTAACAGGCCTAATTAGTCTTATCCATGCAATTACAGAAACAGAACTACACTCTCAAAGCTTAAGTATACGCTTTCTACTTAATACTGATCCACTTGAAATCCCTCCCATCTTATTCGTACATATTGCCAAATGCGTTTATATCAACTACTTTAATAGTTCTTCAGAAGCCATAAATTACTTAATTATAAACAAACTGGCACACTTTATGGGTCTTACAAACAACATATCTCAGGTATGTGAATGACACCTAGCTATTAGCAGTGATGCAGTTCACTTAATGATGGCAAACACTAGAATCCTTTTAGTACCAAAAGGCACGTCTGTGTGCTTAGAAAAGAAAATAATGTACCTTCAGTATAGAAACAAAGGACACGTGCACTCTGTTCAGGTAAACTGATGTGGTCACTTAAGTGTAAGCAACTAACTCTGAACTTACATTAAAAGAGAAAGATCTCACATGATACTTATGTTCTTACAGAATAAACAAGATGCATACTTACTGAAACAATGCCTTGTCACTCATCATCTCAATCAAAAAATGAGCATTGTTCCCCTGTA
Organism: Chrysolophus pictus; assembly: GCA_037305975.1. Classification (NCBI taxonomy): domain Eukaryota; kingdom Metazoa; phylum Chordata; class Aves; order Galliformes; family Phasianidae; genus Chrysolophus; species Chrysolophus pictus. The sequence continues at coordinate 8,661,810 of CM074580.1, forward strand.
AAATAAATAAATATACAGAAACTAAGCACATAAAGTAACTTAATTCTGTTTAGCAAACTGGCAAGCAATCTGTTTATCAACTTATCTAGACTGTTTTACATGGCCATTTAAACATTCTCTCTATGAGAGTTAGAACTTATGGTTTTGCAGGAGGCTTCATGGGAGATAAATATATCCATGGTCCATTTTTTTTCATTGTGGTCTAACAGCAAAGCCTTACGAGTGGTAGAATTCAGAAGCTTCAAAGAACACTCCTGACTTCCATACATACTACTAAAAACTATATGGTGCCATATACATCATACCAAGCAGAGGCATGTTGACATCATTCAGCTATGAGAAAAGTACTGAGGGGAGATAAGGTACAACAATTCATGTATTTCTTCAACATTTTAGGACTAACTTCATTTTTCAAAGATTTGATGCTGTGTCTCCCCTTAGTTCAGTGGCTAAAACCTTTACAAAGAAGAAATCTGGGCTGTTTCTGAGGAGCATTTAAAATCACTTAAACTTTTTCTCCAGCAAAGATATTAAAATTTAACCAAACCACGTGGAAGGCAGGTAAAGGGCCAAATGCAGATATGCTTTCATAATCTCATAATCAGTTGACTTCGTCTGTAATTGACCATCTTCATGTATTTACAAAGGAATAAAGATCAACAGCGTTCTTCTGCACTGTGTACCACACAACCACACAGTGGGCAAAGTTTCCCACCTAGAAGACATCACTTGATGATATGGAACGATGTGCAAAAGAAAATGCCTTGAAATTTTTCTTTCATGGTACCCCTGCTAAAACAAACCCCAAGCTGAAGCAGTCTACCAGGGTGTCCCTCCACTAAAATACCTGTTAAACTGCAATTTCCTTTTGCAAATGGAAGTCCCAGAAATAATATTATATAATATGTTTACAGCTGCCTTGCATCCTGAACACACTTTGTTGTGCCAACAAATTCTACTACAGTTGCAGAAGCTTTACACCACTATTAACTTTTCTTGTATTTTCTGTCTTGAGAGAGCTGAATAGGTGACCCAGGAGATGTTTTCTACCTTTAATTTCTCTATTTGTATATCTCACTGGATACATTAGTATAAAGACTGCCATGGGTTATGTCTACCTTGAATATTTCTGCCCTATAAAATCATTAGAAGTCTAACATTTCTCTCTGCAAAAGTAACTACAGAGAAGAGTTTTCTAAAATGTCCAAATATAAGTTTCAGTGACAAAGGCAATATATTTAGAAGCTCAAGAGCCCATGGGTTCCGATATGTAAAGGTCTGTCCAATTTTTTAACCTGATTAAAACACATTTAGCATTTTCTCCGCTCAGAATATGTACAGAAATTTCACCCTGTCTCAGCATCTTTAAAAGTCAAGTTCATTATCAGGCTCAGAGATTTCCTGTCAAAGTCGGACGCGAGACATACATTCATCCTTATTCTCACCTGTTTCCAGTTCAGAAAATTTCAAGGTTTCTGGCAGATGAGAATGTTAACCTGTCTTAGTGCTTCGCTATCAGTTATCAAACTAATAGTTCACACAGTTATCTGCACTTCATTTTTCGTGTGCTCAGGTTTTGAGCTAGAGTTTCAGCACACTGATTTATTTCTTTGTTACAGTTCAGATACTGCTGTTTATTAATGAAGTCCATATGAATAATAGCTGTTCTCCTTGTCTTTCTTAAATCACAGATGTGACATCTCTTACTTTTATTCTAAGAATGGAAATATTTTTTTACTTTAAAAGTAGTACCACTGTGCACTACTGAACAACATTTTCTTTTATTATCTTATCTGAATCCAAGTGAAGCTCTAGGTCTAGTCATGTCATATAGGTGTACAATATGAAACAATCCTTTATTTAAAAAAATAAAGATAAAAATAAAAATAAAAATAGTTCTCCAGTCCTCTTCTACTTTGCTTTCATTCCATGTTGCTTCTGCCTAAGCTACTTCACAGGAAGATTTATTCTGTTTCTCATGAACTGTGTTGTTCTCTGTCATCTCACGGGATTCAGAACTGTTACATCAACAGAATTTCCTATAAATAAGGGAGCCTGTATGTCAAAGAACGCAAATTATAGTAATGCTGAAGAAATACAGCACTGGTATGACCCTATTGAAAAAGTTTTGTGTTTTCTTCGCTTAAATATAACTTGGGATGATCTGAAGAGTAGCTAGACCTCCCACTTTCTACCATCAACAATTAGGGAACTGTTGACAATTTTTAAAAAAAAAGTTAGGCACTTCTAATATAAAGCAAATCCCCTAAATATTTAACAAATTAAACTTTATTAAAAGATACCTATAAATATTTCACCATCTAATCGTTTCTACCTTCTTTGTCTGCATGAAAAGAAATGTTTGCTGCTTTGTATCATCAGCACTGCCATCAGCACATATCCATGCGCCACAGCTTCAAATCACTGGGATTGCAACAGAAAATCATTCATGACAACAGTGACCTTCCCATAATTTGTTTGTATGTGTATTGAGGAAGAAATCCTTTCAGGCACGAAAGCAACCTGCAAGAAAGGTGTTTGATATAAGGTGTAGATTTAAACAAGAATCAAGATTCAGTTCACTATCTATGCATAGTTCCAAATTTAGGGATTCAAGGTTATGACAAGATCTGTATTGTAGGTAATACTGATCATCTTATGTCTTCACTTAGTTTCAGTGCACTGCATAGTACCAGAACCTCCATCAATTATGCCAAAGATTATTCAGAGGAATATTTAAAATGGGTGTCATTTCCCTTTTACATATTTTGATATAAGCCAAAGAGCGTTTTGCAGAATATCTTGCATAGTATTAATCTCTAACACAAAGTTTTCACTGAGAGCTTTTTTGAATTGTTATAAAATTGTACATCTACCATAATAACATACAGCTGCATTTACTACAAAAGAAAAATATCATACGATTGTGATCATCGCTGAACAGTTCAATTAAAATTTAGGCAACCAAAAATGTCGTTGTTTTTTAATGAGCAACCAAGATGCAGATCCTACACTTCAAAAATCTTCTAGAGCTTGGTATCTGGCTCATACACCTGCCAAGTTTGCCTTCTAGGTAGCAACACCAACAGAGAAAGCAGTTGAAAGAGAGTCCTATTTACATTTTTCACCATAATAAAGAATAGGCGCTTCAAATGGTCTGTTTAGGCAGCTGTATTTGAGGCTGCAGTACTACCACAGTAGCTATTTTTCTAAACCTTAAGTAATGTCCTAAAAATACCAGCTATTTTCTGTTCATACGTGCACAAGGTAAGAACTTAGAACGCATGTTAAAAATTTATAAGGCAATATAATGGTTGTTAGCTCCTCTGACGCTACAGAGACCAAAATATTACTGAGCAGCTAGGGATATCAAACACTGAGGCAGTGGATTATAACTCCACTGGTCATCTAAGATTTTTCTAAAGGGACTACGATTTTATCGTCACTGGCAATTCTGGAATGAAATGGATCTTTAGCGTCAAGTGGCTTTCTCATCTCTTTCCTATCTCCACACTATTTCAAGGGATGATAATCATCAAGTGATGGCCAAGACACAAATTTATTTTTTAAATCTGTGGACAGTGAAGTTCAAACTACAAATTTCATAAAAATCAAGCCTCAAGCCTTCTTAACACAGAGACCAACTGCTTATACATTTACATATGTGCATTTATTAAATGAAAAACCTTCATTAGCTGTAATAATTAAAAAAACTGGATATCAGTTTAAGATCTGGAGACTCCTGCTTTTGGACCCAACTCCTTCATTATTACGACAACTGAATTGAAAAATATTACTATAAACACTACAGTGCTGGTAAAGAGCCAATAAAAAGGGGCAATCAGTACCTTGAAACAGTACAAAAAAGGACAAATATGTCTGATGAAGGGTGGTGTTATGCATAGCCCATGATACACTATTTGAGTTTTCCAATGTAATGTTGTAAGCGTTTTCTTTACACTTATTATCTACATGAAATCTCAAATTACTTATATAATTCATAGACTTCAAGTTTTACACTGAAGGCATATGGGAATACTTTCTATCTTCTCATCAGGTAACTTCTGAGAACCTGACCATAAGTTAGATGCTTGGCCAGCTTTATAAGAACATCATTCATGTAAAAATGGGCATTTTGCATTGCATGATTTTGTTCGGTGGACTGATGATTTATGAAAAAAACCACAATTATTCTTGACAATAAAGGTGATAGCATCTTAGTGAACATTTATACAAATCTTCTTCCATCAGATCAAAAGTGCACACAGAGAAAAGGGTTACCAGTCCACTCAATTGGCATGGAAATGTCCTCAGGCTTCACAGAAGCTTTTGATGGTGGAAGTTCACATTTTATTATGCTGAGAGTGTTTGAGATTTTATACTAAACATTTGATCGTATGAGACATACTATGTTTAAAGCACTTCACTGAAAGTGTGTGTCAGAAAAAGCTTTTCATCCAGAAATCATTTATGACTGTCCATTTATGACTTAGTTTCTTCTAGAATTCCTTAAAGAACATACTTCCTCAGTAATTTATTTCCTTTTGTTTTTCTGTTGAAGAGACGGCATGACCCTAACAAAAAGAAATTCTCAGGTATGCCATCAGAACAGGCTATTCCACTCATGGTAAACACTATTCATTCCCTAGTCTTACTCAGATGATAGTTTACTTACTAACTAGTTTTTTCTTTCTCTGTTACTGTGTACAGAAAGGATTTGGGGCTTTATTTCTTCATAATGTTTAAAACCCCAATGTTCACTTCCAATTCTGTTACCTTTTCTTAGATTAAATCATTTATAGAACTTCTAGGGCTGTTCTCCCCTTCTCTCTTGCTTCATAACTTTCCATAGTTTTGCCAAGGAAATGATGAGAAAGATTCCTGTTTTGTTTCTTTTTAATTTAATGGAATAAAAGCCATGGTAGTCCCATAGTTTTCTACTGGTCATCTGGTGAAGTACTAATAAAGTACTAATTACTAGGACAATATTAAAAATTAACAAAAGAAAATACTTAGAAATGATTTTGTTTGGTTAAAAAGGCTATCACAAGAATGCAGATCAAATGTTTGCTTAAAAACTTACTGAAATTAAAATGATTGCACTGTGAATAATATCCAATAGAAAAATGTATTTTTGAATCCACCAATGTAAGCTGACCTGTCCAGAGATGCAACATTCTCGGATTTTAATCACCTGTGAAAACAAAAACAGTCAATCATTCCCTTGTCTTTTGGATACCTTTTGTGTAGCCTCCTTTCCAGAGCTTGGAGTCCAGTAGCAAGAAAGAAGTCATTGACCCTTGGACTACAGCCTCCTGTTATGATCCTTCACCATCATGTGGTCCTCCAGGGCAGAACTGTATCACACCCTCTGGTGATCAACTGTGCAGTGCTTCGACTTAAAAAAGTTGAAGTCTGTCTTCTACCTGGTAAAATTGTTTTTATCAGAAAAAAAATAAAGAAAGAGTTACCAAATAACAGATTCTAGTCACATCTCACAAAGTATTTCTAAGGAAGGCAGGGTCTCAAAGAGTCTTTTATTTAACTATTGTACTTGTGCCTCAGAGGGATGAAGCAACATTCAATCTAAACCTGCCCTAAAACTGTCTCCCTGTCTCCCTCGGGTCTACTTCTTGTTAGATACTTGCACAGTTCACAGCCTGGCACTGTGCCACAGCACTTCTCACAGAACAGCAATACCTCCAATGTCTGAACAATGCCATATGAAGGTCAAGAAATTGCTGAAGCCTGAACACAAGTACTCATTTACCCTTATAAACACAATTTTCTTTTAATAGATGATGGTAGTTTTGTAGACACATCCATGCAGCTCTACATTAAGCATGCTTAAACTCAGGTTTCTTCCCTCAAACACTGTCAGTATAGACACTAAACCATGATGAAAAAGCAAAGAGAAGAAAGTACAACTACACAGCATGCAATTGTGTAGAATAACAACAGTCTGAATCTTAAAACTCTCCACTAAGAGTATTAAAAGATTATTTTGGAGAAGTACGTTGCCCTGGTTTTGGCTTGGATAGAGCTAATTTTCTTCCCTGCAGCTGGTATGGTGCTATGTTTTAGACTCAGGATGAGAACAATAGCATGTCAGTGTTTTTGTTGCTGCTGAGCAGTGCTTACACTAGTCAAAGATGTTTCAGTCACTTGATTCAATGTCAGCAAACCTGGGTTGATGCATCATATTTCAAAAAGGCACAGTTCTGTATCAAATGGCTGATGTAGAAGACATATAAATATCTGGAACTTGACCTCTCATGTATGTAACTACAAAAAACAGTTACTGACATAATGAAAATAATCATTCAAACTCCCTGAGTCACTTGTTGATAGAGAGGTTAATTCAGCTTATGCACTTTTCTGAGTATAACCTGAACCTAAACAGTGATATAATAATTAAAACAATTACAGTAGCTACATTTCAGGAAACCTGGCTCTATTCTCAGTCCAGAATAGCAGAAGCTTCTTGTTATCTGTAACTACTACATTTGGTACATTTGGTTAGCCAAATAAAATCTGTTTTAATTCTCATCTATGTCAGATTTGATGTCTCAGAAAAGTTTACATCTGTAAATGCTTCTGTGTGAATATAACTAAGATGACAGTTCAGTAAACTCACTGCACTGTAACAAAAAAATGATTGCATTAACAATAATAGTGCTTCTGATCTAAGATTTAGCACTCCACTCTTGAGGAAAAGCAATGGGCATTTGGTTGTACTAAGAGTATATCTACTCGATGTCAGATCTGTGGGAAAATCCTCAGCAGCTTTTCAACTGACCCCGATTATAGCAGTAAAAATCTGTAGAAGACTGGATGAAAACATTTGGGTAAAATTCACCAGAGTCAATTCAGAGATAATAATAGTAGTATATCAGTAAAACTCAGAACACTTTACAAGATAGGTATCATTTGTGCTTCCAGCAAGAGAAACAGCTTGTTTCCAAGTAGTAGGAATCATTGCAGCAGGTCAAAGGAACAATTTGGAGTTAAACCTGCATTCACTTCATCTGTTTTTACAGAATTAGTCCCAGATTCTACATGACCCTTACAAAGAGCTCACTGAAACAAACAGCAAGATCTCACAGAGAGAAAAGCTTTGCAGCAAATCGTACACACAGATCTTGAGAAAGAACTCTTTGAATTGAGCAACAAACAGAATAGAGCTAACACTGGAAGTAAAGCTCTCTATTACGGCAGAAAATCCTAAATTCATTCGTTGACTGTCAAAGAACTGTCAAAATGTTTCACCACCCTTGAATGCCAAAGCTCAGGTACTAACAGTTTAGAGCTTTCTGGAATAGTTACTTAGCTACAGCAAATGTAATTCAGTGAAACACTATTATTTTACACTTTCATTGGTTTACATTGCAACCAACTACAGCCTCACATCATTCTGTTGACTACCATTTTACAAGGTCATGGGCATGTTCCATTCCTATTGAAGTCTGAGAGGGTTGACAGTGTTTATGCTCTCTCAAGAATGTGTTCTATATGATTTGCAAAAGATGTGTATAGCCTTTAATAATGTATAATAAAAGATGTATGTATACTGGTCTATTAGCATTATATTCTCAATAACATGCTCTAGGAGCTGGAGATGATATTTCTCTTTTCTTAGCTTGCTGCCCTGCCCTATAATGAATCCTTCCACATTCAATCCAATAACCTAAAAAATTAACCAAAGAATAACGAGTTTAGAAACTGATTTTAATCTATAAATGATTTTAGACTACGAATCACAGCACGTGACTTTTGTCCCTTAAACAGTTTTGTTCAGTAAAATCAAATTACAAACAAGTGACACAGGACTTTCTTTTTCTCCCTGTTTTCTATTAGAAAACAACCAGCTTAAAGAAAAAAAATATCAATATTGCATTATCTACTTGACAAGAATGCCAGGAAGAAACAACATGATTTAAGTCCTGAAAATATCCTGACTTGCGGAATGCTTCATTCCATTTTAGACTCAGTTATCAATGATTCTTCATTCATCATCTTATACTCCATCGTTGATGACTGTGAACGTCACTCAACTATGTTCTAAATCATGAAAACTGAGTGTACTCTATATGGTTGGAATGGAGTTAAATTTCTTCATAACAGCCCATACAGTGTAGTGTTTTGGATTTGTTACTAAAACAGTACCAATAACACACCAGTGTTTTATTTATTTGTAAGCAATACTTGCACAGTACTGAGGTTTTGTTTTTTTCCCAGTTTCCCCCCTCAGTGTCAGCCAAAAGTGGGCAAAAATTTGGAAAGGATTATAACCTGGACAACTGACCCAAACTGACCAAGGGAATTCAAGGCTGTAAAAAGTCAAGCTCAGATGAAAAATTGAGCAAAGAGGACCTGGGGGATGCAAACACTGCTCAGAGACTGGCTAGGCCTATCTGTCTATTTGGGAGGCATGGTGGATCAATGCATCATTGGTTTAGGCATTTTCTTTTTCTGTTTCCTAAATTTTTTTGTCTCAAACCACAAGTTTTCTCTTTGGGTGGGGGCCAATGACTGAACAGCTGTTGGCTGGGGCCAACCCACCCAATGAGATTTAAATTAATTCACATCAACTGCATTGAGACTCCCATACCATATCAGTCTCCTGCTGCTACTGGTTTTGCAGGACACCATATTGCCAACACTAAAGCTCTGTTTTCCTCCTCTGAGCAGTTCGGAATACTGAGACACCCTGATACCTAGGAAACAAGAGAGTCTCAGAGCTGTATTAAGAACAGCATTGCCTTAGGTGAGACTGTAAAACAAACTCCTAAGTTCTCTTTAAAGCTTTTAGAGAGGTTTGAGTATATATTTGAAAGGAAAGCTGTGGGCATGTAAGTTGGCATTGCTCTTTCTTGAGTGGAAATACACTGTGTTAGTGAGAGATTCACTGACGGGCACAGATGGTCTAATAGAAAATGAACAAGACAACTATCAATTTCCATGTCTGCAATTCTTTTTTACATTGCCATTCCTCATATGACTCCTTGACTTAATGGAGCGGGTTACACAAGGCTTTAAGGAAGATGCCACAGCTATGCTAAGAAATAGTGCAATTTCCATTTCAAATTTTCAGAATTTGTCTGTAATTTTCCAAGGCGTTAGCCCAAGATTTTCTCTTTCTACTAAGAAAATCTTATTTTACTGTGTACGTATTAGTAGTTCAAGCTAAGTATACATTTCCTGACCCTAACAACAATTTCAAATTATCTATTTCATCATCTTTTTAAGTGATCAGAAATAGTCAGTAATTTTATTATATAGCTTTTCATCTGGCTACACTACTATTTAATTACTGAGGAAAGTAATAAGTTAAATCTGGCACTGATGGAATACCAAAGAAATTGGGTCTCAAAGTTAGTGACATTAGCCTAGCTTAAATGCTGCTGATGCTCACCACTGGAAAAGGCATTACTCAAATTTTTAGTAGATATTTATGGATATTTAAAATCCCTTATTCGTATACTGAAATGCAAATTGCTGCTGCCAAGTTACAATAATCATCTCAAAAGACTGCACTATAGATTGCAAATACTGGTTCCAATTTTGGAAAAACACCTATTAGCAATGGATCCTGTAAGCTGTACTTTGAGTTTTTTTGCTGTTGGAATTCCTTTAAAGGTTTACAAATATTTGTGGCTTACTGTTGATTTTTTACTCAGTGCCAAAAAAGCTCTGAATGCTTTGCAGATTAAACAAACACAGGCATTTTCCATGTGAGCTTATAACTCAAGTGCAGGGCGATAAATGGAAAGATCAAATGATAGATCACAGGAAATATTGGTATTCCTACTGAGTTTAGCAGTAAGTTCAAAATAATGGGCACCATGTACTGATTAAGTTGCCTTTGAGGTAGACAATATATTTTGCACTAGGAAATGCACCATGCAAGATAGAAAGTACCTCAGAGAAATGAAAGAGAAAGGGACTAATCACACCTTTTGGTTAATCAATTTCAAAAAATCTGCTCCACAAATCTTTAACTCAGTCCAGTGTACTGTTGTTTGAAAAACTGATCAAAAACATCAAATGCAGCAAGTTCTTAAGAAAGCTCCCAAGTCTAAAATTACATTTTCCATTACAGTCTTTTAATTTCCTCAGATTTAAACACACATTTTGAATATACCTCTAGGGGATAAAAAATAATCACAGATTGCTTTTCGCCTTATGAAACAAAACAGACTACACTCTCAAACTTCCTCTTCGTTCTTCTGTGAACATTTCATTGTAAAGTCACAGAAAATGGACATTTCCCTCCTGAAGCAGATCACAGATTACTTTTCTCAGAGCAATTCTGTACTGTTTTCATGCCAGTTGAACCCTCAACAATGCCATGCTGTGATTTGCTGATTATATATCAGGTATGTATCACAGCTTGATGATTTTATAGCTCAGAGAAGCGCTCAACTAGAAAACATTTCAGTTACACTCCAGACTGTCACAGATGTCCAGACTGGACCCAACAGTTAACACCTAACACTCATTAGAAGAAACCCACACAGTGAGGTCCAGTAACATCACTGAGATTCACAAATCTGAGTAACATGATGATAATTATTCCATTTGTGTTTTTTTCCAAAACGGAAATATTAATTGCTCCTTTTTTGTCAACTTCAGTTTGTGTTGTGTATTTATGCAATAACTTCTGAGTAAAGACTTGGTGTGTATCCAATCTGCATGCAGTCACTGATATGATTGTTCTCAATCCTACTGTTTTCAACCATGTCTGCAAAACAAGTACATAGTAAAAAGGGAACTATTCATTTTGCCACCAAAAAAAAGGATTTACAGACCCTGTGGAAAGGTGGTTTCAGTTCTAATAAATGCTTGCTACTGAATTCTTTTGGGCTGCTTTAGATTTAATAGTAAACTGTTTAATTCATAACACTTAATTGGTAACATACTATAATATTCAACATCAACAGCTAACATGCATTAACTACTGAATCTTTTTCAGATTCATGCAGGGGTGACAATATTAGCCTTCAAAATATCATTTGTGTGTTCTTCAGGATCTAAACTATTCTTCATGCTCATCAAAGTATATAGTTTGTTTAATTCTTAGCTTCTCTAGAAGTAGATTGGTCAAAACCGCTATTCCCAAAAAAGAGTGGTATCCTAGGCAAATCAGAGAATAATACTCTGCTGTTCTGGGTACTAGCAAACAGCATCACAAGCTCTCAGTTCTACAGTGCACTCTCTTTCCAAAGATATTTTCAGCTGGCTGTCACCTCTGCTGATTTTTTCTTAATTGAAAATTCACTTCAGGAATAACATAGAAATAGCTTGAAGAGATTTATACATTTTTATTTTTTCATCTCCTTTTAAGTGAAATGACCTAACACAGAAGCGTTCTTTGTTATCAAAAAATTAAACACCTAATGACTTTTGATAGGACTTTTGACCACAAATGTCATTAATTTCAGTTATCCCCATGCATATTGCACTACATTTCAAGCGTGCACAGGAGATTATTACCATTTTCATCTTTAGAACAATTTTAAATGAGTGTTTTTGTAATTTAATGTCAATCTTAAATCTACTTTTAATCTTGGTGACTTTTCCTATACTTCACTTACTGACAATTTTCTTCTAGTCTGCTTTTAAACTCACAGCTATGACTATGAGCAAAATGGCTACTAGGTTTTTTATTTTTAGTATTTCTATTTCCCTCTAGGAATGGTTACCAACAACGCAAAAAGAATGGGACTACTTATGCAATGAAGGGGAAGATAAGCCCACATGTAAAACAAACAAACAAACAAAAACAACATTGAATATTCAGATACGGATACACAGAGAGGACAATACAAGGAACATCACCAAATGCATCAGTGGAACAGGACTAAGACCTCACACAATTTCTGTACTACTATAACAATCCAAGCGCAGGGCTTCAGAAATGTAGAGCATTACTACAGGACTTTTATAGCTGCATAGGCAAAGTCTATGCAAGACTGTCTAATGGATTCTGAGTTGTTGTTGCTGTTTTTATGTATACACCTGCAGAAATTACTAAAATCTACGTATTTGTTTTCAGGTTCAAATAACTAAATGCTACAGACTGAAATACTTAATCCTAGCAGAACTTCCTTTCAGAATGCCTCCTGTCTGTGAAAGCCAGTCTCCAATGAATTCATTCTAATGAGTGTTTACAGTAAAAAAATGTATTCTGGCTTTTAATACAGTCCAATTTCAAGTCTGATTCAAAAAAATACAGTGCTGAAATACAAAACCTTGGGAGGGTGGAACAGCAGAATGAATCTTCTGAAGGCTGTAATTTATTCTTGATGCTAAAGAAACTAACTAAAGATGCTGTAGATACAAAATATTTTGTATAATAAAGTAAAATTTCAAGGTTTTTGCCATCTTTGAATTAACTGCAGTGACAGATAATGAGACATCAAAAGGAAACAGATGCTAAACTCTAACTCAGTACACAGTGGAGGGTCCTATGCATGTAGTACAAGAGCACGTATACTATACAAAAACATTTCCAGAGGACATTAAAGCCACATGATTGAACTCCCAAATAAAAAGACACAATTGTTCTAATGCAGCACTCACAATCCTGTCTTGCCCACATATTTATCAAAGCACAATACTATCTATACACTCCACTATCACATACAATTTATTATATGTAATCCAAAATTATCAGTGGGTTATCTTATAAAGAAATTGTCACCAAAACCATCCAAAGGCCAGAAATACACAGAAAATAGCTAAACGGTGGCATATTACAGTAATTGGATTGATCTTCTGCCACCATCTGTACGATATCTGAGAGGAAAAATTACGTTCATCCAGAAAAAATATCTCTTGCCATGGCTTCCTGACAGTGTGTTAGTGTTGCTATAGTTCACATAGCTGAGACAGCTGTCTACTTCAAACTTAGAGCAAGTCCACAAGGAAGATTTCCTTTGGTATATTAAATAATCAGGTCATATCAAACCAAATCCCATAGAATCTACTGTATTCTGTGACAGTTTGTCAGTGCTATAAGCATTAACATAATAGGGGCTGCGTGGGGTAGGAAAATGAGATGGGAAGGAATGTCCTGAGCAGAGAGATTAATGAAAATACATAAATAGGAAACCTAATTACATCTCCTAAATAACTAAAGTATCCGTGCCATCCACAAACGATGTATTATTTCACTATTTCTACTACTAATAATAGTACTAGCATTCTTCAGTAGAAAGTCCAACTCTAAATCGGTATTTCTGCCCTAATTATGTGTTTATTCCTTGATTAGAGAAGCATTTTTAGTCATAATAGTATGTAATTACAAACTCCACTTCAAGCACTTAAAATATGGCTCATTTTAGATTTTGCTTACCTCCTACTGAATAAATGTTTTAAAGACAAAAATAATTTGCATATTAGAAATGAACAGCTCTATTTCTGTTGGGGAAATTCTGAGTACAATAAATAGTGGAAGAATCCTAAAGATCAAAAAGGAGAAAAAACTGAATGTTGTATCCAGCTGAAACCCTGACAATTTGTCCACTCAATTATATTTTTTATTTTGAGCTTTTTTGGGAGAAATGCATCTGACAGTAGAGCTCAAACGTGTATGTGAACTTGCAAAGAACTGGATTGTCTACAGTTATGCCTTTCCTTTCAACACTTTTCTACAAATTTAAATATAGGGAAGTGGAAGAGTAATAAGGATATACATTTGTGCTAGCTATAAGGCATTGCTCTTTCTCTATCCTAATTTTCTCTGTCCTTGAGTCTTTTTCTGGTTGCTTTTTTCGTGCTCTCCATTTTTGACCCTTAATTCCATATTTTATTGGTCACTTTCTCTATTCTGATACTTCCCTAAATAATTTCTCTATGGATTTCCATCTCAGCCCAGCAGTTAATAGAAATAAAACTCTTAAATACATACATAAAAAAGAACACGCAAATGTCTTTACAGAGTGCAACAGGATTTTTCCCCCCCATTTTCCTGTATTTGGAATACAATTAATTTCTTAAACTTTTGGAATATTCTGCCTCTTTTCTGGCATTCTCTGAAGTCTGTTCAATGCTGGAATTTTCAAGGAAAAGGGCAAAACCAAAGATCACACAAGTTAATCATAATTTGGCTAACATCTGAGAAGTCAGTGAATGGTTAATAATTAGGATTAGGAAATAAGGCCATTTTATTTCAAAAATTATCACAAATTCAAACCACAATTTATCACTGGAGTTTATAAATGAGATATTCCATCCTGTCTAAAGGTATAGCTTATTAGTAGATTGCACCTTTCCCACTTCATTTTTTCATCAGCTTGCTGCTACATCACAGTTCTGCTAACCTCTCTAGAATTCGATACATCACTCCCTTCTTTTTGATAATTCAATACTTCACTCTCTAGCAGTTGCTTTATAAAAAGTGTTTTTCTCTGAAGAAAGCATTCTAAACATAGCTGTAGTGGAGACTCATTGTAAACTGTGGAGCAGAGTATATCTCTGAAATCACAACCTGTCCAATAAAGCCACTCTTCCCAAAAAATACTTGTAAAGAAACCTTCACATAAACTGGCTTCAACTTTGTCCCCAACGTAACTCATAGACCGCCATGAATAGGTTTTTAAACAGGTTTGAGGATCACAGCTCATATGCTGACAAATACCAACAAAGGAGAAGGGTAATTCACATATGGGGAAATCTTTGGCCACACAACTGAGTTTAGAAATCCCCCCTTACCCTGCACTAAGTCTCATGTGAGTCATGCCATTCTCAAATCTTTAAGTTGCTGTTTTCATTGAAGCAAATTCTGTTCAATCACTGATTAAGCTGATGATTAAGTGCCAATTAACTGCTGTTAAGAATCATATGATCTAATCTCACGATTTACTAGAAAAAATATTAATCAACCCTAAATTATTGCTAAATTAAGGCTTTTTAGAAATCTATTCACAACACAGACAGGATGCTTGTCTGAATTACACTACAATTCATCTAGTGCCTATGAATGAACAAATAGTTAGGGGTCTGTCATCAATGATATTTCTCTGTGGAACATAGATTCATTGAGTACAAACATCTGCATACAGGAGTTATATCTCCTGAGAATAGGAAAATTCTACCATCAAGACTTTATGATATTATTTACATTTTAATTGGAAATCTAACTCCGGAGATAGTTTTCTAATATTCTATTTTTCTACACCCTAATAAGAACCTTAAGGGCATACATCCAGTAAAAAGGCCTTGTTTAAAAATATACCCTTAAAACATGTGGTATGCCTAGTAGAAGACACATCTCACATCTCCTGCAATAAAAGATGAAGGTCCTGTTCTGCAGTTGACCCTGTGTTCAAGCTATTCAATCTTTCATCACTAGAACCAGCTTAGTAACATGCATATGCTCTACATACTAACTATACAT
The DNA here is from genome assembly GCA_037305975.1 of Chrysolophus pictus. NCBI lineage: Eukaryota > Metazoa > Chordata > Aves > Galliformes > Phasianidae > Chrysolophus > Chrysolophus pictus. The sequence continues at coordinate 8,677,213 of CM074580.1, forward strand.
AGATCTTTTTGTTATAAACAACAACAGAGAAAGCAGAAACAGCATTTCAAAGGTTGAGGTACGTCGTTTGCAAGACACAGCAATGGCGTGAAATGATGATTTGGTGAATAAAACTATTCACAAGTGGAGACTGCAAGTTACAAGTCCTGGCATGGCCAATGAGATGGTGAAGGTTAGAAGAAAAGCAGAAGATTGGTGGATGTGTTGTAGCTGTCTCTGGGCACACCATACTGAGTTGATGCCAAACAGAAATATGGGAGGTAAGTACTCTGGGCTTTATTCCATAAATGAGACAAAATAATCAACCACTTATTCAGAGTGAATACGGTGTTAGCATATCTCCTGTATGATGACAATAGCAGAAAGAGTTGCCTATTTTATGCCTGAAGACTTAGAAGTGATCTGTGGAGCCCAGTGGAAATGCCCAAGAGGCAGCACTGAAGCCTAAATCCATTCTGTGCACAAATACAGCAAGAGCAGCAGCACTGCAAGCTCTCCCTAATGGTTCTTCTCAGATACCTCTGTCCGAGCTACCAAATAAAGGTTAACGTATGAGCCATCTTTAGGACACTTAAACTGCCTACACTGCAACTGAGAGGTGAGATCACAGTTCCTGCTAATATCCCAAACCTCTCAGAACTACCTAGAATAGGTGAGTGTAGAAGAATGGCTGGGGCAACACAGTCTTCAACATAGAATAATTAAAACTTTTGTGTAACCACTGCAGAGCATTTAAAAGTAAGAAAAAATATCAAAACTTGCATCGTTGGAGCTCTGGGGAAATTGGCAGTTAGACGTCTTCACAAGTAGCAGTTACACCTACAGATTTTGGTGTTCATGGGCCCACAACAGGGCATCTACATTAAAGGTTTAGTTCAAATCAGTGGTATGTACACTTTCGAAGAAGTATTCCTATCGTAGTCATCTTCTACAGTATTTTACTTTGAATCATGTAACAGTCTTTAAGCTTATAAAAATGGATTTTTTTCCTGATTAAAATAAACTGGGAAACGTACTTAGAAAGTCACCTATCTTACCAAAGAAGAAAATGGACAATCAGCTACTAACCACACTAAAGTTGTTGGATGTAAAAGAATTCTGCAATTTGTATGGCAGTAAGCCTGTCTTCCTCTAAAGACCTCTTTTTTTTTTTTTTGGAAACTATTTGTATGTATAAATACTGGGAACAGATGACAGGAATTCAGCTACCATTAGGATTCTGCTCATTAATAACTAGCAGTGATGACTCACCATATTTATAACATATAGCTAACCGGGTTCTTTCTCTAAGAAGAAAGTCCACAAATCCAAGTCCAAAAATTATAAAAATTGAGAACAGAAATATAAATAGCTCAATAACTATCATTCCTCTCCATATAGTTCTCCCTCTTCCTAGTCGTGCAATTAAAAGTTATTTTGTTTCTGAAGATTTATGCTTAATTTTCTCAAATAAATGAGTATAGTAAGAGCATTGCAAGGCTGCAAACAAAGACTGCAGAAGCGCACAAAAACAAAATATATGAATGTAATATGTTTACAGTATCTGAGAATAATACTTCATAGTACTGAGAAGACTAAAGTTATGTATTCTAGATATACATAGGGATTCAATGGTGATGACTGGCTTGTTATGACACTAATTGCAGTGGCAACACTTTTATTATTTGAAAATGGATTATGTAGTCAAACACAGAATTGCAAAAGTGCCTACGATATTTCAATTCCAAAATACATTAGCTAAAACTCAGGCTCTAAATGAATAGAAAGCTTCAGCATAAGTGAAAGAAGATTTTAATATGTTATTAAAAAATTACAAGTAAGTTAATAACTTCATTGGAGAATCTGTATTAAAGTTATAGATGGAATTGTTGAAAAAAATAAAATGGAAGTGGTTATAAACTTTAGGGCATGATAAAAAAAGTAATCTTCCAATGCTTATGCAGCTAACAGAGGCATTTTGAGATCATATGGTATTTCAATTACCCGGAAACTGATGTTACAAAGAATTGTGGAATATCTTAGGCAAGTTCATGAAAAAAACTGTTTTCCTGCCATAGTTGGTTGACTGTCAAAAAGGCCAGGTACTACTTTGAATTCAAGTCTTGAATATGGCATAATAAAGAAGATGTTGGGGAAGATCAGGCATTCAGTCATTATCCAGATAATCCTATTTTAAGTTACTTGCTCACATGGAATGGAATTTCTTTGCCTTTCTAAATGCAATCTGAAGACAAATAATTGAGAAACAGACACTTAACTGTGGGAAACCTTCTAAAAGAGAAGAATAATGTGGATGAGAGAAGTGCGATGTTACCTCCACAAGGAATACTTATTAACCATAAAGTGGTGCATTTTGACTATTAGAACAAGGTGTATTCTTGTGCAAAGAAACAAGTTCCTGCTTCCTTACTTCAGTCATGCTACCTCCTCCTGACTCTTGGATGCATCTCCCATAAGGGAAGAATCTGAATTTTGCAGCAAAAAGAAGTGAGCAGACAACACTACAAATTATTAAAAGGGATATTTTCTTACTCATCAAAGTGACCTCACCTTAATTGTACATTCCCTTAGCAACTTTTGGCACATAACAATTTTATGATTAAGGCGCCTGATCATGGGAGAAGATGCTAAATGTGCCCTAAATCCTGTACTTTTATTCCAAGCCATTTCTGTTTCAATTTAGAATAGTGCATCTGTCCTAGAAAAAAAAAAAAGAATAGATTCAGAATCTTCTGTTTCAAATGTTTCCTGTGAACTACAATAATTCCTAAAGTAAATCTGAAGGGCCAATGTTTCCAGGCATCTTCTCACAACATTTTCATTAGCATCTGTAATGTCCAGGCTTACGTGCTTCCAACATCTCTCTTTGTATCAACTAAACTCACTCCTTGTTTTTGGTTTTTTGCTTCACATCTGCTACTTTTCTCCCTATGTGATTAATAAAGCCACATCACCAAACATGAGCAGAATATGTACAGGAATGTGTCTTGAAACTCCAGAGAAAACACAAGGAAAGTAGGAGGTGCATAAAGTGAAGAATGAGCAAGAAAGGAGGAAAAATACTGATGTACTGATCCTTTTCACATCATTTTTTTTTTATTGTGGTGGAAATTGTGTTATTACCTGGTGGAATTACACAAATAGCTTGGGTTAATCCAGAAAATAAAGACACAAGTAGTACTTGAAACAGAAAGGAACGATTTGACAAGCCAATGAAACAAAAAAATGCACTTTTAGAACAAAAAGGCATCAGTAAGTTATAATGGGCCATAACACAAATGTTCCTGCTGCTGCCTTGTTTTTTCAATAAGCTGTACAGATTTTACCTCCTATACTTTGAAGGCACTGCCCTTATCTCCCTTTAAGATTGATGCTAAATTTGAGAAGTGTAAGGTCTGAGATCTGATATATGTGAAAAATGTTATCCTTCAGATAGCACCACCTTTTGCTGATACTCTGTGTATTCAGGATTTCACCCATCTAGCTCCTTTTTGTATCTATTTGGATAGATTTCAGGAAGGAAAACCAACACTCTTAAAGGGAATAAAGCATGTAGCAATACAACATAATTGTGATTTCCTCTCTTTATTTGTAGCACAAACCAGCATACTGACAATATGCAAGTACTAGTTAATTCTGTCTCATCTTTTATTACTGTGCAAACATGATATGCAAGAAAAACAGGAATGTTGTTTTTCTTGCAGGCTAACCTGAAACAAACTCTATTTAATAAAAAAAAGTTAAAGTAAAATTAATTTTTAAAGCAAATACTGTTGTTAAGCCACTAACATCAGACAGGAATGCTGCAGTGTTCAGACCTCATTAATACGTTACAGAACTTTGTATATTGCTGACACAGAACTGTCTGAAGAAATCTTTCATGTGGCATACATTACCTTTTGCTGTGTGTACGGGTGTATTTAAGAGTTTAGATACTTTAAATAAGGAATGAGATTCTATTTCACATCATATTCCACTGAGGTTCCACTACATTACAGAAAACGTGTTTCTGCAGTGATATAAGCCTATGAGCAACTCAAAGATAGCTCTCAGATGTTAAACAGTTCCTTGAAAAATCATACAGAAAACCTACAGATTCAGACCCAGTAACATTTTATCTGGTAAAATACTGCTTTAAGCTCAGTGTGACCTCTGTAATGTGGTAACAAATAGCAGGGAGAACTCATGATGAATGACATTCATGCAATTGTACTTCAAACACACTGCAGATTTCTATTACAATTCTGTACTTAGAATCAGTAAGTGAATGTTTGAAAATGCTGTTACAAATGAAGACAGAGATACAATACCAAAAGGAACGTGCTATAACTAAAATCACTGACATCACAGAAGCTCCAAGAACAATCTGGAAAGTGACTGGATGTCTGCAATGAAGTTTCTTAAAACACAATCTAGTAATCACTTAGTTATCTTTATTCATGTGACTTTCTGGTGTTCCCAGTTCAAAATAGACCTCCATCCCCTCTTTCAACTATGCAAAACAAACAAACAAACAAACAAAAAAACCATTGGGAGAAGCTTTAGGGCATGTGCTGGGATATTTAGGATTTATTGTAAGTGCTGAAAAACTGAATGACCAAATTAGAACTGCTAAGGCAGCACGCCCTTGGGAGAAATGACTTGTGATTTTGGATGACTAAACTAGGATACTCTCAAGAGAGTTTGATTTTCCATTAGATGTCCTCAACACTGTGTGGTAAGAATCACAGATCTACCCCATCTTTCAGCATGATGGAATTGGAAAAAATGGTCATTTCTGAAAAATTAACTCTTCAATAAACTGTGGAAATTTAGGCCTCAAGAACAATTGTATAAAATTTGTTACCACTCTTCCTTATAAACGACCCATTGTGTAGAGTCTTGAAAAATCAGATTGTTCTCCTTTGAGGTGATTTTGCTACCTTAGTTTTGAACAGAAACACAACTCAAAATTCACTACAAAACCTCCACCTCCTTCACTGATTATTAGAAACAGCCTTGATCCCTTCAAGAAAGTATTACCTCATGAATTACTGCGACTGTTCCACCTGAGTTTATCTGATATCAAATCAGAGATGGAAGAGGATTGTTTTTTAAAGCAAAGCTTTTTCAAAAGTATCTCCTTGAAGGTGTGCCACGGTTTTATGATTTTTATTATCGGTATTCCACATCATAACATCATGTAATGTGCTGGGACTTAAAGAGTTAATGCTGCAGTTCCAGCATTGGATTGTTGATAGTTCTGGGCACTTGGTCACAGAAGTGAAGGATGAACTATAGCTCCCAGAAGACTTCATTATTCCATTTCCATTTTCCATTTAGGGGAAAAGATAAAACTGCTCATGAGTCATAGGATTGTCTCTCTTTCTGCTCGTCTCTACTGTGTCCTCTCTCTTATTTATTAGCTTCAATTCCAATTATATTGCAGTATATTGTATTCTCTCAAATTTCACTATCATGTTTAGTAAATTAAGATTTTCTCATTAGTTTTTTACTGCTGTTTGCCTCCTCTGGGCCTATCCTCCTCCTTCCTCCTTTCCCATTGTCCGTTGGTCCCTCTGCCCCATTAGTCACAGAATTAGGTTGAAACAGGCCAGAACTGATGACAAGGTGGCACAGATACATGTAACAAATGTATTAAAAACAAAACAAAAGATAATGTCAGAGAGCCTCCGGCTTCACACTGCTTTTAATGCAGAGAATAAATAAAATACCTTAAAATAAAAAGCCTGTACAATGTCTATGACAAGGACAGAAAAATTAGTACTGCAGTTCTTCTGACCTCTCTTTTACTGGCAAGAAAGACCTAGTCATTCTAGTTGTCCCTTGGGAATTCACACCTTTAGGCAGGAATATGCAGAGGAAAGACAGCTCTCCAGCCTGAATTCAAGCAGCTGCTCTTCAGAGTTAATGCCTCACACCATTTTGCAACCCCTGTTTCTGCAATAAAAATATCTCCTCTAGGAACCCAGAATAAAACGCATAAAATACAACCCTCCAAAGATAATTTGGAAAGAGCAGATATATATTGTAAATGCCTCACAGTTACTATAAACAGGACTGAAGAATGTTGCAACACCCAGATAGCTTTTTACTCACAAAAGTGACTGCAGTAGTTTGAGGGAAATCAGGAAACTGGACTGCTAACTGCAACAGGACTCATTCCACACTATTTTTTTCTCCTCTACAATAGCATTAACATTACCTTAGCAAGCAGGCTTCCACTGATACAATACAACTAATAGGACTTTATAGCTGAGTGCACTTGAATGTCACAACAATATAGATTATAAAAACCTGGAGACTGACCTCCTTTTGGAAAATTCTCAGGTAAGAAAGAGGGCTGGGGTTGAAAATGAGTGTGGCTTTTTAAATTACACTGTAATTACTGCCCATTTTAAGTTGCTACTTTCTAATTCCTCCCTGGGATTTTGCATCTTCAGTAATGCAAAACATCTACATAATTAAAGATGCAACAAGCAAGTGACTGGAATCTCTCTTGGATCAGAAGACCAAAGGTGATGAGCACCACGTGTAACAAATGAGCACATGCTGAAAGAACTGCTTTCAGAGTAAAGAAAGTAACCAAGACTACTTAAAAGATTATAACAGGCTACAATAACTAAAAAACCGTAAATATTTTTTGTTTTCAGGTATGAGAAGCGTTCTTAAAAGCAGAAGTGAAAGTGAAGATCCCTTAGTTTCACTCCTGCACACACAGCAATAGAACGAATGGATAAAAAGATAGAGAAGTAAACAATTTCTCGTTTAGTGACATGACTGTTCCTTGTCAAAACTGCAATAGCTGTGAGGTTTATACCATCGTCAGCTTCATAGATATTAGTTATTTATTTCCCAAGCCACAAAATTCTAATGTTAAACTGGTGTCACAGTGGGGGTATTTCAAGCAGAACAAATCTATGTATGCTATTTTTATTTATTTATTTATTTTTACATCAAAATACTGCAGACTATAACCACTGCTGTAAAAACTTGCTTGTGAAAATGTCTCTCATAGGTAACAAGCATTAAGTGCCAAACCACCTGATAAATGAAGAGGAATATTTACAGTTAGGGTAACACAAATAAACAATAAAGAAATCAAAAGAATATGAAACATACGTAGAGTATGACTGAAAGTGAATGGATAGCCAATACCAGTTTGCAGCAGTAAAGCATAACTGAAGGCCTACATTTATTCAACATAAGTTTTTAAGAAAGAAAGAAAAAAAAAAACAAAACCAATCCACACCTGCCAGATTTCAGTACTGTTTTGTAGCTTGTTATCTGTTATTACTGTCCTCAGTACCACACTACCTTGCTCCATTTGGTGCAAAATAACCTGACCAAAAGCTGAAAAACAGCATACTTGAAATTCAAACAATGACTATCCCACCCACAAGCCTCCAGAGTCACCAGTCCTTCAAGCAGGGAATAAAAAGAAAGTAGACCAAAGTTTCTTATCTGTAACCTTGTCTCTCTCTCCAGATCAGTATGCATGCAAAAGCACATTCACAGGAGTCTCAGCCAGGATTTAGGAAGTAGCAAGCCAGCTGAATGTCTCCGGTGCTTAGAAATCTGAATAGATCAGACACTTGCCTTTAGTACAGATGCACATACCAGTGTAAGTGAAGTACAAATTTGCCACCAGGGCAACCACCTTCAGTAAGTGTGTGGTTTCCTTCTCCTCCCTTGATTTCCAGAGACACAAATTCTACACCCTACTTCCTTGCATACGTTTTTAAAGGCGTGCCTCTCTCTCACATCTTTCCTCCTGTCTCCTACTATGCTCACTTCCAAAAATTTTAACAGAGGAATGCAGAAGTTTAAAAATGGTTTTATATGCCTTAACAAGAAGTTCAAGTTAACATCACCTTATACCATCCTGACATTAAGCAACTGAATTATCATTCCCATGCTTTAAAATTCTTTCCCACATCAGTTTTAAAAATGGAAAAGGAGTTCAGATACTATAGTATGTAACCTGGTACACTCCCAAAAACATGAAATGAAGAGGAAGATAATAAAAGAGACTAGCAGCTGTACCTTCTGTCACTCATGCTCTGTGGTCATATTCCTGCAGACTACAGATGCATACTAGCCACAGCCCTCATTTATTAGATATTTGTTATTTGATTGATATTTGTACTAGATATTGTTCTAAAATGCTCAAATGATTTATAAATTCACTTTGGAGCTCTAAGCCTTAAAAATGGGCCTAAGATTTTCATATAATTTCATCTTTGTAATGAGGTCTTCACATTTTCGTGCAAGTTTCAATCCCCCATAACCCCTGAGGGGGGATTAAAATGTCAGACTTACAGACTGAACTGTGGGAATCTTTCAGAGGTCAGGAACTTCAGAATCTAGCTTTGGCATAAGTTTATGAATGAGATAATTGTTCCTTCAAATATTACTTTGATTTACAAGTAAATATTTGCTTGATTTATTTGATTACTTGATTTAATTCACTTAATGAAGGAGAGGAAGAACAAGATTTTGGCAGTATAAGGGAAGAAAACTCCTTACAATATTTAAATTGCAAGGATTTATGATTCAGGCACACAAATCAGTTCTGAACAAGTAGAACAAGACTGAAATTACCACAACTGCAGCAAGGAAAGTCTCAAGGTTTAACATCAAGCTCAAAATGGCAGCTTTGAATCAGCATAACACTGCAATTCCATGAAAGGCCAAGGTGTTCCCATTTCAATCTAATTTGCCATTCATTACCACTCCTTAAAGTGCTCAACATTAAAAAGAAAAAAAATGGTATTGTCAGTTATTGTGTCATCATCTAAATATTTTCCTATGATCATCCAACAAGTAGTTATCCAGTTCCTTTTTAAAGCTTTTAACATATGTTTTTCTTTTTTGTGAAAAATAGACTGGAAAAAAAATTATCTGTCCATTTATTTTCCTAACACATTATCCCTGTGACATTGATTTTTATTTTTTTTCTTTAAAGTTTCCCTTGTTGTTTTCCTGCTCTCAGCTGTCTCAAAGGTAAAATTCTCACACTGTGAGCTCCTAATTCACTTGCATTTCCTAAAGAAATTGCACTAAATTTTTACTTTCACATATCTATTTTGAAGCAACTGTTGTTTCCACAAGCAAATGATTTTTGCAGAAGAGACAGACAGATTCCAGCCTATAATCTGCTACTTAGCTGAGAGCAAGGCCATTCATAGAACCTTGAAATCCCACAGTCTTTCTCCAGATTAAAGACTTCCCCCTCCCATGGTTCCCAGCAATGGCTTTAACTGACCTTGAGAGTCTCAATTCTTATCTTATTTCTACTGACACTCCAAAACACCATCCAAGATTCTCTTCTCTAATAATTTTCCCTGGCACCTTGTAACAAGTTCCAAATTTCTTCATGTTCTGGGGAAATGAAGAATCTGCATCAGTCTCCAGGTACTTTTACCAGCACATTTAAACCAAAGTTGTCCAGCTGCCTCAGTGCCCTCAGGAAAGCCACCGTGTTAACACGTTTGCTAATTGTCTGGATGCTGTGACCCTATTAGCACCTCTTCATTTGAATGCTTCACAACTAAGTCCCCATAAACTTCAATAATTTCTTTCATTGCTTTCAAATAATGTAATCTAACTGGATTGACGTCATAAAATTGAGCATACTACTTGCCATTAATATATAACTACAACACTGTAGTGGTACACAATGATGTAAAACTGATTTTGAATGCATAAAACTTAAGCACTTAATCATTTTCATTCAGGTCTCTTCCAATTTCAAAGTATCCTAATATTCCTGGGGTGAATTACTGCTATTTTGTTGTATCTTCAGAGCTAGTTAATTGACTTTGTACTGGCAGACAAGTGTCATTAGCTTAAGATGAGCATGCACTAATTGTCCAAAGTAGTCAATTACAGTAAGTAGCTTTTGCTATCTGGAGTATTTAAAACCCATTCAGAGATTTATTCTTGCTAATGGCAGTAATATTTGTGTTCTGAGAGAGGAATTAGTGTGCATTTCCATCTACATTGTGTTGCAATTGGATCAGGTAAGCTGTGGTGAGTCACAGTTTATGAACAAACTTCAACCATACCATGACTAAAAATCAAAATAAGAAGTCTCATCATTTTATACACTAACTGAATCTAGTTTACATCAGTTAAAATTTAAATGGTTTTAGCTGAACTTTGGAAATTCGAAACATATCTTGCTTACAGCTGTAAGCATACTCCAAAAGATAATTTCTATGGAAGTGTACTTAGCATTAAAGGTTGAATGAACAATTGTAGTGCAAGGTAAGCTTAATTTGTCCTATTATTTATGATTTATAAACTATGAAAAGCTAACATTTTTCCACATCCAAGGAAGCATAAACCACACAAATTCCAATATTTTTTTCAACAGTGGCTTTTTTTTAGGCAGTTCGTAATGGATTTGGTAAGCATTTCATTGGTAGCACTCTAGTATCCAATGCATTATGAATTTGTTTTTCTCATTGTTTATGGGCCTTTGCCACCAATTCGAGTAAAGTCAAAGCAAAGGTCTTGAAATTCTGGATTTCCTTGAATCCAAACTTCACTCCCTATGATTTCTACAGGAAAACATAAACTAGCTTAGTGAAAACCAGAGCACTTAAGGAGCTTGAGGACTTAAGGACTTAAAAGTATTCAAAAACAGTAGGACTCAATGAGAACCTCACAGTGAAAGCTCTTAGAGCCAAATGTTCAAGTGAAAACAGGTGATTTTCCAATAAATTAAAAACAAATAAATCAACCCCAGAGTAAAACTTCTTGGAAAGGCATTGGGAAGCAGTTGTTACTGTGTTGAAACAGAATGCTCTAATACTTGTATTGCTTATTACTACTGGATTTGAATTCCAAATATTAAGAACACTACAAAAACTGTTCTTCCTGGTCATACTACAATAAATTTCATACTGAGTGAGATAAACAAAATGACAAAGCCATGAACAAAATAAGTTGGTTGTCAGAGTGATGACAGAGTTGGGTTTAGGGCTCCAACGTTATTTTAAAGTTCCCTCTTCACTAACCGTAGATACTTCAGTGATGAGAAAAAGGTATCAGAAGTCAAAAAGCTTGCAGCAACAGCCACCACTGAGGTTCTGGCCAAGTCCTTTCCACTTTCTTTCATTTGGGTATATGGATTAGTATAAATGGATTCTGATTTAATGCTTCTCATTACAGATTCATAAGGTTAATCCAGGCTGCCTTCAACTATGGCTTGCAATCAGCTCCAGGAGATGCAAAATTTGTAATAAGTGCTCACTCTAGTAACATACCATACATTCTCTAATAGAAATCAAGCTTTATTGTAGGTTCTTCCAATTCCCTAAAATGCTTTAAGTACGCTCTTTATTATCTACCGCAGTATTTTGCAAAATCTCAGGATTAGACTTTACTATGATCAGATCTGCAGTCTTCTCATCTGTCCATCCCACCAGAACCAGACATGCTCTCTCACCTTACAAAACTTTATTTCCCTTACTTGTATTGCATGCAGAGACAGGCTGTAGAAGCATAACTGAAATAACAATCTCAAAGTATTTATAAACAAGTAGTTCTGATACACTGAACAGAATAAAAGTCCTCTGCAAGGATTAAGTCAGTTTCCAGTATAGTCTGTGGTCTAGTAATTGACAAAACAAATAAATAAAATGGAGAAATGTGCTCAAATTTAATTTTTATGGCAACTTCCCCACTGTTAAAAATAAGGGAGAAAATGTTTAAAGTATGGCTCTAGATACCATGACACTTAATTCCTTACAGGAAATCAAAAGCCAGTATCAGAAAAAGAATTAATAATCTTATAATTAATATTTTGGATTTCTTTCTTATATCTGAAACTTGCTGAGAATTAAAATCTGCACCAATCCTAATTAGTATGCAAACAAACTCTCCCTGTTGATACTACAGGGTAAAGTTCAACGGAATTTACAAAGGATGACTGCGTTTTGAAATTTTCTCCATGGAAAGATATCAATCATAAACACGGGTGATCTACATTTCAGGCAAAACACTCTGAACTTACTTTTGAAATAACTCATTTAAAAATATTAATTAAAAGAAAACAACAACAAACATTCTCTTCTGTTTATATCTTGTACAGCTGTACTTTTCTGCCCCCCCTACTTAATATTCACAATAAAATACTTGAGAGCAATTAAGTCAGAAAGCATTCTTAGCATTAATGTTACAAACATTAAAAACAGAATCTTCTATAAATTGTTCTATTTCATAAAACTTCCCCATCCTTAAACTTCTTTTGCTTTTTTGGTTCCAATGCAAAAATAAATTTAGTGTTTTTTTCAGTAGTCAGTCTATATCTTTGTTTCCATGTTAACTCAAAATGACTCAAAGTAATCATCTCTCTAATTCTCTGTTCTTGGCAGTTTAATCTACTTATTGAAGAAAACCTAACAATATTTTCCCACTGAGACACATCCCTTAATACAACATCTAAGCCTTCCTTGAACACTTCCACTCAACCACCTCGCTGGGAAGCCAATTCCAGTGCTTGATATTTGTATCTTTTTGAAAGAGAGGACAACACACCCATCACCCTTAAGTGGTGCAAATCAGGTCATCAAGGTGACATCCCATCTTGCGTCCAGTTAACCAAGGTCTGCCACAGCAGTAGGCCAGAAAAATGAAGGCAAAGAAGGAGCAGAAGGGAAGAAGTCTCTTGAATTGGCATGAAATAGTGAAAGCCAGCTGTAGTCCTTTCACTTCACTTTCACATCCAAAGTTCTCTGCATCAGATCCTGAATACAAAAAGTGCAATGTGGAGTCCAGCTGGCAAGAAGCAGCAGTTTAATATGTACTATTTGTGCAAGTGCCTACTTATAAACGTGGTTGATAATACTTAGCTGTTTAATGAATCCTCTTCGAAACAGTCTGGTCAGTCAAGGAGCCAAGGCATTGTGATTCTATTTTCAGCTTTACTGAATATCTGATAGGCAGCCACACACAACTCATTTTAATTCTTTAACTCTTGCTTGCTTTCCAAAATAAATAAATTTTAATTTATTTTTATTTATTTTACATTGCAGCATCTTTCAGCCAGGAAATACCGTCAAGTGTCACAATCCTCCAGAGCCCATACCATCTTAAGATACTCAAAAAATCTAGGCTAAGACACGTATTAAAATCCAATGGGAGGCTATGATTTGAGGGCATTTAGGTGCCATGGTAAAATCACGTGTGAGTGATAAACACTGGACAGTTCTGCAGTCATATTATAGCCTTGTTTTCTCCATAGTAGACATTCCCTTTGTCAGTGTGTGTGTGAAAGAAAAGCTGACCAGTTTGAACGTTTTTGAGTTTGATTCATACAAGTCAACTGTTTCTGAGAGGAGTTTATTGCATCCTGACCATGTCTTGAATGAAATCATATGCAAACACCAGTTTCTCTCTTTTAAACCCCTGTGCTATTCCAGACTGTGCTCTTTCAAAAGGAAAAAAAACACCCCAAATCTTTTAAGATTCAAGAGCAATTATTTTAAAAGCATTTATTCTAAAGAAAGTACTATTGATTGTTGCTCATCAGCTTTCAGCACACGTAAGTACAACAAAAGGAGAATTAAATTGAGCTGTCTAATTGCAAGGGATGCTTTGAATTACTAGAAAACAGTTCAGCAACTCATTCTGAGAGCAGATATTGTAGATACATGGCATTTGACAACTGAAGTTCAGACTGGATTCCTAACATTAAGGATCTGTATGTATTCTCAGATGTTTCACAAGATGCTTTTCACAGGACATACATAGTATTTTACTGCTAAAAGCTAATAATTAGAACTTCAGTATGTATCTATTTAATATAAGCATAGACAAATATACTACATTATTTGCAGATGATTTGTATTTAAAATCTGGAATTCTAAGGTTAAAGACTTATTAGAACGCAAATTATTTCTGAAATATTAAAAAATCCCACCTGGACTGAAAAGTGAACAAGATTATCATAAAAATTCTAAACAATCACCTCACTGTATACTAATTTTTGGAAGGAGATTAAAGATGTATATATTTATGTTTCAAGTGTGATACATTCGAAGCAATGCCCAAGTCTCTTAGTTCTGTCGCATTAAAACTTTCTACATCTATTAAGTTAATAGACAGATTTCAAAAGCTAAACAAAACAAGGCCACTGAAATTATTATATATAATTTAACAACAACTAAAAACACACTATCAAATGCCAAGATTAATTACAGAAGTGGAAACTAAACAGAAAGATTTGCAACACATTGAAAATGAAGTCAGAGCATCTGTCATCGAATCAAGGTTGTCACTGGGTATGTAGTGCAGAATGCATAAGGGTCTGATTAAAATAATCCCTCCAGTTAACATTTGTAGACATAAAATTTATTGAACTTGAGAACAGAGAGGATTGAAGGAGTAGCCAGCAACAGATTGATACATTACCTTTTGTCTATGCCATAACCATCACATCTCATGGCCTAGAAACATTGTATTTTACTAGCTTTTTTTATATATTTAATTTTCACACCTCTATTGCCAAGATAACAGTAAAGCACTTACAGATGCATACTAAAACTGAAGCAAGCAAGCACTAACATAGATATAGCCTGGGGATATAAAAATGTTGAGATTAAAAGAGCCATATTGAGAAGATTTCCTCAGGATGTTTATTTGCTTAGTTTTGAAATGTGGAAGTTCACAGATTTGAACATTTATTGTGAATCAGTTGGCACAAAATCAAATTTATTTACTTTACATCTTTCCATGCAAATCTGGGATGGAAAGACAGACATCAACATATTTTCTACTTGAAATGCTAACGAATTTAGCCTCCATTTCTTCTGGATAGCCAACTATTTGGCAGAAATTTAAAAAAGAACAAGAACGACAACAAAAACCATTCAAGTATTATTAAGAGATTCTCATCCCATTCATTCTGGTTTGACATTGGACTACAGCTACTGACTTCACTAGAGTTTTGTGCTACTGTAAATCAGAGGTAACTCAGGCTCACCTTATCAGCTATCAGTTTTTTCATGTATGTTCATCACACCAAGATGTTTTGCAGAAGTTAGCTCATTTTGTTCCATGGCATTTTAGTAATGGACTAGTTAGATATTTGCTAGTGACAACTTTGATAATGACCAACAAAGCCAACAGGTGGGCAGTTAGCAGGTTTATGCTCACTGCTGCTGCAAGCAGCAGCCAGAAACAACATCAAAGAAAGGAACTATTAACAGAGTTATCAGGCCTGTAAAAATGTGTTTAAGTAGTTCCACAGAAACTGTTTTAAAAAATTTCTATTAGCAATATTGATCACACAAAACCAACCTGAGCTCAGCTATTAGACTATGCACGTTAATTAGTTATTACAACGTGGATCCATCAGGTTCGAGGTTCCACATCAATTGGTTGCTATAAATACTACGGTGCAATAATGACATTGTACATCTCTATCTAGGATTGTTAATATAAGAACAGGAATTTAATTTAAGCAACAGAGTTAAGTCCAAATTATTCAGTATGATGAGAAGAAATGGCTTCAAGTTGCACTAGAGGAGGTTCAGGTTGGATATTAGGAACAATTTACTTTCAGAAAAAGTAGTGAGACACTGGAACAGGCTGCTCAGGGAGATGGTGGAGTCACCGTCCCTGGAGGCATTCAGTAAATGAGCAGACATGGCAAGTAGGGACATGGTTTAGTGGGCAACACTGGTGGTAGGTGGATCGTTAGACTAGATGACCTTAAAGGTCTTTTCCAATCCTAATGATTTAAAAATTCTATGTATTCCTCTAGAAAAGAGCATGTTAGACTATCTAATCATCTCATAAAGCACGCTGTGCTTCAGGTTGCACTCTGAACATACACATTTGAATTATCTTTCTGTCAAAAATATGTAGAAACATTGTTCAGTAGTTTAAAAGCACTGCTTACATTGAAATTTACAAGCCTCTTGTAGACACCCCAGCAGTAAATTGCATCTTGCTGTCACACTGGCCAAGCTTCTTCCCCTTTGTCATGATATCCTGGGTGACGTTGTAGTGCTTCCATGCTGAACTTTCCATGCTAGTAAACAAGCTTTACTGCACTGGTGTAATAAAGAGATAAAAAGATAACAAACAAGATCAAAAGATGACTGAAAAATAATCACATTCTTGATTCATTTCTCCTACTTCTTTCAGTGTATAAAAAACAGACTTTCTTTTTGGATACTCAATGAACAATGTCCCAAGTATTAAAACAATCACATCTGTTAGAAAATTAATTACCTGCTTCATATATGCAGTAAAAGATAAATCTCTGAAGCAGCAGTAAATAACATTCACCAGAATCTTGGGAATACTTCCTAAGCAGAGGTGCTACAGATTTCCTTGACTTTATATTTCCTCTTATTATTACATTTAAATACATCAGAAAAATCTAACATTTACTGATACTGGAAGCAAACAGACTTAATGCTAGTTAATTAATTGTTAGGATCCCACTGCAAGTATCTTCTTTTGGTTTTTTGGTAGTTTTTTTCTTTTTTAAAACTTTGTTTCAAAATAATTCATTCATACATACGTGTATGCGCACATAGGTGTGTTTCTAATCCAATAAATACTCTACATTTATTTATAGTGATCTCCTATATTATCACTGTAATAACCTAACAACCCATTTTACAAGTGGATTTGAGTATATAAGGAAGGTGGCCCTCAGTTTTGTCACAGACTTACAACTACAGAATTTCTCTCTCCCTTCATGTTAAAACTTTTGTGACTTACAATTTTTCTTAACTTCTCCCAACAAAAAATAAATAAATCAGAAAGTAATAATTGTGAGATAGTGAAGTTGTGAAAGTTTTCACTAAGTAGAATTTGTCGTTTGATACCAAAGTTTGCTCTTTATTATTGCTTTAAGTAGACTCATCTGGGATAAAAAAGAATACATCAAGAAACATGGATGTATACCAATCACATTCTATGTGGGGAAAAAAAAAACAACAAAACACCAGCATCATTTAGCCTACAGAGAACAGATTTAGAGAATATCTTCAAAACTGTAAAAATAATATTGCCAAAAGAAACTGTTTTCCAACTGCATCATACACGAGACAAAGAAAAGTATATAATTTCTACATGGTTTTGGACTTCAGGAAAGATTTTCTAATGTAAGGGTAAAGATGCTAAAGATATACTGTTCTATTTCCCACAGAACCTCTGGGATGCCTAGTACAGGGATCAGACAAGATGATCAACTCCTGTAGGAAATTACACTAATCCAGTTCTACTAAGCAATTGGTTTTGAGCTTTTCTGTATCAGGTAATCTGTGAGGTAAATAACGAATCTCTTTTGACAAAATGGACATTCCTACCATCAAAACAAAAGTCCCTTCTCCAGATGTATTTTACACGTTTATTATTCGCCCTTGTTTCCCTGTTCATTTAATCTCATGCATAGAAATTAACATGTAACATTTAAAACAAAACAAAGCAAACAGATTACACAATAGTTATTCTGAAGTCTGTGACACTGGACAATCTGTGGTTGGGAACAGGCTTAAAAAGCCTTTTGATTTCATCGATTTTTTTTCAGCTGCACTAATTACAACCTGCTTACAAATTGAGAAGCAAGAAAATATGCCAAATTCATTCACTGAGTTACTCCCTCTGAGTAATCAACTTAGCATAAGCAAAAAACCTACACTTCTTAAATTGAAAGAATACAGAAGATTTAGAACCTGTAGGGGATGAAAAGTTTTCAAGTATATATTTCTTATATAAGAAATATATATATATATATATTTTTTTTTTTAAAAAAAACTTAAACTAGAACTCTTGGATTTATTTCAGCTTTCTACTGGGCCTTTGCATGTAACAGCATCATTTATGGGTAAAGAACTAATCTCATCTATGCAAAAACAAAAATAAAAGAAGAAAACAACATTAGTTAACAACTTTTGCCCCTGTTCTGCTTACAAAGAAGCAAAAGTGCTTCTGACAGGTTCTCAGCAACCAGACAAAGTATTCACAAGTAGACCACTAGTCATATGCAGAAAGAAGAGTCAAACTCACCCAAGTGGGGCTCTCTGACTATAAAGCACACCTCAGGAAGCAGCTTAGGTCCAAGAGAAGCCCTCCTACCAGTGGCTGGCTGTTATATGAGCCCAGGTGGGCTCCACTCTGGGTCCACTCCTTTTGGTCAGGCGAGGAGCACAGGTGCACACAGTGTGTCTGTGCTCCCTAGGCCAGCCACATTCCTTCACCAGGTGCTCAATCATCAGCTCAAGCTGTGACCTAAGGGTTTCCCTACAGTTCCCATTACCATCCGTCTTTATTAACCTATGAAACACCCAAATTAAATTAGAGAAAATATTGTGTCAACAGGCAGCACGTGCCAACTCTTGGTCTATTTGATAATAACTTGATAATAACTTGATAAAATTATGTACACTCTTGATCTCAGCATGGAAAGAAGAAACATTACACTAGTAGCAGATAAGTTTAATGGTGCAATTCAGTCTTATACATCAATCATACATCTTATTTTAATGTGGTTTCTCTAACTACACTTGGAGGAATATGGAAGCACCAACAATATGAAGAATTTCTGAAGTGTATAACCTTCCTGAACAATAAAAATCTTTGACACATGGTATCTCTGCTGCCTTTCTTTCAGCTTAGAAAAAATTCACCTTTCAGACATCATAGGTGTAAATGAATACAACAGAAGGACTTTAGTGTAAAACTAACCAACATGCAAGATCTTGTGGGATTGTTTTATCTTTATTTTTTTAATTCTACAGTAATAATTAAAGTATTCTGATGGCTGTACTTCAGTACTAATTTATAATTAACTTCAGGTGCTTCTTTGATCTTACTGATATATTTTTTCCCATTTTCTTATCAAGAGTCTCCATGCAGTCTGTAATTATGCTTCTTAGTATGACAGTGACTTTGACTAAGTAGATGCATAAATACATGCTTTGGGGAAATATTGTTTGAGCCAAAGCAAGCTCTTACCACTGAACTGGAGTATCATCTGAAGCACTGTTGATTAGAAGCATATTATATATGCTCATAAAAGGTTTGCCATAAAAAGTAAAACGTGACTCTCAATTTAAGGTAATGAATGACATGAATAGTAAAACTAGTACCTGCCCAACAATACGCACATTAAGGCATTTAGAGCATTAATATCACACCACTACAAAAGGTATGTGTCATATTTTACACCTGTGTAGGCTCCTTTTGCTAAAGAGGAAGATATTTCAATTTTTTTTCTGAATAATGAACCGAAAGATTTTTTTGAAGTGTTAAAAGCTGGTATAATAAGGCAGCAATACAGCATAACGTACCCGAGGCAATCAATAAATAACGCAAGGGTGCAGGGCAGTGCAACTCTTTCCCTCAGCTAAAGGAGTAAGATGTAATTCTCAGAAGACAAACTTTAACTTCATATTTTTGACACATAAGTAAGATGTGCACGTGCAGCAAGGTAACTGAGATTCTCACATTAAGCATTTATCTGAGAAATACTAAACAAAAGCTGCCATGGAAGTGCTAGGGGCAGCTCATCTGTGAAGACATCAGTCTACAGCTACAGACTGGGACTGGTGTAACTTCTCCAGTCAGGAAATGGGTGTTTCACCATCAGGCTGCTCTTAAGTTCAATGAAGACCACAATTATAATTACTCATAGAAAACGTGCTTTACGCAATACAGCATTTCTTTCTACAAGCAGAATAAGTACACTACTGCACAGCACTGCGGGCTCTGATAACATCAAGATGCATGAGGAGTTTGTTCGTGCTGAATAACATCAGTACCAATTCTTCCCTTCCTCTCCTACCAGGTTCTGTGACACACTGCAGAGACAAGAGTGCACAGCATCATCTGTCAAGTTCCTTCCTGAAAGGAAGAATCACATCTGATGCACTGGCACAAGCTCCCTTCAGCTTCTGCCTCCTTCAGAATAAAAATAGAAGTAAATTAATGAACAAGAGAAGAGTCAGAACAAATAGTTCAATTTTGACTGCTTCATTATCACCTAGACTGTCCCCATTTATCTTGCCTCCCCAAAACAGTCACAGAATCATGGTTACAAAGGACCGGTTTACGAAAATGAAACACCAATAAACCCACTTTGCAAAAGAGCAAAAGTGGAAACAACAGCTTCCTGTAAAAGGTGAAATGAAAAAACTTCAAGAATGCACAAAATTCACAAGCTGAACTTAAGACTGACGGGTGACTAAAATGAAACCACATCTTTCTTTTTATTATTTTTTTCTTCCTGCACTGCTAAGACAAAACCAAAATAACACAGACATTAGTTATTTGCTCTGAAATATGTACAGTCACTGTCAATCACAAACATTTTAATTAAATCAATCATATGAAGAAAACAATGCCTGAACAGGATCTGCACAAAATGCTGCATGACAAGAAAGAAAAAAACAACAACGCCATACTAAAGAGGTTACCCAAAACTAAAATGGCTCATTGCCTCAGGGAATCATGAAACAGTCTTTTAAGACAGAAAATTACAGTTCCCGGTCAGATAACACAATAGGTGTTCATTTTCTTCAAAATGTTCAGTACTATAAGGTGTAAACCAAGAGGAACCAGAATGAAAGTGAAATAAGAGTTAACTGGATGATTCAGATTCAGCATGGTATTGATGATGTGATTCAGTAAGGCTATGGTCACCTGTAAAATTTATCACAAGCAAAGGGGTGAACATACAGCTCGTCTGCTAGTTATTCAGACATGCTGCTGTCCTGTCACACTAAGTTTGTGATGTGGTAGAAAGCCTCATATTAATCAAGAGGTGAAGTCAAACATATCAGCTACCAGAGAGTATAGTACACTAGAAATTCATATTCTACTCATGACACCTGGCTCCTGTCCTAATAGCTTGCTATGTATCTTGGGTGCCAGAGCTTCTAATTAAAACAAGTTTCCTCTCAAAAGTATCTGTAACTTGGATACATGAACGTATTGTCATAATGAACCTCTGCCTCCTCTAAGGAAAGAGCCATACAAACAACCAATTAGTGATAAAAAACAATACTTTTTTTTTTTTTTTTTTTTTTGCATGCACTGTACTAGCCAAATGTGTAAACACTGCACATATCCCTTCACATATTTCTGCAGATGATTCTTCTTAAGGGAAGAGACCAAACATTTTGGAACAAATTTTACAGCATCATAAAATTTTGGAATGATCCCTTGTGACTAATTGCTTCAATATATACAAGTTCTGGTTTGTGTGGAGACACATACTGATCTGCACGTAGAGATTGACATTGACATTAGAGGCAAAGTGCAAACACACAACCAAATCAAGCTTTCCATTCAGTAGTAAGAAGTCATTTGTCAAGAATAAGCCTTAAGGAAACTTAAGAATTAGAAATTACAGTCACTTTATGCAGGAATTGCTGCATGTGACTGCATCAAAATGTTGTATTTGATGCCCACTGAAGAAAAGCCAACCCAAGGGCTACAAAACTAGCCTGCATAAAGTCTCTGTTGCTTTTTATTAAAAGTCCCCATAATTTGTTAATTATCTTCCTTCAAAATGAGTGTTATCACTGAGTAACTAATCCTGAGAAAATAAAGCAAGGCTTATGCTAGCTCTGAGGTCCTTCCGTGTGATCCACGTGAAAAATCCTGCTGAGATTGAGGGGAAGCTGCACATCGTGTCTTTGCCCAAAATCCACAGCACTGTGCATCGCTTTAGGCTTGCAGGCTAAAACCAGAGCAAAGCCAGCAGTTCAGTGTTCAATCAGGATGCCTCACTGCAACGTCCTTCTGCCTTTTTCCTAAAGCCATGCTGCCTATCCAGCTGGAGACAAGGTGTTCACCTCTTTGCAAGAGATCACTTCTCCCGCTCTGATATTCTGACAAAACAGGGCAGAACTAACACATTCTTCTTTTAAAAGCTAGTGAAAATAAAGTAATAGACAAATACTGGCTTGTTCACGTTACAGTAAGCAGTGAATTGAAATGGCTCCATCTATGAATCTTCCTTTATTCGGCAGAACCATGGGAAGTAAATTATTAACCTGTTAGATGGTAACAGCTGAATACTTTGAACCCTCAGAAAAACAAATGGACTACAGAAGAATTCAATGCAACATGAAATGCTACAAAATGCACATATTTCTCTATAGAAGAGATAAAAGCCCAACTCCTCATTACCTCTTATTTTCATCAGCAATCTTTTTTCCCAACACCCACAAAACCCCCACTGTTACAGAGGAAGACCTTTGCCTACAGGGAGCCTGTTTCCCTGCACAGATATATAAAAATGTGTTGCTGCTATCTTCATTCTGCTTTAATGCTGTAGATAGAACTGAAAATCTCCCATGAATAAGAACATATTCAAATTCCATCTTTAATTCCAGGTTAAATATTTCTTCCAGAATAAAAACTGCATTTTCAGTAACTCTAGGGGACAATATTATAATGGTTACAGGAAAATTAGTTGCTGCTTTCATTCTTTGTTAAAAAAAAAAAAAAAAAAGGCCCCTCCCTTGTATCACAGACAACTCCAGGGACAATCCTGCAACATAAAATACGCAGCAACTTTTTTTCTTTTCTTTTCTGTTTTTTTTTTTTTTAAACCTATTATTTAAGCAAAGATTTGTTAATAGAAAAATCTTGCAAACTACACACAGCGATTGCAGAGACTCACAGCACTTCATGGCATGACTCAGACACCCGTATCCCACCCTAATGCACACGTAAAACTACACATTTTCCAAACTGATTGTTCCTGGATGCTTAACGCAGAATCCTGCATTACATACTGGCTTAGGAAGCACGCTTGATGCCTGAACCCACTCTGTCTTGCTCTCAGCCCTCACCCAGGGCAGCCCTGCAGGTGCCATATCTTCCCCTCAGATCAGCAGGGTCTACACTGGCAGGAGCTCCTTTAATGGAGGCTTTGCCACTGTGTGCATCCCACATCCAGCCACAGCTTACATCCCCATCCACTTGTCTAAACGCCAACAGACCATGACAAAAGAGAAAACGTTCCTCAGTAACATTTATGTCCTAATAGTGACTGCTTATAAAACTTTATTTTATAAAGTCAGTTATACTGCCAGTGATCCATGGTAAGACTTCAGGCAGTCATCGCTGGTTTTGCTCAGTGTCAGTAATCGCCTCGTGAAGTGAATAGCTTTATTCCAAATAATAACAGGGAAGTCTCATTTGCCAAGACAATTAACTCTACTGTAACTGGAAAAAGATGTCACTATCAAGCAAAATTAGTGTTTTGCTGAGAAAGGACACTTTTATTCGCTTATACAGTGGGGATACATGGATTCAGAGTCAGTATCTCCAGTCTGCTGGAGGCCTTTCAGCAGCCTGGTGTGAGCCAGCCAAAACGCCTCCTGATCTCAGGAACTGTTCCTTCGCCCTACGGCTTGCCATGTACCACCTGCCTACCCTGTATGTGGGCTTGTATGTGTGCTCTCCAGTTGTAAAAGTGAATGGCACACTGGTGCAGAACTCATCTCAGAGCTGCATCCCAGGGAACCACTCGGGCCTGCAGGCATGCAGCACTTGGTATCCTAGCGTGGCTGAGAGAGAAATAGATCTTCAGCAAAACAGAAGATCCTGCTCAGCCATATGTAAGCATCAATTTAGAGATTAATTAAGACATTTCAGTTTGGAGGAGGTTATACCAATACCTTCAATTTAAGACCACTCTGAACATTTTGTTCAGCATGAAGTTTTGATACTTGGAGTTTTACTTGCTTCAGGTTGAAAATAATGTTGTAGTGGCATTTCCCTCGAGAAAATTTCTACTTTTCAGTCTTTTCTAGTTATCATTTCAATCATATCTTTTAAAATATATATATATATAT
This sequence comes from Chrysolophus pictus, assembly GCA_037305975.1. NCBI lineage: Eukaryota > Metazoa > Chordata > Aves > Galliformes > Phasianidae > Chrysolophus > Chrysolophus pictus. The sequence continues at coordinate 8,701,056 of CM074580.1, forward strand.
ATCTTAAATGGACTGGCTAGGCATCAAACTGAGAATTATTAGAGAAAGTATGTTCTGTTACTCCATTTCTCAAAAATCCATTTACAGAGTTGCAAAGGTATTTGCTTTTACATGCAGCCAGTATTTTTTTCTGCCCCCATAGCAGTTTTGCTTTATCTCTGATCTAGCACTTTAGGAAAGAGAAAATAGAAATATTTATTTTCTACCTTCACAATTAGTTTTTCAACTTTTTCAAGTGTTCTCAGCCTTCTGTTTATAAACAAGAAGTAGTTTTGTTTCTTAAAAATCTACTTCCATTTTACTGAGCATCTATAAAGAAATATCGCTTGCAACATGCCTGGCTGCCTTTCCATCATGGTGGCAGCTTCTGCCCTGCACGCCCAACCATCATTCAGCTGCAACAGACCGCTGCGCAACCCCACAGCTTATCTGGGCTGAAAGCAGGGCACGGGGAGGGCTGGCTCACACGATGGTGAATGGGTGGATGGGTTTTGATTCGCTGACAAAGCACAGCCCTGTGAACAGTGAAAAATATACATCCGTGCTTTCTGCTCTGATAAAGGAACTTGAGAATAGGCTTGGGAATTTTCAAATCAGTGTAGAGTTGCAATCTGAATTCTGGTGAATCTCTTCACCAGAAGCCCTCTATTACCAGAGAGAAGTACCCCTCAGCTCTCAGTCACACCACACTTGTGTCATCACTTTTTGGCAGCGCGTGCATTTGTGAACAGCAGTTTTCAAGGCTGAAGCACAGGAACAGTAACATTTCAACAGGACTATCTAGCAAGCACCTTGAGAGCTCACTACAGATTGCAGCTGCTGCCTTCCAACCAGGCTGACGCGTTTCTGTCACAAAAACATGGTCACATCTCCCACTGCTGTCATGTTTTTGTTTCTCTCTTTTCTATGTTTTAATAAAAAGCATCTCAAATTAAAATAAGTTTTGTAACTTAAATACATCGACTATAGTATATATTTTATGGTGGCTGCTCCAAAAATAATGCTTCCTATTTTATGATGTTGGCCCATGGAGTCAGAGGCAGATATTGGTGGTACGACAGGAGGGGCTGAACCTTCCCACCAATATTCCATTACTTGTTGCTGCTGTGTGACAGATGGCAGCAGAGGGGCACTCTGATAAAATGGTGCCTGACATGGAAGAGCATGAATTCCTCAATGCGGAAAAAAATTGCATACATTGACACTCATCTTTCCTTGCTGAACATTTATGGAAGATAAACAGTGGATGTGAGCACAGTGAGGAGGTGGGTTGTGGATTTCAGCAGTGACAGCAGCAACAGTGGCTCACCTTTTCTGGTGCAGACTTTTATCAGCACAACATGCAGGCTCTCGCTCATCACTGGTGAAAATGCACAGCTAGTGCTGGTGACTGTGTTGAAAGAGAGTGTTTTGCAGCTGAGAATTTGCTTTTTTAAATAGTGTTATCGTGCTCTTTGAAGCAGTTGTACTTTACATGGAAATAATTAGGAGACATTACTTCCAGAGCAATGTTCATAGTTGCAGCCCTAGACAATTCCTCTTCACCCAGTGCGACCCAGGAAAGCTAAGAGGCTGAACACCCATGATTTGCAGTGTAAGAATTGCTAAAAATTTTCCTCTACTGCAGTTATTCCAGACCAAAGCTATATAGTGAAAAGCTGTTAAAAGAGAACCAGATAAAGAAGAAACCTGTTAGACAAATGAAAGTAGCCAATGGTAACACGATAAAATACTGAAAGAACTATTAAAAAAGCCCATATCTCAAACTCTCAGCGAGATGAATACATATTTTAATACCACTTGATGAAGTGCACTGTCCCTCATTTTTCTTCTACTACACAGTCTGTATAATGAAATTCTTTACAGGAATAGATCTGTTCACCTAAGTGTTCATTTTTCATCGGCATATACATCTTAACACTCCATCTTTGTCATAGCAAGGAAATTTGTTTTACTCACAGAAGTTTGGAGCTGGAAGCTAGTGCTTTATTTACCTCCATATCATAGAAGCACTCTCCCTATCAATTCTACATCATACTGGCCTCTACTCTTGTTTCTACAGAACAATGTGATGGTAGACAGCAGCCCTCTTCGTAATTTTCTTGTCCTGTATCTTTTAAGGTTTGGAAAATTCTATACATCCTCTGAGAAAAAGTATGCAGCCGAGACCTGCTATTAGAAATACCTTTGTTTCAGGCTAATCAGGAATGTATTTTTTTGAAGTTTTATGTGACCACTACATCAATATAAAATAACTGTAGTAATTCTATAATTTTATGATATTTCAACATTGTTAATTTAAAAAGCAATTCTTAATTACAGCAATTTAACGAATGATATCTAAAATGATTAATTTTTCTTTTTAATTCCATGAAATATATTGATCCCTTATTGGATGTGAACAGGTGCAATTTAGCAGGTAATGACCTATGTTATAGTCTTTCTCTAAAATTGAGCATTATATTTGAAAGAGCAAAAGAGTTTGATCCACATAGGCAATAATTATTAATAAATACGTAAAGAACTGTGTGTATTTAATGCAGTTTTATGACTCACTACAATGTCAAACAAAGCTAATTTATATCACATCCCAATTCCCCCATACACAGATTTGCTGCACACATGCTGTTGATCTCTAAGTGTACATATGATGTACTCTGTGAAATGCATGAATAAACTGGTCTCTTTGCCTTTTATCATTCTGCATCCAGAACTGTGCATTGCCAGAAATTAGGTATACAAACAGTTACAAATGATATCTTCTAACTCCACAAGAAAAATGATTGTGAGGCAACTTAGAGACAGGGTAGTACTGAAAGGTTCGTGCCTCTAATACCCGTAAATCCCCAGTTACACTGGATGATTTAGGATTCCTGCTTCCTCAAACAATTAAGTCAAGATTAAGATGGAGATAAATTATTAATTATGATTTCAGTTTACATACTGTTGGGGTACTATCTTTACTCATCAGTATATGAAAATAGTATTCAATATATGTAGTGTGTATATGTGGTTTATATTTACTATACCACACATTTGCAAGTGTTAGAGTACAGAAAGATTGCTAAGTTATCAGGAGTTATCAGCCTAAATTTCCAAACAAGACCACTGATTACCAATACTCATTGGCATTGGTTTATTATGAAAGTAGACTGAGTAAAAATGTGGAGTTTGTGTCTGCACACAGATATAAACTTATAAACACAGCTTCAGCTAAAAACCAGTTGCCTTCTCCATTCGCCACAATATCAGCTCTGTAGCAGAAAACATTCTCTTGCTTCTCTTTATTACCTCATCTTTTAAACACAGAATCACATTCAGCTTCATTTATTGAAATTTTAGTCAGCTCTCATTAATTTATGTTAAAATCTTGATATTTTCACAGAAATCTTAAGAACATTAGGTCCATATGCACACCATCTATATTAATAATACAGCGCATACGTATAGTGCGTACAAATGTTTTGGAAAAAAATGCATGAAGAGCAATCACTCACAGAAGCATTGTTTGCAAATCACCTATTTATTCCATGTGAAGTTGTGGGATTTCTTTCTTAGTATTACTAACGGTTATGATGTACCCCTCATATCACCTAAATAAATTCCCCTGCTAGGAAAACTTTATCCAACTTTTTTTTTTTCTTTTTTTTTTTTTCTGGCCCCAGCATAAAAACATTTCGTTTCCATAGAATTTAAAGATTTTCCTTTTCAAGTTGAGCAACCAGTTCTACTTCTTAAAACATGTCTTCCACATTCATTCATGGCAGCAGGCCAACCCCACTGGGTGCTTTCATTACCACAAAGCCATACCATTCTTAGCTTAAATATTGCTTAAATATAAACAACAGACCTAGTTTTTAATTCTTTAAAAACGTTGCACAGCCCCTTTCTGCTGTTTTTCTTCTACTGTGATTCTGAAATCCCTCATTTAGGTGACTGCGCAAGTAATTTGCAAAATTCATTGGACATGTGGCATTTCCATTTCTTTTGCTATTAATAAAGATAGTAAAAGAACTGATGTATGCAAGGCACATTTCTCTTCTGGCAATTCTGGCTATTTAGGTAAGTAAAACATTTTTTAATGATATGGTATATGAACTAATAGCTATTTTCACATTTTAGCTATCAGAAAGAGTAAAGCCAACATTTTTGAAGAAGAAATTGAAGGCACTTAGCATTCCTGTCATATCATATCTGATTAGGAAGACCAGCAAAGGATTACAATTGTTAGACACTGTTCTTCTTTCAAAGTTTGCGATGTTAAAAAAATTAAGTTATTTTCTGTCTCAAAAAATTTTAGAGTTACTAAGATTCTGCCAGCAAATGAAATATCTTCTGAACAGCAAAGGTTTTGTTTTCCATTCTGTTGCCAGTGAACCTGAAAGGTTCTGTGGCATGGGAGGTTGACATAATAGATGTTTCCTGTGTAAAACATGATTCCATTTGGGATGGATTTTTTAATCTAACATGGCAATCAGAGTGGTAAGCTGTTACCACATTGCCTACTGTTTCAATCATTTCTTACAAGGCATAATTTCTGCCCCCCACTGTTCCCATCCAGTAGTGCTTGGAATAACTTGAGGATGCAAAGATAGAATATCCTTCCACAAGAAACATCTTTAAGTCTATTCTTTTTGGTAGCGTACATTTATAGTTCTCATTGAAACCCAACATCTCAGATATAATATATATATAATACAAAGTATTAAGCAGCTTCTTAATTTTTTCCAAACAAACAAACAAACAATCAAAAAAAAAACAATACTGCTTTCATTTTGTAGGTCTTGTGATTAAAAGCAATGCTTGAATTTTCTTCCTTGCAATCAGGGCAGCCATGCAGAATGCTAGGGGGAATGGAGAGGTCTTATCTGCACACTGTGTCTGGAGGTAAAATAAATGTTTCTGCCTTAGGATATCCATTCAGCCTTCTCTGTGCTTCTACCAAGTTTCCTCATATGTCAGCCTCCTATACATTTCTGGACCCTGTTTGTTTTGGCTGAGAACTGCTTTGGTCCTCTCTGTAGATGACAGATATCAGAGGTCGTGTATCACTCTTGTAAAATAATCACATTAACAGATGAAGGGCAGAATCGTATCAAAAAGCATGCAAGTACCTCTCTCTGAAATCACCTAAGCTAAGAGGCACTTTCCTTGTACAAACGGAATCTGTTTTCTGAAAAAGCCTTAGGCAAAGCCTTCTTAGACTGCTGGGAATATATCCCCATTAGTACCCATTGGCCTTCTTATTTATGAAATTGCTTGATGAATAGTGGCAGCTCAGCATACTGGGAACACTCCTTGCATTCACATTTTTCACCCTGCAGCTTCTGGTTCCACTCTCAGTGTTACTGCTGCTATTCAGTGCTCCTGCTTCCTTATGATTGCATCTCTACTTACACCACTAAATCATCACGTGCCAGGCCATAGCACATATATTTATAATCTTTTCAAAACTTACTCACCTTGCAACAAATAATCCTGCTTTGGTCGTTGAATATCCAGACTGATCTTTGTGCTGTGTGGCCAGTCAACAGAACTGGATTAACTTGACCAGCAGATGCTCAGATGCTCTGAAACTGTGTGATCAGAACTGGTTAGTCTTCTGTCAACTCAAGCATTTGTTATATGTAACTGCTCTTCTAAGGGGCTCTCCACAGCACAGATTCTGAAATTTACCTTTTCCACATACTAAGGTTCATTTAATAAAATGCACTTTCCTTTCAAGCCGAATTCCTGCATTTCCTGCCTAATTTATCTCTGTAATACCACTGTTTACTTTTCCTGCAGGCCAGGGAAAGAAAGCAGAAAGGGTAAGAAAGCTGGTGTAACTAGTAAGACAAGTAAGAATAAACAATACTGTGGAACAATTTATTTCTCTGATAGGAGAAAGTATCAGGGGAGATTTAATTATTGGATAGAGGTGACTATTTTGATTTTTATCCTGAGGCTTTTCTTACACTTTTACAAGGTGAGACTGAATCTTTAGTCAAGCTTTAACTACAGGGCATCAACTACAAGCTGGAGGAAACAGAGAAATTACATGACAGCACTGCCAATTCTTTCTGCAAAAGATCTACAGCATCTCACTACAAATGAGATGTCAATCCTGTAATTAGCAATTGAGTCAGCATTAATTGTGTGTATGTTACTTCACATCAATCACTGTCATTTCCAGGATGCTTTATAGAACCTAATTTGTAAACAATATGCAAAGGTTTAATACACTTTAAATTAAAATTGTAAAACATTTAGCATACCCATTAATGAATATAGATAACTGTGTGCACATGTGTTTTGATTCCTAAGTAGGAAAAGGGAATGTTTCTCCTACGTGTTTCCATATGTAGACTATTAAAATTGTATTAGGTCCTATAGGAAACCAAGTATTTATTAATAGCCAAAAACATTGTAGTCAACCCATAACATTTACATTCAAGAATGAAAAAAACTCAAAAAGCAGGAGTATTAAAATGAGTTAAAGGCAAAACTCATTTCAGCAATTCATACCTTATGAAGCAGTATCTATTCTTGATTTAAGATACTTCCAGGGAAGCATAATTCACAGCAATCCTTGGTAATTGTGTGTCCAGATACTAAAAATATTTTATCCTCTGATTCTCATTTTTCAGTTTCAAATATCACAACTGCTTTTAATATTTATTTTTGTGTGATAGGCTTTAAGTAGTCCTCCATAGGAAAATTACATTTCTCATATATTATGACACTATATATTTCTTATATAATGATTACTAGGACCACACTTACACCTTTAATTTGATAAAGTAAATAGATGGAGCTCTGAGAAATCTTCCCCCTTAATATATTTTTCCTAAGCTTTAAATATTATGCTGGCTCTTCTTACTGATGATCAACAACCTTACTGAGTTGTGAACATTAGTCTTCCACTGGGAGACCTCTGAAAGTGCCAAATAAAACTTCTACTTAATAGTCTCATGATGACATTAAAATCTTTTCTCTCTCCTATACCATAACTACTTCTGACTCAAAAGTAATTGTTCATCCATTACTTGTGTTCCAGTTAGATACTACACTTAATATAGGCAGAAGGTTCTTAGATTTGTCTCTTACTGTAAGATTAAGGAATTGCTGAAGCACAAAAATCATGTAAAATTTTGTCTGACAGAACGTCACAAAATTAAGTGGATCCTGGACTTCAGACTTTCTCCTCTGGAGAGCTCAGCCCAGACCACAGTCTGTAACTCTTGGGAGAAGCTGCCAAAATGCAAATTCCAAACTGGCTGCTGTCTTTTCTTTAATCTGAAACCATATTTAATCTAAAAGCATATACATTGCAAAGCTTAAATGCTGGTTTGCGTAGTTTTCAGTTTACAAGTCAAACTTTGTAACAGTATGTTACTTTTTTTTAATAGGAAATATCTTGTTATAAAAGTTGTCAGAATCAGAGGGGCATCTTTTCCTTTTAAAATGAGGTAGCATTTTCAACACTTTACAGCCTTTGCTTACCCTCCCTTTTCTTTTTTTTGCCTAATCCCTCCTTTTCACACTGCAGTCAAGAAAAGATTTCCATTTCTACTACCGGTTTAATATCTCAGACTCTTTTCTACAGTTGTTGTAGTCAATCTTTCTATCTCCAGCTTTTCTCTAATTCCTTTTTACAGTCAGTGCTGTCTATACTTACTTCCTCTTAAGTGACACATGTATGCTTGAGCTCATTCTTCAACTTGCGTTCCAACTTTCTTACCTTTTTGCTACAGCCGATTCCCACTAAGTCTGATGACTAAAGACTTTCTCTTTTACCTGTATTTGCAAAATGTGTTTAACATCAACACGAGTGGTCTTGTGGTGTTTCTTCAAAGGGGCATCTATTTGCAGAGCAAACAATCTTCTCAATAACATGCACAGCTAGCAGATGGAAAAGGATAGGAAAGATCAGAAGATCCCTCTATCAAAGGATACAAACTATCCACACCAACATCCTAGGTGAAATTGACATACGTTCTAGGGCAAAAGGTATAGAGAACAAAGAGGCTGAGTAAAAAAAATTAATTACCTTTCTGGCTAACAGACAGAAACATATTCAATTTACTTATATGGACAATGGATATATTTTACACTGCATTCAACCGTTATCTATAAATAAGTAAGGACTTATCTACAAAACTCACTTAAAAATATGGAGAAAATAATGGAGTAGATGACTGTGCCAAGTAATAAATTCTGGAAAGCAAACCAAGTTTTGATATTTTGAGAACTTATGGATGACATTCATGGGAAATAAGATCTATCAGCAATTGTAATGTACTGTGCATATCTTTTTTTCATTGTAGGAACTACAGCAAAATAAAAGAGCCCCAAAGAAAGCCTGAGCCAATGTTGTACTAGGTTCTGAAACCACTGTTTATGAAGATGTTTAAGAACATGCTTGGCTTCCAGAATGATTAATCTTATTACTTTCAATGGAACTATTGACACAGTTACACTTGCTGAAACAGGGTACGTTTACGCAAAGTAATAGGAAAAAAAATCTGTCATCAAATTTTCACAAAACAAACTCACTGAAGTAGTATTTTGCTATTACAGCTTCCACAGTTGGCTGGCCTCAAAGAGCCATTCAGCAATCAATCCACCAAAGCTTAAAGCTATGCATCATCAATCCTTCTATTTTTTGCAAACGGAAACACTTTTTGCTCAGTTAAACATTGACTGGACTCCTGGCGTACACCTTATTTCTCACTTTGGCTTCTTTCACTCAGAAGAATTAGCCCTCTCGTGACTCAGGTGCAATAGGACACATTGCAGAGACACAAGGCAGCTTATTTAGGAATGACAACACTTAGAATGGAAAACATCTGGGTCAGGATAGATAAGCAAAGAATGTATCTGTCAATATCTGGAAGCATTAATTGCTTCTGGATTGTTCCTGAATAACTGTTTGTGACTCCTTTTCACAATGTGCCTGCCAGTCCATTCAGCCCGCTTTTGTAGAGATTTCACTGCATTCTATGGCCTTTAAGAGCAAATGCTCACTTGGTCATGGCGTGCCTGTTGTATGGCCATGGTAACACTGCTCATTTCAAGATTCTTGCAAGTTCATTTGGATTTGCATTTCTGACAAATAGCTCAAGAAGGAAATTACTATCTCTGGTTCTATTAAGACACAATACAAAAGTAGAAGAACAGCCTCAGGTACATTTCACATAAAAAACAACATAAGAATTGACTGCTGCTTCTACAGCTATCATTCCTCCTCCAAGTAATTTCTGTTTCTTTGAGCGTACTACAGTGAAATTCTGCCCTTCTGAAATTAATGACACTTTAAAGGAGTGGAGACCTCCCATGGACTCATTCCATCCACCCCCACGGACTGATTGATCATATTGAGTGGAAAGACTAGTACAAACCTGGTTTTGGTCTAATATGCCAGAACCCACCAGTAGAACTGTTATATTACCTCCAGATATCATTTCCATGCTGTCACTACTCCCACTCTCCAAAATTAGAAAAGCAGTTTTTGTTCTTATGTGGGTTGGAACATAGTCTATGCCATAAGTGACAAAAATAGTGTCTCCACATTGCTCATCTCAGACGCATGACTTCTGTATATTTTGAGTCACAGTTAGGAGATTTTCTGGCCTGATATATTGCACTTCTTTTTAAGACATGTTTCCTCATCTTCAAATAGTCTCGGATCTTATACTTGCTGATGTTAGAAGCACCCAGAACATAGCTAGAAATTTCATCAATATCACAATTGGATTTCTGTATACTAATGTCTGCCTTTAAGGCAAGAAATACTACATATGAATTTACCTTCACTATAAAAGGAAAGTACATTTTAGCATATGGACAGGACAGACAGACATTCTGTACTTCACAACACCTGTAGGAATATGTTCACAATAAAGCAGATAATAAGCTAAGAAAATATCTTGTAAAGTTCTAGCAATTGGTTTACATGGATGCTAAGATATTAATAATCCATTCTTGCATATACTGTTGGTCTATGCTCCACACTGCATTGGAACATATGCACTTCAACAACTTTCTCTGCATAAGCTAATGTTGATACGGGAGCTAAAAAAGCAGGGGGTTTGATAAGCTTTTGTTTCCAGTCTACAATAGCAGATGGAAGATTACCAGAGAACAGAAGAGAATGAGTTTTCCCCAACATTATATTTCAGAGATGAGGAACACAATACAACACCTATTCCATTACATGTTTGGCACAAGGGGCTCCTGTCTTTGGGCCAGATGTGAACTGCTTTTTAAAGGAAAGTGGAAATTTAATTAGAATGTACTGTGGAGAGACTGACCTTACGCTCATCTGAATTTTCATTAAAGTTGCTATATAAAGCACTTGATACATTGTGGGCTGCAGCTGTCAGCTTCAAGAGCTAGTTTTGAAAGCCCTAAAAAAGAATTAATTGCACAGTAATGTTTGTAGCACTATGATTAGCACAGCTTGCAGTTTCATTTCATTTCAAGAATAACCATTTAATTACCAGCAGTCAAAAGAGGCAGTTCATATAGACTCTGGGTCAAACTTTGAAAACTATTAAACATGCACAATTCCCTTTAATTCTGGAGGATCTTGCCGGCTTTTATCACCTCCCAGGATCTCACTAAGTAAAAGTAATTGCATTTTTTAAGAACAAATACTTTCTTCTGAAGTTTCAAATACTAAGTCATACCTTTGGTAGGGCACATGATGAGGGCATTTGCTTTTTTAAAATGGCATATTTACTTAAAAAGAGGTGTTTACTTTAAAGAGCCTGAAGGTCTTTATTTACAAATATACTGTATTTTTTCCACAATGACATCAACCTACAGCATCCGTTGTTTATGACCTCATGCAAAATTACTTGAGAGGATGTCACAAAAAGAACTGAGTACCAAAGTATTTGCCAGTTTATCTCCTGCCACAATTAAATTCATAATTTTAAGAATTCAGAACTCTTTCTTGATTTGGCAGATAGCAGAACAAAGAACTTGTATTTTAGGTGTTATCTGTCATGTTTTATCTGAGAAAAAGTTTTTACATATTTCAACAACGCCAAGAATACAGGCTTCCAGATTCTCATACAAAATGGTAGCTTTCATTAATCACTGATTAACTAGGCAGCAATCCAGAATAGCAGCTTGCTCTGAGCTTGATATCAACTGTACATCCATCAATAGACCTCTAATGTATCCGAGAACATTGCGTACTTCCACTAAAAATTTCAGAAGCAGAAATGCCAGAGATTGCAATAATGAATAATTATTCATTATTACTGCCAATGAGTTAATATACTAATGGAACTCTGCCTTATTCCCTTCTTGCAAGCTAACAATGTCAATGTATGTTTTTTATGTGGTAACATTACTCAAACCCTGAAACACGACATTAATCTTAGCAAAGAGGCTCTGATACTTTGCTGAGCAAAAATATTGAAGCACAGAATAAGTGCTACCCCATTGTCTTACAGTATCCTGCAGTTCTGCAGAAAGCTGTGTTGAAAGCTGCTGTCTCTTGAATAATTTCTAAATTAGCATATAGACTGTTACTGATTGCAGAAACATGAAAATAAATGCAACCAGGATTCATTTGTTCTGTTCTCCACACAAAAACACACAAGAAGTGAAATTAATCACTGTTGTCACTGTAAATCCTTTAGCATCAGATACAGTAGTCCAGAATTGGGCAGACATGTCCAACTCAAAAATACAAGGTTGTCTGTACAAGCACAACTGGTATTCATCTTTTGCTAGATGTGGTGATCCTATCTCTTAAAAGTTTCTGCAGCTTCATCGTTCACCCAAACCTCTCGGACAAACTAAGCCACAGCCATTGAAAAAGGCATCTAACACTGGCCTAATTCTAATACTGTCAATTTGTAGAATTAGCCCAAATTAGCCTTCATTATTACGTTTGAAGTAATCTTTTTGTTAAATTTGATGCTTCCTTCTGTATCCATAAATCAACAGCTGCTTGCATCTCTATGTAGCCTTCTGGATCACCCTCTTTACTTGCATGAACCCAAGCAATAAACTTCAACTACCTGAAATATAAAACAAGCACAAATATAGCAACATTGATGTCTTCCAAGGAAACTATAATAAATATTTCCAAGCAGACACCAATCCAGCCAACACAGCTAGTTTGACTGATGGATCTAAGTCTGGATTAATAATGATGTGACATACATTTCAAAGTTTTAAAAGAGTTTTATAAACCAAAAAAAGAGTAAGTACAAGCCTGTCAAGCACAGCCTTCATTTAAGGGGCACCTGCAAATCACATTGGCTCTGACTGTAACCTTGACTATCTCTTGATGTAAAACACACACACATATATATATATATATATATGTATGTATTTATATTATTATTTTCTTATAAAATAAGACATGGAGTTTGTGCATGACTGCAGGAATAGTTAGTAATAAATCACTGTTTACCTGTCTCCCCAGAATAGGCCAGTGGTCTGGAAATGGAGAAGACCAGAATCTTAACTTCATCTTTCCATTGCATGGATAGTACGTAGATGTCCTAGTTTGCTTATGCTACAAGGCCAGGAATGGATCAAGTTGGGAGCCAGGAATAGTTCTACAGAGAACATAGAGTTTGTCCAGCAAGGCTGTTGTGTAGTACAGCTCATGCATCACATTAACCTCATGCAAAGCAAAAGTTCAAAGCCTCACAGGGCAATCAAGCCCACCAAACAGTGAGGAAAACAACCTTTCTCCAGTGAGCAGCAAAAATTATTCTAACTGCCAGCAAAATAAACCAGTAAGTTTTTCAGCCCTGCTGCAGTTTCCTAATAAAATCATAGACAGCTCTGCAGGGGCAACTTTGTTCTTCAAACCTTTTTAGAAATACTGAATAATCTTTACATCCTCCTGTGGGCAGGAAAGTATTAGTATCTGCCAATTAAAACTATTACAGAAATAGAGGTGTAGAGAAGCTTATGAGTACAGTTCAGATGTTCTGAGTGGAAAAGACAGCCCACACACTCCTGAGCTAGAGAACACTTTCCTATGTTTGAAGTTCTGTTTTTCCTTTTGCTTTGCTAAGAGACAATGCATCTGGTATAAAGATGAAGTTCATTCTTTTCCTCTCTTCCCAATGAATTTGATGCTAATGAAAAGGTAGAGAGATAAAAGGGTCTGAACAGTATCTAGAATACCAGTTCTGTTTTGCCCATCTTTTAAAACTCACAGATAGATTGCCTAGCTGAACATAAAAGAGAAAGTCACTCATCTGTGACTTCTCCAGGAACACAATTAGACCATCTGAATTCAAGAGCAAAAAAAACCCCAAAAACCACAAGGTAAGAATCAGGGCTTGTTCAAATCTAAAAACTATATTCTCAATGATGCCCCAACTTACTGCCATACTAAGGAATACTAAGGAGGAATAAGCAATATTTCTTCCCACCTTCCACAGAGATAATTCAAATGCATTTTAATAATTCAAAATGCATCACTATGCATTTCTCTATATAGGTAGGAAGCAAACAAGGAGAAGGGAATCATCTTTCACTGTTCTATCTTGAATCACATTCTTTACATGAAAGATATTGCAAGTGGAAGATACTTTTGCCTGCCTAAACCACAACTTACATCTTGTAGCACACTATACTTGTACTCTTAACTTTTCACCATCTTAAGGCATAGAGAAGCTCAATCAGAACCTCCAACACTCACTATATCAGTACAAGTTCTTGACAAGGAGCATAAGAGTGTAAAAGGCTATATCAAATCAATTGTGGTTTATCATGTTGCCCCAAATGCACAAAAACATGACCATTCTTTCATGGCTTTCATTTCTCTTTAGAGAGAAATTGTTGTTCTAGTTGTTGATACTAGAGACAGAACAACTGTTTTCCCATTCATGAAAGTTAGGTCCTTTGTAATCATGAGGATTAGGTCCAGGCTTGTTTCCATCTAGCATAGTTAGGGATAAAAGTAACAAGGAAAACACACAGAGAATCTTATCCTTAATCTAATTACAAATTTGCTATCCCCCAGTACCATCAGAAAGATTGAGCAGTTGTTATCAGCCTCAGTTTGAAGATGCTTGAAGATCTACAGACTATTTCTTCACATCTGTAATACATATCATCAAAGGAAACAAACTACATCAACACAATTCATCTAATTAGGACACACATCATCTCTGAACAATGTTCAGAGGTCTGTGCATTGAAAATGTTTCAAGCTATTGCATTAGGGCAGTTCTCCAAATGGAAAGGATATGCAAATCACTTTCTTTGAAGATCCATCAGGTCTTAATGTTTTCATGACAACTTAGATTACTTATTTCTTGCTGTGTCACCACAATACTCCCTTACTGTATTTTACCACTCAAGAACATTCAGAATGTGTAGCTGATCATATACAATTTCATAGATGGATGAAAAATTAAATACATGGCACTAACTGGAATCAGAGGAACAGCTGAAAATTCCAACACTTCCTTGAAAAAATAACTATGTTGGAAAGGATCTATTAAGCACCCTAAGTAGAGAAGAACTGTATTTTATCTAATAGTGCCAGTACCTTTCCAAAAAGCTTCACATCACATACAAACCAGCAATTGATAGCACAGGGTACACCATGTTGATTAACTTAGAATTCTGATGTAAAAGTAGACCTCTGCCAACAAAAAAATTCCTTTATCTTGCTCTTACTTTCATGGTGTTTTTTCCATCCACAATCATCATCACATCTTAAGGAAATTCAAAAATAAGAGGTAAGGCAATCTCAATTTTATTAGTGGCGGTGCTCCCTCCATGCTTTCCTTTGTCTCAAAGACTCAGTGTTCATCATAAACAGGAAAAAAGGAACATTCAACCTTTCTTTCAAAATGAGAATGGAATAGAGTAAACACTGTGAAGGGTGTCACAGCCTTTTAAAAACCAGAAGCCACAATGGTCCAACAATTTGCAAGTCAAAATTTCAGCACTTATCATCGCTACCATACCTTGAGCACTAAACTAATCATAACAATGATGGCCTCCTGACTTTTGAGCACAATAGTGACTGGAAATAACTTCACTAGCTGGTAAATTGACTGAATATTGCTCATTTTATTGCATTAAAATCAACCAAGAGAAGCATATTCCTCTAGAAGACATGTAGTACATTAATGTCTAGCAGAAGACAATTCTCACTCTCTGTAATTAGCAAAAACAAGCACAATGCAGAAAGCAAATGAAAAGAGGTTTACTGATGCCAAATAGCAGATGAATCATTAAGATCCCAAGACTGCTAAACACTAATTCATCGGTGCAGCTTTATACTATGAGGTTCTGTAGTATCACAGTAAGCAACCATATACAATCTCAGTACTAACTATAATCAGTTAAAAAAAAATCTTCCAAGAAATGAAGTCTGAAAATGCATTGGGGAAATCTAGAAACATTTATTTACATGCAGTCGAAGTAAGTGGTTTATTTAGTTCACTCTGCAGTGAGACTGTGTTGGTTTTTTCTCCGCATAATAGTTTGCACAGCTAGAATAACACTTACAGAGTGAAACGTGAATTGCCTACCTATGTCTAGACTAATTTACTGATGAGAAACGTGCATTCTGTTTGTTGTGAGTGCCATGTTATCCCTTGGATTGCCACATGAATATCTTCTCAGGGAACTGTTTTGTTTGATTAACAGATATATCCTCATCCCATTTCTTTGGATAAGAGTGATAGATGACAACGTAATTAATGGATAAACACACAATAAAGTTTGTGGACCTGTCCCAGGATGACACAATGTAGAGATACCAAAACTTTTACTGTATAATTACTTTGAATGTTATTTGAATCCTAAAAATACATTTCTGACATCTTCTATTTGACCCTCTCTGAACTGTTTCTGTTGTTGTGTACAAAACACAACAAAAAAAATCACCCATAACTCTGAATTCTATTTGTTTTTCTCCCTTAAAACATGGCGGATCCCTCTGAAATAATCCCAATGTATCTAACAGGGCTTGACTCTTCCAGTAATTCCTGTCTGAATAACTGCCAACATGTCAGTTTTGACAGCCACCTGAAGATACAGAAGCATTTGCCAAAACTTTCTAAAACATCAGTTTTGTAGCCTGTCATGATGTACAAAGATCTTTGAAATTTCAACATCTACCTTCAATTATCACACAGCAGTATGTAAGATAACATAGAAAAAGAGTTACTATCATGTAACAGCTGCAACCACAGCAGTTTTTTTTTTAATAGTGATAAAAGCTAATGAAAAATCTGAACAAGGACGAAAAAGAAAAACAGAAGATGCCAGAGAGAAAGATTAGAGAAAGATTTGTAGACAAAAAGTAGAAAAATGGCAACTGGAATAAATCTTGGGATGATGAGAGTAAGATAAAAAAGGAAAAAAAAGATTTTTTTGTAACTACAGAAAGAAACAAAGATTTAAGGAAGACTTAATGGCTGGTGCACAAGTGGAGCATGCTATAAGGAGGGCAGCTCCTGTAGTGTTACACATACAGTAATTATCAACAGGTTTTATAAGGCCAACTCCTTAATATGTGCCAAGCTCCATTGATTTGTTTTTTTAACAAAAGATAAACATAGTGGTAGATTGTTCCCTTTCATGGATGGGAAAAACCCTAATGCAAACAGGAACATTTATATTTGCTGCAAGTAGGGTGACAGTGCTTAAAGCTTTTGAAGCAATACAAGACACTTACATCATACTACAAGAGATAAGGAATCATGCTTCCTTAATAAGGAAATCTAAATGTTGATTTTCCAGAGGTGAAAAGGAATTGATATAAGTACTCACCAATGCGGGTCCCAGACTGGACATCTTCATTTATCATAATAACTTAAACAAGCAAGTGTTACAAAATGTAATCCCTGTTATTCAGTTTTATGGGAACAATTACACATATTCCCAACATATTTTTCAGCCCTGGAGCAGTAAGGCATACAGTCTCCATTATCACTTTGTGCACTTACCTTTTCTGTATGTTTCTTCATGCTATTGGCACTGATTATTCTGCTGCTTCCTGTCTCTCATACTGTACTCTGACAAGCTAATTTCACAAAATGCCATTCAAAACAGCAGAAGAGGTCTGCCCCCTACTATCTCCCACTAAATATCTCTAAATAGCTACCTAGGCCAGTCAAATTTCTGTTTTGAAATTTGAAAAGTAACTTCACAACTGAAACATTACTAGCATGGATGCACATTAGCCATATGAACAGAAGAAAACTAGTGTCTTCGAGAGTCATCTAACACAATTTTCATGTTCCTTAAAGATCTAATATGGATCAGCCCACAGAAGTGGATATACTTTATATATTTAATATATTGACTTTTCATATCCTGAAAAGCACATAAGCATTCTTCCTTTCTGGCAGATAGCCAGCCTGAAGGATTATTTATTTTATACTAAACAGTGATCTCTAATTTGCACTTATTCTTTTTCATAAATTATATTTTGAAATTGCAAAGTACAATTCCACAACCCAACAGTGTAAAATCAAAGACATAAAAAGTCATCAAAAACCATACGTATACAATGGACAAACAGTTAAAAGGAAGCCAATAATTTTGTGTGAAGACTTATCAATTACTTTCTTATCCAATGGCAACTTTTATTTTGGTCAGAAAGCAAATAGCAACCATTTGGTCTCCTTATAAAGCATGTTGGTTTTTCCAGCTGTTTTCAAACTCTTCTTCCATATATATATTTTACCCTTATTTTAAATTAATATTCATCACCTTATTTTTCAAAGATTACTTAGTAAAGGCAAGTAATGAGCGATCATTTTGAGTAACTGAGGCTTCAATTTAAACATAGTGCAAAGAAGTGACAGCTCAGTTTTTACTTTAGTGAAAAGCAGAATGTTCCTGAGCAAAGGGACAAGTCTTGCTAGCAGATTCTTTGTTCCAGGCAGATACCATTTCTTCCTCAACTGACAATGTCAATTTATGCAAAAATCCAAGTCATTATTAAATCACTTCTGTTGAATTGTTTCCTTTGCTTGACATATGCCTGTTTCCAGAACCAAACAAGTTAGTTGTCTTTCACTGCTTTTTCAGACAACACCATGTAGACACACATTTATGAAATAGCTAAACATACTTTGGCCTGAACAACAACTTTACTGTCCCAATGTACTCTAAATGTTATGCACCTCCACTGTATTTTATTACTTTTACATATAACCTAATCTGTAGTAAGAACATTTTTATTGTGAAAGTATGTTTGCCTCAATAGCATTCCTGTGAACAATGCAATTTACATATACTAATCACCAAAACAAGAATGATAGAATACAGTGCTTGTATTTCTTGAACAATTAGTCACAACCTATCTGAGGATTATCTGATTCACATTTAGAAATGAACAATGAAGAAATAGCAAATCTTTCAATAGGCACTCCCCATGTTAATGATAATGCAGATAAATAGAGAAAATTGTGTATACACAGAGTGGAATAACTAACGCAAGCAAAATAAAGAAATAGAAGTTATTAAATTGAGATTAAAATGTTGCTTATTGTATCAGGAGAACTGTCAGCTCTCTGTCCAGCTTATTTCATCTTCCTAGCCATGATGACTCACAAGTGCTTGAGGGTAACCAGCACTAAGAACTGACCATAAAATCAAGCAGAAGCAGACAGTGCCAGGGTAATCAGCTGTGTTTCAAAACAAATGGAATATTTTTGTGCTGCTGTTCTGAAAGTTTTATAGCCTTTGTGCAGATGTAACTGCAGATGAACAGTTGGTGCCTTCAAAAAGTATTATTATAGATCAACTATCCTGGGTAAAACCAATAAAACATGAAATCAAAATCTATTTTCAAACTTGTAATGCTGTGAAATACAATCACCTGAATGGAATGTATATCACAAAAGATCTCCTACATTGTTCAAATGGTGCTTCAGATTTGGTGTAAGTGTGCCTGAATACACCTTTCTTGCTGTTTAGTGGGTTGCTGAAGATCTACTCTGAGACTTTGATCTGCAGGGGAACAATATAATGAAATAAGCTTTTCCTTCCATTGAAGACGAGAAACAAGGTCATAAATGTTTATCATACTGATCTGTCTTGTTACTCCCAGAATGCTCCAATAATGGCTGAATCCCATATTATCAAATATTGCCAATGAGTCAGCATGAAATCATCTCTGTGAAAAGACAACTTACTGATCTATCATTCTTTTCTTAACGTGATTCATGTTGCTGGTTTTGGAAATTTCAGACAAGCAATATTTCAACCTTTATGACAGTTTTGCCCAAAAAAAGGTGTTTTTTTTTTATTATTTATTAGTATACCAGTAGTGTTAGGCAAGATTTATTAGAAGAGGCATAATCTTCTCTTATTTTAGGTGATGATCACTTGAAAGAAAAACGTTAGATTTTGCACCCTCAGATTTGCCCATTTATGTCACTATTCATGCTGCAAGAAGGGATACACAGGATGGATGAGGTGGTGTTTCAAATAGCATATTTGAGACAAAAGCAAGTTTGAAAAATTTCCATCTCTGAAATAATATAACTGTGATAAAATGTCACATGTTAGCTTTAAGAAAAATAGTGTATTTCATATATGTATTTAACATTACCCAAGAGAAAGCAAGGCAGAGATGTTTAGCTGTTAATTACAGTCTTCAGCCTTCAAACACTCACTCACCTCTGCTAGTTATTGGTGCATTAAGGATGTATCTTACCTAAACTACGTAGTTTGTCCTGCTGAAGTCAACAATCTTCATTCAGCAAAGAATATGTACTATAACTATAACTTAAAGTCACTTGGTGTTTTCTATGTTTGTAAATGTTACAAGCCACAGTATCTCACAGATGTTGAAGCTTAAAGTTATTTGTTGCTTAACACCAATAACTATAGTAAAGCTTAGAAAATGTTTGGTTCATGATTCTTTCAAAAGTGCAAAGAGTGTGAAAATCATAATTGTTGTCCTGAGTAAAGCTCATTTATGGGAAGTATATATTGAGGAAAATATTTCCATAACATTTAACAGTAGTGTTATTTGACACTGACAAATTTAATTAAAGCTACCATTTGTCCTCTTGCACAAAACAGAAGCAAGCATGATTTCTGCAACATTAGTTTATTCATTTTGAAACCATATAGTAACTCCCATATATTAAGTAGATACATTTTAGCATTAAGTAAAAAAAAAAAGAGCAGTGCTACACTATTCTCTTACTAATTATTTGGAAAATTCATTCAACTGTGAGCTTGCATTGCTTGACTTGATTCAGGAGTTGGAATGGCTGGTTCTGTGCTACCTTTGGAATATTGGGGAGCGTGATACGCATATCAAATTTTTGTCAAATCTCTAAAGCCTGAGACTGTTGATATTTCATACATACACAATTTCAGTGTACTTCATGCACACTGGTGCAGGCAGAAGGATCCCTTTGTGAAGAAATGGAGCAGAAATGGAGCTTTACTTCCTCATCCTATTTTTATTTACCTGGCTATATTTCTAATTCAGTTGTTACATTTTTGTTGGGTCCTGATTAAAAGCATATCAACTTTTGGAAGTCATGTCAATACACAAACTCCCTAGAATTATGTATTTTGTCTGGCTTTGTGTACACCTGATACCCTGATACTGTAAGTTTGAAACATACCCTTGGAGTTTTACAGAGGATCTCTCAAGAAATTGTATAAACCTGACGGGTGGGATAGGTTCTGAAGGTTTTTTTCCCACCTATTTTAAGAGGTTACCTACAAACATTTTCTTTCTTTCACAGACGAAACAGTACAGGAAAAACCACAAAGAAATCTACTATTTCTTCCTCTTGTGGAACTGGGACTGGCTGTTTTACGAAAAGCTTAACTATTAAGAAATAAGCAAGCCTCAGAAATGCATAAGTGATAATGAGGATATCTGTATCAAAAATATTTTCTCTCTCCGAAGTCTGAAGACAAATGTATTATATCCTAGCCAGCAGTTCTTAGCTATCTCTTAAGCAGATGAGATTACATCAATACAATTAAAGGGAAAAAACAACAGATCATACATTCTCTGTATGCTGCAGTGTTTTATAGAAAACTTGAATGAATGTTGAGAGGTGAATAATGTGCCCAATACAACTTAAGAATTACTGTAAATGACTGCATTGTAAAACAATAAAGGAAGGTTGGTTTGTGGAAACGCAGTTTGGGGAATTATGTCCTTTATGATGAACCTGAGGAGAACACAGTAAAATTAGGTTCACTGTATCTGAAGTTACAGTTGTCAAAGATGTCATAATCTGATTAAAACTTTCACAAGCATGCACAAGTATCCAGAAAATCCCTCTGCAATTAATTATTGATTCAGGACACAAATGCATTGGTCAAGAATCCTGGAAGAAAATAATAAAAAAAAAAACACAGCGGCAGCTTTGGCTCTTTACATCTCATGTGAGAACAAGAAGCCAACCTACAAATCCAAATTCCAGGTAGTAACAAAGAACAGCACTGAAAACAAGAAAGATGGTAAATTAAAAATACGAGGTATAATGAAACAGCTGAAATATAATATGTGATATAGATGAATCACAGAAGAGACTACTGCAAGAATTAAAAAAAAAAAATGGGTAGGATTTGGTTATGACAAACAAACTGAGTTTCAATATACAGTAAGGCTAGTAAGGTCCCTTGACACATAATTAGCCATGATCTGTTGCAGGCATCAAGCTACACGGAGCAGCAGTATGAAGTAACACACGTATACACAATGTTCATGACTTACTGGATGAGATGAAGAACTACAGAAGCTAAAACACTGCAGAAGTACTAACATACGGAGGAAATTACACCAAATGAGAGGAAATCTTGTAGAAAATGGGAGGGGAAATCAGTTTCAGAAAATACGTTTCTAGAATGTTTTTCAGATAAATTATCTATTGCAAAAGTAAGCTTCACAAAAGGTTCCAGATTGATCAGAAATTATGAAGTCATCAATTGTCAACAGCATTTTTTCTGGATTAAAACCAATACTGAGTAGAATCAATACATAGTAACAATTAACAGCAAGTAAAACCAAATCTTAAAAAGTAATTGCCTCTCTGCATTTCAGAAATGAGTTTTGATTTTGATAAAGACATCAAGACAGAACTTACATCTACAGTGACATCCTTTCCTTACAACAGATTTTAAAATCATAACATGATTTTTTTCCTTTTTTTTTTTTAACAGTTTAAGCATTAAGGAGAGATGAAATCTCTGTCTGGACTATAGATAACTCCAGTGCTGAAAAAAGATCTTAAATTCATGATGACTCAAGGAAAGAAAAGAACATCAGAATAAACACTTAAAAATGAAAAACTGTATGAATTATATATTGTGAAGTAGTCTTTGCATCACAAAGAATCACTATGAAAATGCTTATATCTAAAAGCTGGTGAGAAAGAAGTAAAAATTTGTCTCATTTAATACACGTACTATGAAAATAAAGAGGATAAACTGCTTATCCTTGATAGTTTTTGAACACAGAAAGTTATGTCTTTCTGTTATGACTATACCAGTCTCAGAATGGGGTGAATCCAAGCAGACCGAGTGAATTTTCACTGTCTGCTATAGGAGAGCCTGAAAATACTATGCAGGATTCAGGAAAGGGGGAAGAAAAGTATGACTTAAGATCAAGACTGTAGCTGTTGCCACGATGGAGAGATATTGAATAGGTTACAAATCAGTCAACAACTATAAATATCAGCACATCACTTTAAATTAGGAAGGAGTGAGTGTTTGGGAAGGAAACTAATTAAGACGCTAATTCAGACCAAGGCCAATTATTTTCCTGTATATGTAAAATGCAAGACACATATACTGACTAAAATGGAAAGAAATCTAAAGACTTCCAATAAATAGGGTACAGGAGTGATATTCGGAAGAGAAGTTTCAAGAGGACATGGCACAAAATAAATGAAAAACTAATCCTTCTATTGACTTCATGGTCAGGTCTTAAGAGCAGCAGAAAGTCAGTGTGTTCTTTTCATTAGCTCATCATTTACACACTTTTTTTTTTTTAAGATGTATATATGCACACTTTCATTTTCCTAAACTTCACTATAT
Organism: Chrysolophus pictus; assembly: GCA_037305975.1. Lineage (NCBI taxonomy): Eukaryota > Metazoa > Chordata > Aves > Galliformes > Phasianidae > Chrysolophus > Chrysolophus pictus. The sequence goes on from CM074580.1 coordinate 8,724,078, forward strand.
TTTTAATAAAAATTCCCATTTAGGGGAAAAAGGCAGCTTATAGAGGAAGATTGAACTGGGGGAAAACAAAGATCAAAAACTCAACGTGATCCATGACAGGTTATAACAAAAAGTCTGAGATACATTTAAAGAGTATTCAATGTGATTCACATGAAAATCCTGCAGTGCAAAAATCATTTTGTCGAAACCACTTAAAATATTAGACCTGCAGGAATGTAACACTTTGAACAGGATTCACAAATAAGTGCCCTATTCAGTACGCTTTAACAGACTTCTGTTGGATTTTTCCTTTCTTTCTTCAAAAATTTCTTATTAAGTGTTACTTAGTATTAAGCATCAACTGTTGTCTGCTGATATTTGGGGGTTTTCTTCTCATTGCATTATTTTTCTCACCTACTCTGCTTATAATCACCTATTTCTTGATATTGCAGCCATCATTTTCAGAAGTATTTAAGTTTCCAAAAGTGATATTTGTGACTCCAAAGTCTAAGCTGCATTTTCAAAAAGTGATCTACATATTGGAACATACTTCAAGAGGTATTTAAGGTGCACAAATATTCAGCTGGACACAGCGAAATGTTCAAGACTAAATAGATAGTCTATTTCATTCTTTATCATTCAAAAAACTTGGAAATCTGGTTAGTAACCTTTAATACAGCCTGCCACCTAAAATTAAACTTTTAATAAGATAGCTGAGGTAGGAGGAAGGAAGGTTAGAAGTGCTTAGAAAAACCATTCTAAGTGCCTAATCTAATTTTTTTGTTTTAATATATCATTACAATCTTTCCTTAAAGCTAGTGATCTAACAGGCACTAAGGGGATATTAGATGCTTTTTTACAGGCCTTTTAAACTTTTATAATGCCAGTGTAATAGCATACACTTGCTTAAAGGATTAAACAAAATCTTAATACTGTGCACTTCTCAACAGAGACAGAAAACTTTAAGAAACATAAAGGAAAACCATTCTTCATGTCATGACTGCTATTCTTTAAGGATAAGACATTGTTTTGTTAATTTGGATTTTTCAATCCTAGCAGTTCAACAATATCCAAGAGAACAGCATCCATAACTTTGCTAGAAAGACTGGCTTATAAGTTAAAACGCTGCTTTGATTACTGCACTGTACCCTAGTATTCCTCCTCTCCCTTCCTCTTTTGGCAACTACTTTTCAATAGACACTTCTCTTTCTTTGCTCTTTTTGACCAATCTAGTCAGTTTGTTTCTACCTACCTCCTATCACCTTGATGAACATTTCACATACTACTCCTGAAAACCTTCAGTTCCTTATACACCAGAAATCTCAGCCAATATCTGAGCCTACAATGTATTTCAAATTCCACCTATGTTTTTAATAAAAACCATCAGTGAAACTTAGAACTCTAATTAATGTAGAAAGATTAAGATCATAACTTGAAGCATAAAGGAAACTGGAACTAGTTTGGAAAATATTTTCATAGCTTTTCTGATCGACGTTCAGACTTACGAGTTTGGAGAATTAACTTTTAGGTTGATTGATGTTACTTTCTACACAACCCACATCAAATCCGTACCAGGCTACATTAAAAGAGCATCTGTTTAAGAGCTCTAAATATGTAGCATGCAGCTACTGGTGACTTTAGTTGCTACACTAGTGTTCACCTCTGTTCTCTGAGTAGAGCTCTTAGACGATTACCAGCAATCTGGACCTTTGATGTAATCATATTTTGAATTCCCTTTTTTTCTTAGAGGATCCCTTCTATATGTAGGCAGTTCTACCCCTTACTGATAGCAGCTCATGGTCTACAAAGATGTTCAAGCACCTTTTGCTGGGACCTCAAATTTCAGTTTTGCTAGATTGACTCATTTTTGCTATGCTAGGAAATCTTGACAACTGCTCTAAATGATGTTTTAATATCAGCAAATACAACCAGCGTTCAGATGACTTCCTTCTTCACCCCAACACAGCAACCTGTTTTGGTAACTACACCACAGCAAGCAGTATTTCAAGCTATTGTATTACTGCCCATTTCACAAATTGCCAATCCTTTTGATAGGCTCATGCCATAAAATTCAGAACAGGAATTCTTCTTATTTCAGGCAAATTTAACAGATCTCTTTTTTAACCTCCAGAGCAAACTACAAGGCAGTGTAGCAAGCCAGGTTTGTCTTAATTCTGACCTTGAGAAGTAGGAATTTCTATTCCCTTCATTTACCATGTGCCAGGAAGAGACCTATGAAGACAGGAGTTTACTGTACAGTGCTGTTGCTGCATTGCATTGCCTACTCCTGTAGGCTGTGAGAAAGCAGTCAGGAGAAGGGCAAGTGGCATTAAGAGACATTTGCATTGGGGGTTTCAGACAAGAGGAAAATCATTTTGAAAAAATTCTTGTTCTAAGTCTGGTCTGAAGGACAATCAATCTCATTCATGTGCAACTACTTACGTGCTTCTGTTGCTATGATATTTTTTGTATACCTTGGTTAGAATAGTTTTATGGTCAGTTATATCTTAACTTCCACAAAAAGTAGAATTATATAGCATGTCATAGCTTTATGACTATTCTCATTTTACTTTATGCTTTTTTCTTGGCACAATGTTTAAAACAGAAGCAATAAATGAAGGACAAGACATTAATTTTACCATCAGCACCCTATCAGAAAAGAAGTAGAAACTTTAACTAGATAATTGGTTACTTACATTCCTGTGTATCTCTTACAAAAGCTGCAAAACCAGTCAATGAAACACAAATTGCTCTTGAAATTAAGAGCTTGAAAACAGGAATATCAGCTCCTAAATGAGTTTATACTCTTCATAGTTTGAGAGAAAAGCATAATAGGCAAACTCACTGGAATACTTTATTTTTTTTTAACTTCAGATTGAATATATAAAGCAATCATAGAATACCTAAGGATTTGACACTTTTTTTGCTTCATTAAACTGCAACTTCAATAGTTAAAACATAAGGATATCTTAAAGTATCCCCAGCTGAATTCATAAATTGAATTTAAGTGAGGGATTCATTTGACTAATCTTTTGACACCTAAAATTTAGACATCTAGATGGATGTTCCCACATTTGCTCCCAAAGCAAATGTAACAATGCCAACTTTTTCTGACGCTATCGTAGCTATTTAAACATTCAAAAAGAAGGCTACAGACAAATTAAAACTATTTTCTCTATTGTCATGGTTTTGTGGTGTTGTTTGGTTTTTTTTTGGTTTTGAGAATTCCACATCATAACATCATATAGTGCACAGGGAATTAAAGTGCTAATGCTCAAATTCTTGGTATCTGTTCCTATACATCACAGAAGTCATGGGATCTGACCATGGGTGGGGTGGTCTCACTGCCTGGCAGTGGGTGCTGGAGGGTGCTTTCCTAGCCGTTCCAAGCTTTTCAGGTTTGAGTTGGTCTCAGGAACTCTCTCTTCTATTTTATTTGATTTATTAGTCTCATTTCAATTAGATTGCATTATATCGTGTTATCTTGCATTCTGATATCATAGTTAGTAAAATAAGTTTTCCTCTATAGATCGTTGCTACTGGCTTTTTTTTCCTTCCTTGAGCCCAGCTCCCATCTCTCTATCCTTTTTCCCTTTCCATTCCATTCTGTGGGGCCTGGGGGTGCCCAGAGGCCTACTGCCCCCCTATCATGGGCATAGATTGATCTAGTTAACTCTGTGACATCTATATAAGCATGACATGTTTCTATACATCTGGATGGATTTTTTGGATGCAATCACTTCTTAAGTTACTTTGTGTTACGATACTCTGGCACAACACTGAAACATCCATCATTCCAATGGGATCCTGCTTATCAGACAATATGATTTATAGGTCTTCAGTCACTTAGATACTAAGAACACACTGAGTAACAATTGTCAGTGGTTCAGGGTTGGTTTTTTTGTTGTTGTTGTTGTGTTATCGATGTTGTTTTAAAAAGCTACATTCAACTTTGGCTGTTATCCAAAGTATCTAGTGTCAATGTCTTATTACACTAAAAGCAGAAGTGCTCATTCAGCTTGAAACACACAGTCAGTTGGCCTTCCTGAATGCACACTGACATTTTCAAGTACATCAAAAGTTGGTGTTAAAAATTCCCACTATCATTCCTTTTACAATGGACAGTCAGCAACTTGTGTTGGCACCAGGAACAGAGCAATATTTCAAAATATAAAACTAAATGAGGTTATTCAGTGAGAGAGATGTCATGTGAACTTTGCTTTAGTGGCTGAAGAGACACTAATTAATTACCTAATTTGAACATGTAGTACTACTATAGTTACAGACAAAGATATGTGAAAAACTGTTAATTCAATTTATTTTTTTTTTTTTTTAATATGAAGCTATTTCTGTTACTTGTTCTTCTCCCACACTTCCTTCCATCTGTCAGTTGCTTTTGTTTGCTTGGTCTAACTATTCAGATCGAAGAGCAAAAACACTTCCTTATGTATACACACCTTATGCTCAACTATGCAGACCCCCCAGCCTGGTTGGAAGCCTGAGACATCCAGCAAAAAAAAGAAAAAACATATATTATTAATCAAGCCATTTAAAGGGATAAGCAATTTTATTCTTACAGCACCTCCTTAGTCTTCTAAGCCAACTGGCATGTACAGCACTCTATGTGGGCTGTTTTAAAATGAACTATCACTCTCTCAGTTCTAAACTATACTCCTGAACATCTTTAATCTTTTAAAAAATTAAAATAATTTGAATAAGAAATATCTCAAACAAAGAAGCTGTTGCACTTTTACTCAAAGCAGCAAATACATTCAGCTGATATAGCACATGTAAGAAACTGTAACTAAAAAGCCAATAGCAAGTCAGGAACATTTAATACAATACTTACAATGGCCATGGAAATTTAAAGTGCTATAAAACCAAGTCAAAATGGATATGATAAAAAATGTAGGGTCAGCTGGATTACTTAAGCACTCAGAAGGATTTTAAATTGAGCAATACAGTGTTTCTGCCAGTGTTAGTAAATTCAATAAAAATATTACACTCCATTAGAATCAACAGATTCAATTTCTACGGTGTCTCATGTAAGGTTAAATTAAATATTACCAATGTCCCTTCCTCCTCTGACAGACCTCAGCAGGTGGTGACTCATATCAACCATTTCTAAAGTAGAAATTCCAGAGTACATACTACCTTTAAAAACTGGGCTGTTGCTTTATTCTCTGAAGGTTACATACATGCTTCTATGTGTGGAAGATACTTTCCATTATCTAAAGCTGTGGTTAAGAAAGAAAAGAAATTTTATTAAGCCTCCAGTGAACATAATTTACTATTAAGTCTATTCTTTCTCTTGATCAATTCTGTTGATCTTGGAAATTAATAAATTGGATAAACAACTGTATAAAAGCACGTATGTCCATAAGAAGCTGTATTTTATTTTAGTCTTGTTGATTCCATAAGAAAAGAATATATAAAAATCCAACATAAGGCATAATGTGATTAATGTCTGATGATTTATAGTGAATCATCACTGCTTTCTATGAACTAGGTTTTTGGTTTAAATCGCATCAATTATTTGACACAACACATAGTTAAGTAATAATAAATACATATCCATAATAGAGTCTCTATTTGATACTAGAACACTATCAAGACAAACAAGACTCTTTTTTTTACAGTGAAGAGAAGGAGGAATTTTTCATGTATCTAGTAGGCATCCCTTTTGTTAGTTCTGTTCCTCATATATATTACAGAAACATTTGACATCTCCATCAGTATTCTGCTGAAGACTTCAAGGAAAAAAAAAGAGTAAAATAATACAAGCAAGAAGCTGTATATTGCTCTCACCCAACTTTCTTTTAACTCCACAGTGACTGAAACAAGATTAAAAACGAAGGCAGGAAGAAAATGTTATTTCTACTTTCTAAGAACTTGCAACTTCTGAAACATTGTTCATCACAATCATTCCTTCCACTTTCTTAACTTTTTTATAGCACTGCCACCAAAAGTGTACAGATACAGCCTGAATTAAAAGACAAGAGAAAAAGCTTCCACATTTTATGAAAATCTACTGAAGTTTCAGGTAGTTTGAACATTCACTTGTATTTTTCTACATATTGTCAGAACCATAGAGAAGGGTAACTTTATAGATGTGCTATTTTTTTTGAAGTGGTATCAATCTGCAAACCTTATTAAAGATTTGGAGGGGAGAGGGATACGTGCTTTGATGTATTGTTATTTGTCAAGTTTTTGCCACAGGTAATTTCATAAATATGCATAAAATCAAACCTGGGAAAGAGCATACACATTCCAACAAGATTTTATTAAAAACATAGGAAAGATAAATAGAGGTTTACTAGCTCTGAAGCACTGAGAAGATCTATGGGATCAATCTTCAATATCAAATAATCTGGTTGTGAAGACGTACACAATGAAAAGAATGCTTCCATCTTCATGGGAGAGAGATATGAGATTATGAGAGATTAACATGGACAGAAGAGGAATTTTATTTTATTACAAAGAACAAGTTATAAATATTTGAGTATCTCATCAACAGGCACAAAAGTAGAAGTTTTTGTTAAAAACTCAAGAAGTATGTACACGTCCTTTTTTAAAATAAAAATTTCTTAATAGAAGCAACAGAATAGTCTAAAACATGGAAAAGAATCTAATAAAGGTTATAAGCAGTTCAGACACATTTCCTTCATTAATAATTGCCCCAGCTGTGGAATATACTCCACTGAATGCAATTTTAAGCTGACCTTTTTCGGAACAGTAAACACAGCTAAATTCAGCCAGATGTTCAAGGCAGCATGTTCCATCTGGAGAATCATACTTCAAGAAGAAAGAAAAAATAGAACGGATGCAAGTACCAGAATTCTAAGAGGACTACAGTGATAACACTCATGGAAAGACTGAACGCATTAGACTTCCTATAGTATAGACAAGAAAGAATAAGAGAACACAAGACTTGACTGTTCACATTCAGGAAATTACAAATGTCCTCCTTAGACAGCAAAGAATGTGATTCAAATGGAGAATCGGGGGGATGTGGAGGAAGATATTTAAAACTTAGTGAGAATGGAAACTAATAGAAAGAATAGCGGTGTACAAAATGAGACAGCTCAGAAATGTTCTGACTACCTACAGTCAGACTATCTACAGGTTTTGCAGAGCAAGCAGACCAGACAGATTTCTGTCACAAATTTTGCAGGAATAGCTGACCCTACCCTAGATCAGGGAAACAATCCTTGATTTCTTGGTGTCTTTTCTAGACACACATGATCTAAGATTGTACAATGCAGGAAAAGTTACTCTTTTATTACCGTTTCCTATATCTTTCAAAAGCCAGGATCTGGCAGATTCTGCCAACATTGAAGTGGAATTTGGCATTAAGATCTTATTAAAATGGCCAAAATTTTAAATAAATTACTTAACTACTCTCCTTCAGCTTCCCTGCAAAGGATGAGATAGTTAAGTCCTCCCTTTAACTTATGAGGCATAAAGAAGACTACAGCATCCTTTGAAGACCAAAAACACATGCGTTGTCAAAACACAAAGTCATACTGCCCCCATGCAGCAAATATTTACTATTTCCTTTTGATTCAGACAATTGTGAAAAAAAGAAAAAAAAATCGAGATCAAGATCTAGTCTCTCCTTAGATCATCAACAAAATAAAAATGTTTCTTGTTATTCCTCATTATGCTAAATTTGTAAATGGAATTCTTCACAGAGGGAGCTTAGGAGTTTGGTGTAGTGACATGTTTAAAGCATGTGAGATGACACTGAATGTACCATTCCAGTGAAGAGCTGCATCTCGTCTCCACCAATACCACAACATTTATTATGGGAAAGAAGTGCCCAAATTATGACTAGTGCTTTCCTCTCATAACATAGCCATCCCATCAATAAATTCCCATTTCTCAGATCTGTCGGTCATAGTTTTCCTATCAGAACAGCATTTTTAGTTTATCAATTCGCTTAGAATAATTTTTTTTTCTAATCTCACCTTTTCCTTCCTTCATTTCTTCAATCCTGAGCAACCCTTTCTTTTATGCTACAGTGTACAGTAGAAGGATTCAAGCTTGCTATTAGCTTAATTTTTGTAATGACTGGCATTCCACCTAGAAACACATGAGTGTTTGTGCAAAAGAATCACTCATGGATAGTAATACTGTTGCTTCACTGAGCATACTAAAAAAAATCAATTAGTTTAATTACATCCACATTTGACTGTGGCATGAGTATTGCAGTATTTGATGCACTTAAATTCAGGATAACTTAAGTCGAGTCATGTTGAAATACGGGAAGTATGACTCACTGTACTGCAGCACTAAGCAGCATAAGCTATTAATTTAGGAGCTAGAGAGCTGAGAAAATTTAAGAGACCTAAGGTTCATTCAGTGGGTGTTCACATTTGGCATCAGTATTACTGAACCCAGGATATTAACATGGCCCTCCCCAGCCATCAATATTCTGGATGCAATTCAGTTTTTGCAGCCTTCTCACTGTAATTCTGTGCACATATACTCCATGTCAGGATATACATAATACAGAGTATAACTCTTCTGGAGATTCCAAGGCAAATTTTTAAAATGCAGACAACTATAACCCTTAGGGTCCCAAAATATTTCTTTTTTTTTTTTTTTAAATCTATGTTGAGTGTAAAATATCCACTAATTTTTATAAGAACCACATTACAAAGACTTTATAGAATAGAATCATAGAATCACTTATTTTACTGAAGACTGAATCAAATTCTGCAAAAACTTTTATATAAACATTGAACTTCTGTAATCGTTCCACTGCAGCAAATTTGACTACTTAAATGTATACAGATGTATATGAGCACAGTGACTTGCAGGATTGCTGGAAACAGGAAAGCTGTTTATTTCACTCAGCTCAGAATACCAAATACATGCTAACTACATGGGGCCGCAAGATTAAAAACAACAACAAAAGAAAAACAAGAAACAAACAAATAAAACCGCTGTGATACTCCACCTACATAAGTGTTATAAATCTTCTTCGGATCTAGGCAGAGTAGTTCAAGATTTGCATTCAAACATAATGATTAATATGAAATTTATCATATTCTTTCTGTTTCAACCAGAATGACACCCAAGAAGTGTGGAATGCCAGTCCAAAGTACACTCAAATGGAAAGCAATGTGTAGCTGTGCCGTGTCATGGCCTTCTAGCACCTGGAAGGCAGTACTGATGAGATGGTAATTTTTCCAGAGTTTTGCTCTTGTCAGTAACAGAATGCAACTCCCATTGATAACCATAAGATCTTCCTATTCAACTACAAGGTGTCTTAAGGATAGATGTCTACACAGATGCTACAGAGAACATTCATCTAGGATGAATGATATTTTAACTCTTGAGTAACACAACAAGGTTTTGTTTTACAAAAAGTCAGGCCCTAATCACAGTTGGAGTTAAACATATAACATGATCGCAGTGCAAAGGGCTATAATTGCATTAAAAACACACACTATTTCACCATAAATATCTGTAGTCAATACTATAAAGTGAAATTTTTCTCCTGCTGTCAAACTGACCAGTAAACAGACAAATTGAAAATAAAATCCTGCCTTATATCGCCTTCCTTCTGAGTTGAAAAAGAAATCCATCATAAATGAAATACCAGAGTGGCTAATAACATGGATATTTCAACCAACTTTTATATAGAGAACAGAAGAAAGACACCTTATTCCCCTACAGTTCATAAAGATATTGTAAAAGATTGAGTTAAAGTGTAATTGCGAGATTATTTTTGTCTTTTAATTCTCTGAAGGTGCATACAATACACAGCACAGCTGAAGTTTGGTAAAGATACTAACAATATGTGGATAGAGATACTTAAGGATTTCCTTCATACTGTGTCTTGCAAAGAACAGACTTCACCTATTAGTTACAGTATCTCTCAAGCTATAAGCACTTGTAAAAGAAAAGAAAGCACGTACTGTTTATTCATTCTAAGCATATAATATGTCAAATAACCACACTGGTAAAAAAAATAAATTCATGTACCGAGCACCAGGTTGGAACTACGAATATGTATATGAACATATTTACTGTTTCAGATGGATGCACAAAGTTTAGAAACCATAATGGAATGCTCTGTCACATACTAAAACTACGTTTGAAATATAGCACATTTTTTGTTACCTTGTCCAACCTGAACATTCTATATCCATGACAATGAAAATCATTCAATTTTAGTATGAATCTCTGCAAGAAAAAGAAATCACTTTGCTGAAATCAAATCAAATTGTGCCAAGTAACACACAAAATTGCTTGAGTAAAGATTCCACTTCAGAAGATGACAATGAAAGCTGAGTTGTGTGTACTTATTTGCACATTGTGGTGACTGTGGAAGGAAAGTCTGTTTCATTGGAGAAGAGGAAGACCCATATACAGTAATTTTTCCTCTGATATTTATAAATCTACCATGTTTTTGTTATATAAAAGATCTTCCTCTGCCCATCATCATCACAACAACACTTGCACAGCAAACAAGTCTTTATACTTGTAAGCTAATAGCACACCTCTCACTCATTTTAACTGGGACAGAATTTGGTCCACGAGTAAGCTGTAACAAACAAAATCAACATGTAATTCAGAAAATTCTTAGCCTGTGGCCAAGCACTACTTAGCAGCAGTAGAGACCAGTAAACCTTTGACAGCAGGTTGCTGACGGTGTACAGTGAGTTAGAGCAGCTCTCCACTCCTTTTAACACAGTATCAGTACGGGTGCGTGTTCCAAAGGTACACTGCACTTGCATCCCTAAGGAAAGCCAGGATGTCAGCTGACAGCACATCAGCAACTTGACAGTGACAGTCTACGTGCAATATTCTAGTACAACAGAAAACTTAAAATGGTTCAATCTCAGCAACAGTTATGCTACATTTAATCACAGGTCAGAGCACGTACGTATGTAGCAATCATGGAGTAATTAACACAGCATGCATTTACCTATTGTATTGAAATCTAATGTGCATTCACATGCACGTGAACTATCTAGTCTTAAATCTTGAAGGAAACACTTAAAGTTATTCTCAGCCCATCCTTCCAGTCTCAAAGTCAGTACCTGCTCTTTATTCAGTTTGGCCCAAATGTAGGAATGGCAGCCTAGTAGAAAAGAGATTACCACCTCCAGCAAAAGTAAGATACTGTTAACAAAACCACAACAGCAAGACTGAATGAAACAAACTTCAACCCATCCTGTTTTAACTTGCCTGACCAGATGCTTGGGATTTCTTGTAGTTACAGGCACCTGAACAAGGAATCTCTCAACTCTCACTTCAAAGATCTTGCTTTTGTAAACATATTCTCAGTGCTGACAAATATATCTATTGGCAGCCTAGTGTGACCTTAGTGAATCTGTTTCTGGATGGGATATTGGTGACTCCATGCTTTCCTACAGCAAGTATTGAGTCTGTAAAGATCACAGAATGGCATGAAGGAAATCTGAACACTGAAAGAATACATCATTAAAAGCAGCACTAGATCCTACGGTGATTATCAGATATCTAAATGTCATAACATTCTACAGTAAATTCCTGAAAGTTAGAACAGGCAGATCCATATAAAATAAAAACTAAAAAGAGCAGCAGATTAAATTACATGGTACTCCTATCTCAAAATAACGTGCTTTGCATAGATTTAATTGTAAAAACTATGACTGAAATTTTCTAGAACAAGTTATCCGTAATAGTGTGTTGCACTAGTATGCAGAGCAGTTGAAAGAAAATAAGCAAAAATCTTGTTTATAGTGATGTTTTGCCTTTGTTTGGATGTATTTATGTCATTTTCAAGGCATACTCTTTAAGTTTGAGTACGTTATGTTGCCAATTCAAGCATATTGAAAGGGACACAAATATGGAAATATACAAAAAGCTTTCTCTCTCAAGTCTTCAACCTCATGCAGTAAACAAACAAAATAAAAATTCTATTATTGAAATTAATCTACAAGGTTGTTAAAGTGACTCTTCCAGAATTCTTTGGGAAGCAGCAGTGTTAGACATTTCACACAGTACTGAGAGTTAATAAGTATTTATCATGTACATTCAGAATGTAAACTAATGAAATGTCTGTATTGGTCCTCCAGATATCATAGGGTGTTTTCCCTGTTGAAGAAATGAAATGCAGTAGAGCTGAACGCCTGATGGTTGATTAGGCTCAAAATTTGCTTTAATGGAGAAAAAATATAATCAGAAAGAAAGTAGAAACAAATTAATTTTACCTGTAAGACCGTTAAGACTTTATTGATAAAGTGGTAAAACCTTAGAAATATTATTACCATAATTAAACTATAGCTGCAAAGTTTGATATTATTTTAAATTATTTCTAGATATACCATGACTGGGATGGAGGGTGTTACTTTCACAAACTTTGATACCACTTATTTTCATTAATTATTCAACAGCAAGCTTCATTAAGCTTTCTGGAAAGTTTACAGCAGCGTATGTGCCTTTCTCACTTTCTGAATATCATGAAAAGGAAAAAAAAAAGGAAAAAAACAACTAATCAAACTGATTTTTTTTTTTTTAAATTTTAGTAAGATAGTTACTCTTTGAAGCAAATTGTTTCTGAATTTAAAATCACAAGATTTTGTAACTAATTTCTATTAGGTTTAGGATTAAACTTCAATTCCCAAAGCAATAAATCCAGAAGCTCTTCACAGTGAAGAATGAAATTTCCAAGGATGGGAATGGTCTTCATTGGCAGGTTTTCAGGTTTTTTTAGTGTTTTGTTTGTTTGTTTTAATTAAAGGAGAGCCACAAGCCTTACTGCACACAGAACAAAATGAAAGATACATCTCAGTTCAAGGCAACTTAACAAGCAAAAGCAAAGCCAAAAAAACAACCACCAGGAAACAGAAAGGAAAGGGAAGTTATGGGCATGTAGAGAAAGACAGAAAAAGAAATGGACAAGTGAAAGAGAAGGGAAAAAACTCAACTTCAAGTGGCCTGTAAAAAGCAAGGAGAAGAACTATTCCACAAGTTCTGCACCTTTTTGGCATTGTTTACTTGGGTACTCTGAACGAGTACTGACAGATAGACATTTCACAGAATGGTTGATGATGAAAGGGACTTCTGCAGGTCACCTTGTCACATCCCAGCTCAGGGCACCTTAAGCCAGTTGACCAGAACCATATCTAAATTCTTTTTAAGTATCTCTAAGGATGGAAACTTCACAAACGCACTGGGCAATGTTTCAGCACTTAGTCACCTAATGTCCTTTCAAAAGATAGGCTTCCTTTCCAATTAATATGTACAAGTCTTCATTACTGGAGTGGAATCTTCCTTAAGCCAAATTGCTTCATATGAATGAACAAAGGATGTTTCTTTCCAAAAGAAATATATTTTTATAAGAAGATATTTTGAAACATTTCCACTGTAATCACATTTTTATATGAAAATTCATTTCTTAATTATGCTCTTAATTAATCCTTTGAAGTCAGGTATTACATTGAAAAACACCACCTCTGTGACATTTAAACATTGAATGTCCCTGAATGTTGAGGGAATGACTATCAACGTATTTTCAACCAATATTACATGAAAGAAGAAAATGGTTAAAAAGTTAAATATTTAACATTTTCCATGAAAATTCAACTAGCAAAGATAACATTCATGTGAAATGTTGTAACCACTCCTACAGCCAACAAAGAGTGCACCATCTTTACAACACAGGCCCATATTGTTCATAAAATGTCTCTCTTCTTCAGAAAGTGCACTACTGCCTTCATGTTCTATGAATGAAAATTTTTAAGGAGAGCTGCTATGTACTCAGTCAGGTTTTGCTTATTTTCCTTATATTTTTCATAGTTGTGGAGTCATTACCCTTTGAGTCCTATTTAATCTCTCATTATTTTCAACATACCAGAAACAGGCCAGTTCACTAAAATCTAGTCTCTTTACATACAGTTTTCATGAAGAACATCTACAGAGGCTTAACGCTATCCTACAGCCTATGGAAATTTTTGCATACTACTACAATATTATGTGGGGTGGTCCTGGCATTGTGTTTTTCTCATATTCCCCCCATATCTCATATCCCTGTTGTGAGAATATTTCAGTCCTTGTTCCTATTATATCTTCAATTAGTACACTGAATATATCACTATTTAGAATCCAAAACATTAAGTGAAAAACTCATAGCCAGCTCTACTATTACTTATGGAAACCATAGCATTGCAGGCAATTGCTGAAAATTAAATACACTTATTCTATTACTATTTCATAATCTATCCTTTTTACCTTTGCTGGTTATTGTCACATCTGAATTCTTCCTCAAAAATATCTGATCTTCATACAAAAGGGGTGTGAGAGGTATGTTACAAGAGTAGTAGTGCCACACAATAACATGTCCAGCAAAAGATGGCAGACAAATGCAAGGAACCTTCCTTAATGAAAGCACTGTTGAAAATGCTGCATTTGAACAAAAAATAATAAAAAATTAAAAAATTGAAGCAGGCTCCTAAGAAAATTCCTCTTCAGGCAGTTCTGCAAATTACTGTTACTGATTTAGGGAACTGCAGTGTACATGTTAAACCAAGTGTGGTACTGCAAGATACTCAAGTTCAAATGAGGCTGTGGGGTGAGAAAACAAATAGTTCTCCTCCTTTCTCCTTTACATACCAGCATGTTTAATCTGGGGGCAATATTACATTTCTGTTAAATGGCTAGGGGTTGGTACCATAATGCGGGATTCAGGAAACAAATGAATCCTTACTGAATGCTTTGGATTTAAACAAGTGTATGAACTCATTTCTTTCTGTCATTTGTCTAAAAATTAGAGAAAAGCAGCATGGAAACCCTAGAGGTCTCCATGCTATAATCTCTATAAAAGAAAATAATAAATCTGACTGATATTAATAGGCCTGATCATCAACTCTGTTACACCAGTTTCATGCAATTTCACACAAGTAATGACTCCACACTGCAAATATGTTGATTTTTACTTTATATTTACAAAACTGCTAAAACATCTTGGCCAGATTGCAAATTTATGATATATAACTTCAGCACAGTGTTAGAAATAGGTGCTACATTGATTATCCACAAAATCCATCAGCAGATAGATGGCTACGCTGCTGTCATTGACAATAGCTAAGCATGTAATTAAGGCTTTAATTATTTAACATTCATAATATGACCTGCCTTTCGAAAAATACAGTCATATAAGCACAGGTCCAAATACCATATATTTGAGATCTTAAAAAGTAGACCCTTTTCTACCCATATCTTTGGTTTGCACATGGTCTGTCTTCCTTCCTGTCAAGGTTAAACTGAGCAACTCAGTATGTGATGATATAGCAAGACATATCCACAAGGGTGGGGAGAAAACTCACCAACCACTAAAACCAAGCCTGGTTCTGGGTGAGGCAAAGCAAGAGCCTGCCTGGTGCTATGAGGAGAGCTGAAAGCAACACAGCAGCTCAGGTCTGTGGCCTAAGTCCCCTCCTCCAGAGTCGTGGATCACCACCTTCCTTCTTTTGCCTTGACTGAAGGAAAAAGCAAGGCTGGGTGTGACAGGAGTTCAGGGAAAGGCCTGGATGGAAAGACTTCCACCAGAAAAAGCTACCCTTCCCATTCCACGTCTTAGTGCTAGCATAAATGTGTCAGGTCCCATCTTTCCCCTTGTCCCTCTGCTCCCCTCAGGATAGCTAGAGAAAGAAATAAATTTAAAAAGCCTTGGGCTACCTTAGAGCAATCCCCCTTGAAGCATGGAGTTCAAATCCCCACTGCACTACATTCTGGCTATCCCCTCCCACACTCAAGTGGAAAGTCTCAGCCTGATGCAAAATAAGATATATTTTAACATCTTGAAAACATCCACAGCATATTAAAAATATTTCTCTGCTTTAATTTACCACAAGTAAATTATTTAATTTCACTTATCTCATTGCTTTTTTTTTAACTTAAAACAGCAAAGCACATTACAGGTTGGAACACAGGTTGGAACACCCTGATCATTTCAAACACACATTCAATCATTTAAGCTTAAGATTTTATTCTCACAAATTCTTTAAGATAAAATATTTGCACATTTCCTAATTCAGAATTCATGCATAACCTCAAATACTTTTGGAAGGGAAAGAAATGTTGGTTTCCTTCTTCCTGTCTCCCCGTGCTCCTGCAATTTACGTAAGGAATAACATTGCCAGTGACAATCAAGTACATTATAAAAAGCATTAGTACTTTTCCTCACTATTTCTCACCTGCTTCTCAAATTCACAGTAACTGCCAAAAATTATTTCACCACATGCAAAATCCACTTACGTGGCAGACACCATCTTACTTTACTGCACCGCTTATCTGCTTACCTGCTGCTAAAGAAAGCTTTGTTTAATCTAATCCTCTTATCTTCGAATCACGAAAGAATATCAAGCCCCAAGTCAGTCAGCTGGAAAACTGGAATAATTTATATTTGGAAATGCTTCTCTGCCTACATCATTTTCTCCTCAGAGCTCATGGAAAGACAGTGGCATTTCTACCAAGTGCAAACATACTTAAATCACATTCTCTCTCTGTGGAGCAAATAGGTAGCCTCCCTACACATTCCTAGAGTAGAAAAAAAGATTTTATAACAAAGTATATTATATTTCATAAAGTATCAGCAAATATTTTTGCTAAAAGGGGGTAAGAATACAAACTGAAACACTATTTGTTAAATAAACTTATGTTCATTCCATATGTCATCTTCTCAGCATAGGTGTGATACAGAAGTTCACAGTAATCAAAGTTGAAAACTAGCTGAAATCAACTGGGAAATGTGATTAAGCAGTTATACGATATTTTCGCATAAAATTAGAAATATGGTAATACCACAATATGTTTATATAAGCAAGATTATTAAAATTGCATTTAACATTTTCCAGATATCTGTCCTCCTAGATAAACGTTTTCCTTGATGTCACAATTCACAGAGGCGCCAGAGAAGATTAGGTTCTCAATTTGTTCCAAGAGCACAGTGAAATAAAGTCTTTCTCTAAGGAAATTATGGTCTGAAGAAGAGAGGGCAGGATATAGGTCAGGACCATTACCTGCCCCACTTACATATATTAATGGGAAGACATGTACTATCAAATCAAGAGAGAGTGAGTAACAAAACACCATATCTTGAAACATCGACACCAGAGTCCGGAGTTCAGATTACGAGATCTAGATTTTCCTGTGTCTGAGCACTTACTTCTTCCATTGTATTTCAGTTCCCTCCTCATGAGTTGCACTGAGACAGCTGTTTCTGAAGCCACACTGTAAATCACACGATTGAAATGTCCTAAACTAAATATAACCTTGTTTCTGTCTGGAAAAGGTCAGAAAGGTGTAGCTTTAATGGTAGAGGAAGAAGAGGAAAGAAAGTAGGAGAGGCAACTTCAAGATTTGACTGGAAATGTTCCCCACCTAAATCTTAACCAGATAATTCATAGCTAGCATTTCTCTGAAATTTAGTTGTGTTACATTTCCTCTCCAGCCCTAGGCCTTTCTATGAAATAGAGAAATGATAACTAAATCATAACTAAATCAAGTGATCATCACTTCACTGTTCTGAAGAGCCTAATCTTGTTTGACACAACCACACTGGATGTCCTTGAACAAACACCCACTAACCCAATCACATTCTCAGTATCCTTTCTGATGGCAATATCCTTTTCATACCTCTGACTGTAAAAACTGTAGTAACGTCACAATTTAAGTGTGAAACATGCTTGAGATCTATGTGTATTTTAGGCCAACAAATTGTTCTGCAGATCTCAGAGCAGATCTGAAGTGACGCAGATGTTTTGGGTGCTGATCAGCAAGAAGAGCAGGTCTTAACGAAGTTCTAAAAATGAGAAATGGAAACACAAAAGACAGCTTGAAACTGTGATATCAGCAAATGTATCACTGGAAAGGGAGAACTTTTATGTTTTTAAACCAAAAGAATAAATGCAGAAGTATTATTCAGCTATGAACATATAGCAAACTTTTTAACTGTAATTCTACTCTCATAAAACTCCCTTTCTAACATGGTGATGATTTCATAGCCTCTTGCTTCCCTAGATTTAAGATTCCCTTGGTTGTAAAGATTTCTCTAAGCTGCTTCCCCTTATGAACAGCTTGCAGTGGAATAATTTCTTTCCCTTTCTTTATTTTCCTAGTGAAAGAGTCTGCAAATGAATTTTTCATCCTCCTCCCTTCCTCTTTCAATTCAAATTTGAAATAAGCAAGCCAGGCTATCACTGAACATATGTATATTTTACACCCCAAGTTGCTTTCTAACAAGGCAATATGTATAAAGCATTAGATGTGCATTAGGATCTAAATCCGCAAGAATAGCACACAAATACATTGGATGGATTCATGAAGTTTCTAATCTATACACTCAGGAAAACAAACAAAAAAATAAACAAAACATAATCCTACTGAAGAGGAAATTTGAGGGGATGGAAAGCATTTCCTCCCTCAAATCACAGGAAGTAGTTACATGACTTGTTCTATGGAATCCCAAGCAACAGAACATTAGAACATATTCTAAATAATGAGATATTTTTACAGATCAGCTTTTGCTAGGCATGCTCCATACTCACTATAAAGCAAGCTACCACTATCCCCAGGAAAGTAAGCATTCTCAGAGGAAGCTAGGACTCAAATTATTAAAACATATCATACACTTAGAGCAATTTCTTAAATGGCACCTTGGAACAAAGCTCACGGGTAGAATACGTTCCCTCAAGAGTAAGTACCTATGGCTGTCAGTTGCATTCCACTGAACTTTCTGACTGCAGCCTGGAGAGTTCTTAAAAATCTGCTAATGAAATGCATGTTTTCAAGCTAAATAGCCATGACAAAAAAGTGCTTGCAGGTACTTTCAATATACATGACATCTTTCTCCACAGGTAGGTCTATTTATACTAAAAAAAAGGAAAAAAAAACAATAAACAAATGCTGTCTATTACTGGATGACTTCTTATCAGATAAATTCTTATTTTTAAGAAGCTGTAAAACTTAAATTTCTGTGCTTCTAAGCATAGGATTTTTATGGACTGCAATGCATCAATGGATTCTCATTCTTTTCTATATTAATCTATAGAATTCAAATTTAAAATTGCACTCTGTGCTACTGCCCACTGACACTAGATCTCACTGTGATTTTGGCCAAGTCATCCTGTTTTCCTCTTTCAAGGAGGGATTAAAACTTCCTACTTGTAAAATGAGATGATCATAAATACGTCACATGACAGAGAACTGACGCGATTTAACATAGCATTTGGAAAGCCATTTGTAGTTTGCAAATACCAGTGAACACTACGTTCAATTATTTTCTTATACAAAATGTGAAATAGTGACATGCAATACACAAGCAAGAGAAATATGAGGCCACAGCTGTGAGCACCCACTGTTTCAAAAATATTGTATACCATAAATACTTGACACTGCATCTTTATGACCTACTTTATTTCACCTGCTATTCAGAATGTTTCTTTGTCTGAAAAAGAGCATGTGTATGTAGCTTGTAGTCAGTGCGTTACAGTAGAATTTAGAGCTCTCTGAGCACCAAGCTGTCTGTTTTTTGATACACAATGAAAGGTCTTTAGTTCTGTTTGAACTGAAGCAGAAGAACTGAAGATTTTACTGGGATTATTTCTTTGCCTCTTCTTTGAAGTTATAAAGTAATTTCAAAACTTGCCTCTATCTGATTTCAAAAATTCTCATTCCTTTTTGAAGCCCACACACATTTCTTTTATGAGAATGATGATTTTGTTTGATATTTCACTTGAAATATCTCTGTCAGTAAATACCGGTCCCTCTCTCACCAGAGACTATATTCTATACTAATAACATTTTTTTTTCCCCATTATTAATTAGGGAAACTATCAAACTCTACCAGCTGTTGCATTAAAAAGCTTATAGCTCACAGAAATACATAACCCTTTCAAGGTATCCATGCCTGATCTGGACTCAGCACTAGAAAGGCATGCCTTCCAAACTCTCTTAAGTACACCTATGCATCCCCTTTTAAGCAGGTAGGTCAGTACTGGTGAACATATCTACCAATACACTTCAGGTATTTTTCTTAATACTTGGAGCTGTACAGCCTGAAGTCTGCTTCCAGATCAGAATGAGCAGGAACCAAAATCTGAACGTAACAATATTTACAAATTGCAAACCATTTTAAGAAGCTGACTCTTGGCTGAATTTACACTGGGAAATTCAAGTATACACATTATCTTGTTGGCACAGAAATAGCCCTATGCTGAGATACTAAGATTTTTTATTCATGAGGAGTGCCTTAATCCATGAGAAGATGACTGCTGTGTTTTGGATTAGCTTAAAAAGATAGTCAGGAGCACATTTCTTTTACATAGATAACTTACGAAACATTTATAAATATGAAATTCCACAATGAAAAGATTATCTACTTCTCTTTTCATGCAACATCAATATAAGAGGAAGAAATTAAAATCCTGTTACTTAATTGCCTAAAATAAAATTCTATACTCGTATATTTCCTGGTTATGAAAATCTCACTAATAATCCAGATAGAAACCCACATTTCTGCTAACATATTCAGAAGATTCAAGACTGTGCACACAGCCAGGCATTTCTCAAAAGGCTGCTCAGTTTTGACATTTCAAGTCTTCTAGAAACAGAAATGCAACTCTTTACATTATTTAGTACCATTTTAGTTTTAGCCCAGGGTTCTGAAAGGTGTAGCAAATTTAGATGTGGAAGAGCCTTTCACATGCTTTCCTTCATTTTTCTAATGAACAGTCTCAATTAAATGTCTTTTATTGACAAGCCCCAGCAGTCAACCCCATTCTCTATTAATAATTTCGCTGCAGATTCTGCAATGTCATTAGATACCATTAATTGCCCAATTTATAGCGGTAGGTCCTCTAACGCACTGCGAACCTAGCAAGTACCTAATTATTAATCCAAAGCTAAATTCTACTGTTAAACCTCATCAAAACATTTATTCCACTGTAAATATTTGCTGTAGACAAAAAAATCAAACTGCTGATCTTTAGTTCCTCATCCCACTATCCATTGTTTTGGCCCACTAAGACAAAGTGCAAAAGGAGCATATTATCCGTATGCAGGAAACAACTTTTTAAAGTGTGCATTCACATCAGTACTCTGCACCCAAGGATTATTTGTATCAGTTTAAGGAAAAAAAAAAAAGAAAACAACCAGATGAAAGAGGAGGTTTCTGTGAGCAATTAGAACTAACTAGCACTATTCAGATATTGAATAAGTAATATTTACTATGCACTGAAAAGCTTGCAAACCAGAATTTATTCCTAGATCTTGGAAATTATTACTGAAAGACTGCTAATTTCAAGAGAATACTGCACTCCTTTACAAACTATAAAACAGAAAAAATGATGTTGAATTACTTAGCTATGGGATAAGAGATGAACTGTTTACTAAGCTTGATTCATGTGCAGAATTCCTCGTAGTGAAGCACGCAAATCAAATCAGGTAATGCCACGCAATCACATGATTCCTAATTTCATATGCAATTACTTCAATAGTATCTGTACTTGCAATATTTAAAAGTACAAATTTGGTATATGTATTTACATATTTTATACAAATAGTTAATACATTCTTAGAGTCCATGTAGATACTTAATATTCTAATACCTAATTTTTATACTTCTGTAATAACATAAGACACAAAGATAAGGCCATACACCCATTATATTTGTTTTCAGCTGACCACAGAATAGCATTGCAACTCTTTTTTTCTCTATTTGTAAGGCATAAATGATGAAGTATTAAAAGTGAGTTATTATTTTTGCTAATGCCAGACAATATGATGGCTGCTCCAAAAGTAATGCCTCCTAGTTTGCCCATGAAGTCAGAGGTGAATGTTGGTGAGACAGCAGTAGAGGCTGAATCTTCCCACCAGTATCCCACTACATTTTGCTGCCATGTGACAGATGGTGGCAGAGGGGCAGTCTGACAGAATGGTGTCAGGCATGGAGGTGTGTATGGAGCAGAAGTGTGTTACTGAATTCCTCCATGTGGAAAAAAAACTCACCCACTGATATTCATCAATACCTGCTCAGCGTTTATATTATGAGCACTATTTGGTATAGAACCAAATAGTGCATGTTAGCATGTGAGGCAGTGGGTGGAGCAATACAGCAGTAGTGACAGTGACATGAAATATAAGCCATCTTCCAGACAGCCATGCACAGCTGCCACATCACAAAATGAAGAGCGTCTCAATCAGCTCATCCACAAGAATCAGAGAATTAAAATCAAGGAACTGCATATGGACCTGAATATGGGCTTCAATACATTGAAAACAATGACAGCAATGTTGAAATATCATAGAATTCTTTGAGTTTGACACTTAAAAGTCATATCGTTCAACTCTTCTGCAATGAACGGGGACATCTACAGCTCGATCAAGTTGCTGATCCCATTCAGCCTGATCTTGAATGCCTCCAAAGACAGGGCATCCACCACATCCCTGGGCAAACTTTTCCAGTGCTTAACCACTCTTAATGTAAGAAATTCTTCCTTATATCCAATCTTAAATCACCCCTCTTTTTCCCCTTGTTCTGTCATAACAGACACTACTAAAGAGTCTGCCCCTTCTTTCTTATAGCCCTGCTTTAGATACTGAAAGGTGCTATCAGATTTCCCTACAGCCTTCCCATCTCTAGGCTGAACAACTCCAGCTCTCTCAGATTGTCTTCATAATTGTAAATTGCAAAAAATATCACAAAGTTTGGGCCAGGTAGGTCACACAAACCAAAAAAACATCATATGCAGGTTTATCAGGACCTATTGAACCAATAAGAGGCTGAAGGAGGGAAGTTGGTTAAATCGCATCATTACTGGATGTGGGACTGTCCCTATGAACCAGAGAATGGTAACATGAATTCCACGTTGAATAAATAGTTCAAGACATAGCCCTCAAAGAGTAAAGTGAAGTTCACTGTTTTTCGGGATAGAAAAGGGGTGGTGCTTCTGGATTTCCTGCAATTCAGCCAAACCATCAGTTCTGATCAGTACATCACAACATTGGCTAGACTGAAGGCTCAAATTTCTGGAGTCAGGCCAGAGAAGAAGAAAATCTTGTGCAACATGATAACACCAGGCCCCATACTAGTTCGAAGACTGTGGAGCACATTGTCAATCTTGGCTGGACTGTCCTACCACACTCACCATATAGTCCTGATTTGGTACCTTCTGACTTTCACCCCTTTGGGCTGATGAAAGATGGGCTACATGGATAACGTTTTCCTAGAAATGATGTTGTCATAGCAGCTGTGAAACAGTAGGTCACCTTCACTGGTGCAGATTTTTATGAGCACGGCATGCAGGCTGCTGTTCGTTGCTGGTGAAAACGCATAGATAATAGCGGTGACTATGCTGAAAAATAATATTTCATAACTGAAAATTTGATCAAATAGCATTATTGTGCTTTGTTGTAGTTTCCTTGAAAATTAATAGGAGGCATTACTTTCAGAGTAACCTACATATATTTCAATATTCATTTGAGAGAGGATAAGAACAATGCAACAATGAAGAGTGGTTTTTTAATTAAGTTCTAACAGCAGCTATCTTGTTGCCCTTATATATTCAATAGTTCACTAGCAAAATCATCTTCTGAAATATTTTTTCTTTTGTACATAGAAATGAACTTTAGAAAACTGTATTCAATATTCAGAATTTCTGCAGATGGTTATTCACATTGGTTAGTTTCTTCTTATTTGCTGTTTCTATGACTACTGGAGCAGCACTAATTTCTTCAAATTGAATGGAAATAGAATCCAATTTGTACATTTAAACAAGAACATGCATGATTTTCATTGAAAGCTGTACCCGAAAGAGCATATATACATATCTATGTGTGCTCCCTTTCTCACTCTCTCTCCACGTTTCACTGCAAAACACTGGCATACATATTCATTTCCAAAGATTTAACAAAACAGAGCAAAGTACAATCAATTTTAACTACACATTTCATATGAAAGCTAGGAAATGTTAGCCAGAGAATTGTACTTTTCCAGATTTTTACTATGAGCCATGCGGATTTTTAGTGGGACAAAACAACAAAATAAGAATGGTAACAAATACATTGTCTTTCTCAGAGGCTTTCCCATGTATTGCTGTGGCTTTCAGCTTACACAGTTTAGTAGCCTTTTTTCCTGTTTCACTTAAACCCATCATTTCATTTGAATTCTGTGAACGTAACACAAGGAAGCACTGATACGTGTGTGCAGACATGAGATTATGACTCGCTGTATTGATTTCAATAATAACAATCATGTATTTGAGCAATGTCTTTTCCAGCAAATCCTGTTCTTTTCAACAGAATATGGGAATCTCAGTCACAAGAGATCCAAACATACCAGAAAATGTACTATGAAAATAAGCAAAAATATGTCATATCTATTGAAGGTATTTCTAATTTCTAATTGCAGTGTCCAGTAAGACTTTTTTTTTCTAAACTCCATTTTTTTAAATTATGTACTGACTGGCTTCCCATTCAAAAAAAAAGTTCTCTTAGAAAAAAAATATTATCCCTTTGATAATCCTGCCTGCAGCACAGCCAGGCAGCTACACCATTTCTACCACAATGCACAGGGCAATGTCCAGCATGGGACAGACTGCATAGGTGCTACACGGGGAACACCAAGTTCTGGATAACACAACCAACTAGCTTCACTTTCTTTCATGCCAGCTGCCTTACCTGTACGGTTTCCCTTCAGATATTAATAAATTGACATAAAATGTGTCTATTAAACCAACATTTTTCAAAGCTCTACTAGTCTGCTATAAACATTATGACTGGATTCAATGTTAAGTACCAGAAAATAAATCAGGATTTAATTTTCTGATTTGAATCAACGTATGAGCGGATTCATTATTTTTTCCTCCAGGCATTCTCCTACCCCAGTTTTCCTATGTCAATTTACTTCTTTCCTTTGAAAAATCATCTTCTCCAACACAGTGAAGGAATCTTCTCCAGTTTTCTTTCCCTTCAGCCAACATCCAATGTTAAACATCATTCAGCCACCCTTGGAGTCTGACCAGGTGCTCTCATCTTTAAGACATACAAAAAATCTTTTCTGACCTACAGTGATCACTGAAAGATATTTTCTTCCTTAACTTCTAAACCATCAATTTGATGCGTAAGTCAGGCAGCAACGTGAAAACAGGCTTGCTTACCTTTCAGGTTGTCCTTAGAAGAAGAAATGTCAGAGCTAATTATCTCAAGAAGTTTGCATCCACGTTTGAAGGAACAGAACACTTTGAGTTCAATCACTTGTTTTGAAATTACTCCTAACACAGTCCAGGGTAAACTAAAAGCGAACAATTTTTTAATTTACTTTAAGTAAAAAAACATCACCTTAGTTAGAAAGAACAATGAAAGGTACAATGTATG
This sequence comes from Chrysolophus pictus, assembly GCA_037305975.1. Lineage (NCBI taxonomy): Eukaryota > Metazoa > Chordata > Aves > Galliformes > Phasianidae > Chrysolophus > Chrysolophus pictus. The sequence goes on from CM074580.1 coordinate 8,749,431, forward strand.
CATTTTCCAAGCACTTGTATGTCTGAATAAGTTATATCGGTTGGCTTCTCTCATGCAATCAAATTTGATTAATATGCTAACAGATATTTCATAGCATTCCTAATTGAAGGCATGAAATTCATCCTGCCTTGTATCTTCAAACGATGTTTACACAAAACAAATCAAGGAGCCTGAATTTTTTCTGGTTTTGGAAGAACTAAAATCAAGGTCTCCTGCCTTCCATTCTTTTCCTCCTCCCACCACCCTGTTATTTAGCATCCAAACATCGGAACAGGATTTATGAACATCTTTCATCTTTTTTTCTCGTGTGCCACCTTATGTTTTGGCAATGCTCACATAATGGCTGAAGTATTTTTCTCTGTCTGCTCTGATGGACAGAAAACTCAGTGACTGCAGAGCTGTCTTCACTTTATTATGTCTATCCATCAGTTTTATTCAAACTAAGAGGGAAAAGCAGTATTTGACAAGAAGTGTTACCACAAATAGTCTGATCACTTTTTTTTAAGAGCTCAGAGAAGAAACTCGTAGACAGTTTGTAACCACGTTTTTAACTACAGTGTAGTTCCCTAAAACCTCTAAGCTTTTGAGCCTCAATTCAGCAAATATATGTTTATATTATAGGAATGATCATTATTTATTTTAGTTGTATACGTTAAGTATCTTTTGTTGGATTGGTGACAGACTTGCAACCTACCTTTTTCAAAACCTTTTTGTCTTGTTATCAAACAATTCTTAAGTCTGGCGATTCTTTGGAGAATAAACCAGATAAAGATAAGCACTTGCTTTAGGGAAGAGTAAAGCCATTAGGTTTGCCTGTATTACATGCAGTACATGAAGGCTGCTAACTGCATTCTGATATAACATTTTTATGATGCAAATAAACATTTTGCTAGTACAGACTTACTTCTGGCACAAGGCATAAATGTAATTATGGTTCTAGGGGACAAATTGAATAGATTTCTTTAAGCACTGCACTGCAATTGCAACAGAGACTGACACCAAAAGGAATGTAGGAATCCTGACAGATGAAATACAAGACCTTATTAGTCAATAAAAGTCTATGGTAGGCATTGCATATGGTCTAATTGTACAAAAGCTAATGAACACGGGTTGGATTTTAGCGGGTTTAGGCTTGTAGTTTTTTGGGGAGGGAGTTGTTTAGGTTTTTTTTAGGACATGGGAGGAAACGTTTGTATTTTGTGTTTTGTTTTTTGGAAGCATAAAATCTTTTTAATGTGTACAGCTAGCCTCAGATAATGGCCAGCTACTCAACAAGTTATTTTTAGGAAGACTACTGCAGATAACTGGTTCAGAATATTAGAGAAATTCATGAATTGGAACACTACGGAAGATTATTGAAATTATATAATGTAATATTGTATATAAGTATTATTATACATGGTCAAATGCTGTAGATGGGAAGGGAAGATGGAGAAGGTTTTACTGCAGCTGTTATTTATTCCTACATCCTTCCTTTTGGTCATGGATGGTTATGTGGTCATGTGCAACATAGCTGTTCTCATTTTCTTACACAATGTGCAAAAGGAATTAACACACTGCTCTCTGATCCTAGGAGTTGTCACAGGACCTCTGATTCAGTAGCCAAGTGTCCTCCTCCTTGGTCTCTCAAAATTCCAGTTTCAGTTCAGTTTTTTAAAAGGAACATTTACAATCGGGGGGGAAAAATAGATTCAATAACTTAACCACTTACACTCGAAGCATTAGCTAGTGACAGCTCATAACTAAAATATTCACATTATTGTTATCAAACTAAATAGCATTACTCTCAGAGTACTGGCAGTTGCGAAGTATGCAGCAAGAATTTTTTTCTACTGTCATACTAGATTTTTCACCACGATTCGTGTTTGTAGAATCAGAAAAGGAAACACTTCAAATTTTGCATTCTTCAAATTCTCTCTTTAAAGAAGCTATGTGTCTAGGGATGCAGCTACGTATCTGCCCATCTCCTAAATATTTCCTGCAGTTCTCACTGTCAAGCTCAGTTGTAAAGTGTCTGCAATTAACTAAAGAAAGGTTTTTTTGATCTTACAGTCACTTATTTAAGAATCTGCAGCTCAGCTGTGCTTTTAAAATCCCCATCTAAAAGATTAGACATTTAAAGAGCATTCACATTACATTTTTCTTCCATTTCTTGATAATTTCTATTTTAGCTTTGCATAGAAACATCTGAAATAATGATGCTGTTGTTCAGAGTAAGGATTTAGCTTCCAGAAAAGGTTGTATACTTGTATTTACTGAGGAAAATGTATGATACCAAAACCCAGGAAAGAATAAAGAAATTTCATTGAGATTTATTTTTCTGCACTCCAAAGTATCATTGTGTCTGCAGTTCTCAGATTATTTCAGGAAGAGTGCCAGCATCATAAAATATACGAAACAATAATGAGAAGCTCCCTTGGCACTGTGGTGGCACCTTAAATTATTTTTGATGAACTAGGCAGGCTTCCAAGCAGAAATCCAAGCCAATACTCAGATTGAACAAAATCAAACTTGGCTCATTGGCAAGCAGTTGAAGTCTTGGGAAAGTTTCCTTCCCCTTTTCCAAAACTCTTTTGCTTAATAGCACAAACCCATAGGACCCAGATTGTTAGCTCACAGTCACACACTTTACAATAATCTGTGGAAACCATAGGAGTGTTTAACTGCTAATCTCCATTAAGTCAGCATCCTAATCCCAGATTTCTCTAGCTTTTCTTCATTAACAAATTTAAATATAAATAGCTTTCTCACCTTTCTTGTCTTAGCAGCTTCATACTTTGAAGGACAGACAGCCGTATTTGTTTAAACTAATATTTTGTTTTAAAAAGAGGCAGTAGTAACTACTTGGCTAGAAAGCAAGAACAAAATAAGCTGGTATTGTCCATGTCAAACATAAACAAGGAATAGTATACCCTGCATTCGTTTCTATTCTTGTCACAAGAAAGAGAAGCCAGCATTTCAATGTTTGCCTCTGCAGGATAGCAAACCACACCAAAGGAAGACTGACACAGTGAGGGGTGTACAAGCAGGTTTCCATCACCTGTGGCATGTTCAATCAGTACCATCAAAACCAGATAACTCCAACACATTTCCAAAATAATACTGAATGCTGCAGCAGCAACATGAAAAGGCCTTCCTGCTGTTATGTCTGTGAATGAAACATGCTTTCTGTATCATTCTCAGACTTTGAGACAGAATTGTGCATTTCCTAAATGAGTAGAAGGCTGAAGATACGTCTGTTTTTAAACTTACTGCAGAAACGAGGAATGGTTGAGAACAAAAAACCTAAACTGGACTGGATGACCTTAGAGGTCTTTTCCAACTTTCGTGATTCTATGATTCTATAAACTAAGAGCTTCCAGAAGAGCTTATACATAGCTCTGTAGTGTCGTTGGACACATTTACTACCTATTGGATAATATACAGAACTATCATTTCATTGCAATCTTTACCAGACAGCAAATAAGGGATGGATTAAAGTTCTTGTAAATAGTGAAAAATATTGTTCCTCCTGGCAGGTAGCTGTGCTCAAATACAATTAGCACTGAAAAAAAAAAAAAAATCAAGTTTGTTATCAGTTAAGCATGTATTAGAAAACCTTATCTGCTCCCACACACTAAGTTCAACAATAACAGTTTTGATTCTCATCCAAATCTCTAAGATTTGTCTAGAGACATCTAAAAGAAGTGTAATTATGACTTCAGGATTAACTATAAATTATAAGAAGATAAGGGAAAAAGAATTCATTTTACTATGAAATAAAGAGGAAGTTGGCACACCAAGAGAAAAAATGACCTAGAAACCTAGATGAAAAAGGTATATGTATTTTTCCATTTTTTTTTTTTCGTTCAGTATTTCATTAGAAATACTCTTCATTTCATTCCTCATAATTATTCAGGATATCCAGAGATCTGATGGATCCAGACAGCCAACAACTCACAATAGCAAGTTTTTAGAAACTTCTTTGCAATTGCTAATATGAGCCTAGCTGCTATTCAGTTTGGGGGGGGGGGGGGTGGGGGGAACAAAAAAAAAAACCTTCCACTTATTTTGTCCTTATTTTAACCTCTCCAAGGAGATAGGCCTACGTGAATCTGAGTCTCGTATCTCCTTTAATAAGAAATAAGTCACTATGGGGAAAGAGGCATGTATAATCAAAGAATATTAAGATAGTGTATAATCAAGGAAAATTGTATAAAGGAATATTGTATAATCAAATAATATTAAGATGTTATAATAATGAAATAAACAAGAGAGTCAGGCAAAGCAAGACAAAGAGAACAGATAGGATGCTTACCCATAACGTGGGCTCACTCAGGAAACTCCAGTAGAGTGGATCTTCAGAAAAGAGATCCTTCCCCACTGGTAGTCAGCTCTTAAATGGGTCTAGGAAGGGTGGAGCCAGGCTCCACCCCTTCCTGCAGCACAGGTGAATTGCTTTCACCTGTGCTCCCCTGGATGACTCATTTCTCGCCTCAGGTGATTAATCAGAGGTTCAGGCCATGACTCAGCAGTTCCCATACAAGGCCATACGAATTAGACAGGGACAAGGATGGGAAGAAATACAAAGCTACTGAAAATTTGAAATTCATACCAAAAATCCCTCAGTCTGCAAAGATATTTATCAAAAGTGCATGTCATATAAAAGTCAGCTCATCATTAGATCAGTATTATGTAATGAAGCACACACTAATTTTTTTAAACCATAGGGTATTGGACGCTTTGTTCACAGATTATCAAAACTGGAATATGCTTGGTTCAAGGTTTTCTCTGAGATTTTCTGCAGACATTTCACAACCCATAAACATCAACTATCGAAGTGAACTCACACCACCTCTGCCACTATCAGCATTTGTACTTAGCAGCATTCCATTTTCTATCTTGCTCCAGCTCTTTCCCCCTTACTCCACATCCTCTTTCTTTTATTCTTTTTTAATTCACAAGTGAATATATGAGAAACATTATGCTATCATGTCATATTAAATAATATTTTAAGAGCATTCCAACTTTCTGACAAAGGACTGGGATGTAGAAAGGCAACAATTCAGAACTGTTCCCACTAATTCATTCAAGTCATTCCACCAAAGTCCCCAAACTTTCCCCAAAATACTTGGCCAGGTTTCAGAAGCAGAAAAGCCAACAACCATAGCACTCAAAGAAAGCTTCTCTTTAGAACAGTTAGCTCAAATGCTGACATGCAAACACCACAGCTTGTATCAGTATGAACGACAGTTTTGAGCTGTACCAATAAAGACCACCACACTAAGTGCCTAAACACTACTGCCCATTTCTATTTCAGTTCCCCATTGCTTATCTTAAAGAAGCAAGTTTCCTAAAATCACTATGTCTCTGCAAGAACACAGAGCCCCCAGCAGTCATTATTTCTTGGTGGTTAAATGTTTTAACGTGTTTGTGGAGGTGGAGAGGAAGGAAAATTGATGGGAACAGCTATCAAGATTATTCTCTTTCTCCTTCCTCTCCACTAGTTTTAGACTGCCCTCATGGCATTCCCCTCACACACTCTTTGGGGTGGGCAACACTCAGTATACTGCTTCAGAAACAAGTCATGTAGAGACCTCATGCCTGCAGGCTGGTGGATGTAGCGTGAAAGGGGAGAAAACATCTATTTCCGTAGGAGAAGAAAAGATATCATGAATTTCAAGAGATAGGCTCATACCAAAATGCCTGCTCTGTCTGTACAAACACCTTTGAATTTCTTCAGAGTAAAAAAGGGTATTTCAAACAGTGATCTGCTTAGCTTTCAGTACAGCTACTTCCTCTATGTCCCAGTAGAAAATGCTTATCTGAACAATCTTTTTAAGATTTTCAGATTCTGCCACAGATACAGCAGGTATAGAAAAACTACACAATTAAGATGTTTTTATTCTGCACTAAAATCCAGGTATTAAATAAGAATTAGACCATATTCTGTAGCTGATTGATTATATATATATATATTTTTTTTTTCATTTTACTCTAACGAAGGGAATGCTTCTAAAATAGTCATAACCAACATAATGCCATATCAATAGCAAAAGCTTTTATAACAGATTTGTTCCCAAGATTTTACAAAATAAATGTTCGTACACAAGTTCCAAAGTTGGATCTGCCTCCTAGCAGTCTCATTAAAATATGTAGTTAAGCTATTCATACTTAAACGTACACAAATGTCCACAAAAAAAAAAGTAGATGAAGATCCCTAGCTGGATATTGGAAATGCTGGTGTTCTGTCAGTATGGGAAAAGCAGTTTTGAATATAGATGAAGTACAAGAGGACACTCAAAACAGTAGCTCTACATTTACAATCTATAATTTATCTTGATTGTATAAACCTAAATATTTATAGACATGTATTTTTCCTCCGCAGTACTAACCCATTTTTATTGAATGAAGACAGTCTTCAGAGCACTTCTTAAAGTGCAGCTAAAAAATTCTGATCTTATGCTCCAATTATAATATGTCAGACTTTATACCTCAGTAAAACCACAGAAAATATTAAAAATATTAACATTTTACTTTCTTGAAAATGTGTTAATCAAACACTTAGCCTTTATTAGCACACAGCTAACATTTTCTAACATTTTAGGGAAGTTATTTAAAAAGATTAGATTCCAAGTACTCAAACCTGAAATCCCAATTAATTGGAACCACAGAAACCTATACCTACAAACTCCCATCTCCATCCAGTGAGCCACAAATATAACTAAAATCAGAAGATAAATCTACCTGCCTAAAAGTCCCTTTGAAATACTGATAAAAAATTATAATAATGTGAACCATTTTGAGACAATTTTTACATGTAATAAAATGAAAACATCAGGACATTTTTTTTTAATGACATTTCATTTTATAATGCGTTCGCTTGTGATTTTAATAATATATCTCTTCAATATCTTTATCAGTTGTTTGGACAAGAGGATCAAGTGTATCCTCAGTAAGCTTGCAGATGACACCACACTGGGATGAAGTACTGATCAGAGAGCAGAAAGGCTCTACAAAGAGATCTGGATAGGCTGTACCAGTAGTTTTAGAGGTCTTTTGCAGCCTGAATGATTCAATGATTCTACAGTCTGAGTGTCCATTCTTAAAAGGAGAGCTCTATTTAAAAATATTTAAATGTTTTTGTTTCAGTCTTGTGGACTAAAAATGTATTTAGTAACACAGCATTATTAAAGTGGACATGGAATCTATTTGCATCAAAGAGGTGGTTTTTTGTCCATACATGTATTCACGAGCACACATGCAGGCACAAACTTCTATGTATTAGAAGGCCCCAAGTTTCCTACTGCATTGGTTGTAGCTCTAGATGCCTCTCATAGAACCATATACAATCCCAGTTATACACGATAACCAAATTAACGCCAGCAGGAATTTCCTCTTACAACAGCATGATTTAAATGATTTAAAGCATGACCACTGTAGAAGTTGTGCTCACATCGTACCAGGCTGTCTAGAAAACCCTTTTTGTTTCTTTCACTGTCCTGGATGTAGCTCAGCAGTAAGCATAGCTGGAAAAGCTCTAAACCACATGAAGAGAATAACTGCTAAAACATAGCTTCTGTCTTACAACCACTTTTTTTTTTTCTTTTTCCCCCTTTATTTACTTAAAATTAAATTTATCAGATAGTTGGTTTGAGTAGATCCCAAGCTTCTGACAGGCAAAAATTATGTGCCATTATTCAAGGAGGCTATAAAAATTCAAGACAGGGTTTAAAATCTGGATGATACAATAAGTCAACTCTAACACATCTATTTCCAAATTACAGTGATTTACATGCACAGCTTCAAAGATGAAACATCACCAGCTTCCCATCTTTACTTTTACCAACCAACTCTGACTGAGGTGAATTTACCAGCAGTGAAGCCACCAGTGATGTGCTGAAGTACGCAGAACAAAACGTAAAGGCTGCAGTCCAGATTAAGAAATCTAAAGGGCAGCTCAGAAGTGACGCCCAACCTGTTCAATACCCTAAAAATCTCCAATTACTTGATAATCCTGGCCTACTGCAGCACAGTCCACAGGCCCACAGCAAAGGAAGTAGTTCTTTCCCCACCTCCTTCTTTCACAGATAGAATTTGGTTTGAGGCAACCGCAAGAAACAAGCTCATATCTTAAATCTCATGTCAAGGAATACTGAGGAGATAACAAGCAGAAAAATGCTCTGTTGTAATGCTCCTGCACTGTGAGGAAACAAAGGATTAAGCTTCTCAAGTTTTCAAGTCTGGCATGCTTCCATGACTTTATACTCTTCACAAGAATTTTAATTAAAAATAAGCCAATAATATCTCACAGTTCATCCAAATTATCATTTAACTTCTGTCTTCACTATTTAACTCTAGAGACACTAATGAAGAATTTTTATTCTTCTTTTAATTCTATTATTTTAGATTTTTTCCTTTCTTGCACAATTTATGTGACTGTCTTACTTCTAAGTCCTAGGTGCCCTGAAAGGTGATCAATATTAATGATCCATTGGGTGAGTTATTCAGGAGATAATCCTCCTAAAGTCAAATCCCTGGTTATGAAATTCCTAACACTATCTTTGTACTCACAGTCTCGGCTACAAGACAAAACTGGCAAATCTATATCTGGAATGTTGTTCAAAAGGATGCTATCAAAATTCATAGAGCCACATCCAGGAAGCACAAATCTAACTCTTCTTAGAGCATACAGGAAAAACTGAAGTAGAAGACTGAAAGAGAATCATAGATAAAATCCAAGGCAAAGTTCCCTACTGCAGCAGGATTGTGGAAGACACTGAACAGAAAAAAAATAATCTGAAAAAATGTGGAAACATTAAGCAGCGCTAAAGAATATTTCCTCTAATTGTTGTTTGGTTGCAGGTAGAGTCCTTTTTTTTTCTTTGATGAATATTCTGTTAGCAGGACAAAGCTAGGGGCATTCCTTACACGTCCTTCAGGAATCACATCTACAGCACAATTGGAAAGATACCATTAAATTCTGATACTTTTCCCACATCCTATTAGGCCTCTAAATCTTTCAGAGCTCCCAAAACTACATTGAGTGCTCTATAATAACAAAATTCTCTAGCAAATCAGTGTGGCCATTTAGATAAATATGCCTGACAAGCAGTACTATTTCACTCCTGTAATGGACCAGTATCCTTACTCACAGTGAAGTTGATGCTGCTTGCCAATCCTAGGCACACATTGTGCATCCTCAGAGCTTTCTGTCAGGCAGCCTTCATTCACCCCACAGGCCAAGCAGCCTGAACAGCACACCAATAACATGACTTCAGAATTGCTTCCATTAGAAGAAAAAAAAAACAAAGATGCACTCCAGTACATACAGTTCATCCTATGCAGGCAACAATGCAAATTTGCATACAAAACATTATTGACCTCTTGCAACTGCAGTTTTCAATCCAGCTCTCATCATCGTAGACATTAGCGTCAGACTGTGCCCTTCTGACATGCTCAGCACATCTTCCTGTGTGATTGCTGTGAGGAGACGTGGCATCAGTCAATCCGACTGACAAGACATCCACAGTTTTGAGCACTGCTCTGACACTAGTCCCTTTTACAAGGTTTGACAAATAAACACTTCAGCTTTCCCCTGGTAAAAAGTACAGAATTATGCCATAAGAAGGAATATAAGCCAGTAGGAAGTCCGTGCCAGTGTGATTATGTTACTTGACTGATCTTTAGTGACTCTAGTAGATACATAATTCTTCACACATTCAGATGTCTTCTCAAGATGCAGAAGGAACCATGGTCACCAATGCTTACAGTACTTCCTCATAGTGACAAAAATGTATGCACAGCAGCCATTAAGGAGTTAAATGAGATTAATGTATGTAGGAACCTTCATAAATTAGGACTCAAAGACACATCAGCCAGGAAGAGTCAGTCCTATTTGAGGGTCAAAGGAGTCTCAAAGTTGAGTGAAATCACGTGATTTTTAAAATCTACTGCCACATGCTCTCAAGATTTCCTAGGAAAAGTATTTGGCTGGTTTCCTATCTCCAGTTTCCAGTGCATATTGCAAGATGATAAATTTGTATCCAACTCAGATGAGTTAACTTCTTTTTTTTCCCTCTGGCACTATTAAGAATGTGCCAGTGGCTACAATGTGAGGAGAAAGTTGTCTGACAAATTTAAAGTAAATTCATGGTCAAATATTAAGCTTCATTCATCTTCTTTTTGTGGTTTTTAAGCAAAACAGGGTTCTGTAAAAATCTTTTGGGAGGCATAATAAAGGCCATGCAAGCAAAAGCATAGTCGATAAATTATTTATGAAGAAAGAAAAGGGAGAACATTCCCAAATGCCAATGCAAGGAACGTTTCTCCTAACACATGAGGCATAATAAAAATAATTCTAAAACAGACAATTAGATAACTGCCATAACGTGCACAACAGGAGGAAGATGTGAATTATGACTCACAGAAAGCAAACAATCTAGCGCTCATTCAGCCAGTTACCTTGAGAGGCAGTATGTTCTCTGTGAGAAAATAGGAGTTTACCTATCTCATATGATAAGATTCAGTGGACAAATTCAAGCTGCTTAAGCCTCACAACTTATTGAAAGAGACAACTGTGCTTTACTAAACAATGAGCCACATACTTCCTTGTTTTTCACCAAAGCAGTAGAGTGGTGCTCATTTGCTAATGTTGCTAACCATAGCGATCAAGAGACTTGGTTCCTTGTTTCTGTTTTTAAAATTTCCTTCATCAAGAAAGCATTTGTGCTATAGGGTGTAAACAGAGTAATGACAGAGTAATGTCATAGGCATCCTATTCTTATGAAGCGTGGGTTCCTATAGTCTCAGATGGCATGCTTTATTGAGCACAATTCCAGCAGTCTTGCCACTTTGCTCCCACAGAGGATCCAGGCACAGTGTCAAGAGGTCATATTAACTCCAGGTATAATGAATCTGTTAGAAATCTTGGCTGAAATACAAAGCTACACTGAAATACAAAGTTAGGCTTTAAATACTCAGAAGTTACCACAGAAATTGATATGTATTTGCCATCTTTGCAACTGCTCAGCAATTATTCAGGAACTAATTGTATGCAGCCTCAGCATCTATTCCTGTCAACTAATAAAAGATCTTATATTAATAACATCGGCAATGAGTAGTAACAACTGCCTGATTTCTACAAATAATGTTATATGAATTGAATTATTTCTGTCTTTACATATATGCAAAATTATTTTTACTGAACAAATTCCTTGCTGGGTATGTTCACGTCCGCATGTTTAGGAATTATTAAAATTCACTGAACTTTAAACAATTAGTCGTGGCATTGTATAATCGCTTGCCATTTGTCTTACCCACTATCAGGCATTCTGCTTTTACACAAACTAAAATCATCAAACAGGTCAAAAACAAAAATAAATCTAAAGCAATGAAAGGGATTTTGTTAAACCTCCAGTACTTTAGGTGTGAAACAAGTTAAAGAAAATCACACCAGACAGATAATGAGCTGGAATTGGGACTGATATGTTGCTGATGTGTTCAAGCTCTAAGGTTAGTTAGTAATAACCATGATCTCAGATCTGCTTGAGCCAGTGAAGAGAATCTCTTCCTCCTTCCAAACTATTCTGAATCTGGCTCTATATTCTCTGTAAAGAGAGAATAGGACCCTCTCTTAATGTAAAACAAACAAACAAAATCAACAACAAAACAATAAGTAGAAGAATTTGGAGCAGTCATCTAAGTTTAGAAGTCACAATTAGCTTAACAGAACGTCATTAGTGATTTTACAAATGAGGCAATAAAATAAAACATTAACAGCAATAGTGTGATGCAACCACTAACAGGGCTGGAAGTCTGTGCACAATATTTTCCTTCCATCTGAGCATCCATATAAGCAGTGTTCAAGCATAACATCTATAGACTGTTTAAATTACTTAAAATTGATGGAGGCTTCCTTTAGAAGGAACCTCACAGGGACCTAGCAGAGAATTAGACAAGATCATGCAAACAGAACTGACCTCTTTCCTGCTTACGATTCATAACCCAGCTACAGTGCCAAACTGCAAATCAGATTTAAATATTCTTCTGAAGACTAAGTAAATGAATATATACAATTAGTAAGACCATAATTATCAGTGCAATGTTCTCATTATTGCAATAAGGAGAGCACATCTGTGGAATAAACTATGTCCGTCTCCCTCTCCAGGATAGCTAACCACTGAAATAAAAAATTAAAAAAAAAAAAAGAGAGAGAGAAGAGAGAAAACCATGAATAATTCAGGATTTGACCTGCTTTATGCAAAAAAGGACCCTGCATGCAGATTTCAGATGAATCCCATATTCACTGGAAAACAACTCATTTACTTTCAGAATAGTAAATGGAGAAAATAATTCCCGTTTAGGTTACTGCATTGTATGTCTATTAGGCACCCTGTTGAACATTCAGTGAAGGATTAACTTAGCGTGAGAATCTCAGTGCCTTCTTCCAGAGATGTGAATTGCACTATGAAAAAGCTTCATCTACTATTTTACTTTTTTATTGTTAAGTAAGCATACTTGCATAGGCAAGGTTGGCAAAAATTAGGCAAATGGAATTTATTAAATGATAAACAAGGATAATTAGATCACATTTGAATATCACTTTCTATGACCCCCAGTGAGGGAAAAAGAATAATGTTAAGTTCTCTGGTGCTTTTGTCCCCAGTTATAATTTCATGAAGTAATTTACTCACTTTCAAAGAGCTACAAAAAGCTAAAGAGAAGAGCATTCCACGTGATGTATGATTACCACTGTTTTAAATTTGTCCAGAACTATTCTACAACATACAGCAGGGAAAGCTTGAGAACTTGCTATCACCTTAGATATCCTGGTGTGCTTTCACAGCAAACACCAAATCAGATCAGGAGTGAAAATTATCTACTCACATCCCATCTCAGACAGCAGGTCTGGCCAGGTACATCAGAGGCAAGAAAAGGAGCTTATCCAGTCATGGTACACTATCTTAACTTAACTGCAAAATATTTAGTGCCATCAGTGTAGTCCCAAAGAGTTAGCCCTGATCTCACCTTTCAGAAAGCTTTCCAAGATTTCTTCAGGATAAAGGCACTGCAGTTTAATTTTCTCCTTTTAGAGCATCTGAATTTTGACCAGAAATTCAGTTTTTACAAACTTGATTTTAACCTGTTTTGCAAATATCTGTGCTCACATGAAAAAATCATTAGGCATCTGAAGTAGGTTCCCCATTAAAGGATTCTTTGTATAAATGTTACTGTCTGCATCCTGAGAAAAAATCACATATAAACTTAATTCATGGGAGAGCATCAGACAAAGCAATCCTGCTTGTGTGTTTTAACTCAGATCTCCAGTTGAAAAGGAATAAAACCTAAAATATATTAATGGATTTCTTCATTCAGCATGAAGTCGTTCTACTCTGGAATGTCAGTCTGCAGGTAGTACCTCAAAGCAAGTACTTCTCCTATTGCAAACTGACCACAATGACTGTTACACAAAGAGCTAAGTCAGGTGAAAGGCAAATTGTGACAGTAATCAACAGCACTTTTAAAGTTTCTATTTGTTGTTTAATACCAAACAGAGCAAAAACTGTCTTTTGGCTAGGATGTCGTCTGAGAAAAGGTAAAGACTGCTTTCAAGAACTAAAATTAAGGGGCTCTATCTATAAGTGTGCATATTGATCTCTAGGTTATGGCAAGTGAATGGTAAGAATCTAAATGAGAAACTGTTCCACATTTATCACAATCATAGAATCATTAAGGTTGGAATGATGTAATGTATAAGGAGAAGTTTTCAACATAAGAGTCACATGGGACTCTAGAGCATATGTATCAAGTAGCAAATTCTTAAGGCAAGTATACAAACCATTTGTCAGTATTTCATCTGCACTGCATATTGCGAAGACATTCTGCCATGCAGATAACAAAGAAATGGTGGCTGCCTCAGGAGCTTCCTCTTGTAAACTGTCTGCAGCTGCCCCCTTGTGTGCCATCTGCTACTCACTGACGAATGCTAATAGCCTCCATCACTTGAGCTATGGATAAGATAGGACAACAGAGAATGAACAGAGGGAAAAAGTTCTAGATGCCCCAAATGCAGAACAGGAAGTCTCCAGGAAAAATGAAAAATGAGTGGATAAGAAAATTACAAACACTACGACCTTATTGCTGACATTTTTTGTTGTATGTGCTCATAAGAAAAAGTTATGGAGAGGCACACACTCTGGGTGTTTATTCCTATAAACACATCAGATAGTCTCCAGAGCATAAAAGGACTGTTACTTCATTTCACCCGTTGAGCAAAACAAAAAGGCCAGCTGTTTATGGATTTGACTCACTGAACTCAAAATGCTGCAGTGAGTCATATGTTCCCTTTGCTCACTGTGGGGTTGTCATAGTAATGATTTCTCCCTGTCAATTTTCACTTTACCGCAAGACTCCATGGGATCAATTGCACTTAGCTCAGCATGGGTAAGTATATAAATAGTAGGCAAAGGAATGGCATTGCAACTTTTGCTTTTCCCCTCACTCCATTAAATAGTATATCTCAGCAGCCTGTTACAATAGCATTAGTTCCTAAAATGTGCAAGGATGTTTCTATAGGCACATTAGCCAATAGTGTTGGCCCAAGGCCAACTAGAAAACCTGTTTACAGAGCCATAATCAATTGATATGCACCACAAGGAAAATAGATTATCTGATTTATACTCAGGTATGCTCTTACAAACTCCAACATTTAAGTGATTTTCTACTTGCTTTTGGGCATAAGCTCATAGTTCTCTCAAGTCTTTTGTAGGAGGCACAAACCACTGAGCATGGCCCCGGCTGGTAGAGCTGCACTTTCATATGGTTCAGGGCCTTGGAGTAGTTCACTTGGTAACTGAAAGAAAAGTGATGAAGGGTCAAAATACCTTTGAACACTGTTATTTACCCTGAACAGAAAAAGGCAGAATATGGATAAATCCTTGAAGAAGTCACAACTCAGATGCTAGCACTTTCAGCATCTTAATGCTCTGGCAGTCAGACTTTTCCTGCCTTAGCTCCCAGCATTCTTATCTTGGAATACCCAGAACAAAGTTACTCGTCTGAGAGGATATACCCTTCATGTAATTGTTCTTCAGAAAAAGAGGAACTTCAGGTATGCTTGCCTGGACCAATGGAAATCACTCAACCTGAGCAAATTCTCTCGGTGATCATCAGCATATATATATTCCATGGGTTTCCTCACATGAATCTGACTGGGTTTAACACTGATTTAAGTTACACATTGGCTTGCTGGTCTTTTCTGTTGTTTTCTTTTTTTTTTTTCTTCTTACTTATTTATTTAAAATTCACCTTTTATTTAAGTTCAAGCATTTACTATAGAACTCACACAAGATTATCCTGTCTGTCCTTTAAAAAAAAATTCAATTTTCTCTCACTAACTATAATTGCTTTTAACTGAAACAGTTGTGAACTCATGAGGAAAAGGGGTTTATTTAGTGAAACACAAAATCACATATTTCAGGAAAACAAAAGGCTGTGTCGTCACATGCCCTTAGACAACACTATATCAGTGCATGGTTGTATTGTGTTTTCATTAACTTTTTTTTAAATATTCCAAAGACACAGCATCTCAAACCACCCACGATAAATTCCTCTTTGCCCTATTAATATACTGCAGGCCTAGAAACCATTTCTTCGTATCTGCAAACCTTCACTTACTACACTATCTGGAAAGTAATTTCAGTGAAGTTTCTTTCATTACTTCCCATAATGACTGATCGTGAAGTATATTATTCTGACTGACTCCAGTACTGCACCGGAGGCCATTTTGTCAGAGTGCCCTTCTGCCAACTGTCACACAGCAACAACACGTAATGGGATTTCGGCAGGAAGGTTCAGCTCCCACTGCCAACCCAGCAACATCCACTCCTGGCATCGTGGGCCTGCATACTGAAACAGGAGGCATTACTTTCGGAGCAGCCACATACAACGTAATTTTAGACGGCAATTAATTCAGACTTCAGTAATAGGAAGCGAAACCCGCATATATAGCAGGACATCAGTCACGCCTAAGAAAATTCACTTAGGAAAGATTTGAGTATCAAGCTCATTGAGGCAAAACTGAGAGAGAAGATGGGTGTGTGAGCATTACACTCTCAACACAGCAATGGAGAGATGCGGTTATTTGCAGCACACCTGAACCTTGGTGTTCCCAATGAAGAGAAAAGAACCGAGTGTCCTAAGCCATGTCTTCACGTGAGATACTCCCTCACTGTGAAGCTCCTACCACAGAGCAAGGCAATTTGAACTCCAGCGCTAAGCATAAACAGGCAGGAAACATCAGTTCTGCTCCTGAGAATGGAAACTTCTCAGCATGGGAAGGAACACCACTGAACATCAGCACAGACTTTGTTTTTTTCATGAGACATGTTCACAGCTGATAGCAGAGTCTGAAGCAAGTGGTTTAAATTAGATCCTCATATTTTTTGCTTATGAAGAACTTTATCTTTTTAGCCACATATTTCAAGCATTACAGTAATATCAGTGCCTGAAAAATACACATATTGCATACACCAATGGTCTCAGAAAAATTCTTACCAAATTAGAAGGAAAAAAACCAAACAACTCGCAAGTGTGCATTTATTCTATATGAGCATGCCAGCCTCACTGGTTTCTTTAATTGCTTGTTTGCAACGTATGAGCAACTTTCACCCAGTTTTAGAAATGTAACCTACTTCTGTTTAGCTGGCTTCACAGTATATACTGTAATTAGCATGTTTATAGCCCCCAGTGCAAAGTGTTCCTACACCACTGACTGAAAATATAGTAAAAGTTGAATCATTTCTTCTTCTTTGTTTCCTACATCATTCAGATCTCACAATTGAAACCTCACAAAACCTGGCACGCTATTAAGATTCAGACACAATAAATGATGACCCCAAATGTTTTTGAGACAACCCCCTGAAGGTAAGTATTCCACACAAAGTCCCACAGTCCAAATTTCAGAATTAATTATTTTTGTCACTTGTGACAGGCATTATGAATCTGAGTTAATTAAATTAGGAATGACTGTAAACAGAGTAGCAGCTCAGAGGAAATGCATCTTTTTTATATTTGCCAGAAATTTTTGATGCTGAAAAGACAGGATCTGCTTGGGGAGCAAAGATAAATTTACCCACAAGATGAATTATATTATATGGTTAATATGATTAAAAGTCTAACTTAGGACAGACTTCCTTGAGAAAACTGATTGTTCTGAATGACAACAGTAGTACAACCAGTACTTGTATTTTAATAAGCATATGAATAACAGTCCCTGAGAAATGCAGGGACAATATGGAAAGTGTTTCCCAGTTTTGAGGCTATTAAAACACCGCAGTTTCTCTTTGAGCAAGGATGCAAGTCTCCAAAGTCTGCCAGATCAAAAGCAGAATAATCACATTAAGATACCAAATATAAAGATACGACCATTCCAATAGACGTAGAAGTCCTTGTGTAGTAAAAGCATACGATGAGCTAAGACTGTTCAAATAAACTTTTACAATGATTTCAAAAATTCATTGTTGTCTCAAGCCATGCCATCAGTATACAATATTTTGTCTTGTACAAACACCTCTAGGTTTGGCTCTTTAAAGCAAACAGGGAATTATTCTTAAAACTGAACAACTAAAACAGTTTATCAAAATTTTTTGTCAGGAAACCATTTAATAGTTTCATCAAAACTCACAGCAAATGTTTATTTTAATTTTAATTAGCATCCTTATTGGGTCCCATTAGGTCCTATTTTAATTTAATTAGCAACCAGCTTTGATGAGTTTGGAAGTTAGCCAAGTTCTTCCCAACCACTGTGCTGGAACTTTATCATAAATTATTAAATAGATCCTTCAACTAAAGTTTAGTTTACAGGCACGTTAGTCAAATTGAGACTACATTAAATGTTCTATATGGATTCAAAATGGTGAAGTATCCAGTGTCACAGAGGTTCAGGACTGCCTATATGAAATAAGTACCAGGATTGCAAGATCCAACCTGCAAAATACTGGGAAACTCCATGACATGAACAAAGCCTTACAGGACATTAAATCTCAATAGAATTGGCCAGTTACATTTAGTTATCATCAAACATTTCCTCACTATCTTCTGCAAAAATTGTTAGATTGTTCCAGTATGCTCAAAAGGTTCCCCATGGATTGCTCACTGGTATTAAGAAAAAAAAAAAAAAGTACTATCATCTAGGCCAATGATTCTTGCCACAATCTTTCTTCCAAATTGTATTAGAAATTACATTAACTATTTTTCCTGGAAGATTACAAGCATAAATATTTCATCTCTTAAGATAGTTAGCAAAATTGCATTTTTTTATCAGTTTTGTTTCAATTAGAGTTAACTTTGGGGCAACCACTACCCGAGTCCTGAGGAATTATCAGAACTAAGTTTTTTAAGCTTTGAATTTCAGCACGTGAGAGAAAAGGAGAAAAAATTTTTTCTTTACACAGTCCATTCCTTAGAGGAACACATATGATGGATTTTCAAGTCTGTATTATACTGCCCTGAAACATTTCAAGGATTTCCTAAGGTATTTTAAAATTCTTTCTATAGAAAAAGAGGAGAAAATTTCAATGGAAGAGAAACAAAAATCTTCTCTGTGTGTTAAGATTTTTTCTATGGATACATATGACAGAGTATTTTCAGTACAGTCCTAGAAACATGTCAGTCTTGAATCTATTCTGAAACTATCAAAGTGTGCTTTCGTGCTGGCATGTTGCAAGGTGTTAATATTAATTGACAGGTAAAATTCAATACGTGGTACACCCGCAAAAATGGATAAATACATGTAAACCTCTCTAAGCCTTTAATAGAGTAAATCACTGGAGATGAAAAGAATCAATGCTTGTTCATCTATTTTCTTTCCAGCTGCAGAAAATATGAAACTACTCATCTCAAGAATGCAGTTACTATGAAGTAGCAAGCAAATAACTGTCTAGAAAACTACAGAGAAGTACACTGACTGTGAGTTATAATGATTCCTGCTCTGCAAACCTGAAAACCTCACAATGAAGTTCCATATATCTCTCAAAACAGAAATAGTTCTCCAAAGTTTTCTTCACAGTCAGACCTCAGGATGATCTATTAATTCCTGACTTCTGTTGAGAAAGAATCTCTCTGATTTGTTGCTGCTTGCTCCTTCAGCAAATATTTTATAACAAGCTGAGACAGCCCATTGAGCTGGCTTGCTCATTAAGATTTTTAAGTACTGAAGATCGAGTTTCTAGACCTTGAGCTTAAGCTCTCTCAACAGCAGAAGTTAATTATATTGGTTACGCCTCAGTGACAAGAAATGAGTATGTATAGCACAAAAAGTTTTCAGGATACATCAATATATTTCATTGCTGGCTGCTTGCCACAGAAGCTTCTTTCACTCTCGCTAAATTTTTCCTCAAAATATGAAATAATCCATTCATATAAATTATAATCCAGATCATATGTTGCTTCATTCAGCCCAGATATATCCACTCCTCTCATAAAACAAAGAATTAACCCGTGGAAGAGAACAAAATTTCTGACAAAGCCCAGACAAGACTTCCAGGACTACTGAAGCTGATTCATTAGCAAGATGTAGTGTGTGTTTTGCAGTACCCCCCTATAAAATTTAATCAAGGTCACTTTATTTGTCTACAAAATAAGAATGAAACATCATCGTGCTGATTATCTCACCTTTCAAATCATCAGTATTTGCAAAATATGAGTACAGTATTAAAACAGCGTTAGTAAATGCAGCAATAAGATTCTAGAGGATTGCAAGTTCAAGCTAGGTTGTCATTTACACTTAAAAAATATTTATAATAATATTTTTGTTACAGGCCATATGACCCTCCTTCCTTACCTCCTAACTCCCAACCCTCAGTAACAAAGAACTGTTGCAAGTCAAAATATTTGCTTACCTTAAGGACCTTTCTGGAAAGCTGCCTGAGCAGACTCAAAACCTTTATTTTTTCAGTCCTATTAGGGATGCTGATAATTTTGAATGTCAATGATCATTATAGATACAGTTGCTCAAGCCTCTGCAGTCTCACCATGTCTTAAGGCTACATGCATCCATGAAATGTTTTAGGAATAGGGGGAAGGGGATGGTTTGGTTTTGATTCTCAGCAGCTTATTATTTTTTTTTTTTTTTTGCATTCAGTCTGATGCACAGATTAGGTGGTGGTAATTTCTGTGCTATGTCAGGAGCATTGCATACATTTCCTCCTGTTGTCTTGCTAATTTCTCATCTTTCTCTAGATCAGATAATTGTTTTTTATTTTGCAGACAAAACAGAAAAGTGCTTAAAGGATTTTTCTTTTTGCAGTCTGGCATTAAGCCTTAGTAGACATACATTGCCCAGCTTGTCATTTGAAATTGTTTACTGTTTCTATTAGACTTCATACCACCTTAAAAAAGATTTCTACCTAAATAATAATGACCTTGGCATCCCTCTATCAGTTGAAGTCTCTGTTGCTATCCATATAGTTTGGCTTTCCAGATTGTCAAACATTAAACAGAGGGAATTATCTATACCAAATTTATATGGTGAGTATGGATAGGATTTATGTGTTAGTACAGACCCTTTCTTTTCTCTGCCTTTGCTTAGGCACTTGAAAATATCTTATTATGAGCGTACGTCCAGTGCCCAAGCTATTTATGGAATACATAAAACATTGAAGTAAACCAAAGCCTGAAACTCATGAGAAAAATTAATCAAAGAACAGAATGATTTTTCAGGAATGATGAACAGCTTTTCTCATTTAAAAACATAGATCATGCATCATTAAGGCATCTGGGCAGGTACACTGCAGTGTACCTGCAATAAGCTTTTTACTACAGAGATTACTTAGACGACACAGTCAATATGTAGGTGGGAGGAAATTTAGTAAAGTACGGGGGCTGAGAGAGAAATATGATTCAGGTTAACAATTAGGGAAGGCCATTCTTAGCCCTTCAAAAGTGATCAATCCAGTATTTTCTCTCAATATGTTGCTTGTCATATTAAAGTACAGTGCAATGGATTCACCACTCCAGTTACCCTTCAGTAAACATGTTTCAAATGATAGTTTAGATTTCTGAAGTGAAAGACAGATTTTCAGGAAATAGAGTCAGCATTTCAAGAAGTCTAAGGTTTTATATTCTGAAAGCTACAAAAGATCATAATAAAACAATATCATATTGTTATAGAGCATTAAATTTTATTTGCACCACAGGACAAGTTCAGCCATTATAAACATAATTTGTTAGAGAAAATGGCTTTATCAATAATGTTTCTTTTCCTAATATATGATATTTTTTACTATTTGTATTTTCAAGCAGATAAAAGCTTTTGGAATAAATCACAAATGGGGAAGTTATGACTTTTCAGCAGTATTAAGGATTTAAAAAATACATCTGTTATTTGCAGTTATAAAAGCATACAATTATTTTTCAACAAATGACAAGTAGATTCACTGTGCTAACATCAGTTGCATAATGGCAATTTCTTTTATGATATTACAAAAATGTGCAGAGGTACCAAAGATTGTAGCCCATAAGTAAAACACAAGATGTGCCTTTGAAGTACAAAGACTATTAGCAAATATTTGAAAAATATTTTAGCCACTACTTAGAAGGTTTTACTCAGTCAGGCAACACACAAATGACCTCAAAGCTGACAGGGTAAGAACAACAACTAGCCTTACTGAACAAGCCTAGTGGGAGAACAACTGAAGTGTTGCAGAAAGGTCTGGTTGCAATTCAAAATGTTGCACATACTAAAGCAATAATCGAAAGCAGTACTAAGAAACTGCCTCAGGAGTGAAACAGGCAGAGTACTTCACCTTTCAAAATCCACTCAGTTATTTCAAATCAGCAGTCATGTGGATTTTCAACTTTCTTCGGTGTGGAGCTCTATCTTATGTCCAGCAAAGGTGCAGATTATACAAATACAAGACATGCTAATTGGTGTAGAGCACTGATCAACAGTGATCTTTGGAGCACCATTTAGAAAGAATCCACATACTTTAAATTAGAAGTCAAAATCTATCGCTGCCTTTGGTATTTAAGTAGCAGCCCAAAGCAACATAGAAGAACTTCACTACACCAAAATGTAAAACTACTCAAATATTTGGATGCTGTTTAAGGAACTTTTACGCTGCTCCTAAAAATAGCTAAAAAGGCTAAATCTCAGAGATAAGAATATCTAGCTAAATTCCTCCTGCTTTAAAGGCAATTTTGGCTCCAAAAGATCAGATGCGAGTACACAGTTCAAATGAAAACAATCAAACAGGAACAATTTCTTCCTAACAAACTGAGTCACATCACTTCACTCTTGCACAGTCAGCCAGCCAACCTGTAGCTGAAATCACCACATGAATAAGCCAGTGGAAAAGCATATGTACCAAACAGGGCTTGAACTAGCTTTCAGTTTTCAAACTTACTAAGTCAATATTCAAACAATGTTATTTTTCATGTAGGAAAAACACGTCTAAGTTGTTAGCAGAACTCATTATTTTCCAATGCTAACAGTATCACTTTACCTACATAACCCACTGTCTTAAGCTCAGCTAGTCATTAATACCACAATCAAGATGCCTAAGAGACATTTTATATTCCTTAGACTGCAACGGCTCTATAAATACTTCAAGCAATTTTTAAGGGCTTCTGATCAAGATTACATAGAATTCTTCTTCTTAACTATTCCTTGCTCAGTATATTACATTGCTTTTTGCATTTTCCTCTCAGAAATCAGTGGCAATATAAAAACATGAAAGAGCATGCAATGCCTCCAGCAGACAAGTTAGTGAGAGCATCAGGACAACAAGCTCCCGATTTCTCCAGATAGCCTCTGAATATCAGATGTTACGTAGCGATGAGAAAGCTTCTGTTGACTTCAGAAGTCTATAGGGCCTTTGCAGAGTGGAAGTTCTGGAAGCAATCGTAATTTTGGGTTCAACTTTGAGCACGTTAGCTGAAAAGCGACAGACGGGTGATGCGTAAGGTACTGCAGCACAACAACCAGAGTGACACTAAGTGCAGCTAGGAGCGTGGGTGGCTTGTAAAATCTAACAGTGCTCCTAAAGTACGTGTTTCTGCTCAAGATTTAATTCTTAGCTGTTTTTCCATGATCTTTTGGCATAAAATTGAGTGCTAGAATTTTGGCCTTGCATGCAAATCTGTTTTCTCAGAAGACCAGTGTTTAAAAGCTGAAACTTTTTAATGAAATAGATTATTTCAGATGGCAAGATAAGGCATTTTTTGAAGTTCAGGAGAAGGATGTACTGCCTGTTTAGTATTCTAAAGCTGACAGCTTTATAAGACTACCATTAAAGACAGGTACTTTCTTTTCTGTTCCGACTGGCTAGATCCAACAGCACAGTAGTTAATGCAACTTGCAAATGGTACTCAAAACCATTACTTTGCTTCTTCACTAAAACTCTGCTAATGGAATCTCAGTCAAAATGTGAAAGGGATAACATCCCTGTAAGTTCATGATTTGAAAAAGGAAATAAAAAAAGCAGCACTGGGAAGTCAGAGTTCGTATTTGTGGTGCCAAAAAAAGTAAAGCTCACTAGATGGAAAGTTCACTAAATGTTTTTTTCATGTTTTTAGTTTAATTCTTTTCCTAGTTGAGATCATCTATGTATTTTATTTTCTATTTACATCACCATTAAAAACTGACTTTTTAAACCAAAGAGAGAGGTCTTTTCATGTTATCTTTTCTCCCTGCTTAGACTTCTTTTAAAAGAGGAAGGAAAAAATACCTGTTTGATCCTCAAATTCAACTCGCACAACATCTTTTCTGCCTTTGTCTTGCAGCAAAAAATAAAACTTCAATAGTTCATTTTGCATTCAGGCTGCTTTCCTTTATTTTTAGTGATTCTGTTGCTCAAGTTCAGCCAGACTTGTCCTTATCCTTCTTTCAGCATGACTAGCTGCCATGGCTCTTATTTGATAGTTCCAACTGATAAAACTCTTTGTATGTCAGATCAGCATCAAAGGTCTCAACCCTGCAGATGTTTTTTGTTGTTTTTCTTTTCTCAGACAATATCTCCCTATTTTAAACTGCACTTAAATTTGGGAGGATTTCAAATAACCAGTCAGCTTTGCCTACATCCCCACCCTTTTCTAACTTAGATATGTCTTGCTTAAGAAAAATGTTTTGTTATTTAATAGCAGAAAGAAAGAAAACCTTTAAAAATACATGTTAATGTCAATAAACTTCACTACACTACAGTGAGTTCTTAATTTAGCATAAACCACAATTTTGATCTGGCAATTCTGTAGATCTATGGAAAATGTTATTCTATTCATTTTTTCACTAAGGTTGGTTTCAACCTATGACTGAAATTGTGAAAGTGAAATCATACTTGAATCAAGAAGCATAATGATGCTGATTACAACATCATAGAACGGCTGATGTTGGAAAGGACCTCTGGAGGACTCCTTGTTCAACCTCCTTAGTTCAAGTAGGATCACCTAGGGCTGTTGGCCCTACACAGTTTTTAGCTGGCTTTTGGTCATCCTCAAGAAGGAAGACTGCAATGTATCTGTGCAGCATGTGCCAGTGCTCCATCACCCTCACAGAGAAAGAGATTCTCTTTATGTTCTGACTGAACTTCCTGCATTTCAGTTTGTAACCATTACCTTGTCCAGTCATTGGACATGAAAAGGCTATGCAAATGTCCTGCACGTATTTAACAGAATGTCTGTAAAACATTTTTAAGCCCTTTAAAGAAATTGAGCTTTAGTGGTGTCAGTGCTTCAGCGTACAGATTATTTATGACATCTTCAGAATATTTGAAAACATGCTCCTCCGCATCATTTTCAGTTGAAGCCAGGCTGCAACATTTTGTTTAGCAAAACAAGGATATACAAGTTCAAGCTTCAAATAAGGATTTGAGCACATTTTTTTCAGAAATAGAAACTGAGGTTCAATTAAGTGCCTTATACACATACTCATTCATCTGATTGCAATTATTTGTACAATATTCATTTGATAGACCTTGCATAAATTAATGGTAAAGCACTGATTTTATGCTTTTATAATTCAGAGTTGAATATCTCACAAGAAAACATGGCCTAAGTTGTGGTCAGCACACCATGGAGCAAAATGCAGTTGGCAAAACATCACACCGCAAAAAACTTGAATCAGCAAGCAAAGGATGACACTAGGTAAGTTCATCTATCTGTTCTTCAAGTTCATCTGGTGTGAGTTTGCAAGACGCTTCTGAAGAACTATTTGGATCAAAACTAGGGTTGGCTGCTCTGTTACCTGTTTGCGTTTCAGTTTCTTAAGAAACACATAAATAAATAGATAGATAAGTGTTCTCACAGCTTATATTTCCACTGATTTTTTTCAATGTGTGTAAGATGGAAACAGACATTATAAATCAGGTACTTAAACTTCTTCCTTTCTCTGCTTCCTTAAGTACTGTGCTCTCCAAATAGAATAATCCATCATTATACTTGTAACCATGCTAATCAAGCCAAATCACTCTTATCATTTCAACATCAGTCATATCTATGAACAGGTCATCAAGAAGAGAAGACTGTTCTTAATGAAGCAGGAGTACGTGTCAACAGTTGCAGTCTTAAATGAGAGAGACACTGTTTAGATACGTGATACTTTCTCACCACAAGTACAGTCAAGCATCAGAACTGTTTGCCAGATCTGCATCCCTCATCCCTGGAGGTTCTTAAACCTGACTGGATGAAAACTCAGGAAACCAGTCTGACCAGCTTTCAGCAGGAGGTTGGACTAGAGACCTTCAGAGGTTCCCTCAAACTTAAATTATTCAGTGATCTACTGTAGGCTTTGTTACATTGCATTTGCTGGGTGTGACAGTGATACTTGAGCCTAAAATTCGTTTTCGTTTTGTTGGGTGCTGTGGTTGCTTTCTTGCTTTCTTTTTCCTTTCTCTTTAAAAACAAAAAACAAAAAAAAAAACCAAAAAAACAAATAAACAAATAGGTTTATTACTGTATTTTCCAAGTGCCTCACAATCTGTACATTCTGAAATTTATTCATCCTTGCTGCATCTGTGACACAAAGAAACCGAATGACAAAGCATGGTGAATTGTATTACTATACAGAGGTCTAGATTGATATATATATTTTTTATTTTAAGTGTTTAATACCTAAAATATGAATAGGTGTCTCATGGGAGCCTCCTACATATCTAGAAACCCTAGCTCACCAAATTCAAATTAAATCTAGATTCAAGCACATTAACAGGTTGGCACAACATCTGTGCTGGAAAAGAGTCAGACTATAAGTTACTGCTATTCCCTATTTGGTGAACCAAATCCAAAACAGCCTCAGCTGACATCACACTGTAGCATAACACAGCAAAAATTGAACACAGTTGTGTCATTTATATCCCTATTTATAGCTTTCCGGTATTCTCCACAGAAATTAGCAACCACTAATCTGATTCCTGAATAAAATGACTAGTCCAGAAAGTAGTAGGTGCCTTGACACAATATAGTCTATTCTTTTGTTGCTATGGAGTCTGGCATATAGTCCTATCAGCTGCAAAATCATCATCTAGGGCCCTTTAACTGATGGATGAGCACTTCACATGGAAATGGAATTACACAGTTTCCTATAGCTCTTTACCCCTTCCTCTCATACATAAATATATCGCACTTCACTCTTCAATATCAAGACTCTTGATTTGAAAACTAAAAATTACTTATTTGGAAAAAAAAATAGCAACAACTTGTTGCAGAATTAAAAAAAAAAAAAAAGAAGAAGAAGAAGAAGAAAGAAAGAAAACCACAGTAAAAACTAAAGCTAGAAATTCCAAATCTATAAGAATTGCCAAATGCCCACAAACTATTTGATATACATAGTTTTTCTCCTCTGTATCCATCTATGCATTTTTCCAGATTAGCAAACAGTATATAACCTATACTGGGAAAAAACCCTTTGGGGAAAGAAAAAAAAAAAGAATTTGTCTTGCAAGTACATATTGTCAGTACATTTTTCCTTCTCAAAACTTGTGTGGCATTTAAAATTTCACTAACTATAGCTGTGAGTATGAAAAAATGCATTAATAAGTTACCCAGAAGGAACTTCACTGAAATGTCCGGGCTGGTTTTAATCAATGTATTTATTAAACTTCAGCACGTGGTATCACCCTATATTGCAAAAGGAGAAAATTCTCATTACTTTGTCAAGGCTATTTACCTGAGGATTCTATTCTATTTGATTCTATGAGGAAACTAAGAATGCTTGGTTCTGAGCTTGAGGCCATTTCAAATTCACTGTAGTACATGACTGAAATGTACTGTACATTTTAATCAAAGATGTATATGTAAAAAAAAATATTGAAGTGTTTTTGATTATTTTAACAGCATTAGTAATTATTCTTTGATATAACCAAATCTACAATGTTCAATACATTTTGAAAGCAAACTATTACTCTATTCAATAATTATTCTTCTCATTTTGGGTCAGGTATGTTACTTGAAAAAAAAAAAGATTATTTCTATTCAAGTTAAATTGAGATG
Source organism: Chrysolophus pictus (assembly GCA_037305975.1). Lineage (NCBI taxonomy): Eukaryota > Metazoa > Chordata > Aves > Galliformes > Phasianidae > Chrysolophus > Chrysolophus pictus. The sequence goes on from CM074580.1 coordinate 8,776,893, forward strand.
AGAGAATCATGATTTCCCTGAACTTTGAAGACAGCATTATGAAATTCAGACATAAATCACATAGTTTGCTCTCAGTACTGCCAGAACTGCAGGAATAAATTACAATTTTCATTTCACTTCTAACGGACACATGCAAACCAAAACAAAATTACCCTACCTCCCACTCCCCCCTACAGAAAAGCTAGAGCTGTCCTGATAGAGAAGCCTCTTCACAACTTCATAACCCATTGCATCCTTCACAGTACTGCCTGTATGTCTCCCCTTCCAGAAAGAAAGTCTCAATCTGCTGTTTATTCCTCTTCAAGAAGCAACAGTGGGTTCTTTATGGAGGCGTCTGAGTCAGACTGCGTTGATCCAAGCAGAGCAGGGCTGCTATTTGGATTCAGAAGAGCAGATAACTCCTCTAGAGTTCTTATCTTCTCCACTGTGTAGGAACTGCTTATGAAAATGTCAGAATGCATTTTTAGCATTTCAGCTTCCAGCTTTATTTTTCCCCTTCACATTTCAAATGTATTTACCGACAGAGCCCATAAAAAGTAAAGATATACAACAGAAAGAAACACATCAAGTAAATTCATTATTTTCAACATAAGTTCGTTCTCCAGTGACAAGACTTGTCACCAGTGACAAGAAAGTAAGAAAAATACATCCCAAAACATCACTGAGAGAGTTCTGGACAATTTTTTACAATTCTTGCGTTGTATGTTTGTTAGCTTTTACACATAGTTTTAACTTACAGTTCAATTACAATACTGGATAGGTACATAGGATAGTAAAAAAGCTTTTTATTTGTAGGAATGAATTTCTCCTTAAGATAAAGCAATCCTTTAAGTGTAGGTCGGGGAGGATATAATATCACCACTTTTCTCTTTCACGGTCCTCCTCAGGTTGATCCAAAATGGGGTCATGCAGTCCCCTCCCCCCCAATAACTAAATCAATTTTGTAACCAAGTCAGCTTGTCAAGTGCCAACTTCACCTTGTACTTGCTTCTAATTAAATCCCACATACAGGTATACAGGTACTTTCTGTCAGGAATGGTCTAGATTCAAACACGAAGTAGTTGGCACACTAATTTACAGAAAGACATCCTAACGTCTATCAATATATTGATACTTCTTATATCAAAAATAATACTTCAGATCAGTCAAATTCTTGTAACTTTGTGAGCTTCCTAACATTGTGCTTTTGTTCTGCAGCTTTAAATTCATCACCAAACTACCTGGTTTACATACCATCACTTACTAGGCTTACCCATTTCATATTTTCACCATCCAATTATTTGCACTTACTACTTTTTGTTTTATAATAGGAGCAGTCATCACACAGCCAGATCTGCACTGCTCTTCTTTTTCTCAGCTGCTACCCACTGATTGCCATGACCAAAAGTAGATTTCTTTCTATATGGACCTGCTTACAGAACCAAAGCCAATAATTAGAGAGAACAGAAACTAATCTGTGCAATCACACTGAGCTCCCTGAAATCTGTGCTCTGCTTGGATAATCAGGATGGTAATGAAAGTAAATGAAAGCTGAAGCAGATTACCTGGCTAAAATAAGAAACAAAGCAAAGAAATAAACAAAGAAAAAAAAAAAAAAAAACCACAACCCACAAAAAACGCTTCCCACAAAACAGCACAAACTGTTTGAAAAACTTCAATAGGTTTTGCTGCATGCACATGAGAATTAGCTTACACAGTTACATCAGATAGAGATTACTTATTCAAGGCCCTAGTTTTGTCAGAATTGTTCAGTAAGCAGCTGTTAGTAAGCAGCTAATTGCTTCAGAAGTTCTCCCCCAGAACTTCAATTGGTTCCAGAATGATTGAGTCAAATGGCTCACAATAAATAGGAAGTACAGTAGGTAAAAGAGTACTATTTGTAGTTGTCCTAAAGCAAAAGTTGAGGATATTTTTTGCCTTCAAATAACATTTAAGAAATTTTCCATCTATACGACCCATATCAAATGATACGAGTTATGAAGAGAAAGACTTGCTAGCACACCAATTTAATAAAACCAGGTCTTTCTTCAGAATATTCCTGACATACCTCCCATACAAAGAGGTTACTGCTTAGTCTGTCAAGGCCTTGCATTGGCAGTGGTTTTCAAGAAAGACAGTCCAGATAAGCCAAAGCACTTGTTGAGCTCCCAGAGCTCAAATGGACCTCAAGTACCATAATAAGTTCTTCAACCCAGGATCAGATTTCCCCATTTCACAAAACCTTACTGCAAATCATTTCTTTTTCTAAGATGATAACTTGCAATTAGCATTTCTTCTGATAGACAAAGTACCTTCTAAAGCGAGAAGGTAACATTCTGTCTCACTTCATCCTCATCAAGCATTCAGTGTAAAGTAAATCATGTTAACTTGAAATAAATAATAATTTTTAAAAAAGAAAGAAAATAACAGCTTCGCTTCTTACTTAGTCCTTGTGAGAACTGTCCAACCCAGAAGCTATTTTATATTGCCCTTAACAGTATTTTCTGACAGTCCTGAAGCTACTCTTTTTTCACTACTATCCTCAAGAGAACAGTACAGGGAATGGATCTATGCTCACCCCACACACCCTGATGTTCATCACTCTGTTCAAGGCCCACAGTTCATAACAGCTTTCTATTTGAAAACATACAATGGATAACTAATATTGGTAAGAACTAAACTTAGCACAGTTGGTAAGCATCGCCAGCTTCATGCATCCATGTTCAGCATCTGTCAAAAGATCTCCAGTAAGGATGAGTGTTTATCTTTAACCCTCTTTTCAGTGAGGGTTTCTGAGCTCGTTACTAAATCATTAACCCTGTGCTCTTCTGAGGAACAGAGCAACCAAGCACATTTGTCAAGCTAGAAAGAACTACTGTGACACCATCGTTGTTATTAACTTAAAAGGTTCTTGTTCTATGCCACAGTGATGCAAAAATCAACAACTTAATTCAAAACTAGTTAATCAGTGCTTTCAGAAATAAAGTGTGGTATAGAACCCATTCCAGTATTTGTAAAGTAAGCAAATAAGAGATTTTTTTCTGGGAAGGCCACTGTTTTACAATAAGATGTCATCAAACATAATTAAATAGAGAATTCTACATTAAGGTATGAGTTTGCAAAATTAACCTGCTATTCATTCCTTTCTATGTATATAAGTACATAAAGAGAATTCTTTAATAAAACTTTAATGAATCTTCTTTCATTTCTTCATTTTTAACTTCAATGTACTTTAATTTTAATTCTGTTTTAGTTTGTTTAATGAAAGAAATGAATGCATCTTTCATCTATTCTGTATCTCAGCATGGGTTCACAAAGAAACAGGACAGAGTTCAGAAAGATAAATTATAATGCCTGAGCCTGTAAGGAGAAGTGTCAAAGATGTCCCACAAGTATATCTAATACAAATGGTATTAAGATCAGAGGGTTTTTTCTGACTCCCCTATTGTCTGAATAATATCTAATAGTATGGCACTCATATTAAGAAAAGAACAGAAGACTAAAGGAAAAAAAATCCTGAAAAAGCTCACAATACAGGAACAGTAACTGGAGCCTCTGGACTCAAAGCACATCAAGAATTTACCATAGCAATAACCCAGAAGATTAAATTCCTCCTTTGAAGACATTTAATCATGTTTTCAGATATGCCAGGGGAAGCTTTCATAATATAAAAGATGCTACGATTTTTTATTTAAAAAATAATATGTTTCAGCCTTTGTGGCCCAAAGCAAAAATACAAAACTACATACAATGACTATGATTTTCAGAATGCTATATAGCATTATACCATTTAGTACACTAACAATAATAGAACTGGTTTCAAGGCTTTGTATTAGCTACAGAAAGTATACCCATTTTCCCTCTTGCAGACGTAGCCTTAATAATTAAGAAAATAGCAACTCGAAAGCTATTTGGCATCTTTAGCTCCTACCGGTGTTATCAGAAGTTACAGACATCTCTCAATCTCAAATTAATTCTAATTAGAAGTTCAGAATATGCTCGTTGAGGTAAAAAAAATTCCTTACAGTTTATATACTCAGTTTATATGCGAGAGCTATAATACGTGCAGTGAGTTATGAAATGAGGTATTTTATGCATTAACTATACTTACATCCTTACTATTAATCTTCTGCAATACCCAAGCAGGTACCATTCACACATAAGACAGATATTTGTATTTCATGTCAGAACAGCCAATACACTTCTGTATCTCAGTCCTCTGAACTAACATTAATCACTACTTCTCTTAAAGTAATATTTTAACGTGCATGAGAGACACCCGCCTCAAACCATAAGATTGTTTATTCTCAGTAATAGTCATCTGTGCTGACAGAAGATACTATTCCGCAAAGAAACCAAAACCTTGCCCTCAGAAAAACCAGCTTTGTCTCATAACGTGGGCTACCACAAGTATGACAAGGTAATTTACTACAGCAAGAGACGCATTTGGCAGTCTGCCACAGCTGTTCTCTACTTTCCTGGTCCTGCAGTTCTGCAGAGAGCAAGCTGTGACATGCTGGGGAGGGAAAGTCAGAAGGTTGACTTGTAACGTGAGGTGTAAGAAAAAGAGGAAACAGATTGTATCAGGAGAAAAGGTGTTTTCATCAAATCTAAGGTGGAACACACACAATTGCTTATTTTCCAAAATAACTGGGCTTGTTCCGACCACAGAAACACATACAAAGCCACTGTTAGTTCTAGCAACCTTGAATACGTTTGTTATTCTATGTTCATTCACACTCAGCAAAGCAAATAGCAAAAAAAAAAAAAAAAAAATCTAGATAGAACGTATGAGACAAAAGCTGAAGTAAAAGCTAGAAGAACTAGGAGCCTAACAGAAAGCCCAGCTCAATCAGGTCACAGATACACCATAATATACCATAAATTTGCATGCACATTTTTGCAAAGTGTTATCTAGTAATTTCATTTTTATTACAGAAGTAAATTTTATTGACGTTGAATTCAACCAGCCAACCTTCACTATTTACTTTTAACACTTTTGATGCAGTGCGCTTTTATTGCTGACATGAGAATTGATTAAAGCCTCTGCCTCCAGTCATTCTGATTGCCTCATGTAAATAGAAAGTCTAAAACGGATATGAACTGCAAATAACATTTTACACATTTGCAGTAATATCTGTGAAAGGTCTTCAAAAGTTAAATATTCTTCTAAATACATCCGTGCTTGAGGTAAAGGACAACACATAAACAGGAAGCCAGTAGTGAAGGCATGAGAAGAAAAGTCTGGTGAAGTGCTGTAGAATTGTGTGGTATCTTCAAGGTCTTCACAGACAAAATTCCTAATGAAGGCTGACCTATATAACACAGAAAGCTAAGCTTATATCATTTGAGAGGCTGTATTCCTGCTATTTTAAACTGCAAAATGCAACCACAGAAAAAGTATAGCATAGTCCCAAACCTCTGAAACAGGCAGAGGGAATTTGCCTTAAGAGACCAAACCATTTATCCGAGTGAGCCAGAAGTAGTTCAGTATCAGCAGTAGCTAACATTTGTTAGTTCAACTGGGAGCGCAAATCAAAGGAATGCCTTATGAAATTTTTCTCTGTATCTTCTGAAAACTAGTGATCAGGTTTGTCACAGATGAATTTTCATTAACTAGATAATATAGCGAGTAAGGTAGTTTAATGACATTTGGCTTTCAGTGAATGAGTGAGTAGACTAATTACAAGTGAGAATTTTGAAATATATCCTGTGAATAGATGTAGAACATGTTTTAAGTTAGAGTAATTTCATTCCCAGAACTTTAATTCTTTTTATTAAGTCTGAGAAATCAGGAGTGGAAAACACCAAACAGGCCCATTTTCCTTCTCTTGCCTACAGCAGGTTGCATTACTCATTTACAGTACTGTTTTCCAGCCCTGTTTTATTTTAAACATAATTTCAAAGATATTAAAGCATCCCACACTTCCCTTGGGAAACTACTCCTAAACAGTACAGAGGTTAGTTTCCAACTTTTAATATAATTTCTCCTCCTCAGTTTCATCCCACTACTCTCACCCTATCACTCTCTAACAGATTTTGAAAATAAGTAGACATAGATTTTCTCAAATCTTGTGTAAGCTTTGGACACTGTCATTCATATTCTGAAACGAGTGTTAGACCACCCCAAATCTACCCTGTCTTATTTCTAAAGTTTCACCCCAAAGTCACAGACAGAATTATAGTCTCTTTCCTCTTACAAGGAACTTCAGTGAAGAAGAAAATGAACACCTTTCTTATACAGCCATGATTGCAAAAGGCTGTTGAGACCTGATCTCAGGTGAAGTATTTTTCCATAGCCTTCCATCAATCTCAAATTCACCTACAAGAAATCTTGACTGACCCTTGGCAGTGGAGGAAAAGTTAGTGTATCAAAATGGAGAATAGCGCATTACTGAATGTTACATTAGATTTCAAAAGAAAATATGATCTTTTGTATGTTCTATAAGACAGATTAACGTAATGGTGATATCAAATCATTCTAAGAGAACAATTATTTCAGTTTATGAGAAGATCTACTGCATGATCTTTCCTTAATCTTCAATGGATCAAGAGAAAGTATTTTGTTTTCTTTCTGTCTGTTGAAGTCTATCTTGCCCTTTTTCAATCCCTCCACTTTAGGGACTGGAGTGTCTCAAAGACAGACAAGCAGTGTAAAGGGAGATGGGGAGGGAGAATTCATAAAATGTTAATTTGGCTTTGAGTGCCCTAATATCTGCTCAAAGTAATCAGAACTTTGAGAAAAGATAAAGAAAAAAAAATTTAAGAAAAGAATCTTATCTAGATAAGACAAAAAACTGAAGATAATAAACCCTGACCTATCTGCTGCTCTGAAGGACAAATAATGTCAGGATCTCTTAAAGTTGTATTAGAAAGTGAAAGAAACAAGTTCTGATGATGCAACTGAATCAACGTAGTTTCACAGAATGACAGAGTTTTAGGGGTTGGAAGGGATCTCTGGAGATCTAGTTCAATGCCATGCTCAAGCAGGTATCCAACTACAGGAGGTACAGGTAGGCATCCATGTTAATTTTGAATATCTCTAGAGGAGAAAACTCCACAATCTGCTAAATCTGATACGGTCATAGTTATAGTTATGTGGAGCATTATATAGATACAATTCAATCCTTCCATCCACATCAAGCTGTTCCACACTGGTCTTATCATATGGCTGTTGATACTGTTAAAGTTTCCAGTTTACTGGCTGCATAGCTTCTACACGTCATATTGCACCATACATAGCATAAATTCTCATTTTTACTTTTGTGAATGGCAAAATGGCTTTGTTCACTACGGTTTGGAAGTACAAGTGGGATCAAGAGGCTTAAGAAGATGAGTTACAATGTGAGAATTTATAAGAACTCTCATTCCACAATGTAACTTGCACAAAATGCCAGCATACAGACTTTAGAATACTTGCCTCAACTATGCAAACACTTGCAGAAAACAGAAATGAGAATCTTTTTAACGTATTACTGTTTTAGAAAATTCTTGTGTGTCACTGGGAGAATCTACATGCCTCTGCTCTATTTGTTTGATAATTGCCTACCTCAAGGGAATTTGAAGGCACTTCACTGTGCCAAGAGCTGAAAAATACTGTAAACTTCACTTTCTGTTTACAAAAAAAAGACCTTCACATGAAGTACTAACAGTAATATACAAGCTAAACAACTTGTATATAGTCTGGCCCCAAGTAAAATCATTACATTTTTGCCCAGAGAGCAAGTAGGAAAATTACAATCTGAAATTATCTCCTTTCTCCTCAGAGGAAGAAAACAGTCTATCATATTTCCTTATTTTGTGCGTGTCATCTGACCAGCTGCTCTAACTGTGGTGTGAAGCACAAAGACAGCATAGGCTGCCATCAGAAGAATGCTTTCTGTTCTCTACTTTCTTTGTTTCTTTCCCAAATATCTGAGGTGGTATTAGAGATAGCAGGATAGAAGAATCTCAGAAAAAAAAAAAAGCAATAATTCTAAAACAAAAAGGAAATCTTATTCTAAAGTAGCACATCCATGATGCACAGTTTCCTATCAGCCTCAACAGACCATTATAACCCTATGAGTTATGGAGCTTTGAACAGTAGTAGAGAAGGATCCCAAGCCAGTAAAGCCCTATTCGTGTCATAACTGCTGGTGATATTCCTGATGTGTGCATAGAAGCTCATCTTACCTTCAAACTAATTATAAACAAACTCATTAAAACCTACAACTTAACTCACCTACAATGTGTTTTAGGAAGAAGCATCTCACTGGCTCTTGCACAGTTGAAATGACTACAACCAAATACACGCATTTTCTCCACAAAAAGTATTGGACTGAAAACAAGCAATCATAACACTCCTCAAGTTTTATTTCTTTTTGAAAACCAGAGAGAACTTAATATCCTATTATTCTATTAATCTTGAATAAACAAGGTTGACATTATTTGGTACTTATATAGCTTTTCTTGCCATCTTTCTGGCTTTTTGTTTTGCTTTCCTGTTCCTCTTCCCTTTCAGCATGGTGAGTTTTTCACTTTATGCATTTTCCTTATTTTCACTGTAATGGTTATGAATAGCAGGCAAATGAATGACGTAGTTCCTTCTAAAATCATAAATAAAGTTCCAGCTAAAACTACTTAGGGTTTCTGGCCACGAAAAAGTGTTCCGGATTACCACATCTGAAGTTCAAAATCCCTAGCCACGTTACATTTGTTCTAAACAAAAAACTGTTTTCTATTATTGTTTCTCACAGCAACAACAAAAAATATTTCTGATGGTTTGAAGTAGTTTTAGTTGGAGCCATCATACAACAATGAAAAGCATTTAAATGAAGTTTAATCACAGAAAGATTAATTAACAAAATTTGTGGCTCAAGCCATATTTTTTTCCTACATCATACTATAATCTGAAGAAAAAAAAAAACCTCGTGTCCTCATTTAACATAACTTAACCTATATCCCAACTGAACTCATAGAATAGAACCTTCAACAACAACAACAAGAACTGAATGTTAATCTGAACTTCCTCAGTTGTTTGGAGTAGTCTGAGTTTCTTCATTTGGTAATCTCAAAAATGGACCTAGGTGGTCAGGAGAGAAGAAGGAGAGAAGAAGGAGAGAAGAAGGAGAGAAGAAGGAGAGAAGAAGGAGAGAAGAAGGAGAGAAGAAGGAGAGAAGAAGGAGAGAAGAAGGAGAGAAGAAGGAGAGAAGAAGGAGAGAAGAAGGAGAGAAGAAGGAGAGAAGAAGGAGAGAAGAAGGAGAGAAGAAGGAGAGAAGAAGGAGAGAAGAAGGAGAGAAGAAGGAGAGAAGTCAACTTACAGCTCTTATTTAACTTCTACAGCTGCAGATATAAATATTAGCTTTCATATATATGAATCCATTGAATACACACAAACAGAAAGCATTTAGGCACTCTCCGTCTTTAAAAATGAGATATGCAACCTTGCAACATTTTTAGTAGATTTCTTTTACTATCTAGCCTTTTTAAGTTCCCTTGAAAACCATAGGAGATAGGAACAGAATATAATTACTTGATTCTGGAGGCCTTTAATGCTTACTTTTCACCACAATGCATGTTGAAAGGAAAATATGATTGTCTACAACAAATGCATGAATGGAAATAGTTCACACACAAAGGGGAGCAAAGGGAACCTAGTAGTGAGCAATAAATGCTTAAAGGTCCCAAGGGTACGTGCGCAGAAGTGCAGCAGGTAGTAGCAGAGCATGACGTTTTTCCTGAGATGGCATAGCAACTCCATTAAAGAAAGAATAACAAAACAAAGACAGAACAAAAAAGAAACAGGGCATCAAATTATGAATTCTTTATTTTGGGTAGAAGAGCACAAGACAGAACTTGCATGAGGAGCACAGGGTTTGATCTCACTTTTCGTAACTTTTTTTTTTTAAATATAATTAATACCTCTCTGCCTCAGTGGTGCTAATGTGACAAGACCTACAAGAAGTCCTACCTGTCTGAAGCATTTTCTTTTAGATTTCATCAGTACTACCACTAAGATCAGAATAAGCTCAAAAGGAATAACTAAGTTTTCAGAATCATTATAGAGTGAGAGGAAAGACAGGTATCAGAAATAAGGTGAACTGACAGCCCACTCACATTTTGAATTAGTTTTTCTAGGAAGGCAGAACTTCATTCTAAAAATAAAAGTAAAAACTGACAATATAAAGAAATGTGAAACTTTTTTGAATGAGCCTGCTGTCTGACTTTCCCATTGCTTTTATTCTTTATTATTTTTTTCCAGAACGGTGCAGAGCCTACTTACCATTTGCTGTAACTTCCTGTGACACTCAAGATTATAATCTGAGAATAGTTTCAAAGGTCACAGCTGTGCACACGAGGTTTCCACATTAACAAATGCAAGCAAAAAATCCCACTATGATGACTGAACTACAGGTACTGAACACAGAGACAGTAAATGACATGCATGCTGGTTCTTAAGTGTTTGCTAAGATTAAGCAGAAGACTGTTCTTATATGAAAGGAGGTGATAAAAATAAAAACCAGCAAATCCATTTATGAAAATAATCAAATGATACAGCTGTCTAACAACTAAGAAATGCACTTTATGTCAGAACACTGCTTACAATTTGAAGTACCTCTGTATATGGTAAATTTGATACTAGTTGGTAATATAGAAGCACTTGTTTTCTTCAGATTACATTCTTAAGAACTGCACTGGTTTTGGAAGGAGGGGGAGTACAGGAGGGGAAGCAGCGTTCAAAATTTCTGAGATGTTTTAATTCTACATATCTACCAACTCAGGGACCAATCTTAAGAAAATGTTGCCTCCTGTCAAGGATTTTTATTTTATCATGTCATTCTCACTGGCTTTTCATTGCATTTTCATGCCTTCCTGCTTCAAGTATGCCTGCATGTGAAATACAACTACAGTCAGTTTGAAAGATCAAACTCAGAGTCACCATGCTATTTGAAAGCTTATCAAACCTTGATATATTCTGTGAACTCTTTGATTCAAGGTTATGGGCTGTGATATAGTTATCTGAATTCCACGGCTACAGACATTTGGTACTAATGAAATAATAATGACATAGTGAAAACAGTTTCAGAGAGGAAAGCTAAAATACTCGGACTAGCATTCCTCCACCTGAGGAACTCCACAAAAGTAAAAAACTTTACTGAGGTAGAGAAAATAAAGCCTTAATAATGCAATTTTACAGTTTCTAATGGTTCAAAGTTTAGATGTGTGTTTGAAGATCTATGCAAGGTGTCTTTTACAGGGAAGTTTTCTCTGGGAAAACACAGCTTGGAGGCTAACAACTACTTAAGGACTTGCAGCAATCTTTCCACAGATTTTGTCAGATGAAAAGGTACAGACAAATCTTTTTCAGTGCTTTTACAGCTTTTGTAACTTCCCTAGCCATGCTGAGGGCCCAGAAAAACTCATATATCAACTGTCTCAAATCCACACACTTGACTTGAAACTCAGGACTGGATTGATTTTCCTTAAGTGTATGCCCAGATAGTTGCAGCAACAAAGCATTAAGGATAAGAATAAATTCCAGCTAGAATTACACAAGTCAAAACAATGGCAAAATTTCTAAGAGCAGAACTGCATGCTGATGCTCTATGTCTGGCTATGTGTGCTTTGAGCAGGTCAGGATTTCCATTTTGTGGGACTATAGAATAATTCAAGTTGTAAGGGGCCTCCAGAGGTTGCATAAGCCAGCATCCAGGTCACAGCAGGGTCAGCTCTGAGACAGACCACATGCTTCAGGGTTTCTCCAGTTAGTTTTTGAGAAAACTCCAATGGCACAGACTGCATTGCCTAATCCAATGCTTGGTTTTCTTCACGAGCAGTCAGAACTGCTTTTATTTCAAATTCATCCCCACTCAATCTTGTTCTTCCATCCTCCATCCTAAATATACAGTTTTAAAGAATCAACATCAGTCTAAAGTCTACCTTGTATTTTAAAGCATGATACTTCACACAGTGCACAAACCAGTCTACTGAAACGTAAGCCTTAAGTACAAAATCATTTCCCCTTTCACATGACACTGATCATAGGCCCTGCAGCTCAGCTGGCAGACTGTCTGAACTGCTGCTAGAGGGTTACAGTTGTTACTTACATCACCTATTTCATTTCCCCAAGAAAAAGCTGGATAATAATGCCAAATGATGAGTTAGTGTCACGTACAAAGCGCTTCAAGGGCAACTTACATCATTTAGTAACTTTCACGATAATAGAAAAAGAGCAGGGTGATATTTTTCATTCAAAGCTCGCATCATGGAGAAGTGATTATCTTATTTTATTAATCACCCCATACACATGGGTAGTGCCTTTTCCTGGATATCCTGTTTCTATATGTATAATAAGGTGATACATCACCATCCTTTCTGAATTCTGATAGATGACACTGATGCAAGTTACGCATCTCAATGAGATTGCATTCCCAAAATTGAGATAACTGATATAAAAATGTTTTGTTCCGTCCTCCTTGCCTAATTAAAATTCCAGGTTTTGAGTAGCTGTTATCATGCCCAGAGACAGAGATAAATGGATGAATACACAGAAAACTCTGTATAACACATGCATGGAATAACTTCAGTAGACAAGAGGGAGGCAGAATTAATAGTTACTTTCAAACTGATAAGGGTTCTAAAACGTGAGCATTGCTCTGCCTCTGCCCCCAGCATATCTTTCTATTTATCCAACTGCAGTCTATAAAAGAAAAACTAGTTTTAAAATCTAATCAAGGAGGAGAAACATTTGTTTCTACAAGAGAGATTTTGGAGTATTATGCGCAGAGATTCAATTTGAAGGATGTTTTCTTTTGTTCATTAATCTTCATTATTAATGTACTTATTTTCAAGAGTCCATCGTACCTCAGTGACAGATGATGATAGATATCTCAGGTCCGGAGACCATTCATGTACAAATAGTACCAGTTTATAAATATTGGTAAGCAATATGAGGAGGAATCTGACAACTGGGACTTTAGAGAGAAGTATTTGCTAGCTGTCACGTGCTTTTCAAGAATTCTATCTACATTCAAATAAAGCAGCTAGAAGTTCAGATGCTAGGTTAAATTTTATCCAAAGTTTTTGTCTAAAAAATAAACTGAATATTTGTCATGAAATTCCTTCCTCGGTGGAAGAGAAGTAGCACAGAAATAGAAGGGAAAGAACCATTTTCATTTTCAAAACCTGCAATCAGCTAAAGAAACTTCCCAAAATATTCACAACTTGATTCCAAGTCTCCTTCTCGATCCCCTAAAGACTTCAGAATTTACACTTGCTCACAAATCTTTTTGTATCTCCTGCTTAACAGGAGAATGCAAGTGGAGACTACATACTAATTTAGTTTACAGGCCAAAGCATAATTAAAACACATTTCCATTTAACATTTGAACAGATAATGTGTAAAATAAAGGTGATTTTGCTTGTAAAAATCCCAGAAGTTTTGTTGTTTTTTAAGAAAGCATTCTCCTGCATTGTATCACATAGGCTCAAGATTGAAGCCACCAGTGTAATCTTTGCCTGAACACAAGATCCCCCAAGGGAGACAAACAAAACAAGAACTGAAGCCCAAACAAGACCATTTCAAATGAAGTAGCTGAAGACAAAGTACGTAAATTAATTTGGGGATTTACCTGTCACAAGTGGAGAGTGTTCTTAGAAAAAACAAATCAGAGAAACGGAACATTATGAGAGCAGACATTCTCTTTCAATGAGCTGTTTTATCAGTCACTGTTTTCAAGCTGTTTTTCTATGCTTGTTTAAACTTAATGTATAAGATGGCAACCACTGGAATAACCACCATGGAACACAAGGAGTGGTGGGGAAATGTTATTACCAGATAATAGCAACGTCCTAAGAAACATCTGTTGTGGAAGCAAATCTGTTCCTAGAATAGCATTATGGCTCACTGTATACTCTGCCAGAGGCCCTAGTGTTGTCTTTCCACATAGGCAGTCATGAAGAAATGGCATTCTGTTTTTAGGCAGTTTAAAAAAGGAGCATGGGGGTCATATTGCTCCTACAAGACAGAAATAAAAGACAAATTCCACATTGTGATGTCTAGTTGAAAATGATAACGAGCAACACCATCAAAATAAGCCATTTTGAGAATATGTCAAAAGTAAATAAACTAACAGATAAAACACAAAAAATAAATACATGTATTTAATGGCAAAATAATTTATCTCTAGATAACAACAAGAAACATGTAACTGGCTTATCAATAGAAGAAAAAATTTTCTCTGGCTCAGCCACACATCTAATGTACAGAGGTGTTTGTGGTGAACAACATTATATTGCCTACACACCCAGAATACAGAAATATAGCCACTCGTTTTTCCTTTACATGTTGCATGCATGAGATTGAAAGTAAAGTAACATTAAAAACATAATAAAATATGAAGTAATGTCTGAAAAGAAGGAATTCACATCTGATTGTTACTATGGAATAGGCTGTACACAAACGTTTTCACTCTTCGGGTCAGTTCCTATCAAATATTTTGTTCAAATATTCTGATACTACTGACTACAAATTAAGCAGATGTTCCAGCTCCCAAGGTAACTTTATTTCCTGTTTACATACAACTGAGTATACATTTGAAACCATTACACCATGGAGTACGGACAGTTGAAACCTGAGATAAAATCTAAATCATGACTGAAGTAGCGACGCTCATTTTTCTAAGCTAAAAGTTAGAAAGAGCAAAAATTAATTCAGAGATCTGCAGGTCACAACCATCCCCCCTCCCTCAAAAAATATATATTAAAAAAAAAGGAATGTCATCCTATCTTCTCTTCTAACAGCCAGCATGGGTCTAAGGGAGAATAGCAATTCAAGAAGCATTTTCGTCTTTCTTTTTCCTCTGCTTCCTTGACTCTGCTGTCTGAATTTCCAGGACACCTGTACTGTCAAGATAACCATCTACCCTCATTCCCTTGCCTTTTAGTAACAGTACTACATTAGATAGTTCTACATTACCCAGTTGTATTTTACTAGGTCCTACCACCTGCTACCTATTTATTGTCATATTCTGGATGTCTCCCAGAAGTTTGTGACAGGCCTAGGATGTTCCTTTTTATACAGATTAGTTTTATCATTTACTTCGGACTGCTAAAATCATTGAAGCTGCTACTGAATCTCATTTTGTTCAATATTTCAGTGCAAAGCTCTGCATCAAAGCATTATCACACAGATGTTTGCATCTCTCAGTAACAACACCTTTCAAGAAATGTGTTCCTGGTTAATGAGAAAATTCAAATTAAGGTTTTCATCTGAGTTGCAGTGTTATTGGTAGTGCTTCTAAAGTCATTTATGCTGGAGTTCTGGATTAATGAATTTTCAATACAAATTATATATTATTACAAAGATAGAAAAATAGAAGTCAGACTACTAGTTCATGTACCCCTAACCATATAGACATCCAAAACACCCAGCCGGAATATTATACAATATAGTTTAAACTATCTCTTCTCCTGTAGCCCAGAATAACACCTAGAGAGAGCCAATCTGAGAACAGAATGCCCAGAGTACCTCTGGGAATACACAGCAACAATCCAAGCAAGCCTCTTGCATGAAACCTCCTAAAACCCAATACAGCATGGTTGTTCATGGTTGTTTTCCTCTGTCAGTTCTGAAAGAAGTTCTGAAAGAAGCCTTTTATGCTCTGTTCCTTCTAGAATGATAAGATCATAGACATAAAGATGATCTCAAGTTGGAACCCCGTAATTCCCACTCCCCCTCCTTTTTCTAACACAGAAACTCTTGAAAACAAAGGAAAGGAAGAAGAAAAAAAGTGGTAGAACTATAGCTTTTCAGGTTAAGCAGCTTTTTAGCAGTCCAAAAGCTTGCATGCAGAATTACAGCCAAGTCAATATTTACATTCCAGTTACGTTAATCTATTCCATGGCAGTAGGCTACCCATCACAGTGAGAGAAAACACAAGGGAACACACTCATAAATTGTTTGCTCAAGTAGTTATCGTAAAACCACCATATTCTCAACTCTCTCCCCTCCCCCCAACAAGCCATACAAACCACTATGTGAATTGGTCCATCGACTTTGCCTTTGATTTCTACAATCCCCTGCTGAAAAACACCTTCAATAATAAATCCAATTTCATGAAAGACTTGAAGTGTTGTGAAATTGATTGCAAAACTTGAATAAACTTGAATTCCCTTTGCTGCTCACCAGTCCCTAGCAGGGCTGCAGATGACATCTCACAGAATAGTACCTTCTTCCTGCTTCAAGCACCCTGAACCCCAGTGCTGAAAGATTCAGTTTATTCTAAGAACTGTTAACGTGTCCTTAATACAACTCCTTAGCATTTACAAGGCTTCTATGCGTCTTTGAAGATATCCCACAAAGTTATTATATATAGGCAGTTAATTGCTCCTTTTGCAATATGTACATCATTATTACAACCTTGAAAGCTATATGAAATAAAACACCACCAGCATCCCTCATTAGAAGCATAGCTATAAGCCTTTTTAAACCCCTCATGGCTACCAAAAATGCGTTTCTGTGGATGTTTTTCAGTGAAGTATCCAGACTATCCAATATTTAGCGCAGGTGTCAACTAAGAGCAACCTCCACTTTGTCAGGCTCTGAACTCTTCTTCTGAAGTTCGATCTCTCCTGCTCCACTAGAATCACAACTTGATATCTGTTCCTAAACATTTCAACTGATATCTACATCTAAGCATTTCACCCATTAATTCTTTCTTTAAAATACATTAATGAATTTTAGAGAGAAGAGTGGAAACAAGGCCTGCACTCTTCCATGTAAGTGCTTTCATCAATGGGATACGTGTTCGGGAATCCTCCTCTCTCTTGCCTGTGAAATCCTGACCTTCCTTTCTGCAAGAGGTACAGCTCTAGCAGGATCATTGGGTCATGTCTTACCTCTGAATAGCAATGCACCCAAGAAGAGCATATTGCTTGGTAAAGAGATTTTTCTGGAAGCTTTAAGAACGCATCTGAAATTCATCAAAGCTAGTGGAATACAAAAAAAAAAAAAAAAAGCAACCACACAGGCCTGAAGACAGAGACTTCTGTAGTCTTTCAGGATCATCAGTGGAATATACATTTCCAGTCTTTTCTGTCCTTGTCCCAGCATCTATCAATTCTACTTCTCCCTCTTGATACCATTCCCTAATATCCTGTAATACCATTCCCTAATATCCTGTAATCTCCTACAAACAAAGCATGCAACTTTGATCTTTTTTTTTTTTTTAAGGTTCTTGCCTAGATAACCTCAGTGCCTGAATTTTAGCCTCAGTATGAAATCTTTAACTAACTTCACTGGGCCCATTCTCAAGGCCAATCTCAGAATGTCCTCACAGGAGGAAAAAAAAAGACAGAAAACACTTTTATGGATGTAGGCACCCTATGTTATGCTCTGAATACTCAGAAAGGATGTTCTCCTCAGGTCTGATCCAGATCAAATCCATCAGTAATGTCTTCAAAGCCATTGACAATACGTGTTATGTTGTGTATCTAGCCTTAGAAATTGGGTCTAGATCCTATTAAAGGTGCTTTATTGACTTAAAAAAAATTCTGAGAGAAAAAAGAAATCATATGAGAATGAAAATACTTATGAACTTTACAAAGCTCATTTTCATATTCAGTTTGAATTGGCAGATTTACAAAATTAAAAATGCTTACTAATGCAACTATCTCTAGCGTAATCTTTTCCTCAAAAACAATTCTTCTTCCTTGCAATTGTAAAATACTGGCTACAGCCATTTAAAGTAATTTATTTTATACTCTATCATTTGAGAACAGAGGATGATGATTGCACATTTACACAACTCTCAAGTAAACTTTGATTAAAATACACAATGAACTGAAGTAGAAAAGTCTTCCAATGGAAAAGGTATTTGGAGCATTTAACTCTTCTAATTACTACACAATTTTCCACATGTCCCAGAACACACAAACATTAATGACACTCCAGAAGTCCACTCAACTAAAAACAGTAATCTAGTCCATGCAAGAACTGCATCTGAAAGCATCCCTTTCTATAAGCTGCAAACTCATCTCTCTGTCATTTAGGTAAAAGCTTGGCAACATTCTCAAAACAAGTTGTGCCATCCCAGATGTTGAAAACAATATTTCTCTTAAATAACTGCCTTGAATCATAATACTAAGTTAATTTCTTATTTTACTATTTTAACTCACATCAAACCATTCTGGGAAACAGGAAAAACAATGGATCTATTTGAAAGACTACAAGGACTTTGTAGAAACATTTCTGATAAGTTCTCAGAAATGAATGTTTTCCATTATGTGAGGAGATCTATGAGTCACTTCCATCCTGTAGTTAGAGTCTGTGACACTAGAAGTAACCCAGCAAAAGAAATTTTCACACTAATGAAGCAGTGCTAGCCTTCTGTTAGCTACTATTTGTAGCCCAACCCATCATTTGTTTCAAGGAATCCTGAAGATACAGTCGAGGCAGTGCTGATAAACAAGGCGGATATAGTTTTTCAATCAGATTTTCCCAACCACTGCATATAGTGGCAATTTGTGCTGGGAGTGCGAGTTTTTTTCTTAGCAGTTTCTTGATATTACTTACTTCTAACAAGGAAAAACATGCTACAGTTGCCACGGATTGCAATCAGCAGCCCACGTAATAAAGGTCTGGATAAGTAAGTCTTAATGTAAGTGTTGGATTTGATTAAGAAACATAAATAAACATGTTTAGTTTGGACCAAACCTTGAGGGCAGCTTTGGACTTTGGCCCAAACTTTTTTTTATATATGCATTACCTTTTGTGGGACAAAAACAAACTGAAAATTCACTTATGACAACACGTCTATTCAAATCAATAATGTTACTTCTATGCTGTGACACTATACTCAACTGGTACTCAATCTGCAATAAGTAAGCAACTTTTGAATTAATACCTTAATACTATTTTCAAATTACAGAAATACTAATGCCACTTCTTCCATGTATGGTTAGGAGTAGCTTCCATTGATTCCATGATAGATGTCCAAGAAGAAAACCCTTTTAAAAGTCATCTAATGGAAGGATCCATCTTGCTCCCTTTGAAGTTACTAGGAAAAGTATTGTCCAGATAGAACTGTACAGTTATTTTAAGTACTCACCTTTTATTCTTATGAATATTAATATATCTTTATGCTATCTAGATCAACAATGTTATTATCAGCAACGGATCTGTTGCCTACTGTTTTCAAAGGCCTCTTTTGATCTTAATGAATACCCAGCAGAATCATTATGTTCATCTGTAAAATCTCTGTAATGTGGATCCTATATTTTAACAAGTACCCACATCTGTATAGAAGTGATAGCATGATTTTGAAACAAGAATCCCATGAGCAACAGTATCTTTAAGATATTCCTTAAAATAAACTGCAGTACTGAAGTAGCTCTCAGCCTGGCTTAATCATCAGTGGAAGATTTATTCCCATTAAAGAGTTAAATTATGTTTACTGCTTTCATTTAGAGGACACCGCAGGTCCACTGACATCAACAAAAGCCAAATATATTTTAATTGTTTCAAATATGGGTGCTTAGGTCTGGCATTATAAATCCTGCGTAAACTTAAAAGAACTGATTTTCAAAGGTGCTCAGAAATCCTTTATTTATTTAGGAGAAGCAAAAACGTAAATGTGAAGCAGCAATACACAGTTACACGTGTGATTTTCCCATGAAATGCCCAGCAGGCTCAAAAGAATCACACAGAATCACGGAATAGCCAGAGTTGGAATGGACCTCAAGGATCATGAATCTCCAACCCCCCTGCCATATGCAGGGCCACCAACCTCCCCTTTTAATACTAGACCAGTTAATGCTAGACCAGGCTGCCCAGGGCTCCATCCAACCTGGCCTTGAACACCTCCAGGGACGGGGCATCCACAACCTCTCTGGGCAGCTGTTCCAGCACCTCACCACTCTCTCTGTAAAGAATGGACTAATACATCTACTCCAACACAGTTCCTATATAACAGGTCAAAGTGGACATTTGCACAGCATTTCAGTGCTCAGTGGCATGCCATGACAGTTTTATTTCACTTCTCCAGGTTGTTGGACAAACATAAAGCCTCTCATAGACTCTTGCGTGATCAAACACCGTATTCTTTCTCTGAGAAGCTCTGCCACCTGGAAAGAGAAATTGGCAGAAGCACAGTCTGCCCATATATATCTCTACAAGGGCTGTAGACAAATGACAAGGCTCTGGCAAGCGCTTAAGCCAACTGCAGGGGACAAGGAAAATTACTCAATATGGCAAACAAAACTGCCAGAAGGTGACACAGGAAAGTGAGAGGCTGGCAAAAGTTACAGATAGCGCTGCAAAGAATTACTGTGTTTTACAGGTAGCAATGGCAAAATTATGCAAAAAAAAAAGACAAACTTCAATAATTGAAGAATAGTAGAGCGGACTTTCTGGAGAAGAGAGCAGAGCAAGGCCAACAACACATACGCAGGAATGCCAGGAATGCCTGTGTAATGGTATCAGAAATCCCAAATGTATATATGCAGCATATTGGGTCAAGTGGGGGAAAAAAATTATTCAAGACATGGGATTTTTCCAGTGAGGAGACTGAGGCAGAGAAAGGGAAGCACACAGACAGCAAAAAGAAAGGCTAAGAAACTGGAAAAGGAATAATTAGGCATGAAAGTAACGCTGCCTTCAGGTGGATGCCTGCTCAGAAGCCTTGATCACCTCAGCCTAAATTAAGACAATAAAACAAACCCTTCTCTTCTGACCTAAACTAGCTTCCATGGTTAGGAAATGCGGGAGGAATGGGGATGGTTTCCATTGCAACAACAGATCCAGCATTCTGGTATCACCATGGCAGTACTCTTTTCACAACTGGTGTTACCTACCTCTTCATAACACTATTGCCTCTTTAAGAGACTATAGACAGTCTTATGAATCCTGCCTGATACTCCCAGTGAACTAAACACTTTTGTAGTGATTATACTAATATGGTTGAACCCAACTACAGTTTTTGTAGTTTTTGCTAGAACATGCTGCTTCTATCCAGTACCTGAGTGATCATTCAGATTGAGAGAGGTCTACAGAGCCTATTACCCTGAATGAAACAAATGAGAAAAAACAGTAAGGGTAACAAAATATATTCACCAAACAAATTTCTATCTCAGAATTCCATTCAGAAATGTTGGGGTTTATTTGGTGGGAGGTTTTTTTTGTTGTTTTTCTTTTGTTTTGTCCAAAATGCAAACCAGAACTTGCAGGCATATACTCGTATGAAGAAATAAAAATGTTCTGCCATAGAGCACAAGTCTCATTACAAACATGATCCAGAGTTCAGAATTTCCTGCACTGTAACTAGAAGAGTTACATCACTTTGTAGCCTGAGAATGAAGACCATTAACTGAAGAGTTTGTAACCAGAATGGGGGACTAAGCCAGATCTTTGTAACTCGATCTGCCAATAGTGTAAAGCTGTATTTGAGATGCTCACAATCAATTCAAATTAAAGATTAATATTTTGCCTAATTGGACAAAGCGCATGACTAAATAAATTCAATATATTGTATGCATCACAGCACTCAGTTATACTACTGGCTCAAGTTAGAGTTCTAACATACCTAGAACATAAGGCTGTTGGCAGAGGAAAAATGCCAATTTTAACACAATTCAATTTGGATTTTCAGTAAGAGCACCTTCTGCTTCTCACTCTCGGAAGCAGTAACAATCACCAGTGGCTATTTGTGCACATTTATAGTCATTATTTTACATTACCCTTCACATTTCTGAGTATTTTATGGAGCTTGTAAAAATACGTGGGTGAGCACCTACAAGTTACAAGCCATGTAACTGCAGAAATGTTAGATACTAATAGGGAAAATATCTTTCATTAAAATAATATATAGCATTCTCACACTGCAGTTCAGAAAAGATCACTCTCCATAACGTAGACTGTTATTAGCCAGTAGCCTGCTTTTTAAACAATATGCAGTGCAACAATATGGACAATAGAGATCTGTACTGCAAGCAGTGAAGATTTTTTATATTATTTTTTTCTAAAGAAGAATGCAAACCATTGAGTATATGAAAAGCTTGTGTGCACTCCACTAATTTAGCCTACTGAACAATGACATTCAAATATGTCTGACATAGGGCCAGGATTTGAAGGACCACTGGAATAAAAGACATAAAAGCAGCTGTTCCTTCTCTAATCAGTGCATGCAGCCAAAGGCAATCACAGCCTCTACCAAGTATTCTTCAAACAACTCCATGACCAGGTGGACCAGAGCTGATCAGGAAGACAACGATATAATTATACATTAGTTTCAAGACTGGCAAGCCAAGCAGGTTTAAGGGGCAAGAAATGGCATTTGGGAAGACTTGGGGAGGAAGAGAACACAGTTAAGCAAGCCTTTAATTTAATGGAGGAATATATAGAGCAACTCATGAAAGAGTTACATACTGTAAGAGTGTAAGAATAATTACAAATTATAGATTTTCTGCAGTCTTCTTTCTTATTATACATAATTGCCAATCTTTCTCCTTTTTCAGATGACTCAATACATAAAAGCACAGACCAAACTGATAAAGGCAAAGTAATATTTATTGTTTTTTACTAGGATTTTTTCTGACCATGTTTAGTTCAAGTGGAATGGTCATTGTATTAGAAGCCTGTCAACTGCCTTCCAGTTACAAAAAGACAAGTTTCTCACATCTCTATTCACTGTACTTTCCTAAGTCAAACAAAACCACATTAACTGTCTAATGAAACGCTCTGCAGGTTTAATCTTTCCAGACAGTACAGTATCGGCTACATCTAGTTAAATGTAATTCTTATAAGAGCACTGAAACAGAAAAGCACTAAGATATACCATCCCCATTGCATTTGAGGAGCAGGACTTATTCTAAAAACGCTGTAAAGCAGTGACTCATGCACTAGCATCAAGCACTGGAAACTGTCTTCTCACATAGAAAGAATCAGAATTTCTCCCAAGGTGTGCTGCAGTGTGTTGAGTTACCTATCCAGAAATAGCACTTACAGACTTCTTGACGTAAGTTGGCAGTGCTGTAACCCCACTCAGCCTTTTCTAAAATGCTTCATGCAGCACTTGCTGCTAAAAGTCTGTTTTCCTCATCCTTGATCTCCTATCTCTCAGAGATTTTTCTCAGGTCCAGAAAATGCAAATAAACCTAGAGATTTTGAGATCCCTTTTGCACAGTGGAAACGTTGCAGATATTCAGTAATCCTCAGTTTAGTCTGAAGTTCTCTAAGGCAATCTTTACAGAGCTTCATGTGTTATTTTTAAAGAGAAGCATACTAATGACACAGGAAACTGCTATTAGTTGCCCAGAGTATGTTATTAAGAAAAAAAGAGGAGTTACATCCTTGAAAAATAATGAGAAGGATTATTGCAACGTGAAGCCACTGTCTTGAAATAGACTGTATCTGGAAGAGAATTTAAGTCCCATTAGAACAGAATGGAAGCAAGTTTCAAAGAGATTTCAAAGTAATTTTCTTTCAAATTACTCAGTTAGTGTCTTACTACTTTTAAATTCAAAGAACACATTTTCTAAATTACGGAATTTATTTGAAATAACTTTGAAGTCAATCTCACTGAGTTCAGGAATGGTCAGATTAAATTACCACATCAGAAAAGAAACAAACTTAAAAGTATATACTTGCACACATGTGGTACATTCCCATATTTGGTACCATTCTCTTCATTTTTTGGCAATACCAAGACCAGCTGACAATGAGAAATGAGCTACTATAAGCTGGAAATACAATCTTCAATCTCCAGTGAGGCCAGTATGATAAAAAGTGGAATAGAAACCCTGTGTGGATCTTTGAGGATAGATCAAAAAAAATGACAAGTTGGTGTATAGAAGTATCAGAAAATAATTGAATTTTAAGTTCATGCTTTCAAATACACCTAGTGCCATAGATGATACCAAGAACTACTGTTTCCCAAAAAAGTATTTCAAGTCATTCTAGGAGTTGTGTTCCCATAAACATATATAAAAGTAGTATGAGAGTTTACCATGTAACTCACCATAAAAATAAGAGCCTAACACTTCCCACTTACGAATGCTACGAACCAATAAGAGGCAAGGATCGTTTAATAACTCTCTGGATCTGTACATCAAAGGATCTCTTAATAAAGGTAAATGAAGTTATCTGTGCAGAGTCATTACTGTCAGCAGCACCAGGAGGACCACTGCTGAAATTCATGAATCTTACAGTTTAAGAAAGTTATTTGTAAGGGCCTGGCTGTGCTCTCATTCTACTATCCGAAGAAACTCCATTGAGATGGAAGATAATTTGCTCAGTGCACAACTCCAGATTGCCTGCAAGCCCTTCTGAGACTGCTCAGGATAAAGGAGGTCACTCCTGCCTGCAATTTTAGCCATTATGGCCCAAATAATTCCTCATTTTCCAAATACAGTTTTAGTGATGTCTGAAAACACACAAATACAACACAAGTCAGATATTCTAGCTATTTGTATTAACATTAATTGGCTTGGGACCTTCTATACTCGAAACTAGAATTATCTGAAATAGAGTAAGTATTATAGTTCAGTTTTGTTCTGAGTCAACAATAATTTCAAAGCCTAGAACTCAAATAGGAAATAAGCTTTGAATGTCTTATTACATTCATTGGAGTTAACAGCCTAGTTGTGATTTACTTTTCTTGTTTGCCTGACTTGATCTGCAGATAGAGCAGCATCGCTGCTGTTTAGTTAATATAATGCAAGAAAAATGCAGATGTCAAATTGTAACTAGAAAAATGAGTTTGTAATGCTACTGTCAGCAGGCAAGCTTGGATAACATCTTTGGTTCAACACACTAATCTGAAAAGAAAAAAAAAATACAGCATCTACATGATAAACAGGATATAGAAAAGGGAAACTTGGAGGGAAAAAAAAGAAGATAGGCTACCAGTATTGGCAAAAAGATTTTATCATATGCAAGTTGTTTTGCTAATTAATAAAATCCTCCTAACATGAATAATGGGATGGGTGACACTGAGACTTTTGGACCCATTTGCATAAGAACAATGGCCAATTCTCCTTTTGTGTTGGGGCAGCTAGAAAAATACTGCAATTTTATGTAAACAACAAAAAAAGCAGATTAAAACATATCAAGAGTATCATTCTCTAGAACACTACATAAATAGCATTGTAAGAAAATGATAGGAGAGCTGTGGATTGATAGGAGAGAACTGCAAAAAGAAAAGTTCACTATATAAGCTGTAAAACAGTAACTAGAAATGTCAAAATTGATAGCCTTCCCAAAAAAAGATTCTAGAGCTTATGAATCTATGTCTCTTGGCACTTTTACAAGTCTATAAGAATAAAACCAGAAGAATCCTAATTCATAGGATCATAGAATGGTTTGTGTTGGAAGGGACCTTTAAGATCATCTAGTTCCAATCCCCCTATTAGAGACAGAGACACCTCCAACAAGACCAGGTTGCTCACAGCCCCATCCAGCCTGGCCTTGAATGCCTCCAAGAAAGAGGCATCCACAACCTCTGCAACAGCCTGTTCCAGTGTCTCATCACCAGGCTAATTTCCACCAGGCTGCTTTGATAATTTGTGTTCAATGAGAAAAGCCACAGAGAAAATTTGACACCGGCACATATAATGCAAATAGCTTGACACAGATAACATAAAAAAGTATAACGGAGTAACAACAGCAGTGCTAAGTGTTCTTCCTGAAGAAAAGAGTAGAAACGCAACAGAGGAAAAAATTGAACTCATTTTACAAAGCTTCATTCAATGGCCTCCCTTCAGCTACTTTCTTACCAGACTATTCATTTAATTCAACACCCATTAAGGGCCTAAGGGGAAAAAACATCTGTATCTTAGGAAAGATAATAACGTTTATATAGTATGGCCATTAGTTTTCACTCTGCAGTTCACTTTAAAACATTGGAGCAGTTGCCTCTTCTCCTCTGCCAACTACCCTGTGGCATGAAATTACTACTAAGCCATCAACTATTCCTACAATGATAACCTCCCAGTAAAAATTCCCAAGGCTTCCAGTGAGATGCTGAACATACCTTAAGAGGTGAAGAAGCAAAAATGTCAAAATATCTTACTTAAGGGTAAGATTGCTGTATTAGAAATGCTTTAAATTTCAGCTGTAACTCCCAAATATAGCTGGTTGCCTGTTTGTTGTTTTGTTGTTGTTGTTGCTGCTGCTGTTTTTTGTTTGTTTTTTAAATAAACTCTGGAAATAGATGATTTAAAAAAAAAAAAAGCAGCAGCAGCAGCAAGAACCCACTGCTTTTAGAATTTCATATAAAAGAGATGTTAAAATCAATAAAAAAGAGAACAAGTCTAAACTACAAATGCAAGAACAAAAGAAACGATGACATTTATGGTCAGTTACAAGCTTGATGTGCCATGACAGCCAAAGAAGAATCTAGGCAGTTGCAATGAAGGCACATTCTTTTTAAAGTATTTGAGATAGAGTAGACTGACCAACGTGCATCACACACAAAAAATAAGACAAAAAGGAATAATAGTGCCATAGATGCTATTTTTAATGCAGTTTTTAAGGCATCTCTTCATATCTTAGAGAACCTCTAAGCAGAATTAGGAGTGTGATTTAATATTTTATTTACTTCTGCTGTCTTTTCCTCCTCAGTTGTCCAAGTGCTCTTTTTTTCTTTCAAAACAAACAAAACCACCAGTACTTGATTTCTTATCTATACTTAACATTTTAGATGGTTCTGATGAAATATATTTCTTTCTATAACTATGTTTCCTGCTTTAATTTCCAAAAAAACAAGAAAAAGCAAATTTTATTCCCATGAATTGCACTAGATTTGAAAGACCGATTAGAGAAGCTAATTCCTTTTCAGCGCAAAACAAACTCCTGTAGAAAGCTGCAATTCAATTTAACCCACGTATCTTAATCCCGACCCACGGAGAGCATTTCTAAATTGACATCAATAACCAGCTTAATTTTAATAGCCTAATCTTCAAAGCCATTTTAGAAGTGAGAATGCTAGCCATAATAGGATTAAAGACAGGTGTCTGTAAATAAATAGTGTTTAAAGATGAGCGTCAAGCACTTTTCTTGCTCCCTGTTGCTTTGCATTTCCTAGAGACACCACTGTCAGTACCATAAACTCAGAGGTTAACTATTAACCTCTTCCGACGCATAATTCAGGAAATTATCTTCTTCTTCAGGTGCCACCAAGCCAGCCTTATTCAAAAAGCACTGATGTGGTTAGCAACACTGAGCTGCATTTTCTCATGTGAATTTCTTCTTCTGAAAAATAATTTCAGGCTGTTATGTTTCATTCTTAGAATGATTCCCACAATGAATTGGAACAGTACGCTAGATCAATACCCTCCAATCTGACTCTTAGCAACGAATTCCCATAGTAGCAGAAAGATTCACTGTGCAAGGCTAAGCCCATCTGCTTGGATCAGTACCTGTGGGAGGAAAACTTACACGTTTGTCAATGACTAAGACAATCTAAATGCCACGCCAGTATTTGTGTATGGATTCTGTGATATAGAGGGGAAAAATTTGGTTTCCATTGCTGTTCAGGGACACTCTTGCATTTAATTTCTAGAGTAAGAGATAAGATGTAATCTTTATTTATATTGTTTTCCCTTGCTTAAAACATCTATTTATGAACTTCATTAAGCTTGTATTTTAAGCTCTCTATCCCTTCCAGGACTTTGTTGATTTGGTTATCTCAGGTGAAGCAGACACGCTCCAGAAGCTGTATTAGATAAATATTAATAAGGGTATTTTTCTTCAATACCTAGACATAGTCCACTGTTGCTACTGCTACAGCTAAATTCATATTTCAAAAATACTGCAAGACTTACTCCCAAATACAGGAAAACAGTGTAACTTCTTCCAGTTTATAAAAGAACAAACCATATTCGAGAATAAACACCAAATAACCTCACTACTGAAGCATAATCCAATTTAAAAAATGAGCAGAATTTAGAGGAACAACTGATCATGTTGGAAAGCATTCCTATTAGTGCACCTAAGCTCCAGGCCTCTAGCTCCTGAAATTCCCTCAGGCAAGATTAAGACCATGTTTAAGGGATGCTACTTCAGCACAAAAGTAAATTTCAAGCATCACCTGTGATATTCTCCTCAAAATGACACCATTTTTCTTTATCATCAGTTCTGCACAATTGTGTCTTCAATATTAGAAATATGAATAAAGGAGGTTTTTTTTTTTTTTTTTTTATCAAAAGTCAACTGAATGAACACACGAATGCAGCAAGTACAGCAAATGCAAACGGAAACAGCCCCTTAAGAGCATCCCTTTATAGAAATTGATGGAAAGCTGTTCCATATAGCTGCATTATGCTATTCAGCTCACATCTCTCCTTTTTCAAGGGGAAGTTACAAAAAAGGGAGGAAGATCATGCTTACAAACACCTGCCCTTTGAAAGAAAAATCATGATGACTGCTATTACAAATTATTACACAATTAAACTCATTAAAATTTCACATTTCACCACCAAATGCAAAAATATAATGGGGATAAGATGGAATAACTACACATCCTGAAAAGTAAACACTTATGGAAATGGATGCAATGACAGAGCAAAAATAGGCTTTTAGCTATTCTATAACATACATTAAATGACTCATGAAAATAATGAAGGGAATTTCTCCAATTGCATATAAATGCCTTCACACAGGTGAATGCCTGCTTCAGTAAGATCAATTCAACTCCTTAGTGACCGATCCAAATGCACTTTCTAAACATAATTCTGAAAGTTTAAGCTGTACAACATAAAAAAAACATACAATTTGCATTTTACAATACTAGCAGGAGTTAAATCTACCTTATAAATAATCTGTTGCTATATCATATTCTACGCTAAGAATTCAAACTAGTATAAGACTCAACAAGAAGAAGTCAATTTAGAAGTTTTTCTAAGAAAGCAAAGCATGGAAGCTTGCTCTGTGGGAGCTAAAGCTAAAACAGAACTTCAAAACTCAGTCCTTGTGCTTCACTTTCACATCACAAACAAGGGCTGCCCAACAAGTAACACCTCATGTTTTGTTATGCCAGTACAAAACATCAGAGGTAGTTGTTGGCAGTATGGCAGTAGATGTTGAACCTTTTCATCAGTATCCCATTACGAGTTGTTGCTGTGTGACAGATGGCAGCAGTGGGGCACTCTGACAAAATGGCGTCTGACAAAATGGCGTCTGACAAAATGGCGCCTGACACAGCAGCGCAGGTGAAGCAAAAATGTTTCAATGAATACCTCCATGTGGGAAAAAAAGAAAAAAGGCACCCGCTGAGGTTCATCAGCACCTGCTGAATGTTTATGGAAGCCAAAGAGTTGATGTGAGCAGTGAGGCAGTGGACAGTATGTCTCAGCAGCAGCAACAGTGGGTCATCTCTCTCAGTGCAGATATTTACAAGGGTGGCATGCAGGCCTTTGTTCTTCACTGGTGAAAATGCACAGCTAATGGCAATGACTATGTTGAAAAAGAGTGTTTTGTAGCAGAGAGTTTGCTCTAACCAATAGTGTCATTGTGCTCTTTGTATGTGCTGTAGTTTCCATGGAAATAAATAGGGGGCATTACTTAAGGAGGTATTTACACGTTTATTACAATATGTGGTCACAGGGAAAGAAAAGGAGATTCCTGAATCTATATAATTTTTTGTCCCCTCTGTTCTGACTTCGAATCAAAGTGATTTGACTTTTAGCTACCAAAGGCATGAAGATCACAAATCACCTTAAAGGAACATTAATTTCAAAGCTCATTTGTGGTCAACATATGCTGACATTGTTTGTGTCAAGCCAAAGAACTAATAATTTGAGCTGTGTCATTGAAATGTAATTAGAAAAGGACAGCTGTGTGCAGTTCTGGTGTGACCCTGTGGAGCAGCACAAAATAAAATCAACAAAATCAGAAGCATCCTTTGACAACTTAATGGAACACAGGCAAACATAACCTGTGTGATATATTTTTAATTGTTGCTTCTAATGGAGCATCACAGAACATTGCTTCAATTAATGTGCAATTTATCTCACTTGCATTACCTGAAATTACTTTCAGGGATATATTTATTAGGGTCAGACATTCTCTTGTAAATTAAATGTATAGAACAATCTGAAGAGGGCAATAAGTGATGGAAAATAGTTCTGACCATGCCAAGCCAGCCACTTTTGTCTTGGGATCATAGAACAACTATGTCTCTCACATCAGTTCATGCTGGAGGACGGAATGGCTTTATTTGTGCATGTTCCACATGAAAAAAAAAACAAAACAAAACAAATGCATACTCATGCACGTAGAGGCTCTACAGAGAATTAGGAGATGCCAACACAATATTGGCATCCTCTCAGTCCCACAACATCACACCACAATTCAGAAAGCTCCTACTACTCCAAGGGCAGTAAGCAGCTCTCAAAAAGAGAAAGAGGATATGCATCCTCAAATAATCCTTTAGACTATGGAAAGCTCTCTCCTCTGGGTCCACAGAATAGTGCTCCCTAAAGTCACAGGAAGTTATTCTCTTAACTACGAACTGGAAGTGCCACATGTCAGGGATTAGTGAACAGCAATACTGTCTGGCAGGCTATGACATTTTTTCTCTAGACAGCAGAAGGAAAACTATCCTCGGATATCCAGTTAACCTCTGAACTTCTTGCTTCTATTTTCTCAGGGGAAAAAAATGCAGTAATTTTTCAGCCACACTGGAGTTTAATTTTTCTTCTGAAAAGCAGAACCAACAAAAGTAATATTTTTCTTCTTATTAAATATTACCTTACTCCTTATTGAAAATAGAATAAATGCTAATGAATACAGAGTATAGTCTATCTTTTGTGGATAAATGCACAGAATTTATGAGAAGCAAAACTGAGTTAAAAGACTCACAACAAAATTGTTTTCCGTCAGTATCTATAGTTGTCTATCTAAACAATGATGAGTTAGCAGACTTTTCAATGAAACTAGTGAGTAATAAAGATTTAGACAATCCAATTTTAACCTTTTCTTCTTTAGTATTTGCTTAAGTATATGAGAACATTGCAGAAAGCTGGGTCTACTGTGCACGGGGGAATTGTTGACAACATTCATATTAATGCATTTTCTTAATATCAAAAGAACTTATCCAATCAATTCCATATGCTATTATGTTTCATTTAACAAATTCATCCCCTTATCAGAAATACACTGGAATTGCACAAGTAAAAAACTAATTCCACAGATCATTAACATTTTCAGCACTAACTTTTCTTAGAAACAATAATAGCCATAATTCTTAAAGCTACGAGGTTAAATAAACCTCTTACAAAGACAAATGCACTAGCATTGAACTAGCACAGATTTAGGCTAAGAGTGACATCCAGTGGACAGACCTACAATGCAACACATTTGGTATTAATATTTAGTAAGATCCATCTGTTTTGCATGACACATGTCACAGCAAAGGCTCCGGTGTGTGATAATGACAGTTAGCCCTGGATTTTCATGGAGTTGAAAGCTGTGCCACATCTCCATTCATCTTAAGAGACAGGACCTCTATCATTGTTTCACCACAGGTTACCTGCCCTAGACTTAACTATTAAACCTGGCATCAAGTGGAAGTTTTACATAAATAGAGTAACGCCTCTCTGACAGTATATTTGCAGAAGTATTTATTGTCACAGGTAACTAATTATCCTTGGTTATTCAGCTTCCTGTTACCAGTTAATTTTACAAGGCAACAGATTATAAACATTGAAGCTGCTATGTTTTGATCAAAGAAGCTGAACTGTGGAAAGGCAAGGTGAAATTGATGATACGAAATGTGCGTGTACAAGACAGAAGCAGATCCCTTATATGTCAACAAAGCCGTTTCCCTGATTCATCTCCTTGCATAAAAACATTTTTCTCTGATGAACTGATGAACAAAACAACAAGAAAAAAGGAGGATAGAACCTCCAAAAAAATCTCAGGTACATTTTCACCAGTGATAGGTGGGAGATGTAAACACTTAAGCAAAGGGAGACAAGCTCCTTATCACCAGCATCTTTTTTTCCTCCTTTCGTTTCTACGCATGCAACAAGAACAAACAGTCATCTGTGAAACTATTCCCCCTCTTCTCTTTAATTCCCAATGGTCCCCACTACAATCGATCTTACTCCCTTACTCCACTGTCATCTGACTGGACTAGTACAAAAACTTCCTGCTATTCTAGCTCCATTTTCACTCTCCCTGCCACCTGCCTTGCTGGAGCTAAGACCCACTGAGACCTGAGTGAAAGGATTAGGGAAAATTGCACTTATGCTTTCTGGCAGTTCTTTTAGCTACTGGTTCTTACCTCATCAGAACTAATCTCTACAATCTGATAATTAAAGCAATTAAAATCTTTATTAGAAATTCACATAGCATTCACTACAAACTCCAGTAAGCATGGGAGTGTTTCCCAGACCCCGTTAATAAAGCTGTTAATGGTCAGTAACTGAAGTTTAACTTCTTTCAAGTTCAAGTTCAAACTTCTAATCCCAGTTGGGAACTAAAACCTTGTTCAATATAATTAGAAACTGTTCCATAGGTAGTCAAATTCAAATCTAGAATCATGAGCTCTTAGCCCATCACTTGCTCAGTGCCACCAACGTTATAAGTTTAATAATACATATACATACTAATACATTTATAATACATATAATACAAGTACATATAATCTTGCTTCTCCAAGAAAATAGACTGATTCCTGAGTTTGGTACTAACTACTCACCAGCCTTGACAAAGATTTTTCCTTTAGCACAGTCACTATTCAATATTCAAAAACACTGCATTTTACTTTTTAAAAGAAATTGGTTACTTCATTCCTGCCTAAATCTTCAGATGGTTTTTCCAGTATATATTCGCTAACTTCAAAAGAAAATAAGTGTTTGTATAGAAAAAACATCTTCATTTCTGCCATTCTGTGACATATTTCATGTATAAAAACATACTGAAGTAATTATAATAAAGAATTTTACCCCAAATTTTTAAACAAAGAGGTAAGACAGCAAAGCAAGAGTACGTAATCACTCTTTAACTAAGAAACTTTTTCAGTGCCCAGTTTTCTAGGCACAAAATGATGCTTAGTGCATTGACAATCTCCTTATACAATCAATTTTCTGCTTTGGAACAATAACTACACATAGTATCAGTTACAAGCTGTGTTTTTTCCCCAATATTCAGAATAAATCACTATAAGATATTGTTTTCATGAGCTAGAAGTTGAAGTTTCCTTCAGCATTTCCACACAGGAGGATCTCTATATGGCGGTAAAGAAATCTTTACCAGATGATCAATGACACTACCCAAAAGTGTAATTTCAGTACACAAAAATCAGTTCCCACAGGCATGAAGAACCAAGTTCCCAAAGCAAGAGCTCAGGGGTCCGTGTGCATATACAATCTCATGTCTAAATAGCACTGTGTGCACTTCATTTAATATTATGAATCACTACATGGGCAACTAACTTCCCTCTGTAGGAATGAGTGTCATAAGCATATGAAGTGATTGCAGAGATGCATACCTTTTTTTTTTTTTTTTTTTTTTTAAGAGATAGACCAGGCTCTTGTTGATGCAAAGCATTTTATGATGAAAAGCAATTACATATAGCATATATACAAATAAAAAGCATATAGCTCTTCCAATCACTGCATTGTAGAAGAGCTAGTTAAGCCATGAACACAACTTGAAATATGACATATCAGAAAGATCTTTCCTCTGAGACAGAAATAGCATCTACATTAACTGCGAATAATTATAACATTTACAAGGGTATTTTGGAAGGGAAACATGGAAGATAACTTAGATAAAAACAGAAAGGCACGCCTTGATGTACTGGGTGTGCTATAATCACAAGCAGAATTTTCCTTAATAGAGGAAATGCCTCAATAGAGGCAAAAAGCAATTATTGATTACTGAATCCTTTCAAAGCAAGTTGCAACTGAGTTGGGTTTTTGTTCAGCCATTACGCCTCAGTCTTGCAGCTGGAGCTGCATGAAGAAGCGTTTATTCCTTTTGTACTATACCTTTATTTTAATGAGAGACTTCGTTTCAGCAGGAAACAAATACATCAGCGTCAGCATCTAACCATTTGTGTAGCAGCTCAAGAAATAGAGATCAGAAGAACAAGTCTGCTTTTTAGATTGAATTTGTCAAAACCCTACTGCTATCTTATCCTGAAAAGTGGAGAAAAATAGCCCTGCTGCTCACAAACAGAAGTTACAGAAAAGTAAAAGGAGATTAGGAACCAAGCACTGAAAACACCGAGTAGATGTCAAACTGCAGACTTTACAAATAGCCTGAACGATTGAGCATCGCTACTAAATTTGCCACAACATAGCAATTACACTTTAAATATCACAAAAGCACATTAAATACAGAGTATAGCCATTGGTTTAAAGCAACATAGTTACTTTTAAACCAATAAAGGCACGAACACTGCATCAGTTTAAATGAGAATTTGCTAGGGAAAGAAAGAGAGCAAGAAGGGACAACTGGCACTGACAGCATAATGTAAGGGACTATAATCTTCTTTGAGCAAAACAGAATGAGATCAGAAAGGCTAAGGGATAAAGAGGATCTTTCCGGTCCTTGAATCTATCTGTTCTAGTAACAAGAGGCAGCTTCTCTCTGGTCCAAATTCAGCAATGAGCAAAGCAAAGAAGATCCATGTCTGCACCAAACTTTTTTTTTTTTTTTTTTTTTAATAAAGCCAGTGATTTGTCAGCAAAAAAGTGTCAAAATAGAAAGAAGAACTACAGTAGGCAGCTAGCTAAAAGCAAATCTTGTTGCACAACCTTAAAGAATTTGATATTACAGAAATTAAGGAAATTAAATTTCACATTGCAAAGAACACCACCTGGGGGCAAACTAAACAAAAAGACTATTATATACTCAATAAGAAAACTGTACAGCAAAGTTGGTAAGAAGAACAAGTGAAGCTCACCGAAGACAATTTCATTATGTTACCAGCTCACGCTGACCATACTCAAGAAAAAAAATACGTACAAAGATTCATTGCCCACACTGAAAATCAGACTAAACGTGATGCAGGTTTCTCTTACTGCTGAGATTCTAAGTGTCATACCGTTGTTGCATCTGTGAATCCTTATTCAGACTTAAGCTTCTGTAGCTTTGAGAAACAGGCAGTCTAAGTTCAGAGCTCCAGGATTTCACAGATATGAACAAGGACCCTACTGGTACTCACCACAAATAAAGGAGGTAGAGTACCTTGAGTACCACTCAATTATTTCCCCTGTGACTCAGTAATGCAGTTTGAAACACTGTAAATAGCACTGTATAGAAAACCATTGTGTCACAACAGCTTACAAGCAGATGCTGTAAAAGAGCAAGTCTGATTTGCAAGAATTCAACTGGAACAGTAATTAAATACAGAAGCTGCAGCAAGGTAAATCCACCAGAAAAACCTCAAAACCCATCATACCAAACAACAAAAAGTAAGAAAGGACACAAGCCTTCCAACCATGGAACAGTCTTTCAAATTGAGTGGGAAATATGTTCAATTTGCTGTAAATTATAGCTCAGACACTGCTTCACATCAAGTAACAACACCAAGTGGCTGCTGTAACAGGCATAAATTCTCTGGAAGCACCCAGTAATCTAGGAATGCCAATCAATGCAATTGTCTCTGAGGTTCTGGAAAACTCCATCTCAGGAGCAGCCACTGCAGATTGCTTTTACTGAAGCAAAACTAAAGGAATTCAAGCAGCAGAAGCAGCCTTGATCTACTGTGTTTGCTTTACAATTAACACAGGAGCTTAGTGTACACTGAGGATCCTAAGGGGATCAAGATGTTTTGGCACTGTTTTTTTTTTGTTGTTGTTTTTATTAGATGTATTGCAGCAGCATTTAGAAGCATCATTAGAGCTTCATTAGACAAGCAGAGCAAAACATACAAAAAGAAATTGTTCTGTGCAGTTGTGTTAAACAGGGTTAAAGGGAGGTAACTCTTGTGAAAAAGGTCATAAAAGCAGTCCTAAGATACAATTAATCTCTAAAAACCTCTTGACAGTCATTTTAAAAATGACAAGTTTCATTTTTGCCCTAAACACATGACAGAGCAGAGTTCTCCTTGAAACATTTCAATTCAGCTGAATATATTCCCAAGCTCTATGTTTAAAAACAAACTCTTTCAACACAAGATATAATTAGAAAAAGGAATGAACACTAAGGGAAAGCAAAGAAACTGATAGCATAACAATTCAAAGTACCAACTAAATTTGTATTTAATCAGCTTTTGAGACATCTGAGACATTCTTCATATTCACCTTGTTGCAGCCTAGTCAAACTACCAGGTCATAGGTTCTAAAGGACAGACTGTTTCTAACCTGAAAGCCAGTTCCTGAGCTTTTTACATAAGCTAACAATTCACACAGACCAAAACTTGTGGATTTGTATGACAGGATAAAACATGTTAGCAAAACAGGCTGAACTTCTGATCTAGATCCAAACACATAGTTGGATCTGAAAATTAGAGAGAAAGCAACAAAACGTCTAAAGCTTAAATCACTATCATCTTAGAAGCTTTTAAGAAACCCACGTGGTAAGGAATTAAAATACTTTGTGTTATATAAAACCATTAAAACAAAAGAGCACATAAATGCTTTAAGGCTTTTTTTGCTATTAAAGAAAGCCAGTGCTGCAATCCAAAGTTTTCTGATTTAAACAACTTGAGGCTGACAGCTCTAGCAAAAACTAAAAGATATGTTAAATTTTATCCATTGGTTGTATTAACACTGCTCTGCATAATACTGTAAAAACATGTAATACTGAAGAATATTGAAAAAGAATACTTCTTGACACTTAATCTAACCCAGGCATTGAACGCAAGAGGCAGTACACATTATCTTGTATCTGCAAACAAGTACATTCATTAATAAGTATGTAGTAATCATTTGTTTATCTTAGACAGAACTTCAACTGTTTTTACTTAGTTCTAATGGTACTATGCAAAATCATGTTTAAGATTGCCACCACGCAAGTGACATGCAATAATAAGTTGTCTTTAATCCAAGTACCATTGAACTGTACTCAGTAAGACACAGTTTTGTTTTTGTTTTTTCTTTCTTAAACTGTCCCTAAGGCTACAAAAACAGTTTCCAAATTGTGAAACACAGAGAGCATGGACCAAGTCTGAAGAGAAGCAGAAATGGTTGCCACTCTGAGACTGTACTCTCCCAGTCATTCAACTACCATGATCATTCTGAAAGTTTGTATAATTAAACTATGAATATCACTGATTTCCTGTCGATTTTTTTTTCCCCCCTAAAAACAGCAAATTGAGAAATACAGCCACCATTGAGGATGCTTTCACCACACACACACACTGCAGTGCACACACACACACTATTCTGCAGGACTGTGAGAGGGAGAAATGGGGAATTTAGGACAAGATTCCTCCTCCCTCCAGCACAGAATTCTGGAAATCAAGGCTATCTGAATGAGGACTTAATCTCCCAAGTGATTGTGATTTTTCTTTTGTTTATTTGACAGTTCAGGAAACAACTTGGTCTTCAGTGATTTCACCATAACAGAAATAGTAAAAATGGCAGCAATATACCTTCTCTGCAGAACTAAGAGGGAAGAACAAAAGAGGAAAAGCAGACAAAGCTTATCTTTTTAAAATCTGTGCATATGTTTTTCTGAAGGGCTCTCTTTCCACACATCAATCCAATTTATTTTTCTTGCTTGGTCTGAATGCTTCTTCCAGTGTGAACTCCCCTCTCAGAGGCTTTTTTTTTTTTATTCCTGTATTCAACTGAAAACAAACTAATTGCTTGATAACGACCTTTTAAATGCCCAGATTAACCTTAATGGCTTTAAATGGAATTTCAATGAGCTACTTTGTGTATAACTATTTACACAGAGTTTTGTTTTTTTAATTGAAATTCGAGCTCAAGGCTCTTTGCTCCGAGATTTGCCAGAAGAGAGGCATACATACACAAATTCACACACACTTTGCTCTCACTTGATAGACCGATTGCAATGACAATTGCAAGGAAATGGCGGATCCAAATCGAAGTCCATACTCTGCCTCAATAATAAAAGATAGACTGCTCTGAACTTTGATGCTGCGCTCCTCCTTCAAACCCAACTGTGCCCCCCAGTAACAACAGATCTATCTCAGACAAGGGGAGGCTGAAAGAACTGATGGCAGACACTGATTCAGCAGCTGAGGACCAAACGAGCATGCGACTAAAAAGACTGATAGTACACACATAAACCCTTAGACATAAACCACTGACCACGTCTGGGGCTAGGAATGGATCCAGTCAACCCCGGCTCCTTACGTCCCCAGTTCAGGTAGTTTGGAAAGCAAAGGGCTTCACTCTGAACTTTTAGACTCGGTGAGGAGTATCCAGCGATCTTAAATCCTGTGAAGCTGTTAGATCACTATATTGTATCTATATTATGTCAATAAATATATTCCTGCTTCTCTTTTGCTAGTGAAGCATGGAGCGTAGCAGCTTCTGCCTGACTTGATCCTGTCAGAACAGAGATTTACATCTCCATTATTTTATGCAGCTGCTGTATGCAGCAAGTCATATACACAAGCGTACTTCCCAGAGATGAAAGGGCTCAAATGTTGATGATCAAAACATCATACTATTCTAGTGTGAAAGTAGAGGGGAAAAAACACGAAACACCAGAAGTTTCTAAGAAATAGGAAAATATTCACGTGAAGCGTAGATCTGCATAAGCACCTTACTATGAATAAAACATCACTATGAGGAAGAAGGCTAGAAAGCCACATTTGTCAAATTCTTTCATTTTCTGTTATTATTTCTTTAGCCTCTCATTGAATCGAGAAGGTAAAGACACTGGGTTTTTCTTGCTTTGCCTTCAGTATGGTGCTTGTTATTTTGTCACTTATGTTTTTAAAATGACAAGCAGCGCCACTTCCATAACTCTTAATCCAGTCCCTGAAAATCCCAGGGTATAAAGACCGAGGTAAAAGAACGCTATTAATAAAAATTACAGAGGACAGAGGCAGTACTAATAGAACCTTCTCTTCAAAAATATTCGTTAGAACAACTGAAAATTTTCAGGTGGGTTTACCAGATTTTTTAATAGACACTATATTATAGCATAAGCTGTACAAGGAGTACAAGTGCACTTCAGTTTAAACTTGAACATTTATGTCTTCCAGACTAGACTCAAATGAACCTCATCTATTTCCCATTTCAGCTCCTGTTAAACTACAGTAACTGCTGTAAAAATTCAAGTTAATTAAATGAGGCTGCATGAAGTTGCCTTTGGATGAGATACATGTCACCTAGCTAAAACAGCAATCCTGGAAATAATATTTAAAAGAAAAACAAGCACAGAGATCTACTCCTGTGGTCCTAATTTTTATTGTGCCTCTCTTTAAGAACTATATTATGTTGCAACTCCTTGAAAGAGTAGATAACTGCAGGACAAGGGGAAATGGTTTTAAGTTGAGGGAGGGAAGATTTAGGTTGGACGTCAGGGGGAAATTCTTTACAGAGAGAGTGGTGAGGTGCTGGAACAGCTGCCCAGAGAGGTTGTGGATGCCCCATCCCTGAAGGTGTTCAAGGCCAGGTTGGATGGGGCCCTGGGCAGCCTGGTCTAGTATTAAATGAGGAGGTTGATGGCCCTGCATGTGGCAGGAGGTTGGAGATTCATGATCCTTGAGGTCCCTTCCAACCCTGGCCATTCTGTGATTCTGCATAATACCAGTTACCTCAGGTGATCACATACAAATACTAAAATATCTGAAATTTACTTTGAATATTGATGAGTAAGCTACTTCCCTCCCTCCCTGCCCCCCATTTGTTTCCTGCAAGATACAATAAAGTCTTTTACACATGAAAATGAACTAGAAGAAATCATTAAGCCACACTTAGGAGCATGAGTAAATGAACAGCTGAGTTGCTTCTTTCTCAGGAATACTGATTTCACAATTAAAAAAAAAACTACAGAGTTTCAGAAGATAACTACATACCATTTCACAACACCAAATTTGGAAATTCAAGGTTAAACATATTTCTTGGCAGAACAGAAAACTGCTTTCAGAAAAAGAGCACTCTGCTTTGCAATTACAGCGGACATCGTCTCCCTTGTATTTTGCAAGGAGAAACGGCAGTGAGCCATGGTCAATCACATCCTTACCTGTTTAAAGCCCTTTTGTTGAAATTATTAACAAAAGTGTTTCAGGGCAGGCAGGAGAGTTTTGTGTGTTTTAGATAAAAAGGGAGAAATCTTGAACCAGATGTACTACCACGAATTCTAAGAGGTATGTCATACTCCACTAAAGCTGCAGACCAAGTTCCTTAATCCATCAGGTTACACTCCTTATGGGATACGGTCTGTTCTCCACTGTAAATTCTCTTGCCACAATAGAGCATCATAAAAAATCATAAAGTAAAATCAAGCCCACAAGACAGACTCGGAAAATGAGGACACTGAATATGGTTTTCATGAGTTAGTAAACTGGAGCAGCAGAATGGAAGAATCTTCAAAAGTCTGATCCAAATAAGATAATGCCATCCCCTATAAATTCTACCAGATTTTTTTCCCCTTAAAAAAAAGAAAAAACATCTCTGTTCTGTATGGAAACTTCCCAAACAGTAATTTCCACTGAACTGAACTTTGAATAAAGATTTGTTCTCCTCAGAAATAGATAAGTTGAAAATCTCCAGAAGAAAATTATTAAAATACTCACATTAAAATATTAGAAGAGCTCTGATCTTAGAAACAGAAGCATTCAATTTTGGCTTGCTAACGTAACTAAAGATATTCTGGCAATTTCAGTATTAGTGCCAGCTTCAACACATTGCTGCACTATTCATTTTATATTCATTAGTACTGTTTGACAAACCAGAAAAGGAAAATATTATATTCAGAGGTGCACAGCCTTTCAAATACCCATGCCCAGATAACTCCCTCATAAAGAAAGGAAGCTCAGTTTCCAATTAAAAGGAATCTGAATTCTTTCCTTTTCCTTGATTGAAAAAAGGTATATTGAAAATATTCATAATGTTATTTCCTATCAATAATTCCACCTTTTACCATTAGAAAAATCTTATAATGGAAAATCCTATGTTCCACAATGTTTTTAAGACACAAAGCTTAATAACTTGTCCAAGTGATTAGCCATCTGTTTGTTCCTTAGTCTTTCTCCATACATGCTCTTATCTACTGTTTTTAATTTCCCAGCAAAACATACGCAGATGTTACAAGCAGAGTCCTGGCTTAAGTTGTCCTTTTAACACTCATACATTGACTGAAATAAAAGAAAAACAAGGCAAATTTTTGCAAGCTTTGTGAAACTGGTTCATACATTTTTATAGTACAGAAAGATTGGATTGTTTTCTGTTTGTTTTTCTAAAAAGGGATTTTTCTCATACATTTGGGTAGATAACAGAAAATCAAAAGCAAGTTTAAGAATCAACCTAAGTATGTCCTTTATAGTAAGTGTTGGCAGAACTCATCCAAGTAGTACTTGCCACTGTATTTCTTGCTCTGTCATATTTCTCAGACTTCAAAGACATCTTTTCAAAGAGAACTTTACCCTCAGAAGTTCACTGGAGAAATGCGTTCAGAATTTGCTCTTTTCTTTTGTCCTTTCCCAACATTTAAGAGGTTGTTAAACATTCCTGCCCTTGCCTGACAAGTCTGTGATGTACATTTCTCATGCAGCAGAATGGCTGCAGAGAACTAACAGAAGCTGACAGGAGGTTCATAATACAAATCATGATAGTAGGGGGTTTTGCCAAATAAATACAGAAGCTCAAGTCAAGAGCAAAGAGCAATGCATTTGTTGTTCAGGCACATCACTACCCTCCTGTGGAAGATGCTGTACGATACAAAACAATATGGCATGCCTAATTGGTGAAACATCAGCCCTTCACTGAAGAAATGTATTCTTATTGTCACCTTGGTAAGATGCAATCACTTCATATTGCTATAATAAAAGTAGAAAATTGCTATGGCATAAATGGAAAAGATGTCCATGTACATTACGCGTTTACAAGACAAAAAGGAAAAGTTAGTTGATCCTTGGGAGTGGAACCTGACTGTTTTATTTCACCCTCATCCTTTCCCTTTTGCCTTCTTGTTCTATCACTTTGATTTCTCAGTGTTTTGAGCTTGTTCTCCCAAATTCTTTGACTCTTCCAATGTATGTTTTCTGCAAGAAACACACCTGCATTTCGATTAGAGCATGAAAAACCCATCCCCACCTTCACATTCATCCTGCAAAATTCTCATAGAAATTGCATGGTATAGAACACGAGTGTCCAACTTTTAAGATTGCCTGGGCAGCATTTAGAGAATTGAAGTTGTCTTGGGCCACATATAGATTGGTCACTCCAAAAGTAATGCCTCCTATTTGTTTCCATGGAAATGGCAACAGATTCAAAGAGCACAATAACACTATTTGATAGAGCAGCTTCTCAGCCACAAAACAGTATTTTTCAAAATAGGCACCAACATTAGTTGTGCAGTTTCACCAATGATGAACAAGAGCCTGCATTCTGCACTTATAACAATCTGCACCAGCAAAGACCTGTCACCACTGCTGAAACATACCACCCACTGCCTCACTGTGTTCACATCCACTGTTTGGACTCCAGAAATGTTCAACAAGCATTGGCAAATGTCAGTGAGTGCAATTTTTTCTGCATGGAGGAATTTAATGATATACTTTTGCTTCATCCGCACTTCCATGTCAGACACCATTTTGTCAGACTATCCGTCTGCTGCCATCTGGCAAATAGCAACAACATGTGAAAGGATATTGGTGGGAAGGTTTAACCCCTACTGCCATATCACCAGTCTGCATCTCTGATGTTAAGGGTTGACACAATAAAACAGGAGGCGTTACTTTCAGAGCAGCCCTCACAAAACATACAATATTGTTAATATATAAGTAACGAAATATTTTAACATAAAATGTTTTACTTAAAACATTAAAAAAAGAGAAGACAAAGTCAAAATTAGTGGGGTGTTTGACCTTGTTTTTGTGAAACAGATACACCAGTCTGGTTCAATGGCAGTGGCTGCAACTTAGTGAGTTCTCAAGGTGTTAATCAGATTGTTGATCCATTTTACTCTTCCTGTACTTCACCCTTGACAATTATGGATCAGAATGCACGTACTGTCAGAAAGCAATGACTCGAATAAGGTGTGATTGTGAAGCGAAGGATATTTTCCTCCACTAAGATGGGAATTCTGAAAGTCCAGCAGAGAGATGTGGTCAGATTTTTGAGCTGAACATCTGATTGCAAGTCTATAAATTCCATTTGAAAATTTGCAAGTCGTGAATTTATATCAACTGAAAGTGGCCTTGCAAACATAAATTGATAATTTTTTGGCAGTCTTGAAATCCCAGGCTGTGGGGTGCAGCTGACGTGCTTGAGGGACAAGATATCACACATAGACCTACGCAAGCTGAGCAGTGAATGCAGGTAAACCTCATTAGGTTCAACAAATCCAAGTGAAAGGTCTCACACCCAGGTTGTGGCAACCCCCACTATCTGAGGAATGAAAGGATTGAGCACAGCCCTGCTGACAAGGACCTGGGTGTCCTTGCTAGATGGCAAAAGTTCCCTTCCAACTCTGTGCTATAATTCTATTTTGAAATTCCTTTATCAAAATGGAAAGCACAGCTGTGTATTCTCCACTGTTCAGAACACTCTCTTTAAGCAGTGCATCAACATACACACAGTATTTGCCATCACTTGAGTCAGTACTGCATGGCACTGCCCTCCCCGTGCCCTGCTTTCAGTCAACACAGCATTAATAGCACACTGACAGTTTGGTTGTTGCTGAGCAATGAGAGCCTTTATTGAAATTATTTAAATGAGCCTTTAAATCAAAGGGCAGGGGGGGGCTGAATCACAAGCCCATGCTGGGCCATACATGGTCCACAGGTTGGATAGACCTGGTATAGTAGTAAGCCAGAAAAAAACAGATGTGAAATGTCTCATAAGAGCCTATAGCAAAACTGGTGCTTTTTACAATTTTACTAGGGTAAACTGATTCATTGTATTACCACTCAAAACATTTTTGTGCATGCACCAAATGATCAACTACATAATATAATATGGTCACTGAATAAAAAGCTATCTGCTACAGGAAAACTGTTCCACAGAATCTGCTTGATCTTCAAGTACCACTCAAGAGTTGTGACACACAAAATTTTGTGTATTATCAAAATAAAAACACCTTTTTTCTTAAGCATGAAAACATAATTGCTTACCACCAAATATCTGATGTCCAGCCAATCCCTGAGCAACAACAGCCACTCAGATAGCTTTCTTTAGTTCTACTGTTAAGCGCTGTCCTGCTTATGAAGAAGAAAAATTGCTTCTGGCAGTTTCTTGGTGATGCTAGGTAAAGTATTTGCAGGTAGGCCAATAGTTACATAAAGAAAGAAGAATGGAACTCACTCAACTGATGAAGAGGCTCTCTGGCCACACAGCACTCCTCAGGAAGCAGCTTAGGCCCAGGGGATACTCTCCCATTAGTGGCTGGCCAAGGGGGGCTTC
This sequence comes from Chrysolophus pictus, assembly GCA_037305975.1. Taxonomy (NCBI): domain Eukaryota; kingdom Metazoa; phylum Chordata; class Aves; order Galliformes; family Phasianidae; genus Chrysolophus; species Chrysolophus pictus. Next base: position 8,821,353 of record CM074580.1, read on the forward strand.
ATCCTTTCAGCTCATGTGTGGAACACAGGAGCACAGGTGCACACAATCTTCCTGCGCTCCCTGGACCAGCACATTCTTTTACCACGTGCTCAATCACCAGTTCAAGCTGTAACCTAAGAGCTCCTCTACAAAAATGATGTCTTACAATAAGAAATATTCCTATGGCCATTTAGAGTCAGCTGTACCAATTGTGCCCCATTTCAGCTTCATGCGTATTCCCAGCCTCCTTCCCAGTAGGTAGCTTGAGAAACAGAAGTCCTTGATCTTTTATAAGCACTATTCAGCAATTATTGAGCATCAGAGTGCTATCAGCACTAGCTTCGTTACAAATCAAAAACATGGCACCATATGAGCTACTATGAAGGAAGATAACTAACTCAACCAAAGGCAGCAATCTAAATAAAGCTACGTTTATTTCACTACATCAGAAGTACTGTGTTTAAATATCTCAATTTATGACAATAGAAATATCACAAAGCAATCGACAAATAAAACTCTGCAGTCAGAAAACAGCTGAGAAATAGTATTAGTAGCCAGGCTTGGGATTTCACATTCCTTTACCTTAAAGCTAGAATGTATAACACCTGAAGACAAGATTGTAAACATGCTAAACAAAAGAATACGAAGTAAACTGATTCTCATTCAAGATTTCATAGAATCATCAACATTGAAAAAGACCTCTATGATCATCTAGTCTAAATTTCATCCTAGTTCCCAAAGTTTACAGTTAAGCAGAGCTACTCAGAAATTATCTTACCCTAGTAGTATTATCCTCACTTACTGTAGTTTTTACGTTACAGACATTTCTCTTTCTATAAATACAGTCCTTTGTATAGTTGTGTCCTTGTTCTGCTTACAAAAAAAGCAGAGTTGTTTCTGACAGGTTCTTGGCAATGCCAGATCAAACGTTCACAGACAGGCCTCTAGTCATGCACAGAAAAAAGAGCCAAACTCACCCACCTGATGAAGGGATTCTCTGGCAAATGCAGCACCCCTTTTCAGAAAGCAGCCCAGGGCCAAGAGAAGTCCTCCCACCCGTGGCTGGCCCTTATATGAGCCCAGGTGGGCTCCACTCTATGTCCACCCCTTCTGCTCATGTGGAGACCACCCACAGGTGCATACAATCTTCCTGTGCTCCCTGGGCCACCCACACCTCTTCACCAGGTTCTCAATCACAGCTGAATTGTGAACTAACAGTTCCCTTGCAGTCATCCATTACGTTAAACAAAAAAATATTGCTTTATACAATCATAACATGCAGAAAGTGTATTTTGAAATGAACTTTCATGTGAAATACTTGCGGTGAGGAGTAGAAAACAGCTCAATCTATGTGAACCCAGGCTCTCGCTTAGAACAGGAACAGGTTCTGTGCCACTGCTGATATCTCTTGATATCTTCAGTCTGCAGCAGGACTGACTATGAGGCTGCAACATTTGGAAAGCTTTTTGTTGTTGTTGTTGCTTAGGTTTTTGAGGGGGACTTTTTTGAAATAAAGCTGATCATCAGATGAATGGGTGTTTGTGTTCATAGCAGACATTTCAGTTCTATGCATCTTAATGAAAACATCAAAGGAAATAGCTGATCTGATCTTCCACTTTCCTTTTCAGTAAAGAGAAAACCTTAGCTCCTTTTTTCCATATGCAGTTTTTACAATGAAAAGATGTAGTTTGACTTGAAACTGAAAAGCTAAATATTCATATATTTTTATAACACATTTGAGTATTTGCACCAACATTTGCAGGGCTGTAACACTGTAGCTTAATACACTTTACCATAGAATTCCTATGAAGCGAATAGCAGCAAATACAGCTATTAATACTTTTACACTTCATTTATGAAATCTTCATTTCAATCTCCTTTACATCAGTGGGTTAGAAATTCATTATTAATTGTGATTGCTTTTTTTTCTCCTCCAAATTAAATAAAGCATACCCTTGGTAAGTGGATCTGACAAGCACATGAAATAGTTACAATACTATCTTCTTAATAACTTCGCACAATTGCAGTGAATCAGTCTGTGAGAAAGAACCTCTGAAGAGCATGACACAGCAAAAGTAAAAGCGATTCAACAGTAGCTGCAGAAGATTCTAAGAATTAAAAAAAAAACCATAAAAGAGTGATTAAATAAAGGGCTTATATAAGGATACATAATTCTGTTTCGATACTTGGTCTCAAATCAGAGAACAGCACTGAGAAGAGCTGCCACGTGATTTACACAGTGCTCAAGAATGGATTGAACAGCCTTCAGTCATCAGGAAGAGAACAGCACTGTCTAAAGATAGGCTGAACAAAAATTTTATAGACAGCAGTGTATCTCTAGATGCCTTTCTCAGGTTTGATGGAAGCATTCACTTCAGATCCAGCCTAGATACTTATTCTAGGAAAGGCACGGGTTCTTTCAGGAGCTGAGTCGCATTTGCTCTACACTACTGTAGAATGTGCCTCACAAAAAAGGAAATTCTATTGTTCATGTAAGATTCTAGCAGTCAGCTAAGAAATAAAAAGCTTAGGGTTTATTTCTTTCCCAGAACAAGGGAGCTCCAATTCCTATCTACCATTTTCCCACAGAACATACTAACAAGCTGGAAACTATTCTCCATTCAGATAAAGCTGCATAACTGCAAAGAAAATAATTCAAGATATCTTAAGCTATATAAAAGGATCACATGGGAGAGTACAACTCCATGTCTCATCTATGATTGTTGTATTTTTCATTACTAACAGAAACTTTACTGCAAGAACAAAAACAAGGCAATCCTTAGAGGGATGCTTTAATAAATGGAATACATTTATTACATTACATATCAGACATTTCTTTGATGCTATAACCACAGTTATATATGCTTTGAAATCTGCTTGTCACATACTTATACAAGATAACTAAACCTTCACTAATCTCTAGTGCTCAGCTGGTCAAAACTAAGAACATTTCAGTCATACTGGGGAAATTTCAATCATGAAAACAAAACAACAATGGACTTCACGTGCCACAAAAAATCATCTTCAGAACTATAATTTAAACACATTAAAACAAAAAAAATAGATCTTTTAATGCTTAAGCTTCTAGGAGCAAGAATGAGATTCTGGCTTTTACTCTAAAGAATTGAAGAGCCAAGGAAAGACTAAGAAAGAGATGGGAAAAAAAGAGCAGAATACTCCAACATTTCTTGCACCATTAATCTTCTGACAGGGATTTGCTGCTTTAGGTCCTTAAAGGCCAAATAAAGCCAATAGTGTTTAAAAGGAGCATAGAGAAGCAGAAGAAAAGCAAGTTACGTTTTGTTTTCCCTACCTTCATTTTTTTACATACGGTACAACAAGGAAATAAGCATGGTGTTTTTCCACAGTTATACATTAAACATAATGGTCTTCTAACATACTTTTATCAGGGAGAAAAGGCAGTACTAAACTGACAACGTCGGGTACTAAAACATCTCATTTCTGTTACCCCACTACAGCTCCAGATATTTAATAATGGCAGAATACATAGCAGTCATCTGCTAGGTAACGTCATTTTCTATCTGCTATAAGATGAACAGTACTCCAAGTTTAGGGGATAACTTTCTGGAGCATACAGAATAACAGTCCATCTGACAAGTGTAGAAATAGCTCTGCGTGAAAGGGACTAATCAGTTTCCTCAGCCCTCCCAGCTGATACATCCAATACATCCTAACCTCACTTGTGACAAACCTACCAAGCTACAAACAAAAAGAGAACTTAATGCCTAATAAATATAGAGGTATGTAGCCTTTGATATTATGGTGGGTACAGACTTCCAAGAGGGAAGTCTATACCTTTTAAAATCTTCTCCAATTAAGCATTCTCCCATCAGGTGATTAAATGACTGCCCAAGAAGTAATAATGATGTCTAAGAGAATAAGAAAAAAATTGGTAATGAGACAAATAATGTAACTGCTTATTGAAAGTTAATTTAAAACCAGCTGTTACTTCAGAAAATCTGTACAAAAAAGGTGTGTTGATACTATGAAATTAATGTCAAATGTTTGGCATTAAATATGCTTAAGCCATTCAAATTGCTTGTCACAGTTACATCCTTGATAAATAACTGAATACATTTGAGTCAAGCTCAGTCTACTGCCTCTGAGGAACTAAAGGCTCATTACCAGTATCATTATCTAAAACTAATTAGTAGTTGGTGATTATAGCCTTCTGGCACTGGGAAGCTGATTAACATTCCTCAGAAACAAATAGGACTGGGCTGGGGAAGAAAGGTGATATTTGTGTTTTGCTTTAGCCTCAAATAGCATGAAGGGAATAAAATAATTAACTATTTATACCTGTGAATGAGGTAGGTCAGTTTATTTCATTAATCTATATAACAGTGATAATGGATGTGTTTCAGGCTTTTTCATTGCTTAACATACCTAAATTCTAAGGGCTAGGGTTATTTTTGTCTAGTTGGAAGATTAGAGTAGAAATCTTAAAGTGAAATTAAATATATTATTGCTATTATTTAATTAAATAAAGGCTGGATTTACTTTTCAAAACAGATTTCAGTGGTATGCTAGAACAGCATTTTCATTTTTCTTCATGAATGAAATTTGTAGCTAAATACTGTGATGATTAGTATAATTACCTTAAATAGCACCCAGTGAATTTAGGCAAGAGGGATGAACCAGCTGTGGAGTATTCTATGGAAAACAGTTTATTTTCTTAATAATGATCTATGTAATTTTCCTCTTTTTAACTAGTGAATGGATTTATTTAAAAATTCCAAATTGAAGTTTAGATCAAACTTTGGTTCCAGATGAGGCTGCAGTGTGACCTAAGTGGTGCGAGGCCTTACTTTGTGGATCTAGTAGAAGTCAGATTTGCAGGTAATCTCTCAAAAAATTAGATACATATATTGGAAATTTTTTCTTTTCCCATTATTCACCACCATGTAAAGTATGTGCTGTTAGAAAGAGTTTGTTCCTAATTCAAATCTCCACCATAGTAAAACGTTAGATGAACAGGAAGAGGTTAGATTTTACTTGTCATCTGCACTGCTTCCTAAATGATGAGAAATATACATCTATGCATATATATTCACACGCATAGAAACACGTGGGTAGAATCCGCAGAGAAAATGAATCTTTTACTGCAAATGAAGAGATTTCTTTTTAAAAAAAATTTTATTGCATTAAATATTTGGAAGCACTAAAATTTAATCACTGAGACAGCAAGGAGAATGGAAGGCTGAATGGCAGGCTGCAGGAAGAGCCCTACTGGCCTCTAGTGGGTACAGGTCTTCAGCACAGTCACGACCGTTTTGTCTTAAAGCTGAGATTCTTCAGTTTTTAAATAAACATTTTCCTTTGCTTGGAATAAGAAAACGTGACACGAATCCCCTGCTTTTATAAAACAGAAAAATAGCATTCATGGAGCCCTATGTACACATAAGCGTGGCATTATCATTACAAAGGTTACTATTTTTTGCTTAAAGCCAAAGGACACAAAGGACAAGAAATTTGAAGATGGTTTTTGTGCTATTCTTCAAAAACAAGCACTAGAAATGTTGTTCAGTTATTCATAAAAAGATTAATAACTCTCATGTAATGTGGAATATTTAAATTATGCCTCGGTGAAAAAAATACACAAATAACACCAAATATTTGTACAAAGCAGCGAGCAGTAACAGTAGACCCAAACTGGACCGTGATCATTGAAATAAAACAAATGAAAACACCTAAGTTTACTGGGCTTTGGATGTCAGTGCAGATATTTCATTTCATAAGGCTGTATTTGTAATGCTCAGATTCAAAAGAAACATTCACAACTTGTATACAGCAACAGGGAAAATGACATGGATCCTTTTGATTATCTACAGCAGTGGCATGTAACAAGAATTTTATCTTATACATAAATGTCTGAATCTTACAGTATCTTACAATTGAAAATAGAGTGCACACGTTCTCAGATTGTTCTAGATTAGGAGGACATCATGTGGCAAAATAAAGTATGAACAGACTCTGACTTTCCCAAACACAAAAAAGTAACTCCCAGCTGATGCACCTTGAGCCAAAAGCATTAAATACTCTTAACAAACTCTCTGAATGTAGAAGAAATATCCAATAATTGCTATTAGGACAAAAGAGGATTAGTGAGATGATTTGCAATTCTGTTACAAAGATACAGATGATCTCTTGCATCCACAGAGGTATTCTCAGTTTCTGCACCCTAGGTGGCCATTCTAGAATTTTACATTCACATTTATAGGGTTAAATATCAAACACTTACATCACACTTTGCCAGACCCCAAACAAAAGCAATAATTTCTGTGCTTGTGACCTAAAAGGATCAGTAAACAGCTCAAAGGAATATGTAAAGGAGTTCCATCCTTTACAATCAACTTTTTTGAATCACTCCATGATAATTAAAAACATGAATAAAAAAACCATCATCCTAAACAGGTACTGTTTGAATTATATGATTTATGTTGCATTTCTCTAAAAACCTCCATATTATTTCCCTCTTCAGGGGCAGCTATTAAATCCTTAGGTTTAGAATATCAGCTGAAGTCTATCTATAGGAATCTAATTAAATCTTTATTTAAAAAAATAGAAAAGAATACACTGCAGTTATAATCCTAGTCATACTCTACGGAATCAACTCAGACTGTTCTGGTATCAGGAAATCAGCCAGAAATGAAAGAACAGAACAATTTAATAGCATGGCTAAGGATAGACAAGTCTCTACATGTTTAGAATTTCTTCACAGATAATCACTGAAGAGTATGGATGTTCTGACTCACAAGAATAAAAAGCTGGAAAATGAAATTCTAAGGATATTGTTCTCTTTCCAGTTTCTGGCCAAAAACCACAGGCCTGTATCATGCTATTTCTCTTTTCAAGTTTTTTCACCAAAATAGAAAAGCTGTCATAAAGATATTAATACTACTTTTCACTTCATTTTAGAAGAAAATCCTCCCCATGGACAGAAAAATTTTGTAATGCTGACTTTAAACACACAGCTAAGATGTCCTACAATATTTTTTATTTACGAGGCTTTTGTATTTAGTCTCAGCCCCGTAATACTCACACAAAAGCAAGCATTCTTCCCCTGCTACAAAATATTTCAGCAACCGTGGATCTTCTACTTTATTCCACTCTTCATGGAACGTATATTGACAAAGCAATAGTTTGTTCACTCCCTTAACTCACCACAGTCAACAATCTTAAACATATCTTAAGCAAAGGCATATATTGTAACAACCTAAGAAACTGCACTATCAAGTTTGCAAGCTGGGTAACTACCTTTCAGGTACAGGTTATACGGCTGTGAAGACTGGAAAATGAAAGAAGGTGGACTCCTAGAATAGCATTCTAACAAGGGTAACTGGAAAGACACAAAGACCTAAATACAATATATCCGTACATATATCTTGCATTTTATCAGCTACAAAAAAACTTACTTGCAAGGGTACTGTTAGAGGAGGACAATTTTATTTACAGAGGCTTCTCTTCTAGCGGTGAGCAGAGCTGAGGCCCTACAAGTTCAGAAACAGTGGTTGCAAAGCAGTGAAGGAATCTCTCAGTACAGGTAAGGTGGGTGATAAAGTAGTTTCAAGATCGAGCTTGGTTGGTTTTATGAGGTGTGATGCCTGCAGCAGCAAGGGGTTGAATTCTACAGCCCAAATAGTTACTTCCACTCTGATTCCTATTCTGCTAGACAAGATTGGGAAAACATGGAGAAGCATTGAGAAAGTAACAAGAGGAACTTGTACCAAGACCACAGTTGCTGAGTGCCTTAGTTGGAATCTAAGTGAAATAAAAACAAATTAAAAAAAAAAAAGGAAATATACAGGTTAGCCAGCTGTTCAGGTTAGCAAACTGTTTTTCCTAAAATCACATGAAGGGCTGTAGTGTCACCAAGTCCCCAAGTGGCTGCATTCAATAGAAGTCATAACTGAGTCCAAGAAAAGTTTTGTCCTTATCTGCATTCATTAACCCTGTTAAGTACGGCCAACAACATGAATTTGTCCCTCATTCGTGTTCTCTTAATCTCTCCTACTTTATCTGGTTTTGCTTTATACTAGACAAATACACAGACAGACAAAAAAGAAAAAAATTAGGGCCAATAAAAGTACACCAGTGTTGCCCAGCAGTTTTCTAATTGATAACAGATCCTTTCAGATCTAGTCAAGTGAAGTCACAGAAGGAGTACACAATATTCCAAAGAGGTTATTTAATCTCACTGAAGAGGGGAAGGGGAAAATAGGTGTATTTACCAAAGAAAATACTATTTTTAGAACACTGAAGGAACACTTCCAGTATCTATCTACCAAACATCCCCTGTGAGGGAAAGGGAAATCCCTGCTATGCCAAGCAAAGTGGGAGCTTACACAATAGGATTTCAGTCTATTTCAGTCTCACCTGCTTGCATCAATCCTGTCTGTAAATTCAGTAGGATAAAATGGAAAAAGGAGGGTTGCAATTTCTTCAGCCACTGCTCTATGACAGCAAGGAAAAGGCTCCTATCAGCCAGTATCCAAAATAACCCAAGGTCAGATTTCCTGGAATGCAACTGTAGAGCATACAACCCTCTGCCATTCTCATATCTCCTGATTCTCTCCAAGATACTGATTTACATCTCCCACCTGCTGGCTAATCATATGCTATCAGTAAGATTTGTTTGCACTTTCTCAAGGATTGCTGGTTTTAATCTTGGGATTCTTGAAGTCCGAAATCTCAGGTGACTACTACTCTACTACATAGTTCAAAAAGCAGTCCAGAGGAGTTTCTGCTTGCCTGAGACAGAATTCTACAGTCCTGCTTGGCAAATGCTTTGAAAGGATTTTTTTAATCTCACCTTTTTGCTTTTCAGCAGTTAGATGAGAAATTTCCTGAGCATCTGGGTTGACTTCTATTTGAGGTTTCACACACAGTCAAAAATATTTATCCAACAGATGGAACCATGATACACTAATCTCTAAAGCAAGCACACCTTTTGAAAATCTCATGCCTGAGTCAACACCAGTAGTTAGCAATTGGTTGCTGCAATTTCAAAAGTGTCGTCACACACGACTGAGAAAATGTCACAATCAGTCTTGCTATATTCTTCATAGAAGAAATGTTATGTCAGTAAACTAAAAAACATATGGGTCGTCTGAGTAACTGAGAAAAATCAAATATCTTAGTGGAGTTATTGATACAGGGGATGAGTCAAAGTTTGCTTTACATAGTGAAATAAATGAACCCATTTTATTCAGAAGTTCTCAGGAATACCTGGTAGATATTTAAAAGTTTTTGCCATCCTAGCCAGGCTGACTAGAAGAATAACCAAATATAGATATAACACAGCAATTTGCACTTCATAAAGACAACCATATTTGACAGAAAAGAACGGCTTTTGACTTTAAGCTGTAAAGGCAAAAGTAGTTTAAGTCGTTTTTATTCAAGAGGTAGCTGCCAGTTTAAGTGCAGAACAGCTATAAACTATCACAAGAAACAAACTAAACAGCACACCCAAACACATCAAGCAGTTTAACATTGTAATCATTGATAATCAGTTCCAGATCTGGACTTTACAGACAGAATTTTTATCTAACTAGTAAGAGGTGGTACAGCTCTACTTATATTAACAGGCACAAATTTTACCTCAATTTCCTTTACTTCAGTCATATACTGGGCCCTCAGATTTACTTATGAGAACTGGAAAATATTCAGGGCGTGTAGACTTAATGCACTATTTCCTGACAAAAAAAAAAAATTGGTCAGCCTAACATTTTGCTTGCACAACTTACCACAAGCCACTGGAAAATAAAGATGTGATATATTACTCTGAAGAATCTGTTGTCAATACTGTTCATAGAGATAAAGTTCAGGAAAGTTCAGTTCTACATTCTTAGTGATAAAATGTATTAATACATCATGAATTAGATTGTAAAGGGTATCTTTAAAGATTGTTATATTTCAAGGCAGTTTCACAGAATCGTAGGGGTTGAAAGGGACTTCTGGAGATCATCAAGACCACTCTCCTGCTAAAACAGGCTCCCTACAGCAGGTCATACATAATGATGTTCTGGCTCCAGAAAAGGAGAATCCACCACCTCTATGGGCAGCCTGTTCCAGTGCTCTGTCACCCTCCTGATAAAGTTGTTACTGATGTTCAGATAGAACTTCCTGTGTTCCAGGTTGTGCCGATTGCCTCTTGTTCTGTCACTGTACACTGCTGACAAGAGCCTGGCTCCATCCACTTGACCCCCTGCCCTTTAGATATTATAAACTTTGATAAAATCTCTTTTCAATCTTCTCCAGGCTGAACAGCACCAGGGCTCTCAGCCTTTCCTTGTAAGGGAGATGCTCCAGACCTCTAATCATCTTCGCTGTTTAGAGATTATCTGTGTATAATACATTAACACCATCAGTAAGTAGTTATGTTCTGGTAATATGTACAATCTGCTCTTATTCTTCAGACCATGTTTTCATAAAATCATAGAACGGTTTGGGTTGGAAGGGACCTTAAGAATCACCTAGTTCCAACCCCCCACTACAGGCAGGTACACTTCCCACTAGAACAGGCTGCTCAAAACCCCATGCAGCCTAGCCTTGAATGCCTCCAGAGAGAGGGCATCCACAACCTCTCTGGGCAACCTGTTCCAATGTCTCACCACCCTCACAGTAAAGAATTTTTAATATCTAGTCTAAATCCACCCTCTTCCTGTTTAAAACTGTTTTCCCTTGTCCTGTCACTACATGTGCTTATAAAAAGTCCCTTCCCAGCTTTTCTGTAGGCCCCCTTCAGGTGCTGGAAGACCATATAAGGTTCCCCCAGAGCCTTCTCCAGGCTGAAAATCCCCAGCTCTCTCAGCCTGTCCTTGTAGGGGAGGTGTTCCAGCCCTCCGATAACACTCATGGCCCTCCTCTACCCACTCCAACAGTTGCATGTCCTTCTTCTGTTGGGGGTCTCAGAACTAGCTGTACTACTCCAAGTGGGCTCTCACAAGAGCAGAATCACATTCCTTGACCTGCTCATCACACTTCTCTTAATGCAACCCAGGATATGGTTGGCCTTCTGGGCTGCAGGTGCACATTATAGACTCACATGGAGTGGAGACTTTCATCAACCAGCACCCCCAAATCCTCCTCAGGGCTGCTCTCAAACCATTCTCCACTCAATCTGTATCTGTGCTTGGGATTGCCCCAATCCAGATGCAGGACATTGTACTTGGCCTTGCTGGTCTTCATGAAGTTGGCATGGGCCCACCTCTCAAGCCTTTCCAGGTCCCTCTGGCTAGCATCCTCTGGAGTGTCAACTGCACCACTCAGCTTGGTGTTGTCTGCAAGCTTGCTGAGAGTGCACTCAATCTCACTCTCTATCTCTCCTACAAAGATATAACACCAGTCCCAGCACAGATCCCTGAAGAACACCACTTGTCATCAGTCTTCACTTGGACATTGAGCTACTGACAACAGATCTCTGATTGTGACCATCCAGCCAATTCCTTATACAGCTAGTGGTCCATCCATCAAATCCATTTTTCTTCAATTTGGCAACCAGGATGTCACTTGGGACAGTGTAAAATGCTTTGCACAAGTGCAGGTAAATGATGTCCATTGCTCTTCCTTTGTCCACTGATGCTGTAACTCCATCATAAAAGGCCACCAGATTTGTCAGGCATGACTCACCCTTGGTAAAGTCATATTGGTTACCACCAGTTACCTCATCTCTATGTTCCATGTGCCTTAGTAGGGCCTTCAGAAGGATCTGCTCCACAATCTTACCAAGCATATAGCAAATTATCTTAATAAAGATATTTGTGCAATCATATCAAACCATGTAATATTATACTTTTGTTTTCTCAAAAAAAAAAGTGTGGGTTTAAACTATCTATCACACTAACTCATTACTTAAGCAGTTATGTTACACAGATTATTGTTCTCAATCTGTATCCAAAATTTTAGTTCAAGTTGCCTGTGATTTCACCATCAGATGTGCTGAGGAGCTCTCACTGGTGTAACATACTTCAGTAGATCTAATTTACCAACTTTACAGTGCTGTTGACAGATGTTTCAGTTGTTTTTAAATGTGCAATGAAAACCACCATTTTTCAAAAGCGTGGAGTAGAAACATAACTTTAAGCTTTGTTTAATAATTATGAACAAGGATAACATAAGAAAGAAATATTGTGCAGTTATTCTTGTTGATCTCAAATCAGCTAGCAGTAAAATTCCCAGTTCTTCTTTTTTGCAGTTACTCTACAAAAGGCTAGAGGAGGGAAATGCCATCTTATTATCTTACAGTGACTTTTTCTTAGTATAGTTGATTAGCTGCTGAAAATACATGATTCAGAAATAGAAGTTGAAGATAATACAGAGACCCATAGGAATTAATTAACTCTTATACATGCTGAAGCTTCTATTTATATTTTTTCCAAAGAAAAGCAACCCTGAGGAATTGGGTAGCACTTAGTAATCAAGCAGTAGTTAGCATTACTCATAACATTAAGAAGTAGATATCCACAGTAAGATATCAAAGCCCAAATGCTTGGGGATCACAGACTTCCCGAACATGAGGTACTGGACTCAAATGAGAGGATGAGCACGACGATAGAAACCCAGCAGAATTTACAAAACCCTCCATCTAACAAATCAAATACTGCTCACCCACTACTCTTGAGATTAGCAGTATGATAAAGGGACTTCCGAGCTCTAGGATTCCTGCAGGGTTCTGAATAAGAAGCTACTGCTTCTCTTAGCTAAATCTCTCCATGCATTAAGGCTACTAGAACTGCATTAGCGCTGCTTGCCAGCCTTTGCAAATCCAGGTGTATCTTCATCATGCATTCCATTAGTCACAAAAACTTACTTTAGACTTCATTCCAGTAAAACTCACACTGACCAACAGCCATAGCACTAAAGGCAGTTCTATAGGCAGAACATTAGTATGTTTAGCGCTTCAGAAAAGAGAAGAGAAAACCTGAGCTCAAATAAAAGTTGTTCTATACTTTTTGGAAACACAGTTTTTTATTTATAGATTGATTTTCCTCATCTAAAGCCATATAAATGCTTATGTTTAAAGCCATGTAAATGCTGAATCTATCAGGCTAAGGTTTGTAAAATCTTTCAATGCCAACTTCTGCATACCTTTGTAACACACAAAAAGATCAACACAATAGAATGTTGAGACAAGAGGTGCAAGGGACTAGAAAAAAAAAAGTACTCATCCATCTCTGAAGATCTAGGCCTACAACAGAGACCCCACAAGAGACCTCCAACAAGAGATCCTTCCACAATGGCAGTCAGCCCTTAAATGAGGCCTAAGAGAGGTGCAGCCAGGCTCCACTCCTTCCAGTCGCACAGGTGAATTGCTTTCACCTGTGCTCCCAGAGCTGATCTGATCCTTTCCGCAGGTGCTCAATCACTGATTCAGGCCGTGACTCAACAGTTATAAATACAGCCTTATACCTCTGCTCATCAGATTACCTATTTTTAGTAAAGTCTGATTTTCATTCTGAAACTGAAATGATCTCTGTTTTGTTCCTGTTTTATCTATGGAGTATTTTACTGTTACTAGTTTCCATTGAGAACTTTACCAAATATAAATGAAATAAATCATAACATGTTCAGTTATTTTAACAGAATTTGAACACTAAACTTTAAATTCCAATACTTTGCTACTCCATTATTAGTTGACCTCATGAAAATTCATGCCCTCGTTGCTTAGAACAAGTCCTATTTCATCTGAATAAGGCTGTAGAATCAGCCTCCTCATATCATCTTCCCTCATAGGCTTCTGGGCTAGAGTTCCTGTAAACAACTGCAGTCTCAGAAGACAAGCCTTGGCAAGAAATCTGTAATTTTACTAATTTCACAAGCATTTGCTTTATATAACTATCTTTAGTCCCATCATTATTACAGAATTATCATATTTCTCTCTATTCATTGCTACAGTATTTTACATGAAGAGCTCAGAAGAACATGGTTAACAACAGCATCACTATATTGTCTTCAATTAATGCTACTGGATTTCGTGCAGTCTTAAATTGATCATTTCTCAGACGTAGAGAATAAGAAAAAAAATGCAATCAGAGAATGTTATCTTAGCTTGCTTTATAAAAAGTGAAACACTGTAAGCTTTTGCATAGTAAAATTGCATACGTAGAAGATAAGTTTCTGTCTACATACCTTCTGTTTTGGTTTTGAACAGAATGTTATCACTTATTAGGTTACTCCTTCCTTTTAAATCCAACTGCAAGTGGCTTCCGTTGTAAACATCCTTACTTCATATCATGTTTTTGCTCTCTGTATTCCTATTGCAATGAATGTACAATAGCATAATTTCATTAAGCATCAGTGAATACAGAGATAGTTTACTTTCAAAAGGGAGAAAAATTATTCCCTATAGTCAGGCTGATTATGTTATCTTTTGGAACCATGCAATCAATGGATGCAACAAGATGAGTCCTTAAGTTTCTATCAGGAGGATTTTTGAAGTGAATCTCCTGTTCATTCCCTCTTGCGTTGTTTCACAGGTCATGGGTTGAGTGTAGCCAGATATCCTCCAAATGAAACAAAGCTGAAAGATGCACTTTACTGAGCACTTCACTTGCTCCAAGTATTAATGGATTTTCAGTTCACAAAAACAAACTGGAGCTAGTTCAAAGCAGACTCCCTGTGTTCCTCCCAATCACATACAGTGTGAATGTTCAGTTCTCATCACTGACTGTGTATTGGCTCTTTCTGTGCAACATTACATGCTAGTGTAGAAATGAAAAATGTTAGTTGGGTTGGGGGAAAGATGGAGAAAATTTTACATAATAGGATGCCATTTCCTTTTTCGAACTCAGTCTTTCATTTAATAAAAATTCCTTGATAAATTTATTCAGAAATAAATATTTTTGCTTGCACTGGAGGAATGCATGCAAATTAAGTTCTACATACGTCAGCAAGTTCAAGGTGAAAAATCCAAGTTCCAATGACCCAAATATGGCACGCTATCTGTAGCAAAAATGCTGAGTCATGGCCTCAACCAGTGATGGAGCACCTGGTACAGGGCCAACCCAGGAGAACTCAGGTGCATGCAGTGCACTTGAGGGACAGGAAGGGGTGGAGCCAAGATCCACTCCTTCCCAGACCTCATTTAAAGGTTGGCATTGGTAGTAAGGGTGTTTTGCTGGAATTTCCTGTGTACTTGAGGTCTTCTGAAGGTAAGTGGTTTCTTTCCTTTATTTCTGTGCCCATGATTGTTGTATTTGAGCAAATTCTTGCTTGCTGGAGTCTGGGATCTTGCTGCTTTGCTGTCATTGTTATGCTTTCCATTGTGTTATAGTATGTGTACATGTCTGTAGGTTGTCTGCATGTGAAGATGTATATATTGATCACGTGGTTTGTGCTATTAGTTTTTTTACATCTCTGAAACAATCTATCACTATAGCTGGTATAATCACCTGCTTTTACAGCTCAGGGAGAAGTTAGTGCCTGTCTCTATAATAGTGGTACATCAGACAGCACCATTAAAACACCTCCTAGAGTGTAGTCCTTTAGCTTTTCTCTATGTCTTTGAACTTACTTGCCAGATTGCCTTAGTTCCTAAATATGGTAAGTGATGCTGAAAAGGTAGTGGTTTGGTGTGGGAAACACAAATAATATCAGTGCTGTGACAAGAAAGCAGAAAAAAGTCGCTAAACTCTACCTCCACCTGAGGCATGCTTCCATGGGATCACCCTCCACATGTGATCACTTCTATTTTTAAATGTTTTCTAACATGAGTCAGTTACCAATCTATTTCTGATCTGAACAGGAAGGACAGTAGAACAACTTTAATCACAGCTGAACCAAAATTAGAAACAAAAATGGATCAGATCAGTTCCTCTATTTATACTAGCCCCCTTTAAATGTACCTATATGAGCACATCAGAATAAAAAAGGATATACATTAAGCTCCCTCTGTAGCTACTGAGGATCAGAATTAAGTCAAAAGTGTAATTCAAAGTGTAGCTTAGAGTGCTGGAAGGTGCTTGTTCTGTTCAAAGCATTTACTTAAAAAAATGTCTAAATAATTCAATCAGGTAACTTAAGTGATCATCTAGTAGGTGATTATAGTAGCATGCCTACTTAAACTAGGTAAGATTCTGCCTCTGTTAAGATTTTTTTTACATAGATCAAAGCAACTTCATGAAGCCCTTGTTGGGAGATGAACTTCTGAACAGGACTATGGGGAGAATGGTGGGTTGAATATGAGTCAGCAGTGAACTCTTGGAGGGACTGAAAGCCAACCGCATGCCAGACTGCATCAGCAGAAGCAAAGCCAGCATGCCAGAGAAAGCTGTTGTTCCCCTCTGCTCAGCAGTTATGAGGCCACTGCAGCCAGTTTTGGCGCCCAGCAGGAGAGAGGTGCAGAAGGAGTCCATAGGTAAGCCATTAGGATGGCTGCGGGATTGGAGCACACTACATGAGCTGAAGCTGAGAGAACTGGGGTTTGTTTAGCTATGAGAAACCCAAACACTTTTTTTTTTTTTTTTTTTTTACTATCTACAGAGGAGTTACAGGTAACACAGAAGTAGGCACTTTCCAAAGGCGCACAGTGAAAGAATGAAAGACAACTCTCCCTGTGCACAGGGACAAACATTCTTCACCATGGGAGAGGCTAAGCACTGCAGCCTTGGAGAGGCTGTGGGAACTCAGTTCTTGGAGACTTTTCAGGATTAAACAGTAGAATTAAACAGGCCCTGAATGTCTGAGATTAGCCAGGCCTTGATCAGGACTATGAAAGAGGTGACCTTCAAACAACCCCTCCAACCTAAATTCTTCTATGATTCTAAAACAGACTCATATCATGCATACAAAAGTATGTTAAACTGCATGGCATGAGATGATTAAAAACCAATATAAGCTTTTTTTAATGGCCATACCAATGGTGATATCAGAAGTCCGTTTTCAGTTTTAGAACAGAAATACTTTAGCTGCAGAAATTATATAGATAGAGAAATATATGGATAGAGAAAAAAGAATAAATGCTTAGTAATAACATTGTGATGTTATTGAGGATTTCTCATTATTAGAAGATTGCCAAAATATTTTGGAAATGCAGCCAAGCACTAAGAAGACAGATGTGAATTGCTTAAAAATATTAAATGTTTGAACTGTGTTAAAACTGAAACGACTGTTTTCTCTAATGTCTGCTGAAGCCCTGCTGCTGGTTTTTCAAATCAACTGATTTGTCTTGTTCCTTTGGAGAACTTGCAGATAGATGACTACAGTAATCAGTGCCTTTATAAAAATGCTGAAGTATCCTGATGTACAAAGACGCATATTGAGGTGAATAATATACAAACATGAATGTCTTTGAAGAGCTCAAAAGACTAATGTAGCTTTAAGCACTAAGGTTGTCCTTAAAGCTAGTTGCATGTAAGGAAAATACGCCTACAAAGGGGGAAGGGAACAGCATTTTTTTTCCAAGCTCCTGTGACTACTAATGACCCAGTTTCCATATCAATTCAAATCCTATAATATAGGCAGGAAGTTTACATGTGGAGCTTAGACTTGCACTTAGATAAATTTATAGATATATAGATATCTATATATGTGTATAGATATGTGTAAATAAGCAATGGAGACAGCCACAAATACTGCAAAATCCTTAATGTGATTTCTTGTTTAGTTGCCTAGCAATAAAATTTGACTCTAGGAAGCTAACAAATACTGATTAGAGAATAGAATAGAACTATTTAAGGTATCTAATCTATCATGCAAAAAGAAACATAAGGCTATTTAAGAAAGGAGAGTGGTAGGTGAGGAAGAAATCAATTTTATCCAGTGAAATCTATTCAGAAAATATGTGATACAAAGAAACTACATATCTAAATTACAGAGAAAGTGTCAGTCAGTTCACTCCATCAATATTTTTTTTTTATTGTCCTTCTTTTAGCAGAGTCTATTTTCATCTTGGTTAATGGATTTGGTTTTTAAATTGCTGTTTACCTGTGTCAAACCCATTCAACAGCAATTGGAAAGTAACGGGGGAATGAGATATATTTTTTTTAATTTAGCTGGAGGAGTGTTCATAGAATCATAGAATGGCCTGGTTTGAAAAGGACCACAATGATCGAGTTTCAACCCTCCTGCTGTGTGCAGGGTCACCAACCAGCAGACCAGGCTGCCCAGAGCCACATCCAGCCCGGACTTGAATGCCTCCAGGGATGGGGCATCCACAACCTCCTTGGGCAACCTGTTCCAGTGTGTCACCACCCTCTGTGTGGAAAAACTTCCTCCTAATATCTAACCTAAACCTCTCCTGTCTTAGTTTAAAACCATTCCCCCTATCACTATGTGTGACACTAGTGTCCTATCACCATCCAGCTTTTATAGTGTTACAGCATTTCTCTTCCTGGAAAACACAATATGGTATCACGAGAAAGTCTGGTGACATTTACTATGCTGGTGAAGAGGTAGCAGTCCACACTTGTGCTTTATTTGGTATGAAGAGCTTTAAAATTGCACTAATGCCTTTTAAAATGTCTATAAGATATTTTCCCTCAGTTCTTGCCACATTGTGTTTTCCTCTCAATATTTAAGAGGTAGAACAGAAATGTTACAAGCCAAAGATAGAAAGCATATTCCAAATCCAGCACAGACTGGAAGTACTTGCCTCTGGCATAGTACTTACACTGATCTTTTGCCCTTAGAGCCTAAATTGAAATAGGTGACTTTATTGTAAAATGGGGAAAATGGGTCACTGGATTTCATTCCATTACTACAAGCAATGTGGACTTAAATCACACTATCTGTACATTATTCAAACCTGAACTGAGATGAGGCTTCTTTTTCTGTAATTTCCAACACTTCCTTACAACATTCCTCAGCAAAGACCTTTAAATTGGTATTTCCCCAAGACTGCTGCTATTGGAGCTATCGCTAAACAATATTCGTTCTGCTTGAGACCAAAACAGTTGCATGATTCTCATTTGTCCTGTTACACGCACAGATCTCCAGAGACTTCCTGTGTGACGTATGTACTTGGGGTTTGTCTACACAAGGAAGTAAAAATAAAGGAGAAAAATAGTCTCAATCCAGAGCGAGTACCAACTCTGACGTAACTCCAGATATAAACAT
Source organism: Chrysolophus pictus (assembly GCA_037305975.1). Lineage (NCBI taxonomy): Eukaryota > Metazoa > Chordata > Aves > Galliformes > Phasianidae > Chrysolophus > Chrysolophus pictus. The sequence continues at coordinate 8,840,409 of CM074580.1, forward strand.
TCTTACCATAGAGAAAGCAAAGGCAGCTTTTCCCTCCCTGAATAGGGATTAAGCTGAACAAAACATTCCTAGTAAAATCCAAAGGCTTATTTATGTTCCACAATGCAGTTCTATGCAAGGAAAAAAATGAAGCAAATTTCAGTATCAGAAGCAGTGCGTGTCTTTCACATAGTCACGTATTTCCTGGTTAAACATTCCCACATTTCCAAGTTTCATGTGGGAGTAATTTTAGATACTGTACACAGCTTTGCACTTTGGCTTGAAAATATCCTCAGTGTCAACAATGTTTGTGCAGAATAGGTCATTACCTCACAACACCATTTTTTTTCTACAATAAATTCCTTAATTTCTTAGTCTTCCTTCCTCTATTAATACAGAATGCTATGTAGACTGGCTACGTACCGATTTGGTTTTGTACTGTAGTTCCTTTGTCTGTTTTACAGCGTTGTGAAATATCCTTAAACAACTAAACAAGACATGAATTGTATTTATTATATGAAAGGTCTCAAAGCAACAGGAATTTACATGACTGATTTTTATGTGTTCAGTTTTATTACTGCAATGATAAAAACTACACAGTTACCTAGGAAGAAAAAGCTGATCAGAATGAAGGGCAGGCAAGTGAGGATCTGGACACAGGACATGTGGTAAGCAATGCAATCAGTATTAATTAACTGAGATACAAACTATGGTTATTTCAAAACAATACTTTCTCATCAGTAGAAATTGAAGTATTTACACACCTACCTAAATACTTTTCTTCTCTATGCTAAAAAAAAAAGAAAAAAATTAAAAGAACCTAGTACTTGTTCACATACATCCCAGAGAAGATGCTAGTTTTTTGTAGGGATCTGTCAACAAAGAATTGAATGGCTGGGATAAAAAGCATTGTTCCTGCAAACATCTGCAATGCTGAGACTGTACTAAAAAAGGGCAGTCTCTGCTCACTTCTCACAAATCCTCGGAACAGTTTGACATTAAAGAAATTCATCAAAATTAACAAAAAAAAAGTTTCTCATTAGAAAAAAAAAAAAAAAAAACTGTTGAGGTACTAGGGACATGGAGTTGACCATGTTCTCTTGTTGATTCTTACTAGTTTTATATGTATTCTAGGATATCAGCAGTTATCCTGAAGATTTTTCAAAAAAGGACAGATTGAATAGAAACCTTCAAGGTGGAGGCAACATCCTTCCACTAGCTTCTTCATTTGGGTTAACTTGGTCATCTTTGCATCTAGTCTTACACTGTAAATACAGAATCCACCTCTTACTTTTTCTCATCTGCCATAAGAAATAACAGCTCAAGCTATCAATTTCACTGACGCATGTACCTGTAATTTGAGCTCTGCTCTTCACTCCATTTCTTAAATTTGAATTTTGTCTGAGAAGTCCCAGGAAATGTAACGCATTTGGTTTGAATTCTTAATTTATTGTGAGAGTAATACTGTAAAAACTAACTTTCATGCCTCCATCTCGTTGTTGGCTGAAACTGTATTAAAAGTTCTGCTGCCAACTGCCTAACAAAGACTGTCTAACTTGTAAGATGTATGGAAAGGAACAAATATTTATGAATATAGTACTTACAATACTCACTGCTTGCAAACAAATCAATGTTGTCAATGCACAGGATATCTTACTTCTATATTCTGACAATACAATATCATCCTGCATTTTATATTTTTCTAATGCTTCACACTGAGCAAAAAGACAAAATTCTTCATATTCCCATCAAGATCGAATGATCCTTGTAATTTGCAGTTACTGCACTGTGAAGAATGTGAAAGGCAAATGCTCTTTTGGCATTTTTGTACTATCCATAACAAGTATGACTATTCCTTGCATCTTATTTAAATTATACACCTGCAAATATCTAAGAAATTATCTTCATAATTTAATTTGATAGTAAAAAAAAAAAAAAATTGTACATATCATGTATGTAACCTGAGCCATCATTTAGTCTGGCCTAGTATCAAAGATAAATGCACCATAAGTGTGATTTATAGTGTCATAGGCAATTGTTACCATTTGTAATGACAAGGCCTGTGTAACTCCTCCTACTCAGTAAGAAAAAAGGCATCTTGGTACAGACACATTTTGTGTGCTTACAGGCATTGCTTTGGAGATCTCTGCTCACTGTTTGTGTAATCATGCTTAAACCTGAGGCTGAGTCTCTCACTGAAAGTAAAACATATCCATCCCATTTCCTGTGTTTGCTGTCCTATTAGTCAGGTAAGCCTTAGGATTACCCTGCCTATGGGGCAAGGAGCTGCTCCAGCAAGATAGTCCTTTGGACTCTCCCTTTTTAAAACAAACAAAAAAAAAACAATCCATGAACACAAAAATAAATATTGTAGCAATCCAAGTATAATTTTTTAGAAACAGTTAAGTATCACTGTTGTCTATTTCGATGATGTGCACTTGTTAATAATCAGCCACAACACCATACTCATATGCTGGAAATGGCACCATATGAGGCCAGATCATAAATGGATATCAAAAGGAAGCCAGCCATCTTCTCAGGACCTTTTTTGCGAGACAACTTAGTTGCATTGGTAGTGATTTCCCTTCAAGAGCTGAATGACAGCAATTCTGAGAGGTGACAGCAAAAGTGACGATTTTCTTTTTCTCATAGAAGAACAGCTTGAAATATCAGTGCCAAACTTTTAAAGCTGCCTCTAGCAAGAGCTAGGAGTGAGATTTCTGACATTAGTTTTATTGCTTTACTCTCCAGTAAAATTTCTAGCTGCAAATGCTTCATTTGAATCCTGATTCCAAGACCTTGCTGGGTGTTTTTTCTTTTTTTCTCTTGTTAGCTGACCAAATCCTAAGGAAAGCAACAAATGCTTCTTAGCGATATTTACAGAGATTACAGAAACAAAAAAAAATTCCATTAGTATAATAAAAAGAGAATATTCTCAAAATGAGGTCATATCTGGGAAACACTAATACCACAGTTATACTGTGCATTTTTAAAGAAGCCAGAAAACTTTTTTTAGATTCTTTCTGCCTAAGATCCGTAGATCAATTAAATAATACTTTGAGTACTGCTAATAGTTTGATAACTGGCTGATCAACCTTTACTATACTAACCAGGATATATCTTCTGTTGAAGTATCCTTTGTCTTGATAAAGGCTTGTATCTCACAAAGCCTGTCTGTACTGCAAAGATTCCTAGAAAGCTCCACCATTGGAACAGAGGAACTCACCAGTAAGTTTGATATTTCAGTTGTACAAATACCAGCTCTTCTAACACAGCTACCTCCCTCGGAACTTCTGCAGATCTTGGTGGTCCTGTCAGCAGGCCTGAATATGGATAACAGTTCCTTATAAATGTTTGCTCTCATTTCCATTCAGAAGAGAATGCAGTCTCCGGCAAGTAGAGTTCCTGTCCAGCTTTCACACAGTGCTCAAAATAGGTTAATGAGGCTGCATTTGAGATAAGATATGAAGGTGTAGGGGAATCTATGCAACTCTGATGAAAGAGGGAAAGGCCTTTGGAAGGAATGTTCATTTCATAGCAGAGCATGGGTAGGTATTGGTTTTGTTAGATTTGGTTTTGGTTTGTTTATTTATTTATTTTTCATTTGCCTGTCTTCTTCTGTAGCAATTTTGCTATGGTTTAAGCAGGATGATATTTGTTACTGATAAAATCTGCTTTCTATTACTTGGCTTCTACCTTCTGCAAGTCATGTTAAGATAGTAAAGAGAAACAGGCAGAGGGGAGCACGCACCCCAAATTTGCTTCCAATCAAATCAAATGGTGCACAATAGTTCTGGGTATCTTTCTTTGCCTTTCCTTTTTGTGTTGTATGGCTGCTAAAAATTCTACCGTGGAGTGCAAAGTGGCTATTGGCCCCTTTAACCATAATCTTTCTGAAGAAAATATATAATTTCTGCAAATAACTCATTATCTTATGTTTATGAAAAAAATGCAAGCCAGGAAAAGGTGGAAAAAAAGGAAAAAAAATCCCCCAGATCTGAACACCATACATAGTCTAAGACATTCCCATTTCTGTGGGAGCAATGCACCATTTGTTCTCCCTTTCACAAACGTTGGTAGGCAGTGTTATCGAAACAAGTTGAGTTTTTTGTTTGTTTTTCTGTACATATTTCAATTAAAATTGTGAGCTTTGATTGCTGTGAGGTGCAACTTCAGAGTACTGAAAAAGGGAAAGTTTCACAAGGTCTCACAGAACGTACCTGTTTTTTCACCTTTAAAAGTAGACAGATGTACCCATTTATGTCTAAGAGGAAAAACACCTTGCTTCTGTTCTTGGTTTTCTATGTAGGTATACACAGAAAAAATAATGTGAGTTATCTTTTAAAATTATCTATTAAACTGTACTATATTTTTAATCAGATATTACCAATCAAAAAGAACTTGATTAAACTGTTTTTCTTAAATTATCATAAAGCATTTTCTAAGTACATGGATTTGGACACATGGGTGAAAGTAGCTCTGGTCTAATTTTAATTAATCTATAAACACGTGGTATTTGGACTCAGCTTTCAGAGTGCTCTCTTGCTGACTCATCCTTAATCCAGTACTTTTTCTATTTGTCATAGTGCTATCGTGATTCTTTGCCTGTTTGACTAAAAGACATGACGTATTTACAGAAAAGTTGCTGTGAGTGAGATGACAGGCAAGCTGGCTAAGAAGTTTCTCAATTACTTGAGAAAATCAAGACCGTGGCAGAGGAAAAGCATGTGGAAATCTAGGCTAACTTAGGATGGAAATCCTCACAGGCAGAAAGAATTTTGACATCATTTGTATATGTTTAGGGTTATTTTCAAGATTTAGCCCCTTCAAGGAGTAAGAAGCTGAGCTCTTACTGAAGTTTTCCATTGTTACTTCTAATCTGCAAAGGTGGTCGAATCAAACTATCTCCTTCATTCAGAATGGGCATTAAACTTTAATCACTGACTCCTAGCTTTCTGCCAATGCATTGATGGAACAACAGCATTAAAGCTGACATTTTTCTGAAGCAGATGAAAATCAGTGTTAGGATGTTTGAAATGGCTTCATTTTTAAGCAAGCATGCAATCACTCTGCTCTCCACTAATTCTCTGAAAGCCACTTCATTTGACAATTAAATGAGTCAATAATATATACAGTATGGATAAAAATGCTGAATCAAATTCATCCCATCAACTAACACCATGTCCTCTTGCCCTTGTTCAGGGCTTAAAGAGAGTTGCATTTGCTAAAAATACAGCACTAGGAGTCAGTAGAAGGAATAAAAGCTTTGAATTAGCTCAAGAGTGTTTTTTTTTGGGGGGGGGGGGGGGGGGGGGAGAGAGGGAGGGAGGTGGTGTGAAGGGGATATTGGTTGATGTTGAGCTGAAGAAGAGCCAGCAGAGTTCCCAAGTGGCCATTCTCTGCCAATGGCATTCTGGCTTGTGTATCAGAAATAGAGTTGTCAGCAGGAGCAGGGAAGTGATTATCCCCCTGAACTCAGCCCTGGTAAAGTTGCATCTTGAATACTGCATTCAGTTTTGGGCCTTTCACTACAAGAAAGATATTGAAGACCTGGAGTGTGTCCACAGAAGGGCAGTGAAGCTGTGAAGGGTCTGCACAAATCTTATGAGGAGCAGCTGAGAGAGCTGGGATTCAGTTTAGAGAAGAGGAGGCTCAGAGGTGACCTTATCACATTCTACAGCTACCTTGAAGGGAGGTTGTAGTAAGGTGGGAGTTTGCCTCTTCTCCCATGTAACTAGCAATAAGACAAGGGAATGGCCTCAAGTTGCACCAGGGTGATTCAGGTTGGATGTTAGGAAATACTTCTTCAAGAGTGTGGTCAGGTGCTGGAATGGGCTGCCCAGGGAGGTGGTGGAGTCACTGACCCTAGAGATGTTCAAGAAGTGTTTAGATGTTGTACTGAGGGATATGGTTTAGTGGGAAATATTGATGATAGATGGACAGTTGGACTGGATGGTCTTGGAGGTCTTTTCCATCCTTGGTGATTCTATGGTTCTGTTTATGACCCTCTCTTGGATATTTTAGTCCTAGCAGGCTCAACTCTTGCAATTTCTGAACAATATTGAATCTAGAAATTACCTAGAAACTTAATATCTAGAAAATGGTGTAATATATATATATATATTATTATATATATAATATATATATAATTATATATATATATTATAATATATATCATCTCAGTTCATTAATCCAACTGTGTACATTTGAAAGGAGCAAGGATCTGTGGGCATATACGTTAACGTGGATTCATCATTGATATGACTTCAGTTCTGGGCTTGTGATTTATGTAATGTTTATCCAAAAACTTTGTAGGATTTAAATTATTTCACTAAGCCATTTTTTTTGTTAACCAGAATAACTACACAGTAGGACATTATGATTATTTGTATTTTCTTGCTCTTAATTTAAAAGAAACAAACAAAAAAATAAAATTTATTTTTTATCAAGGAAGTCCAGAAACAATTTCCCAGTTGGAGATTCTTGCGATTATAAGCATATTACAGTAAGCACACGTGCAGATCACCTCACTCTTCTGCTCACCTTGCAACCCCTCATGAGATTGCTCCCCAATCACAGTAAGATACCAACTCCTGCTATTCCCACAGCTGCATGTGAGACCGTTGCCAGGTGGCAAGGCCATGTTGGCTCAGAACTAAGTTTTCATAATCATCTGTTTTCAGACCCACCAATTTGACTCATAATTGCACAAGAGAGTCTGAACAAATGGGATTGTGTTATTTATATACATTTCTGAGGTCTTTATATCTTTTGTTCATTATCATTCATTTCCTAAATTCATTATATTTACGAAGCTGGTTAATCTAAAATTATCCTATGGTGTTGAAATGACTTGGATTGCCCCAGGAAAGTATTTTCAATCCACAGAACACACTGAACATTTTCTTTCTTAATTATTATTATATGGCATAAAATCATATCACACGAGGACAGAAATGCCTACTGGTTAACAAAAGCTACCTTCAGAGCCAGCTCTATCTGTCTCCTAGTATCTGAAAGTCTTCATGTTTTTGGCCTGATTCAGGCCCTGTTCTGATAATGCATGCTTTTGGCTCTCTTTTGCCCTCTCTCATTCCAATCTAGGTATAAGCAACAATTTGGATACAAAGGGGAAAAAGCCTCTTTTATGCAGTTCACCAAAATAGGGCAAAATAATATAATTTCAATGAGTATTTAAGTGGGTTAAGGAATGAAGAATGCCAGTATAAAGGTATTCCATAGGAATGCAAAGCAATGCGGCTGGATGTGGCTCTGGGCAGCCTGGTCTGGTGGTTGGTGACCCTGCACGTAGCAGAGGGATTGAAACTAGGTGATCATTGTCTTTTCAACCCAGGCCATCCTATGATTGTATGAATATATGGTAAGTAGACTGGATATAACAATGAGATACATGTCAAACAGTGAAAATTCTATTACAATCTAAGGGTTTAATTTTCTTACGCCTATTTAAAGATACCGTTTTGTAATAAAATGTTCAGAAAGGTATCAAAGCTTTTGAACAAGTAGAGAGGGAAGAGAAGATTTTGCTGACTTCCAAATGGTTAAATTGGATTTGCAAATATTTGTGACTGATTTCACTGAACTATTTTTCTTCCTCTTGATGACAAAAAATGCAAAGTAGCTTTTCCTTCTCTTCTTTTTTAACTCAGGAGGATTTTGACCCCCAAATAGAAGAAGATCTGGCCTTTTAGAAAACCTACCAGACTATTAATATTATTATTTGTCATTAATATACATTATATTAACATCAGTCATTTAACAATTGCCCTTATATGTGAGTAGTACCTTAAGCTGCAGCAAGACGTGCCACACTTCTGCCAGTAGAACTTCAAGGAGAACAGCAAGGATTAGCTAACTGTAACAAAAAAAGCCCTACTCTACAAGCAACTAAAAATATATGCATATCCTATGGGGTTTCTACCCACACACCCCCACACAAAACATGACACAGCATTTTCTGCAATGAAAAAGGAAATACAAAATTATTTTGGTAATAACAAATGCTGCATTTTAAGAATAATCAGTGTTTTCCTATCCATGCTGGTGTTTTCATCAGCAGTATGTTTCTATAAATAAAAGAGTAACACAATGCAGCGGGACACTCTGATGCTCTTCCAACTCTGTTAGTTGGAAGAGTAATTAGTATTCAGCTCCATTAGGTGCTGACTATTACAGCACATAATGGAGCACCTACTATTACTGCTGAATACTACAAAGTGATCAAGTCAATACATTTTAGAACTGATACAAGGATTATTGCTTCTTAAACCCTGCACAATTAAATCACAGAATTCACTGAAAATCATATTAGAGGTAACTAAAAGATGTCAAAGTTAGAAATTAACATTACCTAGACATAAGAATACTAATAACTCTAAAATTTACAACAGTTAAACATGCTTCTAGGTAATTTAAACATTAATTGCAGGGCTAGGAGATAGAGAAGCTTTCTTTTCTTTGCAAATAATAAAAACAGTACATTTTAAAGCTGTCTTACCTTACTGTACATGTGGTGCTAGCCAATATCAGATGCAGAACATTGCACATTGCTGTTCGGCACACTTGGTCAGCTGATCCTAAAGAATATGAACAAATCTGTCATTTTAAAAGGCTAGAGAATGTAAAACATCTGCAGTTTACATGAGTCATTGAACTAGACCCACTGAGAAGATGGTCGTTGTTTGTGGGATGTTTTCCAAACAATTCTGGAAATGTGTATGAAAATTATGATGACTGCATATTAATACAGTTATACTGGCTGAGAATACTCACTCTTCTAAATAGAACTGTGAAAGCAAAGCAAGCTAGATTGTTAGGGGCATCGCCTCCCTTTCCTTAATTTCCTGCGTAAATGTTCTCTGATGAAATAGCACTGCCTCAGATATCTGAGCATTCTAGGCAGTTTCACTGGCTAACTATAAAAGTGACACCTCAAATATCTTCAAAAGTTTCTGATAAATAACCATCATAAGGATCCTGTAAAACTGCAACTATCAGTTGAATTGTTATAAATGTTGTGAATCTTCAGGGCCTAAAGAAGAGGATGTGTAGAAACGTTTAAAATATATCTGATTAAAAATCTGAAGGACTGGTTCTGAGCAGCAGGAAATCCTGGGTGCTGAACTGAGGTATAAGGAACCAGCATTTCATAAAGTAACTACAAAGGATTTTTCAAAGGGGAAACAGAGAACAGGCATTCCAGGTAGTTAGAAGTCCTCCACTGCTTAGAGGGGTTAGAAAGCTCTTGCCTCAGTCAGCATCAGCCTCTTTAAAGGTCACCGCTGCTGCTGCTGCTAAGTCTGATACCAATAAATACTCTTTAAATAAAAGAGAACAACCACTAAGCTTTCATACCATCCATGCTGTATGAAGTATGCACTTAATCAATATATTCGAGCATTTGTCCAAAACACAAGGCAAGCACTTCTTGTAATACTGCATCTGTGCAATATAAATTTGTTTGCTATTGAGAACATTTCAGCAGAAATGGAAAAATAAAGTTGTTTAAAAGAAAAATACAAACGTGTTTTCTAGATTTGTTGTTTTTTTCCCCAGCTCTCCTTTCTACGGTTCAGTCATGTTTGAGGCAAACTTCTATCACTGGAAAATTGATTTAAATGTTGTTGCCAGATGCTTCAGCTATGGGTCAGGAGCTGTACCTGGCTTTGGAAACAACAAGAGTCACAGATAGAAAAGCTGTTTAGAAACTAAGAAGACAGGAGGTGATTAAGTTGGTGACATTAGAATGAAGTAAACTAGCATGTTGTTTTGGTGAATTATTCTTAAGTAATTCTCTATTTGGTTAATATCATGTACATGTCTGCACTACTTAATGGGACAGTCTGCACAAAACCCAACCTAGCCAGATCCACAACCAGTACAGCAGCATTAATACAGTGATGAGGTGCACCCTGTCATCAGGGCTTCGTCTGGAATCTCCACCCAATAGTGCTCAGCTCTGTAATCTTTACAGTGCAACCTACTGCATAGGATAAGTCACGGCAATTCCAGCTTTGCAGTAGTAGTAAGGAAAAGCTCCCAGAACTGCCACATGGCTTTCCCACATTGTGTGGGTTGTTTTGGTAGACAAGAAGCAGGCATTCCCTGTTCTGAGCTATGCCATATGCACAGCAAGGGACATTCCTCTTCCTCTCAGGCAGATGCTGTATCTGTGGCAGCAAATTGTTCCTGCACCACAGGGTCTGCAGCAGGAGGTTCTTCACATCACTTCTCTAAAGACCAGCCCTCTCTCCCACAAAACTAGTGGCAGTTATTCTGCAAGTTCAGACTGGCAGGGACCAACCCAGAAACACCACTGTAACTCACTATAAAACAGTTCCTTTGAATTAAAGCAGTGCTGATGTTCAGGATAAGGGCTGGAGAAAAACGGTAGCGAGAAAGTGGGAAAAATATAGAGGAAAAAAAAATGGCAATGCGCTGAAGTGACAGATGGGTGAAAGGTGATATTTGACAACTTCAAAATTCCATTTACTGATTTTTTTAGAGTCAAAATGATAAATCGAAGAAAAAAGAAAGTTAAATTTCTTACTGAATTCCCGTATGAGCAATTAGGCTGTTACATTCTCTGACAAGAATAATGTTGTGTCTACCACAACAGTTTATGGAATGTAAGAAGCAGGATAGATGTATAAAACAGAAGGGGTTTCCTAAGCACTTTTTCTCCTCTGTACCACAGTTGATTGCTTTCATCAATTGTGCTAGTGCAGCTGGTCGATGAGGCTGGCACACAGATGTGAGGGAAAACTGTGAGCAGCCAAGCACAGAAACTTCTTGTGTTCCAACCCACCAAAACCAGTAAGACCTATGGGATAGCACATATTCTGCTGATCTAAGTATAATACAGGAATGAGGCCAAAAAAAAAAAAAAAAAAACAGTTTTATGAAAACAATGATTATTTGCTGCTATCCTTACTGAGCACATGGCTGCTTTTTTCAGTTATTATGCTAATAAATATTTTATAGTATACTTCAAACAAAAAGGTGATGCCTTAGAGGGGCAATGTTTTAGACTGTCAATATACATGCGACAAACTTTGTCATATTGCTTTGGTGAATTTCTGTTCCAATTTTTTATTTTACTTCTTTTAAGAGAGAAATTCTCCATGAGTTTTAGTTGTGGGATTCCCCCTAATGCAGTATTGGGAATACTTATGCCACAAACACTGCATAAGAATTTTCTGTCAGCCAATGCAAAACTTAATCTTTTCACTTTGGTCTTTAAGATTTACAATAATTTTTATTCTACTTTTTATTTTGAGAAATATTTATTTGAATAACATCAGGCCTTGCTGTGTATATAGAATTCAAATGGAATTCTATTTGTTTCAATTGGGTTCTGCACAGTTCTGTTCTTGAGGATTCACATGCAAGGTGCAAGTTTTTGTAGTCATCTGACTACTGTTAAATGTAGAAAAGTGTAATGATATAAAAGTTCTAGTATGGAAAGTACCCCTCACCATTATTTTCAACCTTATACAACTGCTATGTACGGAAAAGTTAGTTTCAGATAGCTTCGTCAAGATTCTGCTAAGATAATCTGATAAGTAAACTGTTCTTAATGTTTATGTGCATGAGATAGCTTTCCCTATCTTGAACAAATTTCATCCTAGATAAGATGAGAAGTCCTGCATGACAGCACCCTTTGGGCCTTATGTGTCTTGGGACATAGTGGCACTTTGTGTTGAAAGCAGTAGGAATGAGGCTGGCTCTGGGAAACGAAGTTCTGAAATACCATATGTTTGGACATGCAGTCTGTGTGGTTCACGTGTTATTATACGTATCCCTTTCACTCAGTCATCTAAATCATGAGTCACACCAACTGAAAGCGGAAGGTGTATGCTGGGATGTTTGCAGAGATTTTTTGTATGGCTTCTGCAGCCCTTGCTTTCTGCCCTTTCCCACTTAAGAAATTTGAATCTCCGCTAGCAGGCAGCTATTACCTCAGCAACAATGTAGCTATGATGGTTAAAGCCTAACCTCATCCTGGTAAGCCTTTGCAAGTCTCCCATGAGCCCAGCTTCCACCTACGTCTAAAAGCCGAGCCATCTTTGTTTTGTTTAACCGGGAAGGAGCAAGAAAGCCTCACCAACTATGTGCTCAGTACAGTAAATATGTAAAAATGGTTGTTACGTGTGAGACTGCTGGTCGTTCAGGGGCTGCCTGCAGGATGCCTTGCAATGCGTAGGTCAGTTAAAAGCTAAAAGCAGGCACAGACATGCAGACAGCTTCCAAACCCAGAAAGCTAAATTAGATCTGCACAGACGGGCTTTTGGAGCTCAAATTGCAGGTCTGCTCCTTGGGTCTGACTGCAAGCTCAGGCCACAGCCGTCTGCTGATGTTTTACCACAGCCTCACATGAATCCGAAATGCGGTTTGCGTGAAGGGAAACGTACAGTTGTGAAAAGCAAAAAGCTGACGTACACCTGTATAAAACTACCCCTTCTATGACTGTGACAGAACTCACGCTCTAGAACTGGGATTTCAGTGATGGGTGCAGCACAGGAACAAACAGCAGAGAAGACAGGCAGCCAAACTGCCGCCATTAAGCCGGTACGCTACTTGCGCATGTTTTCCTTCTCTCTAAGGCACTACCGCCACTCTTGCGGCGTAACTGCTTTTGCGAATACGGGTGCTGCACTGCGGCGATGGCACAGTTCAACCAAACTTCGTCCCTCCTCCTCCCACTTGGACGTTAAGCCCTCCCCCTTCCTGCGTTGCGATTGGTCAGGCAGGCGGAGACCTTCGCGGCGATTGGAGGCGGCTGGCGGGAGGTGGGGTAGGTTGCGTGAAGGTAATAAAGTTAGTGGGGCTGCCTCGGTGCGCGCTAGACGCGGCGGCGAGTCGGCTCTCTATGGAGGTGGCGGAGGGCAGTGTCGGGCGGTTGCTGCTTCTGCAGTGGTGACTCGGAGACTCGCCCTGCCCCGCGCGCTCCCCCCTTCCCCTCCCCAGCCCCGGTCCCCGGCTCCCTTCCCCTCCCTCCCCTTCTCTTGCCTCTTCCCCTGCCCTTGGTAGCCGCCGGGACCCGGGGAAGCGGACAAGGCCTTAGGGAAGGTGAGCGATTGGGGTGTGGCGGGAGAGCGGTTGGGGCCTGGAAGGGAGCGGATGCCGCCGCAGCCGCCGCGTAAAATGGCGGCTGGCGGAGCGGCCGCCATTTTCTCGTCGGCTTCTTCTCGCTTTCTTGCGCACAAAATGGCGGCCGGAGCCGGCGGCGGCTCTCGCTGCCCGCACCGCGGGCGCTGAGCGGAGGGGTGGAGGCGCTGGGCGGACGTCGCCGGGTGGGGTAGAGAAGCCGAGCGGATTCGCTTTGAGATCGGTGCTGGAGGCCGGGGCGGGCGGCGCCGGTTCGTAGCTCGGCGCTGTTGGGGCGGCCGTTGGCCAGGAGCCGGCTGGGCTCGGGCTGCTCCTGCGGATGTGCGGCGCTGGGGTGGGGCGGAGAGCTGTCGGTCCGCCTGGGGCTGGAGGAGGGAGCGCGGAGGCAGATTTGCGGCTTCCGCGTGGATTTCTTTGCTGTTACTGCTTTTTTTGTTTGTTTGTTTTCCGTTTAATTTTTTTCCTCCGCTTCTCGTGGGATGGTGAGCTGGCTACGCGGAGCTGTTGCTGGGCCGGGCCGGGGGCAGCCGTGCGGGAGTAGCCGGCCGCTCTCCGTTTTCCCGTCCTTGCCGGAGAACAAAGAGCCGGCCGGGCCCTGGCGGCGCCTCAGCCTGGAAGCGGGCGGCGCCCGGCGCGGTGGGGGAAGGGCGGCGCGGCCGGAGCGCGGCTCCATGCGGCAGGGCAGCGCCTGTCTCCGCTGGGGGGCGCCCTCGCACCGCGCCGCCCCCGCAGCCCTTTTGTTCGGCGGCGGCCATGTTGGCGGCCCGCGCTCCGCCCGCCGGGCCGGGATGGCGGTGCGGGCCGTGCGGGGACGGGTGCGCGGCCTCGTTCTGCGCTGCCTCACCCGATCTGCGGTGGACTGCGGTATTTTTCACGCGCTCTTGCTTTGATCCCTAAGTCCATCATCTATCCGTTAGGGAATATTTTCCCGATTGTCTGTCAGATTAGATTTGAGGTAGAGAGCAGCGATTTTTTTTCCTGTACAGTAGCTTTGTTGGCCGTGTGGATTTAGACGCAGTTGACGGCCTTTTTGCTGTACTGAGCACGCATTGGGTGATCTTGGAGCCCTTATTTGCTTTCTCACAGTCTGTGATTCATATCACTGCACTGCTGGAAATGTGGCTGCGGTGATGGAACTAGGCTTCCTGGGGTGGGAGGTGTTGTGAGATACAACGGTTGCTAGTAAAAACACCTATAATATGAACACTCGATTTGTCTTTCTAGGTTTTGTTTTTCCCCACCCCGTCAATTTAATTTTATTCTTTTGAAGATTCTTCGTTGTCAAGCCGCCAAAGTGGAGAGTGCGATTGCAGAAGGGGGTGCTTCTCGTTTCAGGTACTGGTGTTGGTTTGGTTGACTGAACGTTTGGCAATGTAGCAGTCCTTTGAGGGGGAATTAAATATGTTTTCCCAAGTTACTAGTAATACTAGTTCCCAAGTTACTAGTTTCCCAAGTTACTTCAGTAATACTGAAGTGTCATTGAAAAATGACGGTGTATTGAATTTAGGCAAACGACATGATTGTGTTTTAACAGTGCTTCTTCAGGCGGAGGAGGTGGTAGGGGTGCACCTCAGCACTATCCCAAGACTGCCAGCAACAGGTACGTCATTGTATTCTTTGAATTAGCATCTTACTTCAAAGCTATGGGATACGTGATGGTGAATAGAGTTGGAAGTAGTCTACCTTCAAATCTGTACAGGAAGCATTATAGAGTTTGTGATGTGTTAATGTCCTTCATCTGTGGCGGGGTAGTATATAACCTACTAGAATTGTGCCTCATGTCATGTGAGGAGGACAGAGCACTTCTATGCTTTTCATGTAAAAGGTTTAGAGGAAGGGTGTTAGTGTTGGGAGTGGTCTCAGTTGATTTTAAAATTGTTAAATGACTATTTGCAGGTACTGTCATGCTGGTAGGATAAGCGTATGCTTCCAGCAAAACTAAGCACAGTAATAGTTTGTGTAAAATATGCTGGAAAGATAGTTCTTGAAATTGTTTTTCAAAATTCTACAGCGAGTTCCTGGGGAAAACCCCAGGGCAAAACGCTCAGAAATGGATTCCTTCACGAAGCACTAGACGAGATGACGACTCCGCAAACGACAAAGAACGACATGATGCAATCTTCAGGAAAGTAAGAGGGTAAGTTTTCCAGAAGGTGTTTTTCCATGCTATTATGTTCAGCAATGTCTTTTATTAAATGAGCCTGGAGAGGAGGAAGATGTGCATACTTCTTGAGTTCCTTAGGGGGGTGAGGAGGTTTCTAAGAAGCAAGTTTTCTGAAAGAGTTAATACTGATAATCAGGCTTTTTATTCTAAAAGTCACAAAATAAATAAAAATCTGATTTGACTTAAAAATTGGATTTTTATTTTTCTGTTTTTAAGACTAACTAGTAAAGGTAAATTTAAATCTAAAATTACTCATAGCAAGCTTACAAGATTTGTAATCTGAATTTCTTGTTTTGTTTGTTCCTCTTTAGCATACTAAATAAGCTTACTCCTGAAAAGTTCGACAAGCTATGCCTTGAGCTCCTCAATGTGGGTGTAGAGTCTAAGCTCATCCTTAAAGGGGTCATACTGCTGGTAAGCTGGTGGTGGTTTGTGGGTTGTTTTTTTGTGGGGTGCGGGGTGGTGGGGGGAGGTAAATTTCTTGTTTGTTTTTAAGCTACTGCTTCCTTGCATCAGAGGTTGGTTGTTAATGATGAGAGAGAGAAATAACATGGTTTATCTAGTGTTTATTATTAACTCTGGCGTAAAGGAATGTCATCCCTTTTTGTATGAAAGAGATGTGCTGGAGAGAGAATAGATTTAACACTATAACATTAAAGTTGAAACATTAGTTACCACTGTTCATTCTGTCCCCCACCTCCCAACACCTACTTCTTCGCATCCCTCTGCTCAACAAGCCTTACTGTCTGGGAAGAACTACCACAGGTAGTCTTTGATATACTAGATGCAACCAACGAATGGTTCTTAAATCTCAGATGGGCTTTAGCGTTCTGATGAAGAAATTCAGATTTGTCCTTCTCATTAGTTTGGAATTATGGGAGCTTTTTCAGTAGCATAATAGCTCAGTTTTGCATCAGTATTAAGCATCATGTGTTAAACAGTAATCATGGATTTTATTTAATATAGTGGCTAGGAATACTTGTTCTAAATTGTGTAGAATGGTAGTATTGTATTGAGTGCCTTGCATTACTTAATACATATGCATCCTACCACAAGCTATCTTACTGAAAATAACTTGATTTAGATCGTAGACAAAGCCCTTGAAGAGCCCAAGTATAGCTCACTGTATGCTCAACTATGTCTGCGACTGGCAGAAGATGCACCCAACTTTGATGGCCCATCTGCAGAGAGTCATCCAGGACAGAAGCAAAGCACAGTGAGTATTGCTGTCACAGTAGAATGGTAAATTTTGGTAGTTGTGTGTTGAAGTTGTAACAACTTCCTTTCTTCTTTTTGTAGACATTCAGACGCCTCCTAATATCTAAACTTCAAGATGAATTTGAAAACAGAACCAGAAATGTTGATAGTAAGTTTTGAAACCAATTTAATACAGAATTTACTACTTTTCTATTCCAACAGTCGTGCTAACAGGATTTTTTGTTTTCCAGTCTATGATAAGCATGATGGTCCCCTCCTCCCTGAGGAGGAGGAACAGAGAGCCATTGCCAAGATCAAGATGCTGGGGAACATCAAATTCATTGGAGAACTTGGCAAGCTTGACCTTATTCATGAATCTATCCTTCATAAGTGCATCAAAACAGTGAGTATATGGATTAGGTGTGGGCTAAGAATGAATGAGTATTTCTAAACTGAAAAAAAATTTCATGTTGATGGTGTTTTAGCAATCTTTGACTGTAAAAATGTTTCCTGTCAAGTAGAAATAGTTGTGTGGTCTGATTAGAAAGGAAAATTGGTTTTGTTTAGAGCTGTGGGAATTGTCTCAAAGTAAAGATGTAGTCTGGCCTAGACACAACTATCGCAGGTAGTTTGAAGTACATACATAGTAAGAGCTTAAATGAGTAATAAGTGCTTCAATTAGCAGTTCTTAAGATGAATAATGTGATACATTTCTGCATATCCTGCTGTATACTGTTGTTAGAAATTATCTGTATTATGCTGAAAGAACTATTTTGCTTCTAATATTTCAGCTTTTGGAAAAGAAGAAGAGAGTCCAACTCAAAGATATGGGGGAGGATTTGGAGTGCCTCTGTCAGATAATGAGGACAGTGGGACCTAGATTAGACCATGCAAAAGCCAAGGTATGTGCATCTGCTGCAGTCTTTAAAAGTAGCTTAAAATCCATGATTAAAACTCTGAAACTTCAGCATTCTGTGCTTCTACTCAAAAGAACAAAACTGAAAGTCTGATATTTCCTGGAGCAAGAGTGTCGACTATTGCTCATACATAAAAGCTCTTGATAGTGGGAGGAGGCAATCTTTCAGGTGGCCTTAAAGGTCTTTCGCAGAAGGCATGGTTATTACAATGTAGTCATATAAGTGAGAATGTTATTTTTCTAAATGCTTCTAAAACACTTGTTAATACTGATTTGTAACATCACTTTTGTTCTCTCAGTCCTTAATGGATCAGTACTTTGCCCGTATGCGCTCCTTGATGTCAAGTAAGGAATTGCCAGCAAGGATTCGTTTCCTGCTGCAGGTATGGTATTAAAATAGCCTACTGCTGTTTTTTTTTCCCCCCACAAAGTTGACTTCACTCCTTCCTTAATTATTTGTGTTCCAAGGATACTGTGGAGTTGAGAGAACACAACTGGGTTCCTCGCAAAGCTTTTCTTGACAATGGACCAAAGACTATCAATCAAATCCGTCAAGATGCGGTAAAAGTAAGTATTTGATATTAAGTCTCGTGCTTAGCTTCTGATTAAATGCTGAAGGGAATCATTACACTGGTTTGTTTATGTCACAGAACTCATCTTCTGTATGTACGAGTTTATCTGGTAGTGTGACAGTAAGGTGTTGATGAGGGTTGAAAGCATGTAGACTTGTAGCTTAGGCTTAAAAACTTGATTATCTCAAGGACTATTATTATAAAATAACCAGAATGGTAATTCCTCTTTTAAAGGATCTAGGAGTTTTTATTCCTGCTCCTATGTCTCAAGTGATGAGAAGCGACTTCTTTCTGGAGGGACCCTTTATGCCACCCAGGATGAAACTTGACAGGGACCCACTCGGAGGGCTTGCTGATATGTTTGGACAAATGCCAGGTATGCTGAAACAGTGAGGCTGATGTGATGATTGCAGCTGTACTGTGTTGAATACAACAAGATAACATATTGCCTTCTGTTTTCTAATAATATAGGTAGTGGAATTGGTACTGGTCCAGGAGTTATTCAGGATAGATTTTCACCCACTATGGGACGCCATCGTTCAAACCAACTTTTCAATGGCCATGGGGGTCACCTCATGCCTTCTGCTCAACCCCAGTTTGGAGAACTAGGCAAATCTTTTCTGAAAAGTCAGGTAAGGAAAAAATAGCTTGAACATGTTAAGAAGCTCTTCTACAGATGCATATGTTATGGATTATAGTATATTTGTGTTGGAAGGCTTTCTCAGGTTTGATTCTGATTAGAGCTCATGCTCAGTTGGCAAAAAAAACTTTCTAAACAGTTTCTTAAAATGATGGAAAAGATAAGGAATACACTTGGTGTTTTTTTTTTTCCTTAACTGCAAGGAAAGGTGCATGTGGCTTTGGTGGGTCAGAATGGTGCATTTAAAAGATAGCCCTGTTTTTTTTAGGGATAGGTGCTGCTCTCCCACCACCCCTGCTCCTTCTTTTTCCCTTCCTGACAAATAGAATCTTTGTTCCTCTGGTCCCTCTGGTACTACTTACCAAATGATGTACGCCACTCCATCATCTGCACTTCTTTCTCTATATCTCCCTTTCTGAAATAGGGGCAAAGCCAGCTCTACCATAACCAGAATCAGGGACTCTTATCCCAGCAACAAGGACAGTCGAAGGATATGCCACCTCGGTTTTCTAAGAAAGGACAGCTTAATGCAGATGAGGTATATTACATGCCTACATTACTTAAAGCCTATACTCAATATTGCCCAGTGATTATAGCAAGACGCGTTATTACGAGGACTTATGCTGGATCTCTTCCTACTTCTCTTCCTCCTCCTACTTTGCCCCTTCCTCTTTCACCTTATTCCTCACTTTCCCTAGGGTATCCAGCGTCCTGTGAGCAAGACTGAGATATGAGGGCAATTTCTTGTGATGTTCCTTCCTTCCCTTCCCACACCTCCCCAAGAGCACTACTCTGACATCAGTTCCCATGCATCATATTGATAACAGCACACTTTAATGGAAACTGTAGAAGATCCTAACACTCAAAAAATCTAGAAGCCCTGAAGTGCTGGACCAGGCAATTATTTTTTTTTTCTGAACTAGACGATAGGCAAAGTGTCAAGCACAAAGTAAACTGCATTATTATTTAGACGAAAAAAAAAAGTATCCTTATTTCTGAGCAATTAGCGAAGTTTCATCATGGTTGTAAAACCTGTCTGCAAACATGCTAAGTATCTTCTTAGGTCTCTTAACATACTGCATCTGAAAGGAGCAATTCCAGATCTTGGTACAGATGTTACTAAAAACCAGTAACTTGCAGCAAGCTGTGATTTTCTGAGTCATGCTTTTGGGGGGCGTTGCAATACCAGCGTGACTTAATCTGATTGTTTACACTGTAGAAACTGAAAATTAAAGTTTATGTGGGATGGGTTGATGCAAGTCCGTTTCTGTGTAATTCTTGGTCGAAGTACTTGAAACAGTTTGAGGTTTTTCTGATTATTTACAGATAAGCCTGAGACCTGCTCAGGCTTTTCTAATGAATAAAAACCAAGTGCCAAAGCTTCAGCCCCAGATAACTATGATTCCTCCCAGTGCTCAACCACCACGCACTCAGACGCCACCTTTGGGACAGGTAAATAACAAAGTTACTTTGTGCTCTTGACCAAGTTTTCTTTGACTGTACTGAATTCTTGCATGTGGAACTTCAGCTCATTTCTAATAAGAGAGGGAAAGGTGTTTTTTGTTTTTTTTTTTTTGGTAGCGCATAGCAGAAGATAAAGCATGTCTGTATTTTTATAATTTGACTTTAACCTGCTTAGTAAATACTGGAAGTTGATAAAAAGTTTCTTGACACAACACTGTAGATGTACTTCAAAGATGTAACTTCTGGTACTGTCTTTCAGCCTCCTCAACTTGGTCTTAAAACAAATCCACCACTTATACAAGAAAAGCCTGCAAAGACCACCAAGAAGCCACCTCCTTCTAAAGAAGAGCTACTTAAACAAACTGTACGTTAATTATATTGTGGTGCTTCTTTAGAAGTACTTTTAGAAATGTTTGTTTAACCATCCAGTCTCTTTCTCTAGGAAGCTGTTGTGACTGATTATCTGAATAATGGCAATGCTAATGATGCTGTCAATGCTGTGAGAGAAATGAGAGCTCCAAAACACTTCATTCCTGAGATGTTGAGCAAAGTAATCAGTCAGTCCCTCGATCGATCAGATGAAGACAAAGAGAAAGCAAGTACTTTGATCAGCTTACTCAAACAGGAGGGAATAGCCACAAGTGACAACTTCATGCAGGTACTGTAGTCTGCTAGTCCTTGTGCTTGGCTGTTTGTGATGTCTAGCTTGGATACAGATAGCAAACTTTATTTTGTCTTGTTCATGTGAGGAGGTGGAAGTAACATACACACTTGTGAGAGAACATAGTAAGTGATGAGGGAAGGAATGTAGGTTTGGGATTTCTTGGAAGCAGGGAAGCTCTAGGCAAATGATTCAGTAGGAGGTAAAGAAGGCTTATATTTAGTGACTGTACTGCTGTATGCAAGAACAAAATGTCAGTGTCTCATCTTGCTACTGTTTTGTAGGCATTCCTGAACGTATTGGACCAGTGCCCCAAATTGGAGGTGGACATCCCATTGGTGAAATCCTACTTAGCACAGTTTGCAGCCCGTGCCATTATTTCAGAACTGGTGAGCATTTCCGAACTGGCTCAACCACTGGAAAGTGGCACCCATTTCCCTCTGTTCCTGCTTTGCCTTCAGCAGTTAGCTAAGTTGCAAGATCGTGAATGGCTAACAGAATTGTTCCAACAAAGCAAAGTGAATATGCAGAAAATGTTACCAGGTAAGAGTCATTACATCACTGTTCTGATAGTTCATATTAGTACATGAGATGGTTTTTGTGTGTTTTGTACTAGTTAATATAGTTATTTCATTGTAGTCAATTGTCACGATCCTTAGTGAGGATGGTACTTCTAATAGGTATCAATGAGTACCAGCTCTTAGTGTGTTTTCCTTGCTTTTCAGAAATTGATCAGAACAAGGACCGCATGCTGGAGATCTTAGAAGGGAAAGGGCTTAGCTTCTTATTCCCACTTCTGAAACTGGAGAAGGAACTGCTAAAGCAAATAAAATCAGATCCATCCCCACAAGCCATCTATAAGTGGATTAAAGATAACATTTCACCCAAGCTTCATGTAGATAAAGGATTTGTGAATATATTGATGACCAGGTGAGATGGTTTCTTGATGTGATTCAGGCACATGCCTTGTCAAGCTACCAGTAAATACTTAACTACATGGAGACTGACACGTACCTTTGCATAAGATGGAATATGCTAAGATAGGGATGACAGTTGTTTTAGCTGGACTTGCTCTCTTTCAGTGCCCAGTATCTGTTTGCATCAGTTATTTTACTTGGGGATGAGAAACGTTGAACTGATTACTCTGTTCAAAAAATGTTTCAGAGCCTTAACTTGCATAACTAGGATTTTGTAGTGGACAGTAAAGTATAACACATGCACCTTAATGTGTGCTTAAGTTAGTGAGCAGACAATAATTGTAGAGCATAAAATCACATTGTGACTCGAAGTTCACAGAACTAATCTTTCTGTCTTTGGTCCAGTTTCTTGCAGTATATTTCAAGTGAAGTAAACCCACCTAGTGACGAATCAGATTCTTCATCTGCTCCATCAAAAGAGCAACTAGAGCAGGAAAAACAACTGCTTCTTTCCTTCAAGCCAGTAATGCAGAAGTTCCTCCATGACCATGTTGATCTGCAAGTGAGTGCTTTATATGCACTCCAGGTGCACTGCTACAACAGTAACTTTCCAAAAGGTATGTGTATAATCTTATCCAACACTCAACTTGCGTGTGTATGAATTTCAGGTTCACTGTATCTCTTCAGTCAGATAACCTGTTTGGAAGTTTATAAAGCTAAGAGTTTTAATTGTGTGCTTCCTTTCATAGGCATGTTACTGCGCTTCTTTGTTCATTTCTATGATATGGAGATCATTGAAGAAGAAGCCTTTTTGGCATGGAAAGAAGACATTACTCAAGAGTTTCCAGGAAAAGGCAAAGCTTTATTCCAGGTAAACTTGATAATGGCTCTGTCTCTTGTCATGCTCCAGCGGAGCAGGGATTACTTGGAGAAACATAAGGAGTTATCCGCTAGGGAGGAATGAGGGGAGATGAAATGAGTGTAGAATACAGGGATACAGGAGACACTTAAAACAAGTTTGGGAAAAACTGCTGTGTTCTGTAGATGTGTATAGTGGGTAAATAATTCCTGTTGCCTTAAACCAGTTTTATGTAACTGCAGGTAAACCAGTGGCTGACCTGGCTGGAAACTGCTGAAGAAGAAGAATCTGAAGAAGAAGCTGACTAAAGAACCAGCCAAAGCCTTAAATTGTGCAAACATACTGTTGCTATGATGTAACTGCATTTGACCTAACCACTGCGAAAATTCATTCCGCTGTAATGTTTCACAATATTTAATGCAGATGTATGTCAGTAGGATATCTTCTGCAAAAGGTTTTTGTAGTATGTCTTAATAGTCTACAATAAAAATATTTTAGAGTATCTTTAATGTTTAGATAACAGTGTATTAGCAGCATGCAATAATTACATCATAAGTTCTCGAGCAGAAGCAGTCTGTTGCAAGGGTCTTCTTTGCTGCCAGTTATCATAGGCTGTTTTTAAGTTAGAAAACTGAATAGCAACACTGAATACTGTAGAAACGCACTTTGCTCAGTGTAATACTTGAGTTGTTGCAATATTTGATTATCCATTTGGTTGTTACGGAGAATCCTTAACTGTAATCGATGGTTGTTGCCGTAATAGTATATTGCCTGTATTTCTACCTCTAGTAATGGGCTTTATGTGCTAGGTTTTAATATCCTTGAGCCTGGGCAAGTGCACAAGTCTTTTTTTTAAAGAAACAGTTTACTTGCACAAAAACTGATCAGCTGGACAGATGATTTAATGCCCTTTGGAAGAGGTTTTTGTGGGTGTGAAACATGACACGGTGAGAAATTTGAATTGGTCCCTCTATTATAGTATTGAAATTAAGTCTACTTAACTTATCAAGACATGTTCATGCCCTGATTTTATATACTTGTATCTATCAATAAACATTGTGATACTTGACTTGTTTTTGAATGTCTCCCAGCAGAAGGGCTTTGACTGACAAGTAGTTTATTTTCTGAATAGAACATCGGTAGGAGTTTACTTAGACTGTGGGAACATCTTAGGATTCTTTTTATAAAAGGTCTGTCTCAATTTGTTCATGAATTCTCAATAAGATCACAGACCAGAGCAGACACTGATTTGCTGTGTCAGGAGGATAATTAACAGATACCTGCTGAAGGAATAAGTATGACCTTGCCTTGTGATTCAGTGAGTAATCTGCCTTTTTTCTTCCTGATGCTTGAAACTTTTTCTCTCAAGTTCCCATATTTTTAATGAAGTGGCACTGACTAATTCACTGTTTCTCAAGTATTGAAATCAGAAACAACAACAGAGTGTCAGCTTAAAATGTCATCTATTAAATGCTCAAAATACCTTACTTTCTGAAACTTTGTTCCGAGTGAAATTTTTTTCGTCAGTGATTTTTTGCTAACTTTCAAAGGTGGCATGTTTGTAGTAGCAGAAGTTTTCTTCTTGATGGAGACTTGTTTTTGCTGGTGCTGGAAGTGCTTCAGACTGTCTTCCACATGGTAGAAGATGAAAATGCTGCGAAAGAAAAAAAGATTTGAGATCTTAATATCAAATTTACTTTGAGGGAAGAGTAGTTTGCATTTAAGTGTGTTAAAGGGCTGTGACTAGTTAAATGGGTGTGGTTCTTGCATTGCTGGCACTCTTATCTAGGGCAGGCTTCCTGACCTACAGTTGAAAGTAGCGTACTTTGAAATTAGACTCTTTCATTGGATTTGTAAAATTGGGTCAGTAACTTGCTTGAGGACATGGTAAAATGCAATATGTCACCCAGTGTATCGCTGCATTTATTGTGCTAATCCAGATCACATGCGTAAGGAAAGGGGTGTCTAAACTGAATTGCTAGCAAGTATTTTGACTACCCTTACCACTTCCTGTCTGTATTTCAATATAGTGGTGCAGCTAGCAGTAACTTGTGGATTCCTAGCTCAAGTAAGAGAAAACATGAAGGTATGTTAAAGCAGCTTGAGGTGGGGGAAGTGACTGCTTCTATTGATGTAGTTGCAACTTCTGAGAGTGGTGGTAGTTCCATCATAGGGCCTCTAAATGCATTCTTCCAGTCATAGTTTTCTTAAATTAAAGGCTATTCTGCATTTCTTTGTAGAGGAATATAGTTGGTGCTTAAGGAGCTGCAGTACTCAGCTTTGCTTCTTGTCAGATAAATGCTCCACAAGTGTTCACATCCTACATAGTGAGGTTCAGCAGTCAAAAAATACAATCTCTTGTTATTTCACATCTAAACAGTCATTTCAGCTGATCAGTTTGGTGATGTTCCCCTACAATACTGTTTCTTAGAGTTCAGAGGTAGTTTTCCTTGAATACCCAATGCAGTTCATTCAAGTGCTGCAAAGCTGAACAAAGGAGCTGCCAGTCATAAAAGCACAGTTCTAACTGGTAGTTTTCAATTAAGTGTACCATAGAGGTGAGACAAAAAAAATAATAAATTATAAGAAGAGGTGCAAGTAAAACAATTCTTGATCAAAAAAGAATCAGACTGCCAACTAACTTAGCAGCTTTCTGGAGGAGGTTAAATTGGCAGCTGTAGGTTGAGTAGCATTGAATAAGCCTTGTATTCTTGCCCAGTCTTCAATCTAATCGCTACAGTCATACGTATTTGTGCATGAAGGCTTTGCTGCTTGGCTTTTTTTTTTCTGTAACTAGATAGAGCAGGTAAAGTCACTTCCGATACCCTAAATTTTGTTAGTGAAGAGTGAACTGTTAAGAACTATGCCTACCAACTATATTCCATATTTTCAAATGCTTATGCACATCGGAAAATGCCATTAAATGCTGAAATTATTCCCATCGTAAGACTTGCACATGCAGTTAGTGTGTGTATATCTGGCCTCTTGAAACTGGTATAAAAAAGGCTCTTGGCATTGCAGTGGCTCATTGAAACTTTTTACAAAACAAGGAAAAGAGCATTTTGTTCTTAATCTGCTTATTTCGTTTACTTGACTGTTCAGTGCAGTCAATCTGGTAAAAGGGATGGGTGTTCAGTTGGTCTGATGTTTGAGTGACTTGAGTTGTGTTTTAAATGTAAATAGAGCGTATTCCATTTTAAACTAGTAAAGTCACAGTCCAGATTAAACCAATACCTAATCAATGATAGTGGCTTTTATTTTGTATCAATTCTGACAATTTGACATAAAACACTTAGGGAGATTGGAAAAAGTGCACATGAAACACAGTTTGGTCGCAAAGTATGCCTTCTGAAATAGTGAGCTAAGTTGTTGTTATCATTCAGGAAGCTTCAGTTCTGTTTATCAGTTGCACAGTTTACTTTTCAGCGAAGTCATGAGAAGCATGGCCATCTAAATGAGTCAGTCTGATATTTAAGAGTAGAAAGTTTCTCCGTCAAGTTGCAGTCTGCCCTGGCAACCATTTGTTTTGGAGTTGGATATTCAAGGAAAGTGTTTTAATAGAAACTTCTAATAGAGAAAATATCCTTATGCCTGAACAGCTGTTATTGGTTGTTTTTCTGGTTTTTTCCTTTTTTTTTTTTTTTTTTGAGGAAAATAGCAAGAAGCCTGGGGCTGGTAGGGGTGAGGTTGGGCACAGAACAAAATGCCAGCACGTGACAAAACAGCTTTCAGCAGACAAATTTCTACATGATTGTGGCTTGGGTTTGCAGGTTCATGCAGAGCAGTGAGTAAAGCCAAACAGTGCTTAGGTAATTTCAGCAGTTTAATAGTTTCTGTAAATTCTTAGGCTGCATCCAGAACATGAGTTTTAGCTAATGTTATAATACAGGCTCATGGCTGCAGTTATGGCTGGTTCAAATTAATTCATACCTTCTTTCACAGGGGATATCAGATAGCTGATCCAGCTTACTCTTAAGCGTACCTGGACAAACTGTTAACTGTTGCTTGCTACAGGTTGGGTTTTGTTTTGTTTCTTTTTGAAAATACTGTTCATAATGCCTTAAGTGTGGCAAACAGAAATGTGTTAGTATGTTCTTCGTGGAAGGTTGGAATGTGTGTTCCCCAATGTAAGTGTGAAGTGAAGGACCAATCAGGTGGAGGTTGTTGCTATGAAAGTTGATGAACAGCAGTACTGTGCTGCTTTTTCTCTCCTTTCACGTATATTACCACACTTCTTACAGTTTTATTGTTGCTGCTGCTTATTTCAAATTGTACTGGCCAAAACCCAAAAGTTGTCTTCCACAGACAGATGTGGTTTCAGTTCAATGGGGTGAAATCTGCTTACAGGCAGATCTTCAAAGCTATATGCTGTATCCTCAAAAGCAAAACAGGAATACCCAGGTGCAGCTGAGACTGAGTTGCACAGCTGATAGTTGTAGATATTAAGGTTTAATAGAACTAGCAGCTGTCATTTAAAAGAGAATAAATCAGAATGGCTTTGAGATGTCAACAGAGCTCGGCATGTGCTTCCAGAGCAATCAAGAAAGGACATCCAAAGCAAGCTTGTTACTGGCTGAAGAAGAGCTGCATTGAAAAACTTCACTGTGTAGTAAGAAAGATACAAACATGTTGCAGTATGTTCCTGAATCTGTATTGCACAGGAAGACTTTCTTCTAAGTGAGTAAATCAGGCCTTTACCTATGAAGTTCTGATATTCTTCTTCAGTTTCAAGTTGGATCTTCCCATCTGTAAAGAAATTCTGTCCTGATGAGCTTGGGAGGATTAATTATAGAGATAGATGGAGTGGCTTTTAATGTGGAGCTGTTAAAGTGATACGGGCTCATCTGGATTCGTGTTATAAAACTTGTGTCCATTACTGGCTTTAACAGAGTCCATACATCTGGTAGCTGGAAACTAGCAAAATGTTATTTTTAATAAGTTGATTAAGCAGCCATGACAACAGAGTTTTATTTGGCATAAATAAATGGTTGGAGTGAGGAAAGTATCTGACAGTGGTTTTTATCTTTAAATACTTCAGACATAAATCTGTTTAGCTGTTGTTTAGGTTAGCAGTGAAAAGCCTAAAATAACTGATGTGTGAAGTATTCTCAGAACTGTGTTATCTAAGCAATGCAAAGTGAGATCGTGGAGGGAGAAGTGACCTTTGATTGATTATATAAAGTACGTGGGGGGTAAGGAGTTCATAGACTCTTTTCTATTCCTTTCTGGTAGGACAACATGAAATTTAGGAAATGAAGGTCAAGTTATTCAGAGCATTAGAGTTAAAAATAAGGAATGATGCTACTTCAGATCTTGAAAATGCATGTAAAGAAGTATCACTTCAGCATACTGGGCTGCTGGCCTTTCTTGAAGCACAATTGCAATTGTACCAGTTGGAGTGAAAAATCCAGAAGAGAAGTAAATTACACTGCAGGTAGAGCTGACTGCATTAGAGGCTCTGTTAGCCCAGGTGCTGTCCTCTGTCTCCATCAGCTTATGATCCTGTGGGCTGTTCAGATACTTGAAAATATTGGAGTCGATCTTTTAACATCTTTTCCATAGATTAGTCAAATTATATCCTACATTTTTGGGGTAGGAATTCACATTCTGAGGAAACGAGCTTTGCAGATTGCCATTAGCGTGCTGCCATTGCGATTCAGCACTATGATGACATCCTACAAATATATTTCTGGAAAGTCAGTTCACAGCTGCTGCTTTAGATGAGTTGATCTCCACAGCAAAGTAATAAATAGGGCACCACTGCTTGTGGAAAGCATTTAGCATAATAAAAAGCCTCAGCATTAAGGGGTGCATCTCGGCTCCTCAAGGATAAGTTTTCTGAATGTATACCTGCTGCTTTCTGATAGGATGAAATGAAACGTAGTAACTTAGTATGGAAAAATACACACCTAAATAGCTTCAAACCAGGATGGTGAAACCAGCTCCTGCTTTGACGGAGTTCTAGAAATAGACATTTACAGATTTATTAAATATTATAGATGGGAAATGAACTTGGAAACCAACATGTGGATTTTCTCTACACAAATTAGTAACTCATTAATAAGCTTCTAAAATGTAGATAGGTGACTTGTAAGAAAGAAGATACAATGCGGAAAGTACGAGAAAAAATAGCAATAAATGTAGAGAAAATCTTGGCCATACTGTCTTCCAGGGCCTCTAAAATTACTATTTTAAAGTATCTCCTTTCAAATGCAAGTTTTATCTAATTAGTAACCATTACGTACACATTGATTTTGCCTGATTTTTCTTCTTTGGAGAGTTATTTTTGTATTATAACTCACATTCTTTCCCCTTTTCCACATTCAATTAAGTGTTTCTGCCTTTCTGTCACCTTTCAGCCTGGGAGTTCTTGAGTTGCTCAGCCTCTTGAGTTGCTGCAGCACTGCATCTGTGACACAGTTGTCTCTTAGAGCCAAAGGATAATTATTTTGAAATTCAGAATAGATAGATAAATGCTTCCCCATAAATCATCCTATACATGTGTTCATCAAAAACATAAGATACATCCATAAAACTATACACCAATAATGTTTGGACTAGAAGTCTTGAGCTGCAGTAGAAATTGAACAGTTTTTAGTTGCTTTTCCAGTTTTAAATTGCTGGGTAACTATGCTTCAACATTCACAAATATTTCCCTGCAACAACAAGGGCTATAAACTTAAAAGTATCAAAGAAGGTTTGTTTTTATGATCCTTGCAGGTGGGGTTTGGAGAAAGCACCAGGTAGGACAAGAATGAAGATGAGGTAAGCTGGCAATACTGAATACGGACAGAAGCTTGATACCCAAATAAATCCGCTGGGAAAATTTAATGAAAAGCAATTTCTTTGAAATAAACAGTGGGTAAAAGAAATCTTGATATAAGAACCAGTAGATACATATCAGTAATTGTTAACTAAGAAACTTACTTTACATCCTCTCAGCTCAAATTATAGCTTATGCTTTTCATGCCCTACACATCTGGTCTCCTCTTGGTTGCCTTTGTCATGGTTATTCTGTGCAACTTTAACTCTTTTCCACTTGACATCATGGCTGTGATTCCTTAAATTAAGATGACAAACGCATTCTTTTTGGAATTGCATAGGTTAATATATAATTATACGGTAGCAATTTAGTTATTAAATTACTGTTGCTAACTGATAAACCACCAAGTAAATTTCTAAATGGCCTAAGATAAAGTGCGGATTGACCATGTACCAGAGACTACAGCACTCTTTGCTGCCCAAGTTCCAGGTCACATGAAAGACAAGAAGCTTAGCAGCTGCCTGCCTTCCTCTGACCTCCTCCTTCCCCCCAGGTACCTGCTGCAGTTGAATGCTACTCAGGGTGTTGATTGTTTTGTTTTGTATACATATCCCATGAGCTAGTTAGAACATTTATAAGTGTATTACACATGTTGATCAAAATTGCCACTTCTATCAGATAGATGTTGAGCAGAAGGCTTTCTACTTTCTGAGAAATGAATGAACTAGTTATGGGATAACCAGCCTTTGTGTTTCTTTTCTTCTATATCCTGAAAGTTCTGTTAGCTCATTTTAGTCAGTTTGGGTTCACTAAATCATGATGAGATCATAAAAGAGCATCGTCTTAACTTTTAACAGTTATGTCTGCATATGTAGCAATTAGCAGCATCTCTGGCCACTTGACAAGTGAGATCACAGTAGGTAAGATCACGACCAGATGTAAAATTTGATTGGAAGGGGGGGGGAGAAGGAGACTAAATATTAGAATAGGCACATAAACCTATGGTTCTACATGCACTAGGTTGCATCTTACTGCAGTTCTTATTCGTTTATTATGGTATCAGCATAACAGAGATTACATTGAGATCTGGTAATTGTTTGAAGGCATTCATGACATGAAGTCTACATCTTCCTGTTCACCTTTTTCTTCCTTTAAACTTAATTTCTGTAAGAGCTGCCACCTTTTTCACTTGTCATTGCGATTCATAGACACGAGGTTTTGCCCAGAATTTCTCTGCCTGAGCAACAGCTGATTCCAGGAAGTGCAGAGTAGATCTAGTTTCTGCTGGGAAGTTTGCAGCTTTAGCCTGAGCTGCAAGAAATCTCGAAGTTGAGATGAACTTTTATGCAACATTTTTAAATGACTTGAAGGATTATAAAAAAGGAAATAAAGAAAAAGTAGTTATCCTCTGTGAGGACAGACTGAAAGCTAGGGATGTTCAGCCTGGAGAAGGCTTCACACACACTTGCGAGTGGCCTTTCAGTATCAAAAGGGGAGCTATAAGAAAGAAGGGGATGGACTCCTCAGCAGGGTCTGTTGTGACAGTACAAGGGGAAATGGTTTTTAACTAAAGGAGGAGAGATTTAGATTGGATATAAGTGAAAAGTTTTTTTTTTAAGATAAAGGTGGTGAGGCAGTGAATGTAGTTGCCTAGAGATGTGGTGGACACCCCATCTTTGGAGACAATGATGATCAGGCTGGATAGGGCTCTGCGTACCTGATCTAGCTACAGACATCCCTGTTCATGGCAGGGGAGCTGCACTAAATGGTCTTTAAGGGTCCCTGCCAACTCAATTCTACGATTCTATAACCCAACCCCAAACAACTCCAATAGTAAGAAGAAATTTTCTAGACAGCTGCCCTAGCTAGTTACCTTCATCAATAAATTCTCAAAGGAACATATAAACCAAAACATACCTGCCATGTTTCCAGCTGCTGGGGAATGAGGGTTACTCAAATATGACTGGAACTGTCTGTACTCGTCCCATCTTAAGTGATTCAGAGTATTGCAGGCACCATTACCCAAGGAACTGTTGCCTTACAAGTTTCAGTTACCTACTAGATAACAGGACAGTGTACCTTCTCTTTTCCTTATCCACCAGAAAAGCTAAGTGCAGCACACTAGTCCTCCCACAGCAAGTGAATTTTCAGCCATCCACTTATTTAAAGCTGTTATTTACAATCTGGATATTGAAATGCTTTCAGGGGCTGGGTTTGTATTTATTTATTCTTTCTTTTTGAACAAATCATCACGGTCTGTTTTCACAAATGAAAGTATTTGATTATTTGGCAGCCTCGATGACTGTGCAACATGCTCTGTTGAAGCAGTCCAGAAGATATTAATTGATGGACTCCATAAAGTATTTGGCAAGAGAAAAACAGCTTCACACCAGTTTACTTCAAACTGGAATTGAATGGAGGAATGAATGGCTCAAAACCTCACTCTGAAACCTGAAGATTTCAGAGTACGATACAGTCTTAACCATCAAGGTTTAATTTGGCAATAAACTGACAGTTTGGACATTCATTTATTTCCAAAGTCATATTCCTGGCCCAGATTTCAACCTTTCTAATAGTAAAATTATGTGTTTATGTTCTCTTCTAAAATTAAACCATTTAAAAACAGAAGTAGATCATTCGCTGGCCTAATATAAAGGGGGAGAAAGAGGCTATTACAGATGGTTGCGATAGTGTGCTATTACTAATGCAGCAATAATGCTTGCTATTTCATAATCATGTAAAAATGACCCATGCTCCAAGAACAAAAAGTGTCTGATACAAATTACAGGAGGCTGTAATTACAATAGTGAGATAACAGCTAAGAAGCGGTTTAGAATTTGAATTAAGAACTGAATTCTTCTATTTTTTAGATCAAGAGAATTTCATTGCCACAGCAGTGATTCACATACTTTCACTCATCCTAAATACAAGACAGTGGTTACAAACATTAATCTGGCAAAATATTTTACTGCATCGTGTTAGAAATGACAACCATAATAATGGAAATAATATTTTAAAACAGCTGGAGATCCAAACAAGTTTGCGTTCCAGTTTTTCAGGTACTGTACAACATAAGTAAGAAATCATTCTGACCCAAAGCAGCTCGAGTTCTATTCATGTCACACAAAATGAAAGGGGTGAAAAAAAACCCAAAAACGGAGCGATTATTCATAGGTAGCAGTGAGAGAACACGCTACACCAAATTCGGTTCTTGTAGCCCACCTCTTTGCCCATTATGCTCTTACACCTTTCCTGAAAGTAGCAGCAAAGATGTATGAAAACAATAAGACTACATGACTTCTGTTGGAAAAAAAAAAAAAGAAGTAGGATGTTCTGCAAAATCAGAATTGAAATTAACTGCTTTGATTTGTAGGTAACACAGACCAGGAGAGAGTAACTGCAAATTGGCTTTTTTTTTTTTTTTCCACAGAGAATTATCTTAATACAAATTCTGGAGATGTTAGCAACCTTTCTTTTATATACAAGCACACACTGCAGGCAGCTGAAGTGAACCCTGTGTTCTGCCTGGATCACAGCACTGAACTGGACAAATCAGTTTAAATCCATCAATTAGACAGCATGGCACTTGAGAGAAGTGGCCAAGATATATATATTTTTTATTTCATGTGGTCAATTAAGCCTTAACTTTCCCTTAAGCTCACAGAATAATGCTGCTTTGCACACAGCTCCAGGAATGATGCTGCTGCTTATGCAAGAAATAGCTCTGCACAACTGTAGCCATTATTCAGGAGCGATGTTCTCATCTGCAAACTGATTTTATGTCTCCAGCCGATATCTTTTGTAACATAAGTTTAAAATGTATATCTTGCTTGATCTTACTGTTACAACTTCCACTCTCTAGTCTTACAACAGCTCTTGCTGTAATGAAAAAATAAGCTTTCCCCTCTCGTGTGTACAGACAAAGGAAATTGAAACACAGGCAAAGCGAGCATCTCTTTAGGCATTAATTCTGAGAAACTGAGCACAGAGCAAAAGCCAAAGAGATTCAAGTGAGAAATATAAATAAAAGGGCATTTCCATTAAAGGAACTAAGTAATTAAGTGGCAAGACCTTAAACAGTACATCTATTTTCATCACTTATCCAACTTGGTTTGCTTATTTCTTTCCTTTCCTGCCTGTTCCAGTAATACCATTTCATTTATATCACAACATCTAATTACATTACATCTGTAATTCAGCTAATGCCTTGTAAGGCTCTTCTGCCTTGTACAAAATGAACTCTGACAGCCAGGCTGTTTGTCTCTCAGCACACCAACAGTCCCAGGCCCATACAATATCTCCATGCTACATATAATGTCTTCTAGTTCAGAGAAAGTTTGGAAAATTAAAGAATTTGAGGCTGCCAAAAGCACCAAATAAGCGTTAAACAGATGCAGTCCATGCCCACCATTAAGTGCAAATATTCTCAACAAGTATGTCCTTGATGAAACTTAGACACACCACAAGTTAAAAGACAGAAAGTTGATTTTGATTTATATCACTAACTTGAATTCCTGCACGTATGCACTCAGTCCTGCAAACCAAATGACAATTAATTCCTCTTTCTGTTTTAGTGCTAGAAAATAGCTGCTGACAAATGTGTTTCCTTCCTGGCTGATTGAGGATGAGTTCCCACCAGAAAATGGATACTACCTTTTGCCCAGAGACCCCTAGGAGAATGGGAAGTGCATTAGGCATAGTTCAATACAGCCTCATCAATACAGAGAGCAGAACCAGTTCAGAGCAATTCAGACTGTGCTGCAAGTCGGAACAAAAGAACAATCAGTTTTGAAAGAGGGGAGATGGGAAGCAAAGTTGCACATTCTCTTACTGTATCTTCAGAATTGGTGGCAAATTCTTAACATTGGATAGAAAATCAGAAGACTGATACACTTCAAATAGTAGTTATTTCAAATGTAATGCCTCCTATTAATTTCCATGGTAACTATAATGAACACAAAGAACATAAAAACACTATTTGACAGAGCAAAGCCTGAGCCACAAACATGTTTTTCTACATAGTCTTTACCATCATCTGTGCATTTTCACCAGCAGTGAACAAGAGCCTGCATGCTGTGCTTGTAAAAATCTGCACCATTGGAGGTGACCAACTGTCACTGCAGATTTGTGATTTTCCTCAACACACTCAAGAATTCTTTGGCCACCATTAATGTATGGTATTTGCACAGCATCAAGGAGAGGCCAAAGAGTACACTCATCTGCTAAGAATTCGGAACTTTTTAAGAGCCTGGGTACTTCTTGAACTCTTTTAAGGCGACTGAAAAGACCAATGAAGTTCACTGACACTTGATATTCTCTCTAAGTTGCTAAACAGAAACTGTTTCTTTGGTTAGAACAGGGTATTTGTATTTTAATTAACAAGGCGTAGATAGGAAGGTGTGAGACTTCATGAGCTAAACACAGCACTCCTGGAGACCAGACTGTTGAAGCATCTCCAAGCCATCAGATATGAGGACGCACATAAC
Organism: Chrysolophus pictus; assembly: GCA_037305975.1. NCBI lineage: Eukaryota > Metazoa > Chordata > Aves > Galliformes > Phasianidae > Chrysolophus > Chrysolophus pictus. The sequence continues at coordinate 8,875,158 of CM074580.1, forward strand.
ACAGGGATGACACAGGTATTTATCATGTCAAGGGAGCTATGAGAACAAGGTTAACAATCTACTATGCCACTAGGAGATACTTTGCAGGCCAAATACGTAGCCAATCCCAAACTCTACAGGATGCAGAGAAAGGTGTTTTTGCCTAACAGTAAAGGAAAAACTAAAAAAAGGAACAGGTCTATCCCTGACAATCAAATAAACTTGCTTCAAAGAAGAACATGACAATGATGAACATTCTTGATTTCCTGAATAGCCAAGGACCAAGGGAAAAAAGGAAAAAGACATATTAAAAACTGTCTATGCAACTATGCCTCCTATCAGTTTTGCTAAGACTAAAAAAAAAAAATCCTTAAAGTATTTCTGGTACAGATTGCACAGTTTGAGTAGATGAGCAGACAAAGTACAACTGAAGTACTACGTATTTACAGTGTACTTTGAATTTCCTTCACAAGCTCACCCCTATTTGCTATTCCCTTAGATTCTGCCTTCAAACTCAAATCACCTTCTGTAGTGCAAATACAGTGTGTACACAATAGTACTGCTTGTGTAGATAATAGTATTGCTAGGAGAGCAGTAAGCAGTGGCACTAGGAATAATACACATTTACTATATACTACCTTTTTGCATCCATGTTGTCACAGTTTTGTTACCCATATGCAAAAGGAAAGGAACACTGAATTTGTCCTTGCTGACTGCAGCTTCTGCTGTAGGAAGTTTTCCAGGTGACTTCTGAAATCAAGATTCATTTTCTTTAGTTATTACTATCCACGAAGTACATCATCACAGCACTATACTAAGAGCAAAGAAAATGCACAAAACAAGTAAGGAGGAAGCTTATTAACGCTAGCAAACTTTCTGAAACAGATCAGCAGTACCTGCTGACCCCTAATGTAACAATTCAAATCTGTGCAAGAGCAAAAGGCCTTGCTACTATAACCATTGAAATATTTAGTATAGAAAGTAACTTATTCCCAAAGAGAGTCTTTCAGGAAGAGCCAGTATAACCTTAGCTGTAGTGCTCCTATCATAGGTCTTGCCTTGCCCAAAGCACTCCTTAGTAGCTTGTTTCCAAATATATACCTGCACCTTGCTTCTATGCTGACAGACTGCTCTTGTTTTCAGAGTTAAATTTAGAAGAGAATCTATTAATTTACACAAAGATACTTCATCATACAGCAGTGGCAGCTACCCCTTTCCACCAAGCACTGAGCCAGAAAGGTTTCTGAAAGACAAAAACTTGAGTAGGTGGAGTAAAAGAAGACAAACAAACAAACAAACACAACACAAAAATCCAATCAACCAAATTAAAATAAAATAGAACAAAGCAAAGGAAGAAAGACAACCACCCAACAGGTTGGTCAATTTAATTTTCAGTTACTTCTCGAGGGTTTTGGTTTTTTTTTGCTTTTTGAAGGGACTATTCTGTAGTCTATATAGACTACAGAATCAAGGTAAAATTGAAAAAAAAATAATTGCAAATAGCAAAACATACACTGGCCTCTTCTGTGATAATCCAAGACAGATTGGCTCACATTTGATGAGGGCAAAATCCTACAATGCAACAGAACTAAAAAGACAACTTATCATGTAGTCATGTAGTTTGTTAGTAGAAACAACAGAAACTAGGAGTTACAGTTACAGGTCTACAATAATGCAGTATTATACTTGTAATTCCATGTATTTTGTTCTGGAGTAAGTTGCCACTACAAGGATTTTAATACCTGTAAACCATCCACCTTCTTCAAAAGTCAAGGAATTTTGTCAAGAGAGGATAACAGCAATTATTCCACCATGACAATTTCAAAAAAGAGAGGACAAAAAAGCATGAACTAAACCAAAACACAGTTTCCCTTAATCCTCACATGAACTCTCTTAATCAAGGGGAATAAAATAGTTGGTTACATTTCACCTACTTTTTTTTCCCCTTTTAAAAGCAAGTGAAGAGCAAAATGCATTCCCACTCTTTTGTCACTCACACTGACCACTTGCTTATCATCTACTTTAAACTCAAGACCCAACTCTTCCTTATAAGACTAACTGTACAAAAAATGCTTTTCCTCCTCATACGCTGTATGTATGGGAACATCTTTTAATGTATACTTAGTGAACATATTTCTCTCCAAATGGCTGTTAAATCTGAAGACCTTCTCAGCACTTTTACACACACACACAAAGTTTGCAACATTCACCACCAAACCAAGACCTTCAGATCTTCAGATTTTCATCAATTAATAGCACAGTAGTGCAGGCTATAATGCTATAATAATGGAGATGTATCTGAAGCAACAGTAACAATGAAATATTAAAAACTGAAATGCTATGTATTTTTTTCCTTTCTATTGTTAAAACCTGGTATCTCAAACGCTTGCCGTTGCTGCCACTGCTCCATTTGTTTTACCTGACAGATACTGATTTTCTTTAGTTATCTCTAATTTCTCACATTTTTTGCTTCGTTAAGTGAAGCACTGGTTTGGCATCATAGGTATGTACCTCATCTGTCCATTGCTTCCTTCTGATTCTGAACAAGGTAGGGACCTGTGTTGTGATCCTGTTAATAGGACAACATTTCCTCTAAGGGCACCAAGTTTTCTGAAGCTCATGCTTTCAAAGCTGTCTAGCTGCCAGTATTGTGAGCCTGCCATATCTTCTACCCAAGTGATTCTACATCAATAAGATGACTGAGTTAAGATTCAGTTGGTTGCTTCTAAACCAACAAACATGCTAGCTACTCTTCAATTCTGCATATTACCACGTGTTTAAATTTTAATTAAGATCACTTCTAGAAATTTGATATCAAGCTGAACCAGTAAAAGAAATATCTCAACTGTTTTACATTCTACTTTATCTGCTATGGTTACCAACAGCCCATAAACACGTGGCAAAACATACACAATGAGAACAGTTACTGTTCACAACAGACCAGAAATAGCAGCATGGGAAACTTAACTTTCAGTTAGTGCTTAATGCTGACTATCAGTAGTGACAATCTGGACCTTCCAAAATAAAATAAAATAAAATGGAATACAGTTTATGCAATACCATCCATTAAAAACAACAGTAATATACTATCCAGATGCACATGCTTTTCCCTCAGTGAAGATCTAATATCCGACTTGATAACCAACAATCAAAGGCAGAATGAATTTTTTTTTTTCCCCAGAGTGGTACAAAAGAGTGATTTTTTCAAAAATGTCAAAGACAATCGTAAAGAGAAATTTGGTTCACTGCAGTTTACAATACACACTGTTGTTGTCATGCATGAATGCAAGGTACAAAAGAGCTCAACTCCAACAGCCAGCATTTAAGTTGAAATGAACTTGAAGACTGCTTCCTCAAAACACACTCCTTTGTCAAACAAAACGTTTTCTGCTTATACCTTTTAAGGCTTAAAATAAATCACTCGAAGCAAATTAGCAGGAACAGTTTATTGTGACACTGTCTCAAGAAATCTATGCATGTATAAATAGAGAAAACACAATTTTAGCCACACTAGAACCACCTAAACTGAGATTTAAATGTTCCACAGTTTTTACATGCATCCCATCCCAGGTATGCTGCCTATAATACAGGGTTTCTGTTCTTCATCTACAGCAGTTTTGATTTAAGAGTACACCCTAGGCCAATTTAGAGAAACATCCATCAGTTGCTAATAGAAAGAATCACAGGAAGGTCTCACGAGAGTTTACTAAAGAACTGGATGTTTTTCCCTGTAAGTTTTCAGGTACAAAAATTGGATTTTCTCTACAACTGAAATATATTTACATGAACGTTTAAAAAGATGTAAATCCAGATCTAATCACTGTCATCAGAACCCCCTTCAGATCCCTCATTATTGGATCCTTCTGGTTCAGATTCATTACCAGATCCTCTGCCAGAACCCTCATTATCAGATCCTCTCTCAGAATCTCTGTCTGAGTCAGCACTGCGAGAAGCTGGGCGAGATTCATTATCTGAACCACCAGAACGACTTCTTCCTGACTGCACAGACTCATTGTCAGACTGCTCTGAATCTGACCGTCTCCTTTTCCTGGCCGACCTGTCACTGTCAGAATCTTCTTCGGATGGGTGGACACTGGACCTCCTTGGACTACCTGCCTCGCTACCAGATTTGTTTCTGTTATCAGAATCGCTATCAGAAACAATGCGTTTGCTGTGCTGCTGCTCCCCATCATCTGAATCGCTGTTGCTATTCCTGGCATGTCTGTACAAGGGAAAAAAAACAATCCAATTAGAATGCTGGATTTGAGAAACATTAGCATGATCTGACTGAAAAAGGCAGTGGAATAATTTGTAATGGAAGATGGTGATGTTTTGAGTACAACAAAACGCTTCTCTTTAGCTCATTACTATAAACAATGTCATTTTCTCAAAAACATGTATTGAAACTTTAGTTTTTGAGAAATGAATAACAGTTCTTACCCATCATCAGCAATCTTGAGTTTGTCCTCATCAGATGAATCGTCACTAGATGAAATTATGGCTTTTGATTTGATCTTTCCTTTCATTGAAGGAGGCAGACGTTCTGGTTTGGGCTGAGGGGCAGGAAAAGAAAAGAGCTGCTCATTCAAATGGCTAGTTAGAGTATTAAAAAAAAAAACACAACACAACAGGTATGCTTCTTTCTAACACGCTCTAAAATCATTCAATCAACATTTTCCATTTACTATCAATTGTTATACATTGCTTCAGAAATACTCTGTTCAACAATGAAGCAGCTACAGCAAAAGGGAAGGACAAGGCAGTTTGCTACAATAACTTTTGTTATAATTTTCAGCATTTATAACTCTGTTGAATGCAGTAGCGCTTAAGTTCAAATGCATATTTAGAGAAACAAGAAGATACTTAGCAGTTAACTTACAGCCTTCTTCTTCTCTGCTTTGGGTGGACGTCGTTTTTTAGGTCTTGGACCATTTTCATTTTCTTCATCATCACTCCCCTCATCTGCTTTCTGGGGTCTTAAACAGAACAGTATTTTATATCATGTCAAGTATATAATTGGAAAAAACCTTTAAAAGTGCAAAAAAAGCAGTACAAAATCCATGATAAATGTTATTCATACTTCTGCACAGGCGTTCTGTAATTTTTATTTAAAAATAACCCATTATAAGGTTTAATCACACTAACCTCTTAACAATGTCCATTTTTTAAGCTGTCATGAAAAACTGCATGAGAATATACTTAACAGCCACATTATTTCTCAAGAAAGTCTGACATTAAAGTATCAGTTACCTCCTCCTCTTCTTCTTCTTTCTCTCCCCTTCTTCTTCTTCCCCATCTTGTTCACTACCACTGCCCTTCCTCTTCTTTTTCTTTCTAGACATGGGCAAATCTTCATCACTGTCATCATTGACAAACTCATCAAATTCCCCTGCTCCTTTTTTGGAACGCTGTAACAGATAATATAAAAGCCCCACAATATAGTCTACTATTTATCTTCAAGTTAAAAACTACCAGACAGTAAGTCAGAAATGAAGCTCTTTCTGAAAATATTTTCCAAGACATGAAAACGCAGCCCTTCTTGTGACAATTTTCTCACCCACTCTAGCCTGTTATCATTAAGAAACCAATTCCAAAGACACTTAATAATCTCTGGTTATTTTAAACATCAAGAAGAACAAATTTTAGTAATGTCACCTTGGTCATAACTTAAACATTAGCTTTCAGTATCTAGACTAGGGTATTAAATCTGCACCACTTCATATAACAGAGGTTAAGTGGCTTGAAATTAAAACTCTACATGTTTGATGTTAACCTAAGATAACATTTATTAAAGGGAAAGTGAAAGAGCAAGTTAAAAAAATTCTGTTCTACCCTGCCTCCACCACCACCACGTTTTTTCTCCTTTGATCCTTCTACTTCACCAGTGAACATAAGAATATTCTTTGTCTTCTCCACATATTGAGCTCTTTGTTCCAAAAGTTTCTTCTGCTCTTCTTTTTCTCTTAGGCGCTTCTCTTCCTGAAACAGAGAGAAAAATAACCATTACTACTGTATTTGTACTATTACATCCAAAGGTGTTCAAGCTATCCAGGGACAAGAAACTGCAACACCTTTACAAATCTATCAGAGCACAAAGTCCATGTGGCAAAAAGGTTTTGAACAACATCTACACTACAGCAGGCAAAAGGCCTTTTCTTTTTTTTTTTTAGTTTTTTCAAGAGCTCCCTCATCCAGCCATCAGTACAGTATTTTGATGGCAAAACTTTTAAAAGGCAATACCTGGATTACATTACAAAAATAAAAACATATATGTAAGGTAGAATGTCACTTGTTAACTAAAACTTTTTTTTTTTGCTAGCACTTACTATTTCTAAAAAATCTGCTTGATACTTAAATCAGTAGCACCCGGTAATATCACAGAGCAATAGAAACATCTATCTTTTACTTAAATTCAATAGAACGTAACAGATCAAAACCTGTTCTTTAAGTAGTTTTTGACGAAGCAGCTCCTTTTCTTGTTCTTGCTTTGCACGCAGCTCCCTCTCTTCTTCATCTTGTTTGCGTGCCCGAGCCACGTGATACTGGGCCTGACTCAGTAAGTCAGAGCATTGCCTAGAACATGCAGTGGTTTCAAGCAAAGGAAGGTGGCAGACATACCACAAGGAGAAACAGTTTTATAAAGGGTCTGCATCAGAATGCTGTATTTGTGACAAAAATAAGATACCTGAACTAGTAAAATAGAAGACCAGGACAGATTACTGAGTTAACAAAGGCACTTTCTAGTAAGCAAATTTGTAAATTGCAACATGAAATGTACTTCAGAACTTATTGCTTCACACTTCAGCAGGCTTGAGTACAAACAGACCCTGAACAAAATTTAAAGCAGACTAGACACCCAGAACATAAGTATTTCACATTTAGGTAGCTGACCCACTCTACTCACCATAAGCTAACTTAATTCTCCATGAAAGCAAATCTGCTAAGATGACCTTTAAAGTCAAAATAGGCAGAACTAGAGATCTTTAAATACACTGTCACATTCCCTTGATGGAAAGCTTTCCATTAAAACAGCAGAGGTTTTACACGTTTCAGCTGATGGCAGAAGACATATTTAGTGTTATGGATTGCACAAAAATATTAGAAAATGAAGAAAGGAAAAGGACAAAACAGTAAAAGGGAGTAACCCTGCATTTGGATTTCTACTGTTGTGTAAAATAGACAGCTGAAATCCAGTTGAAAACCAGTTTTACTCTTGAAAACAAACAAACAAACAAAAACCAAGACAAAAGCATTTCCCTTAGTTCCTGAAAGCATTTGTTTCTTACCTGGCTTCTGTTGCAGCAAGTGCCAAATCAAATCTCATCTTATCACCTACTTTACTCAAGTAACTGAAGTACCTAGAAGAAAAAAAACAAGGAAGAACAGAAGTGGTATTAGTTAAACGTTTATTGCAATTCTGCCTTAAAAGTAAGCATTAGCTCCCTAGTTAAAATCTTATGAAACTCAACAGAAGAGGACATTCACCAATCTTCTGCCTTATTGTACGCATCCAGTTTTAATCAACCAGTATGCAGGTACATTCAGAGTTCTCAAATGTAAGACATTCTAGAAGTACTCCAAAGGGGAACAATAATCCAGAAAAAACTACTAGTCATTAACTATTAGACTTGATTTTGAGACCTACTTCCAAAGCTTTACAAGGTGCTTTTAAAGATGTCTTTAAAAAAAGCATTAAATTTGTAGAATAATTCACAATGCTTTTTCAACTATGTTCCTCTATGAACAAGCCCCCCTAATCACATTACAAAACCCACTAAGAAATACGCATTTGCCACCTGGTCAAATAAAACTAGTTCTGGAGCAAAGCCTGAACATGCAATATTTTCAGGCCTGATAGTTCTGCTAAGAACTCTAGAATGCAATCTAATGTTTCAGTGGATATGACTGCTTGTCTAATCAGAATCTGATCTATGCTGCACAATTACTGCAAGGGAATTGAAATATATTACAAAGAAATGAATCAGCTTTACCTGTGGGCTAGCTCCAGCTCTTTCACAGCATTAAGTACCTCCTTTAGATTGCTTTTCTCATCTTTCAGGACTGAGGTAGCTAGTCTTTGTAGTACTAAAGCCACATTAAACATAAGGACTGTATCACTTGGTGCAACATGTCTGGCCTGTAAATAAAAAGCCTGATTTTATGACACGCTACAGAAGCATACAAATAAGGTAAATAGAGGTATACAGAGAATAAACACCACCGTTTCAACTCAAGACTACTGAATTTAAACAGACTTAAATATGTACCAGTTCACAGTAATTTTGTTCCGTGACCTGTGATATTTTCTGCATACCTTTAACAAAGTCTGCTTACATTCCTGTAATTTCCCACATTTGAAGAGTGCCCGGGCCAAATACAACAATACTTCAGTGTTCTGATGCTTATAGAACTTTCTGAGGCAGTTTTCATACTGAAATAGAAAAATCAAGAGGTGCCAATGGTTAGTTATTTTTGTAAGTTAACTCCAGTACATTTGTGTTCCTAGGATGTATTACTGCTAATGTGCCTTTTGTTGTGTGGTTGGGTTTTTTTTTTGTTTTAATTCAGCATATGGAGAGATGCTTTGTTCACTGATTAGAGAATCCTTCCTGCTATTCTATAGCAACAAGTTGATTTCTCTGAAAACCAGCAGCAGTCTGGGAGGCTCTGTAGATGTTTAAATATAGAATACTTTGCAAGTACCATCTATTGTAACAAGGTCAACAAACTAATTTTAAGAGCACTCTCAGTTATTCTCTCTTATTTATTCATAAATTGAAATGTAGTAACTTCATACAGAGGATTCAGTCAGTTACAAAATAAAACCACACCTTTAAGATATTCTGTCTACCTATCTGCCTATTTCTTGTTACATTTTATCTTCTTTCACACTAGAGCTGATCACTGGTGTAAAAGACCACTCATTACTTTACGTTTTACAGCCTCAGAGTAAAGCTTCCAGTAATCATGAATCTCATGCTTTTCATTAAAAAGTGCCTTTTGTTTGCCATGCTATTAGGAAATCTTTCATAATTTTTAAACTGCCAAAATAGCAAGAAATAGAAAGCAACCTTTACTTCCAGCTAAACTACAAATAATACCCTGTACCCTAATGCAGAAATTACAGCCCATGGGTTACGTGGTGCTATGAGTGTTCAATTTCACTCACTTTAAGAGTCAAAGATTTTGTATTCATTGTAAGTCTGCCTTGGATTTGAATGCTTTACAGTAGAGAACTCACTGCAACACCTGATACTGCAGTAAGCTGTGCTGCTGCTTTAAACTCATCTCCCTTTGAGTCCAATACCATCTACTGCAGACTACGGCTTGCACCAACTGCATAGCAGAATCCAGAGAACAATAAAACATCACAGTGAATACACACATTTCTACTAAGCAGCTTCACCTAAATATATCAGCAAATAAGTACAATATTTTCTGACAAATCAAAAGGTAAGTTTCCCCACTTTATCACTAAAATTCAATGTTTCATTAGGCTTTTTGCATGTGAAAGCAGAGATGGTCCTGAAGGCAGACTCTACTCTAACACAACAAAACCCAGCAGACCACGTTACTAAATCCTTTCAACAATAGTTTACTGAAGAAGAGTAACTCTGAGGTCTTGATCAAGTATAAAAGGCCCAATATCTCCTCCTTACAACTATCATAGAATCCTTAGAGTAGGAAGGGACCTCTGAAGGCTGTCCAATGGCCTTATGGAACCTGGCCTTGAAAGTCTCTGGGGACGGGGCATCAACCACATCCCTCAGCAACCTGTTCCAGTGCCTCACTGTAAAAGATTTCTTCCTTATATCTAACCTAAATTTTTGACCTTGAAATCATTTGCCCTTGTTCTATCACCACTGCTATAACTGCTAAAGAGGTCCATCACAAAAAAGCTTTAGGATAGCTCTGAATTAAGTATTTTTGAGACTCTATGTTGAATAAAGCTTAATGGAACAAGTTTTTCTGAGCTTCTGTCTTGTCCAACATTTCTTTTTTTTAAGCTTGTTTGTGTGCTTTCTGATCAACTAACTTAAATAGCGTGGGTTGACACTTGGAAGTTAGCTTGCTTGAGTTGAACTAGATGACCTCAAAAGATCTCTCAACATAAATTACCCCATGATTTTAAGCATAGCGAGAGAAATCATGGCAGTTAGTTTTCCAAACATCACCAACTGTTCTTGCAAATAACTGCATAAATAAGATCAGGAAGTGTTGGTATTTAAAAAATCCCAGCAGCAAACTGTATTTACTTATTTCACTAACATCTGAGAGTAAATCACATACACTAACTACATCAACTGAAACCTCTGCAACAAAAGAGTTCCCAAACTAAAATTCCAACCCAATTATATTTTAACTCTGCTACCTAAAAAAAAAACTATTTGACAGCTTAAGTCTATATTTGACAGCAAATAGTATTGCTAGAAATAAACCTATAAATTGTTAAAATGTTACTCAGAAACTTAACAGCTGCCAATGACAGCTAAGAACCATCCAGAAGTCATCTAACCCAACACATTATGTAGTTCAATTTAGAGATGTTACCATCTGCACAGCACTGATGTACTGTTTCTGTTCTACATAGATATGTGCCAAATTCAGCCACACATCACTGATATCTGCTGTTGCCTCTCTCACTTGGGCAAAAACATCACGAGCTTCACGGAAATATCCTTTATGCGCCAAGACAGCTCCTAAGGGGAAAGTAATATGTACAGTGTAAGCTTCCAAGTTCATGTACTATGTACTCCTGCCAAAGAAAATAAAATATTGCCTGAATCAAGTTTCCCATTAAAAACTGACATAGCTGTCATATGAAAGCTATTCTTTCATGTGCTCCACTAAATAATGTGCAGGCTCTGCAAAAACAATTCTACATGTATTAAAGCATAAAACATAAGAATACCATCAACTACAATTTAAGGAAAACTAGTCTAGCATTCACCTATGCCATTAGCAGCATACAAGTTCTTTGGATCATTCCTGAGTACTTGCTTGTAGATTGCTAATGCACGGTCTTGATGACGTTTTTCCTGTGGAGAGAAGTATCCCAGTTGATCACTCATTGGTATAATGAAGTATTAAAAAACCTACCTAGTGTTTTTATGGACTGTAATACGTCAAAGAGGCAAAACCAAAAGCACTCTGAGTAGCTAACAAAAATTAAATAAGTAAAATCACACACACGGGACAGACGGATGCCCGTTACCTTTTCTCTGTCTCTCGTGGGTTGATGTAGAGTCTGCAACCAGACATTGCCAAGAGCCAACATGGAGTAAGTATCATTCTGTGTGGAAGGTTGCTTCAATATTCTTTCAAATTTCTTCTGTCCTGGACCCCACTCTTGTTTAGCCAAATGAAGATTACCAATCAGAGACCAAGCATCCGGATGATCCTGAGTAAAAATTTACTGTCAATAATTGCAAAGGCACAATATTCCCATACAAGGTTGCTTTTCCAGGTATAAGATGCTATTTTTGTTAAATAAAATTCCACATTAAAAATAAAAAAATAATTTCAAAAAGATCAGGTTATAGCAGTTCTCACTCTTTTCCTAGTTTATATCAACAAACAAAATAGAATGACAACAGAAGGAAAACAAAATTGAAAGAATAAGCTAGTGTTAAGTGTTTTCAATTAAAGCAGTTAAAGGATTACAAACCTGATTTATCTGAAGTGCTTCCTTAAACCAATCAGAAGCCTCATAAAAGTTACCTTTATCCCTAGCCATGGCACCCAAGCGCAAGTAGCCTAAAAATAAAGAAAACAACAACAAACAATCAAGAAGCAGGTTTAAGTAATCTCGAATATAAAAAACACTAGCCACACATATATTTCAAAAGCAATCTTTTTCCTGATCTGCTAAGGACGGCATTACGACACTTCTCATGTTCTATTCAAGATGAGATGCACTACGTAAAGATGAACTTCCATCCACAACGATGATGTAGAAATCACAAATTTCTGACAGTAACATTTAACTTACTTTACTTGTTTTCACAAGTTACTGACATTCAAGAAACCTCCAATAGTGAAGGCCACATGTTATACAATTTTTCCTCCCTCCACATTAAACAGTTCTCCCACCTCTGCAGGCTTTGCGAAGACTACTAGATATCAAGGAGCAATAACAGACAAGAAGAGATAGGGCTAAGGATTAAGCTAAAGCATGCTGCAGCTTGCTGAGCAAGTGCTATCACCTTTCCTTTACAGAGAGCATATCAGATTGGATACTTGGAAACAAGAGAAAGAGTAAAGCAAAGAGGAAAAAAACCACTGCACTGATGCCCTCAACAGCTCTTCTTCTGTGGAGGAAGGCCGAGGGTCCATGGTAGAGAGCATTTGGTATAATCACTATATTTCCACTGATGTAAGCAGGTAGGGTTGCAGAGGCTGGGCATACTGAGCAGATAATCTTGATTGCACCTGAGCGCTGAGGTGCTACGGGTTTTGGGGAGAGAAGCAAGGGGAGCAGTAAAGGTCAACAGGCACCCAAGTCCAGACAAACTAGTCTTGCTAGATTTTTTGAGTACAGTAAAAATCTGTCAATAATCAGTATGTCTGGAGATTAGATTATAAGAATGATTCAGGCCTTAAAAAAACATATAGAGAAAATGGTAGGTAAGAAGACCCTACAGCTACTGTGAAAAGAAGTGAGGACAGACATAAGGAGACCAGAAAACACTCAACTGAAAGTTTTTTGGTATTTTAAAAAAGACTGTGGAACTAAAATACCAAATGTTTCTTACAATCAACATAATTAGGATGTTCTCTTAAAATGTTTTTGTACAGTTTTTCCGCTTCGTGAAATTCACACATCGCCTCATACAGTCTGGCAAGGTTATAGGATGTTGTTACAGAGATAGCATTGTAATAATGCTCGTCATGTTCAGCTTCTGCTTTTGCACGATCCAGTGATGCCAAAAAATATTTCTAAAGTATAAAAAGAGAAGAAGAATAAAACACTCCAGAATGTTCTTAGAGGAAAACTTCTGGGTGATCATAAAATTCAGTTCAAACTTTCAATAATTACATACCTTTGCTTCTCCTAAGTTTCCCAGCCTGAAGTGCAGAGCACCCACATTATTCAAAATCTCTGGTGGGACATCAGCCTGTACTTTCTCTTGCAGAATGCGTGTGGCTGTACCATAAGCTGACAGTGCACCCTGTACAAATAAAAAGCAGATGCAAGAAAGGGGAGAATGAGCTTTGTGTGCTCTTATAAAAAGCATATATGTCATTCCCTCAGTGTTTATTATCAATTACCTGTATGTCAGTCTGTTCTAGAATTTGGGCTAGCTCAATCCATGCCTCTACATCATCAGGATATTGCTCTGTGACCTTCTTTAGATGTCCCTGAGGAATAGCAGAAAATAATCATACTTTTTTGTGGACAGAAATTGTTAAATCTCAACTAAAGAGCAAAGTTATTTGTTAGTTTCCTTCTTTGTTATTTTCCTCTTCTTTGCAGAATGTAATACAGGTTTTAAAGTTTTAGAGAAGTGGAAAGTACTGTCACATCAATATAAGAAGCCAGAAAGCGACGGCTACTATTGCATGCATGCATTTAACCAATATTAGATCAAAAAAATATTTTATTAAAGAAAAAAGCAAAACCACATTAACACAGTTTTTTCAGGTTAGCCATGACAAGTGTTTTCTAGAAATCCCAGCTAACTTTAAATCTTTAGGAAATAACTACTAAATTTGGGAAGTATTCTGCCTTTAATAGTAAGTAGGCAAATGTGAGGCTAGGGCTCCTCTGAATTTCTGAAGTTGCTTTATCCAGAGACCAGTAGGAGCCCCAGTTCTGTTCAGAAGCTATAGCTCTCCACAGGTAAGAGGATCTCACATGACAGTAGATATTAACTATTGCATATTTAGAGTCAAGTAACCCTGAGTTTCACACATCTTGAAAATCAGACTTGAAAAAAGAGTCTCTACCTTAAGTTATGCTCTTGTACGTAAAAGCACAACGCTGGCAGAAGCACAACTCACCTTCGCAATATCCCTTTTCTCCTGGTCTTCTGAAGCTGCATAAAGAGATCCAAGGATTTTCATAGTCTCATAATTGTTAGGATAGGCTTTCAAAACTTTTTCAAAGCATTGTGACGCGTTCTCCTTGTCCCCTCTATAAATGTACATTTGACCCAATCCAAAAAACGGAAGTACAAAAGAAGACGAGGCGAACTGAGTGGCTTGGTAGTAATATTGGAAAGCTTGATCATAATCTTCCTAAACAAAAATTAAAGAAATAGCAGGTAGTGCTTTCACATGTAAGCTTTTTCCAAACATTTAAACAAGAATTTTAGGTTTAAAACCTCAAACGGGGGCTTTTAAAACTTTGTCCTACCTGTACATGAAAAGACCTAGCCAGCTGGTAACAACTCTCCGCCTGCATTGCTTCAACTTCAGTATTATGAAAAGCATGAAGAGCCAAGTGTTGTACTTTACCGTAATCCTAAATAAATTAGAAAACCTTCATTTTATTCAGTCATGTATTATTTACACAAGAATACACAGCGAATGAAGGAAAGTTTTAGCCATGTCATTTACTAAATAACAACAGATTTAGTTTTAGAGGTTCCTGTTTTCTCTTTAATCCTTATCTTTTGCATATTTTAAAACCCAGAAGGGAGAAGGAAAAACAAACAACAAGAAAACGGAAATCCCTTCAGGAGATATAAGTGAACTTGATTTAAGAAATAAATGTACTATTTTTGGCCTTCTTAAGAAAAACTTATTAAAAAAATTAAGTTAAAAACTTAATGCATATTCATCTATATTATCAATTCCATATTCTGCATCACCTAGCCTGCTGAAATGAGATCAAACCGAACACTGGAATCCTTTCTGCTTGGAGGTTATTAAATATTTGACTGTAAAATTCCATAGACCACTTACTTACCTTCTTGAAGAAGAAGTGATTAGCCAAGTGATTCAGCACCATTGGATTACTGGGATCAATTGTGTAAGCCCTAGAGAGGAGCTGGACACCATTCTTGATGGAATCAGCCTAAATAAAACATTCAGAGGTATCAGCAGCATCTCAATAGCTTTATCTTATTAAGATTTTAAAAACTATTCTTTAAAAACTATTCCTTTCAACTTCAGTTGAACTGCTGCAGGAACTCTAACAGAGCCTGTGTGCTAGGCTCTCAATAGAAAAAGAAAATGCAGCTGCCAGCTTTTCTACCTGCGGCATAAAGATGGGAAACAAAAAATGAAGCCATGAGACAGGGTGCAGAAGAGGAAAAAAAGAAACAAGCAAACAACAACAATAAAGAAAAACAAAATATTACTTTCTAGGGAGAAACAAAAAGAATCACATAGCCTTAGTGTCCCTTGGCATTTCCATTGCACATCTCTGATAGTCTTCCTTCTACTGTTCAGTGCCTCTTGATCTTGTTTGTTATTGGTCTCAACCCTTTTAATCATTCATTAAACAGAGAAGTGAAAATACTGTCACGTTCAAATTCTAGACAAGAACTTCCGATACTGAATTAAGAACTACTGAAATTAAGTTCTAATTTAAAAAATGGCAAGTTTGACTTAATGGTATTACTTTAAGAGCACATGCCTTTATACAGAGGCCTAACTTTAAATAAAGCTTTCCATGAGTGCACATTTGACTTGATGACAAGTTCAAGTCCAAAACTGATACAGTAAGCACCATTTTTGGAGGATGTTGCTGAGATACATATCACAAGCATAAGATTTTAAATCTGCAGGTATTTAATAATAGGAAAAAGGAACAAAAAAAATTATATAGTACTAATAATCTAGTACTAAACTGATGTCTCAGTCTCATGAAATCTGAAGTCCAACAGGCACACAAACAAATTTCATTTTAATAAAGGCAGTATCTGTCCAGTTTTATCACAAAAATATAGACTGGCTAGGAGATACAGAATCATTCTTGCTTAACTTTCAAAGGCAAAAAAGGTTTTATAATCATATTAAGTCTGATTTTTCCAGTAATTTGGATCTCATGTACAGTTTCAAATAAACTCAGTGGATGGCCAGAGGTCTCAAAGCTCCTAGGCACTGTCATGAAATGAAACCAGAGAGAAGACAAACTCCAGAGAGAACACAGCGTAATCTCAACCCTCATTTGACCTCGTAGTACCTTTAAGGATGGAGAAACATTGCCAATATCTAAATACGGAAGAAATCAATTAAAAGTTTGTACCGCAGAGAAATCTAATGTTATGCTAGCACTGCAGTGCAAGTTGTGGAACCAGAGGTAAAGCACAGATGATACATTCCTTAGAAAAAAATAATGTATGTGAGTGGGTCAGTTTTTAATCACAGCTTTGCAAAGCTTAAGGGGACTTAAGAGATTTAACAAATTTTCAGGGAATCAAACATGTAAAATAGCAGGTTTCATCAGTTTCTTGCTCACTGAATTATTTGTTATGATCTGATGTTAGAATATTTTTGGTTGTCCCTAGAGCTTTATGGGGAAAAAACCTCTCCTAGTCACATTTACTCAAAGTACTCATGGAAGTCTAAAATAATTTTTTCCCATGACTTTGTAAACTAAGTCATTTTCAGATATTCTGTACTAAAAAAAGTTCTTTCCTAGAGAGTTATGTGTTCTACAGAAAGCAATACTGGAACAATATTAAATATTAGCAACATACAACTATGCAAGAAAGGTTGGTAATTTATTTGCTTATTTACTTATTTAAAACCTTAAAGGTCCCATCTTCCACTGATAACTTTCTTAGCACAGACTGACTATCTCAGATTCTAAGTTAAGTTTTATGATAGTATGGTTTTCTAACGATACAACATCTAGAGATACAATATTTTGATTTCATCAGCCTAGTTAAAATTTGTTGATTCCTTGGTTTATCATGGAGTTTATGTTCCACGTTAGCTTGAGCACAACTTGCACAGGTGTATGAAAGGTTACATTCCATAAAGCCTTGGAAGCCTGGGACGAATCTCCTAGGACCACATCTTTTACTATGATCTTCCTGCTAGTAGATGCTCTTTCAGAAAAATATCCTGATGCTCTGGATACAGCTGTCATTGCAAACGAGGTCTCCAAGTATCTGGGAACTTTCAGATCATCTTGAGTACAAACTCCTGTACTTAAACATTTGAACCTTCAAGAAGGTTAAGTAAGGCTGGCTATTAGATATGCAACTACTGCTCATTAAAGATTTTTAAAATCACCACTTCCTTACTGGATGTGTATTCACACACCTCATCAGGGACTTTCTGCGCTTAGAAAAGCACCTCTATAAACAACAGAATTGACTGCTTTTAACTAAAGAAAGTTATTCAGCATGTACCTGAAGTACAAACCTATAACATCATTTAACAGTAACACAGGCTGAAATGATTTAATCACGCATTTTTGTATCCCTCTTAAAAGCTGGAGTGCCCCTCAAATGATACAAATTTTGCCGTTTCAAGCGAGTATGGCTTATAGTTAAGTCAGACCCACCTCTTTATTATTGAGTTCCAGGACAGCCAGTCCAACCAAAGCTCCAACACATTTTGAGTTTAGCTCCAGAGCTCTGCTGAATGCCAAGCGAGCTTTTTCCAACTTGTTCAGTTTCACAAAGCAATGACCCATACCTAATCGAACCTCAGCTGGAGAACAAGATGACACCATTCAGAATCCCAAATTTTCAACAACTTTTATTTTTTATTTTTTTTTTTTAAACATACTGACCAGAAATACTTTTTTAAAACCTTTAAAGCCTTCTAATGATCTGCTGTTTTAAAGGACAGCCTCCCTCACTCGGTAGCAAAGTTAACTCCTCTAGGTTTCTTCGTAAGATTTCACCAGATTGGCATACATCTTTAAAATACTCAAACAATAATCATATAAAATATTACTTCTATGAAAATGTAACAAAAATAACTAAGAAAGACATGAAAAAAATGTCAGATGAAAGGGCTGCAAGTGTCTTGAGCAGGTTAAAGTTCACCTGAGAGTAGGAGGCCTTCAGAAAACAGTCAAATTAACAAGTTTGCTAGGCATTCTGTCTCAAACAATCGATTCACTGTTAGCAAGATGCTGTTTATCATCCTCTAACTTCCATGATCTGTACAGACAAGCTAATATAGACGACCTACATTGTCCTGCTCTTTCAGGACTACAAATACAGAGACATTTATATATAGTGAGAATAAAATACGTTAGTTTCAAAGTATGGCTTACATTTCTACACTTATTTTAGCAGCAGTGATTCTTACACTAAGCCAGACTAGAGAACGCACATCACTTTTGCAGAAACCTTTTTCAGATAAGTTCTGAAAAAGCATACCACAACCCTCAGAAGATTTTAGAGTATTTATGATCCCAATGCAAATATCCTTCACTACTACGACTATTTCTAAACCACGTGCATAGCTTTTACAGCTTTTCCAGATTTCTGCATTAAGAAAACCATACAACACAATAAAAAGTCTTATCATAGAGTATGGGTAGAATTCTACATTTCATGTTGTTTCATTATTAATGCTAATGCACTGATATAGTTTCCTTAACCCTTATTCAGGAGCTTGTAGTCTTGAGCAATACTTTCCTCCCTACTCCACACAATTTTAATACACAACTTCTCATTTTCTAATAGCTGTAGAAGGTAATAAGTGGGAAAAAAAATATATAAGCATCTGCCTCAACATGATTTCTTTCTGTAACAATTAAGTAGCACGCCAAGTCAAGAAACATTTCAACTCTCCAAGAGGATGAAGGGTTTTTTTGGTGGTAGCTCTGGGGATGGTTTTGGTGGATCTTTTGGACAGAGCACAAATAAGCCCAGAGATATTTAAATTAGGGAGATCTGAGTTAGATGCTTCCACTAGCAAACGGTTTCTATCTTACCCGGGCAACCTGGATTGGTACGCAGCGCTTTCTTGTAGTACGCAAGGGCTCCTCTATAATCTTTCTTGTTGAAAGAAATGCACGCTTTACCTGTTAAAACATATGCATCAGCTACAAATTAATCAGAAACATAAACAAAGCTGTTGTAAATCAGCACACATGTACACATGTATCATTTACTGAACATGCGCTGTACCAGTTTTCAAAAGCTACAATTAAGAGACTAACAGAAAATTCAGACAACCACAGCTCTTTTGGTATCTTTGATGATGTCAAATATAAAATAACAATCAATTACATCAATTTACACTTTCCTGGCTTCCTGCTTCAACTTAATTCTTTCCTAGTGCAGAATAAAGACACTTACTAAGCCTACGGTAATTAGTGAGTAAAGAAAAATAAAAATAAATATCCATAATGCACTTCTGGTCAAAAGTATGTACATACTTCTTCATCCCCTTCTTTCTCTCTCTGCTTACATACATATCACTTTCCCAAGCACATAGCTCATTCCAAAACTCAAGTAGAGAAATCAGGGATTTTTTATTTTTATTTATTTATTTATTTTTACACAAATATCCATAAACTCATACCGAGAAGGGCTGGAATGTTATTTGGAGACTGGTTAAGCACAAAATGGAACTGTGCATCAGCCTGGTCCATCTTATCACCTTCAAGCAGACAAAAACAGGCTCTTCCCAGCAAGTGATTCTAGATAAAGAAAACACAATATCCTCAACATTTATCTTCATAAAATATGAAGATCAGATCATGGGAAAGGTTATCTAGCTGTGCAATAAGATTTTTTCAATGATTAATTTATTTCTCTCGCATCAGGATAAGCAAAATCAAAAAGGGTGTTTAAACAGATGATAAATGTCTCAGAGTTCACATGTCATCAAGCAAAAGAATAACAACCAACCTCGCCTTCCCAAACCCACAAAAGTTGATGCATATAGTTCTATTAGGTGTCCCCAGCTAGAGATAACTAATTATTCCTGTTAGCACTACACACTCATTTCAGATATTTTCATATCTGAAATCATAAGTTTTATGCCAGAGTTAAAAGCCCAAGCATTTTTGACTTTCCCTACAATGAATCAATATTTGCTTTCTTTAGAAGAACTTTTTGAATTCACAAAGAAAATATGTTGAAATTAAACTAAAAAGAATCATTTAAAATTTTACAAACATGGTTTTTGCACAGATACTTTTTACCTGATCATACATGATGATTTTGTCAGCCATAGTATATAACAAGGTAGCTTGTGTAATGAGTTCCTTCTTGTTATCCTTGTTCTTCTCCTTTCGAGCCTGCTGTACATAATATGCTGCCAGAGTATCCAGACATGTCATTTGATCTTTTTCGTGGTCTCTATAGTCCAAGTTCCCATCTATGCGTGCAGCTTCCAACAGCTTCACAAAATCTTCTGTTTTTCCTTGTTTGTAGTATTCCAACTGTAAAACATCCATGATTTTAATGGACAGTTCCATAAGCCACATAAATAAAGCAATAATATTATATTATGATATTAGCAATGTTTTTTCTATCGCCATCCCAACTTAGTTTTTCAGAAGTCTTACAACTATTTTTCCTCTGAACTTTTGTACTTCTGCTTCCCCGTACTTTCATCAGTACAAATAATGCACTCCATTTCTTAATGCAGTACATAATCAAAAGATGCAAAATGGCAAAAATATGGAAAAAAAAAAAAAACAACTTGGGAGGGTGGGGATCAAGCAGCCTTGTTTCATGAGAAAAGACAAAGTTAACAATGTTAACATGTCAATTCAGAAGTATCTGCTTTGAACCTGTTACCAAATAGTCAAATTAAGTTCCAGTTCCGAATTCAATTATCCCAGGTCATAACATTAAGTGGAATTCTTTGATAAATTAAATACACTGTTGAGCATATACTCACCGCCAAGGCAATCCATATGTGCAGTTGTGTGTGTTCCTGTTTCAGTATACTTATAACTTCATCACCCTCAGGTAATTGATCAAAGTCAAGTTCAATAACCTGCAACCAAACAACGAAGACCTTCTTCTCATAAAGTATTAACAGTGTTATTTATCCTTGAGCTCAAAGCAAACTGGACATTTTAGCACACAAAACAAACAATTCTATTCACACAAAGTAGTGGAGAAAGAAGTGATGATATTTTTTATTCTGGAAAGTACAAAAGTGCTGGCCTCTCACAAATACCTGAGAAAAGAGCTAGTGTTAGGGATACTGGTCAGGGATGAGTTACTAATTTAATTTTTTTCACCATATATGTTAGGCTCTGGAAGTTCACACGCCAGCTAACAATCAGCTAACCAACTTGCCTTCACACACCTCCCTTCAAGAATTGCTCTATTTTTAAACCGCTTTCTATGGGTAAAACAAAGATCTGTGACACAGTTAAAATAATCCAAGAAATAGGGTATTACAGAATTCATTTCTAAGATATATCTAAGAACAGTGCAATTTTCCACTATGCCCGAATTAATGAAGAGGTTATTGAAGTGGCAAACATGGCAAAGAATAAATTTCTGATCACTAATAACTACAATCATAATGAGCAAATGATAGAATCATAGAATCATCCGATCCTTTAGGTCATCAAGTCCAATTCCCCCGCAACAAACACGGGTGCCTACAGCTAGAGCAGGTTGATGTCAAGAACTTCTCACCATGTCATCATTATTTAACAAGCACAAGTTCACCAAATGGATCTACACTTCTGATATGGAAACTGAGGAAAAAGGAACAAATGCTCTCAAGGTGGAATGTCCATTTAAAGTGTAACACCATTTAAATCTCTCTCTGCTGTTACCTTGTACTGTGTGTGATATTCATCATCCACGTCACTACAACTTCACAGTGAGAAAGCAGCACAGCAGTTATAACCAGGTCTGTCCTGCTGTTACCTACACAGGGACTCCCATCCCCACGGCTGAGTTAGATCCACTCAGTTTATAAGAACTTCGATTTTACAAGGTTGCTATTATAAAATGGTATATTACAGCAGTCCTTAGAGATTAATCCAGAACCTCAGGACTCAAGTCATTCTTAATCACAGCTTGATGAGCACCGAGCTCATCCACTCATGCTGACACCCACAGCTGAAGTTTCTGTCAGAGAGTGATAACTCCCCTCCCGTGTAACGCAGAGAACACAGCAGCCCTTTGTGAGCCGTATACACACTACAGCAGTTATAGGGAAGCTTGTCAAAGTCGGTACAAGCAGCTAACGCATACGAAACAACACGCTGCGGGAGAGCAAACGGCTCCCCCTGCTCTCTCTCACGGCGGTGCGAAGGACACCGGACCGAACTCCCGGCCGTGCCCAGCCGCTCCCTGTCAGCAGCCGCCCCGGCCCACAGCGAACCGCACGGAGAGCGCCCAGTACGCATTTCACATCGCGAGCCCTCCCGCCCCAAGAGCAGGCCGCGCCTCCGCCTCCCGGCCCCGACTCGCCTCATCGGTGTCCCGCAGGGGGATCTCAATAGACCCCCGCGACATGATAGCGATGACAACGGCGCGGACGCCGCCAGCCGCCGAGTTCCGCCGGACCGCCGGCCTTCAACGCGCTACGGCAACGACGCTCGCACTTCCCCTCACACACCGAGTGACCCGGATGTGCTCGGCCGGACCCGCCCCGCCCCCGAGGCGCGAGGAGCCAATCGCAGCGAAGCGCGAGCCTCGCGTGGGGAGGCGGGAAAGCGCGGAGGTCTGCGGCGCGCGGCGCTGTTGCTGAGGCAACGACGGCCTCGCGGGCGCCCCTCAGCGAGCGGCGGCCGCCAGCCCTGAGCGACCCGCTTGTCGGCAACGTTGGTCGCTCTCTGTAGCGACAGTAATGTTTTTAATCGACGCTTTGAATCAGGACGTTAATTTATGCACTAATTATTCTCAACTGAATTGCCCGGTCCAATGAAGCGTAGCTATCTTTTCTCCTACTTACAGCGGTCCTTAGTTCTTTTATGTGTAGAGAAACTTTCACATCCGGCAACAAAGTGGAAGAATGCAGAAACCAATAAAAACGGTGAGAGCGCACTCCTAAAAATCGGTGATTTTTCCATTAAAAACATGCCTGTAATACGTTCAGTAGACAGTGGACAATATTTAAGAACTTTATTACCACATGTAACTTCAAACATTCTTCAGGAATAGAAAAGGAACTTAACGAAGTGTAGCAGAAATGCCAAATCGGCCTGAAGCAATGATGGAGCAGCTGGTGGGAAGGCAGGGCCAACCTGGGGGAGCTCAGCTGCATGCAGTGCATCTGAGTGATGGAAGGGGTGGAGCCAGGATCCACTCCTTCCCAGACCTCATTTAAGGGTTGGCAGTGGAGGTGAGGGGAGATAGCTGGAAGTCCCTGTGTATCTGAGGTGTTCTGAAGGTAACTGGTTTCTCTCCTTTGTTTCTGAGCCTATGGCTGTTGTATTTGTGCAAGTCCTCTCTGGCTGCAGCCTGGGATTTTGCTATTCTGTCACGTTACGGTACTGCACTGAGCTATTTCAATAATATTGAGCTATATACTGCACTGAGCTATTTCAATAATAAAAAGGCAGCCTTTGACTGCCTGAGTAACCGAATTGCCATTTGATTGAGGTGTGCATATAGATGAATGAACTTTTATTTAGAACAGGGTAAGTTTCTTTTATTAGTGAAGTCTCTTTACTTCTGATTGTAAATTAAATCTATTGTTTCTTTTTAAAATTTTTTTTTACTAAAGATGGGAATAGTTTTCAGAAACTTTCAGAGTGCAAATTAACTGCAATAATGTAAACAGTTGTTTTAATAGTCACTCAGTGACCTTTCTATTCCAAACTATGGAAAAAAGAAACAAGTGATACTGCGTTCCACTTTTGTAAAGTCTAGTGTTGTGTTAGGGAGCAATGAAGGCCAGTTTCTCCCTGCAGGCTTGAAGCCAGGAGAAGAGCATAGTGACAGCCAGGGCTTTGTTAACTGGTGTAAACCCCAGACTAGCTGAGCATGGCAGGTGTCAGTAAGGCTCCTGATGAGGCACATCTGAGATGACCACCATTAGTAGGGCAGTCATAAACATAGCCTGTTCATAGGCCCTAGGCTGAGGCAGAAATCAGTTCTTGGGCGAAGATCCAGATCAGCTTTGTCTACAGCTGGGCAGAAATATAGCTCTGAGGGGCTAAGGACCAGCTTTGCAGCAGAATAACTCAGGTAAGGAGTGTATGGTCTGGACTGAGCTTAAATAGAGCTCCTGCACTTCTAGATGAGTGTGGCCCTAATGAGCCTCATTAATGCACGCTAGACACTGCTGTTATACATCTATGTTGAAGAAATGGTTAATAGATTTAGTAAAATGTTGTTCTGTATCTTGCTGTGTGTAATATCTCTTACAAACTCTAGAAAGGCAGTTATAGTTTGCTAGGGATGGCATTTTTTTAATGGGAAACATATGGTGTCTGAAAAACATAGTAAAAATGTAATTATACAGTGCTATTTTTCTTATGATTAGAGACCTAAAATCTTTTAAACATAAAACTGCTACTGATTAAGTCTTGTAAGAATGATATCATCACTGCCACCTTCAGGCAAGAGAAATGATTTTTTTTTCAGCCACTTCCCTTAACAGAGATCTCAGCTTCTTTCAGGAAGCTGTGATTGATAGACGCCCAGTTGCTTAATGAAAAATTTAAATCGAATTATAAACACCTCATTAATTGAGACAGCTCTGCATAAGACTCTACTCTTTGATGGTGACTTTCAAGAATTAATAAGTAGCGTTACAGATTTTAAATGTATGTTACTAATTAATTGGATGCTAATGCATTATTTGAAAGACTGTAGAGCTATCAGTTTACATTTCAGCTCTATGATTTCATTTAAGTTCTTCCTTTTTATCCTATAGTTTGCTTACTAGAAAGAGTTAATATCTTCTTAAGACCTTCATTGGATTTATATTTAGAGGGTTTTTTTTCCTGACTTATTCAGTTATGGTGAACTTTAGGAGTTTTGGCACTGTAGATGTTAATCTTTTAGAATACTTAGTTTTACAGAAAATTCCAAATGAACCAGCAGAAGTTGAGCTTTTGGTTTGCTTTTTCTTTCCTAGAGAAGCGAAGACAGACTTTATAATTTGCCAAGCTTTTTCTTAGGAGGATTCCTGGGGTCTGATGTAATGTTGTAGTGTCCTTTGAAATGAAGTTGCTAAACACACGGATCAAAAACAGAGCAATTAGTTGCTTACCCAGTAAGAGGCATCAAGATCCAGCATCTCCATCAGCTTCTACTTTTTTACTATGTGCACTTATTGTATAAAATACTTCTTGAGTGAAGGAGGAAGCTCATGGAGGAAAATGTGCTTAGCAATACCAGTGGGATAATTTTGAAATTTTTTTCCTCTAAGCAAGTAAACCTCTTCTAATTGGAAGAAATTCAATTTGTGTACTGAAAGTCAAAGATTAAAAACTGTAGACACAGAAAGCAATGTATTCTACCACTCTCACTGCACTGTAAAAATGCTGTGGTGACAGTAGAGATACTACATATTATTTGAAATACTTTCTCCTTGCTTTTTATCACAGTTTTCATTCTGAAATCTGTTCATGGTCTCTAAAAACAACCCTTTTAAACAGAAAGTTTAAGGAAAGGAAAACACATTACACAACCAAGTACTTGAGTGTAGAAGTCAGTTCCAAAAATAACAATGAACACTTGTGCTGAAATTCTCAGGAAGGATGAAGCCTGAGAATCAGCCTGAAGATGAAGAAAGCTTCTGGGAATATGTCAACAAATCATTCTCTGTTTCCTGGGGCTGGCTGGTTGTTTTTAATGTACTTTTCATTAACCAGATCTATCATATAAATTACATAGACTTCTATACACAGAAATCAAATAGGAAAAGTAGCTTATTTTCTTGTCTCTAACATCCATAATGTCTTCACTGTTGGTGTACTTTTGTCTCCCTTCTTTCTTTGTTAGGGAATCTTTTTCAGCTAATGATACTGAAAATGTCAAGAGCAAAATCCCAAGTCTGCACAAGGAGAGAACTGTCTGTCACGGATGTTGTAGAAACTTGGTATGATTCGTATTTTTAACTCACTTCCTTGCAAGAAAAAAAATAAGTTCTTGTGACCATTGTCAGTCTGTCCTGTATTTTGGAGGTGTTGAGTTCAAGGCACTGAGAGCAGTGACAAGCCTTTATTATTTCAAAACGCTTTGAAGTTCCTACCTGTACATGTGTTCTGAATATCTGAATTTTTAGATGTGAATAGGAGAGCCAATGTTGGCAGTTCTAGTCCTGTACTGATTTTTAAAACCTGTCTTTTTAGTTTTATTGAGTAAACATTTAAAGTCATTAAAAGCTTATTCTGTAACCTTTTAAGATTACTTTAATAATGAAGAATGCTAAAATAAAAATATTTGGATTTTGAAGTATATGTATATACAAGTATAAATTCTTCCTTGGCATACATTGTGTATTTAGTATATAATTTTTTTAACATAGTACATACTAGGCATTTAAAATATTAAACTCCAAATTTCACGAACTTTTCTCTAACTGTGACAGGAACACTGCTAAAAGACATACCTACAGGCTAAGCAGTAACTAATTCTAATTACAATGTCTTTGTCAAAGATGCTGGCACTTTATTGAATTTTTTACCTTCCACTCTTACTGGTGTATTTCCATATGGAAACACTTGCCTGACCCACACATGCATTTCTGTACTATTTCATTAATGTTTCTTTCTCACCTCTTAAATGAGAGCTGACAGTTCCTGCTGGGCACAGGAACAACTTTAGGCTATGGGCAAAAAAAAAATCTTAAAAGCAAAATATACATTTTTATTCCCCTTCCCTTACCTCAAGAATTGAAACAATTTTTCTGCTGTAACTAATTCCTAGCTATGAAGCAGGTATATTTTCTATATTTTGTCTATTCCAAGATGGAAAGGACTACTTTTAAAAACTTAAGCTTTATGCCAATAACTATATAAGACTTAATGCTCATCTCTGCATTAATAATGGAGGGGGGGGAAACCTTATCTTTAAGTCATCTTATGTTGTGGAAGAAAAAACATAAATCAGATTACTTTAAAACTCCATTATAATACACTATGTGTGGCTAGCTGTTAATTTACTTATTAAATGTCTGTTCTGTGTTTCTGTCTTGTACTGGATGTGTTTATTTCCGTGTTTTTCTTGGGTGGCCAGGGACATTTTGTTCAGTTATTTGAGAAGTAATGTGGATGGTTGCCACCCTTGTAGAAGGCTGTTTTCATACCTTGCATCAACACGTATTTCAAGATTACGATTAACATGGTGCATGCATGTGGAGCCACAGATTTTTAACTCGGCATGTGCTTAACTACATTCTTGTTGTGAGAGAACCAGTAACTGTTACCTATCAGAAGCAAGTTTTGCTTTGAGATGCAGCCTGATCTTATGCATTGCTTTAAGTATACTTACTTATATTCTAAAGAGTAAGTGGGTAATGATGCAAAGGCAGCAACATAAAAAGTAATTTAATTGAACAAGTAACTGTGAACTGTAACTTCCCAGAAGCAGGTCACAGCGTCTAGAACAAAAACCAATGTGCAGTTGTCTGTTTTTTGGGCATTCATTTCCCCCCCCCCCACTACCCCTTTTTTTTTCCAAGGTGCCTTTTCAGGCATTTACTGATATATCAGGGAAATATTGGACTTAATATTCTCAATTTGTGTTAATGGAGACTAAGCTACAGTTCACAGGAGTAGAAGCTACCAGGCTAGAAGTACTGCGTTGCAATCTGCATAGAAACTGTTTTTTCATGTTAATAGAACAGTACCTATTGTCCTCAAAGTGGGTAAGACTGACTGGTGTGAGGCATGAAACTGGCCTCTCAGAAAGCTGTGTATGGATGTCTGCCTAGAGTTGACAGCTGATTTCACTTGCCGAAGGGCAGTAGTGGTAACTGCTAGTGTATCTTAGCCCTCTGCTGAAATTGCTGTCTGTGATGAAGCATGTTTATAAATAACTGTTTTCATCTACAAGCTCAGGCTGGGATGCAAAGTTGTGTTCTTTCCAGCTTGCGCATAGCTGCTACTAATAAAGCTGCTGGTGGAACCTAGTCAAGAATTCTGTTGATTCAGGAGCCAGTAATGAAACTCCCAGAACTATGTTGCCTCTGCAACATTGAGTAAAAGTTTATTTATATCATTCAAGTATCTGAGTATGTATACAGATCAGATATTTAAATGAAAGAAGATGCCACTTTGACAAGTTATTCCTTCTCAACATTAACATCCCAGTAAAGGGTGGATCTCATTTGCATTTCAGTAGATAGATTATTTTGTGACTTCAGCTTATAGATAGTGACTCATAAAGTGCTGGAAATGCAAAGCTTGTGAGGAAAACACTTTTGGCTAATTAATAATTAAATATTTTTCAAGTGCAAATCCTTCATAGTAATTTAGTGTAACACTGTACTCGATAAGCTGGGTGACTAATGCAGGTGCAATTGGTAGAAGTAGTGTGACTGAAATCTGAAAAATCAGGTATGTGTACCTCCTAGATTCTGACTTTTAGACTTTGATATCTCTGTTTAAAAAAAAAAAAAATCCTCCTTTTGAACAAAGGCAAGGCTTGCTGTTTACTAGTAATTTTTTTAAATATAAGCTATTAACTTAGTTGTGACATTTAGTGCAGAGGCTGTATTCAGGGACTTACATTCTAATATTAATATAGTTTAAATTTAAACTTGCCTCTTAAGATAATCAGCCCAGCTTTGCTGCTGAAACTTTCCTGGAATTTTAGCCTGAATTTCACTTCTTGGCATTTAATGCTGTTACATCCTGTTCAGAAGTACTTAGTAAAAAAAATCTTTTTACCTTCCTCTAAGGTAACATGTATTTTTCCATAAGCAAGTAGATGGAGTAGTCAATCTGGCCCTTTATAAATCACTACTTCGATGCAAGACTTTTATACACCATCATAGGAAACCTGAATTGTTTTGAATTTGTGTACAAGTCAATGTCTCCTCTGCCAAGATTACTCATATTAGATTTTTAACCCTAATTTAGAAATACTTGTATTGCGTTCCCTCAGAAAAGGTCAGTCATAGCTATTCTTACTCATTAACTAGGGAGTACAGTTAGTTCAGTATGATCTCTTATTGGCCAGTGAGAGAGTGTAGGAATACAGGAAAAAAAACAAACTTGTGCACAAATTTAGCAGTGGTGTATCTAAAGTAAAACAGAACATTTCTGTGGAGTACTGCAAAGTTAGGACACCAGTGTGATCTGTCTAGAAACTTAACTAGACCAGAAAAAAAGTGAAGGGAAAAGCTTTGGTTTCTTTTCATAGCTTTCTATCTAATGTAGTAATTCAATTCTCATACAACTAAAACTTTAAAAATAGCTAGCAAAAAGATGTTGTCAACTGTTTGGAGAAACTCTTTGCAGTTTTTTTACCTTTCTTTTCAATTACAATAATTGCAAAAAAAAATCTTAAGATTGTTGGTTTCCAAGTTCTCTTCCCTACCACTTGTGCCACTTTGTTCATGTAAAAACATAGCTGCCAATTGTTATCATCACTCTGATCTTCCAGGTTTGGGAGATTTTTCCATCATATCCTTTTTTAATCTCCTCTTTCAGATGATCTTTATGGACCATTGTGTTGAAATTCTTTATATGCTTTGAATAGGGTTGCTCCAGAGCACTGGAGATTGCTCTAAATAAAGTGCCTCAAAAATCTTAGCTCTCTTCACCCTCATTTCCTACTTTGCCCTTAAATATATATCTTATATATACGTGCGTGTGTGTGTATGCATAGATACAGATACTTTTCAAACTAACCTGGTAAAGGCACTTATCCCTTTTTTCCTCTAATGTAAGCCTAGAGATTCAGCCTCTCATGATGACTATTAGAAAACATGAGCATTCTTCAACTAAATTTCCTTCTTTCACGTGCAGGAAACACACTAGAACTCACATTACAGACTTTTTTTTTGTGTGCAAATCAAGCAGTGTGAATATCAGCAGAGGGCAGTATTGAGGTATAAATGGAAGTACTCTATATTAAAAAAAAAAGAAAACAAGGAAAAAAAAGAAAAAAAAAAAAGAAGAAAATGTTCTCATACCTTTTCTTTCCCTGTATAGAATCTCAGAGTCTTTGGAGATTGTTTGGTTCATCCTTATCTTGGGGAGCCATACTCAAATTTAGAGACCATTTAAGTGGTTGTGGTGACATCTCTACAGCGTTAATTATTCTGTAACAGCTTGCATTGAAGTTAGTTTTCCCTCCAAACTACCATTACATCCAGCTGTTAGACTGGATGTAAAACACACCTAATGCTGAAGTGTAGTTACTTTGTCTGAATAAAACTGCAAATGAGGAAGAACCTTTTAGCCATCTTTTCTTAAACGTTAAAAAATAGTTCTTTGTACAAACTTTTTTATGTTCCTGTCAACTTGGTTGCTGGAACTATTTTTTTATTTTTTCCAGGTATTTGCCTACAATTATCTGATTTTGTTTTTTGATGTTGTTGTTTCTACAAGGCAAGATGGGCCAGCATGGTTGTTACGTCTACATGGGTTTTGTTGAAATAATGTTTTGTCCTTCTGTTTATTGAATTTTGGTTTTTAATATAGTTCCTGGAGTATTTGCTACTCAACAGCATGATTTCTTTGTTTCTTTCTATTTGAGAGCAGGAATAGACCTTGTCATAAGAATTTACAAAAGTGAACATTGCTGTCATGTTTTAAAAAAAATAATAATAATGAAGAGATGCTCATTGAATTTGCGGATGCTTTCATAGAAATAAATGTCTTCTCCAAATGAGTAAGTTTTAATGGAAATTCTTTCTTTTTAAAATATAAACCATAGTGCTATCGTGTCATCATTACTTGTATTAATTTCACTTCCTTTTTTCTATCTGCTTGCTTATGTTAGCTAAAATTTTATTGGCTGAGATGACAAAGTGTTGAATTTTGTAGGATGCAGCTTTTTCCTTTATCCAGTTCTGCAGTGCTTTTCAAGAGTATATTTGAGATAAAACTGTCAACTTCCAAGCTGTGGAGCAAAATGCCTGTTACGAAATACCAAACACGTAGCTATGTTACAGTTTATTGACATTTGAGTCACATAGAAGCACATCTGACATTTATTTAAACAACTTTGATGGGTTACTAATTTGTGTAATTATCTTTAAGGCAAATGTCTTACTATTGTCTTCAGCCTGAGAATCAGTGTTGCATCCCACATTGATGTCTAGCTTTCAGTCTTGACAAATTAATATTTCTCATTCTACATTTTAGAGAAATTGCTAAAAGGGAGAATGTTTTTTTTCTTTTTTGCTTTTAGAAAAGTGATTACTAAGTCTTATGTTGTTATTGATACAATCGTTTCTTTGCCTACACCTACTGATGGTATACTGGAACAACTCATAAGGAAATGGCTGTTATCATAGAGAAACTTTGTCCTTCTCATTAGATCAATCAAGTTTCAAAGCTGTTTAGCTAAAATTCTAAAATTCCAAGTTTTGAGTTAAGATCTATCAACAAAATGCAAACTTTGTTTAGGGAAGCAGAATACTAACAAAACAAATTCCCTAATATCAGTGAAAAATTGCAAGATTAACTTTTGTGAAAACAGTAGTTCACCATTTGTTACCTACAAAAATTAGTTTACTATCAGTTTAGAACATCTGATAAACATTCTTCATGGAACTCCAGACCTTGGAGTGAATGAATGAATCACAGATAAATAAAGTTTAATTTGCTTTGTTAATTGAAAATATTGTGTTATGGATGTTTAAGGAAATTTGGAGTTAAGATTGCCTATGTTTAGAGACAGTTGCCCTATTTATGACTTCCCAACTGCAGCAGAAGCTGTTCATAAATTAGCCAGAAAGCAGGTTTTGTTTTGCTTCTGCAATATCTTTGAGGCGTTGCCTTTAATAACAAAAGATCTTCTGTTCCTGTGACTTCAGATTTTCTGCACTATTAAGTTATCTGCTGTGCTACAGTTTGTTTTGATTTCAAAGGAACAGGTGATAGTTACCGTAAGGGTATGAGAGGCCCAGCTTTAACTCTGTAAGGCTGTTTGCAATGTTACAATTTTCTGTGTGTTTCAGAAGATTAAAACTTGGATTACTTTCCATCAATGAAAAGGAACCATCTGATTGTTCTTATATAAGTACTGAGAGACTGCTGGTCTGTAATTATGATTTTGATTTAGGTGGGATCAAACTTTCCAAACCATATGAATTAATAACCTCTTCATCATGAGGAAGTAACTTATACTACCGTCAAGAGGTCAATACTCTTATACAGTAGCCATCAAACTATGCTAGTGTCCTTTTTGTTTAAGATATTATTTTAATTCTTGTAAAATTAAAAAAACCCAGCAATATATAATCACACTCAGCTTTGTTACTTTGTGCTAGATTTCATCTAGCTGTTTTCAATTTGCTTTATGCATTTGGTAAAGTAGCACAGTTAAATATCATTCATTTATAGGGTGCTGGGAAATAAACACGTGGTTCATGTTAGTCATGATCTCTATTTGTGTGATGGAACTTTGGGAAAGAAACAGCTATTCTCAGATAGTTAACTACCCCTCTAACATAAGCAGTAGGGTTCAGCTAAATCTACAGTTTATATTCCTGGCAACTATCCCAACAAATTAGTTTAAACTAGCTCAAGCAAATGCACCCCATGAGCTGCAAACATTTTTAGTGTTGCTGTGTGTTTATCCTTGCAAGGGAAAATACCTGGCAATGTGGAATTTGATACAGGCTGGAAAGTGCTGCTGGGAGCTTAAGTGAATGCAGGCTAGGCCAGAATTGCTCCATTATCACTACCCAGCAGAGCCTGGGTATGGTATGTCTTTCAATTGTGATCAAAACACTGGCAGGGATTCTGTGTTGGTTTAGATGTGTAGCTACACAGCTGTCAGGCTTGCACAGCTTGGGTGGGCCCAGTTAAAATATCAGTTGTTTTCCCGTATCTATGGTTCCTGGGGCAGCACGAGGCTGCTTCTTGTGCTACTGTTAAAATTAACTAATTATTGAAAAGGCTTTAGATACATCCAAACAGTCAATGTATCTGTTGCTAATAAAGGAGTATTTCTGTTTGGATGTTAAAGTACGTTTCATAAGTATAACATAAAGTGAGAAAAGGTACTCAAATTAGTTCACCATATTAAAATTAACATTGACTTAAAGAAAAAAATAGAAATATCCTTGATTTTTAATGTTGAAAGTCTTTTTTGTCTAGACACTTTAAGATATTTTTTCCCAATTTCAACAATAAAGGTTTTATCTTAAACACACAGGTAGGAAATACTAGCTGTAAAACAGAAGTAGCCATAAACATCTATGATGGTAGCATGACAGTTGAGTTTGATTAGAAGATGATGGCGTGGAGGTAAGAAATAAAGTGATTATGTAGTGATTTTCAGTGAGAAAGATGTGGGTCCATGCAAAGAAAAGAAGGAAAGGTTAGTTTAGGAAAGCTGTTAAATATGAGAGGTGTCTATTTCAAGTACCAACTGAGCCTATAGTACCTGAGCTTTAAGCAACACAGAATTCACAGCTTCATGATCTCAGCAATTTTAGTGTGGGGAAGGTCTCTAATGTAAGGTTCTCACTTGCAGTAAATGTAGCTCAAAAGGGAATTCACACAATGATGAAGAACTGAACTAACCTTAACAATGTGGACATTATGAGTGGCCTGTTTTTAAATAGTTGTCCTTAAACCCCACTGAGATGAACACCACAGTGAACAATAGCACATTAAGCACTCCTGCTGACAGTCCTTCTGGTAGTGAGTTTTCTTGGTAGAAAAGAGCGCGAGGTCATTTGTTGTATCACCCAGTAACAGAAAAGGGCTTGAGATACATGAAATTATGTGGGAAAACAGGCAAATCATACCTCTTAGTCTGCAAAAGAAGCATACCTCTTTTAGAGTGGGTATTCAATCTACAAGAAAAATAGTGATTGCAGTTGTTATGACCTTCTGAGATCCAAGTTATTCCAGTCGGCTATACTCAAACACAGATTCTCACCATAACATCCTGTATTTTGATGTACCCCTTCTTCTCTCCAGGCCTTATCATGGCTGTCAAGCAGTTTAATATCTGCACATTAAGAATCTATTGTATGCACTCTTTCAAAAAAGAACTGGATATTAATTTTAAGCAAGAAGTTTTACTTCTACTTGTTAGCAAATTATACAGACTGCTTTGTGATCTTTTCTGCTATCTTTCTATAAAGCCTGGTTGTGACTCTTTTGGTGTACGTATCATTCCTGAGGATGACCAATTACACTATTGCTCAGTTAATATTCTGTTACTATTCTAATGGGACGAGTGAAGAGAAAAGGTTATTGCTTATTTTTTCTTCCTGCTGTTGGTCTGCAGCTTGTGGCACTTCTCTTTGAAGTTACCCATGTGTTTCTTTAGCAGTTTTCAAGGAAGACTTAAGCTTTTTCTTATATAGAGAAGGCTGACTTCCAAGGTGCTGGTCTTGTTCTGGCAACTTGTTGTTCTCCAAAAACCTTAAAAATCAGTGGGATTTACTGACAAGGGTGTTCAAACACTTTTTTTAATTGTGTAAAAAGGTGTAGTGAATTTATAATCCTTTATTTTCCCAGATTTATTCTGAATCTTTAAAAAACAAACAAAAAAAATTATGTGGGGAGATTTCTTGTAAGCGCCTAGACAAGCATTTATAAACATGTTTCTTGTATTTCTGGAATTGGGTGCAACTGTATGTGATATGTCTTCCCAAATCTCTGTATCTAATTATTTACATCTATATTAAAAACAGTGTGGGCCAGCAGGTCGAGGGAGATGGTCATCCCCCTCTACTCTGCCCTGATAAGGCCAAATTTTGAATACTGTGCCCAGTTCTGGGCTTCCCAGTTCAAAAAAGATGGGGATCTCCTAGAAGGAGTCCAGTGGAGGGCCACAAAGATGGTTAAGGGCCTGGAGTATCTCCTGTATGAGGAAAGGCTGAGCAACCTGGGGCTGTTCAGCCTGGGGAAAAGAAGTCTGAGATGGGATCTTATAAATATCTTGTAAAGCTTCTACGTATTTAGAGGGAGGTGGGAGGCAAAGGGATGAGGCCAGGTGGTGTGTAGCGATAGGACATGGAGTAATGGCCTAAAACTTCAGTATAGGAAATTCCATACTATCATACAAAAGAACTTGTTTATTGTAAGGGTGATGAAGCACTGCAACAGGTACTCAGAGAGGCTGTGGAGTCTCCTTCCACAGAGATATTCAGGGCCCAGATGGATGCTTACCTATGTGACCTATTGTAGGGTACCTGCTTTAGCCAGGGGGGCTGTACTTGATGATCTCTTGAGGTCCCTTCCAACTCCTGCAATTCTGTGATTCTGTGATCCCAAAAAACCTTTCTATAAGCAATCATAGTACGTTAGTATATTCCAAAAGAAAAGTTGTATAGAGATGTTCTATCTCAGATCTATCTGGGGACAAAACTAATAGGAATTTTTCATTTATTTTGAAAGGGCTTCATTGGTAGTGAAGGTAGAAACCTGTGGGTTCTTCTTGCTAGTGGAATGTAGACAGAGGAACTATATCAAGGAAGCAAGCATGCCTTTTGCCTTTCATTCTCTTAGAATTTCTGAATTCAATTTTAGTTTCAGCTAACTTTTTCTTAACTGTTAAAATACTTGAATGGCAATATTTGCAGAAGTGATCTGGTATGTATTTGGCTCTGTATAATACCAGACATAATGAGTTTAAAGTTTTTTAAATTCAACTAAATTCTGTATGGATAATGTTTTTAACCAGTTGCTCAGCTCACAGATACTGTTCGATTGTGGGTTTTTTGTTTTTCTGCAATACTGCAAGTACAAATTGTGATTTGGTAGTGAGCAGATAGTAAAGTACTGAGAAATAATTGACAAGATGCTATTACTTAAGTAATCTATTTTTGAAGTTTGTATTTTCTTTCTTATTCCTGAGGTTCTTTTATTTTAAAAAGCATATTTTTTAAAATCTGTAATTCTGCGAAATGCTTCCTAAATCCTAACAAGTTAAGTCAACCTGTTTTCTAAATGCAAAACTTCTAGCATGAATGTGAGCTTAAGACAATGCTTAAAGGGTAGAAAGTGACTGGCAGCTGCTTCTATGGGTGGGAAGCTGGAGCCTGCTCTGAGGAACAGATCATTCAGATCAGTAGCATCTGTTGTATTGTTGTCTGGGCCATGTTTACTCCCTCATTAGATCAGCTCTGAAAAATGAGGCAGTGTTATTTAAGAAAAAACTCCTTAAAATGGCTTTGTTTTCCAAATGCAGAAAGCTTGAAATAAGTAGGCAATGAAGCAGTGGCACATTTTCTCTTTTCCAAAAAGGGATAGGAGGGTCAATCTGATGTCCTGTAGGCAGGAAAAGAAGAAATCCCACATCATATGAGTGAGTGATGGGAAAAGTCTTCTGGAGAATGTGCAGTGTGTAGGCATGTCACAGGGACATGACAGACCTGATTTTCTTTTTTTTCTGGTTTTGGGAGATCAATTCCCTGGTGTTGCTCTATAGTGGCTAAATATTTGGGGGAAGCTAAGGGACTGATGTGCATACAATTTTGTTTGCCTATAAAAGTAGATTGCTCCCTTCTTTTTTTAACTGTTAACTTCTCTGCTTAACTGCAGGACTCAGAGGCAAGCATTCATAGATAACAAGGGCTCAGTAGAATTTTATTAAGCTTATGACTGGCCAGATACTTATTATTAAGACATTGTAAATGCATTGTTCTTAATCTGGAAAGTTTAATATAACCTGTATTTAGGAGGGGAATATTGCAGCTGACTTTAGGTATTACTATCTGTTCCTCCCCTAGCTCTTTGAATGCCTTTTCCTTATGTCAACTTGAAGGTATAGATGGACCTGGTATGTTAAATAGATTAGTTCTCGAGCTGTTATTCTCCAGAAAACTGTCAATTGTTGCACGTATCAGTATGCTGGATGGGTAGAAACGTGGAACAGGTATGAGTTAAATTCTAGGAGAGAGGCTTCTATTGTTCTAAAATTAATTTGCAATTGTTGAAGGTCTCCTTGAAGGCAAATCTGAAGAGCTGTGAATACCAGTTGAAGCATAACTTCTTAAGGACTGCAGGCCCATTCATCCTATCATAACTTCCCTCTGAAGTCACTACTGCCTCATTCAGTGTCTATAGAAACTTATGTAGCCTTTTTCACTAGTCTGTGAGTTTCCTTCTCATTTGTGTTTATTCATTTCATGCTCTTTTTGTCAATGGCAGCCACATCCTTGAGCTCCAGTTCTAAAAGATGAGTGCTGGTCTTTCAAACTCTTAAATGCCTGTAAAGAAAGTGAGATGAGTTAGTTTTAAAAAAAAGAAAAATATTCCAAATAATGTTTTTTTCATATATATCATGTAGGAAAGTGAGCAGAAAATGAAGCAGATATAAGTCCAAAATACTAGAAGTTTACTAAAGCTGTCTGAATTTTCTATAGGGAAAAAGACCAGAGCCTTTGTTAGGGAGAGAACAATTGGTGGATAAGAATTCTAGTAAGACTAAGAACTCAAGTGCAGCATAGAGGCAATGATAGCCACAGGCAATGAATGTGGATGAAGAAGGATACTTACAACAATCGTAACTTATGATATACTTAAATATAATACATGAATTATGAAACTAAAGCAAAGAAGGTGAGAAGATTATAGCTCTTCGAGTACCAAATGGCATATAAGACATCAGTTTATCCGAGTATAATCTGTGACATCTTTATCTGGTATGGCCTAGCCACTGTGATATTCAAATGAAATATAATAGCTTGAAGAATTATAATTAAGTTACAAGTCTAGTCTACCAGTTGTGTTGTATTGATTGGCTTATTCCTTCATCTGATACTCCTGAGTATCATTGTCAATATTTTATAAAACTACTTGAGAACATGTTGCATAAAAACTATATTCTAAGTTTTTGACTTCTCTTTCGAAAGTCAGCTTTTCAGTTCATTGTGTTAAATTCAGTGGCTCAGAGCTAGAACTAAGTTTCAGCCAAATAAGCATTTGTAAGTAGAGACTGACATGATGGGATAAAGTAAACATATTTTAGTCAGTGTTTAGTTCTCTTCCCTGCTGCTGCCACCATACTACCTCTTTCCCTACTTCATGCAGCCGTCCTGCCATAACTACTTGCCAGGATACTGGTGAACGAGCCATAAAAGCTTTTCCTACTGATGAAACCTGGAGAAGAAATAGAGCCCCAGGAGCTCACCGGTTTTCTATGGCACAAAGCTGATTTTTTTTAATCTGAGTTTGAACTGTGAAAGTGAAACAGTAGTGTAAAGATTGTTCTGTCTGTAACCAGATAAAAAAGGTGGAAATAGTCATACAGGATTTTGGAAACCAGATGCTATTAGTTTTGTTGTTCGGTTGATTGTTGTTGTGCGTGGTATTTGTTTTTTTTCCTTCTCTCCCTCAGGGAATAATAGCTATTTTTCTTGTTGTT
Organism: Chrysolophus pictus; assembly: GCA_037305975.1. NCBI lineage: Eukaryota > Metazoa > Chordata > Aves > Galliformes > Phasianidae > Chrysolophus > Chrysolophus pictus. The sequence continues at coordinate 8,913,452 of CM074580.1, forward strand.
TCACAGAGCAATGTATTTCCTGTTCATAACTATCATGTTATGATTTTTTTGAATAGTAATTCAATGATGTTACAACAAGTGTGGCAAAAACCTGAAATAAATACTCCAGTTACAACCGCTGTATTTGTAGCTGAAGTATTACATTTTCATGCTTCTGTTCTAAATGTCCTATCATACATGGCTATTAACACGACACCTGAGCTTGTATTTTTCTTGAGTAAACAGTTTGATAGAAAGTAATTTTGTAGGATGTGTATAATAGTGTTTAATTAGTGAAAGCTGATTATTTTTAAAAGTCAGTGTCAAAAGTGAAATTTAATTTCACTTTATTAAGGTGTAGTTGTCCTTTCTCTGTCTTTACTATCTTAGCATATAGGATAATTAAAAAGATGCTTCTCATTAGAGTCAGTTGTTAGGACAGCTATATAGTGGCAAATACCTCTGTCTGAATTTCAACAGAAATAGCTGTTCATTCTCATCTGTTTTGCTGCTATTTAAGTTAAAGGGAAGCTATGCTTATCCCTCAGTCATTCTCAGGAGGAAAATACATTTCTGTGATTCTGTGATTTAGAAACTTTGCTATTGCTTTTTTTTAAACGACATCAATAAATGATGGAAGGAGAAGGAGATGCAGGCAGAAGCTAACTTTTCATTGTACTTAAATATTTACATTCTGCAACAGAGGTCCCTCTTTAATAGTAGGATGCAAAGATCCTAACAAACATTATCATCTCTGTCATGAAGAGCTTGTCTGCTCCCTTTTCATGTACTTTTCCAGAATATGTTGAAAGAAATCAACAGAGCTAATTTTACCAAGCAGATAGCATTGCCATGTAAAGCTACTTTTAAATATTCCAAGGTACAAAGCTGCATTATCAGAGTGACATATTGTCTTGATTCTACATCTATCAGACTCTTTATTTGTGACTCAGTGAATATTGTACAAATACCTAGAATTTATATAAGGACTTCAACCTTGTTGGGTTAAGTCTAATCAACAACTTTGAAACAGACAAACACTGTAAACTAGTGAAGATGCTGCTTCTACATCTAGAATATTATCTGCATCCAGAAGGTTTTGTATTTTAAGAAGAAAATACTTTAGTAAAACAATTACAATGGAAGTATAGAGAAATAACTGTTTTATTAATATATAACAGTAAAAATCTCAAAATACAACCTCTATTGTTTGAAAAAAATCAAAGTTTTTTGTCAGAACAACAGAAAATCCAGCCATCATTGAGACTGTGATAAGGAAGAAAAATTTACTTCCAAAGTCTTCCCAAGGCAATGCATTTTGTTTTTCAAAGTAAAAACAAAACCTAAGATAAACTGTCATTGTCATACCATTGAGAAACAATCAGGAGCATAAGTTCAAGCACTGGAGGGAGAACTGGAGATCATAGTAAAATTTTTTTTAAAAAATTCACGAAGACTTTGACAAAATGTAGAAGAAATAGTATTCTTTAGGCTGAAAAAGGGGGAAAGTTAAAAGAGCAAAATGATATCTTCAGTGATACATTTCAGTCAAAACAAGCTCAAGATCTACTTTGCAAGTGCCTAGTTTGGATAAGCTGAGAGATGCTGCACTCTCAGTTCTGTGGGAGTTCTCCATAAGTGCATGGAGATGGTCTTTCCATGAATAGTACAAGTGCTTCAAGCAGATTAGTTTTGACTTTCTAGAGGTGGAAAAATTTAGAGGTTTCTACAATGCTTGATAAAGGTCAAAATCACTTTCAAAACAAAATGAGTAAGGAGCAGCTGTTTAGCAGGTAGAATGTTTACCTCATGGTTGAAAAAATTATTTTAACTACTCTGTATATGAATTCTGATATTCAAAATGTTAGGAATTGTTTATAATTTTTCTTCTTTTAACACACTGGCATGCATTTTCTCCTTATTGTCCAATTGCCAGTGTCATAACAAATTTTTGTTTAACTGGAAGTACACTAGGCTGCAGTACTGTTTAACTGCTTTGTTACGGTTTTATGATTTCTGGTTATCAGTATTCCACATCATAACAACATGTAGTGCACTGGAAGTTAAAGAGTTAATGCTCCAGGTCCAGGTACCTGTCCCGGAAGAGAAGAACTACATACCCCACAGGACTTTGTGTTGAGAGAGGAGATAAAACCCCTGGCAAGATCTAGAGACCAGGCTTTCTCCCCTGCTGCCTGTCCTGAGCACATGCTTTCCTCAGCATTAGTGTAAGGCTTTCAGTTTTTGGACACTCTTTCACTCACTGTATTTGATTTATTAGCTTCAATTCTAATTATAGTGTGTTATCTTGCATTCTGATGCCATATCTAATAAATTATGAAAATATTAAATAATGAAAATATTACCATCAGCATTATTATCCAGTACAGCTTTAATGCCTTGGCTCTTCATAAATACATCTTCCATAAACACATTACCAGGCAAATATATAGGGCTTTAGTTATAATAAATTGATGCATGCAGTGGAATGGGCAGTAGATGTTTCACTGATCTCTATCAAATATAATAGCTTAAGGAAGCAAGCAACTTCATAAATTTAGAAATGTGCTGAAATGTTTTCAGTAGGATACTTATAAAAAATAATTTCAAATCTGTATGAAGATTTTTTTGTGAAGTTGTATATACATGAATGTCTCAGTGGTAATATTTTTTCTCTCTTAGCATAAATACACTTGGTTCTTCTGAATTATATAATGTAACTACATGCAAAGTTTAAATCACTCTGAAACTTCTTCTTTTCCAGACGGTAAATGCTATAACAATTCCCCTTGGAAATGGTTTCTTCAGATATAATCGTGTGAAATGGTTGTCATAGATTTTTGCATGGTACTTGTAACAGTTGCTTGTCACAAAAATCTTAAAAAAAAAAAAAAAAAAAACCAAAACTATTTTAAACTAATTCAAAGCTTGTAAAGTTTTCCCTCAGTTAGGAAGTGATATTTAGAAAGGGCTTTTTTGTAAGCAGAAGTTAACTAGTACCCTTGTTTTGTTTGTTGTATAGTTTATATTGCTGTCATGGCTTTAATAAACAACTGCTATTAACGGGCATTCTTCTGGGATCATGCTATCACCCACTGTCAGGCATGCATTTATTCTTAGTGTTTTGGATTAATATTATGCCTATTAAAAAAAAAAGTTTTAAACATGTGAGTCCTTAAAAAGCTGTTACTGTCTGTTATGCCACTTGTTGGGCCCGTACCCATGTTGCTGTCAATCTTTCCTAGTTCTATCTGGCTTTGGGAACATTCCGAAGAATGTGGATATTTAAGGTTTTTAAGAAATAAATGGAATCATTGTGTGTGAGTTGATAGTCTTGTTTAGTTCTTCTTGCATTATGCCAAAAGAGAAGGCCCAGTAGTCATGTCTTTAGTCTTTCAAAATATCTCAGCCTGGCTGTATTTTTTTTTAATCCCTAAACTTTCAGCTGATGAGGATTTTCACATCTGACCTTCACAACTTCTAAAAGGATTTGACTCAAGGAATATATAAATAATTTTCTGTATTACTTTATTACTAAATTGAAAGCTCTGTAGTCTGAAATGTGTAACAAATTTATTTATTCTGAGGGAAATAGTTAAAGCTGCGGAAAGGGAAATACAGATATATGAAATCATGAGGAACTATGTAACCTGAGCAATAGTGTACTGTTTGGGATGGCAAACAATATCAGCCTAATAGCTAAAGGCTGGAATTTCTTAGAGTGGCTGTTACGTGTTCTTTTTATTGAGTTAAGTGTGAGAGTGTTATGCTCTTGCTGAGGAGAAAGGTATGTGTTTTGAAGAGGATATCTGAAATACAATTAATTAGTGCAGTGACATGACACTAGGGTTTCTTAATTTGATGCTCATTTGGGGGTATGTCTTTATTGAAGGAATATAGGTTAAGATGTTTATAATATAAGCAAAGGCTGAATCAATGAGATGGAATATCCAGTACTATAGACTTCAAGCTCTTTGTTTCTGGCTCCTGACTCACTAGGATACAGGTGGGGGGGAAAAAAGATTTAAAAACTGGGTATAAAGACTGAATAGCATGTGGTGGCAACTTAAAGTTCAAACACATCAATTACTGTGTGTCAGCTGAAAGTAATAGAGCATGAAGAGATTAAAACAAATTTCACTGAGTGAGGTGAAAATATAGTATAAGCAGTATTTAAATAACTGAGATTAAGTATTGCTTATACTTGATCATTCATTAACCTGCAGTAAGATTCATTATCAATAATCAAATAATCAAATAATCATTTGTTTTGTCAGCTGAGGCTTTAGGATAAGATTAATATCTCATGATAATCAATAAAACTTTTTTCCTTGAACATACCTGAATAATATTCTCATGAGAATACAGAAGGCTACATTTTGAACTAATTTGGAAATGACATTATCATTTATCTGATCTGTTATTTGCTTACATTTTTTGTTGCTTGCTAATTTGAATAATTTCATTTATGTTCTAAGAATTCTGTTAATTTATCTGTTGCTGTCTCAACTCTGAAAAGAATGTCAGACTTGCAGAGAAATACAAGTACTCAAGGAGGTGACGAATTTGTGACTGACTTTTCTGAAGACTCAGCCCTTCTGATTCTCTGTCAGGCACAATTTTGGCAGTGCTCACTACTCAATAGCACAAGGAAACATGTCTATTTCAACATGTATGCAGAGGCAATAGCTGTTCAGTGGTGGTTGCAGCTATGTAGGTCATATCACAGTGAGGATTCAGTTGAATATTGCAGGAGTAGAAGATTTCTGTCCCTTGTGAGCTACTGCTAGTAGTTTATTAATGTCTGTGTTCCTTCTCTTCAGAGTCTCACTCCCTATCTCCTTCTTGGAATAGAAAATAATTGCATCTTGCTTTACTAACCAAATCTGTTATTGGAAGCAAACTCAGCTTTAATAACAGTATAGAACTGGTCTTCTCCTTAACAGTATGGATATCACTTGCAGTCACAACTTGCTTTTTTATCCATTATCTCCCTTCTGAATTACAATGCCACTAATATGTTTACTCCATACTACAGTGTGTGTTATAAAGAACCTTGATAAAAGTTGACTTTCAGTGGGTTTTTTAGTCACTGATTTGAACAGCTGAGATAGTTTTCACTGACCTTTTCCTGGTCTTTGAAATGCTAAAGAAAAATAATATTTCACAAACTGGAAATTTATATTCCCCTCTTGCTGACAGTTCAGCAGCAATTGAAAAATTCTTCAGGTAATGCTCATTCTTTTTTTGTATGCCCAAAGGACTACTGTGTAGATCTGGTCATGAGTGTTGTCCCCCAGGGGTCAGTTTTGGGACCGGTGCTCTTCAATGTCTTAATCAATGTCATAGATGATGGCATCGAATGCACCTTCAGCAAGTTCACGGATGACACCAAGCTGAGCAGTGCAGTTGATACCTTGGAAGGAAGGGAAGCCATCCAGAGGGACCTGGACAGGCTGGAGAAGTGGGCCTATGAAAACCTAATGAGGTTCTATAAGGCCAAGTGCAGGGTCGGGGCAATCCCAGGTATTTATACAAACTGGGAGATCTCCTGGAGAGCAGCTCTGTTTCACCACAATAGCTATCTGGTAGGAGTTGAGATGATACTGATACTGCATGTAATCAAATATGGAAAGTATTCTTGTGTTATTGGCCAGGTAAACTGCAAGATGAGAAGAAAAAGTAAATACCTGTGTGAGCAGATGTGAATAGACTGCCTCAAAGCTGTTTTATCTGTGATTCCTTAAGAAAAAACTGGCACTATTTCTAAATTTAATTGCAGGGCTTTGTATGACTTGTATATCATTCAAACTGAACTTTATTCATCCTTAAGATCTACTGTGTTACAGTAGTCTCTTACATGGGTAAAATATCAATACTAGAATCCAATCTACTTCATTTTGCTCTTTAAAAACCTAATGTGATGATTAGAGCTGTGAAGGTAGCATTGAAAAAGGGACTGATGAATCAGACTGAGAAAGGAGGAGTAGAAAGCTGTTTTCCTTATCCCTTTTTTCCCAATCCCTCCCCTTCCCTTCTTACCCATGAGATTCTCCAGTGTACATGCCTACTAAAATGTAGCAGTGTGGAACTACTAGCAGCCTTGGATAACACAAGTGAGAACAAAAAATTCCACTTAAAAACATTTTTAATTATGTAGGATAAATGTGAGGTGATAAGGTGCAAAGAAACTTAAAGCATTTCTGTAGATTATCAGTTCTGTTTTGCCAGTTTGATGGCGCTGTCCCTCTAAGACCTGTCTTTTAATATGTGTTCATAACGTGTTTTTTTTAATGCTTGAAAACTGAATGTTACATGTAATGAGTTTGAGTGTACATACTCAGATGAAATCCTTTCCTACGGTTAAATTTATGCCTCCTAATATCAAAATGCAGGGATCACTTTTTACTTTGTGCATTAGTTTCTTTTAGGTCTGTTTAAGAGTGGTATAAACGGTGTCCACAATCATTCGTGTCTTGTTGCAGAGTCGCTTCTCATTTCTGTTTCAGAGGAACTGACTGATGAAGTCTCTAAATATCAACAAAAGGCCTAAACAGTTCCTTTTATGCCCTCTGAAAGGTAGTGAACTGAGAAATTCTGTGCTATTGAACTCTCATTTCATATTTTGATTTAGTAGAGATTTGGCTTCCAAAATGGCGTTAGCTGTGCAGTTGAAGAGTTGTGGAAGCCAAGGCTTCTATTAATAGTAGAATGTTAATGTTTCAAGTAGTTTTACTGTCACAGTGAACTTAAGCCATTTAGCCTTTATACATCAAAATACTGAACTCATCAATGAAATGTAGTGAAATCCACCAAACTGTGCATGTGTTTAACATGACACATACCAAACAATAAAGCTCATTCCTGAAAATCTCAGAAACAATACTGTGAAAGAGGCAGTTAAATGGACATCTGAAATTAAAGACCCTGTTATAGCTCAGAGACATAACAACTTACTTGACTGTGTGTAGCAGATTTTGGAACATCACTTCCTAAATGAGTAAGTCTGGCCTATCAAGTGGGATGATAAAGAGGTGGATGCTAGATGTAGTCATTTTAATTACCTGGATTTCTTCCATTGAAATGTGGTTGCCAGGATATTGTTGCCTGAGTTATATAGAAGACAAATGCAGATGCTATGTTCTTGCTGGTACAGAGAATAAGGACGACAACATTTTTGGAAAGTTTCGCCGTTTGAGCACTTCTCATGTTGTTCTGGATAAAAAATATTTTTTGATACTCATATCTTCTATATTTGAATTGTTGCATTATCTCTATCTGTGAGGAATCCATCTTAGATAAAAGAGACTTCAGCAAGGTAAGATAAAATTTTGGGATGGATATTTTCCTTTCAGTTCAATTCTGGTCTTATATTAATCAGTTTAGTTAGATTATTAATTGAACATAATGCTCCATCAAATCTGACTCTTTATATGAAAACTAATGCAGGATTGCACAAGGGTTGAATGGAAGTAGGAAAATTCCTTCTGTTTCAGACTGTTTGTCTTGCAAGGATTTATAAAAGCTGTAGCCCCTGTGCACTTCACACTAGCACATGGCATGGGTACCTAGGTAGCAGAAATAAGCTACCCCACATACTAGCTGAGCAATGGCAGCACAAATGTAATTGTTACTATAATCCACTGGCTATGCTCATTATCTTTCACAAAGTTGACTTGGCTGTATTTGTTCTAGGACTCTTAGAACTGTACAATTCCAGAAGAGTTAAGTCAGTAATATTGAATTTGGTGGAATAAAATTATTTCTACAGGACAAATACCATTATCTTGCTGTTAATAAGAAGTCTGCTAGCTATAAAGGAGATCTTTAGTCAATTTCTTCCCATTCTTATTTTTACATAAATAATTTATTTAAATGTAGAATGTGGGGATTTCTTTAATTGTCTCTGAATTGTTTGGAAATGGTTAAAAAAAATGTCTTCAGGCTTGAAAAGTTGAACCATCTTTCTGCATTTTTTTTTTTTAGGGGTTGCAAGTTAGGATCTGACTTCAGTGATTTTAATTTTTCTCTTTCCACTGCTGGTTAATACTGAAGATTTTCTTTTTCTTTTTTCTTTTTTTAATATATATTTATATATATATTTTTTCAAATGTATAATCAGTAAAACATTCTATAATCCTGTTTTTAAGTATGTATTTTGCCGTCTGTCTTTAGAACTATGTCTGCTTAATGTTCCTTTTTTTATAATGCTGTACCTTCATTCTCCTGTACATATGTGAACACCCCTTGGTCTCCACACCTCGTTCTTGTTCCTTGCAAGACTTGAATTCTTCTAACAGCTAAAAGTATTGTCCTGAAGTTCCTGTGACTTGCCTAAGAGATTACATATTAGTGTGAGTCTTTGCTCACGGTTAAGTTAAAGCTGAGGAAAATTTTGTTATACTTTCCTCTTGGGCTATTCCACTTATTTGTTTAAAGTTACTTTTATACTTTTATAAGTATTTTTAGATAAATGCCTTTGGTCTGGGGTATTTTATGCTTGTAATGGTGTATAAAGTCTTTTACTTTTCTTTTTAGACTTGGTTGTCCATGTATATAATCATACAAATTGAGGTCTGTAGCTACTTAAAGATTTTAATGACATGAATTAAAAACAAAAACAAACAAACAAAAAAAAACCAAGCAGACAAATCAAGGAAGGTCATTATATTGGTAAAGTAATGTTAAAAGTACTGCAATGCAGAAGCTTTCAGTTTGCAGCAGACCAAGTATCTGGCATAGCTGGTTCTATATAAAAGAGCATCATGAGCATTCTGTGGATGCGGACAGGAATGACTCTTATTTTGGGTATTTGTATTAAGGCATAAACAAAAACAAAATATTTTTCTTGGACAATTTGGACAGGTTCCTTTACATCACACAGTTGAAAGCTTCTTAGTGCAAGTAAAACTGTTTAAAAGTAGTGCATGCTTCAATGGAGGAACAGGGATGAAAACTGCTAAGCATGTTATTTTCCTTGAGGAAATAACTTCTGTTGTTTTATTTTCTTAAAATTGCTATTGCTTCACTAGACAAATATAATCTTATGTTTTTTCCCTCTCAATTGTAAGTTAAGTCAAATGAGAGAACTTATAACTACATTTGCAATAGCTTGAAGCAACAGCTTGGAGACGGGTGAATTATATTCAAATCTCAGGCTGCCTGGAGTGCTGTAATTCTGTAGCTACATAATTTGGCTTTCTCAATGTCACACAACTCAGCACTTCTGCTGTGCATTTGGACACTTCACAGCTGATACCCATCCTTGTTTTATTTCTCTGCCTGCAGCTGCCTTTTATTCTCCAGCTCTTCCCACAGAGAACATATAATTGGATTACCTTGTACGGTAGCCAGACTTCAGAGGAAAGAGAAGCCAGAACTGCTTAGCAGCTCTCAGTCAGGGATGGGGTGGGAAGTCATAAACTTAGATCAACAAGCTACGTTTGAGAAAGTTGCAGGCACCTAAGGCAAGTATATAACTTTTCACAAGGCAGACAGCACCTCAAACACTTTGCAAAGCCATGTGATTAACACAAGTGAAACAGTGGGAGCATTTCTGGGGAAAAGGAATACTGATAATTTTTCTAACTGAAACAATCTGTTGCAAATACAATCAAGCTGTCAGTAAAGAGAGAATAATGATGAAGAAATGTTGAACAGATTTATTCTGCCCCCTGGTAAAAGCTGTGCAAATTCTCCTTGGGAAGACATTCATCTGTCGAAGCCAGTGCTATCCTCGTCACTGTGGGGTTGATTGGAGGATGTTTTTATTTTTGCTGCTTTTGCCTTCCTTAGAATATAGTGCATTGTTAAGGGGATTTGAGCTCGTGTTTGTGTTAGAACACCCTTCAGAGTGGATTAAGGGGGCTTCAACTGCAAAGTTGCTGTCAGTTATCATTTTTCTGGTAAAAGTCCAGAACATCTGTGGGGTATCTGATAGAAAGTAGGGTGGCTTTCAACCTGTCTTGTTTCACTGCTTCTCTATCACCAAAACAGGGATTCTGTGTCTGATGTGTTTCAGCACCAGTGGAGGAAGAGATATGAAGAGTTCAAAAAGCCCTGTACTTGAAAGAGTGTTGGTACCTGCTGCTTTGAAATGAATTATTGTGGCATAGTACTAACACAAGCTCAGATACACTACCCATCTTTAACTCACTGACATAAGTGCACTCATTAACACAGTTGAAATATTTTTTATCTCATTATAAATGTCATGTTTTTGTGTCAGATGTACCTGTGCTTATTTTCTTACTAAAATGGCAGTGTCAGAATATGACTGGAGAGTAGTTTAACATTTAGTTAAACTCAATTTCAGAATTATCATTGCTTGTCAAAGTTACTAGGTTCTTGAATATCCTCTATTATTTGTATGTCCTCTTCCTAGAGGTGGATAGCTGTAAGTAAAGTTGTTGTTGTTTTGGTTTTGACTTGGTTTTGTTTTTTTGTTTTGTTTTTTTTTTCTGTTATGGATTAGTAGTTGGAAGGAAGATCTGAGATGTTTTATAACATACAATCTCAATCCACAAGTGCTATCAAACAAAATGCCAAAAATAATTTTACTGGTTCTTAAAATACAGTGCTGAAGGTTTCATTAACTTATTAAAGCATGGCATGATATAACTCAGAATATCCACTTATTAGTGAAAGTATGTCAGTGAAAGTCCAATGTATTGTGACAATTTTAAATAATTTTAAATAAGTATTTTACACAAGACTCCTGTTAAAGACTTGGAATTTCTTGTGGAAGATAGGCAGAATTAACAAAAATGTAGAGGAAATAGTAGGTTTTAGGTGATATGAGGCAATATGATAAATATGCCCTCTAGATCAGAGGGAGGAAGAATGAAAAGGAGGCTGGGAAAGAGCGGACAGAAAAGAAACATTAGTATCATACTGGTATGTCTTTGTAGCAATGTCTTTGTAGCAAATCATCAAACTGTGAGTTAGGCTATTTTGGAGGCATGGTAGAAATGCAGGGTGATCTGGCAAAAATTCTCACTGGAAATGATTTCTTTTAAATGTTGGCATGGCTCCTATACTCAGTTACTATTGTAGGAATCTAGGAAAAATAAAATGAATTATTCTGTTAACCCCAACATTCTCCACTCTATGCTTCTTTCTACAAGGCAGACAGATAGTTAACTATGTACACGCACAACATAAATAAGGAAGTGGAAGCATGGTGATCCATGAGTGGCTGGCTTTGTTACAAACATGCCTTAGATCTCACGTGACAGAAAAGACCAGAGGATCCAATAAGGGCTATAAAAGAAACTCTGCAGTTCACCGAGTCTGGAGTTTGTGTTCAATTGCTAGATGCTGAATGAGACAAGTCCCATTGAAGAAAATGGTATGTGGTGATATTGAATATGCATCATCAATTAGCATTGTATTTCCAAAAAGCTTAAATGATGAATTCTTAGCATGTGCTTAGTATAACTGTTGAGACTTTAATAAAAACAACAAGAAAAATAGATAATTTGAAAGAAACTAGTAGAAGTCTTGGTTGCATCCACAGTTTGAATCCTCAACCAGCAGAACACCACGTAACTGCTTTAAGTAAATAAATAAAGGTTAATTGTATATATTCAGGATACATAAATATTCGTTATATATTTGTTTTTTGTATATATTTGAACCACACTGACTGAAAAAATCTATGTTCTGAGGCAGACTACTTTAACCGAATTGATTAAAAATTTCTCAAGTTTATGAAGCTGAAACTGCAATACTGCTGAGTAGCCAGGAAGGTTACCATTAATATATTTTCTTTTTCCATTTTATTTTACTTGCTAGTTTGTTTTTTCTTTATTTTATTTTGTTGTATTTTTTCTTGCATTGCTTTAGATTTCTCAGTTGAGGAAGAGTACAAAGACATAAACAACCCAATGTGTTCTGCATCAGTCTAATAGCAGCAGCTATACAATCCACAGAAACATGAGTTAACAAAGCTTCTCTCCTAAATTACACTGACTGAGCTGGAATAAGTTGTCTATCTATTTTTCTTCATGAATTGCTTAGAAATTTTAGAATAAGTGACAGACTGAAGTTCCAGTGTTGGAAAAAAAAAAAAGTATTAACCAAGGTTACTCTCTGGCTAGAGTTGCAGCATTTTTTGTTTTGTTTTTACAATGGAAACATTGTAGTTTCATATAATCATAGAATGGGAAGGTTGGAAATGACCTGCAAGATCATCTAGTCCAACAGTCCTCCCATTACCATTGCTACCACCAGCTACTAAACCATATCTCGTAGCTCCTCATCCAGACACCTCTTGAACACTGCCAGAGATGGTGACTCCACCACCTCCCTGGGCAGCCATTCCAGTGCCTGACCACTCTCTGAGAGAAAAAGTTTTCCCTTGTGTCTAAAATGTCATAAATCCTTATGTCTTGTGATAAATTTAGGATTTATTTAGCAAAAGGTATGTCAGCTCAAAGTCTGAAAATGTCTGTTTTGCACTCTTTTCCTAAGCAAAAGTGAAGTCATGCTTTTCTTTCTAGAGATTAAAGGATCTTCTTGCAATATTTTAATTTCCTTTTTCTTTGATTAAATTATCAAGTCCTAGCTTCTTCCTGAATTCAATATTTAGACTGTAGTGTAACTTCAATATTTTGGTCTAGATTAGAATCCAGTGTACTAGTCGTCTTCATGTATATCTTGGAGTACAATAGTACGGTGCTATGTGCACATCTATGTGGAAAGAGAAGCCTGCCATCCTGAGCAATCTTTTCTTCATCCTCATGATATTTCAAATCTGCTGAACTTCTCACAAACAAGGTGAGATGGACCTTACTCACAGTGAATATTAACCTCTTCAGCTTTTCTTGATGGATAAGTTACCCAGCAGCTGTGTTTGTGTCAGTATTGAAAAAGCTCACTATTTGAAATATATACATATCAAAAATATGAGTGGAATCTTTTCTCATTTGGATCATCTTCCAAAAACTTTTTCAGTAGGGTGTAATATGGTTGCTTAAGAATATAGCAAATAAAACACGTGCGTACATGTTAAGGTTTCAAGTATTTTAAGTGGGAAAAGAAGCTGAATCTCAGAAAACAATTCATGTTAAGAGTATGGAAACTTAACTAACTTGACTGCAAAGACTTAAAATTCTGATAGTCTTTTATCTTTTATTTTTCCTGTAAGCTATTAAAAACATTGTAATTATGGGACTTATTAGGAACCTCACTTCTAAAACGGGTGCCTTAAAGAATGGGGAGAAAAAGGGGGGACAGGAAAGACTGAACTGTATGAAATGAAAATATAGAGTCTTCTGTAACTGTTCTGTATTTGTCCAGAAAGACTTGGCCAATTAAACTGTTTGACACTTTGGATCATTTTTGATTATCTGGCAATAGATGGGAGTAAGCAGATTGATGTGTTGTTTTTTGGACTCTGTTTCTCATATAGAAATAAATAGTTGACTATTTTAAGACTGAGAAAAATGTTAGCTTTTTAAATAAAAAGACTTGATTTAATTGGTAGGATTTTGCAAGCACTTGAGTATTTCTCTTCATTTCAAATATCTTCCCACATATCTGAGACTAGTTTGTGTGATTATCTGTACGACCTCAAAGAAAACTTTACTTACTTTCCCATCAGTATAAAAGTTTTCTGTAAAATGACTGGGCTATAACGTACGTCTCCTTATTGTGTTCTGAAGGCTCTTGATTTCTTTTGCCACTACATATTCTTTCAAATTGAAATTGCTGATTCTTATTAAGTACTCTTACTGTAGAAAGTTGGAAATTAAAACAAAAAAAAAATAGTGAACAGTCCTGTCTTTCAGAAGATTCATCTAGAAAAGTTGCTGCATAAACATTTTTTAAAAACTTTACTTTTAATATAATAATCTAATACAGCTGCACAGATGACTGACACAGTAAATATTGGCTAATACAATCCTGTTGAACTAGCATACATCTTAGTTGAAGTACTCTAGGTTCTATTTGAGATTTAGTATTCAGCAGAATGAGTGAACTCCAGATGTGGAATGCTTATTGCTTGTTTTCCCTTGTGTATTTTTTCTAATAGATTTACTTATCAGACCCATATCTTCAGATTTTCAACTTGTAAAGATCAGTCTATCAGATATGATTTGCCACACAGTTTTAATTGCATACACTCATGAGACCTGTGTAGCAGATGCTGTCATATTTGATGATATGATTCAAGTTGCTATGCGCTATGGCAGTAGTAGCATACAACCAAGGAAACACAGATCTGAAGAAAGATGTATATTTAAAAATGTAATACAAAGTGTGAGAAAATGAAAGCACCCAGGAAATCCTGGGCATAAACTTGAGACTCTAACTAGTTTTTCCTTACAGTTGAGGAGAGATGAGAATGCCTTGTGTAATTGGTTCAATAAAGAAAACTGTCAATCTCACTAGTGGTCGTGATGTTGTGACTGATAGAAATACATTCCAGACACCGTATAATAGAGTTCCAATTTTAAGTGCAAATACCACTTCTGGAAATTTTTTGCTTGCCTCTTTAGCAATCTTTATACTTTAGTAAATGATCAAAGAATAGAGATACTACTATGTCTTGCTATTTGCTTTTTTTTTTTTACAGACATAACATGCTTCTTTGTCATGTGATTGATGATTATTTATGGGCAGACAAGGCAATATGTAGTATTTTAATACCGTGTGCCCTGAAGCGTCAAAATAATATGGAAACTCTTATATAAGTATTTCATAGGCATTACTTTCTACATATATGGTAAGTAAGAATTTTCAGCTTTATAGCGAGCCCATTGAAAGCTCAAAAACACAATTTCTACTGAAATCAGACTTTCAAGTTAGTTTTCTTGTCTCTTACTGCCCAACTAAAGCCAAATCTAGAAAAATTTTTTTGCAAGTTTACTTATCTGATGTTGCACAAACAACAAAAACTTTCATGTAAAAATGATTGTGCCCCAGAAACAAAGACCCTCTCTGAATTATTTCAGTATGAGTATGTTCTTGGTGCTTATGTTCACATTTTCAAAGGCAAAGTAAACAACCTTAAACCCAGCTCCTGAAGTTTGTTTTGATACGTACTCCAGTGCATCTTAAGACACAGAGATGGAGAAATTGAGGAAATAGGAAGTTAACTGCTGGGGATATATACAGCCTCCTGTCAGTATGTGTATTTTCCAGGGTGCTGCATCTAGCTATTGTGACAGAATTCAGAATACTTACTGTAAAAAGAAACCAATTTCATGCTTTTTATGGGGAACATGTTCATAATATTAGCAACGTAAATATTTGAATAATGTGAGAAAAGTATGTGTGAAAGGGAAATAGTTCACTGCTGTTTATGCTACCAGCCATCTTCAGAATGTTTAACAAGCTGTTATCACTAGATCTTAGGAAATATAATGAATTTTTAAATGAAAAATATTTTTATGATATGTAACTGTGCCTCCCTTGTGCAACTTTAACACCATAGTTAAAAGTAATTGAGCTTTAGATGTCAATATTCCCTAGTTCAAAAACATTAGGTTTTTAGCTAACAATTTTCATTTACTTTATCCATTTACTTTATACAACTTTTGCTGCATTCAAATGAAACATTTTACACTTGCAGCCTGGAAACTCTGAAAAAATTAAGCTGAAAAATGATAAATTACAGATTCTAGCAAGGAACTTCTGGATTTTCAAACAACTAAATGAGAGACTGTAAGCATACTCAGCAAGAACTTAAATTTGTGAGTATTAAAATAGTAATCCAAGAAGATGAGAGATGAGTTAAAATGTTTGTGGATAGTGCAAATGCCTATTTACTTTCATCACCTTGAAGGTTTAAATGAAACTGTTTCATTTTCTCCTACGTTGGTTTTTGTGGGAGCAAAGAATGACCTGAATGTAGAATACTGTATTTCCTAATTCAAGCTCAAGTCTCATATGACACAAATGAGATGCCTAGTCTTTTTATTTCCCTTTATTTCCCAATTAGAATGGTAGTGATATGTTGGGATCAGCTCATTTTCAAACATTTTTCCTGCAAGCATCCTCACGTTTCCACCCATCACTCCTATATGGAACATGTTTTCCAGGATAATCAAATCCTTTTTTTTTTTCTGATCTGTTTTCTACTTTGATGCTTTCATTCATTTCTATTTAATAATGGCTGATAACTTAATATCATAATGTACTCTATTCTTCTAAAGCAGCCTGGTGTGTTCCTTCTGAAACTCTCTATCTAGTCACTTCATACATATTCACATTCTGTTTTGTGACATTTCCCCCTCACAGCTCTTATGTCCCCACTTGAACTGAAGAAGTTTTTTGGAGAGGATTTGGCTTGCTTATAAGTAATGACTTAAAACTCAATAACTGGAGAAAAATATCTTAATTAGCTGAAGGGC
Organism: Chrysolophus pictus; assembly: GCA_037305975.1. Lineage (NCBI taxonomy): Eukaryota > Metazoa > Chordata > Aves > Galliformes > Phasianidae > Chrysolophus > Chrysolophus pictus. The sequence goes on from CM074580.1 coordinate 8,929,792, forward strand.
TGGAGAAAGATCTGTATCAGTTTCTGAGCTGTGAGCTGTCAACATTCACGTCATTTTCCTGCAGATTTCCAAATATATTTTAATAAATGTTTTGTCTTTTTTTCTTCTGGTCTTCCTGCTCCATTTGTGTCTAGAATCTCTCATGGGACGTAGGCAACTTCAGTGAATTTCATTAGGAATTATACTTTGCAACTGGAGAGCAGAGCCCATGACTGGACTGAAGCCAATGTTCTTTAAAAGTTCACATGCCTTGTACTGACTCCCTAATTTAGGCTCCTTCTGACCAAGGAGAGAAAACTGGAAAAAGACTAAATAGTAGTAGTGGTTTGATTTTAAGATGGGGGAAAAAAAACAATTGTTACCACCCCCAACAAAAAAGAACTGTGGGTTAGCATAATATTATGTAAACTGTATTTCATTTGTGCTTTCATCAGAAATGAGTAAGTAGAGCCATATATGCTGCGAATTTTAAGAATGTTAATGGGATGCTTGCATAGCATTGTACTTAAGAGTACTTATGCCAGAATAGGAAAGCCTTTTATTCTGTAATTCCTTGAAGCAAGAAAAAGGCTTTCTGAAGAGTTACTTTAATTTTAAACTCTCATTCTAATGTTAGACAGCCTGCTGGATCTCTGAGTTAAAAACTGCTTCAGCTTTACTTACTAGAGCCAGATGTAACATTGACCTTAAATGGTAAAAGCTCCCGAGAGTGAAAGAGAGGCTGGCCTGAGGGGAAAAAGGGGAATAACTGAAGTTTTAGGTAAGTAATCTCTATAACCAAGAATAAGCTCTTTTTCAGCTGTGGAATAGAACAGAACCGTATTTTCTCCTTAAAGGTACAGTACCTTGTTTTTATGATACCGAGTGGTTTGTTTGTTCCTTCTTTCTATCTCTTCCCCTCCCAAGTTTCCCCCCTGTCAAATTCTGCCCCTTTTAGAAGTCTTAATTGCTTAAAAAGTGGATGATATTCATGACATCTAGTTCTTCTTGCGTACTTTTTGGGAGTATACAAGAACGAAAAAGGAAAAGCTGTGTTAATTATACTGAGGTTTCATTAACAAAGGTATGTGATCAGTAAGTGATTCAAGGCAACTTGGTTTACAGATAATGTCTGTATTGGGCTAATCATTAGAGAGTATTAGCAGCAGTACATGTTACAGAGGAACAGATATTCAACAGATTTTTTTTTTTTTTACTTTATTATTGTATTGTATGATTTTTCTTCCCACGTTCTTGTGTTTAACAGTGCCAAAATTGTTCTTTTTGATGGATTACCTACTTGTCTCTGGAACCTGTCTTTTAAAAAGACATTTCTGGAGCCATTCCTTTATACTTGGTGTTTGGTTTTAATCCCATTAGAGGTAAATTAACACTATAGAGTTGTCTAATTGCAGTGCTGTATTGGAATGATGGGGAAATCAAACAAAAAACACGCTTGCTTTAATATGAAATGTCACAATATTTACTTTATTTACTATTTCTGGTATTTTAGTCTTCAGCTTTACCTGTGCTGTTTAGTAGCTACTCTGCAGTGAAGTGTTATTTTTCTCAGTTAATTGAAATACTTTTTTTTTTTTGTCTTACTAATATGTTTATTAGGCTTCTTTTCAATAGATAAACACCATGTAAGAATGGTGTTGGAACAAGGAAGTGCTTGTTGAACCTCCAGGCAGGTTTCTGTTACTAACATATTAGCAACAACTCATTTTAGTGTGTTAGATTTTCAAATTGCGTGTAGCGTGGTTCCATTTGGTGAAAGATCCTCTGCAATCATCTGAAGAATTCCCTTTTGTGCAGTGATTAGGCTATGAAATTGGTTCATGTAGTGCAGAAATTGGAAAATTTAAAGTTTTGAAAGTAGTGTTTCCTCTGCAAGTAGTAACACTTATGCACTTATACATGGTATGACAAGTATACATTACTTTAAAGAAAGTTCACCTAGCTTCGAGAGAATGCGATAAATGTGTCTTGTTGTAACAATACAGGCACAGTTTCAAGGCTCATAATTTTTTTTTCCTGTACTGTTGTCAGTGCAAAATGTATTACACTAAGTTTAATCTGGCTGATCTTCATGTTTTAAATCGATGATAAAATCCCAAATCAATATTGATACCAAACCTGTATCTTTGTGATCTAATGACAAATCCCATAAAAATCTAAGCTAGTTGATTAGAATTAACAGTGGAAATTAAGAAAGTCTGATATGTTAAATGCTTAATACTAGGAAGTCTTCATTCTTTAAATATTCCTGTGTTTTCAAGGCTCCAAAGACCCCTATCTGGTTTGTTAGTCTCATGTGAATTACTTAACTGGTGATGATTTAGGCACTCATTTAACTCAATTTAGATAGTATAAGGAAGGCGTATAGGTTTTTAATAAATAGTTATTTTTAACTCTGTATACAGACTTGAATAACTTATGGTCCAAGCCCTCTAAGTATGAACTAAGTGTATATTTCTAATAGAATACTTTGTAGTATTTCAGCAACTACTGCTTATGTGTAATTTGATACAAACAGTACGGTTTGTTCATTTATGCATAGTGAAAACTGTGTTTACATAAGCACTGTGCTAAGGGTCCTAGGATTATCCTTGTATTTAACTTTCATAAAGCCATCTGCTTTGTATCCGTCTGGATTAAGCTACAAATTGACTATGGACATAAAACCTGTATGCCTCCTTTCCTTTTATCTTTTTATTTGTCAGAGTCAGTTTTAATAGTGGTATAATCCTCAACTATAGTTCAAGTCTTTACTAAAGCAGTCAAAATTAAGAATTCATCAACTGAAAGATGAAGAAATTCTTTACTTTGAGAGCACTGTAAAAGGCTGCCCAGTGGAGTCTCCTTCTCTGGAGATATTCAAAACATGCCTGGATACATTCCTATGTAACCTACTGTAGAGAACCTGTTTTAGCAGGAGATTGGTCTGCATATTCTCCAGAATTCCTTTCCAAACCCTTCAATTCTGTGATTCTGTGAAAGGAGAATGGAAAAAGCTGGTGGTAAAGATTGGAACTATTTGCTTTCTGCAGCTTTTAATTCTAGTTTGGTGACAAATCACTTTTTGAAAAGCTAGATAAGGATGATTGTAGCAACTAGGTAAGGATGATTGTAGGTTTAAGGAGTTGCTACTGAGAAGGGACATCTGTGTAAGATTCTCATTTCAAGGATCATAGGTATATGTTTGTCACGCATTGTGGAGTTGTCTTTCCTCATCTAGTTGCTGATCTTAGAGAATTGTAGAATTCTTGCTTATGGACACATGTAGTGGTAGGTTAAGGAGAATGAAAACTATGGCTGTTGTGAAGAAAAAACCTCATGTTGTAGGTATTGCAAGTCAACAGAGGCATCGAATGCTGTTGATACAATCATTTATGGGTTTGGGCAAGTAAGGCTCGTAGAATTTTTATTTTTATTTTTTTATGGTAATGCAGGTTGCTTGGACAAAGGGTGAAAAAGAGGAGGGAGAGTTAACACACAAACATGACAGGCAATGTCTGTCAAGTATGTATGTGACCCTGACAGTTTCTTTCCCTGACTACTCTTAAAGCATATTCTGTGGTGTCCTATCATACAAAACAATGTTTTAGAAACCTGTCCTTTCCCCTGCTATGTACGCAAATATATTTGTCGTGGTAACTGTTCAAACAGAGCCACTAATACAGTGGAGATTGCTGTGCTAGTTCCTGCCATTTCTGAGAAGAACAGAGCAGTTGAAAAGTTAATAAACATAATTAATATGAATCAATTTATGTAAGAATTGTACTGTGTCCCTTATCTTCTGTGCTGCTGGGTCAAGCACGGCAATTTATCTGGGTTAGGGGCTTTGCTTCAAAGTAAAAATATTAGTGTTTATTTAATTCTGCGGAATGTTTTATTATGCTGAAGCTGTATGTGGGGAATTTGGCTTTGAGCCACTGCTTTTGGAATCTTCAGCAAAGTTTCCAGTGACTTCAGTGGTGCAGAGATCATGTTCCTAATGAACACCACTAAGGTAAAGCATATATTAGTAGGAGATGAGAGTCTGGAATCTAGAGGAATTTGAGTAGGAGCAGTGTGTGTATTTTCACCTGTCTTGCTCTGAACTTAGAGGGATGTACCAACAAATTGTAGGATTTGTAGAATGACATATAGCTCTGAAATTTTGGAAAAGAAAAATCCAGGATCTCATTTTCAAATGTTTTTCTGCTTCCTCTGAAACATCTCTGAAGTGGCCTTTTTAGAAAGGTCTGTGCACACATGCATGTAGTAGAATATAATTAACCAAAAATATAGATTAAAATTTGCTGTTAAATCTTGCTTAGTTGTGCTGAATTGTGCCCTAGCTACTGAACACTAAAATTAGAAATGAAGTGTCTGACCATAAGTCAAAGGAGAACTTGTGGAGAGGAAGGAAAATCTTAGCAGGGGGGTTGAATCTGGATGGTCATTATGGTCCTTTTCTACCTATGCCATTCTATGATTCTGTGGTTCAATGATTTAACTGTATAAAAATATGCATGCTTTTATTTCAATAACTGAATTTCCTGTGTTTTTCTTTTACATAGTGAATGAATGCGGCTGGCCTCTGGGCTTGTGAAAATAGCTCAATGTTATTAGTGGCCTAGCTGCAGTGGAGGATGGTGTCTGCCCCAGGAGGAAGTGCTGGGTCAAGTTGATGCTCTGTATGACATCTCAGGCTGGAAAATTTTGAAAGCAGATCTAAATATTGCTGGTTTTCAATACAAGTGTAGTTGTGCCTATCATCTTAACATCCCCAAGGGTTGCAGCAGTTGAACTTATCATTCTTCTTCTTTGATAGGTATATAATTATCAGGATTGCTCTAAAAGCTGGTTTTTGTTAAGTGCAGTAGTCATTGGAGCAGACTGTAGAAAAACAAGTAGATGTGTCAAAATTCCCGTGTATTTTAGATATTTTAAAGCAAGGATGGGAGACTCTAAAACTGCTGTGTTTACTCACTGAATCGAGTGAAAATATCTAAAGCAGGGAGAATGAATTTATGGATATATTCTAAAGCCTCCATATGTAAGACTGTTTTCTGTACATGCTGACCTTTTGGGGCCTGTTAGAAGTCTCTCTTGCATAAAACACAGCAGGAAAATGTCCTTTCCAAAATATATATATTGCATGCTAAAGGAGGAGTCTCCCTGAAATATTAACAACTTTGTACCCTTATAAGAAGCTCTTCAGCTCTTCACATTTCCTGTTGGATCTTTTTTTTTCTTTCTTTTTTTTTTTTTGTCTTTGACATTTCCTGTTTAATAGATTTTAAATGTTTTTGTTGGTGAAATAGCAAACATCAACCATCCCACTCTATACAAAGCTGACATATAACCATAACAGAAAGGTGAATAATACCTAAAAGTTCCTTAGGAGATCTGTACTGTTGCTGCCTGGTATTTCTGTCTAGGAAAGTGTTAAGAATGAGACTAAACTAAACCAAGTAGCCTTTTATACAGACTGCCTGTAAAAATGATACAGAAATGAACTTCTACCTCTAATACAAATACCACCCCACAAAAACTATACCAGAGAAAAGTAGCTGTTTTTTTTTTTACTATGAAAATTGTGAATTGTACTTCCTTAAATTGCATGGCAGGTCAAACTCAGTTCTCACAAATCACTGTTGCTGCATTTGGAATGTACAGAGCTTTGCCTTTGTACATGTACTAGTGGTGTGTCTCAGTAGATTTTGATCCCTCCCAAGAAAATGCCTCCACTTAATATTAAGAGTTTTGCTTTTTCTATTGCTTAACAGGTAAAGATCAGATTTATGTAACATTATTCTCTTCAGAGTAGGGTCTTGTAAGTTTCTTGCATGTCTTCTTATAAAAAAGCACAAGTCAACATAAAATTTTTTAATCTAACCTTATTTTCAGATGATACAGTGACACGACTTTTCAGAATACTATTACACTCACAACATGCCTTAAACTTATCTGTTGAATTCAAAGGTTAAAATAATGCTTGATGTTGAAGGTTTTTTCCTCCTCTTGAAAGTGGATACTGTGTAATCATCTTGTGTACTTATCTTCCGAGCATCTGCTTAGAAAATAAAACAATGTGCCACTTTGACATTCAAGAAAGCGCTATAAAAAGTCTGTTGCTATGTTTAAAAGCCTACATTCAGTTGCTATAGCAATAAAATTCTCAAAAATGATGTACGAATTGCCACAGTTCATCACCATCCCTTTCTGGGACAGGGAGATTATTGGACTGAGAATATGACAAAGCTTCCCGGTGTATAAGAGGAGAGAGTTTCCATAAAGTTGCAGGTGGGATGTGCTGCCACCTGTTAGCAAAATGTGGCCTAAATATAAAAACCAAAGTGTCTGTGCCAAAAGGATTCCTACCTGATTCAGTTTCTTCTTTGTGACTTCTGTGACAGAGCTCAGTATTTTGAGCAGCTCCCCATTTCTCTGCAAGGCAAGTTGCTGAAAGTGTTTTATTTTTCTCTCTAAATTCTTCCAATCCCTTGATAATGAGTGCAAAAATCAGCATACGCAGTGCAGCAGACTGTATAGGCTTTGTCTTTGTAACATTACAGTTGTCAGTCTGAAATGCCTTTGATCCTGAAGCAGCTCTGGAAACTGTTATCAAAAAGAAAATAAGTGAAATAATAGCTTATGGAATTCTTAGCATCTCGCTGGAGCTTGATGCCTTGAACATTCAAGGCTTCTTTGAAGAGGTCAGGAAGTTCAGTTTCCTATAGAAACATAGACATTGGCATCTCTAAGTTCAGTGTGGAATTACATTCTTACTTCAGATACTTTCTACTCATTGCTCTCTTCTACTGAGCAACATGCTGTATGGGGGGGAAAAGGACTTGGAGGGAGAAAAATGGGGCCTATTTGAAAGCAATGCAGCAGTTCTGTTCTCTTTATTCCTAGTTGTTTAAAGAATCTTCAAGGTTCATTTCAGGTTAACTCAAACTATGCAGCATTTTTTTCTGCACTTTAGTTTGTGTTGCCAGTAATGCACAACAGTCACAATCATTTCAAGAGTTTTCCTTAGCACATGCTTTGAAGTTGAAAGCTCTGATTTTGAGCATTGCCTATTTCTATTTCTGTGCTTCATTTACAGTAATGTAAATTTTACAGTTTTTGTATTAATATATGAAGAACCTATTTTAGTAGGGGCTGTGCAGGGGGAGAAGAGGAGGAGCAAATGTGTGAAACTTTAGCTTTTATATTTTTCAAAACTGGTATGCACCTGACATACAGAAAGCTGATTTTCAACAGAGCTGTGGCCTATGCCTATAGCATCTTCACTCTAGCTGTGATAACAGATTCCTAGGCAACCTGTTCTAGCTGTGGATGTCCCTGTTCATGGCAGGGAAGTTGGACTAAAAGGCCTTCAGAGGCCCCTTCCAACTCCAAGGCTTCTATGATTCTATGAATATCAGTTTGTTATATACTTCAAAGCCATTCTGTATAGTCACAGAGTGTTTAAGATGATCTACCTCTGAATTTGCATCTGCTCTGAAAACACAAACCTCACCATGCCTGCCATGCCCTGGGTCAGCTGTGTTTGAAACTGCTCACCAGCTTCAAAAATTACTGCAGGAAGAGGCAGAGTACAACAGAAAATGTGGCTACATAAGCTTCTTTCCAAGGAATAAAGAACTGAAGTGAAAAGCCTGATGGCTATGGGCTAGAGACACGTTTCTCATTATGTGTTGACCACTAGCCTTTTATAAGTGTTAGCTATGCGTTTATTCTTTCCAAAATCTATTTTAAGTTTTGTTTTCTTTGGAATAAAGATTGTGCTTGCTGTTATTCTGGTTGTCAGCCTTTTTTCCCCCTTCTTCCCTGCCCTCTCTTCATTCCCTCCCAGTAGCCTTTGAACTCATCTAAATTGTTGAGTTTGGCAGGAGAGGATCTCAAAAGTATTAAGTTCCTACAGATTTAGTGCAAATAGCTGTTGTGGTAGGAGAGGTCCAGAATAGTGCTGTTGAAGGGAAAGGGCTCCCCTGTGAACTAAAATCATCTCTGATTCCATTTGATTTGCTAGCTGGCAATGTAGCATATTTGAAGCTCAAAAGTAGGCACAGCAAGTGCTGTCTCTTGCTCTTCTAGACTGGCAGGAGACCAGGGAAACAAGCAGAATTATTTTTGGTGAGTGAGAGAAGATAAAAAATCACTGAAATAGCAAAACCTGTTTTTTGGCTGTTTGAGTTCAGCTACTTAAAAAGCTTGTTTCCAAATTTGGAAAGGCACAGGTTACAAACTGTCCATTTGTGCATTGATATATAAACTATTTTGGAAAACTGTAATAAATATAAATGAAGTACAGGTCATGAAAGATTGTGCTGATGACTCTCCTATGATTTTCACACCCACTTCTAATAGTTGGTGGCAGTTCATATTTCAGTCTTCTTCCTAAAGCAGTGCACAGCACAGTTAGGTTGTAGAACAGACACATATTCTGTGTATTTTTCCATCAAGGCTGCAGGGCCTATAGGGAAAAGAGCTTAGGTTTCTGCAGTCATTGGGAACAGCCTATAGGCTACTTGCTCTGTTCTTCAGTCAGGCTCATGGGAATGTTGTTAGTGGAAAGGTTCTTCCCATGGCAAATAAATGTCAGTTGTCTGGGTAGAGGCAGCCGTTTTAATTAGACTTTCCTTATGCAACAGATATTTTGAAGCTCAGCCAGGAAGAATAAAGTATTATCCAGAGAGAGAAGCCCTCATCTGCTTTCTGGCCATTTGGAAAAGGCAGCTGTGGGTCAAGAATCTGTTCCCTGAAAATTTCCATGCATCTGAAATAATTTCTCCACTGATGACGACCCTTTACTTTGTTCAAATTTAAGGTCAGCATGCAAGCTCCGAGGCTGAAGAAACTCCTGGAATTCTATATCATAGATACTGCTCCCTTGCACCTGCTCCCTTATATGCCCTTCTAAATTCCCTGTCATAGGTTTATGACACACTCAAAGTACTGGTCTCTTTCCTTGAAGACTACTCAGTGTGTAAATAGTACTTCTGTCAGTTAGATAATGTGTATGTCATTCTCTTTTTCCTCCTGTTTTCATGGGTTTTAAATAAAATCATGTAAACCAGCAGCAGTAAACGGGTGCTCACAAAACAAAAGGGAGATAGTGATCCTGTTTAAAAAACAAACAAAAAGCCAAAAAGCTCAAAAGACGAAAACACAGCAAAAAGTCCTTCCATTCTGGCTTCATTCAGCTTACTGTCTACGGCCCATTATGTTGAAGTAAACTTAAATAAAAAATAACCAAGTAAGATCTTATTCCTTCTAAAGTGAAGAGTTTACATACTTTATTTCTGTTAGTGACTGATAAACTATTCTGTGATTAATTGAAATAAATTAACCTGTGGTAACATCCTGTTTTCTTTCTTTGCTTTATCATCTGTTTGGGAAGAGTAGTTTGTTTTGCTTAGAAAGAAGCAAGCAAAACCTTTCATCTAGATAATACCTAAACTTGTTTCTGTTTTAAACAGGAAGCTATGTCTTACAGCTTTCCAATCGTCGTCTTGTTGATTTTTTAGTGTCCTTCTTCAGCTGTGCTACAGGGCACTATGTTGATCATGACTATTCCTGAACTTAAAATCCACTTGTAAGTAATATCTAGTTTTCCAGTCGCATTATTTATTGAAACAATTGCTGTAATTTTTCATTTGGGGTTGCATTCAGTGAAGTCAATTGGACTCTTGTGTATGTAAGAGATGCATGACAGCTACTTGTTATTCTGATACTTTTTATAAGTGTTCCATAGCAATTTTTTGGTTAAATAGCATGTTGTGCATTCGGTAGTTTTTAAAGTGAGTGCTGCTCCATAAAACAATTTTAAATAAGTTATTAATTAAAAAGGAAAATAGTATTGGTTACAGATTACCACACGTGGAACACCAAGAAAACATGTAACAGCAGATCCAGTCTTTATTCACTCTTTCACAGAGGCAGATGTCAGCTTAGTGTCTGTGAAAATATTTGTAATTTTCTGTCCAAATCAGAAACTTAAGTTAATGAACTAGAAAACAAAAAAACATTGCTGGATTTGCCTAATGAGCAATAAAAACTACGTTTTAGTTTGTAACCATGAAACGTAATTCCCCCTAAATTCAGTGCTCCTTACAGATGAATGTTCAGGGATGAAAGTTACTTTGTAAAATTCAGTATGGGACCAAGCATTCATGCTAACTAAAAGTACACTAACATTTGTTTATCTTAAACAGATTTACTTCAGAAGTGCAGAAGACTGGGCAGGTACTATTAATTAACATAATTAATTTAACATCTTAATGATTAGAATCTGTACTGAAGCTGCATAATGCATTAGCCATGTTTGATAAATTGTATTGGTGACTAAGTAAGATATGATGGCCAATTTCACTTAGCTGCTTTGTGGAGTCATCATTTCTCCTTTGCAGTGGTGAATCAATTCTTAATCATTTTCAAATAAACTTTTACTACCATAGTTATGTTGCTAGTATTTTGGACGCTTTGAGATTGCCAAAACATTTGCAAAATATAGTGAAGGATATACAAGAACATATACAATAAATAATCAGATCTCTTGAACGGTTTATAGTTGAATTATTGCATCCTAAGCCTTCTTAAACACACAGTTCTAATATTTTCTGTTGCATTTCTGCTATGAAATAATTATTTAAATTGATGAGGTTTCTAATACAAAGGTTGCGTAATATACCACACCAGTGTAAAGCACTCTTAGTATGTCTTCAATATATAAACCTCCCTAAGAAATATTCACATATCAGCTGTGCAGCTTCATGGAAGTCAATGGAACAAATCAATTCTATATGCCTTTATTTAGCTAGATAAGGTACGTAGCTTACTGATGCCTGATTTTGGCTTGGTATTGTTACAAATGAAGACCAAGTATGAACCTGATAAGTGAGGTAACTGAAATGGCATTGCTCTATCTTGCTGCAAAAATGAAGAAAATGTAACTTTTACTACTAAAAGCACTAACATTTTTGTGGGTCTGCAGTATATTGTTCAATTAAGGTACTAGTTGCAACTAAAATTGTGTGTTTACATAAAATTTGCTTTTTCCTTCAACTTAGTTCACCAGCATGCTTACATGCATTTAGAATTTAAGTGCTTTTTTTATTTACATGTGTCATAAAAATAAAACATGGTACCATTCCCCAAGGGTGGCAAATGAATTGTTATGGAAAGTATTGTAGTTCCCCTGTTTGTTTATTCTCTAGATCCTGTTGTTGTTTCCTCTGGAAATCATTCTTGAGTTAACTGACTAATGAGAAGTTTGGAGAAAAAAATGATAGTATTTCCTTAGCTAAAACACAAAAAGGCATGTTTAGTTTTTAACTTTATCCTCTTCTTAAAAAAATGAAAAATAATTTTCTCTGCAAGAGGGTTAAAAAAAGAAAACACTTGGAAAGAATGCTTAGAAAATGAATTTACTGGTTTGCCATTAAGCACCATGGAAATTAAAATAAACATTGTTCTAACTAAGAAACATTGACAACAAAAAAATTTTCTGTTGGAAAAAAAAATTATGTGGCTTAGAAACACATTCAGCACAATTTGGCACAATATTATTTTCACAGATCAAAGAGTGTAATTAGTATTCATTTAATTTTAGATTAATTTTTTTTTCATAGATGAAAATGTTATATCTTGTTTGTTGAGCTGGCTTGTCAGGCATTGCTTGACTCGTAGTCAATTACATATGAAGTAGAAGAAATAAAGCAAAGATAGGCAGAGTTTAAGGAAGCCTATTATCCTGAATTGCTTATTTAAAAGCTAGTCATTTTAGTTGTTCCATCTTTCTCATTTCTTTCAACATGTGAGCCAAAACTGTTGGGAAGATGGCTTCCTAATGATTTGAGCCTGGGATGTGGATAATAGAGAAGACTAGTAAAGAGAACTAAGATTTTAGAAGTTAATAACCTCTTCTTTTTTCTTGAAGAAATTGCCATTCATAATGACATAATGAACAAGCTATATTTTGTTCCTAATTTGTACTAGATAGTTGAGGATATTGTTTAAATAAGGTTCTCGGATTCAATGATTTTAAACAAAAGAATGTACATGAAATATGATGTTTGAATCACAGAAACATTGAACTTGAAATACATATGTGATAAAGATGATTAAAAGCATTTCACAACAATTAATGCTTGTGCCAGAGACAAGAGTTAGAATTAAATACTTTAAATAGGAAAAGGCACGCCTCTATATGTGACCATGGAAACAATTGTGCATGGCAGATTAAATTTACTTATATTTTTCTATTGTAAACTTTTCTATTACTTTAATCAATTATTACAAAATTAAAACAATTTGTTCTTTAATTAAGAAAAAAAAGGAATTCCTCTTGACTGCCAGAAAAAAGAAACATGTCAAAATTCTATAATGGATGCAAATAATTTTAAATTAATCAATGATGTGGCCATTTTCTTTCCTTAGACATTCATTTGCAATTTCTATTTTGAGAATTAATGTGCAAAAAAGGTCAACGAGCCTGATCCTAGATCATTTATTAGTATTATGTTAGGCTTGCTGTTCTTTTGTGGGACAGATTCTCACTACCTAGAAATTCATAGTTTGCTTGCCATAGAGGTATAAGTCAATCTGTGTTTAACCTACCTCAAATGAAGATAATGAATTGGAAGAGCGTATTCCTGCCCAAACCAATTCTTCAGAACATTTTAAATGACATTTGTTAGTTATTATTTTTTCTTTCTTCTTCCAAGATAAACTGCAGAACTTCAGTCACCAAGATTTCAAAATTTTGTTTGGTTACTTTCTCTAATCAAAGCTTGGTTACTTGGTTCCAGGAGCTGTTTCAGTTGCAGCTTCCAGTATGCATTTTGATATGTATCTGGAGAAAGATGCAGGATAGCAATGACAATACTGGATGACAGAACTGAAGTTTATGGGAAAAGTCCAGCTAACTATACAAATTTCTAGGAAAGCATGATATTTTGATATTTCCTTTAAAATTATTTGGCTAAAGAGGAGACAGAATTGCAGCTTCTTACTAGTTTGTAATCAAAAGATGTCATTTTTCATATATTTTTTCCAAAATGTTCGTATTGGCCAAGTCCTGAGTAGCTCTTGGGATGTCAGTGGGTAAGGATTTTGATATTTTTTTGTTTTAGAAATGAATTACTCTAAGTCCCATAATGTATGAATCTTGTGCTGTTGTTAAGGGACAATTCACAAAGACTGGTTCTTGCTGTAACTATCTTTTCGGTGAAGGTGAACATGAAATAAGCATAGCAGGTATTTAAAGAAGAGAACAGTTCCCTGCTTATTTTCATGTTTCTTTGGTTGTCTGCACTCCCAAGATTTGATGTTAGCAAATGGTGATTACTTAGTCTGTCTTGCAGACTTCACTATAGGAGGGCAAGGTGTGAGCCCTAAGTTTAAGGCCATGTTATTTATCTTAGTGTTGCAGTAAAACAGCACAAAGAAAACCTTGAAGGGATAAGCAAAATGTGCAGTCTGTCTCTTCAAAGCATTTATGTTATGAGAGGAAGCTTTGTGCTTTAAAGTGGTGGGGAAAAAAGTAGGCTGCTTACCAAGTTTGATAGTCAGAAACTAAATACAGTTTGGCTGCTCTGACATTAGGCGTAGATTCTTAGTTGTCTATGTACAATTAGTCTATGATGTGAAATACAGAAATAGTGCATGAAAAGCTGTAGCATGCATTATCTCTTCATTGGAAAAGCAATCACATTGTTGAATTTCTCTGATAGAATTGGCTTACAAAAATACTACTTATTGTAAGAGTTGTAAAATCATGTGACTGTTACCCTTTTTTTCCGAAGTTTGAATATCCTGGGAAGGAAAGACCTCCATCATATCTCAGACCAACCATATATTTAAATTTATTTTAATTTTATACTTCACTTTCTAATGAGACCTAATTTATACTGGCAAGCAAATAGTTAAAGGGAAGAGCTACGTCTAGCCTTTGTCTCAAAAATGTTGATTTATTCATTTGTGCTGTACTGGCATGGATTCTTTGAGAGAAAAACAATGGGAGCTGTAAGAAAACCTTAAAATATTCCCCCATCTTGTACAGATGACTTGAGATTATTTTCATGTTTTTTTCTTATTCAGCCAGATGTGAGGCACTGGGAGCAGAAGTGTAAGCAGCACTGTGCAAGTGAATGTATCTGATAGGTAAGGTAGTGTCAAAGTGAAGAACAGACAAACAGACCCTGGCAAATAAGGAAGAAAGAGAACTGTGTATATACTTTGTGTAAAGCGTGTGAGGGGTGTGCAAACTTCCTTACTAGTCTGTTTCTTGATCCTCAGGGAAGAGAAGGATGAGAAGAGTCTACTGATTCTCACTTATATACTCTATTAAATAGTACTGAGAGCAAATAGAATTTCCTTTGTATGAGTGTAAAAGTAAGAACATAGTTTACTGTGTGTACACGTGTATGTATATATAAGACCCTGCTTAATTTGAAAAGTGCTGGAATTGTCTTTTCCCCTGAAAAGCTCAGTATTTCTGATATGGCTAACCTTGTTTTTACTAATAAAACTGAGAATACATTCAGTGACCTGCCACCCAGATAGCTTCCTAAAAACATTTGAAGTTTTTTCGTATTTAAGAACATAAAGTATGACAAAGCAGGGAGACACCAGGCATTCTTCTGAGATATGTTTATTTCTTCAAGGTTACTTTGGAATCCAGCAAAATACTATCCTATGGCAACAGGATTTTAGTCTTGGCAGTACTTTTAGCGTGTACGTGTAATGCAAAAGAGACTTTTTCTCTTCTTTCTGCATTAGTATCCATCCATTCCTTCACCAATGCTAAGTACTCAGAATGGACTTAAAGACAATTGCCTTCTGTTGTTCACTTTGTTCACTCTCTCAATATTGTTTTCATTTAAAAATTTAACCCACTTCTACCAGCAAACTTTAGAACTGGATGTCAAGGTCACAGAAATTATTTGCCTAATCCAACACAGGAACTAAATTTTTTTAACTATCCACAAGTTAGAGCTTCCTGGGCCAGAGGCTATAAAACTAACACTTGTGATTTCTTTTAAATTTCACTCCTGTTTCTACCCAGAAATGGTTCCTTTTCAAGTTGAAGAGCTCTGACCATTCTTGATTCTATGTACCCTTTGTATTTTTGTTGCATTATTTTTGAGATGTGACTAGAACTGCTAAAGATTTGGGCATAGAATGCTTATACTCAATTTTGTTCTCAATTCTTTCCTACTAATTCTTAACATTTTTTGCATTTTTGGCTGCTGCTGAATGCTATTCTCAGTGAAGTATCCAAAATGACTCAGATCTTTTTCTTGACTGGTAAAACATAATGTTGAGTTTTGATTTAGCTAAGTATATTTAAGGCTATTTTTCCAATATGCATTAATTTACACTTTTAAGCACTCTTTTTTATCTGCCATTTTATCATTTAGTTGCTCATATCTCATAACTCACCTTGGCTGGCTTTAGGTCTGATTATATCATCTTACCTTCCTTCACCTGTTTTTCTACATGCCCTCTTTACCAGATCCTTCATGACTTTTCAGCCCCTTCATGTTAAAAATCCTTTGTGCAAAGAGTGTGAGGGGTGTGTAAACTTTCTTATCAGTCTGTTTCTTGATCCTCTGGGATGAGAAGGATGGTTCTTGCCTCTATTTTCTATTAAATAGTACTGCGGTCAAATAGAATTTTCTTTGTATGACAGTAAAAGTCGTGACAATACTGAACATGGCAGTCCCCATGGGAGTGTAATCTTTGCAGCAGAAAGACAGACTCATAGCTTCTACCCTTTATTGCCTTCCTTAACCCGTAGGAGAACTTTCCCTCTTGTCCTGGTATTGAATTTTAACATATCTGATAAAGCACTGAGAAAGAGGATTCTGTTAGATTTAGGTCAATGTCAAAATGTGAGCATTGCTGCTCCCCAACATGATCACCTTGAGCCTCTGCCAGAACTTATCAAACTTCTAAAAGCTACAATGGAATGGAGATGTCATACAATCCCAGTCACTAAGAGCTTGAACTAAACTGCTGGTTCATCCCAGCAAACTGGGATGGCTGAGAGGTAAGCATATGCCTTATCCATGTGTTGTTTCTGTAGAGAGCACAGTGTGGATGAAAAACAGAGAACAACTGGAGGGAGATGTTATATTTCAGTGGCAAATCTTGGCAAAGGTCATGCCCTGTTTCTCTTTTAAAGTCTCTTCCATAAATAATTCTGCTTCTTTTATCCATTCCTCACCTCCCCCGTTTTTCATTTTATGTTCTGAAGCCAAAGTCTTAAAAATGTTAACCCAAAATTCTGTAGCTCTTCCTGCAGAAGTAATTCTCTGATTTAAGTTCACCTCTTCAGAAACGACTTCTTGTGCCCAACACTGATAAAAATGTAATAAATGTGTGGGGTTTATTTAGATGTTGATGAGATTATGTGTAAAGTTGTTTTTGGATCAGCTCCTGGATGTAATCAGTGAAGGAATGGTGTTGACTGAATAATTTTATCAGAGAAAGATTTTGACAAATTGGACGTTAACAATTTGCTGCATTTGGTTTATGCTATTCCAGAAGAGCAGAGCTGTTGTTTGTCTCAAAGCTTTGTTCTAAACTGTCTAATTACCCATAAAATACATCTTTTTGGTACAGTGCATGCCAGTCAATCCATAAAAATTCCTTTCTTGTTCTGATAGCTTTGATCTTTATTATTAGCTTTCCTGCATTTGTTTTTGGAGAACAATCTTAGAAAACAGTAAGAATAAGGTTAGGTTAGCAAACCATCTTGTTATTAAAGACTTAATACTTTTATATTCAGTAACTTTCTAAGGAAAACAAAAAGTTGTATTTTGCTGACCATACTTTCTAGCATAAACAAGCCAATTAATTTTTTTTTTCCAAATCAGTGCAAATTATAAAGCTCCTGGCTCTAGAACTTAAGTCAATAACAAAAATAGACCTCATTTTCTTTCATATGAAAGACCTGTCAGACCTGCAGAGATGGATTTAAACGTTAGAAGAATTATATAATTCATTTGTTTACATCTGGTTTCAGGAGTGTGACTTTATGGTTAAACATTTGAAAACACTTATTTCTCTGTAGCCCATGTTTAATGCACTTTTGTTTCCTCAAAATGAGTAAACCAGCAGTAGGAGGTCAAAAGCTTCTTTGAATTCTTAGAGTTAGTATCCTGAGAGTTAAGCAGTATAGAAGGTTTGAGATGCTATTGGAGTGGACAGTCTATGAGAGTTCTTTCTTCCTGAGGACACCTGCAAAATAAAGCCTTGAATGTGTTGGGGTTTTTTTTGCGTTACAGTGTTAACCTGATCCTGGGATTCTGTAGATAAGGACTTTATATTATAAATGCAAAGGAAAGTCAGGTTTGTAGTCTATTGTTTGTATATTACCAACAATCTATCTTCATTCATTTTGGATTCTGATGAAAACTAAAAGAAGAGCATTGAAAAGACAGGAAATGAGAGTTTGCTTTCCTCTCTTGTAAACAGTTGTTTGCTCTTATTTTTCTCACTATCCTTACAGCAAGTCAGGAAATCCATGTTCTTTCTGAACTGATAAGCAGCATGCTTGCTCCTCTTTTCCCCACATAAAAATAGAGTTTAGGTGATATGGGTTTTTTGTTTTTTTTGTTCTCTGAAGCTCATTTGCATGCCAAATAATGATGAAGCAAGGGTAAATGATTTCTTCTGTAATTTTTGCTGTGGCTGATAATCTGCACCCACTGAGAAGTGCACCTTGCCTGAACCAGGGAGATTAATGTGGTGTTTAAGAGCAGGAGCCAAAAATAAGACCAGAGTTGAGTTGAGTTGAGAAAGCCTTGCAAGTACTACCTGAGATGAGGTCTCCTTCCAGGATATTTTCAAAGCAGGGGCAGTAGACAGATCCTTTCTTCTTTTAAGTAGTCATTTGAAGTACCTGTGTAGTTAGTTGTCATAATGCCACATCTCTCTGTTTAAAGTTAATACTCATCAGGCCTCTGTCTTCTTACTTCAAAGACATTTCTGCACTGGGAGTTTGTTCAGATTCCTGATCTGAATCAGTGTATGTTCCAAATAACAGAAAGTTGTAATGTGAGCTTCTTGAAGAAGAGTTCGTTTCACAAAGCTTACCAAATTTTATTTATAGATGAGGTTTACAATAGTGCTGTGGATGCAGCATGAAATATTATCATGAAGAATGCAAATTAGTACTTGAGTTTATAAGACATGAGAACAGGTGTACCATGAGCATTTCTAATGGAACAGTTTCTGTGTTAACACAATATCTCTGAATAAGTAAAGTTCACATAATTTGTTTTACCTCGGTCTCAATGACCATATCTCATGTTTGAAGGAATACATATGCAGCACTTAAATGATTAAATCAAATGCTATTTATTGGCATTACTTCTAACTTCATAATTGTGACAATTTAACACAGTTTTCTGAAGAGGGAGCACGCCTTGAGGAATATCTGTTGGAATAAGACAGGAATAAGTATCTCATTGGAGAGACAGTCAATCCATTTCTAACTTAGCCAGTAAAATGCAGAGTGAGTTTCTTAGCTAAATTCAGCAGCAGGAGGCCTTTCACTCTCTAGATTTAGTGGGGCCTTGTTTTTAAATCACAATATGAAAAAATAGCTGCTTCTAAACAATGAAATTCTGACTTCACGTAGTACGTAGGTTGAACAGTCCTCTTCACATTACACTTCTTGAAAATCAGTCAAAGTAAATGATTAATTTGTAAGAAATTTAATAACTTCATAGAGAGAAAATGTTGCTGTATAACTACATCTGGAAGGTACTTTTCAGTTTGTTTTTAATATATTCCTAGAATCACGCTTTCAGTAGCAATGACATAAGCCACAGAAAACAGTGGATGTTGAGAACTAAAGACAGAAACCTTCTACAAAGTATGTTTGCAAAATCTTGTATTGCAAGTGTATAGGTCCTTTGAATAAGGACAGGGCTTTCGGCTGCAGTTTTGCACTGATTCACTGATTTGTTTTCCTCTTTGGATAACATTAAAATCAATCATCCATGTCTAACTAACAGTGATTCTTTTTTGTTTGCTTTTTGCTTTTTTTTTTTTTGTTTGTTTACTATAGCCTGTTTCTGAACCTAAGTATTGATACAAGAAATTACTATAGCTGCTAGTTTTCAAACTGTTGCTATTCCTTACAGAGCACCTAAAATCTTGCATTAGAAAATTTTGATGTTATTGTCTTCAGATTTTGAGATCGTTTGTTAGCAGGACAGAAAGGGTGTGTTTATTGGTTATTCTATTTCTTCACAGACAGCTAGGCTCACAGAGTCACTGTGTAATCTATGGATAAAACTGTTCTACTTATATCAAAATGACATTATTTGATGACTTACAGCATTCCTGTCTCCAATGTGAGACACTCAAAGATGAGCATACTGCTGGATGTGTGGAAAAAGTGACTGAAACATGGGATTCAAATAATAGTTATTAACTAGTTAATACTCTACCTGGCATTAAAAGTGAAGCTACTTGAGGGTCTTTTTTGAGTGTTAGACATGGAGGAAAAGCAGGAATACATTCTCACCCAGTTTGTTTTAACTCATCTGGCTTTGAGCTCCCAGGATATTGATAAACATAAATCATATTGCATTATGCAAACACATTGCATAAATCAAGGAAGGGCCATTGAAATAGAAGGTACGCATTCTGTGAGGGGAGTCTTCAGGAACCAACTGTTATTGCTTAGCCTGAAGATGAGGCTACTTAGGGGGGTCTAGTAGCAGTCTTGCAATATGAAACAAGATGTAACTGAGAAGAAGGACTCACAAATTTTACAGAAGTGGCAATAAAAATTGAATTAAAAAATTAAATAAAAATGGCAATAAAGTACAAATGAAATTCCGACTGTGTATATAAGGAGAGAGAGGAAATACCGTGGAGATAAGTAAACACTAGTTCAAATCTCAGAAATCCTGCATTTTATCCTTAGAAATTTTTAAGATCCAAATGGGCAAAATGCAAAGCAACTTATTGCTTCATTGTCTGTGCTGCTTCAAGAAGAAAGTTTGTCCAGGTGAACTTCCAATTTGAATTCATTGATTCTGGGAATTATTCCTCCAGTATGACAATTATTCAGTAACATATAAGAGTGATCAAGTAATACTCAACACTCAGTCTGCAAAATGGCAAATTATTTGAGTAAGATAATACTGCAGTTATTCCTTTCCTTGTGTAAAGCAATGTTTTAAAAACTCAGCAGAACTGAACTCATAATTCTTTTTCCCATAAGCAAGAAAGTGGGACACACTCTTTTGGGTGTGCTGATTTTTGCAATTGCAGACATCTGTGCATATCACTGAAGTAAGCCACTGTGAATCTCTGTGAATTTTGTGCAGGAAGCATAAAATGAGAATTAAAAACTTATTTTGCTGCTTTACCATTTATCTATGCAAGATGGAGAGCTTAGTGTATTCATCTTGCACAAAAAGAAAAGATTGCAAGTGCATTTTAGGATTCCAAATAAATCTATTTATTGTTGTTTTGTTCAATAAAGTATGCTGTCTGGGATTACCCTTTTTAATTACGGGAAGAAAGAATTTTTAATTTCTTCATTTGGAAAATGTTTTTCTTGCTAGCAATAAGAATCCTGGGTCACTAGGCAATACTGTTCTGCCCTAATTGCCTCCAGCTTTCTTTTGTTTCTGAATTAAGCCTTTGGTGGTAACTTTTTCCAAATTATATAAAGTAGATATCCAGCTGCCCTAGAATAGTTTGTAAAACACGTATATGTAAAAATTGAATTTGAAAATATTACTTCATGTAATAACTTTTAAAATGGAAAGGGGGGTGAGGGGGGGTGCGGGGAGAAGGAAGGGATGAGGAAAGGCAGCAAAGGACATGAAATTTATTCTTTCCTGAACTTGCCTCCCCTTCTCCAAACAAATCTGTTCTCTTTTTACATTAATGTTGTCAAATGCCAGTCAGAGAATCTCAGCTCAAGTTCCCAACTCAACCTACATCACTGATGAAAATAAATGTGTAAGTAGAATGTGATTTATAATACATGCAGTCCAGACATTGGAGATGTTTCTAGGTTTCGCCAAATCTATGGGAAAGAAACCCCAATGACTGTTACTGACTAAATGATGCTCATTTAGGTGAAAATATGTTTGTCTGTTTTCTTATCCAAGGATATTATTCAAATTGTCGTGAGCAATTTCTGTTGGGCACTTTGTCAATGTACAGTTCTTGCATCAGAAAGCTTTTTCAGGACCACAAGACAAAGGCTGATGCTTCTTCCTAAACAAACTAGCATGTTTTTGCAGATAGTAGGTTATCTAGGAGGAAAAGGGCAACATCTTTTTACTCACGTTTAGCTTTCAGCTCTTTTAGATTTCCTTTTTTTTTAAAGTTGCTGTCTTAATCATACAATCATAGGTTTTTCCTCCAGATATTTCCTAGCTTTGCATTCTTTTTGAACTATCCTCTTGAATGGCACTTAATGCATGATTCTCCCACTCTTCTTCATATTTTCTTACATGCTGTTTGTTATGCTTTGAAGTCCTTATTCTCCATGCCAAATATCTACCCACTCCATATTCACAATCTTCTTGTAAACTGCATTTCCTTCAAGGCTATCAAAAACAGTCTGCAAGAAACACGCCAAGTCTGCCTTGTGATCTGACAATCTTCTGATAATCAGATTTGCTAATGCTAGCTGAATTCATTAAGTGTGAGTTAATATCTCATGTGCCATTTTGTTCACAAAATACATGTAAGTCACCCTGAAAGTAATGCCCCCTATTTATTTCCACAGAAACTAGGACACATACAAAGAACACAGTAATGCTATATGATTAATTCTCAGTTACGAAGTGCTATTTTTTAACGTAGTCACTACTCTTAGCTATGCATTTTCACCACTGGTAAACACAAGCCTACCTGCTGCGCTCGTAAATATCTGCATGAGCAGAGGTGACCCACTCTTACTGTCACCCCTGCTGAAATGCATCACTGTTCTCACAGCCATTGTTTGGTCTCCATAAACGTTCAGCAAATGTCAATGAATGTCAAGGGGTGCCATTTTTTCCTGCATGAAGGAATTCAAAGGCATATCTTTGCTTCATCCGCACTTCCATACCAGATGCCATTTTGTCAGACTGCCCCTCTGCTTCCATCTGTCTCATGGCAACGAAATGTGGCAGGATAGTGGTGGGAAGTCTCAACCTCTTCTGCCATGCTATCGAGATCCATTTCCAATGTTATGGACCAGCAAAATAAAATAGGAGGCATTTCTCTGAGAGCAGCCCTTGATGTTAAAGTACCTCAAAGTTCAGCCCAGCTGGCTTCTTAGAGACCTGGGATGTGCTTCTTGCTGTCTTGTTCTTGTCATTCTAGCTGAAAGTCCACTGATGATTAAGGAGAAGAAAAAAAATAAGGTCAGTTGGAAGTTAGATGAGGTAAAAGTTATGTTTGGAAGTTAAAATTGAACTCATGGAAGCAAGTATCTCTGAATGGTAGAGTGATATTTTTTATATTGATTTTTTTTTTTCCTTTTACACAAAACAAGGGAATGAATTGCTGAAATGATAAAAAGCAAATACTGTCAGAAGTGATTAGTGGAAATTTAAAATGCAGGAGACGTATCTCAAAACTTCAGGATAATACAATTAGGCACTCATGACTATTGTGTGACCTAATCTGACACTGGGCATATGTGCACACTGTTATTCACAAGTAGCTAAAGTTTCTTATATGACTTTGAATGAGTTTCTGAAGTAAGCAGTAAGGTAAAGGACCTACCAAGATTAAAATCTTAAACCTCTACTTGCTTCACTGCTGGACATCTTTCTACATAAATGGGGATTTGTGCATAATCCTTTCAGAGTCTGTGAAATATATAGGTGGTTTCACTGCTATTTTTTCAGAAGATTGAGCATATGGTATCATTTTGTTTTCATTTCCTCCACTTTTTGAAGAAAAGTACTTGCAAGAGGAGTAAATCTAAAGATTGACTGCTAATAAAACAAAAATAATCACTGCTAAAACAAAGATGACTGATAGTATTTCACAGCCAAAATAAGGCTATTTTCCCATCTAGTAAGTCTTAACTTTGCATTTAATTATGTTAAAAATAATTGCCTGTGTGTGAAATCATGCTGATTTTTCTTTTAAGGAATAAGAGAAAAGGCTAAAGCTGAGACCAAAATGGAGTTTAAGTACAGAATTCCCAGGAAACATTGTATGTTACTCTGTTGGAGTTACCAAGTTTCTTGATACTGCTTATTTAAAGTTCAAGGCGCACGATGAAACCAAATACATTGTTGTAGGAGTCAGTTTTATTTATAGTGTACAATAATTACCTCTCCATCAATTTGTTTTATTTTTATTCTTAGCAGAGATTTAAGCCATAACCAGACATACTTAGAGATATTCTTCTGGGTGCTCCCAATCAGATTAGTGGGAACATGCATCAAAAGAACATTTTATTCTCCTCTAATGTAGATTGTCATTTCTTCCATTCAAGCAAATGGCTAAAACCAGCAAGTTTTATCTGTGGATGTATAAGGAAAACGGGAAGCAGAAAAAGATTTTTTCTTGTAGTGTCTCTTCATAAAGCAAGTCTTATGTGGAGGTTTCTGTTCTTGAGAAAGATAGGTACCCACTGAGTTTGACAGACAAAAGTTTGCTGGAATCTGAGTAGGCAAGGGATAGATATTTGCTACATTCTTCTTACTCTTATATTGGTTTCCTTCATAGAATCATGAGATAGTTTGTGTTGGAAGAGACATTCAAGACCATCTAGTTCAAAAGCAGGGACAGCACCCACTAGACCAGATTGCTCAAAGCTTTGTTCAACTTGGCCTTGAATATTTTCAGGGATGGAGCATCCTATAATACCTTATCTAAATCTGCCCTATTTTGGTTTAAAGATATTACCCCTGGTCCTGTTGCTACAACCTCTGACAGAGTCTCTTTCCAGCTTTCTTTTAGCCCCCTTTAGTCATGGTAAAGCTGCAGTGAGGTCTTCCTGACCTCCTGAAGCCTTCAATTCTCCAGGCTGCACAACCTTAGCTCTCTCAGCCTGTCTTCACAGGAGAGGTGCTCCAGACCTCTGACTCTTCTCATGGCCATCCTCTGGATACAGTCCAACAGGTCCATGTCCTTCTTGCCCTGGAGCACCCGTGCTGAACACAGAACTTCAGGTGGGAAGGCAGAGTAGAGGGAGATAATCACCTCCCTCGGCCCACTGGGCATGCTTCTTTAAATGATTGGATTTGCCTCAGCCCCCATGCAGGACCTTGCCATTGACCTTGTTGAACTTTATAAGGTCATTATTGAGGCATTGTTATTCACATTTATCCTTTTGCTCTTAGTTTGTAACCTGAAGCTGTTCTAATTGTCTAGTAGTATTAAGTTATTTGGAAATTAATCTCCATATTTCTCAAAATGAAAACAGAAGCTTTCACATAGCAGTTGCATACCCTTGCATGCCCCAGAGGTCATGTTCTGTATCTTTAAATAGAAGCATTTTCTCTGTCTTCCAGGTTTTACCCTGCGTAATTGTATGGATAATAATGTGAACGGAACTTAAGAATGTAAACAGGTCAACTTCAGTTGTGGTTTAAGTTGTACAAAAATTCTGAAGCACCAATGCAAAATGTTGAAGAAATTCTATTAAGACATCCTGAATGTGTTTTTATATTGTTGTTTTTGTTTTTCACATGTTGACATTGTTTATTTACACCAGTGAACTGTTTGTGTATGTTAAATGCTTTGTACTTGAGAAGGTTATGGCACAAACATATGAAAAATACGCTAGTTTGCTCACATTTGGTTTGAATATAAAAAGTTTAGCATTTCTTTATGAAATTCAAAATTGCAAAACATAATTGAAAATACTCTATAAATTCCTTATGCTTTTCAGCTGTACAAAAGGAATGCAAAAAGAAACCTTTCTAATATGGTAATGTTTTACAACTATTGTACAGGACAACAAAGAAAAACATTGCAAAAAGCATTGCACAGTTGTGCAGCTCAGCTGCGTTCATGAGTACGTAACTTCCATTGTTGACAAATGAGAGTTCCTTGACTTGAACAGAGGCAGTATGAGGTCAAAATATATTAATATAATGCTTTCTTAATTGTTTCTTTCAGAGAATTTGAGGTCAGTTGCTAAGCTATCAGTGGAGATGGAGTAATGCACCTTTAAGCTTTTGCTAACACTGTATTCAGCTGTGACTCAGAAAGGGTAAGTTAAATGATCGTACTTAGTTTTATCTACTGTGGTAAAATGAGTTGCAGAGGGAACACACTGAAAGCCAAGGGCCTCTAAATACTTTTCCCTTTTATGGAAGAGAGCTCCCGGATCACCATTTCCTGGAGATTGTACTCCAAGCCTACACAGTGGTAAAAGTAAGTTCTCTGCATTCACTGATCTATATCTGACAACAAATTTGAGCTTGGGATCATTTTTTTCCTGACTATTTTAAGTAGTAAGTTTACAGTTACAGACAAACGTTAAAAAGCACTCCATCCTGTTTTTTTTTTTTTTTTTTTACTTTCTTTTCTTCTTTACACTGTCTAATGAAAAGCATAAGTGTTTTGTTTGTTTGTTTGTTTGAACTCATTTTATAGGTGCAAAAGGCTCATGCAGGCTAACATTCTAGAGGTTCGCCCACATCTGCTCTTCTTGTGATATGTGAGTTAAGAATGTCTACAAGTATCTAATTTTGAATTTTTAAAGATAATTTTAAAGCTTTTGCAATTACTAGAGTTGTTTTGGGAATCATTTACTCTGATATAATATAATACAATAATCTCATGACAGACTTTTAGAAGACAGATCTAGGCCAGACAGAGCTTATTCAATACTTACTTAATACAAGAAATGAGAGAATCTTGCAATTGTCTTAGTGACATATCCTTCACCTGGACCATTTTAAAGGTGTAGATATATTTTGTTACCTATTCTTTTAATATCTTGAGGGGAAATAATTCTGCATGGTTTTTATTGCATAGATTAATGTATGATTTTCTTTTTTGACTGAAGAACATTTATGCTTGAGGAAAGGATATGAAGTTTGCAAATTTAATGAAAGTATGATTCCCAAGACTGGCAAAGAACCATGCTTAGTATCAGGGTAGTTACTCTCCATGTACTACTCAGTATTCAGTAAGTTTTTAAGCTGTTTTTTAGGCAGATATACTGAATTTCTGCAGGTTGCAAGGCTGTACACTTTCCAGGAAATAAATTTTCCAAGGACATTTCTTTCTTTATATCTGTGAGTTGCAGATAAGCTCCTCTAGTTCTTGTTCAAGTGTTCTGATGAACTGTTTCTCTACATGTTTTGATGCTCACTGACATTTACTAATTTTCATTATCTGATAAAATAGGCATAAGGTCTCTTCAGCAGTGAAGGAAGAAATTTGCTTCAATAATGTCTTATGTTTCCAACATTTCTAAACCTTTTCCCTTCCCACTACCATCAGAAGGCAGTAGTTGGTGCAGAAAATGGCAAAACTCTTGGCAGGAAGACTGCTTCATTTCTTATATCCAGTTGCATGTACAAGATGCGATGTTTTGTGCTGTTTAAGAGTAGTGACATTTACAAAGGATTTTGCCTACTGTTTTTATTAATGTTGTGCAAGTTAAAAATAAGCTTTTGGACTGAAAAATAATTAGAATTCACATAGTTTATACATTAAATTATATGCTTATGTATTTTGTTGAAATAACAAAAGCATTAGCCCTTGCTTTGGTTCACCAGTGATCTGCAGCAGTAACATCAAGGAATGCAGATACCATGTTTATTTCAAGAAACCTCAGACTATGAATCAACAGATGTATACTTTACTTGTACACTTCTCAGAACTGTGCTTGGGATTTGTTTTGTTTGTTTTTTCCTTTTGGAGAGGTATTAGGGAAAAGAAAGAAGGTCAGAAGAGCACATATTCTTTCTAATCGGCAGTTCAAAGACGTGGAGATTTTTCCTGTGTTTAAGATAGCTTTGTAAAGAAGTCTGAGTAAGGTTCTTATCATGTCAAATATGGACTAAACTCAGTCTACTCCAAATCTCGGGAATTTTAAGGTGATATATATTCATCATCATCTTGCCCTCTGTTCTCCTTTGACTGTACTTTGAATGCTGCATCTCTAAGACAATACGGCTCAGGATTTTTCTCTTTCTATTTTCAGTTTAGCCTGTTCACAAAGATATTTGCTTTTAAATCTAAAAAATGAACTGAAACTTGCTGTGCTTAACAGCTCTTTCTTTTTTAAATGACTTACATTATTTTTCTTTAAAGTTCAGCATGTACTGAGAGTCAGCTAGGACAATCAAACAGTTTGACACAATAGCCTATGCAGCTCAGCATGAGACTCTGCCAGTACACTTTTCACCATGACTTGAAATACTCCTGATTTTTTTTAAGTTCAACATTCTCATAAATTCATAAAGCAAACACTAACAGGGGTTAGATAAACAATTCATCTCTCCTTGTTATTTTTTTACTTTTTTGTGTGTGTGTATGTGTGTTGGATTTCAGGTGTTGCAAACTCAGAAGTTGCTACAGATGCCAGGGGTTTTTTACAGGAATGAAGAGCTAGTCCATTTCATCTTTTTTCATTACCTTGCCTCTGTCTCACCTTCGTAGTCAGTGACTGTTGCTTGAAACAAAAATACTTCACTGCTGAATCACAGCAGTTTAACTGCTGTCTGCTTAATCTCTGTGGGTTTATTAAATGTTATCATGAAGGTCTGTATTTCATCATATTTAGGACTTTAAGGATGATTCAAAAATGTTTATTAAGGAAAAATATAACTTCTTTCATGGAAAACTTTCTCTACTTTTATATACAGTTAGAGGTGGATAAAATCTTGATAGAAAGGTGAACTTTCTCTTACTGCAGTACAATAGAAACTCACTTGTAGCAAGTTCAAATTATCTACATAAAATTGAAAAACAATTTTCTTACAGTGATTAGCATGTCCTGCTTAGGAAGTAGAAACACTCACTGGAGAGAGGGGAGGGAAAAGAAATTGTATTTCTATTGGACTTCACAACTACATAATTTATGTTGCATCTTTCCAGTCTTTACCAATGAACATCAATGGAATAATTGTGGTGGTGTTTTGTTCTTTTTTTGTTTTGTTTTGAAAGCACAGAAATGCTTGTGCACAGGTGGTTGTTGCTTTTATTGCTCTTTTCAGTATATTAATTATGCATTAAATTTCATATGAATGGCCTTGTGTCTGATTATTCTTCTAGTAATAGAGTAGTAGCATAATAAAAGCAGAGGTCCTAACTGCTTCTGTAGACTACTTTTCACACATTTTGTAGGTTTTCCTAGTTCTGTGAAAGGTAAGGTGAGAAATTTGTAAGCACTGAGGCTGCTTTGATATTTCTCTCTTGTTGATTTTTTTTTCTTAAGAGTATTTTGTCAATTTTAATTGCCAGCCTCAATAAACCAGTATGTTCTTTAGGAATCTTCCCTTCTCTGAGATGGAAAGGAAAACTAGAAAATTGATGTTGTGTTGTCAAATACTTTGAACTCATATGAACTCATCTCGCCATCATGATTTTTTTACTCCATCATAATCTCCAGAGTAGTAAAAGAATAACGATGAAATTAGGAACCTGAAATCAGGTTTGGGAGAAGACAATATTTTTTGGTCATAGAACCCCTACTTGATGTGTACATTCATCTTCTTGGCCCACTCTTTAAGTTGTTGCTACATTAGAGTTTGAGTGTATAACACAGTACTATACAGAGCTACAAATTAACTGTCAAGGAAATATAGTTGACTTGTCTAGTCAGTCATTACGTATCACATCATCTCTGTTAATCATCTAATCTGTTGTCTATAGGCGCCATCAAGGAGTCAAATGATTTATTTGTGAGAACTGTTCCTTAATTGTCCGGTAGGTGTCAGAGTAAGTCTTGTAATACTTCTACTGTAGCTGTAAGGATTAGTACCTATCATTTCTCTGGTTACAATGTGAAGGCAGTACTCAAGTTGATACTAAAAACAATAATTTTCTCATCTAGTAGGCAGTGATTTGTTTTTTCCCATTCAAGCATAACTACTATTTTGCTTTGAAAATGTCTTGCACGTTGTTGTTGTCTTCAGCAGACATATAGCAAGTGTTTATGGTATTTGCCCAACTCACCTAGGCCTTTGAAGTGCCTCAGTGCATGCCCAAAGAAAGAATGTTGTGGTTTGACTGATCAATTCTCCTTCTAAAGATCTTCCTTTCTTTGCAATCTGAGATCATATTCTGTAGCATTAGGACTTTCTTGGTTACTAAAAGGAATGTTACAGATATCCAGGATATTGTTTTCTTCTTGGAAGATCTATAGTGAGGTAGTTTAATTACAGCCAACACAGTCACAGTACGAAAAAAAAAAATAAATAAAATCTGTGACATAAAGAGGAGTGGGAATACAACAAGAAAGGGAGATCGAATGCATTTATAAAGTTATACTTGACCTTGAAACCTTTAGTTTAATAAAACACAAGATCATAGTTTTAATTTTAAACCTTAATACTGTTTGTTATTGTAAAGTGATCTCTGTGTTAGAGCGTAGTTTTTTAAATGAATTTGATATGTATTTTTGGCATCTAACACATCTAGTGGATCACAAGGCCTTGCAGCACTTATACCTTCAGGCTAACTTGAAACAGTCTCATTCTCAGCAGTGTATGGTTGTGCTAGTCCACACTGCAGATCAACGCGCTCCATTCTGTCCACCATGCCAACCCTACCTGAAGAAAATGAACAACTAAAGGAGGCACAACACAACAGTTCTCCTCCAGTCAAAGTAAGCACTTTTACAGATTTTTCTGATACTTATTTTGGGGCTGAAACTGTTTGTGTACATTTAAAAGTCTGCAAAATAACATAGTCCTTAGCTATATATTGGTGTGCTTTGATAAACTGCTGAGACTATGAGTGATTATTCAGCTGACTTTCTTAGAATTTTTCAAGAATTTTTTAGATTAAGGAATGAAAACTGTTGTTTTTCCATAAAAATTTAACTTCTGAGAAAAGAACTTAGCTTTATGCCTCACAGTAATCTGAAAACACCTGGTGTTGCTCTTAGAAATTTATAGAAGGTGGTCTTCAATTAGTATGTGTGTAAAAGATGGAAATGTTTTTTTTATTTGTACTCTTTCACTATATGTGCAATAATAATAGCTGGGTATGTTCTGAAACTATACTGAATGTGTGCGAGAGCTACCCATATGCATTTATTTAACTGTGTATACGTTTTAAAGTTTTATTTGCAGGTGTAATGAAAAAAATCATTAAGTGATGACAGTTTTGCCTTTGGAATAACTTATACTACTGATAAAAAGTAATTTTATGTTCTAATAAATTGGTTTTTTAATAAGTTATTAGCTTAGCTGAATTAAAGAATTATGAAATCATAGGTTATCCAGATCATCCTGTTTCATGCAAACTGTGTAAAGGAGAACAGAATTTATAATCTGGCACATCTTCAGTTAGAGTATATCATTGTCCTTGGATCTGAGGACATTGTATTCCATATTTTGGGTGAAAACATCCGCTACTTCAGCATCATTGGAAAATATTGTCAGCAGTGAGCCCTACATTGATTTGTCATACATTCCATTTAAACAACACACGGTGCTGAGTGTTAGTTTCCTGGCTTAAGATAAACACCCTAAATGGATGCAAGTTTATCAGACTATTAGCTGAGATCGTATATTAGATAAAGGAGGTAGTTTGTGGGTTTGTTCTACTGTGGGTTTTTTTTTTTTCCTCTTTGTTTTTAATGAACCCTCATCCCTCTGTGAGAAGTATTGAAAGACACCCTCAAAGGTTAAGAAAAGAAAATAAGATAGCAGACATCAATGAATGTACCAGGGCTGGCTTATGAAATGGCAGAAATGAAGCATTTCAACCAACTATTCTTTTAAAATAAAATACTGACCTTTTAGAATTAGGTCCGAAATGAACTGAAGCAATGAGATAGCTCATGAGTCAGTTAATTAGGTGAAACATTTTGTTTGAGATTCTTTATGCCTAAAAATAACAATTTAACAGGTGAAGGATTTTAATCAACACATTGCTTATTAGCCTACTGTAATTATTAAGCGTTGAAAATAGCCAATGTTCTGACAGTTTGATCT
This sequence comes from Chrysolophus pictus, assembly GCA_037305975.1. Taxonomy (NCBI): domain Eukaryota; kingdom Metazoa; phylum Chordata; class Aves; order Galliformes; family Phasianidae; genus Chrysolophus; species Chrysolophus pictus. The sequence continues at coordinate 8,960,901 of CM074580.1, forward strand.
TGCTCATACCTATTATCACTCTTGGGTCCTCCTGTAGAGTGGGTTCTACAGCATAACTGTGTAATTGGTGAGATACCTTAATGTTGTGTAATAGAACTTGCAAACAAGGAGAGGGCATCAGAAGAAACTATCAACTGGGAGACTGGCTACCAGGTTATGCCCTTCACTGCCATTGAACAAAACTTATCACAACTGAAATCTCTTATTTAAAATGCTGTCCAGTGCCTAACAATTTCCTTATTCTGTACCAAGAGATGCTCTCCTACCTTTTCCTTACATGAAAACATGTATGTATTAACAAAACAGTTCTGAGAAAAAGAATATGTACCTTACATTACATGTAGCTTATTGTGTACTTCAGTTATCTTGTACATGATGGAAACATGGGGTTGTATTTCTCAAATCCATTTTGAAAAATCTAATCTGGATTTCCATTTCAGTTTTTCTTACATAAGCTGCCTACTCTAAACATTTCTCAGAATATTCATTAGCTCTGGGTTTCTGATGGGAAGCTCCCTTTAAAGCCATTCTGAGAGCAGTTAGCCCGATTCAAAGCTGTTTAACCTTTTGTTTGAAATGTGTCTGAATTATGAGTGTGCAGCTGAACTCTTAGTTGTGTGCTAATCTGGAAGTACTGGATATTTTAGATGTTTGATATAGAATAATTTCTTCCAGTGAAGTTCATAAAACATTTAAATGTCATGTTTAGCCACTTCTGTATTTTTGTTTAATTAGTAATTTCGCATAAAATTTGTAAGCTTTTGTTGATATCTGTAATAACTGTAGCATTGTGTGTTAAAAGCATAGTGTTAAAAATATAAGAAAAGTAAAATAAACCCTTGCCAATTAGGTTAAAAGATTTATGATGTCTCATAAACCCTACACTTCTAGGGTTGGTTGTGAGCTACTATCTTCCCCCTTCTTTAAGTAAAAAATAATTTTGCCTTTTTTCAGCTTTTTTACCTCTTTGTGTCCTGAACACTGTATTTCTGTCTACACAGAAGATGTTTCACATGTTCATAATGTCTTTGTTACACTGATTATTATGTCACTCAAGTTTCTGCATTTCGTACTTTTTCTTCCTGTTTAAATTTGTGCACCTCTTTTACCAAATCACTGCATGCTACTTGTTTTGTTCTGAAGATGTCCTGTGCCTGCTTTGCCTTTTCTCCTGTTGTCTTTTTCAACTAAATGTTACAACTTGAAATGCATTGCCTTACTTGCAAAACTTTCATCTCAACATTTCACTTAAATATACAAAATTAAGTTGGTTTAAAACCCCATCTCTCTCAAAAGACTACTTTGAGATACATTATTCTTCTAAGGAGTTTCACATGATTGTCTGTTTCAGACCAAATATGTTCTGAAATTCAGCCAAGGTCTTTCATTGTTTTATAAGGACAAGACCATGTGGCAGAGGACTTTTTTTCCAATATTTTAAAAAATTTAGGTGGTATCCAGGAAAGCTTTATCATCTGACTTTTTTGGCACAGTAGCCCTTTTAGCAGAAATGCATTTTTCACATTACTGTTCAAATCCATCCAAATTTGGCTGGATTTTGAAACTTTAAAAGCATGTTCTCTTAGGGAGGTCTTGGTAGAGCTTAACACCAGAATTTCTGCAGAACGTGTCTGCCCTGAGCATCTCTGAGCGTCTTGGGTCTTCTGTTATGGCCAAAATTGCGTTTTTCATTCTCCCAGCCCTACCCAAGTCTCCTTCTCCCCCAGAGAAGGTCATATATAATCATCCTTGTAGCATATGTGAATAAATTCCCACCTAAACAGTAAAAATTGACTCAATTTTACTGTCCATTTTTGTGAGAGGAAGGCTTGGGATATAAAGGGAGCAGAGACTAGTAGCAGGCAGTCACTGTTACTGGGAGAGGAGATGAGGAATCTACTGCAGATGGCTGGAGAACAGTTATGTCCGGAAGTTGAATAGGAGAGGACACTTGTAGGCAGGCAACAGGAAGATGATGGAAAACTTCTGTCCAATCCTTATGTGGATGTACAACTTTGTGAAAGCATAAACTTCCATTTGGATTTCGTGCTCCAATACCTGCATATATCAGTTTGAATGCTCTTAAGATTATAAAGATACATATATATTTATTCAAGCAAGCTGGCCTTGAAATATCTTCATGCCCTAGCTCTTGTTATGCAAAAGATTTGGACAACAGGAAGTGTGAATTTCCATCCATGTAAAAGTTAACTACTGTTGCTGCTGATCACAATTCACGTATTTTAACTGACTATTAGCCTTGATTGGAGTCTTTTCTTTTTTTAAATCAGTTATTTTTAGAGTCTTAAAAAGGAACTGAGTGACTTTAAGGCTGATGTTCTTATGTCATTCAAAAGATTTTACTCTTTGGTAGTGATGGGATTAGTACAAACAAGGTGTGTACGTACTCAGCTGCTTTGATCTACAAGCACACACCACACAGCAGTCACCTGCATTTTTGTCACTGACTGTTTGACAAAATATATTGATACTTAGCATTTTCAAGAATACTACTAAAAATTGCTTTTAAATTATTACAATACACTATCAGTTGTATGCTTGTATCACTTAATTGAAAATGTTTTTACATTTGTAAAGGAATATTTTTCTAAAACTTGAATGTTCATGTTTTCTCAGTATGTTTTCTATACCACTCTCCAGTAATTAACAGTGTGATCTTGCCCAGAAACATCATATGAGTTTTATAACTACAGAACTGTGGAGCTGTAGGAAGTGCAATTTATGACAGAACCAAGAATCCTAGATCAGATGTATAATTCAAAACATTTTTTAATTTGCATTTGAGGGAAAGAAGTGTTATGCTCTATACTGGAGTGTTACACCATTTTCAAATTCTTTCAGAGTTCTTTGAATTTATCAGAGTATTTTATTTCGAGAGCAGTAAAATATGTCCCTTAGAAATGTTGAAAGAAATTCTATTGTATTTGATACCTAACAGCTACATGACTACTAATAGTTTGGAGAAGAGAAGGCTCTGGGGAGACCTCATATTGTCCTTCCAATACTTGAAGGGAGCGTATAAACAGGAGGGGGAACAGCTGTTTATGAGTTGACAGGACAAGGGGGAACTGAAACAGGGACAAGGAACTGGGGGAACTGAGACAGGGAAGGTTTGGATGAGATATTAGGAGGAAGTTTTTCACACAGAGGGTGGTGACACAGCGGAACAGGTTGCCCAAGGAGGTTGTGGATGCCCCATCCCTGGAGGCATTCAAGGCCAGGCTGGATATGGCTCTGGGCAGCCTGGTCTGGTGGTTGGTGACCCTGCACATAGCAGGGGGGCTGAAACTTGATGATCATTGTGGTCCTTTTCAACCCAGGCCATTCTATGATTCTATGATAATATCTTTCTGTATGCATTTATACATATTGCCACTTGCTTGTTGTAACAAACCTTAGGACTACCCTTACTTCTCCATAAAAGAGAAGTCTCCATTATAAATTACAAAAATTATAAATTGATGACTTCCGATCCAAGGAATCAAAATGATTGAAATCTCTGTGCTCTAAAACATTGATGTGTTAAGCTAAATTATCATGAGTAATTATTCAAATGCACAAATTATTTTTTACAACAGCTCTTTATTTTCTGTATTAACAAATATTACTACAATAATTTTTTTTTTTTATTTAATAGATAAATATTCTTAAAGTAGTAAGCACAATTGAGACCAAATGGTGCTTGCAAAATGTTATTTATAACAGTGGAACATAAGTGACTTTGTGCCAGGGTTAGTAAACATGCTCCTCTTCAAGATTCAGAAATGTCACAGAATCATGGAATGTTGGATTGGAAGGGGTCTTTAAAGGTCATGTAGTTCTAACTTCCCTGCCGTGAGCAGGGACACAAATGCCAACTGCCAGTTGAAGTCAAAATTTCTTATGGAATTTCAGGATGTTATTTCAAGGAAAATTTAGAATAAAAATGACTAAATAATACAGCATTTTCTTCTTTTACATACCAGTGCCTAGCAGAAGCAATTATAATTGTTTTTAGCAATGTAAATAAAGGTTTTTAACTCAAATATGCCTTACCAAATAAAAGCTAATTCTCAGTTCGGTCATTTGTAGGCTAAATAGAAAAATCCCAATTATTTTCCCCTCAGATGGATATTCAGTACTTTGAATTTCTGCTTAACTTTATTTTTATATTTATTACAAATCATTCAGGACACTGATGCTGAAGGAACTACAAGCAGTACACCTTCTATTGTCCTTCCAGAGAATGCTGGTATGCCTGATGCAGAAATCGATAAAAATCTGGTTAACAGGTACTACATTATATGCTACCAATCTATGCATAATTTATACAGTAATTCCAGGAGCTGTTTCTAAGAATTTGCTTTGAAACGTGTGTCATATTAAAATATTATTGATGTGTCCTTGTACGTAGGTTGTTCCAAAAGTAATGCCTCCTATTTATTCCCATGGAAACTCCAACAGATACAAAGAACACAATAACACTATTTGTTAGAGCAAATTCTCAGCTACAAAATACTGATTTTCAGCATAGTCACCACCATAAGCTGTGCATTTTCACCAGCAACTGTCTGCTCATACAAATCTGAATCAGTGGAGGTGACCCGCTGTCACCACTGTAGAAATGCACCACCCACTGCATCACTATGCTCACATCCACACTTTGGTTGTCATAAACATTCAGCAAACACTGATGAATGTCAATGAGTTCCACTTTTTCTACGCGGGCAAATTCAGTGACACACCTTTGCTTCATCCATACTTCCATGTCAGACACCTTTTTGTCAGACCGCCCCTCTGCTGCCATCTGTTACACAGAAACAAAATGTAATAGAATATATTGGTAGGCAGGTTCAAGTTCTATTGCCGTACCACCATCTGCCTGACCTTGTCAGCCAACATATTAAAATCAGAGATGTTATTTTAGGAGCAGCCCTTGTAGTAATTAGTTTATATTGTCTTTCCTTTTGGGTGCGGGGAATTTGGGTGTTGGAAGTGCAGCTGATATTAAAGAACAGTTTCTTATGTCACTAATCCTGCAAACCTAAATTGGTGTCCTTCAAAATTAATGTTTATTTTCTAATCTTTCAGAATAGAGTAATTTAAACAAAAACGTAAGTGAAAGTTATGCATACTTCAACTGACAGCTACAACGTTTGAAATCTATCCTTCTGAAAGTAGAGGCCTAGTGAAGACAAAATTACTTAGTCCTTCCGTAGGCATAAAATGGTATGTGTGTGTGTGCTACAGTCAAATATCTTCTGCTAGGATGACTGACAGTTTAATTCCTCATATTCAATGCATTGCAGAAGTACACATATTCTTCTTATGTCTAAATATTAAATATTAACCTGGACACAGTCTATCAGTAATTGATGTAATGAAGTTCCCCACCCTCCCTACATGGGAAAGTTTTATTAAATTGAAAAACATTGCTTTAATAACTAAATCCCTAATTCTAGACTACTGCTTATATACATACATATACCAGTAGCGCTGCCCTTATTCATATAAATATTTCCATTGAAGTAGTGAGAGCTTTGGAAAGAGGTAGGACTGCACTCCTGAGCTATTGTGATAAAATATGTATCAGTTAAAAATTCAAGCAGAAAACATTTCTAAGATAGACAGTTGAAAGAACGGAGTATATAACAACTAAATATAGTGAGTTTTGAGGCAAACGTTTGGGCCTATTTAGGTAGATAGAGCAAGAATTGCACCCTGAGTTCTAGCATACATGAAAGTAAGTTGCTGAATGGAATTACTGTTATTTTCACTCTACTAATAAAGCTTACTTATTAACCTGGCCTTAAATTATATGAAGAACTAATCAGAATATATTGATCAAGATCTGTGCTATGATTCGCTTGTATCTTTAAAGTATACTTCCCTGAACTTGAAGATTGCTTAAGAGTTAGAATTATACTGCAACTATTTTTAAAAAAGCATTATCTGCTAGGTCGTCACTTAATTTTATGAGATATTCCCCTGGTTCTGTGTAATTGCGGTAGCTAAGAAATAATTTTCAAGCATAAAACTTATTTTAGGAAACTAATAACTTATGAAGACTAAGAATAACTTTTTGCAACATGCTGTATTTAGATGAGTTTTATGCCATAATAGAAAACCTGCATTTTTTAAAATATCAAAGGCAGTAAAAACTTTCATATGTTACCTTCAAAGTCCATAAGTCTTTAACCTCACTTTTAATATGGAATAGAACTCAATCATTAAACTCAAGATTTTCTGGGAAGTTAGAGTGAAGGCAAAATGGAAATATTTTCAATTTTATTTCATGCTTTCTTAATGCCATTCCAATATATTTTTAAGGTGTATTATTTAATTAATATTTTCTCTTTTAATGTTAATATTTTGGAGGTAATAGAAAAGAAGTAGAGCCTTTTTTTTCTTAGTGACATATTCCCATAATTTTTTTCGTTCGTTTTTCTCTCTAGACCTCGTAGTCCTCATAGAAGACATTCTAACCGTGCCACTAGGAATTCAACAAGTTCATTGACTTCTGTTGGTAAGAAATGATTATTCATTTAAGCTAGGACATTTCTCTGAAAATGTGATGTGCAGTAAAGACATAGGTATAGACTGACTCTTTTGACCACATCTTTTTTTTTCTGTGCATGCTTATTTGTAATGCATGCACTGTGAATATTGGTACCATAATGCATAGTGATCAACAGTTTATGATCATAAATGGCTTGCATGTGAACAGGTCCAGAGAAATATGTATATGGTTAGTTTCACCAAATTGTTAGATTAGTATTTTAGCTTAATATTTCTATAAGGCCAGAGATGCATAAGCTTAAAATCCCTGCTGTGTTCAAAATACTGTTCAATAATACTGATTTTGGTTACTTTTAAAACATTGGAACTTTTGCTGTCAAAGGGAACTTAAGTCTCAAATTATCCTGTTTGTTTATCATATCACAATAAACTTTTAATGAAAACAAGCAGGCTATCCTAGAGAAGGTATTCTTCATTTCTTAATAAGAGTTCATGCAAGCAGTATTTCTACTGTTGTACTGGGATTAACTTCTCAGCCATGCAGAAAGAAGGTGCTCACTGTTCATAACAGCAGATATCTATCCTTTCTTTGACTAGTCTTCAGACAACACTTTCCCTAAAATTCTATAAACATCTGTAGAAGCTGTTCACACCAACTCGTACAGACAGAACCAGGCTATATTTCTTGCTTAGCGGCAGCCTAGAGAATTTAAAAATTAGTGCTCAAATATTATTGTTTTCAACAAATTTGAAAGCCAAAGATTAATGAGTTTCTTTGACAATTAATTAAAAACTCTTCAGAAAACAATGCTTTAGTCCAAGGATCTAAGTGTAGGTCTGTGACTTTCAGTTTCTGGTCCATGCACTCTCCTGGGCTGCATAGCTAACATGACCATAAGTGGACATAAGGAAAAGGAATTTCAGTTTTTGTTTTTATTAATCTCTAACAATGTATTTTATTTTTTTTAACAGTTGCATTTTCTGTTAGGATCTATAATTCATTTGGAAAATTCTTGCATATTTACCAAAAGATAGAGATCAATTTGCTTTTTAAGTAGCTTAATAATTCTTAGGCTTTGGATATTAAAATTTTGCCTGTATTTTTTGCCAGGTGTAGCTTCATTGTTGCTTCTGCTTTTGTGGAAATACCTTATCTGTATGAAATACAATCATTTTAATTCTGAAGTCTGTACTTTTTTTCTATAGAAGACTTAATGGAATCACCTACGTGTTAAAACTAGTGCTAGTGTGCATAAATCTATGCCAGATTCATGGGACCTTAGCCTTGAAAAACTGGAAACACAAAACTCATTGAAAAATTGAGTCTACAGCAGAAATGCTATGACTACTAGTTGAGATGAATCTAAAGCCAGTTCTGTTGTGACAAGCTAGAATTTCAGAAGATTATCGTGTTTTTGATGACCTAAAATTGAGAACATAACAGGATTAGAAGATGAGTGGGCATGAATTTTTAATTAATGGAAACTCAAAGCTTAACTTAAAGATAATTTTCATACTGGTTATTCCAAAGTGCAGCTCAGATACATGAGGTACTGTTCTAATTCTGCCATTTTTAACCCAGACAACAATGGTCATGTGATTGATCTGGTAAATGATCAGCTACCGGATGTCAACATATCAGAAGAAGACAAAAAGAAGAACCTTGAATTACTAGAAGAAGCAAAGAAAGTGAGTGAAAGATTTCTAATGCGCAGAGGCAGAAAGTCAAGAAGCAGCCTCCCTGAGTCACCCACAGGTAGGTATAGATTTTGAGGATACAATTTTAGATTGTACGTTGGAAATCAGCAAAAGCACAAATAAGCATCTACTGTAATGCATACACTGCATAACATTTTGTTAATTTGTAGGTTAAAGTCCCTCAGCTTCTCTTCACTTTTCAGTGCAAAGTAGAAAATATAGATCTTGATATTTAGATTTAACAGTGGAAGACAGTGTTTCTAGATGCCTGAATTGTACACCGAAGACAATGTAACATTGAAAGGAGGAAGTGTTTCAGTCAGAATCTTAAACAAACATACAAACAAAAAATCAGAAATTTTTTTTTCAAGATTTTCTGCCTCAAGATCCTACTGCAGATAAAATGAAACTTTGACAAAATGTTTGTACTGCAGAAAACCATACCACCCAGATATAACTGTACTGACTTTTATTCTGGATATAGTCATAAACTAACCTAAGTGAATCAGATCTTCACTAAAAAGAAATAGAATAAATTGTTCTGTTCTGGAGTGTCATTAGAAACAGTTTTTCTTAAGTGTTTAAGGGCTAGGACAAAATCTCAATTTGTTGTTAAATAGGACTATAAATTAGTTCTGAAATACCAAATCAAAACAAAATTCTGTTTTAAAATCAGGTTGACACTTTATGCAAGGAGATGAAACTTTATACACTTTTAAATTAAAATTTCTTTTTTTTCTAAATTCCTTATGAGTCCTCTGTGTCTACTTCTCTGCAGAACTCATGAAACTGAGGGAAATAAAACTTCTATATATATCAACAAAACTTGTTAGTTTGTGCTAAATACATGACAGAAAGCCTACTCTAAGTTCCTAGTAGTCAAGTATAATTTGGCAATTAAAGTGACCGTTCGGGCTTTGGACAAATGCCTGATGATAACTACAAGACTAATGTTTCAATTTCATAACTACGAGACTAATGTTTTAATCTTAGCTGAACTTGAAAATTGAGAAACCATAAGCTTAGAGAGTAAAATTACTTTCTTATTTTTCTCTTTGTTATAATGAAGCTGTTTCGCCTACCCTTAGTCCAAGAGTTTCACCTGTAACATCTCGGAGCAACTCTCTTACTCTTCCTATTCCGTCAGGTAAAAAGTTCTATGCAGGCTCAAATAATATATAAATAGTCAATGAAAATATGTTTAGAATTTCCTCTAGAGAATAAATTAGTCTATAGATTAAAGCATTTACTTGTGAATATGACAAAGTTCATTAAGGCTTATATATTTACTTTTATATTTTTCTGTATTATATTGTACTCCTGTAGTGCTGCTTCTAGGATACAGGTTCTTTTTTACTCTTTTTAATAATAGAATTTTGCTACATTTTGAAGATCTTTCACTTCTCATACTTCAGGTTTTATTTTTCTTTTTAAATTATATTTTATTATATTTTATTATATTTTGTTCTTAGCATGCTATATGTAAGTGTGTGTATATGGATTTGCTAATGTGCAGTATTCAAATTTTTGAGCAGAACCACCAGGATTTAATCATGCTTTAATCACGTGTGTCTTCCTAGGGTCTGATGTATGTACAGCCACTAGTGTTGAGTCAGTACCTCCAGTTCAGGTAAGAATGAGCTGAGTATTCTGCACACTAACCTGATCATTAAAGTACTGCACATACTACACTGTCCTATTCATCCCTGAGGAAAGTGAGTGTTTTCAGTACCTTTTTCTATGCTAAAGTGAGGTTATTGGCATGTTTTTCTACAAATTTAGGAATTAATAAATGCTAATTCTGAAACCTGAAATCCATGATGTAATAAGCACTGAAGGATCATAGAGAATTGCGAAGTATATTAAATGGAAAAAGATCCAATATAATCCTAATCTATGGAAAAAACTAGTTTGTAAGATTACTTCATAAATAAATGGGACAATGTAAAAATAAAAATAAAATTATGTATTAAAGGTCATCCCTTAATATCTATACCCAACATTGCAGCATAGATTGAAAGCAAATCTTGTAAGACAAACCATTTCTTTTCCTTACCTTTTTTTGCTAGAATAACAGAACTTTTAAGGAGGATGACAGGCAAACTGCAGAGGTAAGTGCTTTATATGGTGTTCTAAAACTAAATCTGTTTTTTTCTGAGCACGTATACAAATTATTTGTGTGACTAAATAAACTAAGAACTATTTGCTAAATGAACAGAATAGCAATGCTCAACTAAGAAAAAAAAGCATACTTAACTAAGAAAATGCAAAGCACCAAAATATACTGGAGGAAAACAGGCTACAGCTGTGCTCAGCATCCTATCGTTCACACGTTTTTATTCATGCTTTATCTTAATTAAAACCAATATGCTGAGTAACTTTAATTCTAAAGTTAAAATACCCACTTCAGCTACTTCAGTGTATGCTTCTGTTTCAGATGGATGAACTCTTCTAGACCTATTTAGTTGAGCAGAAGAGGTTACCATACTTAGTACTGGGTACTCCTGATAGGGTGTTACAACTTCATGTTGCTATTTGTTGAGCAGTTTATTTGAGTACTTTCTAATTTGCTTCAGGTCATCACATGGCCCTTTTGAAAGATTTTGTCATGAGTGGATTAGGCAATGCTTTAAATACGTAACAGCAGAATTTTGGAGCAATAACTACAGAGGGGAAGAATAGCAACATACTTGGGTCAGACCCCCCCAGTGGAGTGTTTGTTGCCTTAAATTACTGACACAGGTGTTCTTAGCAAAATTGCAGATTCTATACTAAAATAGAGAAGGAATAAGCAGTTGTTCTTTTGTCAGTTCTTATGGAGACTGCAACCAAATTATAACCTATGGTGATATATGCAGAGTAAGATTCTATGTAGTTTGCGTGCATATATTCTATACAACTGCCTCAGTTGTCTGTATCTTACTGTACAGTGAGAATAGGATGACTAACATACCTTAACCATACTTCCTTAGCCCTAAAATATTAGCCTTATATTTGGCTGGTAGGACTTTTCCTGTTAAAGCTGCATAATAATGAAGTCCTGTGCACACAGTAAAAAGGTGAAAATTATTTATCTCAAATAACAATAGAATAGAAGAATGATAAGGAATAGGTTGGTGAACAGAGTAATCACACACATTTTAATGAAATTTTTCGACAGTATTATATAGAATTAAACACACTACTAGAAATGGAACTAGATAGGAACATGGATATCTGACAAACATAGGGAGAAGTTACAGTATATTCTTTATATTTGTGTACAAGCCTAAATTTTTTCTCTTGGGAGATGAGGAACAAACAAAAAGAGAAAACAATCAAGCCAAGAAATCTAGAAATTCTATAAGATCTAGGATTAGAGGCATGCACTCAGGCAAACCTTACGTTAGGATGATCAACTTATGTTAAGATGATGAGAATCCCAATTACATGAGGATTTCTGGAATGGGGAGGATATTATCTTAAAGATTCAGAGAAGAGATTCCCAATTCATTTTTTTTTCAAGTGCACTTGAAAATTATTCAGATGTTAACAGCACAGGTTTAAAAGCAAACATCGATGTGAAGGAAAATAACCCTATACAGGGGAAAAGAAAATCACATTTTTATTTGTGTCCCTCTACTTTCAGAATGTTTGCAAAGGATTAATGGATCGCAGGCTGAATGATCAAAGAAAGATTTCTCAGGGAAGGTTGGTTCCTCGTTCTGCTGGTTTTGAAAACCCCAAAGAAAAACTCTCTGAACAGAAAGAAAACTTTGATCCACGTACGCATGTAAATACTTTACCTAAGTGCTCCCCTTCAGGTAGTGATGGTGGCAGAATGTCTCTTAACACTTGCTTGAACGTCTCTGAAAATGAACTCGGAAAATCCTTCCTCAAGAAAGCAAAAGAAAATGATGTTCCTTTAAGAACCTATCTACCAGGACCAGGAATAGGAAATATAGACTCAAAGCTAAAAAGTCCTGTTCCAGAAATGAAGGACCATAAAGTTTCTTTTAAACCAGAATTCAAACTGTGTGGGGTGCGTCCTCCTCTACTACGAGCTGTATCATGGGATAGTTTAGAGCCTGGACAGAAAGATAAAATACCCATAAAGTTACCATCTGAGGAAGATAAAAGCTTTGTTGTTGGTAATAAATCCAGCAATCAAATAAAAGCATTCAAAGATCTCCAAATCCAAGTTCAACCTGTTCGGATGCAGAAATTGACGAAACTCAGAGAGGTGAGTCCTGATTGTATCCTGTTTTAAATTTATTTTTGTATCTTACTGAACTTTCAACTTGCTTAGCCTTATTTTCATCATTTTAAGAAATGTACACTAATATAATGGGTAGCAGTTTTAGCAAAATCAACATGATATTGTAATATTTTTCCTTTGCAACTTCAGTTAACTGTAACCTATAACTAAATGCCATGGAATTACTTTGTTTCCTAGTTCACTCGCAATATGCATCAACTGTACTGTTGTCTCTTCAATATGCACACGTGCTCTTGCACATGCATGTTTTTGCCCTCAGAAATAATTATAATACGAGTGTCAAGCAAACTAATTGTTTTCATTATGACAAAAAGGTGAGTATAAATCAGTTTCTCCTTTTTGCATAGTTTACATGAACTATAAACAGGAAGCAGTTGATTAATGATCACGTCATTTGTAAAACATACTTACAAGTCCAATGATTTCTGGTTTCTAAGAAGAATTTTAGTTGTGAAGAATCTTTCCTTCCTGAGGATATGATAACATTCTCTTTAAAAGGGTTGCTTAGGCTCTTTCACTTCCTTTCTTTCACTTCACTGTGCTTTCTCTGTTCCTTCAGAATTTTCCTCAGAACCAGACTCTTACAAAATGCTAACAGGCTGATTACTGTGTGAAAGGAGTGAGACCTGTATATAAGCTGAAAGCTTTAACTTAAGTTTAGAAATGGATACTATAGTTTTGTTTACGGGCTTAAAACCTCTTGCAACTCAAACTATTTGTAAGTGTTCTTCGGTTTTAAAAATCACTTCTACTTTGTTCAGTTGGGTGTTTTTTAAATCCTGTTCACCTCTTGTCAGTCTCCCTTTTAAGGCAGTAGTCGTATCATTCAGGAATACTGACCATTGCAATAATATTATATTTAAAATATCTCAGGCGACAGGAAGTTGTTTTGGTTCGGCTTTTTTGCTATTTGAACACCTTCAGAGAAAGGTCTTATAATGTCCAGAGTTTTAGAAGTAAGCCTTAAGAATTAGCCATTTTACTATGAAAAAGAAGTGACATGCAAAAATAAACCACCAACGTAAAGCGACCAAGATGTACACACATGTTGTAAACAAAGCAGGGCTTTTCCCTTCTTCCCCTTTAAAAGTCATAGTTCCTTAAGACCATCATAATAATGGTGAGAAAGGCCTCAAATTCTGCACTTTGGTCATTGTATTGCTTGGGAATGTAAGCTTGGTTATCCATCTTTTCCTGTTTATATAACACATATGTATGTATCTTACTACATATGTATTAGAAATGTTTGTCATAGAGACACTTGAGCCATATGATTTTGAGTATCTTACTGGCTGTTAAACACAATTAGTAGTTAGAATAAAAAAATTAACACAACAAGAAATGTAATTCCAGTTATGAAGGATTGGAGCTCTGACTCTAATGAGAATTATCTTCTTAGAAATGAAAGCAGATGTTTGTGAATTTTAAATATATTTGAGAATATGAAAGAAGGAAATGAGATGATAATAGAAAGAGAAAAATATTGATGAAGTTTAGTCCTTAAGTGTCCTTAAGTGTACACCTGCAGGGAATAGTGGCAGAATACAGTAGCAATGAAGCTTTGATGTAAGCAAATCCTACTGAATAAAGTGTCAATTTTATGTATCTCATATTCTGAATTTTCTCATTTCATTTGGGGATACTTGCTTAGTACTATGGCTATATCCAACAGTGCTTTTTTCACTCTCATTTATTAAAACTCCTTTTTTCAACTAGAGCAGGAGGGGAACAAGTTGCAAATCTATCCATATGACCAGTAATTTTGTTAAATAATGAATGCATGAAATTTGAGATATGCAATACCAATAAACTATAACTTCATAGAAGTATTTCCGTTAAGTTTATTAAATAAAGTGAATGTTATATTTAGCATTCACATGTCAGAGCTCTTTACATTGAGATTTTTAATGAAGTCACTTGGAAATGTTATTGTTTTTCTTAACAGGAGCATATTTTGATGAGAAATCAAAATTTGGTTGGACTTAAACTTCCTGAACTTAGTGAAGCAGCTGAACAGGAAAAAGGTGCAGTATCATAAAAGTGTGAAGGGGTGTGTGTTTGTCATACACTGATTTTTATTATTAATTAGTACAGAAAATCAAAACCAAAATGTTTCTCGTTCTTCAATTACAAAAGTAATTCCAATGGAGCAGTAATGGAGAAGTGTAGTAAATGATGATTGAGAGACGAGTAGCATATCCCTTGCCCTGTATGGTACACATCTGGGAAGCAGGAATAGAATGATGCAATGTGAAAGGTGCTATTCTTTGTACTCTCTGGGACTGTTTCATATGACCTTAAAGCTTCTGTTACCTAGGAATGGCTGAGACACTACATTTCATGTTATCTCTGGAAACAGTCTTATCTTCAATCTGAATGAAGCAAGATTAAAAGATACTTACTGTCCTCTACCTGTACATTATGATTGTATTTTTGGATTCCTGTATATGGTAGTGTTATTCCTATCTCTGTTAATATATTTCCCAGAAATTGTTCTGTGCACTTTGTCTGAAAGTGTAAAATAAATGATATTTTGCCAGTTTTTTAAACACTTAAATAGATCTGAAACTTTTGGGGAAAACATTATAAAAATTTACCCACTATTTGATCACAGAATCAGAATCACAGAATGGCTTGGGTTGGAAGGGACTTCAAGGATCATGAATCTCCAATCCCTCCACCACAGGCAGGACCACCAACCTCCACATTTAATATTAGACCAGGCTGCCCAGAGCCCCATCCAAGCTGGCCCTGAATACCTCCAGGGACAGACGGGGCATCCACAGCCTCTCTGGGCAGCTGTTCCAGCACCTCACCACTCTCTCTGTAAAGAACTTCTCCCTGACATCCAACCTAAATCTTTCTTCCTTCAACTTCAAACCATTTTCCCATGTTCTGCTGTTATCTACCCTTTCAAAGAGGGAGCTTTTTTATTTGATCCGGCTTGCCAACTAAAATCTCAAAAGTATCACTGATATTTTAAAGTCTATTACACATCTAAATGATAGCCAGCACATTAAGGGTGTCGATCAAACTTTTCTCCTGAATGGATAAAGCAGTTGAGAGGACAAATCCTTAGTAAGTCTTGTTAGACAGACTTACTTCCTTACATTGTTATAAGAGCCACTTTGATCTTTTTAACTAGAGTTGTAATTCTGCTTTAATAATAGGAAGTAGCCAGCTACTTCAATATTACTGTTGTGAACCAAATATATTGGCTCCAACAAATTTTGTAATTGATGCCAAGTTATTGTGAATGTGCTAGAAACGATGTTGCATCTATAGATGCTTAGAAAAGTGGACTATATTAGGTTGGAGACATTTTGGTGTTGGGCTGTTTTTTTGAGGTCATACACAATGGTTCTTAAATAATGAGATTTTTAAATATAAAAGAATTGCACAAAACTAAAATGTAGCAAAAAAGAATCTAGCTTTCACATTTGTGTTTTCCACAATTAAAAAAATCTGAGCTTTTGCACACTGTTTTGAAAGTCTAAGAAACTGTTATGCTAAATGTACAGGACGGCTGTGCAAAGGTCTCAGATTAAAACTGGGGAGCCTGACTTTCCTACAGGAGAGTCCTTCTTTAAATTTTCTCAAGGTAAGAGGAGACAATAAATTCTTGTATACAAAATTAAATAAAATTAAGTGACATAACTTTTAAAAAACAGCATTTGAACCTAAGATACCTAAGATATCTTAGTCCTTATGAAAGTGCAAATTTGCATCTTTCACGACCTGTTTCAATGAAAATTCATTGTTGAATGGTACATGCTGTAGTGAAGATCCATCATAAAAATGAACAAAATCTGTAGTAGTGTAGTAGTATCTGTTGTATAGTGTAGTAGTTAAGTAGAGGAGTAATCATTTTTTCAGGTGGCATTTAAAGCCTAGAAAATGACAGTATAATTATGTACTGATAGTACTATTATGAAACATAAGCTAAAATATTCAAGATATGAGGGAGCTATACTGATAAAGCCCACATGTGAAATGTCAGGTGTTCTGATAATGAATTTGGATTCTATTTGAATTGTAGAAAAAGTACAAGAAGAATTTTTCAGTGCATTAGAGACTGTCAGAGTACCAATTACTTCAATTTTTCTGTATTAAGAATGACATTTCTAGTGGTTACCCTTGTTGCACCTGCTCAAAAAGAAGACAGGATTAGTGCATCACTGTATGTAATCAAAGAAGCATTGTTCTGCATTAATAGGTGTAGAAACTTTTCTTATTACCCTGCTTTTTTAATGAGTAGAGATGGAGTAGAATCCTCATTAACTTTTTAAAAAAAAGTCATGGCTATGTTTAAAAAGTACTATTTGACTGTGAGATGCTGACTTGATTATTAATGCATGCCTTCTCAAATAACATCTGAAAGGTTTTTATCTGAAAATGTCTCTAGGTCCTTCACCACTCCCCTCCCCCACAGAAGAGGAAGAGGCAAAGAATAGCTCTGATGTCATGCCTGGCATTCCTGACATATTGCTGCGAAAGCTACGTGTGCACAAGTCTCTTCCAGGAAGGTAAAAGCTTACTGGAAGTAGCAAGAAATCACCTAGGTCAAGGTGTACTAACAGTTTTCAGCGAACTCCCTTTCTGGGTTTCCATTTATGGTGGATTCATATATGTAGAGAATCTGCTGCATCTAAAACGTGCAACACAGATTTTCTGAATAGTTTGGGGAGCGCACCAACTTTGAGTGGTTAATTCTCAAAATAGTTTCTAAGTTCTACATAAAAAGTCTAAAATTTAACTTATATATTACAAGCATGCTTTTATACAGAACAGCGACTAATCTGTCTACTCCTGTTCTTTGTGATTGCTGCTGTGGATATAAAACCATGTTGGAAGTGTTAGTATCTCTTCAAGCCAGGTGTTTTTCAGTGGAAAAATCTGGACATGGCAAAATTCTGCAGCTTTTCTGCAAGTGATGATTTTTCTGTGAAATGAATATTGTTATTCTGCAAACTTAGTTGAACATACAGGTTCCATGACCTTGAGATATGCAGGTGGGCAGTTACCAGCAGATTGCTTAACATCTGCTATGGCTCAAGGGTTTCTTTCCTTCTTTATCTTAGAAGCAAGAAGTCTGCTGAGCATGACGGGACTCACTTGTTCTAGTGGTGAAAACATTTCTTGGCAAAACTGTTTGAGAGAGCTTTGAAGTAGGATCAGTATGGGAGTGGAATGCCATTAGGAACTCTGATGTTAAACCTGATCGTACAGTACTGTGTGAGAGTGGCAAGGCTAATGGGAGCATCAGTGCCACTCCAAGGAGTACTGCAGGTTCAGGAGCATATCTGAAATGTTTACATATCAGCACATGCAGCATGAGGAACAAGTGGGGATGGACTGGAGGCTTTGGTCCTTTCTCAGAGCTATGATATCATTGGTACTAATGAGACTTAGTGGAAGTCCTATATTTGGAGTGTTGGGATAGAGGGTTATTGACTGTTCAGAAGGGACTGTGAGGGCAATAAAGGTGGCAGTGCTGTGCTGTGCATAAGGGAAACGTTAGCCTGTACAGCCTTTGTCATTGGAGCAGAGAGCCTCTGGGTGAGGATTAAAGGGATAGATAGCAGTGCAGATGTTGTGGGTGTCTACTATACGCCACACACCCGGGACAATGGCATAAGCTATTCTATAGGCAATTAGGAAAAATCTCAGGATTGGTTACCTTTGTCCTTATGGGAAACTTCGAATTCTGAGACATAATTGAGAATATCATACTGCCACAACAAATCTGGAAAATTGCTAAACCATGTTGAAAATAACTTACCGAGTGAGCCATCTAGGAGAGGTGCTGTCCTTGATCTGTCTGAGAGTAGGGAAAGCCTTGTGGGAGAGGTGACAGTGGGTGGCTGTCTTGACCGTGGCAATAATGAATTAGTTCAGCTAAAAGTTTTTAGTGTAAGGAAAAAAAGTGGGTGGATGATGCCCCAAGCCCTGAGTGCCATCCATCTGTGATTATTATCATCACAAGATTTAAGCTGTTAACCCAAGTAAAATATGTAAAGATAATAATCACAAGTGTAGTGTGTATTTGTTGATCTGAAACTCTACAAGGGTATTTTCTAGCTGGCTCTTCTATTTGAAATTTATCACAGCATAGTGCAGATATTCGTAAAATTATTTGCAATTGCTAGAAACTTTGATATATTTCTGCTAATACTCAAGTGATACTTGTGCTGTTGTTATTAAAAAAGAAGCAAACAAATAAATAATACTGGTTTGAACAAAAGGAATCATAAGATATTTTAGGGAAAGACATTCTTTGTTATTTCCAATTAAATATTTCAGTATATTTGTTTTTAATACAAGACTAAAAATCAGAATTGTTTTGCTTTTATTTCTAGCTCCCCTCCACTTACTGAAAAAGAAGTTGAGGTAAGCATGTCCTTAAACCGATAAATTTAGACAGCAAAGGGAATATTGCTATATGTTCATGTAAGCTTCTGAATAACACAAGCTCTAATTCTTGATTAATGAAAAATATTCTGAATTCATTTAACATTTTTCAGTTATGCAAAGTTCATTTTATGCCTTGATAAATTTATTCTATATTTAAATTAATTATGATCTTGCATATGCTCCTAGTTTATTTGTGCCTTTTATTTCGTGTGCCTCAATTTTAAGCAACAACTTTTAAAAGCAGGGTTTGAGAGAATGTTAAGCACTTGGTCTTTTGCTTTTGGTGGTAGATGTTTATCCCTGAGGCATAACAATGCTAATGGTGAGCTCATCCCTGGATTTCCTCTACACAGACTATCTGTTTAAAAACCTTAGGAACCCTTGGAGGAAGTCCAGTTAGAAAACAGATTCATTGTGCTTCTAAATGCTTCTGTTAGGCTACTTCCGTCATTGTATCTCTGCTCTACTGATCTCCCAGAGAAACATTCATGAAAACAGTCACATTTTTAGAGGAAGTAATGAGAACTGATATTTGAAGCAATTTCTAAATGATATCTTCAATTTTCTGTTTCAATATTTTACTATTTTATTATACTATTTTAGTATATTTAATATATTTAATATTTTAAGTACTGAAGTTTGTTAAATATACACTGTATTCATAAGTTGTTACTGCAAATTACATTACAGTGGCGCTGATTTAAAAATGCCTTCCTTTAAATCCAAACAGAATGTATTTGTACAACTTTCCTTGGCCTTTAGAAATGATAGTTATACCTTGGAATCGAGAATTAACCAAGCAGAGAGAGAGAGAAATCTTACTGAACAGAATGCTGAAAAGGAACTGGAAAACTTTAAAACAGCTATTACGGTAAGAAAACAACAATAGATATTTTCCTGAACGACTCTTGTACAGATGCAAGTGCACATATGTTTGAAATGAATATCTGTGCTTGCTTATACTTATTCTAAATTCTATCCCAAAACTTCATTTTCTACTGCTTGAGCTCATTATGTAACTCCCTGCAGAAGAGAGAGCTTTTCCTGCCAGAGTGGGCTGCTGTTGTTGAAAATGTGTAGAGGATGTTGCCCTACTTCTAGCAATTTTCAATTATAAATGCTATGAATCTGAGGTTCAGTTCTTAGAATAACCCTGTGACAAAATTAAGAGCATGTAGAACTGCAGTTTGAGCACTGATCCATGCTCTCCCGGAGGAGACCTTCAATAAAAAATTTACAGTATCTGGTTAAGTGAGATACTGAAATGATTTGAAGCCTGAGTTCAAGAGTTTGTAACTTAAAAGATCAGTGAACTGCAGATAATAGAAGATTGCATAGGTAAGGAAATAGTGAGGGTTACGTAAGGAATACTGGTCTTAGGAAAAGGTTACAGACCTGAATACTTATTCATTCTAGCTGCCCTTCAGTACTTTTCAGTTCTTCTCACCAGCTTTCTTTGGATTTTCTAACTGAAATGACAAATATATCTGAGATGTGTTAATTTATGTGCTATGCACAGTTTTGCACCAAAAAAAAAAAAAGGAAGAGGTGCATAGATAACATGTTGGTAACTGAAATAGCACCTTCCAAGAAGGTGTTGCTACAGTTCTGATAAATAGCTAAGAAAACATAAAATTCTCTTATTTATCAAGATTATGTGAGAAAGGATGCAATTAACAAAACTTGTGATATTTACATCTTTTTATGTGGAATTTCAAATCTGCACGTACAGGTTGCTACTGGGGAAAAAGTGTTGAGAATATTATGCAGATCTTGCCTCTGTTTAAAGAGCAAGTTTGTGCCAATAGTATCTTGTCCTGTCACTGGGCACCATGGCCCATAGCCTGGCTCCATCTTCTTTGCTCCCCATTTTCAGGTATTTATACACATTGATCAGATCTCCCCCAAGCATCCTCTTCACCAGCCTGACCAGTCTCAGTTCTCTCAGCCTCTCCTCACAGGAGTGGTGCTCCATTCTCTCAATCATCTCAGAAGTCTACCAAGATGATCAAGGGACTGCAGCACCTATCCAGTGAGAAAAGTTTCCCTCCTTCATTCGATTTACAAGATGCAGTCTGTCTTTTACAAGCTCTTACAACAAATTAGCAACTGTCATTTTCATGTGATAGACTTTTTTTTTTCGATGAAATGGAATAAACTAAACAACAATTAAATGATGGGACAGCTTCTGCCTAATCTGTATCATATTAGAGCTGTTCCTGCTCTAAGTGGCAAATTATCTTCATTTCTTTAGAAAAGGCACATTACACTGCTTAATGAATTTGACCACTGTTTACGATTCTTTTATTCAACCTTGCTAATTTCTGTCTTGTTCAGAAACCCACCTTCAAGTGAAAGCTGATTTACATGAACTTCAGATTTGTTAAAATAATCAAGTTACATTTGACAAGGAACACTTAAAAATCTGTAATCTGAGCACGTTTTTCTCAAACACATTCCTTTCTGTCCTCTTGGGTCTTGTAGTCAAATTTAGGCTGCAATTTGTTAACACGCTGGCTACAGTGATAAGCAAGTTTAAAAATGATTGTCATTGGAGTTGTTGCTCCGAATTCATCATTCTCTTAGCTGTGCTACCGCAACAAAGGTTTGTAGTACAAATATGATTTCTCAACAGATTCTAATAAAAAAGTTATTGCCCACCACTCCCTTCTGTGGAGGGAGGAGAAGAAAAAGGAGGAGGAGAAGACACTACTCCTTTCATACAAGTCATTTCAATGTGCTGACTTAATCTTGCAGTAGTATGAAGGAGAGCATGTGAAGAAGGGCACAATGTAACTGATCAGAGAGAGAATTATGTGAACAGTGATACTGATTAATTATTTAAGACAATTTCAATGCTAAGACTGGAGCATACTGAAAATGCACTTTAAGAATGTAGAAATCAGTCAACATCAAGGTCTGCTGTAAGTCTGAACTACATTATGTCAGATTTTCTTGTATCAGTCTTTTTTGCAAATAGATAGCTGATTCAGTGAAGAAATGTTCACTAAGGCTCTGGTTAATGAAAGATCTAAATTTGCTCATGCTTCTAGTACTAGTCCCAAGCAAATACTCTCAGTATTAAATCTGATCCATCAAAGTGATAGTATTAATCAAAACCAGAAAGCTTTGTACTGATAAGTGAAAAATGATTAAAAATATGCCACTGTCATTTGAATTACATGCAATATTGCTCCCTATTACTTTCTTACTTTTGGAATCCTTGAGACCTTAATGTCAGATTAATTTTCAAAATGACTGAAATATCTTGGAACTGGTAGAACATAAATTGCCTTCTTACCACCGTGTGCCAAGGAAGTAAATATGTTACTTGTTTCAGGAATCATTTGTAAGTTATATGTAAAATAAGCTTTGGTATTTGTTAAGTTTGTGAAGTAGGTAGAAAGTTGTGAATCACAACTGATTTCAAAGGAAAAAGAATTACAAATGTGCTCAGTCCTTATTAACCTCTTGAAAAGCGTGCCTACAATATGCAGTAAAGCACCATTCCGTGTCAGAGTAGCAGCACTTACTTGGTTGTTGAGTGCAGTTCATCTATGGCAATTCATCAGTGTGCAGTTCTGCCTGGATGTGTCTTATACCAGTTCTGTTACTCAGGTTAACTGATCTAAACTAAGAGTTGGAAGACATAACAGTAAGGCTTATATATTTTCACTTCAGTCTTCAGCTCACTTATGGCATCACTACGAGCACAGAGAAGCTTACCAGAAACTACTGGAGGATATTGCTGTTCTGCGGCGTTTAGCTGCTAGACTATCTAGTCGTGCTGAAATGGTTGGAGCCGTACGTCAGGTAAGAACATCACAGAATCACAGAATGGCCCAGGTTGGAAGGGACCTTGAGGATCATGAAGCTCCAACTCCTCCCCCCCACCACAGGCAGGGCCACCAACCTCCACATTTAATACTAGACCAGGCTGCCCAGGTGTCTGGTGTCCAGCATCCTGGTGTCTAGCAAATATATCCTGGCTGCACATGTTTATTTCTTGGCTGTTGTTATGATTTTTAGTTGCTGGGGTTTGTTTTGTTTTGTGTTTTTACCAGCCGTAGCTGTAGATTGTTATCTCTTTGAATTTTGTCATTTTGAGAAATTAAAAACATTTATTATAGTGTCAAAGAAGATGTCCCTTTCAGTCTGAAATAAAATTCAAACAGAATTACCCATGAAGTTATGTAACATCTGTAAAATGGGGATATATATTATTCAGAACTATAACTGAATCACAAGAAACACTTAATATTAGGGCAGCATGGATTAAAAAAAAAAAAAAAATTGAGTCAAAAAAGCCCATCCAGTTTGGTAACCTGCCCTTGGCAATAGGTGAAGACAGTCAGCTCAAAACTTAGAACAACAAGTATAAATGAGAATACAGCAACACATTCTTGGGCTCAAGACTGTTATCTTTGTCAAATGAAGTATCTAGGCTGAGGCCAGTGACCAAGAGCTTGGAGAGTTTGAAAATAAATGCACAAATAATTATTGATTATCATTATTTATATAATGTAGCCACAAAAACAGTGTATAAATTGTCATAATATGACAAAATAATGATAATTTTCTTTGGGTATATATTAATGCATTCATGTTTGTGTTCTAATTGACCTAGGAATTTTTAATCTTCAAGATATCTATATTTTTAATGAACAACTGACAGGGAACATGCACATGGAAGCAAATAATAAGTTTGAGAAAAGTAGATGTAAATCAGGTAATCCTCTTCTCCTTTCTTCCTTAGGAGAAGCGTATGTCAAAGGCAACGGAAGTAATGATGCAGTATGTGGAAAATCTGAAAAGAACATATGAAAAAGATCATGCTGAACTAATGGAGTTTAAGAAACTTGCTAATCAGAATTCTAGCAGAAACTATGGTGCATCTGGTAAAAACAAACAAACAAAAATCCTCTAGTATTTGTCTTTCCTGTGTACAGAGATGTATCTAGTGATATTAATGATAAGAGGTGAAATATCAAGAAACCTATTCTACAGAAATAGACTTTAAACATATAGCTATAACACCTAAATTATTGCGAATAAACCATACATAATGTTATAGCACAGTAATTTAAAATCACTGTCACTTACTGAATTCTGATTAGACCCAATAAAATTTGTACTGACCTCTTACATATATGCATAGCTTACACAGTTCTAACACATTGCTTCTGAAATGACAGTTGGTAGCAAAGCCCAATTATTTAAAAACACTTCTTTTTTTTGCCACCTTTTCATTCTTGGCTTTTGAGACAGAAACTGGAATACGAGTATTTTCTTTTAAAACTTGTATAAAGAGGTAATTAGTGGGCTTTTTTATGACCTCAGTATGAATAGTAATGGAATTTTTTGTGTGTGTTGTTCTTTGTTATTTCATATTTCTGCCACAGGTATAAGAAAGGCCAGAACTATATGACAGATAAATAGGCAGTCATAAGAGATGTTGAGCAAATACAGTATGTCTGAGTTTAAAATGCTGACAAGGGCTATATTAATATCATTTATAGATACTTATATATTCTAAAACTGTTCCTAATGTACTCTTTTTAAGCAGAAGATGGAGTACCTCGTTCATCTAGATCCATGTCTCTTACTGTTGGAAAGGTATTTTTGCAATGTCTATTTACATTCAAATTTAATAGTCTGTATTCAAATATGGTAACAGTAAATTCTCAATATTGTTCATGTAATCTAGTGCAAACGTATCCATGCTTTGTAATTTTAGATGCCTGATTAGGAATGACTTTATGCTTCTATGTGATAACAATAATGCTCCCTGTGCAGCATAAAGAGAACTATTTATTTACAAATACTAATATTCCAGGCTGCCTACCTATGCTGCAGGGAGTGACACAGGTCCTATGCTTTACTTTAGTTCTTCAGTGAGGATGCTGAACTTTGGATCAAAACTTTCTGTTTAATGAGGGAATCCAGGAACATACAATTTTCATTGTCTTAAGAAATACAATTGTTTTCAGAAGATAGATGCAAATAGTAATTTGAAATAGTTTTCAGTTGCCATCAAAATACCTTGTTTGGCTTGACAAAGCATTGAAATAGGGAGATTATCTCAGATCGTAATGTGCCTTAACATTGTTTTACACATTTTTCTAAAATTGCTTAGTACTTCCAAGAGTGCTGGAGTTCAAGTGTATTTAAAACCTCCTAAATTAACCGGTAATTTGAGGGACCTAAGTCCCAGTTTGACTGTTCAGAAATCTGGTGATGAAAGGCATTATTGAGTCTAGTATTTCTATTCATATTTTTACTCTATTCTTGGCTGCAGTTCTTTAGGTTTTGTTTATTCCTATCACTTCTGAGTGCTGAGTAAGAAGACTTCATTCTCCAGTAAAGTTTTTCAGGAGCACATTACGTGGACCTCTGTCATTAATTAATAGGTATAATTGGTCCTGTCTAGAACCAGGATCATAGAGTAGCTGATCCCATGTGTATGTTCAGTAAACCTGTGTTTAACTCCTTTCCTGTAAAGTTATCTAGAGCAGAATCTTAGAAAAGTATGAATATACACTAAGATGAAGCTGGTAGATGCTATAGGTACTTGGTTGGGTTTCTTACTCCTTGGGATGCATAGATTTCGCTAATTGTCTATCATATGGTAAGGTATTTAGCTTCTTAACTAATGACAGCAAAAGCTTAAATTATCTTAAATGTACTTGAGTTATGTGTTGTGTAATGATAGCATATGTTTATTGTTTCCATGGGCTTTGGGAAGTGTAAGCAATGCCACATAATGCTAGATAGATGCTAACAACTCAAGTGTGAGGAAGGAGGCTCTGTTCTATTGTGAAGGAAATGGATATTATTGTTTCTGTAATAATACTTAATTTTATAAGAAATAAATATATAATAGTGGATACAATCTATCATAATGTGTACATAAGAAGGAAAGAGTATCATGTTCAACTTCATTATTTTCCAGTAATTGTGACGCTGGTACTTTTCCCGGTATCGTTACATAGCTGGCTTAACCAAAGATCATAGCCTCTAATTATAATTAAAGACACCAATTCAGAACATACCTCTTGTGTCACTTCACCCATTGTACTTTAAGAGTGGAGAGGAAAATGAGCAGCATCCTTGTACAAAGCCTCATTCTTCTCCAAGCACTTGCCATACCAGACAGTACGGTACGAAGTTTTGGGAAAGACCACAGCCTAACAGCAGCATAATTTTGCTTGATGCATTAACTAACATTTTTGCCACACCTATTAACTTGCAGAACTTTTCTTCAGCCTATTTTATTGTATGACAGATAAAATGTTCTTTACTATAGAATATGCCTCGGAGGCGAGTCAGCGTTGCTGTTGTTCCTAAATTTAACTCCTTAAACATTCCTGGTCAGTCACCAACAGCTTCACCTATACCTTCAATGCCATCCCTGGTAAGCAAAACTCACAAGTTAAACACAGAATTTTTTGTTTAAAATACTTTTGCATAGACCAAGCCATGGTTATTAAATATGTAAGCCTTTTCATTGGTTAAATTTGACTCCATCCTAATGAAAGGATGGACAAAAACAATCCTGTTGGGTTAGAGGGTTATTTTATTATTTAGCAGTCAACAGATGAAGAAGAATTAGACTGGGTTCTATCTGGAGGGAGGAAGCATTGCAGAGGTTCAATATCACTAGTTTTTAAAGCCATTGTTTATTGTGGTTGAAAGGAGTAACTTGTGGGCTCTTTGATAAGGATATGGTGCTAGTGGATGAGAGAAGGAAACCTAAGTAGCATATTGATTTTGTTGTTTTACTGAAGATCTATTTGAAATTTATTAATGGATGTAGCATTTATTGTTGTTTTTCAACTTACAGTCTGAATCACCTAGCAATGGAAAGAGCAATCTAACATCTAATCCTGTTCTGCCAGCTGTCTTAGAGAAGTGAGTTTTCTGTAGATCGTTCACTACCTATTGAATGCTAGTATGAAATGAAAATGTTGCTGATATACAATTTTAGTTTTTGTGACAGAAAATATAGCAATGCACAAGGTATTGAAATAGTGACACAATATTGACCCAAATTGTTTCAAGACCTGTTAACTGTATTTTACCTCTATCACCATTATTTTGGTTTTTTTTGTGTCCAAAGAATTTACAAGCAGTATCTGAGAACTAAGTTTTGCTTGCTACAATCCAACAGCCACTGCAATTCAATAAATATAAAATGCAGCAGAAGATTTACATTTGAGTACACCTACGTTTGGAACTCAGCAAAACTAAGAGTATTACGTGTAATGCAAGTGGATTTTTTTTATATTTATTGCAATGCATTCATGCTGTACTTTGGATTGGCCATGAACAATATTTGGTATATATATTCTTAAACTTGACTATTCTAGTAACAGAATTTTAGTTCTCTCTGGCCTTGTGTTTTGCAAGCTGATAAGAATCACACATTGAAATGCCATGATATTCAGGGTCATGTAGAAAATTTGTATTAAAAATATATGAAATTAAAAAGTATAATTTATCATAATGCTAAATAATTAAAATTATGTATATGTCAACACAATGGCTAATTGAGTGTTTTGTTTTTTGTTGTTTTTTTTTTTTTTTTAGTACAAAGTGAATTGAACATTCAAATAAAGTAAAGCACTCAGGTTGAGATTTTGTTTTTAACAGCATTATGGCCTGACAAGTTTGTATTTTAAAACAAAATGGGAATAGAGATATGAAAGAGGGGATTGTTTTTCAGGCCAATACCTCAACATCTACATTTTTCTAGAACCTGTAAATTGCAAGAAGATTTTTTTCATTAAAATACGTGCCCTTTTGACTCTGTGTTACTACCTTTAGTTAAGATGTATTATCATCATGTAGTCATATTTATTGTTCCATGAGTTTAAATAGTTTCACTTTGGCATCAAAATAGTAGCTACATGGCCAAGGAAGGCAGAGAATTTCAGTGCTGGCATGCATGTACACCTGTAGGTTTCTAGAAGAAACTTTTAAGTTCTTCCAGTTGAAAATTATTTAGACATGTTACTTAGTTTCATGCAATTTCTTGAAATTTAAAACCAGCATATAATAGAACGCATAGGTGGATTATGTGAAAAAGTGCCTCTGGGATGAGAACAGAAGGCATATTAAATCTGTTGTACAAAGTATTTGTAAACTATTACCATTACAGATACAGATCTCATTGCATTTGCAAACATGTGTACCCATATATACATGCTTATATATTGAGATACATATATACATATAGACATATCCATAATCATCACAGAGAGCACAAATTTAAAAAGTCAGGCTCATTTTCAAATATTTCTTTCTTTCAAGAAATGTTGCATATTATAAGGAAGCTACTCGCAGATGTTTCAAAAGTAAAACTTATAAAACATGTTGATTTGTTACAATAAAAATAATTGTTACTCCTTTGATGGTTTAAACTATTTACAGTATCACAATAAAATATCTTAAATACTTATTTGAATTAAAGTTGGATAGGATGCTTTAAGTTTCATATGGAATAAAAGTTTAAAACTATTTATATCACTATATTTATATCACAAAACTATATTTATATTACAAGTCAGAACAGAATGATTGCTTTCACATATTTTTGATTAGTGCAGAGATGGGACAGACTTTATCTTATATATTTGCCTTTATCTCTGTACTTAACCAAGACTGAAACTCTTCAATAATTAGGAAAACAAAGCTGTGGTAATAAGCATTGCCACTAGTTGTCACAATTCAACAGAACTCTGCAAGATTTGGACCATCTTTTGAAACTGTACAGAAATTCATAAACTGAGAAGCCTTAAGCCCAAATGAAAATAAGGATTGTGTCAGTATGAAAAATTGAAACTGATAATATGAAAATCCATTGCTCTCAGATGATATTGATCAACACTGATTTATCTGTCAGATAGTTAGATTCCAGAAATTGGAATGGGATCTGCTGCTGAGCTTATTAAACTTCATCTTTGCTAAATTTGCTCAGTCCTATCTGAATCACATAAATTTTTTGACCCAGACATTAATCAGTGAGGGCAGATGAGCACTGCAGAAAAAGAGCAATATTCAATAGCTTATCTTTAGACTGAATACAGTTCTTAATTAGAAAGAATTTTATTGACCGTATATTTTTTTTTTTTACTTGTGTGTAAGGTGAGTTTAATAATATATGAATAATATATGAAATTTAATATAAATTTCAGTTTACTATAAAGTCAGTAAAGTACCTAAGAGGCATATAAAAAGAATACTTTATTAAATTAATATTTGGAATTATTTCTACTATTTTTTCCTCTGATGTAGCAGAGAAAATTTCTAAGACAATTTTTAGAAAGTCAAAAGAGGAATTTTTTTTTTTTATTTTTAAAGGAAAAATAATTGCCAGAGATAGGCCATGGAACAAATACGATTTTTTAAAAAATAAGGAAATAAACACCATAATTACTATTTTTAACTTGCTTTTTGAAACTAAGATTTTGCCAAGTATTTACTTCTTTTGCAAAACATTTCTCCAATATACATTAAAGTGAAAAATTGCATATTTTCCTTCAAAGATAGGTTTGGAATAATCATTAATGGATCAGGAGTCACACATACTGATTTTTTTCTTACTCGGTGGTATACTCCAAATATAAAGATTTCAGCAGTCTTGGTTTTGCTTTCATTTTCTCTTTTGTCTTGGCAGTGGAAAGACAAATGGAGAGCCTGACTGTGAAACCTCTACTTCTGCAATGACACAGACTGGGCTGGAAGAGATCAATCCTGAAACTAAAGCCAAGATAGAAGAGGAAGCATATAACAAAGGGTGGGAATATTTAATGAGAATTAAATCTTAAATATGTGCCACCAGATGTATTTTTGTAGTGTAATTCTAAATGCAAAATGAGTGATGTTATTGATATGACGCCAAGAAGACTGTCCCGACTGAAGCAATATGGGAAACGATGCGAGTTAATATGACTTTTGTCTTCATTGTGGTTGTTTACTTTCATCTTTTATTTATGCTAGCCTGTCTGAGAGAGCTATTATCAGAGATTCTGAGTTGGATGGATGTTCATATGTTGATAGCATTCACCTTCATGATTGGACAACCTTTAGAACAACCTTCTAAAATTAATATTCTGAAAGGTTTCATGGAACTGATTAACATGATATCAAAAATTTTGCATGAAAGTCATCTTGTTTGTGATCCGACTCTGCAGGATCCAACAAGTCATATACCTTCAGTCTAGATTTGTGTCTATTTTCCAAAATTTGCATCTATTTTCCATAGTAGAATATTTAGCAGGTGTTCAAAATGATTAAAAAAAGCAGTAATCAGAAATACACAGCAACTTCTTTACAATAAACAGAAGTTCTACTCTGCGGAGGATTGTAATTATTTTTTCGTTTTCCAAGATAAATTTGCTAACAGAGCTAATATAATCATCTATTAAGTAAGGATGGCTATGTGGTATATTCATAGCTAATCTTTTGTACTGTTCCAGTTCTGCAGAAACACAGTTATGTGTGTTTTATTGCATGTAGCAAAATATAAAGCCAGTTTCTCATTACATAGGAATGTGCTTATACAGCATACTAGACTAAGAAAAATTATTTGTGTTAAAGCTATCAGGAAGGCTTGAAGAAAACCAAAGAACTTCAGGATCTGAAGGAAGAAGATGAAGAGACACCAAAAGAAAGTCATGATGAACATGAAGAAAGTGAAAATGACAGTGAGATAAAAAGCCTGAAAAGCAGGTGAGACACTGGTGTATAATGTGATCATATGGTAGGAGACACTATATTTGTGGTACCAATCAAGTGTGCTTTACTATTATTTTAGCATGTTTTCTTCCAGTCTAGGGAAGGATATTTGCACTAGCTAGTTTCACAAAATGATTTATTACACAAAAGTACATTTGAAAAATGCAAAATTTTTATTTTTAATATTTTGGTTAAAATTTTATTTTGTTGTACATCAAAATGCTTCATCTTGATGGGAACAGGTTTTGAGGTAAAAATATTCCACAAGTGTTCTTTAGGTGATAAATGAATCTCTCTGTAGCACATATCAGCAGAAAGTTGTAATTCAGGAATCTGATGCCTTTATTTGTGCATGCGTCATTTCCAAAAAGTCTTCACTAGTCTGTCCAACCAGAGTGTGTTCAGAAGGTGCATTCACAAGGGGAATGCAGGTTAACATGAACTCTTCAACAATGCTGGACTCCCTATGACTTGAATAGGCAGATGCTTGCTCTCTCTAGAAACTCTATAAACATTGCAGAACAGCACTATGATGGACATATCTAGCTTCCAACAGAGGGACACATTTATTACATTCATCAGAACCCAATGCTCTTTGAATACAGCATGTATTTTGTATACTCTGCTTTATCATACCTGAAGCATTTGTGCTTAACTAAAAAACTTTTCTACATTTTCAGCTTTTTATTTTTATTTTTATTTTGGAGTTGATTGAGTTCTATCAACCTTATTTGATAGAACTTCAATTTCCTGCATTCTAAAATTAAAAAAGACTCGTGCATTACAGAGGAATTCAATATTGCCCAAAGCAAATAAAATATCCAATCCCAAGATAAGGTAGGGATCTTTACCTGATCCCAAAGGACTGTTTCCAAGATTACTATGATTATAAATATCTATTAATTTGAAATTCCAGCCATGTTCAGGAGGATAGTCATCTCACTAGTCATGAAACTCAGGAGGAAATGTTTAGGACAAATTATGATGTTCATAGCTTGCTTAGTTAAGCTAAAGAAGGCAGAATTTTAAATTGCCAGTTGACAGGTAGGAGAAAGAGAAGCCAAGGCTATTGCTTGGTAACTGTAAAGAGTCATCTTGTAAATATCACCCATATTTGAATGTATAGCAACACTTGTAAGAGCAACTGTGTGATTCTTTCCTGACTATGCCTTTTTCTTGGTAAGAGAAGTAATGCATGATACACCTAGGAAGCTCCTCAAATTTACAAGTTCAAGGTAATTGATTTGCATATTATTAACATATAACGGTATCCTTTTCATTTTACAGCAGACTTGAAGTCATCATTAATTATTTATATATATTGTACCCCAAACTCTGTAAACACTGGAATGTGATATGGCTTGTAGTGGCTGCGATAATCATTTTTGCCGTGGTGTTGGGAATCTACCATTCATACAGTTCCTGTGATGAAGTATCAGAGAGACCTGAAGGGAAAGCCAGCTGTTCTGCTGCCCATCAATATTCCTGGTGGAACTCAGGATTTCAACATGAGCAACGCACTGAATAACAAAGCAACACCATATATTTATGGTACCTGAAAGAGCACAGTATTAGAACACTATTGTTAAAGGTAGTGCTTAGTCATCTTTACAGTTGTCATCTGTTACGTCTGTTACACGAGTGAGTTACTCCACCCCATCAATCCTGGCGATACATTGTGAACATAGCTTGCCAAAATAATAACCTGGTAAATAATTATTTTTATCCTCTTAATTTAAATGACTGATTCAAATAATATTGAATCACGATAAGGTTTTGGCAGTAATTAGCAACCAGCAGGCAATTAAAAGAAAGATTTGCACAAGATGTTGACACCTTTCCTTTGATTTTGAAGGCTATGATTAATACCATATTTGCAGTTAGTGTTTCACTTTGCATTTCCTGAATTCATTGTTTTGTTTTGTTGTTGACGTATTAATGACATTTGTGTCCTTTGAGTTTTAAAAGTGTAATTTTTTTTTGTTGTCATTCATTATTTTGGGGTAGAAATCTAAGGCCAATGGAAGGTTAAAATTATTTTGTCGGACAAGATGTCTTGTGGATGCCTTAATTTCATGAAGGGAATTATCAGTATGCAAGTACATTCATACGTGTGTTCTATGATATACTTTAAAACTAGGACCATCTCTATTTTTTGAATGGGTTATATAACAAAACCTAAAAAGAGGTGTAGGTGGCACTTTTGGTATCATCCCGTAAAATTTGGGATCTTCTGATCTTCGTGTGAGCTTGTCTCGTTTTGGTGTAAGGTCTGGAGCTCAATCTATCGAAGAAAACAGATTTCTAACAGTCAGAAATTTAATTTGCGTATTTATTGCTAATGGAAATATCCTGCTGGTGAATTTTGTTTGTTGCATCTTTAGCTAAATCTTTCTTACAAGAAAATTACATGGAGGAGCGAGGAAAAAAAAAAAGAAAAATAGTAGATCACTGCTAGCTTTGGGGAAAAAGAAAAAAACAGATATAAGGAGTTCAGAGATTTTTATTATATATACTACTTGGGTTTTTTTTTTTTTTTTTTTTTTGATGAATATAGAGTGTTTAAGGAAGTTCAAAAAGGATAACGGGAAAGTGTCATTTGGACTAAAATTGTAATTGCTAAACAAGGCAGAAGAGAGTTTCTTGCTAATTATTTGATATATATTTGATTCAGTTAAAATACCCGACAATGAAGAATTACTGTGACATTTCCCATACTTCTACTATTTAAAGAAACTTACAGATGGCTCTTTCAATATTCATTTATTAGAACCAGCTTCTTCAACTTAAAACTATTTAGAAATAATGTTGATGACATAAAAGGCAAATAGTCCTGAAGATTCAGAATCCACTATGCCAAAAATTGTGATACATACTTTGTTATGTGACTACAGACATTTTGGAGCATACTGAGGAAAAATAGACAACAATGTCTGTAATTGAATTAATTTGTTCTTATTCACCTTTGCACTGATGTTGAATCAACATCTTATTTTAGTACTTGTAGAATGTTATTGATCTCAGTAAGACTCTCCAACTGCTTAATGTGGAGCATGTGCTAAGTTTTTGTTGGCCAGAGTGTGGGCAGGGTCTTCATCCTCTTTTGGAATTCAGCACAATGGATTTTCATGGACTTGATCCACAAGGCAAAATTTCATAAGTAGTTGTATTAATTGGAGCTGAGCTACTTGCAGTGTTTAAGGCGAGTATAATTTAACCACAAAGGTATCATTATGGGGAGTGGATTGAGAGAAGCGAGGGATTTCTAAAAGGATTAAAAGATGAGGATAAAGTTGATGAAAATATAAATAGTTTTAATTTATACACCTACTGTGAGAAAACTGTCCACTAAAAGTAATGGACCACAGTAACTAACAGCACATTAAATATTTTTGCTTACATTTTTCAGTTAATTAGTGAAGACACCCTTTTGGATAGAAAACTAGGTTGTGGACAAAACCTATTCTAAACGTAGTTTATTTCCATTGAATATTAGTTTTCTTTATCTGTTTTAAAAAAAAAGAAAAATAAAACACACACACAAAATCTCTTCTGAGTTCAGAGATCACAACAGATAATGAGAAATAGATCTACTACTTATGCCATTAACACTGAAATAGATTTCTTGAGGTGCAATATTTATTTTTTGCTTAAGCAAGACACGTCTATTGTTTCTCCTGCACAGCACAGATGTTTCTAGTAAAAGGAATTTTAAAAGGGCACTATTTTTTTGTATCATATTTAAATCTGTAACATTGTAAGATTTTGCACCAGTCTGCTGGTATTGTACTGTATAGTATCACATACTTGAGTTTTGAAATAAAAGTTTCAAAGTCCTCACTGTTGCTACCTTAAAGATTTATTTTTCACATGCACTCTGTCTGCATATTAATGAAAATATTCTTCTGAAATGCCATTGCCTTTTCTACACTGCATAATGTAGTGTCATGTTATTATCCATACCAGAGATCTTGTTCTTAGTGTTTCATTTATTCAGAAAAATGATGTAGAAGAGCAAGCAAACTCCCATTTCAGTAGAGAAGATGTTTGTAAGCAGGGTCAACCTCGTCTTATCCTAAAAATGAGAGAGGATGCTGAAATATCCTGGAGAGAGTTTAACTCCTGCTTCGGAGAGTGGCTGCTTGTCTTTGAGGAGATAGAAGACTGCAACCATAGGAGACTAAGTGAAAGGTTAGGATTCTTTGTGTGAGTTGTGTTCTTTTAGTCTTGGAAGGACTGGGAAGCAAGGGCTTTGTGGAGAGCTGAACTGCCAGACCAGTGCGAAGGAGATAGTGCTCAATTTCCGCAAAGAACACAGACTTCACTGCTGAATTTCTGATGGTCTGCTTCAGGGAGATAAAATTTGGGACAAAGATAATCTTGAAAGAGATAGTTGCTACCAAGTAAAGAGACCCTGACATTTGTATTTTCCACATATACATCTTTTTTCCTCTTAATTTGTTTCTGTTCCTATTTTTCAGGCTTCAAGTGTCCTTTACAAATGATTGCAGAGAATATTTAAGTCTGTTCTTCCCAGACCAAAAGTTTTCTGTCTAGTGATCTTCATCATCTTTTGAAACATTTCTAAACATGTTGGCATGAGATGATGGGATGTTCCTTATAGCTTGCCATATTTTTTTTAAATGCTAATTTAAAATATTCAGAAAGAATCGGGGCTTTTTTTTTGCACACGAGTTAAGGTGAAGACCCATAAACAACTTACAAACCTTTTCTAATGATATAGTCCAGATAAATGATCTTCCTCATAATTTTGGAACAGCTAAAATGTTAAATGAAAGCAACTGATTAAAAAAAAAATCAGTCTCACTTTATCATTCTATTTTTCTTCATCTCATAATCTGTATATTGCTCTTAAAAGACATGTTGAAGGAGCTTATATTTTTGTTTAGTTTAACCAAGTTGTTTTTGTCATTTTTTTCCAGCTAAAAATCCAATTAAACATCAATAACATGGACAGAGTTTGACTAAAGGAACTTTGCCACAGTGAGAACAATTGGCACAAGGTAGTAAACTTAGAATCATAGAATCACTCAGGTTGGAAAAGACCTTGACGATCATTGAGTCCAACCACAACCTAACCATACTACCCTAACTCTAACAACTGCTAAATCATGTCCCTGAGCACCATATTCAAACAGTTTTTGAAAAGAAATTAGCATGCAGTTTTAAAATACCTCTCTTCAGAATCCAACTTTTGAAATCAATTTTCATGGCAGGAGATATTTAGCAGTTCAAGGCTATGGAGATGGTTTTGTTTAATATTATTTTACAGTCGCAGACCACTAATCCATGAAAGCAGCAGAATAACTGGTAGTTTCTCCCACATCATGAATGCAAGTGAATTCACTTAGAGCTTCAGTTGAAAGTCTGATTGCAGTACTGCAGATTGCCATCACTATGTAGATGCATGTAAGTATAGTAAAACAAAGATACAAATAGAAATTTGTCTTAAGATCTCAAAGAGATTTACCCACATTCAGTTCTAAACCACAGCTGAAACACAACCAGATTTTCATTTGTTTGTTAGTATTGGAGACATAATTTCATTAGCCACAGCAGCCATCTGCCACTTAGCCCTGTAGATGTCTATGTTGTAGTATCTACATAACTATGGTATGTGCTGTGGGGGTGGGAGGTGGGACCTATGCCATTTGCTAAGACTTCCTGAAGGTTTTTGAAGTTACTGCTGCCAGGATTATCTGTGGTTTGAATCAGTCTGTTGGTATTAGTTTATTCAAAGCTCACAAAAGACAGCAGTGAATGGATTGGCTCCCATCACTGTCCATATGTAGTCTCACAAGAAATCCTGCTTATGCATATCTCCAAATCTGTGTAAAAGCATGTATCAAATTACCTATTATGGTACCTATTTTTGCACTGGAACTGAAAGGCAAAGGATGAAGGTAAATGCACTACATCAAGGCAAATAAAACAGTAGAGAATAGATGCCCTTCTAATTCCAAAATAAAAACCCCAATTTTGTTCCTCTGTATGACTGCCTGCCTTGCTGTGATTTTATAGCCAATTATTTTTATTTACCAGATGAACAGACAATATGATTACTGTTTGTTAATCAGTAAAACAGGAAAAAACAGCAAAAGGAAAACTTATTTCAGAGTGTTTACTGACTTAGCAGTTTAACAGTCTTATCTCCCTTCCTCAGCTGTTTTCTCAGTCAGCAGTAGTTAAATTTTCCAGCAAGCCCTACATGAAAGAAAATGTAAAGGGTGATTACGGATTTCCAGTCAGTGACCTCACCTTTGAGTGGGACAGTCAACACATTTGAGGTTTCTACGAAGCAGTGCAGTGACAGCTGAAGTTTCTTTCAAAAAGTCATCTGAAAGGCAATCTCAGACGGGGTCTGGCAGTATCCAGTATCTTAATTCTTCTCAGCACAGAAGACAAATCACCTCAAATATCTCAGTCTTCTGAGTTTGTGACAATGGCAGCTTATTTCGGAGTTACCTCAGCGGTGTTATCAGTCTGGATTATGACATTCATGGCTCAAAATTGCTTTATAACAGGTATGTAAAGTTTCACTTTTTAAAACAAAGTAGTTGAACAGAAAAGCACTTGGAAAAAAATAGATTTGCAAGCAAATGGGGGAAAGAGGGTGTGTAAATGGGTTTGCTAGCATAGGAAACAACAGGCTCTTCATAGGATAGTGCAATGAAAAATAGCATAAGGAGAGTCTTTCATTATTAGTCTAATTCTTTGATAAGTTCAAGTGATATATAAATGCTACAGAATTGCTTGTTCCAAAATTATGATAATCCATTTAGAATTAAGTTTAGAATTATTGAAATGTGACTTTGTTGTCCATTTAATGTTGACCATTTAATATAGCATAGCAGATAGTTTTGTGCAGTCCTCAGAGAGCAAAATCTGTATGAAATCAGTTTCTGTGATAAAATGCTATCATTAACACAGTTATTTGCATTGATTTGGCAATATCTTGACAATTTCTTTGTTTGCAAAATTGAAGGAAAGTTGCACAAGGATCTTGTGGTTCATCTCCAGGATAGAAACACTTGTCTCTGGTTAATATAACACAAATTTCCTATTTTTTATAAACTGTTTGAAAAATTAGTGTAGGGAATTGCCAACTTCAGCTGTATCCTACAGTGTTTAGATAACCTCTTTCTCTCAGATGTTATTATATGTCCCTGCTTTTAGAATCAGTCATATAATACCCCTTTCTTCTGTAAGTTAGTGAAACTTGGAGGCCTCCTACACTAGACTTTCTGAAGATAGAAAATGTTTCCCAATGCTTCACTACAGTTTGCAAGGAGTAAATGCTTGCTCTGCCTATGTAAAAGAACATTACACCACTTGAGAATTGATTTTCTTACCTACTGAAAGGCCTTTGAAGGAAACCTGGACTTGGGTGAATCAGGTGCTCAGCTCAAGTCCTGTTGAAATTCTACGACTGACAACAGATCCCATCTACTGAATATATTTTTTGCTGGGGAAATACCTTGAGTTTTAAGACTGTGCCTTTGTGAGGGATGTTAGGACCCCTTTACTTCCCCTCTAAGCCTTACTTAGGGTAATTGCTCTTGTACTCTCTGCTCATTTGCCCAAGAAGTCAAGTGAAGCTCGTGGCTGATTCCTATGTGCCTTGGAGTTGTGTTGTATGTAGTATGCTTGTCCCCAGACCTGCCCACTCCTCTACTGACTTACTGGCTGGGCTTCACTGATAGGATCATGCACTGTAGCTGGCTTTCTGTCCAGAGAGGACTTCAGGCATGTGTTATAGGTAGCATATTTCTTTTTCTGTTCCCAAATGCACTTTCTTCTTGATTCCTGTGTCTGACACATTGTCTTGCACTTTACCAGTGCAAAGAGGATGCCACAGACCTTTCACAGCATGACCCTGCTTGGATGCTGTGGGACTGTGCCCTAGCTGTGAGGCACTGTTATGCCTGTGCTGCAGTCACCCTCTGCTCCCTGCTCACCTTTTTAATGTGGAGCAGCTTCACTCTTGCTGCTCCCTGATGTCAGCAACCCAAGTAAACTCTTTCTAACAAATCAGAGTGAGGGCTTGGGTGAAGGCAAAGAGAGAGAAAAAGCTTCTTCAAAAAGTAAGAAGAGAATTAATGCAGAACAAGCCCACACTCTACACACACTCCTCCTGTCCTGTGACAAGTTTGTCTTCTTGTGAGATTCTTCTGTCTAGTTTTTTCCACCTCTTCCAGTAAAGTGGATTTCTTATAAAAGACTCATACAGTGAAGAAAATGTTCAGTTATTAGTAGATTAACTAAATAGACCAAAACTTAAATGATAACTATGGGCAACTTGTAAACACAGTGCTTTTAAAGGATTAGTCTGCCTCCTGTACAACCTGAGTTTTCTTTAGTGAAGAAGTCAGAGGTGATTTAAGAAACAATGAAGAGTCTAGAAGAGCTGACTTTTCTCTTTCTGGATTTCATTTTCATGCTGTAAAACCAACCAAAATCTAAATCTAAATCCAAGTTGGAACCAATAATTTTTCCAAAACATTCTTTTTACTTTTCTATTTTGTTTAGCAAATTCTAAGGTAAAACTTTGGCCCATTTCTTACAATCACTTGTATTAATGCTTATGACTCAGCTTTCTGGTACATTTATTGTGCTTTATATCTATTATATCTATTAAGCAATTCTCATCTTACAATCGTGTAATTGAATGACTGAAGACTATAGCAGTTTACAACTATCTAGACAACTTTCTAAGGGAAACAGGTGTTTAATTAAGCACTAACAGTAAGAGTGACATCTGAGCAAGTAAGGGGAGAAAGGAATTAGGAATAAATAATAGAGAAGGAATGGGAGCTTGAAAATGGGATGTGCATCAGCAGCTAAGAAAGAGGGGAAATGTAAAAGTTCTCAAGATGGAGAGATCCTTGCTAGCAAAAGGGAATCTAGAATACTTAATGCTGGAGCACCTGTCCGATACCAAGAAACTTGACCAAGATGAAGACATACAGGGGGTCACTCATGAACACACACTGACTGGACAGGAAGATATTTGACAGTAACAGAAGAAATTTGACAACGTGATTCATCATTTTGCTAGGATTCCTTGAACAGATTTGAGGTCCTTGATACCTGACACACACACCTCTTCACTGAGCAACAGTGTATTTTTGGGTCTTAGAGCTCTGAATTCTCACACAGTGTATTTGGCCGGGACTGGAAGCTATGATTTGGCTATAGGAACTGCTTAAATGTTCACTGATTCACCAGCAGTCTGACTGGGTCTGTGCTATACCAGGAAGTGGGTATGGGAGGCCACAACTCTGCAGATGCTGAGATAAATCCATCAAGATCAATGATTGCTCTATGCAATGTTTAAATCCCATTAAATTAAACCTAAAACCAGCAGAAATGCATCTTTTACCAGAAGACATTTCCAACTGCGCCCTGTTCAGTGGAAGCAAGAGTGGAAAGCCTGCCTTTGTTTATGCCTTCCACACAAGTTTAGACATCTTCTTAACCTCTTCTTGTAGTGCTAGTTCTATCATTCCATTCAAAAAATTCAGTTGAAGCTCTGTTGCTAAGAAATGATACTGATGGATCAGCTGGTGTTGTTTCATTTTTTCCTTGGCTGTAGACTGCCTATTGACTGATGCACTGATTTTTTTTGAAGTTTTCACTAGTATACATACCTGGTGGACATACAGAGCCTGTATAGAATGTCCAGCAAGGAAGTAACACCAGTGAGAGCTGGTTATCTGGAGTGTTTGCAATGAAATCCTGAAATGGTTGCAAGCCATTAAACAAATACCAAGAAAAAAAAAAACAAGTGTGTCCAGAGTACCCAGTTAATCTAGTGGCATTTTGTTGTGTTTCTGTTGATTTTATTTTGACAAGGTATGAGAATTTTCTTCCCAGGAAACGTGTAGCTATTTTGAAATTACTTCTTACGGGCTATTCCTTTTCATTTAATATGGCAAATACTGTATGCAACTTAAAAAAAAAAAAAAAAGGAAAAATATTTTTTTTCTGGCATATGCTTCTAGGAAATATCTGAAGAGAAGAGCACATCTTTTCCCATTATCTGTGTAAAATCCTGAGTTCTGTCCTACATCCTTAACTCAGGCTAAAAGAGTACAGCAGGTACAATCAGACCTAACCTATGTCTTCCCCGAGGTAGTTGCCATGGATAGTGTGCCAGATGTAGCTTTCTAAAAATGCTGGATGAACGGCCTATTGTTGTTGTTGAATTTGGGAAAAGTATCATAAATCCAACTATCTTCTCTCTTCCTACCACCTGCTTCCTGCCTCATACTCAGCAAATTCAGTAGTTGACCGTACCTGGAAGAAAAAAAAATAAATAAAGAAATCATGCCAAACAACATGGGTTGCTCCGAAAGTAATGCCTCCCATTTATTTTCATGGAAACTACAACACATACAAAGAGCACGGTAACACTATTTGATAGAGAAAATTCTCAGCTACTAAACACCTTTTCCAACATAGTCACCACCGTTAGTTGTGCATTTTCATCAGTGAAATGACTTGCTGTCCTCACTGCTGAAATGCACTACCCATCACATCACTGTGCTCACATGCATGTCTGT
Organism: Chrysolophus pictus; assembly: GCA_037305975.1. Taxonomy (NCBI): domain Eukaryota; kingdom Metazoa; phylum Chordata; class Aves; order Galliformes; family Phasianidae; genus Chrysolophus; species Chrysolophus pictus. Next base: position 9,002,115 of record CM074580.1, read on the forward strand.
CCTCCATTAACGTTCAGCAAGCACTGATGAATGTCAGCGGGTGCATTTTTTTTTTCTTATGGAAGAATTCAGTCACACACCATTTGCTTCATCCACACTGCCATGTCGGACTCCATTTTGTCAGACTGCCCCTCTGCTGCCGTCCGTCACGTGGCAACAACATGGAACAGAACACTAGTGTGAAGGTTCAGCTTCTACTTCCATACCACCAACATCTGTCTCTGATGTTGTGGGCAACATAGTAAAATGAGGCATTTCCTTCAGAGCTGCTCTCATAGGAAAGAAAGATAAGTTTAAAAGAACCGAGAAACAATTTTAAAATCTTTCTATTAAGAAGAGTGCTCTGACAGAATCCAGCCCAGTGCTTTAGTGCAACTTTACTTTTATCTTTTTCATTATTTAAAAAAGGAAAAAAACCCTGAATCTGATCAGGTAGCAACTCAAATGCTGACTGTACTTACATTTAATTTAATGACTGTCAGAACTTTTGAAATTCTAGACTATTATGTTGAGACAATATTTTATTGTAAAGTAGTTATTTTTATAGAAATCAGTTTTTTGCCATCCTCAAATTAGAAACTTTGAAGAATAAGCAATTTGTCTGAACGTGATCTTAAGCATGATCTTAAATTTTACATGGAGGATAACTGTTAGCATTAATATATGAAATTAACTTTGAATATTTATGTCTAAATTACAGGTTCCACGCTTTCATCTTGCAGGATCACAGGTGTAGGACTTTATCTTGACAAGAAAGTGAATTTTTCAGAAGCAAGTAATGTGTGCAGTCAACTGAATCTACAACTGGCAAGTACAGAGCAGGTTGACAAAGCTTTGAAAAATGGCTTTGAAACATGCAGGTATACAACATCCATTAGTTGTTCTTTATTTTCAGTAAACCCTTTTACCTAACGTGAAGCTGTGTAGAAATCTACTATTAAAAAGACTTATGCTTTTATTGTAGTTCTGGATGGATAAAAGATGGAATGGTTGCCATTCCTCGTATAACATCCAATAAGAAATGTGGTCAGGGCAACGTTGGACTAGTGAAGTGGCGTGCTAATCAAGCTGCTAAGTTTGCAGTTTACTGCTTCAATTCTTCAGGTGTGTACGTATGACAACTACATTTCTTGTGTTTGGGTTTGAATTCTTTTTTAAATATTTGCATACAAAATATCATAACAAATAAGTAAGTACTTATCATTTGATGAATCTTTCACCCGATTTCAAATGTTGTCAAGCTTTATTTAGCTCTGCAAGGTTAAAAAAAGAAAAACAAACAAACAAACAAAAAAACCCACGTTTCCAAGCAATACAGAAATTCCATTCCATTAATGAAAAATAGTAAGTTGGTCTTGCTATGGAAGATCTTATTGAAAAAGTTGCTTTTGCCATGTCAACACAATATATTTAATAGGTTTTGACTATTTAGGTATGGTGATTTGAAAGATGGTAAACAATCTGCAACCAGGGTGCCTGTGTACACATACACATTTTTTGGCAATGACCAAGAGAGGGTTTCTTCAGGAAAAGCTGATTCTTTTTGAAAAAAAGGAAATGTATGCATTAAATTAAATGGAGGATCATTTAAGAGACCACAAAATCAACACAATTTCCAGCCTACACTCAGTAAAACTAAACAGCTTCTTTTGTAGGAAATCATCTGAATCGTTTTGTTTGAGAAAAGATCTGTCCTTCCTCTCCTGCTTGACTATCTGTTCTTAGATCAAAGAAAGAGAAGTAGAACTTAGGTCTTGATGTAAATTAGCTCTTCATTTCAGAACAGATCAGTATTGTTTCTTAATTACTTCTACCTTATCTACTGAAAATAAGTATTTAACTGGAGGTTTTGCGTTCTTGCTAGTGTTCCATACTCGTGATTATTATGTAACCATCCCAGTGAATCACTGATCGTGTATATGGTGAAATTATTTCTAATCAGTGCCTTGACCTTGCCAGTGAGTTTTAGGTAACAATACAAAATTCTGAAAAGAGATGTGTCAACAAGGGTTGGAAAGACCGGGAGAAAGATGGCTTTCCAATATATGCCCATACAATGATAAGAAGACAGACTGTGCCTATTTCCTGTGGTGGCCCCCAGGAGTCTGTCTTGAGACTGGTGTTCTTTAATGTTTTTATCTACGACCTAGACAGAGGAAGTGAGTGAAATACGTATCATTTTGCATCAGGAATCTTGGATAGGAAGGTAACATTAAGGAGGTAGCAAGTAATTCCAAAAAGAAGATTGACTGACTGGTTAGAAAATAATAGTAATAAAAAAAATTAACACTGTGATGATTCTGCGTTTCTCCATCTTAATAGCCAAAATGCCACCTGTTCTAGATATTTCTTAGCTAAAACATTTGTGGCTGTAACACCAAAAATCATTTGAAAACTGTGGTGGAGAAAGAGTAAAAAGCCTCTATTATTTAGCTTTTTATTCTGTGAATGTAACTGCGTCATCAGACTTCCCATGGGGATTCATTTGGAGAACAGTACATATGTCATTTCCCATTATTTACGTTGTAATCTGCTTGTTTAGCGAAATCTTTACAGCTTTACAGAACATGGATCTTCACTAAAAAAGATAAATTTTCATATTTTCACACAAGCCAGTTCAGTAGTCAGATTTTGCATTTATATGTAAAGTCCATTTGCACCCATGTTTTTATACAAACAATATTCACATCATTTAAATGACATAATCTCAGGTTATGCCTGGTGTTTGTTTCTTTGTAGACACCAGCAGAATTGTCTCATTTTTCATTTTGCTCTGGTCCCTGATTTACCTGAAAGTTTTATGGGATACTTTTTCTCCTAGGAAATCAATACTGCCAAAAGTGTCAATAGTGCATCTGTATGTTTTGAACATATAAATAATAGGGTTTATTTTCCCATTATATAATGGGAATTCTTTTGAAGCTTGGATCTGTAGTTAAGCTTTCTGCTCTGCAGGAGGCCAGGTTATTTATTTATTTTTAATATGGATTATTACTATAAGTACTCTTCAGAAGGAATTATAAAAGAAGCAGTTATAAAATGCATACCACTGAAAGTGTTCAACTATATAAGTAATGGTTAAAAGTGTACAATAATGGTTTTAGCTACTTGTTTGAAAAAAGCTTGACTGATTTGGAAAATGCTTTTCTGACCAAGCAAATGATCTCCAGAAGGAAATGGCTGGACAACAATTCCTATAAATGTTTGTAATTCTTATGTATTTCCTTTCCCTACTATAGATGTTCAAATTAATTCATGTAAACCAGATCCAACTACAACCATACTACCATCATCAAGTGTACCAACAGAATTAACTGCGTATTCAGGTTCAGATTTGACTGGGAACACCACAGTAGTGCCCACTGCAACTGAACCAGAACAAACCCTGAAAAACGTGAAATTTCGGATAATATGTATAACTGAAACTATATTACCAACAGAGGGGACTACTACAACAATGCCAGAGGAATACTACACTAACCCTGCTGCATTTAGGAATGATGGTATTGTCTTTGGAGGTAAGGGCAGCGTTCCTTAACTAGAACAACTCATTAGTGAGATAGATGTTAGCAGTAAAACTACTTACCGCTGGTTTTTATTTGCTACTCCAGCATTCTTTTTTATATAGCTGAACCCTGAAGTACAATAAAATGTCAGAAAGCTTATAAAAAAGGGGTTTTTTTAACATAATTTTTAAGTATAAGATCTTAAGATTTTATTCTTTTTGGTAATATTTATGTATGAAATGGTGGAAATTCATTGTGGTTAATGTGATTTGGGTTAAATTCATTTCTGAGAAAGTCCTAGCATAGCACCGTGTGCTCTGAATAATTGAAAACTCAGCAGATCTTAAAAATAAAAGAAGAAAGTTTTAAGTAGAACAGTGATTTGTTTTCCAGATATAGGGTGTGAAAAACTAATCCTAACAAACAGAACTTGGAAAATAGACTAAATATATGGAAAAACGCATTCAATGGAAGGATAGTTAATTACAAAACAGATTTTCTCAGTAGGTTGTTTAAAAAAATCTCTGATGAGCAGATTAGACAAATGTCTGTCAAGGAGTGCCTAAATCCTTTCAGTCTCTCGAAACAAGGAGCAGAAGTAACCAAGGTTTTGAGATTCCTGAATTTTATTCTTCTATGCGTCTCTGTGTACATACATACCTCTTACACTAGGCTGGTTTTAGAAGAATCTGGATTTATGTTCATAAGCCTTTAGAAAGTCCTATATAAAGATATATAGAACCTTTATGCTTACCTCCCTTTTATTTTTAGGTATCCCCACTGCACTCCTCGTACTGGCAATCATCTTCTTCATTATTTCAGTTCTTCTAGCAGTCTGCTACATCAAAAAGTAAGGTTTTTCTATCTTTTCTCTTAGAGTGAGTTAACTCCTAGAGTACAGGCAGTGAATATTTCATAGATAGAGCTACAGAGCAGGGCTGTAATGATAATGACATACCTGTAAAACAAAGAATTAAATCTTCAGCTCTGTTCTGCAGTTAATTTTTGTTCCTATTGTTGCTATTCCCCTTTTTAGAAAAGAAATCAGACCAATATTACCGATTTTTGATTAATCAGTCAATCCTAGCGTGGAGTGCTGCTGTCTGCCAAAACAGCAATGTTTAAGCATGCAACTGTTTATATAAAGGCCTATTTATGCAGCTTTCTTTTGTTTCTTTCAATGTCAGACTCGAGAGAATAACACTTATCCTTCAGAAAAAAATACTTGGTTACCCCCTTTGAGCCACTTATTCAGATCTTCAACACAGAGGATCATTCGAGATCAAAAAGTTGTGCACATCTCTAACATTCTTGCCCAGCTTGCATTATAATTATGTACCACAAATCCTGAACATACACAGTTTATATAAAGCAAAAACAAAGCAGAAAATATTTCTTTAAAAGGCACGTTGCTTTTAAAAGTACAGTGACCCCACTTGCTGCTATTCTCTGTGGGACTTTTGCCTTGAATATAGCAGAGAAAGCAAATGCTAGATATTTGGTAGCACCTCTCAACAAATAAAATACTAAACTAATGTCAGTGTTTCTGCTTTAATATCCTTTCTTTTTATTTAAAGGTACAAGAAATCCTTCCCATTTTCAAACAAGAACCAGAAAAAAGTGGTTGAAACTACGGCTCTCAAAGAGACTGCATCAAATGACAAAACATTCGAGAAGGAAACAAAGAATAATGAAAAAACGGTGGAAGAGGCCAAAGCCAAGCCTGAAACCACAGTAAAAAGTCTAGAAGTGGAAGTTTAAGGTCAGCAGAAGAGGAGAAACATACAGTTCTTTTTAGAAATATATAAAACAAAGCACATAACTTAGCAATGCTTTTAAATGCGGGTGACTGTAAATACTCATGAATGATTTTTTTCTTATCTTAACATATGAAAACATTTTTTTTTTTAATAATTACATCTCCAGCTATAAATGCTCTTGCAAAAGAATATGGTATCTTACTAGAAATAAATAAAACATCCATATTACAGTTCACTTCTTAATAAAGAAGTAAATCAAAATTTGCTGTTCATGACACGCAGTGTGTGACTATTTGCATGAAATTTACATTGATATGTAATGAAAAATTCCTTTATATCTGTATGGGTGAATCTGCTAACTTAATGTCTAAAATAAAACAATACTAGGTTATAAATAAAACAATAGTAGGTTGATTTATTTCCGTTAAGTAGTTACACACTGTTTTTAAAAAGTCTGTTTACAAACAGAATAAGTCTGTTTACAAGTAAAAAAATCAAGATTGGCCCACTGTCATTCCAATACCAAAAGAAGGGTACAAAGATGCTGATCTTCATCAGCATCCTTGAACAACTTTCTAAGGTATCCCCATCATATAATTCACTGTTTTATTTATTAGAATCTGTATCATTCTTTTGCATCAGATATTTGACAGGGAAAAAGAACCTTGAACTATATTACAACGATTATATTTAAGGTCTTTGTGTGTATTTAAGTGCGGCCTTCCAAAGAAAGGCTTCAAGTGGTATAAGGCATTTAGAGTACTTCATAAAACAAGGAAGTTGGTAGAAATGTTTGTCTAGATCATTTATTCTCATGAAAACTGTCTTATAGGAGAAAGATCTCGTATAACCTCAATGTTGCAGAAGTAATTAGTGGGTATGAATGGGAAAAAAAACCACCAGCAGCAATTTACCAAATATTTTATTGAATACATGGTTTAGGTAACTTTTATATTTGAAGTTATTATGGCAAAAAAGGGTTTTCTTTAGGTCAAGTAGTTGAAAAAGTCTTAAATAGAATAGTACTAGAACTGCTCACATGCTGTTTTCTACAGTGTAGAATATCTGGCTATGACCTTTCATTTTATTTAGATTCACAGAAATCTAACATTTGCCCAGTATGTTAAATATTCCAGTAGACAAACAGTTGTAGGGCATTGCTAACAGTCTCCTTCGAGGAGCCACCTGTTGTTCGTTTGTTGTTTTTGATAGCAGAGACATTTTACAGACACAGAAGTCTGGGCTGGGTTGATACACAGCCCACCACTTCTGCAGAAGGACTGTGATCCCACATAGCTCCACAAACCACTAATTTAAAACACCCACAGAACTTCAGCAGAGAAAATTTTCAACAGAGAGCAGAGGAAAGCACTGGATACAGCCCTCCTTGCTCAATTAAGTAGTTCCTCTCCTTGCCAAGTGCTGCAGGAATGCAGTGCATCTCTGCTTGCACACATAATGAAAGCACGCTATGCCGTGTAAGCAGAGAGTAGCAAGCAGGAATAATGCCATCAGGAAATCCATGGCCATCGCTTGTCACGAGGGTGTCACAAAAGTATATGGGCTTAAACACACAGGCAGTGGATACAAGGTAATTCTGGACTTTATCGTGACATATTACAGTCGCCCTTTAACAACTGTCTTCTCCAGCTTTTAGAGATAAGAAATTACCCGCTTCTCTTTCCTTCATCAGCAAGTGGTAATTATCGATTTTTGCTGCTGCTGTCATTTTTATTTTAAATCTGCTTTTGTCAATAGAATTAAGAAGTTGCCCTACTACGTAAGCATCTCTTTTACCTCCAAAACTCAGACAGCGTTCATCCCGACCTGCACACTGATGTCTGGCCGTGTGTACGGGTTGCTTCACCCCGGTTTACAGCCCTCCTGGAGCGCTCAGTGCCGTGCACACACCCTGCCTAGTCAGAGCAGCGAGGAACCTGCTTCCACCTGCACTTATGGTAACATCACAAAGGCTAAAATGAAGCTGCTACTCCGTCCTGTCAGCAATACAAGCCAGGTACAAATAGCAAATCAGTGAGTGCTGTAGTTGATGTTGTCTGTACAGAACGAGCACGGCTCCGTTACGTTTGGATGTTTGGATGAGTATAAAATGTTCCTGCTCACGACTTAATGGAGTTGCAGGGCACGCACCACTACAAAGCAAACACCGCACTTCCAGACAAGACGTCAAGCAGCCCCAACCCTCAACCGGCACTCCGAGAAACTTAAGAGAGATTCTAGAAAGGTCGTTTCTGCCTCTTGTCAAACGCCTTTCCTTTTGAACCGCTCTCAGCGCCGCAGAGCCGGCGCTCCGCTCGAGCGCTGCCGTACGGCTGATTCGCCGCACCCGTCCGCTGGCGGCGGCCCCGTCCCGCTTCCCGCACGCGGCACAGCTGCTCGCTGACCTCCGGCTCCGCAGGAAGCGCCGCGGGTTCCCGGCCCAGCCCAGGCGGTGCCCGGACACCGGGCTGCCGCGGCGTGGGAAGCGCGCGACTCAAGTGGGCAGGAAGGGGAAGCGGGGGAAGCAGCGCTCCTTTTCTCCGCTCTGAATGGCGGACGGAACGCGACTTCGGGAATTACAACCCGAAGCGTCGGGATGCAGGTGACCTCTAGGGGCTGCGCTCGGGCTTCTGTCCCTCAGCGCCTTATCGCTTACGGCCGTGGCCGGTTTCCCCGGTCTCCTCGCTCACGGGGTCAGCGCTCAGCGCCGCGCTCCCCGGCCTCGCGCCCCCTTCCGCCCGACGGCAGCGCGGCGTCACCGCGGCGCGCCGGGAGCCGCCGCGCCTGCGCCGAGTGCCGGGCGCCGGGTGCGGCCCCGCCGGGAGGCGGCGAGCGGGATGCCGGGCCGCTGGGGTGAGGTCGCCGTCCGCGTCCCGAGGAGGAAAGGGGAAGGGGGGGGTGCGAGGCGGGGGCGGGACCGGGAAGCGGTTGGGGTGGGCGCCGCGAGCGGCTGGGCGCCGCCGCCTTCGGAGAACGGCTGGGGAGTGGAGGGAGTCCCGCCTCCGGCACGGGGCGCCGCGGGCCTGGCGCGAGCGCGGCCGTTTCCCGGCGGCTGCACGGCTGTACGGCTGCACGGCTGCACGGCTGCACGGCTGTACGGCTGCACGGCTGTACGGCTGCACGGCTGCACGGCTGCAGGCGCGCGGTTGTGTCCCGCCGTAACGCGGAGCTGTGTGGTTCTTAAGGTTGATGTCATTCCGCGCTCAGTTTGCCGGCTGTAGGCCTCTGTCTGTCTGCAGCGGTCCTCTGAAGACGGGAAACCGATGGCGAGCGCCAAGCCGTGCGGACAGAATGCCTTCGGCACTTGGAAATCCGAAGCAAAGAGAAATCGTGGTGTTAGTCCCACTTAACGTTAGCGAGAGGGAACGAGCGGCAGAAGTGGGTGGAGTCATCCAGAACCAGAGGGCGTAGGGAACAAACGCTGGGGAAAAAGACTTGAGTGTAAAGGGATGGTGGCATAGGTTGACCTCATCGCAGCATTCCAGTACCTAAAGGGAGCCTACAAACAGGAGGGGAATCAACTCTTTGACAGGGTAGATAACAGCAGGACGAGGGGAAATGGTTGTAAGTTGAGGGAGGGGAGATTTAGGTTGGACGTCAGAGGGAAATTCTTTACAGAGAGAGTGGTGAGGTGCTGGAACAGCTGCCCAGAGTGGTTGTGGATGCCCCATCCCTAGAGGTGTTCGAGGCCAGGTTGGATGGGGCCCTGGGCAGCCTGGTCTAGCATTAAATGAGGCGGTTGGTGGCCCTGCATGTGGCAGGGGGTTGGAGATTCATGATCCTTGAGGTCCCTTCCAACCCTGGCCATTCTGTGATTCTGTGATAGGTTAAAATTGGAGAGGCTTGAGCACATCTGCGCAGTAATGCATCCCAAAGCAGAGTCTTTTTCACCAGCACTTCTTTTTTTTAATAGTGAAAACGAAAATTGCCGTCGTAATCTCGAGGTGTTCGTTGGGTGTATTTATATCTGCATGTTGCAGTCACTGAAATGTCTCTGTGCAGAGTGATGTCTGTGGAACACAAGGAATGCTTTATGAGAAGGAATACGAATTTCTGATGTTGTAATGCCACGCTCCTGTCTCTCCTATTTGGCTCGGTTTCTAATTTGGTTGAATTGTGTTACTGTGGAATAGTCTAGTTAGCAGGTGGTTAAACTCTACACAAAAAGATGTGAGCAGCTAGACATAGAAGTCTCAAATGTAACCCTCTACCATCTTTTTAGCAGACACTTTACAAGTGAACGAGAACTTTCCATGGAACTGAGTTGAAGTACTTCATTATGGGTCAACAGATTTCAAGCCAGACACAAACTATAATGAACAAGTTGCCAGAAAAAGTAGCAAAGCATGCTTCCTTGGTTCAAGAAAGTGGTTTCCTAACCTACGAAGAGTTTCTTGGAAGAGTAGCTGAACTTAATGATGTGTAAGTGTTAATTTGTTTCCTATTTGCCATGTTTTACAAAGAACTTCTATGCAGTGTATTCCTCTGTGCTGGCTAAGCCAGAACTAGCCAACTTTTTTAGTTATTAGCCAACATTTTTAGATATTTACTTTGGATCTTAAAGTTTTTTATAAAGGTTGTAGTTGCACTTAGACCAAGTCATTTCTCCTCCTTAAAGTCACTTTTCTTCCAGCTGGTTTTGCTTCACTCTTAGAAGATCCCAACATTTAATATATCTTTTAGTTCAAATCACCTATTGCCCTTGCACCCCTATCCTCCATTACCTAAAGATGCCGTGCTGCTTCCTTTCTTCCTGTCATTTGTGGTAGAAAGTAACAACATGAGCCCTGTAGAGAGCCAGTACAGCAACACTGGGAAGGTAGAACTGGAGGCAGAACTGTTTGTGACCATTTCTCCCACATCTCTGGACATGCAGTGCTGTTCCTCTTTAAAGATGAGATGTGTCTCTTACTGTTTGAAACCAGCGGCCAAAATAGTCCCCAAAAAAAGGCTGCATAAGTAACATTTGTTTTTGTAGCTTGCATTTTGTTTCACTAACATGTTGCCAGTAAGAAGAAAAGAATAGAAAAGCAGAGTTGTTGTTTTCGCTCGCTCGGTATTTATGATATAAAATGAGCTGAGTTGAAGAAGTATGTGCTGAAAGGGGTTTTGTTGCACGTGGGTTGCACTGTTTAATTTTAATGTGAGTTTAGAAATTGTCTTATACAGTGTCATGTTTTTTTCGAATGACTTTTGCACCTTCAAGAACAGACAGCTGTCTTCTGGGTAGATCAATTTTGAAGAATGTTTCCTTATGTTTCCTAAGAAAATCTAAGTATATTTCAGTGTAATTAACTCCAAAATACCATTCTTGTTCAAGTTTTTTATTTCTTGACAGTGTTTACGTCAACCTGAAAGTACTATAATTTGTTTGATTCTTGTGAAATAGATCACTGTCTGTGTTCCATTAAAAAAAAAAAAGTCAGGGGTCACCTGAAGCTTATTACTTCTAGTATATAATAGCAAAAGCACGCCTTGTCTGCATATATATAGATGGTAATTGCACACTTGTATTACATAAATGATAAGGAAGAAGTTATTTTGGATTGGACAAGACTGTGTGATTGTTGTAATAAACAATTCAAGTATATTTGAATTACAAAGTCCACCAAGGATGCTTGTGTTTTGTGAGATTTACTGTGCAATTTCAAGTGAAACGAATGACGTACTTCATGTTGAATGAGATGCTAAGATGGTTGCTACTCTTAAATTTCATGTCTCTGGGCAGTATTGATAAAATGCCTTCAAGGGTAGAAAAAGCACCTGGGTAAGCAATAGAGGATACTATAGTAACTGAGTTTGCTAATCTTTGCAGATTGGGCACGTGACGTTAGATTGAATTTTCTTTATTTCAGTACTGCAAAATTAGCTTCTGGGCAAGAGAAACATCTGTTATTTGAAGTGCAACCTGGTTCTGATTCTTCTGCTTTCTGGAAGGTGGTCGTTCGGATAATCTGTACTAAAGTAAGATTACTGACTATTTGAATTTGATTGTAGGGGTTGTGTGTAGGTGTTTGAGGACTGGTAAAATCCAACACCTGTTAGATTTCTGTTAATATACTTGAGACAGCCAATGTATTCAAGGATATTATTTGCAACAAATCGAGTCTAAAATCCACATTTCTGTGAAAAGCGGGTTAACAAAAACATTTTCATGACTAAGCTTAAAGCAGTGTTATCCTTCTGTGGTGCACTTACAGCCTGTTCATTACAAATTTGTAGGAGCTGTGAAATGAGTCCAGTGGTGATGAATTAGATGATCTTTAAAGATCATCTTCTAACTCAAACCAGTCTATGATACGTGAAAACCAAACAGTACAACAAACTACAAATTTGGGTCTGTAATGGGTGAAGTTAGCCAGCAATTTCAAACAGCATTGGTTTAGCTAGCATAACTGTATATCTTGACTCCTTACAAAACTAATCTATAGTTTATAGTATTTATTAATATATATGTAAATATTTAACTATTAATTTGAAGACCTTGACAAAACTTATTGAGGCTGCTCTTTCTAATAAGGAGATTTTTCCCCTCTGTATCCCATCAGATAACATCCTTAAACAATCCTGAAGCCAGTGAGCACTGTTAATGTACAGTTACAGCCAAGCCAACTCTCAAATTTTGTTTGAAACTAAGAACTTGCAAGTTCATTTGCTTTTAGTTTTCATTAAGGCAGCCACCATTGCAGGCTGTTTTAAGCTGAAATGTGAAATGACTGATTATTCTATTCGTGTTCTAAGATTAACACAGTTTTTAGGCATTAGGTCGCTTCTTGATTACACCTTAACACATTTGAGCAGTGAACATAATTGTCTTCTCCTAGAAATGTAGTCATAACTGCAATATTTTTCATAAGAAAACAGAGAAGAGCTGTGTTCACAGATGTTAATTCTTGCCAAAGTAGGCTGCAGTTTAGGTGGCTACTCTCAGGAGAACTGCAGTGCATGAAAAGAATTTTGAACAATTTCCAATAAAAATTTGATATATAACTGTAAACAATTCTTATTTCTTAAGATAAATAAAACAAGTGGCATCGTGGAAACTTCAAGAATCTTGAACTTGTATCAGTTTGTTCAACTTTACAAAGACATCACCAGTCAAGCAGCAGGGGTTCTTGGGCAAAGTGGTACTTCTGAAGAAGCTGCTGAGAGTTTGACAACTGTGTCATCATCCCACGCCAGCTTATGGATGGGAAGGTACGTTGATATACTTCTGACCACAGTTACAGCATAAATATCATTTAAATTCTGTATAAAATCTGAAGTAGAAACCCTCAGTGATCAAAACTGAGAGAGCTTGGCAGATGCAGTCTGTCCCACCAACATTAATAGCATATCTCTTCTACCAAAGAGAACTGCAGTATATTCTGTTGAAATTCTGCTGGCACTACTATACCTTAGCTTTCAGAACAATCATTTTAGTGGTCAGTTTTAATAATAAGCATGGTATATGCTGAACCTCCTGAATAAGGAAACAGAAGGAAATGGAATCAGCTGCAGCTACAAATCTAAAGGTTTTGACAGTGTTTGTTTAAACAGAGTTTGTTATTGTTCCACTTAAACTTTCTCTTCCTCTTCTGCATTTTGGCATGTGAAAGTTCCCATCTGTTGCCACTAGAAACTCATCAATTGTAGTAATAATTTAACTTGCAAGACTGGAAAAATGTGAACTGTCTCACACATGCTGACATCCTGCTTTGTTAGCTAGAGGAAAAGTAAAAGACTGAGGTCAACACCTGCAATAACTTCAGCTCAAACTGAATTGAACAGCAAGAAGTTTCTCACCCTTTCCCTATGTGGAGCTGTTGCAACTGCAATGCCTTACTTTTAACTTTCTGAGTTAGTTCTAACTCATTCCTGAGTAAGGTGGAGTTGCTGACACTGCTTAGAGTGTTATATGCCAGCTGTTAGATTGAGAAGAGAGTCAGCGTTGTTCTTATTAAATACATGGAGCCCACTGTTGGTTTTTTTTCAGTCAGGGGACTGCAGAATGTGCTCTTTTTGTTTAATTTCCCATTTCTCTTGTTTGGGAACATATAATCTTTAATTATTAGTGTTGAGATAATAAAATGCTGGAATCAGGTAGCAAATTTTGGGCATGTTGAGCAAAGCGTATTTTTCTGCTCTTTCTCAAATATGAATGGTCTTGGCTTATGTGTATATCTAGAAATAACCTTTTACTTAAAACAAGCCGTAACAACAAACCAGATGGTTATGCAAAACAAATTCTGTTTTACTAAGGTCAGTGAATAGATACAAGGTTTGCTGGGTTAGTTTCATTTTCAGACTTTAAGATGGGGGATGTCTGTAACCTTCATTTTTTGAGGCAGATATACTGAAAAATTGAACATACTTTTCTAGTATGATAACAATATGCTGGAATTTGGTGAGCTGGTATTTCCAATTGTATTTTATCCAAGCTTTTCAAGTCTTTCAGAAAAATGCAGGCTAAAAAACAAGTGTGTTACACCTAGGATGTCTGTTTGTTTTTCTGTGATATCCTCCAGTTTGCCTTAACTCTGTTAATTCTTAGACGTTCTTCTGCTCTAGAAGAACTGGCTGTCACTGACCAAACATAGCAGATACTGTCTGTTTCATTCTCCTTCTTATCTGAACTTCTTCCACTGGAATACCTTATTTCTGCAGAACATCTACTTCCTATTCCAAAATATCCATTACTGCTTTATGCCTTCTGATAATGAAGAGACAAGCATTTCCTTAGTTTGTCATTCTTATACGTTGGTTGCTCAGAAACTAATGCCTCGTATTTATTTCCTTGAAAACTACAAAGAACACAATAACACTTTTCGACAGAGCAAATTCTCAGCTACAAAACAATAATTTTCTACACAGACACCACCATTAGCAGATTTGCACTGATAAGCTGATTGAGATGCTCTTCATTTTGTGGTATGACACCTGTGCGTGGCCATCTGGAACTTGCCTTGTCCTTTATGTCTCTGTCACAACTGCTGAAACACACAACCCATCACATCAGTGTGCTCACATCCACTGTTTGGTCTCCATAAATGTTTAACAAGCGTTGATGAATGTCAGTCGGAGCCATTTTTTCCATCTGGAGGAATTCAGTGACACACCTTTGCTTCATCTGTGCTTCCATGTCAGGCACCGTTTTGTCAGAGTGCCCCTCTGCTGCCATCTGTCAGATTTGATTGTAAATGCATAAATATTTACGTGTCCTGGTCAGTGGAAGCTGAGGATTTGGTGTACCTCCTCACGCTTGAGAAGTCTTGTTGATGCAGATATTCAAGATGCTAGTGTTATGAACTTGAGATACAGTTATCCATTACTTGAAAAAGTTGCAGATGGATAAAATGTAAATGTCAGTCCCAGTGAGGGATTTAAGTTTTGAACTCTCCTCTGTTCCAAGAACACATGGAATTTTAACTGGAAAACTAGCTTGGGGGAGAATCTTAATTTGAAGGAACAATCATGGGAAGTGTAATGCAAGCTAAAACTATTCTTTTCTATCCATGGAATGGTTTTTCTCTTGGCATTTTGATGGCGTGTGAAATTAGCAAACATGCATTATAGTGGTGAGGCCTCTTAAGATGCATACTTTTGTCACATTTACCAGTCTGACAAAGTTCCTTCTGAAATACTTCAGCCTCACAGTCTGTGAGAGGAAGGCAGATTGTTGTCCTGTCCTGCCTTTAGTGTAAACAGTGTTTCTGTTCTTTGGCTCACTCCTGTGCTTTGTAATAGTTACAACTTACAGCTCCCTTGTTGAAATTTTGCAACACCAAAAGTACAAGAAGACCAAAAAAACTAAATGGCATGTTCTAAGTCTAGTTCAGTTGCTGCTGCTTGCTGGTAGCCTGAGGCTCTGTCTGCTGACATGTGCTGGGATGACATAACTGCTCCATCCAAAAAATTGCATCATCATTGAGGATAAGTACAGGCATTTTGGCCTGTACTTAATTTTGATGTGAAAGGTAGTAGCTAGTATTTTTACAAGGGCACAAACATGAAACTTGTCTGCTGTCTGATAGAAAACACTGCCTTCTCTTCTGCAGGCTTAAACAGCCGACAGATGAAGATGAATGTTGCATTTGCATGGATGGACGTGTTGATTTGATCTTGCCGTGTGCTCACAGTTTCTGCCAGAAGTGCATTGATAAATGGTAATACATATTAAAGATTATTTATCCTTTTATGGTATGCATTGTCTGTCAGACTTGTTTCATTTTGGTCTGACAGATTCCTTAGTTGGCATACAATTTAATTACAGATGATTGTAATTTTGCTTGGAAACTAAAGAAAACAGGGCATGTGCTGATGCTGACTTGTCCTTCACAATATCTCAAAAAGCTGCTTTTTGGAGAAAAAAAAATCAGTAATTAGCATGCAAATGTGAAGGCAAGTTGAACTATCTTATTACTGGGGAATACCTATCAAAGGGATTTTTTTTTCCATATGTTCTGCTTTCATTTGAAGCAAGTACACAATTTGCAAATTTAAATGTGTCAGAATTTCTCTAGGAAAATATTTCTTCTTAATAGCAGCACTTTGGAATTTATGGCTAACATCTCTTAAGGTATGTGCTCAGCTTCATTCTTCAACCAAACAGCTTTTCAGCTTCTGCATCTGACACATCAGTCGGGAAACAGAAATTGCTTTCTGTAGGAGAGCAGCGCTCTCCACTGGCCACACAGAAACCTGCAGGGGTTTTGCAGTGTTCTGGCAGTCTAGCATTGAGTTTTCTTGGTTAGATTTTTTTTGATTGGTTAATACAAATGATTTTACACTTAAGTCATATAACACACAAGAATTTTGTTTTGTGGCTTTCTTAGAGGCTTACCAAGTAAGTTATTTTTGTAATGCCATGTTAGCGTAAGAAAAAACAGCAAAAATGAGTGGATCTGTGAATAGTCAGTCATCTGTCTTTCTAGGAAAATGCTTTAGAATCTATCAGCATTGCAAAGCTTAGTTTAACTATCTTGATGGAGAGTAGATTATATTCCACCATGGCTGATGCATCAGCTGGACTAAGTTCCAGTTACACTATTCCTTTCTAGTATGCAGTCTGTGAAGTTTGTCTCTTCTTAGCTTGGTCTACCAGTTTAGAGGCATAATTGCTTCAGACACCTGAGTTAGTGGGGCAGGTGATGAGTCCCTGAGGGGTCAATTCTGAACTTCAGTGGGCTGAATGACCAAGGAAAAGGATTCTTCTTTCTGCAGAGGAAGCTTATGGGGACTGGTTTCTGATGCACCTTAGCTAAATATCTAAAGATAGGAAGAGTTTGGAGTTTAGACTATGGTTTTGAATTTAAACCTTATGGCAGGTTACTAGATATATTCTGTTTTATCTGAGCACGTGTGTTCCTGAGTAACTGAAGAGCGTGACACCATGTTTATTACTCAAAAACTAGAGCTGCATTCAGATTTGTTGGCCAGTCTTCCTCATAAAAAAGATTTGAAACAAAAGGATTCCAGAGGTCTCATCCAATTAATATGATGATTGAAGTTCTCACTGGGTTGGTTTGTTCTGCTGGTGATTTGGTGGTGGTGTTCGTTGAAGAGGGGGCTTTTTTTGGCCAGAAAGAGATCATAAATGAAAAATCCTCATTTCTCTGGCTTTCTGACAGGAGTGATCGTCACAGGAGCTGTCCTGTCTGCCGTCGCCAAGTTACTGGGGCAGGTGATTCTTGGGTGGTTTCAGATGCACCTACAGAGGATGATATCGCTACTTACATCCTTAACATGGTAGATGAGGTGGGCCAGCCTCTCAGGCCCTGACACTGACCAACAAGCTGCCAAGAGTACTTGAAGCTTTTGTTGTCACGAACGTCTGGTTTTACCTCTTGTCGTTCATCTGTAGTCTGTCTTAAGTCTTCTTGGCTACTGTGAATCTGCATTACACTTGTAAGACACATGGTATGTGAGCCAGTATTTGTGTTTGCAGTCTTAACGTGTACTTTCAGTGAAACCTTTAAACATTTACAGAGGTTATTTTAACAATTTTTGATCTTAACATTTTGACTACTAGATGAAGCTACCTGTAATAGAGCAGCTACAACTGCTAACTGCTGTTTGAACATCACAGTGTACTGCTGCAAAAGATGCACCACATCAGATGGATTGACCTCACCGGACTCATCCTTAACAGCTGTCCCTTTTAGGTTCATGACAAATATGAATAAAGATGAGTTAGGACTAGTTATTGCTTATTTGGAATTCTGCTGCTGAAACTTGAAAGACAGTGTGCTACCTATTCTTCGGTTTGCCAATTACTACATCTTTTATTGTTTACAGATAAAATTCTGTTTGATCTGCTACAAGTTTTAGTATTAATTATTTAAAATCTGTTTTGGAGGCTGTAGACATTTGTGTAAATGTACTTGTGCATTTTCCTTTATTCTAACTAGGTCATCTCTTTTTCAATTTGGGGTTTAGCGTGGTCTCATTAGCTTGAAAACATTAAACAGTTTCACAGACAATCCTAAAAAAGGAAATCACTTCCTATGTTTTTTGATCAGGAACAGCCAGAATTATTTTTAAGCATTAGGAATATCTGAAGAAGTGACTTCATTCTAATTAGCAGTTAAGTTGTAGTTTAGCCTGGTGCTGTGGTATTATTTGCTTCCTTGAGGTTTCAAAGCAGTGAAGTGAGAAATACTGAGGATTGCAAGGTGATAATCTGACGTGCTGTGCTGTATCTCTACAAGTGCAACGTGCTTTTATGGAGCAGAGAGAATCTTCTACTTGGATAATAGTTGTGTCACATCACATGACTTACATCGAGTTAGACACGTGGAAAGGGACATCAAACTAGAGCACAGCAATGTATTTGTCTAGCAGAGTTGAATCTTAGAAGAGCTAAGAGACTCTAAAACAAATTGTCATCATTAGTATTCAGAAGCCTTTTGGCTTCCCTCATGTTGTGCAAACCATCGCTATTGTAGAGAATGAATATATCTATTTTTGATATTAACAAAGACTACTCTTTTATCTTGAGGCTGTTGAGGGAGGAATACTCCAGTGTATCATTTTAGGGCATATCAGCATAAACGTAGCTCACTTTAAGACTGGATCGTGAATTGCAATACTTGTTTAAATTTGATGACACTGTAGGACTAAGGCCTTTTGTCGGGGAATAACTCTCAACTAAAAGGCTTGTGCACACATAGATATGCATATGTAGGTTATTTGTTTTAATTGGCTGCTAGAAAATAATTTAATCATGCCAGCTACCAAATCTTGGGAATTTCTCTATTTTGTTATCTTGTTAGCAGCATATGACACCCATTTGAGTACTGTTATTGTATCATCCAAAAGCCAAGGTAGCAAAATGTGTAAATCTCTATTTAACTATTTAAAAATTAGTTTATGAATGTATATAGTTGAGAGTTATTTTTTTCCTTTGTTAATCCTTTGATGTCAATGAGATACTCTTCAGAAAATGTACGGACTGCTTGGTTGGGCTGAAAACTAATAATGGTCAGGGATTTTCCACTAAAATATTTGCAAATATTCTTAATCATACACCAGTTTGGTTCCAGTTTGCTTTCTGAGCTTGCGTTAATCTGTCTTCAGAACACTGGAATTTTTAAGGTGTTTTTTATATTGCTGGAACAGAAAAAGCATCTAAATATGCATCAAGCTAACTTTATTTTTCAAGTCTTTTGAAAATTATACTTCTGAACTGAGCTTTTTTCTGCTGAGAACTTACATGAACTTATTACAATGTAATTTTGTAATTAATGCAAACTGATTACTTGTAGCATAATGACACTTGCAAGTACTATATAAAAAGATGCAAAAATTAATCAAATAGTGAAAAGTAAACTTTGTATTCTGTACAGCTTTCTTAATTAAGTTGCTTATAAGTCACATGGTTGTGATGTAGGTAATGTGTGCCTTGTCAAATGTACTGTATGTTATATAGGGCAGTAGATACCATAACACTGAAAACTCAGTAATTTGGTACAGGCAGTGTTTCCTAGGCTGAAATATTACATCTAGCAAACAGTTTTAGAAAGGAGTCCCAGCAGCAGGAGCATGGCAGTGGGTTCCAGGAGCCAGACCTTAAAATGGGAATCACTATGAATACCTTCAGGTGGTGGGGGTGTGGGGGGCATTAAAACTGACATTTCTTGTACTAAAGTGAAGATTTCTTACAGATCTAAAGTGAAATTGTAATTTAAGCATTGTAGATTGTATTAATAGCTAAGGACATTTCAGTATATTAAAATTTGTGTATGAATTGTGCAATAAAGTTACTTTGAATGAAATATCGTACTCTGTCAAGCTTGAGGAACCTCTCAGCTTTAGTAGCACAGAAGTCTGTATAAGTATAATCTCAATGCAGTTCCATCATGCAATTGGTATGGTTAAATGTCTCTGTGAGTCTGAAGTTCTTGAACTTAGAGGTGTGACATTAGGAAGGTAGCTTAAATGTATCTCAGCATAAAGACACACTCTGATTTTTCTCTTCTTTTTCTCAATAGTTTTTTTTCTCTAAATAAATAAATTGGAACATTCTGCAGTGATGGAGACAAACAAACCTGCGTGTCCCAGAAGGACAACACTGAGCAGTTTTGGGGGGGAGAGGTTTTTTTTTTTTTTTTTTTTAGGGTACTATCATTTACTGTTTATGCAAGTTATTCCATTGTGTTTCTGATATTTTAAAACTTAACAATGCTATTGTTGGAAAATTCTTAGCGTATTTTTCTTGTTTGTTGTTTGTTTTGTTTTTCTGCAAGAATTGAAGCGTGTCATTAATGTAAATGTTTCCTCTGCCTAGTTACTAGGTTTATCATCTTTGGAAGTCAGATGAGCAATTCGGTAACAGATGAGGAAATTAAAAATGTCAGAACTTACCACGTGACAGGGGCACCAAGAGGTAGGTGTACTTGAAGAATTAACAAACATTTCTATTTACTGTATTTTGAGATGAGGCACCAAATCAATATAACATACACATTATTTTTGTAGATGTAATGGCATATTTAACTTATATATCTTTCTTTTTCAAGGCTATTCTGTATACAATTTTATATTCATCCGTTTTGGAAACAGCAGGCAGCCTCTGGAAGGTCTGTGCTGTAGATTTAAAACACTTTGTGTCCCACCAAATCCTGGAACAGAAACCTCCATAGAGTGTCTTAAAAATGTTAGAGCAGCTACAGTTTTATTGAGACGCATCCACACACAAAAATCCTAATATATTCTTTATCATTTATTTCTGTAATGTTTTATGCTTCCACAAGAGCCAATGATAAACATCATTTAACCTAGGCACAGGAGGAAAAAGCATTTTTTACAGACATCCCTCCCCACCTTTTTTCAGGTTGATATGTTAACTCGGCAACTAGAATAGAAATGTTTAGCCACAAGTAAAGAACAGTGTCATATATGAGAAGGTAAGACAGGTCTGGTGTGAGGAACAATCTGTGTTACCCAGTAGCAGAGTAAGTGCCTTAAGTTTGCTACAGTACTGTAAGGGAATGGAAGAGCATCGCTAAAAATGGCTCAAATTGGTTTGTTTTAAATATCTAGAAGCCATAATTAACCATTTTAGGTGAAAGTGTAAAATGCTCTGAACGACTAGATTTAAGGAAGTCTTGAATAACATTTGAATATTAACACCGGTGAAATGATGAGGAAATAGAATACTCTGCCATTCTGAAGCATTCCTCCAAATCACCACCTTCAGCGATGCTCATCTAGTCCTTTTTTTTCTGTGTAAGCAAAACAAACTGTGGTGTAACCCAGTCAGATCTTAACATGGTCTGGGGAATATAAGAACAGCAGTTTGCCCAGTCTTGCACTTGAGTAAATGTACAACAGTTAATTCAGATGAAATTAACACTTCAACAGTGAATCTGTTCTTACGTGCACATCCTAAGACTGCAAGGTTGTTTGAAACAGTCATTAGAACAAAACTGCAACTTAAAAAAGCTCAAGTTCCAGAACCGACCCTGAGAATCAGTGACATTTGTGTAATTAAAAGATGATCAAAAAAGGGATGTAGCAATGGAAGCTTGGAAGGATATGGCTCTGTTTCCCTAAATATGACACTTAGCTCAATGCGTTGTTAAAAGCAGCAAACAGGGATGCACCAAAGAGGGAATTTGTGCTAACGGTCACTTTTTTGGTAGTGTTGTTATTGTTAAAAACCCAAATTACTTTAACAACAAAGATTTAAATTGTTCTGTTTTGTTAATTTTGGTTTTGCTTTATTGTTTGTTTTTGGGTTTTTTTGTTTTGGTTTGTTTTTTTGTTGTTGTTTTTTGAGAGAGCTACCAACATGTTAGAACTTGATGTTCTTGAGGTAAGGGAAGTTGAAAAGGTATTAAACGTACAGGAGTTTGGTATAATTTCAAAAAAAACCCTAGGAAATACAAATGACAAACAAGAGACACACTGATGGCAATCTACAGGTGAAACAGCCCAAGTAAAGCAACAGTTATGAGATCAAAAATGCTTAAAAGTAGAATTCTCAAAAGCATGTTACTTACTCAGACTGGATGGAGGTACTGAGGTAAATAACACTTTTCATAGAAACGTATTAGGAAGCTGTACTAATGAAGAGAACAGTTCTCCATTTTATGTAATCAGAAGGTTGGAACCACTCTTTTCAGGCCATTGGAAGAAAATTGCATTCTCAGATGCTGATAATGCATTATGTGAGCTGCTAAAATCTCTAACAGGGAGGCCAATAGGTGTTGCTGACTATAACCTTAGAACAACTTCATGTTACATAGTTGAGCAGAATAGCACTGGTTCACAGGATTTCTAGCTGCACTAGGAGTGTCAAAAATGGCACTAGTTGAATGCTGCAGACATTAAGCTAGATGGCTGAAGAGCTGACAGCAAGTCTCCCACCATCTGTCTGCAACCTTGTTTTGAATCAGAATTCCTCTTCTAGCCTTGTGAGCACTGCAACTCCCTGGATGGCCAGAAGTCTGTTCCTGTGCTCCAGGGCTCCCTGTAGAAGCCGTACTTCCAGGCTATTTCCTAAGGTCTTTTTTCAGGTTAATTTCTTATGGGGCTCTTCCATGGCTGCACAGCTGTAGGTGATAATAGGGAATTCTTCCTTCATGCAACCACCATTCAGGACTGCAGGTACATTAGAAATAATTGTCCTTGAAGCTACTGCTTTCCACTCCTACAGCCTGAGGAGAGTGTTTGTTTCAATAAATACATACGTTTATGCCATTACTGAGGTGTCTAGTACTGGTGATATCACCAGTGACTCATCCTTCTGCATTTACAAGGGGAAGTGAGACTTGGTGAACTTCTGAAAGGATGGGTGTAGGTATCCAGGACAAGGGCCTGGCCTAAGAAACCTAAGGGCATGAGACTTAATTGGCTAGCATTTGTTAAAATGTTTTTTACATTTTAATTCTGCATTTATTCTGTTCTAAGACTCATAACCTCTCTGCAGGTCTCCAACTGTAGGCTCACCATCTTATCTTAGGGACTGTAGGCCTTCAGATTAATTACTTCAATTTTGGATTTACAGGCATTGGCACTCTCTCTCTATTTATCCATAAGCCTTCAAGTCTTTTTGTTTTTCTTTTTTTGCATGAAGCTACCTACAGTTTCTACAATATGAAGATACTATTATGCGATATTTATTACCTTTATTCCTTTCTGAGTGAAGTAATACTTTGTCTTAAGAAGGGTATTCAAATTGGGAAAAAAAAAAAAGATGTACAATAGTTATATTTTACTATCTGCTCCATCATAAATAAAAAGTTTTAACATAAAATGACTAAAAATTACCCAGCTAGCTTCTGTATAAATAGACAGTTTGTGACTTCTCATTCATCTCTGTGATTGACTAAAATACAAACTAACACAAATTTGTAAAAAGACATCAGAAGTAGGACCAGAACCCAGGTCTGGAGTTTCTACTGCTGATTCATAAGAACACTTCCTTTGTTCAAGTAAAAAAATTCTCTTTACATGCAACCAGAATTATCCCATAAGTTTCCAAATAATTTGAATTGGCAAACCGACATATTCTGATTAAAAAGCAATAAAAACATGTTCTTAACCTACAGTGCAGAGTTTTCATAATGTAATTACACTTGTTATTACAGTGTACAATAGTGATGATTTTGACACCGTGTTTTGTACAGATTAAGATTAAAAACATTTAGTCTGCTGTTATTTGCAGCCATCCTACATGACAACAGGAAGTAATTCAATGGTCATTAAATGTGACTACTATATTTTGAGTTCTCTTGTTTTCCAGTTTAACTGCTGAAATGTTAAGGTAAAAATCATGAATGAGTGGGCAGCCTTAAAATCACACACCCTATACAATCTGCTATCGAATAAAGGGTTAAACTTCCAAGTGGTAAATGCCACGATTGCTATGAGACTAGCAGGACAAAAACGGGTGCGTGTGTTCTTTCAGCATCTGCAGTATCCTAAAATGCATCTCACGGATGCATTATGAATACTCTCTATAGTTTTGCAAGCTACAATATAGTGCACATTTAAGACACCATGAAACAAATAATACATGATTCTTAGTTTGCATATAATATTTACAGCAGTCTTACAAAGCCTACTGTTTGTAGAAACTGACATTTTTGCAATGAGAATAACGCAGTAAAAGATAACAGCAAATGCTGTTTACCTCCCATACTCTATTTTTCTCCATATTGTTCAGGTATTTCTTGGTAGCGTCGACAACAGATGATTCGATACTATTTAGCATCTTGTTCTTCTTGGGAGTGAAATGCTGTGGTTTATTTGAGTTTGTAACTACTCTGACAATGTCGAAATCTCATCTGTTCTCATAGCATCAGACAGGAAACTAAGTTCATTGCACAGCGTCTCGTACCTGAAGGCCATCCGGATCTGTGCAACATTTGTCTTATGAATGTCATTTCCCTCCGGCCCTTCTTTACAGTAGTTAACCCCTAAGAATTTCTGTTTTTCCTGTGAACAGGATTAAAGGAGGAAGTCAGTTCAAATGCTTTGATTTATTACGTAACTGAATATATAGTTGAACGAGTCCAATGCAAGTAAACAGAGCAACTTTTACCAGCTGGCCATTGACCTTTACATCAGGGTCTTAATCACCTCTGGAGATTTTAAGGCCAATATAAATCCCTGCGCTAGCATTCAGTCTTTTCTACTACATCTTTCAAAGGAGAGGTCAAAAAAGAGACTTAGGTTTCTTTTGTTAGTTAGAAGTTTACTTGAGGAAAATCAGTATTTGTCACTAGAGAATACTGCAAGAAACAAAACAGCGTACATGAAAAGCCCCTTCATGTTTCTTGAAAAGAATGTTTGAAAGGGGCTCGGAAGAGAGGATGCTCTAAAATAGATCTTAGAGAGCATGCTGTGGATTTGTAGGAAATAAAATAATGTAATATGACTACATATCTAAATATAACACTTTTTGTAGTAGTTCTTGCTAGCTAAAAGCATGTCTTGCTTAATGACAGGCAGATTATTTTTACTTATTGCAAGACATAAAATTACTGGCAGAGGGATATCATCCAAAGGATTAAAGATTTGAGAGTGGAGGGAGAGATGAGTAAAAACAGGCACCTAGTCTCTGCACATTTGGGGAATTCCAAACTAAAGCTAATGAGGAAAATGTAACTAATACTTTTTTAATGTGAGGCATAGCAGATCTTTTGCAAGTATTCAGGGAAAAGAAGACAGGGATGCGCGCAAGTATGCCACATAAAGACCTACTTTCCAATTTTCAGACTGCTGGCTTCTCTCTTTCTACTCGCCCAAACATTCACTAAAAAAGAAAGTTTTTCAGCCCCAATTACCTTATCTGACAATCCACTCTGTAGCACGCTGTTTCTTGCTATTTCACATAAGTCACAGGTACTTAGTTTCCACACCTGGGCTGCAATAGCATACTCCTCCATGAGTGCTTCCTGTATCACCAAAATATGTTTAGTATCAAATGATATATAAATAAGGTGTAAAAGTGGATATGTACTCATTACTAATTAAGGAATTTATACATGCTCTTTAGGTAGCTGTGAAAACTTAGAGACTTAAGACTTAACATTACTATTATTAATGAAAAGGACTGTTCATTTCTAGTTTTCGAAGGATGACTTAAATAATTCATAGATACTGGGTATCCAGTTATCTCAGCCTAAGAAATTGCAGCCTGCATTCTGTATCATTACAAATGAGATCTCAGGGTTCCTTGGAGAACCTAGTCTTAAATCTTTAATGGACACATTATGTAGACAGACAGCAGGGCAATTTCTCACCTCTGACCTCCCCTACAATAAGGGTGTTGGGTTTGACTCTAGAGGGCTCTCACAGCTGAGGAGGTCCATACTACTGTAATTCAGGTGCCATTCCATGCAGAAAGCCCCCCCAGAGCTCTCTGTCTTTTCTAGCAAAGGCACATCACAGGCAAGCCTGGGCAGAGCACACCAGAGCTTGGCTCATCCTCAGAACTCAGACACTTGAGCAATGGGTGGGCCGCTGTGAGGCACAGCGTATCTTATGTCAGTGCTGATCACAAAATCAAGGCATCATGGCAAGCAGTGGCCAGGTATTTCTGTCCTGCCAGGCTACCCAAGGGCAGGAATCAATTTCAGTTCACCGAGCATACAGCTTATGTGATCTTCAGAGACTCCACGTGGTATTTTTGTAATGTACTTCCCCACATTTATTAGTAAGGAAACGACTTTCCTGGCACTCTAGAGGATTGTTTATGAAGGCTCAAACCTCCCTCCAGCCTCATCCTTCATTCTATACTTCAACAGCCAACACTGGAGAGGCAAGAGTACAAAAGAAACATAATTAGGAAATCAGACATTTCCCTATGAAACCTAATAGTGAGTAGTAGACTGGGAATGAGGAAGAATAATGAATGTGGTGACTAAAAGACATGAAACTTTACATCCTAAGCAATTACATAAAAGATTTCAGGTCATTCTGGGCCTACGTAGTACTATTGCCAATTTCAAAAGACAAGTGATTTCTGCAATTCTTACCTTTGTGTAATGAAATTGCATAGGATCATCTGTAGAGAGAGAGACATGAAGTCCCTTATGTAGAAATTCCCGTAGTGGATTTTTTGAGTACTCCAGGAATAGGCTGTTGTTACTAAGTGGAGACATGGCAATGGGTATTTGTGCAAGATAATAAAGATACTGCAAGACAGGACTCTGCAAAATAAAACACAATCAGCAGTTAGTGTTATTACAGGATAATGGGAAGAAAAAAAAAGATTTCCCTTGGAGAAAGTGGAATAACATGACAGAGGAAGGACGAAGACCAAAACGTGTTACACTGATGCTGAATTTCTTCAGGTTTAAGAGTCCAAATTGTAAATTGTTACTGATCTTTACAGTAATAATTTACATTCTTCAAAACCATCTGCAGTCTTATCTTTAAACGTGCTGACTTTACTGTAGATTCAAAAGTGTATATGACTAGTAAGAGTGCTGCATTTGATCCTAGCAGTGTATCTCCACCTCCCCCAAAAGCTGGAAGTCACAGATAATAACAGACGTATCAGAACTGCTAAGCAATCTGTTATTTTCAAAACTGCAGTCCAATTTGAAGAGCTTAATTTAAATCATGCATAGTCACCTCATCTTTACTCATTCCTGTTTTTGGCCTACCCAGCCAGTGAACCTGTCTGCTATGCCACGTTATCCCACCAGGCTAAGCAGGAGCAAAGGGGAAGATACTCTGGGTCAGGTACTACTTTTCTTTATGTCTGTCTCATTTTGGGAACCAGTGGTTCAGAGCATTACATCAGACATGACTTCAGGCAAAACTTAGGATAACTTTTTGAAAAGAACTGCAATAATCTCATTGCAAGCCTGCCACCCACTGACCAATTATTTTAATTACAAAAAAAGTGGCCTACAGATGAGGATTTGTGTGATGATTATTTACTGATAAGCCAGGCATAGCGTTTGTCCTAGCTACAACAATCCAGTTGTACATAAAATATTACTATGTTATATAGCTATGTTACATTTTGTGATCAAGTGATCCAATTACTCTAGATACAAATAATCACAAACTTAATGAACTTTTCCATGAACAGGGCTGCCAATTGGAAAATTCAAAGAAGTAAGAAGCTCTCCTGAGCTCACTCCTTTCTAATCAAAGTGAAGAGTTCTTGTGCCATGCTAAGAAAGTTAATGTGTGGCTGTCTAGATAAAGCTAATTTGGTGACTGCTATAAGCAGACAGTGATCAGTTTAGATGAGCATGCAAGCAGTACCTTCTTCAAGAGCAGTCCATGAGAAATGTTGTCTGCTGTCAGAAAGGCTGACACAAGATGTGTGATAGATCCAGCTTCTCCACAGTGAGGTCGAAACAAGAAAGTACACATGCCCCTTTCCCTGAGGAAATAAAAAGCAAGTTCCACTTAAAAGAAATTTATTGTACTTCACTGGATATGCAGATAATTATCATTAAAACAGGAAATTAAACAAATTAAAAATATATACTACAGAGTATTGTGATATCTCATCATGCCTCGATACCAGCCTAAAGAGCCACTGTCTAATACAGCAGGTCCCTCTACCCAAGCCCCTTCCATCACTTGATGTACTTGTTCTTCTTCTTTACTTTCCCAGTTATATCTCTCTTAGCCATATGTTCACTATTGGGTGAACACCTACTGAACTGACTGCAGTCCAGGGAACTGGCAGATGGAAAGCTAAGTGAACTGATGCAGCCTTTAGCTACAAAATAGCTACATTTAAAAAATAAACAAATAAATCAAGAGAAGAATTAGAAGCTTATTGCCAAAAGTAACTAACACTTTCTAGTGTGATGTCAACCTGCCACCTCACGAAGTTTAGTGTAACATAAAACCATACCCTCAGTAGCACAGAGATGATCTAGGAGTGTTAGTTACCATCCTAGACACTACATTTTCTATGAGTCTTTTATTTGTTTATGCAGTGTCCAGCAATCTTCAGAGGTGTTCAAAACTGAATTTCAACAAGGACTGCTGGATTATAAAGCAAATTGAGGACATATGCTCACTAATGTTTCACCTAAAAGAGGATCAGAGGATGTAATCCATCCTTGCTGATTTTGTTAATATTACCAGAACTGTAAACCAGAACTCCAACGGATTGGCTGTGTTGGCTCAAATACTTAGTCTGTTCAACAGGGTGAACAGTTCTACTGACTCATTGATGAGATGTTTCAATATCTCACCTAGCTGTAAAGATGATTTTATGATTATCTTCCAGCTTTTGGGGGAGGTGGAGATGCACTGCTAGGATCAAATGCAGATGCATGATTAAGCATGATATCTAGGGAGATTTTCAAACAGTTGTTGAAATGATCTGGAGGTAAAAAAACAAATGAATGAGTTCTGCCAGATCTCTGTTTTGGAAAGAAAAAAAAAAAAGTATACACTAAAGAGAATGTAGAACAAGGTAGGAGGAAGAAATGACAATTTTAGTTCTGTATCAACTCAACAAATATCTAACAACAAAGCCTGCTGAAAGTACAAGGCAGACTAAGGTGGTTGTTTTATTAAAGGCTTTGATTACATAGGGTGGTAGAGAAAAAAAAAAGGTAGCAGTGGGAGAGAAGAAATAAAATCTGGTTGGAAAAATTTAAATAAGGCAAATTTCTGACAATTTCTGCACCTCATTTGAGAAAATGCAGAACATATTATAAATAATAATGAATCAAATCCTTGCAAGTTAAGTGAAATGTCAATGGATAACTTCACTGTGCCTCAATTTGAGTCAGTTCCGCAGATCACTCAGCAAGTCAACTATAAAGTCAGGAACATAACCTCAGGTTGAATTTCAGGCTTCACTGATCCAATGCCAAAATTTGTTTCACAGTCATGATTTCATATTCACTATGATACACTTCCACATTACTTGCCTAGACATTGCTATCAGAAGTGGTAAAACCAAATGAGTCAGCAAGCATCTTAAAGTCACTTAGCTAGAAGTGTGGTTTATAATTATGGCTTCCTTTGTCTACCAACATTTCACAATGCAACTCTGTTCTCAAATCACCAGGAGATAACAATTTACCAAGAGGTATGTTAGATTTGGAAATCCACTGCAACTCTGAGCCAACAAAGTTAGTTTTGTGGAGTTTGTTGGTTTTTTTCATATATTCAGATTTAAGAAATTCACAAAACAAAGATACACACAGATATAAAATGAAAATATTAATCTGATGCCTTTACAGCTTCTGAGTATTTCATTTGAGTTCAGTCTGCAGTTAACGTTTTCAGAATCAATCAATCACATACTCCTCTTGGACTCTTTAAAACTCCTCAAGCAAACCATTGCTTGCAAAGATGTTCAAGCTAGTTGCAACTTTGCATCAAGACCAAAATTACTAATTGATTTTTCTTTCTGGAAATGCATAACAAAGAACAATGACTACTTACTTCCTAAGGTTGTTTAGCAACATGATGTTGACATACATGTAATACAAATAATAGCTATATGGGGGATTCTTCTCGCTGGTCCAGAGGTCAGGGTTAAGGCTTTTGTCAGAGAACATATGGCCACTATGCTTGGATTCATCATCAACGCTGTCAAAGCCAGTCACCTTGTGGGAGAAGATTAACAGGAATTAGCGTTTTCAAGAAGCCAGCTCTGACATTTCTGCACAAAGCATATAGTCCTCTTTATTTCCTTCATCATGCTAGCTAGACATCCTCCAGTTCTGCCCTCCTACCATATCACACAGACAGTGGGAATCGCATTTTCTCCGTAGCATCACCCAAAGAGCAACACTTGCTCCAGAACCTTGTCCTAGGATGAAGCAGGGTATGCAGAAGCAGGCTCACAAGAAGCATGAACATGGCACGTTCCTCCTGTTTTGCCGGAAAATGAGCAAACAGCAAAAAAGAAGTCCTGCCATTGATGCTACACTGTTCTGAAGTGCCCCGGTGTTAACAGAGAAGAACAGTTGGGGCGGGAGGAGAAAAGAGAAAGAAATTCCTAAGGAAGCTTCCTGCATCTTCTGAAACAGACAAGAAGCCCTGAAGCTCAAAAAAGCCTTTAACAAGGCCTTTCAAATTCACTTAGATACACATTATAATTCTTCAAACTCATCTGCTCTCTAATTTGAAAAGCAGCAGAAGGCCTGAAGCTCCCAAAAAATCTTAAGTTCTGATCTGGGGTGCATTCAGAAATGTCTCTCTTAATGAAGTCCCAGCAGCTACATCCCCACATCTCTCTACAGTCATTTCCCTTCAGTTGCTTCATTTTTGGAGGACAGTCCCAGATGCAAGCTGAAGGTACATATCCCAGGTTAGGATGTTCCCTCTGCACAAAAGCATGTGAACGCTTTAGACACTTTGGGAAGACAAATAAATAGCTGTTGAGTTGTTTTAAAACAACAATAGGTGTACTATCAAGGAGAAAGGTTTTTTTACTGTCTGGCAACAGCTGTGTTGAGTAGCACAAGACCTAAGACAGAAAATGCAAGCATACTTACATATTTGAGAAAAAGATGTAATTCTTTGTGGTCTTTAGGATTGATTGTTGCTTCAAACAAAGGCATAAAAATGTTCTCTAACATCTTTCCAAAACTAGGCAGAATATTCTTTGACCTAAATATATCACTGAAGGAGGAAAAATACACACAGTTGTGACTATTCTTTCATCAGCTTTTATTTTTCCTCAGTTTTCACATTTCCTTTTATTTCTGTTTATATGCTAATGCTTCAGTTCTGCCAGGAGTGAGAAATCTAAAGTTTATGTCAGGGCAGGAACTGTCTCTGTGCTCTGTTCCCTGCACTGCCTGATGCTCTGCTTCATCCAGGCTCTGCTGAAGCTCCTGAGTGCTCTAAAAATAGAGACAGTATGCAGTGGTAGGTGCCATCTCAAGAAGAATGGCACCTCTTACAGTAATTCAAGATTGCAAGAGGACATAAAGAATCACCCCTCACGAGGGTCTGTTTTCCAAAGGTGTAACCTACTCTAAATGAAAGTAAAACTTTTTGGTTTAGTGAGGCTTTCACAAAAGAGAGGCAGTACTTCAGTATGTTGCTAAGTGCATGACTTCATGGATGTGCTGACTTCACTTTATACATAGGAAATTGCTATGTAAGAAATTTTCCCACTAATGAGAAATACGCTCAGAGATTTATGCAACCATGACAACACTTTCTCTACTCATATTCCAGCTGCGCATTTTCAAAACATGAAGTTCAGCCATTAAGGCTAACAAAATTGTCATGGGAGACTATATTAGCTACAATATACAGTATTAGAAACATAAGCCTTTTCATAAAGGACCTAAAGTCCCAACGGATGCTTAAAAACTAGTCAGTACTGGTATCAGTTACAGCTTGCAAATGGTAACAATCCAGGTTGTGTTTCTAAGTTCACTGTCATTTAGACACCGATCTGAAGCAAGTTGGATAATAATGATTTTGCAGAGCATTTTCTACTTCCTCGTAAAACTCGAGAGTTGATTTATTTTAACTACGGAGTTGCATTTTACCTTGCCTTTGAATGCAGCTCAATTTCATCCAGTTGTGATTTTTTTGGTTTTCGTATCTTCAAATTTCAAAGCACTTCACAGCTGAATAAAGAGTACATTTAAACTCCATCTCCTCCTCCATCCCCAGACTGTCAGAACTGCAGCAGTGGTCAAGAATAAATTACCCAGGCTGCTGTTTATAAATAGAACTATGGGACAGCTTATAAGCCATCTAAAATCAGAAATATCTAATCTAATATCAGAAATTAAAACCAAATAATTTGGATGATTTCAAAGTCTTACAGTTACTAAGAGCTTCTGATTACTTACTAGATTCTGGGAACCTGAATTATCCAGCGCATATTAGGAGAATAGACTTTATGTTTAATGAACCAGTTTGCCAAGCTCAGCCATTCATCTGGAGACCGTCCATAGATGGATAATCGGGGTTCTGTATACTGGTACTTACTTTCTTCTAGTTCACGGGCTACTTCCTATTGAACAATACATACATTTGCTTTAGCACAGATACAGAAAATCATTAACAGCCAGTAGTGTAATTACCATCATATTTTTTACACATCAGGCATAACTCTGTCATCTTTTAAAGACAAAGGGAATTGCTCATCTGTCTTATTTTTTAATTATTTCTTGGAAGGGGGGGGGATATGAAATAGCATTCTGGCAGAAGATTTAAAGTATAACTAACGGTACCACTTCCAGATAGATGACAATATTCTTGTGCTATAAATACTAATATCTTAAGACCTATGTTTAAAATTGACAAATCGGAACGAAACTACGTTATACTGTAGTAAACGACAGCATAAAATATGCAGAACAATGGAGAATCTGACCCAGAATACATGTTAGTAACTAATTCTAAGGCTGTTAATTTTAGACAAGCACTTTTGTCGATCTATGAGCAAATGATATCTGGTTCATGAATGCTAACTATACAACTAACTCTTGTATTGCAAGAAGCAAATCTGGAGCCAGTGCATGTGCAGAAACAGATTTATGTCAAGGCACTTTGCTAGGTCTTCCTTCCCTAACAACTAACACCAGGCAACTGCATCCTAACAAAACATTAAGCCAGTGATTTCAGCCTTGGCTGCTTTCCATTAGCTTGAAAGCACATACTCTGCTTTGAAGTTACATGCAGGTTAGAGCTCATACAGTTGTTCTGGAAGCAGCAATGGCTGACTTGGCGGAGGTCTTTTTCTGATCCACTGCTGGAACAAACACAATACTTGGGAATCACTTAACCACAGTTCTGACCCTAGATACAGTTATAGCATCAGAAATCTTCTAGAAAACCTCATTTCTGTACAGCTGGGAAAACCAGAGAATGATTTACCTTGACCATACGAGCAAAATATTCACCACCAATGTAGTTCTCAGTTTTCAAATACAAGTCCCTCAGCTCACTGGCACCAACTGGATTGTACTTGGAATTGAATTTGTCAAATCGATGAAACGTTTGACGACCCTATAGGAAGAAAAAAACCCACAATTATTACAGACATTAAATATACAGATAGTTTATATGTAAAATTGCCTAGCAAGAACATGCACAAAGAAGCAGCAGCTTGTGCTAAGTTACTTCAAGTGTGTGAAGTAATGTACAAGTTCAAATTCTGAAAAAACTGAAAAAAACAGCATTTCACATGTAGAAATCATAGATTTCTCTTTTATTTGTGTGTCTTACTTACTGCATGGACATCTAAAGAGTCTACAGTGAGGTCATATGGATCCATGTGAAGGCTTTCAAAGACTTGCTTTAAGGTCATCTTCTTGCCTTTTTTCTCTGCAACAATCCTGTTTGGCTCTGTTTGATACGTGTGCTTAATAAACCTCAGTAAGTGTTTCTGGTTCATGCAAGCAGCGGCATGGATATGAGTATCAACCTGAAATCAAAACAAGGTTAATTGTACTCCTTGTCCATAGACTCAAACAAACTTTGTGAATTTGTTGATGTCAGAGGCAATGATGAATACGCGATACTTCCTTCAAGAACCCTGATCCTTCAGTATCCTTCCTCAGTGAATCAGTGATGCCTGTATAGTTATAGACTGTCATTGTAACTGTTCTCTGTGACTGAAAGCACTTGGAAGTCTCAGCTACTTCCAAAAGCATAAGTCATTCTGGTACTTCAACATGAAACATCTCAGATCACTGCAACCGTAATATATGCAACAAGAGATTCTGTCACTATTTTTTCCATGTTTAACCATAATATGGCAACTTATAATACTGACAGATTTTTCAGTTACTTCAGGTCTGTTTACACACTGAGGGAAGTGCAAGCTTCACAGAAGGGCCAAGAGCACTCTTTCAGGTCCTTTTTTTTTTGCCCTGGAATTCTTATTAAAAAAATAAAATAAAATAAATAGCTT
The DNA here is from genome assembly GCA_037305975.1 of Chrysolophus pictus. Classification (NCBI taxonomy): domain Eukaryota; kingdom Metazoa; phylum Chordata; class Aves; order Galliformes; family Phasianidae; genus Chrysolophus; species Chrysolophus pictus. Next base: position 9,036,200 of record CM074580.1, read on the forward strand.
TCACAGATCTCTGTTTCTTTTGTGTAAAAGCTTGCACTGCAATTTTGTATTTTGTGTCTTCTTCCTCTTGTGCCTTTTAGATCAAAAGCATCACCTAAAAGGTTGATGCATCTTCTCTGAAAAGCTAACCCAGTACGAACACATCACCGAACTGGGGATCCAGTGGGATGTACATTAGGAGTGTGTCTCATCTTGTGTGCTTTGAGACAGGTCTGTTTCCTGCTTTGCTTCATGGAGCTGTAAAGCACCTAGCATCGTTGAACTGGGCAATGATTAACAATTAAATGTTAATCCTTAGGACTCATTGTATGTCCTGGTTTTTAGCTATGCTATTAACATTCACCTGGAAACATTTAACTTTATTTGGCTACAACACCTGTGTTATAATAGACTGTAGTTTGAACAACTGCATATATTTTGAATAAAAATTTCACTTCAAATTAAAAATATAGATATATCTAAATACACATTCAACAACAAAAAGATCTTGCAAACTGACCTGATTTTTCGTGCTCCAGTCAGTACCTGGTTTAAAAGTACCTGTGCAAAAAGCACAGAAAAGCTCCTGGCAGCTGAAATAATTCCTAGAGCAGAGCAGAGCCCCTGCAGGAGGTTGTCTAATTCGTGCTTGTGCCATCTGGAACAACCTGAAAGCCAGGAGACACTGGAGATGTGAATCCCTGTGTCTCCAGCTTCTGTTTTGGCTGTACTAATTGTAAAATGCACAGAATCGAGCCCTGTAGCATTCATATTCATGTGAATACAGAAACAAATTGCTATGGAGAAGGGAATAAGTAGTATGCACAGTGCTTTGGAAATACAAAATACTGTTTTGCCAATTAACATGTTTAGGGCACCAGTACATCTAATGCTAACTTTGCAGCAGAGGTGAACAGAAGTATTCTTCTCTTTTGAATCTGATGCTAACTCACAGGACTTCCTTCCTATTCACTATAACTTTTAGCTTGTATGCTGAAAGACTATCATGACCAAAGTCAGAAAGTAGTTACTGAAAACAAACAAAAAAGCAACCTCCAAATGAATCGAAGTTCAGGCAAGTTATGATATAGATTGGCTGTTCGCTCACCAGGCTTTTAATTGTATGTCTAGAAAGCAGGCATCTGTCAGTCCTGTTATGTAGATTTACTTCATTCAGTTTATTGGGAGATCCACTACACAAAGGCTAACACTCAGTTTTAAGTTGTAATGCTGTGGAGCTTAACTCAGTATTTTATTTCACCCTCAATGCAGGCAACTCAGGAGTTACGTGGCAAGTCAGTGTGGCTATACTTTGCTATGCATCAGCTGCACAGTGTGGGAGGGCCTTGCTAATAGCCAACTCCAAAGTTTTCTCTAAAGTTAGCCCACTCCTACACAGCCAGTTGTCCACCTCCCCTGGATAGCCAAGCAGAGCCAGACTGTCCTACCACCTGTGGACAGAAATACTTGTTTGGTTATTAAAGGGTAATTTTCCAGATATACACATACATTTCACTTATTTAAAAGGAACTTTATCTTGGGATTTATGAACTCGATGAGCTCAATGGAGGAGAATTCTCATTAAACTAGGGGAAAAAAAAGAAAAAGAAAAAAAGGGGTGGGAGGTGAGGGTCACAGAGAAGGGAATATAACAGCGAATTCTGTCAGCAAATAATGCTGGCCAGCTTCCTAAATACTGTGATATGTGCTCACTGATTGACCTTGCCACTATATTCATGTTTGTTTTCATTTTGGCACTTTCCATCATTTTTGGTACTTTAGCTTCGTTATATAAGCAAAAAGATTGCACCAGCATTTCCAGACTAGTGCCTGAGGGAAGTAGTAGAAAACTTCAGCTCTTCTGGGAGATGAATATTATTTCTTGCTTTCTTTATGCGTTTGCATTGAATAGGACTGACTGAAAGAAAGAGATCCTGCAAATACTGGCCCTAACAGTCTTTTTCACACTGTAAGATTCATTGTTGATGCTGCTACTAATGAAGAAGGACTTCTGGTGAGCTACAGATACTACTCTGCTTAGCAAGACATTAGGAAAATGAATTTATTCTGGAGTTTATAGAAACCCTGTCTACATTGCAGTTTACTTGCCACAGAAGGTGCTTTGTAAAAGTACTACTTCTAACGGTTTAAGAGTTTAAGCAAGATTAACTCTCTGCTGCAAGAATTTCATAAGCAGTAATTAGCAGGACGGGTCTCTGCCACAGGAGAACAAGCTTGTTCCTCTTTTCTTGAATTAGAATATTGCCAAAGAGGAAGCGGTACACATTTTGTGCTTTTGAACAACATTAGTTCATTTGTAAACTGGCTTACTCACTAGAAGGTAATTGGAAAGTAATTATATGCCCAGAAACATTGAGCAATTGCTTTTAAAAATTGAACTGAGCAAGTACAGTCCTGTTAAGTACAGTTTCTCAGTACTCCATTTGATTGTCTAGGCAGTTATCTGATCCCCACACTTGTCCATCATACTCCTCAGCCACAATGATTTTTATTATTAACACCTCAATCAGCTAGACGAGTGTGTTATCTGAGTGTGGTACAGAGTAGATAGTGGCCAGGGTTATACAAGAAACTTGTTATCAAGTTCAGAATTGAACCTTGGCTTCTTGAGAACTGTTTCAGTGAATAAGCTAGCTATAGATCCTCCCATCCATATGCTTAACAGACATAAGCACAAAATTCAAATTAATCTAACAACCCATCTGCGTCTAGTTTTGTGAGAGACAATCAGATAGTTTTGCTTTGCTGTGTTTGATAGTTATTACTACAACAGTAACAAACGTTCAACAGCCAGAATGCTATTGGGAAAAGCGAATCTGACTTTTGAGGAAATCAAAATGTAACAAGATAAAAGTATTGTTGACCCAAACTCCACAGTTACAAATCAAGCACAACATCTTTGCACAAAGACACAATGCAAAATAGTCTTGAAATGATTAAAAACACCAGCAGTAATTACTGCTTTTTGAAGAAATCTCACCTATGGAAATGAAATATTTTCTCTCTCGAAGTAGCTTCCTTTTAAAATGAAGAAAGGGAAGCAAACTAAGCAGCCTAACAGTGCTGTGCTTTTGAGGGAATGAAGTTCCCTTTGTTATGCATCAAGAAATGAAACTACCTCCTTGATTCCCCTACCTGTCTGCTAATTACATCCCAGTGCATTTCAGATGCAGCTCAGAATATAACAAGCTTTTTTTTTTTTTTTTTTTGCACACTTATTTATTAAACCAGGTACTGATGGCAGCATGAAACATCAGTTCAGTTTGTAAGATCTTTTTGTTGTTTGTATTTAAACACATCTGTATTTTCAATTTGAAGTTAAATTTTTATTCAAAATAGAAGCTGTTGTCCAAACTGCAGCCTAGTATAATTTATCTGCATGAAAGCAGCAAAATGCACTTGAGCCATCTGTAAGTGAATTCATCAAACTGAATTAAGACTGCACGTGGATATTTTTGTTCACAACCCATGTGAGCATAATTTGATCAATAGTTTCACTCCTAAAAATGATCTACATACAATTAAGTCCCTGTGATTCCGAAAAAGGAAACAAAAGAGTTTAGCATAATTGATTTAACCCACTTCCATTCAGGCAATTTTCATGTCTTCCCAGGTAGTAAAAATAGCATCATTCAATTCAGTGCTATACACACACAACTTTGTGCTTCTCATCTATGCCTCACACACAAAAAAGCAAAAAGAAGGCAATCCTGCTGAAAACAATGCCACACTTCTAATCCTTTCTACACCTACCTTTCTCACATTATAAAAGTCTCGATGGGGATTACTCTTCAGTTCTTTAAACTCAGACATTTCGTTTAACATCTCGTGCAAACTAAATTTAGATTCTAAAAAGTTCAGCCGCCGATGGCAGTACGTCTTTCTGCAAAAGAAAACACAAAAGTTACTGACTTGGAACTCCTTTGTATATTGAGTTCAGATGGAACTTGAAAGTTTTCTAGTGAAAGCAGATTATATTTTTTAATGAAATCTCTCAGACGAATTATTTCTTTTTTTCCTAGTGATTAACAAATACGTAAGTTAATATCCAGTATTATTTCAGACCAAAGTTATTAATGAAACCTCTAATGAAACAGAACCAGGTGCTCATTGCAGAGGAGTTGGACTAGATGGCCTTTAGGTGTCCCTTCCAAATCCAACAACTTGTGTAACAACGCTCTTATGTCCTTTAAGTTGTCCAATTAGCAGGGGGTTGGAACTAGACGATCTTAAAGGTCCCTTCCAACCCAAACCATTCGCTGGTCCTATGATTCTATATCCAATAGAGCAGATCACTTTGTATATAACAGAAACACCCTGTATACACTTCACTATGAAAATTAGGACTTTTATTTCCCAGTTTCTGTTTGATTTTCAGTGTGAATCAGGAAGCCAAGTAAAATTTAATATCATTTCATTTCTGGTGCCTTAAAAACACATCTGTTGTGTAGCTACGTTACTTTTTCCTTTTTTTGCCCCCAAATACTTCCAAGTGCTCTTCTAAAAAATAGCTGCTTTTTTGCTCCTGCTTGCCTACTACTCTTACTCTTCTCTTTCAACTCCTGTTACATTTTTCATTCTCTTTTAAACAAATGCCATGTTTTTTTCCCTTCACCATCTGTCAACTCTTATAAAATCTACAATATTTTGATAGTGCATTAATGTAATAGCCTTCTTTTCTCTGCTTCATTGTTGGCACTCTCTCCTCAGCAGAATACAAATCCCGTAATGAATCTGAAAGTCCAATTCATAGTATTTTTGGGTTATACTATTATTCAAGAAACCGGAAATCTTAGGAGCAGGGGGTGAGATTTCACTACTTTAAGCACAGCAAAGGTTAAAGAACAATGGATTCTTGATCTCCAAGCAGGTCCACGTTTGACAGACAAAGATGACAGGAAGGCACTTGCTACAAACAAGGAAATTAAATAGAGTATGAAAAGTTTATGCAACAGGATTACTGAAAAGACTTTTTTCCTTTTTGTTTGTATATACTTATCAGAGAGAGCGAATCAGCCTGCAACCACTTAATCTGAAAAAGCAAAAGGAGCAGAAGATCGCTCCTGCATTCACAGAGCTGCTGAGCTTTCTACCAAATTTGTCCTTTCTTTTGGTTTGCTTATAAATACTGTTAACAATTGATGCAAAAATAAGAGTTTTCAGTAAGTTTGAGTTTTTCCTCCTTGCCCTTTAGTTTTCCTTCTCTCTTGGAATACAGTACACTGAATTTAGAAATGCATTTACCTATTTCAGACTGTAAAGAATTACACTCAAGCTAGCTTTGATCTGGAGCAGGATAATAATGGCAAGAGCACAGGCTTTTCCTCTTTAGTAACTGCTTGGGGAATGGGACAGTTCCATTAGGATCAGCTGCTTTGCCAGCAGAAGGCAGGCAGATTACTCCGCATGTGTCAAACAAAATCTCCAACAGGGGAAAAAAAAAATGCATCAGGTGTAACTAACTTGGCACATTGTAAATAACTTTATCTCAGAAAGGCAGGACGAATATAAATGCAGTGCTGGCAGGCTGGGCAAATAGTCTGAAAGAACAGTGCGGGTTCTAGCTTTTTTCTGCCCTAGAATTGATTCTTTTCCTTTCCTAGTGTTGAGGTTATAAAATACTAATTCTTCCAGCCCTCGGCTAGGAAGTACACTTTTAAAACCTGGATGCACACACATTTTCTCTATTCACTGGGTAAGGACACTAGTTTGTTACAAGTGTGTCAGTGACACTACCAGAGTTGTTTTCTTTCTGTTTTTTAGAGATTTCTTTGAGCTTGATGGCTCAGGGAAGGGAAGTGTGACACCTCTTTTGAATGTGCATGCAATTTCGAAGCACATGAGCAGTTAATGCACATCTGAAATAAATTGGACTGAGTATGTTGCCGAGCTGTTCTGTATGTTGTAATACATACACTGGGTTTCTTTCCATGCAGGAATCAGACATGAAGGAATTCCAAGCAACTGCACAAAACCTCAAATTCAGTTTAGGCCAAAACAAAACAAAGGTGAGATTCACTTTCAGTTCCCATGCTTCAAGAAGTTTAGGTCACACTTCACTTGAATGGGAGCGTTTGGTCAATGTCTTGCCCTTCTGTTAACCTTAACACCCATGTAATTCCAACCTCCTGCCATGGGCAGAGTCAATACCCACCAGCTCAGGCTGCCTAGCACCCCATCCAACCTGGCCTTGAGCACCTCCAGGGATGGGGCATCGACAGCTTCTTTGGGGAACTGAATATGAGTTTCGATAGGGCCAAGTGTCAGGTCCTGCGTTTTGGTCACAACAACTCCAGGCAACTCTACAGGCTGGGGAGGAGGGGCTGGAAAGCTGCCTGATGGAAAGTGACCTTGGTATACTGATGGACAGTTGGCTGAATATGAGCCAGTAGTGTGCCCAGGTGGTCAAGGCAGCCCATGGCATCCTGGCTTGGATCAGGCATTGTGTGGTGAGCAGGACTGGGGGCTTGTGAAGCCTCACCTCAAGTACTGTGTTCAGTTTTGGGCATCTCAGTACAGAAAGGACATTAAGGTGCTGGAGCAGGTCCAAAGAAGGGCAACAAGGCTGGAGAAGGGCTTGGAAAATATGCCCTACAGTGAGCGACTGAAGGAACTGGGGCTCTTTAGACTGGGGAAAAGGAGGCTGAGGGGAGACCTTATTGCTCTTGTCCAATACCTGAAAGGTGCTCACAGCGAGAGCGGGGTTGGTCTCTTCTCACTGGTGACAGGATGAGGGGAAATGGCCTCAAGCTCAGCCAAGGAAGGTTTAGGTTGGATATCAGGAAAAACTTATTCACAGAAAGGGTACTTAAGCACTGGCACTGGAATGGGCTCCCCAGGAAGGTGGTTGAGCCACCATCCCTGAATGTGTTTAAAATCCGTTTGGATGTGGTGCTCAGGGACATGATTTAGTGGAGGGTTGTTAGGGTAGCATGGCTAAGTCATGGTTGGACTCTATGATCTTTAAGGTCTTTTCCAACCTGAGTGATTCTATGATTCTATGACAGAAATTAGAAGTATAAAACTGAAGGGAACCAGCAGCCGGAAGGGGCAGAGAAGAAATAAAACAAAAAACGTACGTTGGACCATCTGCAATTAGAGCAAGAACGTGGCTCAAGTCAAGGATATAGGTCTCCAGGTCAGGATAGGGCAGACTCCGAGGCTCATTGAGCTCCATCATTTCTTTGTTATCGTAAACAAACGGAATGCCACCTTTTATCTTGACAACATAATCCAAATTCTTTGGAGCATCATGAAGATTGTAAGGATCTTCATTTTCTTCTGGGGGTGAATGAAAATCTGGAAATATATTTACATTATATTTACGAGTAACTTACACAAAAGGCTGAATAATTGGAAAGAGGACTTTCTGCTTTTATAATGTTTCAATTTTAGCAGATCTCAATACGTGCATTAAGATCATATTTTTGCGTAGTACAGTAGGTCAGTTGTTACAATACAACTGTTCTGTTGTGACAAGCTCTATTTAATTGCCATCTCTAAGCTATGAAAGTGATAACCTTTATTCAGATGTTTCATTTCAATTATTAGAGTTCTCTAAACCAATATAGAAATAGATTTAATAGTAAAAAATTAATATAGAGTGATGTAAGTTTCAAATTAAGTTTGTAACAGCTGTTGACTTACACCCACATTCATTGTTTGTTTGGTTTTTTTAACCTTCTGACTCACTGTAATAATTTTGGAAGTTTATATTTAAGCACACAGTAATTCAGCTGTTCTCATATTGAAACATTAGCCAGAAAAGAACAGACTGCCCTTCCCATAATCCAGTGATGCAGACTAGTGCACACATACCATGGTCACCTTCTCTTTCTCTCAATCATTAGTGAATATATGTCACTCAGCAGAGAGCCAGAAATAATTTAAGACTCAGCACTTCTCACTCTGACCAAGACAGCAATGGGTATGTTTTTGTTTTTATTTCAAATAGAATTCCTTACTTTTATGTACAAGAACCAAAAAAAAAGCAGAACCCAGAGAGAGTAAGACACAAATATAGTTTTCTCCCTGGCCTTCTGATGATAATTAGAATCAGAAAGTACCAGAAGCACAGTCAGCATTTTATCAGTACAGTTTTGTAATTCCTTATAAAATAAGTAAAATAAATCTCAGATATTTATTTATGTCTACTCAACCATATCCTTGGGCTCAATCCTTTTATCAAGACCAAATCAAGACCAAAAAGTAACTATCCACATTTATCCACCTAGAGCACATGAATATATGTTATAAAATGATAATTTAAATATATTTCTAACTATCCAGCTCTAGCTCCTGCAAATTAAGATACTGTGAGAGGAGATTTTATTAGTAATATTGTAAGTTTAAAATCATAACTGTAAAGAACTTATTAACCTAATAATAGCTTGGAAATATTCCCTACCAGCAGCTGTTCCGGGATATCTTTCCTGTCTTGAATATACAGTGTACAGTTCTTAACATTCTCTCTCTATGACACATGTTTGAAAATACTTCTATTCTCTCTTCTTCTGACTACAGAACTAGAGGGTAATTGATTTAAAATAACTTAAAAGATCATTTCATGGCTGAGAATACATTGCCAGCAACATGGATGTGCCTGTCGAAAATCTGTACAGACCAAAGGTTGCTCCACACAGGCTAATCCAAAAATGTGCGCTGTTTAACGTACAAGCAAAGCTTTCCTGACACACCCCACCAAAATGACAAATATAACTTATGACTTAAATAGTGGTGAATATGTCCAACCTAATAAGCCCCATTAAGAGATCAGAGTTTATTAACCCAGGCAGATTGCCCCATAAATGTGACGATCCAGCTTCCAAACCTGACTTGGCAAGCGTGCTATGTCTGTGAAATTACTGACTCAGGGCTTGCAAACTGGCATGTCTGTACCCTGCTTCAATTTACAACATGGATGAGCTCATCATCCATTTTATTTCAGTATGCCAAGATCAAAAGGAATGGCTTTTCACTTGAAGCCACCTCCACGTATCTTTTTCCTAGAAGAACACATGTGTACTACATACCATCTCCTTTACTGGAAAAAAAGTCAACGATTGTCCAGTAAGGTTTTAGCTTTTAACAGTTTCAAAGTTTCAGATTAGATACAGGCGTTATAACTCAAGTCCATCAGTTATTCTTCACCACTAACAGAATAAATTACAGAGGCAAAAATACTCAGCAGAGATTGTCACAAAGAAACAACTCACCTTTGATTACAGTTGTATATGGGCTTAATTCTTTGTTTTAAAAAGAACAAAGATACTCACGTGGACACACTTCATCTTCAACCTTCCACTTCACATGTTGCATGCTACACAAATACTGGGATGTCGTTCTTGGGAAGCGATGGTATGCAAGGCGTGAATACTTTTCTCGAATGAGAAGAGCCTTCACCAGGCTCTTGGCAGCTTGCTCATAATCATCAACTGTAACCTGAAAAAAAAAAAAGCTGGCTAAATACTGACAAATAGAGTGGTGGTCTTGTTCACAAATGAGATCCATGCCAGTAGCAAGGAGACCGGATTTCCAGCAACACTGATGTATGTGACTTGATCCTGACGGTGGTTGCATGAAGACGGTGACAGAGGCAGAATCCAAAGACAAAATGCAAAACATACGAACATGCAAAATTTCTCTCCTACCTTATAGACTGCCCATGTATTCAATGTCTGATCATGTTGTTATCTATTTATCAATTCGGCTTTTATCGAAAAAAAGTATAATCAACTTTAAACAACGATGACTTCAAACATTCTACAAAACAATCTGTTCACAGAGCATTCTGCAGTTTGTTCAGAGGTCCCTGATAGTGCTGTCATTTTGCACTAGAAATAGTTGAAAAGTCAACTGTGGTTTGGGATTTTTTGCCCGAGTTACAGTAGAGAAAAAAAATAGTTTCTTACCCCTGCACAGTAGTCCCCACTAATTGAAACTCTCTGAAACTCTGGTACATCGTATGGCACCTGGACTGGCAGGAAAGTATGTTCAAGAACTGGTGTTGTAGGAGACAGGGTAGGAATGGCCGATGGTGCTTTCCATTCCTGAGATGGAATTTGTAATGACAAAGACTGAGATCGAATCATCTTGAAACTTTTCTTCCTAGGAATTCATGGTATAAAGCATTAAATGAGCCATGCTATAAAACATTAAATACTTTGCAAAGCAGATTACAGCAAAGAAAACATCTCCTAAGAAAGTTTACAAGATGAAATCTCTTACACCACACGGAAAATGTCGGTCACAAAATAACTGTGCTTTTGACACTTTGCATTATATTTTCTATGTACAATTGCAGTACAAATACAATATACCATAATTTATTTACTATCACTTACAAAACCACTAAGATTTGTTTTGTTTCACTTCTTACAAATTCAGTATCAGCAAGTCACTGCGCAGAAAGGAAGCATGACTACCTTACTTAAAATCAGAATTTAAAGCATGAGAGAATGAAAATAAGTGAATGTGACATCGGATAGGTTGTTACACGTTACTATGCTATTACACAAAGTTTTTATTCATCCCAAAACTTTCAGGATTTAAAATCTCATCTACTTGTCCAACAACAGTATGCACCAACATTTCAGATATTCAGTTAAACAAGTAAGAAAAAAGACGAACAAATACAGTTATTCCATGGGTAGCGTTTGATGAGACCAAAGCAAAAGTCTAACATTGCTTATGAGAGTAATAACTTAGTATGGTTTGATATGCAAGTCCATTCTTCCTCCTGAGGCAGTAAATGCATAACCCTCACAGACTTAAAAGCTTTTGCTCTCTCACAACAAACTGCGACAGATATGTACCTTAGACAAAACAGCTGAAGAAGCATGCTTCTAGTTTTCAGTCAAGAAACTTAAGTGGAGGTCTGTATTATCTCTAAAGATGTAATTAATTTTCCTTTCTCAGTTTAAATACACGTATAACAAATAGATATGATATGATAAACTGACATACTTTCTTACATACTGTGGAAATACTATCTTCGCTCATTTTGTACATGAGATTCTAACACTTTAAAATGTCAGTAAGAACCACTAAGAAAGGAAAAGGCATATTGGAATTCTCTCTGGAAGCTGTGTGTTACCTCTGCGACATTCCACATACACTGGTGGTATGACCAAATTCCATCCTCACAAGTACTTGCAACCATCTCTGAAACCTGTATTAAATTCTTGAAAGGTAATGTTGATTCAACTGCAACTGAAAGCAACAGAATCTTTACTCATGTAACTGTTCTCTAAGTACGCTTCAGTCCGGTAGGACAGGGACAAACAATTGTTCTGTTCCCACACACAAGCAACATACATGTGATAGCCCATTTCCCACAGCTGGGTTTGTAGAGAACTTTAGGTACAGAAACACAGTTTGATGGAACCTATTTTTGTAAAACAATTTCTGCACATTAAAAGTGAAACTTACTATTTCAGGAAGAAAAATAAACCAGAGAGGTGTCTGAATAACATCTAGATTTGGGAAACCCATTTGCACAACACAAAACCTAAGCCCATACCATCTGTGTATCATACCTTAATTCAATTAAACTAGCTCTTCTCCCTTCTCTTCCAGAAACATGATGCCAAGTGCTGCCCAACTGATGGTCTGGAGCTAACAGGGTACATGTTTAGCTATCAGTTTCAAAGCCCTCCTTGTTTGCGTGCTGTCTGATGAGTCTGTATACACCCAAGCCATTTGGTGTCAGACTGCTGCTGAGCCCATGTGACTCATTTGTTAAGAGTCCAACCAGTCCACTAAAGTCTAAGACACTGGGACAGCCTGACACTTGGGTAAGGCTCTCTCTCTCTCTCAGAGGAAAATCATAAACCAAATGAAGTTTGGTTTACCCATTAATCATCAAGCCAAAGGTGAACTGTATGTTCAACTAGGGAAATAAAATTAGCAAACTCAAAATGGGCACTTTTATGGCTCATAATGGTTAGACTTCATCTCTGGGAGTTAAAGAAACCTACGAATAACCTCATTGTGCCAGTCTTGGTTTTTAGTTTCTCCCTTGATGTTAAATGTCAAAACTTTACTTTCATCTATTTTTACAGAGACTAAAAGAAATATCATACCACTGTCATTTTCTGTTGGTTAAAATTATCCATTTTCCTGAATGAAACTACTATATTTGAGGGGGGAAAAAAGGTTGTTTTTTAATTTTGAGACTCTCTTATGTTAAAGAATGAGTAAGTTTTGTTCACTTCTACCCAGTTGAGCTGTATGTCAAGCTCTTATGAGCACCATCTGTGCTGTTGCTGGAAATGCAGCTGAGGAGATGATCCCACCAGTCCAAGCTCCCTAGGACCCATCCCCACACCACCTGCATAGCACAGGATATCACAAAGGTGCCCTTGTTACCTCAGAAGAAGGGTGAAAAAGTATCAACAGACAGAATGTTGTTTGCCAGATATTTCAAAATTAACTCAAACTCATTTAAAACCTATTTCCCTCTAAGAAAGCTACTGAACAAACCTTTTTGCTGTTTCCACAGACTGTTGTTCTGCCAGTTCCTTCTGAAGTTCCCTTTCCTTGGCCTCTTTCTGCCCAATAGGGCAGTCTTCAGGCACAGTGAATAGTGACAAGGCATCTTTGCTGTCTTCTTCTTGGAGAGCTTTAGCAAATACCTTCGCTGCTAGAAGTCGCACTTGCTCATCAACTTCAGATATGTTCAGCTTTGGGAATTGTCTGGGCATCTCAGCTAATAAGGAAGACATTTGACAAAGTAATATTTTTAAGTAACTTGTAAGTAGAAATAAGAAGTGCAAGAAACTATTTTTTCATAGCATGCCTATTGAAATTAAGAGCTTACAGCAAAAAAATGATAGGATCATCAGATGGTTTGGGTTGGAAGGGACCTTACAGACCAGCCAAGTTGCAGCTCTCAGCTATGGGCTGGTTGCCCCTTACCAGATTGGGCCGCCCAGGGCCGCATCCAACCCAGATCTGAGCACCTCCAGGGATGGGGCATCCACAGCTTCTCTGTGCAGCTGTGCCAATGCTTCACCATCTTTGTCATGAAATTTTTTTCTTCTGCCTTAACCTAAACCTACCCTCTCTGAGTTTAGAACTCTTACTCCTTCTCCTGTCACTGCTCTCCCTCCTCATCTACCTCTGTAGAGCCACAGTAAGTACTGGAAGGCCACTACTAGATCTCCTGGGAGCGTTCTCTTCATAAGCAGAACAAAGTAGAATGGCTATGCAGAATTTAAACTACTGTGCAATATGCAACAATCACAGGAATCCACTGAGTATTTTTTCTTGCATGGCCATGATAAACTATAAATTCAGAACTTCTGACTATACTCACTAAAATGTTTTGTTGTTGCTGTTTGTTTTTTCTTTCTAATATGTTTCTAAGGTATGCTTTCTAAGGTGCCAGTTGAGTTGGAAGTATAAAACTCCTGAAGGACAGTAAGGCAGTCCAAGGAACATTCTGTGGTAACACTAAATCTAATGGCAGACCTATGTATGAGACTAACTTTGCTGACATGTAGAAGCTGTGAGTATTAAAACGTAAGTCTTCTGGGTTGCTTTTGAATACGTCACAAAAGGCAAGGGTACAAGGTTTACTGCAAGCACGCATTCTTTAACACGCGATGTTATCTTGCATCATAAAAATTCCTAAGACAGATGTGTGCAGATTTGCCAGTAGATTCCATTCACTTGCATAATCAAAGAGACTTATTTGCAAGACAGTGCGTATTGAGCTGTATGTATGTGCTTGCAGTGAACTCAGAAATCTCATCCGCTGCTCCTCTGCTGCTCAGTGACTTCAAAGCAATTGGAGCACCACAAGCAAGTTAGCAAAGAATGCTGCACATTTCTACCTCACCCCATTCTTTCCAAAGAGAAGTCGTGGTGCTGCTGTGAGATAAACTGGCTGTGCAACAGCATTGAAAATGCTGCAGTTAACTCTAGTTTTCTTCGTTCTGCTTGCTTTCATTGGCTCATCCTCTGCTTTTGAGCTACATGAGGGAAGCAGAGAGGATACAGACTTAAATTCTACTTGGCATTTATATACCAGACAGTTTAGTCTTTTCATTTTTTACTTGTGTAGCATTTTGTAACAAAGTATTTCCATTTTGTTACACCAGCATTAATGAAAATACTACCTTTAGTATTTCTTCTATAATTTCAGTACCTTATTTATATCTCTTTCTGGTGCACTGAGTGAGTTCTGACATCTGCTAGCATTCTGGACAGGAAAAGATACACAGTTCTTGCAAGCCGCTGTCCAGCACTGGTTGTTATGTGCTTTAAAGCTTTCTGAATGCCTTCAGTGCAATGGAGTTTGTAACAAAGAAGACTCAACTCTAATCACATAAGTTAAAAATAGCAATGAAGATGTCACAACAAACAGATCCAAGCATTCCCAAAATGTGAAACTTGGGTCCAAAACTGGCACTGCAGAATCCTGTTTGGTCACAGGAATACAGATCTGTTTTATAAGATGGTATTCATTCAAATGACAAGATGCATGCTGAATACCCATAGGGGCATGGCAGTTGTTAACCACTCAAGGCACAACTTATCAGCAGGCCCACTGCAATATCTCCAAAGGCATGCCACAAGTTTCATCTGTTGATATGTGATCCTTTTGACATGTGATACTGTTGTCTTCAGCCTAAAAGATTCTAATTAATGTCCACCTGTTTTCACAGTTGCTTTGAAAACACTTTCCCTTTTATTTCAAAAAACAAACACAGTATTAAGAGGTGATGAGAGAAGCGCTGGACTACAACACAACAATTTAGTGATCATCTACGTTATTTTCCATTCCTTTTTTTTTTTTTTTTTTTTTAAACAAACTGAGCCCAGTGGGAAAACTCCAGAATGAATGAACTGTGGATCTGACTCAATGCAGTCTTTTTTCTTGCCACGTATTTGGCAATTAGTATTCAGACTTCCTACATTAAGTACTGCTATGTGACAAACAAAAATGCATACATGCTCAGCTGAATGATTCGATGACAATGCATCAGGATGTCTTGGAAGCATCCCAACTTAGATTGAGTTTCTCAATTTTAAACCACACCAAAGTCACAGGAGTCTTTCCACTGACCTCAATGAGCACAACTGTCAGCAGCAGTGACTGACATCCAGCTGCCAGCAATGGGGACCTTTTGGGCCACTTCAGCCAAAGTAAAACCAATATTTTCACTGAGTAATTCAACCACGGTAAGCATGCTAAGGATCTGAGTCAAGTCTGGAAAGTTTCTGCTGTGAAATCAGCAACTATCCCATTTTCAGTACTGGCTGGGACTGGAAAAACCCCATGCCTGAGGGTTTATCATTGACTGACCAACTATATCCCAGTATAAGTGAACTTTTTCTTGAAAAATTGTCATCAGAAACAAAAATGCAGTATTAAGTGCACTGCGCGAGGAATCCCATCTTAATTCACAACAGTAATATAAGCACAGTCTTCTGTGGAGGCCGGTGCTGGGTTTTTGCTGGGTTTGTGACAAAAGCCAGTCTCCCGTTCTTCGCTCAAGAAGAGGAAAGTCCGAGGCACATAGCGCTCGGGAAGGAAGCGTCAGCCACATCGCTGCAGGCTCATGGCATTGGAAGGGGTTTAACAGACCCGAAACGGCTGTGCGGCACCTCCGTACAAACCGCACCATCCCAGCTGGGACCAAATCAGGGCTGCTACAGCCAGCATCCCACCGCCTAAGAGGCGCCTTTTGCCCAGGGAGGGCATCAGGGGAGCGGCGCCTTGCCGTGCGGCACGTGGGCTGGGTGCGGACGGCTCCGAGCGAGCGGCAGCGCGCTGCTGTGCGACAGCCGTCCCTCAGAGAGGCAACGCGAGCTGCTCCCCAGCTCACCGCCTCCGCGAAAGAGGAAGCTATTTCCCTTGAAACGCGTTGCATCAAACGCGACGGAGTGGTTATTTTAAAAAGCGATTACCGATCCGAAGCGTAACGGACATGAATTTCTAACGAACGCACGCCATCAGCGCGCCGCCGATCCCCGGCCTCCCGCACGGCGGGGCCGCACCGCACCGCACGGCACCGCACCGCCGGCCCCCGGGCGCAGCCGCCGCAGGAGCCCCCACGCGCCCAAGGTCACCGGCACGGCGCTCCGCCCCGCCGCGGCACTCACCCAGCTCCCCGGGGAACTCCATGCCGGGCCCGGCCCCGCCGCCGGCCGGGGAGGCTCGCTCGGGAGCCGGCGGCAACGAGGAACAGAGGGAGGAGCCGCTCCCGCCCGACGCCGCCACCGCTCCCCAGTGCCGCATTCGGCCGCCCGCTACCGCAGTGCCACCTGCCCCCGCCGCCCCGCCCCGGCCCTTCACGATAGCCGCGCCCCCGGCCCCCCGCGGCACCCCGCCAGGGCGGCCCGCTGCCTCCTGGGCGGCAGCATCGCGGCGGGGCGGCTCCGCGGCAGGTGGGGCCGCGGGCGGAAGGAGCGCGGGGGGGCAGCGGGCCCGGCCTGAGGGAGCCGCCCTGAGCCGGGCCGGGCGCGGGGAGCCGGTAACGGTCGCCTTCGCGGGCGGGGCGGCGGCGCGCCGTCCGTACCTCAGCGAGGAGCTCGCGCCCGGCGCGGCTCTGTCAGGAGCGGGGCGCGAAGGCGGCCGCGACCTCGGGCACCGTCCGGCGCCGCTCGTCCCGCGGCTGTACCTGAGGCGACCTCAGCGCGGAGCGCGATGTCCGCGCCGCCGCTTCCCTCGTTGGCTTCGAGGCAGGAGTCGCGCCGTCACATGGCTTCCCGCAGCCGGGGGAGGGAGCTCCCGGGGCGGGCCGCCTCGGCTCCTCTCCTCCGCCGTGCCCCGTGCCGGCCGCCTCCCCATGGCTTCTATCCGACCGCCTCCAAAACGCTTTCACGTGGGAAAGTTTGGGTCGAGAGGAGGTGGCCCTCCTTCCATAAGTACGTCCGCATACACCCGAGACAAATAACTGAGGGTCAGAACAAGCGTGAGTCAGCAGGAACAAGGACTTCAGTGTGTGAAATAACGCGTTCCCGTTCTGTGGGATATGGAGTGCCGGAGCTGAGCGGTGCAGGGGTGTTTATGGTACGTTTGTGTTACAGCATGCGGACATTTAAATAAAGAAGCATCTTTCCAGCGCAGAGAGGCAGTGGCAATGGAGGAACTGGAGAGCGAGATTCCCAGGGTGAGGCGACAAGCGGGGGAAGTAAGGCAGGTGCCCCGACACACCTCAGGGATCGGGCAGTTCTGGGGCTGCCCCTGCCCTGCGCTCCCAGCCTGGCACACGAGGAGATGCTCTGTCCGTGAGCCTCAGGGTCTTGAGCAAAAGTTCCATTACCTCACGCAACGGGGGGAAAAATGGAAGGAAAAGAGATGAGTGTGCAGACTTTGAGTTGCAAAGACCAGGCCTTCTGAGTCTGACACCAGCATCAACAGGTGTCACCGTGATTGCATCCGTCTGTCACAGGACTTGCAAAAGAAAAAACAAACAAACAAACAAAAAAACTAAAGGCTACGCCCATGTATGAAATATGGAGGTATCAGTCCTGAGCATTTGGAAGCAAGTCAGCCATCCAAAATCATGCCATTAATTCTAAAATAACGATACTGAAAACTGTTGTCTCTTGAAAAAAGGCTAATGCTGCCTGTGAATGTTTTTCCAACGGTAACTGGACGTCTTTATTAGCTGCTGCCAGGCTACAGCCAGACAAGCCATCTGCTGCCCAGGAAACTACATCCTGTAAGTGTCTGTGCCTCTGACTCATGGTTGTCCTGCCCATATGATATATGAGTAAAGGACACCTGTTGTTGTTGGTCGTTCTGTACACCCCTTGATTGCTGGTGCATTTGTCCTATTTCCTTCATCCTGTTGCCCTCCTCCCTTTCCTAGCTACTTGCCTGAATTTGTCCAAAACTTAACTGCTCCCCATCCCAGGGCAGTCTGGCAGTCCTTAGGGACCCTCTAATCATAATGGTGCCCTCCCTGCCTGCTGGACTTAGGTATCTATCTCATGGCTTCTTGGATTCCTCTTCTCAACTTGGCAAATGGGTTCTGCCTACACTCGTGATTTCACTTCTGTTCTAAGGGGTATGAGAGCTTTGATAATTTTCTCTTGTGCTATTGCTAACTTTCTACCAATCATAATGAAAGAACAGCAGACGTGAAGATAAACAAGTTTCTACAGTTTTCTTTCATGGAAACAGGCAGCTCAGTGTGTCCCATGGTAAGAAAACGTTCCATGGTAAGAAAAAGTACGAGTTCATTGTACAAGGACCGGAGACCTCACATTGAAGGGAGACCTTAAAAATGACTTAGCAAAGAGAATGATGTTCAGAACATATTTGACTAGCAGATCCAGCTGCTTTCCTGTCCTATCCCTGCTTTTGTAATGGACAATTCACTCTTATCATTGGAAATTGAAATTAACACTAGGCTGACAACTGTGAAATAGTGTATTTTCAACAGTAGGAGCTGTTGTGCACTTCCATTAGCTCCTGCAGCACATAAAGCATTAGGCTTTGCATGTAGACTCAGAACACCCAGCAGTGTCATTTAACATCTCATTAAGCACTTACTATCTGACCCGTAAGAGAGTCTATCAGTCCCATTTGTGGGTAGATTACACTTCTGTGCAACACGTTAAAGTAGCGTAAGTCTGCAGAGTAATTTTAAATGTTCTGATTCCTGATGTAAAATTTTAGTGTTTTTCTGGAACCGCCTGGATTTTGATTCACTTCTTTTAGGTACATTTCCCTCAGGTAAATTTTGCACTGTGTATAAATACTTCTTTTTTTTTTTTTACAATTTAAATCTTACCACAGAAGAAGTTACCTCCTGCCTTTTACCGTACAACTACAACTGATTATGCTTCTTTATATTGTTCATTACATTTTGCATTTCTTCGATCTGCTTTAAGCCCTGCTTTTAAGCCCTGTTTTAGAGATAATTCTGTTTGTAATGGAAAGTCGTGGTTATTCCAATGTGTGTGGTATTCAGACTGCTTTTTCACAGTCAGTCTGACATTGTAACAAAAAGACATTCAGCAGAAATTTTAAAGATAGGCTTGCATGTCAACCTCTACTGAGGAAAGGATAAAAAGAAAGCACTGATTATTTATTTGTATTATTAATATTTATTTTTATAAACAGGCAAATGTTGTCTGGGAGATGACTGCAGTTGGGGTGCTTTATTTTTATAAACAGGCAAATGTTGTCTGGGAGATGACTGCAGTTGGGGTGCGCAGTCATCAAAATTAGCAAATGATCTCTCATTCTCACTTGAAATTGTCTCAGTTGTTGTACACATACAGCTTTCATGTCAACACTTCCTTAAAAGCTAATGGATTTTGAATTCTTTTTTTTTTTCCTAGTAGATTCATATTATTGACTGTGATATTCATAATAACAGACAACCAATGGATCAAACCAAATATTTTATTCTATAATGGGCCCAATTAGTGGCATCGAAGCAATACTACACCTATTACTCAATTTTTTTATCTTTAATCAGTTCTGTTAATTGTGTGCTTGGCACACATGCATTTACTTACAGAAGAGTAACAGATATTCCAACACCAAAAAAATACAATTAAATGCAGTAATTTCCAAAAGCTGGAGAGGAATTTTTTGCCAAGTGTGAAATGTGAATTGCATTGTGTCAAATACTCTCCTCTAGAAGGGAAGAATGATTCAACATTTTAAACCTAACAATAAATGAATTTAGAGAATGGCTTGAGAGCAGCCCTGAGGAGAGGGATCTGGGGGAGTCAGGTGATGAGAGATTCAACATGAGCTGGCAATGTGTGTTTGCCACCCTGAGGGCCATCTGTATCCTGGGTTGCATCGAGAGAAATGTGACCAGTGGGGAGAGGGAGGTGATTCTGGCCTTCCACTCTGCTCTTGTGAGACCCCCACCTGGAGTACTGTTTTCAGTTCTGGGGCCCCCAACACAAGAAGGACATGGAGCTGTTGGAGCAGGTCTAGAGGAGGGCCACAAAGGTGATCAGAGGCTGAAGCACTCCTCCCATGGGGACAGGCTAAAAGAACTGGTGCTCTTCAGCCTGGAGAAGACCTTCCAGTACCTGAAGGGGCCTACAGGAAAGCTGGGGAGGGACTTTGTATCATAGAATCATAGGATGGCCTGGGTTGAAAAGGGCTACAATGACCATCGAGTTTCAACCCCCCTGCTATGTGCAGGGCCACCAACCACCAGACCAGGCTGCCCAGAGCCACATCCAGCCTGGCCTTGAATGCCTCCAGGGATGGGGCATCCACAACCTCCTTGGGCAACCTGTTCCAGTGTGTCACCACCCTCTCTGTGAAAAACTTCCTCCTAATATCTAACCTAAACCTCTCCTGTCTTAGTTTAAAACTATCCCCCCTTGTCCTATCACTATCCACCCTCATAAACAGCCATTCCTGTCTGTACACTCCCTTCAAGTACTGGAAGGCCACAATGAAGTCTCACCAGAGCCTTCTCTTCTCCAACCTAAACAAGCCCAGTTCCCACAACCTTTCCTCAGAGGAGAAGAGCTCCAGTCCTCTGATCATCTTAGAGGCCCTCCTTTGGACCTGCTCCAAGAGCTCCACGTCCTTCCTGTACTGGGGGCCCCAGGCCTGGATGCACTGCTCCAGATGGGGCCTCACAAGAGCCAAGTAGAGGGGGACAATCACCTCCCTCTCCCTGCTGGCCACCCTTTTTTTAGTGCAGCCTAACACAGTTGGCCTTCCAAGCTGCAAGCGCACTCTGCTGGCTCATGTCCAGCTTCTTATCCAGGACCCCCAAGTCCTTCTCCACAGAGCTGCTCTCCAGGAGATCTTCCCCTAGTTTGTATAAATACCTGGGATTGCCCTGACCCAAGTGTAGCACCCTGCACTTGGCTTTATTGAATCTCATTAGGTTTTCATGTGCCCACTTCTTTAGCCTGTCCAGGTCCCTCTGGATGGCTTCCCTTCCTTCCAAGGTATCAACTGCCCCACTCAGCTTTGTGTCATCCATGAACTTGCTGAGGGTGCACTCGATGCCGTCATCTGTCATTGATGATGATGTTGAAGAGCACCGGTCCCAAGACTGAACACTGTGCGACACTGCTTGTGACCAGCCTCCACCCTGACACAGAACTATTGATCACAAACCTTTGGCTGCATCCAGCCAGCCAATTCCTAATCCATCAAACAGTCCATTCTTCAAATCCACACCTCTCCAATTTAGAGGGAAGGATGTGGTGAGGAACCAGGTCAAAGGGCATATATATATATATTTATATATATATATATATGTATATGAAAGGGCATGTAGCGACAGGTCAAGGGAAAATGGCTTTAAACTGGAAGAGGGTAGATTTGGATTAGATATTAGGAGGAAATTCTTTACTGTGGGGGTTGTGACGCACTGGAACAGATTGCCCAGAGAGGTTGTGGATGCTTCTCCCTGGAGACGTTCAAGGCCGGGCTGGATGGGGCTGTGAGCAGCCTGGTGCAGTGGGAAGTGTCCCTGCCTGTAGCAGCGGCTTGGAACTAGATGATCTTTAAGGTCCCTTCCAACCCAAACCATTCTGTGGTTCTGTGATAACGGAAAAGAGTAATGACTCAAAAAAAAAGGGAAAATTATTCCAATGAATGATTGAAATAACACGGAATAAATTGTGTCTTTGTGTTGTATAAAGCCAGGAAATGAAAAAGCATCCAAAACTTGTAGAAATTCCTCAAACATGTGAGTATTCAGCCCTGTACTTGAATTAGACCCACTTAAGGACTGCCAATACAACAAACTGAGTTAAAATTCAAAAATCTTAACATTTTCTTCCTATTCTAAACATAAGCAGCTACTTTTCTATGTTTTGGAAAGTGCTGAATGCCATTCGAGAGAGTAAGCTGGAAGGCATCAAGGAGGAGAAGCATTTATTAGGTCCAGTTTTGATAAACCACATCTTGGATAGCTGTGTTGTTAGGATTATGTACTTGCAAGTTGCATCTGCGCGCATATAAAATGCAAAATGTTTTGAAAATTACTTTCATTGACAGACAGGTCCTGCTTCTTCAACTTGATCTCCTTCTATGATCAAGTGACCTGCCTGCCAGATGAGGGAAAGGCTGCTGATGTAGTCTACCTGGACTTCAGCAAAGCCTTTCACACTGTCACCACAGTACTCTCCTGGGGAAACTGGCATGGACAGCTGCACTTGGACAGGTGCACTTTTTAAAGAACTGACTGGAGGGCTGAGCCCAGATGGTGGTGGTGAATGGAGTTAAATCCAGCTGACGACTGGTCACAAGTAGCGTTCCCCAGAGGTTGGTACTGGGGCATGTCCTGTTCAATATCTTTATTGATGACCTGGATGAGGGGACTGAGTGCACGCTCAGTAAGTCTGCAGATGACACCAAGTTGGCAGGAAGTGTCAATCTACCTGGGGGTAGGAAGGCCCTACAGAGGAATCTGGACAGGCTGGATCGCTAGGCTGAATCCAGTAGGAAGAAGTTCAACAAGGCCAAGTGCCAGGTCCTGGACTGCAGCCACAACAACCCCAGATAACACTACAGGCTTGGGGCAGAGTGGCTGGAAGACTGTATAGAGGCCTGGGGGTACTGGTCCACACTGAGCTGAACGTGAGGCAGCAGTGTGCCCAGGTGGCCAAGAAGGCCAATGGCATCCTGGCTTGTATCAGAAATAGTGTTGCCAGCAGGAGCAGGGAGATGATCATCCCTCTGATGAGGCTGCACCTCGAGTACCGTATTCAGTTTTGGGCCCTTCACTACAAGAAAGACATCAAGGAGTGTGTCCAGAGAGGGGCAACAGGGCTGGTGAGGGGTCTGGAGCACAAGTCTTATGAGGAGCAGCTGATCGGGCTGGGATTGTTCAGTCTGGAGAGGAGGAGGCTCAGGGGTGACTTTATTGCTCTGTACAGCTACCTGAAGGGAGGTTGTGGTGAGGTGAGGTTTGGGCTCTTCTCCCACGTGAAAGGACGAGAGGAAATGGCCTCAAGTTATGCAAGAGGAGATTCAGACTGGATGTTTGGAAATAGTTCTCAGGGAGAGAGGTCCTAACAACTGCGGTCCTAACAACTTCAGTCTGAAATAACATAATAGAAGTTTTCCATGAGTTTATAAATGGAACGTACCATGACATTTTATTGCAAAACAAGTTTTTACAAGGAAGATGGGACACTTTGCTGTATTTATACTGTAAGCTGGAATCACAAGCTACATTGGAAAATTGTTTGCTGGCATTCTGCTAATTGCCGTGCTTTGTCATAGCAGCCATGTTAAATGCCAGTTTGGAACTTAAACTTACTGAGCTTGGATTTGCAGGTACTTACCCGTGATGGAAGACCACTTTGTTTTGAAGTTACACATAATTTGTCTGAAATGTCGTATCTGTTCTAAGAAAGAGATATCACTATATTACGAGATAAACCTGTATGTGGAGCTGAAAGATCCTTAATCTGATTTATAAAAAGGAGGATTTTCTGAAAGTTGCATTTCACATCTGTTACATAATGTCCGAATGAAATCCTTTTTAACTACCACTGATGTACGATGCCATTTTACATGGCTGTTTCAGGAGGATTTTTATTTGCTCAGTATGCACATAGGATATTCAGCAAGTAGCACTCTAATAAATTTGACTCTGCTGGTGCATGATAAATAATGAAACACAGAAATTTTGGCCCACAGATGGGAAGTCGGTGGTCTGTTTTGGAACTCCCCTAAAATAAAGAATAATCAGAGTTATTTGATTTCTTCCAAAATCAGTAGTGAAACCCAGACTATATGTTTTAAATTGTTTTTCGTATTATGTTTGCAGTGGAAATGCACATTGTTTCATTAAGTGACAGTAACTTCTGTATTGGCGTTGCTTTTATGTTGGGGCTTTTGTGATGATCTGTGGCTAGGGTTGGCATCTGGATTATTTGGCCCTCCATTCTGAAGTTTCTTCCCAACTGACAGGTATCTGTGTGTTGCAGATGGAACATGGAACTGTGGCCAGAAACTGGCACATATCAGTCTGCTGCAGTCTTCAGCGTCCGCAGACCATCTTCACTCACATAGCTAGGGCTGTGCCTAATCATACATGCAAAATTTCTGAGGCAAACCTCGTGTTCTTTCCATATAGCTCCTCTAAAACAGTAGCTACAGGTGGCTTGTGACATTTTCCATCCTTTTTTTTTTTTTTTCCTATCCTGTAAATGACGGGAAAATGACAGTCTCTTTTCTGTAAATGTGATTTGCCAAGGGGCACTGCAAGCCTGCTGCTACCCACTAGCAGGAGGTGCCATCCAAGCCAGTCCATCAGTCGGCCAGATGCGGGTGCTGGCGCAGCGCTGACTGCCTGGGCTGTGGCACCACCTGCTGCTGCCCGAGGTTGCTGCTCTCCTTGCGGCTGCTGACCTTGCTGCTGTTATGTAAACAGCAGTTATGCAAGGAATGCAGATTTCATCTTATATAACTGCTCGCTCCCATTCCAGTTTATTTAGACGGTTCATGGAAAGTAGAAGAAGGGGAAGAGTGGTGTTTGTTATTAGAGATGTTTATCTCTGGATCCAAAATGACTTGTTTGCCTGCTTGTTGCTGTGGTGCTTCTCACTTAATTTCACAAAACTCCAGTCTCTTCGTTTAGTTGGAGGAAATTCCTTTATGTTAAAAAAAAATCAGCACGCATACACATGTCATGCTTGTGCCTTTTTGTGAGGGTCTGAGAAAACGTCACTGTCACGGAGTTAACTAGATCAATCTATGCCCATGACAGGGGGCAGTAGGCCCTTTCCTCCCACCCCCTCCGGCCCCACAAAATGGGAAAGAAGGAAGGAAGGGAGGAAAAAAAACAGCGACAACAATCTATGGAGGAAAACTTATTTTACTAACTATGATATCGGAATGCAAGATAACACAATATAATACAATCTAATTGAAATTGAGACTAATAAATAAGATAGGAGAGAGAGTTCCTGAGACCGAGTCAAACTTGAAAAGCTTGGAATGGCTAGGAAAGCACCCTCCAGCACCCACTGCCAGGCAGTAAGAGACCGCCCCACCCGGAAGGGTCAAATCCCATGACTTCCGTAATGTACAGAGACAGGCACCTGGAATTGGAGCATTAACACTTTAATTGCAGTACATGATGCTTTGATGCAGAATACTGAAAACCAAAAAACATAAAACCATGACAGTCACCAAATCACAGTTCCTGCACAAAGGGAACTTAATCCAGTATGGTTGCAGGGAAGGAAATTATCAAGTTTTCAGCTGCTGTCACAACCAGAGGACCATGCCTCTCTGTAAAGGTAGATTTCCATATTGCTTAAGAACATACAAGGTCAAGATATGAAGAAGAGCTCAGTGCTCTCCCTCCAGCAGGCATCAGGAGAGCTCCCAGAGGTAGTGATGTTTCTGTTGCTTTGTTCTCTCACGTGCAGGCAGAGCATCATTACATGGTGTCCACCTCGGGTGCTTTCACACTGCATACACCATCAGAAGTTCTTTGTGTAGTGCCTCACTCAATTCCTTCTATATTCATGCAGATCCTGCAGCTCTCACATGACTTTCCTTTTTTATTTGATGCCCCTGATAGAGAAATCTTTCTGAGACTCATGCAGCCAATAGAGACTGGAACAGACAAAAGAAAGTATGAAAGACACCATGATTGATTTGTCAAGTGTTTGAATGGCTTATACCTGTCCTCTCCTGTATGATCCAAGGCGTAAGCAGGGAGTAAGGGAGCAAGCTGTATTCTCAGATCCAGACAAAACTGGAGGAAAAAAAAGAGCTGTTAGACTCATTGCCTGGCTTCCTTAATTAACTGCTTTCTGAACTTTGACTACCTTTCATTTTACAAATAAAGAAATATTAGAAGAATTCAGAACTTAATAAACACTAGAGAAAAAGAGAACATTGCATTGATGTTTCTTCAACGTTGATAATTCAGTTCAGTCTTTCTTCGAAACTCAGATTGTAGTGTTATTTCCTATAAATGAGATATAGATTTTAAACTATGACATATATGCTACTCCAAAACAATTGGAAAATATTAATTTCTTGTAAGCAAATGTGTATTTATTTAGTAGTTGAGTGCTGAATTTGGATATTTAGGAAAGCAGCAAGAGTAAACTTCATCCATTATATCTCTTTGCATAAATAAATGCTTCAACAGTACATAATACACTGAACCTCGTCATATTAGACCTGGTCATATCAACTGCTGATTGTCAAAATAGTCTGCAAAGACTATTCCAGATGAAATTGTACACCTGGGAAGAATGAAAAGTTTTCAAAGATTTAGGTATTAAAGCCATGTTCAGGGAGATAGTTGCAGAGTTGCTGGGAAGGAAAAAACTCATCCATTTCTTTTCTGACATGAGTAGGTGTGCTAATGTGGCTGAAGGCTAGAGAAGAAAGAAAGCACTGAACATCTCCAGAGACACTTCTGAAAAGCATGTAAATGTATTTTAGTCATAAATTTTCCTTCTCTATATTACAGAGCCACTTTTACCCCAAAGTAAAGTTGATTTGGGTCTCTTGTTCTGAAGAGATGCTATCTGGCTAGCAGTTTACTCAGCCATCACTTGCGAAGAATGGAATCCAGAGTCAGTGTCTCAGGGCAATTTTTCAGCATTTTTCAGCACCAAGGGAAGGAAAGGTTTTTTATGTGCCTTAGGGATCTGCAGGTGCCTGAGGGATGCCTTGAGTAACTTGTAACCAGCTCAAAGTGAAAAGGACAGTTTTCCTCACACGTGCCAGTTGGACAGGCCAGTGCGAAATGGCTCAAGAACTGCATGAGTGTATCACCAGCTTAAAACTACTTTTGCCAGCTTTCTCTGTGGATGGGAGCAGAACTCAGACCCTTCCTTTTCCCCCTTCCTAGTCACCACACAGCCATCCTGTGAAGGTTCTGTAAAACGCAGGAGAGAAACTGAGAAGCGATTCCCTCATGCTCCTAGTGCTACAGTTCCAATTTGATCACGGGCAATGAAGACAATTCTTTTTCTTTATTTTTTCTTTATTTGTTTATTTTAATAGCTTGTAGTCCATAATGACTGTAAATGGAGCACATCGTTACGAATTATATCTACTTCTCAGAGCTTGTGTGAGCTTGGGAAATACTGCATTACAAAGCCAAGAGAGCCACCTAGTGTTTTAAATTACAAAAGCTGAGTTGCGTGTGGCTTGGACTTCTGTGTGCAAGAGACCATCTGGGTGCAATCTCCACGATCAGCAAAGGAAAGAGTCTCAATATTTCATACCAATCCCTGACTTTTTTTGCTTCTTATAAGCTTTACAATTATTGGTACTTGAGTTAAAATTGTTAACAGTGTTAAAATTGTGGAGATTTCCCTTGCTTCACTAGAGAGGCTGTACCAAGACTAGTCAAAAAGCTTTTCTGATACTTGGCCTCAACCATTTCTATATTATTATTTTTAGTTCTACGTTCTGATTTTTTTCTTTATACACCTGTGCACCTTCATTGCCATCAGCTTAGGGTGTGTATGCTTAACCAGTTGTTTTCAGTAGAGTGTTCTGCCCTCAGTCAACCCGCAGAAGATGTGTTTTGTCATAAACCACGCTGCAAAAATAAAGGTCATTCTCACAGCGCAAGCTCTGGCGATTCCTTAAAATGGCTCGTGTGTCAGTCAAGCCACAATTTCCTTGCAAACTGCTATTCATACTCAGTACCACATCTCTTCTGCATATAATCTTGCATCAGTCACTCATTTGCCCATAGGCCAGTTTTCTTATAAGTAGACTACATTCATTATGTAATTATCTTTCCAGAGATAAAGAGGCTAAACCACTGTTTGTGAACTACATTAATATGTCATCTTGGAAAGTGCTGCAGAAAGGCTAAGAGCTGTTTATTAGTCCACTACCCTCACACTTTTGTAACGATGCTTAGCATCATTGGCATATTCTAGTAACATATTTCATCTTCTACTTATTTGTTAAGGATGTTCACTGAGAATCTGTTCTAACAAATTCAAAAGTAGTTGACTTTCTGTGCCTCTCACAAAGTGGGCCCTAAACAAAATGAAGTCAGTCAGACTAACTGAGCAGAGATTTGTAGAAGTAGGGCCTGACATCAAGAAGTAAAAATCTACCAGTGTTCTGAATGATACCAGTCATAGTATTCTCTTTTTTTTTTTTTTTTTTCCTTTTTGTTTCTGTTCAAGTCTGGTGTAATACTACGAATTTCCAAGGCAGCACGTTGTGATTTATTTGATTTCTAATGTTCAACATTACATCTGGCATGTGTGTAATTCAAAGGTAGGACAAGCCACAAGGGTGTGGGAACTTATCTAGCTTTAGATGTTTTAAAGATAGTTCTCTAAATCTAAGCTGGTGTTCCAACGTTCCTTGTAGTCCATGAGAAGAAGCAAAACAAACACACCAAAAATTGGTATTGATCTCCAGACAGGTGCCCAAAAATGTTGGAGTGAGTAACCCTCAGGAGTTGAATCCCACGTGACTGACAGTGACTACTAAAATCACTGGCTTACCAGGAATCTCAGACTCAGGCAGAGTTGTATTAGTTATTTTGGAAGCTACTTCTGGATGGCAATCATAGACAGGAGGGGCTATGTAGTAAGAATGTTGTCCTTCAGAGGAACCACTTAACAGCTGTACTGCTTTTTAGTAATTGCCCACTGTGCTCTGGAAAGGAAACCGAATGAGCCTTCTGCTTGTTTAGCCTTGTTTTGTTTGTTACTGCTGATTCTTCTATCCACTAGATAGATATTTAAAGTTTTAAAAAACATGTAGGGTTTTTCAGTGATTATATTGCCAACAGTCAAAATTAAGGTTCTGATAATATCACAGTGCATTACTGCTGTATGACCGAATCCCTTCAAAGGGACTATCATATTATCACTCTGACCTCAAAAAAATGCAAGTTCTGTTTAATCATTAAAACAAAGAGCCGGAGGCCAGAAAGATCATAATACAACAATTAAGGACCAAGAAGAGACAATAATGTGGTTCATGGAAAACAGAGACAAAAAAAAAAACCTAAGTCTATGGAGTCTTTCCATTTTCCTAGCTGATATGCTGTGCTGATATCCATGATAGATCCATTTTCTCCAAAATGAAAGCTTACATTAAAGTAGACCATGTGCCAAGACATCCTGTTTACAGAAGGTTTTGTCTACACAAGGAAATTGACTGATACAACTCTCATGCAGCTATTTCTGTGCTATTCTAAAAGCTGCAAGGAGTTATTTAGGAGCAACTATTGTGGAATAGCTTATGCTACAGTGGTTACACCCATCGCATTCCCTAGAGAGAAAAAGATCCATTATAATATTCTAAACATGAACTCACTTATACTTCTGCAGCATTTTCTCCATGACTCTACAGGCAGCTCAAAATAACATTCTAAATCACATTAGTTTTCTCTGTCTTTGAACAATTAATTGATTAATGATTACATCAATCAAAAATACAATTCATTGTAGTTGTGGTAATCGATAAGATCTTGTCTATGTGATGAAAGCTTTTAATCTTTGGTGCGTTCTTAATGCTGGCGTATGAATATATATGCATTTTTTCTACCAAAGCCTTTGTATCTGACCTTAGGACTAAAGGGGAATGTTTTGTTTTATATCTTATTGTTTGACTAAGCAATTAATCTGTTAAGGAAGTCAGATGAGCTCTTTATTCTGAATGTTTCAGCAGGGGAATTGGACTTCAACGAAAACAAGGAATGCTGTCAATGAGTAGATGAAATGGAAAAGGCTCAAGGATGTTAAGGTACTTGAGAAAGAGATGGAAGGATTTTATGGAGAATGAGACTGAAATCATAGGACGAGATCTGAGTTAGCTGCCGCGTCAGCAGAGATCTGAGAAAGTGAGCTGGACAGGAGACACTCCATGGCTACAGCTCTGAGAGAAGTGTTTTAGATAACTCCAGATGACATGGCATCTGCTTGTAAAAAGTGATTTAGGATAGTGAAGAAGCTCTGCATAGTAAATGTACACTGTAATTCTCAGGTTATCCAAATTAAGAGCAGTTATGCTTTTAAAATGCATGTGATGTGTGCTATAGTGTGTAGACTTATCAGGCACTTCATAAATTGAAAAATGTAATAACAACTACAGTTTTGTAGCAAGTACCTCAGGGTTCTGAAAAGCAGAGGCAGATCAGCTGGAAGAGGGTCCAGCTGTGTCCAGGAAGTGCGTGTAGCAGGGAAAGTGATAGAAGAGGTAATGCTGCAGCCTACTAAGTAAACCTTGGTGCTAGTGACACAGTGGAATGAAACACAACATATATTGGCGCAGTTTGGACAAATCTACCAGGAAGTCAATATAGTTAATGTAATACTGGATGTTTCAGACAGATCCAATTTCAAATTTCGTCAAGTATACGTAACTGTTGAGACGTGGTAGAATAAAATCATTCTTGTATCTTTGGAGTTTAAGAAAAATGACATTATTTGAAATTAATGGAATTTGTGTAAGGTATCTGAAGAATGATCAAGACGGTAGGTCTCAGAAAACAAGGGTAAGAAGGAGATCATTAGCAAAGGGAATATTTTGGGCAGCACTCCAGAGCAACCAATGTTAGACTCAGTAGCTTACTGGTAGCTTTCATCAGTGACCTGAAAGTAGAAACAATGGGTCAGATTTCATGCGGTTTGGCATTAATATGTTAAAGTCATTGTTGAAAATGTGAAGAATATGCAGAATACATACATAAACTCTGTTTCAAGGCTAGAGGAAATGGGCTTGCAGTTGGATTCTTATGGCATAGCTACACAGTACAGCTGAGTTCTTCAGTCCCCTCATCTCTGCCCTTGGGCTGATCCAGCTCATGACTTGCCTCACCATATAGTAAGCTTATTTATATCAATAAGCCTACAGAAAGATATTCCCTTTTTGGAGGAGGTGCATTAACTGTTCTTCCTCGAGTAGAGAGGTTTCACTTATCTTTTGTACAGTGAGACAAGCAGCAAACCTGGTCCAAGAGAAGCAGTAAGAATATGTAGCCAGGAGTAAAGGAGGGGAAGAAGACACAGACAACTGCTTTGGCTGCATTCAGTGGGGCATTATGGCAGCACAGGGATCTTATGTAACTGCAAGTGTTAATCACACAGTGTGTTCACTTTGTACAAAGATAGACCCTCCATGACTAGGTGAGTTCATAAAAAACTTCTCTGTGTTATCTGGGACATAAAAGCTCTTTAATATCATAGAAAGAGGGGAAAATAAATAGCAGGTGCTATAAGCCAGCAAATTCAAATGAGAAGTTACACGTGCTTTTATCAGTGCATATCAATGCCAGGGGAAGTGGTTGATTTTCTACCTCTTGATGTTCTTACTTTGAAACAGTGTGCTTTTCTGGAAGTTCAAAATAGTTGCATTTCTAAATATGGTGATGAATGGATAAAACTTAATAGCCATGACAAACAATAAATAGATCAAGTTCAACCAATAGATCTGTTGGTTCATTCTGGTCTTAAAGTCTCCAGAGCTACAAAATTTGGTAGACAGCTTTGTCTTTCTCATCCTAAGTTTGTGCTGCTGCTCTTGGCATATGTTTTAAATGCATGTCTGAAAGCCAGAGGCTTTTTTTTTTTTTTTTCCCCTCTCTCTCTTGGTTTAAACACTAACTGGAGACTGAAAACATCTCTGTTTGTCCAAGCCTGGAAAAATGCGGAAAGATTATATTACCAAAGGGAGAGAGAGGGAAAAAAAAGAAGGAATACTGTGTACCCAACAAAACAGGGGCAAGAATGCAGGAATGTAAATGTGTTACAGGCTGTTATTAGGATTTTGGACAGAAAAGTAAGAAAGAAAAGGCTGAAAAGTTGGAAAGGCATAATAAGATACAGTCTGTTTAAGCTGGAAATTGCCTTCCCTAGATTGCTAAGGTGACAAAAAGAAATTATGAAATATAAGTAGTCATATTTGTTTTAAATCTGGAAGTTTCCACTAAAATGCCTGTCTCTCTATGATAGCTGGTTTTTGTTGGTTTTCTTTTATTATTATTATTTTTTTTTTAAAGAATGTGCTCTGGGGAATTATAGAAAAATGAGCTTTATTAAGTGTTCATGGCCATCTGAACTACCCACCCATCCAGTATAAATGTGTTCTGGCAAAATAAGTGTTTGTGTTGCCATGGCCTTTCCCGTGATGTTATTTTCTTAAGCAAAAGCATTTTTCTAGTGGAGATCTTAACAAGGATGCCGGCAAAGCGCCATGATTCAGTCCTTGAAGAGAAAAATAATGATTTGGAGGAATGGTGAAGGAAAGAGAAAGCCTTAGAGGCAGAAGAGAGCAGAAGACTTACATGTCTGGTGGTGACTCTTGCCCAACAGCAGCAGTGATGCCTTCCTCTGATCGCTCCATTTCCATGGGAGAGCCATACCATCTCCACCAGCCTTACAGAAACACTGATGAGCGTCCTAAGTGTAGGGAAAATGTCCTTTTAAAAAATTATAAACCATATGCCTTAGTCACAGCTTTCCTCTGATCAAGTCAGAGGGCTCTGCCTTGTACACAGATAAAGGGACTACACAAAAATATTTCCCCAAGGTCTACGTGAATCCATGTGGACTGTTTGCAAGATAGGAATTGATTTATATATTGGACTTTTTCCTTTCTTTGCCTCAGGGAAGATCCTACCGAAGGGTTTCATATGGTTTTCTATCCTCTGGCAAGTGAAAACAATTGTACACTATTTAAGGATTTCTGTTCTGGCTTTAGATGAGCAACAGTGTTTTATCATCAAACTAGTGAGCTGGTTAATGAACATTGAACATTATTATATACTTAGTGTAAGTCACAGCAACTAAAGCAAAACTCAACTGGTGATTACGCAGAAGGCATAAGAACAAGTCAGGTATTGAGGGATCCTTTTGCTACATTTCTTCCCAAATTTCAGTAATCATCAGTCTGTGAGCTAGAAGTCATATCTGAATCCTTTTGTATTGATCAAAGAGCTATTAATTCCATTCTGAAGGAATAAAAGACAAAATAAAACAGCAGGACTGAAGGCTGGGGCTTTGCTCTCATAGGATTTCAGTGGGACTCAGGCATTTTCATTCCCTCTCTCAAACTGCCTTCAGACCCAGGTATCTCCAGGATTCACTGGAGAACGCTGATGTCACCAGAGGGAGTAAAAGGAGTAAGATACATCACAGAATCACAGAATCACAGAATGGCCAGGGTTGGAAAGGACCTCAAGGATCATGAATCTCCAGCCCCCCAACTCATACATGTAGGAGAGAACCCATTACCACAAAAAAAGATAACAAGGAATAAAAACACAATAGTCCTCTTGGGTCATCTTTTCCCAAAAGACTTTAATTTTCCTCTTAATACAAGCCACATTGTGAGGTGGTGACCAGTACTACTCAGTTCACGTCTTGGTGATACCTGAATGTAACACCATTTTGGTACAGATCAAGTACAGAACTGTGGCAAAATATACCAGTCAACATGGAAAAGAAACCTTTTTTATATATTTAAATAAAATTGTCTGTCTGGTGTTTGGGAACTGTTGAGTCACAGCCTGAGCCACTGATTGATCACCTGAGGCAAGGACTGAGTCAGACCTGGGAGCACAGGTGAAGGCAATTCCTAGACCCCACTTAAGGGCTGTCTGCCATTGGGGAAGGATCTCTTCCTGGGGATTCCTGCTCTGTGGAGTCTTTCCTGCAATCCTAGATCTTTGGATACAGGTGAGCCTTCGCAGAATCATGAAATGACCTGAGTTGGAAGATACCTCAAGGATCATGAATCTCCAACTCCCCTGCCAAATGCATGGCCACCAACCTCTCCATTTAATACTAGATCAGGTTGCCCAAGCACCCCATCCAACCTGGCCTTGAACACCTCCAGGGATGGGGCATCCACAGCCTCTCTGGGCAACCTGTTCCAGCACCTTACCACTCTCATAGTAAAGTACTTCCCCCTGACATCCAACCTAAATCTTCCCTCCCTCAATTTAAACAACATTTTTGCTTGTCCTCCTGTTATCTACCCTTTCAAAGAGTTGATTCCCCTCCTGCTTGTAGGCTCCCTTTAGATATTGAAAGGCTGCAGTGAGGCCGCAGCCTTCTTTTCTCCAGGATGAACAAGCTCAGCTCCCTTAGCCTGTCTTTGTAGGGGAAGTGCTCCAGTCCCCTGATCATCTTTGTGGCTCTCCTCTGGACCCTCTCCAACAGCTCTCTGTCTTTTGTGTACTGGGGGCTCCAGACTTGGATGCAGTACTCCAGATGGGGCCTCACAAGAGCAGAGTAGAGAGGAACAATCACCCTTCTTCTGATGGAGCGCAGGATACCATTTGCTTTCTGAGCTGCAAGAGCACACTGCTGGCTCATGTTGAGTTTTTCATCCATCAGGACCGCCAGGTCTTCTCTGCAGGGCTGCTCTTAAAGACTGCTCCTTCCAGTCTGTATGGATGCCTTGGATTCCTCAGGCCCAACTGCAAAACCTTGCACTTTGATGTTGAACCTCGTTAGGTTTACCCAGGCCCACCTTTCAAGTCTGCTGAGGTCCCTCTGAATGGCATCCCTTCCTTCCACTATGTCAATCGCACCACTCAGCTTGGTGTCAACAGCAAACTTGCTGAGGATGCACTTGATTCCGTCATTGATGTCATTGATAAAGATGTTAAAGAGCACTGTTCCAAGACAGATCCCTGGGGGATGCCACTCATTACAGTCTCCACCTGGACACAGAACCATTAATCACCACCCTCTTGTCTGTGGCCTTTCAACCAATTTCTTATCCGTCAAGTGGTCAGCCCATCAAATCCACCACCCTCCAATTTGGAAATAAGGATGTGGTGGAAGACCATGTCAAAGGCCTTGCTCAAGTCCAGGTAAATGACATTGGTCGCCTTCCCTTTGTCCACCAATGCCATCACTCCATCGTAGAAGGCCACCAGATTGGTTAAGCATGACCTTCCCATGGTGAAGCCATGCTGGCTGTCTTGGATCACATGCT
Source organism: Chrysolophus pictus (assembly GCA_037305975.1). Lineage (NCBI taxonomy): Eukaryota > Metazoa > Chordata > Aves > Galliformes > Phasianidae > Chrysolophus > Chrysolophus pictus. Next base: position 9,071,076 of record CM074580.1, read on the forward strand.
CATTTTTCATAGAAGGCCACCAGAAAGAAAGTAAGAAGCAAAGGACATTTGATAGGAATAACAAAATATACTGTATCTTTACCCCAAAAACATGTGATGTATACCCTTAATGGCTGAGATTTGTTCACTCTTATGCTCCAGCATTGAGATTGCTTTTAGAAATCCCAGGAGCAGAACTCTTCTCAGTCCTTTGGGTACCAATGCCTCATCCTACCACTTCACAGTAAGAAGTTCTTCCTGTTTAACCTAAAATTTTACTTGCCATCTCACTGATTTTGTTATTTTCAATAACTCTTACTTGTTTTTCATATTCACACACACACACACACACAAAATGAAGTATCTAAGTCCAAGCTGAAGATCCACAGAAAGTAGAATTTGAGCTTTTATAGCAGGCTTGAATCAAGCTTTCTTTATGCAACCAATTCCAGTGAAAATAAGACTATTTAGTGGAAAGAAGTAAACTTATACAATTAATAACAGTAGTCATATATTAGATTATTTTGAAATAACCTTTTGAAAACTAGATTAGAAAGAGAATTCTAAATTTAAATTGAATCAATTAAGTGTCTTGCTCGTAACAATTCAGAAGAAATTCGTCTGATGCTTGAAGCAATGCTGGAACTGCGTGCTGTGGGATGTTGGGCTCGTGGTCCTTAGTGGAGTTAGTTGTCACTATGATGGAAGTTTACAATCTACACACAGGAAGAAATTGGTAAACATGGAAAAAGATTCCAGAACAGAGGGAGGGAGAAGGGAACAGACTACAGGGAATGACAAGTCTTGCATGAGAACAGCAAGTATAATTCAGAGCATAATACTCTCTCCCTCCTGCATTTGTAAGTTGTACAGTCCTGGTGACGGGACTATAATTTGGGTAACAGTAATTCCTCAGGTTGCCTCTAAAAGCTCTTGAGGGGGATTGCTCGTTCACATGCATTTGCTCCCTTGGAGTTTAAAGTACTTAGAGCAAAAAGGTCTCAATGAACTACCCCACTCTACAGATGACTGCATTAGTGAAAGCTCCTACTAGTTTTATCTTTTAAAGGATTAGTCTTCAATCTGATGCTGCTGAAGTGGATGTGTGTTTAATTCAGCCATTCCTACTGCTGAAGCCATAAGTCCTATTGCTGGGCTGGGCCAAATGATCTGCAAATGTGAGTAAGCCTCCTTAGAATCTGATTGTGTAAGACTAATTCTAATGACTTAAACATCTGAATAGATAAAAATACATGTTTGTGTGATGGCAAAGTTAAGCTAAATTTACCTCATGAAAAAGGAAAGTTTATATGGTTAAAAACATAATGCAGTTACAATTAAATTGCAATTACATACATTTTTTATTATGAAAATTAATAGCATATTTAATTAATAAAGAATTTTTGGGAATTACGTACTCTACCAAACATCAGAGATAAGTTTTGTGGTTCCTATCATAAACATTCAAAGCTGGCTAACATTTGAAGTCCCAGTTTCTTTAATAAAAGATCTCTTCTTTCATTAGATACTTTTAAATTGTTCTTATGGAGAACTTGTGGGGAGCTTTTTGAGCCTTTTCTAAGTTGGAATACTAATCAATCAGACCAATTGCTTTGTCTTAAAACCAAAGAAAATGAGCAAGTATTTTACAGTGTATTATATACTGTAATCATTTTGAAGTGTACTGTGTACTTCCCCATGTGCACGAGATCAATCAGTCCTCCAGTTCTCTTCAGAACTTCAGTTAATATTTCAGTGAGCAGTAAGATAATTCTTGTTAAGGTCTTGAAAATAGCACTGGAAGATCACAGAATCATAGAATACCCTGAATGGGAAGGGGCCTAAAAGGATCTTCGAGTCCAACTCTTGGATCAACACAGGACTACTTTTCAAATCCTGTGTCTGAGATAATTGTCTAAACACTTCCTGAACTCCAGGAAGTGAGCCTGGTACTGGGCCCACTTCCCTGTTCCCAACCTGTCTTCTTAACCATGGGAAAGCTGTTAAAAACCAACCATTTATTTGATGTCTCCATGGTTTGTCTGTCAATTCATGAGCTGTCCTTAAAGACCTACTATCAGGAGCTCTATGTGGAGATGCAAATGAGCACGAGAAATGCCCCTTATTTCACTGTTGAGGTTAATTCTACACATCAGAGAGGTAAAGCAGGCTCTGCAGAGCCACTGAGGAGGTTAAGAGCCACTTTCCCCTGTAAGATAATTGCATGAAAGATACTTTGGTTTCATCTGATGCATGACTGAAACATCTTCTAGTTTAGGGATGTAGACTACTGCACACTAATAGTTTGTTTGAAAGATTAGAAAAAGATGAACGAGTCCTCATTAATGATTTCCTATCATTAAATTAGCTAAGGCTTAACAAACTACAAAAACTATATCTAGTCTAGCCTGTACCTTTATGTTATGCAGTTAAAATGCTGCAAACATTTCTTATAAAACACACTTAGAACACTTACGACCTAGCTTGTGTATACATTCAGATAATGATGTAAGCTGAACTACAGTACTACAGTTTTGTGTCCCTTATATTTTAGAAGAGAATAATTTGGTAGTGTATTTCACTTTGAATCAACAATACAATAACAAAAGGTCAGCATTTGTCCCTTGTCCCATTCGGAGGGAGTTGTTATTCATATACCACCTTAACTGGGATTAAGTTATCTGTTGAGATTCATAAACAACATGCTGTTAATGTCTCATATTAAAATGGCAGTAGATAACACCCAAGAGTAAGTCAGTAGGATGCAGCACAGTGGAACTCAACTTGGAAGTGGAGGTCTTCCCAATGCCTGGGAAGCCCTTCTGCCAGCAGTTGTCACCTCTACTGAGGGGGCAATTGAAATGTATTCAAAAATGCTTGCAAATCATCCCATTCTGTAACATTACCAGAATTGGCCCTGCTTTTATAACGGGCTATTTAAAAGATGGCTGGATGGGTTAGTCTGGCTTCTCTGATGTGGGTATTGAAGAGCAATCAGACAGATAGGCTGTTGAAGGCACCATCAGTTAAATTTGTCTGCTTGTGAGTCAGTGCCTTCACATGTTAGGGGGGCAAGTGCTGAACTTCAAAGGGAAATACAAATATCTGTCATAGCAACTGTCAGTCACTAGACTGCAGCAAATCACAGTAAGTACCCAAAAGTTTGATTTCACAGTGAACATTGCCTCCAAAATTTTAAAAGGCCAGAGAGCTGGCAAGCCTATCAGGCAGATGTGAGTTTGGAAACATTTTTATGGAGTTAGTTTAATATTGGTTGCATTTTTATCCCTGTAAAGATCATGACATAGCCAATATTCGCATCCAAATTCTGTGTTTGTCCTTTCTGTCTGAAGGATTTTTGCCAAACCATTAAGTTTTTGATCAAAAGTTGGAAGAGCTACCAGAATCTGCTACCCTAATACTTACAAATTATATAATTTCAATTCTCATTTTAAATAGTGCCACAGTACTTCTGGGATGATCCAGAAATTACCTATGCTGTGAATCAAATCAGTTATGGCAAAGGGCATCAACTACCTTCGTACACTCTGATTCCTTGCTGATGTTAGTCAGTTGATGCCTGTGGCAAGTGATCTCTGTTTTCAAATTCTTAGAGTTGGAGTCTGTGGATCAGAAATCTCCAGTGTAGTAGAGAATAGTCAAGTGTGCTGATAATGTGTTGGGAATGAAATTTCAGCTCCACAGAGGTCAAAGCAAGTTTGCAATTTTTGCTTAATACTGACTGCTGAGTGAAGGGTGAGTTTTTTAATTTGGTTTGTTTTTGTTGATGTTTTTGGTGTGGTTTTTTTTGTTAGTGTTTTTATTTTTAGTTAATTTTGTCTTAAGCCAAATTAGCCATCAAGGTGTTATCTGTTCTGGGAAGCAGTGAAATCTCTTGTTCTTCTCTCTATGGGATTTCCTGTTATTGCATGAATGAAACATACAGAAAACATGTTCTGTCTCTCGGAACCTTCAGAAAGGGAACTGAGGCCAGGGAAAGCACGTGCTTTCAGGAGATTCTGATATAGTTACAAGGCTGGAAGATTGGCTTGAATACACATATTATCTGAGACAGCAATTATAAAATTAAGCCACTTGGGGTCACAACAGCCACACTTCTTGGTGCTGGGCCATTGTGCAGAGCCTGCCTTTGGAGACACACCAGGGATACCTACAGAGTATGAAGGGAGCGCTCAGCCAAGAAAAGTGGGATAAGTGTTCTGCGGTGGAAAAAGGGATGCTGCTTGTTTTCTGTTTTTAACCAATAGAAATCCAAGAAAGGCAATTGAAAATGAAAAAGTAGGAAGACTGAACCTACGGGAAGGGGAGTGAAAGTATCTTTTTACATCAAGAACAGCCACAGTAGACCATTGCTTAAACCCTGGAACTTCATTATTCTTACTTCAGCTGGCAGCCTGTTAGGAGTCCTCCTGAGCCCTGGGTAGCCTGGCAAGTTAGGAGAAATGCAGGTTTTCCCATTTCCACTATTGCAAAAGTAACGGCTTCCTTGCCAGAAATACTGTCTAGTAGAAAGCTACATGTCTGCAGCTAGAGAAAGGACAGAGATGAGTTGCTGCTTCAGAAACCCAGAGGGGAGTAACTGGACTTCTGTTAGACCGAGAAGTCTGTGAATGAAGGCACTGAAGTCAGTTTGCTCTGCTCCCAAAGATTCCTACAAAGAGCTGCATCAAAGCCTCTGCTGTAATATAAAAGTTAGTTTTCCAAAGGTTAACTGCTCTCTGCCAGAAGACATTGGTTTCTGTCTCATCATTTCCTGCAGAGCTTTCCAAACCAGGACATAAGCATGTCAATGGAGCCACAGGAAGGGGATGATTTGTCTTGCCTGGCAGCCCTAGAAAACCCAAGTTCTCCCTCACACTTTTTTGCTGTGCTCTGTTTGAAAATGTGTCACTGCTTGCAGGCAGTAGACATGGCTTTTTGCTGCTTTGTTAAAAATGCCCATCCTGACAAAATGCAATGACATGCTGCCTTAAAGAAAACACAGTCAGCCATGGATTTTTTTCAGAGACAAGTTAAGAAGGGGAGCAGAAATTACAACTCTAGAGGTGAAAGTTTTACTTCTTTCCTGCCGTAGGTGATGCTCCTCTGTGAGCTAAAGCGTGCCTTGATAATCCTGTGGGACTAAGAAGTCCTTCTCAGTATTATCTGTATTCTTTTCAGTGACTTCTATTAACCAAAAAATCAGGGAAGGGATGTATCACATTGGATAAGGAGAACATAAGAGAAACATGACAGAAAAGGCACTATTCTGAAGAAAAACTGGGAGAGATATACTGAGCTCCATTAATAGTGTTGAATTCAACATAGTAAACCATAAGACTATAACTTCCAAAATTATGTTTTGTGTTGTAAAACATATCAGTTTGTATGAACTGTTATCTCTCTTACCTCTTCACCTTTCAAGATGTTTTGAATTTTTAAGTGTTTTGTCTAGATATCTTCATGCCTCAACTAACCTCTCTAATCCCACATACATATAAATTCTTCTTAGAATTGCATGGAGAGGAGAGATAACCAAAATAGTAAAAACCTGGAACCTTAATCCAATAGATTTGCTGAAGGAAAACCTGACCTCATGAAGACTATAGATTCTTTCGAGAGATCGTAGTAAAAAGTTTCCTACTTAATGTATTTCCCACTTCCTTCAACCTCGAACAAGCTTTTACCAAAGCTGAACAGTAGCACTTAAACACTGGCATACACATGCAGATTTCTTTTAGAATTTTTAAAAGTCAATTTTGAGCAACTATGTATTTTGGAAATCCATTTATTAGGAGCATAGATATTGATCTTTTACAGAAAGCAAATGAAAATGGACATTTATGCCTCTAGCTGAATCGATTCTACTTGAGTATTGGATCCTAGTTTCCACTTTTCAGGTTTTTGACCTCACCTAGTTCTTTTTGTTTTGGATGTCTACATTTTCTCTCTTAGAGACTGAACCCTGAATGTTTTCTTTTTACCCAGACAGTCCCAGTTCTTCCACCACACCCTAGCTGCCAGCAAAGACATAGGCAACCACTCCCCATGGCAGCATAGCAGAGCGGGCATGAACCATGCAGAACTGCTCGGCTTGGGGATCAGCATTGTTCCTTGGAGGGCATGACATCATCCATCGAGGTGTGGCTTGTTTGCATCCATTTCTCTCCTGGACTCCCTCTAGTATCTTTATTTGCTGTTCTTGCATCAAAATGATTACTGATAATTATTTCCTTGCCCAATAAGTTCCATCACCTTACAGAATAAGTGCACATGAAGTACTGGAAGAAGCACAATGTGCCAGTCATCCCATGAGTTCTTGGACAATTAAGAAATGCAGAAGATTAAGGCATTTCTAAAAGAGAGAGATATCCCCAAAAGCTAATGAATGGTACCATTGTACAGGTTCAACTTTCTAATTCTGTAATTACTTACAGATATTTTGTCAAGAACAGCTCTATTACAGATTGAGATTGCCCATTTCAGAACTGTCTGTACAGCCAGATTCTTCAAAGGTGGCAACGAGGCAAGAAAGGAATTGTAATTCAGCATTTGGGAAGCTGGCTTACACTTCTCTGTCAGCTCCCATTTTTAGCTAAATGCTGTTTCAAAAATCTTGCATGTTCAACATGGATGAAATTAAGTGAGACTGGAGGAGCTTGTCAGACAAGGGTCAGTAGAAACAAAAATTCTACTCTGTTCCTGCACAGTATAAACAATATTTGAATATTCAAACATTTTCAGTTGGAGGAAATATGGACTGAACATAGACCGTAATCTTTCTAATGGCATTTTAAATTTGTTGAACACATTGACAGTTAGCCAGTTGTCTGACAGTGTTGCAGGAAAGAGATTAGGTCGGAATGACCTAGACACATGTTGAAAAGCCATTACCTTCTCAAGGCATTCTGCTTAGGATAATGATTTTGAGACCAACATCAGAGAAATGAACTTAAGAGGGAACACCTGGTCTAATGAGCTCTACAAATGAGCAGAAGTGTTGGTGCTCCCCACTTGGTTGCTAAGGAGAAAGAGCTCTGAAGAGCTGAACATTGTTTTAGTGGAAAAACTTGACAGTATGTGTCTGGGAAAGTAATTGCTCCTCTGGCTCAGGATAATGCTGTCAGGCAGTACCATCTCAGAGTATCAGTAGGTGGGCTTTTGGGCTAAGTGGGAAATGTTATGGTTCCAAAGTGCAGTATCACTTTCAGACTGGGAAGTAGCAGCTATAAGGGAGATAACTGAGCAGTTATCTGTGCTGAACAGATTAAAACAGCAGGCTCTAACACTGTAACATGGCCTGAAAACTACCATTTGGCATGGTTCCATCCCAGCTATTTGGAGGACAAGAGTGTTCTGGTTAGCCATGGAATCTGTCTGCTTCTCTTTCCTTTCTGTGACACTAAATTTTTGAGAGCAGTCCTAAGAAATCCAGAACAAAATACTGAATGTGTTACAGTAAGTAAAAATTCTTTTCTTGTCCTCCTCTTGATTCCTAGGCTGTGAGCTAAATCATGTTTTCTTTCCTTTGCCAACCACTTCTAACACATAAAGAGCTACTTTTCTGTTGCCATGTATGTAAGCTACTTGAAATCACAATGCTGACAGTAATTTGTATTTGCTTTGATCAGCCTTAAAGTCATGGTAATTAAAACTGATTTTTCTATTCACATATTGAAAGAAACAAAGTATCTTCAGGCAAGAGCATGTTGTCAAGAATCCCAGGAAAACGTTAATAAATCCTCATTCACCAGCATGTGTCTCCCTCAGAGCTGTATTCCTTGGGCTCACACCCTCTCAGCGTGCATCAACAATTCTGTCGATAGGAAAAGAGAGCCTTATTAGGCTAGAGGGCAAACCAGCACATATTGTTGATTGGCTTCTGTGTGATAGCCAAAGGCACTTACCATTTTTTTCTGAAAAGTTTGCTTTCCTCCATGGCTTCCGTTGAGAACTTTCCATTAATGCACCCCAGAAATATGTAAAGGTGAGAAATGAAAAATTCTGAAATAAGAGGAAGAACTAAGGAAGATAGATTGCAATTCCTCAGGTGTGGGCTTTAGTCAGGACACTGGAATCTGTACAAACTGCCCAACAAACTCTTTAATTATGACCTGATTTAAAATTATCTTCAAGTATCTCCAGCAGGCTATTCCCATGCATTTCATGTTGGTCCCTTATGAAATCAGCAGAAATTGCTTGCCCTTCTTAAGCATTAACACACTGCCCATTGTGATAGTTCTACTGAGTGTTGTCCATTCAGTCATTCACTGGCTACTGACATTTGATAAAATGAAATTGGAGTCAGAGACTTCTGAACACTGGAATGTCTTTGTCTTGTAACTTCTGTGTGCTCAACAAAAACCTCCATAAAGCCTTAAACATAATGGAAATCTAGCAAAATAGCTCCAAGAGGCTTGCACTTCCATAGGATATTTCATGTTTTCACTTAAAAAACCTTGAAATCTGTGCCAGGAAAAGTGAAATAAAGAACCTCAAAATCAGATTAAATAGATAACAGTGAATTTTCCAGAACTCTGTCATCTTTCATTTTCTATCTTGTTAATACAAATGCTTTCACAGGACGTGTCAGTACCAGGAGGTTGTAATGTTTGTGACTTGCTAAACTTTAAGTAATGCTATGTTATTTATTTGTTGTTTATAAACCACCAGTAAAACTAAAGATAGACTTGCCTCAACATCATCTATAAGATAGTGTCAGTGACTTTAGGTATGTACCAGAATTTTATAACTAAAAATACTTATGATTCAATTGATTGGCATATATGTTATCTATTGACAGGATTGACTGGTTTTTTTTTTCTTAGTACCACTGTTGCCTGTTTTACTTCTTTTAGATTTTGTTATTCTGACAAACATAGAACTTTTGTTTAAAAATACTCAGGCTTTGATGTGAGAATCACAAAAATAATAGCTTCCACCTGACTACAAGACCTACAAGATTACCTGATTAACCCACATCTATCAGCATGGATGTTAGCTTTTTCATGTTCTCAGATACAGGGCAGTACAGAGAAAATATACTGATTATATTGATGTAAGGCAGTTTGACAATTTGGTAGACACTGCATTTCTACTTTTTTGGTTTTTTTTCTTTTTTCAGTCCTGTATGGCATTGCTGTCTACCATACCATTCAGTAGTTACATAATTGTTCCCTCTCAAGCATACAAACAATGAGGTCAGCCTGAGTCATATCAAATAACTACAGCAAAGACCACATATGAAACCATTTAAGATAACAAATCATGTGATCAAATAGATTACCCCTTGCCTGGATTTTCTGGATCATACTAAAAGTGTATTAGAGTACACAAAAGCAACAGAGCTTACCAGCTGACTGTTTTGTCTGTGATAAGCCACTGATGAGCAGTTTATTGCAAAATATTTAACACTGACAAGCTAGGATTGAAAGCTACCTTCCTCTAAATCATTATATTGCTTCTTTAAACTGACCTTTTCAAGGCAAAAAAACAGTGTTTTCTTGCAGAAAAAAAAATATGACAGGGATGAAGGTTTACTTTTATTTCAGCTGTTTTAATAACATTCGGCTATGTTACATTTTAAAGCTGACTAATTATCAGATGTAACATCTGGGATGCAGTTCCTATCAGACTGTGTTTTATCCAAACCGGGCACCGATACAAGAAAATGTTATTTGTATTTATTAACTGGAACATAAAGAGAAAGGTCAACACTTTCCCTATTCATCCTTCATCAGTAGAGAGGCTGGTGTTAAAAAAGGAGGGTAAAAGTAAAACTCCTTATTCAACAAAAAACTTGTGACTACAGAAATATGCAAGACACATGAAAGCAAAGAATAAGCTTCTTATACAAACATTCTTTTTAACTGAATAACACTCAGTTTGATTATACTCATAAGGCACGTCACAGACCTCTGCTGTTCTTAACTGAAGTCAACAGGAGTGGTGTCTCTGTTGCTACAGTGATTGACAAAAGGCAAGCACTAAAACACTTTTCCCAAGCAAGTAGCAATTAAGAGAAAGTTGAACATGACTAAAAGAGTTCCTGTGAATATGCTTTATTCCACTGGACAACATTGTCGGAGAAAAAGTGGCTGGTTGCTCCTCTGACCTTCCAAACTATTTTTCGTAGTAGTTACAACTACTGGCCCACCAATACAGGTTGTTCTACCTCACGTCCAGACATTTTGTGAGGCTTTCTCTTGCTGTCTAAACCACAAGGCCTCACACAATAGAAGCCTTCCAGAGTGAAGAGTTTGACCTTTTTAGTCTCTTCCCAAAAAGCACTCCATGCCTTTGATTGTTATCGCTTTTCTCTCTGCCTTCTCTAGATCCACTATGTCCTTCTTGAGATACTGAGATCAGAACTGTGTGTCAGACTCAAGATGGAGGTGTCCTAAGGTTTTACAGGTAGGTTTTGAGTGTCAGACCGACTCACACATTCTCAGTAATCTTTCTGATGGTGTCCAACTGACTTTGGGCTGCTGCTAGACACTGAGACAGAAGATGTCCCAGCTGGCATTTCTGATTTGGCCTACAGCACCCATCCTCTTCCTAAAAGGATCAGGCTTTTCCAGCCCCTTTCTCCATTATAGATGTAGAACTTTCCTCCCCCCCCCCTCCTGTTATATGTACCTAGAATATATGAGAGCCGCGAGAGTTAAAATCCAGGCTAATTCAGTGGCTGGTGGCTTCAAACTGCTGTTTTTCAAACCAGAGAGCAGAAGTGAATCCAAACTGGAAACCAAAACTGTATTTGGAACAGAATTTGAAATATTACTTTGAAGACTTTTTCAAACATACATATGTACAAAAGTTACTATTTCAAAATAGTAATTTGACTAAGATCTGACATTCCCTAAGAGAGATCTGTTCAACACAGGGACTGTTTAGACTAGTTCTTGTACAAGTCTTTGTTTCCAAACTGCAGCAAGGTTGTCCCAGCTGCTCTGTGTTGCTGGGCTTCTATACACAGATGCCTGCCTCCAGTATACTTATAAACAGCCTTTAATGGAAGAGGGCAGGCAATAGCTTTGATTCCTCTTCTCCTATATCTGTCAACTGTGTGTTTATTACTAACAACATGCCCTGTATGTGACAGTGGGTCCAAGTTTGTCAAGCCTTTTCCCATGAATCTGCCTTACTGGTAAGGTGTGTTTACATGTATGTACATTTTGTAGAGGGTTACTTATTAAAATAAGAATGCTTGTATTATAAGTGCATGTAGCATGATTATATCAGAGTAAATATGATCATGATTTAAACCCAGTGTAAAACTTCATTTAAAAACAAGCAAAACAAAACAAAACAAAACAAAAAAAAACCTTTTCTTGTTTTTTTGTTGTTTGCATCAGTTATAGGAACAACTTCAGTTCTGTGATTGTAGAAGGTGGCAGCTCACACCTGACTACTGCTGAGAGGCTGGATTATTTATATTTTATCTAGATAAATGGGAGGTCAGTCTGATTCATCACACTGTTCTAATTCCTGCCTTTAAAAAATCTCTGTCTAGAAACAAAAGGCATGTGCATATATCTCCTTTCATGAGAGCTCATAAATAGGCAGTGGGGGGTCTAACTTCAGCTTTCTTTGCTCATCACTGGATAGATAATTCCCATAACAATTGAGAAGCCAATGTTCTTTGATCCCTTCATGTCACACCGTGAAAACATTCTTTTCTCCAAAAATGCTGCTGTGTTCACTGTTCTCTTGGCAGCCCACAGCAAAAGTTGTTTTGGAATAGAGAAGGTATTCATGCATCCACTAGGCAAAGTGTAAAGCCTGAGCTTGGTCAGAATGACAAAAAGAACAGGATAGCTTTCTTTCTCATCTCCTCAGAATGTGTAAAGGTATTGTGCTGTTTTTGCTTTTTCTGAATAAAGCCCAGGAGGAATGAAAAATTTAAGCCTAGGCCTTACTCAGCATACCAAGTAACTATCCCAGGCCAGACAGAAAATCCTTCCAAATGCAGGCCTCCTTCCTGGCAACAGCACTGTGCCACTTTGACATCCAGCATTAATTTTAAACGAGAGTGATTTATTTTGCTTTAGAAGACAGCAGATGGCAGCAAAGTTATACAGATGCGCCAAACTAGTAGAAGAAGAAAAATATCTTGATACACAAACTCTAACAACATTCCATGGAAAAAACATATCATTTGTTTCTGTCTGTCTTGCAGTGTGGTTAGCACAATAAATCAGGTTTAATGGCCCTCCTGCACTTGTAGTATGAGGGATTTTCCCCCCGTTATCAAGAGTTAGTAGAATCACAGTGGGACAAGGTGATGTGAGTAATTGTTCAGCAAATTGTCTCTGCAGGGCTTACTTCTTTGTACAAGTTTTTTTTATATCCTTCATTAATGAGATATCAATTATCTTGTGCAAGTATGATCACAAAGTACTAGACTGAATGTGAGTGCACCCTGACTGATGCAGGAGCTCTGACTGCCAACCTCTGCTGTAAACTATGCACAAAACTCACTCTCTCACTTGAGGTGATTATCTGCATACATCCTTTTCTGAGGCTTTAGAATAGGTGACAAGTTAAAAAAAAAAAAAAAAAAAAGAGGGAAAGTGAAGAGGAAGGAGAGGAAGGAAATGCTACTACATAAAGTTACAGTATTTAAAACACTCCAAAATCCTACTTCATTACATAAACAAAGGAGTCTGAATTTTGGACAAGAACACTGGAAGTTTCTTGGATTTGATGCCTACTCATGGACACATTTAACACTGCACTTCATACATTTTTGTTAGTTGAAGCCATCGTTGCCAGCAGTACCATATCCACTTGAGAGGAGCAGCAATGATCATACATTTCTGAGCTCGTTTCAGCCACGAACAAGAGAGTCTCATTTAGAGTTACCTCTTTTTGATACAGTCCCTGTCCCTTACTTCTGATTTTTAGCAGTTTCATAAGTTTTCATAAACTTATGAATAAATTACAGGTAGTGTACAATACCATCTTTCAGTATAGAAATAGTCATGTTTTTGAAGGAAAACCTAGGGCTGAATCTTTTTTCCTGCTGAAGTCAGTAGAGGTTTTGTTTCAATTAGATGGAATCTGTCTCAGACCTGGGATTTGGTGTTGAGATTCCTATCTGGCTCACTGGTTCATCACCAGCAGAATGTCTGATTTCTATAGGCAGTAAGGAGACTAATGATATATGCCAGTTGCATATTTTTTGTGTTGTTTATCAACAAAGGGCCAGAGTATGAATTCGTTCCTTATGCAGAATGGGATGCAGAGCTGCACAGCCTCAGGGGGGAAAAAAAAAACAGCTTAGAAAAAGGAACGTAGAAATCCATCATTTTTTCCTTGGCTCTGAAGAGAACAAAATATACTTTACAAGGTGCAGCTGTCTTCTTCCAGTGTGCAGACTCAGATCTGTTCCTAAGTCCTTATATACAGACAAGGAAGCATAGTGGCCTCTGAGGGCTTGCTGCTTTCTAGAAGAGAGCCACAGGAACCAGGTCATGTGAGGAAATGAGGAACCCAGGCACTCTCTTATCCTTTCCTTTGACAACAATTGGATGGATCACACGGTGGCCTATTAGTCTCTGGGTGTTTGTGCTCCACGGTAAGTCCTGTGACAGTAACCACCTATTAAAGGACAATAATCGTGTTTGTTTGATGAACTGCTTAGTTTGCTCCTGAACTAACAGATAAGATTCATTATGTTTGTTATCCTGTTTCTGCCAGTGCTCCTGGACATCAGAGATTAAGACCCAGACATTTGTTTGTTTGTTATTACACCACATTAGGAAAGCATGAAAAAATATTAACAGTTTTATAATTGCCAGAAAGCTACACGTAATTTGCAAGCTGTCATGTGAAAGCAACAGTGAACTGAAAATGTTGGAGAAATATTTATTTTGCAAACATATTTTGAGAGTCAGTATTTATTACAAAACATTTCACTTCAGCTGAGCTGGCCTGGTCTTTCCAGACTTTTGTCAGTGGATGAAAATCTTGGGGAGTTCTAGTTAAACGTTTGATAGAACTTATCACATAATCAAACTGAGTCAAAAGTTTTCATGTGGCCTCCTTTATGCTGTTGTAGTTGCAAAGAACTCCAGTCTTATCAAATCATTGACATTGATTCTAGTTTTAATGGAAGCATTTGTTTTTCATTTGGAGACGTTATACTTGTCAAGCATTTTTGACTCTTTTGTAGAAAAGAGTGTTTTACACAGCAATGTTCTTTACCTCATGAACAAATTATGCTCCCTCTCCTCATGAAGGATAGATGGCCCTATTCCAAAGATGGCTCTATTCCAAAGAATTAAGTATTTAAAAATTAAAATAATTTCAAGTTGACACAAATTATTTGGTGAAAATAAGTGTTGTTTAAGAAATATTTGGATAGAAAAAGCAAGCCTTTGTGACCACAGTAAACAAATTCTAGTTAGACATAATTGGATTTGGTTATTGGTTGTACTCAGTCATGTTGGATTTTTTCCTTCTGATGCCTGTGTGCTCTACACTACTAAAGTATGATGTGAGATAATGTAAAATGGTGTATTGACGGCACAAGGAAAATATTTGGATGGCTGTCTGGAGTTGCCATTATTGGCTTTAATTATGACTTGCTGTCCTTTGGGTACTAAATGAGCCAGAAAAGGCTTCTTATGTGCCAAAGTATTCATTAGTATTCCCCTTTCTGTCATTGTACTTGAAAAAAAAGTTTATATCTGGCACCTGACTGCAGTTCTTACTAGCACGGACCAAGAAGGTTTGCAGATTTTGATAATCATCTGAAAGCACACTGGTGTCTCTACCTTTTGGCTATGGAAGAAGACATTCCTAGGTAACACTGGCAGAACTCTTAGACATCTCTCTGGGGTATTTGGAGAATGAATATCTTTTTCTGTCCTCCGTGTGATGTGATTGCTTGCAATGAATGTTGTGGTGCCCATTGGAGTGAGAAGTACAGACACTTAGCTCTGTCTTCCTGGTTAGGGGACCTGCACTAGGATTTTGTTGGAAAGTGCTGCACAGAAACATTTTAGGCTCCTTGCCACCATTCCACATGGCACAAATAATAGTGCCACAGAAGCCTTCCAGAGATAAACTAGCCTTTGGAATCTATTTTCATAATAAAAATTGTCTGTAGCAAAATCCTTTTTATTTGCCATGGAGTGGGCACAAAACAAAATAACAGTGTAAAGAGAATATTTCATGAACTCTCCTGATACTTCACCATGGAGACTGCTGAGAATGGTGACCACTCCTTTGGCATTTGCTCTTGGATAGACTGATGAACAAGGATGAATTCTTGCTACAATACATATTTGCTATTGCAATTTTTTTTTTATTTTATTTTTTTTAATTTAGAACCTTGTTTGAACTGAACTTATAGCTGTGTTTTAAGCAGCCATTGAAACTCTGGTTTATAAGGCACCAGGCTGTTCTCAGAGCCTGATACTTTAACTAATCTGCTTTGTTAACAGATACTACTGATTTTGGAGCATTTGATTTTGCTTGGTTTCACAGGCTCGTTCTTGCTGAGACCCCAAGAGGGTCAAAACACTAATATTCTCAAGATTTTAATAAAGTTCATCTATGGATTTCAACTACTATTTAAAGGTTCATGCCAAGCATTTTGCTTTCCAGGATGTTCACAGCAAGATGTGTTAGCAAAGTCCTTCAGTAACATCCCCTTCATGGACAGGAGCAAGAGTTGTCACCTGGTCAGATGTCACCCAGGGCAGGTGCTGAAATGGATAAGGAAGAGTCTGTCCCTGTTTATTCTTTATGGACCACTTCTCCAAGACCTGAAGCTCTGTTTGGCATATGGGCTCAGCTATGCAGTGTGCAAAGGTGTTTCTGCTTGCTCTGTCATTCTAAGCCTATAAGTTAGTTAAAATGCACAGATACTGCTTTCCAGAGAGTTTAACTTTCAGTAAACTTTATTTTTTCCATTTCTCCTTATATTTAGAAACCTTCTGACTACCAGGGACAGGACTACCCACTACTTTCTGGTGTTTCTGGTTCAGCAGTGCTGGTCTTGATACTCTAAAAGATGTTTTTGTTTTCAAGATTAGCAGGAGTGGGGATGGGAGAATCCTTCCTTTAGTTCTTGTTTATTGCAACTATGGAGCTTTTTGCTTCTCCCTACAACCACGGCAGGTGGTGCTCTTGATCCTTCCAATAGCACTTAGGAAGCTCCTGTCGGGTCAGAATTACACCGTGTGGCACCAGCTTGCTGCTTTTAACACCGTCTGTTTAAGGCGAGGATCTTTCAGTGTTGAGTGAAGAGGGTTTTTTTTTTTATTAATAGTAAAATGGAAAGGAGAGAATAAAAGTTTTTTTAAGTGGAGACCTGTTTGGGGCAGTAAATGAAGAAAAGATCACTACAAAAGCATCTAGTTGGTATGTGCATACTTAGTCACTCTGTAATCTATTACGTCCAGTATGCCCCAAGTTCAGATGACTTCGATTCTAGCTGTTCAACCCATAAGTAAAGTATTGGAGCTATGGTAGGGCTCTGTGGGAGTCATTCCAGTTATCCTGTGTCCTTCAGTTGGATCGATGCATTCACTTACATGTTGTAAGTGCAGTTCCCACTGCGAGCAGCAGCAACTAGCTTATGCTCAAGACCTTCAGAGTAGCCACTTGTCTGTTTCTCAACTGGCACTACAGTCATGAAGATCATGTGCTTGCTGTCATTTCTTGCCAGCCGAACAGGTGATACTTGGAAGTGTGATACGTGTCACTGTATTTCTGCTCTGTCTTTCAGTTCTTACTCATCCTGTCTCTACATCTTACAACATCTGGATCCAAAAGGCCATCAGCAACAGAGATGCAAACTATTTTCCAGCTGTAACAAACAGATGGTGATTAAATCTGGCAACTGTCGACGCGCGCCTTTAAAAACAAAACACGGGAAAATAATTTTTAAAAAAAGAAAGAAAGGGATGAATATTTCAAATAGAAATCACACCTCTCAAGATTTCAAGGTTCTTAGTCGAAAACGTTTAGGAAAGTAGATTTAAAATAAGCAATTCTGAGCAGAATTTCTAAACTTTGGAAGGAAAAATGCTGGATATGTATGCCAGTGATCTAGCTGACTGAATTCCTACCCCGGTTGTTTTTTTGGTATTTTTTTTTTCTGCAGCAGTTTTCCTGGAAATGTGTGACTGCTCATTCTTTTGATTTTTTTTTTCTTGGAAATAATGTGTTCCTTAGGCATTTAGCACAAGGTGAAAAAAATACAGCCCCTTAACTTCTTCTAGCTGTGTAAAGTGCTGCTGTCCTCTGCCTCCTCTGTGTGTGCACTACCTTCAGAGATAGTGTAAAATGAGGGAGTTGCTACGTTTGATCCAAGCTGTTACTCAAGTGCACTTGTTTCATTTTGTAGACGTTGTTTTATTAGAGCACGGAGTGAGTACCAATAGATGGTGCTGTTGCCGCAGTTTTAGTTTCACATTTGTTTTCTGGTCTGTGGTTGGAATTCGGAGGGAACAAAAAAAGAACAAAACAACAAAATCCCTAATGCTAAGCTTTCATCCAAGATGTTCTGCCCACACTGAACCGGTCACCATTTAACTTTAACCTGAACTGTGGCCCAGGAAATCCTTCAACATAAATAACCTTGGAGGCTGCTATGACCATTTTTGGAACGCGCTCCCTCAATAAATCTGTTACTTTGTTGTGCAATGTTGAAGCGTGTAGTTGTTCCTCTGATTAATTAGGGCAGAAAATAAACTTGCGCGATCAATCCAAGCCGTGACACGTCTCAGCCCTGCCTGGAACGTGTGGCTAAGAGAAGGCCTTGGTGCCTTCTGAGCAGCTCTGCCCCAGGATTTAAGATGCACGCCTGCTCGTGAATCTGCTTGCTCTAATGAGATAAGGCTAACGAAGCCTCTAACCAAGGGGCTTAGGCTATCACAGAATGGCCATGCTAGGTTAGTAAGGATAGGGCTGAAGAAAGTAAGAAGCCTTCCATCTGACCCGCTGCCCCCACTAAAAACAACAGAAGTGGTTTATGTAATGGTGTTTACTTTATTTCACATATTACCCATGGAGAACAGTTGATACATTCTCTACATCTTTCACCAGTCTGGAATGCAAGATAAAAAAGGTATGGAAAAAGAGTTTAACAACGTTTGACATTCACGATATGAAAAATAGAGGGGATACAATGTTTTAAAATGCCCATATGCAATATATATATATATAAAACGTATAAAAATAAAATATATTTCCCCAAAAAAAAGATACAAACAGGACACGACACAGAACAATCTTAAATACCGATACGTATCTCATGATCCACGCACACCGCACTTATAATTAACGAAATCCACGTACGATTGCACTTTTCCTCTCTGTTCAAGTATATCGCAGTCCCCGCAGGGACTGCTCAGTGTCCGATTCCCTGCCGGCTGCGCGGAGCCCAGAGGGTAGAGCAGGTGAGGACCACGTCTCCGGGCCGAGGGCGGACCGCGCACCGCAGCCGGCCGCGAGGCTCCCCTGAGCGGCTCTCCCGGGACGGAGGGGCCGGGCGGCTCCGCCGGCGATGGAGGCCCGGCCCCGGGTGCAGCGGCGGACCCGGCGCGGGGATCGGAGCCTCCGGCGGCGCCTCGCCCGGGGCGGGGGGCGGCTCCGCGGCCGCGGCCTTCACAGCTTCCCGTGCCGTCCTCTGTCCGCGGGGTCCCGGCCGAGCGGGCCGCGGGAGCTCCCGGCTCGGTCTCAGTCCGTCCGTCCGAGGCGGCCTCGGCGGGCGCTCACACGCCGAGGACGGCGGCGCGGGGCTCCGGCCGCGCGGTCCGGAGGAAACTGTCGGGCAGGGAGCGCCGGCGGCGGCCGTAGCCCTGCGGGCTGATCTTGTTGACGGGGGCGGCGCCGTCTTTCACTTTGTCGGTCAACTGGTAGAGCTGATGGGCCAGCTTCTGCACCGTGCACGTCCCGAAGCGGCACCCCATGCGGAAGGTCGGGAGGTGGGGGTAGCTGTTAACGCTCTGGCGGTAGCGCCTGACGCGGATGTGAGCATCCTCCCGGCCGCTGCGAGGGAGGAAGAGAGACGGGGCGTGAGACGGCGGGGCCGGAGAGGAGAGAAGCCCGCGGGCGCGGAGCGCGGGGAGCCCCCGGCCGGAGGAGGACCCGCCCCGACGGTGCGGCCTCGACTCTGCCCTCCGCCGGGCGGCGGGAGAGGGGCGCGGAGCGGAGCTGAGCCCGCTGCCGAGAAGGAGAGGCCCCGCCGCTGGAGGGCTGTTACTTTATCTGCGGAGCCAGGGCTCGAGTTACTATTTATATTTGAGTTTCGCAGTACAGACGCTGCTATCTCCCGCCAGCTCGGGGCGCGGGGAAAGGGAGGTGGGAGGCGGCTCCCAGAGCTGCGCAGCCCCTGCGGGACCCGTCCGCGGAGCTCGGGGACGCGCGGCGTGAGGGAGCCCCGGCACCGCGGATCCGGACGCTTCGCACCGTTCCGAGCGCATAGGGGTGGAAGTTACCTGGGTTGCGAGACGCGGGGATCCTTCACGTCCTGGGTCCGTACGAGCGCCTGCACGTCTGTGGCCGCTCCCAGCCCTCGGGGCGCGCCCGGAGGCCTCACGTCCCGCTTGGCCCGGCTCAGTACCCAGCTCGTCCATCTGCGAGGAGCACAAATGAAAGGGACAGCCTGTTAGCGCAAGTCTGCGGGCACCAGCCAAACCAAATACGTTCGAGGGGCGATAATCTGCCAACGCAGAGATTTTGACATCGGGGGGGAGGGGGGAGGAAGGGGGCTAGGGGAGGGGTTTCCCGAAAGAGTATGGGGCCTTTTAGGATCCGTGCCATTCCCGCGGGGCACAATTCCCTTCTTCTAGTGGCTGTGGGACCCGGCGCGGGGTTCGTAAGCTCGGGACGGGCGAGGGGCTGCGATCCCATACTCACTTTCGTTTGAACTCTGTGGCTACGTCCACCCTCGCAGCATCCACCCCGAAGAAGGTCGCAGAGCCGAGATAGAGTAGGGCTACGTGAACCAGTTTCATTCTGGCTGAACTCCTGGTGGAACGAGAAGAGAATGATAAGCATGCTTGCTGCTACAAGTCACATCTGTCCTTTCCCCCCCTCCCCAGTGGCTCTATAGCGCTTCCTCCCTTAGGAGAGCCTCCACGCTGCCGGGAGCTTCGCGTGCGCTATGAACCCAAAGCGAGTATTTGCTCAGCAACTTAGCACAGTGTAAATAACTTAGCCTCCAAAACACACGTTTGCCGAAAGCTGTGCTTGCAGTGGCGGCCGAATACCAGCAGGACGGCCAGAGTACCCCCAGCGGCTCGCATCGGGATTAAGCGAGCACACGAGACCAGGGGCTGCCTCGGGCGCACCGTTCCGCAGCTCCGACAAGTGCCGCGCTGCCGGGAAGGCACCCCGAGGTTCTCATCTCCCCCCGCACGCAGAGCGGCGAGCTGTGGATCTCACGCTGCGGGCTGCTGCTGTCGCCAAGAGCCAGTGCAGGGCTCTGCAGCTCAACTTCCAACTTCCACACAGCCTAGTTCTGGAGATTTTCATTTCTTTCCACCTCCCTCTTTTTTTTTTTTTTCCTCTTAAGAAAAAGGTGCTTACCTGGCAGTGAGATAATCCACTGAGCCAAATGCTCTGGTAGTAGCGATCCGAAGTTGCACAGTTTCCTGGGGAGCGAGAACTCCTTCTTTGTGTGTGTGAAGTAACCACTGACGGGCTGCGTTGCTCCGCGCCCTTTTATAGAGCGCCGGGGGGGAAGTGGGAGGACCTCAGCGTGCCCGCCCGGGCGACTCCGCTTTGACACTTACCCCTCCCCACCCCCCCGGCATTTCACCATGGGCTGGGGGCGACCCATCCGAGGGTAAAAATAAGAGGATTGTTGGAAATCGTCTTCATCGCCCCCGTGGGTATTTTGTCGATAACGCCAGCTTCCAGATGTGGGTTCGGAGCCGTGGCATACCTTGCACGACTGATAAACCCACCGCTCTGATTGACCGGGGACGATGCCTTCAACTGCTGCTGCAGAACGGCGCCTGAACGTCCGTGCAGGTCTTCACTGCGGGCACGTTAACTCTGGCCGGGGGCAAGGGGTGCGGGACCGGACCCGGTCCGTGTCAAGGTCCTTCCACATCCATCAGATAGCTAGGCTTCGGCAATCCATATTTGGACAAAGCGAGTTATACTGACCGACTGCAATGAATGTCAGCCTTCTTTACACAAGTACAGAGGTGACAAATCCGGCGTCGATAATATTTATGAGTCAACGCGGGTGCATTTTTCATCTAATAAAACGCACTTATGTACTTGGCCAGTTCAGATAAATAGCAGACTGAATGGCATTGGAACACGGGGGCGAGAGAGCCCTTCTGCGCCTCGTTCCGAAGGGAGCGGCTCGCTTTGGCGCAAGCCCGGGGGGCGGCACGCGTGCGAGGGCATTTGGGTCCTCAGTCTGCGGATCTCTGGACATGACCTCCCCGACTTCACCCACAGCTAATCCGGGATGCAAATATTTGCACGGTCGGGGTCTCCAGCAGCGCCGAGCAGCGCTCAAACCTTCTTTCCCCCGGCCTTTATTACCTTTGCACCTCGCTCCGGCCGCGCGGAGCCGTGCCCTCGCAGAGGTGCTGCCGCCTGCACCAGCCGTCCCTCTTCCTCCCCCGCCTTACCGCGGCGCGGCTCAGCGCTCCGAGGGAAATGCGAAATGCCCCCGGCAGCTGCGCCCCGACGCCGGCCGAGCCCCGGAGATTGCCTCGGGCGGGGGGCCGGCTGGAGTGCTGCGGACGTTTCGCTCGCATCTCGCCGCGAGCGAAGCGTTTCAGAGGTCGGGCGAGGCTGCGCTCTCGACTCTGCCTTTCTAGATAGCCGCGGTCCGTGCTGCGCCCCGGACAGGTACGCGAGAGGGCACGACGGAACCTTTCCCGAGCTGTCGAGGTGCTGCCTGCCCTGCTCCCCTGCCCGTGCGGGACAGCTGCTCGCCCCTCGCTGCGCCGCTCTCCTCGCGGCCCCGCCGGGCCGCCTCGACTCCCCGTGGCCGTGAGCCGCCCGCTGGGCGAGCCCGGAGCCGCCGTTTCGGCGCACCTGCCCGGCGGGCAATGCGAGCGGAGAGAACTGGACGGCCTCGGGCTCTGCCCAGTCCCCGCCGAGCCGCTGTCCCGCTGCCTGCCCCGCTGACCGTGCTGCGAAGCAGAAATGCACGGAGCGAGATGCTGGGCTCCTTCCTTCGAGGGAGGAACGGGGGAAAATAGGTGCTCGAGAAGGGGACGGGTGACACCGGCAAAGCCGCGCGTCGCGACACATCGCGGTGGCTGCTCTTAGAGAGCTCGTGAGGCGGCTCAGGCTCCAGAGTACAACCGTGTCCCCGACCGGCAGGATTCGAAACTGAATCTAACTCTTGTGAAGATAAGGCAGGATTTCGTGTCACGGGCATTGCTTAGATTCAATTTAAATCTCCTGTTCCAGTAAAAAGCCACACGCTTCCCCAAACGCTGGAAAATCCCTCATTATAGTCTTTGGCCAAAAGGGAATTGCATTTTGTATACTCTTAGGCAAACAGTGCTGAAAGAATGCTACTTGGTTTAGGAATAACAGTAATCCAAGTCACGTGTGAGTGCCACGCTGATTACAATGCCATTGTAGTGACACAAAGTCAGCTCATTCAACCTCTCGTGGTGGCAGACGTGGGCACAGAATGATCAAGCAGGAGACGATTATTTTTGCCGATGAGATTTGTGTGAGAGATTCGGCAGGTACAGGTTTCAGAGCTAACGCAAACCACGTCCTCCATTCGGATGCTCCTTCTGTCCTTCCTAAGCCCTTGCGGTCCTACACGGTTTGAAATGAGCAATAGGCACTGAATTTGTGCTGCGAGGTAGCAGCGGGGTCTGCTTTGTAAAAATAACTTTGAAAATAGTTATTTACGTTTCAAAAACAAACAAACAAACAAACAAAAAACCTCGCTCAGAATGGTCCGTGCGAATATTTTTGCAAAATACTATTCTGAGGCACGCAGCTCAGCAAGTCTGGGCTCTTCTCAGAAGGGTCAGCTCTCCTTCGGATGCTGCCTCATGGGGAAGCTGGCCTCGAGGGACACCCGGCTCTTGGGCTTGTTTACTGATTAGCTTGGGCACATCGTTCATCCTCTCAGTGTTACCTTATGTACAGACTTCACAGCACGTACCTGCTTCTGTAAGCAGGTTTTGAAGATCGGTTGCTCTTTTATTCGTGCTGTGTTTTTTTCCAAAAGGAAAGGTCTAAAATCTGGGCATCTGCTGGGAATCAGTTTGAGACAAATACTCTCTGCTGATTATAGAAGAAAACAAAAATGTTACTTGAAGCCAGTGGCAGTGCTTTTGTATGTTTCAGCTCAGGTTGATTCAAACTTTACTGAATTCATATGCAGTGAGTATGACTGTACACGATTGTACCTCAGGCTGTATGAGATGAGCACAAAGATGGTACTAACAGAAGAATGGCATCCTATGAAGGGTGTAAAAACCAGTCAATTTCCACACAAAAGCCTTACTGATGGTGCACCTTAGGGCAACTGAGTCAGCTTTATCTGTGCCAAGGGACAATTCCATCTCCTGTAGTCAGACTGGAGACGTGATGCTTTTGGTGAGCCTTATGTCTGATAGGTTTGAGCCAACACCAAACGAAGCCTGATAAATGAGAGTGGGATGCATATTGATAGGGGAAAGCTGCTTGGGATGGTGGCTGCTCTCCTGTTCTGGCAAGAGGTGCCAGAAAACTGTTGGGTGACACCGGATGAAGGGACTGCAGGCTGAATGTGACCTTTTTATTTCCTGAAGGAGCTGACTGTAGAAAGTACTGTGAACCTTCACATCGTTTTGGTGCAACATTGTCACTTGTGTGCTTTCTGTTTCCTGGGGGGCTACTGCCTCACAGTTCCTCCTCCAGGATAAATAAGGCAGCTGCTTACTGGGTCCTTCTGGGAACACAGGCCTTGGTGTCGACCCACAGAAGCTGCTCTGGGAGCCCCTTCATAGCCTGGTAGGAGCCAGGCTACTCTGCTGGAATACTGGGAATTTTAGTGATCTGGATAAAAGTTCAGTTTGCTTTGCATTAGACTTTAGGCGAGCAAACAATGTCTGTTTCACTTCCTCGTTTGTCCTGTAAGAGTATTAGATTGCTCTCTACCATAGGGAAGTTAAGGAGGTAAGCTATGGATGACTGAATCCTATTGGAGTCCAGGCAGGTACACAGCCAAATAGCTGTGCTCAGACCCAGAAGAACAGTGCCCTTCTTGTCACCAGTACCTAAGATGTGCCTCTTCTTGGGACATGCTCTACAGACTGACCAAACTTTGGTTGTATTGGTCAAGGTGGAATAAAGAGCAAGACTGTCCAGTGGATGCTAGTAGTACTGGGGACTTGGCAAGCAACACTTCTTGATTGGGAAAAGTGTTGGGTGATATTCTCCTGCCATAGGCTGGCTTAAAACAGAAGTGAGGCTTAAGTACTGAGATTTGTTATTATATATTGAACTTTTCTACGGGTGCAGATACGATAACCCTAAGGTCCTGTTTGAGCTCCATCAGATAATTTCTGAGCATTTCTGAACTGTTCCTCCAGGTTTAGCTATGTACAATGTCATCCTAAGCTGCTGCATGCCCCAGCTTCATGCTGTTGAGCAGTTGCAGCATCCACTGCCACGGTACTGAGCATTATCCTTGTCCTTCATTTGGGACAAGCCACTCACATGTGGCTTCATTAAGATTTGCAATCCTTTTTTGCCACTTCAGAAATGCTTTAATCAAAAAAGTCTCAATGCTTTGAAAGCAGCTCTGGGACCTTCAGTCATTACTTCAGGATCCTGATCCATAAAGTCAATGTGTAACTCAGGAAAGGGAATCCCTCTAGCTCCTATCTAATACAAGAATTGACTGACTCCATCACATGCATCTCAAGAAATATTTTCATTGTTTTCATTACGTATTATGTGTTTTGTTTTGTATTTACTCCCAGTGTCAACAGGCTGTTTTATTAGGTGTCCTTCTATGTGGCATCTGACTTAAGAACATTATCTGTGAAGCTGAGTTCTCCAGGACTGCTGCCCTTCTCTGAAGAGGTACAAGCCAAAACACTGATAATTTTCAAGGCTTCCTGAGCGATTTGTGCCTGGGTTATCAGCAAAGCATTGCACTGTACTGGTGTCTCAGCTACACAGGAGGTGTGAGTACTTATTGCATGCTTGAAACAAACAGAAACGTCTCTGTGACACCGCTAATGACTGTTTGCTGGATCCTGCGGGATGGTGGACGGCCAGGAGCGAATTCCACGAACTTGCTGCATTTCCACGTGCACCACGGCTGCCTCAGCTCCTCGCTGTAGTGGAACCGGCGTCCTTCGCGTTGTTTGTTCACTCTGCGCTGTCAAACAGGACGTACGTGGGACCTTATCGTATCGTTTAGGCAGGCTCTCGGCCAGTTAGTGCTGACAGACATCCGTTTATCAGCCGCGTTTCTGAGACAAGGCGGCCGACCGGCCTTTCGAGAGTAAGCATCCAAACGGTGCCGGCCTCGTCCGTGCGTTACGAACAGAAGCAGGGCGTCCGCGAGCGCTCGACGCACCGCCAGGCCCGCAGGCAGCGCGGACCGGAGGCCGGGCAGCGGCGGGGCAGGGCGTAAGAGCCCGCTCGCGGCCGGTGCGGGCAGCGGAGGGGTCACGGCGAGGGACAGCCGAAATCCCACCCCGGCCCTCTGTCGCCTGACGGGCTCACGCCGGGCACCGCCCGCGAGCCGCGCCGCGCCGCCGGGGCCGTGTCACGGCAGCGCCATGTTCCGCGCATCCCGGGCGGGACGGAAACAGGAAACCTCCGGGAAGCGCGAGCCCGCGATCCCGGGGCAGCGCTCGCCGCCGGGTTTAAACCCGCACGGGAGATGCGGTGCCACGAGCCCGCCCGCGGCTCCTCTCGGGAAAGGGCCCCCAGGGAGCGGCGGCGCGGCACGGGCGCCCGGAGGCTAAGCGGAGCGGTTCGCCCCGCCGCTGCCTTCTGAGTAGCTCTCGGGGGCACCGCCGCGGCTCGAGCTCCGGCCCGCCAGGGTCCGAGGAGAACGCGGCACAGCCCCGAGCCCGGGGGCTGGCGCCTCGCCGGGCGGAGCGCTCGAGCCGCACCGAGCGGACAAAGCCCGCCGCGGGCAGGAGGGCTGGCGCGAGGCGCCTCATTTCGCGGCAGCGCGGGCGGTGGGAGCCGGGAGCCCGGAGCCCCTCGCCGCTCGCCCGGCCCAGGGCAGCGCGGGGCCGTAGCCGCGTGCCGCCCGCAGCCCACGCCCAGCCCGGCGGGGTCACGGCGCAGCGGCTCGGCGGCGCGCAGGCGCACGGCGCGCCGCGCCTCCAACATGGCTGAGGTGGTGCCGCTTCTCCTGCGGCGGGAGCGCGGCGGAGGATGCTGAGCCTCCCGGGAGCCGCCGCCGCCGCAGCAGGGGTGGTGAGGCCCGAGGCGCGCCCCTCGCAGCCATGGCCAGGCTGGCCGACTACTTCATCGTGGTGGGCTATGACCACGAGAAGACAGGTAGGTGTGGCTGCGCGCGGGGCCGCTCCGCGGCGCCTGGCCTCTTCCCCCCTCCCCTCGCTGCTGCCCGGCCCCGGCCCCCCTCCCGCCTCCGGTCGGCAGCCGCGGGAGGAGGAGACTCCGCGCGCGCCGCGCCGCTGGAGGGGGCGGCCTCGCCCCGCGGGGGCTCCGCGGTCCGACGGGGTGCGGGAGGGGTCGGCGCCCCTTCGCGGGGCGGAGCGGCCCGGGAGAGCGGAGGGGCCGTTCCCCGGGCCGGGCTCCTGCCGGCGGGAAGGCGAGCGCGGCGCTGCCCACCCCGCCGAGCCCCGCGCCGGGGCGCCTCGCGGCCTCTGCCCGCCGGCGGCTGCGGGGGCTCCTTCGGGAAAGCGGGGGACGCGCGGGGCGCCCCGCGGAGCCGCGGCCCCCGTCCCACCGAGCCGAAGCTGCGGCCTTCCCGCCTCCCCGCGGGGCTGCGGCTCTGAGTGCTGCTGTCCCCGGCCTGCTTTGTGCTGAGCGCTGCCCCGCGGGCGCACGCAGCCTCCGGCGGACGTTGCGGGCCGGCCGGGCTTTTCGCCACGTGTTACTGGGGCGTGCGGCTTATCGCTCATTGAGAAGGGCCGCCGCTGACGTCGGGAAGTGCTGTGGCGCTCGGTGCGCTCTTTAGGAATGGCTGCTCGTCGTAGAAAATGGTTGTGGTTTTTTATCTGCTGTGATGAAAGGAAAGCGGTGCTTTCTGTTATCGCTCTGTGGGTAGTTTCTGTTGTGTAAGTTTGTGTTACCGTGACGTCGCACTTCGACGCCTCAGGTTGGGCGTATAAACCGATTTGCAAATGGTCTGATTGTCAGCTGGTGCATCTGTGTGCTTCAAGTGATCCTTTGAGTGTACAGCATCAATAAAGCAGTATGGTAAAGGGTGGAATGTCCTGTATTTTATTTGACTGTGCATCAAACACAAGTTGGTTACTCACAGTGATTCTCTGAAGCTGCGACTGCTCAGTCTGCATTCATTCACTGTGAAGTAGTGGGAAATCAATTATTGGAGTAAGATCCAAGAAAGTGTGATAGTTGTCTTTAAAGACACAGTAGCTCACAAAATTCCACCAAGGTTCTCCTGGACTGTACTGTACCAGCATCATTCTTCCTTCAATTATGACATGGTTCGCCCTCTGCTCACATTGGAAATAAACTTGTCTGAACTGTAGAGGCAAAATCGTGGAAAGTTTGGTATGGAGAATTTTCTTAAAGAAGATGCTCTGCCTGTTGGGAGCGTTTTGCAACATTCTCCCCTGCAGTAATAGGGAGCCCGAGTCTAAACAAATAACCAAAAAAGCCAAGGATGCTTATAAGTTGGAGACAAAGCAAGCAAGCTGCCTTCCTACAGGTTATGACTGATCTGATGTAGCCACTGTGTGATATAAAGTTGCAGGTTACATTGGAAAGCCTTAGGTTTGTAAAACGTTTTCACCTGTAGCGTTTAAGCATGTGTTTAGCTTCCCGTGCATAAATTGTTGCATTAAGATCATTCGAATTGTTCCTTTGTGTGAAGTTGTATATATCCAAACATAACTCCAGAATCTTAATTTTAAAAGTTCATGCTTAGAAAGTAACTATTTAGACTTCATTATTTAGATTACTTCTTGGTACTTTAATGCTTTGTACTAAAAATGTTTGAAGAAACAACGTTCTGTTGGAGACTAGGCATGCATTGTTTTCCAAATTCCTTTACCCCCACGTGCAGGCCCATAATACATGGAGTACTGACCTTTCTTTTTTCTTGTGAATGCATAGTTTACTTGATGTGTTTATGCTTCCTTGTTCATGAAAGAGCAGAGGGAAACATTTCAAGGATTCTAGACTTATTACCTATGAAGCTCTGAAGTTTTGTTTTGTTTTTGTTTTCTTTCCTCCCCTCATATCTTCTGCAACGTTCTGACCTGGTTTGAATACATTTGATTTGAATGTTGAGTATGATTACATCTTATACTGTTTTTCAGGGATAACCTCGGGAATGCCTTTGTATAAGCAAGCAAACAAAAATCCTTCTCTCTTCCTCGACCTGTATGGCAGCAGCAGTTTGGATAATATGCACTTGAAGTTAATAAGGAAGGATGTTTATATTAACAACTGTTATGCCAGAAAAGCTCTCCTTCCTCTGCTGTCTGTCTTTTTATAGCAGCCATCATTTGTCCCAGCTTCGTATGGATTGAATGGACTCATTTACATCTGCCAGTATCTGGAGTATGCTGAAAATGCAGTGAAGGTGTGCTGCTTTCTTGTATAGATTATCTAGCTTTATTCAAAAAAACATTCGCTATACTTACTGAAATATCTTGTGCAGTTTAGGAACAGGTTTCTATGTTTTCCTTTTGTAGGAGAACTTTGATTTTGATGTTAACAAAACAGTAGAAGAATTTCTTTTTTCTTCAGATAAACTGACAGCAGTATCCTGTGAGGATCCATGTCTCAAACATTCTGAAGTTCATTTCTATTATCCTCTGCATCCATGTAAATTGTTATTACTGCAATCCTAGTGTTGCCATCCCATTTGTGTTAACACTGTTGGACCTTCTGATGACACACTTTAGGATGCTGACCTACCAAAAAGAGCTGTTTTGCTAAATATTTTGCCTGTTTTTTCCCCATTCTATTTTATTTATTTATTTTTAACTGAGTTGGCTCACCAGGGTATCAAGGAGTGCAGGAGCAGCATAAAGGAGGAGTGAAGGTCAGCCTGAATTTTGATCAACTTGAATGGTCTTAGGACCCTGAGCACAAAACTGATGGCCAGGTTCCTCAGTTTCCTCACTTTGGAAGAAGCAGTGGTTGCCTTAGAGCAGGTCTGGTCACAGGCAGATTATTCAGGTCTGTCGAGATGCACAGAGATTCATCTTGAGTGCAGAATGAGCTTTGCCGTCTACCACCCAATAGTCAGTAGACTTCCAGGCACGTGGAAAGTTAAGGAACAATCTTTTCCACAAAAGGTGCTCTAATTCATCTAGGTTTCTATCTATTTCAGACACAGTGTTCCCATATAAAAACTACTTTGTATCTTTCACCAATAAAACAAGCCAATTGCTGCCGTGTGTTTCATTTGGAACCACTGTGAAGAGTTGTGATGGCAGTAGCTCCCGTTGCAGCTTTGCGTTCGGTGTCTTGACAGAGCTGGAGAAACTGCATTTAGTAAATCTTTCCCACTGATTTCAACAGCGGTGATGTGAGGGATTTCAGTGATACACCCAGGTTGATCGCTTTACTGTGTTTATTTTGCACTCACCTGAGCCTTTGCTAAGAGGGATAACGACATTTGTCTCCAACATATCTGCACAATATAAAGCTGTTATGTGACTTGATACTGAAGGCATTTACAGAAGGCTCTTTGGACGGAAGAGAGGTGCTAGAAAATGTCGGCTCTGGATTAAAAGCAAGACAAAATCTGGAAGATGTGACCGTATACCCGTTTTCTTTCTCCATGGAGTTTGAAGTGTGCTTGATGTGTTTCACCAAAAATTCCCAATTAATATGTTTGCGTAACAGAATGTGGATGGAATTTAGGAAGAATACAGATGTTTGCAGAGATCGTGGAAGGGCATGAGAAAATGCCTTTCTGTTTAGTTTGGTCCTGTTTTTGCTGGTAAAAACCGTAGTCATAAATTTATCGCTTGAGTTTACATGTGGTGCTACATGAAAAAGGTAAAAGAGCCAGTGTTTTATCTGCTTTGCTCAGGACCTGGAAGGTAAGGTTAAAGAAGAGAGAACTAAATACCGAATTTGTTTATTCTGCCTGCACACCCATAATGGTTTTGATATAGGAAGCTGTTGTGTATTCAGCAGTTAACTGTGAAATCCTGTGAGAGAGAGGGAGAAAATGTTTTCTGTGAGACTTGGCCACTGTAGGAAGAGAGCCTGTGCTTTTTGTCCTTGCTGTATGTAATTATGGTGTGTATGACAGAAGGTGTGAGGCTTGTAAAAGTATAGCACTTTTATTTGCCTGTTGTCATAACTGATAAATGCTGATATAACCTGTAGGCTCTGTTGTGGTTGTTCCTGTTATAATTTTTACCAACTTTTCAGGGAAGCATTTCTTGTCTTGTGTCGTCTCCTGTCTTAGTGGGTTTTGAAAGTAGACAAGTGGTTGCTGATAGAGTGGGATAAATTCCTAAAGTCATCAATTTGGTGACTTTTTTTTCCCTGAAGGCAGACTTTTCCCCTGTAGGAATATTCCTTTCATACTAATATGGTAAGATTTTGGGGGGTATTGGATATTCATAGTTGTGCATTCTTGTGGGCTAGCACGTATCTAAGGAGGGGATGATTTCTTGGGATCTCGTTATGCGTTCTTTGTAAAATAGAAGAAGTAGAAAAGTGAGGCCATCAGCACCTTTCTTACCTGTGCTGGGACACTTGAACAATTTGGTTCAATCTTGATCTGAACATGCCAATCTCCGAGTGGGAAAAGGACCCTAAAAACTAAGTTCTTCCATTCTGGGGCAAACAAATTATTGTAATTGTGCTTCGGTGAAACATCAAACGTGCCATCGGAACTGAGTCAGAATGCAGCTGTGTGTGTGTCTTTGTGTTGGTAGCAGGTTACTGTAGTTGGATATGACTGAAGAAGGAAGGATGTGAGTGCCCTAAACATTTCTTAAGCAAATTAGTTGCTCTAGTGTAAGAAATTGTATCTTGTGACTTTGTTTTTGCTTGGGTTATTCTTTCAGTACTACTTTCAGGCTCCACTACACTATAATGAAATACAATGAGAAAAGCACTTTCCCATTACATGTGGCTGCCTTTTTTGTTTGTTTGTTTGTTTGTTTTTTAAATTGTGAGATAAGGCTACAATGAAAAAGTGAAGTGAAAAACTACTTGCAGGGGAAAAACTCATTTTTTTTCTGGTAGCATTTCTTCACGGAATGTATTCAGCCTATTCTAATATATAACTAAACAGTTGGACTCTTGTTTTGATTTATAGATTCACTAGCATTTCAGAAAAAAATAACACAACTCAGTATTAACTTTTCTTTCCTTTGAACCTCTGCTAATTAATCTTGTATTTGAAACTCTTCACTCACTTGGTCTTTCTTCCATCACAGCCATAGCAATAATATTATTTTCAACCTCTCCATTTAAATCTAGACCTCTTCTGGAATGTTTATGGTGTAAGTTATCTTTGTTTCCCTCTACCATGTAAGGATGTAGATTCTGTTGAGGGAAGTAACTTTCTTTGGAGATATTTCAAGACTAAAGGCAATAAAGAAACACTCTCTCCTTTTCTGTCCTGGATTAACATTGTGGATTATCTAACAAAAAGACGCTTTTCATGCAGCATGTTTGTGAAAAACAGTTTGTTATGCAAGCCCAAACACTGTTTAAGCACTGGCTTTCTATAACTGCAAGCATATTTTTCAGTGGGGGACAATGAGAATGGTATTTAACTCCTCCAGCATCACAAGCATAATAGTCTTGTCTCACAACACTGGGGTAGATAACTATTCTGCTGTAGAAGTTCACTGACGTGACTTTAAAATACCAACCACCTCTCCACCTACTGATACTTACGAGGTAAAAAATGAAGGGAAACCGTTTGAAGAGTCATGGTGGAAATCATTTCCAGCTAAGAAGCAGTAGATTTCACTTCTCAACTTTGATAACACCAGTGAAAGTTGCGTCTCACAAATATATACCGCTGATTAGGAAGCCCTCCTTTGATTCATCTCTTAATTTACTCTTGAGCAGTAGTGTAAGGTCTTGCAGCTCGTTGCTTATAGAGTGAAAGTAATTATTTCTACTGATGAACTCTATTGGTGAGATTATTTTTCTTCTGTTTGGTGTTCTGGAGCTTATATTCTAGTTATATGAATCTGTTGAAATAAACTATTCCTTTGGTGCCAGAGGTATATTCTGAAGTCAAGGACAATCCAATTAGTGTTGATTGGGATTTGGCAGCTAAATCCCAGCTCAGTGAGCCAAGAACATGCTTGTTATTGCTTATCTGTTAGTGACTGAATACATGGTGATTTCATGTCTCTAACGTTTACAGTTCTCCGTTTTCTGCAGATTGTATGATATGAAAGGATGGCATTGATGAACCCATTTCCACTTTGTTTGCTTTGTAGCACTCTGGGTATGGAGATAAATATGACAAAATAATCACAAATTTTCTATTAAACTGGACATAGGTAGCATGCTTCATGCCACAGCCAGGACCAGTATTGGTGACAGTGCACTCACTCTGAGTGTAGATGTGGTAGGGGAACGTTAATATACAGAAGGTATAAAATCCTGATAATCCTGAGTGCAAATCTGGGACAGCAGCATATAAAACTACATTGGTCTCTAGAAGGCTTCAATGGGTAAAAAGAGACAAAAGAGTGTTACTGAGGTTTCAAAATCTTGGAAATCAGCGTAGGATTAACATCCTTTTAACTTGTTCTGAATGTATGTTCATAGGATTGAAGAACACACTTCAAATTACAAAAAACAAAACAAAACACCATTATCTTACACTTGGGTAGGTCTTTGGCCAGGCTGGAGATGTAAATCACGCTCTCAAAATAGACATGTTGGACCTGGTGAAATAGTAACTCAAAGAAAGATGAGACGTTCTGGTGCGATACTTCAGAGATAATTGCAAATGCAACAGAATGATGATTCTTTCTAGAGTCTTTTCAGTTTGGTTGTGGAAAAATGTGCTTTGAGAAATGAATTATTAATATCAGCAGCACTGCGTGTTGTCAGCTGGCGGCGTCCTCTTTGAGCTCAGTAGTGGGCTGTGGTTCGTGTTCGTGTAGCTTGAGAATCCTTGCTGTCTATGGCAGGGGTGACTCTTCCTGCTTGCTCTGCTTGGCCTATCCTGGTATTTTGGGATTTTCTGTCATCTGGTTTGGTTTTCCAATCTAACCTTGGAAGAACATCAGACCTTAACGTATCTCTTTATTTCTTTCCTCTTTCCCTTCTCTTTTAGTCTCTGTATAGCCAATTCTATCTTTTCTGTACTTTTCTCTAATATCAAGTCCTTCTGTCCAGCCAGTCTGGTTCCTCCCTTTTTTTTTTTTTTTTTCCAGCTTTTCTTCTTGGCTGTTCACCAACAGATGTTGATTCTGCTGGGAACTGAGACAAGGTACCGTATTCCTGTGCCTCTTCTTAGGCAGATCTTCTTCCACAGTGGTTGTTAGCACAGAAAGGTTGATCTTTGTAGCACCTCCTCTTCTCACCTTTGGGCATGAACAAATGCTGAGTGGCTGATAAGACAAGCGTTGAATATTTCATTTTAGATTAAATCTTCAGATGTTGAATGGTTAAAATAACTATCTGTTCATCACCTAAACACAAAGGACAGGTAATGCTTATGGCTGCGAGCTGTTTGCTTATCTAAAAAGCATTGCGCTTGCAGCACAATAAGCCTTGTGGTTTCAACACTGCATTAGTGAACGCTTCATTTATACATTTTCATTGTGTATGTTTAACATATGCATTTGTGCTCTGGATAAAGAAATGTTGGTCCGTGTCTTTTGTTCTCTGAAATACAAATATATGACAGTATATGACTGCTAACAAAATACTGTTGACTTTTGAAAAAGTACCGAGTTGTGGTCTTGGCTGTTAGCAAAGCATGAAGATAACTGCAATAGGCATTAATATTTTAAATGCTGGTGAGTGGACACAGTGTAATTTTTAAGTAACTGTGAATTAGGAAACTGTTTTCTAATGTTTCTAATTTCTAATGTGTTTCGTTAGAATGTAAACGGCATAAAAAAAGAAAGCCACGTGCTTTGTTCCTGTAGTGCTGTTTCTCCATGAGCAGTCTCTTCTTCTCCCAAAATCTATAGTAGTTCTGCAAAGCTTATGCAATAACTGAACTTCTACTGTTCTGCATTGTTGGTATATGTTGCTTTTAAACTGTTTAATACATGTCATTTTAGTAGTAGGCACCAGAGCTCTTCCTTGTCCTTTCTTCTTGATCAGTAACTTGTGAAGGGGAAAGGAGTGAGGTTTTTGTAAAGCAGATTAGCCTGGTGCTTCTATCTGAGCAATAGATTGGGCCCTGAGTGCAGCTAAAGCACTCAGTTTGACTTCCTTGTTAAGGGAGAGTTGCCAAAGCACTGCCTTTGATTTTGGTGGATTCACCTCATGTTTCTTGGAAGGTAATGAATGAATTATTCTTTTTTTTTTTTTTCCTTCTTCTTCTTCTTTTTTTTTCTTCTTCTTCTTCTTCTTCTTTTTTTTTTTTTCTGAGGAGCTGCTTGATTTGGCAAAATGAGCAGCTGAAAATG
Organism: Chrysolophus pictus; assembly: GCA_037305975.1. Lineage (NCBI taxonomy): Eukaryota > Metazoa > Chordata > Aves > Galliformes > Phasianidae > Chrysolophus > Chrysolophus pictus. The sequence goes on from CM074580.1 coordinate 9,105,785, forward strand.
CATGTTCCTCATGATCAGCAAGTTTCATCAGTGGTAGACAGTCCAAGGTTCGGCATGGATACTTTTAACATGGATACTTTATGTTTTCTAAAACCTAAGTTCATGCACAGAATGAAGTGATGCATTCCATGGAAATAAGTGGTCAGAGCTGAGGGCTGGTGTTCAGAAAAGCATGCCAGTTCATAGGGCTGTAGAAAAAACAAGTTTTCTCTCTAGATTTTTTTTTTTTCTTATGGGTACTTAAAATAAGCACTGAAGTTTTAATAATGACTGCTCAACTTTGCCGAAGCGATTTAAGATAATGGCTGTGGAAGTCTTAGATTTGCCCTTTAGCTGGAGGCAACTGTTCATACAGCAATTCTAGACACCCTGTTCCTTGTTAGTTCGACTGATGAGCTGACGGTTTGATTCGAGCTGCCTGCGAGTGTGCTTTAAGCTGAGACACCTGAACCTGTATTGACATGGCTGAAGCATGAGGCTCTTGTTCCCAGCTTGGGGGATAGTTTTCAGCAGAAAACTGCTGAAAAAAAGTGAGAGGTGTTCGCATCCCTAACCATCTCAGTGGGTTTTAGCAGGACCGGAGTGCCAGGGCTGTGCTGTGTCAGCTGTGATGACACTGTAACCTGGCAGGACAGCCAAAGCAAGTGTCATGTTTTCTCAGTTACAGGCAAGCGAGAAGAAAACAAAACCATGCAGACCCACGTTTGTGATTTGGAATTCAAACTCGTATTTCAAAAGATTCTCTTTCCTGTTTGATTAATCTGCATAAATAATGATACTAAGTTTGCCACTGTTGATTCAAGCCCTGATACTTTTATAAGGTTGTTGTTTCAGTGCTGTGCTTTCCAAATATTTTGTTTATAGTGTTTGTTGTGAGGAGAGATGAGATCATAGTATTTCACAAAATATCCTTGCAGAGGCCATTTTTATTATTTTGTTCTCTCTTGCTGCATGGCCATACCTTTGGAAGAGGCAAAACTGTCACTTGAAGCTTTTTATTTGTTGTGTGCGTGTGGTCTTGAAATGTATTCAGAAAACACGCCTTCTAGCCTTGTCAGATGTTTTTACTTTTTTGTTGTTTATAAATTAGTTTTGCTTGTGTGCTTTTCTGCTTGTATATTGATTTCTTTATCTTTTATGAAGTTATGGTTCATTTCTTAGTAACTTGTCTGTTTTTAGAATACTGCTTTCAAGAATACGTGGCTTCACTGTTCCATTCTTTAGATGTGGTCTGGACTCTCAGTAGCCTCTATTCTTGATAGTCTAATAGAAGGCAGGAGATAGTGTTGAAACAGGTCCTATTTAGCCTTGGTTTCTGTATCTGTGAATGTTATGAAAGAGTGGATAGCACCTCTGGGAATCATCTCATCCATTCTTTGCCTCAGGCCACAATTAGCTTTGGCTTTCATTGGCCTTGCTGGGTGTCTGTCTAACTCATTCTTAGAAACTCCCAGTGACAGCAGGTTCACAGCTTCCAGTGACAGACTGTTCTAATGCTTCTCTATCCGACCTCTAGAAGAGCTTTCAGAGTATTTAACTTAAGTACTTTTTTGATACCGTTTTAAGCTTATTATTCTCCTTACAGTGTGGTGACCAAACTGCATATGGTAATTTACATGAAGTCTTGCCAATACTGCGAGTGACACTTGTTATTTCCTGGCTGTGCAGGCAGTTCTAGTGTGTAGACATCACTGTGATTTTTTTTTTTCTTCTTTCCCACACAGCACTGACGCTTCCTTGGTGTTTTACTTCTGCATCCCTTTTAACCAAGCTGCTACCCAGCTAATTGGCCTTCCTGTGTGTGTGCAGCTGACTGTTCTGTCCTACCTCTGAAACACTGCATTTCTCCGCTACGTTTTCATGTACATTTTTCATAACATTATCCGCTGAAGGTAATTTTGAATTGTGATCTTGCCCTCTGCTGTGCTTATCTACCTTTTCTGAAAGTAATTTCCACGTGTGTTTATACACACACATACATGAAAGGGTGTAGAACAGCTTCTGATATGTTTTGTGTGTCAGCCTGTAGTGTTTTTAATAAAACATCCTAGAACTGAAACTGAGCATTGATCCCCATGGTGACTTGTGTTTTGTAGCTGAGATGCAATGAATATTTTTTCAAATACGATTTAATATGTTTGCAGAAAAAGTATTCTGTTGGTGTTCCCAGACATGTTAAATTCCAGGTGCTCTATGGTATATTTAAATAATAATATTTGTAATTATGTTTATAATTACATTTAAATTATTCATGAATAATATTTAATATTTAAATAAGACTAAATTTTGAAGAGTCGATGTATTTGGAGAAATCAATTTAACAGTTTATTTTGCAAGCAACAGAACTAACTGACATCTTTCTGCACGTTTCTCTTGTGCGTGCCAAGTAATGCTTCTCCTGGAGAGGCAGCAAGGTCCTCCAATACTTAATTCTTTTAAGCTCTGGTTCACTGGCCATTGTGATTGGGGTTAAAGGCACTTAATCACATAGACCTTGCTCCGATGGGGAACCTATCCAGAAGTGGTGTTCTTAGTTACAAAGGCTTAATTGACTCTTATTTGGAAGGCTACGTGCTTTCCTTTGCCATAGAGGCGTTATGCTACTGTATGCTCCACCTAGTATTCTGAGCTGGCTGCAAGTTAACAGAACATAACTTATTTTGGGCTCAGATTCAAGTGGTCCTTAATTGTTTGCTAGAATGTGGATGCAGCTCTGTTTGCTTCAATTATGTTCTATTTTCAAGCAAGCAGTTCCTTTGGTTTCTTAGAACTGCAAAGTGTGGGCTGAGGATTATGTTGTTTTTGTTTTGTTTTGTTTTTTTTAATTTTTTACTGCTAATGATGCATGCATTGGAAACGCATTTTGACTTGTAGAATCTTGGCAATGTGTTTGTGGGGAGAGAGAATACAGTAAGGGAATCTGTCACTTTGGGTTACTGGGACAATAAGCACGGAATGGTGTCTTATTCTTGCAGTACATTTTAAAGAGAATTATCTCCAACTGAAGGAACATACTCATTGTTTAATTCACAAACGAGTGTTTATTTTAAAACTGTTTACTTCTTCATGCTTTTTCACTTTGCTTCCATGAGTATTTACCAGCATTTGCTGTACTCATGTAGGCATGCATGGAGATCAGGTGAAATAATGTTACTGTTCATGGAAAAAACAGAATTCACGTGATAGGAAATTGAGCTTTTGTTCTGAACTGATTGCTGGTGTTAGGAGGACTAGTAATGCACAGTAACATTTCAGATATTTCAGAGTTCTAGCGTGCAGATTTAAATGAAATTTGCTGCAATATTATTTTTCATATCTCTTATAAATGTTTGCATTCTTTGTGTTGATCCCCACTTAGTTTAAGTCACTTTGGCAGCTGCATTCTTGTGAAAGGAGGGGGTGACATAAACTGTTAACCTTTGAAAGTTGCAATACAAACAAATACTGTTTAACTTGTGGAAATTCGTGGATGTTTCAAACAATGGTGTTAATTTTGATTGCCTTTTTGAAGTCAGCCTATTCTTTTTGTTCTTGGTTTGGAAACTAAACATATTGTTTGAGACTTTTCTGCAGCTGTGAAGAACAAAGTTGGTCATGCAGTAGCTTAGTAAGATGACATCATGAGTTGGTTTTGACTACTGTGTGATAATCTTTCTTTTGCAGTTGTAAACGTGATTGCTGGTGTGTACTTATTCCCACTTGGTTTAAATCATGAAGGTATTGATGCAGTTGCATTTTGTAGCTAGTTACTTGACCCTGTTGTTCAGGACTAATGGCATTTTGGCCTAAAAGTCATTCTTCTCCAGCTATGCCACAGTTTGTTCTTATAAAAGGTGCTCCAGGTGAATTGTCCCATCTTTCTTTTGGATGCTCTTGGGCTGTTGGTGGGCAGCTCTGTGATGTCTGAATGGTGACACCAGCACTGTTGCAGTGTCTGAGCACTTGGGGCCCAAGTCTTGAGACCTTCTTAGGTTGCTTTAGAAAAGTGCCTTCTGTTGGGTTCAGCTAGTAGAAATGATGACTGGCCTCATCTTTGGCACTAATGCCATTTTGGCGAGAGGATGAGGAGGTCGTTTTTGTTAAATACATATGGGCTATAAGATATGCTCACTCTTACTGGAAAACTTTGTTTTTGATATGGTTTTAGTCTATAGTCAGTCCAGACAAAATATTTGTCCTACCAGGATATGTGAATCATTCTTTGTAAAGTTTCATTTGTCATCTGTGTTCTGAAAAATGTTTTGTGCGAGGGAAACGTTGACTACTGTCAGTAATTTTATTGTTAATGGGCGTTTTTACAGCTGCTAGGCAAAAATTGTGCTTTGGTGAGATCAAAATATTATTTAATTTTTTCATTGTACCGGCAGCACAGGAAACGCACAGGGTGGGAAACTTCCAAATGACTCTTCACTCCTCGTCACCTGTAGGTGAGCAATGTCATGCAGGCTAACAAAAATAAAACAAAACACAAAAAAGCCAACCAAACAAAAAGCAACCCAAGGAAAAAAAAAACTTAGCAGCTGTTTGTTTCTGGGAAGAGAGAGAACTGCTCCTTCATCCTGTGTGCACAGCTGATACTTGCACTTTGAGTAGAAAAAAATACTTCAAATTTCCTTTACTGATGCATGATTAAAAAAAAATACGTGCATGGTATTAAATTAGCACTTAGGATTGAGTAATCATTGACTTACTTTCCTTTTCTTTGTTGTATGGTTTTAAAAGACACTAAGAGCGTGTGAATGCAGGTGGGGAGGGAGGGCGATGGGTGAAATTTTATATTAACTTTCTGTGTCTCATTACCTGCAGGAATGCAGCAGGGGGAAATAATGTTCTAGCAGACAACGGAGATGACCTTTCAATTGTAAAATGCAAATTCTGAACAAATTCTAAATAGATTTGCTATCAGGAAGTTTGGTCGTGTTGCATGTAGAAATGACATCTGTAGCAATGGGAACGTGTACAGCTCCGTGTTCCCCTTCCTCTCACTAAAGAAGTGTGGCTCTGTAAATACTTGGAGGGAGGAAGCGTTATATTTTAACAAGAAGCAAAAAGGAGTAAAGGAACTAGGAGGGGGTTTTAGAGATTATGATCACTGCCTTTTAGGCAGCAAGCGTGCAACGTACAGAAGAATGGTTCTGATAGTGCAGTAGGGAGACAGCTGTAAAGGGCTTGGAATTCAAAGCTTCTTATTGCAGAGGCTTTAGAAGTAGCTCAGCATTAAATCTATTTTTCAGAGCAAACGTTTTGTGTGATGATATATGCTAAGTATTTTACTGATTGGAGTTCAAACGTGAGTGGCTTGAGCAAGTTCTGAAACAGGAGTTTGCAGTGCTGTATGGAGCTTTGTGTATACGCTTGATTTAAGGTACATGGTTGAGAAGTGGGTTGAATTGGATCTCTGCAGCACCATCGCTGGATGGGCTGTCAAAAGGCCCTGATGATATTTTCCTGTCTTTACAGGTTTCAGACTCGGGGAGGGTTGTTTTGATTTGGGTGGTGAAAAAGACATGTCTGAAGATACTGCTTTCGAGAAAAAGGAAGTGAAGACAGAGGGGATTTATCTGTCTCTGCTGCCTGAACTGTGCTGTAGTTCATAAACATGGTGTTCAACATTTCAAATGAGCTGTTATGAGCTTGAGCATGAGATATTTGAGAATACTTTGAACTTAGATGTTAATTTTTAACATAGTTGGCAAATACTACTCAAAAGTAATTTCACATCTTTAAAAGTCACAATTATTCCCCAGCTCTGGAGTGACAGTGTAGCCTGTGTAAAGCAACATTAAGCTACTCAGATGTTGCAATTTAGCAGGAAATGTTGATCTTTCAAATAGATTTTGGGTCAAGTATGTATTTCCTTGGATTCCGTGCGAGTACTTCTTCCTGAAGATCAGTTGCTGTGGGGGTGGGTTATCTTTTCTTCCAAAGCAATGGTGGTATTTCTCTATTTTAATATTTACCTGTAATAGTTTTTTTGTTTGCAGAGCAGTGGCTAACTATTCTGATTTCTCTGTTAATGCTAAGCTTTTTTTTTTTTTTTTTTTTTTTCTTTTTCCCCTATAATTGTGGAAGTGTGTTTTTAACTTTGAAAGCTCTGAAGTGTGAGTACTCTGTCTCTGGTAAATTTTGCTGTTTTTCCATTGACAATAAACTTTGCAAAGAAGTCTGAGACAAATTGATGACAGGTAGGGCAACTTTTAGTACTTTAGGTAATAGAAGTCCTCAGAGTTTGGAGCCCTCAGATACAGGAGTGGGTTCTGTTGTGTCCATCACTCAAGTACCTGATAACAGTAGGTTTTCAGAGTGTACTGCCAACCACTTGGGGGAGGTCATACGTAGAAAGCATTCACATGATGAAGAAAGATCTGCTTCTGGTGTGCCAAAATTTGTTTGGCTTTGTTTTAGTTTTGTCTTTACCTTGCATCTTCAGGAAAGCCCCTTCACTGGGTCATGTCAGCCTCTGTGTGGTTCAGTAACAGGGCGGTGAGGTGCGGAGCATTGACTCTTGTTCAGCTTGTGTTCTCTGAGCCCCTGGTGCTCTAACTTCAGCATACTGAAAGCACATGCCATCATTAGTTCTTTATGCTCTGCACGTAAATAAAATACTTTGTAGGGGAAGGAAGCAGCAGGAACATTGTCTTGACCTGAGGAGGCTTGGAGTTGTCTTTAAGGGTTGTTCTGGCTACGTTCCTGCTTTGGTTTCATTATTCCTTGGCATTTACATCTGTTCTGCTTCTGTTCATACATGGTGAATATATTTTGTGATTATTTTCTATGTAAGTGGAGCATAACTTGAAACATAATTGGAGTGTATGGAAAACTACTTTAGTTTAAGGAAAAATGACTTCATTCTAGCTGCACTTTTGAATATTTTCGTTGCAGTATGAAATGTCTTTTTGTCATAGTGATTGGTTCTGCATGACGTATTGAGTCTATAGAGAGCCAGCTTATTAGCCAGCATTATTCCTGATTTAAATAAAATCCTCCAAAGGTCACTGTGGATTTTTTATTCTTATGTTCTTTCACTGCACAAGACAAAACAACAACAGCAAAAGAGAATAACCAAGTGAGATCTTTTCCCCAATGAACTTAATGTTCTTTAGGTTCGTATATCCATTAAAGAGATAAAACAGAACAGGAGTGAGATTAGAACTCATCCTTTTCTGTCATACTGTAGTGATAACAACTTCTGTGCAGGAAAGTGGTGGATGAGTAATGAGATGGGCTGAGAAAAATCCTTTGCTTAAGGTTGAGACTGGGGTAACGAAGAAGCAAAAGGAAGAACAGAAGGATGGATCCAGCAGAAGCAGAGGGCTGGAAGTTTGCTGTTACCTTATTTACAGTTGAACTGGAATAAGTGTCATTCCTCCAGGAAGTTGGCTTCATAGGAAGATTCTCTTGCATATGACTGGTAGATTTTTTTTTTCGTTTTATTAGTACTGATGATGCTTCTCGGATGTCTTTCATTCTTACAAAGGTTCTCTTTTTTTCTCTTGCATCTGCATGGAGACTTTCTGGAGTTGGAGTTAGCAGAGACTTTGTACACACAACATGGTCTTGTCATCCATAACTTCTCAGTTCTTTAAACCCAAGCAAGTGTATGACATCTAGATTGTAATACTCTACATAAAAACAGAAGTTAAAAAGGAGAAGGCTGTTTGGCTTGGACACTGCCTTTCTGCCATGCTCTTCTTTCATTGTCAGTGTTCTGAGCGATACCAGATGCAGGTTGGATTAGGAATGAAGCTTGTGGCCCCTCGCTCCAGGGAGCAGCTCTCACTTCTGCTGTTAAGTATTTCAATTATGTTGCATTAATACAAAACCAGGTAAGTAGATTTCAGTACATTTTTGCAATAAGAATGATGAAACTTCTTATTTTGGCAAGTAGATTATTTGCAAAATAGACATTTGGGGTTTTGCTTGTGGCATATGTCAAATTAGAGCACTTGCTGATCATTTGTTCTTTTGGACTAGACTTCAAGTGTTGAAATGTCTTTTATAGAAGGGTGAGTGGAAACTATTTTCCGTATAGAATATTCCCTGCCTTCTATCTATTAAGCTTAGGATAGTTTTTCTTATTTCTAAGATACGTGTAAGATGTGTTTTACAAATATATGCTGTATGTTTTTGTTGTTCTGTGGTTTTTTGGTCTCTGTACCAGATGTTCCAGTGGAAGAGATGCAGTTTCATGTAATTCATCTTTGTTGTGGAGAGATTTATTTCACACCTCAATAGCCACGTAGAGGAGGTGAAAACTGAGGAAAGGTTAGATTTGAAAGTGTAGGGCTTTTTCCTTGGGTGTTAGAGCAGTTTCCTCAATGGATAAAACAGTTAAATAGGATTTTGCATGTCCAGTGCAGAGAGCTCCAGTGTTGCTTTTATGTTAGATCAGAAAGAAATGTGATACAGATTTGGTATTTGCTGTCTTGAGGAGGAAAGGTTTTGGACAGGCTATTCATGTTGTTGTCCTTGGTTATAATGTAATGCTAGCAGAGTTCAACACTTGATTTATCAGGTCTGCAGAGGGCTAGAAGTGTGTTTACGCACAGTATTTTTTTTTTATAGCTGATTAATCCCCACTGAAAGAAACTTCAGTGCTGTGCAGAGCTGCCGCGGTGTCTTGGCAATCTTCAGCTTGTGTAACAGCCGCTTGAAGGGCATGTTTAGGAGCAGCCCTCAGGCTTTTTGTGCATTATACTGAGGATTGGTCTTATTCCTACCAGGCAAAGGGTAAGAGAAATGGAGGGGTGGCTTATAACCAACTTCCACTTGCCCTCTGGTCCTGTGCTGCTGTTCTGGGGCACCTGCCAAGCATACTTAATGTGAACGACTTCCCAGTAAACCACATTATTTGAAGGTGGAGAATAAGTGTAATTTGCATCAATTTGCCCATAATAGGATTAAAGTTACGCTTTGCAGGTAGCAAAGAAGCAAGTAAAACTATGTTGCCGGTTGCTCAACAGGGGGTATTCTGTATTAACTTGTAGTTTGCACCTCAGGAATCGTAAGAAAAATGACGGTGCTATCAGACACGTTTGTTTCATGGCAGATTCTTCATTTATTAGACGCAGAATTCTTACTCATCTTTTCCCCTGCTAGAAAGCAGTCACATAGCCTCAGTCCATTGCCTAAGTACTAAAGAATGTGAAAGGTAATTTTTAAAGTAAATGCTTTTGTATGCAGAGTAAGTATTTACTTCCAGTCTTAAAATATTTAAACTTCTCTGAAGAACAAAGTAGCAGCTGTAGTTAACTCAAGCAGTCTAGTTCTGGTTGTTTCAGACCGCAGAACACTTTGCTAGCAGCTTCAGGTTTTAGCTGGTATATTTCTGCTGCTTCTGGATTAAAACGTACACTTCCAACCCCCCTCTCCCCCCAAAAAAACCCAAAACCAATAAATTAAAAAAACAGCCCACCACTACCAGCGCCCCAAATGCCTCTTTCCATACCTCCAAATACAGCTTTTAATGTTATCTTCTCAAGAGATACCTTTGTTTGTAGTACATTTGAGGCTGAAGTCATTCTGCTATGAATGTTCACTAATGCAAATGACTTTTTCACTTCAGGACTGAGGTGAAATGCTGTTTTGTACTCTCAGAATCACAGAATCACAGAATTGCCAGGGTTGGAAGGGACCTCATGGATCATGAATCTCCAACCCCCCTGCCACATGCAGGACCACCAATCATCCCACCTAATGCTAGACCAGGCTGCCCAGGGCCCCATCCAACCTGGCCTTGAACACCTCCAGGGATGGGGCATCCACAACCTCTCTGGGCAGCTGTTCCAGCTGTTCCAGTACCTCACCACTCCCTCTGTAAAGAATTTCCCCCTGATGTCCGACCTAAATCTCCCCTCCCTCAACTTAAAACCATTTCCCCTTGTCCTGCTGTTACTCACCCTTTCAAAGAGTTGATTCCCCTCCTGTTTGTAGGCTCCCTTTAGGTACTGAAAGGCTGCAATGAGGTCACCCTGCAGCCTTCTTTTCTCCAGGCTGAACAAGCCCAGCTCCCTCAGCCTGTCTTCATAGGAGAGGTGCTCCAGTCCCCTGATCATCTTTGTGGCCCTCCTCTGGACCCTCTCCAACAGTTCCCTGTCTTTTTTGTACTGGGGGCTTCACACTTGGACGCAGTACTCCAGATGGGGCCTCACAAGAGCAGAGTAGAGGGGGACAATCACCTCCCTGTCCCTGCTTGCCACCTGTCTTTTGATGGAGCCCAGGATACCATTTGCCTTCTGAGCTGCAAGGCCACACTGCTGGCTCATATTAAGCTTTTCATCTATCAAGACCCCCAGGTCCTTCTCCACAGGGCTGCTCTCAAGGACCGCTCCTTCCAGTCTGTATGGATGCCTGGGATTCCTCTGGCCCAAGTGCAAAACTCTGCACTTTGCCGTGTTGAACCTCATCAGGTTCACCCGGGCCCACCTTTCTAGCCTCTCGAGGTCCCTCTGAATGGCATCCCTTCCTTCAGCCGTGTCGACCGCACCACTCAGCTTGGTGTCATCAGCAAACTTACTGAGGGTGCACTCAATTCCATCATCGATGTCGCTGATAAAGATGTTAAAGAGCACCGGTCCCAAGACAGACCCCTGGGGGATGCCACTCGTTACCGGCCTCCACCTGGACATAGAGCCATTGATGACCACAATCGATGACCACATTGATGACCTCTCCGCTCAATCTTGTGTAGAAAGGGAAGCAAAGATGGTCACCGATCAAGTATTACTTTCAGCGTGTTAGCATGTAGCTTTGCCTTTGCTCCTGATTATTAATCTGTCCATTTGAAGCCAGACTTTTAAGTGTGTTTTGTCTTTGGCACGCTGAGCTACAGCATTAGTTGTTCTCCAGAATATAATGAAATGACTGGAAGTTGTTACTACTAAGGGAGAGAACATGTCTACAATTCATCTGGAAATAAAACAATATTATAATTCAAGCCATATAGCATAAATAGCTTCAAAATATTCTTTATTATGTGTCTGGGTCACTTAAAAGCTTAAACTTTTGTCATGAAGCATGTTGCTATGTTTGAAGATATTTATTGCTATTTCTGTATTCCTCTCTTCCAACCTCATTCCCATTTGAAGCCTTTTTTTTCCTCTCAGTAAAAACAATGAAACTCAGTTCTGGTATGCAATAATTTAAAATATGTAGCATATTTATTTGAATGCCCAACTGTGATGGTTTTGTTTGCTTACTTGTTTTATAAAATACTATATGACATTAAGTACTGTGGTGCTTTTTCCCAATCAGATGAACTGCTAAAGTTGATGTGTTGCAGTGCAGTACTTTATCTCTCTCAGTAACTGGAAATGATCCAGTAGAGAAATCTTTGACTTAGTGGATCAAAATCCACGAAGTTGCTAAAATCAGTATGGAGGATAAATATGGCATATTTGAACTAATACCGGATAATCTCATCACCTCTGAAACTAACAGCAGTGTGATATAGGTGAGGATCTATTCCAATTTTACCTATGACTTACAATTACTCAGGCTAGAATCCATTCCTTTGTATTTTTTTTTTTCCGAGCCAAAATGAAAGAATGTTTCACTTCTTAAGGTAAAACACTGCTTAACCTGTGGCAGCCTTCCCCTAGGTTGTGCACTGTCTAATTTACTTAAAGCCACATTAGATCATTCATTCTTTTGTTAATGAATCATTTCAATTATTTGTTTAACAATGAATCACAAAGCAGATTTGAAAGAAACTAGTTGAGGAGTGCATTATATCAAATTTGCATCATAAATGCCGCATTCCTACATACGTTCGATTTGGTTTCACTGATCCTGTTCTTCTACTCTAGTCCTTTCTCCCTTCCCTGCCCCATTTTATCTCATTCTCTAAATGGGCAGCTTGAATTCAGTCTTGCTGCCGTAGATAGTTGTTGCATTTACTTTTTCGTTCCTTTGGAGTGACGATTTGCCAATCCATTTTTGTGGATAAGAATCTGCTCTAGGCATAAAGTGCACCACCTACTAGCTCATGCTATTTCATAAAAGTAAGATAGCGTGTAAAAGCGTTTTGCTTACAGTGCTTAACATCTACGTGGGTAATTTCACGGCATTAAAAGCAAAATTTCTTAGTGTAAAATTAGCTGAGAACGTAGATATTAGATCTGAGGTCATGTTTAAGAAAAGATGAACTGTTAGTGCCTGCAAGTCATCTATGCTGTGGAGGTGTATTCTGTAAATTTAGAAGTTAAATTGTGACTACCTTCACTTTTCAAACCTTTCAACTACTTTTCCCTCACTTTAACTATACGTGAGAACATTTTGTTAAATGGTAGAATACACCTTGAAAGAAGGGAGGGAGGGGAGGAAGAAGGGAGCTTTCACTTGAATTGGATTTTTTTTTTTACGGTTACCTTTTTGTTTTTCAGTATATTCTAGTTATCTTCCACAGCTAGCTTCAGTTCTTCACTCTGTGATATTATCTTCTCTTGAAGCAGTATGCCCCTTCCATAACAGTAATGATGACACTTCACATCTCTGAGAAAACAGATTTTGTATTTGGAATATGGTGATCCAACACCAACCCTGCTTGTGGCAGGGGAGTTCGAACTTGATGATCCTTGAAATTCCTTCCAACCCAAGTCATTCTATGATTCTGTGATTCAGTTGATAACCCCTCCCACAAATAAATTTGCTGTTAGATGAATGTCCGAATAGCATAGCACCAGAATGTATTTGATTCTAGGTAGAGGAAAATACAGTCAAATGTTACTTCACAACAGTTTGCAACCAGGAAATTTGCAATGAGCTGAGATTTTCATTTGTCTTGTTCATTCTGTATTGTTCACAGGGCTTTGGGTAGTTGGCTGGGGAAAGTTCTTTGTGGAGTAGTGGGGAATTAGTGCTAATAAAATGTTCAGTGTTAACTGCAAAAGGTATTGGCTTTCTTATTTGCTTGGAGTTGTTCTAGATGTTTGCTTTTTTCCTCTTTTTTAGAAGAGGGAAGATATGAAAAAGCCTAACTTTCTCTGTTACTCTATTTTGCATGCTTGAGAATTTATTGATAAAAAGCCAGGTATATGTGCATTATAGTGAGGTGGAAGTTTTTGTTTAATGTGTGTTTTTACACTATTTTGAGTTTCTTTCCGTGTAGACGTTTCTTTTTCTCTGAAGCTCTGTGAGCTACGTGAAATCATTCTTTTCACATTCTTACCCTTCCTTTTGTTTCCCAGCCTAGACATTGAGGTATGCAGCTGCTTCTTAATAGGTGCAATATTTGAGTTTACTCTTGCTAGGTAACATCGTGGCTTTCAGCAGCCTCCTCTGCCCTTTCCTGTGTGTCTTCTGAAAAAGTGAGTGACTTTCAGAAAGGAGTGAGGACAAAACTGTCTCCCTAGACTGCAGAAGGCTGTAAGGGGAAGGACTGTGTGTACCGTGATGCTCCTCTGTAAAACATATTTATCACCTAGCACGGGTTTCCCTACCTCCTGAAGGGAGTCAGGGCCAGTTATGGGCTGATGAAAAAGACTTGAAACATACTGCAAATGTTAGCCTGAAGGTGAATGTAAAAACATACGATACTTGCTAGTTGTGATGGTAGCATGGTTTCTTGCATTTGAAGTGGTAGGCCAATCTTGCATGTTCAGGAACTTCTGGTATACTTGTTCATATTCTTTGGTCACAGGCTGTAGAAAATATACCTTCACTTGTATTGGTACAAGAAAAATAAATGGAAGTTAATGTTTCATATGTCATCCAGGTAATCTAATCTAACATTTGATCAGATGCAGGGTAGAATCACATCTTTCCTTCTTCCCCCCTTCTTCCCCCCTGTATTCTGCCATTTAACAAAATGTTTGCACGTATAGTTAAAGTGAGGGAAAAGTAGTTGAAAGGTTTGAAAAGTGAAGACTGTTTAAAGATGCATGTGAAGATCTGGAGACAACTTGGGCATTTTTTTCTCTAGGAGTTGGTGTGAGGCTGGGCAGTCTGTGAGGGCACTAAGGGAGGGATTTAGAGGCGTGTCTGAAAAAACAGTTGTGGGGTTTTACATTAATCCCATTAAATGTTATAACAGTATTTATTTTGGTTAACAAGTGCCAACAGAGTTTAGAGAGGGTGCTTGAAAATGCATTTTATTGAGACTATAAATATGCAATGAAAACAGCTAGGATTTGGATGACAGTGTACAGTACGAAGAGTTCTTGAAGTGCTGACCTCTGTGGGAAATGTAATGTTTATTTCAGAAAGTATCGTTTATCATTTTGACAAATGAAGCTTAACTGGCATAAATTTCTTTAATAAGAATATATTTATATAACAGTATTACCAGAATTGAGCTGCACAGTGAGACCTTACTGAATCTGAAATGGCACGTGTGTATTCTGTCATGTTTAGGCATTTGCTGTAGCTAGCTTTGTTACAGAATGCATCCAGTGTTATTTTGGTACTCAGGTGCTGCAGCTAATTCAGTAAGCATGTGTCTCTGGTGGAAATCAGCGTGACAACAACTTAAATATTTTTATTTTCAGGATTATCTCTCATCTGGGGAACACTGTAGGTGCATTTATGATATTATCAGCTGTTCCAGAGAAGTGTTTGAGCAGGCTTTAACTGGATCACAAGACTGTATTCTTCCCCAGAGCTGAGGCAAGTTCTTTTTCCTCTATGCTGCAGGTGACGAGGAACTCAGTGCCAGGATTTGGAAAGGCTGCGTGTTCTGTGATAGGCATTAAGCAATTAATTGGTCTCCTGGCGCACTCTGATTGACAAACATTTTATTATGGCCTAATCATCCCAAAACACAGTTACAATCTCTTAAAAGTAAAGCTAGTTAACATCCTGTTTAAAGTCAGCTGTGAGGCTGTACTGTTTGTCAGGGAACACTTGGTAGGTTTCAGATAGCCCCTGGAGTTTAAAAAAATCTGTACTGAATAAAGGTGACAACATGCATAAGGAAGGATATCTTGGAATAGTTTAAGGTATCTTTTTGATGTGTCACTTCCAGCACGCAGCAAAATTCTTTCCTCTTTGTAGCTGTTACTATCTGGAAGAACAGGTGGAAGTAATTTGGCAGTTTGACACTCAGACTGTATTACACACAAGTCCCGTGGGATTTCACAGTTTGTGGGGCTTTTGCACTTCAGCAGCTTTCTGTAAGCAGCAACAGGGCTGGATAAGAGCATAGTACTTACATTTGGAGCCTGTAGACACCAGGCATCTTCAGTGACAGCTTCTAGGTTTGGAATCTGGGAAACAGCGTAGTAACCATTCACTCCCATTTTGAATTTTGCACTTTAATTTTAAAAGTCCCATTTCTAATTAAGGCTTAGAGTGGAGAGTTGGTTGATGATATTAATCTGAATAAAAGCAGATGAATAAATCCTAACGTGATGCTGTATTACGTAATGGTTATGAATACTTTCTTAGCATTTCTGTTGAGCCTCATGATTATGTTGTATTCAGAATCCAGTTACTTCCAGTGATTGTTGGCTTGCACATTTAGGCATTCATCAAAGACTTATAAGTCAGATAAAGTCATGGCCAGTGTTTGGTATGGGAACGTGGTAGCTTTATAAAAGTGAGCTTTTTGTAAAAGTGTTAGCTTTGTATGTAAATCTTATTGTTTGTTTGTTTGTATGGAGGTAGTACAATTTTAATAGATCTTCTGTTGTACAACTGTTTTGAAATATGTACAAATGGATTATATGCAAAAGTAAAGCAAACTCTTGGTTTTCCTAATCGTTAATCATTTGTCTCTCCTGCTGGTTTGTTTTTATTTTTTCCCAGCATGTTTGAACTAACAGTGTAGAGCTTAATGTGAAGATGGTTCTAGCTTAAACCGATGTCCTTCACATTCAGGTGGTACTTCTGGAAGAATCTTAAAAGATTTTTCATCTTTCATCTTTCCAAAGATGAACTCCTGCCCAGTGATTTTTCTTATTTTTTTTTTTCCTTTGGAACTGCAGATGCAATATTCATTTCATTCCTTTTGGGAGATAGGAGTGGAGTGTTGGCTTTGGCATCTTTCCTAGGCTGTTTCTTGAAGTGTTTTCTCTGAGTGACTGCAGTGTGTCACTGGTCGGTAGGCAGCTCTCCCAAATTAAATATTTAAGCTTTAGTCATGAGTAGTCATTTAAAGCAGCTTTTGCCTGAATGTGCCAAGATTAAAAAACTTCCTCTGATACATCTGGTTCTGTTCCATGATTGAAGTTCTTACATGGTTCAAAAATAAGAACATATGGGAGCAGAGGACATCAGTACAGAACAATTGTCTCTGGTTGTACTATTTAATATTTTTTTTTGTCCTTTGTTCCAGAGAGTTAAAATACCCCTTTGGGGATACAATTGATATGATTTTCTACAGAGTTGCATTATAAACAGAAGGAAAACTTCCTGGGCCTGTTAACAAATCTGTGTAATGCATTTTTCATTTGAAGTATTACAGAATCTGTAGCTTTGTATCTGAATATAGCCCACATAACTATGAGCACACCATTATGGCTAAACAGCTGAGAGTTGGGAATAGTTTTCCTCTCACTGTCTCTGTAGAAGGAACATTCATGTTCCATGCATGGAGAATGAGAAAACACATGGACACATTAACTGGAATGCATCTGACACATCCTTGGTGAGACGGAGTGTTCCATAGCTGTGAATTGTTTTCTTTTCAAAGTGGCAGAAAAAGTCATTCTGTATTTGATCTTTATCCAAGATATTCTGGCTTCCTGACTTCTTTTGCAACTTGAGAACTGTTTCCATCTTGTACTCCACACATGCTGTATTCCTGTTACCGCAGAGATGAAAATGTTAAGATGCTCTAGCAAACATTCTTCAAAAACAAACAAACAAACAAATAAAAAAACCCAACCCAAAAAACCAAACTCAAACTCAAATAAAAAAAACTGTGGAATAGTCTTATTGAAAAGATGCTGTAGCCTGTGGTTGTCACAAACTGATGTCACCTGAAGTCAGACCATTTAGTACAGTCTTTAGTTCCTGGCATGATTTGTCAGCAAGCTCATCAGGTGTGCCAATCCTAACAAGCCCCTTTTGAGGATGTTACCTTTCTGTCTACAATGGAAATTTAACAACCTGTTCAATACCGGGTAATTCAGTGAAATCCAGGAAGAAAAAGTTAAGGTATGCTTGAAGTGCTGTCTTTGAGAATTCAAGCCTTGTTACATACGGCCTCTCGTGCGAGGGAAATGAAGTTAAGATGTCAGAACGAAGACATTAGCAGTCATCCTCCGTATCTGTGGGTTCTAGATTTGTCTCCACAAGAGCTGCATTCCTTACCTCTGGCTACAATTTAGGCGTTCAGCCAATGTGGGTTGGTTTCAGTATGCCATCACAGAAAAATAATGTAGATTTATTTCATTTTATGCAGATTCATTGTTGCTTTTCCAATGAAAATTCCTCACTTTCATGAAAATAGTACCTTGGAACCTTTCCAGAATGTGAGGAGGATGTACTGCATGGGTGAGACTTGCTGAAGTAAGTTGAGGGTGCCCTTTGGTGTGGGAATGGAACCACATTTTGTGGTCGTGTTCTATCATCTGCCAGTGCTTTTTAAGAAAATCCAACTAACTTTCTTGTGTTCTCTGCACGGTGAGTTCACCGTAGCTAGCAGCTGAAGCCCTACCCCATTCCTTCACAGTGGGGCGGAGGAGAGAAATTGAAAGCCAAAATTGAGAAAAAACTGTGGCTCAAGATAAAGACATTTAAGTGAAGAAAAAAATAAGCGATGCAAAAATAATCAATCACTATGTTTCACCAGCAAACCAAAACCCAGCATGGCTCTGACCAATGTCTGCTTTGTAAAAACATCCCTAGTTTTATTGCTGAGCATGACTATTCAGTAGTGGAACATTTCTTTGGTCACTTGGGTCAGCTGTCCAAGCTGTGTTGCTTCCTAACTCCTTGTCCACCCATAGCCCTGCTCACTTTGGGGGTTGGAGAGAAAACAGAGAAGGCCTTGACACTGCAACTGCAACTGGTGTGTATCAACGCTGGTTTAGTCACAAATCTCATACGTAGCATCATGTGAGCTGCCGTGAAGGAAATTAACCTTAGGAAATTAACTTTGTCCCAGTCAGACCCTGTACTCTCTGTCCCAGAAAGCCTCCAAATTTTGTTGTTTCTCTGCTGTCAGAGTACAGGGTGAATTCGGGGTAATTGGTGCCTAAAGGGTTTTTAGGAAGTGAACTCTTGCTTTAATTCTTCTTAAGGATTGACACTTCTTATGGAAGTTGCAGGTTCAAAAGCAGATATCTTAAGCACAAGGCTGATTTCAATGAAGGCATTTGTTCCTTTGCCTCAGTGCAGTTGAGCTGTCAGATTATTTCACTCTGCTTCCCTGAAGTGAACAGGCTGTTCTTCTTTGACTTCCTGCCCACTGAAACCAGACAGAATTACTTCTTACTCCAACTTGTCTCCAGGACATTTCTTCAGGAGTTATTATAGAGACCTAGATGATATCAGTCTGTGGAGTTATCTGTTAAAATGAGTGTGTGCAAAAGCTGAACACTGCACCACTGCAAGTGGCATGGAAATTGGGGTTACTCTTGAATACTTAATGAGGAGAGATCTTCTTCCTATTAAACAGATTCTAGTCTTTAAGTTTCGTTCTGTGATTGCATACTCAGCTAACCACTACGGTAAATCAATAAGTCTTCCCTCTAAGACAGATGACCCGTTTACTTTATGTGACTCACTGCACCAAATGTTACCTTGGATGACTTCAAGTATCTGGATTCTTGAGTTCTCCTGGCAAGCATTCCCTCAGCAAGTGGGTCAACATTGCTTATGTTTGCTGTGATAATACTGTTTGGTACTTGTACTTCTCTGAATCCTCCAAAGCAGTGACATCATATGTGTTTCATGAGAGTTGGAAAGCTCATTTTCACTGCTCTGATTTGCAAGGGCTGTGGTCTTGGTTAGAAGTTTTATTTCAATGCAGTGTGGCTCTGGGCTTTTTTAAATGAGGAAAAGCTTAGATATTATTAACATCACCTTCTTACTGGGTTAACAGGTAACATGATGCAGATCCTTCCCTTTTTAGTAAGCCAACTTTTTGGAGGAAGAGGTGGGATAGGTGCATGGAAGATTTGTTTGTCAACAGTTCACCCATGTAGGACTTCAAACTGATACACAAATTTGGCATGTCACGCTTATAAACCATGAGCAGCAGACCTGATAATCTGCTGATGATTTTGGAATTGGGATGTTGTCCTGCTTTCCTTCCTACAGCAACTGCAAGGTCTTCTGCTTGTGAGTGAGTTTGTAATTGAGCTTCCTTGGATGCACTCCTCATTACATCAGGGTGTCTAGCCATGCTTACGTTTATCTGGTTCCATTGTTAAAGATCTTTCTAGCTCATGGTAAGATAAGGTATGTCACTGATAATCCACTTGTTTGTATGCAGGTGAGACGGTTTTAAGATTTGGGCCTGCAGTTCTTCATCAGGAGGCTTCAGTTGTCACTCCCTCGCTAGCTGTTACAGGTCATGTTATTAAACTTAGAATGCTGTACCTCTCAGACTGTCTTTTTGTCAAAACAAAAAAAGCAAGCTTGTAAATGGCAAAGGGACATCAACAGTGCATTTATAGGTGCATGCTAGGTGGATTACTTTGAAGCGTGATGTGCCAGCCAGTTACAGCCAGTTTGTGAAGGGGCACCCATTTTATGGTGAAATAGCAGTTTTAATGAAAAGCTCCTCTGACTATCCTAGGTCTTATTTCATGTTGATTTCTTCCCATCTGTGTTTCTTGATGGGGTTCATTTATAGCTTTTCTTCAGCAAGGGCTTTGTGTTATCTTTAGGACCTTCCCCTAATGTTACCGTTACCTATGGTCCCCTTTTAACCTGTACCACATCTCTCCCTTTCTTAGGTGGCTCCTTTTAGTTTTTGTGGTTTTGTGTGAAAGGGGTAGAAGAGATTAAAGGCCTTGTTTAACCTTGTAGTCTAACCCACACACGTGTGCACCTTTTTTTGCAAGACGAGGTAGTCTGGTTAAATGCATTGCTCATTAGTATTCTCCAGCTTCAAGTCATTGGGTGTTTTGTGCTGCGTGAGCACCTTGTAGCTTAAACTTTGGTTCCTGGTAAGTAAGCTTCCCGTAGCAATATTCCTTCTCTGTCGTTTCCTGTCATTGCAGTGGAGCATAGTTTCCTGTTGCAGTTCTTGTCATTTGCTTTCTTCCATCTCAAGTAGCTGAACTGCTACTCTTTCTGAATTGGAATTCATAGTAGATCATTTAATTTATATTGTGGTATGACTTTAGAAGTATGTATGAGTATTCTTAGCTGCTTTTGTCTTCAGAACTACCATAAATAAAAAATGCTCTTGGAGAATCACTGACTAATGCCTTTTGTCACCAAATTCTTCCTGCTTTTATGTTGAGAAAGCATTCTATATGTGGACTATATAAGAATCCCTCAAAACTGAAGAGAGTTATTTATTGAAGTTTAAGTAATGTCTATTATTAGGCTATAGCTGAGAACAGATTATGGTAAGAAATTTTTTTGTTTTGTTTTTTTGTGGCAATAGCACTGCTTAATAAAAATCAAATGGCTTTTGTATGAGTTCGTATTGATGGCAACTCAAGAACTTAAACCCGTTAATGGAGATGTTTCACTGAGACACAGAGTAGTTGTGCTGATGTTTTGTATAAAACTTTGTCACTTACTTGTGGTTTTGAGTGATTAATCTTTCTCCACATATAACATAGGATAGCTCTGTTTTGACAATAGTCAAAACCATAGTAACCAAATGTAGTGTTGACCTTTATTGAACATTCAGAGGTATTATGATGGAAAGTATTTTATAAGTTAAAGTCTAACATCCGGAACGAAGAAAATATCTTTTAAGCGCAGCTCTTAGACTGAAGAGAAAATATTAGGCAAAGTCTTTGGGAATTAAACAGCTTCTCTTTAAATCAAGTTGTTCAGACAAGAGTGGTGTTTAGTACATGCAGCAATGAGGTTCAGGGCTGCATCAGTGCTTGGCACAGGATAGCTATCTTCTACTGCATTAACGATGCAGATCCATCAATTAAAGAACCTGCCATTGTAAGATTCTAAAGCAAGCTGTAGTAGTAGACAATACAGATGCTAGTCCTTTCTGAGCTAGTAGTTCCTGAGGCAGTGTTGCCAACATAGAAAACCAAACCAAAAAACCTCAAATGTGAAGCTGACAGGATTCTGTTCTGACAAAAATGCAGTAGCTATTACTGGAGCTGTGCTGATGTGCATTACTGTCGTTTGATTAACGAGATCCTGCCTATTAAATGTCCTTAGAGCCAGGGTAACTTGGGGAAAGAAAAGCTGAAGGATGTGAACTTATAGTTCCTCTTCTGTATGAATATCTTGAGCACTGCATATGAAATCTGAATCTGTTTTTGCTTTCTTTATGTTCTACGCTTAAAGAAATTCTCTCTTTCTTCCCCAGACTCCTATTGAAGCACTCTTGAGTACCCTGTAAGATTGTTCATATGGAGAGGAGGGTAATACAGCCTTTGACTGCTATCAGTACTGCTATGAGAGTTGAAGTAGCGTGTAGAATGCTGTGCAGTGTGTTAGCCACAGAGAGCTGTGGTGATGAGTAATTCAAATAACACCTTTCTACTTGGTAGAAGAGTTAGAAGAGTATCTTCAGCTATTTCTGTTCTGATTGTGAATTTACCTTACTGCTCAGGTAGATTTGATGTTAACATCAAACCAGTTAAGATGTCAGAAACCAGACTGTGCTGAACTGCTTTGTTAACAAGCTGATCTTCAAGGACATGCATATAACTTAATTCCGAAGAAAGAACTTTTTTGAACATATAAGTAAATTTTCAGGCATTAAATTTTTAAATAATGACAAATGGCTTGGCATTAAAGCATTGATTGGTACATTTTGTTGGCTTTAAGAGGGTAAAAAAAAAAAAACAACCCTCTCTTACAATTAACATTTAATACTTTATAGATAACTTTTGAAACATTTGGCTGCCAAACTGTTTTAATGTCATTAATGGAATGTGTTGCTGCAGCCATTTATCTCTTATTTTTTGCATAGGGTCAGTTATAACAAGCCATTTAACCTTGTAACTATGTGTTTCTTTTCTTACAATGCCTATGGTCTTTTCACAGGTCGATTTACTTCAAAGGATATATGAAGATCTAAGGAAAGGTAGAATGCACTCAGTTTACAGGAAAAAAAGTAATTCTGATTTGTAATGAAAATAAATACTTCATTGAAAGAGTCCAAAACTTGCAGTTCAAGTATGTGAACTCAGTGGGGCTAGGGCTATGTTCTACTGCTGTATTTGGCATGGGAATTCTCTGCAGGGTCTTTCTCTGTCTCAAAAAATGTACTTCTGTGCTTGCTTATCGTTGGGCTGTATGTTGGTGAGCCCTACATTGAACTGAAGTTATCAGCCAGCTCTGGAAGCGTTTTGCTTACTCTTTTGCAACACTGCATTCCCTGCTAATTAGATATATCCGACTCCCTGGTGCCTTTAAAACAAGTCAGAGCTTGAGAAGGCACATTTGGTCTTGTACTGTGACATTTTTGCTCATCAGCAACATATTCAGGTGATAATTCATGCTGGCAATTCATGCTTTCCAAGATAGATTGTGGTAGGGATAAAATTCTTCGTGTAGCCTTAATATTTGCGTGAAATCCCTCTGACAGGAGATCTGAAATGCTGTTAAACAAACCATTGTAATTTTTAGAGCTAAGTGGTATCTGTTGGTTGTTGGTTTTTTTTTTTTTTCTTCCCTCCTTCCTCTTAGTGGTTATTTATGAGCCTTTCCAATAGGGAAAATATTTTATATATGTTCTGAGAAACCCATTTGCTTTGCATTATTTCCACTTCATAGATGTAATAGGCATGAAATTTTCCTCTTTCATTTTGGAATGTTCTTTTGAATCACCATTTTAATGAGAATTTGTTTCAAAGCGCTTTTCTTTTTGACAGAATTCAAGCTCTGTCTCCTTCCCTGAAACAAAACCACTTGTCCAGACCATTGAATACAAATCTGTGCTTTGAAGGAAGTCTTACTGTTGGCCTGAAATGTCTTTGTCCAAGTCTTCATAGAATTTTTTACAGATGATGAGCCATGCGTGCATATATTCCTATGTGTCCAGTTACACTGGTCTTATTCTACTATAGAGTTGGCTTTAGCATTACTTAGGAAAGCATTTCCTGAGCTCGAGACAATTTCTGTAAAAGAAAATCTTCCTTGTTTGGATCTTAGAATAAGCAATATGAAAAGTAAATATTCTGAGCGACGCACTGAGTTTCATAATAGCTATATGTTATTTATGCAATTCAGGTTTTGCATTTCAACTCCTAGCTAACAGCTGAAGAGTGAATGCGTAAGACTCACTTTCTGCAGCTGGTTTGCTAAGAAAGGGTACAGACAGCCTATGAGAGCAGTTCTGTAAGGAGGGAAGGTACTGAGCTTTGTGGAAACTTTATTTCTGTGTTGAGTTAGTGCCACAACAGATCTGTGTGTTTATTTTGTGCTAGAAAAAACACACAGAGTAATAAAAACGCTATTGCATAGCAGACTGCCTGTTGAGGAGGTTTTACATATACAGAAAAGATTATCTGCACTTAGATCATATTAAGCTGAGATTGTAACAGCTGGGATCAAGCCCTTTGGGAATGGCTTGTTCATCACGGTGCGACTTGTTCTTCCTTCTTCCACTTCATTTTGCTTTGTCATGT
This sequence comes from Chrysolophus pictus, assembly GCA_037305975.1. Lineage (NCBI taxonomy): Eukaryota > Metazoa > Chordata > Aves > Galliformes > Phasianidae > Chrysolophus > Chrysolophus pictus. The sequence goes on from CM074580.1 coordinate 9,129,460, forward strand.
TGGTTTTTTTTTGTTTGTTTCTTTTCTGTTTTTCTATTGGTTTATTTTGTGGGGGTTTTTTTTGGTTAACTTGGTTTTTCCCGTGCTCTCTTATTTGTTAATTAGCAGTTGTTTATGAAAATGGAATTGCAATGTTAAGAAACACGTTTTTAACTTCACGAGCTTTTAGTCTGCAATTGCCTAAATTCTGTAAATTCTACAGAATGTGAAAAGACTGACTAAAATTTTGATTTCAGAATCATATATGTGGTTTTTAAAGTGAGTAATTACGATATTGTATACAGTATTTAAATTGAAATTACTTGGAACAGTGCTGTCTTTTTTCTTGCAGTCACGTGACTCTCATATTTCTATAGAATAGCACAGATTTTTTTTTTCCTTGGCTTTTATCTTTATTTTTCAAAGTTCACACAAGTACAGATGATGCTGATTGAAAGAAAAGAACAGGAACAACAACAGAAAGAAAACAGAAGGCACCAAAAGGAAGAAATGTCCCCAAACTTGGAACCCTATTCCTGGTATTTTTAGCATAGCTTAATGTTATGTTTCCATATTCAGATTTCTGGGTCCTAATTTTATTTAGGATTGTTATCTGTGGTGAGCTAGAAGATGTTATATTGTCTATCTAAACAAGTCATAAACTCGGTCAAATGATAGATGTTATTTTTTCCAACTGGTTAAGCTTTGTTTATACTTTAATAAAAGGAGGGGGGAAAAAAAAAAAAACAACCCAAAACAGCCCCGCTCCCCAAATAAAGAACAAAAAACACATTAAAATATGTCTGTACTTAACAAATTAAAAAAGAAACAAAAACATTCAACTGTTGCATTTAAACATGAGTCTTCATACTTGGGAGTCAGGTAAATGCATACTGATACTGTTGTGAAAATATTCTTCCTTACCTGTTACAATCCTGTAAAGTGGTTCAGAGCACTGAGTGTCAGCAAATGAACAGACTTCCTTACGTTAAGGTTAAATGTAGAAAGGCTTTTTGAGAAGAAGTTTGTTTGCTGGATGTTAAAGTGTGGGGAGCTTTTCTTTATAGCCAACACAATCAGATTGCAGTTAGAGCTACTCGCTGTCCTTGACTGTAAATAGGAGTACACTTATTTTAAGATTGCAGTCCATGTTTGGCTAAAAAAAAAACCAAACAAAAACCACTATGCAAGCAAAAAAGTAAAAAGAAGTAGGAGAGAAGTGTTTACTCAAGCAAGTTTTGCATGAAGTGTGCTCCGTTCAAATTTTGTACGCTGAAGTGGATGCTGATTAATATGTTGAAATAATGCAGGAAACGTGAAGTTGTTTTCTAGTAAAATTATGGGTAGGAAATTTTAAAGTAAAACTTAATTATTTGGTTGGCACTTGAAATTAAACATAAGGCAAAGTTGGGTTGTTAGAGGAAGATAACTTACTGGAAACAGGAATCAGATTTGATAGGGCAATATTGCTTTTAAATCTATATATTTTCTTTGTTACAACTGGGAAAATGGCTAAATTTTCTTTTTTCTTTTTTTTTGAGAGCACTCTGAGAAGCTCCAAAATATGGATTTTGAGTACAAAACAGAGGGCAGTTTAGTCATCTTAATTTTTATACCTTCCCAGAAAATAAATAGAAAAGATTTCCAAGATAGCTGGGGAAGTCTCCTTCAGCTTGGTGTATTCAAAAGAATGTTTGTTCAATATAGAATGTTTATTTTTAAGCCTGCTCTCTCTTTCCTATCCAGAAGTTGGCAGAAGTCAGTTGTTTGCAAACAAAAAGGGGAATTGTCTGTGAGCAGGAAACTTTCTCCCTTCCAGCCCCCAAGCTTTTTTCCAGCTTCTTGAATATTAGGTCAACCAGTGGGTAGGGAGTAACTTGGAAGTTTCTTAATGTCCACTGTTGCTTTTCCATGTCTGTTAGTTTCTTTTAAAACTTGCAAAACCATGTTTTTTGGAGGAAGGTTATGAAGATTCACCTGTTGGAGGGAAGCTATAATAAATGTATCATTAACTTTTTCACGTAAGATTTTGGGGGAATGGAAATCCTGGTGAAATGTAGAGGGTGGTGATACTGAAGGGTTCTTCAGCAGTAACCTTTGTTGTCTCTACAGAGCCTAGAGGTTCTAAAGGATAGGTCAGGTATTTGTGAAAGTTCCCACACAGGCTCATAGAAACACAGCAGCAAAAGGAAATAATTTTTTATGTTCTTCACAATTGAAAAGTGTCATGGAGGTCACTGCCACAAGACGTTAAGGTTTTTGTCTAAACACAGTATTCAAAATGAGACAGCACTTTACATGGCTGACAGTTTTTCAGGTGTAATAAGTAATGAGTTGGTGATGGTTGATATGTAGCTATTTGGAGGGATTAGAAACTGGTGGAGTGCTGGCTGACCAAATCATTGGCTGTGCTGCCAACCCGTTTTGCTGGGTATAGCACGGAGCAGTGCATCATCTGGGCCAATAGACCACTTTTTTGTTGTTGTTGTTGTTGTTGTTTTTTTTTCCCTCTTCCTTTGTAAAATGGATTAATGGCTCTGCAAAACCAAAAATGACAAAAGGGAAAAACTATTGAGACATTTGATGTCCAATTGTACCAGTCTTGGTACCATCCAAGAATTACTGTCTCAGGTAATTCTGACTAATAGTGTGAGTACGTGTGGGGTGGATTGAAATACTGCTTGCTTTTCTGAGAAGCTGGAAAAAAAGTTTTGTGTTTACTGAAAAAAGGACTTAAAGATCATCTTTTTTTTAATTGTAGCTTTAATTTATATGACAGGCCTCCAGACTGTCTGTCTTTCAATTTTCCTGTGTTGTTGGGTGCGTTTCTTTGACTTCATTAAGGTGAACTAAGTATGAATTTTGTGAGTTGTAAAAATAATATCTGTGGTCATTGTAGGATGTCTATCTTCTGAATAGTGCTAGCATATTTATTTATTTGTTTAACCTTTTGTTGCTCTTAGGCCACAGTGAAATGTTTCTTCTATTTTTCTTCTAAATTACAGTTAGATTCTCCTATGATAAATTTTAATGTCCAGTCTTCTTCAGACTTTGAGATGCTCATAACCTGTGATGTGCTATAAAGGCTCTGAGCAGATTTTTCAGAACTTTGTGCCATGTTTTCTAAGTTTATCAGAGAAATATTTTTCTTCCTATAATTTTAAGCTCTCTTTAGCCTCTTGTACACCTTGGTTCCAGCTCCAGTTTCCACACTGGGACTTTCCAAGAGTTTAATAATGCTTGTACATGTTTGTACATGCTCTGTAGGGTCAAAATGCTTACCAGATACATGACTTAAAAAAAGAAAAATAATAATAAAATAAAATTGTAGTACTTAGAAATGAGACAATAACTGGCAGATTTTTAATTGGTTGATGCCTGTGTCATGAGTGGAGAGGGCTGGATCAGTTAATAGCCCTTTGAAATCCGTCAGTAGAACATGTCTGGAATTCTTTGGTAATAAGAAGACATGCTGAAGGGAAGGGATGCCTACCGGAGGGACCTGGACAGGCTTGAGAGATAGGCAAGTGCCAGGTCCTGCACCTGGGGCAATCCCAAGCACAGATAAAGGCTGTGCAAATAATGGATTGAGAACAACTCTGAGGAGAAGGACTGGGCAGTGTTGGTTAATGAGAAGCTCAATGTGAGCTTCCAACATGTGCTTGCAGACCAGAAAGCCAACTTTACCTTGGGCCATATCAAAAGAGAGAGGTAATTTCCCCTACTTCCCTGCTGCATCACCTGAAGTTCTGCATTCAGCTCTGGTGTTCCAGAGTAAGGGAGACATGGAGCTGTTGGAGCAAGTCCAGGACCAGGAGGATGATCGGAGGGCTGAAGCACTCCTCCTTTGAAGGAAGGCTGAGGGAGCTTGGCTTGTTCAGCCTGGAGAAGAGAAGGCTCTGGGGAGACCTTATGGAGATCTCTGAGTACCTAAAGGGAGCCTACAGGAAAGTTGCAAAGGGGACTCTATCAGGGAGTGTAGTGACAGGACAAAGGGTAATGACTTGAAACTGAAAGAGGTTACATTTCAATTTGATATAAGCTAGAAATTCTTTACTGTGAGAGTGATGAGACGCTGGAACAGGTTGCCCAACAATGTTGTGAATGCCCCATCCCTGGAAGTGTTCAAGGACAGGCTGGATGGGTTTGGGGGCAACTTGGTCTAGCAGATATCCCTGCCCATGGCAGGAAGGTTGGAACTGAATCGTCTTTAGGGTATCTTCCAACCCAAGGCTCTGTGCTTCTATGAAAGTGTGAGTGTTTCCAGGAATCATGATATAATAACTGCTTAATTTTTGCTAACCTGTACTGATTTGTCTTCCTTACTAACGTAAAGTTTAAAAAAAAAATAATCAATTTTAATGAAGAAAAGTTATGAGGTGCTTTTTGGGACAGAACTGTTGATTTGTGCTTAAAATTGTTGAAGACTGTGTTAGGGTAAAAAAGTATGATGGAGTCAAAGCAGGGAATGAAATACAAGCAAAATAGGTAGGAGTACACATAATCAACTGAAAGAGGGGATAACTGGAATTGTACAAACCAAATAATAGAAGTCCTTCAATTATCAGGGGTGACAGGACTCTGAAGATCATCTTAAATACCCCAAAGAGCACAACAGCACTCTTTAGAGACAACAGATATTTCATATGAGCTGAATTACTTCTTGGGATTTGCCTTCTATACTGAAGAAATGAAGCCATTCTTCCCAGGGTGTATGAATGAAGAGTTGAAATGCGGGAAAGATTCCTTCTGAGGATGTGGGCTTGTATGTCTGTGGGCAGTCTGATGCCAGCATTTGACCATCCTCACAGTCAAAAAGTTTTCTTGTGTTTATATTTTCCTTTAAAAAAAAAAAAAATATATATATATATATATATATATATATATATATATATATATATATATATATATATATATATATTTGTGCCCAGTACCTTTTGTCCTGAGAGTGGGCACTACTGGGATGAGTTTGGCTTCACCTTCATTCTGTGTTGCATTTTCCCCTGCCCTGAGCCTTCTAGGCTGAGCAGTACCGGTTCTTTCAGAGATGCTTCAGATCTTTTGCTGTCTTGGTGGCCTTGAGCTGGGCTTATTGTAGTAAGCTCAGATCCAGGTGCTCTTAAGAAGGTTTCTTAAAGAAAATGCCACCGTAAAGTGTGCAATACAAGTAATCTTGGAAGTAGCTGGTGGTACAAACTTGATTCTTCTGTCGTCTAGCATATTTTGTTTATCTGCACTTGTTCTCCCACCTCAGACCGAAAACATAGGAAAAAATGAAGAGGTTAAGATGGGAAAGCAGGTATTCGAATCTTGGGTGGATTCTCTGTGAAGAGTGAAGAATTCAGACCTGTTAAAAGGCAGTGCGTTGTAAGGAACCAGGCTGTATGGGGATTTGAGGTGAGAAACCTGTCTGTGAACTGAAAGTTGACTTCAGTTGTGCTGTGGTATTGGTGGTGTTTTGAAACAATCGCTGTGTTCCGTGTTTGTTCAGAAACAAAATCCTCTATACAAACAATTGGCAAGTTGGCAAATTTTTACTTAGCGTTTGTATATTGATCCTTTTAACTGGTGAAATTGTGAGGCAGTTAGCTGCTTTTGCATACAGCTGGTACGTGTCTAGGAGAAACTGAGCAGGGTCAGCAAATGTGGAAATATGGAATTGTGGTTTTGTGTTAATAACAGCCACCGTAAGAAGTTATCTGTGTTTGACTTCATTAATTCCTAGTTGGCGTTATTGGTCTCTTTCTTCTGTATGATTAAAAATCTTTACCTTCTGCTGTTTCAAACTGTTGAAGAGCATTGATACAAAAAGGGTTTGATTTCCCAACAGATTGTAGTGATTCCCGTAATACTCAGGAGTGTTTTGGGAAGGACGAGCAGTACTACCTGTGACAGTGTATCATTCACCATCACTATGTTTGCATCTTCAAACATGTAAAGCTGTGGCTCTCAGTACTCCGAGTGATTTGGTGACTTCATATGGAGAACGTGTGCTGGTAGTTCTAAAGTATTTTATGTGGCAGAATTGCTGAAGTTCATTCTTTGTGATCCGTGGTGTTTCTTCTGTGTAGACCTGAAAATGATGCATTTTGTAATTTTCCTTAACAGATCACCAAAGTGCTTATACCCAGGGCTTTGCTGGTATGATTAACAGTACTTATAACTTAAATGTATTTTTATCAGGGGCTTGTAAGTAAAAAGACAGAGTTTATCAGAGTTCTCATTAATTTGGAATGTAAGTTGCATTAACAGCTTGCTTCTGGAATTTCAAGGGCAAGCATGAGATGGCATGTGACCTTTCATGGGGAAGATTTATATAAGAAGGGAGTTTAAGGGACTAGGGTTCAGGAACCAGCAAGTTGTGCCAGAATTTTAGTATGTTGCATGTTTGTGTTGTTGAAAGACAAAGATGGGAAGAGGGCAGTGAGGAAGAGTGCAGTTAGAAGAGTTTGGGGAGAAAAGTTGGATTTTCCTCAGTTTCTTAAGGCTTAGAGTGCTGATTTTGGAATTTTTACAGGCTGAAATTCCATTTTGGTCTTGGACAAATTCCCTTTGTGTAGCTGTTGTGCAGGTGATAGAATGCTGTGCATAAAAATGTAGGTCAGATTTCCTGTTTGATCAGGTTTCATTCATAATAGAATGGCTTACGCGATCCTTAAGATAAAGATACTGCTGGAGTTCCTTTTATTTCTTATTTTTCTACTCCTCTTCCTTCCTGAAAATGAAATCACAGTTCATTGTTGTAATCGCTGCTGAAATCAGTGCTTTCAAAATTCCTAAATTTTTGAATTTTTATACGCCACTTTATGTGCTACGTAAATAATTTACTCAAGAATAAAAATGTAAAAATAATTGCAAAATACTTCAGTCAAAGAATAGGAAGGGTTTTGCAGAAATAACTTTATGAAGATAACGTGAGTGTTTAATAATAGCAGCGGCAGTGGTTTTGTTGAGTATGTCTCTTGAGCTCTTGTTACTGCCAGGCATCTTTTGCATATGCAGTAATAAAGGCAATTACTGCTTTACGTAGAACACATTAATATGCAGTGATTGTTCGTGCCATGCTCATTCGTGTGTGTACTGTATTAAGTAGTTTGAATGATGTGCCTAATGCATCTGAGTTTAAGCAGTTATAAATAGGTAGGTTGCTCCAAAAGTAATGCTTCCTATTTAATTCAATGGAAACTAAAACACAGGCAGAGAACACAGTAACACTTTCTGATGGAGCACGTTCTCTGCTACAAAGCACTATTTTTCAGCCTAGTCACCACAATTAGCTATTTTTGTATTAGAGATGCAGAGGTCCATCTGGCTGGCTGTGACTGTCTGAATTTAACACTGAGGTATCCCATTTTTTTCAGTTTAAAAGGGTCTGTATTAATGACAGCCAATTCTTCCTCAAAGTCTCAGTAAAGGGAGTGAATAAAGGAAATAGGAAAAATTCTGGGATCTGTGAAGCAGCAGGAGGCACTAACAGTAGAGGCTGAGCTGCAAGCTGGGATTTATGGTCAGTATGTGTATGTGTGTGAGCTTAGTGGGCAACACATTTAGTTAATTAGCTCCAGTTAATGGAACATTCACTTTGGTGGAGGAGGAATGTCCTTTTTAAGAAGGGCATTTAAGAATTATAAGTCCATGAAACAAGACTTTGGAGAAGATGGATGTAGAGTGGAGGGAATGTGGTTCTGATCTAGCATTTATTCTTTTGTTGGAAAGCCTTACTGATCTTTTTAAATTATTCTATTTAAATAAAATGGGTGAAGGCTATTGCTTATCCAGTGGAAGCAGTGGAGAGCGTGGCAGAGGTTATTTCCTTTCCTCTTCTAACCATGTGAGGTGAACAGTATAGTGGAATGAGAAATGGCTCTTTGTTGCTATGTCAGTGTATGTAATTTTGAAGCCCACCTGCTGGACTGTGCCTCCATTCAGAGAGACCTGGAGAAACTGTATCCCTTATACAAAGTCTGGGACACCACATTTTATGTTTGACTGCATACCAAAGCGTAGGGGTAACTGGAAGGGCAGAATTGTACATCTGTATCCCTTCCCCTCCATGTCTAATTTTTCTAATGTCTTCAAGTGTTATATTTTAATAGATTACTACACACAAAATAGAAGTTTATATTCTTGATTAAATGTGTTTTCATATATTTGATCAGAATTTAAAAAAAAGTCACAAAAATAGGAAAATGTGAACTCATTGTAAAACCAGTTTTTGTTCACATTTGGTATGAGAATTTGGTAATTTTTGGAAAATTGTCAGTAGCGTGTACTGAATTAAATTGTAGCTATTGATGAAATTCTATAGTCTTTTCTTTCTGTGTCTTCCATTTGTGTTGCAACAGCTATAATAAAATGATTGTGCAACACAGAGATGGTTTCCCATTTATCTCTATTTAAGTAGCCAAATGAAACTGATAGATTTCATGCAGTGTAAAACTTGCAAATCTCTACCACGAGACATTTATTTGGAATGATTATCAGGCAGGGCCTTCTTATTTTTTTTTTTTTCCTCTCTATTCACTTCTGATAGGAAACTTCTTTCTCCTGGTGCTCGTATGCTGCGATACAGAGCTATTTGCTTTCATGTTTTGCCTTTAAAGTGGGTCTGTGATGCATGGTCCTTCAGGCATCCTTCCACAAAACCTTATTTCTAAATTTGATCTTTCTTTATGTTGTTGATTCTTTCAAGATTCATCTCAACTGCTGTGGGCTTTAACTATTAAAATGCATTTTAAGATGTTGCAGACTTCAGTTTTGCTATTTAGGAACTTTTATGTGTGTTTTGTTGAAGTCTGCTTTCCTAAGTACCTGCTTCTATTTTAAATCAGACTTTCATCCATGTTTGTTGTGATGTCACCTTCCTTTCTCATTATCTTAAAACAATTTTCTTCAGCAATCAGACTAATATTAATCTATGTTGTGGTTGTAGCATAACATAATTAGTTACAATGGGATGTTGTAGCATAAGTAACGTGGAGAAGTTGGTGTTTTTCTGTGGAAAAGGCAAGATGGGTGTAAGAGGAAAGACCCTCTTGTACAGACTGAAGATGAATGTTCTATCCTCTGCTGTGTGCTGCTTCTTTAAATGTGAAAGACATAAGCCAGAGTCTATTGACAGCCTGCTTTGCACTGGGTAGTGACTCAGCTCACATTGGTCCTGGTGTGCAGCATTCCTTCAGAACAGTCTTGTGCTGTGGTTTAACCCTGGCAGGCAGCTCAGCACTGCACAGATGCCCTCTTGCTCTCGCGGAGAGAGAATCAGAACAGTAACATCAGTAACAACAGTAACAGCCATCTCTCCTTTCCTCCTCCTCTCCTTTCCTCCTCCTCTCCTTTCCTCCTCCTCTCCTTTCCTCCTCCTCTCCTTTCCTCCTCCTCTCCTTTCCTCCTCCTCTCCTTTCCTCCTCCTCTCCTTTCCTCCTCCTCTCCTTTCCTCCTCCTCTCCTTTCCTCCTCCTCTCCTTTCCTCCTCCTCTCCTTTCCTCCTCCTCTCCTTTCCTCCTCCTCTCCTTTCCTCCTCAGCTGTTCTGGTTGGGCACCTCCCAGCTCCTTGCTGGCAGGGCAGTGTGAGAAGTAGAAAAGCTCTGTGTTATCAGCACTGCGTTGATCAGAAATCCAAAACACAGCATCATATGAGCCACTGTGAAGAAAATCAAGCCAGCTGAAAACTGTGAAATGTTGATTAATGTAAAAATTGCTTTCAAATGGCTGACACTGTGCGTCCCAGAGATAAAGTTCAGTAAAAGTGTTGGTTGTTTTCAGGTTCTTTTCAAAGTCTTCAACAGTTCTGAGGTGATGAGTGTGCAGATTTGTATGTGTGCTTCTGTATTATTCACAGTTACAGAATGCAGCAATTGAATATTTGTCTCTTTTGATGGGTTTGATATCTACTGCACTGTATTTAATTAAAAAAAAAAAAAAAGGAAAATAAGAGGCAAAAAAACCCCAACAAACAATTGAGAGAAGTAAGCAGATATAAGCACTTTGGTTTTCTTTTTTTTTCCTCTGTGCCTTTCAGTGCAGAAAATCTCAGGTGACCTGTCTTGATGGAAATCATAGCTGGATTCCTAGGACACTAGAATGTCCCAGATAAATCCTATAAGCTTTTAGTCTGTGGACTTCACCCTTTTGAAGACTACTTTTTTGCTAAATATTTGTATTGTGTGTGTGTTGGTTTTTTTTGTTTTTAATAACAGACTATCCAGTACTTATAATTTACTTTTCTTTGTAGAAAGAGCCTAGGATTACCAAAAATCAGCCATCTCTTTTGAAACATGTGGCAGATAGAAGCTGGCTGCAGCTCGCAGCTTCTTTTCATGTCCTTACTTCTGAGGTTACTACTAGAGAATATGAAGATTGTGTTTACTGTGTAACTTGCAAGATATGTGTGAGGAACCAGTTCTTCCTCTTGGGGTAAAACATTTCCAAGTCTTGGATATATTCTCAATTTATGGTAGTTGAAATTCTGCCAGTTTGCACTCGTGTCACTGAATTTTGTCTTTCAGTAATTGTGTTTTTGTCTTTCAGCAGGCCCAGCAGAAGGTTTGGGAAAAATAATACAAAGGTTTCCTCAGAAGGACTGGGAAGATACTCCTTTCCCACAGGGAATAGAGTTGGTAAGTTTGCACTACGTTTTGTAATTTTTAGAATTTCTTTTACACATAGTTGGGAACTGCCTCCATACAGTAACGTATTATCAGGTCTAACAGGGAATGTGAAGAAATAAGGTAAGGAAAGGGGACAGATAATAGCTTTCAGAATAGTAATTTTGGCTAGCAGAAGATAATTTATTCTTACTATATGTTGGTATTCCTTGAATACAAAAGGAATCTGCTTCAAGGTTAGAAGCAATGCGTTTAAAATAAATGTTTATTTGTGTCTGTTGTTGGCTACATTCTTAGAAGTATCCTTAAAACTGCAGATGACTTCTCAAGTCATGTTCAAGTAAGCAGATGTGTATTTTTATATTGTACACTTTAAAAATGAATTAAAAATTATAATTATTATAACATCATAATTAACTGGCTTCATTAAAACAGTCAGTCTTTAGCACTCATTATGCTATCTGTTAAGGACAACACTGCTGAAAGCTGTGCTGAACAAGGTGAGCATACAGTGATCTATTTTAAGTATCCTCTACAGTAAGTAGCCCTTTCCCTCTCGTGGTGTGATGCTGTGAGATGCAATGAGGATGTATATCTTGCTCATTCAGGTCAGGGATTCATTACATATATGGCCCTAAAAATCCCACAGAGAAATGGATTACTGTGGTTTTGCTATGCAAATGAGGCTTCTGAGAAGTTAGCTGAAACTTACTGCTGTGAACTTAGGGACTTCTGGGACAGGATGAGCTAGGGAAGGAGATGGCCTTTAGGAAGTGTTACAAAATCTGCTGCAGAGAATAAAGACACTGACGCTTCACTGAACTTGTTACACAGATACAGCAAACACAGCAACCTTTTATTGGTATGGTACCTTTTAATTGATGTTCAGCTGGCTTGCAGATTCACAATGTGCCTTTGGCCAGGTGCTGTCCTTTCCTGTGGAAGGGGGAGAAGGACATCTTGGTGTTTTTTGCTTGCCAGCATGCTTTCTCATATGGCAGAGATTTGTATTATTCACTGTGTGCTGGTGTACGGGACCGGCTGCTCGTTTTCTTCAGCAGTGTGGTTTAAATTTCTTCATAGTCAAGCACAATCCTTATGTTTTGTGGGGATGTCATGCATTAATGACTGGTGTAAGCATTATTTCCGATACACGTGATGGATAGTTACAGTGTTTGTGGTAGGCTTGCATAATACTGCATTTAGCAATGTAGTGCTGTGCTGAAACAATGGAAGCTCCTGCTTTCTCTGAAGTATTTCTGCTACTATTACAACATGATAGCAGTGCACGTAGCTATTGCAGTTTGCTGTAACAGGTAGTGTGTGCTCAGTGATTACTAACCAGGTTGAAATGAGTGACTTTCATAGTAGAGGTAGTTATGGATCTTGAGAAGAGAAGTAACTTTTGATGTGAAGGCTTAGTTTTGTTTTTTGCTTATCCGTTTGTGTTTTGTTTTCTAAACCACTCTCTTGGAGTTGAAGGAGGTGGTTTGTTCTTGCTTTAAACAATAGCAAGAATTTGAGTCATACTGAGATTTATTTTGTCATATTAATCTTCCTTACCTATTTCAAACAGCTCATTTCCACTGATGTTTTGAAATAAAAGAGAACAGTTACAGTTAAAGCAGTGAAGCTGTTTATCTCTACTCAAATGATTCATTAAGTAGAATCATTGAGACTTGAAACTTCCCAAGGAAAATGAAATCTAGCTGTTTAAATGTTAGGGGCATCTTTTCAGCTAGTCTGTAAAATTATTCAAGTTTTTGAATTGCTGTCCAAACATGACAATCAAATTTTATTTAATTAAGATTGAAGAGATAATGCAAAGATCATGTACTAAAGTAAATCATTTAGAAGAGTTGTACATTGGCAAGATGTTGTTCTCAAGTTTTTGTGTGAGTGTAACATGAGTCAATGTAAATAGCAACACAGTGGTTTTTTTTTTCGTTTCTATTTTATGCTTGTCATCTTAAGGGCAATATTGATATCATTAAGTGCGTAACTGGCAAACCTGGAAAAAAGAGAAAGGAGGTGAGAATAGTCTAGTTGACAAAAATGTTTATGAGAATTAAAGTAGACATTTTTGTGAATAGTACTAACTCAAATTAGCCATAGAAATAGAAACTTTCAAGTGTATTTCCTCTCCTTTGAATGAAGAATCTTTATGGAGTTATATGATTTCTCTGACTGGGAAATGAAATAATAGAACAACAATGACTTCTGTTTGAAAAACATTAATCTCTATCCACTTTTCATGAAGGAAAAATGGAAACACGCTTTTAATGCCTAGTGTTAAAGTTGAAGGGGGTTCTATTTTTGACTCTTAGTTTCTGTCAAAGCTGGTTCTTCTACCATGAATCACTGAGATTGTGGTTCCCTTTCATGCCCCCCAATTGTTTTATAAAGTGTGTTGTTTGTCTCTGAATTTGGGCACGTGAATATCCAGACTGCATGTCCAAATAATGTAGGATGAATCAGACAATTTGTCTTGGCATTTAATGGATTATATGATCCAACGCTTGTTTTCCATTCGTATTGTTCATGGTATTTTATGAAACAGGGGAAAGAGCTATGCCCATACTCACCCCCCAAGTTTGAGTACTTTAAGATGAAAAACGTTTGTTTGGACCACAGATTGTAGAAATGCTGTTGGTTCGTGTCCTGCTCAAAAGTTCACTGAGACTTCTTTGGAGGAGTCTTTCCTCCTCTGAACCCTGCATACCTTCTGCTTGACTCCAGTTTGCCAATATTACTGAGACCCAAAACAAACTAAGTGTAGAGAACAGAGTGGTGCACACAGTTCTAAGCTAAATAAAAGCAGTACGAATAATATTTCTTGTTTTGTTGAGCCCAGTTTTGAAAAATGGGCTGACTAGAAAGGACTGTACCCAGTGGACCTGCCCTTGTCTGAGTGCAGGGGATCATCCTGAGAGCAACTTACCTAGGAAAAAAACCAAACACCAAAATACAAGAACTTTTAGCCTTGACTGCATTTGTACTTCTGCTAATTCAACATAGGTATGCTGAGAACTAGGTCATTATAAAATGTAATTGCAGTTTAAACTTTTCTGAAGAATACTATGTTTCATATATATATATTGTGCACTATAAGGAGCAAGAACATTACTTAAATGTGATTTGTTTTGTTTTGTTTTGTTTTTATGTGAGTACTATGTTAGTTATGTCCTAGCTTTCTTTAACATACATTAATTCTGAAATAAACACGTTGTCCAAAATTCAACAGAAATATACTTAAGGAAGCTCTATTGAAGTCAAGTGTTTGAGTTTGTCTTGTAAAATAAATTGTCTCTGATCCCTAGTGGTAAGGGAGCAAAACTGTAACACAGTTGAGGGAATTATGCTGTCAGTAGTTCCTCATTGGTGTATTTTCTTAGCTTCTACCTATCTGCATCTCTTAAAACTTCATCTTGCATTCTTTACGTTTTCCGTTTATTTAATGGCTTCACAGCTTTTATCTTTGTTTTGTTTATAATTGAACAGAGAAACTTTGAGAACTGAGCCGCCTGAAAGTTCCTGTAAAGCATATATGAAGATTTTTTAAAATACACTGATTGTAGCTAAGTGGGTCACTAGTACTTTTTTTTTTAACTGTTTGTTGAATTGTGCTATAAGGTATGTGTATAAGGAATGACATTTATTAAGATGGGTATTATACGTACTGCATTCCTTCAGAAGCAGCAAGGTTCTCTGATGTGCTAGAATCTCTTGTAGGCTATTCAAAAGGAGGAAAAGAAAACTTACAGTTTCAGCTTAGAATCTGAGCATCTTTAGTTTACTGATGGAGGGCGTTCTAATGCTTCTAGGAGATAAGCTGACTTTGAAGAATGTAAGGATATAAGAATAATTAAGAATATAAGAATTAACAAAAGAATAATATAAGAATTAAGAAAAAGTATTTGCCTCAGAGATGTATTTCAGTCATAGGTTTCCAAGAGCGTCTCGTTAAAACTTAACAATGTGGTAGTTTTAATTTTCTAAGTGCGTATGTTTGGGTACCTTTGACAATAGTTGGTCTGTTTCAGAGAAGTTATTGAAGTTTTACACAAATACACTTTAAGTTTAAAAATAGACCTTTAAACTTATGAGATATACGGCAGTTTAATATTAGGATGGTTAAACTTATTGTTCTCTCTTGTAGAACGAATCTTAGAGTATGTTGGTTGCATGAGTTGGCTTTATATTTCTGCATATTTTTCTTATAAATAAGCCTATTTTACTTCTGCTATAAACTGTTCTAGACGTCGTAATTAGTTATACATCAAAGGAGGAAGCTTTGGTATGCAGTGTTATAATGTATACTTGCATACTTTGGTATGCAGTCTTACAGTGTATGCTCATTTTTGTCTGGGGGCTAAATTAGCTGAACCACATGTCATCTGCATTACTCAGTTGGGAGGATGATGTTAATTGAGCCAGTGAAAATCACACGTGGAAATTGATTTCATTGTATGAAACTAAACTGGATGCAGTGTTTTTTTGCAATTTGTGATGAGAAAGGAGGAACATTCGCTCCTATAACGGTTAATAGAGCCATCAATTCATACGAATTTAAATTCAAAGGTATGCAACTGTAGAATTGAGCATACATTTCTAGACAAGCTAGTGGCCTATCCAAGTAATTACTCACACCATAAAATGTATCTTTAAGTTGTCAAAAAAATGTTTATATTCTTTTCCTTTGGATTAAGCTTACAGGCATTATGATGCTGTGAGAAATGCTTCTGAGGAAAGGCTGTTTGCATCCTTTTGAGAGCTGTCTGGAAGCTGGTCTCCTCCTTGAGGGTTAGATGTTGCTATCGTGAGCATATTTTTCCTTAGTATACCTTGATCTTAGCATTTCTGCATCTTTGAATGGCTTAAGATATAAACTCTTAAATGTACGTGAAGTATTTCCTTTATGAAATATTGGATTTAACTTCCAGATTCCAACTAATATGTAATTTGGAATGTGAAAAAAAAAAATCAAATGTATGGAATGTTATTTATGTATTTTTTAAAGCATGATGGTATTTTGACTTAAGACTTTTGACTTAAAAAGTCTCAATGTTCTGACAAAAACTAACTTCATAGTCCTCTACAACTTTCCAATTCGTGATGCTGTACAGATCTTATGAGTGACAGCTATGCCTCTGAGATGTTAAGGAAATATATGGTGCTGTTAGGACTTCACAGTGGGATCAGTAGGGAAGAGAGCTGTCCGAAGTGAGGGGAAAGAGAGAAATCCAACAAAAAAATGCACCTTATTTGTCTTCAGTGTTGCACTGAAAAACAGAATTGCTGTCCATCAATGGAAGACATCCTAAGGTAAGCCAAATTATAAACTTTTGGATATTTCCAACAGCGTGTTTCTGAAAACCATTAGACATGCCTATGGAATTTAGCTCGGAAAGCAGATGGTATCCTGGGCTCCATCAGATGAGGGGTGGTCAGCAGGGACAGGGAGGTGATTGTCCCCCTCTACTCTGCTCTTGTGAGGCCCCATCTGGAGTACTGCATCCAAGTCTGGAGCCCCCAGTACAAAAAAGACAGGGAGCTGTTGGAGAGGGTCCAGAGGAGGGCCACAAAGATGATCAGGGGACTGGAGCACCTCCCCTATGAAGACAGGCTGAAGGAGCTGGGCTTGTTCAGCCTGGAGAAAAGAAGGCTGCGGGGTGACCTCATTGCAGCCTTTCAGTACCTAAAGGGAGCCTACAAACAGGAGGGGAATCAACTCTTTGAAAGGGTAGATAACTGCAGGACGAGGGGAAATGGTTTTAAGTTGAGGGAGGGAAGATTTAGGTTGGATGTCAGGGGGAAATTCTTTACAGAGAGAGTGGTGAGGTGCTGGAACAGCTGCCCAGAGAGGTTGTGGATGCCCCATCCCTGGAGGTGTTCAAGGCCAGATTGGATGGGGCCCTGGGCAGCCTGGTCTAGTATTAAGTGTGGAGGTTGGTGGCCCTGCATGTAGCAGGGGGGTTGGAGATTCATGATCCTTGAGGTTCCTTCCAACCCTGGCCATTCTGTGATTCTGTGCGATTCTTTGAAATTGATGCTCTTAACATTTACAACTATTTGTTTAGTACTATTTTTATTTTACCACTTGGTATATTCCATGTTTTCTAAAAAAAAAAAAAAAACAAAAAAAAAAACCTAATACCTGAATGTTTTATGTAGTATTTTAAATAAGGCATAAGAGATGAACTGGATTGCAGATGAGCCCGTTACAGTCTGAAGTGATTAAAGTTTTAAGGGAGTTAATCTTTAAATGCTTCAGTCTTAACTAGCTGATGTATAAGCCAATTTGTCTACAACAGTAGTGCTTCTAAAGATCTGAATAAATGGTTAACTTATAGCATCCATTTAGCCACCATTGCACTTGGAAAGCCATAGATGTTTTGGTTCTCTGAGTTCTTTTTCCCCTCAGATTTTGTGTTTAGCTTTCAAGAACCATTACTTAAATAATTCTCTAATGAACAAGTATGTTATTGAGCTTATGGTAGCACTCTGAAGAGCATTGTGGTGTTCTTTACATATTGCATTGCTTTCATATTGCATTGCTTTCATATTGCATTGCTTTACATATTGATGCTTTCAGTACTTCAGTAGAAAATATTGTGGCAAATGTACAACTAACATTCTTTATCAGTTACGGACTCAGTTTATATTCCTTTAGCTTGTCTATATTATCCTCCAATGGAAATCTTACAGTGCCATAAATGCTTTGTGTTTTAAAGCAGCGTCTCTGCTGTGCTGTAAGATGGTTATATTCAGGTTTTAGAATCCCACTGCTTTTACTGACTGGATTCTAACTTCTGGATTTTGTAGGTTACTGGGATAAAGTAATTTCATATGGAAACCTAAGGATTTTCACACATTTCCTTGCATAGGAAAACATGCTCTTTCTTGACAAAATACTCTGAAAAGATGCAATGAAAGTGATTTTTCTCCTTTTTTTTTTTTTTTTTTGGTAACTGGAAAAAAATGCAACATTTTGATATAGTCAACACATTTTAACATATTGAGGTGACACCTCTTTGGTACTTGAACAAATTTTTTCATGGAGATGACAGAAGTAGACTGTATTGAAGTTTAGCCTTCTGTATAATGGTCAAGTTTTGTTAGGATTCTACTTCTCCCTTTCCCCCCGGAGGTATTTTAGGTGAAATTCTTTTAAATCTTTCAGAGGGGAAAGCCATTTTTTTAAGCTTTCTTAGATGTTTTCCTCTTGTTCATTCTTTGTATCATCTCCACAAATAATATCTGACTGCATAAGGCAGTCTTTTCCACCTGAACCTTACGTGTTTTTGATTCATTGCCTCTCCATAAGATTTCCCATTCTGATCACTTAAAAAAAGAGGAAATATCTCATCATGGATATCTCTGTAAATCTTTGCTCATAGGTTTTTTTGTGTAACAGTCAAGCTGAGGAGGCTCTGAGACACACAGTTAAGTCACATGGCATTGTAACATGCACAGAACTCTGTGAGGATCGTGGTAGAATGTCTCAGTATTTTCAGCTCATAACTGATGGACTTGTCTGTGGAAAAACCTCTAGGAGACCCCACTCTTCCTGAGGACCCTGAAATTGTGATTATTAAATTTTTTTCCGTGTTCTTGTTTTTAAAAAAAAAAAAAAGAGAGAGAGAAGTCTGCGTGTAGTGATAGAAGTAATAGAGATGCTTACTGAATGTAGTGATGTAAATGTGTGACTATGATTCATTTAAATAGTGTTACAATGATGGAATTGTGTTGGTTTCGTGATTCCTATTTCTTGAGTGTTCTCTCCCGCTCGTTTTTGAGACCAAGCTGCAGTTCTCAGCCTCAGTGCTCCTGACTGCCTGTGTCTGGGCAGTCTATTCTTGTACAAATGTGCTGATTTTATCTTCCCTGTGTTTCTCTGAGATTTGAGAATCTGTGGCATTACAGAACACCCTTTGCGCTCTTCATTTTCATAGAGTGCAAGACCAGAATGTATAACACCCTTGGAATAAATGTTTTTGTGGCTACTGTGCTTCAGAAGGAGCTTTTTTTTACCCATCAGCTTATCTGAGTACTGCAAGTACTCAGTATGAGCACAGAAGTGTTAGAATAAAACATTTTTAAATGAGGAACCATGAAATGATGTAGACTAATGGGGGTGTGCAGCCTGACACTCAGACATCCAGTACAAAAATGGGTTACCTTCATGGTTTACAGAACCATTCTGTTACAGTCTCGGATACAGAGAATGAGTGCTTATATGTCTACGTACACTGTAATTGTACAATCAGATCAATTGTTATATAAAAAGTGCTATTTTCCACTTGCTTCTTGTATCATACCCAGTTTACCTTGTCTAGGTAGTATGTTGGTGCATTTCCCCATCCTTTGTGTGGGTAAACAAGAGTGTTGTGCTTCTTAAACTAAGCATGAATCAGGGAAGTTTTGACTTCTGAAAAAGGCAAACACTGTTCTGATAGCCAGGGGCTAGGCAGAGGGAGACTTCAGATAAATAAAGGACTACAGCATTGAGGAAGGCAATGGGTTGTTCTCCTTATATTTTGAGAATAAGGTAGTAGTGGATGGATTCCACAGCAAAGAAAATTCAGTGTAAGGAGTAGGAAACATTTAAATAGAGCTTAGAATAAGAATTTTGAGCATTATTGTTTTAAGTATTGGAAAATATGTGGGAGGAATGACTTGTTTGAATGCAGCGTGAAAGTGGAGTAACTTGGATAGTCTCCTGAGGTTCCTTTTCATTTGTTAATCTGAAAAATAAGCCCCTGGATCTCTGCACGTCTGGTTGTTTGCTCCTCTGCAGGGAGGGACAAGAGTATCTGTCAGGTGTCTCCTTTGGAATTTTGTCCTCCTTGATGAATGCAGCTTTTCTGAAGAGTTCTTATCATTGTCAGGTCAGTTTTCTATAGCTACCTAATAGGATGATAGAAAATTAAAACTGCAAAACTGTGATAATCCCTTAAGACATTGAAGTGAAGTATGTCAGAATTGCTTAGCAGTTGTTTAAAATTCCCATTATTTGTTTTGGCTCATTAATAGAAATAATTAATTTTCAACATGCTGTAATAAATTGGAGTCTTACTTAAGCTTGACATACTGTAATTTTGAAGTTTCTGGGGTTCTGCTTGTTTTGGATTTTGTCTGCATTTGTACAGGGAGCTGGGATTCTGTGTGGTTTGGAGAGAGCTGTAAAGCAAGACTTGTCTACTGAATTCATAACTGTATTTCCAGTTGTCACACAGCTAGCCTGCTTAGATGGTTTGAGGGAACAGGCAGGGAGAGCGTGTGCATCTAATCAAATGCAGTCTATTGAGCTGAATGGAAGATTGTGAAGTTTGAACTGGGTCACTGAATATATTCTGGGAATCCAGAAATAATTTATCTGTGTGGTTGATTGTTAAAAAATGTCAATCACTTTGGAATGTTTTCTAGTAGTTCAAGAAAACAGGCTAGTGGGGAAAAAAAGTTTTTTTCTGAACAAACTTGTTAACAATGTGTTTTGGTAAAGCTGGTTTGATAAGAATTTCTCATTAGTTGACCAACTGTTTAATTTTCAACTCTTTATATCTTTTTAATAACATTTGATGCAAGTTTATTCTACCAACTTAGATCATCTTGACAAGTTTAAAGTTGGCTTCTTCAACTTGGAAAAAATTCTGTGATGATTTCATGCAGTGTGCTTATTTGCAGTAGGTTATGAGAGATGTATCCTACTGGTGTTCATTTGATAATAATTAAAGCAGATAATTAAAACAGAATAGTCAAAAGACTTCACAATTCAGCATACTCTGTGCTGCAGCTCGCAACGTTTTTATGCCATTAGAAGTCAAACAGAATCATTTGTATGGAGTATGGAGACTTTCTACCTGTTTCCAGTTTCTTTAACCAGTTTCACTTTCTGCCTGCAGTGCAGGGTGGAGCAAGTGGCTGCTCTCAGCACCTGGTGCAATGAAATGCAGCCTTGGCACAAGTACCTGTGGAGACTTGAGGAGAAAGCTGACTTGAGTCATTCAGTACCTGAAAGAGTCCTAGGGAAAGAGGTTTATTTTTTTTTTTCCCCAGAAGAAATTTGTTGGCCTCAAGTAACTGCACTGAGTTGGAAAAAAGAACATGTTCAGGTCTTTCAGGTTTTAGCATACAGCTTTTCGTACATCTTTTGTCCATTACCTCACAACTAAATACACAACTCACAGTTTATTGCTTTTGTTGATACAAAGACTTGGTATTTGTAGGTGTAAAAAGAATACCTTTATGAATTTACTTTCAGGTTTGAAAATAGGGAAAGGAGATGAGCTTCTTATATAGCCTTCCTCCTGTATTGTTCTGTAATAATTTCTGATATGGTCTAACCTAATTTTAATAACCTCTGGGAACTATACGAGCATTTATAATCAGGTGTTTACTTCAGTAGGATTTGGTAAATATTGGCTGAGATTATAATGAAGATACTTCCTTGTTTTCAGTAAAATCAATAAACTTAGTTTAGGGAATTCCCTTCTGATTACAGAAAAGTGAGAAGAAAGCCATAAGCATGGTTAGTCAGTAATAAGTTTTGAGTAAGGAGGCAATAGTGTGGAACCTGGGATTTGGTCAGCAGTTTACCTACCTTTCCTAGCAATAACTTTTGTACTGTCTTCATTGTTCTATGAATATCAGATATAAACCTATAAACCAGATATAAAGTCCAAAATATTTCAAAAATGATTGTTAATGCTGTGGTTTGATCCATAAAGTGGGATGCCTTTATTTAATGTTTCTAGAAGAGACCTCTGTGCCCTGTGTTTAGTTGCAGTATCTTTATGTTCTTCTTGGGCATGCTGTCAAAGGATCATTTGAACAGGTGTTTTTATTTAGCTGTAATGGACACCAGGATAAAACTAAGAGGTAGTTTTATTTCTATATCAACAGTAGAGTAATAAATTAAGCACTTGAACTGGCCCACACTATGATTCTCTGAAGCTACAACTTTCACAGATTTGGAGATAAGGCAGTTCAGACTTCAGGTGAAGTTAATATTACTTACGTGGTGATCCTTTAAAGGTCTGTAGTTCTTTCTCAACCTGCAACTCATTAAAGCTAAGCTACAAAGTGAACCTAAGCAAAGGATGGGAACGCTGAGAGCCAAATCTTCTTTTAAATGGCTTTTCAAACTCATTCTCAAAGGGCTTCCCTGACAGGATATGGCAAATCTTGCAGTTTTTCATTCACAATGAGAATATAAGACAAGGCATTTCAGCTCATCTTCTCTATGGAAACATGCAGTTGTCCCAGGTCCAGCCATCTGTTTTCAGATGACTCTTAACAGATTTCTTCATTTATGTGTCTGGTTTGTTCTTCTTGTTGTTTCTCTGGTTTCTGTTAACTACTGTGTTTTGCCCTGGGGGCAGAGAAAAAACAGGTAGACTTGAAAATGCCACCTGTGCTCTGCATGCTGCTGTAACGTGCAGATATTGCAGTACCCATCTCCATTTTGGATTACATCAGGTAAAAAAGTGAACAAACAAAACACCACGCCAAAAAAACCCTGCACATTTGAAGTAGAGACTTCTCACTTTCTGATATTCCTGAAGTGATTTTTTTTTCGTGTTTTTAGATTTGTCTCAAACTAAAGTACTGCTGTTCTTTTTGAAGTAACTTTTTCATCTAGATTTTTTCATGAAATTGTCCTCAAACTGCTGCTCTTTTTTTTTTTTTTTTTTTGCACTGTCTGATTTCTTAATCTTTAACGAGAAACCGTATTTTATTTATGTCAACAAAAGGAAGTATGAAAAACAGGTAGATCACACTCAGATACTGAATAGGTTTTCAATTTTATCAATTCCAAAATGTCTGTTCTTGTTATGTTGAAAGAATGCATGTTCTGCCTTGAGTCTCTGCCAAGTTACCTGAACTAATATAACCAATATACACATAAAATTAGAAATAAAACAATTTTAATGGAGCAAATAATGTGTAATAACACTTCCCCTGCCTCCTAATAAAATATTCTGTTTATATTGAGCTGCTAATATTCCTGTTGTCATTTGGCAAAAAATTGTGAGGAGTTTAATAAAAAAAAAGTTGACTTGAACTTTCGGCTTTTCAATATTTATCCTTTCTTGGTGTTTTCAGAATTCAGTGTTTGAGTCCTATACTTAAATAGAGGTAATTAAATGTAAGACCATGGTAGAGTGTCTTGAGAAGAAACTGTGATGGGACACACTTAGATCATGTAAATCTTGAAGATTGACTCAGTATATTATACTGGATTTTAATTAAGCAAATACGATTTTAATGTTAAAAATGCCCAATGACAGTGATTTCATTGCTTTGTCTTAGGTTCATTGGTGACCTGCAAGGTCAGGAAACATTTTTTTCTTCTAAAAAATATTAATAGAGTTTTGGTCCAAGAGCAGATATATACTTCTGTAATTTACTGAAAAATAAACATTCTCTTTTTGTTTTTGCCTGTTGTTTCATTTTCCGCATGTGTTTGAGTGTTGTAACATGTAGAAGAGAGAGATAAGGTCATTAAAGTCATGACCTACAAGTTCAGAATGAACAATGAATTAGATTTAATACCAAAATAGTGGGATAAGAATTAGGTACTAAAGTTACAGTGTGCATTTGTGACCTCAATGTTTTTAACATTCTTCGAATACCAGATTTGTCTGCTTCTCGCCATCACCTCATGATTATTCGCTATAACTGCATACCAGGAAAGCTTATTTCACAATGATTTTCCTTCATTCTGGCCCAGTAATATACTTGTAGAGACTTGTTGGCATTTGGAATTTATAAGATTTGTTGTTAGACTGTTTTCATATCAGTTTTGTGTCCTCTATATTGCATTTGATCTCCTTCTTTCAAGTAATAGAGAAACTTCTTGAAAAGGGACTTGGAGAGTCTGTTTTCCTTCCTCAAATTAAGGTATCTTGCTTGTCCAGCCGATATGTTTTAGCAGCAGCAACCTCTACATTAGAAGCTCTTGGGCATCCACATAGAATTATATTTGTATTGAGTAATAAAAATTGCTTAGAAATATCACTTGTTGCTGGTTTTGGCTATGGCTGAATCACTTATATAAACATGCCCTCAAAGTTTTCTATTTTGAAATTCAAAATTTGTTTCTTGCACAACCTTGATTAATAGTATTATTTGAAAGAATTTTTTTTTTTCTCCTGTCATTTCATGTTGAAATGTCTTTAGTCTAGAAGATTAATAGTGTAGTTGGAAAAGTGCTTTGGAATGTTGTAATAAATGGATATCTACATTTTTTGGGTGATATAATTGTGCAAAATTAACATGAATTGGGGAGCAGTTTCCAATTTGTATAACCAAAGACAGATAAAATAGATGGAAATCCATTACTTGGTCAATACTGATCAGGCTCGTGACAATGATATTAGTTCTTTATAATAGTACTTTCCAGCTGAAGAAAATAAGTGGTTGAGTTGTTTTCAGTATGCCTGAGAAAACACACAGTAATCGTAAATTCTATGAAATCATATGGTTAGCTGAAATATATGTGAATATTTATTAAACTTTAAGCAAAGGAATATAAACATTAAATCTTATTTTTCTGGCTGCCACACATATACCTTCTGTTTGTACTTTGCATGGCGAAGGCTGAGTAGATATTTTCAGGTAAGTGTTCAAATGTACATTTTGACAAATTTTCTTCCAAGATGAGCTACAAAACAGTGAAGGAAAAGATAACTGATCTTGTGTTGACTTTGGCTTTAGACTGCAAGTAGTATGGTGGTATTGTGGAAGAGTTCAGCTGAAACCACTTAACTCCTCGAACTCTTGAGTTTGAACTTAAATTTATAGAGATAATTTTAGCAGGTTGGTTTTATTAAGCTGTTTCTTGATTTGTTAAAATGGAAGGGCAGATGAAGTTCAACCACAAAACCAGAGCCTGCGTAAAGGCTTATAGGTGCATCGTGTCTTTCAAAGCTCACAGTTAAGCTTGCAAGAGTACATAAGACGAGATCATTCTGACATATCTTCCTTCATCCTTAGACTTGTTTCTGTAGAAACTTCTGTAGCAGTTTCTTCATTTAGACAAGTAATTTTCTAAGAGTCTGTGTTTCTAATCTGATGTTAGTGATTTTTTTTTTTTCAAAATGGATATTCAAGCAGAAATATTCTCTGGAGTGTTTTATGGTGACTATTATTTCTGATAAAGTGTTTTGAGATTATCAGCTACTAAGGAGGCATTTGTTCTAAGTATTCTTGTTTCATTTGTTAAATACATAGATGTGATCTGTACTAAAGTATTTTAGGGTGTGTAGTATGGGATAATAATGGCATACTTCATATATTATTAACTATTAAGGTGTGGCATTATTACAGCATATGCACACCCTATTCAGTGAAATTGCTTAAATATGGTAGAGCTTATAAGCTTTCCTTTTAAAGCATTAATTTACTGTGATGAGTTGGGTAATAGAATATGTCCTGTACATTATTTTTACCTATTATGGATGTTACCTTACATGTGGATTGCAACGTTGATACTGCAGTGGAAACCTTAATTAAATTAGGGACCGAGTTAAGCAGTGGCTTCTGAAGTTGTATTCAAAGAAAGAAACTTACTGGCTCTTGTCTGTTCGAATGATCAATTTTCAGTATGGCTGAAATCGTACCTTTTTAATTTTAGTTTTCCAGTATTTTTTGTCTGATGCTGAATGAAGTATAATGGATTGGTCCTAACTCAGTGTTACCTAGCTTTTTTTTTTTTAATACAAGCTACCCCCTACTTTAGGTTTTCTTCCACAGAGGTGTGGGAGTAAGGTGTTCTCTATGCCAGCATCCATCCAGTATAAGAGAAGACTACTCAACTTAAGCTTCAACCTAGAAATGCATAAGCAAGATTTGCAAAGAGATCTTAGCTATATCAGACCCAGTATAAGAGAGAGTACAGGAAAGATGCATGCCATTTTATAACTGGGACAGCATTAGGATGACTCAGTGTTTAAATTTCAGCTTATTAGTGAAAAGTTGGCTAGTTTCTACACAGCCTTATTCTTACTAGGATGTATGCAGAACTGTCATTTCCCTAAATTATCTGCTTTACTGCTACAGGACTTCTATGAACTTTGGAAGGCTGTGTTTTAAATATTAATTTTAGCAACGTAACAGATAAATATTTGTAGATATATTATTGCTGTAATTAGAAATGTTATGCCACAGAGAAGCTGAGCTACTTTCCACAAGTCAAACAAGCCTTGTGGTAAGATGTTAAGTTTACATTAATTGCCAGAGTTGGAGAGTTTGTGTTCATTTTTACTTTCTTCAACTGGGATGACTTTTTTTTTTTTTTTTTTTTTTTAAGTTTAATTGCACTGTTTTCAAAAAACAGTTTTGGGTATTGTGTGATATTAGGAAAATAAGCTTTCCTGACAGTGCTTTAAATATCAGATTCCTGAGAAAAGGACTCCATGGGCATCTCATAGCACGTGCTCTGATGTCAGCAGACTTCAGGCTTCATTACCGCTTCTTTGGGGCCAGTAACACTGTTGTGAGTTTTGCCACATGTGACATGCCACGAATAAGTTGCTATATGTTCTTGCTGATATTTGTTACGTTCTTGATCCTCTGATTTTGGAGCCGCTTGCCTTACAACATGGGATCATTGCTACTGGGAGAGTGTCTTCTGTGCAGAGAATCCAGGATGTAGTACCTGTATCGGAATAGTGCCCTCCTACTCCAGGATTTTCCTGTATTGAGGGATGAATCAGAGGCCTGAGGCAGTACTGTTTTCTACTGCTTTATTGGCCTGGTGTGGTCCTAAGGGTGTGCTGTGTTCTTGGCAGAGAAGCAGCTGCATTGGATTTGGAGGGGCAGTGCCAAGGATCAGTTTGCCAAGGGAATTGTGTGTCCATGTCCTTGTGTCCTGGGATGTGGCAGGGGAAGGGAGGGAAGAAAAACTGATTATTTTGAGTGCTCATCTTTTACTTACTTGAAAAAATTTTCCTAACTTTTTAAATAATGTTTTAAGGTTGAAAAGAATGCTTCTAATGAATTTAACAAACAGGAGTTTTGACTCTGAAATTTCCAGCCAAACTGCCAAGAGTGTGCTTTCATGAAAGCCTGTGGCCAGCCTGCTTATCTTCATTTGGAACAGAGCTTCAGAGCTTTTGGTGCTTGTTGCTGTTTGAGTTTTCCTCACTATGAACTGTTTTGAAATTTCTATACCAAATCTTGTTTGTGTTTATCTTTTGTTCAAGAAATTAATTTGTGTATGAAACAGTACATGATTCTGTAAACTTTGAGTTCCTATCTGACATCTTGTCCGTTCCTCCTCTTTGGGATGCAGCTGTGCCATTGGAAGAGATTACAGCCTAGGCTACCTGTAACTCTTTCATCACCTCTTTGAAACACTGTGGGCCAACTGTGCTGTCATACTTAATATAAACAGCCAGAAGATGTAAGGTTTGCATGTTGATGACAATAGTTCTATTTCTAGACAAATTTATTCCTCAGATACTTGTAGGAACTAATAATCTACTGTATAGTTTCTGCTTACTATAGACCTAGCAGTAAGTACTGCTTAGTAAGAAGAGCAGAGAGGCTACAATTATGGATCCATTTTAAATTTTTGAAGACATCGATCTGCACTGACCTGTGGAGTATGTTAAAGGAGCTCACTGTTCTTGGTTGACAGGTTCTAAAAAAACATATTTTCCAATAACATTTTCCTTCTGTCTTAGCTTTAAAAAACAAACAAACAAAAAAACCAGCCTGTATTTTTGGCTTTGTACGTAAGAATTGTTTGCTAGTCACAATATTGGAAGTGATCCATGAGTGTTCTACATGATGTCCTAATCAGGGGAAAGAAAAGCCCCCCCTACAAATAGGTATGTCCAAAGTCATCCAACACATTCAACTAGAAAAATGTGTGTGTTTGTCTTCCTGTAATTGACTTGAGTGCCAGGGGCTGTAAGAATTGAATTTTCCTGATCAAGACCCTTTCCTCCCTTTGTGAGAGTCAGACTTGAAGGGAACAATTCAAGCCAGACTTCTCTGCTGAGGTATCTGGAGTAGATGCTCAGATGCTTGTCTGCTGGGAGATGAATGGGTTAAAGCCACACTTCTCCCAGTCCTCTAGTTCTGGCCAAAGTAGCTAGGACTGAGTCCTATGCAGTACACTAGTCCTGATTTTTCAATTGATTTTACACTGACGGACTTCATTTTGATGGGAAAGCAGAGATGTTACTTAAAATCTGTAGCAGTATTATGGCACGAAAGTACCAACGTGGACTTTAATACTTGGGGCTCTGATTTCACTGCCACATCCTATAAATTTTGCACAAGACTGCAATTTCCATGTGATGTTTTTGATTATAATAAACATGACTAATAACCTAATCTAGAAAAGAATTACACTGCTTGAGGTCATGAACCTAATCCTTAAAAATGCCATGGGTCATACTGACAAAACTCATCTCTAAGTACAATTATGTGTATAAATAAATGTAGAATAGTAATTTCTCCCAAATATTTTTATTTTTCATTTCATTATTTATTTGTTTGTTTATTTGAATTTCTGGACAGTGAAGGAAAGGTTGACTTTGAGAGCTTCATGGCATTTTTACTGTGGCTTTTAAAATTCTTGTAAATAAATACTTGCATACTTTAAACTGAAACTGAGCATAAAGTGATGCTTGCTATTCTTGTCTTACATATACTGGCTACCTCAGTATGGGTTATTCACTTTGGTGAACTTTAGTAATACAGGTTACAGTTTCTTTTTTCTTTTTGCCTCATTTTGAATGAAATTAATAGTGATTTTAAACAGAATCTAGGAGCGAGATTTGTGTAATACTTAGTTGGGAAGAGGGAGAAAGAAGCTTGTTAAAAATGGTTAAATGTCAACATATTTCCACAGCTTTTTGTGAGTGCTTTCATGTGGATTCATTGGAAATGACAAGACAGAGTATTTTTTTAGATTTTTTTTCCCATTGGCTGGCAGTATTTCTCTCTATTTTCCTTTACTAAGCAAACTATTTTTATATTTAATTAAAAAAAAAAACCAAAGCACATAAAACTCTCAAACCAACCAAGAACCTATGGTTTCTGGAAATAATTATTTTAGATGAGACATTTTTGACACTTTTGATAACATGATGACCTTCTCTAAATGATTTTTAACCTTAGTTTTGCAAGTGTAGACTATCAGGCCTTATGATGGTCAGTCATGAGTTCTGTGTCTTTGTTGAAGTGAGTTGACATTGAAGAACCCCTCTGTTAGAATAACCAGTAGGAGCTGGTTCACATCAGTTGCATGAAGAAACCACAAGTATCTGCCTTCCAGCAAATACTGGAATCTGATACTGGGAGATACGATCTAGCAGATACTAGATCCAACAGCCACAAGAAAGCTGGTGCTCCAGTCAATTTTCCTTGACTTTTTTCCCCTTTAAAGTAAAATTGTTTGTTAATTTTTAACATTGCCTGAGGATGTGCTTTAAGTAGTTACATAATAGATGTGTTCTATGGTTTCACGTGAGGAGGAGCATTATATAGTGTATGATTTCAAGTCCAAGGATTGAAGTATTTATTTATTTATTTTTACTGCTTGTCTGTGAGAGATGGTAATATTTAACTGCCTTTATTGTTGCACTTTTGGTTAAAAGTCCCCTTGTGCTTTCTTCTTACTGAGATACATAACTTCGTACTACAACTAAGATTAGTTAACTGAAGGAATGCTACGTTGGCTTGTTCCACCCCTGTACAATTGTAGCCCACTCAGTCACATTTTCTGCCTGATGCATTTGATGTTGGAATGGAGAGAAAGAATGGTACTGTGGTCCAGCTGCAGCTTCTTTCATCATCTGACTTTTTTCTTCTTTTTCTCTTATCCTATTCCCTTTAAACAATTTTAAAAAAGGATGACAGTGGAGTAGATTAAGAAGTTAGTAAGCTATACTTACTAGTTGGGTATATGTTTTGACAGTTACTGCTCAATATTCTGCATATGGTATCCTGGGGTGCATTAAAAAGAGCGTGGCCAGGAGGTCAAGAGTGGTGATCTTCCTTCTTTACTCTGCCCTGGTGAGACAAAATTGCGAATACTTGTCCAGTTCTGGGCTCCCCAGTTCAAAAAAGATAGGGACCTCCTAGAAGAAGTCCAGTGAAGGCCACAAAGATAGTTAAAGGAGCATCTTTTGTTCAAGGAAGAGTCTGAGTAACCTTGGTCAGTTCATTCTGGGGAAAAGAAGACTGGGAGATCTGATAAATACTTATAAATATCTAAAGGGAGGTGGGAGGTAAATGGATGAAACCTGGTTCTTCTCAATGGCATGTAGCAATAGGACATGGAGAAATGACCTAAAACTTCAACATAGGAAATTCCGTACTAACATGCAGAAGAACTTCTTTACTGTAAGGGTGATGGAGCACTGGAGCAGGTTGCCCAGAGAGGTGGTGGAATCTCCTGTGTAGATATTCACAACCTGAGTGGACACCTACCTGTGTGACCTGTTCCTACGGTACCTGCTTCAGCCGGGGGAGCTGGACTCAATGATCTCTTGAGGTCCCTTCCAACCCCTGTAATTCTGTGGTTCTGTGATATGCAGCCTTTTCTTCACTTCCATACACAGAGAGAGAGGCTATTTCCAAGGAAAAAGTGAAAGATGCTAAAGAATGTGTGTATAATACAGTAGTCCCGTAGCAAAGAGGCCAAAATAGAGTGGATGCAAGAAGCAAATAATTATCATAAATTAGAGTTGATCTGTTTGTGTACAAGTGAATTTCTAGCAGTGGAAGGTTTGCAGTTTTGACATCACCATACTTAGGTTTTTTTCAGCTGTCATCTGTGAAGGTGAGGTGTCATCAGTTGATATGCACAGTACTGAGCAGCGAAGAGGGCTGTGAAATCCTCCTGATCATATTTAAAGTGGTTTAATATGTCTGATCTGCTTGAAGTAATTGTTATTTGGATTTTTTTTTTCCAGCTGTTTGTTAAATCTCTGCAAGTGACTGTTCCTACAGCTCCAATTGCGGAGATGGGAGTTCTAGGTTGTAGGACTACCTGGAATCTTTCCATCTTAATCCATGAGTTTAAAAACAGTGCATAACTGCCTGGTCTCCTAGATGATCTGTTGAGCATGTTTCTACAGTGCTAATTTTACTGTATCCTATTTCTAAATAATCTCCATCCTTGAAGGTTTTCAAGGACTCAGTAGGGCCCCGATCTGGTTTGACTTGAGAGAGTTTATCCTGCCTTGAGTTGGCAGTGGGACTCGAGCCCTCTTGAGGTGCCTTCTGTGGGCTTCCCCATGTACATAGGAGGGGAGGTACTCATGCAGTGGGATTACATCTAGGTGTATCCAGATTACTGCATCCCACCTCATCACTGGCGGCCTGACTGAGCTAAGGATGGTTGGTATAAAGTAAAGGGGAAAAAAAAAAAAAAAAAAGAAAAACACATCTCCTATTCCAAATTCTTCCCATTCTTGTGAAGTTCAGTGTAGTTTTACATTTCCGTGTGTCTTGGGAAAAAACATTTGGTGTCAGAGGAAAGTTTATTTAAGTAATTGTTAACTAAAGGAAAAAATGTTGTAGAAATCCCTGTCTGATTTGAATTTAAAGTAGTTTGAGTTCGTAATGTGAATTTATTTGCATTCAAATATCTTGAATTGCTTTGATATTGCCTTGATTCTTAATTTATTGGCATTCAGTTTGTAATTTTTGGCTAAACATTTCCCCATCATCTGTTCTTGATGGATATTTCCTATTTTAACCTTTAGTTGCATAGTCTAAAAGAGCAGAAGTAGGAAAATATCAGTTGTAATTGTGCTGAAAACAAACACTGACGTGGACTTTTCTGAGAACTTTGGGGACTTCGAAGTTTGACGTGGAGTTTCTCCATTCTGAAGTTTTATTTTGAAAACGTTTCCCTGTATTTTTCAGTTGTGGATTTTTAGGGAAGCAGGAGATGGTATTCCAAGCAAGAAGAAATTATCTCTTACTGGTACATATGTAAATGTATTTAATTTATAAGACTTTTTCTTTGGGCTCTCCCTAATGCTTAGTGACATGTTTCATGCTACTGCATTGAACCTTGGAATTTTAGTGGTTTGTAGGGGAAAAACTGTGTCTTGGGAAAGTGTCTGGTAATTCAGCTAGTTCTAGCTGGTTTGTCAGGGTCTGTTTGTGTGCATGAATTATAGTAAAGCTGTCTGAGAAGAAAATGGGCTGTCTACGTATTTATTTTAGTATCTTTTTAGGCTTCAAGTATTTTGGAATAGTTTAACTCAGTAAAAACATCTGCAAGCTTACTCTGGAACTTGTCATTTTACATAGCACAGCAAATTAGTGATGTTTGTTTTGCACAAAAAGTGCTGCTGCAGTTTCTGTAGTCTACGACAATCGAACTTGTCCAAAACAAGACACAGTTATTCCACAGATGCTGAAATGTTTCCTAGTTAAAGCGTGGAGTCCCACAGGGCCAGGCCTTTGCGCTTGCCTTCACTGAGCATGGCAAGGTTCCTGACAGCATCCTGTGCTCTGAAGAGGAGTGTGGCAGGAGGTGCCACCCCCAGGTGGTACTGACTGCATTTTGGGCCAAACATCAGCTGGAACAGGGACAGAAAGTAGAATGACAAAGACGACCTTACTGACAAATTTCTTCAGAAATACAAATATTTTGAAGCTTCTAAATATTTTATTACGTTATCCATTGCACAAACACATAATGTTCTTCTCTTGTTCAGCTCGGTGAAAGGCTAATGATTATAGGTAAGACATTCTCTTTGTGGTTGTAAAGCATTCATTTTTAATAGATTTTTTCCTATATATGTTAGCATTATGGGAATGTATATATCACAGTTCCCTTTGGTTTCATCCTTCAATTGCCTTAATAGAAGTGTTTGCCATTCAGATGACCATTTCTGTCTCAGGCAATATCACTTTCTTCATCCAGTTTTGTATTTGCTGTTATCGATTCTCTTATAGTACTCTTCTAATACTTAAGAATCAGAAAACAGTCATTTAGAAGTTCATAGTATATCTTTTATTGCAGCTTGATTTTATTGTTTAAAAACAACAACAGCAAAATGCAACCACTGCATTGCAAAATGGCCCTACTGCTGAGTGAGGTGGGCAGCAATGAATCCCAGCATGCAGCTCATTGCATGACTACATGGGTCACGCGCATGTGGTAAATTCTGGAACTGCTTTCTTGTGTGCAACTGCAGAATTGTGTTCCATTTCTCCTTCCTCGGCATCACGGGGGTCCTTACTCTGCAAAGCAGCTGTGGCTGCCGTCCTGCAGCCTGTCTGTAGGGAACAGCAAACTTCCTTCAGCTGCAACAAGTTCGCCCAGCTGCCAATCACAAAACCAAAGTGCTCTTTTCTGAAGTACCTTCTAGAGGATTTTCATGAAAATAAGTGCATTTTTCAAGCAAAACATTGCCAGTGGGCCCTTGTACTACTAATTGCTACAAGTTTTCCAGCATTTTGATGTGACGAATGGACTACTTCATAAGCCCACATTTGAAAAAGATGTCTGAATATGATGTTTTTGGAGAAGAATGCAAGTAAACTAAAAATATGTTTTCTGTTCTTAACTTTTAACAGGTATTGACAGGATATTTGCAGTTGTTGCATTCTATTGTAATTTTTTTCATTACTCCATTGAGTCACATCGATTCTGTTTATTTTCCACACAGTGAACCAAATATACAATATATTGGTTTTAGTAATTGCTGTGCCTTGGATTATACTCTAACATCATCTGCTTGATGCAAAATGTTCATAGAAATGTGTAGAAGAAGCAACTGCTGGTAGCTCACCAGATTTGCTAATCAAAAGTGATCGGAGACCTGGAAGCTCTTCCCAAAGCACCTGCATGTCAGAGCTCATACTTAGTTAACTAGAGGTAACTTGACTTACAAGTTTTTGGTTAGTTGCTAGACAGCATGTTTGTTAGGAATTTTGCAGGAGAGTAGTGATATAAGTGGTGAAGATAAAAAAAAAAAAAGGCAAACATCGTGAGGATGAGCATGGATGTTGATTCTTGTGTACCAGTTGATATTTCTCTTCCCTGCACTTATGTCACTTGTAAGTCCTGCTCTCACAGCCTGAGAAACAGCTGCTACAAAAGATGGAAAAATATCCTATCCTGCTTTATCACATAATTGGTTAGTTTACAGGAGAAGGAACCCTGAGGCAATTCAGAAATTTGTTTCATCATCAGTATCATCAGTATCGTTTTCTAATCTCTTCTATCATAAATATCAAATTGTTTGGTAGGCAAATGTTTCTTTTCTTCATATATTTTTAAGCTTTTTAAACTCCTATACAACCTCCTGGGCACA
Organism: Chrysolophus pictus; assembly: GCA_037305975.1. NCBI lineage: Eukaryota > Metazoa > Chordata > Aves > Galliformes > Phasianidae > Chrysolophus > Chrysolophus pictus. The sequence continues at coordinate 9,163,351 of CM074580.1, forward strand.
ATAGTTTGACTTTTGTTTTGCCCTTGAACTTCTAAAAAAGTGTGATTCTTAATCATGGGTTAAATTTTTAAGCCTGATTAGATTATGAAACTGTGTATTTTTATTATTTGTGTATTTAAATGCGGGAAATAATACAAATGATGAAGCCATAATGTTTTGTATGATGGCTGCTCCAAAAGTAATACCTCCTATTTTATTGTGTTGGCTCACGTCCTCAGAAGCAGATGCTGGCTGTACAGCAGCAGAGGTGGAGCCTTTCCACCAATATCCTGTTACATGTTGTTGCCGTGTGACAGATAGCAGTAGAGGGGCAGTCTGGCAAAATGGTGTCTGACATGGGATTGTTGATGCAGCAAAGATATGGAATTGAGTTCCTCCCTACAGAAAAAATGGCACCTGTTGACATTCCTCGATGCTTGGTGAGCGTTTATGGAGGTGAACCAGTGGCTGTGAGCATGGTGAGGCAGTGGGTGGTACGTTTTAGCATGGCGACAGTGGGTCACCTCCACTGGTGCAGGTTTTTATGAGCATGCAGGCTCTTGTTCATCACTGATGAAAATGCACAGCTAATGATTGTGACTGCGCTGAAAAATCGTGTTTGTAGTGGAGACTTTGCTGTATCAAGTAGTGTTATCATGCTCTTGTATCTGTTGCCCTTTCTGTGGGAATAAATAGGAGGCATTCCTTCTGGAGCGACCTACACGTTTACACGTTTGTTTTACACAAATTATATATAGGCAACTAGATGGTGAATCTGAAGTTCGTGCTGTAAAGATTTAAAAAAAAAAAAAGAAAAGAAAAGAAAAGAAAATCTCTGGTATTTCTGTGTTTTATTTCATCTGTTGTATGGCAAACCTGACAGGGGCTTCACCAGATAGCTATGCATGGAAGTATTTATCTGTCAGTGACTGCTTGACTTTTTAAACTCTTCTCATTGTTATAGCACGGTCCCAGCTGTAAAGTGGAATGCAGCACGAGCTTCCGGGAAGTACTTGAACTCTGCTTTAAAAAATGCCAAAATAGGAGTATCATCAGTAGGTGACTAAGGGTAACTGAGCTCAGCTTAGCAATGCTTTAATTCTTTTGTTTTCCTGTCCTGCAGTGAGACGTGGTCTTGGCAGTGGGTGTTATGATAAAGGAAAAGGAGAGGTGAATGCTCCTAATAAAGCAGGAACTGCAGGAGGCTGTGTTTGTTTCTCTTACTCGTTTTGTAATGAAATCTGTTGTTACAGTGAATAAGCAAGAGGCAATGACATGCAGAATTGCACGTTCTAGTGAGATACTGACCTGCCAAGATTCCTTTCATTTACAACATGCTCCAGGAAAAGCTTTTAACCAGAAGCGTCATGTTACCACTTAGTAAGTTGTTGTTAGAACAAGAAAAGTAGTTCTGAAACTTCAGTGTGACATTTTGGTGTAAGAGGTTTGTGTGATTGGAATCAGAAGAGTTGTTTTGTTTATATAGTGTTGTAAATTTTGGCTTTTTTTTTTTTTTTTTTTTTTTGTTACTGCACTATATACTACGTGCAATCTTTCATCACATTGTTGCTAGTTCTTGTTTTTTTTTTCTTAATTCATTTCCATTTCTCCACTTATATGAAGTGGTACCCATTACTTGTCCTTGCACCTTGAGAGGTTCTTATTTTGCACTGTTTTACTGATGATTCATTGGAGTTAGAATTCATTTCAGCTGTATTGTGCTGATGGTAAATACTTTCTGATTTCTTTAAGCAAGCAGAAGTGTTTTCTTGACATGGAAAAATTTCTGGCTCCTCCATTGTAACTTACTACATACATATTTGTGGCAATTAAGAGCGTGAAGTCCTGCAGGAAAAGTGTCATTACTATGCAGAAATAAATGGAACGATGTAGTTGATAGGTCAGGAATTGAAACAGGTGACTAGAACTTTATGGAGAGTGAAGTGAGAATGTCTAGTGTGCTCTTTTTCTGCTACTAAAATCGAAAGGATCAAAGCTTTCAGGTGTATGCATTGCAAGGCTGGTAGTTTGTTGTCATCAGAACAACAAATTAAATAATAATAGACACGTATTAAAAAAAAAAAAAAAGTGAGATGAACAAGATATGCAGAAAATCCCCCAAAGTTACTGATTCCTCAGAAGTATTCTGCTCACGTTTGGGTGCACGTTCAGCACTGGATCCAGATGCAGTGCAGATGGAGGGGCTGCTCAGTCCATGCAGCTGAGCCCTTTATCTTGTGACCTGGAGTGTGTGACACATCGGATAAGGGATTCATTCCTCTCCTGCATTCCATTTCAGTAAGTCCTTCCATGCCCATGGCCTCATCCGAAGCACGTTTTTGTTTGTCGGTTCTGAAGTTATTTATGGAAACTTCAGAAACAACGTATGCAGAAAGAAGGATGCATCCTGCTGACATGCACTTCCTTTTCCAGGAACTGATGTTCTCTTTACCCTGACTGACAAATACAGGGATATTGAGTTTTTCGTACTTATGTGAAATGAAACACAAAGGAGAAAGAGAACAGCCGTGTTTGTGAGCTTGGAAGGGTAATTTGAACTGGAGACTCAAACCTTTTCATTTATTATTAGATTCTATAGTAAAATATGCAGGTTTTAAAAAATATTGTTGATCAAAGGACAGAACAAAATGCTCTTGGTTTCACAAAGGAAAGCTATGCCTCCCTAATCTATTAATAATCTCTGAGTGTATAAAACAAACAGTGGATACAGCTCAAGTCACTGAAATAGTTTATTTGAAGATTCCAAGTCCTTTGCCAGATAGCTTCAAAATAGGTCAAGGAAATTACAAGCCAAGGGTCACTTTTGAATCAGGTACTGACCAAGAGAATGGAAAGTTAGGGTAACAAAATGTTGCCCTAAACATTCATCATAGAAGAATTATTCCATATTAGATATGAGAATGTTTATGTATGGTAAATATCAGGAATAGGATTAGCAAAAATGCAGATATTAATATTATTTATGTATTTAGGATCAGAGAAAACCCTTTAGGGAAAGTTGGGGGAGCCACTTAGTTGGATGAATAGTAAGATGGCAGATGAAATTCAATACTGATGAATGCAAAAGCATTCATACTGAAGGGAAGAAATTTGAATTGTACTGAAGCTTTACTGTGTTATGAACTGATTTTAGAAGTTTAGAAGACATCTGAGCAACGTTTTGTATAGCGGGGCTGAAGATCTCTGGCTCATTAAGTAGCAAGAGTCAAAAAAAAAAAAAAGAACTCTTAAGATATGTTGGGAATAGCAATGCAGAAATAAAGTACTTAAATTGATAGTTCTACTGTTGCCTAGAACAACAGAAACAAGAAATGTAAGAATTATGACTAGACTGACATGGTAGATGAAATGCTTGTGGAGTTGGAGAGGGATACGTGCACATTTTTACCTATTTTCTTGGAAATACCTGGCTTGAAGCATTCTTAGGACATATTATTCTATTGCAATGCCCCACCAGGGCACGACTTACATTGGAAGAGAGAATGAGAAGGAGGTGAGTTGCTTCAAATTAGATTGTGAACTGAGAAATAACAACAACAACAAAAGCAAAAAAACTTAGTTCTGTCAGAGCAGAGTGTACTTTACTTACTGCTGATTACCAATGGCATATCAATATATTTCTTCCATACATAACTCTCATCTTACCATTTTGTAGACGAGAAATGTAACATCATTGCTTAGTAAACAGTGTGTGATTGTACGATAATTTTCTGTAGTACTGACAGTTGATTGTCAATATCTGTCCCTTTACTTTGTTTGCTGTACTTTTATAACAGGCTGTGTATCGGTGATGTAGTACCTGTACAGAACATAGAATCATAGAATCACAGAATTGCCAGGGTTGGAAGGGACCTCAAGGATCATGAATCTCCAACCCCCCTGCCACATGCAGGGCCACCAATCATCCCACCTAATGCTAGACCAGGCTGCCCAGGGCCCCATCCAATCTGGCCTTGAACACCTCCAGGGATGGGGCATCCACAGCCTCTCTGGGCAGTCTGTTCCAGTACCTCACCACTCTCTCTCTGTAAAGAATTTCCCCCTGACGTCCAACCTAAATCTTCCCTCCCTCAACTTAAAACCATTTCCCCTTGTCCTGCTGTTACTCACCCTTTCAAAGAGTTGATTCCCCTCCTCTTTGTAGGCTAACATGTACTGGAGTTGGACATTGTGTATATACTCTTAGCATACTCCTTTCGTTTTGTTTCTAGATATTAAACTTTGTGCCTTAGAGACTACATGTGTCCTTTTGATTTATACATCTGAGTTGATTCAAGTAATTATATCTGAACATCTCTTATGAGTAGTAAATGTTACTCTTCTTGCTTGAAGCAAGTGAAGCAGATTTCATATTAAAAATTAGAGTTCTAATTAATGGATGTGATACTTTTACTTTTTTTAGATTTAAATAATCTTTGTAATACAAAAAAAGCTGTGTAGGTGCATAAAAATAAAGTAGAGATTCACAGTGAATTGTATGAGACAGCAAAATGAAGTAAGTGTACTGGTCTCATTTCTGCATAGCAGGAGAACTGTTTTCAAAAGGCTTTCTGACTCAACCGGATTTCTGCTAACAGATATTCTGAAGCCTCTTTCTCAACATTGAGAATAACTGCTATGAAAAATAGGCTAATTACCAAAACTGTTACACATCTTTTTAATTCAATATCCTTGCTTGAAAGAATATTGTGAAAAATATCTACCATTGTAAAGACGTGTGTATCATCTTGCTTTGTTAAACAGGAAAAGTTATTGCAGATAAAGCCATCAATTCTGAAATAAATCCATCTGTTTCTTACAATTCTGTTCATAATTTTATAACGTGAAAGGAGGAAGCATTGGTTTGTTTTTTAGAAATTGTACGTTTTGGAGGGGAAAGCAGCTTCCCAACCGTGTCCGCAGGAAATGACTTTTGAATTGGTGTACTGAATTGAATTAAATAATGACGACCTGGTTTTTGAGAATCATTTGTTGTTATCAAAAATAAATGTTCTTCACCTGTTTCTAGCAAATAAAGGATTCTACTCTTCGGATTTTTAAAAAAATTGTATCATGGTTAGCTTCTTCGTTGGTTTAGTTTCATTCTTATGCTTTTCTTATGCTTTTAAAGTACTGAAATAGAAGCTTGGAAAAGCCAGTGCTGCTGCTTGATTTTGATCCAAGGTGAACATAATGTTTGCCAACTTTCATTTCTGGATGGGGTGTTGATTTTTTTTTTTTTTAAATCTAATATGTTTCATTTTGTTAATTAATTTTAAAATTTCATTGTGCTAACTTTTCTTCTATATACATCTCTTCTAGAGTTGTTAGAGTTGAAAGTCTTTGGTTCTGGGAATGTAGTAGGTCTTGCACTTGTGCCAGTAGGGATGGCCTTCACTGTTTAAATCCTTTTGTGATACAATAAGGAACATAACAACTGCTTCAGTTTTTCAGATAGTTAATGTAGAGGTGTAGGGTAGCAAACAAAGAAACTGTGCCACACCAAAAATAAAAGTGCCAGATAAAGTGCAGTCTGATGCAATGTAGCCCTTTCAGTTTTGAAGTTTAAAAAAAAAAAAATGCATCAAGAAGAGGTGTATAGATAATGGAAATTTCTGTCACTCATCAGATGATTCTGCTGGTTACATATACACTAGAGCTCTGCATTAGGCAAGCAAAGGTAGATATTTGCTGGAGGACGTCGTCATTCTATGACAGGCATTCACATGGAAGAGGAGAGTTGGGTAGGAATCTGTCACAGTTCTGCTGTCATGTTCACTGCATTGTTCTTTCAGTTCAATGGAACCCAGAATGCAGGTGACCTCAGGGATGGTAATGTTGAATGAATGACATTATTTCAGTTACCAAGATTAGTGAGTGCCTATATTCAATGCTCTACGGCTGTCTGTGATATCCTAAAAGACAGGTTACTTAGCAATTCTCTTTCTTGCATTTCACAACTTGGATTAATGTATAGCTTGGACTGACGTGTGTAGAACGTGTTTTTCTGAAGAACAAAGTATTCTTATCCTGGATAAAAACCAGCAAGCTGGTAACCAGTGCAGAGATTTGCGGTTGAGGTCTAAGGTTACCAACTCTATAGAAGACTCAGCAATGGTAGTCTGTTACTTTCCCTTCTGAAGAGCTGTAGATTTTTCTCTGGGCTCCCTGAGAGCCTGTGCCATTCATTCAGTACCTCAGAGCTGTTTCACACTCTGTCTCACGGAAGCAACTTTTCTGAGCAGCTTCCTATGTTCCTGTCTGTACATCTTCCCTTTCTTACGTTGTCAGTAGTTTCCTGAAGAAATTAGGCCAGCTTCTTTAGACACAAAGCTAAATGTTTCTATGAGGTCACGCGTTTCCAATGTTTGTAGTTAGAAAAGATTTTTCTGTAGGGAGAAAGATCTATGGCAGCTTGATAATGTCCTAGAAGCTACAAATTAAAAACAGAATAAATCAGAAAGACCTATCGTTTCCAGTCAGCAAACCTATAAAAATCCAAAGGGCTTTTCCAGGCCTCGTTATAGCAGCCAGTAAGATTCTTCTAGGCAACAGTGTCTGAATACAACACTCTATATAATGCACACGCCTAAACAGTAACTTGTATGTGCTGTTAACAGTGTGAAGTATGTAACAGTAAACACCTCTATCTGGGCTGTACAAAAGCAATGGTGAGTGGTATGCAGATATGTTCAGATGAATGGTTTCCTTGTGCCCATCCCAAACTTTAGTGTCGATTTTATTATCTAGCTAAGACTGTACAAGGAACTACGTTTGTTTGTGTGATAAAGAAACTATTTTGCTTGTAAAGCTGGATTGAATTTCTATATATGTATGTGTGTTTAAGTCATGCAGAAATTATCAACGTTTGTGAATTGCCACCTGGACTTAGTTAGAGAAAATCTAAAGTTGTCTGAAGCTGCGTGTTTTCAGGACTCTATTTTTTTTTTTCCTGGCAAGCGTGCAGGCAGGAGGTGCATGTTTTTCTCTTGTAAGAATACTGACCGGTTACATTTAGATGCCTTCTTAAATCCTCGTATACATATACACATGCAGCAAGGTAGTAAAGCCTTTCAGTCTTCATTAGAAGACAAAATGCTTTTTTTCTGCATAGCCATTAATGTCATTATGGTATTGTGAATATATGAACTCCAGTTGCATCACTGGGAATGTTGCTTTATGAATAACGTTCAAATGATGGGCTCGTATACTAGCTTCAATTCACTTGACAAATTTAGGATGTGAGGATATGCCTGTGTGTGTGTAATTTCACTTTTCACTGCCCTTGTAGCTGAGAATCTTATTAACTCTCTGTATGCTGATACTTGTAGTTTTTTGAAGTATTATAGTTATGTAACAGAAACCAAAACGAATGTTTATTAATTCTTTCTTATGAATCTTATGAATTCATCCTTTCTTCATAGCATGAATTTCAGACAAGAGTGACCATTAGTAAAAATGGCTCTGCTAATTAAAAAGGAATAGCATCTCTGTTCAAATGTTTAAATTCCTACAGTGCTTTACCTGGTACAAGCTAGCTATTTGCAGTAGCTTGAGGTGCTCAGATTAGCATGTTCATGCCAGTGGCATAATTTTTGGCATATATATTGCTTATTGCCTCAGAGTTGTGTGTTATCATGTACCATGGAGCTCTTTGCAAAACAAACAAATTTAGTTTGGAATGCAGTCTCCTGTATCACATTGCCCACTTATCTGCATACTGGGTGTGTGTTGTACTTATTTTTTAGTAAAAGAGAGATGTTTGGTAGTTAATTTCACCTTTTGATTTCAATTTATTTGTTTTGGAAGTATAATCTGTTTATTCGTCCTTCCAAAAGAGAACAAACTGAAGTAGATAGACAAACTTCAGGACTATGGTCTTTAACATCTGTCTGATGTTGCTGTAGGTGATAAAATCTAGTCAGAAATAGATTTCAGTAATTTAGACCACATCTCAATTTCTCACGTTGAAACCTGAAAATTGTCAGGGAAGATCCCTGTTGACTGGAGAAAGATTTGTGTTACATCCATCCAAAAGAGATGGCTCTGAGTTACTAGTCAGCCAGCCTCACTTCGTCTGTAGGGAAAATCATGGAGTAAATCTTCTGGGAAGGCACTGTTAAGCACCTGGAGATGGTGTCTGCAAAAAATCAACATGGATTTATCAAGGGTAAATCATGCTTGACTGAACTGATTGCCTCGTGTGGTGAAGTGGCTGGACTTGTGAATAAGGGAAGGCAATGAATAGCAATCAACCTATTAGCAATGCCTATGGCATGCTTTTTTCCACATCATCCTTGTATTCAAATAAGATTTTATCATCTGAATGGCTGGATTCTACTAAACGGGTGAAAAATTGCCTGAATCATTGGGTTTGAGGGCCCCTATCTGGAGGATGGTTACACCTAGAGTTCTGTAAGAACTTGCCCTTATTGATGACCTGGAGGTCACATGCTGCATAGTCAGAGTTGCAGGTGATGTCAAACTGAGGGAAAGAACCTAGACTAGGAGGCTAAACATCCTAGGCTAAAGGAGTAGACTGGGAGGAGCCTCATGAAATTCAGCGAGGTCATAAGAAACATCAAAACAAAACAAAGCAAAAAAAAACCCACAAGAACCTTACTGTCAGGTGGACCAAGCACTGGCACAGGTGGACCAAGCACTGGCACAGGTTGCCCAGACAGGTTGTGATATCTCCCTCCTTGGAGATATGCAGAAGGCATTTGAATCTTGTCCTAGGCAACCTGCTCTGGGTTTCCCTGCTGGAGCAGGGCGGTTGGATCAGATGACCTCCAGAGGTCCCTTCCAACCAAACCAGTCTGTGTACTTAAAAGTTGCACAATGTAGTAAAGATTACAGCAAGACTGAAATATGCTTAGTCAGTGTAAATATGTATCATGATGGTTTTATGCTTCAGTAATTGACTGAGATTCATCCCAAATGAAGTCTCATTGTACTTACCATCCAAACAAAAAAATCCTAGCGAATATTGCATCTTGAAGTTCGTTTTGATGAATAATGAATGTTTCAAATGTAAGTGCTAAAAAAAAAACGTTGGAAGATGGATGTGCTTTTCAGTGCTAGTCCATGCATCTACTGATACTAGCTCAATAAAAATAGCTTTCTAAATTAATGCACATGGGGTAGGTGTGTGTTTAAGAGACACTTGCCATCCCAGTACCTGCTTTCCAGATGTTCAGAAGAGAAAAATGCTCATTCCTCAGCTCCTCAGGAAAAATTCCAGAGAAGACTGGATAACTTCTCAGTTGCTCATTAAACCTCTTCTACTGTTTGGTGTTTTCTAAATCCTAACAAGAAGGAAACTTTCCCTTCCCATTTTTGCCAATTTTCCAGAATTTGTCTGTGAACTACCATAGTAGAGCACTGAACATATTAGGAAAGCATAGCATGGCTATGACCTATCTGACAGACGTTAGACTGTGCACGGTTAGTGAGATCATTTTCCTGTTGGTATTTTTTCAGTTTTAAAAGAGAAGAATGTTCTTGGGAAATGCTGTTGTTTACAGGTCTTGTGCCTAGAGGACTTCTCAGTGGTATCACTGAGATCTGTGATTGAAGAGATGAAATGTGATACAGTTGGGCACTTTGAAGAAATTGGACCCTGTTGGAATGATGCTTCTTTCAGGCTAGTCTGCTTTTCTGTGTTGTCTGGCAGAGACTGGGGTTGTGACAGGGAGAGTGTTTGCTCCTGGGCTCCAGTAGTGGTTAGGACTCCACATGTGTCCTTGCCCTCTCTCCTAGTGTGTGAGCTTGGAAACTTCCTAGTGCATTTGCCGAGACGCGAATCCTCTCATCAGATTTAGTTCTGCACTAAGTGGTTGCATTATCAGAGATGGAGGGCTCTACAGGGTAGCAATTGAAATAATGGAAATGTGATTTTTATAGATGGAATAATGGAAAAATGAAGTTGTAGATTTGAACTATGCTGAAGACCTGAAAAAGCAGGCATGCCAGTTTGTTTCTGCTTTCCATGAAACAAATGTGGTAAAGAGGCCAGATTTTCACTTGCTGTTGTGCTGCTTATACTTATCTTCAACAGAAGAGATTCTGACTCTGATTGCTGTAAATATTACTGTAAATAACCTAGCTGTGCATGGAGATTTGTTCTTTGTGTTCTTCTGTCTGCATCTCATTTCTTAGAAGTTTTCCCAACATTTATTTTTGTGTGGAACCCTCAGTGACTGATGGTATAAATAGGACATTTTCTTTAGGAGCAGAATTGTTGCATTTCCCTGGAAGTGCAAAAGAGTGCCATGCATTTAACGTGAAAGAATCCATATGATGCATATTTTGTAATGTGCAAAATGAAGAAGTGGGAGAAGGCATATTTTGATGGTTTCTTATGGTAATAAAACACAAACAGATTTATATTCAATGCCACTTAATAAAGCTACCCACACTACATGAAAAAGATGGTTAAAAACTTATTGGTATATTAAACACCTGTCTGCATACACAATTCTCAATGTGGCAAGACCTATTTTGTTCTTCCTAGGAAAGTAATCTAACAAATCTTGCTCTTTCTTCCTTGCATCTAGTTATTTGGGCCATAACTGGGAGGAAAAAACAAAAGGAAAAGAAATAAAATGAGAAACAGTAAAAATCTTTTTCTGAGCTGCACGTTAACTTGTAGCAAGAATCATTGTGATCCCTGCACAGAGCTTGTCCATTCTTTGACCATTTGGGATGCAGATTAACTATGCCTTGGCAGAATTTTGCCAAATGTTGCTATACAGCTTCCATGCTAGTATGGTGTAGAAAACAGTACCACTCTTTTCTATTTGTGTTGAAGTGTGCTAGGGCTGATCTTGCCTAGAGCCTGCTGTGAATTCTGCACTTCAAGGTCAGGAGCAGAGGCGAATGCACTGTGGGAGTTGTCACAATGGTTTCTGGTTCATCAGCTGGAATCTAACAGGGGTTGTCAGCTTCAGCTCTGAGCTTGATTCCCTGTGAGACAGAGTCCACCATACTCACTTCTCAGCATTCAGGCTCAGGAAGCTGCTCTGGGATTGGGTTAATCGTAGTCTCTCTTGAACTGAAGTTATTCAGTTTCACTGAGAAGACAGTCTGAAAGTACTTCCCAGATTGTGGTGTGTGTTGTTAAGAGTTATTGATCAGGAACAATTTCAACCAGAGTGCAAAGTAGAAAACATCAGCCTTCTTGAGGAGATCTGGAAAAGGAGGGGTATTTGCCTTGTTTTTGGGCTTAGAAAGGAACGTATTCAATTGAATTCACATCTGGTTGGCTGATTCTCTTCATGGAGAAGCTCCAAATTCATTGTGAAGATTAGAGTAAGCGTTTATGGGTTTTCAGGATTTTGAATGGAATTCGAAGTATTGTGTTTTCAAGAAGTGGACAAATCAGTTTTCTCATAGGTATTTGTTCATGTTCTAATTTTGGCATTTCTTTGTCTACATTCTAATTTTAAAAATTGTTTTATACTTCATACTGTGTCTTGGGATTTCATAACATGCTCACTCCTACAGCAGAAATGCACACTAATCCATTGAAGTTCCTCATGACAAAAAGTTCTCATCTAAAAGATGCTGCCAAGTTAGTTGGAGTCAGCTTATTTATCAAAATAAGCTGTTTATTAATGGGAGTGGAATTTGGAAGTCATAAAAAAAAATAAATTTGATAAGTGTATTAATGTGCATGATTTGTTTTAAGAGTACAAACATGCTATGTTGCTGTTGCTTTTTCTTCATTATAATGGTTAACAAATGTATTTGTATCACAAAACTGTATCAGAAAGAGGTCTCACGAGCAAGATAAAGAAAAATGGTTAGCCTGTAAAAAGTGCTTGCCAGCTAAAAATATCTTTTCTTTCAAACGTTATGAATCCTTTCTATTGTATTTAAACTCATAAATTGCAATTATGTAGTTTTTGTGTAAATTGTACTGGGTCTTTGAATGCCTGGCATTGCAAAACTTGAGAGTTTTCAACAATTTTGTCGATTTGTTCTGACTAATTTTTGGCATGTCTTCCTATTTTATTCTTGTGTATTTCTTATAAGTGTCCTGTATTCCAGGAAGCTCAGAAACTGGAATCTCTCACTAAACTTTTTTAAATGTTTGTTTGAGAAATATTTTTTTCTTGGTTAAAATGTATTCATACCAATACCTGGCTTAGGGCTTCCTATTTGGGATATCTGTTGTTCAAGGCTTTACAGAAATTCCTATCTGTGCATCTGTCTGCTTATGTAGCCTAAAATTTTTGGAACCTTTGTGCTATGTTACATAGGGAGAAAAAGTTCTCTACATTATTTCAGCCATTTGAGCCTTTAAGGTGACTTAAAAAAAAAATTTATATATATATATATATATATATATATATATATAAAAGTATTTCATCATAAATATATGGTTGTATGTTAAATATATGTAAAAGTGGGATGCAGATAGTGCTAAAATAATTATTGATTCGATAATTGTGATGCATTTGACTGCCACAGAAAATGATGATATGGTCATCTTTGAGGTTTGAATTGATTGTTTAAAGACATGTTGTTTATTTGGGCTAAACAAGATAAAACTTGCTATCTAAAGTTGAAGTACTGAAATGTGCTAATCGATATTTTGTTTTCTTCAAACTTCAGCATGTTGGTTTCACTAGGAACGTGAATATTCATTGTCAACAGCTTGTTGCAAAACATCTGTTGACCAGGAATCTAAAGACCAAGTTCAAGAAGAACTTTTGCTGCCAGTTTCTAGTGTTTTTAAAAGGAAGAAATGTAGAGATTTAATTACTGTAAGATTTCTGTTTTTGTTTTGTTTTTCAAACACTCATTGTTGTGTCACAGTCGAATGTGGCCATCTATGTATTTTTTTTTTCTAGTCTTATCTGTAGGCAGTCCTAGCTTCATAACATGAATTGTATGTAGAGGTGATGTGAGGTGTAGCCTCAGTGCTCTCCTGCCCCAGTGTGGATGTCTAAAATCCTTATGAGCTGCCCACCTACAGACAGGAAGCTCAGGGTGAGTTACGCCATGTCTTCTGTCCAACTCATTGTGCTTCTTGTGACAGATGATATGCACCGTTTTTCCCCTCTTCCCTTTTCTGAAGGTCCTTTTGGTCATTTAAGATGATCCAGCTACAGGTGGGGAAATTACTGCAGGCAACGCTACAGCCTTGGGGCAGAGTGGCTGGAAGACTGCGTAGAGGAAATGGACCTGGGGGTGTTGATTGAAGCTCAGCTGAACATGAGCCAGCAGTGTGCCCAGGTGGCCAAGAAAGCCATTGGCATCCTGGCTTGCATCAGAAACAGTGTTGCCAGCAGGAGCAGGGAAGTGATTGTCCTCCTGTACGCAGCTCTGGTGAGGCCACACCTCGAGTACTGAGTTCAGTTTTGGGCCCCTCACTGCAAGAAAGACATTGAGGCCCTGGAACAGGTTCAAAGAAGGGCAACAAAGCTGGTGAGGGGTCTGGAGCACAGGCCTTATGAGGAGCAGCTGAAGGAGCTGGGATTGTTCAGTCTGGAGAAGAGGAGGCTCAGGGGAGACCTTACTGTTCTCTATAATCAAACCTGAAGGGAGGTTGTAGTGAGCTGGGGGTCGGCCTCTTCTCTCGTGTAACTGGTGATAGGACTAGAGGGAATGGCTTCAAGCTGCACCAGGGGAGATTTAGGCTGGATGTTAGGAAATACTACTTCTCTGAAAGAGTGGTCAGGCACTGGAATGGGCTGCACAGGGAGGTGGTGGAGTCACCCACCCTGGAGGTGTTCAAGGAACGTTTGGATTTTGCGTTGAGGGACATGGTTTAGTGAGAACTACTGGTGATGAGTGGGAGATTGGACTGGGTGATCTTGTAGGTCTTTTCCAGCCTTGGTGTTTCTGTGATTCTGTGAATTTGCTAATAACATTCAAAATTTTGTTGTACAGCAAGGAATGCTGAAGTCATTTTTATATTCCTTCTGAATTTGTTCATTTCCATAAAATCATTCTAGTAGGTTCCTAGAAGTGACTGTACTCACTTGTTATATGGATATCAAATGATTTCCCACTCAGCATTTCTTTTGAGGAACGGGAAGTATTAGTCCAGTTTATTCTCTGCTTTCTGGCATTTGGGATACAATTTCCATGTTGGTGTGGAAATATTAGATTTGAAATAATTCTCTAGTTTTGGATGATTTACTGATGTGCTGAAAGACATTTAGTATGCAGTTCAGCATTATATTGTCTCCTGAGACGTATTTTGAACATTTGAAGGCTGAGGGTGGGGGGGAAGGTTCTGAAATGATTATAGTGCGAGGCATTAGAGCAAGTGAAAATAACTTTTGCTGTATCTAAGTAGTACGACAAGTTGATGACATGTAAAGTTGATCAGGGAAAGTGTTGTATATAATGTGAAAAAATTGAGGCAGCATTTCTTTTTATGTACATCTTAAAGATGTTACTTTTTTAAAATTAAGAATATTGGCATCGAATTATGGGAAGGACATCATTAAACCCATCTTACACTTGTTCATGTAGTTATCGTACAGATGTTAGCAAGAGTGGTGTGTTGTAGAAACAGAAGATATGATCCAAGTTTTGTTTTTGTAGCATTTGTTTTCCATCTAGTAACTCATGTTGCAAAATACTGAGTTGTAAGCTACCATTTACAGATGGATGTATTTTTATTTAAAGCAAATATAAGTCACATAAGTGCAAGTTTGTGATTTCCTTTTCAGCTATAGAGTTTCTACATTCTGTTCTCTGTGAAGTAGAAACTCTAAAGAAGACCAATCAGTGAAAAGATTCTCAACTGCTTTGTTTATATTAATTTAAATATTTTGAAAATGAACATAGTTATTTGCTGTTTTTTTAGTATAGCATAAGCAGGACATGGTTCTTGCTTTTAAAAGAAAATTATTATAATTACTGTACTGTGCTTTTTACTTTTCTCTGCAAGCATAACTTGATGTGCTGCGTGAGCTGTCTTTGCAGCTATTTTAAAGCCACTGAAGACAGAAAGGTAAGAAGTAAAGGAGAGTAGAATATTTGTTTTGATATCAGGGAGCAAATGGACCAAAATATTAATAAAATAAAAAGAATAACCTAAGTTTTAACTATAAAGAAATGTAGTGACTAGCACTACTAAACATTATCATAGCTGGGATTTTGTAAAATCATGCAGAAATGTATCCATCTTGGTGTGGAGAAAGTAGAACTGTGTTTTTTCTCTTAAATACTGTAAAATATGCTCTGCTGACATTGCACTGGTAGCCATGAATGCGTATGATAGACTATGCCACATTCTCAGTGGCAGGGGAAATCCTTTGTTAACCTACATTTGTTGCCTCTAAATCAGCAAAGTATAAAGTCAACTGAAATTAAAGCTACTAATGAAGATACTGAGTTTATTTCATCCAAAACATTAAGCAAGTGTTCTTTAAAAATGTAAGTGTGCTTTTAGTTAAACAGAAATACACCTTACTAAACACACAGTCACCCCAGAAGTAGAACGCCTGGATTGTTCAAATGTCGTCATGTCGTTCCAGAAGTTGTGCTCACTCTGATTACGGTTAGAGGGTGCGGTCAGTGCTTCAGGCAAGGAGCCAACAAGTGAGATATTGCTGTGCCATTGCCATGAAGATGGGGTTACAGGAGGGGTCAGTGTTAATCACTTGGTTCCATCAGTTTAAGATGGCACATGAATTTTTTTAAATTAATGTTGTTCTCTGGAACCTTGGTCTTATAATCTAAAACTGTAAAACCATGTTATCTAGCAATTATTTTCCTCCTCGTTGCCATGATTTTGCATTAAAGAATAAGACCACAGAGTATAGTTTGTGAAGCAAGGCCAGAAATTCTCTTTCGGCCTTCCACCCATTTCACTTTTATAAGATTTGTACATTCTACCTAGGAATTGTTCATCTCTGAGACTGTCTAAGGCAGGATAGTTGAGATATGCAAGGTAAAGTAAAAATTCACAATGGGAGAGAAAAAAGTGGATGGTTTTCTTGGGGATGGGTCATGGCTATAGTATTGCTCTCTTGTTGTAGCTTTGGGGAAGTATTGATACGGGCAGCTTTCAGTGAGAATAAAACCAAAATCTGCATCTCTGTGCAGACATAGGAGTGCAATCCACTGTTTTCTCTAATGGCATTCTGCTTATGTTTCCTTAGCAGCTTTTCTGTGATTAAGTGCAATGTCTAGCTTTAAAATTCCTCTTGAAATTTTCTCTTGGCTGGGAAATAAGCACCAAGTTTCAAAAGTAAAATGTTAATCTTCATGAGTGGGCCACCACAAAAGCATGGGTAAAGTGAGCATTGTTAAAAGTCAGCTGGAGCCAGACTGCAGATGGCAGTGAAATAAAATTCTATAGCTGTACAAATGGCTGCACTTCCACTGTGAAGTTTAGATTTAGGGAAAAGATCTTTGTACAGTCCCAAATGAAATTGTGTGCTGCAGCTGTTAGTTTACAGTGATAAACAGAGGTTCAAAGGTAAGATGAGTAATGAGAAAAGAATTGCAAAGTAGCACTGCATTTTTTTTTTTTTTTTACCTCACTAAGAGCGCTTTGAGTTTAAGACTTCTCGCAGTGCTGTTAGGGAGAATAATAAGTTAAAGTATATTCTGATTGAGTAAACTAAGGATTTAGAATTAAAACCTGCTGCATGTTTCGTAGGAGGATAGCTCTGAGATGAGAAGGCCAAAGTCCTACTTGATTGTATGTAGAACTATTAAGGAAAATGAATACCAGCACTGTAAAAGTATGTTCCCATTAAGTGTCTGGTGAAATATGAAAAATATTAAAGAAAAGTAGCGTGGGGGAAAAACATCTGTAAGAGGTCATGTAAGGAGATGTTAAATTCTTGGTCTACAGTTTGGGTTGTTAAATTCTTGGTCCAGAGTTTTTGAAACCATGCCACCAAAGTGTAAGAGAGAACCCAAGAAAAGGTCCTGCAAAGTACCTTTTGTAATGGGAGCAAGAAAAAAGCAATGGTTCAGCGAGATCAGATGAAATTGTAGACTTCAGTTTTTCAGTAGGGAGATCATGGGATGTGGGATCTCAAACCATGTACTCATCAGTAGTATGTAAATGAAAATTGTATCTTGGAAGCCATAAGGGAAGACCTGTAAGATAAAAAAACCCAAGGTTTTAGAATTAGAGATAAGTAAAGAATGGGTCAAAAAGCTGCGCGTCACTGGGTGACAGGAAGAGTAGGTGGTCAGTTAGGACAGAAAATTACGTTTTCCTGGATTCTGGTGGGAAGCCCAATTGAAATAGACTTTGTGGATAATGATTCAAATTTTGGTCTGCCACTCAGTCTGTAAACATGTTTATACATTCAGTCCATACTCCGAAGTGCCAATATATCATGGTATATAGTTAATGTCTCTTGGCTTAAGAATAATGAAATAAATGGTATCTTTTTGTTGATATTTTCCCTCTCCCTACTGTGGTTGTTATAGCTCTGGTTTTGAACCATAAAATGTCTGAATCAGTTGGTGAATTGAGGGCATGTGGACGTCAGCCCTGTTACTGGCAGTATATAGTCTGACAGCTTGGTCATTCTGTTTGAACCTTTGATGGCAATTTCTGTGACTTGGAGATACTGTATAACTTGTGGTTTGCAAATGAAGAGCACGAGTCAATGAGCTCTTGTGGTATGTTCTCCTTTTCCATATCCACTGCTTAAGTCACTTTTTCTCTTGTACTCACTTATTTTATTTCCAGGTTTTTTTTAATGCAGACATATGGGGCAACATGGTTAATATATGTGAGTTGTACTGTAGTAATACAAACAAATTGTTTGGTTTATAGACAGGTTTAGTTATGAGGAGAGAGTTTACTGTTTAGGCAGCTTAGTAGATAGAAGTAATTGCATGCATAAGGCTGTGAGCATTTTCACTAGTCTTTCACGTGAACCTATCTGTATTTGTTCTAATGGATTTATTTCCAGATTTGAAGGGGGAACAGAAAGTTAAACCAAGTCTTTAAAGAAAAATCACTGGACAGTAATAATTCAGTTCATTTACGTAGTTTGCTTTTTAGAAATTCCTCTCCAGGTGCATGGCCTCGCGCTTTCCTTTGTTGAATTTAGTGGGAACTTTAATATATGAGCACAGGACAATTCTTGAATATATGTTGTTTGGATCCAGGTTAATTATTAAAAAAAAGAAGTCAGTATAAAGCTATAATTAGTGTAATCTAGTTGGTACTGTCAGTACAGACATATTTTAGCTCTTTATTATATCAGTCTGGACCATCTCTGAAAATATAAGCTTCAGTCTTTCATACCAGCATTGCCAGCAGAAGTTTTTTCACAGCAGTACTAATAAGAGAAGCTGGTTCTTTTTTTGAAATTACATTTATTTATTTCCTAGCCTTTGGCAAAGTTGAACAAAAGAAGAAATTAGGACAACTAACTTCCAGGCTGACATTCATATAGTCATGATTTGAGCTGAATTATAAAGAAATTAGAGCATAGTTCTGTCTTTGTATGGAGAGGTTTTCTTTTTTTTGTTCAGAGTGAAATGTAGTTTATAAAATAGAATACAGTAATTTGATGATGACTACTTACAGGAATTTGTAGGCCTGCATGTAGCACTTTGTGCACAACCAGTGCTCTCAAGTTGCTGAGGTTAAAGTATGTAAGAAAATCATAGACTCATAGAACCTCCAAGATTAGAAACCTCCAAGGTCATCCACTCCAACCGTCCATCTACCACCAAGATTTCCCACTAAACCATGTCCCTTCAATACCACATCTCCACTTTTCTTGAACACTTCCAGGGACGGTGACTCAACCACCTCTCTGGGCAGTCTGTGCCGCTGCCTGACCACTTTTTTGAGAAGAAAAAATAGATATTATTAAGAAAATGTCTGAGGTAGGAGTACTGCTTATTGAAAAATCAGGCTTCTGTCCATTGATATCTATTTTTGGTTCAAATAAAATCTATGCATAGTTTAAAAATTTTGTCCACACCCTAATATGAACTTATTTGTTTGGGCCAAATATATTTAAGTATTATCTACTGCCTGTTACACTTTTTCTTAAGAAAATGTGTTTGCAAATTTGCATGATATTGACTTGCAAACTTAAAAGTAGCAGAAAAATTCAGCGTTGTTTTTAAAGGGTGCTTCAATCTCCAAATACTTTGAGAAATTGTGTTTCTTTTGTGCTGTTGTAGACTGGGTTTAGAACAAAGTTGTTAGCTTTTGAAATGTCATGGGTCAACACATGTTTCCTGGTATGCAACTGTTGAAAGGGGATTTTCTTGCTTTTTTCTTCAGTTTTTTTCTTTTTTTTTTTTAATGTAACCCACACATTGTCAAAGCCTGTATATATTTTTCTCATGTTTTTCTACTATTGCATAGTTACTTTCAAAATTTCACATAATTTGTTTGGAGTTTACAGCAAATATTTTTCATACTTTTTTTAGCATGATCTGTTTCATATTTTGAAGACTTAAGAATCTAGGAAACAGTGATGCATCAGGAAACGTTGCATAGAGCAGGATATTTCTGCTCTTCTTGTATCATTACTCCTGAGACAGAATGATGAATTCTCTAATACATGTGCAGGCAGCTTTGCAGTCCTTGCTGTTCAGACAAGACCGTCATGTCTGAGATCTTTGGCACATGACATGGTCATCGTCCTACCAACGTTGGTTTTACAGCAGCAGTTTATAAACTTTGTAATGTATTGAATTTTAGGTTTAGTGTGAGTGCATAGCAAAGCTATGTTATTATTTCGTTATGGAAATGTTACCTGTCATCTCCTTTTGCCTGAAGCAGGGGTTTCACACGTTGATAGGCTTGTAGGTGTCAGTGTTGAACTACTCAGGTCAGGTCAGACCTTGTATTTCAGTCACCTTCAAAGCTTGGACATAGCAGCCATGATTTGCTTGCCTGAGAGTAACTTCAGTTTCACTGTCGTATTAGAGAGAGGTTTGCCAGTATGGTAATATTTTATGTTAAATGAGGGGAGAAACAGAAGAACTAGTTCAGTATTTTCCTGAGACACTGTATAATCCATTCATAGTGGATTAAAAAAAGCCCCAGAATTTTCAGGTAATTTTCATGTTGCTTATATCATGAAAGAATAAGTAGTCATTCTTTTAAAAGAACATGCTGTCCTTTTGGATAGCTGTATTGCTCAAGTGATGTCCAAGTGTCCAAGTCAAGCATGTTGCTAGTGATGTGGTGTTTTTCTTTTTTTATTATTTCTATTTTTTTTTTCCTTTTTATTTTTCCTGCAGATGGCTTCCTCTTGGGTATAATTTGGAATAAAATTCCGTACTGTTAAGTGTTTTGGCTCTTTCATTTATTCAAAGAATGTAAGACATTACAGATGGCTTGAAATATTTCTATTTCCTCTGTATACTTATGGGACAATAGGAGGGAACCCCCCACGGTTGACCAATGTTTCTATTTTTATATATAGGAGTATATAAACATCTGATTAGTTTTGAAAAAGAAACACGTTATTTCTTTAATCTTTTTGATAAGAGAGCGTACGTTAACATTTAATTTTACATTCATCAATTCCTGCTATTCAGTAGCAGCTTCTATTATGTACTGATTCTTTGACAACACCTTTTTACTAAGTTTATTATTATAACGACCTGTAGTTCTCACCTCTTGTGCAGTTTTGCATGAAAAAGATATCATTTCTGTTTCAACTGCCTGTGTTTTATGAGGTGATATGTAATTGATGATGACCAGTGATGTTCATTTTGAATGGAATATAAGGGCGTTGTAGGTGCCTTTGGATGCAGGAGGCTGGGGTTACCACACTGGTAAAGAAAGAACAAAGGCCTTTTCTGGGCAGCCTGTTGCTGCAAAGGATGCTTGTGTACAATTGAAACATGCAAGTGTGCTTATTTGGGGTATTTTCTCTGCACCTGTAAGGTGTTTTGGGACATAAATGTGTGGGGTTTTTTGTTATTTTTTCTTTGGTTGGTTGGTTTTTGTTTCCCTAGCAGTGATGTAAGCAGCTTACATATTTCAGTTGCCTTGGAATTTTAATTGATTAACAATCACTGGCATTTTCAAGCATTAGAATATTTAACAAGTGTTGAATCTGACCAAACATTTTCTATTAAATTATCAAGCTGTGATAGAATTACCAATCCCTACCACTCACATGAAAATTATTTAAGCCTTTGTATCCAGTCCTACTCAGAACTTCATAAGAATCAAATTTTACAATATAGAATGATATAACATTTTGAGTATAATGTTCATAAAAAACAAAATTTTACTCTTTTTAAAGTTCACCTGTTTCTTTTTTAAGGCTTCTCTGCCATTCTTTCTGGCTTCACAGAAAGACTATATGTAATAAATCAGTTGATTGAGTCTGACCAGAGTCTGATAGTTTTTGAGATGAGGATGAGATCAGAGCATCTCCTGAGCTTAAGGGAAGCAGTTGCCCTGATGATAATGATGTGCCAAACACCACAAAGGAAAAGAATAATTACAGAAAACCCTGTCAACTTGAAATGGTAGAAAATTCCTTCTCAGATTTTGGTTTGGCACCTGACATTTAGTTTTGGAAGCAAGACAGGTCAGCCAGAATTCTCTGCAGCACCTGCATACCCCGTGATGAGCTACATCTCCACTGTTGGCTCTCTCACAAAAACTTAGATGTCCAATTAAGTACTCAGGTGGAAATTCTGTCTAAGTCTCTATGCACGAATGGTCGAAGCTCTGAAGTATGAGATTTGATTATAATCATATACTGTAGAGCTTCAAGTATTGTGAGGTCATCTGGGCCCTAAAAAGAAAAGAGATGAGGAAGAGCCCTTGTATTACAGATTTCCAGGTCAAATGGACTCCGTCACATAGGGGTTGAATAATGTCTTGCAAAATCGAAATGAAGGAGAATCTTTCAGAATTCTTTTAATTTTTTTTTTTTTTTTTACTTGATGAACTCAGACTCCAACTGTGGTGAGCTTATTGCAATAACCTGTTCCAATTTTTCTTATTATTTTGAATTGTTATGATGATAACTTCTGGATCTTGTAATATGCTGGATCTGGGAACGCTTTTATCCAGCGTCTTCTTACAAGTAAACAGCTTATCTGCATGTAACTCTATACTGTCAAACATCTAACTGCTCTATGAAGTGTTTCTTGGCTCTCTCTGGGGGAAAAAAAAAAAAAAGAAAAACTGGAAAAGCTGAGATCTCTTTAAGATTTGAAATCAGAATCTTTGAGATCACAGCTGAGAGTTATCAGATTTTGTAACCTTGTATTATTAAACTTCACAATGTGATACTTGTTTTCTTGCCCTAGTTCATATTTTATTGTATTTGGAAAACTATCTTCAGCATTCTCTACACAACATTGTCATGTGATTTTCTTAGCAATTCTGTGACTTCCCAGTTTTGACACATGAGAAGAGATGTGGATTTATTAGCTGAAAGAAGGGTTGGGAATTAGCTAATGTTTCCTTGAGGTGGTGTCTTCTACAACTGTCTTCCAGTTGTAACCTATAAGTAATGGCTTAAGTTGGAAAAAATAAAAATTTAAAAAAAAAAAAAATTATTTATTCCATTTCATTCTGCTAAAATACCTAGATTTAGAGTTCTTTTTTACTTTCGTTTCTCATTAGTTTAATAATTTATCCTCCTAATATTAGAATCACAGCCTTGTAGAATCACCAGGATTGGAAAAGACCTCCGAGGTCATCCATCCACCTACTGCCAATATTTCCCACTAAACCATGTCCTTCAGTGTAACATCTAAATGTTTCTTGAATGCCTTCAGGGGTAGTAATTATGCAATTAATTTTTGAGTCACCTAGTGGTCTATAGCAGTAAACTTCCCATATGACTTGACTCAGTTATAAAAATACTGCATAATGTTAGATTAAGATCTGTTCTCTGAAAAACCTCAATAGATGTGGCTTCATTGAGGTGTGTCTCTGCTAATAGTTCCCTTTTCCAAATCATCAGAAAGCTAGTTTTTTAATCAGTGTAGTATATGCTGTACTATCTTCTTCTGCCATATACATGTAGGTGTACATATATGTATTTAAATTTAATCATCACATAGCACTCAAGGCAATCTGCTCCGTAACCTTCCCTGGCACTGAGGTCAGGCTAACAGGCCTGTAGTTCCCTGGATCCTCCTTACAGCCCTTCCTGTAGATGGGAGTCTTGTTGGCAAGCCTCCAATCCTCTTGGACCTCACCAATCAACAAGGAGCTGTGATAGATGATGGAGAGCGGCTCGGCTATCACCTCTGCCAGTTCCCTCAGCATTCTCAGGTGAATCTCATCCGGCCCCATGGACTTGTGACTGTCCAGTTGGAGTAGTAGTAGGTCTCTGACTGCGTCCTCCTGAATTGTGGGGGCTTTTGTCTGCTCTGAGCCTAGACTACCAGGCCAGAGAGTGGAGTACCCTGAGGATAACTGGTCTGACTTTTAAAGACAGACGTAAAAGCTTTTTCTTATCCACAGTGGTTGCATTCCCAGACTCATCCAGTAAAGAATGGAGATTTTCCTTGGTCCTTCTCTTACTGTACTCACAGGAGGCATACCTGCAATGCTGTGCATCCATCGAGCTCGCTGACTGTAACACAGTGCTTGGTTTCACGGGAAGAGAGGACGGGCATGGCCTTGGACTGATTCAATTTTCCTGAACAGGAAGCTGAGACTCCATGGAAAGCACCAAACTTTTCAGCTCTTTTCATGCTGCTGCAGATGGTGATGTATTCTAATTTAATCTTGGGGAGAGTACTAACAGGAAGGGCTTTTGATACTTTTCTTCATTAAGTCTATGAGATTGTAAAATTCAGTAGGAGTCAATGCACAGAAATCTGTTGTTTTAACAGGATACATTCGTCTTGCAATCTAGGAAACCTTTTCAATATATTTCAGGTCCTAGTCTATCTAGGCTTTCACTCACATGTAAAGTTGTTTCTTTGTAAGATTTTAGCCATGTTTTCCTGTTTATATACTTTCCCTTCTCTTTCTTTGTAGAAACACACACACAAAAGGGGAAATAGATTGTAACCCAAAATGGGAAGCAGTAACACGAAGCATGTAAGAAGTATTGTTAAATTCCCAGAACGACCAACAGAATGTACAAAACTATGTATCTCCTATTCTGTAACTTCCTTAAGGTCGGCAGTGAGTGGCAGTGATTGATGTGAGCGCGTGTTTGGCAAGGTGCTGAGTTCTAGGCTGTGCTCTCTTTTCGGGCTTTCTAGTGCTCACGTGGTTAGAGGTGCTTATGCTGTATAATTGGCTGCCAGCCTACTTAAAATCCCCTGGATTTTCGAAAAGCCATTTGCTCATGTTAGCTGTCCCATAAACCTTCCTTTGGGCTTTGCATTCCTTCCTGTAAGAGTTCAGTGGGCAGACTGGCTTTCTTTTGTTGGTGTCATGCGTTCTCTCTGAGCAAAGCTGGCAGAAGGCTGCTTGGAGTAAGGCTCATCTATGTGAAAAATCTTGAATGCACACTGGGTTAACAGTATTTGGATGTGAAAATGAAATAACAGGGGAGGGTAAGGTATAGATTAATTTTGCCTTGTGGCCTGATGTCCAGAACAGTTATAACAATTCACAGAGATAGATGGCACTATATATTTGCCTACACAATTTCTAGAGGATTATTACCTTTTTTTTTTTTTTTAACTATATGTTTTATCTAACTTCTATTGTTTGTATTAGGACCAAATTCAGACTTCTTGATTTATTTGCATATTTCAAGATATCCTGTTCTTCATTTTGTCATTTGGAGACTGATGGCATCTCTCTTGAATCAGTAAGCATATTTTGCTTCATCAGACACAGCCCTTCTTATGGCTAGCTCTCTGTCAATTCAGATAGATGTTGTATTTAATATACTTTATATTACCACTTTGTTATTACATACATAGACCTTCTCTTGAAATGTTGCTGATGGGCATATTCTAAAGAATGATCACAAATGCAAGAGTGTAAAGCCAAGCCTGCTCACAGTTCATTACAACTGCTAGTAAACAACAGAATGCATCTTCAAATATATTCATAATAGCAAGGCTGGTATTAATGGTGTGGTTAAATATCTGATTGTGCAGGTGTGGGCTGTAAAAGTAAGATAAGCAAGACACATAGTATTGCAGTAATGTTTGATAGAATGTTGACCAGTTGCTCTGAAGGAATAGTTAAACATTAAAACATCAAGTCAGAATTTATGTTCATATAAATACTTAACTATATGTTGGTTGTAATTGTTGAGTGATGCACGTTAATTATCTCACTGTACTTTCTTTAAAACAGTCAACCAGTGCACTAATTATACTTGTACGTGCTGTAAGTCCTTGGAAAGATAGTTTATAGCATTATCTAGAAAATCACTTGGGAAGTCATTAAGAATTTGAAAGAGGTTTTGGCTACTGTTGCAACACAATGCTACTGCTGTTTAAAGGAAGAGAGAAAAGATGAAGGCAGAGGAAAGAGGAAGAGAAAAGCTGCATTAGGCAAAGATTTTTTTGTGCCTGGCCGATAGAGTAAATATCTATAAAAAGCTCCTTTATGTTTCTGATTTGAAGCTAATTTCTTAGGCTTATATTCTTCAGGTACAACAGTCTCCTTAACTACATAGACAGTAGTTAAAACTAACAAGAAAAAAAAACACACAACAAACAAGTTAATTGTTGTCATAAAGATGTGTCCCAGTGCAGGTTAGAAACCACTCCTGACTACTGGTTGTTGAGTAAGGACAGAGATGCTTCTTTTTAATTTTCAGCATCAAATAGATAACGTGAGCCTTAAATACAGAGGATGAATTTCTAGGATTTTGATATTCTTTCCTCAGTGTTCTTCTTTCATTGTTGCTTCAGAAATATTTTAAATATTAGATATTTTCCAACTGTGCTTTCTTGGTTGTCTCATAACCAACATTTGCTATAGACCTGTATTCTTCGGATTGAAGTATAGTTTACTGAAATCATTCCTCAGGTGAATTTATTGCTGCATTGAAATTGTGTTTTCTGTTTTTATGTTGATTATTTAGCATCCAGTTTGCTCACTGTTGTTTTGAGTGGCAGCATAACTGGCAGCAGTTCTAGCTGACTGACAAGTATTTTGACTGTATGAGAAATTTTGAAGGAAGGCCACGTGTTACCCTCAGTTACAAGTCTTGAAAGTTCAGATTCATGACTTTTGAACGTTTTTATGGACTTTAAAGTGTACACTAAAAAAAAAATCTTTACAGTGAAGTTATTCTTAAATCATCATAGCTGTAGTCCAGGTTGGTTTTGTTCAGAAATAGAAGATTGTTTGACAGATCTTTTTGAATGAGCCTCTGAGGTGGGGATATTAAGTGAAGGCAGAAAAGGAAGCTGGTTTCCTGGTGGATGTAATTTTCTAGGTCATTTTGTTATTTTAGAAAACAATCTAGATACACAGTCCTTGCAGAAGTGCATTTTACAAGTTTGGCTTTTTCAACATTGCAGTTTACTAAGGAAAGGTGTTTAAAAATCACACAGTATTAAGAGGCTTAAAAAACAAAGTGATGAACTTGAAACAAATTTATTCCCTGTGTATTCATAGATAGGCTTATACATTTACTAGAGTCTGGTGCATCTCACATATGAGGGAAGGTTGAGAGACCGGGGGCTGTTCAACTTGGAACAGAGGGGAGGATCTTATCAGTGTCTCTAATTAGCTGCAGGGAGGGTGCAGAGGGGACGGAGCCAGACTCTTCAGTGGTGCTCAGTTCCAGGACATGAGGTGATGCAAACAAAACAGTAGCATGGCAGGTTCCCTGCTCGTGCAGTGGTTGGACCAGATGTGTCCAAAAGTCCCTTCCCCCTTCAATCAGTTTGTGATCCTGTGTGTGGGGAGGTTAAACTAGTCCTTGCTGAATTTCAATAAGAAACTTTTCTATCTCTGTGACTTTGGAGAATTAGCTAGCTGTTTTAGTTGAGATGTTCACACGTGTTGACTTTCTTTGTTTTGCTGGACTTTTGATACAGGGTCTCTGTGGCAAACTTGAGCCATATGATTGCCAAGGATTGTTTCAATCTGGATTTCAAATTATAAAATACCTCAACTGCTACTTGTGCAGGTTAGTGACACTGAGAGATCACTTCAGGCTTTGGAAGACCGATAATGTGGCTGAGAATCTTTCCTTTTTGATGTGTATTTTAAATTTGCCTGAAAAGGAGACACCTCAGGCAGAAATATCCACAGTCTATGGGAACAGCACCTCCCATAGAGGGAGAGGAAGGATTACTCACCTGCAGCTCTTCTTGGACATTTCTGTCATCAGTATTCACGAGCAACCCTCCTGCTGCTTCTAATGGGATTTCCCAATTTTAAACCAACTTCAGCTTTGAGAGAATAAGAGAGGGTTAGCATCCAGCAATGCCAGCACGTGCAGACATCCGAATGTGTCTTTTTGCTTTCCTGAGATGAGGAAAGTTCCTTGATTTCAAGTGGACATTGCATATTCACACTCTCTTCTCCTCTCATCTCTTTGCTGTCCTAAGTTAGAAAGTCTGGAATTAATGAAATACTTTGAAGTCAGCTTCCTAAGTTTAATGGGAGATGCTGGAAGCAGATTGCAGCATTTCAGGGGTGCCATGAGGTGAATATTGTTAAAGTTCATCTTGGGCAACTCTGTATTCTAGTGCATTCCAGGCCTCTTCATTTCTTTGATGATTGAAAGCACTTTTTTTTTTTCCTTCTTGTAACGGGAGAATTTAATTGTTTACAGTTGACCACCAGAATCTTCTATAAGGCTGGCTTACAATATCTTGAAAGGGCTTTTTACCTGGAAATTCAGAGTATACTATAAGTGCATTAGTTTCATTGTAGAGTAGGCTAAGGATAAATATGCAGTTTGGTAGATACAAGATGTTGAAAGTCTGGAAGATGTTATAAAATTTAATGTATATTTTGTATTCTGTTTACAGTTAGAGATAACCCCCAAGCTTCAAGAATTTCCGCAGATTTACAGCTTCATAACACTGCTTTTTTATTTTGCCGATAGGCATTGTAATTGTTTTGTTTTACGTAGAGGTATGCATCTGAAAAAGAAAATTCTCCGTGCCAAAATTCCATACATAAGTGAATGGTGAAATGGTGAAATACTCAGCAGCTGGTGCTAGGTCATGCAAGTCCAGATGGAACAAAATTCCTTCACATAATGTCCGGAACATAGTCCCTTATTTTCAGGGAGGCTTGTAGACAAGATGATGATAGTGCATGACCTAACAAAACACGTTTGCTTGGGAAGTAAATAAAGCCTACAGGCCCAGAGTTACCCAAGGGAAAATCAAAGATTTTGTGGAAGGGTTGAAATGGAAGGTGGCTGACTGTGTCAGACATTTTAAATCCCAAAGGCATTTGGGGATCTTTAATTCAAATCTCGTTAATAGAGCTCAATTGTTTTATATCTTATGTGCTTTTGGATAGTTTTTTTTTTTTTTTTTTTTAAAGAAGAAACAAGCGCACAAATATGTTTTGAGAAAATACACAGTGTAAGAATGTGTTTTAAAGATGTTTAGTTATTTAAGTGCAGTGGTCGGTAGTGGTATTTCATGGACGTCATCTTCTATTCCGTTCAATCTCTTCAAAAAATGCTTTCAAATGATGACTTGCAAAAAGTGTATCGTGTTGTAAACTTCCTGAATGAGCTTTTCCCCTTTCTACTTCGGCAGTGCCATCAGAAGTAATGGATTTCTGATGGAAAGCTGACTGGAATGTTGATACAGAAAACAATGTGAACTGCAGACTGAGCAGTCTTCCTGGCTGTAGCTGAACAGATCCAACTAGAACACTGGTTTGAGTTTTTGTTTGGTTATTCTTGGGGTGCGAGCTCTGAGATAAATGACAAGCTTCTAAATTGCAGTTCAGCAAATGGATAATTTCTGTCCAATCGATTTAAAAGTCAAATAATATACTTATTCCATAATAAGTGTACAAATTACTAACATTTTTCTGTAATGAAACTAGAATGCTATGTAAATACTGTTCAGTATAGCAATAGTATGAAGTATTCATTTTCACACTAAGCCTCATCTTAAGTGCTGCAGTGCTTGGGTGAGATTGTGACAATTTTCTTTAATTTTTCAACAGGCTTCAGAAAGCTACATACAGTATATTCGGTGCTCATATGTGTAACTAATTTATTTTGACTTTATAACCAACTTCTTGTTTGGTTTGAAAGCATTCTGTGTGAGTTACTGACAGACAGTGCTTTGCTTCAGTGAACACCTGTGGTTTCAGGCAGTGCTTAAAATGTCATTTCAACACCTTGACCGTAAGATCTCTGTTTCATATTCTTCAGTTCAACTTCTGAATATTTCTGCCAGATTTTTAAGGCAATCACTTGTGATCTGGAGTGGATTTGAAGCACTCACCACCCTTAAAGGCTTAATTCTATAAACAGTGGGTTGGACAGTCTGATTTTTTTTTAAATTTTCAGTGTCATTGGTAGAAGCTGTGTTCAGGTTCCAAGAATTCTGGCAAATAAGTGAAACAATATGGGAGTGTGTTCATTTTTAAACTTCTGAGTTTTTTTCCTGTTTACTGAAGAAGCACATGATCTTTGAATTATGTTCACAGTGGTGCTTTTGTCTGTTTTGGTGTATAGCATCTGGTTGGTAAGGAAACATTTTTCTCTTCCTACTGGCCAGACTGTGATGGCAAGCATAGTGGATAGTAGCTTGCGTTTATACTAGTTTGGAAAGTTCTTCTCAGTGCTGTTTGTATTTCAAGTATTACACTAATATTTATTACCTTATTTTAACTAAACTGAGACTCATTCGTTGTTTAATTTCAAGGAGGAGCTTGTTGTCTTTATCCTCAATCTCTATATTTATAAATTTCTTCCAGTTTATTTGAAAACAGATTCTCTGTATAGCCAGTGGGTGTACTTTGCTTAAGATGTTTTCCTTAACAGTCACTAATTGTCCACTAGTAAAGAATGAAATCTAGAAAGCATATTTTATACTCAAGACCATTTTTAGATTGGAAAGAATTTTCACTGACACGAATCAGATTTGAGCTTCCATAGAAGCTATTAGCATCGATTGCTATTGAGAGCTCCCTCCCCAACTCAGCAGTCCCTTCTGATAATTACGACGTTGCTTGACCTGCAAATGACGTTTTATCACAACAGAAAGAATTATCATTTAAATGCACTTTATTTTTAAAAGCCTGGAAACAATAAGATTAGACTTACTGATGCTTGAAAGTTCGAAGCTTCGAGGTTCAAAGGTTCAAAGCTTCAAAGGTTGTGCATGTGTTCTGAAAAAAAAAGGCTGCGCATAAGCCACACATCCCAACCTCACGTATTTGTCATTTGTGTGCTGAACATCTAGTGGATTAATTGCATATCCCGGGTCTTACATTGCCTTAGAACAGAATCATAGAATATCCCAAGTTGGAAGGGTCCCACGAGGTCTCCTGGCAGCAGACAGGGCTGCCCTGAATCCTGTATCTGAGAGCGCTGTCCAGCTCTCCTTGAACTCCGGCCACTTGGTGCCATGCCCTGGGCAGCCTGCTCCATGCCCACCGCCCTCTGGCACAGAATTCCTTAATCCCCACCCGCCCCTCCCCTGACACAGCTCCATGCCATCCCCTCAGGCCCTGTCGCGGTCACACAGAGCAGAGCTCAGCGCTGCCCCTTCGCTCCCTGCGTGGAGCTGCATCCGCCATGAGGCCTGCCCTCAGCTCCTCTCAAAGCACGTGGAGTGGGCATTTGTGGCAGGAGGGCACGAGCAGAGCCTTTGGGAGCGATCACGGAGCTCCTGTCAGAACAGGTAGGCTTGGCACGTCTGAAGGAATGCAACAGCCGTAAACTGTGAGCGTGCAGAGCTTGAGAAGTGCTGGAGCCAAGGCTGCATGAACAACCTTAATTTGGCCTACTTTGTGTGTATGATTCACATTTAACAGTATACCATGAAAATACTGACTTTATTATTAGGATTTTACTGTATTCTTTGCATTTTGGCTCAGCATCGTTGAACAAATGGGTACCCAGTGGCTGTGTGTTGTTGTATCTTTTTGAGATACAGATTCCAGGCTTTTTACCACACACCTCCTAAACTCTACAATGCATACAGAACTCGAATGATTTCATCATCAGACTTTGATGATCCTTTCATTACGATGTCTGTATACATCTACCACATTACGTTATCTTTATGGAAGTCCTGCAAGATCAGTGGTGGTATTTTCTTATTTTTAACTGATGTGGGATGAAAAACAAAGGGAGATAAGGCCAATATTATCAAACTCATTGGCTAATGCTGGATGCTTAGCTTGGAATGACTAGGATGTCTTTTCACAGAGTACTTTTTGATGTTTGGAACAGTTATGCTCAGTTGCAGGAGGGAGTGCTTAGCACTTCTAAGAATAAAGACTCAGAAGTGTTAAGCTGTCTATCCTGAATATGAAGAATACAACATGAGAAACTTTTGGTTTGGAAGATTTTCCCAGGATCATAAAACAAACTGTATATCAGAGTATCAGAGACAGAATTTTAACTGGTTTTTGCCCAAGAATACCCAAGTTTTATTGCAGAGGTTCTAAAGATGAATCTGTAGTAAATGTTTGTGTGCAACTTATTTTATGCTTTCAGTTTTCATCAGCTGTCTGGGAGGGAGTTGGGGGGATGGAGAGAAAGTGCTGGAAACACGAAATCTCAACCTCTCTGATTCCTTTGCTGTCTGCATTCTTGAACGATTCTAGATTTTTTTTTTTCCCTAATGCAGAACATGTCTTGTTGTCTTTACCCCTTGTAAATTCTAAGTTTAGGATTTTGTTAATAATGATGTGCTTGTGAATTTTTTATGTATGTGATTTCAAGTCTTCAGTAAGAGGAATAATGAATACAAAATTCCATAAAGACCATTTCAAGGTTCTTCATCAAACTGACTTTGATATTTCAGCCCAGTCTCCCATTACTGGGAGCAAGTTATTAATCAATGATGTACTCTGTTACTGAAAGAAGAAAAAACCTATATAGATTTCTCTTCACTTTTGTGCTCTGTTTCTCTTTTTACTCATACTGCTTGTGCACCTCTGTTCTGAGGTCAGAATTCCTGTCAGTGTTGAGGGTGACTTGAAATGCCATAGCTCATGTCAGCTTGGAGGGATAAATGCTGAAGAGACTCAAGCTTATAGGTATAAACATCATGCAGTCTGCTCATTGCTGCAACAGCTCAGTAATAAAGTGTTCTGAGAACATGTGATGTGATTGGAGCATCTTTGAGGCAAGAAATTGTCTTGGTCCCCGACTTTATAAAGTCATGAAATGTGAGCTTACTTTTTACAGGGCTGGAAAAGCTTACATACCTGTTATGATACGACCTCTTAGAAAATTTCAGATGTTTGCAATGAGGTTTATAGAGGTAATCCTTAAGTAGGTGAAAAGTACTGCTCTATAAATAGGCTTTTGTTGGAGTAATTGTATTGTTGGAGTATTGAATATTTTTGCAAGTAGTTGTAAACAGAGTAATTAAGTCTGACTAGGTATACTAATAAGGAAAGCCAGGGACAGTTTTAGTAGCTATCAGTAAATGTTAAGGAGAAATATGTTGCCTGTGGCTCAGAAGGCTCATCAGATGGAGGCTGCTGGAAACTTTGCTGGTAAGAGAACAGAAGTAACTGGACAGTTACCCAATCTTGTACTGCTTTTAAGCTGCTGCTCTTAGATCCTGATGGAAACAGCGTTCCGGACTTGTCTTAACTAATGTAGCCATTCTTAGGTTTTATACCTCCTTAAAATGACTACGAACAAGAACGTATGATCCTTTGATTGCTGGGAAGTAAAAAGACCAATCCTATGTGCTGAACAATTTTGTTTTAAAAACAGGAAGGTTTGTTTCAGGGAAAAGAAAAGGTTTGGATGCAGCTGGTACTTGAACAGGAAAAGATTACTCTGTAGTTGTGACACTGCATCTGAAATCAATCAAATCTGAAAGCAGCTTTCTATGTCTGTATTTTATGATTATCCTGACTAGCTTTTCTTAGTGTACAAATGTGCACAAAAATGTGTACATTTATACAGTATATCAGCAGTTTTATACTTCCAAAGCTAATTGTATTTGCACTTTAGTGTTTGTAATGGAACAGCAGGTTGCAACCTGTAGTTTTAGGGTTCCTTAAAAACAAAGCAAAATTAAAAATGTAAGCAGAGACATTCCAAGACAATGATTTTAGCTTCAAATTCTAAATCATAATCTAAATGATTATTGTTGCCGCTTAAATCCTTGTATGGATTATAATAAATACTGAATAGGGACCTCTCATTAGTGTGTATAGCATATGCGGTATGTATAACATCTCCCTCACTGTTTATCAATCTAATTAGCTGTGACCTACTAGATTTTTCCCATTTTCTCAAAGTTTTTCAATTCTGTATACATTTGCTTTCAGTGAAATTTTCTGAGCTTCTTTTTCAGATGATGTTCTGTTGTATTGCTTAAAACTGTTTTTCATGGTTCTTAAAAAAAAAGAAAAGAAAAGAAGATATTGCATAACTAAATGCCTCTTTTATTTGTTTTTGTTTCATTAGTTTTGCCAACCTGGAGGATGGCAGCTTTCAAAAGAGAGAAAACAGCCAACGTTCTTTGTGGTGGTTTTGACTGATATAGACTCGGAGAGACACTACTGTTCCTGCTTAACTTTCTATGAAGCAGAGATTAATCTACAGGTAACACCTTTGCAATAAGTCACAGGAGTGTAGAAAAAGGTGTCTAGAAATACAAGATTAATGTAACAGAGGACAATTTTAGGAAATATTTTAATCTTCTTGCTAAGGATGTCCTGTTCTGTCTTATTTAAGTGTGTGTTTTTGTTCCAAGGTAACACTTTGTCTAGCCAAACTTTAAAAGTCTCAAGAGCTGGAGAATCCACCATGTCCTTGGGGAGGTTATTCCAATAATTGAGTATTCTTACAGTAAAAGAAAATTCTTCTTAGATACAGTCAGAATCTGCCCTGGTACAATTTGTATCCATTGACTCTTGTTTTTTTCCATGTGGCTTTTTTTTTCTCCATCATATATCTTCTTCCTTTTTTTCCTCCATTTGTTTTGTTGTTGTTAATGAGACAGCCAACGTAATGTTCCTCTCATTTACTTCAGCATATGACATAGCAGGAATTTTGTTTTGTTCTACGATGTTTATTAACTTCTGCTCCCCCTACTGGCCATCTCTATCAGTCTAGCACAAGGCAAACATGTACACGTGTGCTGTAATGTATACACATTTCTATAAGTGCATTTATTGGCAAGACTTGTGTGGGTGTAAATGTCCAGATTTTTAAACTGCTGGAATAATTCTTCAGTTTAGGTAGGTCAGATTTTGGGTGTCAGCTGTTTGGCAGCCTTGATTTTTAAACATGCATTTAATTATCTTTGGGCAACTTCAGTCTTTCAAAAATAGACATTTTGTTTCCCATTTTATGTAGAGTACTTCACAGAATCTATGCTATGACATAATCCTTGGAATCTTTAGTAGCTAGAACCTAGGGAAATCCTAATTCAGTCTGTAATTGTGGACCACTGCTGTTATGTTTTGAAATATTTTCTTTCCCAAATGAAAAATCAAAAATAAGCAAAACCTTGGCATTAAGTATATTAAAAAAATAGATATACATGGATAACTAGATAAAGGGCTTGTTTTTTTCTTTTAGTGAAGAACTATAACATCTGATTAAAAGCGTTTAAGAAAATGCTTTTAGTGATCCAAATTTAGTCTGCTTAATACTGGAGTTGAAATCTTACTTTATCTTGTCAAATATTTAATAGACACAGTGTAGCAATAACAACATTGGACTTTGTCTAGGCACGACTGGAAGCCAGGGAATAATAGCTGTTCCTGTTTCATTAACACTACTGTTTGAATGGATGTGGGTTTTTTGTGTTACTGGGAGGAGCTAAAAGCAGAAATATAAGCAGATAAATCTATTTTAGTGTAGATCAATTGACATGTTTCTACTAATGCTTATCATCTTTATTTTATAATTAAAGAGCAAAACATTCTATAGTAATTCCTTCCCAGCTGATAGAAATTTGAAATGGCTGATTTCTTCCACTCTATGTATTTCATAACATATACTAAATTTAGCAAACTTGTTATTTATCCTGTGGTTTCTAGCAGCTGCTTTTGATTCACTATCCACATCCTTCAAGTAATGCTCATCACAAAACATGTATTAACAGAACTAACTAAAAGGTTACTTTCTTATGTTGCTTAAGTAGTAGTAATAAGGAAAATAAAAACAAAACAAAACAAAAGCAACAACAAGCAACAGCAAACAGGCAAGGAAAAAATAAAAAATATATATTAAAAAAAAAAAAAAAGAGCAGCAGGATGTTGGTTCTCGTAATGCCATTCCTGGCTGTGTTGCAAAGAATGCATATTTTTCAGATGAACTTGCTGTGGTGAAATTTATTCTATGACTGCTTTGTTTATAGCCAAACTTCCTGTTTCTTTCTAAAACCCAAAGAGAATAATTGAACGTGCCCTATTACATGGTCATTAGACAAGAATTCAGCACATGTACAATCTGTAATGAAACATAAGCTTATGAAACTTGGGCTATGAAAGTAATACTGATTTAACTATTCAGATGCACACCTTATTAAACAAAAAGTCTGTAAAGCTTTGTATATGAACTTGGTATCTGGGCATCAGTTTTCACAGTTAAATAAGACAAATGGAAGATTCAGTTTCCCAAGAGTGATGAAGGTGATAGCCTTCACCAGGTACATCTTGCAGCTATATAAGACTGGTCTGAATTCAGCTAGAGTAGATTTGCTGTTTGACTTGGCGGAATCATCTTCACAAGACATTCATACTAACCACTTGGGAGTTTCTGTGGTTAATTGTACTGCAAAGTGAAAAGAAGCTCATATCTCTTGAATGCTAGAAGAGAGTAGAGAATCTTTTCTGAACCTCTTGCATGCAAATACAATAATCTTTTTGACACAATTATTCAAGCTGCTCCTGAGAAGTCTACTTTTGCTGCTGCGATTGCCTTCATTATTACTTTAAATGTTTGCTGCAGGATAGTACACAAATGTTTCCTGAAAAGTAAGGAGACTATATTCATGTGATTGTGAGGTATACCCATGATAGCCTAGGATATGGTATTAATACAGCAATTATAAAAGCTGTATGCAGGAGTCTGTGAGGAAAAAAATATTTTCTGTAGCGTCTTTGAAAGTGCTGTACTCCATTTAATCTCTTGTCTGTTGTGTGCCATAAGACGTTTCCCAGCGATGATAAAAGCACAGACTTCAGTAATCAGCTCATGGACTCTCTTCAACTTTCTATCTCTGGGCAGAAAATAAAATAGTCTTTTATTCTCTGGCATTTATTGACACCTATGAATCATATTCGGCATTGTTGCAGTGTTGTCATTTTGAACTGACCCAGCAGTTAGTATTTGCATAGATGCTGGTCAGTTGATTGTCAACTCTCATAACGTTGTGATAATATAGGGAAAAGATCGGTGTTATGTTCGGTTTGATTAATATTTCACATCCCTCTTTGTGAGGAAGGTGCACATGAGATATTCCATTAAGTATGGGAGTAGAACTCCTTGCCATGAATGCAGGTGGTGCAGTTTTCCCGTATAACTCCCTATGAATCATTCTAAGGTTTCTTTAAGGTTCCAGTAACAAGTTTCAAGTATATGTTCCCCATCTGTAATTAAAACTATGCATTTCAATGTTTGCCCTTAATGGAGGTCTAACATTTGGAACGTGACTAGTCTAGTCAAGAGTTACCAATGGTAGAGCCAGTGTCATTTAAAGACTTGTTCAGACAGTTAAAGAGGGTCTACTGTGCAAGATTTATCTCCTACCTTAAGTTCCTATCAATCCAGATGTTAAGAAGTCTGAGATACTGAACCTCTGTTTCCTTCCTTCCTACTTCTTGTGTCTCCAGGCGGTCTAATCCACCTTCATGTCTGCTTTAAGATGCCAGTTAGAAATTCCCTGACAGATAAAGCCAGATGCTGTACTGACTTGTGTGTATTTAGAAGAAATAGGAGGAGGAGGAGAAGTCAGGAATATCCTTACTGCCTCTTTCCACACAGCCTTTGAGTTTTTTTTTGCATTCCTGTATATTGATCCTTACTGTCTACTCTCTTGCTCTAATTTGTTGTGGATGTGAAGAAAGCTTTGACCTCTCAGCCAAAAAAAAAAAAAAAAAAGTCTATTGTTTATTTTTCTGATGACTGAAGCTGAAAGCTATTGAAGAGCCAGAGTATTCAGAAGAATCATAGCTCACATTTACAGTATTCATCCATAAAGCTCTGTTTGTGTAGATTTATTAGCTATCCCCCCAAAATACACATATGTATAGTTATTTCTAAAAGCAGTTTCTGGGTGTTACCTGCTAACATGCAGGAATCTTTCTGAAAAATGGTGACTCACATTGTTTGGAAACATAATGGTCAAGTTGTATATTTGTTTTGCATTTTTTGGGGAAAAAACCTTCTCACCAACCCCACCATCAACAAATTAGAGAGTGATTTATGTCAGCAACTGAGCTTGTGTGACTGCATTTCTTGCATTACAGAAATTCTGTTCAGTATGATGAGCAGGAAATGTCAAGTATTAGTTTCTAACAATCTTACTACAAGATTTACCTGGTGATTTGTCTTAATCATGTGTACATTAAAATGTTGTGATCGCAACGTTAGTAAGATTAAACTAATCATTGTGAAATCATAGAATTGTAGATGTGCATAAGCTAATTTGCAAGTCTCCTGTTCCTCTTGATCAGAATCTCGCTTTTTTCTACTCTCTTGTAAAACCATTAAATAGAAATTGTAAAAATCTCGTACCAG
This sequence comes from Chrysolophus pictus, assembly GCA_037305975.1. NCBI lineage: Eukaryota > Metazoa > Chordata > Aves > Galliformes > Phasianidae > Chrysolophus > Chrysolophus pictus. Next base: position 9,201,096 of record CM074580.1, read on the forward strand.
AACATGGCAGATACACAACATTCGCAAATATTTCCTGAGTCAAAGGAACAACTGCCAAAAAAAATGACATCACGCTCCATAAAATTTTAGTTTTTATGCTTGGATTGTAGAGTTGGTCATCCTACTGTGTTAAAGCACGTGCCACTTGATGAGTCACTGACGTTTGGTTTTTAGCAGAGAATCCTTTTTGAAATGTAAACTCGAATCCTCCTTTTGATATTTTGATATTCCTCACACTTTGCAAGGAGTCTGTCAGTATCCTTCTAAATCTGTGGAGAAATTAATGGGATGGTAATATCCAGAGATTAAAGCAATGCATTGCTTCCTTTATGTGAGGAAAAAATGTACAGTTCATATTCTACGTGATGAGAAATAGCCTTATATTCTGAATATTCTTTTGTATGTATAAGGTCTTCCCTAGACCACAACTGAAAGTTAAGGTGAGAACAGCTGAATGAAGAAAATCATATTTTCATCATCCTAATAACTGTGGAAGTAATTTGTCCTGTCCTCTTTATTTTTTGAAATGTGCTTGTGCATGCACAGATATCTCCTTCCCAGTTTGAATTTATGCTGTTGCAGGATAGAAAGGCTTCTTTGGGGTGATGATAGTCTTTTTGTCTTTGCTTCTGTTCTGAATCTACACAGTGAACTTTTGCCATTTATGTGGCAACTGTATGTTCATTGGATTTGGACTTCCCAGATCTTCCAGCATGGACATGGGTTGATTGCCCACTCAAGAAACTTGTTTTAGCCTGTGGCTGCATAAGCTGGATGGAAAGGTGGAAAGACTGGGTACCTGGTTACTTTAATTTCAATGGCCTGTACATGTGTTTAGGTGGTAATACATGTAGGTAACTTCTGTGGTTTTTGAAGTTACCCGCATTGAATGGAATACATAAAATGAATGCTGTGTCCTGCAAGAAAGTGTGATACAAACTCCTTATCACTTAGGAGTGTTTGTCACTTAGGAGTGTTCTTTAGTGCCAGAAGTAGTTAGAAAGTGAATGGGACATGTTAGAGAGATTAGAGGTTACTGTATTTGGTGTGGATTACATAATTTGCACAGTTTTTTTTTTTTTAATCTTTGGTCCTTTTCTTTTTTAGCTGAATTCCTGCTGTGAATTGATAGTTTATTATCCTGTTCTGAAAGGATTGAAGCAAGATAATGGCTTTTACATTAGCATATTTATCCCAGTATACGTTTAGCTATGGTGGTATGATTTCTGTACGTGAAGCAGCCCTGAAGTAGATCCCTCCACCTGCAGTTTTAGTTCAGTGCAGCAGATTGCAGACAAGATGCAGATTGGTGTTCTGGAGGCAGTCAGCTGAGTTTGCTGGATATATGCATTTGCATAATCTGAAAAATAAATAAAATGAACTGATGCTGAATGGTTTTTGACCTTTGATTTTTAATAAACCGGCTGTTTGGCTGCAAATGAGACCAGCAGAGCCTAAATCACGTGGAAAGAAAGGGATCTGTCCCAAATGAGCAATTGGCGTGAGATTACTAAAGCTTCAAATAATTTTTCTTAAAGTAAGAATTCACGCATGGTCTCCAAATCTGTTTTCCTGGGCAGTCATTAGAAAAACAAAGGCTTTGCTGACCTTGGCACAACTTTGTTGCAGAATTTTACAAAGGGCAAACTGTTTTTGACAACTGTCATGAAGTACTGGAGTGAAAGTTTTTGTAATGGCAGATGGTCATTCTCTCTTGGGCTGAAGAACTATTGTAAGTACAATTGTAATTTACTATCTGTTCACATTCGATTTCTTCTGAGTTTCAAATTATGCGTGCCAGCCATCCACCCTCAAAACTTCAGAGCTACATCAAATGCTTCTTATTTCCTAACTTTTCAGAACCTCAGTTGAAACTGACTTTCCTCACTCTGACATAATACTTCTCCACCCACTGTTAATGAGAACTAAATGCACTGACCTCAACAGCATGTGCCTCCAGAGTGGAGATGTATGACCAGCATGCTTGGATTGTCCTGGTGCCTGAAGATGCCTCATGTCCCCGACAAAAGCAATTGACAGAGCTGGCACAGAGTTGATTGAGAGACCCAAAAGCATGTGGTCATGCAGAGGCAAGATAGGAGGAATAGTTGTGGCTCATGTGTGCTAACATTTGAGTGCATGTTGATTGAACTATTGCTTGTGTTTCTTCAAGCTGTGGAAGTCCCTTAAGATCATCTACATTCAACAGCAGAAAAAGTTTTTTGAATTATAGTAGTAGGTTATTTTAATCTTTAAAAACTGACTTCAGTTCCTAATGTAGATTTTGGCTAGATTGTTTGTTTTTTTAAAGTGTCAGCGTTTTAAATCTGAGCTGATATACTAATCTCATTGTGGTAGCAAAAATTATGCTCATGCAAGTTAAAGAAAAAAGCAATGTTTGAGGGCTAAATCAAAGCAGTGAGTATCTCTGAGTAAGAAAGATAAGATTAATATGAGTACAGTTAGCTGCTCATTTTTTCTTGGCTGTCACTTTTCACTGTAGTAGTGCAAAATCAGTTAATTTTTACTGAAAGCTTCAGACGTTAAATAACCATTGCATGAAGAGCTACCTCTCCTCGTTAGTTTGAGCATTTGTCAATAAGCCCTTTTTATGGTTTTGTTACTGCTTTTGTTGTTCTTTGAGACTGACTTTTTCTACCTCATTTGCTTTGGCTTTGGTGTTTTGGGATTTGGTAGGATTTTCAGGTGTCTGGTTTCTATGTGAGATCATTGGTCTCAGCAACAAAAAGTATAGAAAGAGTAAAGCTAAGTAAGAAAAGGACCTGATCCAAAGGAGCTTCCAACAGCTTTGCTCTTGCTTTGATTGGTTGAGCTTCTGTCATGTTTCATGCAGTGTGAATGCTGCTGTTTTGGTGAGCAGGCACTCAGAGTGCCACTGAAATGTCTCTTACACCCCTTGGATGCTGAATGTGGAAACTGAACAGTTACACTCTTCTTGGCCGTTACCATATGGCATCTGAAGCTCATAATTTTCAACTCTTTCAACTCAATACACAAATGTGTATCTGTGAGCTAAAGCAGAATTCATTGAGTGGCAAATGTAATAGGATTATTTGATATTCACTTTTGTTCCAGCTTCAGTTTTGCTGAGCAGTGCAGAAATGTGCAGAAGGTGCAGGTTGCTGGGTAGGGCTTCTGAAATCACCTCAACCCAAATGTTGTTAACTGCGCCTGTCACGTTCTGACCAGTTGCTTATATAATTTGTCATATCAGGGAGGTTTCATTAAAGCCAAAGGGCACTGTTTCTGGTTCCTCAATTTAGAGCAAAGCAGTATTTATTTAATAATATGTATCTAGCCCACAAGTATTTGATTTTAATTGCATCTATTAAAAATATATTAAACTATTTCTAGATTATGGATCTAGGATGTCATGCCTAATCTGCTGGGAGGTAACTCCAATTGTCAGTTACCTCCTGTATTTAAAAATATTTGAATAATTAGTCTAAATTTGTCTGGCTTGGGCTTAGTGCCATCATCCCTTGGCTAAACTGAGGAATAAGTTATTCTCAGAATACAGGCAAGCAAAAAAATAAATAACAGACTGATGATTAATAGTGCTGATCACAGTTAATTTTTCTAATCTATTGGCTATCTGTCAGGGGATTCATGCTGTTGTTTTTTTGTTAGCTTGTTTGTTTTTATCATCTGAACTTTAATTGTACTGTATTTTTTTTTTTTCCAAATGCTTGGAGAAATGCATTTTATTAATTCATCTGCTTTTACAGGTAAAGTTTATGGAATAAAAATTGATACTCTTGGTTCTGTATCTGGTTATTTCATGTTCCGGGTTACCCCAAACCCTTCAGTTTGGGTCACAAATGTCAAATATCTGCTTCACTGATATAGGAAGCAGAATGATCAGTTGAAATATGTGCATTCATACTCACTAGCTTTGTTCTCATTTATGTAAGAATCTAGAAACTCGTTATGTGTATCAGGAGTTGAATATATGTAATGTAGATATGGGTGTGTTCACTTATTAAAATACATGGAAAAAATGAGCTTGAATGTATTGGCTTTCCCTACATGTACAGCCTACACAATTTTTTTTGGCCAGTCTCTTTACAGAGTGTAAAGTTTAAATTTTGTCGTATGTACTTCATAAGCACTTTCACCATTTTCTGTGAGTTTATTGTGTTTTTATGTCTTATTTACTTGAAAAAAGAACAGATGTGAAAGTGAAGAACAACAAAAACAAAAAAACAGGTGAACACATTAAACACTGCTGTAGTATCAGATCAATTTTTTCTATTTCAACTAAAATTGATATATCCTCAATCATGTTCTACTTAGATACATACATATGTCAACTGAACATTTTAATAATGTTAGTGTTATATGATGTTATTTTCTAGACAAACTATTTGATGGATTTGAGTCAGCTACAGTATACAGATCTCTGCTCCATATTCCCTGTGAAACTTACTTCAGAAACCATGTCAAAATGCAGGATTTAGGATTCTGGCTTTGGCAGCAGGGTACAGGATCTTGATGAGCTTCAGTCAAAAACAAATATAACTACAAGATATCAAATATTTTACGCATGATGAAAACGTTTATGATCACCCACCATCATACAGTTCTTTTCATCAATTAGATCAGTTTCTGTTATCTATTCCTTAGCCTACTGAAGAGGCCTTGTCAGAACTTATCTGAGATTAAAATAACAACCAAACCCCACAACAATAATTCATTTCCAAGGTAAAGTCATAGGAAATGAAAGATGTGATGAAAGGGAGGTGTCATAGCATTACACCAAATACCATTATTACACTCTTCCAACAAATAAAAGTACAAGAGGAAAGCTGTAGTAATCAACCAGATTAAAAAGAAATAGTAACGACGGTATCCCACTTCTCGTCAATCTCATTTAATTTCACCTTTTAATGTATTTATGCTTAGGAATGTTAATTTCTTTAGCAATTAATTATTCTTAATTTATTTGTCAACTGAATGCTATATTGAAAAATAAAAATGTTTTAAGAACAGAACTTATTTTGTTATTTTTGTTTAGGGAATGGTTTTTCTTTAGATGGAAATTTAAAAAGGTAAAATTGCATGTGTCTGAGCAGAAGTGTAACTAGAAAGAATTAAGTTTGTGGTTTTACCACTGACGTTTAGCATTGCTAGAGAATGCTCGTGCTGTTAATGCTTTGCTTGAAAAGTAGGTTAGAAGTCATATGTGTGCAACAATTATCTGCTTAGTCTCCTGACTTCCACTGCTGTGCCTGTCTGCCTGTCTGAATGTTAAGCATGAGCAGAAATATGGCTCCAGTCATGTTACATTATTCTGTGGATCTTTTGTGAAGTAAGACAGAGTTTTAGTAGCGTAGAGTTATAAAGTTATATTTAGTTATGAATTTAAAAAGAACTGGATCCAAGTGTGAATTGATTTGCTGAAAATAGCTTTTTATAGAAATCTCCTCCCTATCTTTGCTCTCTGAGTTTTCATTATCCTAGTACCTCATGGGTCTAGAGAGACTTTTGTTTTCTTTTGCCTTTTGAAATGTGGAATAAGTTTGAATTCGATTTTCCTAATGTTGTCATTATCCAAAATCTGTCATCTAGCTAGAAGTTGTTACTTTTATTCCTAGAATTCAAATTGCTCTTTATAACAGTTGACACACTTATTTGTTTAGTGGTCCATAACCATATCAGTAGGGGTGCAGATTTCCTTTCTATACTGAATCTCTATTATGTGACTATTGCTTTCTGTTTATGGAAACTTTCTACCTTATGTCCTTGCTAATTTTTTCATCCCACTGTGTCATGTTGAGAATAAGATATCTTCTCATGATAGAGAACAAAGCAAATAAATGATTTATGCAATTTTATTTAAGAATGGTCTAGGAAAGTGTTCTGTACCTGAGTGCAGCGTCTTCATGCAGTGATTTTTATCAGTTGTTTATCGCATTTAATTTCACTTAACAGATAAACCATTTTAGAATACGGAACTCACACAAAAATAATAAATGTTATTAATTATTTAATTATCCAAAGTTAGAAGTGTGAAATAAATTGCTCACCGCTTCAGTTCTGCATGTAAGAACCTATGTTTCTTCTGCTCAGAAAGAGTAAAGGTCAAAAGGAGAGAATTAGCAACAGGAGATCTGTATTTTCATGGAGACTCAAGGTAGTATTCTGTTGTCGTGGTTCTCTATGTCACGTGGGAACTATTCAATACCTTGTAGTTTTCTATGACGTTGCACGATATTCTGAGTAATCGATTTAGTGGAAAATAACTTTTGGAAGTCGAACCTTTCTGCCATTTTGTTGACAGAAGTTGAACCTACCTGCCATTTTGTTGCTGTGTGTCAGATTGCAGCAGAGGGGCAGTCTGACAAAATGGCATCTGACATAGAAGTGTGCATAAAAGCAAAGCTGTGGAACTGAATTCATCCATGAGAAAAACTTGCACCTGTTGACATTCATTGGTGCTTGATGAACATTTATGGAGACCCAAAAGTGGCTGTGAGCAGAGTGAGGCAGTAGGTGGTGCATTACAGTAATGGAGACAAGAGAGAAGTCAGATTTTTATGAGCTTGCAGGCTTTTGTTCATCACTGGAAAAAATGCACTGCTAATGGTGGTGACTGCATTGAAAAACAGTGTTTTGTAGCTGAGAATTTGCTCTATCCAAAAGTGTTATTTTACTCTTTGTATTGGTTGTCGTTTCCATGGAAATAAATAGGCAGCATTACTTTCAGAGCAACCTGCATAGAATCCCACTGGAAATTTATTGTAGCTGAATGTTTTTCATAATTAAACAATTCACAAATCCATTCTAAGTACTTGTAATGTCACTGTTTTTACTGCTTCTATTTGGGAATGTACATTCTAAATTAAGTTTAATCTTGCAGCATTCCTGGTATTTCAAATGATATTATCCGGTTTCTACTTTACAGAGGGAAATTATTACATTTAAAAATTACTATTTTATTGTTATTTTCTCTGAAAATAAGCGGAAATGATGACCAGGAACAGAAATAGAAGGCAGATATTTCACGTTGTCAGATGGAAAGGAAGCTTATTTTTCTCGTATTCCCAATTAAAATGATACAGTGATTTTTGCTTAAAAGAATGCTCAGTCATAAGAACAAGTAACATGTTTAGAAATGCGGTGGGTGGTGTGGGAGTGGAGAGAATTACATGCAAAAATTGGAAGGAGTGTGCTTTGTCATTTGAAAACTTACTCAGTTAACAAATTTGTTAAAGAATGTGGGGAATTTTAGAAATGAAAATAATTAATGACATCTTTAGTTCTGGCCTGGAGTGATAACAAAATACTTGTGATCGAGAAGTAAGTGCTGGCAAAGAGGGTAGAGCAAGTTGCACAATATCGTGAACAACTGAAAATTTATCTGTTTGATACCCTTCGTTTTTTTTTTTTAACCAGAAACGTAGATGTTCCTAAGTTTGGGAACTGCCTTGGGAAATTTAATTACTTTTTTATGAAGGAATTTTACAGATTTTCTGTGTCAAGCTGGAGATGACTGTATAGATAATTTTAGCTGTAACATTACTGGTAACTCTTTATCTTAGAGAACTTTATTTTAGATACACTAGTGCATGGCTTTATGGTTGAGTCTTTACAAGCTGAACTCCTAGAAGCTTCTTTATGGAGCTCAGGAAACTGCTGGAATGTGTTGATTGTTGATGTCACTGCTAGTTTCAAACAATGTATGCGTTTCCTTTCCAATTAACAGTGCTTTTGAAGTTTTGACAGCAGTTAACTTCTTCTAAGAATGCTAACAATTCAGTTAGCGATTGCTTATTAATTGAGATATTTCTTTTTTCAAGGGAACGAAAGAAACTGAAGGAGAAGAGGAGTCTGGTTTAATTGCGCCTGCTGAAGTCTTTGCTCCTAAGAGTCTGGTGCTTGTGTCCAGACTAGATTATCCGGAAATTTTCAGGGTAAAGAACTTAGCATTGCCATTTATAATGTCTGTCAGCAGACAAATCTGTTTTTAATGAATAGCAGTGATATAAATTTTGATATGAAATGACTCAGGATTGACTTGGAAATTTAACAGCAAAAATCGATTTAGAGTGAGCTAGATAAAATTCAATTTCTATGACAGTAAATAGTCCCTCTAGATTAGAACAGTGCTTTTTTTACTCTCCAAGTAATTCTATATCTTTGTAGAAGATGAAATAATAAACTGACCTCAGAAAAATCTCTATATAATGAGGGGAATTATTAGGACTAAACCTGACTTGCTAAGATAAAAATAATGTATTAACAATAATTAATTAAATATTTAATCATAAATTAATAGTGAAATTTTATTTTCTTCCATATGTAAGGTAAAAATGTCAGAGCCTCTTCCAGATCAAATTAAAATGCCTGACAGAGATTTAGGATCTTGGATTACTTTCAGCTGTTGAGATATGGCTGATCAGAGATAAATTAAAGGCTCACATTTTTATTAAGCTAATATATATTAACAGAAACAAATATAATTCAGCTAACAGATCACGTTGGAAAATCACTCAGTGGTAAGTTGTCAGTAGAGATGAAGAATGACGGTATCAACTCAGGTGAAAATTCCATATAACCGAGTACGTCGTCTCTCCTTGTGGCCTTTAGTGAATGCGGAGCAAAGTGTGTAGAAAGAGGGCAGGCTGTAGAAATAATTCCACTGAATACTTTCCCAGACCAATGTGAATTATAGTTTAATGACATCCTGAACCAGAGGTGTCAATTGTATGATTTTTTTGTATAATTTGTCCAGTTTCTTGACTCTTGATTTTATAACATCTCATGGCAAGGGATTTCATAGCTTAACTATGTGTTATATGAGAAATTGCTGTTGGAAGCTTGTCTAAGAAGAGAATTCCAAAGATATTTACTGAATTATCAAAATTATAGCAGTTAAAAGGCACCAGAAGGATGCTGTGGAATGGAGTTATTCAGGCTTTTTGGAACATAATGCTAAGTCATTTTATGTTGAATTTAAAATGATAAAGATGCATCTCCAGTTTCTCAATCAAAACCAAAGCCATGCAAAACAAGTACAGAAATGCTGAAATGCTAATATATTTATATTAACTCATTTAAAATATGTTTATATGGAAATAATAAAGTTAAATGACATGAAGGGCTATCCAGTCTTGATGCTAGTTTTACAATGAATCTGAGGAGCTCATTGGTTCATCTGTGTTTTACTCTGTAAACCAGCCAAATTTAGGTCCAGATAGTTCAGACTGCAGATGAAGCTATGATAATTTTACAAGTATGGTCGTTTAAAAAAGCAATTATTGTAAAACACTTTTTGTATAATTGAACAAAGCTCAAATACTGCACGTTGAATTTCTTGTTATAAAAGATTATATTTGCACCTGCCAGCATGTATGTTGCTTTTATGTCCAAGTTCATTTTTTTTAATGAGTATTTACTTCTATAGCATGTTTGATTGGAGCGTACTTCACTACATTAATCTCTATAAGACACATATATGTTTTAAAAAATTATATGCATCTCACTTTAAGTAATTTCAAATCTGCGTTCCCTGTATTTATATTTCCTGTGTTTTTGTAGGCTTGCCTTGGACTGATCTATACTGTGTATGTGGATAGTCTGAATGTGTCCCTGGAGGCTCTCATTGCAAATCTCTGCTCATGCCTTGTCCCTGCTTCTGGAGGGTCTCAGGTAAATGAAAAAAAAAAAGGTATTTTTCCAGTTAATTGAATTTATGAAGAAAACAAAAAAAAATTCTTTAAATATTTTTGTTGAAAAAAAGATCATAGTTCAGCTGAGTGCTTTCCCTGTGGCCTGCGAGTGCTTTCCCTGTGGCCTGTCTTCTAAAGAGAGCAAAAATTCCATTCCAGTATAAGGTCAAAGGGTTAATTTTGTCACTGAGTTGGCTTTTTACAAGGCACAGTAACAAATCAAGCAGTTTGTATAAGTTTAGTTTTTAATAATAACTCATGTTAAGGAAAATTTCTGCTTGCTATATATGTATTAAAAAGCTTTTTTGTTGTTGCTTGTTCATTTTTTTGTTTTACATATCCTTTCTTTTAGTTCATTAACCTGTGTCTTTTTCTTGATGCAATTGAGTATACCACTGATCTTTCCTTGGGTAACTGTTTTAAGTTTCTGTTTCAAAAAAACAACACAAAACAAAAAAACCCCACAACCTTAAGCATGTTTTGTGGGTTTTTTTTTCTTTTTTCTTTTTTTCTGAATTGAATATGCCAGGTAGCCCACGCATTTAAAAATGACAAAAAAGTTTGTAAATACACTTCTTTTTCCTTTTTACATTGGCTTTCTATGAGCAAAAAGTCATATTTGTTTGTTGATTTACTTAAAATAAATTATTCCTATACATTATTAGGTTTCTGACAGCCAGTTGGGTGTTGTTTGCTTGATCTTTACTTCATGCTGTGACATTATTGGGAAATTGTAGCCCTTATCATGAAACATATCTGCAAACTAAGAATGCAAATGGAAATATTTTAAAAGTAGATTTCATATGCATTTTCTCATGCTTTGTATCCAATCTATGGATTTTCAACCTTCTCGAAATTGTACAAGTCCCTAATTCTTTTCTATTTTTCCTGGCCACTTTGGAATTTCTCTTTAAGGTAAATGTAGCAAAATCTCCCTTTAGCCTCATCAGATCTACATGATTGCTCCCTAAACTTTCAGCTTTGAAAGGAAGTAGTTATATAATATCTCTTTTTTTTTTTAAATCAGAAACTGTTTTTTTAGTGGTATTTGAACCAGATATTTGTTACAGGTTTTGGTGGTGCACTTGAACTTCTGGTTCTTCTTTCTGTCCCCCCTTTCTTTTTTTTCTTTTTTCCTCTGTCCATAAGTAAGATTTTTGTCACTGGCAATGTCTTCTGCTGGAAGTCAGGGAAAAATTATGTTTTGCCTTCTGGTTTCTTTCTTAAAATGAAATGATTTTTCATTTGCAACTTAAATTCGTTGATATCAAAATTCCATTTTAACCAGAAAATCAGTTTTTCTGTTTTCTTTCTTATGCTTGTGCTTTCAGGGCTAAATCTAAATTGTGTGTCTTAGAATGGAAACACTCTTGATGTTTATCTCCAGAAGTCTTTGAAGGGCCTCCCAGGTTGTTTGTGTGCCCAATGCTGAAATGATCAACTGCAAAGCTAGTTACTAGCCTGCATCCAGGTCTGCTGCTTAAGTGCTGGGCAAGAGGATCTCTGCCACAGCTCAGGGACTTACTTGGTTTTACTCTGGAATGTTTTGCTTTCAGACATCTGCTGTGCAGCAACTAGCATTTGCTGCTACCTTCGTACTTTCAGTGGTCTTGAAAGCAGGATTATTTTGCAGTTATAATACTTTTTGAGCTGTGATACACAAGTGTATTCCTTTTGCTCTCACTTCTGGCCTCCCTTGTTGGGAGTATGTTCTTGTGCTGGAAAGGTAATTGAAGTTCTAATTCTACTGAAATGTTCTGAGTGGGAACATAGGACTAGCAGGAGAGTGCTCTTCAATATGCAGATGTCACTTGGGAAAAAAATTTAGTCTTGTGATGGAACATGAGTGTGAGCATGCAGACAGCACATATCAAAAAAACTTCAATTACAAAATAATGTAGTTTTTCTGAATTGAATGTGTTGTAATTTCTTTTTTTCCGGAGGGTTTTTTATTGTACTATTAAAAATGTAATACTGAGTGCCTTCAAAGGCATGACTCACAAGGAAGACATTATCACACACATATGCATTCAAGAAGTCATATACTGACCTCAAATTATGTTTTGGATCTATGTTAGTTCAGTTATTCTTACTGATTTTAAGATCCTGTATACAAAAGAAATAATTTTTACAGGATGAATCACTTTATCTGTATGACAGCAGTATGTTTATTCTATATAAATTAAATTTATTCTAAAAATACATATATTTGTTTCTACAGAAATTGTTTTCTTTGGGAGCTGGAGACCGACAACTGATACAGACTCCTCTACATGATAGCCTTCCTGTTACAGGCACCAGTGTGGCTCTTCTCTTTCAGCAGCTGGGTATGTCTAGGTCTGCTCTGCTCTGGGGGAGGTGGGGAAAATAATAAGAATTCACAGAGTAAATTATTTTCTGCTCATATTCAGCTCATATCCTGTGCCAAGAAAGCAACATGGTCAATATTAATTTGTTTTGAATGAAAGAATGACTAATAGTCATTATTATAGCTTTTATCCCCTAATCAGGCATTCATGTAAACTTTTCGTACGTCGTGCCTGTGGTACAATAGCTCCAATGTTATTCACTGTCTGCAAATGTATTGTAAACAGAGGTGAGCTTGGCCTTCTCAATTATGGCAGCATTCATGTAAAAGATTCTCTACCCCTTGGGTTCTGTTCAAACTGAATAAAACCCAGTAGGTTAAAAACAAACTAGTAAACAAAAAAGTTGCTAGAAAAGATACCAGACACTGATAATGTGGAACATGTTTTCCCAAATCATAGAAAATAATTTTAAGTGATTGGATTTTTAAAAAGTAGCTGTACTCAGGCAATAAGAAGAGAAACAGAAGCATTTATTGTTTAAAGTGAAGTTCTTGAATGCTTCTGAGACAGTGAAGAGATTTTAATCTGTGCTGTAACATCTGTTGCTGAGCATCCATAGTGAAATTATTCTAGTCAAAACAGTAGTGACTTATGTTTCCTACTCCAGCTAGTTGTAAGACCTAGTGATTTAGCAGTGGAAAATCCTCTAGATAACAGAAGATTTCATATGGTGGAACTGTCAAGGTCTATATAACAGGAATTGATATCAGATCTGATAAATGCAATATAAATACGTAATTGTATTCTTTCAGGATTCTTACAGTATGATTTCAGAGTATTATTCCAAGAGAAATATTAATATTTTGTGGATAGATGCAACTAATGTTATAGATGATGCTTATCCTGACCACAGTTCCAGAGGTTTTACTTTGCTTATTATACCAAGATTCATTAGAATTAGTCTGAGCACACCACAGGCAATGGTTAAATCATGGAAAGGCCCAACAACATCTTTCTGTTTGGTGAAGATGTGAATTATGACATGAGTCACAGTATGGTAAGGTATGCTTGTTCTATTAGTATGCTATTTAGTATGCTATATAGTATGCTATGAGCTATTGCCTAGATGAGGCAATATATTCTAGGGCAATTGTAGCAAAGGTTACTGCAAATGCTCAGTTCTGAAAATGTCAAAGGAACCAAGGTTTTTTGCTAGTGCTTAGATTAGTTACTGTGTGACACATAGCCTCTGTATGGCAAATTGGGGTTGTATTATTTTATGTCACAAGATCAAACTGAGATAACGAGGACAAACCATTTCATGCGTCAGATTTATAGAGAGAAATTATGTAAAGAGAGTGGGAATGTGAGTATGGAAGGGGAAACCAAGAGTACCATCTCTTCCTCTCAGGTTCTTAGTAAGGTCAAGTGTGCAGATAGAGCCTTTTAAATCCCACTCATTTTGTATAGAACGAAATAATAACACTTTTGTATGAGAATTTAATATCGCTTTCAGATGCATGGGATTTAAGGTGATATTATTAACCACATTTTATTAATGGGTAAATATAGGCTCACTGATGTCATGTAACTCACTGAAGAGTTGCTATAGAAGGGTATCAGAGAGTTTAAAATGTAACTAAGATGCTTAGTGTAATACTCCCGCCATCGCTAACACTTTGTTTTAAGTCTTATTTTTTGGAATTGTTTAATTCCTTATTAGATCATTTATGCTCTGGTTGTACACCTCTGACTTACTCTTTGTCCACCATCTCTTCTGTTATCATTCTCACTTTTTTGCTGTGAACATTCTGGTTTCTATACTTCTGCTTTTTTTCTTCTTCTAAGTTGCACTAATTTTTGGAGTTCTGGTCTTTCTTAATAGCATGTAAGGAGTACAAGAAAGAGTCAGTAAGCACAAATACACCGTGTACCCATTCCAGGTACACTGCAAGGAAGAATATGAAAATCAGCAGGAGAGGGAAAGGGAAAAAATGCGGGAGAAGTTCCTTATTACTCACAGTTCTGATTAGTGACACTTCATGTTGGCCCGAAGAGAGAGAGGGAGAGAAGAAAGTATGTGAGATAGATAGAGGGAAGTTTGTGATTATAAAACTTGGCATAGAAACTGCAAGCTTGCATCCCATTTCTCTGAAAAGATGATACAAGTTCCTAAGGGGAGGAAAAAAAAAAAAAAAAGAGAATGATTCCATGTACCCTGTCTTTTTTATCGTAATATCGTTTTCTCATTTCCTCAAAGCCCCAGTATTTTTGTAAGAGCCTAACTGATGTTCTTGTGTGGCATTTCTTCCTGTCTCTCTCCTATTCCTTGGTGTGATGGAGAACAGGAATCTTTTAAAATTCTGCAGCATGGGAATGTCAATTCCCAGCTGATGTCTCTTTCAAAGTTTTTTGGGTCTCAGTATCTGAGGATAGAGCACAATGGTAGAATCACTTTGTATCTTACAAATTAAAAAATGTTAGCATTGTATAGTGTATATCACTTTACGGAATAGCACATGGCTCCTTTCACATGTAGGTGGTATATATCTTTGATAGAGTTGTTATGTTCTTCTAAAGGCAAGGTTTGTTATTGGGAAATTTCTGTTTGGATGTACTGAAAAAGTGTTGTCAATACAGCTGCATATTGCTGTCTGTAATCGTTGTGGAATATAAAACGTTCTTAATTTATTCTTACTTCTTATATAACCTTATGTGTAGCATTAATAGCAAGAGTCCTGAAAGAATCTATTAGCCTATCCCTTTGAAAAAGTTTTTTTTCTTTTTTTTTTTCTCTGAGATAGAGTCTAATACTTTTCTTTAGATACCATAGCCTATTAGAAGCCTTTTGTGCTTTTTGTGATGATAGTAATGCTTGTTCTGTTTCTCTGGCTCTTATCTCTACCAACTTAGCAAAATCATTTGACTTCCATTGTCCAGCATGTTGTTGGCTAGTCTAATTTGATGATAGCTATGATCCCATCATATGCCTGTGTTCAGAACACAAAGGTTGGCTAGACTGTTTGTTGAGTAACAATATGTTCAGTTGTTTCTCTTCTGGTACAAGTCATTTAATCCTATTTGAATTACTAATAGAAAATTGAAGAGTAGTTAGAAAAATATTTGTGACCTGGATAAATCGCCTTTTTAAAAATAGCTCGTTCTTTGAGAAAGATGGGTGACAAGACAAAATTTACCACTATGAATAGATACAAAAGTAATTTCAACATTTATTTTGAGAAATATTGTGCAATAGTAGTCTCATCATGCTTTTTCTTCTTGGCAGGATAATATGCCAGAAGATGACCCTCCCTATATTACCAAGTTTACAGCATATCTGGAAATAGACTTTGCTTTTACTTGGGCCGTAAACTACAGTTGGGAAAAACATCCCCAATGGCTTTAAGCTGTAATAATGAACATCAGTCTTTGACACTTTAAATCTTACATTCTATTTATTTCAAAAAATGGAATTGATGAGAATAACGTGACAAGAGCCAGGCATGTAGCTGGATCACTACACCTAAAAAAAATATTTCATGAGCGAAGAATAACAGTAATCATGAAGCTGTGTTTATGAATGATCCATGATAAGTAGAAGTGTTTAAATACTCTTCTATTTCTCCTTGCCTGTTATTGAGATGTTAGATATCTGTAAAAGCTTTAAAGCAGGGTAGCCCTTTTGGAGATTGAAGGAGATTTTTATTGTTGTTGTCTTTTAGTCCCTCGCACTATATTTACAGTACGTTCCTGTGTCTCTGCTTCAAACTCTTTCTTTCTCCAAATTCAAGTACTCCTTGCCTGCTCCATTCTGGTATTGTTATTGAATATGGCTTTCTTTGGTCATCTGTATTTGAGACATACACCAACATCCCCTCAATGGGCATCATTTCCTAATGAACCTAAGGCAGAAAACTGTATCAGGGACCTCAGCGATATACGTCAAAGCAATAAGCTCAGATTTAATTAGCCCTTTCAATTTTTGCCTGTTTCAACAACTGGCAGTATGAATCTCACTGCTAAGCTGATCAGAACAATTAAGAAACAAGATGTTCCTTAAAAATTAATGTTTTGTCCTACTTTCCAAACGCTGAAGGCAAGGGTTTTCCTTCATTTGCTTATTGCTTGGTCTCTTATCTGGGCTGCCTTTCTATCTTCACATTTCCTTCGCTCCATTCAGTAGACTTCAGACCTGTGGGCTTGTCTAGCTATATGGATTTGCTGCTTGTCACCTGCCTTACCTGGAGCTTACTGTCATTTCTGGTCCCTGGCAGCTAGTGGTCTTCAGTTTCCACTGTAAACGTTCTGAAAGAGTCAAGGAAGATGATGTTTTGGTATTAATTCTTAATAATAGCTTTTGGTCCCTGTGCTGTTAACAATCAAACCTTGCAAGTTTGACAAGAGATGTAGTTATGGACCCCTTTGGGACCTACTTGCCTGGTACAGTTTCATCCTGAGAAAGAGATTTTTCTTTATCTTAGAACATGCATGCTGGTCAGATTGTCAGCATGCTGCAATAAAGCTGGCTTCATTTGTTAATAAACTTTCCAACATATTTTGCCTCTCATAGCACTACCTCAAAAATCATGATGTGAGCATAATTGTTCATAATTGTTTATATATCTCAAGGATAAACAACACAGTACGCCAACTGTTGACCTATGGAGTAACAGAGAAATGATCTGATGGAGATTATCTAGAACATTTCATTTCAATTCTGAGAAAAAGAATTGGTGCTGAATCAGACATCGGCATCACTACACAGCAGAGAATTTCAAGCACATTGCTTTCCTGAAAAAAAAGAAAGACTTTGTAGTCTGCCAACTGTCATTGACAATTTTAGGTGCAAATTAGTAGACAGTAGATACCAAAAGAGCAACGTTAGCAGTGATGTCAGAGGTGAGTGATTAACAAAGCTGTTACAGTTAAGCTGCATTGTATATAGAATAGAGGCTAAAAAGGGTGACTGAGTGCCACATGTATCTTGAAAGTAAGAGAACCTGAATGTCTTATGGGGAGTAGCTGAGGGAGCTGGCATTGTTTAGTGTGGAGAAGAAGAGGTTCAGGAGGAGGCCTTTTCACTCCCTACAAATACCTATGCAGAGGATGTAATGAGGTGTGGCTCAACCTCTTCTCCTGTGTAACTAGTGATAGAACTAGAGGAAATGGCTTCAAGTTGCACCAGGGGAGGTTCAGGTTGTGTATTTGGAAAAAATTCTTCTCCAAAAGGGCAGTCAGGCACTGGAATGGTCTGCCCATGGAGGTGGTTGAGCCTCAACCTTGGAGCTGTTCAGGAAACATTATGATGTACTGAGGGGTTTGGATTAGTGGAGAACCATTAGTAGTAGATAGACAGTTGGACTAGATGATCTTTTCCAATCATTTCCAATCATTTCCAATCTTGGTGATTCTATGGTTCTAATGTCTGGGAAGAGTGTACTGTAACGTGAGATCAGAAGACCACAAGTGCCTTCTGTCATAACTCCTGAACTGATTTTCCTTTATGATAAGTAAAAGCTAAGATACCAGGCTAGAGATTTTCTAAAATATTGGTTCTCATCACTCTACTCCTCTTGCATTTCTATTAGACAAGAGGACACAGAAAGATGCAGATATTTTCATTTCCCGGAAGTACAATCCATTTGTCCAGACTTATTCTTGTGGATATTGGTTTCAGACTCCCTTCTTAGTGACCCTAGAATCTGACTAGCATAAACTACCTTTTGCTTCCTTTGTAGATGCTGTTAACTTGAAGTTACTGATTCTTTAACATTTTAAACATGTAAGTCGAAGTCAAGGAGAGGAACTGTGTTCTGGACTACAAAAGTGTTTTTTGAGAAAGACCCCAATTGTATTCAAAGTATTCAAGTGCTGTGAATGGAACTCTTAAAATATTTCTTACATTTCAGAAGAGATTAGAGGTCAACGTTAAAATAACTGAATGTGCTGGCTGGATTGAAAGTGAAAAGATATAGGTGTGATTCTTTTCTAAGGAGCATAGATTTTATATACATCTATGTCAGGAAGATAATAGGAAATTGACCCCAAACTTACTACTTTCATAATGACTAAGTCTTTTTAGGTAGTACTTCAACATTTTCTACTTAAAAACAACAGCAACCCAAACCCCCATGATTCTATTTAAATAGATGGCACTTTCATATAACTTTCTTAACAATTTTTTTTTACGATTGTATAAAAATACTAAAAATATCATTAATTTTACCATGACTATTATAAAATATCTATTGAATCAAAAAGGAAAAAAACTGCAATATGATCTTCCTCCAATTAACTTTTGCAATAGCTCATTCTAAGGTGACAATGCTTTTTGGACAATATTGTGCTTTGTTTTTATTCTGAATGGAAGCAGAAAATTTAGAAAACATAATTCCATAATTAACCCAAGCATCTTTTTACATTCCATAATTAAATCAGTGGATTTTCAATAAATAAAACAATGTTTTGTAGGAGTTAAATACTTTATAGTATGTAAATTTAAGATGGCATGATAAAATTGTTTTATGAAAAAGAAATATTTTGAAGAAAATGGTCTTTAATATTTGCCACCCATTTTATTCTTTCCTTCTAAGCCCCAGTGTTGATGATAAGAGTAGATGGCTTAAGATTTTCCTCCAGCAGTTTGATCCTTATCATTTAGAAAACTATAAGAGAATTTTCACCATACTTATGTCACATATATATCCAATATACAACAGTATATTCAAGCAAAGAGATCCATAATGACTGACATATAGTAATGCCCTTCTTTTTAGAAAGATAAAATCTGGGGAAATTATCAGACTAGAAGAAAAGAAGTCCAGTGTGTAATAGCCAGCATGGCAAGTATGATAACAGAATGTGGCTTGTGGGTGATGTTTTTATTAGTCAGCTTTGATTGACTATATATTTTGTTGATTCCTTCTTAAGTTTTTTGTTGATGTATTACTCGTGCTCATTCATATCACAGGATCTTGCTTTCTAGCAAGTTCATTCTTGGTCATGTAGAATTTCCATGGAAAAAAAAAAGACAGTTTTTTCTTGGAATAGGGAAAAAGTTGATTTACTACAGTAAATTTTAATTAAGAAGATTTTTTAATTCTGTGCTAGGGGAGATAAAATGTTCAGCTTGTCATGTAGAGTATCTTATGCCAACAGTAAACTATATTGAATTGGAGAGTAAATGGGTAAAATGCTCCCAATAAATGCATGTACATATGTCTGTTTCTGGGAAACATTAAGAAAGGACCACTGCACAGCCAACACGTTAGCTGGCTTCTGCTTGTTAAGAAAATCCCACTGTCTTCAACATAGAACAAGAATTGCTTTAACTTTAATACTGTGTGGTGTTCAGAAGTAATATAGGGGCAGCTAAGCAATGAGATATTTAATCTGTATGATGTTGTATGAAATGCAGCATTTTCAATTCAGTAATATCTATAATTGAGACATACACTAAGATCAGGTCATCAATGTTGTGGTGCATCTTTGCATCTCATGTTTACCGTGAGAGGTCAGTGATATGAGCCAGAACTTCTGTAACTTCTGTCAGGTTGCTTACAAACTTCTTGCCCAACTCACTGGATTTCTTTTCTTTCCATGAAATGCATGCATTGTGAGATGGGAACATGTATTCCCTGTATTGAAATTAGACAGCATGTGCAATTAAATTAAGACAATTTATTAAGTGTATAATCAAGGAAGTTCAAATCAGTCTTTGATCTCAATAAATTATGTACTCTCCAGCCATTGCAACATGCTACTACCTGTTTCATGAAATGGGTGCTGCTGGCTTTGTTGTAGATGCAGTTTAAATGAGGAACTGCGATTAAGCTCTATGAACTAGCAAAAGAGAATTTACTGTTCAAGCTTCCCTACTGGATTTGTCACGTCAAAGAACAAATAGAATACAAAAGGAATTTTATGTGGCACATACTGCTAGTGGGCACTTACTGCTGCAACAGCAGAACAAATAGGAATTTGTTTTTTATAGGTTTAGAAAAAATAAAAGGATATTTTGCAAGTTAATTTTGTACAGAGACTCTTGTGCACTCCAGAGTCTCATCTGTTTTCTGTCAGCCCCTTCAGGTTATGGTTTGTTGCTGTGACTAATTCAGTCTCTCAGCCAAGTGCTTCCATGAGAGCAAACCCATCTCTCTGCAGATGAACTAGCTCACCTCGGACTTGTGTGAGCTTTAAGCTAGCAGGTGCAAAGAAAGCACAAGGAATGAGACCATCCCTAGCAATGACAGCCATTGGATCAGCTTCCAGTCAGCTAATGTCAAACTGCACCTTCTGTAGATGCAGCCCTTGTTCTTGCATTTGTTTGGCATATGTGGAACAAAGAGAGCTCTGTTGTTGACTAGTATATTGCTGGTGCCCTAATGCCAGCCACCTTTTCAGAGATGAGAAAAATGTAAACTACAAAAAGTGATAAAGAAATAAAATCAGAAGAGCAAAGGAAACTTGTTTTTTTGCTTATAGAAAAAAATTGAAACAGATCCTCTTCAGAACAGATGGCTTTTCTTTCTACTTTTACTGTTAGGAATGCAGAAATTAGTTTTCTCATTATTCCAATGTAAATTTAATAGCACTTAAATTGTAAGACCTTACAAAACTACATTTCAAAAATCCAGTGTGAATACTTGTGGCTGAAGAAGAGTCAAATTTCAGTCCATATATTTCTTCTTGTAAAATCACACTTAAATTGTTGCTAATACTTTTTTTTTTTAGCATACATATGCAGTTTATCTAAATCCAAGATATGTAGACCTCAGCATTGTAAACTGATCGTAAAGACTTTTCTGAAGCTATTTCAATTCATAAACCCACTGTGTATCACTGATTGTTTGGTAGCGCTGATTGCTGTGCGTGCTTTCTGACCTGCATTCTGTTCTGTCTGCTACACCTGCAAGGTTAGGACCTCAATTTCTTTTTCAATGTGTTTTCTTCAAAAGCAGTTATATTATAGTACTGTATAGGAATGAAACTTGATAGATTAATGTCTTTTTTTAAAATTTGTTCATTCATACATCACTTATTTCCTTACTCCTTTATTCATTCATTTACTGATCATTTCCAGCACAAGTTTTCTCAATTGCTAGATAAGTAGCTTTTAGTGCAAAGTGGAAATGAAGACAGAATTTTAATACCTGGTTAATTTAAGGCATTAGTTAGTTATTATACTGTCAGAAAAACAAGTTACCTTTTGTATGTAGTGTGAACATTCGTGTTGTCACAAGTCTTACTGAAATCAATGAATTTTTAGTATTGTGTTATTGTGTTTGGCATGCTTACTAAAGGTTATGGTGTTGATGTGTTCTGAGTATGTGGGTCTTTCCTTGGTGGTATGTTTCAGGACATAATAGCCCTATAAGTGCATTTTTTCATTGAGAAAATTTTATAATGGAATGAGCAGCAGATATTTTTTTGTTTTTCTGTTGCTTCTTTGTGGTGAATGTACTGTGCCAATTCTGAAATCTTTCCATTTGTTTAGGAGTACATGCTTTATATCCCGCCACTGTTAAGGCCCACACTGTAACACAAATCCATCTGGTCTCTGATACCTCTTCACGAGGGCTGAGCCTGTTCTGCTTTTCCTCCTGTTTCTCCCCTTCCACAGACTTTGCAACTTAGATCCTGAATCCTGCAGGCTTCCTTCAAATAAATCAGTTCTCATGTCCCACTGCTGTTCTTTCTGTTATGTCAATGGGAATTGCATGCTATCGAGTTTCCTCATCTCTTCCAGGATGTGTAGATGTGCAGTGCAGAAACTTCATCCTCCAGAATACAGTCTAGTCACAATCTTTCTTTAAACTAGTGTGTGCATAGATTTACGTAGCATATTCTTCCTTTGTTTACTGCTGAAGACTTGCTGGCTATTCAGTTCCAGTGCAGTGAAGTATCAGTATCTCAGGAGGTCAGAAAAATCTTGGGATTTCACAAAGAAAGGATTTCACAGAGAGGTTTTTTGTTATTTGTTTTGGGGGGGGTTATGGTTTGGGTTTTGTTTATTTTTAAGTATTTTAAAATATTTAACAGAGAATCAAAACACTTTAAGGAACTAAAGGGACCTTTTTCACTTTTGATTATTATAATGTTCTGCAGTTTTCTTTTTCTTAATTGAGTGTTTGTGGTTTTATACTTCATGAATATCAACCAACAATGCCTGAAGATAGCTCTAACAGAACATCGTTATCAGCCACCTCAGTTCTTGCTGTCTTTGCATTTCTGTGCTTCCATTAATGTAAGTCTGCAGTAGTTTTGTCCCTTGAGAAAGACTTTGTAGTCCTTAGACAGGAAACAGATATGTTTGCAGTTTCTTGTGTATCCTTGACCATTTTTCCTGTGTACAGTTCAAGAATGACAATACCCTTCTCATTCTTAGATATTTTCTTTCTAAGGATCTCCATGGTATTGCTCCCTCTCTGCTTTGTTTTGTCAAAAGATATTCTCTTGTTCTATATGAATCCAGTCAAATTATGCGTATCTGTTTGCTCCCAGTGGAGTAAATGGATACTTCTCCTCTATTTTGGGGATTCGGGCAGTATTTCAATTCATGAGTATATGTCTGTTGTTCCAATTGACTCAAAATTCTTTTACAAAGTTTTTTCAGTGTGTTTTAGTTCATCAAGTCTCACCTGTGAGAGTAATAAAGAAAACTATGCTGAAGTCGGGTTTGTGCAGGAGTACTATTTACCTCTACCTGCAGCTTTCTTAGGACTGGAAATCTAGGTATTTATGATTAAAATACCCAAACCCAGTGGATTCCTGCTTTAGATATCTTAATGAGTAAATAAGCATAAGTTGAGATGTGAAAATAAAATACATCATATTTCAGCACAGCAGACTTTTAGTCAAATGTTAACGAAAGGACAGTAAAAGAATAAAGGTTTTAATTTGCTATCTAAGAGTTTAATATTAAAGAAATATTGCTTGTCACCTTCTCTGTTGGTAAAAAAGAAAAAAAAAAAAATATTTTCCCCTTAACAATTCTGGGTTTAATTTTAAATGCAGACCTATTTTGATTGATGTTTTATTGGCATTTATTCTTTACTGGAATTTGGTTTTGATAATAAGAAACAAACCAAAACCAACAATAACAGCAACAACAATAAAACTTGGAGTAAGTAACTAAACTTATTTTTAGAAGCATATGTCAAACCTGTCTGCGTGAGCCAGGCACGCAATCAGTTGGAAACCTTCATTGGTAATATAGGTTATATTTGTATAGTTTAAAATATGTTGTCATGCAAATTTGGTATTTTACTTCATTGCCATGTGAGTACTTTCAATATATGAAACCACCATTTGTATGTTTTACCTTCCATTGTCTGCTCTGCTTTATTGAGAAAATTATTCAACACTGTCATTAATCTTGAGTTTAGCAGTCTTACTTTGGGTATGTATAGCTTCAAAACTATGCATGCGAGACAGTTGTGCCCTTTTGTCTTTCAGGAATGAAGACATTGTTATCTAAATATTTTCTTGTTAATTATCTTTAGCTGCATTATTGTCTCAGGAAAAAAAATTATGCTTAATCATGATCACTCAGTGTATGGGCAGATTTCTGTTTGAAAGTTCATGGAATCCAGAGGGCTTTTTGTTCCTCCTTTCAGTGTGTCTGCAGAGGGATTTAATGAAATTGATAATAACAAAGTGGTATCAACATGCAGATGACAGACATGACCATACATCTTCCTAAGTAGATTATGCAGTGTGTCCAATCCCTCCTTCCTCATGCTTGTGTAATATTCGGGTTTGGATATCAACTGTCTGCTTTAGTCAGCGTTGCCAGAATATAATTATTGCTGTTAGACTTTGAGGAAGCAATATTTAGGTAGAAATGTTTATCTGAAGGGATTTTTTTTTGCTATACTTCTTTTCAGTCTCTTAGATACAATGTTGAATGATCACTTGGCCTTTTTGGCTCTAAAGCATCGTCTTTCTGCATGGTCCTCATATGCCTTCCCTCTTCCTACTTCCTCTGAAGCTGGTTTATGGACAAGTCTTTGACCATTCTGCGTCTTCCAAAGAACATGCAACCATTCGTGCTTCAGATTCTAAATTACCTTCACTTCCATTTCAAAATGAATAGTTTTTTTTCTAAAAATGTGTCTTGATTCTAGTACTGTCTGTCATGCCCACTGTTTGCTTCCATGTGCTTAGAAATTAGTAAGAACGCTTTCTTCATTAAATGTTTAATTCTTTGAGAGAGTCTTAGCTGGAAGCTTTGTGCTTTTGAAACTGTTTCTCCTCCTTCCCAGTCTGACAAAGTCCAAATAAATTAATCTCTTGGGGTACTTGTCTGACTCATATTCTCCGTGCTACCCAGCCAGAAAGCAGGATAAATTAACCTTTACAAAACTCTGTGCTGGCACAGCTATATTGCTCCCCATTCGTGAGTAAGTTTGGCTGTGATTTAATCCTGTAATATGGAGTACAGTCCTACTGAACTGCGTAATTTCCGAGATGTACACTGAGCCTTAGCTGAAAGACATTACAGTTGTGTTCTTACACTTTTGTCTGTGTGTAGCTGATGGTAGGTGCAGAATAATTTTTGGATTGGGCAAATGAATGCAATTTGGCAGGAATTGCCTATGACTATTGAGTATATTTGCTGCCTCTTATTTATTAG
This sequence comes from Chrysolophus pictus, assembly GCA_037305975.1. Lineage (NCBI taxonomy): Eukaryota > Metazoa > Chordata > Aves > Galliformes > Phasianidae > Chrysolophus > Chrysolophus pictus. Next base: position 9,225,737 of record CM074580.1, read on the forward strand.
TTAAGCATGGAATTCATTCATTAGCAGCGCTATGCTATTACATCTAAAAATAAAAATGAAAAGAGTTCTGTGTTTTTCTCTTATTTTGTTTCCCAGTTACCTTTAGAGTGTGACACTGCCTGGCACAGAGCTTGTACTATGCAATCTCCAGTGGCCTTTCAGAAAGGCTTTTCTGTCTTTGTTGACCCATTTCCTGGATTAGTCTGGCTAAGTTACGGATTATTTTGTCTGTTAAGCTTTTTCTTGTGTCCAGTAATTCAAGAGTGGCATATTGGCATAATAGTGTATCCAGCTAGTCCAGCTTCTAACTTCCATGTTTATAACTCTTAAAAAGTTTGAAGAAGTTAATGATAACATTTTATTTTCTTGCAATATAGAGGACACTTAGTAACTTCTCAAGTACACCTTGGTGTTTTTGTTTTTTTGTTTTTTTAAATCATGCTAGAATAAATACTTAAATTCTAGAAAAACAGGAAACAGGCAGAATGATACATTTGTTGATGTAGGATGTCAGATAATTTAGTATAAATTACAGATTCTTTAAATACTTGAAAACAGTGAAGGTCAGGAAGCCTCCATTCAAAATTTTCCAGCATATGTATAATATTTTACAGGATGTCTGTCTGTCAGTAGACTGCAAAAGAATAATCTGTAAAAACCAACTTGTTTGTTGTTTTTCGTGTTGTCTATTTATGCCCTGACAAATGAGCATCGGATGTATTGTCGAGTCTGAAGAACAGCGTGCAGTTCAAGGTTACAAACAAGCCAGAGTATGTAGCATGAGGAAACTAGGCACAGGCTGTTATTCTGAACTGTTTCTTTTCAGTAAATTAATGTTCTGGCCTTGAAATAAGATGTTAGTGTGGTCAAATAATTTAATTCATTATTTAAATGATTTATAAAAGGAGAGTAATCAAAAACTTTTCTGTGAGTAATTTTGTGTGATTCTGTCAGATGAAAATTTCTTTCACAGTCATTAAATTGTTCATACTCTTGAAAAAATGTATTTGAAAGTATGTGTGGAGCTATGGTTTTGCATCAGCTTAGAGGCTACTACCTTGAAAGGAAGAAAATTCTATGTTAATCTTCATCTTGAACTGCAGATTTTATTTATTTGATTTTCTTGTGTTTTATGTACAGAGGTCCATAATTTGCAGATACAGACTGAAAGCACTGAAAATTTCAGGTTTTCTGAAGCTAGGAAAGCCCTTCAGGCTCTGCCTGTCACGTGAGGTAGTTGGGACGCCTTGCTCTCTTGTCTCTTGTCCCCACTTGGCCTTCACCCAGCTGCAAAGCCAAGATGTGCCTGGCCCCACATATGCTGTCCTGCCCTGCTTGTTCAGCATGGAGGCCTGTTAGCCAACTGCAGATTGCACAGCAGCAATGCACACAGCTTGCAGCAGCTTTTAACCAGTTTTTCCAAGGACTTTGGACATGTGTCAGGGAATGCCAAATTGGAGAGAGAATTCCTCCTATATTTTCCTATGTAGTGGCCAATGGCTGGGCGGTCTCCTTGCTTTGGCTAGAGTTTTCATTTTTCCCTTTTTAAACTCTGTGTTGGATCTTTCCCAGTGTCCTTACTGTTCGTTTTTTTTTCTTGCTACTCCTTACAGGACCTGCTGATAGGTGAAAGAATGTATTTAGATGCTCTCAGATTTGGTCCCTGTCACAAGCTCTGTAAATAAAGCAGTGCTTTTGTCTAACTTGGCTACACCTGGTTCATATGCATTCATATCACAGCAAACATTTTAAATTCATCCTCTGTGGCAAGTGAGGAAGTACTGAAAAACAAATGAAATGTAATAAAAACATTTACAAGAAGGGTCATAAGGAGGATATGGGGAGCTACAGGCTTATCAGTCTGACCTCGATACTGGGGAAGGTCATGGAATAGATCATCTTGAGTGTAATCACTTGGCATGTGTGAATCAGCCAAGTGATCAGGTGAAAGGCAGGTCCTGCTTGAACAACCTCATCTCATTTTGTGACCAGGTAGATGAGGTAAAGGTTGTGTACCAGCTGGTAGATGAGGGAAAGGCTGTTGGTGTAGTCTACCTAACCTTCAGTAAAGCTTTCACACTGATTCCTGCAGCGCTGTCCTGGAGAAGCTGGCAGCCTGTGGCTTGGGCAGGTGCACTCTTTACTGGGTAAAAAACTGACTGGAGGGCCAGAGAGTGGTGGTGAATGGAGTTAAATTGAGCTGGTGACTGGTCACAAGTGGTGTTCCCCAGAAGTCCTTGTTGCTGGGGCCTGTCCTGTTCAGTATCTTTGTTGATAAACTGGCTGAGAGGATTGAGTGCATGGTTAGAACATTTACAGATGACGCCAATTGAAGTGTGCAAAGAAGTGTTCATCTGCCTGAGAGTAGGAAGGTCCTGCAGAGCTACCTGGACAGGCTAGGACAGGACTGAGTCTGCAGTCCAACAACCCCGTGCATCGCTACAGGTTTGGGGGAGTGTGGCTGGAAAGCTACATGGAGGAAAAGGACTGGGGTGATGGTTGACACTAGGGTGAATATGAGCCAGCATTTTGCCCAGGTGGCAAAGAAGGCCAATGTATCAGAAAGGCTTGTATCAGAAATTGTGTTGCCAGCAGGAGCAGGGAGGTGATCATCCCTCTGTACTCAGCTCTGTGAGGCTGCACCTCAAGTGCTGTGTCCAAGACTTCACTACAAGAAAGACATCGAGGCCCTGGAGCACGTTCAGAGAAGGGCAGCAAAGCTGGTGAGGGATCTGTAGCACAAGTCTTGTGGGGAGTGACTGAGGGAACCTCCTGAAAGGAGGTTGTGGTGAGTTGGGGGTTGATCTCTTCATCCATGTAACTAGCAATAGGACTAGAGGGAATGGCCTCAAGTTGTGCCAGGGGAATTTTGGGGTGAATATAAAGAAAAACTTCTCCGAAAGAGTGGTCAGGCATCTTACTGATTCTGTTATTCTACATATTCTTATGCATGCCGTAGGTTTGTACATGGGAGGTAACAGCTAAAAATAGTCATCTTATTTTCAGATTATATTGGGGCAGATTAAGCTATAATGAAAAACACCTTTGTGAAGTGTGAACTACATCTTTATCTGCAGCTACTTATATGCAACAAAACCAGACTGGTTTCCCTAGTGAATATTTATGTGTTTTACAAATTTGCTTTCCTCGATAATTCCTGTCAAAGCCATGTAGCCTTATATAGGATTGTTTGACAACTGTTGCATTTGATTATAAGAAAACAATTTCAGATGTTTTAAAAATATATTCCCTAGCATCTTGATAAGGTATTTGGTATGGAATTAAATGTTGTAAGAAGCCTGCTTGCTATAATTTTAACTGGTTGAAAACAAAAAGTGTATTTGAAAGCAATCTTTAAAACCTTTTGGGAAAGGACCGAGGGCAGTTCTGTATGCAAATAGCAGTTCAAGTTTTTAATTTCTCATTGAGATTTCTGAACTAGCAGCAGTTTCTGTCTTGCTGTACAAATGTATGCATTCTTACATATAAGAAAGGGCACTGTTTCAGTTTAGCTTTTAACCATTTCGTGATCAATTTTTTTTTTCATTCACGTAAGAAGACTTGGCTTTTCTTTAAAGTTATATTTACATAATGTATTCTAAAGTAGTTTGATTTACAGTAGCGCAATATTAATATTAGCGATAGCTTCTTCTCAAGTCTCTACTATTGATTTCATGAAGCTCTTAGGATTCTTGGAGAACAGAGTTCAAAAGCACAAGCTGTTATGCTATTGACTTATTCATTGTAATAAATCTTTTTCTCAAAAGCTCTCTCTGAATCCTTGTCCTTTACAAGAAGCAACATTTTGAAGTTACAGAGAAAAAAGTTGTCAAAACAAAATAAAAACTACTGAAGCCAAATGAATTTTAAATATAATATGGTTGTGGTGTCTCTCATTTCTTTTGGAAGACTGTTTTAAGATAAGCAGTAGTTTTGTAAAGGTAGTGCAGACTGCCTTACTGATAACCCAAGCTATATCCTCAAGGAACCATCATGCATTCCAGCATATTTCAGGAAATTTCATAAATTTGATCGTATCTCAGACATGTCTATTTTTTCAGGATGGAACTTTGTTTTAAAGGAAATGTATTTTTGGTTTTCCCTGTGAGCACACAACTTTGTCTCTTAGGAAAATTATATGGTGCTTAAAAAAAATCCCATCATCAGACTCATGTGTCTTACCCAAAATCTTGTGGGGTTCATTTAAGCAGTCAGTTCTTCTTCAGCATATCCTTCTAATGACATTGCATGCCCTTACTGCACATTTTTAACCTCATGACTCCTAGAATGGTTTCTATGGATGAAGTATGAGCGTGTTTACTAGGAAGTGTTTGTCGTTTTCTTTTTTAGCTTAGCAGTATTAAGCTTGGATGAGTGACCAGAATTGAATTCTAGATACATAGAAGGTTGTGCTGAAGGTACATATGGTACTGTTTGAAGTCATTATTAAGTGTTACTGGGATTTGTGCTGAGAAGAGGAATTTTTTTGAAAGTGGTATTGAAAAAGGAGATGTTACACAATATATCAGAAATGTAGAAATGTATTTTGATGATGTTTTAGCAATCTGAGAAATAGATTGAAAGTTGTGCTACAGAAGGGGTTGAAAAAATGTGTATTGGCAATTTATGGATCTACATATGTTCTTTGAAAATTCCTCTAGAAAATGGTGCATTTTAATGTGATTTTGCATCTTCTTTTGGAAAATTGTTACAGGTTTCATTTTGTTTTTTTTTTTTTTAATATTTTTAAAGGAATCCAAAATGTACTCAGCTTGTTCTGTGCCGTGCTTACAGAAAATAAAGTTCTCTTTCACTCAGCAAGTTTTCAGAGGCTCAGTGATGCCTGCAGGGCTCTGGAGTCTTTGATGTTTCCTCTCAAATATAGGTGAGTTGAGCTGTAGATCTCTGAACTCTTTGACTCATTGCATAACTTGTAACTCACGTTGCATTGTCATTAGCAAAAACTGTGCTGTGTTTGTTTGAATAACTTTCAAATAAAGTTTTCATGATCAGATATACAAGTGTTCTACGAGTCCTGTATGCAGCATTTGAAAATCTCTTGCATTAAGACAGTGAAATGATGAAGGGAGAAACATCCTGCCTGCAAATACAATAGAACCCAACTCACAGCATCAGTTAGATGGTAAAACTTGATACTAGTGATCCGTAAGTAAATGCATAAAGAAGGAAACATTTGGGCAAGACCTAATAGCTGTGTCCAGTAAGTAAGAAACAGTGCATGCCAAAAGAATTAGAGACTGTGGTAAAAAATTGAAACAGTGGTGCACTGGGTTTCTGACTGGATGCAAGGAAAACATGTTTTATTATAAGAATAACTAAGTACTGGAACAGAGTGGAAGACTGGAAACTCCATCTCTGTGGGTTTTTAGGACCCAACTGGACAAAGCCCAGTACAACTTGATCTGAATTCTGTCTTGGTCCTGCTTTGAGCAGGTTATATTAAGTGATCTCCTGGGGCTCTTTACAACCTGAAAGATTCCTTGATTCTAAGAAAACATCTGTATTAGCTAGTAACAGTTTTAAGTCATTGACAAATATTCTCCAGAGAATGAATTTAAATCAAATTTAAATATAAATAATCCCATTTGGGTCCAACATGAAGTGGAAAACTTAATGTCAAGTTATTTGGCTTTTAAGCAAGAAGACATGTAATTCTGACTCATCTGTTTTAAAGAATGCTTGTATTTTATTAGCATATTTTTATGTGTTTAAAATATTTTGGAGGTAGGCATAATATTAATCTAGAATAAAAAGGAGAAAAAATGAATATGTTGGAATGTTTATGTGATAAAACAGTAATTAATGTAAATTTTTAATCATAATTATCTGTTGAGAGATGAAATGCATTGATTAATCCAGATCCAGATTTTTTTCTTGCTCTAATGAAAAGACTTAAGTTGCTGATTTCAAGTAAGTAAAAAATAGCTGAAGTAGATCTGTATGTTTAGCAGTCACTTCGGTATCAAACTAAATGATTTCATTTTGACATTCTTTATTAATAATATTTTACAGCAGCCTGAACTGTAGCTTTCTGTCCAATATCTAATCATGTTTTTAAAATGAAAGTATTATCCATAACTTTATTGTTTCCGATCACCTATAAATTTTGAATGAATATAGTATCTGTATAAGATAAATATTACAAATATAATTTGCTTTTATTTAGCAAGATTGACTTGTTTATAATCAATTGTGGACACTGTAATCATTTCTGGAGTTTACATGACATATACTTCATGAAGTTTTTCACATTTTTTCTTAAAGAAAAAAAAGTGCTTATAGTAAACTTAACTTATACAAGAAGCTTGAAAAAAAAAACAGTGTTATGTAAAGAAATAGATTTTATTTTACTGTATTTATTCTTTTCACAGTTATCCGTATATTCCAATTCTTCCTGCGCAGCTATTGGAAGTTCTCAGTTCACCAACACCTTTCATAATTGGTGTACATTCTGTCTTTCGTAATGACATTCATGAGCTCGTAAGTATGACTACTGAGAATGGACATAGCATCATCTATGATGCAGAGATTTTTCATGCTTCGGAAGTGTTCTTATGAACCATTTATATCTTTTGAAAATATTACTGTAAAAGACAAGACAATCAGGAGGAGAAAAAGCATAAGCATCAATTCTTCTATAAATATGTTAGGACTGTAAAGTAAAGAAGGGAAATGATTGCATGGAGTGCAGGATGGGAAGGAAAGGATCCGTTTCCAAGTTTGTCATGTCATGAATTTGAACATCTCTTTTAGTGTTATCGGATATATCTCCAGTTATTTTATGCTTAATTTTTAAATAAGCATTTGAGAATCTGATCCATAGTTACAGAGGTGCCTAGAAATGTATACTTTTACATTAAAGTTGTCATCATTGTTTCCTTTTGAAAACAGATTGTCAAATATCTCAAATCACTCAACGCAGACCTGGTTCATCCACAAACACTAGGATTTATATTCATTTTTCACAACTAGGTTCAATAGTATGAAGTATTTGCAGTATTTCCTTTATCAAAAACATTCTGTACATTAAAGTTAGTACTGTTTTAATTTGCTTTTATTAATTTCTGTGTAGATTATGAAATCTGAAACGTTGGCTATTTAAACTATATAATATCATGCTCACAGTACTACCAATAATGTTTTTGTTTGTCCCTTACAGTTAGATGTAATCATTGCAGATCTGGATGGAGGCACTATTAAAATTCCTGAATGTATTCATCTTTCTCAGCTCCCAGAACCACTGCTACACCAGACTCAAATGGCGCTTTCTCTAGTATGTTTTGATACAAAACTCATTTTCCACTTTCTCATCACTTTTAAAAGCATGAAAAAAGTATTTTAGTATTAAATTGCTTTCATACACAGTGAAATACGTGATTTCAAACTATAAATCATGCCAACACTCCTCATTTTAGATTAATGTGTTATCTGAAGTTAGAGTAAACATTGTCAGTAATTTAATTTAATACCAAAATAAGATTTTTCTCTTTTCAAGAGGAAGGTAGGGATTTTTGAACCATAATGAATTTGAAATGAGTCCAAACTATAAGTTCTGTAACTTACCTCAGTGTATTATTTGAAGCAAGCCACTGTAAATATTATTTTGAGAAAGAAGAAAAAGTAATTTGTCCTTGCCTCAGCAAATTGAAGGGGAAAAAATTGTTTTAAAAATTCTCTAGGTTTTGCATCCTGATTTGGAAACAGCAGATTATGCCTTCCCTCCCCCACGAACAGCTTTATCGCACACGAAAATGCTGGTAAGATTTCTTTGTTATATCTAAATTTCTTAGAAAACTTGAAATTTTATACTAAATTTCTTTTAAGAATTTTGATTTTGTTTTCTTTTCGTTATCCTTTATTACTGGTGGAGTAAGGAATTGGCACCAGGACATTGCATTCTGTTCTGTAACAGCATTCTCATGGGTTCAAAGCTCTTATAAAGATGTTTGTTAACATGCAAACACCTTATTTTCCTTTAAAAAAAAGTGTTCTTAAAAAGACTATTGAGTTAAATCTGTGCTTTCTCTGTTTCGCAGACCAGTGAAGTTGCAAAATTTTGCTGGAGTGGGCAAACTAGTTTTCTGTATTTCTGTCTATATTTGTCTATTATTTTAGAGACATTAAAAACATTAAATATATAATTTTAGAGTAAATTTAGGTACGGCTAAGTGTGGTAGTCATGTCAGCACAACATAAGACCCTGATTTTACAATAGTAATGGTAGGTGTTTTACATTATATGTTTGGGTATGTTGGGAAAGGAATTGTATGGGTTTTTTAAACATTGTTTTTGTTTTGATGAACTTCACTCAACCTGAATGAAACAATACATTCTTTTTGATATACAGTCTATAGTTAAAAAAAAAAAAAAAAAGAAAGAAAGCAGCCCAGAGAGTTATCTACTAAGGTCTAATTAACTTAAGTTACAAATAATTGTGAATCCATGAAACCTTTATAACCTAGTAAAGCTACTGGCTTTAGCTTGAAGGAACTGCAACTAGAGTTGATGATCTGAATAAAAATACAAGAGCCAGTTCAATTTTAAAATACATCTCAGTTTTGATTTGCAGGTATATTCTGCAATTGTCTAATATTCTTTTCTGCTTGCAATTTTCAAATTAAAATTTCTTCAAAAAATTATTCAAACACTTTCTAGGACCTCAGGTTTTAGACACAGCTGTAGTCCAACTAGATACTGGCAGTGAAATGAAAATAATGTGGATGACACAGTATTTGATTGCAGTGGTTTTAATTGCATCTGGCCTGAAGATGACCCTGACCCAAGGCTGCCATCATCTGTTCGTATCAATTCCATTAGCACATCCATGTCTTTGTAAGCACTCCCCTACTCAATTTGATGAAAATAAACCTGCTCCAGTGTCACCACCTCCAATGGCACAGTAGAGCCATGCTATCTTAAGGAGCAAATTCACAGAATCACAGAATTGTAGGGGTTGGAAGGGACCTCCAGAGATCATCGAGTCCAACCCCAAATTCAGGCTAAGATACCTGCTTTTCTTTCATTACCATTGATTTTCAGTGGATGACCATCCAAACAGTTATACTTGCACTGCCCTGACGCTGGCAGTGCTGTGGAGGTATGAAAAAAGAAAAACAGGAGAAAAGGGGTGGGCATGTGCTAAATCTGGCGATGTAGTCCAGACACAGGTTAGTGAAACTGTAGCCTGGCATCGGATGGATTTGTATGTATGCACTTCACATGAAGTGCAGATTTGCTGCACTGTTTGACAAATTAGTAGGCATCCTATCAATTAGCTTTATATTAGCTTTATATGAAATGTGAAAAAAATTATAAAATGAAAATGTTTTGACAATGTGTTCAATGCTTTTGTAGGATAAAGAAGTGCGAGCAATTTTCCTTAGGCTATTTGCACAACTTTTCCAAGGATACCGGTCATGCCTTCAGCTGATCAGAATTCACGCTGAGCCAGTCATTCATTTCCACAAGGTAAAAGAGAAGCAGTTATTCTTATTTGCTTAGCATTTGTAGTTGTTACGTTATTACCATATGCTTGCCTTTTGTGTAAGTGTTTACGAAACTGAAAGTTAAATCTCAGATGTTTTTTAAATCGCTGTTGACATGCAAAAATTAATCAAGATCATTTTGACATAGCATAATATCAATGCTTTTTAGTGGGACAAATTGTAGAGGCAGTGATAAACATGAAATTAACAACATTAAAATTCATTATAAAGAAACATCTGGGGAATCATCAAGGAATTCTGAAAAGATGTGTGTCTTTACAAGGCAATAATTGAAAGTGCCAGTTTTGTTTTATTACCTGTAAGATATCTAAACGTGTACATAAAATCCTGTTGCATCACACCTGCTATAAATACAGGTATAAAAAGTAATTAGTAATATAAAAAGTTTCAATTAGAAAGTGCCTCATGTTACTGAAGTCTGCTGAAAATGCATAGTTTGCTTGTACAAACATAGTTGTTTCTATTTTTGATACTGATAAAATACTTGCATTCCTTTCTGTCTTTAATGCAGGCAGCCTTTTTGGGCCAGCGAGGCTTGATTGAGAATGACTTCCTAACCAAAGTTCTCAATGGAATGGCGTTTGCTGGTTTTGTGTCAGAGAGGGGTCCTCCCTTTAGAGCCTGTGATCTTTTTGATGAGGTGAAAAGTGGTTTTTTTGTTTATTTCTTCTTTTAATCCAAAGTAAATTAAAATGTACCTGTGACTTTTTAACTTCTTAAAAACTTAAGTGCTTCCGAATACTCACTGTTTAGATATAAAACTTATGCTAGTTTCTGTTTTCTCATTTTCTATTTCTAGCTTACTTTCATAACATCATGCCCTGTCCATATATATGGAATTAAAGATTTGTGTATTACCATGTGTAAGTCATGGTAATGCTGTTCCTGTTGTCAGGTTTGGAAGTGTGTAATGCATCACATGTTGTAGTACAGAATTGAGTAATTTAATTACATTCTTAGAAACACTGAAAAAGTAATGAGAAAAATTAAATACCCGAGAAAATGAACTGGGACAAACATTATTTTCTTTTAAAAATCAGTACCATATTTTTTCTATACTGCTTTTTATTTGAATATACAGTACAAAAAGAGTTTGGTATTAACTGCTTAGCAACGGTGCATTTGAGAAATGCAGATTATAGCATTAGAAATGCCAAAGGAATGATTTAGGTATGTAGGATTTCTGTGTTAGGTTAGTTTATAAGATCTGGCAGCAGAAGCTCTGTGTATAAGTGAAAATATGTTGTAGAGCAAGGCGACTGCAAATTTTTCCCTTTTTTCTTTCTCAGTTTCAATTTAATGCTAGCATTTCATAATATAAAGAATAAATAAATTACCTTTAGTTAAATTGTAAACATGTTGTGGTTGTTTTTTTTTTTTTTAAGTTGGTAGCCTTTGAAGTTGAAAGAATTAAGGCCGATGAAGGTAATCCACCAAAAATGATAAAGCATGTTAGAGAACTTGCAGAACAGCTCTTCAAAAATGTAAGTTTACTCTGCCTATTGCACTTCAGAGTTGATAACTGTTTTCTGTTCAGTTTTCTGAGATTGATCCAGTGTCTGAAAACAGAAATGACTGCTTGCCATCTGCATTATAACTGAAGACTTGGGAGCTTGAAATCCCAATAATTTTGTATATTAAGGAAGTTCAATGTATTAATACTAATTTATTAATGTTAATAGTGATTTACCAATGTCCTACTGCTATTTAGCACAGTTTTTTTCATGTGTATTCACTAAATATATATAAACTGTTATTTTCACTGCTGCAATCTGTCTGTGCCAAACAAGTCTCCTATCTTACCTCAACAGTTTCCCATAAGAAAACTGTATATCCAGTTTGGCGTAGTGTATTCTTCCAGCAGATGTGCCCTGCTGTGTAACCCAGGCCCCTGGTTTGTGTGTCCAGCAAGTGTTAACTATACAACATCTTACGGGTTGCTTCTTGGACTCTGGGTTTCCTAGAATACTGTTCCCAGTTTCATTCTTTCCTTCCTATCATGTCTTTATGTTGTACAGTGCTTTTCTAAAATCCCCTAACATTCCATTAAATCGGGTTTTTTTTTTAATTGTTTACTTGTTTTATTTGGCATCAGCTAATCTACGTCCTCGTCATATTTCCTGTCGTTGTTCAGACTCAACAAAGCAATATCTATTTTGCAATCAGTCAACACCTTTATCACCCTATCTTCTTCTGTATCCCACTTCCCCAGAACTATAATTTACAACTGCTCTGCTATAAAAAAACACAGAAATTTCTAACTAGTGCTAAATTCTGGGCTGTTTTTTGCCTTATTTTTTTTTTTTTCCCCATAGTATATTGTCTTTGAGCATTTCATCACTGTTAATGCAGTCTCTGCTTTTGGTAGGATTAATATATTTAACATAGTAAATCCAAAGTTTTACAAATCTTGCACATGGAGGTCTTGTGTCTGTAAATTTTGGATGGAAAAGATATCTATATATTTTAAATGGTGTGTATGAAATGAGACTAGTCCAGCTTTCAATATTGTCCTTGTTTGCAGAATTTGTGTACTTGTGTTCAGATATGGTCTCTCTCTTTCCCATTCTCCACTCTGTCATTTTTTTCCTCCAAAATTGCCAAATGGCCTTTCTACATTTTTGAATGAAAGGATTTATTTAGGCTCATACACCATACTCCATGCCTGCTCCTGCTGTGCTTCTCTTCACCTTCTCTGCAATTATGGAGAGGAGCCTTGTGTTATGTGGTAGGACCCAAGTTAGAAGAGCTGTTAGTGGAACTGTTCCGTTCACATTGATTGCATTATTTCACTAATTCTACATTATATCCAAGAACATAGTCTGGGAAGTTTCTTGCCTGCTGTTTTAAAATGTTGCATTAGGTGTTTATTCATTGAAGAGAGGTACGGGAAGAATAAAGCTGTAGTCTATATTTCAATATAGTAATGATGTTATTTACATTTCAAGTGAAGTTGTGTTAAGATGGAACTTTAAAGTCTGTGAGCACGTTTAGTAAAGTGACTTCTCAAACACAGAGTATTTGTAAGTGGAGGTATTTTTGACAGCATTAAATTTTAAACTCCATGAGTGTCTGTGTGCCTCTCTCTTTCTCTCTCTTTCTGCCTTTTATAATGAAAGAACCTACTGTATATGTACAACTTCTCACTTAAATGATTTCTTAAAATCAGTGTCAAAACTCAATCATTTTCATTTGTTCCCATGATAAGATTTACTTATACCATTGCAACTGACATGATACTGCTTCACCACTAAGTCAATGACTTCTTTAAATAATGTACTTTGGTAAGCAACATTGCTTCCAAAAGTTATACTTAGAGTGATCTCATTTTAATCTCACTGCATGACATAATCTAATCTTATTCCACAGTTACAGTGATCATTATCTTGTAGCTGTAATAGTCTAAACACATATGAGAAGCAAGGTTTGTTAGGGAGAAATAACGTTTTTATTAGTCTAGCTGGTACAGGTGGAAAATCTAGACAACTTTTTGGCATCTACTTCTTCAGTAGTTGAAGACATTAGACCTAAATTCCTGATCTGTATATCATTGCATATGCAGAGCTGGCATTAGCTTTGTGATGTCCAAGATGAAAGTTACTCTTTCTGTATCTTCCCTCTGGATCTCTCTTGTCCATGAAATGGAATGTGAAATAATTATTTTTCCTTTCTTTTTTTTCCCCATTTAATATCATTTTTTACCCCCTGTTGATCTTTCCTTTCTCAGCCTTGCATCTCCTGGCATCTGCTACTGTCATCCTAACAGCTAGATTTTTGGCTTGTTGCATTAAACTCTCCGCAAAGAATTTGTACAGCTAAGTAGCTGGTTTGTTTTTCTGCATCTGAGACCAAATGTATCAATTTTGTCTCAAACTGACATATTCAGTCTCCTTGTTGCCTTTGGCTTCAATAAATAAAAGCATCAGGCTAACTGCTAGTTAATTGCGTTTTATTGCAAGCTGGTTGTGCTTGTATTACAAAAACCTGATTGATTGAATGGCTCTCTTTGGCAGCTGTATGTAGCCAATTATAGGGAACAGCATAGAGTAAAACTGATTAAGTTCAAATATGACCAATGACAAGCCCTGGTAGATGAATGAAGAGAAGAAAATATATTGTTTGATTTGATTGGTATTACATTGCTCAAGACACAAGGTGTGATACTCTTAATGGTGGTAGAAATTTTGTGTTGCATTTAGATCTCTGCCATATTTTAGAAAAGGTAGTACCTGAAGCCAGAAAACAGACAAAAAATCAGAAAAGATTGTCAGCTATTTGAGGAAAAAAGTAAAAGAAATTGTGGATTTTCATACTTCACTGTCCTTAGGATTTCTTTCTGGGAATTATGTCTTACATATGCTGAAATCACTGTGGAGGCAGTAAACTGAAATGTGGTTTGTGGTATACTCAGTTGCTGACCACCTGTGGCAAAAGATGCCACAAACGCTGAAGAACATACTGACACAGAACAAGAAGTATAGTATCACACATATAATCAACATCTCTTTTGTGTGATAGAGAGCACTTATGCTCATCTTTGCTATTGCACTACTGCACATTAATGTCAAGATGAAGAAGATTATCAGAACTATTATGCAGTAGCAGATGGAGCAATTATTTTGGTAAAACAAGTAAGGCAGGGAAAACCTTAAAGCAAGGGTGAAAATTTTGTGCATATTACACTAGCAAAGATCATAAAAGAATGAGTGAAAAATCACTGTAGGCAAACTTTACTTTTCACAGTGGAAATTTTGACTTTTGTCAATGATAGAAGTCTTTTCTGTTGGTTGAGAACACTTCAGAATCTGATGTGACAGCTTCCTTTTTTTTTTTTATATCGTAGTTTCGGTCCAGCATTTCCTCTCTGATCACCTGTAAATCTTTTTTGTTTCTACTGTGTAAACAGTGAACTGTATGACATTTTTATGATACGTACAGAAGATAGAAAATTGCTACCTAGTGAAATAGGGCAATGGTTTCAAACATGATACAAAAATGAATTTTCATTCCTAGATTAGACCAAGATGAGAATGTTTTTGAGTACTTGGTGACAAGACTGTATATTATAATATTTTTAAATTTGTCTCTATTCAGTAGGATGATTTTTCTATCTTCTTTGTAAGCTGTAAATATTAAGTTGCATAAAAGCGACCTAAGTTAAACTGTGATTTTCCTTTGCTCTCTTTCTTTTTTGAATTACATTGAATTTTGTCAAAAATAATTTTATAAAAGCATTTAATGAGATTGGAAATATTACATTTAATGAATCAAAGATGATACAAATTTCAAACATATCATTAGTCATCTGCGTTAGTTGGCTTAGTCCCTCAGGTATGACAGCTAATAACAGTGATAAAAATTGTTGAGACAGCTGGTAATACAAGTTAAGATTTTTGTCTAACATTTTGCCTTTGGCCTCCAGGAGAATCCCAATCCCCACATAGCATTCCAGAAAGTGCCACGGCCCACGGAGGGCTCCCACTTGCGGGTTCACATCCTCCCATTCCCCCGGATCAATGAGTGCCGAGTACAGGAGCTGCTCCAGGAAGGCCTTGCAAGGAGTCAGGGTGCCCCCCCGGCCACTAGGGGGGACAAGAAGTGTGTTGTTCCCGCAGGTCCTCCTGTTGGTATGTTTACTTGTTCCATGACTTCTACTGTTTCTCATGTTTTGAATGTATGATCAGCATGGCTGCAATGTATTGCTCCCAAGAAAAATGCCAAGTTGTTGGAATTTATTCAGAGAAGGGGAACCAAGCTGGTGGAGGGGCTAGAAAACAAGACATATGAGGAAGAGCTGGGGAAACTGGAGTCCTTTAGCATGGAGAATAGGGGGCTGAGGTGAGACCTTATCTGTCACTCTCTACTACTACCAGCGCTTTCAGCCAGTCAAGGGAAAGGATGATCCCACTTTGCTCTGCACTAAGCTCACCTCAACCAGCCTTTGCATTTCTGGGTGCTGCAGTGTAAGGACATAAAGCTATCAATCAGAGAGCCTCCAAAGGTGGAGTACAAAGGTGGTGGAGGGTCTAGAGAGCAAGATGTATGAGGTCCCTTGGTTTGCTCAACCCAGAGAAGGGGGACGCTGAGGAAAGGGCTTTATCTAAAATGTATCTAAATATCCTTACCTAAATATAAAGAGCAGATGTAAAACATTTCTTCATTTGGTTTTAATGCCAGAGAAATTGTATTCATCATAATCATATTCATCTGTCTGGATGATGGCATAAAAAAGTGTATTCAGTAACATGCAAGATACAGGAAGCTAGTGGAGCTTGTAAAAATTATTCAAGGAGGGATTGAGAATGGCAATTTATCATGGAAAATTAAATGACTGATCTGTTCAGTGTTGTCCTTCTCTGCCCTTTTTCTTCAAATTTTCTCAGTTGCATGGGCATGCTTGACTGACTAGGCAACATTTCTTCAGAATTTCATTTTGGGATTATAATAGGGCAAACATGACCCAGCAAAGTCAAACTATTGCAAAAAAGACAAACATCTTAGTAGGATGTATAAACAGGAGTACAATCAGTGAACCCCGTGAAGAAATCCTTTCGTTGTAGTCTGTACCCATTTTTGGACACTGGAAGATCGCCTGCATTTTTGATTGTGTTGAAGGGAGTCCAGAAAAAGGCAACAAGAATGACCAGTGGCCTGGAGAATGTGACATGTATGGAAAGATGGAGGGCTGTTTAGACTAAAAATCAGAAGACTGAAGGGACACATAGTAACAGTCTTCAATTATGTAAGATGCTGTTAAAAAGAAGACGGGAATAATCTGTAGTGATAAGAATTAATCCATGTAGTTAAAACACTGAAGTTATTTGTTAGGAAAAACTTGGTAAAATGAAGATTGTGAAGCATTTGAATGGATTTCTTGGGAAGCCACGGAGTCTGTTATTACAGAACTTTGGGAACTTATTAGACAAACAAGAGGAATAATATAGAATTGATCCTGTCTTGGGACAGCAGGGATGAACTAGATGGCCTCTTGTGACCAATTTTCTTTGGATTTGTGTAAGAAGAAGATAAACTCCATTTACTTGCCATTGCTTTTGACTGTATCTTTAGATCTTATTGTCTTATCTGCTCCTTATCTGTTATGTTCTTTAAAAGTGTTTCTGGGCTAACTGCAAGAAAAGGTTTCCTTTCTTAATGAGCATATATTTATGTCAAAACTTTACATTTTTTCAAATAACTTTCACAGCCATATTCCCAACTATCGTTAGCGTCAATGTCCTTATATACTAGGAGCTCATTAGCTACAAAAAAAAAAGGAACTATTCTGCATTTTTAGTCTATTTACTAGATTCTCTCATTGTTTCTTGAAATTCATGCAGATCACCATGTTAAGAAAATAATCTTTAGATCCCAGCAAATTTGAACCTAGAAAAGAGAAGACATTTTTTGGGTTTTATTTCACGTCACTGGATTCTTGACATGGCTGAAGAATTCTTTTAGAACAAAGTAGCTATCTCCTGCCTGATTTCTCCTGTGAAATGTACATATAGTTTGCTTTGGAACAAGTGTGTGTGTGTTTATTTATATATACATACAAACATTTTATATCAATTTCTATTTATTTATGTATTTCATTAGCATGTTAACTTCTGAAGATTGGAATCTTGTTGTGCCTATAGAAAACCAATGGGGAACATCTACTGCTTTAGTTAAAAATCAGACTGCTCTCATGCAGGTAGCATAGAAAATAAAACAGATTCTATGTTTGCATCTGTATATGCTTACTGATAGTATTTGCTTAACAGAATAGAATGGAGGGCACATTGTTTATTTTTAAGAACCTTCTGGTATTCTTTGTGACTATTGCAGAATACATTCATACATGTGTATTCTTCTCTTTTTATGTTAGTTTCCATAATGGAAAAAGGAAGCACGGTTTTCAATAGTGCACAAAGGTTGGAAGTTGTTAGAAACTGCATCTCATTCATTTTTGAAAATAAATTTTTGGAGACTGAAAAGGTAATAAAATTAAATTTTAACTTTCCTAAATATGCATAAATTCTGTTAATGAACAAAATGGAGACTGACCTTGGCATAAATTATGTTTTGTAGTCTTACATTTCAAACTATTATTTTTGTAGTTTAAGTGATGAAGTAAATGATAAAATGAATAATCTCAATGTAGTCTTTATAATATGAGGGAAATAAATTTGGAAACTTGAATGCATAAATTTGCTAATTTCTACTACTGCCATTATGAATAGTATTGTCCACATGATTAATCTTTTTAAAGAATAATTTTCAGCCTGATTAATTCTGCTGTTTTTTAAAATCAGTAGTTTGATAGAACTCAGAGGTAGATGTCAGTATTTCACGTCAGTTTTTTCTCAGATGTTTAAGTTGTTAACATCCTTATTTTTTTACATTAAGATGCTGTCCCTTTTTGTAGATTCTGCCCATAGAATTTTAATGTTTCTATTCTAGAGCGATCACTCAAACACGTACTCAAACCTGAATGTGCATCTGAAAATGGCAGTATAATTATTTTCAGAAATTTTTGGATTTCTCAGAATAGTTTCATCTGTATATCTGTGAGGTTGCATAATTCAAGATATAAACCAAGAAACTCTGTTTTCCTAAGATAGTCTATCCAAATGCAGGAGAGAAAAATCCTAATAAAATGTGTAGCTTTCTTTAAAGAATTTTGAATGCATGTGTTGCACAGTAGTTTTTAACTATGTTGAACTTGCAGTCAACTAGAAAATTTCAGCAATATTTTCGGACCCTGCCTAGAAAAGTTGTCCTTTGATAATAAGCTGCCTTTTGTTGTTTATCTTTTGCTGTCTATTCAAACTTCCCTAAAGGGACACAGTTGATAATCACTGAGGTAGCACTTGCTACATCGTTAAACCGTTGATATAAATATTTTATTGGCCCTAATTTAGGGTAAACTTCATAACAGTCTTGTGACTCAGTGCTATGAGTGGTATGCATCTTTTAAAACCATTTGTCATTCATTGTTTATCAAAAACCATGCTAGCTGGCCTTGATATGTGAACTTAAGACCTAGCCTGGCTGGCACAGCTACAGCATGTGCTTTCATGCACAGTAATCCATTTCCGATTTCCTGTTCATTCTGTGCCTTTCTATATTCACTTGTTTCCATTTAGAGATGTAGATGAGAGATGTTGTTTAATGCATTAGAAAAAAAATGCATTAGAAAATAAAGATTATACTTATAGTGTGATTTTGCTTGAGTCTGTTACATGAAAATTTGATATTCAAGTCTGAAAGGCATTCAGATACTATATGTACTATGACTTAATGTTTCCTGATAAAGAATATATGATACTCACTGTTTTGCAATTTCATGTTAGTGAAGTTAGATTTTCTTTTCTCCAGACCTTGCCTGCAGCTCTGAGAGCCCTAAAAGGAAAGGCAGCCCGGCACTGCCTGACACAGGAATTAGGCCTGCATGTTAAACAAAATCGAGCAATACTGGACCATCAGCAGTTTGACTACATAGTACGAATGATGAACTGTGCTTTGCAGGTACAGTGTGGGAAGGTTTGGTTCTTTGTCTTTTTGTTACTGTGATAAGTAAAAAATTGTTTACAGTGATGTGGAGAAGCAAAATAATTGAATGATGGGACCACGTACTACAGTGAGGTAGCAGATATTAGGTGAGAGCGATTGAACAGATTTTGTAGTTGGAAGAATAAAGGAGAAAATGCAAAGATCTGTACTGATCTGTGTAGTATGAAAATTAGAAAGGAAACTGTTTACATGCTTATTCATTTAGAAAGAATTTAGATTCAGTATGAAGTATTGAACAGATTCGTAATAGCTTTACATACTTTTTTATGAATAGTGTTAACTTTTCTGGGTAGTTTTCAACTATGAGTTCCTAAAATGTGTAACCCCTGCTGCACGGTTTAGCAAAAGGTAAGCTTTTTTTCTTTGTTGTCACAAGTGCAAACATTTTTCAAGAAAAAAATAAACCTTCCCTTATTCATAGTTGTAGCTCTGCTTTTCTGCGTCGTGTCAGAAACTCACTTTCTTTGGCGTTTCAGTTAATCTATTAATTTTTTACTGGTAAGTAAGTTATAAACTTTTTAACAGGTAGGTATGAGAATAACGTGTATGAGTTCTTTTGATCTTCATTTGATTCATTGTTCTGATTTAACCATATGTTGCACCTGCTATATATTCCGGAGTCATAGATTTTCCTTCAAACCAGAAAACAGAATTTTCTAGACGTACCACGAATTTTGGTCCTACTCTAGAAGTAGTTCTGAGTTTCTGAAAAAAAAATCAGAGTTTTAGACTACAGGAAGGAAATACAAATGTCTTTATTTGCCACATCTTAACAGATAGAAGAAGAAAATACTGAGTTGAGGAAATTTCCTTTTCTGAGGAAAGAAACACTGGTGTTAACTTTTAATAAAGTCAGCAATTGCAGTTTTTCTGTTTGTGAAAAATTAATGTTCACTCTAGAATGATTTTAGTCCTTCTGGGGTCCTCAAATGTTCATAGAAATGAATGTCTATAAAGTCATACTGAAGTAAAATGGAATGATTGTTATTTTTCTTAATAAATGTAGCAAAATCAACTCAAATCATGCAGGGGAAACAAATATATGGATTAAGGAGGCACAGGGTGGGGTTATTTTTTGCCCCTTTTTTTCTCTCCTTTTTTCCTAATAATATTTTTGTATCTTTGAAATGTAAGATGGAAATTTCCATTTCTCAGTAGTAAGCTTAGCCAATGTGAAAACATCTGAACTCCTGACACTGGGCAGCTAGTTAGTATTCACTACATCCACTTTTATGACATATGAAATTATTTATTAAGATAAAAGCTTGATTTATAATTTGTCTATGCACTTTGTTCAGCTGTATTATTTGGAACGATATGTAAATTGTGACATTTTTGGAGCTTCTCTGTATCAGTTCAAGACAAAAATATATTATTAAGAACATAGTTAAGTTTGTCCTTGCTGCAAAGAGTCTCAGCAAGTCAGCATTTTGCTGTAGAGGAATGAATCTTGTTAGCTGCAGGTCATGAGACCAAGGAGCTTAAACAGTGTATATTAGAAAAATACAGAAATTTGATTTTAAAAATGTGATCATAACTGAAAATGCAGTCATGCTTTTATTTAGAATGCCAAATTAATGATGATGGAATTTTGGGGGATTAGACTGCAATATTGCTTTAAGATCTTACAGAACTATTGGAATTATAAAAACTGTGTCCTTGAATGTCCTGTCTCAGATTTTTTTATTAACATTATTGCTTGTTCCAATTGGTTTCTCCAAAATAGAAACAAATATTGTTATTACCATGGGGCATATGGCAGCAAATATGAAAGCTATGAGGAAGGAAGGACCCAAGAGGCATAGGTGATAGTTTGGGCACAGTCCTGGCGTTGAACTGGTCTTGCTGTATGTTGTGGGTTGAGCTGGGATGTGTATGCAGTACATCCCAGCTTGATGGTTTTCCCTGGGAAAAGAAACAGTCTCACCTGTCTCATTTCCTCACGAGATAGGAACTCTGATGTTCCCCAGCCAGCAAATGTCTGCTACTGATAATGTGAATTGTTAATAATAATGTGTACAGATTGGTTGCTTCTGTATCTTTTGAATGTGAAACTGTATGGTTGGCATGTACAAAAATCTTTGTCTTACTGGGAACAGTACCACATATTACAAAATCAGGAAGATTGCATTCTTACTGCCCATCTCTCCATTGCTGTTCAAGATTTTCCTTGTTTCTAGTGTCAAGTTTTTTTTATGTGTGTTGCTTTTTTTTTTCTTTTAATTGAATGCACTTGCTTGCTTTACTTGAGTCTATTAAAATAAAAGTTAGATACTTTTTCAGAACTTCTATCATTTCAGAACTTTTCATCATTTGATTGATGAAAAGTAGAATATTAACACAGTGCTGGTAATAATCCCACCATGTATACTGTTGCTTGTTGCTAGTCTCTTTATACCTGGTGTAACGTGTTTGTTGCCATAATGCTTGAATATAGACTAAGATAGAGGAATAAAATACTCATAGCATTGCTTCAAGTTAGTAGCTGTTTAATTTCAGTGAAATATAAGTTATGTTGTAGTTCCCCAAGTATCTGATCTCTAACCATTTTGCAACTGGGAGGAAGGGAAGAAAAGGGTATTTCACTGCTTTCTGTAGAGATGACAAAGCTTGTGCTTGCCAGATCTCTGGTGTTTGTCAACATGAGTCTCTCAGTCCAAGTGTGGCATTCTTTTCAGCCGTTCTTCTTTAGCCTATTTACAGTTTGAAAGTTACAAGCAAGACCTTGCTGCAAATTTTCAACAGGCCCATGGTATATGGAATTGTACAAGAAAACTTCAGATTAATTTGCCTTCTTTATCAAGTGCAGAGTTGCGTATCAAGCTGTATGGTAGATGTTAGACAGCTGTACAAACACAGCTAAGATAAGTTATGATGCAGCAAGTCAATACTGCAGTGTGAAAAATGTGGTTTACTGTTTTCTGTTTGTGTTTGTGAAGTGCTGACCATCTACTGCTGCTGAAATGCAAATGTAAGAATTATTTCTGATCATTCAAAGTAGTATAAAATTCAAAATGTCATGAAGATTCATTTAAGCTCACTCTCTTGGGGTTAAGTAGTCATTGGCCAAGTGCTAAAAACGTTACTTTCATTCTCTGAGTAAGAATTCTTCCCCTGACAAATCATGCATTCTGACAAGCATTTAAAGCAGCCTGTATCACAGCAGTGGTTAGCATCTGTGATAGCAGAAGATAAATGTTATGTTCTTTTCCATATGTTATATAACTAAATTACTGTTAAAAGCCATTTATGTTAATGTATTGATTGACAACTTATTCGTACAGGTAGTGATATAATGTGAAAAATGTGAAAATGGTTTCTGTGGCATTTGCTTTCTGCTGTTGGGGTTACCTCAGAATAATTTGCAACTACACTCAAATTTCTACTTTAAGGTTTTCATTTTCTGTAACGAAATATTTTCATTATTTTCATATTTTTAGAAAAGGCTGCCAGTACTGATTTTTAAGGATCTAAAAAGGCTATATGTTAGCAGAGTGCTTTTGCTATGTAATTATGTTTTGAGCAATAGGTTTTATTGTTAATGCAGATTAAGAAATAATGGCCAAAACCATGTTGAGGTCAATTTTTCATACTTAGCCATTAATTTTTCTCAGAATTCAGTTTTGCAAATACTGTCCAATAACAAGAAAGATTTTATTACTCCTAAGAGAAAATCAACCATGTGTGTGTCATATGATTCAAATTCTTGGCAATATAAAGGTTAAATGAACTAGCATTTCTCATATTTTATGTTGAAAACTACATTGCCAAACATCTTTCTTTGGAGGGTGATAGGAGGTCTTTCTTTCAGCCTTTTATTCCATGGCCTGCCGTTTGTTACTCGGCTTGTGTTCCTGGAAGCAAGCGCTTTCAGAAATGATGGTTGAACAGCAGCAATATTGTAAAGTATTTTAAGGTATTTCAAAACATTTCACAAATTAAAATCCTGGGAGTTTGAGAAGGCTGTACTTAACTCTATTAATTAATCAGTTCTGAGCAACTAGATCTTTTTCACAGTCGTGGTGTTATATAAGTTACTGCATCCTGCTGTCCCCGGGTTTGGTGGAAATGCCTTTGTCTGGGAGTGGGGCAGCAAGTCGGGGCTTCTCCTTAGGAAGAGCCCCTGTGCAGTGGGCACCCATGGAACTGCTCTCCACCTGGCAGCTTCCAGTCCTTGCTTCTAGAAGCTGAAGTAAGTCTGACTTCTGCTCAATCTTTGTATTTCAATACAATTATTACACGATAGGAGGGTGTTTTTGCTAATTAAAGTACCAGTGGAGATACTTGAGTGCTGGCACTGCTGGCTGCTGTGGCTGGTTGCCGCCTTGCTGTGGGGCTGTGAACCGGCTGGGATCAGCTGCGATTTTACATGGCATTTCCAAAGCAATGTAAGCGTTTTGGGGGAAAAATAGAGAATATAGAGCATCCCAATGGCAGATGGCTGATCTGTGGCTGTGTTGTGTTGTTTTTGGTCAGATTCTATATGGCTTGCAGATAGGTTAATAAAAATGAGACACCCTTTCACACTTGGATGTTGTGTTGAAAGCACATAGCTTTGTGGAGCTTGGCATGGACTGCTCTTAAGTGTTCATTACCGTTAATTGCATCCTTGTGGTTGCTGCACATTTCTAATAACTCTGTGTCCTAAATGTTTTTGGTCGTCTTGATGAAAAGCAGACATGTGCATGTATGCTACTCACTGTTGTAAATAAAATAAGTCTGGTTTAGGAATTGTGTTATACTGCTGTGTAGTGACTCTGGAGCCTGTTCATGAAAGAGATGAAAGGTAAGTGGTTGTTTTTTTTTTAAAGATGTTTCTTGATGTTTAAAAGGGTAGGCATTTTGGTAATTAAGTAACTTATGTGAAATCAGTGACTTCTGTTTTCACAAGTTCTCCATTTATTTCTTCCATCTTTTTTATTAAATATAAAATATTTGCATTTAGAATGTAAAAGATGCATATAATGTGTTTTTCATAACAAGGACACATAATTCAGTGTAGATTTGTGTATAATACTGTTAAGCACACGTACATGCAGTTCATCCATATTGTGTCACTTTTTATATACAGTAAGAAAGAAAATATGATGTAGTATTGATGTTCAGTACCCAATCATTGAACATACTTCTGTGGCATCCCCATATGGACATGTGCTGTGGCTTTAGTTCAGTCTTTTATTACTGAAGTGAAGGGCAAGAGTTTTTCTGTCTAACAAGGTCTCTCTGGTCTTCCACACATCACATTCTTTCTTGGAAATTTGCATCAAAAAGTTGCCAGTCTGCTATAAAATACTCATCTTTTATTTATTTTTCACATGCTGTCATTTCTAAAACAGAACATTATAATATATTAGAAGTCTTCTAATCATTTGGTTGCTATGATGTTTGTATAACCTTTGGTTTAAACAATTGAAATGTTGGCTGCTTGTGTTCAAAAACTGAAGTGTGATGTTGAGATAAATACCATAAAGTACAGCTGAGTTCTGGGTTTTGTCAATATTTTGTGTAAACTTTCACAAATGCATTAATATGACACAAAGTAATGAACATATGTGGCATTTTGGAATTATTATTATTTTTTTTTTTTTAAGGAAAAAGGCTTAAGGAGTAAATTTCATTACAATAATAGATGTATCTTTACTGTTACATATAAAAAGAGATCTGTGCAAAGTTTTAGAACAACAACAACAAAAATTTTAGGCCAGATTTGTGACCTGTGTGAATTGGTTTTTAAGATGCATGCAAAAATACCACGTATGTAAGCTATGGTGAAGATTAGTAATTCCTTGCCATAAGCAGATGAGGGGTAGGGAGAAGCAACTTTAGTACGTACTGGGGCAATGAAGTATTTAGAAGTAACTTCAGGTTATAATCTAAAAGAAACAAATAACCTTGCTTCACTCCCCCCAGTCAGATTCTTCAGCTCTTAACTCCAAAACTCCACTTGGGAGCTGGGGATTGAAATTTCAGTGACACATTTAACAGTCTAAATTTTTACAGTGTTTGTGAGACTATAAATGGAATTGATTAATTAACTAGGTAGATTACTTGTCTTTAGAGGACAAAATTAACTTACTTTGAAATTAATGCAAATTTCTCTGGTTATATAAACACTGTGAAAAACCCTTGCTTTTGCTGTTAATTGAACAAATATAAATTCAGAGAATGCATATGCCTAAATAAGTTGCATAGAATTAATATATAATATTCTCTATTCCTTCCAGGTGTATGGAACAGAGGAAAAAGGGTTTTTTGGTGAGGGAGCATTTTTTTTATTCTTAAGAGAACATATGTTAACGTAGGCAAAACCCGTGGACTAAAATAGCCTCTAATTTACTGTTTTTGGGCCAAGCCAAGGATTCTAATTGATTTCATTGGAATTTATTCCATTTTATTTATGAACTTAAACAACAACAACAAAAAAAAACCCCACAATTTAAAGGAGAATACTTATTTTAATTGACTATTTTGGAGCCTTGCCTTTGTCGTTAGGGAATAGCTGAAATAGTAACCATATGTGGTTCTGTTTAAAAGCCACAGACCACAGCTACAGTCCTGTTAACACAATTTGTTACTTAGCCTCTGAATTATATGTTTAAGAAAGTCATAGATTTAGGTCCTAGCTTGATTATGATAGATGGCTGTTACCTTCACAATCTCCTATCCATTTCACCTCGGCCCCTACAGAGCTGATTGGCATGTAAAACATAGTTTCTGTGAAGAAAATTGACAGTAGGCTTGCAGTGTTTTATTTTTCACAACCTCTTGGGCATAGTAGACCAGCAGTGTTGCATGGATCAAAGACATGAAAACCGTAATTACAGAGCAATCAGAAACAGGATGCTGAGATGTATTCAACTTTCTTATTATCTGTATTTCAATGAACTTTAAAAAAGAGATTCAGGCTGCCATTTGCATTTTATACACGTTCATCACAAGGAGTTGCTCAAGGATAATTTGGTATGAAATACCATATAGCAAAGATATGGATTTTATTGATCTTATGTAACTTCTAGTACCACAACGAAGGCAAAATGTATATATGAAAGCAATAGGCATCAGAATTGATTCACTTAAAATCAGTCAAGGAGACCATAATTGACTGCTCATGAAAACTTGTCTTACGGAAACATGAAAGATCCTACCTGAAGTCTAATCGTTGTGCCCTTGGTAGTATTCATTCCTGGCTTCACACCTGGGGCATCCTGTGCTTTCAAGTAAGAACAGGTGTACTAAAATAAATGACAATTCTGATTATCCAAAAATTCACTTTCAGTAGCCTATTTGAAATTCATCTCTTTTGAAATCACTTTGGAAACTCAGCAGAGAGCTGCCTGTTCTTCAATATGGTTTTCCACAAGAGCTTGGGAAAAATAGTGGACCACTCAGAAAACTTCTGGGTACAGAAACAAATTTTTTTTGATGTCACTATCCATTCAGACTTTTATCGTTCTCCACTAAAAATATTGTGATTTTTTTAGAGATGAGAGTTAGGATTTGTTAGGGAGAAGAGGGTTTTTTTGCTATGTCAGGTTAAACCAAGTCATATTTAACGAGTGTGCCTAAGTCAACATGTTTTCTAGATGTATGTTACTTCCACGACAGTTTAAAAACTTTTAGCTTCACTTACGGATATATACATTTAAGGGAGCGTCAGGAGAAATAAGGATGTTTGCATAGAGAGGGAGGGAGAATTATATGCTCACAGTTACCTCTTGGTAAAAGGACTCTTCTGTATTTTACAAAAAACAATGAATCAAACAACAACAAACTGCTTAAATCTCCTAAATCTCTTCTTACCTGATTTTCAAGATTAAAAAACATATATATATATCATGAGTGTGTTTCTTAGCTTTCTTGTCAATAAGAGATTGACCTTAGAGGTCCTTGGGGGTAGCCGAAATTCTGGTGGAGCCTGTAATCTCCATGGTAGTGATGAAATGTCATTGGCTACTCAGGCAACAGCCTAATAAGAAAGTAATCTTGAACAAATTAGTTTCCGATGAAGTCGTTTTAAGTCATAACCTAAATATGCTCAAAATTCTCCAGTAAAAATTTTCCTGAGAGAAACCTTTCCAAAACTTACTGAAAAGACTCAATACAACACTTGATCATGGACATTATATGAGCTGCAAAACCTGCTTCTACCATACCACTGTATAAACTTGACTCTATCACAATTTTGTATAAATATGTAATTATTTAGAAATAAAAACTGAAATACTTAAGTAAAAATTAGTCTGGTTGGCAGTTCTGAGTTCAGGAAGAGATGCCTATGTAAGCTTGTTCTGTATACCTTTCTTCATCTCCTATTTCTTCTTCTCTACCATTTGTTTCAGCACAAGAGTGCCTCTTTGTTGTTGTTTTTTTGTTGTTTGTTTGTTTGTTGCCCTTCTTGTTATTTACTTTCTCATATTTAGTGTAGAATCTTAGAATAGCCCTGGTTGGGAAGAACATCAAAAGGTCATTAGGTCCAACCTGCAGCTGAGGATGTTGATGTTGTGTGTGTGAGATCAAGGTACCAGGTAAGTTCTCCCACCAAGTGGGGTTGAAGGACAGGGGAGATTGGTCTGTTTTCAGTTTTCCAGGCAAATGCAAGAAAGCATTTTGAGAGGGTGTACATTTCTGAGCTTTGCTCTGAGGGTCTGAGGAGCCAGGACTCACTTTCTATACATTCAACAACTTGCTTTTCTTCACATTTCAGCTGTTCAGTACTCTTCTTACTACGTTTAGCATTCACCGTTTGGCAGCCATTTAAAAATTAATATTAAATCTTTTGCATTTATTTTATTATCACTCTATAGTGATTTCTCCAACTTAATTTTTTTCTCATGACTGCCAACTAAATTTCTAATTGTTATTACAAAATAGTTGTTGACTATTTGACTATCTTTGTTGACTATGTTTAGGAAATCACTGCATCAGTATAACATGACCTAGAAGTCTGCTGTTCTGAAACTTTCTGCAATTGACATTAATTTAACATTGCTTCATATCTTGTTTTGAGTCACTATTTACTTATTAGATGTATATGTCTTACAGAAATGTTTGCAGTACTGTAAGGTTCTCCAATAATCATCTAATGATTGCCAGTGTTATGATATTACTCTGTAGATTTACTTTGTGATTATTGGTATGCAAGTAAAAGTTGACAGGTGGTATGCTTTTCCCAGTACTTTATCTGTTCCAATCCTCCTGCCTCCTCCCACACACCCTGAGCTTCCTCTTCTCCAGACTGAACAGCCCCAATTCTCTCCACCCTCCCTCATGTGTGAGATGCTCCAGCCCCTTCATCATCTTTGCGGCCCTGCACTGGACTCTCTTCCAAAATCAGGCATTCTGTATCTTTAAATATATATGTATTTCTATCAGTGTGTATGCAACCAGATGAAATAATCATATTATTTTAGGTATTGATAAAAGCTTCCACTCGTTTGATCTTGTTATAAGTTTGTTACTGCTATAAGATAGCGTAGCACATGTTTTTGTTGTCTGCTGAAAACAATTGTGTTGGCTGAAGGGATGCTAACAAAATAAAAATGCAGCACATAGGGTATTCCTGTATTTAACTCATTCATAAAGGATCTGAATCCAACATCTAATATTAAGGTATTTTCTAGAGATTTTCATTTAAATAAGATGTGCAGCACTCCCGTGTTATTGCTGCAGCGGTGGTAAGTTTTGGCAGACACTTGGCTGTCATATTTAAAGTCAGTTGAAAGAGTCATATACTTTGAAGACAGTAGTGAAAATGCATGCTGTTTAGTTCTTGTGCCCATAGTTCAGTTCTGGTGCCCATAGTTCTTGTGTCCAGAGGTACTGCTGCAATTGCCATGTTATGCTGTCTGGTACCTTTCTAGGCTGATTAACCTGTTTATGTACTGCATGCTCTCAGAACAGCTTGGTTTGCATGTTTCTGCTCCCTGTATGTTAGAACACCACTGCATTATCACATTCGTGTGCCTCACTGCTCAAATCTGCATCAATATACTGCATGATAGCACATTGTAATGTGCCTTTGCATCCATCTATCTCACTTTGTGGTTACACAGGAAGCACCAATCATTTATTATTTTATTTTCTGTGAAAAGGAGAAGGTTCAAGAGCTGTAGAAGAATGGCAAATAAGAGTATTTTGCAGTTGATTAAGATAGCTCAACAGGATGTCTTACAGTACTGAACCAAAAACTGATTTTAAATGAGATTAGTCCTTCAGTAACTCTTCGCTACATGCTCCTATTTTTCAACCAATACATTCTGGCTCATCCTTCTAAAAGTTCCAAATGTGAATTGTGTGGGAAGAATTTTAAACAGTGTGAGTGTAATTCTGATGAATACATGACTGTTATTTCACTGTACCCCAGTTTGCCTTTTCTGCACATTTCATTGCCTTCTATTGTGCTTCCATAGCAAGACTCCACTTTCGCTATATGCTTTTTTTTTCCCCCTATACTTTCAAGAAGATAGGAATAAAACAGAAAAACATTTTGAATAAACCCTTCAGGAAGGAAGATAAGATAGCCTAGGGATGATCTGTCAGAAAAAAAACAATAAATAAATAGTTGGCAACTCAAAAGCTCGCGAAGAAGTTCTCTGTGATTAGTTAGCTGGATACCTTTACTAGCAATGATTCTGGAAAGCTGTGGAACAGGAAAAGAAAAGGATCGTGCCAAGATTTCATACAGTTTGTATCAGACAGTTTTACTGAAAGGCTGATCTACGTTGATGTTTCCCTACCACACTTCTGCTTCTTTGGTCCATGCAGCAAGCTCAGGGATTTCTTCTTTCTTCTCAAAGTGTTTGCACTACAGAACTCTTTCTAGAAAAAAAAGAGGAGGAATTTGTTTCAAGAACATCCAAGCATGTCTCTTCAACTAGCTGTGCAAACCAGTATATTTTGGGAGCTTGCTTTTTCACTTCTGTAACCAAAGTGGAGGATGAATGCTTCACAGCATTCTAAACTTTGGATTTCCTGGTGCCATGTGAAAATCCCAGAGAGAAACATTAATGTAAGAAATTTTAATACTGGAAAATGCGTCCATAATTGCCAGTTCAAAATTGTTTTACAGTTTATTCCGTTGTCTTTGTTTCTTTCTCACAAGAAATGCTAATAACTAAATTTTAATAAAAATTTCATAGGAACACTGTTCCCACTTGCCATACTTGTTATATTGAACCACAAAAGCCTAAGATTTCAATTAAAGCCTGTATCCATATGAAAGAAGCTGCTGCACGTGCAGTGGAAAGTACAACCTGTAAGTTAAATGAAACATCCATATTCTCCTAAGATTTCTTCCCTGTAGCTTAAACACTTCTATTAGAGTGTATATATTTCACTGACGAATGTTATCATAGAAGAAGCAGCGCTGTACTAAATCAAGCAGCTCTTAAAATGTCTGAATCTCTTGAGCTTTCCAAGCTTTACAAAAACATTCTCCCTTGCTCATGCGGATTTGATGTCTTAATCAAGATGGACATTGCTCAGCAACATGCTACATTACCGTGCCCAATATATGTCCTTTAGTTTCCCAGATTGGCTTTAGTTGTTCTTGTCTGTGAGCCATTTAAACAAGTTTTAGTAACCAGAGTTATATAACCATTAATTTGTTGTTGGTTTCTTTTTTGCCTTAAGTTTGAGTTTTGAATTGAACAACTTCTACAATAACTTTTATTAAAGTTGTTAAAATTGTAGCTACTTTCTGAAATGCAGCAGAAAACTTACCTTGTAGTCTGTTAAGGAGCCGAGAGGTCTGGCTGCAGGGTTGGCAGTGAGAAATTTAGGTTTCATCAAATTCACCAGTGCAACCAAGGAAATGTCAATTGTGCCTACGCATGTGCCTAGGACCTTACTGACTTTCTGAAGATTCACAGCCTTGTAAGAGGCAGAATTACGACAAAAAAAATCTGCTTCCAGCAGCTGACACTTGTTTTGTGAATCAGAAATGGAGCTGCACCAATGAAGCTGATCCAAAAAAACTTCTTCCAGAAGCAGCTGGTCATTGTCATTCTTGTTGTCCTTTGGTGCAGCTGTATATAGACTGATATCTCTGCCAAAACTGTAGCAAAGTGTCTCAGTACTATCAAGGTTGGTGTAGAAAAGCTGAAACTGTCCAGCAACGAGATGTCAAATAGAAATGCACCTCAAAAAGAAACTCCACTTCTCGCTGTTTGTAAGAGAAGCATGGCAGACATGTATGTGTGTTCCCAGAAGCACCTGCCAAAAACCCGCGGATGCAATTGGGATGTGCATATGTTTGTGTGCTTAACTGTATGTTTATATGTGTATGTATATATATGTAATTGACACCAGCTTTCTCTTTGATGATTTTTTCCTGTTGTGCATAATTATTTCCCTTTATGTATTTACTTAGTTTTTCTGGGTGATTTTCAGTTCTGCGCTCTCCTGACGGTTCCCTTCCCATGGACAAAATCCTTAAACTTTCCAATTGTTTTGTTCTCTTGCCCCTTCTATGAGTATATTTTTAAATAAGATGAGAATTTTTAGTGTTTTTGACTTAGTACTAGACAGATATTCTTCCCCTTCCTTTCTTCCATAAGTCTTATATGTTGTATCCAACTGTCTACTGTTTATCTCCTATATTTCTTTAAGAAATTCAATATTTTAAGTCTGTTAACTTCTTCTGTCAGTTGATTTTCTTATAACGCTTTCCTTTCCTGGTGTTAAGGTACTTCAGAACATTTGCATTTCCTCTCATTTTGAGCATCTGTTCCATTCAGCTTCAATATTATCTAGTTTACCTATTCCTTGGAACTTTCTGTACTCTACAGAGTCTGCAGCAATAAAGCAAGGTAATTCATTTTGCACCTTTTTCGGAATCTTAAAGCATGGTCTGACTTTGACAGGTTTAACGCAGCACATGATTCCAGGTGCTGTTCATGCATAGCCTATACTTTTGCACAGAGTTAGCATATCCCATGCTTAAGACTTTGCACTTGTCTTTGTTGAACTTGGTATGTTCTTGACATATTCTCCAGCAGGGAGTGATGCTGGTAAATAGCAGTCTTACCATTCAGCTATTTACTGCTCCCTCAAATTTGGTGTCATTGGTTAACTCAATTAAGATGTATTTCATGCCACGTTCCACTTTGTCAATGTAAATATTAGACAGTATTTGCCACAATATCAATTCCTGAAAACATGACTCATGACTAGATCTCCTATTTAACTTTAAACCATTGATCACTGTCTTTTCAGCGATGCTTCAGTCAGTTGTCCACTCACCCATGTGAAACATCTCTCCTCAACCTGGCTACTCTACTAAAGGACTCCATGTCAGCAGCCCTGCTAAAGCCATGGTAGCATACAGAGTTTGTTATTTCATCAGAGATGTTGATCAAAGTGTTTTCCCCTTGTCAGCATGTGCTTTCTGTCCTCAATCAATTTCTTGTTTCTCATGTATCTGAAAATGCTTTCTATGAGGACTTGCTCCCTAAGGTGAGATAGTCCAGTCTAGATCTCCCAAACCTTTTCCTTGCCTTCATGAAAGTCTTGTGCAACATTTTCATTTCTGTTTCCCCCAGAATTCAGTCATAATTAACACAGTACCTATAAGAAATTTCAGAGTTTGGAAGTTGTCATTGAGGGTTTTTAGCATAATTAAAAATTGCTGTACCATCAAAAGTAGTCTCCTTCAGAGTTTTCCTGTCTAAGTATCAAAACTTTTATGCACTAGTAAAGGTTTCATCTTGATAGAAGAAATATTTTATTTTTATTGAGAGCAAATAATATTTTCCTAAATTGAAAGACTAATTTCTCAATGAATCACTTTTTATACCCACAGAAATCTAATACTAAAGAGGTGTTAATTCATAATAAGTTTAAAAACTCGTATGTAATGCGCACTAATGATGTGTGATGCATTTTTACTGCAAGTTTTAAAATTAGAAAAATCCCATGAAGCTTAACAAAGAAGAATAAAATTAAGGAATGTGAACATACATATTTGAAAGTTTGTGACTTTGCTGTTGAGTTATTAGAGATGCTGCTGTGCTCCAAATGGATGCTAGAATGCATAGGTATGTGTAGTATGTGCTTATGAACCAATTTGCTAAGCAATAATTGAACTACACTGGAATATTGCACCTATTTTAATAGTTTTTCTATTATTTTAAACCTTTTTTTTTTGTTCTTGTTGTTAACTAGCTCAATTAAACAGGCTGTCTGTGAAGTGCTTTATAATGTATCCAGTAGCTATGTTTTGTAGTCTACTGGGACATCAGACTTACTCTGCAGTCTGTATATGTATTGTGAATTAATCACCCCTCTCAAACTGAATAGTTAACAAATATTGATCACTATTCAATCATGAATTACAATGCATTGTATCACTTGAGTGTTATTTGTCAAATACTTTTTACAAATTACCATGCAGGACCTTTTATCACAGCTGGTGTAGTTTAAGGTTTGGACAGAGTCACTGTGAATGAAGCCCTGCTGTGAAATAAAAGTCAAAAGGCATCTTGGCATCCCAACCATTTCCTTGGGAGAAGATTACAGCCCGAGTATGTTGAACTTTATTGCCATGGGCCTCATGACAGTATTCAGAAACATGCATGGCATTTCTGTTAAAGAAACTCAGATGTGCTTAGACGCAAGGGATGGCATTCTTGTGTTTATCAGTATCTTAAAAAAAAAAGAAGAAGAAGAAGAAGAAAAAGGTGGTGCTTTTTTATTTTTTTGGGGGTACAGTAAAAATTCAGTAAAGAATGTGTAATTTATGCACGTAAAAATTGAGGTTCCTGATTTCCTAAACATAATTTGTTGCAAAAAAAGGGGAAATTACTGAATCCTAGACAGAAATGTATTTGTTGAAAAAGAAAAAGGGGTGGAGGCACGGAGAGGAAAACTCAGCAGCTCTGAGTAAAATGTCGTTGGCTTGCTGAGCGATCAAAAATATGATGAAGTTGTGTGGAGAAAATATGCTGCATTGTTAACTTCCGAATATATGAAATAAAGCAAAAGGAAATCAATGAAAATGATATGCTTGTGTGAGTCCATCTGAATTTCATCAATTAAATTCTGTCGTTTATAAGGGCAGGCAAACCTATGAGAATTCAGGGTCAGGTAAAGCCAAATATGAAGTTCTCGATGAAATAAAATCCTTCCAATATGGAGTGGGATCTCCTGCTGCCCTGAAAAGCAGGTTTGCAACATTTAGCTTCTTATTGCTGACATCTGAGGTTTCTTAATGAAGTGGTTCTTATAAAAGCTCATGGTCAGGCAGGATGGCCACACTGTCTAAACAAATTGGTGAGGATTCTTCTGGGTTGGGTGCTATTCCTTTGTCATCACCTTTGGCACTTGTATTAATATACAGCAATCTCACTGTTTTGTAATGGCCATGGAAAGTGAAATTTTACATCTGGCGTAAATCAGAGCACAGGTGAAGTCTGTCCAGTGTGGGCTTCCTCTGCTGTCAGCCAGTCACCACGTAGCAATCTGAGAAGTTGCTTTTCAAAAGCTCATAGCATGATTGTAGTGAATGTTAAACCTGAAAACAAGAAGTAGTAAGAGCTTAAAGTTTTTGTTTTTATCTGTCAAGAATCAGTGCAACAGTACATAAGTGGAACAAAAGTTAAATTAAAAACTTGAAGTCAGGAGTAACAAATGTAAAATGTGCTGTGGATATTTATGAAGAAAGGCTCTGGGCAGCCTGAGAATTAAATGCTCAGTAACCATTAATGTATGATAGTATCTTCCATGTTTCATGTATATTCTCACGGTTCTGTTAATAGATTAGTCTACAAGTAATCAGCTGTATGGGTCTTCCAAGTATGTCTTCATATCCTGTCTCTCAAGTCCCAGAAGAATTGTATCTAGTTTAAAAAAATTTCAGTAAACTTGGATTTCATCTTTGGTGACAAGAAAAATAAGAACTTTTGATCCCATTATAAAGAAGCAATAGTTAGCAGTGCTGCTAATTTCACTAGGCAAACTGCCTAGGAATGCCAGAAAGCTACCATACGCTAACTTTCATGAAAAGACCGTTTTGCTTATTTCAGTATGAAAACTTTATCCAAAATGTCAGAAAAATCAGATTCCAGAGTTTCTTTTGAAGATAATTATAAAATTTTAATAATAATTAATGTAATCAATTAGTGTCGTACTTGCATTTATTTCAGCAAATTCTGAGTGTTGTTCCAGAGGATGGATTTGGCTGTAGGGTTAAATCTTGCAATTTAAATTTCTAAAATTAATGCCTGCTCCAAATACAACTATTTTTTGTCTGCTTTCATTCAAGGCAACATATAATTACATTAGATGTAATGAGTACAGCGTAAAACTGGTAGTTTGTTTACTTGGATTTTTAACTCTGCTGAGGCTGAACATGAAGAATGTTGGTCATAACATTGATCAACATGGAATCGGTATTCCTTTTGAAATCCTGTGGTGTTTTAGGTGCTTCTTTCAAATCAGAATGAGACTTGGCAATAACCTGTATTTGAATGAAAGTCTTGCTTTTTTCTATTAAGGAAATTAAATATTAAGGGTTGTGGTAGATTACATTGTAACAGCACTGTGGGTATTTCTGAGGTGCTAGAATGTCTTTAATTTCATTGTTTGTTGTATTTGGATGGATCTTGTGTTTGGTTTTGATAACAGCCTACCACTTTTTGCAGTCTGATTGCATAAATATTGCATTTATTTATTTAGATGCGTAAATTATTCAGTTCATGTAATGAAAATGAATGATTTATGTAAAATTAGCTAATTAAAATGAAGTTCTAATTTTGAATTCAGTTGGAATTCTATGTGGTGAATCCCTACTCCTCAAATGGACCGTTTTTTTCTAGATTGGAGTACTGAATTCTTTACTACTTTAGATGAAAAGTATTAAGAAGACTAGGTTTTAGTACAAACCTACCTGCATAGTACATCCATAACAACAAAAATTAAATTCAAGCACCAATGAGATCATCTGGGAATTTGAAACAAGTAATTCACCTGTAATTTTTAGCTAATGTTCTCACTGTGCACATGATTTGTGACCTTACACCTGCTAAGTTAGCAAGTCTTTCTTATCACTTTAAAAAACATGCAGTTCTAACATTTCTGGCTTTTTTCTTGATTGTTAATGAGCATAGTCCTGCACTGTGATGAATGCTCTTGGTCTTCATGAAGACGGGCAGCATCCAGTACTTCTTAGGAATCACAGTGCAGTAATGATGATTCCTTCAGTATTTTTAATGAAGTGTACATACACCAGATTGTATTGGCAAAAAATCCCACACGTAGTCAAGAGCTGCCATATGTAGCTTACTAGGTTGAAGGCATTCACTGCATGTTCAATTCATGTAATAGGCTTAGGAATTATTCTATTTATTTATAGTGCTGTTGGATGTAAAGCAGAATCGGGTCCTAGGTTTTCAGTACTCAGATTGCTATAGATCATTAAAAATGTGGTTTCCTTTTGGAAAGCTTGTTGTCCAAAGCAGCATACAGTTTAATACAGCCACATTCTTGATCAACTAGTACTTAATGAGAGAGACTTTCGGAGTGAATTTTGATTTATAAGGAAAATTGTACCTGAGTAAAAAACTTCAAATCTTATCAGGTTTAATAAATGTTATCAGGTTTTTCAAATGTTATCAGGTTTAAAGAGACATTTAATATGTCTCTCCTGGATTTTTGTCATGTAACTAAAGGAAAGCAGAAGTCTCTAAATATCAGATATTTTCTGTGGCCTGTTCAAGAAGGTGTGTAAGCCTGTGCCTAACTGTCACTGTTTTGCTCCCTTGAACTTGCTCTTATAGCCAGTGGAAGATCATTGGGTGCTTAAAGGAGTTGAATCCAGGCGTGTACCTCAAGGAAAAAAACTTTACTTGGAGTGGCTTTTGTTTGCTGTTCATTGCTAGGATTGGACTGTAGAAGAATTCTCAATTTGATAACGACAAACTAGCTTTTCCAAATAGAAGTTCAGGTCATTACTTGTTCTGAAATCAAGTCAGATCTTCATCCCACTTAGGTGTGGATTCAGAGCACTCTGCACATGGCACACGTGGCATGATGGAACTCCAAAATTCGCTGTCATAAGGCATTGATTCTTAAAAATTCATTGTTGAGAATATTTGTTCCTCCCCATCACTACCCTTTGTGTTTCAACTCTATTGTGTTGCAGTGTAAGAAAACAGCTCTAATTATTTTTATATTTTATTTGCTTATTTCTGTAAGAGGTATTTTTCACGATTGGTAGACATTGCTATATGTAAAGCAGCTGTGTTTCTTTTTTCCAGAATTCATTAAATACAATACATATATGACAATTCCAGTACTTTGGTTTGCATGTCAATTGAGAGGCTATAATTTTGCTATAACAGCTCCATTAGCTGTTGTGTTCTATCATGCTACTAGAAGGAAGATAAATAGTTGGTTAATTTCACTATTCTCAAAACAACAGTATTGTACTTAATTCCAAAATGAGATCATTTTACAGGTTTTGTCACGCGCTACAGATGAAAATATATGTAGATAATACCTCCATACTACAAGTCCAGGGGGTACTGCTGACACAGAGTATGTGGAGAATTTCATACTTGCAAGAAGGAATGGAAAAATAATACACGATGTTGTTTGTGTGGTGGTGATATATATCTTTGAGACATATGTTAGCTCTTGGAATATTGGATGCTCTCTAGGTGAAGATGCATTGTTCAGTTTTAATAAAAATATTTTTATGTATATTTTGGGTAAAAGCCAAAACTCTTACAAATAATTTGAGCTGAAGGATTAAGTAGATATCTTGAAACAATCAGGATGGATTGTTTGGTAACTGGTTATGACAGAGCACTTACAGAAATAGGGTAATGTATTTCCTTAAAAATTTTGGAGTACTTTTGAATGTTGTAAAGCCTGATTTTAAATTTGGCATTTTCATTCTAATTCTAACATATCCTTATGTTAACCTACAAGTTCCACGTGGGGATTGGGCCTATCTTTAGCAACAGAAAATAATGCAGGAATTGAGAATGAAATGCAGCTGCGGCTATGTCCTTCATTGTTGCGGTTTGAACATCTAATTAAAAAGAGTCTATAAACAGATTTTGGGTATTTACGTACATGTCAGAATAGAGGCATTGTTAAAACATACATCGAATTTCTCAGTGTCTATTTTTCTTACTGTTTTTCTCTACCGGATTGGAATAAGTTATGAAGTCTGAACAGTTGCACACCGTTTGCTTTCCATGCACGGTTAGCATATATCCATTCATACCAAGTTAGTCAAGTTAAAGCTTTCAATGAGTCTGTACAGAAATACAGCTTCTCATCTATGAGTCTATTGTATGCTTTCTCAAAATAGGTATGTAAGTAATATTCCAACTGTTCCTGTATTTGTGTATGGCCAGTGATACTTTGTTTAGGCTAGCTTTATCAACAAAAGATTAAATATTTGCTACTGGAAAGGATGAAATGGACTTCTAGAGTAATGAACAGTATAGTAAGAACAGTAAAGTAAGAACAGTCTAGTTGTGAGCTTTTTGATCTATTGTTTTAAATCTGCATTCCACAATCACTCACCAGCCTTTTGAAAAGTAGTGCTGGGGGAACTAAAAGTAACATCCTAATGATCATAGAATCATAGAATGGCCTGGGTTGAAAAGGACCACAATGATCATCTAGTTTCAACCCCCCTGCTATGTGCAGGGTCACCAACCACTTATGATTGTTCCTACAACGTGTATTTTATATTTCTGCTATCAGAGTTGCCAGGTTTTTCTTTTTAAAGAACTCCAGGGAGTGAATATGGTGAGATGAAGGCATAAATGAAAACTGGCAGAGGAACATGTGTGATATTTCAATTTTGTAATTTTATCAGGTGTTACATAGAACTAATAGAAGAGTAATTTGTGTTGAAGGGTATTGACATGAGTTGTTCAAATGGAAATGTTGTTTTCCCATTCATCATTCAGGGGCACAGTGGTGCTACATTTGTGAAGTAAAAGTATGTGTGTTGTTGTGTTTCTCAGGGTTGGCAAAAAGAGTTAATTTTTAAAAAAATCTAGTAAAGAAAAAAAAAGTAGTATATTTTTTTTAACTTACTGAATATTTTTGTTCTGTTTTTAAAGTCCTAAAAAATCAAGTAGTTTGTTTTACAAAATATTAGATTACATTCCAAATCTAGTTTCTTAAAAGACTTCCTTAATAAGATCACTATTTTTATCAGTGCGATTACTAGCTAATTTACTTTGGCATGCCACTTTCAGCCTAGAGTGGCACGAATGACACACTTGGCTGTGGAATGAGGCATTCTGAGATTGTGAAGAGAGTAGGTTTTCTTCTTCTTTTAAAGTTTATATTATGCCAAGCTCCTGTAGAGTCTGCAGAGGTGATTGCTTCATATTAAATAAATGTTCCTTTCTTCGTATACACGTTTTGGAAGTACATTCTTTGGTCGTCCCATCGCTTCTGTTTTACAAAATGTACAGATTTTCTGTGGACCAGAATGGAAGCAAGCTACGTTTTTATTGTTTCCTGAATGAATAATATGGTTATATGCAAATTTTGTTGGTGAACTTGTCTTTCAGGCATAGGAATGGAGAATGCTGCTAATAAATTCCTTAAATTTGAAAAATCTTGGCAATAGCCATCTAGAAGAAATTGAGGCACAATATGTATGTGTACACACATCCACCCATCTATGTTTGTCTTACATTGTACCAAGTGATTAAAATATACATTGCATCTAAGAAAGGTAGAGGGACTACATAAGGCTGAAATGAAATTATGCTACACATAAAAAATTGAAAATGATTTTGCTTATTTTCTTCATATGTTTCTCTTGAAGGATTGCTCATCATCAGAAGAATATAGCGTTGCTGCAGCCTTGCTACCCCTGACAACTGCTTTCTATAGGGTAAGTTCTCAGTAACTTCATTAAAAAGTATTCCTGGTTTTTTATGTTCTTATGTACATTGTTAAATGGAAGAAAGTAAAAATGAGAGGTGCATGCTTAGTATCATGGTGCTGAAATAAGATTAGTCATGTTTTTATCTCATAATCAAGAAGGCAAGCTGCATTGAATGTAGAATAATTTCTTCTATATGCTTCTAAGTTTCAGTAGAAGTACTGAGATCTTGCACAATTTCTCTCACAAAAAGTTCACTGAAATCTTCTGTGTAATGAAATAGTCTCCTACTTACTATTTAACTGAAATTATACTTTCAGAAGTTGTGAGACCCCGGATGTAAGTAGCATGATGATTTTTTAATGTTCCAGACCTGAACTGAAAAAATAAAGTAACCTGACTGTTGCTTGCAAAAGCCAGCTGTTAATGCATAATAGAAAAAGAATTTTGTTTTTCCCAGATCTAATCCTCAGGTTCAGTGATGGTCCCCTTTGGTATGTCCCATTAGATACAATTGTTTGGCAGAAGTACTTATTTTGGTATAAAACTAAGTTGTTCATACTAAACACAAACTGATGTGTTTTTCAGAGCATAAGATCTGTAGACAAACTTTATAGTGGCTAGTTAAAATTAACAGTTTACATGTTTTATTTGGAATTTGAGTCAAAGTGAAACTTTTTGAAGCATTTTTCAGTTTCTCCAGAGGTTTTCAGTATTTCATCCTTGAGTATGAGTATGTTATACCTGAGATGGAGCTGCATAGGAGCGATGATCTATATGAATATTCTCAAATTAAGAAAAATGAGTACCATTTTTTAACCCCCTACAAATTTCCCTTTATAATCTTTTGGAGGGATTCTCACTCTACAGTTAAATGAAACTAATGTTCCTCTTTCCCTATTTTGGGAATAAATCCTATCAAATCCTGCTGCATCTTTTTTCCCTTGGCCTTCCTGCTTTGTAGCATATTGCTAAACAGTTTAGTGTCTTCTGTTTGCTGGATTTTTTTTAATAGAAATCCTAGACTGGTAAAAGTTTTGCTGTTTAACAAGGCATATTGCTGTTCTGTCTGTGATAAGTCCATAGGAAGGTCCAAACTGAAACTTAAATCATTTGAGGGGAATGAATTGTTTTTTACTAAAAGAACATTCTGGCACAGCTGGTACATATGCATTGTCAAACTGTGCCATGGCTTTTTCTAATGAATTAAATCTACGTCATTAAATTAGCATATACAGTGTTGTTTATACATACATTCATGCATACACACTTCAAGCTGTAATTCATTTTTCTATAGGAAAAGTACAGGTTTTACAATACTTCTGCTTCAGTATCCAAAAATGTCTTGCTTCTATTGTAAGTGCAATTGTTTTTATCCTTTCCAAAAATTGTGAAGTAGTGCTTGGAAGTATGCACTTGTTTTTACTGATGTTCTTGTTATCAGAACACCATGTTTAGTGCCAGAAGCGTATTAAATATTATTTCATGTGGCCACATTGAAAATACACAGTGTTCTTGGTAGCCAGGGATAGATTTTTTGTGTTTCATTGATGTTACTTCTCAACTGGATTCCAGTTAGAGTTAGCATTAAGAAAACCTAAGAACACTGTAGAATTATATCAATTAAATAGTTATATTATCATCTCTATTTGCTATTATTATGAATTATTATGGGAAATTATGATGGGGTTCCGTTACAACATTTAATTGTTAATGTAATTCCTGTCACTTGAAATAAAATAATAAAAAGAAGTTCCACAGTGTCACAATTCTGTTGATTGAGGACTGTTGTGCATCTGCAATGTTAAGTTTCAAGATATGCATTCATTTTGTTACCTGACATAAAAGACAGCACCAATGCAACAATTACTAGTTCCTCCTAAGTAGGTTTACTTACACGGGTGCACACAGTGCAGATACCAACTGTCTGAGAGGCATAAATGACAAGAAAGATGTGTTTTCTTGTGAGTGCAGCAAATGAAACCAAGAAACTGAGTAGAAAGGGAAATACATTCCTAGAAGTGATGCTTTAAGGTTCTAGAAGGGTCTAATGAAGTAGCAAAAGCTTTAGCCTTCAGGTATTTAAAAAGTATTCTTGGGAAAACAGTAAAAAATATATAATAAAGAATGAAATGTAACTATAAATAAGGTATTAAATATATAAAGTAAGGAACACGCTTGTGTCATGTGTCAGGTTTTATCCATATCCTGATGGTTTTGCTTACATAGAGGTTAGGTTGGGGTGTTTCTACACGTTTCTAATCAAAACAACAAGAAATGTTACACTGCGTGCAGCATCTAGTCAACTCTTGGGATGTCTACTGAAATTTCAGGATTCCTACTTTTGAAGCCTGGTGGTTGACCTGTTACAAAATTTGGTCAGATAGGATTTGATCACAGAAGTAGTCTAACTCACAGCTGCCAGGGTTAAATAGACAAGAAATCAGTGCTGTTACATATTTTTGGTCAGTAGAAAGACTTGAATTTTTCTACAAAAAAATGGTCACAACGCTCTTTAAAAAATATTTTAAATATTAGACATGAGCAAAATGTGACTCATCAGTGACAGTGGACTTTTTAATGTGTACTGTTAATGTCACAAAAACAAACATCTTTTTCTTCTGGGTTAGAGAAAGGTTTTAGTTTACTGTTAGTAATACTGTTGGAATTTTGTTTAAAATTGAAACAATATAAATAAAATGTTCTTATACATGAATTTTTCCATGTACTTTTGGGGTACAGATGGCCCATGCTTGTTTGGCATGCACTCATTTCTCTCTGTGTGTAGTAAGATAGAAATGTACTATCCTATATTGCTACAGTAAAGAGTTCTTTTTCTCTGTGTGGCAAGACAAAAAGGATATATCTTAATTTTGATTTCATTATGTTACTGCCTGAAGGAATACAGCTTGGCCTTGTATAACTGGCCTTGTCAAATTCACAAAATTTAGATGTGCCATTTCAGTTCTGTCTCTTTGTAAGGTGGCAAGTTGTAGTGCAGGCTGTGCTGTAATTCTTGAAGGTTCGATGTGCTGCAAGAGCAAGAATTTTTTGTAAGCACTGGTTTCACCCTGTCCAC
The DNA here is from genome assembly GCA_037305975.1 of Chrysolophus pictus. Taxonomy (NCBI): domain Eukaryota; kingdom Metazoa; phylum Chordata; class Aves; order Galliformes; family Phasianidae; genus Chrysolophus; species Chrysolophus pictus. The sequence continues at coordinate 9,268,761 of CM074580.1, forward strand.
TGGAGAACAGGCAGAGTGAGCAAAGTGTCTCTTCCTCAGTGCTATTCCAAGCCTCAGCCTGCTTCTTCTATAATCCCTCCCTTTTCAACTAAAGTTATGTTCTCCAGTCTGATCCTTCTGGGAGGCGTTGGAGACTAGGATTGATTTTTTTTTTTTTTTTTTATGCTTGTAAACTGCCAAATTTTGAGTAAAAAATCAATTGTTTATGGATGCTAATTACATTCTATAATATACAGTGAAACATTAGAGAAATAGTGTGTGGAACAGGGCTCAGTGAAATCTGCAGGTTTTGGCTTAAATGTTCACGAGCATGTCTGCCCATTTAGCATTTGTACTCCATATACCTACGCCTTTCCCTATAGAGAAGAAAGTAGAATTGATAGAATTACTTCTAAAAAGTCTACCAGTTGTAAGGATAAGGGCATTCTGTAAAGATGAAAGAGGCAGTACTAGAGAACTTCAGACTAGTTTATCATATTGTATATTTTGCAATCGTACTCTTTCCAAGAGATACCCAATTCCAAGTTAATTATGTAACAGAAGCATCATAATTGAAAATGTTCTCTCTTGTTCAGCATCAGCTACAAAGTCAGAGAAACTGCATGATGAAAGGCTGATGTGGGAATCAGTTCCATTTTTGTGTCTTTATCAGGCAAATCTTACAGTTGCTATCAGCTGGAATCTGGGGAATATTGACCCAATGGTATGCTCAAAAAAAAAAAAAAAAAAAAAAAAAAAAAGTGGAAAATTTGGTACTAACGTTTGTTACATTACACTAAATTATATATATATTAATTTTTATTTTAGGATTTGTATAAATACCATGAAATTGTGTATAGTTAGTGGATGACACAGTTGATTCTGAAAAACAAAATTCTTGTGTTCTTTTTTTTTTTAACATTTAATGTGAGTTATCATTCTTAACTTGTGTTCTTGTTCACCTGTGGTTGGCCCAGGTAGTACTTATAAGCAGCAGTAGTTGCTGCTTAGTTTTCTACAAGGCGAAAAAATTTCTGTAGGGTGTTAGCATTCAGTACTTGATAGATTTTCATCCTTATTTCTAACTGCTGTTTTTCCTTCTAATGGTTTACATCTTACTCTGCTTGGGGTGAGATCGCTTTTACTTTAGCATTCTTCACTCTTGAATTGTGCTGGCTTTAGTTTAGGAAACTCCATCCTTTATTATCCTGGCAAGAAGTTTTGTCATCTTCCATTAATTTTCCTCTTCTGTCTCTATTCTGCCAGTTCTGATGGTATCTTAGTCCATGTGAATTTTTTCATGATTGGAACTGTATTAAATAACATCATTTTTAGTAGAGTTCTTATTCTTTCTTAATCCATTCTCATAATTTCTACTAGTGATTACTTAAATGAAAATATATTTTAAGTCTCATGCTTAAAAACAGCAAGAATGTACTTGTATAATATAGTAGAGTCTATGTAAGAAACAGAACCACAAAGAAGAAAATGTATGCGGACAGTAGTGTAATTAATCACATGGGAGAGAAGAAATCTTCTGCAGTACTTCTAACGAAGATGTAAGTGTCAAAAGAATTATGTATTAACAGCAAAATCCAAAAGTGAAAGCTATCTTATTAACAGAGCTTCTTCATATGAGCAAAATTATAACGTTTCAGCTCCTTATACCAATATGGCTTGTAAGGAGAGACAGTGTTAATGAATGGGGAAAATGTAAAATGTCATGATATACAGACATTGTTTTGAAGAACTAGAAATGGGTTTTATTCCTTTCAGGTGATGTATATTGTGTAAGGACGAAATAGCTGTTTAAGCTTTAGGATGAGGTCAGTTCCTAGACTTGTGGAATTGAGCAAAATCACCATGCAATATAAGCTGCGTTTAAAAATCTGAATTAAATATGTCAATTGCTTTTTCATCTATCATCTTGTATAACAAATCTTCATTCAGAGATATTAGTCATCTTGCACGTAAGCTGACAGGCAAAATATTAAGGACTGTCTACAATATTATCAGATGTGTAGATTAGCATTATTTGCATTGCTGGAAAATCTAGGAGCCCTAATTGTGGACCATAAAATTGGTCTTTCATGCCAAATAACACAAAGATAATGATCCCTATCCTTAAGAGTTTATGACACAAATTTGAAGTAAGTATTAATACTTGAAGCCAGACAGCTTAAGGCACAGCAAGGAAGATGTAGTACCCTATTAGTTCATGGATGTGACACAAAAGCAGTATTTTACTGAATTTTGAGGAAGGATAATGTAGGTACTTGGTAGGTGCTCGTGAATTTGAGTGTGATCCTTGAAGAAAGTGGGACAATGGTGGCCAAAGTTCTGTCAATACTTCCAAACAAGTGCTCTTATTACATTCATAAGAAGATCCTTTCATATAAAAATTATAATTCAGCCAATTAGTTGTGTAAAAAGCAATCATTCTTTTTAAATTAAGGCAGGAATCTAGGGGCTCTTCTTAGCCCTGGTTAAATGGGTTTGCAGTATTGTTAGTGTCAACACATCTCTGACCCTTAATATTTTACTTTGGATATTTTGTTTTTGAATGGATAGATGTCTTTTCGGTCTTCACAGGTAGAACATATCTGAAGTTCACAGCTATTTTTATGTGAAAAAAATCTGGAAAATGTAAAGCAGGAAAATATGATGTGATCCTCAGCACATTTGTGGGAGAGGCTGCACAATTTTTTTTTTTAAAGTTTGTCTTTATAAAGAATTTTGGAAGAGAATTACTGAATTACTTCCACTTCTCTCTCTTGAAGAAGGTTGCTTTCCCAGAATGATAACATCATGACCAATATGAAGGGAACTTTGCTGTCTTCCTCAGTGGTTTGTGGCAGGAAGTAGTTGGTCAGGAAAAAAAAAAAAAAGAAAGAAAAAAAAAAAAAAAGGAAAAAAGCATTCCTTCCCCTAAATAAAATAAAAAGTGAAGATAAATACTGCAGTAAGTGCTTAGTTCTGTTACTGGGGAACTGATCTACTATCCCTTAGAACAAACAAGAGCCTTTCCATTGTATTGTCACAAGCGTTGGCTTACATAATATATAACTCTTCCTGATTCCACTCTGAAGTCATTTTCTACCAACAGCACAGAATTCTGGTTTGGTTTGCCCGTAACATCATTAGTCACAGCACATCCCTTTACATTATTGTTAATTCCAGGAGATATTCTAGCCTTATATAAATATTTCTTCATTTAGAATTTTCACCACAGAAGAATTTCTGGTAGTTTAATTAAAATCTCCATTAAAGCTTCTGGTCTTAAAGGAACAGTAGTCTGAAGTAACTGAGCCCCATTCTTTTTCCATATCTGTAAGTTCCATTTCAGTTCTCTGTAGCTAACGTCCAGGAGAAAGAAACATACATTCCTACATGAAAATACAATTCCTAGGTTTTAGTGAGATCAGTTTCATCTGATTGATTCATCATTCAACCATTTTTTGAATTGAAATATGTATTTTTTACTGTTACTCATGTAGCACTGTCACACTTGAAGACATAATTATTTGTCATGGTTGGGATAGTAGTATTTCATATTTCCAGAAAACAGCAAATGCTTACAGGTGGTGAGGGAGATAAATGCTCATACATTTCTGTACATTGTCTGTTGTGTTGTGAATTTTCTATACTAGACATCTCATCAACACTTTAAAGTGGATGTGGCCAAATGGATTTAAAATTGATTACTTTATTCTCCCTTTCAGCATTAATAGATGCTCTGTTAACTGGGTTTTAAGTTTCATGTCAGGACACCAATAATTCAGATTCTTTGGAGAGGATTTGGGATTTCCCAGGGTGATAAATGCAGTCACACGGATGCACACTATCTGCTGAGTCACCTGATGCCAAAGGACTGTGGTGAAATTTTAATTGATTTCAAAAAGCTCTGTCACAATTTGAAAAACTCTGAAGATTGATTCAGCACTGCAGCTGTGAATTTGTGAAATCTGTCATTTATGTAATAGAACTAAACCTTGGAGAACAAAATCATCGTAATCTCTGTTATGAAATCAGAATTAAGAAAAAAAATAACGTGATATGTCCTCTGTTGGCAAAGAAAACGAATCAGCATGTTAACCGCTTGGAATTGTACCCTACTTAGAATGGTGAAATTCTAAAATGATTTGGTTGGTTGGTTTTAGTTTGTTTGGTTTGGGTGTTTTTGGTTTTTTTTTCACCTTCTGAACATCCATACTTTTAGATGATTTTATTTCACCTTGTGAGATCTTTATATAACAGAACTTTGTAAATCTTACTGTTGCCTCTTTGGAGAAAGAAGTATGTTGCTGTGTATTATTTAGTTTTACACGTACCTTGGTGTTAGCATACGTCTGTCTTGATACATCCGTATAGATATTTTGAGAATACTCTGTTTGGCTTTAAGTAATATATAGTAAATTATATGTAAACTTTAGCAGCTTCTGATTAAAGACAATATACTTTTAGATGCTTAAATCACTTTTGCCAGAAAACGTATGCAATAAGTAAAACTCCATCCAGAATTACATCCCAATTTTGCAAAATTCTAGAATTCTATTGCCCTCTGCTGGTTCACTGTGCCCACATGTGATTAGGTAGCACTGAGTTATAAGTGTATTGGACTTCCTTTATTTTTAATGGTGAAATAGTAGATTAGTAGTCTAATGAATGACTTGCTGCTCACGCATATTTTACAGTAGAAATTAATCAGCATACAATCCTGGCTGGGGACTTTCTGAAGGTGGGAGAGGTGGCAGATTGTTTTATTTGATGTTTCTGAGGTTGAGGAATTGAAGAAGATGCTTGATCTAACATTTTATGTCCTTATTTTCCAAGGTAATAAAAGGAAAGGAAACGTAATAATTCTTACTTATGCTTTTTGTGTCCTTTCCCCACATTTTAATATAATATTTTTTTATATTTAATTTTAGACCAAGTGGGAAAACCAGTTTTTGAATTGAAATATGTATTTTTTACTGTTACTCATGTAGCGCTGTCACACTTGAAGACATAATTATGTACACTGATGTTTGCTTCAATATTTGTATGCTGTGTTGAATATTGATACATGCACGATGTATGTATGATACATGCAGCGTTGTATGCAAAGTTAATATATAAAAAAGCCTCACTCCTACAGGTCAGGCTATGTAGTGTGGTCCTCTGCGCTTGTTAGAAGTCTTTGGAATGAATCAGGTGTCTGTGTGAGTACAGCAGACATGTGACTACCAGTCTGGGTTGTAGAATATGTGTATATGCAGAACTTGTTTATGTCATCTTGAGGAGGGGCAGCGTGTTGCCTGCAATTAGTGGTACCTAATCATGGTATGGTAATTGACTGAATAAACAGCTCTGAGGTAGGGAGTAACACTTCCAAGTAGCTGTCTTGCTGTATCCTGAATGATCTATAAACTTATACTTGCAGATTTCCAGGAAGAATAGTACCTACAACATAGAGAGAGTGCTTTCCTTTGGTATGCATAGAAGATTGGCAAGTGATTGTGATATCTTTCTCCCTGAGGTCAAGCAGATAAACTGTAGTACAGTGATTCCTTGAGGAGTAGAGGAGGGAGCTTTTATTTGCACTGATCAGCAAACTCCTTCCCAGTGTTCCTTCCTTTTCTCATAAAAAAATCTGAATTTATAGGCCAGAATACAAACTGGAGTCAGAAATGGTGTTTACTTCTGAAGGTCAGTGTTCTGGAAATACAGTGCTCTCGAGTTTGCTTCTTCAAGAGATAGGCAGTGAAATCTTAGGGAGTACCTGTGAGAAAAGAGCAGTCTCACGTATATTCATATTCTCTTTTTTTCTTCTCATTTTTTAACACTTCTTCCAATTTTGTAATGAAGAACACTGTCCTTTGCTTTGCTAGAATAAACATTTCTTCTTTAAGCTTGTGTGATGTAGCAGATAGTGATGGATGAGCTATTGTCAGTGTAAAGCATGCTTTTTTTTTTTTTCTTTTTCCTTTTTTTTTTCTCCCAGAAACAGTCAATCTAAATAGTGTAATGTCATAAAGAAGCTGTTTGGGCACCTGAACCTCACAGTTCTTCTGGGAGCTCTGCAAGTATCATTTTCTGAACTAGAAGTATGCAGTGCCAGGAAATGGAGAAAAACATCTAGGCAGATACTATCTTGCTTCTGGGAGTAATGCAGATATAATGCCTTGATGGCAGGAAGTTGCATATAGTCACATACAGAAAGTCCCAAGTCTATCTTGTGTTTTCTCAGACTGCAGGATGTAATTCATTATTTTTATATGGGTGACATTTGTTTCGTATGTATTGCAGCTGGGAGGGGTGGGCTTTTGTTGTTGTTGTTGAAGTACCTTTAGTCTTTTGAGAAGTCAGAGCACTTAGAAGAATATAACTCATTTTCTGGGTGCTATTGCAACTTACACCTCAATGCTCATGCTATTATACAGACTGCTTTAGATAAAGGACTTCTTCCGTTCAGAACTATTATTTTTTTTATTTCTTCTGGGAAGTTTTTTACTTTAAGTCCTTAAGTACGCCTTTACAAATAGGAAATTTTTTTGCTGCCTCATACGTTCTTCCTGTCTGGCAGAAATTAATTATTAGGATAGGGAGAAAGTAACTATATATGTCAATATAGCTCAGCTGTCCAGTGGAAAGGTAGGTGAAGATTCATGTTATATATTTAGTATTGCTTGATAGAAAACACTGAAATTCTATCTTACTTTAATCAGAGAAGTCCTGTGCAAATTTATTTCAATGCAACAGTAAACATTGTGGCCCATCTGACATATTAGAGTAGTTTCCATTCTAGGCTGACTAAGCACTCTCAGAGTAGAGAATATTATATATGCTTAAAGCTTCATGGAATGCTTCTATTTGTACCAAGAATATTTTAATGCAGGGATTTTGACTGCCTAGGAGCAGCCATGTACTTCTTAAGGTTGGTATTCATACTGCTTTTTCACAAATAAATTAATGGAAACATGGTGAAAATCCAAAGCAATTTTGCCCAAAATAATTGGCAGAGCTGAGCTGACTTTGATTCAGTGTTCTGGCCACTACTAGGTTTTGCCATTTGTTTCATCGCCTTCAGCAGGTGACGAGATCCCTGTCGTCATCATATTATTTATGACAGTTTAGCTTTTTGATGGATTTTCTTTCATCCTTTTGTAAACAGACTATTTTTATGTCGTCTAGAAGTTAACTGTCAGGACTGATTTACGTCACTATACTTGAACATAAATCTCCGTCCTTTAAGAATTGTGATTTGTACATGGCTGTTAGTGGTTTTAAATCATGAATGAAGGAGGAGCATCTGAAAACTCTTCAGCTTTTCTGTCATATTCAGACCTACGTGAAAATCATTTGCTTCATTTTTATTTCTGGAGCACTTCGTATGGACCTACAGTTATGACTCTAAACTTCCATTCAAACTTTCAGACCCAGTAAGGCCAGGTTTGGAGTACTGTGTTCAGTTCTGGGCTCCTCAGCCTAAAAAGAGACAGGAAACTACTGGAGAGTGCCCTGTGAAGGGGCACAAAGATGATGAAGGGACTGGAGTATCTCACACTTGGGGGAGGGCGGAAGGAGCTGGGGCTGTTCAGTCTGGAGACGAGGAAGCTCGGTGTTTGTAGGGGGGGATGATGGATCTCATCAATGTATTTAAGTACCTGTAGAGAGGGTGCAGAGAGGACGGAGCCAGGCTCTTTTTGGTGGTTCCTTGTGTCAGAGCAAGAGGCAGGAGGCACAAACTGGAAGACAGGAGGTTCTCTCTGAACATTGTGGAACGCTTCTTTACTGCAGGGGTTGGTGGTGACAGGGCACTGCAAAGGCTGCCTGAAGGGTTGTGGAGTCTCCACTGCTAGAGATCTTTAAAAGCTACCTGGACATGGGCCTGGGCAGCCTGTTCTGTGTGGCCCTGCTTTTAAGCAGGGGGCTGGACCAGACAAACTCCGAGAGCCCTTCCTACCTTGACCACACCGTGATCAGTAGGAGACTATCTGAGCTGTTCTGTTCCATGATTTAACAGCTACTTCAAAGCTGGGAGCTATTACTGTGCCATCTGATATTATTTCCTGTGAGCTGCCATAAGCTGCATCACAACTGAAACCTGGGAGTCTAGTCTAAACAAACATCTTATGTTTCAGCCGGTGTAGAATACCAAAAATCTCATTTAATGTGATTTGCATCTTCCACAAAGGCAGTTTTTTAAAGAAGTTATCATGGAATTTAGATGCAATTCTACTTAATGAAATAAAATGTATCAGTTTTTGCTGATTAATTCCAAGAATATATTTCAATTGGCTAATTTTTAGTAGCATGTTACAAATCATTTCTTCAAACATACCATTTCAAAGGACCTTGTCTTCGATTGGGAATGAATAAATGGCACACGATCAGGACTTTCAGTTCATGTTGTACTTGGAAGAGCATAGCGTGGAAAACAATTCAAAGAATTGCAAAACCAGAAATCTGTAAACCAGACTCTGAAATTTTCAGTAACAATTTTCTAGCCTTCCACCTGAATGTTTCAAGGGCTTACTAAGAAGGATCATATGTAGTGGCTGATGGTACAATTGTACAATTATAAATGTGAAATGAAGTAGTATTTATGCTCTAGAATAAATTGTATTACAACATGAACATTAAAGTTATTTCTACTTCTAGAGTACACTTTGGTATATGTAGTATATTGAGAGTGAAGGTCATTAAGTTTAATGTCCAGTAATGGACTAAATTCTTCAGTTCCACTGTGGAAAGAAGCAGATATTTAGATTACATGCTTCTTTGCTATGTGCAGTATACAACTCAATTATGTGGAATCTTTATCAGAGAGTAAGAACATACTGTATAAGATTGCATTCTTCATAACTGGAGTCCTTGAAATAAATTTCCTTTCCTTGTATATGGTTGTCAGTAATATTAAGTAACTTGTTGAAAGACCAGCACCACTTAATTAAACAGACCTACTTGAAAAAAGGATGTGTTCATACTGATTATTGATAGTCTAACAATTCTGCTTTTGTTTGAAACCTTAGTGTAGGGATCTAGACACCTGTGACTTCAGGAATGCATCCCCTTAGTACTCTTTCAGGAGCTGAATTTGTGCCATGCATTGCTGTAGTTAATGATTTATCTGATCTTTTGCTGTTGCAACAAATGCAGCCTTATTGGAAGGACTCAGCTGCCCCGCACACTTAAAAGTTCCATTGCTGTAGTTCCAAGTTTTAGATAAAATGATAAGCAATTTTCATATGTTTTAATACTTAGTTATTTGGCGTAGGACTACAATGGTGTAATTTACTGATAAGGAAACTGTATTTTAATTGTGTTCTTTATTATTATCACATAATTCCCCCCCCCTCCCCCCAGTCTCATTTTTCTACTGTGAATCACCATGCATTAGGCTTATACACAAGCTTCCTGTACGTTAATTTCTTCAAGGGCACAGAAATGGAGATAGTTTCTCATTCCTATACTGTAGTACAAAAGATGAGATATGCTGCTTGTTTCATTGTGTACAACTGTAGATCTGATAAATTTTTCAATACTCATGTCATAGACTTTAAGCAAAACGAAATAATAGGAGTATTTTGTCTGTCTCGCACTTTTTGTCTTTCAGAAATTAGCACCTGGAGTTAGTCAGTTTGCTTACACATGTGTACAGGACCATCCGATCTGGACTAACCAGCAGTTTTGGGAAACCACCTTTTATAGCAATGTGCAAAATCAAGTTCGTTCCCTCTACCTTACAGCCAAAGAAGACAACCATGCAGTACAACCAAGACAAAAGGTAGGAGAATATATTAAATATCAAGGCATAAAGAGCTGTAACTGTTAGTTAATGTCCCAGTTAAACCTATGAAAGTCTCAATGTGGATGAAGAAAATGTCTAAGTATTTACATATAGTCTTCTGAAAATAAATATTTCACTTTTAGAATATCAACTTTAATGTAAATATGTTGTTTGCACATAATTTTCTGAAAAAAAAGATGCTTTATTTTGCTAACATGCAAACACCTGAATCTCCCCTTGTTGCCTTTACGATTTTTATGTACCAGACCACCACTTTTTGTATCATTTTTTCCACAATGAAAGGCGTAGCATTAGATTGTTACCAAACCCTAGGCTGGTGTCTGTTGATGGGCATCGTCTGCTTTTTTAGAACTTTTTTTCTTAAGCTCTCCCATGTGTTTGTCTGTTAAATTAGCGGAACTTTATCTAGTATGAAGAAAAAACATTTGTAGGATATGTGTTCTTTAATAATTAAGAACAGGTGTTATGTCATTTGTATCAGCAGCCAGATTTTTTAATTCTAGTTCTGTCAGGCTGCATTGTAATTTAGATACATGCTATCTACCTAGTTTGCTCCAAGCAAATGCTAGAATTGGTCTCCAGCCTGCAAAAGCATGAATGTTTCAGCTGATCTGGAAACTGTTCATGTAAAAGCTTGTCTCACCCTGAACATCCTCAAAATTTGGAGAATATCGCATGCATCCAGTAATCAGCTGCATCTGATTAATGTTGATTGTTATATGAGCTAAGTAGAAAAATTAAGGAGAGTGGCTATATTAAAATCATTAAACTACTCTGAAGAAACATAAACGATCATGTAGCATTAAAAAAATCTAGAAAGAGATTATGTTACTGAGTTAGAAATGTTCACATCATGCTATGCTAGTTCTGCATTTCAGTAAGCTACCTTCAATCCTTCAAGTTGCTGTAATTATACTCTTCTTAAATCCTATTGCATGTTGCTACTTGCTTTTTCTTTATAAATAAATATGTAATTTAAATAATGGAGGAATTTAAATGAACAATTTAATTTAAAAAGCTTTGACTAAACATTGTTTTGACTAAACATTGTTTCTGAGTCTTAGCTTAGTGTGTATTTGTGTGTTTTCTAGGAGAAAAATTCTGCAGGTCCAGACCATGAGAAGACAGCAATGGATCTGGCTGCGGAGCAGTTGCGACTGTGGCCAACTCTTAATAAACAAACTCAACAGGAGCTAGTCCAGAATGAGGAAAGTACAGTTTTCAGTCAGGCAATTCATTTTGCTAACCTCATGGTCTACCTGCTAGTACCACTAGATACAAGTAAGAACAAGTTATTGAGAGCATCAGCTACTGGTGACTGGGAGAGTGGAAGCAACAGTATCGTCACAAACAGGTGGGTACACACGTTCACTGGAAATCCACCATGATGGGGCACTATTTCTGAGAACATACTAGTTTTCAGGACTCACTCTGCATACAAGATTATTTCATTATCTTCTCTTCAAGATTATTATTTCTGGATAATTAATTAAGGGGAGTAGAAATCTAACATGATTCCTCTCAAATGGTAGAACTTTATCTACATTAAATTACTGCCACTTAAGGGATTGTAAGAATGTTATCATTTCAGTAAGAATTTTAGTCTACTAATGTGACTGTTGAAGGCAAACAATAGTTTGTGATGAGAGAGACTGTTAGTTTTTCTGTAACTTGAAAAAAAATGCCTCGTGAACCTACACTCAAGAAAGCATATGTATAACATCCTCGAGGTCACAGTTTTTGTGCTGTTGCAGCTTCAAGAAAGACATTTGGTCAGAAAGATGGCTATACCACTGGAGAGAATGTTAGAATACTAAGGAGGCAGGAGGAGTATAAAGAGAATTACTTTACTTAGCACACAAATCAGGATTTCGTAGCAAGACTTCTTCCCTTTTTATTTATTATCTTTATTATCAATTATGATCAGTCAAGTTTCCCACTTGATGAACTTGTAGAACACTGTATGAGGCCTCTGACATGATGTAAATAGGCTATGGGTCTCCAACTCTCTATGGCAGCTTTTTCTGCTGACAAAGCACTTCTAAAATCAGGCATTAGGATCTGATCAGTATGTAGATTGTGGCATATGTTACAATGTATGGATTTGACTGGCTCTACTGTTTATGGGGAATGTTTTCAGATGTTTGAAGTACCTCTCCTACTGACTTGCTTGTATTTTCTAGCTGATGCACAAAAACACTGAGGTTGTTTTTGTTTTTGAATGTTTTATTCTTCAACAGTAATACTGATTTAATTTATCCTTGTGTATATAACCAAAGTATCTATTTCTGTTTTATCATTGTAAATAGCCTACCTAACTTAATGATAAAGAGAAGACAAAAAAGCTTACTTCTAGGCAACTGATGCTTTTTTTTCACTTGTTGACTGCACTGCACTAGATTCATGGAGTAAAAAGTCTCCTATATTGTCATGCAGTTCTGACATTGTTAATGGTAGAGAGAATATAGTGTAATTTATGTACCAGTGTCTGTTTTCAGAAAAAGATACCGTTTAGATGTGTCCTACCTTGGTATCAGTTCACCAGCTGAATTTTTCACTTTTGAAATTTCTATTCTTTTTTTATTTTTAATGTCCATAGTATTGCAGGCAGCGTTGCAGAGAGTTATGACACTGAAAGTGGGTTTGAGGACTCTGAGAACAATGATGTTGCAAATGCAGTTGTACGCTTCATCACCAGATTTATTGACAAGGTTTGCACAGAGAGCGGGGTTACACAGGATCACATCAAGGGTCTTCATTGCATGATACCAGGTAAGAATTGTGATGAAAATGTGCATTCATAATCTTTCATTTTTCCTTTCTTTTTTTTTTTTTTTTTCTGATGGAAGAAATACACATTTTAGTTACAGTCAATTTCCGTAGACACAGAAGATCAGATTTTTTTCTAGACTATAATTGCTGTTGAATTTCAACTAACTATTTCCTTGATGGTTAAATTTAAGAATTTTGGAATATTGGATTTCCAATTAGATTGCAACTTTTTCTTTCATGTTATGCCAGACTTCATTTGTGATATTACTGATTTCCAGGCATTGTAGCAATGCACATAGAGACTTTGGAGGCTGTCCATCGTGAGAGTAGAAGGCTCCCACCAATACAGAAGGCAAGTATTATGAAACATGTTTGTATTCTTTACAAGTATTAGAATCATACTGTTTAGTCATTTTATTTATTTATTTTTTTATTTTATTTTCCTCTTCAGAATGTTAGAAGGAAACATTGTAAGAAAAATTCCACAAGTGATAAATAAAGTGCTTGGCTTTGGTCTCATGAAATATGAACTTAGAAAGCTATTAGAGCCAAATTTTTGATCATAAACAAGCTGTTGCATACCCGCTGTTTTTTGAGACCCAGTTCTCTTTGTTGAGTCCAAACTCCATCTCCCTTCTTTGGAATTAGTCTCATAACAATTTTGTTTTGAATCTTTCTACACCAAATATAATTAGGCTGAGGTATAACACTGGTATTCCTATCATACTTACACTATTTTACTTGCATCAGCCCAAAATTCTACGACCAACTTTACTGCCAGGAGAAGAATTTGTTTGTGAAGGTCTCCGTGTGCTACTGGATCCTGATGGCAGAGAGGAAGCTACAGGAGGACTGGTTGGAGGTCCTCACATCCTCCCTGCTGAAGGAGCTTTGTTCCTTACTACCTACAGAATTATATTTAAAGGCACTCCTCATGATCAGCTGGGTAAGAAAACCTCAACTGTGATAAAACTGTGTCACTTTGAATAGATAAAAACTTGAGCTGACCTGTACATCTATGTAAGCATCGGCATCAAAATGCATCTACCTCTGAGAGTAATTTTTCATGGTCATCGTATTAGTATGGTCTTTTGTTATAGGTTTTTACTCTAATATGACAATATTTTATTTTCATTTTGCATTTAACCTAACTAGAATTTATTTTTTCGAATAAGACAACATATGTACTGTCTGTGATCTGTGACTTCCACTATTTCTTTTCATTTGACAGTTTTTTTTCAACTGCTGGAAGTGTGTAAAATGAAAAAAAAAACCATCATAAGTTAGCAATGTCCTTAAAATTATTATTAATAAATTAAGCATTACTTTTAATGTGTTTTAAGTGGTAGTTTTTCATCTTTTGACATCTGCCATTTCTAAGCAAATTAAATTCTGTCAGAAGTATAAATTTATCTTTCAAAGTTTATTGTCATTTGTAAAGAAGTCAGTATAGAACTTTTGTTGTTTATAAGGTGAATAATGAAATAGGAACATGATTACGTTTGGAACTGTTCATTGACCCCTTTCCAAACTGTGTTTTTGGGGTGCATTTCCAACACACAGAAAAACCCAGAGAATATTTTTCCAACCATCCAAACTGAAAATAAGTAGAAAAAGTAAATGCTTCAGATGATAGATGGCACTTGGGGATTTATCAACTTTTCAAGCATTTTCTGTGATATTAATTATGTGCAGTTATTTTCCTATTGCTTTGTATATTATAATTCCTGTCTGCTCAGAGTACAGTGTGACCAAAACAGATCTGATTCTGTGATCAAACAAGTATCCATAAATATTATAATTCTGTGGTTCTCAGTGGGAGAGCAGACGGTGATCCGGAGCTTTCCTATTGCATCTGTTACAAAGGAGAAGAAAATCACTATACAAAACCAGCTGCAGCAAAGTATGCAGGAAGGCTTGCAGATCACTTCAGCTACCTTTCAGGTAAAAGGAAGTTTTGTGAAATCTGTGTGAGGTTACCAGCTCAAAATACTTACGAGCAGTACATTGTCCTGATACTTGTGAAGAATTCAGTATCCTGCTCTGTAAAGTCAATAGTGAATGTGTAGTTCTCTCATAGCAATTCCGTTTGGTTTTTTGGCTCATTTGAAACAGCATTACTGTTTTCGTATTTGATTTCTTTCTCTCCTTTCCTCATTTTTCTGCTGTGGATCCAGTAGAGAGCTATTCTGAGTCCAAAATGTCTTCATGTGGGTAAGCAGGCAGGCCAGTGGAAGACTTGTCACTTTATTTTCTGGAAAAATCAATAATGGAGGGTCAGAGTACATCTCATTTGGAATCTGCCCTTCCAGAAATCTTTGATGTAGCCATTAATAGCCAGATCCAATGGGCTTCTGTGTGAAACCTCTTGACTTTTGCACAGATTCAGGTATTCTCCTGTCTTTAGAAGCCTCCTGAACATGTTCAGAATTTTCAGAAGCATCTGCTGTGGGGCAATTGACGGAGATGGACTTGTAAGAGTGAGAGGTCATTAATTCTCTTAAGCCTTCCCTAAATGTTTCTTATTGGTGGTAATCTAATATGTGGTCAAATCCTAAGAGATCAAAAGTTGAAGACAAAGGATTTAATATCACAGACTGAAAGCAGACTTCAGAGCTTAAGAAGTGAAATATATTCTCAGGTTAGCTAACTTTAGAAACGTGAGAACAGTCTCATTTCAATGTCTGAAAATGAAATACATTGTCAGTATTTTACTGGTTGCTTAGATAGTGAACAGTATTTATTTAGTCATCCTTCAATGTTGTGTTCGAGAGGATAAGACTAGGAATAACAAATAAGTAAAACAACTCAAAAAAAAAAAAAAAAGTTTTCATGTGGACTTTTGACTGGACTTACTGAGAACTTTTATTTTCCAGAATGTTTTTTTACCAGGATAGTTAGCATACTTCAATGATGTGCTAAATGCAGGCATAGCTCAATACTTTTAGTGCTGGATTCTGGTCAAACATCATCCCTGCTTTTGTTTAGCATAGTTTTGTGTTAGGTTATGAAAACAAAAACGGTCAGCAAACAGTTTACTTCTGTTCCTTTGCTAGGGTTCAATACAGTATGAAATAGCAAGTCCCATCTTTGTTTATTAATTAAGACTTTTAGAGTGTTTTGGCTGCAGTTATGTATTTAATGTCTTTGAAACTTTGCATCAGTGTAACCCCTGAACATTCAAGCTCTCCTCTTAAGGAGGTCTTTGAGCGACATTTTCATTTGGAAAATACTTACAGAACAGAACAAGTGAAATTAAAAAAAAAAAAAACCAACAAATAAACATGGAGAAATCCACCTTCCAGGTGACAAACAAGACAGTCAAAAGGTGTGTAGGTATGCAGTCAAAAATAAAGGTCTAGGATTTATCTTTGTTTGCTTTTTCCATATTCTTCAAGCTCTTTCAGGCCATCTTCCAGATTCCCAATTTTCTCCCTCCATTTTTTTTTTAAATTCCTTTTCACCACAGAGCTCATTCTCATCCTTTTGACTAAGGATGATAGGAATATGTATACGTGTATTTAAATAACTTTTCAAAAAGCATTTTTAATGGGATAAATAGATCGGTGTTGAATAGCACAGGATTAGTTACTTTCTAAGGATCTGATTTCACTGTTACTAGCTGTTTGTTACTAGCTGTTTTTATGCTTTTGGAGGCAAAAATTGGAATAACTAAATAATGGAAGTATAATGGTTGTGATATATGAATGCTGAATTCATTGCCTTGATTAGAGTAAATTACCAAATTTGCTTCCCTATATATAGCAAATCTGAAAAAATAGTTCTGATCTGAGCTATCCCATGTGACTAGCACTTTAACTGTTGTGGATATTGCAGTGCCAATACATCCACTTAGATTACCCAAAGTATTTTGTGTTTGGTGTTATGAGAATTCCAGATGCTTCATGGTGAAAATATCTTAGTATTACAACATCAATACTAAAAGCAAGTAAAGTTGAATAAGCTGTATAATATCCCTCAAAATCAATAAAATATACCTACATACATATATTTGTATTTTCTGATACACATTATACTGCCTAAGTATGAAGATTATGCTAATATATTTTAGAATCTTTTGATTTGTTTAATCCTGGAAATTCATTTATTTTTTTAAGTTCCTAACATGCCCTGTCTTTAATATGCAGTTAATTAAAGTAGCGTTTGATGAAGAAGTAAGTCCTGAAGTGGTGGAAATATTTAAGAAACAGCTAATGAAGTTCCGTTATCCTCAGTCTATCTTCAGCACGTTTGCATTTGCAGCTGGACAAACAGCACCACAGATAATTTTACCAAAGCAAAAAGAAAAGAACACTTCATTCCGGTATAGTTATCCCTCTTCTTCTATCACTGATGTTCTTGTTTACTTCTAGTCAGATTCCTTAAATAATCAGACAGGTTTTCAGAACTCCGAGCATCGAGTTAGTTTGACATTCCAGAGAACTGACAAAATGATATTCCCTATCTTTTAATGTTTACAGAATAAAAGGGATGTTGATATAAGAATGTATTATTTATCCAAACTTATTGCTGCAGCAATTTTGAACAAGTATCTAATTAAATTTTTGAATACATACAATATTAATAACATATTCAATTGTTTGAACCAATCCAACATAAAAACAGAGTTCTTGTGTGTTAGATTATGTGTTAGTTACCTAATGTAGAGTAGAATTCATTTTTCCCCTAGTAGAGTCTGTATAGTTGTCCTAGTGTTCTTTTATCATCTAGAGTTTCAGCTTTGGATCCTCTCTTAACTTTCATGTTATACATTAATTTTTACTAGACTAGACTGATCATCGTTTAATACCCCTGAAAGTGGTACTTTCAGTGATTCTATGTTGATTATTGCATTGCTGACACATGGAAGTGTCAGAATCCTAAGCAGTCATAGAATCTTAAAACTTTAAGGTAATTTATCTCTTTCTTGCCTCACTCTGTCAGCTTCATAGATTTCTTACATTGCTAGCAAAATATGCATACCTAACCAAATATTATGGCTGCCTATTCATTATATTACACGTAATAGGCAAATGGCATTTAAAAGTTAGTATAGGAAGTCATTTTTCTGTTAGTTTTAATTTTGATGTAAAACGAGAAATAGAAATGTGTTTTCTTTGAATAAGGAAGTTTATCATAAAAATGTGTACATGCGAACGTATGAGAAGAACGTATCTATCTTTTAAAATATTTTTTTTTCTATGAATTTATAGTACCTTCTCAAAAAGCATTGTGAAAGGAGCAAAACGTGCTGGGAAGATGACAATTGGTCGCCAGTATTTGTTAAAGAAGAAGACGGGCACAATAATGGAAGAAAGAGGGAATCGTCCAGGCTGGAATGAAGATGACGATGTCTCTGGTAATAGTAAAGCAGTTTCCATTTTTGTTGATATGTCTGTCTATCCTGTCATGCTTCAATTTCAATATGTTAGGTGAGTAGTATCTTCAGGAAGAAATTGCAGGAAATTGCAGTCTTCCTGGACAGGGAGGAGAAAGGTTTCAAATAGTGCACTGATTAAACATTTTGTGATGACTGGACATACAGGGTAAAAGAGGAAGCCAGCTTCATTCAGTGGTCAAGCAAAAGAGACTTTTTTCTAATTATCAAACTATTTTCACATAATATCTTTAGAAAGCCTGACATTGCTTTGTCTGTAAAGAGAAAGCAGTAATTGGTGAGGGTCGAGGAACAGCGAGTATTTTATGGGCAAATTTTGTCTATGTGGAAGTGATCGGTGATTTCTGAAGACAGCTGAAGACTTAATTACTGAAAATACCATTTTTCCAAACTTTGGTTGAAAGGAATTGGGGAGATAAGTTACAAAGTGATTTGCACACTTTGTATAGTGTAATGGTGTGGACTTTGACTTTCTTCCAAATACTTCTTTTCCTACCATGTGCTGCTGTCAGTATATCCTTATCTGGACCAGTGCTAATTTATAATAAGCCACTAGAGGGAGCCAGATTCTCCTGTACATTAACAGGTATTGTTTTGTCATACCATTCTTTCTTTAAAAAAAAAAAAAAAGTAGCATTTCAGATAATGAAGTGTTTATGAAACATCAAACAAACCAAATTTACCTTCCGGATATTTAGTCAGAGATCAAGGTGACTTACATGATTTATGTGCAGATAAATAAAAGTTATCTGACACCAAACTATGCTACTGCACATTCTCTGTTCTCTCCCAGAGTAAAAAGGGCCATTCCAGGAAAGTTGAAAAATACTGATCCTCTTCTTTCATTCCAGATAAATATGGTGGGAAAAAAAGGCAGGAAAAAAAAGGTTATGAAATACAGAATGTCTTTACACAGCTGAAAAGTTACATTCTTAATTGAATTTCCAGCCTCTTCCTTAAGTGCTGAGTTACTATGTATTCTAATGTTGTGGAATCTTCAGCTCAGAAGGAATTCTGCAAACTAAGCCTGTCCTGGGTGTGATTTTGTATCCATCACTCAGAGAGACCAAGCATTATCAAGCCTGTATGTTTGTACTTCTCATGACAATGAAGAAATCCTAAGAGTTTCTGCATTGCCTGTGTACAAAACAACTATATTCTTCTGTGAGCACATAACTATTAATGACAGTCACTTTTCCCCTCACCTGACAAAAATACAAAAAGATAAATTGTGAGGCTTCCTACCTGCTGCTTTCCAGATGCTGTGACTAGGTATATGTAAGGTGATCAAAGTCTGACAGCTTGCTTTTTTCTCTGCACTGCACTGTCGTTAGAGCTGTAGTACTCCTCATTTCAGACAAAGTGCAAAAATAGCCATAGAAAATTTTCCATTAATCAGTGCAATTTGTTTTGTATTGATTGCTGCAAATTCCTCTGTGTTTGCAAGTCTCAAAAACTGAAGTTTAGGGAATTATGCAGTTACACCAACAATGAATCAAACAGAACTGTCTGCAGCAGGTGATGCATTGACTTGTAGAAAGAAGCATTAAAGATGGGGGCGGAAGGAACTTCAGGAGATCATCTACTCCATCTCTCTATCCAAGGCAGGAGCAACATACTTTACATGTTCTTCATAAATGCTTACCTAACTTTTTCTTAGCTTTCAAAGATGAAGATTCCGTAACTCCAGGCTATTTATTCTGGTGCTTGAACCACCCTTAATGCTGGAGGAAAGCAAACAACTTTCTGATGTTCTGACCTAAACTTCTCCTTGACACATTTTATATCCTTCACTTTTTATTCTGTGAATATGTTCATATAAAAGGGATGACTCCCTTAATTTGAATTGCAGTTTTTCATATATTTTTTGGAATATTATAATGTTTCTTTTCTCTTTTCTTTTCTGGATATTATCTGTAGTTCTTGGCAATTAGACTTTATAGAATTCTGAGTATCTTCATCTCTCTTCTCTAGGTTGTCTTTAACTAGTCCACGTATAACTTCAGTTCATTTCCAGAATTGGGCACAGTACTCTAGAAAAAAATTGTTGTTAATGAACACCTGGGTTTTTTTCCCCTTCCACTGCCTCCTAATCTTTATATTTTCAGAGAGTTCTGAATGACACTATTACTAAAATCTGTTTTCTGTGGGTGATGATAGTGATATATTCCGGAAAATAGGAGGCTATCTGTAAAATATGCTTATACAAGCGGTCATATTTCAAGAAGAGTAAAACAAAAGTCTCTTCCTCATGTTTTCAAAATCAAATGAAAACAAAAGGCATTTAGAACTTGTGATAGAACAGCATCTTCCCTTTTCAAGTTAATAACACTGGTATGAGCTCTTATAATCTCTAGCTTTTTACACCTACAGGGAAATGCTTTGTAAATTGTGATATCCAACCTAGCTGCTTTCATGAGAGAAAAGTGCATTTAGGGGAAAAAAAACTTCGAAAAATGCACCCTAGTCTTATCTGAGACAGTTACAGCATTCAAAACTTTTAAATACCGAGCTTCTGTATTTCCTAAAATAAAATTATTTCAAAATCTTGTTTAATTTGTTTCTCTCAGTGAATTTCATAGCTTTACATACTTTGTTACAAGGACAAATATGAAAATATAGAAAAAGAGGAGCATTGAAGTTTTCATTATTTAGCTCAATAGGGAATAGTTATTTTTGCACGATGCACCACGAGGGCAGTAAAGTTATTCAGGTGGCTTTTATGCTAATATGCACAAAAAGCAGAGGTATCTAAAATGTACTTCTGTGAATTCTGAATGTTATCTGGTGACAGGTTTTGTGTCTTAATTTTAGTTTTCAAATGTAATTTTAATTTTCAGTTTTATAAAGTCCTGTTTAAAATTTAAATCTTTATAAACTTCTCAGTGCCAAATTGTTAAAGAAATGCTTCCTCTCAGGTGTGCATACTTTAATGCTTGAGATGAAATGAGAGCAACTGATACGTACTGCAGACAGTAAATCTGCTTTCAGTATTTGGAAATAGTGAAGTGTTGATAACAGGCAGGTGGCAGATTTTGTACGAAGACCTTGCTTGACTTGAATTTCAGTGTAGTTTGAACTTGTGGCGTGGTTTTTATCTCACGATTAGAGGTTTTTCTGCTTTGGAATATGAAACTGATGTGCATGGCTGAAGAAAGTTGCTGTTCAACATTGAAACTGAAGCATTAAGAAGCCAACATTCACCTACCATGAAAGAAATATTTTTATTTTAACCAAGCTTTAAAAAGGTTGTTTTATCTTTTGAAGATAGTTTAAAAGAATTATCAAAGATCAATTTTATCTTGGATGTTTCATGAATTTGTGCTCATTTTTAATTATTCTGTCTCATGTACTGCTGTTGTGAGTTTGACTTAATACACTAGTGCAAGAAATACTGCCTCAGTTCCACTCAAGTGATTGTACAGGAGACCTTTTTCTGGAATTTGAACATGAGAGGTGTCAGCCATAGGGCAGTAGGTAGCTGTGAGATAAATTTAAGTTTCTTGACTGAAGTATTATTTTGTTGCTTATAATTTCTGTAAACTGTAGTTTATTAATCATTAATAATAAGACAAACTAATAATAAGTTCAGAAAATAGCATTGTTTTTTGTAACTGCTGACCTTCACAATAGCAAACTCAAAGATTTTTAACTTCAGTTTCAGATGACAGTGAACTGCACACAAGTGGTACCCTAAAAGCCTCAGAGAAGTCAACAATGGAGCAATTGGTAGAAAGAGCCTGTTTCAGAGACTATCAACGTTTGGGACTAGGGACCATCAGTAGTAATACTTCTCGCTCAAAAATGGAATACTTGAGAATAACTGCACTGAACAGAATGTATTCACTTTGCAGAAGGTAAGTTTACCAGTTCAGACAAGCGTTTGGAAATAAAGGTGGTGCAAGCACAGTGAGGTAGTAGGTGGTGTATTTCAGCAGTGCTGACAGTGACAGTGGGTCATCTCCACTGGTTCAGGTTGTTACGAGAGCATCACCAAGGCTGTTGTTTCGCTGTCAAATAGTGTCAATGTGCGCTTTGTATCTGTTGTAGTTTCCATATCAATATAGGAGGCATTACTTTTGGAGCAGTCTACACACATTCAGCCTGAAATTATAGGATTTTTTTTTCACTGTTTACAAATTTGAGAGCAGATTTAATTGTTGTTCTATTTTTATTTCACTCGTCAATACAGTTACCCTGGGCTTCTGGTAGTACCTCAGTCTGTTCAAGACAGCAGTTTGCAGAGAGTTGCTCGCTGTTACCGTCACAATCGCCTACCAGTTGTGTGTTGGAAAAACACAAAAAACAGTTCTCTTCTACTTAGATCTGGGGGCTTTCATGGCAAAGGTGTCGTTGGCCTCTTCAAATCCCAAAACACACATACTACAGGTGAGCTGATGCAGCCAGGTTTTATTTATATATATATTTCTAAACTAAATAACGTTTGCGTGCATATATATATGTGTATATATATAATTTTTTTTAGTTTAGAAATACTTTCTGGAGGAAGTCGGGGAGATGGTTTAATCAAAAGTCCCAGGATATGGAAGTTTATCTGATACTATAATAGTACAGTATAATGTATGTCAAGAATCAGACCATAAATAGTATGAAGGTAGTTCAAAAATGTCAGTTGAAAGCTAAACAGAGATTATATATAAACTAGATAGTCTTCAGTAAAAGCTGTCACCTGCCAAATGCAGTGTCCCAGAGAATAAAGTATCTTATTTTCTAATAATTCTCCATTTGCCTTCATTTATCTTTTTTCTTTACACTGGTAGATCTAATGAGTGTATGTAGTCAGTTTTAATTACAGAATCACAAAATGGCCAGGGTTGGAAGGGACCTCAAGAATCATGAATCTCCAACCCCCCTGCCACATGCAGGGCCACCAACCTCTTCATTTAATGCTAGACCAGGCTGCCCAGGGCCCCATCCAATCTGGCCTTGAACACCTCCAGGGACGGGGCATCCACAACCTCTCTGGGCAGCCTGTTCCAGTGCCTCACCACTCTCTCTGTAAAGAACTTTCCTCTGACATCCAACCTAAATCTTCCCTCCCACAACTTAAAACCGTTTCCCTTTGTCCTGCTGTTATCTACCCTTTCAAAGAGTTGATTCCCCTCCTGTTTGTAGGCTCCCTTTAGGTACTGAAAGGCTGCAATGAGGTCACCCCGCAGCCTTCTTTTCTCCAGGCTGAACAAGCCCAGCTCCTTCAGCCTGTCTTCATAGGGGAGGTGCTCCAGTCCCCTTATCATCTCTGTGGCCCTCCTCTGGACCCTCTCCAACAGCTCCCTGTCTTTCTTGTACTGGCGGCTCCAGACCTGGACACAGTACTCCAGATGGGGCCTCACAAGAGCAGAGTAGAGGGGAACAATCACCTCCCTGTCCCTGCTGGCCACCCCTCTTCTGATGGAGCCCAGGATACCATTAACAATTACATAAAATACTAGAATAAACATTATCCATTAGATTTTCTGATGTCTTTCAGTGTAATATTAGTTTTATTTTTATCTTTCTTTTGTAAAGCATAGATCTGAAAGATTCTCTTTGCGGTCTTTATATTAATTAAATATTTGTCAGACTAGTTAGATTTTCAGAAGAATTTCACATATTCGGTCAAATTTAGTTTTGGAAAGGACATGAGTCGACTTTCATCAGTAACCTGCAGTATGAAGGACATTTCTTGTGACTGCCTAAATTTCTATGCTGATGGTCTTATGCTGATGGTTTCTTCATTCCAAAAGTGAATTTGTTATGTACTGTATAGTTTGTCTTAGGGAAATTTTCAAAAACTTAACAAGCATGCTATGCAAATAAGTGCAAGTTGGATATAGGTGGATTGAAGACTCATGACAGAAGGTAACTTGATTTACAAAGTCTTTCAGGTGAAGTTTTGCTTCTTTAAATGTCTTTGTGAAATCATCATTTTTATTATTTTTAAAGAATAGTTATTGTCTGACACAATATTTAGCTGCATCTTTTTTTGTGTGTATCAAATTCACCTTAAAAATCACAAAATCTCAGAGATATTACAAGAAATTTTTTTTTTTTTTTTTCTTCAGTGAATGTCTTGACTGGCTGTTAATGTTAACTTTTGAATCACCAGTCTGAACATTCAGTAGTATAGTTTTGATTTAGTGCATCTCTTTTCTGGTCTGCATGAATGTATTTTAGTTGGAAGGTAATACATAGAGTTTTATATAATACTTTTTTTTTTCTTGAAAAGATTCTTAAAATGAGCCAGTGAAGTACTACCAATAGTAAAATAGTATTTGCCACATTTGAGCTTTGTCAGTTGCTCCATAGACTTTAGATGTGAATCTGAAGCATGATAATTCAAATGCTGGTCTTATCAGCTGGTTCTTTACTGATTGTCTTAGGTAAAATAACTGGCCAGCCATTTTAGCATGTCACCCTCATATTTCTGGTAGCATGTTAGGAAACAGTCTGTTTGACACTGTCTGATATATCAGATGTTAGTTTCCACTTCCTTTAAAAGAGTGAAGGGTTATGGAGACTCCTCAGGATGTTACTGTGAGGGAAATAAAAATTTCTATAGGATACTTATTTTTAATGAAGTTGAAACTTGGTGAAATAAAACATTTTGGGAAACTGATCACTAAAGGTAGTTATGCACAGGTGCTTCTGAATGTATTTGCTTCAGCAGGAGTTGTGTCCAGTGCAGGGTCTGTACTGAAAATGCACTGTAACACAATCTGAGAGAACGAAGATAATCTTAAAGTTAAATTCAAGTTGGTAGGTACATACCTTCCTAAGCAGAGATTCAGTAAAAGATTTTTTATCCAGCAGTTCTGGATTGATTGACAGAAATGAAATGGACCTGCTGCAAATTAATGATTATGGCCTTCTGTTACATTGTATGTTAAGCAGTTTTTCATCTTTAAAAGACAATTGAGATCAATTGTTTTTATTAGAAGCACATAATTTATTTTCTGGAGAAACTATGCACGGTAGTGAATTGTTCTATGGAACTAAACCATATGCAACAGAATTGTATTTTTCTAACTTCTGTCCATAAAAAAATTATTAACAGATGTCTGAATATGGAATAGAGAATATATTGGTCTTTTCAGAAGTTCCTTTAAACTTCTAGAGTGGTTTCTGAATTCCGCTTTACCTCTTTTGGAAATTAATTTGCAGAGTGCTAAAGTTCCAAGCATGACATTCTACACCCAAATACTAAGAGTTGGTCTTCTGCCATGTAGGAAGACCACTTCTGTTCGTTGTATGTAGAAGCACTTTTTAAGAGAACAGTTTTCTTGATACAAGCAAGGGTTGTGCTCATTTATGTCTCTAATGCAGTAGCTGATAGCGTAAACAATGGTATTTTTTGATATAAGTATACTTTGAGTGGGTAGGCAACAAATCTCAAGGAACCTCCACTTGTAATTAAATAATCTGCCTTTACTGTTTGAGTATGATTTTAACTTACTTTCGTTGAAAAACTGTTCTGCCTGTTCACTACACTTTTTTTAAGGCTGGCATTTACTGAGCTTTATCACAAATGTACAAATGTTGCTCTTTATTCTGAGAATGATTAAAAAGTTACATTTATCTTCATTCTGTTTTTCTTGACCACTGCTTAATGATGAATGTTTTAAATGGTTACCACAGGATAACAGACTCTTTTAAAAGCTTAACTTTGTGAAGTATAATGCAAGACAACGTTGCTGGGTGTGCTCTACAGCCAGGTGATGAACATCTGGGCATTCTTTGTTATCAAAGAAATGGCTTTTTGAACATACGATGAACAAACCATGAAATTTTCAATGAACTGTTTTACACAGTGTTTTCTTTTTCTATTCTGTGTATTTGTAAATGTGCATGTATTTTAATGTATTCCTTTCTTCCTGTGACTCTATTTAGCTCCTGCTTCTTTAGAATCTTCAAGCAGTATAGAACAGGAAAAATACCTTCAAGCCTTACTGAATGTGATATCCGTCCACTGCAAAATGAATAGCACTAATACTCTCACTGTTAGACCAACAATTGCTCTATCACCAGGTAAAATTGTTTTGTGCACTGTTTTTATTTGGTTAAGTCAAAAAGTGACAAGGGAATCTTCTTGGATTTGGTGTTAGTTCAATTTGTCTGATATGAATTCTGTTGTTTCTTTTATTGCTACACTTCTCAGGTAGTTTATTCACTCTTCGTTTTAGTGAATGTGTTCTCTGTATGTAAAGGATGTTTTGAAATTTTCCCAAAGTATTCTTCCATATTCTTAATCTGACAGTAAGGGATTCACAGCCTCAGTCCTTCAGAGTATCAAGATGTGAGAACTATCCAAATTGGTGGGTTGTTTTTTTACATTATCAAATGAAACGATTGCATTATATATAACATCATAAAAGACAAAGATGCACTTTAATGTGCTATATAACAAACTAAACATCTTGAAAACTCTATGGAATAAGAGACTGCCATCCTAAAGAGACAGTGGAATGCTAGTCCATTTTTTATATTTTTATTTTTATACTCTATATCTATTTTTATACTCTATAATTAAAAAATACAAGATTGCGATGTTGGATTCTACATAAAGAAAAGTGCTACAGCAGCAATGGGAGGCATATGGGCATTTTCATGTGTTACATACAGTAGTATTTTAATACCATTTCTGCATAGAACTTTACTTGCAATGAAAACTCTTTCAAAAGACATTACTTAGGTAAATATTTTCTTTCAATTATTATAGGATGAAACTTGATAAGGTTTATGTGAAAGTATCCCCAAAGCCTTAAAAAGAAAAGAATGCAACTTGAAATTGTGCCTGTCTTGCCGTATCCAATTAGTTGAAATATGTGCAATATACCCAAACAGTGGCTTCTCTTGTTAAATAACAGTTTCCAAAGTGTGGATGCTTTGCTTCATGTATTATAAAATATATTGATTGCTTATTTGTATCTAACATCTTCATTCTGTTGCCAGTGTATACATCTGTCTTAAAAAAATATATCAGAAGTACAAAATTGGCGAGAATTATCTGTATTAAGGATGGAAAAAAATGTTTTCATCATTTATGTTAAGTGTCAGTCTGAGTAACACTGTAGTGTTTTTAATCTTCTATTCTTTTTTTGGCTGACTTTAGGCACTGAAAGGAGGGCTTCAAGAATGTCTACTGTGTTTAAGCAGGTAGTGCCAGGACATTTGGATGTAAATCTATCCAATAGCTTTGCTCGAGGAGGTTAGTAAGACTAGCTCAAAGTCTAAGCACTTTTGTTATTTGAAATAATAAGTGATAACAAAATGTTAGTGAAATTAAAAGTAATTACACTGCTTACAAATTTATTACATTATGAAACAGCAAATTACAGCAAATTACAAATCTGTAATTACAGAAATTACAGATTAGCCTCAATCCATAATATAAGTATCTAATTTTTGTTTTAGTCCTCCACTTAGCATTGAAGTAAAGGTTATTTCATGATGGAAATTAGTGGAAAAGTAACCACTCAGGAGTTACATTTTCAAATATGTTGTGATTTATCCATATTTTTAATTTACTTGAATTGCGTGGCCTAAAAACACACATTTTACATTCAAATTGATTGGACTTTAGAATCTACAATTCTGTAATTTGTAGCAGCCTGGCATTTGACTGAAGGTTAGCTGACACTTCAGCAAGTTACAAATAATCTGAACAATTTAAGTAAAGGAAGGAGTTGCATTGCCTTCTTTGGGAAGGTGTCATTTTTACAGAAACTCCTCCTGTGATTTCCAGCTGCTTTTCTGAAATGAAATGAATTTATAATCATCTTCTCTGTGCACTTACGTACCTAAATTAGTGTGGTGAATTCCCTAGGCACATTACGTACTGAAGGAGTGTTTTTATGTATATAAAGTTGCTTTTCTTCCTTTATGACTCTACTGGAGTTCATGGAAGTGAAAAAACAGAGAGAGAGCAATCAAATAGGTAAAATGCCTGGGAACCAGAGAGGAGCTTAGTAGTGTCTGGAATTGTTAGGCAAATTGGTGGCTGTGCACTGCTTCTGCCAGTAATGTAATAGTGCAGATGTTGGGTAGCTGACAGCAGATGTTTGGCTGTTTTCTATTTCCTCACGTTGAGGCAGAAGTGCCAACAGCAAAGTGCCATTGAGGACCCATGAAGATGCCCCAGATGAAAAAAAGAAAAGCTTGCTTGTTGACAGAAAGCATTACTGACATTACTTGTTTCTGGGATTAGAGTTTGTGGTAAATGTGATACTGTGAGCTTCTCAGTGAGGGAAATGGAGTCTCGAGTCAGATGTTTTTTGGTGGAGATTGTCTCTTGGCTAGATTTCAGCAGTAATCAGGAAAAGGGGCAGGAAAGTTACCTTCTATCTTGCTGGTCTAATGCCACAGCTGCTCTGTGTATCTGAAAGATGTAATTACAGACCAGTATCTACAGTCTGTTCACAGTTCAGCAGGAGTGCTTTGCTGAAACATAAGAATGCTTGACAAGGACAGTGGGAGCCCTGGTGAGGGTGAGAAGATGACAAGAAGAGGGAAAGGGAATATCTTCCTGTAAAGAGGCAAACATGAGGGTGGTTTTTTTAGGTTAGCTAACAGAATTATTTAAGAAGAAACTATACAGTACAAGCTAAATATTAAACCTAAAACTGTTGATCTCAAATAAGTGAAATCACATGGTCTATTATCACAAGGATTTTTGCTGCTTTTGCAAGTTACTTACACTGTGCATGTGAAGTTACGGGAACAAACTTATTTTATGCAGGCAGTCAAAAGTGATTCTTCTTCGTATTCCTCAGAATAACTCAAAAAGCAACAAACAAACAAACAAAATGCCACCAAATACCCATCACCAAATAAAAAACAAAATAAAAGCAGTGAGATGAGCTAGTTACTTTATCATAGCAAGCAGCTTGTTAATATCTTTCATAAAAGTTGGAACTTTACTCAAAGCTGTGTATCCTTTCTTACATTGCTTGATAACAGTAGTGTGGTTCTAAAGAACAGCAATTGTTACCTGGCACCGATGTGTGATTGATAGACTAAAATGCTTTCTCTGTATGATTTGCTGGAAAACACTAGGATATTTGTAATGAATAAATATAGACTCATTCATTGATTTTAAAAGCAGGATGTGTTAGCTTTGAATAAGTTTTAATAGAACATTTATATAAAAGGAAGTTGACTGTGTAGATGTAGCTTTGGAGCCAAAAATATGTTTCTGTGCTCCAGTAACACTTCCACTGAATATGAGTATTTATGCAAGGGATGTGGGGGGAATTTTTTTGTGTAATACATATTAGAAGTTCTCTAAATTCTATGGTCTTACACAGTCCTTTAAGAATTTGTGTAGGTGTATAGAACTAACATCTTACATTCCAATTTGATTTTAAGGTCCATTAAGTTACCTACTTACAATAGACTGAAACAGCTTTTAGAAAGTGCACCACAGTGTGGGATTTTTAATTAAGCTAGTTTTCAGCTGGTGGGAAGCTTTCAATGAAGCATTCAGCTGAATGATGTAATCATTAAGTATCCTTTCTTATTATGGATTATTAGTAAACCACCTGATGACTGTTATGTGTTTAAAACTACTGCAATTGCAATGAAAAATACTCCTTTTTGATAAACAGATCCTTCCCTCCTACTTTATGCTGGTTTTCTATCTTGACTGATATTTTGTCTTGTGATGACTAAGATTTGTACTGTCTGATATATAATGTACTATAAAGGAATCCAGTATGTACTATATCTTTGGAAATTAATAAGTAACCCTTTTCTTTTCTCCTGCAATGTGTCTTGCTGCAATGTGCCTTGCTGCAATGTGCATTCCATTCCTCCTCCTTCTGTCTTTACTGTTTATCTGCCAGTGCTTGGGTACAGAGATAAATGTTTCACTCATTCCAATTCCAAATCAGCAACTAAGGGAAGAGTCCATCAAGGTACTGTACTCTGTGTCCTGGAAGCACATTCTTATTTACTGTGTCCGTAACCACTACTATATTTTAATATATGCTAAAGCAATACTGCCACAAAGCCTTAACTCTAAAAGCATTAATGAACTTTGAGGATTTTTAGGCTTATCAGATTTTTGCATTATGGTTTTCTTATATTTTGGGTATTTTGGTTTCTTTTGGACATTGAATGCATGATGAAAAGACAGTTAATAGCCACACACTTCAGTATATTTTGCCTTAATAATATTATGATCTCATGCAAAGGAACACACACAATTTTTAAGTTCTTTCAAAAGAATATTCTTCTGTGCCAAAACAAAAAAGAGCAGCAAAAAAGCATTTAATTCTGCTTAAGTAGAACACTTAACAAATATCACTACCCAGTCAATGAACTTCCTTTCCAAAATTATTCGTATCGTTCCTGACCAGGGAAAAATTGATTATGCCAGATTAGAAACTTATGATAATACAATGAAAATGAAATGAAAGATTAAATCAAATGAATGCCAGATGATATTAACAAAAAATGACATACTAGGCAAAGTTAGAAAGCAGTTATCCATCAGTGGTACATATGTTCATCTGCATGTATTTGTAGCTAGTTTTGTTTGTTTTTGTTGTGCTACAGGCATTAGTAGAATGTTAGAAATGTATGCATCATCTTGAGGGAGCAGTTGTCTGCTGGAATTAACATTTTTTCAAACCAAATGAACAGGACCTTAATTCTTTTATTAAATGCTTGCTGTGAATACTGTTAGTGTGATAAAATCTTCATTCTGTTGATTGTTTTAGTCCAGTGGAACAAAACTTTGCAGGAAACACACTACTATATGAGGTGTTTTATAAAACTGGATGTCCCTGAGATTGAAACTGTTTAGAACTATTAACTAATTCTTAAGTTTCTAACCAGTCATCCTTAGTTACTCCTATTCATTTGATCACATCTGATACTGGGAGCCAGTCAGGCAGACTAAACTGTACAGGATTACTGTGTAGAGTTATTCTTAAAATGTAGTACCTTTCACATATATCACATTGGACATGCAAAAGCAGTCATACAAAATCCAGAAAATACCTACTAATCTCTTCTTCTGAGGCTAAGTAGGCTTTGACAGTCTGGTTTGTTACTACTTTATCTGAAGCTGAAATCACAGAACTTATGGAAGCATAATGAGATCAGAGTGCGTCTGTGTTGTAGGAATTCCCTCCTCTGGAAATGATCATGTAGCTGCATCAGCAACAATATGCAAACTAAAGTGTTGAGAGGCTGAGCTTGTTAGGTTAACATAATGCCATTTAAATACAGCTGTGCTGCTTTCAGATGCAAACCTGTGGTTCCATGTCCCACTCCGCTGTTCCTTATGTATATTCAAGATCATGCTGTTACTAGCTGTGACATTTCTATACCATGCCCTGCTGCCAGAGTCATAGTGATCTTAGTGCCAGAATAAAACTGTAAAACTGTGATCTTCTAGGTAGGCATCCTTCTCTCTGCACCCAGCAATTTCATTTTCATGTAATTAATTTCTTGCTAACTGTGATTTGTGTTATCACTTACCAATTCCTCTACAGTAGAAAGCATTGTTTGACTAGAATCTTAGATTGAATGACAGTACAGTAGGATGATTTTGGTATGATTTCTTTCAAGTGCATGTTGTTCATTGTATCCTATGAGGAATATGAGTGACATATCTAAACACTGTATTTTCTAAATTATGTTGTGGCATATGCGTTCATAATTAGCATCTCTATTGCCTTACACAAATTGTTCCTAAAATATTTTTATTTTAATGAAGGTGTATGGGCCAGTCTTCGTTCAAGCAACCGATTTATCAACTCTCAGACTCCATTCATTGATGTTGGTGCAAGACTTGCAGGGAAAGATAATGCCACTTCCTACAGTAGCACTTTTTTGCAAAGTCAGCTTTTGAGACGTCAAGCAGCCCTGTATATATTTGGAGAAAAATCTCAGTTACGGGTAATGGCAGTTTTATTTTTGTTTACAAAGTTTTCATTTGGCTTGATTTTGATAACCCTAACATATTTTAACAAACAACAAAAAGTATTCTAGATAAGAGGGATGAATAACACTCCTTAAGGTGTAAACTTTCCTGGGTATTTTAGGTAGTGTTCTCTACACGGACATGTTCTCCTTTTAGTTCCATTTTGCTCTCATCTATGTTGCTATACAGGGAGTAACAACTAATGCCATGAAACATGGTGGGGGTTAGAAATCATACTTTGCAGTTATATAATACAGCAAAGTTAATGTAAATAAAAACTTACTATATTTTTTTAAAGAGCTGTAAAACGTGTACATACTCATGTAAGTTCTGTGGCTAGAGTCCTGCTTGTCACTTTTCACAAAGTGCTGATGTAGATACGAAGATGTGTAATATAATGAGGGTCGTGGAATGGCTTTTGTACAAGATGAAGTGTTTTCAAACTGGAAAAGACGTAATTAGGAAGGAAATGTTTTGCAAGGCAACAAAATATCCAGCAACACCTTCCTATTTGAAAATTGTTTTGTCTTCACTGTTTCAACATTATTGGCTTAGTAGGAAGAAAAGGCAGCAGACTTTAGCTCTGTTAAGTGTAGCTGCTGAGATAAGAACCCTGGCAGCTACCCCCTTCAGTGGCTTTTCAGAATTATTCCAGGGCAGTTACAGTTCTCTATCTATATGATCCTGCTTTCAGAGCCACAGTTAAATGCACTTAAATGCATACTATCATTCAGCTACTCATCTGATTCTCAGCTGAGTGATCTCACTGTGATGTCTAGTTTGGGAATCAAAACCCAGACTTATTTATAGTTTTTCCTCATGTATTGGAATATATTATGAAGCAAATGGCATTTTATTAGTGAGGAGAAGCAGTCAGTCAGGAAAGCATTGTTACTGTGGGTAGTGCTTAAACTCGCATGAAACCAAACCGATGTGAGTAAGACTAACTCACAAGTCTGCCCATCTGGATTTGCTTACATGAAGAAGTCCACAATGTCTACAGTTCTGTATATCTTTTTGAACTTTTTTATAAATTCTAATATTTTGGATGCAGTTGTTTAAGAAACAGGAAACATGTCCTCTATATGAAGTCTTTACGTCTTCTCAGAAAATATTTACAGATTTTGTTTTAATCTCTACGTTTAGAAATTGAAAACAACTTTTTTTTTTTTCCAAGTACAAACATAGACAACATATATGCATTTTGTGAAATATATAGTATACAAAAGCAGTAATTGCTAGGTGAGTGTATCAGTATTCAGTTCTTTCTGAATTTACATTATTTCTGGAGATGGAAGAATCATGCTGTATCAGAACAATAAATCAAAATGCTAAAATTTTCTACAGACTGTCTTTCTAATTTTCTTCTGTACTTTGAAATGTTTTTATATCTTAGTTTACTCTCAATTATATTTCATATGTATAATAGCATATCACTTTGTATCGCTTTTAATTCATCTGCTAAAATTGATTTGTGAATTCATTTTCCTTTTTTTCTTCCATCAGACAGTCCTTTTTTATTAGCTATTTTATTCATATTTAATTTGAAATTCAGTGACTTTATAATATAATTCACATAACAGTAATTTACAGAGATATCCTATTAAGTACATAAATGAAGCATTCTAAGTTTGTGTGATGCAGCATAATAATATAAGAGACAAAAAAAAAATTTCCAGAGTAAGCGTAATTCACCATTATTAGAATAAATTGCTCTTAGTAAGAAAGCAGTTTATTTTCCAACAGAAAATTTCTGTTTTATTGGATTGGCATTTACATCTGATTTCCAAGAGAATGTTCTTACTGAAATGTTCAGTCAGGTCTTCTCATATCAATTTTTCATCATAGTATGATATCTTTTTTAACTATAAGCCTCAGAGGGTTCTGGCAAAGCAGAGCTTCCATGAAGTAGAGTGAAACATGAGAAATTTAGCCAGGAAAACCACACATAAATCGTGGAAAGTGCATCAGGTATTCCCTGAATGCTATTCTGAGTTGAATTAGGTGCTTTAAATCAGCAAATGCCTCACTTTGCAGTGACTGCTTAAATGAATCACGTTATTTGCAGTTATGAGGGTTCTTTTTTGGTTTTACAGTTACATTTTTTTATGTGTTACTGAACTACTAGAATTTGTCCTGCTGAACTACAAGAATTTGAATTAGGATTTGAAGTATTTAACAACAAAGTTGGCAAGACTTGGAGATTTGACAAGACTTGTGCTGACAAGTATACTTCTAAATTGCATCTGCTGTTGTCCTTCTCACACAGGGCTTCAAACTTGATTTTGCTTTGAATTGTGAATTTGTTCCTGTTGAATTCAGTGATATCCGACAGACAAAGGCAAGCTTTAAAAAGCTGTTGAGAGCTTGTGTTCCCAGCACTATTCCTACAGATTCTGAGGCAACATTCCTGAAAGCTCTTGGGGAGTCAGAATGGTTCCCACAGGTAATTTATATGACAGGTATTTCTACATGCAGTACTGCTCGCACCAAATAAATTTAAGACTCTCCTGACAGAGAACTGTTGTATTTTAAAGAGCTGTTCTTTGCTCTCTGTAACTACTTTGCATGCTATCAATTCTGTCATTACATTGGTGTTAATTTTAATGCTACCGTAACATTTACAGGTGTGGGAGGTAATTTTTATAGCATTGTTTACATAGACTGTCTCTCTATGTACACAAGTAGAGGAACGTGGGAGCTGATCATTGAAATGTCTGACCACTGCTTTGTCAATGAAAGGGAGAAGTCTGGAGACATTAGGGTCTCGATGGCCCCACCATGTGAACGTTTCCAGTTGCAGAGCAATTGAGCAAGCTAATAGGTGTAGATAAAAGAAATGAATATCATTATGATGAAATAGACATGTCTCTATAGCAGCACAGAGATTAAGAGGATGTTATCACATTGGAGTTAATCTCAAGTATATTTGAGAGGAAAAGTAACAGTGTAACTCTTTGCTCAAGACCAAATCATATTACTAACTGTGATTCATTACCACGACATTTCTGTGGTGAAAATTCCAGGGTAGGTGACTTATGCCATAAACTTGATTTATGACTGAGTTTTCACATTTTCTGCTAATCCTGTGAAAGGACATAGATCTGTCATCTGGAAACTTCTTTTTATTGTACTGCTCTTTCCTCTCTAGGTAACAGGAGTTGTGCCATATTGGTTTTAACACTGCGTAGGCTAAATAGTTCTTCATGAGGATTTGCGTATGGAAGAAATTCAAAGTATATTCTGAGTACTACTAATAAAAAATAGTGTTCTTCCCTTTCTTTATATTGAAGCTATGTAACCAGATTGCATACCAATTTCTTTCCTTAAGGACAGCAAAAAATTAGTCTTTCTTCTAGTCTATTGCCTACGAAAGCATAGAACAATAAATGAACTTTTTGATTTTCAGTGCATTATGCTTTTCAGTCTCTTCCTATTAAAAATTGCAAGAGAATAGTTCACTTTTAGTTTCTAGTAATGACTGTATGAATATTCAGAGTTGTTAAGTGTCTTTCGTTAAGTTTTCATAGAATTGGGGTGTTGTTTTTTTAACAAAGTAAAAATCCATCCTGTTTCTGGTGTTTCTTCTTGATCTTTTTTCTTATTTTCTCTAATTTAATACTGTCCTCCCTGAGTTTCTTTCACGTGAACTTACTTTTCTCCGTGCATAAATGGTCTTAGATGTCTCTCGCCATTTTTGCTTTCTCCCTTTCCTTAGGCTTTCATATTTTCTGTGTTGCTATTGGATTGTATTCAGTGCACTAGAAAGAGCAGTTTGATTCTACTATAAAAAAGGAGAAAAAAAAATACTGCTTACATATAGGATATTATGTTACTTACCAAGAATGCATTCAAAGTATGAAAGATATGGTAGAAACACTGTAGGTTCTCATTTTAATAGTAATGATGTGAACGCTTCTCTGTAAGGTAAAAACGTTCAAATTCACTTAATTATTTCAATTTGCTTATAACCAATATGTTTCAAATCTCACTCAAGTATATAACCTTTCCCAGAGAAATTACTAACTCATCTGCTCATAGAATTTTAATATCACTACATAGCAGTTATCAGAATGCAAATAATGAACCTGTCCTCTTTTCACACATTTTAGCCAGTCTGCCCAAAAACAGAGTGTGAGAAAAAAGGTTTAATCTATCTAAAACTGTTTTCAGATAATAGAATGTTCTTGCTTTTCTTTTTTCATTAATTTCCAACTTCCATGAGACTGAACATTAGAAATATTTTCTTCTAAGTATCTTACATTTGTTCTCCCATCAAAGCATTGAGTGACTTTATGTGACTGTAACTTTTCACAGGAAAAGACTGTAGTGTTAATCCCAGGGTGGAATTTCTCTACCGTAAATCTATCAACTGAGTTGTTGCCATGCTCCTTTTTATGACAACTAATTTATTGCAGTGCTCATTGGTTGTAATAGTTCCTATCTCAAATATTTGCATGGTTTTGTGTAGTTCTGAGATTGTTTTTTAGTTTTCTGATCTGTTTTATCAATAATTTATCTATATTACATATGTAGATTTCATAACACAAGTTTAATATTAAATGTGAAGAGATTGCATTTATTGATAGTATCTAGACATTTCTCTTATTCTTTAATTTGTCATATTCTGTAGCTTCACAGGATAATGCAGTTGGGTGTGATCATCTCAGAGCTCCTAGAAAATGGTTCTTCTGTTATGGTCTGTTTGGAAGATGGCTGGGATATTACTGCACAAGTAAGCTGTTATTAAAACTTGAAATAATTAAATAGTAAGAAAAACACTAGGCAAGACTTTTTTACATGTGAGACTGATAATTTGATGTAAGATTAATAAAACTCTGTTTTGGCAGCAGAGAAGAGACTGGAATATATGAATTCTTGTGTTTGCAATTTACTTCACAAAAGAGCTCATTAAAATGTTCCAAAGGCCCTGTTGGACTTAGAATCATAAGGCTTATCTACAAGATCTGAGTTTCAGTACCTGATCATATGTAAGAATGAAAGCTGAAAGCTGTCACTACAGATTATTTGCCTTTTTAAGCACAGTACACTTGAACACAGAAGGGAAGGAGAGGAATTCCTTCTTTGTTTACTTTCCAGAAGTGGAGCACACACACAGAGAAAACTAACTGTGCAAAAGTGACAGTAATACACCTGTTGCAAGGACAGATAACTTTGTGAAACATGCTATAAATTACACAATTGATGCCTCACTTAATGTGCACTGTGTTCATGTAATTGCTTCATAATCCAGAAGATAAACGTAGATGACAATAATTCTAGTAAATAAAAACATTGTGTACAGCCAGCATCCTGATCATTGGTAAACAAAATCATAAGAGAATGTAGTAATCTTGGAATCATTGTCAAACAGTGAGGAATAGAGAAAGGCACATATATAGCTGAAGGTGGGAGATGTCTGCACTGTGTTCAGAGATGCTGTCTACGAGAACAGGCTGAAGTTGTCTGGCGAGGAGCATAGCGTGGCAACACTACAAAAGCTGTAGAGTCATCCTTAGGATTAATTCTTTAATACTTTCTTTGCTGAAGTAGCCAGTACTACTTTATAAATAGTATTTTATTAATTATTATTTTCTATTGTTTATTTTATTAATAAAAGTGGTTTTATTTCAAATGTAATTCAAAATTGTTAAGCATTTTCATGACTTCTGAATTCTCTAGTTGTACAGAATTGACTTTTACGATTGTCATTAAAACCCAATTTAATTAAGGGTCTTTCATGTGAGATCGTATTTGTATTGTGTTATAAAAATATGTAGCCTACCTGCTAAAGCATTTTAGTTGAATTTATATGAAGGCTTTTGTTTCTTTGAACTAGAAGCATATGATGGAATATTTATGTAAGTTACATAAAGTGGTTTCATTTTAACTTATGTCATTCTTAACATAATATGTCCTGTTTTGTGATCTAGGTAGTATCTCTGGTACAGTTACTCAGCGATCCCTTCTATAGAACACTTGAAGGCTTCCGAATGCTGGTGGAAAAGGAATGGCTCTCTTTTGGTCATAAATTCAGTCAGCGAAGTAATTTGACTCTAAATTGTCAGGGTAGTGGATTTGC
This sequence comes from Chrysolophus pictus, assembly GCA_037305975.1. NCBI lineage: Eukaryota > Metazoa > Chordata > Aves > Galliformes > Phasianidae > Chrysolophus > Chrysolophus pictus. The sequence continues at coordinate 9,306,718 of CM074580.1, forward strand.
ACCTATTTTCTTGCAGTTCTTAGACTGTGTGCATCAGGTAAGTCCATCAGTATAGATGCTGTTATTTCATAAGTCATAGATAATGCTTTGAGGGAAGATTAGTAACCTTCTTCTCTAAGTTTTAATAAAGTGACTATGTTTCACATGAAGAAAAGCTGGAAAATGAGCATCCATACAAAACAGACCCTGTAAGGGAATAGTTGGCCTTATTGGGTGTTTTAGAGTGATTTATGCAGAGATTTCAATTTGAAGTTTTTTAAGCTTAAGATTGGCTTCTGGCAGCTTGGAATACTTTAGATAGGAAGAAAAGATCAACAGATTGTTCATCCAGTAGGTAGAAGGCTTTTTACTCCTTGTGCTTGACTATGCCCTCTGGAGACACCTTGTACTCAGCCAGTTCTGGAGACAGAAATACATTTAGCCCCTCTGTAGTGGTCTGTCTCAAACTCTTACGTAGAGGATTTATTGATTGAAATTCTATTCTTTCTATTCAATGCATTCCAAAGTCTGTTGCTGTTACTTTTAGATAAGCAGAGACATATTGTTAGAAGCAGCAAAAATTCAGTGGAAGGACATTTATGCACTGCTTACACTCTGGTGAATTATCTGTACTACTGAGGATAATTCAACCTTTATTTTTGATATTGTAACATATTTAGTAGAATAATCAACTCCATCTGAAAATTGGGTTGGCTTTTGCTAACTCCACTTGAGCTCCATTCCCCATCCTCATTTGTAGATTATTGCAAACTATAAGGACCAAACTATGCCTGTAGCAATAAATGATGATTTCTTGAGGTAGGATTCGTAATAGATAATTGCTGTAGGCCTGTTCCCATATTAAATTAGCTTTTGAGCTATACATCATTGGACCCCAACCCAGTACCTTTCTTCTAAAAAGAGGGCTTCTTGTGGGGCAACCAACAAGAGCAACCACTGGAAGTATATCAACAGCCTGACCCACATTGTACTCCCAATAAGAGCTAGAAGGACAAAGTGACCATTACTACATAAATAATAACAGGGCACTTTTCCCATTGCCAGTTGATTTGTCCAAGATACTTGATCTGCTTCCAGGATCACTTCAACAACAGTACTGCAGTCCATAAGTCCTCTTGTTGATTTTTCAGATCTTGGTCTTATGTACAAAGAATGTTAAGGGACAACAGTGGAGTTTTGGAAGAATTTTGGATGCAAGACAGGATCTTTTTCCAGGAAGTTATTTGCAGACTTGATCATCAAGTTATTACTCAGAAAGTCTACACTTAGGCACACATTGCCAAATGTACAGGATGGTTTTAATGGAAAACAAGTGGTAGCATGGAAAGAAAATTTTGTAGTTCTTGGAATTCTGCTTTTCTCATGCTGGTGAAGTTCTCTGCTCAAGAGTTTGTACCTAAGTAATGCAAATTTCCCCTTCTGTAGTTGAAAGAACAAACAGTTTTCTAGGAGTCCAGTAGCAGTACCCAAAAAAGATACAAACTCTAGAAAGCTTGGAAACGATCACCTAAGTTGTTCTTATTTTTATATATTCTGCATGTGTGCAAGAAGATGAACACCAGCAGTTACATGGTACAGCAGATTAAGCATTTCTTACTCATTTCTGCTTAATTCTAAAGTCTGTCCTCTTCTTCATCTCTAAACAGTAAATATAATGCTTTGCAGATTCTCTGTGTATGAAGACACAAGATAGGAGCTTGTATAGCTCCTCTTGTAGGTATCTTTCTTTTTCCACTTCTCATTTTTCTCATTGAAAAAGCTTGGCTCCTGGGTATTACTGCCCTGCATGTAAGTTTATAGATGACTCTGCCTCATAGAAGAAGACTGTTAAGGCACCGACCTTCTATCTAGGAACAAATGTTCATAGTGAATACATACTTGGAGTAGACCTTGAAAGAGAAGTCAGCAAGTAGACTTAGTTGATTGCCAAAAGCAAAGTCCACTAATTAAAAAACATGCTCAGCTTGCAAACAAAAAATCTTAGATATGAAGGAATGGTTATGAATGAGTTTATAAGAAAATGATTAAAGACTTACTGATGAATATATTGCAGGAAAGGATCATTTTTAATGTATTGCGACATTGAACATTATCTCCCATCCATTTCACATTGAAAATGAATAAGTCATATCCTTGTAATTTGGGTCTGTTCTAGCTTACAGATATTTGTCATGTCTCCTTTCTTATCAATCTGTTTCCCAGTGGCCGTGGTCCTCAGGTTAATTTTTATTCAAAATGGAGAGATTAATGAGCATCAGTACTGGCATTTTTCATTCAAACTAGTTAATCCACCTCCACTTGTAACATAAATTATCCTTTGGAGAAACTTAAGGTTATTTCTCGTTTGTTGAAATAGAAGGGGAAAAACATCAACAACAAATTCTTAGTTGCAGCGGCTATGACAGGACAGAATAGCTGTCCTGTTGTAGCCATTGAAATCCTGAGGCCTGCCTGTTGAGTGGTTCATTTGGTTCTTTGAAAATCACTTGTCTGATGCTGTATTCTCACTGTTGTCAGATATCTTCTGTTTTTACTGAGCTGACTGGATTGCACTGTCTCTTGTTAGAATGGGGTGAGAGTTGGCATTTGATTTGAAACAGTAATGTAATTTTGAAGAGATTCCCTCAAGCATTTCCCCTTGCCATTTAGATAATTTTTAGAAAATATGGACTAGATTCTTGGAGAAATTTCCCTAGTTCTGCTTCAGATGTATGCTAATTGCTCAACAGTTCTTAAAAGGATCTAAAGCAATGATTCATCACTTCATTTAAAACCATATGGTAATCAACTGGACTTGAAGGGGGAAAAAAAAAGGTGTATAGTGTAGCTGCAGGAACCTCAGCACCAGCTGTGAACTATTCACTATTGTAGATATAGCCTACATCATTTTAAACATTCTTTTTCTAACCGTGGAGACACTTTGCTTCAGTCTTACTGTAGTAAATCTTAGGAAGCTGACATAAAGAACAACAAGAAACTTAGCCACACACACCTCTAGAGTAGATTTTTTCCTCAAGTCCAGAGGTCACACAAACTTTGGAAACAAATGGGTTATACAGAACAAAGATGAAAGTTAGCATTTAAAGGATGCTTTTAATTGTCGTAAGAATAGGATGTTCCATGTTTTCTTCGTGGCAAAATTCCTGTTAGATCTAAAACAGTCAGAAGTTCGTAGAATAATGGATTATAATTTTCCTGATGCTAGAGTTTACAATGAGAAGTGGGATAAATCCCTGCTGTTAACAGCTGATAGGTATGATTCTGCTTCAAGCTGCAGGGTACCTAAATTATTCCTAGTCTATATATGAACCTCTTAAGGAAATTTGGCCTCTGTCATGAGAACTTCCAACAGAAGTGCTAGTGAATCGTCTCTAATCTTTGTACTTACTTGGGGGGCAAGTTGGGTAGAGGAGCAATTTCATACTTTCCACTGTACTCTAAACATTATTTTTTTGTTTTTCTAAGATTAGTCCTGAAATTAGAACTATATTATGTTCCTTTTAGAAAATGTTTACATCATCCAGGATTGTTTTCAATTTGATTTGGTTCTCCTGCACGGTAGAGGAATATTGCCGTTATAATTCATCTCAGATAGCAGATTTGGTAGTAACTGAATCATCATTAAGAGGCAATATAAAGTATACATGTTATTAGCAGGTGCATTTTACATAATGATCAGTATCTTCTGTTTTTTTGGTATTAAACTGTGCCCACATGCCCAGGCTGCAGCTACGTCAGCAGAAAGGTTACTTAATATAGGCCATCTGGAGCTGTTAATTACCTCCCCTCTGGTGGAGATACTACACTTCCAGTCTGTCAGCTAAGGGGTTTGTGTGGATCTATGTTCCTTTTCTACCAAAATGGTAGAAAAGAAATGGGTAGAAATAACTGCAAATATCTCATTTTGATGGATGTGGCTCCAGAAGCAGTTCAGCCAATCAATCTGAAGGGGTCAGTATCTTCTTATGAGGAACGATTGGGCCGTGTAGGGTTTGTAGTCTACATCCAAGAAAGGACATAGGAACACAGCTTTACTTGTGTAACCAAAGTATTATACTTGGTTGCACCAAAAGTAAAGCCTCCAATTTATTTTCATGGAAACTACTGCAGATACAAAAAGCACAATAACACTGTTTGAGTGAGCAAATTCTGAGCTATAAAGCACTATTTTTCAACATAGTCTCCTCCATTCTCCAGTTGGCGTGGATGGGCTGATTGAGACGCTCTTCATTTCAGCTGTTGGTGGCCATCCAGAACATGGCTTGTCTTTCATGTCACTGTCACCACTGCTGAAATACATCCCCCCCCACCTCACTGTGCACGTGCCCACTCTTTGATCTCCATAAATGTTTCAGAACACACTGACAAATGTCAGTGCAGTGCACTGGTGCGGTGTTTTCCGCATGAAGGAATTCAATTCCACACCTTCGCTTCCAATGCACTTCCATGTCAGGTGCCATTTTGTCAGACTGCCCCTCATGCTACTGTCTGTCACACAGCAACAAAATGTAACAGAATATTGGCAGGAAAGTTAGACCTCTACTTTCGTATTACCAACATCTGCTTCTGATGTTGTGGGCCAACATAATAAAATAGGAGGCATTACTTTCGGAGCAGCCCTTGTAGTCTCGACATAATAGGTAATAAAAAAGTCTCTGTCCAGCCAGTATGCATTAAATATCATTTGTTAAACTAACAATGCAGAGAAAACAAATGAAGCAGTGATTCCTAAATTAGAACTGCATCATCTTGTAAGAAGTCATTGTTTATGCCAATATTCTCCAGGTGTCAGCTGAATTATTAATGCAAAATCATTCTTTCACAATAGCAGCATCTGGTAGATACTCGCTGCTTCTAGAAGACTGAATTTGAAAGTGATGTCAGTGCAGAAAGTTTTTCTTGTTTTTCCTCTATGTCTATTTGATAATTTATTGAATATAAATAATACTGAGTGATTTTCTGGAACTGACTTAAATAAAACTTAGAGGAGTTTTATTCCAGCACCCCATGTAAGAGGAGTTGAGTGTGCTACTCCAGAGGCAGATGTACTCAATTATTCCAGTGTTTGCAGCGAGAAGCCTCTTAGTGATGACATGCCCAAAGCATTTTGGAATACTGTATTCTTATTTAAATTAAGTAAATATTGACAGATGATGGAGTGAGAAAAACAAAATGTACTGGAAAAATAAGAAAGGCTAAAAGAAGTGTAAAATTCCTAAAAACATTTAGGATAATTGTAAGTTATTTGAGAACACTGTGATTTGAAAAAGGAATTCTGAAATGCTGGCTTTCTTTCATTAGAAATGCTACTAGAAACTGTAAGTTTACTTGGGTTTTAAATGTTTGTATATTATGGAAATTAAGCATTTTAATAAGCAGTTGTAATTTTTAAAGATACCAGGTCTCTGTAGTCTTATTTAAAAAGACCTATGTAGGTGATATGTTGAAACTCTAAATACAGAAAATGCTTTTAGCTTGCATGCAAGTTTTGAGTCTCTGAAGTCAATGAATTAACCAAATTCAGACCGAAGAGTTACCAAAGAGAAAAAAACTGTAGAAGCTCGACCTAAATGGTTACAACGCTTACAATTGCTTAAGTTAATCTGTTTTTTTTTTCCAATGTCATGTTTTTATTGTATCATTTGTGATATTAGAGCTGTATTTTATCAGAACTTTTTTCCCTGATAGCTCAGCCATGTTTTAAATTTTCACATACTGCAGCACATCTAAACAAATCATTGGTAGTTGTATCTTTTCCATCTCCAAGCATGCTGAAATCTGCCATATACAATAGAAAGCAAGCAGAAACACTACGTTATTCACCTGAAATAAAAGCTTTAGATGATAGTTGTTCTTTCTCTAACAGGTAAATCTTATTACTGTAACTTCTAGTTACTTGCAGTTTCAGAAATCTCAGAGTTTGGATCACTTGCAATATCTAAATATGTAACAGGACTTCAATACCTGTTTCTTGTTCTAACTCTTGAAATTTACTAAAATAATTACTGGACCACAAGTAGAAGTTTGGACCATGTCAGATAACAGATTATCAAAATAATTAGTTTATCAAAAAAACTTCCTTTCTTGCTATATTCCAAATAATACTTTTCCTAAACAAAGTGGGAACTATGAACTGTTTGTATATGCATGTATATGTATTGGAACACACAAAGACCATTTTGGGATCTCAATTCAAAAGTGCATTAAGTCATTTTTTAACAGAATCAGGGTGCTCTGGTTATATTTAAATCTATTGTATGCCAGAAAAATTACTTTCTTCTTTATAAAGGGAACTAAAAAGTTACACTGTCTTTGTAATTGACCTTGAATTTATTATAGAAAAAATATTTTGCTTAGCATTATTCTTACAAAACAGTGCAGGAGTACAGTCATTTTTATCTGGGAAAACACAGGGGTAAAGTAAAAAAGTGAGTATATTAAACTGAGACATCTTATAATATCTTAGCATTTTAAGTACCTCACCACAAGCTAATATCGACATATAACAAGAAATCCTCTGACTGCACTGCTGTATATGTATTTAAAGGGTTTTTCAAGGGATTGCCTGTCACTGTTGTAGATTAGTAATTAATCTTTCCTGCTGAATGCATATTTGGTTGTGGGTTTGGTTGTTGTGCTGTTTTTTTTATTATTTGTTTGCTTTTTTTTCAAATAGCACATGTGAGATGTTAAACATCAAGTTGGTTCAAATAGCCTAGCTCTAGTTCCCTTAATACTAAATAAACAAGTCTCTTTCTTTAGGGCCTAGTTGAATAGAGATTAGAGAAAAAAGGTACAATGGAAAATAGGAGTGCTGGGAATAAAAAAAGACAAGATGTGGGAAAAGTACCAAAATAAAGGTATTTTACAAGTTTGAGGTGAAACTACACAGATCACATATTTGAAAAGTTAAATTCAATCAGCAGTTTCTTTCTGATTGCTAAAGCTATTTCCATTGTAATTGAGGCTTTTCACTTCACTATCATCCTTAATTCTGAAAATAAATATTACATTGACTTAAAGAGTAAAATTTACATTTAAACACCTGAAGGCTTTGAAAGTAATATCTCATGAAAATAAAATTTAAATTTAAATTTTATGTGGGCATCAAGTACTTATTAATAATTAACGAAACAAATTTGGGCATGAATATTAAAGTAAATGCCTAAAACTACAAACCAGGCTCTTTCTGATGATGTTCAAGATGAAGAAATTCTAAGAGCCAGCTCTTCCCCGTTGCTGTACTCTGATAATCTTGTGTTGTTTTCTTAAACATCTGACTCTTGTTGGAGACATTCACTGAATTAGATGGGGATAACAAATGAAAATATTAAGTTGTTCTCTATTAAACATATGCATATGAATAATGGCAAAGCACCTCAATATATTGTTTAGTTTTGTTTTTCACACTTTAACATTTTGGTTCATATCTTGAGAGTAAAGGAATGATGACTGGCGGGTATTTCAGAAATGAGCTGTTCCAGTAATGACAGATAGAATATCATTTTCCAGAGTTACTTATGTACATGTTGTCTTGTTTGGATTCTGAGCAATAGCTAAAACTCTACCGCAAAACCTGCCGATTAAAATTTGATTTGCAGGAAATGATACATCTAGGAGTAGCGTCTTTGCATATGAGTTTGCATGGTGTCTTATGAGTTAGTGTGAAATGATATCCAGTTTGATGACTTCGAAGAATCCAGCATTTTGTACAGAGTACAACATTTGAATATAAAAGTACACTCTATTAAAAAAAAATGCATCATAGACAATGATTGAATTTAAATGAATTAAATATTTTAGACAAATTGGAGGAGGATTTGTGTGCAGTTCTTATGTATTTGTTGTCAGATTTTCCAAAATAATTATTTTCCTGTCTAATTGCCTCAAAATCCTTTTTTTCCCTCTGTTTATTTTTAGATTCATAACCAATATCCAACAGAGTTTGAGTTCAATCAGTATTATCTGAAGTTCCTAGCTTTTCATCACATATCAAATCGATTTAAAACATTCCTTCTGGATTCAGACTATGAAAGACTGGAACACGGTATGTGTAATGTTTTTTTATCGCATATGTTTTCTGGTTTTGTCCCCATTTTTCTGTCCAGTATTTGATCTACATTATTTGCCTTGTTTGAGATGATCTAGTAATTGCATGGTAATACTCTAGTCAATTTCAGTTCAGGAATATGAGCTAAAATGTAGGTGACAAATACGCTGAATTTTCTGAATGAGTGATATGCCTGAGATGTACCACTGGTGGGACTTAAGAGGAAGTGAAAAAAATGAATGTCATGCCTCAGGTTTTGTTTTGCCTTCTTGGTTTGTTTTCTTTTTCTTTGTCTTTTTCTTTTTTTCTTTTTCTTTTTTTTAGCAATTCATTGACTTACTTCAGTTTGCCCTATTAAGTACTTGTTTTAACAGAAACAAAGTCCTTAAGAAACCTTCAGAGAGCACATGACATTTCAGGAAAAGGAAGCTTTTCTGTCTACTATTTTCTCTTGAACTCTCCTTAGTGTTTCTCTTTTCTTACCATTTTTTTACCCCCCTACATCTGACATGTGCAAAAGTTCATTTGCTCCCTACCAAGACCTTATCTGCCCCGACAGCCCACATAAGGCTTTACAACCACAGCCAAGGCTGTTCCTGGAGCTTGTTCATCAAACAAAATACTTACATGTTCTGAATTTCACTGCTTCATTGGGTGTTTCTGATGGCATATGGTCAACTTTAATGCTTTTCTTTAAAACTGTACTAACCGTGAAACATATCGAACTTCAGAAGCCATTTTATTTCAACAAGAAAAAAATATTTTCATTATTTACCTTGCTTTGAACAAAGGATTGGAGTAAATTTCTTTCTGTCCTTCCAACCTGTATTTTTATATGGTTCTACAGCATGTCATTTTTTTTTTAAAGCCACATTTGTTTATTTAGTGTGGCTACATTTCCAAATACCATTTAATGCAATATAAAGTCCTATTTCCAGTGGATTGAAGGGCTTGTAACCTCTCATATTAGGGGACAGAATCAGTTAACACGGCTCGATGATCTGTTGAGCCAGTATAGCTGGAGACAGAAAGGAACATTAATAAATATACTCAAGTATTTCAATAAATTTCAGAACAGAATTATAAATATAATGCTATTGAATTTTTTTTTTTTTAATAGTCACATTCTCTCAACTTGTGGCAGAGTGGCAGTTACAAAGCACAGCATTTGTTTCAACAAACTGTCTTTTGCAGCAATTTCACTTTATGGTAGATTTTACTCTAAATTCACTTTGTGAAATTCCTTTTGGCTGTGTTTTAATGTTTGTTACATTTTATCGTAAAGCTATCATTTGCTGCTATTTATTTTTTCTAGGGACACTGTTTGAAGATAAAGGAGATAAACACACCAAAAAAGGAATTTGTATTTGGGATTGTATTGAAAAGATGCACAAGAGGAGCCCTATTTTCTTCAATTACCTCTATGCTCCCACTGAAATAGAGGTATGTGTGTTTTGTTGTTGTGAGGTGGGTTTTTTGTTCATTTTTTTAAGAAAAAGAAAACCCTCAAACAAACAAAGATCAGATTATTTGCTATTCTGAGTGATTTTCTGAGTACATTTTGGTATCTTAATTTGACTAGCTGGATAAAGCATTTGGTGGACAAAATTGATCCTCCTTGATTGATTGCTGTAATGTCTTAAGGCTTATATTTTCAGTCATCTTAGCTTTGGAAATTTCATGTAAAGGGATGAATTCTGGAACTGTATATATGCATGCCACTGAGGAAAACAAGGTTACTTGTTTAATTTCTATAGTTATATGACTTACCATAAAAACGGTCTTAAAATCTGCATAGTTATTTAAAAATATTTGTTCATATACCATAATTCACAGTTATGGGGAAATGAGCTTGAAATACATTCCAGCCACAATGGAATGTCTAATATGATAGACATCAAGAGACATCTTAGGAACTGAAAGAAAAGAGCGATGTTCATACTGTAGTTCGGGGGGTAAGACTGGTTTAAGATAGTTCAGCTTCCCCCCCTGCCCCACTGATGTGCTTCTGTCTCCTGCTTTGCCAATGAGCTTCACCCTGACAAATAATTTATCTGCACACCAGTCCACTGCTGATGACCAGATAATGACAGGGTGTTATGTGCTCCAATGTGTTGGAAGCCTTGTTGCCACTAATGCTTTTGTTAGTGTTTCTTAGCTTTCCTTTTTCCTCAAAGATTTTTTTTTTACCACATTTGTATTTTAGAATACACAGCACCTAGAGCTCAAATCAGTTTTATAAACTTACCTCATTTAAAGTTCTTTAATAAAAAAAAAAAAAAAGACTATATTCTTTCTTTTAATATGATTTCATAGTCAACAACACAGGCCCCACAGCCCCCCATGAGTACATACTCCTATGCTTCATTAAATCAGTATGGGAGAGAGAGGATGGAGAAACAGGAGAGCAGTATTGAATAGATAGGAAGTTCTTCACTTGTCTGTTTCAGAGGAACATACTTTCTCTGTAGAACCATCACTGTGATGAATTTGTAAGTTGATGGCCATCTTATTCATGTGTGTTCTATCCATTTTACTGTAAGCGGTAGCCTGACAAGTAAGCAATTAAGATTTGCTGTCAGTGTTTTGGTAGTATCTTTTTTCTTGCTTTTATTACAAACTTTTTTTCCTCATGTGAAATTTTGCAGTAGCAGAGTTTAATGATTGCGACTGAACATCACTCTTAAGACTTTAAAATTGCCCATTGACCTGGGGTAATAATTCCCTTTAAATAAAATATAGTGTTACCTTATATTTTAAAGGGGGAAAAAAAAAAAAAAAAAAGTGTGTCTTTAATACCAAGTCATCTGTTTTAAACTACTGTGAAAGCTTTATAGTCTCTGGCTCATGTTATTATGGTTATTGCAAGTGTTTGTCCACCTAAGTTATGGAGCCTTTCTCCTTTCCCTGATAGTAAAAGGTCTTGGATTTTCTGCTGAGGAGAATTTAGGGGTGATTGCTATCAAGTACCTTTTCTATCTTTAACAGGAGTCACAAAGACTGTGAGGTTCACAACTGTATATTGAATTAGAGTTCTTGAGAAGCACTTTGTTTAGTAGAAGGATAATTCTGAACAATATATCCCCAAAGCTAGTATTAGTTTGACTTTTTGATCTGACCCATATGCCAGAATCCTGCTGTGAAAATTATCAAACTGCAGTATTACCCAACACAAGAAACCACTAAATTTAGAATAATCTACAAAATATAAGTATTGCATTTTTTCAGACTGAAACACAGACACTTCCTTTCTGTTATTATAATGAAACTTTCTTTCTAATAGGCCCTGAAACCAAATGTAAGTATGTCCAGCCTCAAAAAGTGGGATTACTATGTAGAAGAGATTTTGGCTACAGGTCCTTCCTATGACTGGAATATGGTGGCTGCAAAATGCAGTGCTTTAGAGGAAGCTGACCAAACAGATGGTTCAGTCTCTCAGAAAAAGAGGAAAATAGTGTGGCCATGTTATGATGATGTTAAAAAAATACAACCTGATGCCATCAGCAGCCTTTTAAATGTAAGTACATATGTTAAACAGAAAAAATAAGTTATTTCAGTTATCACATATCATGTTTACCCTTTATTTATATTATTTCCCAATTTTTATTTTTAGTTATTGCCCTGTATGTTATTGCCCTATGGATATAATATAAAATTATTATTAAAGCCATTCAGAGTAGTTGTTTAGTATAACCAACAGATTGCCTTCTGTAAGAAATGCAGTAACTGTTCTTTTAATTGATAGAAAAGCTGAATCTATCTTTCTTTCCCTTTTTCTACTCAGTTTAATGTGTGTAGTAAAGATCCAAATTCCTGAAAGTTCAGGAAACAGAATCCAACAGTTGTTGGTTTCAGTGAGAGGCAGATTGTATATATATATATATACATATACATGAGCATCTTGGCCCAAATTTATCAACAAAACTTTCCGTAGTTACTCCTAGTATATTTATTTTTACCAGCACCTAATTCAAATTCTGGAATGCTTCAGAATATTTCAGTACTTTATGTGGATGCTTGATTTGGACAATGATTTTTTTTTTCCTGTGGGCTCAAGTAGGCTCCTCAGGTTTTGTTGTTTCATAATTAGAAAATGAATGAGGGAATAAGGATTCCATTTAGCATGGTAGTAATTGTATTTTCTTAGATGTTTGTTGTTTGATTGTAATTGGCTATCAGTCCTAATGTTTACATTATCTTCTGGATTAATAACTCAGGAAGAAATTAGGTGGGCATTCTTCATTTCCTAGAGCTGTTGTTTCAAGCTATGTGCATATTCAGTTGCATATACCAAATATTTGTGGACTTTAACTTTTATTAGAATTGAGATTGTGAAGCCTAATGAAGCAGTTCTTGGAAAGCTGGAATATTCCTGAAATCACTGTAATTAAACAGCTCTTAACAAAGTCTCAGGGTGGGAAGTTTCTAAATGTATATAAATAATTCAGAATAGGCTTGCTTGTGTCAGAGAGCTAGCTTAATTCAGGAACACAACTGCTATCTCCTGTAGTCCATTTCATACAATCATTATTGATGAAAAATAGGAAAAATGTCCAGTTTTCAAAAATAAAATTCAGCAGTGAAACTCTTCTTGATACCGAAAGCCAGAACTGCTCAAAGCTTATAACTCCACAAATTCAATGAAAGAGAGCTTATCCGTTCCTCAACAGGGGTCATAGCAAGAATTCTTTCACAAAAAAAAGCCCAAGCCAAAACAAAAACAGAGCTTTTGTAGCTATATTCAGAACTACATTAGAAATATAACAACAGTGCAGTGTTCCTCTGCATTTCTTCATGGAGTAAATGCCAAGCTTATCCTAGCCACAGCTGTGAGAAACAGCCATATAACGGGGAAATTAGCCATATTATATTCCAAAGATATGTGGGTCAGATTTTATAGAGTTTAAATGTTATTTGTGAATTAGATTATAGTAATAAAAGATAGCAGTGGAGAGGAACATTTGGAAAACTTTGAAGAGGTTGTATAAAGGTTACAAAAATATTCTTCTAAGTTTAAAAAGCAAAGTGAACTTTCTTTTAAAACAAGTTGTTAATTTAGGGCTATTGCTGATGGGGGAGAAAGACCTCTCTTTAATCATAAATCCATTGAGAGTGTGTTGGTATCCAAGAAATGTTCGAACTGAGAACATATTCTAGTAATGATAAACTGTTAGGGAAGGTTGATTTTTCTCTTTCTTTATAATGATAATACCAAATATGTTCATTCTAAAGGTATTTTTTTAATAGAAAACTAGATAATATTCTTCAGGATGTGAATCTGGAACAGAGAAGTTACAGAATGTCTTGGTTCACAATATTCCTTGTTATAATGCAGTGCTTTTCAATGAGGAGCAAAAGGTGTAGTTTTTTTAGTGGTAAACGTTCTAATGTGTGTTTTGTGTACTTGACACCTTTAAGGAGATGTGTGTGATAGCTCTATATTTTCCATAAGTCTTCAAGTTTTAGGAAGTTAAGCAATCTACTACACGTTTCATTCATGTAATCCTCATTGAATGACAATAATGTGTACTTCAAAATACAGATTTTTGTGTAAAGCTTCCCAATTCACTTCTACCACACCAGCCAAGAATATGAGCTGATTTGTTCAAAACTTAAGTTCTGGAAAAAGAACTTGTAGATATAAATGTTCAAAAGTAAATCCAGATAAAGATATTTTCAATTAAGACCATTCTCTGATGATCTTTCTACATCAAAGAAATCAGAAACAAAGTATATACTGATAGTAATTACCCACCCATTTGTAAGTAAAAAGAAAGAGGATTATGGAACAGGAGACTACTTTTGCTTTTGTTTTTTTTTTTGTTTGTTTGTTTTTTCTTTCAGAGAGTAGTTGCAAATAGTTAAAAAAAAAAAACCCTGAAAAAAAAAAAAAAGGCAGATTTCTCCACAAAACTCAAAACCAACTCATTTGGTAAGAGATTCCAACTGCATTTTTGAAAACACTTCTTTTCTTTGCTTTTAAAATTCATTAAGATTATACCACAGTGTGACACATCCATGTCTTCAGTAGAGAATAAAATTCAGGTTTAAATGTTTATGATAAAGACTAGGTCTTCCAATGACCCTTTGATTTGAGTTGTGATTCTCTGTAAATGAGCTAAGTGGTCTGAGTTTTGCAGTGCACGTTGGCAGGAGCAAGCCCAAACATCGGTATATGCAGCAATACTCTGCAGAAAGGTACTGCAAATCCTGGCGGATGCCCAGTTGCATCAGCTGTGTTCCTTAAGGGCAGTGCTCCCGTGCCACAAAGAAGGCTGATGGTATCATGGGCTCTTTCTGGTGGTGCCCAGTAACAGGACAAGAGGTGTTCCATCTGAACATGAAGGAACAGTTCTTTACTGCGAGTATGTTTGAACACTGGCACAAGTTGCTTTCTTGGAGCTCTTCAAAAGCCACCTAGGGATGGTCTGGGGCAGCTGCCTCTAGGTGGCCCAACTTGAGGATGACAGAGGCCCCTTTCAACCTCATCAATTTTGTGATTCTGCAATTTTCTTTCAAGTGCAGCTATTCGTAGCACAATGCACACATGCAAGGAAAAAGTCTGATGTTCTTTGTAGAATTTAAAACTGAAGGAGCAAGAGTAAATCTTACTGATTTATTGTCATGTAAGTTGTTTTTTTTTTTTTACAAAGACTTTATTAAGAGAATTTATTCCTAACTTTTCAAGTTACATATAGGAGGTTGTTGAAAGTTTTTCATTTAAAATTCTGGAAGCACTTCTCATTGTGGAGCCAAAAAAAAAAAAAAAGAGGAATGTGACCCAGTTGCTAAGTAACAAGCTTCAGTTAATTCCAGATTCTGCAGAGAAGGACTTGTACTCAAAAGTCAAGACTGCGGCAGAAAGAGAACGCTGAAATTAAAACCTGAATACCCTTTAGCACTAAAGAGTTTGTATTGCTTTTACAGCAGTTTGGGAAGCCTTTTACATGGAATGTCTGTGGTGAATATATGCAGCCCTATGTATACTATCAGGAACACTTTACAGTAAGAATTTTGAAAGAGGAACAACTGGTCTGAAGAAGCCTTTGGTCTGGCTTGTTTGCCATTCCTTGTTTTTGTATCTACCAATGAGGATAATCCAAACAAAGCCATTCTAGTTTCTTTTCTTGGCAGGAAAAGAGCTGTAATAGTCAATATATATGTATCTTTTCAACTAGTTTGATTCTTTGTGTTAAGTCATGTCTCTTCTATTTAGTTACACTTTTCAACTTTCCAATTTACCTTCAGCAAGGAAGAATCTGTAGATATGTTTTGTTTTTGTTAGACTCTGTCATATAGGCTTATTTATTTTCAGTTCAGTGTTCTAAATTTAGTTGAGCAGTTAATTGTTTCCTTACCAAATGTTTCCTTACCTTAAAAATATAGCCTTTTTCTCTAAGTTTCAATCAGCAATGATTTCCTGTTATTCTAATATACCCCTAGAATATGATGAAAGCTAAACTAGTTATGTGGTATAGTGGAAATAATGTCAGAGTCTAATTGTCTCTTCTTTGAAAATAATGTCTTGGGGTTTATTTATCTTTATATAGCATGGAAATTCTTTGTCCTGTGGCAATTTTTGTTCTGTCATCAGTCCTTAATTGGATTTTCAAAATTAAGTTTCAAATGTGATTTCATTAAGAATCAGGTTTTCATGACGACATAGGTGCTGAAAGTAAAAATGTAAAAAGGAAGGATAAAAATGGACCAAATATCACAGTAATGGAAAATGCATTGATGAATGTTATATTTAAGCTGTTCCACAAGTAAACATAAACTAATTAAATTGTGTCTTTTTACTTAACTTTGCACACACTGTCTTATTAACAGGAAATAACCCCGACTGGAGGTTATCAACATAGGTCATATTCCCAAGTTCCACGAGAACATGTTGTTACACTTTGGCATCCAAATCGAATAAATCTTCCATTTCCTTCTTTTATTACAGCTTTGTATTATACTTTATAAACCATGGTAAATCTTAATATTGGCAATGTACAATATTAGTGTCACAGCACAGTATTAGTTTTTTGTAAATATTTTTATAGAATATATTCTATCCTTATCTCTATCATGTTTCTGTTACGGCAGTTGGTGATGACTGTTGTGTGACCAAGAGAACTGGTGGAGAATTGAAAGAATAATGGCTCCTTCAGCCTGTGGTATGCAAGAGGAATGATATGACTGATGCTGTATCTGGTTGCCATTGATTTCTGAGTTTAGTTGATAGCAGTTTATAGCTGGTTTGGCTTCTACTTTACTGGGCAACATGGCCTAAAAGTTCTCTGTGTAAAAATATTGACTAGAAAATCATAGAATCATAGAATGACCTGGGTTGAAAAGGACCACAACGATCATCTAGTTTCAACCTCCCTGCTGTATGTAGGGTCGCCAACCACCAGACCAGGCTGCCTAGAACCACATCCAGCCTGGCCTTGAATGCCTCCAGGGATGGGGCATCCACAACCTCCTTGGGCAGTGATTGTATTAAAGTGATTGTCAGGAAGTGATCATTAAAAATGTTTATCCTTAACCTTTGTTATTTGTTTCAGGAAATTGAAAGGTTGGAAAGTAAATTAAATCAGAGCCCAGAAAGATGGCAGCTTTTGTGGGAAAGGGTCAAAATGAATCTAAAGGATGACACTAGACAAGACAATGTAAGTAGCAAAGGAATTCTTCCAGCACAGGCTTTATAGGCTACCTGGGTCACTGTCAAAATCACTGTGTTTCTTGGAGTAAAATACTGCTTTTGAAAAACTGAACATGTTGTTCTAACCTTGGATAGCAGCTCTGTATCTCTACACATAGAAAAACATGTTTATACTTATACCATTTACTTAATTACTTCTCAGCAGTAGATTAAAGGCACATAGACAAAATGTGCTTGAGCACAACCATTTTACTAGTACACAATTGTATTACTTAATATTATTAAAATATTCATTGTGTCAAAGTCTTCAAGTACAAAAAAAGTCAGTTCCTGGAGGTAGCCAAAAGGAAATGACAGAGGTTCAAGGATAAGTAAAGATATTTCCATGTGTACATGGAATTTTGGAATTGTAGATTCTGGTGAAGGCAGAAATTGTTCGTGCTATGTTTCTAGTTCTTGACTCCTGTAAAATGAGTAGCTGACATTGCAGATATTTTCTAATTCAAAAGCAGCCTTTTTTTTCTTTTCTTTCTTTCTCTCTACATGCACTAGGAAGTGTGTTAGATAATGGCTTTGGGGAGCTTTCTTTATCAACTTGGCATAAAACTGTGCCATAATTCTTCAGCTTCACAAATTTGTTCAAGTTTGCCAGCCTTCATGAGTTTGTTTGTCTTCAGAACTACTCTGTTATTTGTCCTTTGCTTTCAATAAAGCAATAAGCTTTATGTCTATCGTAGTCATTAAAGTTCACCTTATACCTAGACAAACCCAGAATGGGAGGTTTTTTATATGAGCAAAGCAGAGGATTAAGTTTTTATTGAATAATTGGAAGCAGAAAAGAAAATGCAAGTATAAATGTACCTGACATCAGTCTCTTGTTCTCGGATAAATGTAATAGCTAAGAGTCAGCCCCAAAGAACTCTCTAGGATGCTGTTCTGCAGATTGAGACCAAATTCAGGATACCTGTTGCTCCAGGTTACTGAGAATCTACTAAAATGACTTAAATCTATAAAGTAGCTCTTGGAAACTTCACTTTTTTTTTTTTTTTTTTTTCAACTAATGAATTTATGGAAATTTATTGTATCCAGATGTCTGACTAGTTCTAGATGATTCTGAGAAAGCAAGGGAAGCAGTATTCAAGTTTATGTCACTGGAATAAAGAAGGCTTTTCTTAAATAATGTCTTCTCACACTTTGTGAATGTATCCTTCTGCATTGGAAATGCAGTGAAATGCCATCTCTGTGACTCTTCAGAGGCAACACTGATTTGTATTATGAAGATTTTTTTGTCCCATAGTGATTCACAATTTACACATTGTACCAAATATTATTTGTGTAGTATTGAGATCATCTCAAAATGCATGACAAACAACTCAATTTCTACAGTGGACAGAAGTGAAATAGGAATAATATTACTGAGAATGAGCAAGCTGGTGTGCATCTCTACCATATGTTTATCATGTTAAAGGTTTACCTTGTTGCAGTGAACAATGATTTTGTGTTCTGTGTGTTGCTACACACATTTTTATTTTGCAAATAATAAACTGTAGATCAAGTCAAAACAATATGCTGAATACTTAATATTATAAAGGTGATTACACACCTTACTTCCTCACAAAAAGTTCAAATTCCAAAGAACTGCTGATGTTCAAATTGCTGCAAATTCGTTTTAGCAAAGAAATCACTGCAAATGTTTTAGCAAATCCTTGCCAAGTATCAACAGATCTTACCAGGGTAAGGTTGCATTTATCGTATAAGTACTGGTAAAATTAAAGCTGAAAAGCCATTATGTCAGTGTTCACAGATGTGTACAAAGCTGATGGCTGAAATTGTGAAGTTACACCAGAATTCAAACCCATGAGATGCTCTCTTTATTGAGGAGCGCATTTCCGTTAAAATTGCACTTCTGTATTCTCTTCAGATTCCTCTTGCACACAGCAGCATTAATGAGAGCAATGAATATGGATGGGTTCTGATTAATTGGGACTAAAAGCATGTAAAAATAAAATATTAACAGATCTTTAGTAATAGATCAGCTGTAGTTTTTCACTATTCATATTTTTAATGCAAATTATTAACTGTATAGACTACCAGGAAGAGTTGTGGGTCGTGTTTATTACAAAAAGAATGTTATGTTTTGGTTTTCTACTGTAATACATTTATAATGTTTTAGTTCATCAAACAATCAGATTTCTCAGTTCTAAATTTGTCTAGATCTTGTTAAAGATTTTTTTTTCTTTTATTTTCTTCTTTTTAGCTTCAGAGACATCCTTCTGGCTCCTCAGGGATGATGTCAGCTAATCTACATTCCTATCAAAAGAGATCTTTGTTGGAAATGCCTGACAATGGGCTGGGTGAGGAACAGAGTGCAAGCATATCTCCCTCCAATGGAGTAGATAGGAGAGCAACTACTCTATACAATCATTTCACATCAAAGAATGATGAAAATAGGTAAACCAAACAGTCAGAAAGTATTTATGAACCTTGTATTAGAATGGTAGAAACCCTAGGAAAAAAATGAAACTTTTGTATACATAGATCTTCCAGTTTTTCCTTTTATAGAACAGGAAGGTTTTGGTCATGGTTGTCCAACCTTTTGGCTTGCCTGGACTGCACTGAGTGAAGTTGTCTTGGGCCACATATACATAGGTTGCTCTGAAAGTAATGCTTTATATTTATTTTCCATGGAACCTACAACAGATACAAAGAATACAATAACACTGTTCAGTAGGGCAAATTCTCAGCTACAAAACACAATTTTTAACATAGGCACCACCATTAGCTGTTCATTTTTGCCAGCAATGAACAAGAGCGTGCATGCTGCGCTTATAAAAATTTGCACCAGTAGAGCTGACGCAGTATTGCTGTCACCACCGCTGAAATGCACCACCACCACCTGACTGTGCTCGCATCCAGGTTTCCAGAAACAGCAAGTGTTGATGAATGTCAGCGGATGCAGTCTTTTCCCCATGGAGGAATTCAGTTACACCACTTTGCTTCATGCTCACTTCCATGTCAGATGCCATTTTGTCAGACTGTCCCTCTGCCGCCATCTCTCACACAGCAACAACAAGGGAATATTGGTGGGAAGGTTCAGCCCCTACTGTTATACCACCACCATCTGCCTCTGATGCTGTGGGCCATCATAGTAAAACAGGAGACATTTTAATATTTTCTTAAGATGTTAAAAAGTGAACAACAGAGACATAAAGGTAGCGGGACATTTGACCCTGTTTTTTCTAAAACTAATGCATCAGTCTGGTTTCTTGGCAGTAGTTGCAATTTGCAGTGAAGTCACAAGGGTTTCATCAGAGATTTTTGATGAAATTTTACTCTTCATATATTTCATCCTTAATGATTGTTCACAAATGTACGTTCTACTAAAAAGCAATTACACGAATAAGGCATGGTTGTGAAGCAAGGGATATTTTTCTCTGGTAAGACAGGGCTTATCATGTCTCTCTACGAGACTTTTATCATGTTTTCGAATTGAATATCTGATTGCAACTCTATGTTTCATTTGAAAAGTTGGAGGTAATGTATTTATATCAACTGAAAATGGTGCCAGGCTGCATGTAGTCCTCGGGCCACAGGTTGGACATGCCTGGACTGTAGCTGCATATTTAAGGGGTCTAGAGTACTGAAATAGTGTTTATCACTGTATCAGTCACCAATACCTAAACTAGGCAGTTGTTTAAAAATGATTTGTTTCATTACAGTAAAAGAAATGCTTAAATATTTTTTTAGTCATTTTGAGTTTTATATATCATCACCATTCAAATTACAGAATCACGTGTCCTTTGTATTTTCTGCATCTTCCAGATCTTTTGAAGGTACGCTATACAAAAGAGGAGCTTTGCTGAAAGGCTGGAAGCCTCGCTGGTTTGTGCTGGATGTGACCAAACACCAGGTAAAAACTTTTCAATAATGGATTTTTTTTTTTTTATGACACGTTTGCTGCATTTTTATTTATTGACTTAGTTTAATTTTACAAATAATTAGCAATAGTAATTATTTTCAGAAGCAGTGTGTGTATTACATTGTTATAGACTGTGTGTATACTGTGTGACTGATAAAACATTCTGAATGGACAGTTTGAGGAGGTAGCAATTTTTAAAGCATTTTTAACTCTACAAGATCACTAAGCAAATAAGTGTTGAGTATAATCAGGCATTCTAGAATGGCCCCTTTAGTTTCCAGAAAAACCAAAATCTGTTTTAAATAGCTGGAAACTTAGAAGGTAATTTCTTGACTGCAGTTGGGATTCTGAAAGATAATATGGTAACTGATAGCAAGTTTCAGTCTGGTGTTTTTGTTAAAACTGGAGTAGGTACTTAATGCTCACAAAGCATGTATTTTACATCCTCTTTGCTCCTCAAGTACTTTATCATGAGCATTTGTCTTTACATGAAATAACATGATATTCTCTGAAAAAATATCATCTTTTGTGGAAAAGTCCATTTACCTCACTTGGCATTTGTGGTGCTTTTCTGTAATCTGTATTTGAGACAGCTAACGTGAGTGAAACCTTGGAAGTATTTTCAAATCTGAAGAATAGGAACAGCTATCTTTCTGAGATCAGTTAGAATTTTTTAAATTAAACGAGTTAGAATTTCACCCCCAAATTCCCCCTCTAAAGTCTTCAAATGCCAAGCTCCTGATTAAACAATAATTTTAGGTGGTATATATAGGAGTAGTTTAGATTATTCACAGTGAGGTAAGTTTAATAGCAAAATAATTCATAAATATTCTGAAAAATCATTGTACATCAAGAAGCACTAAAAATAGGGTATCTGTTGGCCTAACCCTTAAAACGTTTTTTAATTTGATCTATCTGATTAATGATCAGATTAATTTAATTTTTAATCTGATTTACAGAATTTGATAGTGGAAATCTGTGATCTTGCGTGCTTAAAATAATATTGAATGATCAAGAAGTAATCTTTACTGAGCAAAATGTTCCACACAGCCACACAGTGTAGGTTGTTCATATAACCTCTGAGACTTGTGTATGCTTTGTTAGAAAATATATTAATGCATTGTAATTTACACACCTTAAAAAATATGTAATACAAGACAGTCATTTTTAAGCCACTAATTGAGGAACTCTGGAATATGCTATGTGGTAATATATTAGCAAATATGCTAATTGTAATTGTTCATCCTGAAACAGAGGAGAAAAGTCTCATTCTGCAGAAGGAAACAAAAAGACACTTAATTTTTTTGTAAACCAAATATCCTCCTGAATATCACAGATATAAGAGTATATGCAGTCTGAAGCAGATATAAGTTGACTGTAGCTTGAATTCTGTTGTGTGACCTTTGCTGTGAGGGTTTGCTTTACTATTATGCATCTGTTTATGGGTTCTTGTATGTTTTTTTTTAAGTGATCTCTAGATTTTATCTTCTGGAACGATTTGCATATCAAAACTCAGTTTACAGTGATTTGCATTCATATTAAAGTATCTTTGCTAGGTGAAAAAAGCAAGTTTTGTTCAACTACTAAATATAGGAAAATTGGAGTTTTCTGTGTTTATAATTATCTAAAATCATTCTTAAATTTTTGCTGAACATTTTATATTCTTGAAATACAGAGAATGAATATTTTCTTAAGTCTTTGGTGGAGTAATGTTCTTGTGTTAGTTTCATTGAAATTAACAGGGAAGAGATTGCTTCTGGACAGAGGATTTGTGAAGGATAAGAGCAGAATCTAGACTTCAGGAGTCAGCATTCCTTATCAGTTTTTCTGACAGAAGCAGTGTTTAACTTTTAGAAGCTTCTCTGCTCTGAGACTCTCATGACAACACGTTCTCTCAGTTCACTGATCTGCACAGGAGTGGATGGTGGAGACACTGCTATTAGTCAGAGATATCAAATAGAGGTCTGGCCAGTAAAAAGCTCTCAATAGTCCCACTATCTTGTGTATACCAGACCTATGGCTGTGTCTTAGCAATTGCCCATGTGTGATGGCTTCAGGTGTTAATACTATTTTTTCTTCTTACCTTCACTCCCCAAATCCCCAAGTTATATCCAGGGAAGGGATAATAAAAATGAAAAGTCTGAATAGCATATTTGGATTTAACTTTTCTGTCTCGTGTGGTCTAGTTACGATACTATGACTCTGGTGAAGATACAAGCTGTAAGGGTCACATAGACCTTGCAGAAGTAGAAACAGTGATTCCTGCTTCTCCAACTATTGGAGCCCCAAAACATGCAAGTGAAAAAGCATTTTTTGATGTAAGTATATCTGGTTTTTATTTGATGTTTACCTGAAA
This sequence comes from Chrysolophus pictus, assembly GCA_037305975.1. Classification (NCBI taxonomy): domain Eukaryota; kingdom Metazoa; phylum Chordata; class Aves; order Galliformes; family Phasianidae; genus Chrysolophus; species Chrysolophus pictus. The sequence continues at coordinate 9,329,693 of CM074580.1, forward strand.
CTTTCCTTGTTCAACCTACTACTTTCATTCCTTCTGGAAGGCGAGAGCTTGAATGGAGCTGGCATGCAAACTCAACACAAAAAGTTTTTATGCAGCTAGCTAGTCATGATTCTCAACAGCAGTAATTAAAACAAACAAACAAACAAAAATTCAGACTGAATTAGTAGATTACAGCTGAAAGTAAAATTTATAAGTTTATTTTTCTACTTTGTCTGTTGACTTTTCATGTTCTTATTTTTCTTTTGCAGTTGAAGACAAACAAACGTGTGTATAATTTTTGTGCCCAAGATGCACAGAGTGCTCAACAATGGATGGACAGAATCCAGAGCTGCATTTCAGATGCTTAGAAAGGAATAACATTCCATAATCAAGATATGTTTAAAGCAACTCTTTTTGTAAGATGTGTTCTGAAATGTTGCTGACAACCAGCCTTCCTTACATTTCAGCTATAGACATTGATAATATGCTGAAGTTTCTTTTCTGTTTAATAATTATAACCACTGTAACCATTTTTTTTTCCTGCAGGGAGGACTTTGAAAAATAATAATTCATTTATTCTGAATTTCCACTTTCTTCAGTACAATTCCTAGCTATAAAGTGAGCCGTATTTGCACTATTTTCTAATCCTGATTTTCTCATTTCAGAGTTGCTCTGATAAGGAAAGCTGTCCAAAGTAGCTTGTAGAAATCTCTACAGCAGAAAGTCTATTTTCTCCTTATTTATATTTTTAAACAGAAATTCTTAATTCCAAGGTAGTCGCTAATAAGAGGAAACATGTCTACATGTCTCCTAAAAAGAAAGAAAGAAACAAAGCTTGTGAGTCCAGTGACATATATATCAGATTGTTGATATTTAAACTGTTGATATTTTTTTAAGACCAAAAAATGAAATTGCCAGGTAACAGATTTTCAAGCGTCTTCTCAGCATGCAGGCCAGTCTTTAATCTCATGCTCTACAGAGTGCTTCAGCAACGTTGTTATGGAATTTCAAGTTCTAGGGATTATCTGAAGATCATAGCACTTTCTTTTTAGATTCTGTTTGCTATTATGGTGGGATATGTGAAAGAAATCTGGCTGACACTATCATAGAGATACAGGAAAAAAACAAATTAGGAATTTGGTAGAAGGAAGATCTCTTAAGTGTGAGTTGTATATGTTAATTTATATGCTGTTCTGCTCACTGTAAAATAAAAAATAACAAACGTGATGATAATGCACTAAACAGTGGAGCAAGCACTTGCACTGAAATCTTTAAAATGCTCACATTTTGAATGACAGGTAAGTTATTTATAGCAGAACAATACTAGCTAGTTAACATTTACAGATATTAAATAATGTAAATAATCTGGTTTGATGTGTTGTGATTTGATACTTTTTAAACATTTTTGCACATAAATTGGAAGACTGTTTATAGATTTTTACATTTGATAAAATTGTGTTTGTTCAACTTAAAATCTTGGGAGAAATGTGTTTAATAACCCCAAATTATTAAAACTTTTACAGTCTACAAATAGTGATGACATTGAGTAGAATCTGTAGGTAACTAAGCCATTGTTTTTATTTTGATATGTTAATATGTTAAATAGCACACTAATATTACAAAAAATGTATATATGATTCAGTATTTTCTCATTTTTTTTCTAGACATTCTGCTTATAATTTAATGTCAGCCTAATCAAACTGACTATACTTATACAATTTTTCAGTTATTAATTTTTTGTTTGTTTTTTATAACTAATGTATTTCGTCAGAAAGGAATATAAACTTCTCACTTCACATACACAATAGGAAATGCAGCTGTTTTTAATGCATTTACAATTTCAAAACAAAGAAGATGAAGGATTTTTCTAGCATTTTTCAATTGACAAATTTCCACCTGTGACAATGGTGTTTGCACATTTGTATGTTTCTTTGTATATGAAGTACTTTTATATGTACTTTGTAAAATACTGATCCTGCTATTAGGTTATATGAAAATTTACATACCACTTCTTATTTTGTAACTAGTTCATTTTAACTCTTGTATGTTCTGTGATATAATCATCTTGTAATAAATACACTTCTTAAGTAAAACCCTTCCTTTTACTGTAAAAAGAGAAATCAGCAAGACCCACGTGTTGAAATATTTCCACAGGCACAAGACAAATCCTTATTTACTCTGTATTAAGAATTGTATGGTCTTTTGTATACTTGTACATATTCTTACACAAGAGTTGCACTTCAGCATCCTTAACTCAAACACTTGTCAACAGTAACACTAAAGACTAAAGAAATCAGAATTTAAAGCAAGATTATCATTCTAACAAGTCTCAATGTATGGCCTTTATGAAAAGACTAAATATGTAACGTTCGTACTAAGTTGTTGAATAATTATGTTAAATATTAGGAAAAAAAAAAGGGAAAAAAAGATTTTTCCTATATGCTCTCACAACATAAATCAGCCACGTACTTTCACCATGAAACATATCTCGCTCATTTCTGTTACCTTATTCATAAGCAATCTAGTATGAAATAAATAAAATATAAGAACTGACAAGATCTTATTGGAGAATAGGTACCTAAATTGACTTCCTGAGTGTAGTGTGGGTTAGCAGAGTTAAAATGGAAAGGGAACGTGTGATGGAGGTAGGGGACTTGTGACAATTCTTAAATGCTGTGGTGCTTAGAGTTTGCATATTGAGCTTGGCATGAATGCTAATGTTGCCTTAAATGTTGATCTCAATTTTTAGTGTCTGTATTGATGGAAAATGGACTTGAGCAACTTAACTTAAAAATATCCAAATAAAAGTTGAAATGAGATATCAGTATTTGTGTTGTTTATGTAAGGAATATACAAATGAATGCCAGGCCTACATAGGTTCATGGTGTGAAGACAAAGAATTAGTAGTGTACTTCAGGATCTCTCCTATACAAAACAAAGATTCAAATGGAAACTCAGAAGAAATGTGTAGAAGTTAGAGTAGCATAAGTTGCAAGGTTTTTCAGCCTGTTTGAGTTGTGGCAGCAAGAGTAAGGAAATAGGAGTAGAGAATTAGTTTGGGAAAAACTCCATGTGAAAAGGTATCCATCTTCTTCATGCTCCATGAAAAAGGAACCCTTCCAGGAGTTCGGGGTGAGGTAAGTATGTGCTTTCTCTATTTCATATCATTTCTATACTGTGTATTATAAATTGAAAAGAGAGATAATTAGCAGGGGCTCTTTACTTAAGAGAAGATGGATTTCTTAGCTTTGTATGTGTTGAGAAACAAACTGCTCTTAATAGGTGATGGGATGAACTGAATTTAAGTTTCGAAGAGTTTCACAGGCATACTATATTAGAAAACTCTCCTTATCTAACACTTAAGCATTTTGTATTCCATATTTTGTATGGAACTTTGGAATTATTGTATTAAATAATACAGCTCAGAACATGCCACATGTGTGGGTCACTGGTTACGTAACAATACACAGACAGCTAGGACCAAATGTTCAAAATTTTGTATCACATCCCACACACATTATTTGTATCGGATACTTTGCAAACTGCAGACATAACAAAAATGTAGTGATTTTTTCCAAATACTGTAATTTTGTTTTTTCATCCTGTAATATTCTTGGAGTATGCTTAAGTGGCTACACCGCATTTCTCATTTTTCATATCTGTGATCATCCAAATATTTTGTCTGTTCATGATTATCCTGTGGTTGCTTTGGGGAGTCAAAAAACTGAAATGAGTCCACCAGTTCCCCAGTTATGCTAAAGTTCATGCTGAGTATCACTGTCACATCTACTTTTAGAGTTTTTGTCTGTATTAGTTTAGTTTCTTGCCAAATTTTGGCTACTGTATAAGCCTGCTCATTTAAGAAATTTTCGTCTTTGTGATTTTTTTCATGTGTAGCAACTTTTCTTAATTGTATGTCAAATAGAGATGCTCCAGGTTCAATGTCATTTACTCTCTTTGCTTACTCTCCCATCTAGACTGCAAAAGCAATGGATTGCTGATACAAGGACTGCTGATAGGAATTGTTTTTGTTTTCTCTTGCATAATACAAAATCTCCAAGGTCTAATTTAGCCTATTGTTATTTTTTTGCTTTAGACCTTTCTGGTTTAAGCTGATAAGAATTATCACCCAGAGGAACTCTTCAATTCTGTGTCTTTAATCCACCACTCTTTAAGATTGTCTACATGTGCAAATGCGTGTAGTGAACCGTCTACCATCTTTATCCGCAATCATACTCCAGTAATTAAAAGTCAGATACTAAGTTAAAAGGGTAAGATTCCCTTCTTACCGCTGACAGTTATTGAAATTTCTCCGTTGTCATATTTTATAAACATCTGTAAAATAACACAACTTTTAGTAAGCCAAGAGTATCATAGTGATCACCTGAGACATCCCTGAGAAGATGAGTCTTTCTTGAACTGAGATACTTGATTTCGTATGAGGGTTCTATGTGCTACTTCTAGAAAATTCTCAAAACCCAAAGTTGGAACAGAAGTTAAAGCTGTATTTTAAAGACAGTCTGTCTTATGTTTATTTGTTTATACCTTCATCTTTATGCAGACTTTACAAACCAGAAGATGCACTAGTGGCAGCTGAATTAAAATTCCAGATCACTAGTCGTATCTACCCACAGTACTGTCCTATTTATCTTTTTTATGGTGGTCTGATCTGATTGACCTCTGCTTCTATAAAATACTGCTTGTTGTCAACATCCAGCATGGAACTAATGCTCAATTTCAAGTTGCACCATGTGGTTCATGATTCTTATATTTTTCAGATTTTGCACATTCTTGAATAGGAAATATTGCTTGACTGTGGCAAATTTAAAGTTATGGTTTCCATTCCATGTTTTTTTTAATGGATGTTTTGTTTAAATGTCTTATAGGGAATTCTTAATCTATGGTTTTGTCTACAAAGTGGGTAATAAATAGAAGATGGAAATAGCTAAGATAAAAATAACATTATATTTCCTGGAAAGAGATATAAACATAGCTGGTTTTTTACATGTTAAATGGTACTTGATATTTTGTCTTCATTGTGGTTTATCGAACGTCTCTCACTGTTAAAGTCAGTAAGGATTCTTGTATTTCAGTTCCCCTAAACCTACCACCAAACAAGACCTCCAAACCTTGTAGTGTTCCTTTGCATTAAATATCTCCGTTTATTGTCCAGAATTGATGCTAGATTCAACATCACTGCTTCATGATGGGCAGATGGGATTATTTCGAGTTTAATACCAGAAGGTGTTTTGTGCAAGTGCTTTCCCAGTAAGGACAAATGCTCAGGTATCTCAAAATATGAGCAGTATGCTGACAGCACTGCATTCTTTGCCAGGTTACAGTGGCTGCAGGTCATAATTAGTAGTGCTGGTGAGTTCAAAATTATATCTACATACAAGACCTCCAGTAAGTTCAAAATTGTAACTACATAAGTTTGTGGATAAGTGTATGAATTAAGTTCAATATAGTAGATAATAGTACAGGTAAAATCACTGTTTAAATGCTTATGGGTTCAGGTTCTGTGTATAGTGGATTGTTTTTGTGCCATCACAGTGGCTAGAGCTTTTTTATTTGTGCTGTACTGTCACCGGCAATCACGTTAGCTGAATGAAATGCTTACAGTAATATTTTATTTGTATAAAAAATACACAGTAAAAACATTAACGTCTTTGTAGTATTTCATGAAGGCAAATGATTTAGAATTGGAATTTTGAAGAAAATGTTGGAGAGTTAGCAACCCAGTTACCACTGATGAAGTCGGACGGAGTGTTTTCTCTGAGATGCCTGTAAGACATTACCCTTTATGATACCCTTTTAAAATTTACAGGAAAGGTTTTTATTTAGAATATGTGTCCTTTTCGTAGTGCCCCCCAATTAGTCTCATTAGCTCGTGTAACTGCTTTTAAAATTAATGAGATGAAGTTCAAAAATCTCTTACGCTTTCCCTACTTGTTCCCAAAACAACGTTTCATTCTTTAGAACTGTTTTCTAGAAAAAAAAGTTAAACTCAAAATTATCTTGGCTTCTTCCACCTTAGGCTCTTGACTCAAAGCAAAGTGCTTGCAGACAGTCTTCTCGGGTATGAACATGTAGCAATACCTGAAATCTGGAGAATATCCCATCGAGTGATAATGAACCAGAGCCAGGAACAAATTGAGGAGTTAGTTATGGTATGTAAAATCATGTCATTGATCACTGTATGAATCATTTATGTTAACAGTGTCAAGACAGCCTGAAGGTTAGATTACAATCTCTAAAAGGTCTAAAATTTTGCTACAGCAGGCAACTGGTTTTGACTCTAAAATATCTAAGATTTGTATCCTCTTCTTCCTATATGTGTTCTTCCAAAATTTTGTCTATCTAATGACACAAATTTCTGTAGAGAAATCACTTTTTTGCCAGTCATTTCAATTGTTAAATCACACGTCTGATCAAATAGCAATAATTGGGATAGCCTCAGAGTAAAAAAACAAACATAGCTATTCACTATGACACTGAATTATTTTTTTAGTTGGAGGAATACTGCACACAGAGTTCTATTGTGTTATGTGAGTACACGTTCCTTTTTTTTTTTTTTTAAATGTAAGGAAAGCATTTCTTATTTGATGGTGGCATCCCAAGAAAGCTTGATAATTTATTTATAATATGAGTATGTGCAACCTAAATAGACAGGGATCCTTCAGTTTATCTTGGGATTCCAGTCCACTGTTCTTTGTTAATCTTCTCTGTTAACAATCGGTCTGAGTTGCATGAAAGTGTAGTGAGGCCTACAGTGGCACTTGAAATTACAAACTGTATTTCTGCTTTCATTAGTCCTTATTAGAAGTCAGGATTTTAGATAAACCTTTGTATATATTTTCATCCAAGTCAGGATGAACAGAGATTATGAAGGCTATAGAGATCAAAACATAGAAAGGCACAGGAGCAAATCCAGCCCTGGCTGGTATTCAGCAGCTAATGCAACAAGAAGTCGATGCCAGTGTAAAACAGATCAGAATAGTGCATATAAGCAGCTTGGCACTGGCTTGTCTATTGGATAATCAAAGAGGAAAAGGGGAGGTGACAGGGGAGTGTAAGAAAGCTCATGCTGCAAATAAGAAATGCAGGTAAGCGGGCTGTGGAACTGGGTCCCATAAACTTACATCTCTAAAATGTAGTAAAGGAAGTCTTCCAACCTCCTTTACCTGAGCAGTTTTGTTATCTGTTCTCCAAAAATCTTTCTTTATGCTTGTCTCACTCTCTGTTTGGTGTTTTTGACCTTTGCTTGTCTGATCATGTCTAAATTTAGATGAGGAATTTTTGAGAAGCAGAGATTGGTGTTAACTTGTTCCCTAGAGGTGTCTAGAGTACTTCCAGGTGCTGTGATATAGTGCAAGCCAAAAGGGAAACAGACTTTGTTTAATAAAGCACACCAAAACTAGTGGCTAATTCAAGCCGTACACCTATTTTGGAGGATAATTAAACAGTGTCAGCAATTGAGATTAGTATGCCATAATGGATAAGGGGCCACTTAAAAAAAAAACTGGGATCTGAGCCTGGATTTCAGACACTCTCAGCATTTGACATGAGATTATCGCTTTTTGGAACTGGATGAGCAATGTTGAAGAAGGAGGTTAACATGAAGCCAACAACAAGTATGCTGAACTCGGGTCATTGAAAATACCATTGCTAATACTACTATAAGTGTATTTCCAGTAGAACATCACAGCTTTGTTTATCAAAAGCAGACAGCCATATTATTATCAGCTGCTGGAGATGGGTGCAAAGGATGCGCTGTCAAGTCTCTGCTTCGGTTTCCAAATTTGGGCATTATTTCTGTGATGTAACGTACTTTTCTCTTACATGTATGTTCTCAGTTGTTAAATAGTTAATAATACAAGAGTTTATACTTATAGTAGAATATGGATGACTTTGGTTTAATGGTTAACCAATTTATTTATTTGCTGCATAATCCAAAATAATCTGGTTGCGTATTTTCTTGCACTTCCCTTCAGCCTCATGATCATGAACTATACTGTCAGTAGCAGAATAGAAGGAGAAATAGGCCAGTTTGTTGACCAAAAATTGCTAGTACTTTGCTGTGTAGGGTAATTACTGCTAATATTATTTTAAACTGTTTTATAACTAATACTGTTATTTTTTGTGACAATGAGTGAATTCATAGTCATCTATTTGAAATTGTGGGGCACACCTAAAATTAAATATTTGATGCATATACTTGTTTTTCAAGCTTGAAATCATGCAGCTATCACGCAGCTATCATGCATTTCTGTTTTACTCAGATAGCAATGAAGCAAAAGCTAGAAGTGACATGCCAGCAAAAGTAGGCCCTTGTATCACTCATCAGTGCTAGAGGTACTATAATTAAACAACCTTGGTAGATAGTACAAGCACTTAATTTTCTTTAGTTTGCTAATAAATTGTCCAAGCATACTGGAACTTTTGTTGCGTTAAATAAAGCTGTTTGATTTAAAGATTCAAGCAGTGTTAATGTACTAGACATTGTAAGAAGAAATAATCTATAGCCCTTGAAAAAGATGACAGTTAAAACACCATGCAGCTTTTCTTGCAAAATTAGAAGTCTGGTTTGAAAAGCTTGAAGGAAAAGGGAGATAAGAAAGAAACTTGTCCCTTTTAAAGAAATGGACAGTAGTTGCAAAAGGAGATCTTTACCAAGCAAACATGTCTTTACCAAGCAAACCCTCATATTTATTAACAGCTGAATTAATCACTGCTGGGTTAAAAAAGATAAATGTTAGTATTTCCTTTTCTTAGGAATTATGAATTTCTAAATGAAATACAAATTTCAGGTTTCTGGGGCAGGAAATGTACGAATAAACACATGCATAATAAAAAATGCTAAAAGTAGATGCTAAATCTGTTAGTCCTTGCATTAGCATTAACACCAGGTTAGCATTTAGTGAGGAGAGAAGGGACAGAAGAGTGAGGTAGTCTAGAGCTGGTAAGACAGCAATCAGGAAAAAGGAAAAAAATGGAAGAGGGTTCTATACATAAAATACTTTGGAAATGCTCACGTTTTGCTTGGTATTGCTCAACCTAGCAGAGAGCTTAGAAGAATTTAAGGCTAAAAGTCTCAATCGCAGCACAGACAAAGATGGCAGACTATTTTTATCTAGGTTTGAGTTGTTTGAGTTGAGTTGAGTGTTTGAGTTATGCTGCAGGAGCGTGGAAGCCCTTTCTTTTGAAGGAAAAGACAGGACAACCTAAGAGATGGAAAACTTGTTTGTTTTACGTTAATTTTACTATTTAAGTAGATGTTATTTGAATTAATGCTTTGTTTTTCTGAAAGAGAAAAAAAAAAAAGATTGAATGAGGATAGCAGATAATAAAGCCCTTGCCAGAAACAGATTCTGAATGGATAAAATTGCACCAGAGGAGTTGCCCTGGGGTGCTGGCCCAAAACAACTGTAAACGTGCAGCACAATACAAATGAGTAAATGTAGATGGTTAACCAGCATGGAAGTGTCTGCAGCTGTAAATGGCTCTCAGCTGAGAATGGAGACTGACTGCTAGCTGTGCCTGCTAGAAGTACATGGAAACTGTTCACCTCCACAAAGATTGGTAGAAGCCTTAAGCTGAGCAAACATGGTAAAAAAGAAAGGTTAAAAAGAAACACACCTAATAAATTCTGTAATGCACTCCTTATGCCAAGTGGGGTTTTCTCCTACTTGTTCTGGGTCTCCTCACAGAAAAAAAAAAAGTGGGCCTCAGCCCAGGTATGGGCTCATGGACAGCCCAGCTGGGGCAGCAGGCACTTTATGAGTGACACCTGTGCCAGCAGGTGATTTAAACAAAGAAGGGATTGTAGCATTGGCCATGTAAGTAGCACCTGTGTCAGTAACTGGGACTATTTCAGACAGAGAAGGGCCTGTAGCAGCAGCCATGTCTGCAGCTTTGTGTTTATTCCTGACTTAGTATCTGTAAGATGGTAGACTCTGGAATGAGCAGTCTTTAGTACATGTAAAAAAGTCCAGGCTTGTTGGTTGAGGCTGCCTTTGCATGCAGCAGAACTCCTCTGAACCCTGAGTAAGACGAAAACAGAAGTTGCTGTGTTACCAGTGTGTGGCATCCAACGCTCCCCAGCTGCTGCAGTATTGCATTTTGATAGAGCTTTGGTAACCCTGCCTTAAGGACAAGTTTCTACGTGGTTTTAATATATTTCGGGAATTCCACAGGATTCAGCCCAGATCCCTCAGGTACGGTTTGTCTCCTTGTCATCTTCTCTCCTTCTTCCCTGTGCTTCTCCCAAATTCACGTCCAATTCGAGTGGCAGAAAGACATGCCTTACTACTTATGTTGCTTATCAGTGCTGGAAGTAGTGCTGATGAGAATTATTTGCAAAATTATATACATATGTCTATATATAACAAACATCTATGTGTGATTTTTGCTGTGGGGGTTCCTAGAGATAAGTAGCAGTCCTAAAGGGTTTGAAGAGCAGTGCTGTTGTGATGTTGTAGTTCCTAAAATTATTGTTCTCTGTTAACTGCTAGAATGTGAAGATTTCCTTGCACCTTAATAACTCAGTATGCAGCTATTAGTAGACCAGTGGTCTTTGAATGTGTTGTTTTATTAATATGGTATTGGTGTGCTTTTGAGGGTAATGTTCTGTTCTGAATGATTGGTATGCAAGCTGTTTTGTTAGATATTGCAAGATCTCGTGTATATCAAAGGACCTACTAAGATAAATAAGGGAGTTCCTTGATGATTTATTTATTTGTTTGTGTGCTATTTGTCATGTCACCTCCTGCTTAAAAGTAATATGTGGCTTGAGACTCAGCTGCTATGATCCAGGTAGCTAACTCTTCCCTGAGAAAGGAGGTTTATGTGTGCTGTTCAAGTTGTTGCTCTAAAACCAGCCACAGAACTTAGTGGTTAGTGTTTAAGGTTCACTGCACCATTATCAGTACAATTTACACAAAGCTGTTAAGTTCACAGATTCTGCATTCTGCTTAGGCTGTATCTCTTATCAACTTTAAGGTAAATTCATAGTAGTTTTCTCTCTAAGTTGTAACAAATGGAGCTTTGCAAAATCTATTATATACTGTAGAAATAGAATTGTGCCAAAAAGTGCCTGCAGCTGTTTACTAGGTCATTACATGTTTTGGATCCATGTGTACCTCTGTGTGAAATAAGCTCTTCAGGATAAACAAATAAAAAACAGACATATAAGAAAATATACATAGCTACACAAATAGCCCACCTTCAGCATCTAATTTCTACATTACGATAGAATTTTTCTGCATGCAGTCCCAATTCCCCAAAGGATTTAGTATAAATCAGGAATACCTCTGAGTGTAGCCATGTCAATAGAGTTATTCTACTGAAAAATAAAATACCTAAACTGTGCATAAGCTGAAGGTATTGAAGCTGTGTTGAATAAAAGAAACTTTGGACATCATGTTCATGTGGTGGAGAACATTTTGGTATTGTAACTTGCTTTAAAAACAAGTGTAAGTACTTGTTGCATGAGGTACTGAAGTCAGACTGTTCACAGATGCAGATGTTTTACCTGCCAACCAAGGATTCCTGATTAATTTTGCATTACAGTGTACTATCAATCATTGTTAGGTTTTCAGCTTTTTTCATGTTGTTGACCATGTCTTATGTTTGTGCTTCTGCTGTCTTGGAAAAGGTTTTTTCAAAGTTACCGCTATCAACAGAGAACCTCCTGTGCTCAGAAGAAGGGATAAGGTATTCCTCTCTATGCTGATCTTGAGAGTAGCATACCTATATGCTTTGCATTTAACACATTACTTATGTCACTGACATGTATGATGTGCCAGTTGAGGTGATCTCTTTGCGTGTTGTTGCCCATCCAATGGTATGTGACCAATTGAAGAAATTCCATGTTGCAGTTGAGTCCTGTAGGTGGTGCATGTAGCATCTTCAGGAAAACCTACTGTGTTAAACAAGACAGATCTTTCTTTCATTACAGCAGTACTTTTGGATATAGCTGAATCACCGAAGACATCATTTACCTTTCTCTTAGGCAATATTGTAGCCAACCAGAACATTTCTCAGAGATTACATGAATATAAAAAGCATATACTTGATATTATAGTGCTTAGTTTTGCTTATGCTTGACTTCTCGAATAGTATTGTCAACACTAAAAATGTATGGAGTACTCCATTTTCTTAGCATACTGTTTGATAGCTGTTAACTAATTCAGTGACTGCAGAAACTAGTTTGTGTATCATATTTGGTGCCTTTTGGTTGTCTGTAAGATGAGCACCAAGTTCTTGCCATAAGGTATTCTGCCAAGTGAACAGCCAAAGGAGTGACCCTGAGGTCTTGCTGACGTGGTTTATGTGTATTCTGTTAAGTGGAATCTCAGTCATAGAATCTGTTGAGTTGGAAGGGACCCTTTTAAAGATCATCTCGTCCAACTCTCCTGCAGTGAACAGGGACACCCACAGCTTGATGAAGTGCCCAGAGCCTGGTCCAGCCTGACCTTGAATGTCTCCAAGGACAGGACATCCACCACTGCTCTGTGCAATGTTCCAGTGCTCTGCCACCTTTTTGTAAGAAACTTTTCCTTATATCCAGTCCAAATCTCCCCTCTTCTAGTTTGAAGCTGTTTCCCTTGTCTTGTCAGAAAAGACCCTGCTAAAGAGTCTGTCCCCTTCCTTCTTAGACTTCCCTTTATGTACTGGAAAACTGCTATCAGCTCTCCTCAGAGCCTTCTCTTCTGCAGGCTAAACAGCCATCGCTCTTTCAGCCTTTCCTCTTAGAGGAGGTGTTCCATCCCTTGGATCATTTCTGTGGCCCTCCTCTGGATGCTCTCTAACAGATCCATGTCTCTCCTGTACTGAGGTCTCCGCATCTGAATGCAGTACTCTGGGTGAGATCTCACCAGTGCAGAGCAGTGGGGCAAGGTCACCTCCCTCAACCTGCTGGCCATGCTTCTTTTGATGTAGCCCAGAATACAGTTGGCTTTCTGGGCTGTGAAGGCACACTGCTGGCTCATGTCCAGCTTGTTATTTACCAGTACCCCCCAAACCCTTTTCAGCAGGACTATGCTCCAACCTTATGACCCCCAGCTTGCACTGATGGTGAGGGTTGCCACAACCCTGGTGTAAGACCTTGCAGATGGATTTATTGAACCTCATGAGGTTCACTTGGGCCCACCACTCAAGACTGTCTAGGTCTCTCTCTGAATGACATCCCATCCCTCAGGCATGTTGGCTGATTATCCCATCTCACCTTCCTTTCTTCCACATGCTTTAGCATAGCTTTCAGGAGGATCTGCTTGTCATCTTCCCCAGAACAATGACCAATCCTTCAGCTCTTACTTAAAACAAATGAGTAAAGTCAAAAAGGTAACTTATAATGCAGTCTCCAGATTTTCTTTCCCTAATTATCTCTAGAATTATTTGTAAGTAAAACATAAATAAAACATGATGATCAGAGGGCTGGAGCACCTCTCCTATGAAGAAAAGTTGAGGGAACTGGGCTTGTTTAGCTTGTAGAAGAGAAAGCTCCAGGGAGGCCTCATTGTGGCCTTCCAGTACTTGAAGGGAGATAAGCAGGAGAGGGAACGGCTGTTTACATGGGTTGATAGTGATAGGACAAGGGGGAATGGTTTTAAACTAAGACAGGAGAGGTTTAGGTTAGATATTAGGAGGAAGTTTTTCACAGAGAGGGTGTTGACGCACTGGAACAGGTTGCCCAAGGATGTTGTGGATGCCCCATCCCTGGAGGCATTCAAGGCCAGGCTGGATGTGGCTCTGGGCAGCCTGGTCTGCTGGTTGGCAACCCTGCCCACAGCGGGCACGTTCAAACTAGATATCTTTAAGATCTTTTCAACCCAGGCCATTTTGTGATTCATTCCGTGTTCCTAGAATGTCAGATGAGTGTTTGATATTGTGAGGTATATAAATTTTACTACTTTATATGATGACCGACTGCCCTTGGGATAGTTGGTGACAGCAATCGTGGGAACCTCCTTGAGACTCAAGATTGATAAGCAAATGGTGCAAGTCAACAAGGGTGAGAGGGATGCTAACTTTTACTTCTGAACTCTCATTCTTCATTAAATCTTGCCATAGTGTCTTAGTGTTGCTCTTAGAGTTTCTGAACTTTTTAAGATGTACAGGTCTAGAAGCAGAAAATGGAGGTTGGCCCAGCACTGGCACATAGGATAGGAACTTGTTCCTGAAGTGACATTCAGTACAAGACAGCTCTTTTGTTCTGATGCAAGCTCTTAGAGTGAGCATGGTTACTTTATTGCCAAAGAGAAACTTCAGCAGGTATGTGTTTGCTCTCCTGAAGTCCCATGCTGTGAGGTATCCACCTGAAAAAGTGATGCAGCTTGGAAATGTTCCCTTGCATCATGATCTAATGCAGGGCTAAACTTGATAGATCCGTCTGGTAGTTACAGACTAGCTTAATAGTTTGAATCCAATAAATTCTTTAAAAGCACAGAAAAATTAAGATCTGGCATCCTGGTTCAAATCAAACTCTAGTGAAGCCATGTGATATAATTTAACACTGCTTTATGGTGAAGAAATGTACTATTCCAAATATTTCACAAAACTAGTTATTGTTTATGTAAGTTTGACAGGCTATGTAATGTGACATATGTCCTGTTATAGCTTGGTAGTTAACGTGGCTGGCCAGCAACATTTTTACTATTGGAGTGAGGTATGTAATACTTTAAAACCCAGTTTTGCCAATATCTCTTAGACATTTTGGATAGAGATTTTTCATATGGTTTAAATTCACACACTGCTTTGTACTGGACTTGAGTTTGTATTGGTCACTCCTAGAGTCCTTAATTCTTCTAGTCTATCCTTACGATGTGTCACAGAGATAAAATTGCTATGTCGGGTCACCACAAAAATGCTTCAGTGTCTTTGGCATTTGTGCTTTGCATGTCAGAAGCGTTTATTTAATTTACATTCTTTTCCTTTTGAATATCCATTCTTTAGACTGCAGAAACAGTAGCTCTTCATCCTTTTAATTCTGGCTTTGATAAAGTTAAAACCACTGCCTCTGAAGGATCTAAGGTTCTCTTTGTTTGAAATAATTTTCCCTTTTTTGTGAACAAATCTAATTGTTACACATGGAAAAAAGGCTTTTTTTGTTAAAGTTTTTATAGCAAGCATCCACTATTTGTAAGCAACTTCACAGGTTGGTTTGTTGGTTTGTTTCTCCCTATGTATGGGACTCTGCTGACGTGTACAGCAAAAAGGACCTTCTACTGGATGTGAGCCTTAATAGGTAACAGCCAAGTAGTTCCTGTGCTGTGTTAAAGCAATGAGCTTTTCTGTGCTCTTTGTAGATGACAGTGAAGTTCCATGATATGCTGTCATTAGCTTCTGTGGAACCTTCTCTTTTCCTTCTTCTTTGCCTCCAGAAAAAAAATCTATATACCCTTTTGCATGCTGCAAATTTTAGGGAAAAAAAAGTTGCTTTATTTGCACTAGAAGAAATAAACCAGTTGCTTTAGATATTTCCTTCATTTTTCCAAAGATACCAATTCCAAGGCATCAAGACACAGCTTCATGGATTAAAAAAAAAAAATCCATTCAGGCATGACCAAGTAATACATGTTGGTGTCAGACTTCTGACGTTTTTAGACAGAGTCCTTTAGGAACTTTTGCAAAATATTCAAACACAATATAATTTTCATGCTTGCAAGTGAACACTGCATGCTCTTTGATAAAAGCTATCATAATTCCTAATGATAGTAGTAACTGGGTTTTATGGGAGTCCAAAACAATTCCTGTTTAACTTGCTCAAGTTCCCAAATATCTTTTTCAAATGACAGCCATTTGTTTTTAGGACAAATTTTGAAGTAGCTGCAAGATTGGATTTCAAAATGCCAATGCCATTTTAGAATATACATCAGATCTGTATGGAGTGCTGGGTGCAGGGCAGTGAGCAACTACAAGAACCTAGTTTGTTTTCAAAGGACTTCTCCACATTCATATGGTTTGGGACATACCTGAGGTCGTGTTTCATTAGCCTAAAACGAGTTTAGTTCCACTGGTGCTGAATGATAATGCTGATCTAACCTTGAGTAGATTATTTTGCTCCTCTGAAAAGCTTGGCTCTATCCCTCACATCCAAAGATTACATGTGCTGTTATATAGGATATGTATATTTATTCTTCAGCGGTGCCTTATGGCACAGTGTCACTTCTTTGGGAGCAGACCATCTGCACCTAATTCAGTTTCTTGTTTTCAATTTGTTCAGGAACTATTATTATAAATTCTTCAATGTGGAAATGATCACTGGCTTTTACAGTCTTCTAACCTTGTTATCTTTTAGCCACTTTCAGCATCTTCATTTAGCGAACAGTGTTGCTTGTTGGGATATGTTAGACTAAGTTTTCTCTTTCTTCAGTGGTTTCCCTTACTGTTTATGACAATCTTAGTATCTGCAGCCCAGCTTTTCTGTTCTCCGAGCAGTCAGCACTTATTATGCTCAGAAGCAGAAAGGACAGTACAACAACCATTCTTCTTACTTTCTACTTCTGACAAGACAGCCTTTTAAAATCCAGTTACTTGGATTTTGGTCACGTTTTCATTTGGCCTTGTATAGTTCTTTGGTATGATAGTGGAAGATTACAAGCAAAATCTTGATGTATGATTTTTCTTTAAATCTATCCTTATTACAGAAAATGATTCCAGAGTCTTCTGCAAAATAAAGGAGTTTGTTCCTGTATGATGTTTCAGTGCTTGCTATCAAGCCCAGCTTTAGCATTTCTACCTAGATGTGCCTCCTCAACTGTCACTGACTTTGAAGGCTACTAAAGAACTGGAGAAAAAGATATCAAATTAATCACACTGGTGCAGTACTATCCAGGCATCAGAGAAGAAGCTGTATGAAGTCTTCAGGTAGAGTCTTTGTTACTTTTGATCACTGTACAGTTCCATCCTGATCTCTGAAGCCATTTGTGCTGCTCTTCTCACCTAGAGTGTTCATCTGGGGCTCACTTGTGTAGATACAGAAGAAGACTGCTGTTGTGAGAAGATACCTGCTTTATGCGGTGTACCTTTCAAGATGAGCAGTTTCGATTTGTGTGCTCAGTCTTGTGAATTAGAATATGAGAATGCTGAGCTATATTGGGAAGTGCAGAGGCATCCTTAGGGAAACGGTATATAGCTGAAGAGCTCTGTTTTTTCACTTAGTCAGGAAGAGGAGATACTGATACTCATTCTGCAGTGTAGATATGTTGAATGGCTAAAGGTGTTTTCTTAGTACTAGAAAGCTGCTGAGAAGTTACTCAGCTGGGAAAACTCTAAAAAATAAAATATCAGTAGAGGGAAGCATTTCATTCCTTCCTCATGAGATGCTTCAGGAGGCAGTGTGGTATGTGTGTGAGGGGAGGGAGCACCTAGCATTCTGTAAATTTCAACAGCGTAAGTCACTGTTACGTTGTATGGAATAAGGGAATTTTGTTATACATCTTAAATGCAGAGCGGACTTTAATTTGTAGGGCAGAAACTTAATTAGCTGCCCCCAAATTTTCTTTCAGAAAGTCCTGAGTGGTTCACATGATGATTTTCAAAAACATCCCATACTGCAACCTGAAATGCAACCCAGGTATCGAGCTACCTTTTAGTTTTATTCCAGTATCTTTCCTCGAGGATAAACCTCAGATAGCATTCTGTGGGTTATCAAACAAAAATGCCTCGAGCATACCAGCACAGGGAAGTGTGTGTTCTTCTGCTCTGCCTTATTTATAGTTTGATAATGAATTTGGAGTTGTGTTTAGCTCTGTACACAGCCGCAGTTGTGTGAATAGAGGGAAATGCAAATGTTTTTGTGGAGTGCAGAGGCATGTTCTTCACTTGTTAACTCAGTTAATTATGGTAGACATGTTTACTGCTGATCTGAACTGAGGTCAGTAAGACCTGGCACTGTCAGGGTAGTTTTTGATTTGGTTACTACAAAATGATTTATATAGGTGGAAGCAAAACTTATTTTTGTTCTGAGTCCTAGGGCTCTTGATGCATTATGATTAGTATCTTGAGAGCATACTTCTCAGTGTATTCAAAGTATTTAGTTTTAAATCTGTCCTTGTATAATTCAAACTGGCTTGATATATGAAAATTTGTTTTTTTTTGTTTGTTTGTTTAAGGGAGATTACAACTGCATATACCTGATTCCATTCAAGTTCATTATAACAAACATTAGAAATGTTTCTCACTTGGATCCAAGCTTTTTCAAATTTTGGGAATGTTCCTAAGCACATCTGGAACTTCAAGGGGAAGGAACTGTGAAGTTTGAATTCAGACTCAAGTATTTGGAAAGAGCAAAGTTGTAAGTTGTATAATAAATATCACTGTGAGGGAGACAGATCTAGTTGTAGCCTCTTGAAGTTCACTGTGAGTGGTCATAGTTGTTTTTCAGACTGCATTAACATACGTATTCCACAAATCATCTTGAGTCAAAAAACTGACAGTGTCCTTTCAGGAAAGGAAGCTTGTGGTACAAAGGAGCCAGCAGCGCGCCCTTGCAGCTCAGAAGGCAAATGGTATCCTGGGCTCCATCAGAAGAGTGGTGGCCAGTAGGGACGGGGAGGTGATTGTCCCCCTCTACTCTGCTCTTGTGAGGCCCCATCTGGAGTACTGCGTCCAAGTGTGGAGCCCGCAGTACAAGAAAGACAGGGAGCTGTTGGAGAGGGTCCAGAGGAGGGCCACAGAGATGATCAGGGGACTGGAGCACCTCTCCTATGAAGACAGGCTGAAGGAGCTAGGCTTGTTCAGCCTGGAGAAAAGAAGGCTGCGGGGTGACCTCATTGCAGCCTTTCAGTACCTAAAGGGAGCCTGCAAACAGGAGGGGAATCAACTCTGACAGGGTAGATAACTACAGGATGAGGGGAAATGGTTTTAAGTTTAAGGGGAAGTTTTCTACAGAGAGTGGTGAGGTGCTGGAACAGCTGCCCAGAGAGGTTGTGGATGCCCTGTCCCTGGAGGTGTTCAAGGCCAGGTTGGATGGGGCCCTGGGCAGCCTGGTCTAGCATTAAATGGAGAGGTTGGTGGTGTGCATGTGGCAGGGGGGTTGGAGATTCATGATCCTTGATCCAGCCCTGGCCATTCTGTGATTCTGTGATATCCTTTAATGCCTAAGAGTGTTGTGGCACATGCCTTGCATCCTTTCTGCAGTAAAAGCCCAAGCTACAGTGAGCAGAAAGCACAGTCTGGCTGTAGCTTTGGTGAGGGAGCTGACCTTGTCATTACACAGGTCTGTCTAAATGAGCCTAAGCCTTGTATTCTGGGGGTGACATTTTTCTTATTTATTTGTTTTTTGTTCAACCCTACATTTTATGTGTTGGCTGCAGGTCGGTCATTGCTCAGCCAGCAGCTGTACTACCCAGTTTGAAGAGTCACTAAACTGAAATGTTAGTCTGTTCATCCCTAGGTTTCCAAGGATTTCCAGCAGTAAATCTGGAAAATACATCTAATCCCACTGAAGCATTCTTCAGGTTTTTTGACGTGAAGGATCGTGTGGTGTAGCTATTGTGATTTGTGTGCAGCAGTGGAGTCTCTGGGACACAAACCAGTGATTAGGAGCTGTGTGATTTGGGGAGAAAGGGAAGAGTTTCTTTGCTATTTCTGGGTTAGAGAATGAAGGCAGTAAAATTTTAATGAACTGACTAGAGGAAACAGACCCAAAATCGAAAAATCATGCCAGATATCAATTTTCTGTTGGTGGTAGAATTTGTTCAGTGTATACACCTGCTGTAGAAGTGCTTCTTTTTTTTTTCAGATGTTGGTTTATATCCAGCGATGAATATAAGCCTCTAGGCAATAAGAGAATAATAAACAGAAACAAAAACAAAATTGCGAGCATCTCTCTATGATGATTTTTTCACTTTTTCATTCACACTGAAAGCAAATGTTTTGATTGCTATAAGTTTACTTTCCTTGTCTTTCTTAGCATTTTTCTTAATATTAGATTTAGATCTTAATGCAAAGTATGCTATATATTTAGATGTATTGCTTTTCTTATAATCAGAACATAAAGATGAAATTGAAGATAGCTACTGAGATGCAACTAATTAATGATTACTAAGTGTATTTCCAGATATCTAGTGCCTCTTGAAAAGCAAAATGTCATTGTAAACTTCTTTTTGTTGTGGTGGAAATGGTGGTTTCTAACAGAAAGGTTTATGATGGCAGAATGAAGGTGGGGGAAAGAGAGAGAGAATGAGTGAAATACAAGTTATTTCTTAAAATGGAATGAAATTGTATTTTCTAATATCATACCATACTTTTCCATCTGTAGACATGCTGCACAACTGAATCTTTGGAGGACTCAAGAATGATCTTGTCAAATAAACCAAAGAGGGATTTGAGAAATTTGATCTGATGCTGTGATTCCTTGTGAACTTGGACTCTGGCAGAACTGTGCAAGTAAACTAGGAAGCCTCTGTGCAGCAGCAAATATGGATATTCCTTGCTAGGCTTTTCATTTAGTTATTTTCAAGTGTTCTGAAACGTTGCATTCAGTTTGTGGTGGAAACTAGGGAAAATCCAAAGTGGTTCATGTGGTTGTATGTTTTATATACTGGGATAAGTACATTACCTGTTGGGTGCTTCTCTTTGGAAAAATGCCTGGTTCATGTTCTTTCTGATCTGTGAAAGCACTGTACAAGCTTTCACAGTTGCTGATGTGAACAAGTGCAGATCTGAAATAAGCAGGGTGCCTCTTTTTTCTTCTGTGCTGGTGGGAAAGGGTGGCTGGCTCTGGCTGTGTGCACCAGCTTCTGTCTGCTGGCTTTGGGAGGGGGCCAGCCTCTCCTTGGCCTCCTCATTTTCAGCTCTAGGAGGGGATTGCTGAGGCAAATTGCATCAGGACTTACCTTAACTCTCAAGGACAAGTTGAACCATTCTCTCTGTTTAGATCCACCAGAAGTAGCTCTAATTTATTTACATGAATAGCACATCTGACTCTCCTGTTTGCTGTCCGAAAAGCTGGATCCTATTTTCCATGGCCTCACTCTTCCCTTCCACCCCCGCTCTCTCTTCCTTCTCCCCAGAGGAGAGCACTGCCATACGGCATAGCAATCCTCAACGCTGGAAGTGGCCAGTTCAGGACAACTGGAAAGGAATGTGAGCCATTACTGGAATTCTAATCTCAGACTCTTCTAGAAAAGAGCTTAACAGCTTTTTGCTTGTCCTCTTGGGTCTGATGTTTGACAGGAAATGAGTTTGAAGGGTTCAGGAGCAGGTCACAGAACTCGTCTTGCTGCCAGCTGCTCTGCCGACCTTAACAGTGTGTTTGCAGAAATCTGATACACTTGCTTATTATTAAAGCCTTTTCTCCGTGAAAACTTATTTCCAAAGCCAGGTCCTAGTAGACGTATTGCTAGCATATTACATCTTTGCCTCTCTTGAATTCTTCTCCACTGACACTTGTTATGACCTAAGACTCTAGCCATGTGAAAAATGCTGTTTTGTAATTCAAGGCAGAGTGAGCAATTGTGTTTGCAGGCATGTTTATGTTTGTTCTTTTGCAGCACTTATTTTGTTTGTCCTTCATATGCCCATCTGTGGGATCTCAAAGAAATCCAGATGCTTTCCTGATCTTGCATAATTAATGTTAGACCTCGTTAAATACCTCAGATCTGGTCTCAGTAATGTAATTTTAATGAATGGGCTTTTTCCTGTATAGCAGCTGAGAAGTATATTCCCAAGCAAACTTAAAAATGAAGTCGTCTCCATACTTTCTTGGAATCCTACTGACAAGCAAGTGTTGCTCAGTGTAGAACGAAGTTCAGATAGGCCATGAAGACTAATGGCATGTCCCTCTTTCTTCATCTTGTCTTCATGAACTATTTTTTGTTGTTATTGTTTGTTTGTTTGTTTTTTAAATCAAAAGCATCAGAGTGTGGCCGATCAAATCAGGACAGTGTGGAAGCCCAGTAACAGAGCTACACTGGCAGGAATATTGCATCTAATATACTGAAAAGCTATAGCAGAAGTACACTTGATCACATGCTTTGGGATCACACGCTGCATCTTCTCAAAAGGTCTGTTAGCAGCTTTGTGTGTTGCATTTAGAAGGACTTGTCTAGAAAAGGATCCTTGTACAGGCCCTCTGTTTCAGCTCAGGAAGCTGGGTTTTCCCCCTCTTCTGTCTTCAGTCCAAGAAATGTTGGTATTACTGCAAAAATAATTGAGGAGATGAAATGAGTATAACACGAAATATGCAACAATAGATCTTACACTACTGCAATTTTAGCATCTCTGCCTTTTTATTTCTCTCTGAACTTGTCACTTCAGCTCATCTGCAGCTTCTGCTGCTTTAATGTGTTAACCAGTTTGTGCTTCAATTGGTTATCTCAAGTGTCTGCTGTATCTCCAGTGTGTCCTGGAACAATACGTGTGCAAATATGCTGACAAAAAACAGACCAGTGGAATATCGGAAAGTACCATTATTTCGGCTTTTTTTGTTTAACTGGTGAAAAGTGTTCCACAAATCATGAGAAGTAACTGAAATGAGCTTGCAAGCTCAAAAGAACTGTCGCTCCAGGATAACGGCTGCTTCAGCACTAATCATTTGTCCTTCCTGCCCCAGTTTGACAGTGGCTGTGTAAACCAGCTTATTGTCAGATGCCAAGTTGAATTATAACCCTTTGATTCAGCAGAAAGATTACCAGATTTCATAGCACTGAGTGAAAATGGGATGTTCTTTTTGTTTTGGTGCTGCCTACGTACAACGCTATAGCATGGGAAAGTATAGGTACAGCCAGGAATTAATAACAATTAGGATTCTGACTCAAAATATTTCAGGACTGCTTTTCTTTCTTAGCGTTTCTTGAAAGCTCTCCTTCTGGTTTCTTAGCTATGCTCTATGAGAGCGGATATTTCCACCTGAATAGAAGATTTCTTAAGGCAGTACGTAATTTTTTCTAGTTTTGGTGTATGTGCGTGTTTTTAATTGCTTTATTGAGATAGACCTAATTAAAATATTTCCTTCCATAAATGTCACTATTTCTGAGACCAGTTTTGACTATAAATGTGGGATGTTTTGTTTCTATTTATAATGAATAGCTTGCTACAAAGAAATGAATATCTGTTAGTACAGCAAAATTAGAGTTGTAACATACCTCTGTAGTAAGGCCGAATGTATCTGGAAGAGGATCTGAACGTTCCAGCCAACCAAAGATGATAGATATTTAGCATCCAAGATAATAAAATCATCAATGATCTAAATTTATACATTCTGTCTAATTCCTTTTTATTTTGTTAAGGAAATGGAAAAGCTGATTTGTATTCATCTGTAGGTACACTCGGGGATGTGAAATGAGAAAGAGACTGAAGCTTATTTTAAACGCGGTGAAAATTAAGCAAATGGAGGGTAACCAGTTTAATATTAGAGAAAGAAAGAGACAGAACATTGCAATAATTTTTTATGGTACGTATATAGTGGCGAAAGCTAATAGCCTTGTTCTGGGTTAATGGTGACCTGCTGAAACGAATAACACAATACATGATTCTTTTAGACCATTGTAAAGTGGCAGTGGCTTTGTAACTCAAGATCAAGGCAAGAGAAGTACCAACTCCTTAGATAAGGGATCGCTTGCCTTCCTGACTACTTCATGAAAATATCTATGTCGCAGGGACCAGAGGACATGTTTCATTCTTATATCTATATTTTCAAGACCAGAGGATGGAGAATCTTCAAAGAATATCTCCTAGATACAAGAGAGAGAGAGCAACAGCTCTGTAGAGGCTTTATTGTCCTGTTGCAGAGGCTGAAATTCTGCTACAACGTCACCGTAATTCCTGAGTCAACGCAATGCCTTTGTCATGTCATTCTACTGTGGGCAGTGCTCTGGAAGCATGTCATCCCCACAGGTTGCCCTCACTGCCCACAGGGACGTAACTATCTCCCTCTTTTGATCATTCAGTTGCATCTCTGCATTGTAAAGAGTTTAGAACTGCAGTTTTTAACTTTCTGGTGTCTGACGCTGTTCCTGTATTCCTAGGCAGATTAGCAAAGTGCAGTGAGATGAACATCAAAAGGAAGTTCGGTCTCAGAAAGATTACAGACAGGAATGTAAAGGACCTTCAGAGTGCAGACAACTACTGACCCAATGAAGTCACCTGGAGTTGCTTCACTGCTTACGGTATGACTTTAGGGGATTCTTTTGCTTATGTTTTCATGGTTTTGTTTTTCTTAAAGCAGAACATTCCATTTTTACCACAATGGAAGTTTAAAAAAAAAAAAAAAAAAAACTGTTCTTGATGGACATGTGTTTCAGAACATTCCATGTCTCAAAAAAAAAGGAAAAAGAAAAAAGGAAAAAAAAAAAAAGTGACCCAAAAGATGATAATGATTCCAAGAATCATTAATTTTCCTCTTCTGGACTGAGTCCTGAAAAAACTTGCTTGTAAAGGCAGAATTTCAGGGGGAACTCCAACTTACAGTCATCATTGACTCACCACCCAAAAGTTGTAAATAATGAATTAAGAGAAGTTTAAGAAATATCTGCACATGGATTCTCCAATCTTTGTCTTATAGCATCAGCTTTTCACATTTGGAGGTCCTCCTCAATGTTGTAAAAGAGCTACATAAAAATCAGAGGAAATGGTGAGCTTGAATTTTACTTTTGATAACAACTTGTGTGCCGTTCACTGGGGTGCAGGGAAGGAGCAGAAACAACATAATTATGTTTTCACCTCTAGTCATCCTGTGTGTGTTAACAGAAAAAAAAAATATTGATCACAAACAGTGTTTCCTTAATTGAATGCTATTGACAACAATTTACCCTTGAGTGCAGAGGCTAGGTGTACTGAGTTTTTACTGTCCCATGGATTCTGTGATTCCCTTAAAGGAAAATCCTGATTATTATTTTTTCTGAAATAACCTTCATTTTCCTTGCACAGCCACTTCAGTAATCATCTCTTGTGGCCTGATTGAAAAATCCAGTGGACCTGTAATGGGAGTCATTTCATTGACTTCAATAAGCTCTGGATCAGACCCATGGGGAATGAAGAATGACTTTCCCCTAATCTCTTAAATTCTTCTCCTCTCTCGTTCCAAATTGATTACAAAACTGGTGAAATGGAAGGAATAGTTTTTCTTGATCTTGTGCTCTTCATCAATCTTCAAGTTTATTTTGGGCTATAAATCGCCCTAATCATGGATGCTTTCTTGTTTTTCTCTTACAATGTTTAGCTGCAGAAAGCCAGAATGCATGTTTACTGCCCTTCTGCAGCTGCTGTTGTACCAAGATTGTTTATCTGCATAGTGCCTGTCTGCTGTGGCTTCTTAAGTATTTCACAATCTAAAAAGCTCGAAACTTTTTAGTAGAGTTTTCAAATTGATAAGAGAACCAAACCATAATGTTCTGGGAAGGAATCTGACACACTGAAAAGTTTATTTTCAGCTTTTGTAAAACTGATGCTGAGAGCTAGCATAATAATAGCAATTTTCTGCAGCTGTGCTGTCTTGGAGCACTCCGTGCCCCATTTCACTGCTAGTGCAGCACAAATGTGTGCAACAAATGGTTTGCCTGGGGGTGAGTCCATTAGACTAGTAAGATAATACATAGGGTGATTTTGTATAGTTGTATTATAGATCCATAAACACTCTGCAGCCAACACTGTGTCATTGTGCAACTGAAGTAGTTTTTGATATGTATCACTACAACTCTCCAATTCTGCAGTGTTTCCAAAGAGGTGCTCAGCTCTTTAGCAGGCTTACCAAGATGCAATGCTCTACCACTTCTGTGTAAGATCCTAAGACTTCACATGCTGTGCACTGTGGCATCCAACTGAAAAATTATGGAATTTTGAGGCTTGGAGTGAAATTTAAATTCCCATGATTCTTCTTATCACACATCCATCTCTTTATACAATCTAGCTAGCGCCAGTTTCAAAACACTGGCAAGCAATGTGATGCTCATGGTGATGAATACAAACAGTCTGTTGCAAGCATGTCTGAAGTCATGCAAAGTTTTCAGGACCACGGCAATAAGGGCAGCTGAGGAGGAACTTGACACCAAGCACACAGACTGCCACCCCCTACCGCAGCAGCCTTGCTTAGCGGAGTGTGGTCTGTCTTGGGCATGTGATAACTGGTAGTGGGTTCTTTTCTTAAATCTGGTCAAGTTAAGGTAAGAACCCCCACAACCAAAGTCCCTTTCAGAGGCATATTGAGAATCCCTTTGAAGGGCAGCAGGGGATTTGCTGCATGAAAGCCGTTCTCCCTTTGATGAGCAAGAGCATTGTGCTTCTTCATCATGAAGCAAGCTATAAGTTAGCTGCTAGCTATCTGTGCTGAGTAGAACAACTGCCTGGAGCTTGTGTAGGAGTTATGTGAAGTTGTCACAAAGGTGTAATAAGCTGAGAAATCTGTAAAAGGTACTTTCAAACCTGTGCGTTTCTGAGTCCCTAATTTGTTTGATTTGGGTGGGATTGTTGCTTATGAGTGAAGTCTTCAGAATAACTCCATGAAGAAGAGCTCACAAAGCCCACAGTTGCTTTGAGAGGTTGGCCTATATTAATGCATAAAGGTCTTGAAAAAGATCTCTTTTTGAAAAAGACACCCCTTGTGTCATGCTTAGCTTCCTATAGCCATGCAACTCACCCTCAAGGCCTGCCTGGCTTTGTCCCTCACTGCTACTGCAGAGGAGAGACAAGTTTGTTTGCTGTCTCCATGGCAGGCGTGTCATCATCAGCATTTACAGCAGCTGTGCGAGCTCTTCTGCACAACTTTTCAGAAAATTAGGGCTGTAGCTTTATGCAGCATAGGGGGTAACAAGTTTGGTAGACCTTGAAGGCAGACTTATCCTGTAGTAGCTCAAAGCTCTGGACGAATGCTGCCATGACTAGGCTATACTCAGTCATGCTCCTGCTTTGAGGATTAGGACTGCTCATGGAAAAATGTGCGTTGTGCTTTGTTTGGAATTCATCCCACATGTTAATGGTGTTATGTATAGCCTCCATTCTCCCTTTAAGTGTGTGGCTGGAGTGGTGAACATGCAGAAATGCTTTATATGGGGGAGGGTTCATGCTTTGTACAAAAAGAGAAGTTTTCTAATAATAAACACATTTTGTGTGGGTGTGTGGTGAGTTGTTTGTTTGTTTGGCTGTTGGTGTTTTTCTAAAGAAATTATTTGTGAAAGTTCATAAGTGTTCGTCCTCAGTGCATGTTGGTTACTGAGTGCTAGAAGAAAGCTGTCCTGCCACCAGAGAGACAGCATTAAAGGCTCTTCCCGTGCCCAGGATGCTCTTTCCCCATCACCTTATGCAGAAATGCATGACAGTGGGCAGGCAGCAGCATGCAGCATAACCCAGAAGAGGATGGCTGTAGAAGGTTGACACACAAAGGATGCCCAGGCTGCAGTGTGCACTCTTCTGGCGAACTCCTAGTTAGCATCTGGGTCTCTAGGCAGACAGTCTGACTCTTCAACCTCTGCAGCCGCTGCATCTGCGAGACCACTTCTCTTTCCCCTGTTTCACTTCGGGAACCCTTTTGTCCACTGCTGTGTCTCTTTATTCGCCTCCTGGGATGTCCTTGTGAGCATTTTGAGCATGCCGTCATCTCTGGAGCTCTTCTTTTTCCTACGTAGATTGGATGAGTATTTGCTTAACGACAATAGCAGCCCTGTCCTTAGTTGCCATGAGTTGTCAGCTGTTGGGGGGAAGGAGAAAATGAGCTATTGTAAGAATGATGTTTTCATGCCAACTGGAACAAAGAGCTTGGGTTGCTGCCCCTTCCCCCTTTGTTTTAGCTTTCTGGTTTTTCCCAGTCTTGGAGACAGCAGGACAATTTCAAAATCCTCTGCCCCTGAAGAATTAGGGATATCACTACCTTGGTGAGAGGAGTCTAGAAAAAATTCAGTGCAAAGCAGACTAATATCTGCATCTGTTCTTACAGAGCGTGTTGTGGCAGAGGGAAAACAATGATACGTGCAGAGGCTTTTTTTTCACACTGTTTTTATTCACGCTGATTTTATTCACACTGATACTGACTGGCTGTCTGTACTTGAGCAGGTATCCTTTTTCCAGAAGACACTGGACAAACTGAACTGTTGCATTGGAGTAGAAGGACACCACTGGCTCCAAGTGGTACAATCTGTGCAAGTCACTTGGAGAAATCTGCGCTGCTGTGAGATTCTCTTCCCTAAATTAGATTTCCTTAAGGCTGCTCCTAATTTATTTTTTTGTTGTTGTTTTACCTTTCCCAACAACTGAAGTCAGCATAAATTGCGCAACAAAATTAAGTGACCCAACAGTAGAGAAAGAGATGTATGAAACCCTAGTCATGCTTTGAATCATTTGTATTTTTTGCAATCTCTGACTGGTGGTGTTTTTTCAATCCTCAGTTGCTTTTTGCTGCTATGGTTAGAGCATGTATTTCTGTTTTGTTAAAATGTGCAGTGCTGCAATCCTCGCTTAGGTGACCATGCAAGGAAGAGTTGAAGAGGGAGTATCCAGAGGAAGATGGAGTGAGCAGCTGCATGTGCATAGCAGGGACTGATCAAGTAAAATGATAATTCTCAATTTTCACTAAGTGAGAGACTGTACTTTTTCCAGCGTGGCCACAGCTTAGAGTGAGTTGTTGTCTCTTCCCCCTGCCAAGGGGCAAACAGCAAATATGACCTCTTTGAGCACAGAAGGGTACCTGGAGCCAGCTTGTCTGAGTGATACAACTGTAAGGGCAAGAGGAGGAGTGACACTGTAGAAGAGTAGAAGCAGTCCCACTGTTAGCTCTGTGGGGCAGCTTGTTTCGCTGACCATCACCATGGTCTTCAGACTCTCTCTTCTCTGGCTGAACGTGCTATGGTTGAGAATTTCAGTGTGACATTGGTCCTGTTTGGCTCCCTCATTACCTGCAGCAAGGACAGATTTCTTCCTTGATACCCACAAAGTGCTGCAAGGGTTTTTTATTGGAAGTATATCCAGGTTTGGGGATCAGTAAGATGTAGGATTCTGGGAGTGATTGGGTCACCTGGGACTCTGCTCTATCTGTTGGTTGTTGGTGGCACTCTTATCTAGGTAACATCTTTTGTGGATTTGTTCCTCTCAGTGTCCACCTCTCACTAGAGAAAGGAAACTGAAGGCCTGGGTGCTGCACTGGACAGAGATACAAGCTGCTTGCCCAGACAGGGTATCAGATATCCTCAAAACTGGGTTGCACAAAGAAATGCTGTCTGAGATGTGAGGTGAGCTCCTGTTGGGATGACAGTGACACAAGGACTGACTGCGTAATAAGTGACATAAGTCACTGCAAAGCCAGGGGGATGTAAAGTAAAACCACCGTTTGGCTTTTGTGCATACCTGCTAGAAAACCCATAGGTGACAGCAACAAAATTTGAAGCCACAAGCAACTTTCTGGGCGAACTTGGAGGTTTGTTGTATTTGTTTAAGTGGAAAGTTTCTCTGATTGATGCATGGTAACTCACAGCTATAGATACGTCCTAAAAGATGTTAAACTGTAGATCATATGTTCTGCTGATAGAAACCAGGTGTGGGATTATACTGAGGATTTGTCACAAGCCGATCATAGTTTATACTTTATCTGCTATAGGTTTAGGTCTGATTCCTGAAATTGTTGTTTGTGCATGTGATCCCTTTTGTCCCCAAGGCCTCATTAAATGTATATTTTAGTAAATTGCTTTATGTTTTTAATACAGTTGACTGACCCCTAGTGCCTAATGGAATTTTTTGTAACTGAAGTGCTGGAGCTGCAGTGGAATGATGGATAGCATCAAACTGCTTGAGAGATGCATCAAATGTGAAGTCAAAATGTGCACATATACGAGGGACAAATAGCCTCTACTGATACAAATAGTTCCCTGTTGCCATATGAGTTAGTAAGTCACAGGAGCATTAATCAATAGATTTATTCCAGGAAGATTTCTAGGGCTGAGGGACAATATGATCATCAGCAGAAGGATATCGGTGCTGCCAGAAACAAAGCTGCAAACTGCAAAGGAATTTAAGAAAATGCATTCAGTGATGTATTTGTAATAGTTTTACATATTTGTAAAACTGTGGAATGAATTAATTATATTCCCAGAGCTTACAATATAAGGAAATCTGAGAAGATAATATTTTCCACTGATGATGATAATAAATGTGATCTATATTAAGTAGTTAAAAAATACTCGAGCCAAAATTCCATAAAAACTGGCAAGTCACGTTTGGGCAGTTTTTCTTGAAAACTGTCAAGAATGTGAGCTAAAGGAGTGTTGCTGGAAATCTATACGTCTCGCTATACCTCTAACGCTGCTGGAAAAAGCCACGAGGTTTTATTCTGGTTTATGCAAAAATATGTAAAATGACAAAATGCTATGGGGAGCTAAAATTATGTCCCCCCTTTCCCCCATTATGTTGCTCAATGCGGCTCCCTGTGCTCGATGAGAGCCATCATCCAGCTGCCTCGCACTGGGTGCAGGAGGAATGGCCGCTTAGTGCTGGGCTGGGGTTCTGCTGGCAGCAGTGCTCTGCTTGCCTCCAGTCTGCACCACCACCACCGCCTGGTGCCCAGTACTTCAAAGCATCTGTCGGTGTTTTCAGAGCAAAGAAGGCAGAGTCGTTCCTTTCTGACCCCTGTGGCAGCTTGTAATATTTCCAGAACAAGGTGACTTTTTTTTTTTTTCCCATTGAGAAGGGAAACTTTCAAAATTGTTTGTGTATTTGCAAGTATTCATAAAAATATGTCTAAATATACTAAGTGCGTTTAGAGCTATATGTGTGTGCAAAATAAATATTTCTCCAAGTATATCTATTTAGAGATGAGACTGATGCCAAATCAGACTTGCCCACTTTAAGTCCCAGATTGCCCCTGTCCCTTTTCAGCCGGCAGACACATATCAGAGTCAGCTGCAGAGATAAGTCACCCTCACCAAGGCAGAGTGATTGCAACCTGCTGATCTGAACTCTCCCAGACTCTCTCAGTATTTTTGATCCAGATCTAAGCTTGGTGGCGCAAGCCTGTTTCTAGCACTAGCGCAGATAGCTGAACCACTACAGCAATCACAGCTGAGCGCTAGAAAATGGAAGAAGCAAGTCAGTCACATGAGGGAGATGAAAGCCAACACTAAGTGCTGTGATTATTCTGTCAAAATGACTGCTGTAAACGTGTCTTTAAAAAAGAATCCTTAGCTAAACAAAACCATCAGGTGATATTAACTGGTGTCACTTTCTAATCTGGGCTTGTGAACTGGCTGACTTGTGAATACTTTGCAGCAAACTGTTAGGAGAGGGGCAGCAGTTCTTGGCCAGCTGGAGGCCCACCAGTGTGCAACACAGACGTGCTGGAGAGGGGCTAACAGGCACAAATGCCTTGTCACACTACCCGCTGGTACCACCCTGGGAACTGTTGCCTGTGCTCCAGCAAAGGGCTCGGTCAAAGTGACAGTGTGTGATGTAAGAAGGTATCTGGTAACCCCAGCTAGTGGTTCACTTAAAATCTTGGCTAGAAGCCACAGTAAAGTTTTGAGGCCTCAATTTGGGGTTCGTTTCTGTATGTTGCTTGATATAGTCATTGAAACTTGCTTGCCCATCTGCAGCATTTGTGTTGCTTGAACTTCATTGTTAGTGTAAGAGGCAAAGCTATGCTTGGGCTAACTTGAAACTCAGCATTCGTGGCCCAGCCATTTATGGCTGCTACAAAACCAAAAAGCCCGGTTCTTTTATTTGTGTGATGGGTGGATGAAGCCCACTGTCTTGGTGCAGTGGTTGCATGTGCATCTGCTACAAGAAGCTCTTACTGTGTATTTCTCCAAGAGCCAGGTTTTGTGGAGCTCTCTCAGTGGGAAGAACATATCTCTGTGTTTTCAGTGATGCTGAGTGACCATTCAAAGAGTTCAAGAACAGGAGAAAAGGGAGAGATTTTTGTCACATAACTAATCTATTTATTTTTTTTTCATGAAAGCATCAACATTAAACCCCAAAAATTTCCTTTTAAAATGTCAAGATGATGTAAGGTACCTGCGTCCCACCCTTCTTGGGTGTTCTTGGCTCCACTGTCCTTGACCTGAGTAATTTCAATACTATTTGTTTTGAGTAATTTTGGTTTTGCTGCTGCATGTTCTTGTGAATAAGAAACAGTGTTTCCATTGGCAGCAGTTAGTCCTCCATCCACCCATGTCTCTTAAAGTATGATAAAAGCACAGAATGAACTCCCGGACTCTGACCTTTAAAGCGTGTGTGCGTTTCCTCGCACAAGTGGACTGGGGGCAACATTTCATCCTTTAAATGTTCATGCATCCACGCTAAAGGCGGAGGTTGGTGGTCATAAGATTTGAGTCCGGGTTTTGAAGATACCTTGAGCGATTTGGAGGTTTGGTGATGGCACTTACAAATCCTAACTTCTGTAACTTGAGATCTGACTGGATGAAATCACTGGGACCTCTGCCTGTGCCTATTTGGGTGTTACAATTTCATACTCATAATTTCCTGGGGCTGAGATTCAGAGTTTCTAGCCGAACCGACTTTAAAGAGGAAGGAGCAGGTTGCTAATAAGGCTAGCTCTCCAGGGATCTTTTTTTTCTTTGCGTATTCACATTTCTGGGAACTCCACACTGCAGAACCAAAGGTCTTTTCAGGTTTAAAAAAGCAAGAAGGATTCTTGCAAGTTTATGGGAGGCATCTTTTTGGCCTCTGTGTGCTCTTGGCTGTAATCTTGAAACCTATTGGGAAATGAGAGAGAATGTGATCTTCTGCACAGTGCCACAGTGCCTGCTGGTTTTTATACTTATATAATTTGAAATGCTTTAAGCAATTTCTGTTTAAGAAGAATGAATCTTCCAAGAAGTGTGTCTGCTCCGAACAGGAGGACTGCAGTTTCCATAAGCTTCTCCAAAGCCTGAAGGAGGTTCCTTGCTGGATCTGTAAGCGCACCTTGTCAAGTTTAGAGCTATGAGAAGTATCTGTGCTGGGTTCAGATTTCATGACCTTTTGTTCCTTGCAAAGCCTATAATCCCCTTTACTCTTCACTGAAATGTTGAATGACTAGATTCATCATGTTACTGGTGTTGGTGGCTGCAAAAGGTAGAAGCTGTCACTTACTAGGAGTGTTAATAGATGCGTTGGATGACTTTGTGGGACGCCTAGCTTATTTTTGTTTGGTGCTGTTACACAGCTATGGCTTTTATCTTGTTATATTCCTAGAACCAACATCAAAACCTGTGCTTGCATCTCCCTCGCTCCTCCTTTATGGCCTAGAAATAAAGGGTAACGCTGCTATTTGGGAGACTGCACTGTTCAGTGGTGAGGGGGGTACATTGTGTCTAAAGCTCCTGTGTCTGGGTGTCTGCCCCACGGCATCTTCAGCTGCAAGTTCTGCCTCTTTCTAAATGGCAATCTCTAAATGTGTGCTGGGCTAACTATTAGTTTGATGCATGACTGTGGCAGGATAATTATCCTCTAATGTAAGATTTTGCTCATACTGTGCCAAGGGCAAAAGTTATTGTCATTCTGGAACAGAAAAGTGTATATGAATTATATATCTATAGAGTATATATTTAAGTGCCTGCACAGAGAAGTACTGATCTTGTTCCCAAGTGGAATGGAGTGAGGCTGGAGTGAGTGATGTACTATTGCATGCTTATCTGGGACTTGCTTCTTTATTTCCCCCCCCTCCCTCCTACCCTTAGAAGTCCATGAGAAACCCCTCAACTTTTTGTCAAAGTCGTGTACTGGTTACATGATTTTGAAAAGAGATGTATATTCTTGAGTTAGACCTCGGTTTATTTGACCTGTTGAAATCGTAGGGCTTGTGATCCCATGAGAATTAAAAAAAAAAAAGTGGAGTTTGGGCTTTTTTTCTATGCAGGCATGTTACTTTGGTTAGAAGCTTCCTTTGCAGCACTTCTTGCTTCCACGTGACATTATGTGAATCCCTACATTTTCAGCTCTTCACTCTCCTGCTCAGTGAGATACAGAAAATCTTGATTTATCCCTGCCTTATGGCTTAACACGTTGCTTGTTTGCACTGTGTTGTGTGATCCCCTGATGAAAGCTGTCGTATAAGCTCTGATAATCCAGCACACTCATACTGAAAAGCATGCAGTCTGAATAGTCAGACATGCTTTCTTCTCACTTTGAGAGAAGACAAGTCTTTCAGCATGTTTTGTTTTCAGATTGTGATCTTTAACCTTGATGCTTACAATGGTTGGAAGAGAGAGAGTGTGTTTCTGGTAGAGATTAACCAGACAGAGACTAGTGGAGCAGCTGGGGGGGATCCCAGCTCTTTGCTGTACAGCTCACCTAGCCCAAGAGTGAAGTCTGTGTCATGTCAGCAAGGAAAGATCTGCCTCTACTTGGCAACTAATCTGTAATATTAAGCTTGCTTTCTTACTGTTCTTTCTCTCACTGTTGTTGGTATTATCTTCAACTTCTTATGTCAGTTTTCTTTTCCAGGCACATGGAGGGTTACCACTGTATTTTCTTACCAAACCTGAGATGAGGAAGTAACATAAAGTGATAGTCTTACAATGACATTTAGGGGTTTTTCTTTCCCTTCCTTGGGAGCACGGAGAAGAAAGCATAGGGAAGTTTTAGGATTTTGTTTTGGCTTTGATTTGCTGAGGTATGGAAACTAGGTGAAATGAACAGCCTGGGTTTTCAGTTTCAATTCTTCTGTCCTCTGGTTTCATCATTTTGGAAATGTACACAATGCATGAAGAGTCCTATTGCCACATCTTCCGATAAGACCCGTGTAAAACTGGCTTGGTTATATAATTGTTTTAAATCCTTGTTGTCCACAGTATTCTTTCTGATTAAGTAATTTAAAGATATGTATCCAAATCAAGATGTTCTTAATCTCAAAAGTTGTCATAGTGGCTTTTGACTTAGATTCTGACTGCAGGACTTAAACCACTTTCTGCAGTCAGTCAGCACTCCTACGGCTTGAATGTTAGTACAGTATTTTGAAAGAGGCTGATACTTCTTTAACACAGGGTGAAGTGATTCAACATTCCTTGGCATGTCCTAGAACAAGGATAGTGAGAAGGAGCATAGTCCGCACCCACTGGCCTAACTCCTGGCAGTGCAGAGAAATGTTCTCAGGGCATATTTTGAATGAATCCACCTACACCCCAAAAATGTTCTTCCTTAAAAAGGTTTTGCATGTGTCTGAGCCATTTCCTTAAAAAAAAATTCATTTGAGAATCTGATATGTACCAATGTATATACCAGCACTATATACCAATAGTGCTGTGGTAATAAACAAGTGAGAGTTCTCACAATTAATGCCAGCATCGCAGCTCACCTCTTTCAGATTAAAATATGTAGTTTCATGGTCTTAGAGAAAGGGATTCCAAAACACCTAGTACTTGAGGGGATTAGCCAAAAATATGAACACTCGTGTTTCAGCTTAATAGCCTGTGTGGATGCTGTCATTCTGCCCTCAGGAGCTGTTGGTTGGCATCAAGACTGTGTCTGAGCGTGTTGAGAGAAGTTTAAGTATTATTAATATATGGGACACGTTCCACTGATGTGCAGCTTCGAGGTGCTGAGGACGCCCTTGTTAAAATCTTGGCAGATCATCACAAGCATCTTCTGTGCTTTTGGCCTGAGGGAGGTGTTCCTTCTTGAGCTCCATTAGTCAGGAAAAAAGGGGAAGGTTTCAAAATAAAGCTAACGTTAAAACTTGGGGAAAAAAATCTTCTGCCTTTTTAGATTAAAAGCTGGTTCTGGGGCATGTAGTTGCAGGCATGTGCAATGCCATAGGAGTTGTTAGGAAGGTGTAAGCCTTCCTGAAAAGCGAGCTCTCTGCCTGGTATGACAAGTACTGACTTCTCTGCTGAAGACTTGTACCTTGCTAGGAAGTTTTCCAGCTCAAGCAGACATGTACCTAGCAGTGAGAAATAGGCACTTAAATGAACTTTGTTGAACTTGTAGAAAATATCTAAGCTTTTACTGTAAAAATCTTCCCACCGTGCATGTGAACTGATTGCATGGGTCTTTGTGGCAAACAGCAAAAACATTAGAGTAAAATGAGAGTGTGCTAAAGCCAAAGTCTGTTTCTTAGCACCTGGACTCCCTGTAGCTGTTCAGGGGGCATCTGTCTTCTTTGGCTCTCCTATTGCAGCTACGTGAGGAACATGTTGAGAACTGTTAATATAATATGTACCAGTTATTCTTCCACAGAGGATCTAAGTGGTTGCACAAACACATCAAGAGCAGTGTCTTTTGCAATCTTATCCTATCAACTCCTGTCCTAAGCATAGGCTACCTATAGATGAATGTTAATTCTCCAGAAAGGAAACAGACAAACAAGTATTGTGGAAAAAGATACCATCATAGAATCACCAAGGTTGGGAAAAGACCTCCAAGATCCTTCAGTCCAACCGTCCACCTATCACCAATATTACCCACTGAACCACGTCCCTCAGTACAGTGTTTAAATGTTTCTTGAATACCTTCAGGGATGGTGACTCTACCACCTCCCTGGGCAGCCCATTCCTCATCACTCTCTCAGGGAAGAAGTATTTCCTAACGACCGTCCTGAATCTCCCCTGGTGCAACTTGAGGCCATTTCCTCTCATCCTACTGCTAGTTACATGGGAGAAGTGGCCAACCCTCATCTCACCACAGCCTCCCTTCAGGTAGTTGTACAGAGCAATAAAGTCACTCCTGAGCCTCCTCTTCTCCAGACTGAACAATCCCAGCCCTATCAGCTGCTCCTCATAACGCTCGTGCTTCAGACCCCTCACCAGCTTAGTTGCCCCTCTCTGGACACACTCCAGGGCCTCGATGTCTTTCTTGCAGTGAGGGGCCCAAAACTGAACACAGTACTCGAGATGCAGCCTCACCAGAGCTGAGTACAGAGGGATGATCACCTCCCTGCTCCTGCTGGCACCACTATTTCTGATACAAGCCAGGATGCCATTGGCCTTCTTGGCCACCTGGGCACACTGCTGCCTCATGTTCAGCAAAGCGTGGACCGATACCCCCAGATATGTTGCTTCTACACAGTCTTCCAGCCACTTTGTCCCAAGCCTATAGCATTATCTGGGGTTGTTGTGGCTGCAGTCCAGGACCTGGCACTTGGCCTTGTTGAACTTCTTCCTACTGGCCTCAGCCCAGCCTGTCTAGACCCCTCTGTAGGGCCTTCCTACCCCCAGGCAGGTTGACACTTCCTGCCAACTTGGTGTCATCGGCAAACCTGCTGAGCATGCACTCGATGCCCTCATCTGGGTCATCAGTAAAGGTACTGAACACAACTGACCCCAGCGCCAACCCCTGCGGAACACCGCTTGTGACTGGTTGCCAGCTAGATTTAACTCTGTTCACCACCACTCTCTGGGTCCAGCCAGCCAGCCAGTTCTTTAGCAACAAAGAGAATGTATTTTTCCGGCCCACAGCCTACCAGCTTCTCCAGGAGAATACTGTGGGAGACAGTGTTGAATGCTTTGCTGAAGTCCTGATAGACTACATCAACTGCCTTTTCCTCATCCACCATCTGGGTCACCTGATCATAGAATGAGATGAGGTCGGTCAGGCAAGACCTGCTTTTCATGAACCCGTGATGGCTAGGCCTGATGCCCCAATTGTCCCACACATTCCCTTCAAGATTATATACTTCATCACCTTACCTGGCACCAAGGTCGGGCTGACAAGCCTGTAGTTTTCCAGATCCTGTTACACTGATTAGACAACTGGCATTGGATCCTGTTATACTGACTGGACAACAGATAATCACTGTTACGCTGAGTTATTATCTGTTGTTCGCTTACTTTGAATGAAAATGCTGGAAGCTGGTTTAAATACGCAAGCACGCTTTCTGCTTTGTACCAAATGTTTTCAACACTAGGTACAGATAGATAAGTCCAAAGAAAATTTAATTATAGTATGTAGTTAGCTTTTCTTTCCCTTCAAAGCTTGGAATGTGATCATTTTTACAGTTTGTAAAAACTCGCAATGTTTAGAGGCTTGATGAAACAATGGTAACTTCTGTGCAGCTGGAGGCCCCTGTTCCCCACTGTGTTCTTCGCAGGAGACAATTCTTGAGTGCTCTGAATGTTTAAATGGTCCCTGGAGTGCTCACCAACTCAGGCAGGATTGTAGTTTGAATATTGCTGTGGTTTTTATGCCTAAACTTCCTGGTGAGCAGAACAGCAGCTGAGAATGCTCCTATGAGCAGGAGGTTGGGCTCAGTGACATCCTGGGGTCCTTGCCACTGTGTGTTTTGTGATGCTTTGTGGTACTTTGTGGAGGTGATGCTGGGGTTCGATAATAACTAAAGCCGAGCAAGCAGACAAGGTGCAAAAGCAAGCTGAATAATTAAAATTTAATTAGGACCATGTCACAAAGGGAATGTTGGGGGATGGCTGTCATATTCGTATGCATCTGCTGGGATTTGCCTATTCCTGTATTAAGCTAGAAGTTTAAAGGTATAATTCTCTATTTCCTGAGATAACCAGGCTGCTTGAGATGTTTATAACAATTAGCTTCTCTGTTCAGAATAGGCCAAAAAGATTCATGTGCTTTGGATGAGTGTGCCTCTATTGGCGTTTCAAAATATTCCTTCATCTTAATCTTTAAATTATTTTGTGCAAGCTGCTGTGAAGTGCAAAGTGTCAGGGAAGGGGCTTTTTGTAGTAGATGCTCTGATGTTGTATTTGTCATCTGACTTTAAAAAAAAAAAAAATAGCAAAAGCAAAGTAGAGAACATTTACTATTTAAAATGTGATTACTCTATGTGTGAACAGTTTGAGTCCAGTTGGCCTGCTGTAGATCTGGAAGGGATTCCTTGGGTAAATAACCTTGTATGTTTTCTATTTCAGTTAAAAACAAGTCAATTCTTGAACTAGATTTGCAGTGGCTAAATTCAACAAAATTTTAAATGCAAGCTAAAGGGGCGGTACAAGAAGTCTTGAGAAACCACTATTTGCTGCCAAGAGAAAACTTTCATCAGAGTGAGGAGAAATTGCATGGGATTGATTTTAAGTTTTAATTATTTCTGGTATACAAGTAAAGTAGGGGAGAAAAGAGTTCCGTCCCATAACTTACATTGGTAAGTAGGGAATCCTAGCTTCGTGCTCCTTGCATGTTCTCTCTGATGCATTTTCAGGGAGACTCCATTCTTCAGCAAGTGAAGTCCAAAAAGCTTGGTGATGGCCATTGCTTTCTTCCCTGTGGGACCTTCAGATGTTTAAAATGCTGTGCCCACAGCCATCGTCCTGCACCCCACTAATAGCAGCCTGGACCAGGGCCTCTAATCCCAGAGGCAGTTAAGTCATCCTGAGTAGAAAGCAGGTCATATTTGTGGCTTCCCAGGCTGCCAGAGAGAGCATGTTGGTGGCAGCAGCTTGTCCCCATCAGCTGTGGCAGCTGCAACCCACTGCGTTGGCAGGGGAGGAAGCCACAACCCCACCAAGCCCGGCAGAGGATAAGCGTCCTGCTTACAGGGAGGGAAGGAGATGGGGTGGCAGGAAGGTCTGCTGCAAGGAGCAGTGGTCCAGCTGAACTGACCTCCCACAAGAAATCTAGGGCATGTTTTAAAATCGACCTGGTTCAGTGTCTGCCAGAGGCAGACCCGGAAGCCTTGCTCTGTCCTGTGGGGCCTTGCTGAGACAGTCAAATTGATATCTAGGGGGATGCTGGAGAGGAGCTAAGCCCAACAGCACACAGCTGTTTTACCATCTTAGAAAGTCTAGCTTACTTACGAAAAGGAATTTTTGCATGTTGATTCGTATGATTTTCTTTGGAGAGGGACAGTCCTTTGGGCTCTCTGCTTTTTCACTCATCTGTTAAAAAGCTCCATTTTGGGACATCCCAATTCTTCCAGCCAAAAAGAGCTGGATTCTGCTCCTGGCTTGCTCAGAAGTGGTTGCTCAAGAGCAAAATGAAGCATTCCTGTCAGGAGTTGGATGCACAACATCCAATGTGCTCCGAGGGTCAGAGAAAGAGGTCTTAGGCTCGAAAAGAAATCCTTCGCATGGCAGTACATTACGTCAGTACAGAACTGGGCTGTCCAATTCTGCATTCCAGTACGGAACACAGCAGCCAGGTGCTATGTCCAGCAACACACAAGTTTAATAAACTTCCTGTTATACTTGCAGACAGAATAAATAGTTCCATAGAGTCTGTTTAACAAAGCCAACTTGCACACCTCTCTATATTGCAAGTAGAACTGCTACAGTTAAGGGACTGTCAACATTTCCCATCTGGATGGATGATTTAGCTGCTGTGCTTCACATCAGGGCTAATTTTGCATTTGAATTACCCAGTGCTGCTGCAAGATTTCTGTTTTTACCAAGCATAATTTGTATCCACTTGACCATGTCATTCTTGGGCTTGAAAAAGTTTTGAGCAGCAGAAGTGGATCTTTTGCAAATACTTGGTGAATGAGAAGAAACTTAGAGGCAGATGCACACGTGGTCTGGAGATGGCAAACATTCCTTTTTCTTTGCTTTTAGTTTTAAATAACTCGTTAGTGTCTGCACCCCCAGCTTTCTGTTTCATACTGGGCGCACAGTGTTTGTGTAGAAAGCAAACTTATTGCACTGTGTAATAAGATTTGAATGCAAACATTTAATTAATGTTATCTGTTCAGATGCATTGCTTAAACAAAAGTTAACCTTTCTGTGCCTAGGCTGAATGGAACTTTGAAACTGAAGATTATTTTTTTGTGTTTCTCTGACCAGTGCTGTGGATTGATGTACTGTTGATACAACCGCTTTCTCAGATTTCATGTATAGAAGTCAATGATGGAGTAGTAACTTTATTAATTTGGCCCATACTGACTCAGTTGAATACTAATATTTTGACCTTATTCCCTAGGAAATATTCTTCCTGCTACAAAAACTTGGAATGCATGGCCATCCCTGCGGCGAGAGCCATGTTTATGACAAGCTTTCAGAAAGGTAATATTTCACATGTAAGTGCATGGCTGATGGTTCTTAGCACATTTTATATAATCAGAAAGTGGCATAGGCCATCATTTTCCTATGTCTTTTGATATTCCTTTTTTTCCTTCTTTTTAGTGTCCTGAGAATTATATTGCTGTGTGCACCGTGACCCAAGAGTGACAAGGATGCGAATCCTGTGCATTGCTGACCTCACCTGGGCTGACTCAGACTCTCAAAGCTCAGACCTCATTGCAGAGAACAATTGCATCTACAAAGGTATTGAAGCAACCAACTCCTTTGATACTTCTGAGCACCTAACGCCTTGCAGTAGATCCACCAGCCTCCATTAAGGAGAGATGTGGGAAGCTGGGCGTCTGTTACACATTGACCAACCCACATAGTCTAACTCAGTAATCACTGAGCTGAAATCTGCCTGGTTATCTCAAGAAGGTGAAGGAAACTGGGCTAGGAATTATGTTTTGTGAGAACACAATGCAAATTCCTAAACCAGTTTTCAGTCTGGAGAGCATGTTATTGTTGTACAGTTGATAACACTTCATGGAAGCTTATTTTCTGTGCCTTAGGGGAAATACAATTAAGTGAATTTCTATTTTAAAACGCGACTCTTTCCTGTCACTGATGAAGCAATAACAATTACAGAACACGGGATTTTCTGGGAGTGTTGAGTGCTTGTTTTCATTGGTCTGAATTTTACGGCTTCTATTTGAGTCATATCTATAATATTCTCTGAGGTAGCTCGCTAGAAACCTTACTGATTTTACTGGTGACTCCTGACAGGTGTGTACTTGCTGCCCTAGATGAAGGGCGCATCCCATAACTGCAGGTGTCAGTATTGAAGGTGCTGTGGTATTTCTGGACAGGGCTGTACATGATAGTAGCTGAGGTTTAGAATCACAGAATTGTGAAGGTTGGAAAAGACCTTTAGGATCATCCAGTCCAAACATCAGCCCAGCACTAACACGTCTACTAACCCATGTCCCTAAGCGACACATCTCTGTGTTTCTGCCATTTGTGCCATGGACTGCTGCTGGCATCCAGATGAGTTTGTTTCTCCACATTGAGAACTGCTTCTGTCACTAACAGAGACCAAAAATTTTCACAAGTGGTGCAAGTCCATTGTCTAGTCCTTGCATTTCCACACTCATCAAGGCTCAGCAAATGCAGAGATTTGAATCTAACATGACGAGAAGTGTCAGAATCGGGGATTAATTCTATGAAATAATTTCCTTGATGGGATACTGCCAGGAAGCTTGACTCTGCATTCTTTGGATACCCCAGGTTCCCATAAACTGCATGGAGAGGGCTGTATGGGCAAGGAATGCAATACAAGCTTGTAATCGTTTCAGTTAGATAGAGATATCTTAGCACATAAGTGGGATGCTCTCAAGAGCCTGCTTGTGCCAAAAAGATGACCCTTCTAGGACTGGGACCATTTATAGAATGCTGATTTTTAGTGCAGAGCACGTTTTTATAGCTGACTTTTATAAATGTGAAATACCAGGCGAATTAAGCTTGACAGTGCTGACAGAGCCTTAATTAAATCAGTGTGAACAGTATCAGTCTTGCATAACTCTGTTTCCATCAAGAGCATCAGAAATTGAGATTTTTTTTCTTTGTCCCTTGTAAGAGATGAAGTTCTGACAGCTTGTTCCCATTTCCAGTACTGCTGG
The DNA here is from genome assembly GCA_037305975.1 of Chrysolophus pictus. Classification (NCBI taxonomy): domain Eukaryota; kingdom Metazoa; phylum Chordata; class Aves; order Galliformes; family Phasianidae; genus Chrysolophus; species Chrysolophus pictus. The sequence goes on from CM074580.1 coordinate 9,372,168, forward strand.
TTCATTAATTCGCATCCATAACTCTAAGCTTTCTACTTCACTCCCCATCTCTCTTGGTTCTCTGTTTTGCTTCCTTAGCATTGACATCTTGGCTCATTCCCTACAGCTACATACTGGCTACAGAGAGTTCAAATATGCCTTTCCTGTAACCCTTCTGTCCCTCAGTTTAACCACAGAGGGTACAGATCTGCAGTCCCTAACAAGATCTTGCAAAGTGCTAACTACACTTGTAGTCAGAGTTCAGTTCTTTGGGTTTTTTTTGGGGGGTCAAGTCTCTAGACAAAACTGTGTTTTGAGTGCAACAACAATTCAGCAAGTAAGTAGAGCGTTGAGCCAGGGCTGCTCCAAAATGATAGCAATCCACATGACTTCCATGAAATGGGTGCCGGTTAATTGCTGAGTATTTTAAAGTTAAAGCTGATGAAATGTCTAGTCTTGCTGTCAGAGACTTGTCTTCTACCTGTCTGCCTGCACACAAGGAGGACTTCTGCATGCCAGCCTTTGAGTCATGCAGCAAGATGAGGGCAGCCACGTGTGCAGTAAAGCACAAGCTAGGGCAGAGTCCTCTGGTTACTGAATGAGGGGCAAAAATTCTGGCACTCCCCTTGTAGTAGATCACCTCTTTCTCTGTTTTTGAAGTCCACCAAAGCAGCTGGAAATGAGGAGGCAAGAGAGCTGTCTCTCTGACATGGCCTTTACGTGAAGTTAGGGCAGGAAATGCTCATGTGATTTGTGCAATTCCAGCCAGCCTGGCTTTTCCCCAGGGGACTGGATGCCAGTTGTCCTTGTGGCTTGACAGCCAGGGAGCACCCAGTGTTGATGGAGAGCAGGCAGCATGAGTCTAGCTTTGTCTGGCCTGATGCCACATGCAGGTCCCCCAGGAAAAGGAAATTCCCAGCTGCTACCAAAGACAGCTTGAAGTCTTCTTTTCTTCTGGAATGGTGCAAGGGGAACTTAACCTGGATGTGATATCTGGGATCTGGCCTGAAATCTCTTCTTCAGCTCAAGAAATAGGTTGCCTGTCTCTCTCTAAACATTTTTGGCTGTCTCTCCTTAAAAGCTTTATATAGTTTCACAAAATGACTCACACATTCAGCACTGCAAAACAGATAAACAGGGGGAAGCTGAGAGTGCAGAAATGCGTAAGGCCTGTGACTGACTTGGTAGCGCACAGGTGGTCACATGGGTTGACTTCACTTCTGCTCTCCCTTTCTCTCTTCTGTGTGCTTATCCCACTTATGTCCCTCGTCCGAATTGATCATTCTGTGATGAGTTAGGCTTGATCAATGCTATGAACTTCGCTAGTGTTTTCTGGGAACATATGAACCAAGGTTTAGGGTGTTCAAAGTGCCATAGTATCCTAAAATCCCAGTGTATCTTTGGCTGCTGTTCATCTTCTTGTCTGTTCTCCATTTAGTTCCCTTTTGATTTGCGTTCAGAGTCAGACTTCATCATGCAGAAGGCAAAGAAAGAGATTTTGTGGAAGACTACCAGAAAGAAGATTGTAATCTTCTGGTCTTATCTCTCATTCTAGACATATCCTGAAATGACTCGTTCTTTCTTCTCTTTTTATTTTCACAGTGTAAGCATTTCACAGGGGAGGTGACATCTTCCAGTGCTGTAACATTTCGTCTCCCTATGTCTTCGCATTTTTTTCCACTTTCTCATCTGTGTGTTACAAACTTAATTGAACTGCACAATGACTTTAAAAATACAAATTCTAACAAAGACTAATGAGGATGTTTCTTGGCAGTTGGTCACTGTTTTGCCTTGGGCCCATAACTTTGCTTGCTGCACTCCACTGGGTGCTTAGTCCATGGTTATGTATAAAGATGACTACTTTGAGATGATTGTATCACATTTTCTTTGTATGCTTTCAGAAGGATTTAACCTTGTATAATCTGCCCATTATAACCACATTTTCCAACAATAGCAGGCTGCAGAATACAGTACAACAGTGTCAGCATTCCTGTTTCTGTTCATTCTGTCGTTATATTTAGGTTCCACTGAGCCAGTGTGAGAGCACGTAGAAAGGAAACACAAGCTCAAAGCAATGGCTGTCAGTTTTAGTTCACAAGCAAAGATGGCAAAGGCAAAGATGGCAAAGGCAGTAAAACAGATCATCCTGGATTACATGCTTGATCACATGAGGAAAGGGCGTGTGATCCGTGACAGCCAGCATGGCTTCACCAGAGGAAGGTCATGCTTGACCAATCCGGTGGCCTTTTATGATGGAGTGACGACATCGGTGGACAAGGGAAAGGCGACCGATGTCATTTACCTGGACTTGAGCAAGGCCTTTGACACGGTCCCCCACCGCATCCTTATCTCCAAATTGGAGGGATGTGGATTTGATGGGTGGACCACGAGATGGATAAGAAACTGGTTGAAAGGCCGCAGACAGAGGGTGGTCATCTATGGCTCTATGTCCAGGTGGAGGCCGGTAACGAGTGGCGTCCCCCAGGGGTCTGTCTTGGGACCGGTGCTCTTTAACATCTTTATCAATGACATCAATGATGGAATCGAGTGCACCCACAGTAAGTTTGCTGACGACACCAAGCTGAGTGGTGCGGTCGACACGGCTGAAGGAAGGGATGCCATTCAGAGGGACCTCGAGAGGCTAGAAAGGTGGGCCCGGGTGAACCTGATGAGGTTCAACACGGCAAAGTGCAGAGTTTTGCACTTGGGCCGGAGGAATCCCAGGCATCCATACAGACTGGAAGGAGCGGTCCTTGAGAGCAGCCCTGTGGAGAAGGACATGGGAGTCTTGATAGATGAAAAACTTAACATGAGCCAGCAGTGTGCCCTTGCGGCTCGGAAAGCAAATGGTATCCTGGGCTCCATCAAAAGACGGGTGGCCAGCAGGGACAGGGAGGTGATTGTTCCACTCTACTCTGCTCTTGTGAGGCCCCATCTGGAGTACTGCATCCAAGTGTGGAGCCCGCAGTACAAGAAAGACAGGGAGCTGTTGGAGATGGTCCAGAGGAGGGCCACAAAGATGATCAGGGGACTGGAGCACCTCCCCTATGAGGACAGGCTGAAGGAGCTGGGCTTGTTCAGCCTGGAGAAAAGAAGGCTGTGGGGTGACCTCATTGCAGCCTTTCAGTACATAAAGGGAGCCTACAAACAGGAGGGGAATCAACTCTTTGAAAGGGTGAGTGACAGCAGGACAAGGGGAAATGGTTTGAAGTTGAGGGAAGGGAGATTTAGGTTGGATGTCAGGGGGAAATTCTTTACAGAGAGAGTGGTGAGGTGCTGGAACAGCTGCCCAGAGAGGTTGTGGATGCCCCATCCCTGGAGGTGTTCAAGGCCAGATTGGATGGGGCCCTGGGCAGCCTGGTCTAGCATTAGGTGGGATGATTGGTGGCCCTGCATGTGGCAGGGGGGTTGGAGATTCATGATCCTTGAGGTCCCTTCCAACCCTGGCATTCTGTGATTCTGTGAAATGAAGTGATTTTTATTTTTTTTTTCTGTCTGAAACTGGCTGTGAGAATAGCATACGCTTAGGTGAGACCCTTTTTATCTAATCATCCACATCAAGTAATTTTCTGATTTGGTTGGACCAGACTTGCATGAAGGCATTGGAGAATCAGTGCAGCACCTATCATTTTTCTTTATGGGATTGCTGGCAACTTTCCACAGCACCATGTATCTCGCAAGTGTGAGCATGCAGAGTCTGTCTTTCGAAAGCATAGGGAACTTCCCATTCTTCTTGTTGTCTTATGACCTGTTTTCCACGAGCAATACCACAATACTTTTGTAGCAAAGCAATTTGTCATGATCTGCTTATTTCTTCTGCAAGTACGGTTAGCAGTTGCAGGAGTCAAATTCCACTGAAGATTAGAGTAGAAGTAACTTAGCCTTAGTTTCGTGTCTGATTAATACTGTCAGTGATGTTTAAAGAGTTGAGCAGTCGTGTTCCCTTGAAAGACCTTTTCCTTTGAGTCATTGTAAATGAGCACCTTTATTTTCTGAGTAGCATGTGTCAGGAAAATCCTGAACCCATTTTGAAGGCATGTTATTGCCACATAGGTGCATGGGTCAGATCTGTCTTTTGCAGGGCTAGAATGGATTTCAGTTTGCCTCAAAGTGTACTTCTGGTTCCTAGAAATACTCTTGTTAAAAGATAAGCAAAGCAATGTAATTGTGGACGTCCGATGGGTATTTTAGATGGAGTTAAGTCCTCCTTGTGCAGCATGGGAATGGTCATAGAAGAAAAATTCCAGATGGGCTGATCATAAAGCAATTAATGAGGTTTCAAGCTGGGGCATCTGGGAGAAGAACTGTGGAGCAGAATGCTAAAAGGAAAGGCTGTGTTCATCCTGACTGGGGAAAGCTCATGCCTTGGAATTAGAAGAGTGTCCAGGGTCCCTTGTGGAGGGGAAATGGCTTCTTCTTTTGGCCACTGTTAATTCATGTAAGAATTTCCCAGCCAAACTACCTTTGAACTTGAGGGCAAGCTTATGCAGTTTGTTACTGAGTGGGAGAAGGCTTACAGGGAAGCTGCATCCCCAGGGAAGGGCACTGTGGAAATCCCTTGTGCCTGTGTGAGGGTTTGCTAATATTGAAATATATATAAATACTACTGTGCAGAGAATAGAGCCAATCTTGTGTTTGTTCCGTGTGCCATCTATAGAGACTTCTACCCCTGCTAAAGCTATCTTCGTGCTCTGCAGTTAATACAAACAATGTGCTTAGAAATGCACTGTCTGTGGCAGATCTGACATCACAACCAAATTCTTTAACATAACATGTTTAGGAGGAATCATGTGTCAGCTGCCTAGCACTGAAATGTATGGAATGGAATTAAGCAAACCTTTTCTTAATTAAAAAATGAAAATGGATTCTGAACTTTATCTAAGGGTCACTTTGGGATGATTTCTAGACAGAAAAAATCTTGGCTTTCTGGCAGGACAGCTGTGAGGGAGTGTTCTATTCATTAGTACACAATTTGTCCAAGAAAATATGTTCCAAGTCCTAATCAATTTAGATGAAAACTTACTGGACAGGGTTCAAGCAGGCCAGTTATGGAGTCTTATAAAGCCAAACCCACATGTCTCAGTGGGCAAGAGGCAAGATAATCTTAGCTTACAATGGAATGTTTAAATTTATACTGCTAAGACACTGACACAGGCACGAGGGTTGTTGGGCTGTGGGTTTTTTTGGTTTTTTTGTTGTTGTTGTTGTTGTTATTGTGGATTGTTCTGGTGGTTTGGTTTTTTTTGTTGTTGTTGTGTTTTGTCTTTTTTAAACAAGAAACATGTGAAGAATTAGAAAATTTAAGTAAGAGAGAGAATGTCCCTTTAAGATATAATCCCTCATAGAGAATGGACTGCAGCCAGGTTTGTCCTCACTTTAGCATCTATAGAAAGTATTTTGGAAGAGGATAGCTTCCAAAGCACTCAAAACGTAGGTGTGCCTCCAAATGAAGGTCCTTGGCATCACAGGCTTTTGCAGATCTTTATAATTCCCAGCTGTATAAGGATTATTTTTTTTAATGAACTGCACCAATGGTGAAATACAGCAGTTTGGAGAAACCACTGTACAGTTAGCCCTTAGGAAAGTGATGCCATGCACAGCATTGTTCATCCATTCTACACTTTTTATGACAACACAGAAAACCACAGGATAACACCTTCCCCCCCAAAAAAACCCTTTCTGATGTTAATGACTACAATTTTAGGTTTTGTTTTTCTGTCATTATGTTTCTCCGTTACTGCAGCTGACATTTGAGGCTGCAAGAGGGTACTTAAGTAACTCTGAAACCATGCATTTTCAGAGCCACACTAAAAATTCCCATAGGGATGAGCTATAACCAAGCAATCTTTAACTTGGGGAATATTTAATTTCTTCACTTGAAGTGGTTTTCCTAACTTGTCGAGTCTTTGCCAAGGTTGATCTCCTCTATAACTGTGAATCAAATGTGTTTTTAGCAGTAACTAATGGTGCTTAGTAAAAAGCCACATAACAAGTTGATCTCTGTCCTGCCAGCTTACATCCATCTCTTTGCTGGTGGATCCTCTGCTCTCCTGGATCCATCACTGGAAAGTGACACATTCACCATTTCTCCCATCTCATCATTCTCTTCTGGCACTCAAGTCTGTGGAGGCCTTCAAGGTTTTTTTTCTTGTTAGATGTGACTACTCCTATCTATGCCACAGAGCAGTCCCTCAGTCCTTAACTTGTTGCTCACCAGCTACGGGCCTGACTTGTCTTTTCTCACTGTGACTCCTGTAACTTGAAAAGGCAGTGAAATACCCCCTCTGCAGGTTCTCCTCTCTCCACCGGCACCATCTCTAACAAACATCACCCATGCACCTGTAGCCACCCTCTGCTGAAGGGAGATTTACCCCCGTGACGGGCTGGAAGTGAAATAAAGGGAATGTACAGTACTGTTAAGCAATTTGTGGTTAAAGTCACAAATTCTGGAGAATCCTCGACTACTGTAAACGCCAGTGGTTCGTTGTCTCGCAGCCTCTTCCTTCCTTCACGCCCTGCTCTGCCAAGTCAGCCACCTGAGACTGTGCTCATTGCTCTTGTTTTCCCTGGCTCTTCTCACTTGTTTACTTAAAATCTCTTTTCCTCTTCTGCCCTTCATTTGAATTTCTTCTGGGAGGGTCTTATAAGGACACCTACTTTTCGCAAGAAAGCTTTAATCAGAATTTCCTGTGAGATAATAGACAGTGGGTGTTTTTTTTTTTAATGTTTTGAAATAGAAAAGTGATCATTTTTTAAATGTCTCTTTCATGAAGTCTGCTTTAAAATAAACACTTTTCTTACAGAAAGGAATGGTTTTAAACCAGTTTAAAAGATGAACTGTACAGAGGAAATGGGTGCTTTGGATGCGGGGGGACGGCCAATCACCCAAGGGAAAATAACCAGTGTTTTGCTGAAGCTGACTGTGTATTTTCATTTCCAAAATGCAGTCAAGACTAAAACCACCTGTGAGAGAGTCTGGCCTCATGGGCTGGTTGAGGAGGGCCTAGTGTGGAGCATCCTGTCAAAAGGCACACTTGTTTTCACTAGGCAAATCAGTCAGTTTTTGTGGCAGGCCTACAGCACATGAGATGAACTCATTAAAGCTTTGTACTACAAACCACAAGTGAGAGGTGCAATATTTCATTGTTCAAACACAGAGAATAGACAGACGTCCTATGGAAAAGTGAGTCATATTCTCTGCAGTACATTCTGTTCATTCTGCTATAATAAACACGAATGTTTGTTTTCTGAGAACATTAGCATCCAACTATAAACTTGATTAGGAGGGCGAGTTCCTCGGCCTGCTTCTGAGTTAGCATGTGCACTGCCGTTGGGTTGCTCAGTTGTGTAATGGCACCAGTCGTGTCAGACTGCCTTTCCAAAAGGAAATAACAGTACTTTGCTCATTTCTTTCAAATCCATCCCAAATTTCTATTAAAGACATCAAAGCGATAACTCTAATACTTTCCATGCTTTCTGAACAACTCATCTTTTAAAGAAATTGCTGGGAAACAAGGAACCAGCAAGGTTCCTTAATTTCAGGGCTTTAGACTTTTAAGAATCCCCTGGAAAGTCAAAACAAGCCACAAATCCATTTTGACATGAAACTATTCTCCACGTTTTGTGTGTTTGCATTAATTTCTGTGCTACTAGTTTGAGCTGGGTTTACATGCTACAGAAAGTACCAGGAAAGGAAACAGGTCCTTATTCTAGTTGTTGTCTTTCTGATCTTATCTTCATGATTGCAGAAGCTAAGTTATTTAATCAAATACATTTATTGTTGTTTTTGTTGGAAGACCGTGGCCAAGAGAATGACTTTTAAATAGGATGATGGCTGGCTGCATCTAGAACTAGTAGTGAAATACTACCAGTAGTTGTCTGCTGGAAACAAAGGAAATTCTGGGAAGGAAGTTTCTGTGCAGCATAAATAGTGTTTTGGAAATCTGACTCTTGCCCAGTTGTAAGAATGGGCAAGGTCTCCAGATTTTTAAATGCTTGCTGCATTTCTAAGGACTCTAGACGTGATGGGAGGTATTTCTGCTGACTTCAGTGGAAAGAGAACTGTAGATTAGCCATGGATTAGACACCGGTTATAGCTGCAGTCAGTTCTGCTGAAGTGTTTCATCTCTTTCCATAGAATCACTTGCTCATTACAATTATTTGTTTAATGCACCTGGAGGTGAGGTCCCTGTCCTGAGGTATCTGAAAGAAGTAGCTGAGAACAATCAATATCTGTTCTCTGGCTCTGACAGGTATTCTCCAGCTCCTGGGGTGCTTGACAGTATACTAAGCCTTCTCTTTTAACTGACTTTTTTTTCTTCCACCTTCTGTCCTGGCATCAGAGGGGCAGTGGCAGGTGGTTGCAGACTCTACATGGTGCGAGATAGAGCGTTCACTGGAAAGCTGTGAAGTGACAGCATCAGACTGCAGATGAAATGGCAACTTCACTCCTCAGACTAAATGTACGTGTACGCTGGAACACCCAAGTAGGAGGTAAGTAGCTTTTTCTCTTTTATGTAATGTTTGAAAGGATTGGAGTGTTTCAAGTTCTACTGATCATACCATAGGAAATGTCTGGTGAGCATTATTTAGCTACGTACTGAGAAAAAGATTTATATCTTTAAATCTTGAACAGATCCAGGATGTCTCAGTGCTTTCCCTGGCAAGAACAGATGGTTGGTGTTGTTATTTTCTAGGTAAAATACAGGAAGTTTATCTAGTAACAGAGCCTTTTAAATCCAGAGCAGCCTCACGTCTCATAACACTCCCTGCACAGACATGCCTGTGTTACAGGTGAAAGCACTGCCATTAAAAAAATGGAGAATGAGCTGATTTCTTCTATTTTTGTTTTACCTTCCCCCAGTGGCACACACACATAGTTTCATGGCAACTGCCACCCTGGGACTAAAGTGATCTTATTTTTTTCTTTTAATCTGCTTTCTCTGGAGAGAAGGATGCTTTATGTGCAGCAGGTTCAGGAGCTGCAGAGGTCTTTGCTGTGATGGCTCCTGGTGAGGCGTGGGCCTGCAAGGCTGTTTGGTAGTCGCTGCTGCAGGCAGCGTGTGTGCAAGCATCGCGTGGTATCTGTAGGGGCAGGAGCATCTCTTCCGGTATTCTATTGTTTGATTTGCTGATTCTCACGCTTTTGTGAAGAAATGCATAGTTGCTTCCTGCCTCAGTTTATCTGTAGCACAGAAACAGGGAGATTCCCAGGTTACCCAGAGCTAAATGTTCAATTATTCATAGCTCTTATGCGCCCTGGAGCAGAACATGAGCTTTGAAGCTGCATACCATCATTTCTGTGATTTAAACATCAGAGGAGCCCCTTTTCTGAAGACAGTGTTGTATTCTCCTGGTTATATTTGGTGGCACTGCTGAGTTCAGCCATTGGCATGCAGAGTTGCAGCACGTAGACCCCATGCCGTTCCGTGCGAAGATTCAGGTTTTACTTTCTGTAAGGTGCGTCCTGCTGGCTACCTGAGGAGCTGGAAAGATGCCTGTTATGTGTGCTGTGCTTTTGAGGTGCAGAAAGCAGCATTTAGCAGACCCATACTCTGTAGTCAGTACGTGCAGCTTCTGTGTGTGCACAAGTGGTGGCCCGCTCCTAGCATCGGCGCTGCCCCGATCTGACCCACAGCTGTGCTCTGCCCGGTGTGGGGCTGCAGGCATACATAGCATCCCCCAGCTGGGCTGGAAGTCAGCTCACTCTTCCCTTGGGAACAGGCTCTGCTGCTTTACCAGCAGCTCCTAGGAGGCTTCAACAGTTGAGCTTATGCTGGCTGCCCCAGCACACAGAGGTCAAACAAATTGAATTGCTCTTCAAATTAGCTGGATACCGCTTTGATCGCTGTCCATTTGAGACGTGTGTTTGAACTGGAAAAATGAATGCCACGTTCCAGCCACCTCCTGCAGCCAGGACAGCAGTGATGCCACTGGCAAACGTGTACTCTCACTGAGCCTTACTTAGCTGGAAAGCTGTCGCTGAAGCGTGTCCTCTATCTAGAATGATCTCAGCCTCGCTAGGCCTATCTCTTACAGATGTTAATTCCTAACTATTATCTTCACAAGTTTCAATAGAATAGTAAGCTGCAGTAAGGAGGGGATATGTTCAATTTAAACACTGAGATTACCATGCTCCAAATGAAGCCGCTTTTATTAATAATTACCTCGCTGCCGTGACTCTGAATTCGAACAGCTGGACAGACTCTGCTCTTTATTAATTTCCTTGGATCCTTTGGCACAAAGCCCTCAATTCCTGTGATGTAATGGTATAAAAAGTTGGCTCCTGCCTGAGCTTCCACCCACAAGTTCTAAATTTGGAGCATGGCAAATTTCTGCAGATTCCAGAGACAGGCTATGCTCAAGACGTGCTGATGCCTTCAGTCCCATCCCATTGCACCAAACAACAAGATTGTGTGCTTTTTATAACTAGGATAATAAATATGAGTCAGATGCACATGTTGTCTATGTAAGCACTTGGGGTTGGCTATCACTTTATGGCACTGGGAAGAAGCCAAGCCAAATAAAAATTGTTTTGAGTAAATATTACATTTCTAGAGCATGAATAACTTTTCTCTCCAGCCAGCATGTCACTAATGGGAATAAGGAAGAAGACGGGGTGGGAGGAAAGCAGTAACTAAATCATCCCACTGCATACAGACAGTCTGCAGCAAGACCTGTTGTTTCGACCCATCTGGGGCGTCATGTCCCAGATAACTCATAGTGGGTTTCAGCAAGGCCACAGGTGATGGAAATAAAAGAAGCTAGGTCGCTCAGCACCATGCTGCTGCACGGCTTTCTCCTGGGTGGGATTTCTGCCCGTGGTATGAAAAGCAGGCAGCCGAAGAACCCAGTGTCCTGCTCTCCCTTGCCCCCACATCAAGCATGTGGATTGCTCCATGGAGATCAGCGTTGCTACTCACGTGCTCAGCACTAAGCATGTGCATATGTCTGTTCAGGATCTGGGCCAGGAGGAAGGATGAGGTTTTTTTTTATCCTGCAACTTTGGGACCTTTGGGGGGTGTCTGCATTGTGCAGCTCAGGGAAACAGAAAATGAGCCTACATGCAGCTTGGTGCTACTGCACCAGAAAGGGAAGCAGCTCTCTGGGGCAGTGAGGTGCCGTCCTGCCACCAGCATGCACCACTGCAGGGATGGTCAGCAGAGCTGCTGGCTCTGCTCCAAGGCTTTCAGCAAGTTATGTCTGCTTCTTTCCCCTCCCTGCCCACTAAAAGAAAAGAAACCACCAACAAACACATTTACCCCTGCCCTTGAGCACTTCTCGGCAAACAGCTTATAAAGTACTTAATGTACCTGAACTATAAAGGGATAAGAGCAATGCTTTGTTTTCCAAAGACATAGGAGAGAAAAGATTATGTTAATGTATGCAATGGGGTGGGGGAAAAATTATCTGGAAACATTCCCTCATAACAGGAATCTTCCGGGCTCCCAGGACGCAAAACCCAGACAGAAATGATGGGGGAGAGTCTAGCTTTGAAAATTATTGGTGGCTTTCCTATGTTCTTAATGATCACAAAATCCTGAGCACTGTGCATCCTGTCCTGTTGCACTTATGAGCTTTTTCACACCAAATAAATGAGTGCTTTCCTGAATTTTGCTGTCTTTTTGGTTTTTTTTTTTACAGACTAGTTTGGCATGGGAGGAAGAAAACCTGGCTTTAGAAGAGGAGTTCAGACAGGAAGCAGCAATATTCCAGGAAGATTTCCGAGTCAAACAGGAGAGGAACTGGCTTCTCGAAGAGCGTATTGCAGAGATTCCCTAAAACATTCAGCTGCACAGCTGGAGCAGGTGAGTGGGAACGCGTAAAGGGCACGTGATGTTCTTGTGTCCCAGCTGTCCCTATCAGAAGCACTAGAGAGGAGTTATTCTGTGCTGCAGGCTGGACCACAGCTCACAAATAAAGCACTTTAAGGGCTGTGAGCCCTGCAATAATGACAGCCTTGACGTCAGCAGACCTGCACCTCTAGAGACTAGGCTGAGAAATCAGTGCCTGTTTGCCCAGCTAAGGCAGCTTTGACTGTGTTTCCAGTATCTGGGCGATAAGTCTTTTTCCATGCCTTGCAAAGCTGCCAGTGGTCATTTTCTGCCAGCAGATCAGCCCAAGCAGTGTATGAGGAGACCAACTCTGTCCCTTTTGTAATGCAATTTACAATTCAGATCAACTTTTGTAACACAAGAAAGTGTTTTTACATAGTAGAGCTTCTAAAGTGTTAGAACAGTTGGAAAATCCTAAATTGCTTTTAGCAGACAAGAAAAAAACAGTGAAAAAAAACCATTGTGGATTGCAGAATTTACTGAAGTGGGAGCTGATGGTCAGTTCCCAAGACTGAAAGCATATTCAGGGATGGCTGTTGCACTTGCAATTTGAACACGAGTACTTCAGCCTTCAGCAAGGTATTTGCACCCACCTGCAAAACTTGTTGCTCTGGTTTGTAAAGCTTAAGCTCTGAAAACTGTCCAGAGAGTCAAGGTCAGTCCTGTTTGAGTTTACCAGGATGTTTCTGGACTCCAAGTGCCCAAGGGAGGGGAGAACTTACCTGGGATTGAGTCAGCAGCCTGATTTAGGGATGATGAAAGAGGGCTTGGCTCAAATGCAGAGTGACTTCATGACTGTTGCCATGTTTTTTCTGACACTTTAGGGCTAGCTACGTGGTGATTTCAGCTCTAGATCATCAGAAATCTAAAGGCTGCTTCAATATGAGGTTGTAACCCAAGAGCTCATAGGTGGTTTTCAGGCCACCAAGAATTAGCCATGAAGGCAGAGGGGCTGAAAGTTTCCCAGTGGATGGCAGATGGTGTGCCAGGAGGCTCTGCTCATGCGGAGTTGCTCTGATCTGAATGGCCTTCCCTCAAGGGTTCACACAGCCATCTGCAATTTGCACCTTGTGGGCACAATTTCAGCTTATCATGGCATTGCTGCATCTCTTTGCAGGAACAGCCGTGTTTTGCAGGCACTTTAATAGACAAACTATTACCTATTAAAACTTGCAGGTTTTAATAGATAAATATCCATCACATTTCATCAGCTGAGGCATAAGGAGGTTAAGGGACCTGACAAAGGTGATAGCAAGTCAGATGGCTTGGAATTTTGTAGCTCTGAAAGATCATCTTTCTAAAACAGGAAACCCTCTCAAGAGTAGTAGGTTTTCATTAAAACAACAGTTCAAACCTGTCGATCTTGATATATCAGGAAAACAAGGAATGTAGAAAATGTGAGTGTTAGCCTGGTCTCTCTTAAACTAAACCACCAGGTCTGCGTTCCTACAGAGAAACAAATACCCTGCAGGCATCGTGGTGTCTTTGATTTATTTTTGGAAGCTGAACCTCCCCCTCTTTTGTGTCTGAACTAAGAAAAAACAAGGATTTGGGGCCAACAGAAGGTTTCTGGAGAAAAAAAGCCTCCAGTCTCCCTGCTCGAGAGTTTGTGACATGAGCAGTTAAACCAGCGTAATCCAACTTAGCCTCCTCTACATTTCAAAATTAGATTAAAGTTCGTAAGTCGTTGAGGGAAAATGTTACCCAACAGAGCAACTGTCTGACTCTCAAAGTAAACACTGGGCCTTTGCAGGGGAGAGCACAGACCTGCTGACAGTCACCTGAGTAACTCAGGGCAGTGGCTGTGCACAGGGGTGAGGCTCGGCACTGCTGGGAGCCTGCTGGGCAGATGGCTGGCTGCCTTGCTGGTCAGCCCTGCTGGCTCTTGCTCGTGTTGCCATTGTGCGGTAAGGTAAGGTAAGTCACATGAACCCTGAGAAGAGCTTTTGGTTCACTGTTCCGCGTGCTTTCCTTGCAGGGGAAGACTGGTTCTTCCTCGTGCCCTAGCAGTGTTTAGCTGCACGTACACAAGTGACACAGCTCGAAGTAAGCTACCAGCTCAGCTGTAAATAACTCACGTAACACCGCATCTGTGCGAATCTGCCTCTCAAAACAGGATCTGCAGATGTGATTAATTAGTGCGAGAGGAGCTGCTTTGCTCCCGGAGCTGTTTTCAGCATGCCTGTGCGGTGGTGTCCGGCTGCCATCTGGCGTCGAGTGCCCAACGGGGGCCGCAGTAGGGCAGGGCCCCCAAAGCGTCCCCCTGCCAGCCCAGCCTGCCGACAGGGCTGCTCGAGTGGCAACCTCTGGGCGACGGCCAAGCCGTGAGCAAATCCTGCCCAGACTCACCAGGGCCCCCCGCCACGGTATCTCCCGCATTCCTGCGGCAGATTTGGTATTTCTTATTGTTTTCCCCATCTCTGGGGGAGCGGCTGCAGCTGCCTGGCCGGCCTGCCAGGGCAGGAGCTGGCGGAGCCTTGTGCGCTGGTCCCACAACTAGCCGGGGGCTTTGGAAAATCTGTGTCAGTCTTCTCACCCTGCGTCGGCACGTAGGGAGCTGGGGCTGATCAGGAGGGGTGAGATAAAAGTGAGGAAAGAATGGAAAGCTTGAGTACGAGGAGCTGTGCTGCACCACCAGTGTGGGAACAGCGTCTGCTCGGTGTGCGCTGCCCTGTGCCCAAAGTTAGCCCAGCAGCTCTGCTGAAATCACTGCACTGGTATGCAGCAGCGGAGCTCCTCACGTGTGCCAGCAGGAGTGCCTGCTGACTGGTGTGCAGTCAGCTGGAGCAGGGACAGCAGTGGGAGTGACTGCTCTGAGTTGGTTGAGGAGGGAAAATGGAGACAGAGTTGTCTTTGGACTCGTGCTGCATAGCGTTGGTCTCTGCAGAGGTACAAATACCAGGGAGCAGCCTGGCCCAGTGAGGGCAGGGCTCTTTTATAAGCAGGGCCGCTTATAAAAGCTGCTGTGTTACAAGACCAGCAGCCATGCATTTGTGATCTGTGCATTGCTTCACATGGATAGAGACAGAGGAAGTGTGGAGAGGCTTTTGTTGAGTCATGCTGGGACAGGGAGAACTGCACAGATCAGCACGAGGGGGCAGTGGCTCCCAGCAGGGTACCTGATGACATTGGGCCGGACTGGGCCACCAGCAGCACGTAAGGAGTTGGGCTGTGGGCCTTGGGATGGTGGTCATCTCAGCCACACGTCTGCCTGAGCTGGGCTGGCAGCAACCCCCTGGGCTTCAGCTCTGCTTGCCTTTCATCCCATCGCATGTGTTCAAATTGGACTTGCTGGTCATGTTAAATGAAAGGCTGCAAATTCCTTGTGCAGGTAGGAGCAGCCAACACAAACCTCTGCAAATTGCACTCATACTTGCAAGCACCCCATAGGCTCCCTGTGACACATTGGTGCTGTACAAGCAAGTCACTTGTGCGTGTGGAGAACAGGCAGCAGAAATGACAGCAGACAGGCCCTTGCACGAAGTGGTGGGCCCGGATCCTGTAAAAGGCTGTGGTGTGCTGTAACTGTAGGAAGCAGCCCTGTTAATTTCCTAAGCGTACAAAGCTGGTGTTAGAGAAGGTTCCACTGACAGGCACAAGAGCTGTGTGAGCACTGAGAACGCAAAATGAAGTGGAAAGGGGAGTTATTTGTTCGGTTTATTTGTTGATGAATTTAAAATAATGGCCAGAAGGAAAAAGCAAATAAAATTGTTCTGATTTGGTTTTTGCTTGTTTGTTTTCATGGCTTTCTGTTGACGTCGTGTCCAGTCAGTTGTGGGCTTTCTCTCAGAGTATCTGCTCATATCCTTTTAATTGCGTGCACTGGCTGAATATGAGAAAGCAAGGGAGAGAAGGCCTCTCCTCAAGGGGTCTTTCCAGGAATTGTGCTTGTAGGTATCGTTGCATTTCCCTTTCATTTTTCAGGATGTTTTTATCTTTTGTTTTATATCATTTTGTTCCAAGTTTACTATCTTTTGGAGGTGAGAAACTGCTGCTGTGTTCTAGGTCTTCTCAAGCGTTAAAACAACCGCTGGCGTTGCCATTCTTTCAAAGCGTGCCTATTTTTGACATACGTATTGCTCTTCTGCATTTTTGGTTCTCTGGCATTGCCAAGTATGTTCACAGCGAGACTCCAAACAAAAAAGTCAGGAAAATATCTAAATTCAGTGTCGTGAACTTTCTCTTTGAGTTTGGGGGGGAGGGGTGGGACTGTTGGTGTGGTTTGTTTTTTATTGGTTTTGTTTTTTGTAACTCCTGAAGCACACTGTGGTCACATTCTCAGTAGAAGGAGCCCTTCAGATATGGGATCTGTGCTGTGTCTGCTCACTGTGCCAGGAGGGGAGCCGCTAGCCTTGCAAACAGCAGGTGGGTTTGTGGTCTTTTTCACTTGAGATTTAAACAGGTGAATCTGTGTCCTGCTCTGGAAGGGACAGTAGGTATAAAACCACTCCTGTGGCCTTGGGGCATTTTTATCCTCCATGTCAATGAACACTGCTCAGTGGGATGAGAGAGATCAGGGTGAAGGACAATTGAGGCATGTATACAAGGCAACTGGTAAAGCCTTATTTACAGGCAGGTAACCTTCCTTACACGTTTCTCCTTGAGCCAGGCCCTATCTCTTTAGAAAGCTATCCTAAGCTAATGGTAACACTCTCTTATTGTACAATCTTTTTTCCTAGGCTCATGGTTACCTCTGGGATTGTGTATATTGAGCTGAGATGACTGAAGAACCGAAGTGTCTCATGAAGTCAAGGACGACAGCTTGCAGCGATGATGGCAGCAAGGTGATTGTAATACAGGTTGTGTAATGTTTGCTCACCCTTCGTACATCGTTCTGTTTTCTTGTACGTGTCTATGGAGTTGTTGAAGGGAAATGAAGGGTGCTTTTCATTGTCTCGAGACTCAGCATGAGTAACACCCGCCCCCGTTAATCACGGTTCCCTGGAGAAACTGAGCTGCTTAAGGTCCAAACCACCACCAGATGGCAGCTGAAGTTCAAATATGAGATGGGCCCAAGGTCTCAGCAGGGGACTGCTAGAGAGGGGAACTTTGTGGTCCTGGAATTGGGAAGATATTAAAAAAAAAAGACAGCTATGGTTACTGAGTAATTGGCATAGTGCAGGCAGCGTTGGAAAGTCCCTGACTGATGGGTGAGTGGGGGAACTAACATTTTAGTGCTGCAAGAGTTCCTTCATTCTATCAGGCAACTCTTTAGCATACTTTCCTTTACATTACAAGCAGTAGATAACTGCTTTGTCCCAAGTGGCTGAAACACTCTGTGTGCGCCTCTTCTCCTGGTCACGCACCAGTGCTCAGAAATGTTGACTTAAAATGCTTTGTTTAATCAAGATAACATTCAGAGCAGACATTTCCAGTTCACTTTTACTGAAATAGATGCTGAGGTGACTTCCAGAAGAAACCACAAGGCTGAATACTTGCGTGCTTGTTTGGTTTTGCTTCGTTTTTATATCTCCCCACCCCAATCCCACCCCCACAGCTCCCCTGGATACAGACATTGTCCTAGCACAGCATTACTTCCTCAGGTAGGCTTTGCTTTTGTGGCTGGAAAGTTCAACTTGAGTAACCCAAGTTGCTGGAAATCTGCCTGTTACAGCTGGAACATGAGTGCATAAGGCTGTTAAAGTCTCATAAATCAGCTCCATAAAGTGGTTACAGGGCAAAAATTGTGTCTTAGGTGAAACAAAGAATGGTACTGTGTTATTGGTTTGCAGGTTCGTTCTCTCAGCAGCAGAAGGAAAACCTGAACTGGGCAGCCAGAGGATAAAGCCCTCCTGTGCATCCTTCTGAAGCACCACAAGCAGCAGAAGCAGCTTCCTACTGCCCCAGCACAGGTAAGTCTGATGTGTACACAGCACTAGATTTTGCAAGTTGTTACCACAGACAGAACTGATTTGCACTGTGTCACATCTCATTGGGGATGAGCTTTGGTTCATCTCCTCTTGTAACTCTAAGAAGTATGTGGTGACGTGTTGATCAAGGGCTGTTTTGGCTGCAATGTATGCACATTAACTCTGCAGCTCCATGAGAACAGTAGGTCATCCCTGGGCCAGTAGATGCAGTGGTACATCAGAAGCAAGTCTGTATCAATTCATTTCACATCTGGCACACTTTGTGTTTCAGAAACCACCTAAGTTAACTTCAATCCAACTCCCAGTGACCACACCATTAAGAGTATTCCTTAATTATTATTTCTTATTATTAAGAGCCAGATAGGAAATGAATTGAGAGTAAATACCTCAACAGTGCAGTTATTGACTTTCAGCATCTTCTGAAATCCCACAACCCAAAAGAAACAAAAAGCCAGCTCTACATTCTAGAATGTAATTGATGTTTATTACTTTATTAAATAGCCAATTCTAAAGAACAGTAAAAAACAGGCATCATTTGGTGTTCTTAAAAAAAACAACACAACATTTGTTCAAAATAAAGACTGTTAGAAAAATTAACAAGTTTGGCCCCAGAAGGCGTATGTAGACCTTCTGCTCCCCATGAGAAGTGCTGGGCAGTTATAAATACTGTTCCTTTTCATCTAGCAAAGTTTAACAATGTATACATTAGTATTTCCATTACAGTTTTTTTTTTCACATTTTTTCTGTAAACAAGATCAATATAAAACTGCCTTGTTAGCAAGCTTAAGAAACTATTGCTTTTCTGTACAGTAAATACAAGTAGGACAATCCTGGATTTTCTTTCCATTTTCATCAGCATTCCATTTACCAAAACATTAAAAAGATTTCAATTAGTACAAAAATATAATCAAAGAGTAAATGATTTCAGTATTTAAGTGAGTCCTAGTTAACAGGCAATGAAAATGCTACCGAGTTCTGAATCTGAAGATCTGTCTGTACAGTTTCTGCTCTTCTGAGAGCTGAACAGCACAGTGCTGCTTCCAAAGGCACTGGTTATCCATCTGAAATGTTCACATCTTATTCACTAAAGGAATTTAACATTGAGCTGAATGAAAAACCGCTGTGTTTGGTGTATGTGCAAAAGGCAAAGCTGATTAACAAACCACACCAGTGGGCACCTGCTCTTCACAAGGCAGGACTTCTCAGAATGCCTGTACAACTTAGCAAGAACTGTGACTTCAGTTAGATCTCAGTCTCATGTGGGTGACCTACTGGGCGACATCACACACTTGTTCCTTCCCTGCAGAAACAGAAATCTCTCTCTTGTTCTCTGCAGAGAAGTTTAAGACTCAATGGAAAATCTTCATTGCCAGTACTGCTGAAATGATTGGCAGGAATTATTTTTTCTGTAGCAGTACTGCTACTGACTCGTCGTTTTTATATCAAATAAAAATGTCAAATTTAGTTTTCATCTTCCATTTTTCCTAATCTGGCCTCTAATAGAGAATAGGACAAAAAGGAGTGCTACAACTATAGGACTGGTCATTGCATCAACAAGTGTTTTGCATATAAACACAAGATTGATACAGATATTTCATCTCTATGTGTCATCATGTTCCATTCGTGCACTCCAGAAAAATCTGTAAGCCAGAAGTGAGCATCTTTTAAACCATGAACAGAGTGCATTATGGTTTTCCAAGTTCTTAAATTCTTTTTTAACCCATCTCAGATATGTGGCAGTGACAAAATCAATCTTGCATGACTGCTTTTCCCAAATGTTCTACAGCAGCATTTTGTACATGCCTGTTTCCAATGCTTTTATGTGCATCCCTGCAGAGGACACACAGACCAGAGGAGCCAGGAACCAGAGACAACGGGCAGCCAGGGATGAAGCCAGCCACATGAAGAGCAACAGGCAGACAGAGGAAAAAGCAGAAAGAGACTAAAAGGAAGGAAAGGTAATGCTCTGGACAGAGTCCACAGGATTGACTTATCCCATGTTTATGTTATACTAACTGAACCAGTATAGCAATTGCTTCCCTTGCTGTTTGAAATGAGTGATGGTACCTGATGGGTTAGATGCTGCCTGTTTGTTACAGGCTAATACAGAAACCACCGTGTCACAGCCTACATTTAAATAAAAAATCTTCAGTAGAAAAATCTTGCATAAAGGAACAGAATATCCGTTAAGGTAAAGGAAAACAGCAAGTACTGCCAGACAGCACATAGTGGTGTAGTTACTGAGCTCTTAGTAGACACTTCTGAGTGGTAAACAGTATTTCCTTTGTAGAAAGGCCCTCCTGCTGAGTAAACTAGCATCTTCAAAAGAGCAATAAGCTGTTCTTGCAAAGCAGAGTGAACAAAGGTGGACTTCTGTTCACAAGCAGTATGTCAGCTATCATCATTACTCAGAAGAGGCTTTTTTCCCTTTCCAGCTCTTTTCTCTTTGCTCCAGTTCAGCTTCAGTGAAGGCTGCCGGGCCCCAGTTTGTGATGAGATGTGGATTCTTGGAGCCTGGAAGACAGAGTGCATTGAAACGAGTTTCTGACAGTACCACCACTCCCACAGAAGGACAGACACAGGATGATTCAGTCAGAGCTCCATGGTCAGGATCCATCTCAAAGGCAGCCAGAGGAGCCACCTAACTGCAGCAGGAGAAACACCTAGGACACAGCAAAGGTGCTTCAAGGGAGAGGTGCCCAGCTGCTGCAGTCTCAGCCTAAACATCCAGTAAGTGGTGAAGGTATCTTTACTTTGTGCTTTGGCACTCCACATTTAGACTGACTGTGTTAAACACTCAAACATGGCAGGTTCAGGTTGATCCTTGCTTTGTTTAAATATATATAATAATACAATGCAATACTACAATAATGTAAATATTAGAGACATTATGATATAATGCAGTGTGTTGTATCTTAAGATCAATACAATACTGTGATGCAAAGTAGTAATATAATGTAACAGTTATTGCACCACATCATACCATATCCTATATTATGATATAATGCTAAAAAAGAAATAGTTTTAGCAAGGCCAGTAGAGGTAAAGACTTGAAAAGGTTCTTATGTTTAATTTTGCACAAATTTAACACTCCAGGTATGTGGATTTCATAATGGCCCTTCTTAAAGCAACTAAGAGCTTTTATCTACTCCCACTAATTTAATAATACTAATTTATTTCAAGCAAAACCAAATCCTCAGCAGGCAGTAGTCTTATCAGTCAAGATCCTTCAGTACTTACACTGCACACAACAAGTTTTAAGTTTTATATTAACAGTACTTTTTTGCAATACACTGTACGTAGTGCAGAGTTGCAAACTTCTTTCTTCAGAACCATGTAGGTTCTGAATACACAACAATCCTACCACTCAGAGAGAAGATCCTACTCTGACCAGCAGTTCTGACAATGTAGTGTTTACAGGCTGTAGAGAAGCCACTAAGAAGAAAACCTACAAGAAAAGGTGGCCTTGAATACACACCTGATTGATGCACATATGTGAGTACAATGCTTCTGTGATTTTAATGTTGATAATAATTACCTGGCTCTATTAGCCGAATTAATCCCTCATGATGAGCTACTTTGTCTTTCCAGCTCCTGGTGTTATTAGCTGCCGTTTCCAACTTCTTTTTAACCTCCTGAAATAAAACATAGCCCCATTTAAAAAATGAAAATAACTTTATTGTATTTATACAAAAATAAAACATTTTTCAATCTAACAACTGTACCATGCTCTGTCAAGCTGCACTGCTCAGTGTGGACAGGGCTGTTCCATTTCAGATCAACATGTTCACTCAGTCAGTCACTGGCTATATAAAGTAAGTTGTCAAACTAGAATTCAGCAATATCTGGGGCTGTAAGATGCTGTAGCTGTGTAACTACAACTACTCTTCAAGTAGATCAAAACCATATATAAACTGTAGTTTAGTACGAGTCGTGTTATATTTAGTTTTGAGATCTAATGTCAGCTGCTGAATACATCTCAGAGTTAGAAATCATAACGTGACAAATGGAACAGACTGCTGCTGATAGCCACAAGCAAGAAAGAGAGATTCTTCTGTGTAAACTGGTGTTTTGGTCAATTCCAAATAGAAATAATTTATCATGCCGACCTTCTAAAATAATGTGAACTACTGCACTCCACCACTTCAGATTTACTGTTTGTTTTTTTAATTCTCTTACAGTCAGCCATTAGTACAGAGTAGTAAATGATACTGCACATTCAAAAAAGCTCATAAAGTCATGAAGTGGCCAGAAATATTCCACCTTGGAATCACTGCAGTATATCCTGTGCCAGTCCAGACAGCTCCATAGTCTATCCTTCACAGAAGCTAACTCCAAGGACACAATGACAGCATAAACATACTCCCAATTAAACAGAAATCTCACTGTTTTGTATTCCTGACCTAAACAGAGGCAGGGTCAACACCTCTCCAGCCCTATGAAGTACAGAGAAATACAGTCTCTGCACTCACTGATTCCGAGAAACACTTCACATTTCTTCCATGAGTACAGCTACTGGCCTACCCAAAAAACGCTCAGCAGAACAGAGAACAGGCCTGGCATTTGGGAGACCAGGCATTGCTACACATTAGAGGATCTCGACTCATTCCTTGCCATCCTCGATATCAATTCAGTGCTTAAGTATTCTAAAGGAACAAGGGCTTTCAGGTGCACAGCAGTATTTCATCTGTAGAAGATACTGTCCCATTACATCATAAAAAAAAATTGAAAGAGTATGTAATTCAAAAGCATCACATTTGGTTATGACAGCAATGGGATTGCATACAGCAACAGACAGACACATGAAGAGTATTTCAGGCTACAACTGAGATGGCTTGCATAGGAATTAGGATAAAAGAATAAAGGAGTGGTATATTTTAAACCTGTACTCTTCTTCAAATACATGTACTGGTCTGTGGCAAAAAAATAAAAAATAAAATCACAGAACTACCCAACCTGTTCTTATAAATCTTGTGCTTTCCTAATCCTTAAACAGGCATGACTCTGAGGAACTTCAAATTCAGTTCAAATACTGCATACCTGGCCAACAGAAGAGGCTGATAAACAAAATGGCTCACCTCATATTGCTCAAGGGCCTCTTTCCTTTCCAGTTCGAGCTGTTCCAGTTGCTGCATAGCAACCTGAAGAGCCTGTTCCTTTATCATTCTCTGGTTTTCTAGCTCCTGCTTCTCTGCTTCTGTCATCTGAATGGTCTGTTGCTGCTGCAAGTGCCATTTTTCCAGTTCAGCTCTCTTTGCTGACTCCTCTTCCAGTAATCTGCAATGGGGATTATGGCGTTAGCTGCATTTTACAGTAAGCTGTAGCCATTATATAGCATACACAGAGGAGAGCCAAGCTAATTATTTTCTTTCTTGGAAATTTTAATTAAAAATAAAGTCAAATATTGGGAAGCAGAGAAAATGTTACTGCTTCTTGGCTTGTCTTCAGTGTGGCACTGAAAGTCACTCCAGCAGTGCAGCAGGCTCACTGCTACAAAGGGCTATTCAGAAAATTCAGTCAATGATGCAAAACAGTGAAAACCAGAGAAGAAACAAATGCATGAGTTATCTTAATTGTCTGGAGAGGACTAACTCCATGAAATCACAGAAAGTGAAGCTCATGCACATAACAGAAGATTTAACCCTTTACCAGTTGAATACAACAGCAAGCTGTATTCACAGCTGCTACTTTATAAAACACACAACTGAAAATTTGTACAGAGTGATGACAATTTTCAAGCGTGGACAGGCACAACACATGGTGAAAAGTAAGTGAGCCTGCTCTTCTGAAGTTACTGAGCACTATCCCTGTAAGGGGCTAATAAAAACATATATAAAAAACATGAATGCCAACTTTGGCCTTTATAACTTAACGAAAGAAAATCTCCCCTGTTTTTGTACTTTATTTCCCCTTCCCAGCACAGTGTGCAAGATGCAAATGGTCTTCAAAAGCATGGCACAGCTGGTTATTAGGGGAGGGGGAACAGAAACATCACCACATGTATTCACCACTGGGTAAAATACATACCTGGCCTGAAGTTTCCTTACAGTCTCTTCATCCTGACGTGCCTGTTTCTCAACCTCCAACGCTTCTTGAAGCTGCTTATACATCTCTTCCAGTTCACGTACTCTCTGTAAATACTGTTCCAGTTCAGACGATTTCTGAGCGACTTGCTCTTCCATTTTTTGTCTCACCTAACAGCATAAATTGAGGACACATGTGAGTTACCATTCAATTCAGGTTTCCAATGATAAAGGAAGTACCAGTTTTCTCTCAGATAGAGAGACATTTTCCTGCAGCCTGCAGAGCAAGGCCGATCAAAGCCTAGAGTTACAGCTATGGAACAGTCATTTACACTTTCTCACTGCATGCTGCACAGGATTCTTACAGTGGTTTAAGCCCATGTTCAGTCAGTTTGATCATGAGATTTAGTGTACAGATACACACTAAACAGAAGGAAGGAAAAGCTTGCAGAGTGCCTGGACACAAAGGTGAGGGCACCTTAATTACACTGTTTCAGCTCGCACAGCTGGATGATGGCACTGCAGTGTGCAACAGCAAAGGGTGGATAAAGGGTTGGAAGTCATCTGGGGAGGCTGACTTAGCTTAGAGCAATAACTGTAACCAAAAACTGAAGGTAAGGACTAGAGAAAAGCGAAGGAGAAGCTGCGTATCCACAGCATCATCCCACCTTCCCCCATCACTGACCAGAGCAGGAAATGAAGGGTACTGCAGCACCTGATCTGTCCTGCTCAGCTCACAATGGGGACAACAGCAGTCAGCTGTCATTAAACAAAGAGGAGAAAGTACTCAAACCTCTGCAGTTAGTAATGCATAACACTTCACAGAAGGTGAAGCACTGCTCCTGGCATCAGCAAGAAAAGCTTGCTTTCTGTTGTGGTAGAACAGCATGTCCTGCTCCACTGCTGCTCTCCCTGGGCTAACCTAAATCCCACTGACCCAGAAAGCCATGGTGTCCAGCAGTGCACGCTCAGCTCATAACACAGCACTACACACACGTGTCCTGAGGTGTTACTGCATAATTGCACTGACATGACTATTTCTATTTCTTTTCCTCAGCTGACAGAAGAGCCTGTTAATGCCTCACTAAATCCCTGAAGACAAAAGAATTAGTTTTGGAAATCCTTGTCAAGGATCATAAGAACAGCATTTTAATGCTGCAAGTCTTCCTCTAATTGTGTTTGTGGGTGGATAAATACAGAAGAACCAGCAGTGTGAAGAAAGGAACAGTTGGGGGGATACAATCAATTCAGAAAAATCCTAAAATGCATTTTAAATTATGTCTTTGTTCATTAGACTCTATATATATACAACATGGACCAGCCTCCACCACAGATCTCCACCTGTAAAAATAAGGAAGGATAAATTCAGCCTGCATTTATTTTGTCAACCATTCATTCTACTTGTGATTTTCCAGTAATACTGAAACTCTGAATGCTGTGCAAATCGTGGAACTGTTTCAGGTTTTTTATTCCCTTGTGAAATTATTTTATCCTTACATCTCTAATAAATGTAATGCAGACTGCATTCTCCAACCTCCTGCAAGTACTGCTGAAACCTTTTGGTGACTACATATGAGGGATGTCACTGCTGAGCGTGCTGAGCCTGGAGTTGCAACTGGCACCACTCACTGCAGGAACCACTCACCATTTTCTCTCTCTCCAGCTCCAGACTGAAGCGATCCTGTAACTCAACTTGGGTCTGAAGCCTCCTCTTCTCCTCCTCGGCAGCACGGGCAGCTGCTGCTTCCAGTTGCTGGAAGGGAAAAAAAATAGGAAAAACTAATTTATCAAAAGTAAACCGTTTGAGGAAATGGAGTTCAATTAATTTTTTATTTTTTTAAAAGAAGCCTTCCAAAGCATTAAGACTTCAGCTGTTGTCTTTGTTTTTCTTTTTAATGTCTGAGCCTATTCTCAATCTCTAAATATCAATTTTAGTCTTACTACTGCAAGACAATTTTAAATTTATAAATTTAAAAAAAAAAAAAAAAATCAACTACCAGATTTCCTTTACATTTCCTTTGAGATCTCCATGGCAAAACCAACAAAGAAATATAGCCATGTCTATTTTGTATGGGGCAGAAAACTATTACAGAAAACCCCATTCCAGGCAGGACTGCACAGGAGTTCAGCAACAGTGAAAACATACCAGCATGCACAGAGTTCATACAGAAAGAGGGAAGCACTACATTGCCATGGCAAAGCAGAAGCACCACAACAAGAAGTGATTGTGCTATCATGAATCACACTCCTTTAACATGCCATAAATTGCCATCTAAGGTAAAAAGAATTATAGACAATAATCACCACTTGAAACTGGGGGAAAAAAATTCTCCTTGTTAAAGCTCAAGCAAGAGAAAAGCTGCTGGGACCTTCACAACTTCTTTCAACTTATTTAACAGGGTTGGTTGTTGTTTTTTTTTTTTTGCATCTTAGTTTCACAAATAAAGATTGCCATTGCATTTATTCTTTTCATCTTACTTCAATAGCACCTACTTTCAGAGTGCTGGGAGGGCTGGAAATGTACAAGCACCAGTCAAAACATTAACAGCACTGGAAACAAAATAACTCTTTCACAGCATTTTCTAAAGAAACTTATCTGATTCATGGGAGAGAACAGAAAACAAGTGCCCTTTTTTAACATGCTAGACTGGGGAGTTAACTGCCACAAACCTTCAGCAAGAGAGGGACACCCATCTTAAATGGGCAGAGGGGAAGGCTCCCAGTTTCTTTTTAAGCTGTAGAACGCAGTATAGAAGTGCTCTCCTTTGAAAGGCTAAAATTACTCCACCAGTCTTATGGGAGTATTTATCCCTCGCCTGCCAGAACATCAGTAAGTATACAATCATGGTCAAACCCAAGATGCTATTTTAAGTGAAGTTTCCTTCCTCACATTCTAATTAAACAAACATTGCCAGAGAGAGCAAACGTGTGCCAGGCTTTTGCCACAGCTCAAACGAGCCGCTCTTAGCAGCAGCTCCCTGCTTTCCTTGCAGAAACCTGTGTGGTGCCTGCCCAGTAACATTACCTGGATATCACAGCAGCCATGGGGTATAGGGAGAAGTCCTACAGTGTGAGGAGGAGAAGGGCAAGAAGAATACACTACTCCAGCGGGAGTTCACACAGCCCCCGAATCCCATTCAAGACCCCAAACTGAAATAGAAAGGGTGCACAAGGCTTTTGCACGCTCTCTTGGTAAGAAAACTTACCTCAGTCTATTCAGCGTGTGCATCTCAAAATTCCATTTTATATTATGCGAAAAGGTCTATTTTAGACAAAGGCACCTCTATTCTTCTACTATTTTTTAGAGCAGGAGCTATCAAAACAAAAACCGGTCTCAGTGTGCACTTTGGCAGCTGCTGTGTAGGGCTGGCTTTCAGCCACCTGCAGCAAACCAAACTCAGAGCCTGCCAAAACAATTCCTTTTCCTGAATCGTTTACAAAGACTTTTTCTTGAAGAGTTTTGGTGTTGTGTTTTTTTGTGTGGTTTTTTTTTTTTTTTTAAACTAATCAGTTTAAATTCTTCCAGCATAGTAGCTCCCAGATAATTCCTCTTAGCCAAAGTGCTGTATTTATGTCAGAGACCAAATTCTTTTCCTTGAGAAGTCATTTCAATCCCACCCACTTTAAAAGATGATCCTTTGCCTCGGCTCCTGTTGGTTTACCCCCTGTGATTTCAGAGAGACAGCCTGGAGCCTGTCAGCATCCTGCTGCTCCCTCATGAGTGCTCTCCCATCGCCTTCCTCTACCATCTCCCCAGGAAGACAATTGCACATAGAAATCCACCCCTATGATCTCTGTTAACAGGTGCATTTCTTACCAGTAAATCTGTAACACAGGCTACCCTGGGAAGCACGTTTGGCATTACAAATTGCATGCATGTGGTGTATAGGGGTAAAATGAAATTTAGAAAAATGGTTTTCTGCTGTCAGATTTTCCTTTAAAACAAACAGAACACACTTGTCCTCAATGGAAACACAAAAAAATCAAATTACAAAGAGTGAACAAAAGACTCTTCAGACTAAGCATGGAGCAGAGATCTCGGCTGCCCCAGCAGGAGGCACTCTACTCAGCAGCTAAGCGTTGGTGAGCACTTCAATGGCTCTCTACCTTAATTCCAAGGCACGCTCTTTAAAAGGCATCACGGCAATAAAACACATCGTAGCTCTCCCTGCAAGTCTTTACGAGGAAAAGATAGGAAGCATATCTGAATTCTAATCAGTGTCTCTGCAGAGAACTATCACACACGCTCCTCGTTCCAATGATCCATCAGCACATTCAGCCCACTGCTGGTGCACAGCCACAGCAGAGGTGCTTTCAGCACTGGGTTTAGACTAGAAGCTGTCTGTGAGGAAATTATTCAGAAAGCCTTGTGCTAACACTCAAATTTCTAGAGCAATTCTCAGCCTTTCAAAAGACATTCCAACATTTACAAGGAACAAGCATTTAACCAACATATAAATAGTATGTTTCTCAGCTCCGTAAATCTAACACCACTACAATATAGTTAAACCTATACATATTCACAAAATCAATTTGCAGCTTTGGAATCTTTGTAAACTCAGCTTCTATCTCTAGAAATTAAGTCTGTGTGAGGAGGAGTGTTCAGCCCCAGATAGTTCGCACAGCATTAGAAAAATTGCCTGGGAAATTCAATGGGAAGCCCCCTGTTCAGCAGACATTTCCAAGGGGGAAAAACCCAAACCAAACAACCAAAAGTAATTGAAAATGTGAGAGTCCCCAGCCCCCAAACACCACGCACAAAGCCGGGGCTTTCCTTCACCAATTTCAGTAACATTCATGTGCACAGAGGATGAGGCCACAGCACACAGGTTACCCTGAGCCCACAGATCTCTGGAAAAGGCTGCAGCAGTGCGCCAGGCGTTACTGTGGGCTGCAGCAATCCATTACTTGGGCACTCGAGCTGGCACAAACTCCCCTCCTCTACTGGAGTTTGCTTAATGTGCCTCAACACCCGAGCAGCCAAATGGACTTCAGAAGCCCATCTAAACCATGAAGGCTGAGCCTAAAGCGTGCAGCTCAGCAGCTCGCACTCCCACCTTTCTCACAGTCTCCAGCTCCTTCTGCTTGTTCTCGTTGGCCGCCTGCAGTTCCTTCATCTGCCGCTCCAATTCCTCCTGCTCAGCCAAGAGCTTCTGGCGCAGTTCTTTCCGTTTCTGGCGTGCTTCTTTGTGGGGCGGAGGGCTCCCCGCTCGCAGCAGGCTCACAGTGGTCTGTATGGCTGGGAAGGAGTGTGCAAAACACATGGAGAGTAGGAGAACATCACTGATGGGAAACACCCAACTTTCCGGACAGCCTAGCAAAATGAATACCTGTGCTGGGGTTATTTTCCTGTTTTAATACGTGTTTAAATCAGAAACACAACCCCCTAGGTAAAAGGAACTTGGCTTTCAATAGGCTGCGTGCCACAAGAAGGTCAGGCAGTTCCAAGGCATTCTGTCAGTTCTGATACTGATGTCCAACAAACAGTGGGCAAACCAATTATTTATATACCTCACTACAGAAACAACTCCCACATTTCTCACTCCCTGGGTTCATCAAACCTAATCAAGAAGTCCAAAGTGTTATCTAACATACACGCTCACCAACACTCCCAGAACCGACCTTACACATTTTTAGTCTCACTGGAAAAACAGTCTCCCAGTATGCAAGCATTTACTTATATTCAAATAAGGCAATAACAGGCATTAGAGCTGAAGAGAATGCTTTTGATAAATATCAGTATAGATAGATGCTTTTGATATATATCAATACATGCATTTTATCTGCCACAACTGTGAAAACAGATCTCATTTTGGAACCAAGTAATTCTTCGTACATTAGACTTTGGTGCAAAGTACATGTTTCAGGTAGAAAGGAAGTGTGAAACAGCTCCAAATAGCAGCAGTGTAAATATTAAAATGCTGCACATGCTTAAATATCGTTGGCAACTGTGGATTTGCAGAAAACTCTGCCTCACCCTGCAAAAGATGTGTGTAATGTCACACTGTGCATTACCCGGGAAGGTCTCAGAAGAAGCAACTTCTTTGTGGTAATAGAAAAGGAAGTCCCAATTCCCAGCCTTACCCTCAGCTCACCAAGCCAAGCTACCTCAAGCAAAACCATGAAAGCAAAGCCTATTTATGATGCTGAAAGAAACAAGCTTTCCCTTTCTCCTCAAATCCAACAATTTCCTGTGTTTTTCCTGCCTTTCTCACCTGTAGAAGAGCAACCATATAGAAAAAGCAAATAATAACAGTCATTTAATTTGGGCTGCTTGAACTGAGGCACCTGAATGAAAGAAGTCGATTCCTACCCTATGGCTCCCTTCTTGAGTCACAGTTCCCTCAAAGATCACAAAATGGAACCTCCCAAAAATCACAAGACCAAACATTTTATGCTGAGTAAAGCACATCTCACAAGGCTTCAGCTTACTTTAAAGCCCTGGATGCTGGGCAGCTTGATCTAGTGGATGACAGCCCAGCCCATGGCAGGGGCTTGAAACCAGGCCATCTTCAAGGTCTATCCTTAAACTTAAGCCATTCTGTGATTCTATAAAAATAACTTCAATATTTTTGAAACCTTACCTTGAATCCACTCTTGTTTCTTCTTTTTATCAGAGGCACTGATCTCAAAGCTTTTATCAAGACATTTTATGAGAAAAAGGCATTTCTTTCCATCTTTGTCAGGCAAAGCCTAGAACGTATGAAAAAGGATTGTTCTTGCAGACATGAAGTTACACCATCAAGCCCCATTTCTGCACTTATCTTTTACATATCTACAAATACTAATATTAAAAAATGTTTATACAAAGAGCACGTGTAGACTGTCTCATACAAAGTAAAAAAAATGTTCTGTTAATAAAAGCTGCCAAAGGTCACAAAAAATATATATAAGTTCTTATTTAGAGACAGTCATGGATGGTTTTCTGTTTGTTTCCTTTTACCTCTACACAACAGTTGCCGTCCAGTATGATGTCTCCCTTCTTGTCCTTTAGGTCTTCACTTACATAGTAGGAAATAATATTGGGTTTTAGTACAAACCATCGTTCTGTCCAGTTTTTCCTTTTGTGACCTTTCTTCAGCATATAACCCTGCAAAAAAACAGCACATCTGAAAGGCCTGGCCCATGTTGAACATCTCAGTCTTTTGGTTACGTGACATAAGAATTCTGTAGCAGAGTACACAGAAAAGTTAGCCCAAGTCCCTACAGACAGCCCCTACACATTTCCACCCTCAAAATAATAAAAATCACAACAATCTAATGAAAATAACCAGCATGCTGTTAATTGTTTGCTCCATGAGAAACAGCTCCCTGATCCTCTGTCCTGCTTTCAGTAACAGGATTAACTGAAGAACTAAGTAATTATTGTGCCTTATATTTGGTCTCTCTGATTACTATTTAATTTCCTTCTGTCAAGCAGAGACATTTGCCATCACTGAGATTTATGGCCAATAATTTAATAAAAGTTGTTGTTAAAAAAAAAATCTATCCTGTTAAATGCACACCATGGTGACAGATGTAGATCTGTGTCTAGGCACTTTAAATGCAGCCCCTTTAGGGAACATTCCCAGGTACAAAGTAAGAGAAGGTCTACCCTGGGAGTGGTTCCACACGGCCTCATGCTTATTTTGTTGCACCCTGTTAAAGAAGTGATCCACATACACTGCTTCTGTGAGCCTTCTGGAGAAAATGGTGACAGAACCATTCCCCTGGCATCTGTTGGATAGGATGCAGCAACACTGACTGGTAAAGTCTGCATTTTGCCTTAAGAGAACAGAGCTGTATCTTGATCTAAATAATTCCGAGATCTCTCTCACAGTATTTTATATCCTGAAGATGATTGACTCAGCTTTCTGATCAAGGAAAACATTTGTAAGCTTGTCCTGAACACTGCTATTGAAAAGAGAATTTCAAAAGAAGGAAGAGAAGTCCACACGTTGTTGCCAAGGCCCATAGAACAAAATAATAAAAATTGCAACAATCTGATGATAATAACCAGGTATCATGATCAAATCACTCAAGTGTGTCTCTACTGAGTATTAACTTATCTGAAACCAACAGCAGCAATGTATGTGCAGGCATGCTAGTGATTCTGCTCTACTTTCTTCACTATGGTGATGGCAATCCAAAACCCATCTCATGGAAAAAAGTTGATCACTCTTCCAGGCATTTGATTTTGTGTGTACTTATGTAGGGGCACTGCTGTGACCTGGTCAGCTATTACTGTACAGTTTCAAAGTTAGATGGTAGTTCAGCTGCCATTTCTGGAACGATATTCCCTCTCCCGCTCCCTTTATTTTTTTTCTAATAATATATTTTTAACTTGACTCTAACTTCAGAAGTCCAATCATACAAAACTGAAATACCCACATCAACAGAACTATGAGAAAGCAATAGAGAGAGCACCGTACCTCAAATATTTCAGGTTAAGAGAAAAGTTAAGAGAAAAACGTTCATGGTTTCCTTTCTATGTCTTTCAGTGGATATAAGCAAACAAACATGCTCTGACAGAACCAAAGCTGTCTCTCTCTACAGGTCTGGGGCAAAGAAATCAGGACATTTAGAGGAGCCTGTTTGTTTTTAGAAAACAAAACCACACACACAGAGCTTGGCTGTGCTCAGCTCCTCCAGCCCACTAGCTGCAGCAAGAGCCCAGCCGTGCCTATTCCCTCGCCATCCCACCCCTTGCCCAGGACAGGAATGCACAGGAATGCTCTGCCTCCCCCGCACGCAGCCGGAGGTCCGGGTGGTCACCCCAGGAGGGGGTGTGAAGGACTCTTTGCTCTTCCTGCTTTGCATGATCCTGTCCATAACCAGGTGTCTTTCCCTTCCTTATACACTGACAGAATTCGCTTTCAAAGCCAGGCCAGATTGGTATTTTCCCCATAAAACTGCTGCAAAATCTGCATCTATTATTTTCTGACAGCTCCTGGGGTTATTTTACATCAACTACCACAGAAGTACGCTTTTTCCAGAAAGCTAAAATATAATAAAATCTAGTTGTCACTGCAATCTTTCTCAGTCCTAGAGAGCCAGAATAAGCGCACAACAACAACATGGATGCTAAATGACGCGTCACTCATAGCTCGACGCAATAAACCAGATCACTCTGCCAGCCAAGAGCTACCAGGGAGCATGCTGTGGCTGAAGCAGACAGGGTCAGCCACAGAGGAGCTCCATTCTCCCTTAGACCAGTAACTGTCGGTGGTGCTGGGCCACACCTTACTGCAAACTATTTTTAAGCATTGAGAAACGACTCACAGGCACTCAGACATCCTTGAGAATGAGGCCGAGCCTCTCAGAGAGGAAAGAAAGGAGACAGTAAGGGGGAGAAAAAAAAAGAGACAATACCATATAGAAACCAAAATCAGATTTCCTCACAAGTTGGAAGTGGGAGGTCTGACATGACACTGACTATTTTATCTTCATGTTATTAAACTGCAGAATGGCTTTACACTCATCTGACTCAGTATGCGTGTCCCCCCATCCCTCATCTCCAATAAGCAACCAGGAGTTAACAAAAATAGACCTCAGCATTGTTATATGGATATTCTGAAAGCAGCTCCTGTGCCAAAGCACTCTGATGATTTCTTCAAAATGGTTTTGCACAGCCTGCCAAGAAAGTCTCTGTTTCCATCCTCACCAAGAAATCGAAGCAGAAAAAAAAATCCACATCAGGTAAAAGTCAGTGTTACATAGTTCTCTAGCTAAGCTCAGCTGTAAGCCCTCAGATCCCCACAATACTTCCCAGTTTTTAAAGCTTTTCCTGAACGGATCATCTGGAAACATGCAGAACCTAAGGGCTGACAGAAGCTTGCTGTGGGAACAGGGCTCAGCATGACCGTGTCTGAATACAAGTGAGCCGTGAGCTGTATTGCCTGCTAAGCACAAGAAAGGAGAAAGCTCTGCAGATCCCCTACGCCTTCTTCCCCTACTGAAGTGGGGCAACTTAGAAGAAATGCTTCAGCCAGCACTCCTTTGTCCAGACTACACTGAATACACAAGTTGTATCAGCACAACTTCTATTTGTTACAGTGTTTATTTGCATCTGGAAAAAACACTTCCAAAGACTGAAGAGTTGTCGCAAATTAAGAACTGACAGCTGTAGCTACTCTGTCAGCTAGAAGGAACTGATAATACTATAAAAAGCTGTATTTCAGTCAGAACGCACTTCCTTTTAAAATGGAAATTCTTCCAACAAGCAGCTCATTCACCATACTGCAATAATTATATTAGTTTCTCTCTGATAAAAATAAGGTCATACCCTGATAAGTAATTCATCTAGTTCTCCTCCTGCTCTTTATCCATCAGCCAAAAAAATTCCATTACAGTTGAACATTTTCTACTTATGCAGTAACCGGTTCTATTTTAAAACATCAGTTCTCTGCAGTCCTTACCTGTTTGAGTACATCTAATATGAGCTCGTTAAAGACTTCATTAACTGCCATGGACACGGTCTGTCGGTCCATGCCCTTACTGAACTGTCCGCTCCCGATGAGATCGATCAGCTCCCACGCAGACAGACCCTCCCTGCTGGTGTTGAGGGCGATCTTGTAGAGGTCAAACTGCTCTTGCTGCCAACCCGCTCCCATCGCTTCCGTCAGTTTTTTAAGCAAGTATTCAATCTGTAAGGAAATATAAGCAGAAATTAATCACTTCCAGCAGAAGTAGAAATCAAGAGTCTCCAGAGAAGCACAGTTTATAGTGCTGAAACTCCTTACAGCTGTGTTCCCATTTAGGCACCAACATGGTGCGCTGCTCAATTAGCGAAGACTACAGGACCCAGCCAGCCCCACCTGCAGCTCCGCTCTTCACCACAAGGAAACAAATCATTAACCTGCAAGTCTCTTCTACATTCAGGTTCCTACAGGACACAGACCTTCCCTGCAGTACCTTCCAAGCCAGCACGACTGAGGTGTGAGAAAGCAGGAAGTTTCAGAAAACGTTTGTGGAAGAAGAAAAGCAAACAAATTACAAACAATAAAAAGAGTAAGGTCACAGCTTGGACAAGCAAAATGAAGAACCACAGTTGCATGGCCACGTCTCAGTCTTCACCTGCCCTCCACCACAGCACACCAGCTTGGCATCAAAAAAAGCAGAAGAATCTATTTTTCACCTCCGCTTTTATTGTTTCCAGAATGAACTCTCCTTTTCCTTTAAACTTTCATCATCCCGTACGCATTACCACAGTGTAATGCTTCTAATAGCTGCTCAAAATAAACACAGGAATAGAAAGAGGGAAAGAAAGTAGTTTGTTTTGCAGTACATTACTGTTCGTTTGCTCTTTAAACACCGCATGTTTTGAAACTTAGCCTGCCTACAGCTTTAGCACATGCAAAACGTTAACGGCTCATAAAGAAAACAATTAGTGAGAGTCTTTATGCAAGGACCCCTGCGCAACAAGGTAAAAACCGCACTTCTGCATTTCCTTCAGCGTTGCAGACACCACGAAGCAGAGCTCAGCCCGGCTGTGCGTACAGACCGAGCGCCCGGCACCTCCTGCAGCAACGGGCGCGGTGCGCTGCTCCCTCAGTGCTCGCAGCCGAGAGATGCGCCCTGCTGGCAGCGTGACAGGGGTGTACGGCGTGACGTCCTCATCGAGAGCGGCAGAGAATCGTAGAAGGCCTGGGTTGAAAATGACCACAATGACCACCGAGCAGGCTGTCCAGAGTCACATCCAGCCTGGCCTTGAATGCCTCCAGGGATGGGCAACCTGGGAGCCATAGACCAAATGCTTTTCAGGACTTCATGTTTTATTTTTGTTGTTTTTTTTTCCACTGATGTTGGTCTGCACCACTGGGGAGCAGAACACAATACCTACTAGGGCTGAGGAAGCCCAGCCCACTTGAACTGCTTAACTACAGTTTGGTCAGCTCTCAGCCTGCCTAGCGCCTGGCACAAAAGGTTTGGTAGCACCAAGAAACACAGACACATCTCTCCTCCTTCCCCCCAGCACACTTCCCTGTGAGAATCCGGCTCAGATGTGCTTTGGATGCCCTACACATGTGGATGCTGCAGCTTCTCTCCCATAGCCGGAGCAGTCAGATTCCTTCCTTCCCGGCACGTCTGCCATCAGGAAACACCCAAGCGTGCACCAGGAGGTTTTGCCTTGGCAAAGCTGAGAAGTGCCTAACCTGGAATTCAGTCCACATACAACTGTTCTTTTAGATTTCTGCAGCATCCAATTCCTTTAAATACCTTTTCCCCAGGTTGAAGTACAGCCTGCCCCAATAGGAGCTCTGCACGATGACCCAGGCTTCAGGTAAAGCAGAGGCTGCAGAAAGGAAGGCTCAACGAGGAGGGTGTGAGACCTGCCAAGGTGCTGGGCAATCTGGCAAAGAAGTAAGGCAGAACACACATAATATAGCTATAATGTGTTATCATGTTACACACTAAAAAGAAAATAAAATATCCTTTACTTCAATGTTATTTGGGCATATTTTTACTTTATTTTGATTGTTGGAACAAATGCAAACATTTAAGGCTACTCACCTCCCCTCTACGAGTCACTATCATCACCACAAATATCCCAAATCCCACTGAAGTATACAGAGTATATTTTAAAATACATTAACTCTTTGTACATTACATATTGCATATTTGCATATTGCAATTTAAATGGTCTCAGAATGCATCCTTCATTCAGAAAAGCTAACCCACGACCCATACAACTTTCATCAGACATCGTGCCCCACCCCAGCACTGACTAGGGAGCAGTGTGAGGGAAATACTGAGAAGTAAGCTGGATCTGGCAAATATGGAAGCGAACAAGAGGCCATTCATTATGGGCTCAAATGAGGAACCTCTGCGAGCCAACGACATTTCCCCTCCTCCCCGAGGAGACGTGTGAGCTCAGCAAATAACTGACAAATTAAGGCTGCTGGCTCACACACAATCTGCCCTTGTGGTTAAAGAGCAGCGTTGAAAAGCAAATGTGAAGCAATGTTTGCTGCTGTTCTGACAGGGCCTTGCTCACTCTTTGATACTGCTGGGGTTTTGCTTTAGGACTAACGCTGTGCCCACTGCTGTATTCCATGCTCTGTAGCATGGACAACCAGTTCCATTCCAAACCAACACTTTTCAGCCAGAAAACAAAAAGAATATAGAGCTCAGGGGCTCCTTAACACAAACTGTGCAGCTGCCCAGCATCTACTCTCAGAGGGCAGCTGCTCTTCTCTCACTGCAATACCTATTTGCTTTCCACTTCCAGGTATCCCTGGCACGGTTCTCCACAGGGAAATAAGTTTCACAAGTGTTTCACATATTCTTCTGATACATAAGTGGGCCTCTTAGAGGAGGAAAAAGGAAAAATGATGTCAAAGAGGCTTTCTTGCCCAACTGAGCATGGCAGACAGGGCTATTCTGGTGTATGCTATTCAAATAGGGTTTGTGATATTAATAGTGCAGACAAAAAATTTAAGCTGTACACAGTTCTGTACAAGTGTACAGAACGTGGCAACGATCATGGTCCATTCCACAGCCTTCATCAGTTTCTTTCCCCACCCCATCAGAACAGCACACACTCTCAAATCAAACCTTCAATTTTTCCTTTCCATTACCACCAAAAATCCCCGTATTTGAATTAATTGAACTTCGCCGATAATAACTCCTCTGGATCAGTGGTTGGTGAAAACAGTGCCTCATGCACAGAGCTTTCATTCTAGTTATATCAGTTTTGATTTTACTTCTGAATTGCTAAGGGTCAATTCCCAATATAACATTTGCAGTATCAGATGCCAGCATACAGAACACAGAAACAAAAGAGGTCACAAAATAATTCTGCAGGAAACATCTCCAGAAGAATCACTACTGGCAATTTGAAACTTTCACCTCCCATCACCTCATTCTCAAATGCACAGCAAAACCACACAAGATTCAGACTCTCTTTGTCCCAGGTGGGAGGATTAGAGATGACACACATTAATGCAGTGAAGACCAGAGCACAAAGAGAAGGAGACTATACAAATTGTGGTTCCTTAAGAAGCCAGACCTAAAAAGCACAGACAGGAAGTACACAAGTATTGCTTAAAAGACATTATGTGAGCACTGCATTACAACAAGAGCACGCCGCCTGCAGTGGACCTATCTGCCAGTTTCACCACTGAGGCAGCCCAGGAACAGCTAACCACACACCAAGCTCTCAGGCGATAAAGCATTCCCAAGGCTGCAGTCACATGTCCAGAAATGAGAAAGGGGAAGTGTTAAGAAACCTTCATATACAACAGAAAATGTCTGGTTAAACAACATACGACCGAGTCTGACAACTAAAACAGGAGGCATAAGGAAATCTCGTGACAGACCAGAAATATTTTTCCTTTTATGGCTGCAGCACTCCTCACCTCTCTTCCTTTTGTTTTCAGCTCCTCGTGGAGGAGGTCAGCCCTGTGAGAGCTGAAGGAAGCACACATTTCAATGCCTGTGTCCCGGACGACTGAGTGGGAGCACCTGGTGAGGAACAGGAGCAGCTCTCCCCATGCTCTGCTCTCTGAGACCAGGAGCCACACAGCTGCTCACTAAAGCTCTGCACACTGCTGCCATTAGACAAGAATTGTGCCAATTCTGGAGACCATCCACCAGGAACAACTCTTACTTGAGCAAACAAAACACAGCATTGTTTTCCTCCAGTCTGCCTTCACTCAGCTTACAGAAATGCTGAACCTCACACATACCACAGCCTCTCCCTTGAAAGAGGAGGGAGATTTGATGCCGTTTCACATTTCCTAGGGCACAAACACCTTAGCACAACAGACATTTTAGAACCCCTCTTCCTTCCCAGCTCTCCTCTCTACAGCCCAAGGCCACCACCAACTGAGCTTCCCATATCCAATGGGGAGACAACTCTTGTGCCCACAACCTGGTTGCTCACCATGAGCACAAAGCTGCATCCCACCCCAGGCCCTTCCCCACACAGGATTTCACTAACCTAACTCACCCCAATACCAGGCTGCCACCTCTCCTTGCACAGCAAGGGAAGAGCCAGGCCAAGCATTGCTTCTGGCTTCCAGTCTGAGCTCTGCTAACAGAGCAACGGGGCAGCTTCTGGCCCTTGTGTTATCCCCCTCTACAGCTTCTAAATTTCCTCTTTGTAACTGTTTTCCTTGCTTTCTGTTTCCAAAGATTTCCTCAGCCTACGCCTCTGAAAGCTTTCCAGACTGTTCTTCCTTTTCTGTTTGAGCAGCAGCTACAGCACTTCCAATTTGCTACCCACCCAGCACTTGGGCAAGGAATCAAGCCTGAATGCTTTGCAGCTGGGGCAGCAGTCCCTCCCTGGCATGCTTTCTAATAGGAAAGGCCCAGCACAGCAGCACCTGTGCACAGGTACACAGCACCGACAGGAAGGAAAGACAGCAGCCTCAACCTTCAGTCAAGGCAATGCAAAGAAGTGAAATTGCACACAAGCCAGAGAGTTTTCCAGATAAGAGATGTTTCAAACAAGCGCAGAAACAGTTTAGGTCATTAAAATCAAAAATCAGAATCCCAGATAGGCCCCAAGGATCAGGTCTTGGGAGGAGGAGGAGGAAGAGAACTTCGCAGTCATGTGAAGTTGTATCAATACCTTCAGTGGAGACCTAAAAAATCTCTCTTTATTACAACCTTGCCATCCACAAGGTGGAAAGCAAAAATGTTCGTGTGATCACTTTTCC
This sequence comes from Chrysolophus pictus, assembly GCA_037305975.1. NCBI lineage: Eukaryota > Metazoa > Chordata > Aves > Galliformes > Phasianidae > Chrysolophus > Chrysolophus pictus. The sequence continues at coordinate 9,411,518 of CM074580.1, forward strand.
AACATGAAAGTACCACACAAGTTTCTTAATTCCTTATAAAGGGAAAATAAAGTTCAAAAGCCAAAAAGCCGAAGAGGTGGGTGGGAGGAGGGGAAGCAGCTGGATCCTGCACTAATCACCCTAAGCCAGAAACAGCAGTAAGTGGCATGTTGCAATATTCACAGCCAAGGATAAGAGAAACAAACAGGGAGGAAGAAGCGCCTGCTCCCTGGCTGCGAGGTTATAATGATTCATGAGAGGTTTACATTTGTCTTATCCAAACATAAACACTACAGAACATTGCCCTCCCATCTGCTCTACACTTCGCGAAAAATCCCTGCTCACAGTTCATTCACAGATGATGTGCAAGTCAATTTCAGTTCACAGATGGGCAACACTATTAAGTAGTAAAAACTGAATACATAAGCCAGTTTTCATATGAACTTGGGAGGAATAAAAAAGAAAAATACCTTGGGTAGGTACCAATATCACTTTGAACACTATTGAAAAGAGCTGTTTTCAGAAGGAACTTCTCAGTATCAAGACAAAAAATTGCAAGTTCATACAAAAAATGCCTTGGAAATCTGGGAGTTTAGATTTAATGTTAAAAACAGTACTAAAACAACAATGAAAAACCCATAAGAACTTAAAAGGCAGATATGAAAGGTCATAAAAGAGCAAAGCTGATCTAAATTAAAAGTTTCCATCTTTACTTTTGGAATTTTGAGTAAAAGGGAGTAAAGGTGGAATTTTCCAGAAGCACAGACAGCACCGGGAGGACCAACACAAACCAGAAAGAAGGGCATTCACAACAGCATTCCTCCACCAACTGATTACATTACCTGTATGGTCTAAGGCAAAAGGTTAAAGAGTGTATGGGGGTATTGCATACGATAAGAACAGAGCAGCCTTTCTTTGCCAGGCTCTACAAGCTTTCCTTAAAGAGTGCAGCAAGATTTACATCATGCAGTAATGAAGGAGATGCAGACACACATCCACACCAACGAGTTTTAAAAATAATCCAAGTGAAAGAGCAATACAGGTGGACCCTGGAGACAAAGGATGGGAGGGAAACCTGATGCCATTAAGATAGGAGTTGTCTTGGCTTTTAGAAATGTGATCTCCATCCCCCAGAATCAACAGAAAAGACACGACAAAAAAAACCAAGGGAAGGCAAGAAGGCTGTCCCACGTCTCTGGGGAATCAGCATGTCTGGTAGCAGCCTGTCATCATCAGTCCGGCACAAACAGAAACGTACAGAGTGAAAGTGCCCTGCAAAAATCGAAGTGACAAGGCAAAACCAAGTGGTTCATTTCAATATGGAAAGGACGTGATCTGTAAGTACTAGTTTGGCTCAGCAGCTTGGAGTTGTGGCATGTAAATCAGGCTCTTTTCATCTTTGACTTTTCAACAATTTGAAAAAAATATATATTCCAGTGCTGAGCTGCAACCCCCTAGGATTTCTGCAGCAGGTTTTGCAAAAGATGGTTAATGCGTAGAGTTCCACCTGGAGACCTTCTTCCCTCACCCCTCCCCAGGGGGAAAAGCTTTAAATTGTGAAGATTCCAAAACCTTGCTTTAGGGTTACCTATACGAGCATTGCCCGTACTTGCCCATCCACTTGAAATACAAAGAGACTCCTCTGTTATTTTGCTCACTGCTGTTTATTCCTACAAGCATTTCAAGCAAGAGCATTCAGGTGATGGCTGGTTTTGATCAGAAACAGACATCATCTGAAAAGCCTGCACTTCTCCATTTCAACAGGAGGGTGACATGAGACTGAAGACTCATCTTGCAAGCAGAGAGAATTTTTTTTTAGAATCATACTGTGCAAAATTTGAATCACGCATAAGCGAGTTCAGGTATTAAAGATCCCAACATGCACTACTCATGAGTGAGATGAGAACCTCAACACCCCAGGTGCATGTACTGGAGCTTGTCTCCCCAGCACCAGTCAGGCCTCACAGTCTACAAAATAAGGCATTTACAGGCAGCAGGCAGCACTCCCACTTAGCCCAAGCTGTTTAAGTGGAAGACAAGAATAGCAATCAGTATCAAAAATATCCTGCAGGATCCCCACATGTGAAACGTGCAAGACAAAGAAAAGCACTCAAAGCCTTATAAAAGAGGAGAGTAGTCTCTATTTAAAAAATCATTTTCTCTGAAAACTCCAGAGTAGCATCCATTAACATACTCAACTGAGACACCAAGCAAAACAATGCTGAACAGCACAAGTTTTTGTTTCTTACCTCCTCAGGTACAATGATTAAAGGGTACTTGTCCTCTGATAAGAAGTTAAAAATAACCCACACTTTAAATGCATCTTCATCACTGATCAGCAAAGGACTTTTCGAGAGGTTCTTTTTAGCACACAGAGTCCAACACATTCTGTTGAATTCAACTTTATCAAAGTTCCCTTGAACCTAAAATGAAGAAATGGAACAACAACAACAATCAATACATAGGAATGGCACAGGATAACAGATGAAATTTAACAGACCAAGTCGTACCAAAGCTTCTAGTTTGTAAGAAGTATCAAGGCCTAAAAAGAGCACAAACCCAGCCTTCTTTGACTTCCTGCATGGGGTAACCTAAAGAACTTCTTCCAGCAAAATCTGCATCCAACCTCCAATTTCTGGTTGAGTTAATAACACCCTGACTTCACGGGAAGGAGGCCACTGTGATTTTATCCTTCCTCTAGCACATGAGCTTTAGATCCCAAACCTTCTGCATAAATGTTTTTAGTTCCTACTGCCCTTCTGTTGCACTGCTACTAAAACTCCATACAGTAAATGTGGAAATCATAAGAACAAAAACTACACTGGAACAGCTGGGAAAGACTTTTAATAAGCCTTTCTGCTTAATGTTGCTTAAGTGTAACTCTTGAAGAAAATATTCACAAATGTAATGTTGCTTTCTTTAACATTAATCCACCTAAAATCTTTCCTTTTTCTCAGACTCTCAAATCCTCTCATTACTGATAACAAAAATTCCTCTTGCTTGCATTATCCTTTATCATACCTAGCATCTGTACATACCCATCTGTGAATTATTTACATATGTGAAAGCTTTCATTTCCTCTATTTTGTTTTTAAACCTCGTTGATGCTACAGATGAAGTATATTCATGTCTCTGCAGCTTTGCCATGCTGTTCCTTTGCCAACACAAAACCAATAAAGTCACATTCTGCACTGTGCCTCTTGATATTTTGGAAATCATACGTAAGAAAAAGGTTCTTGCCTGGGAGCACCACAGGTAACATTCTGTGCCATTTTCTTACAATGGGCCAAAACCACACAGCACTTGCACCCCAGAAATGCCCTGCTAGTTACCCTGCTCCTTCCTTCAAACCCACACTCGATTGTGGAAGGGACTTCATCAAGTGTCCAAGTGGCATCCAGAGCATAGACACTGCATAGAAATTACTCTGGAAAGATGATCAGATAAGCATACAGATTCCAGCTCTCCAAAATAACTCTAATTCACCTTTATGGGTTGTTCTGTTTTGCTGTTTTTTTTCCTCTAAATCATCACAGACTGGCTTTTAAAGAAAGGATATAATTATAAAATCAGTATTCTGGAGATGCTGGGAGTTGTGGGTAGAACTAAGTAGACTAAATACTTCTCTTTAATGAGAGATACTATTTTTCCTGAACAATTTCACGTGGCAATGCTAGCTATTTCTGGTATGTACATTCTCGAAGTACATTTGTGCATGGCTGTAGGGGAGAAAAGAAAAAAAAACTACAACCAAAACCAAATCAGCTCTAGACTTGAGTCCCTACTACAGTACTCTGGACTGTGCTACTTTGGCTTCCTTCGCTGGCAGCGCTCCAGTCCAGGTTACTGCGTAACAATTACTCTGAAGTAATAATTACTCTGAATGAATGCATCTCTGAATGGGATCTAAGAGAGATCATTTCTAAGCACTGCTTCAAAAACTGAAAATATTTGAAGTTTCTAAAATTATATTTCAACTCACTCACAAAAATACCTCTAGCTTAATTAACAGAATGCAAACATAGAAACATTCCAAACAGGACAAACTGATGGCTAAATAAAACAAGTCATAAACACACACACATTGCTTTTTAAGGACACAAACAAAACAAATGTCTTGAGATCAAGAAGTTTTCTTGTCCAATCTCGCTCAGAATTTGCCAGAAAATACGACCAGAAATTGAGACAGCTTTCTCTTTATCTGGAGGTATAAAGTACTGCTCCCTCTTTAGCAGCTTTGCTTAGTATGAATTCATGACATCTGTAATGTGATCACCTCATCAAGAACAGACTATGCCTTAGAAGAATGAAAAAAAGGAGTTCCTTGTTTGCTTTTTTTGGTTTGATTTAAACAAAAGAGATGTGCCGTGAATCAGTGACTTCATCCCACTGCATGCTGTCTTTTGGCACTGATGTGGTCATCTCTGAAAGATGAGATGTCACAATCAGCACACAAAGGTGGCCTTCACTCCAAAGACTTTCACTGATTTTCAATACTTGATGTCTAAACTCTGAAGAGATGCTTAGTCAGGATAACTAATGTGAATTCTAATGTGAATTTAGAGGCTATTTAATCCTGTTCCTAAACATTTTCTGTTAGCTGTTAAGAGAAACCAATGGCATGGGTACATCCCGCAATTACCAGAAGCCAGAGCAGCATATAAAAGAAAGCAACACAGGAAACTACACACAGCTGTGCTTTCTTTCTTTCCACAAGAAAGCAAGGTAGCTTGTCCTTTGCTTTTGCCAGGGGGTAAGAAGGTGCCCCAGAGTAGCTACATGCTGTAACTTCACACCAACAGGTTTAGGTAGCCAGGTCTTTCATTTACAAATTGAAGTGTTATTTAATAATTGCAATTGCTGCTCTATTCCATAACTCTTCTCCCTACACACCCTTTAATAATAAAACATTTGAAAAAGCCTTCTGCCTCTCTTCTTCCTTTGACTCAATGGCTTGTTACTACAAATGCTGCTAACAACAAACCTGTAGTTCAGACTCTACAGCTATAAAACTTCACTCAGAATAAAATAAGGGCTCTTATTTCAATCTGTGTACAAGCTGGTCGGTCTCTGTTGAACCTTACAGGAGCTCAGAGAGCCAACACTAAGTGGAAATGAGATTATAACCTTCCTAGGGACAAAGGGAGATTCTCCCACGGCAAGTAACCAAGACAGCAGGTGGGTATCTGTGGCCAGCAACTCCCACACATGGAGCAGGGCTCTGTCACTAGGTGGGAGACAAACAAACTAGAGAGGCAGAGGAGCTTAGCCAGATACACAAAGCTTTTCTTGTTTCCAAGTTGACGGACTGCATCTCAGTCATGTATCATATTTTCCGCCAGTATTAAATGTAGATTAAAGCAGCAGCAAAAGTCATCAAAACGTGGCTAAGGAGCTTGCGTAATCTGCAACTATCACATGGGTGACTTTCCAGCAGGAGGTCACTTTGGGACTTGGGTTTTAAAAGAAAGCAACCATCCGTGTATCTCTGCAGCCACAAATCAAAGTTTGAAGGTTTCTGGGTCAGCCTCCAAGAGAACTCAGTGGTATTGAAGCAAGTATGTGTGTACTGCCTAGACCAATCTCCCAACCAAAGCTGCTAGAAAAGAAGTATGATAGTTCTTTGCTTTCAGAAATTTCAACCTAAACCTGACACACACAGCCCCCAGAGACCAGCTCTGGCCCAGTGCCTGCCTCAAGTAAGAATAAGATGAAGGGCAGCATGGGGGAAACCCTGCTGCTTCCCTGAGCTTCCCCCAAAACAACAAACGCGCAACCCAGAACTCTTAAGAAGACTCCAACACCAAGGGAAAAAACTCACAAGTCAAAACTTAGCAGCACTCCCTGACATTCCCCACCATAAATACTGGGTGGGATGTATTTATTAAAATGTTTCATGAATAGACAATACTTTTCCTGTCTTGTTTGCAGATGAGTCTATGGCAACGTTCTTTTGTAACCATGGTATGGAGTGGGACAACCTATAGCTTCAAGACACTTCCAGATAATTTTACACTGCACTGTTTTATTAATATGAACACATTTCTACAGAAGCAGAGCATACAGAACAACCAGATGTAACAGGAAATGGAAACCAAGGAGAGAAAAAGAAGTCAAGCAGAGCATACCCTTCCATTTTAAGGCACAGACACTCCAGAGCACAGCCCCAAAACAACCCTGCAGAGAGACAGCCCAATGCCTTCAGACCAGCAGGTTTCCTGCAAGCAAAGGCCTGCTGTAAGGCTGGCACACTAAGGAAAGGCACTAAAAAAAATGATAAATTACAGAACCCAAGAATCCAAAACTTACCTTTTCCAAGATGAATTTGTTTAAATAAGGCATGTAACCCTGATTGGAAACTGGTCCTTCATCATCATCCCTAAAGTGTTCTTCCAAGGCCACCGGGTCATGGGGAACATTTAACACTGTGCACAGGTTGTGAGACAGGACCTGGGGACAGAACAAACATCAGTGACACCACTGTTGGGCTGCATTGCCTCCAGAGCAGAGCTGTGATTCAGGAGACTGTGAGCAGAAAATGGCACCTTCATGTCAGTGCCAGTTCTGCCCTGAAGATTTTTCTCAAAAAATGGAAAACACCAACATTTAACTGAAAGAAATTGACTGCAAGGATTTGACCGCTTCACACAGTTACAGTGGTGATTACAAACAGATCTATTGCTATAGAAGCTGCCCTTTATATGCATACTCTTATGCATTTGAAAGCCAGGAGAGGCATGGAGAAACACCAAAGTAGCATGTGCAATATGAAATTAGACAGCTAGCGAAAATGACCACCAACAGCTAGCCTTGGAAATTATAAATAATTATTACCCAGTGAAAACAAGGATCGAGGAAAAGAATCCAACATGCCACCATTAGCTCACAAAGAAATGACCATTCCATTTTAAGTATTAACTATGGGTTTCAGTCATCTGCTTGCTTTTAAGTTACTTTTCAACATTCACCCCAAGTTTTAGACGGTAAAAGAAAAGAAAGGGTATGGAAAAGGGAAGAGATTAGATGTGCTTCTACAATATTTATTTTAAAAAGGTATTTGCATGTACTATGTCAAAAGCTTAACGCCTACCAGCTCTCACATCTGAGAAATGGCCTTCAAGAAGAGGCGACACGCTCGATTAGTTTTAAGGAAGTACAGAATTACTAAAAACTGACTGGTAGCCCATGCATCTTAAATGCTCCAACACAGGCTGAGCTTTGCACGCCTGAATGGTGCCGGCAACAGAAAAGCAGGGCCAGAGTACCAGCTGCTGCTGTGCCACCAGCACTTCTCTCACAGAGAGCATTTTTCTCACCCCTTTTGCTTCCACTTCACCTCCTGAGCCAGGTCACTCCCTGCACACTGCTGCCCACAGCCCTCACCCCAGGGACGATGCAGGGTTAAGCTTCTGGGATTGCGTACCAGCAGCAGGAGCTGGGTTAAGGATACAGCCAAGAATGGTCTGTGCTGGAAAACGTAAAGGAGAACCAAAGGCAGAAACACAGGTAAAACAAAATTAGGCAGAGGCTGAGAAATAAGACATGGAAGCTTGAAGGCTTCAAAGTCTAGGAAATCAAACACCTGCCACACACCTGCAGTGTCTTTTATTTTGTCCCCGGATAAATTAATATATATATATTTTTCATATATACACTAAGGAGACATATGGAGTCTAAGCACTAATTGCACAAAGTCTGACAAAGTCAGCCCAAAATAAAAGTTCAGTTCAGCAGAGAATCCCTCTCCACACACTCTGAAACTTTCCACTTCTTTGAGGAAAGCACACATCTCCATAAGAAACACGTTTTCATACTAGCATGAAGCCACTAGCTATAACAGCTGCAAAGTTACTGAACAGGAAAACAATAGCATCAGCCCTACCACAACAAAAGCTGTATTTCCCAAAGTAGCAAAACAGTATTTACAAGTTACCACATTTCAGGCTACTCGCCATCAGCAGTCTATTCTCTCCAACCAACCCTTATTTTAACAAGCAAACTGTACCGAGTGAGTCCTTGTGATTCACATGTGGGGGGAAAAAGCATGCCATCATGCATGTTTCCCCTTCTATTTAAGGCTTCAGAGGGATTCCTGACTTTCTGTGGGGGGAAGGGGATCTCATTTTTGCACCTAGGCTTTTTTTAGGGGTTATGAAGGCAGCTAAGAAAAATGTTCTACAAATGTTTGATTTGAGCATGTTACTCACATAACTTAAACGTTCAATAGAACACTTTCTCATCATACCCCCTCCACATTACTTCTCCCCTTGGCCTTCTTGCTGTGCTCAGGCTGTCAGAAAGTTAGCTGCTTTCCACATCCAACAACCAATTACCAGGAAAGAATTCCACTTTCAATCATTTCTAAGGGCTGCCTTATCTGCCATCTCCTCTGTGCCCAGTGCTCTTTTCATAGCTCAGGAAATTCCTCCATGCCTGCCAAAGCCTGCCATTCTTCAACATGGCCCAGCGCCAGCTGAATTCTTCCCTCACAGGGCAAGCCTGAAAAATTCTGCTCTGAGGTCTCGTTCTGTCTTGTTTCATTCTTTCAGACCGCATTATCTGGACCATCACAGACTCAGCTTTAATGATCCGTTCTCTTTTGTAGAAGCTAAGAAAAAAATCAAATGGAACAAAGCAAACGAAAAAGCTCCAAACAACTAATAGCCAAGGAGTGGATTAATTAGGATAGGAAAATCGCCCTGCCATGCAGAAACTCTATCAACCATGAGGTGGTTTTGCACCAGCAAGGGTTATTCCCCAGTGCTGTGTGGTTGCTGGGCAGCTTTCTCCTTTACCAGCACCTGTTGTGCTCTGGATGCCCATCTAACAACTTACAGCTGCAGCAGGTGGATCCAGTAGGGGTCCCCAGGCCGCAGCCCACTATAGGTCATGTGTTCTGCAAAGGGTCCACAAAGACACTGCTTTCCTTTTTCTCTGTTTCAATTGGGAGTTTTATAAGAGAGGTGCCCAGGGGTACCAAGGAAATACTGAAGGTGTTCTGCTCTACAGATAACCCAGCACCAAAGGTCTCCACAGCTACTTCTACAGACTTCAGACGTTCCTTTACCTGAAGGGCTGAACCCCAGCCCAGCTCTATTGCACTGCAGCCCTTCTGAAACCTCACACAAGTGGAACGGTCACCACCTGATTGGCACCATTTTAACCTTGTCCATAGAAGCGATCTGCATTTCTAAGAGGGACTAGAGCTCTGCCACCTCTTGCCCAGTAACACAAATTTGGCCCAAATGACAGTAGGACCATTAAGAGGACAGATTACTTCTACAGTGGCTATTACCAGGTTCCTCCGTATTTTTCCTTTCCTTTCTTTTCCATCTTTTGGGGGGTCTCCTCCCTCCCCCATCTCTCTTTAATGCCTGAAAATGCTGGCAGCACAGACCCCGACAGCTCCATTCACTGGCCTCGTGTGAATTCCTTCCAGGACATTCTTGGCTCATCTCTCCCCGACATCCATGTCAGCAGCCAACCCGCCAAAGCAGGCCCACACAGCGCTTTCCCTTTTCCTCTCCTAATCAGCATGAAACCAGCCCTTAGCACAGCCATGAGGTGTTCTGGCCAGGCCACGTCACAGCACCTCAGCAGCGCAGCCTCCTCACCCACCAGACCTGGGCTCACTGATGCCAGCTTGGCCACACCATTGTACTTACACCAAGCCTGGTTCCCAGCACTGCACAGTTCACCTGCGTGGTCCTGGGGCTGGGCTGCCATGGGCACCGAGCCCTGTGTGCAGCCCTGCAGCACGACTGCGGCCCTGAGTCACCATGACTAATTTCCTACTGCCCCTCAGTGCTGGACAAAGCCAATTGTCCCACGGGGTCAGGTCTGCTCCTTGCAGACTCTCAGCCTTTCCAGCACCTCGCTGCATTGTTTGAAGCCTTCCTCTCTGTCTGACCGGCCCTCTCACCCCGATTACACCATCCTTCCTCTTCTACCGGCCTCTGACTTCCCATTTAGCAGAAGGGCAAAGTGAAGGTAAGAGGTACAATAACCGCATAACATCCCAGGTATGACTAAAGGCCAGTTTAAGTTTTCCAAGCTTCACCAGCAGCTTTGGTTGCCTGCACCTTGCCGCTGTGCCTGAGGCCACATCCTGCACCAGCAATGCAGGACAAAGTCCTTCCCAATGGCAGCACGTGGAGCAAAACAGCCAAATAACCCCACTGCCAAAACAGAGAACTCTTACAGAAACATAAGAAAGAGCTTCCAAAGACAGAGTAAAAACAAACTGGTACGAAATATTAGTTCCAGTATTACGCATGTACCACAAGAAGCATTGCTGGCTGCTAAGTGTAACTCCATTTAAAACCACACTCAAGTTCCAGGTGGAAAGCAGACTGAATGTTGACACATTTGAGAAACTTTTAAAATAAGTCAATTTTAAAATAGCAGAATGAAAGAAAGGAGAGACTGGATTTAAATGTAGGAAAGCAAGCATTTGCATGCAGCTCATACTCGAACCTCAACAGCAGCTATTTCATCCACCATAATGATACTTCAGCCTTGCTGTAGCAGTGTTTGAAAGCTCTGTAACAAAATGATTACTGTGTCCATATTTAAACATGTAATTTAATAACAAAAAAAAAAAAACAAAACATCTCTACTGGAGTAGAAAAATGATACCATCTGTAGCTATAACAGTAGAACTTCTGGAGATTACTTGAGACTTTCTCTACATCCATGCCAGTACCTTCCACTGGATCACACAACTCAGAGATCCATGGTCAACAAGCTTTCCTACTGTGAAGGGAAGCTCTGTGTGTTACAACACAGCACGTTGCTCTCTGAAAACAAATGGATTTTTAGCAAATTTTTTCATAGTGAAAGATTTGTTAAGTTATTAAACGTTATTTATATTGCTGCTGATCTCTGCTAACCTGCTTACTCCAAGTCTCCTCTCTGTTTCATAGGGGTGGTACTCCTTATTTGTTGTAAACACGGACAAGAAAGAGATAACCACAAAATAATTCCCTGGTACAACACAGCCCCAAGTCAACGAGGCAGAGCCCCTGCCCTATTGCCCCAATGGCTACAGCCGTGCAAACACACTTTCTCCTAGTAGGACCGTTGGTTCAGCATCCACACTCATCCTCTGCCACAAAAAAGTTGCAAAAAAAACACTCTGCCTCTTATCAGGCTTCCCGAAAACAAATTCCTGCTGGCCATGGAGAAGCAGCAGCCTTATTTTAGCTCCCCAAATGCCACTTCCCCACAAGCCTTTGCACCAGAGGCAACTGTACAGAACCAGCAAGGCCCGTTGCTTTTCCACGCCTTTTCACTAGCATGAAACAATGAAACAGCCTAGGAAGAGGTTTGACAGGTAATGAGGAGGCAAGTTTAGTTTCCTCTCCCATTTCTGTTTTACCTTTTTTTATACATGAGCATTTGCAGGCATGGGATGCTAACAAGACCAATAACTGTGCTTTGGTTTGGAAGCACAACTGTTCTTCTAGTACCCAGCATGTCAACCAATGATCCTAGCACAGCAACACCGACACCTCAGGTGGAGCGTGCTGTGTGAGCCCACCAACACCAGCCCCTTCTTTTGCCATGCCCTCACCCAGCGCCCACGCACAGCTGCTCCCCACCTGGTGGGGACGGCAGCACGGCAATCACAGCCCTGCACACGAGGCAGCACGGTGAGAGTAATGCTCTAGAATGCAAGAAGGGAGAGCCCTTCACGTGAGCCAGGCCAGCCTCGCAGACCTGCCGCCCCTACAAAGAATGGAGAAGAACAAGGGGCTGCCCGCAACCAGCGAGCCACGTGCTGCAGGCGCTGCATCACACTGCCGATCCCCAGAGCATCCAAACACAGCGGGCAAGGCAAGCCCAGAGCCACAGTTCCAGATGTCAACAGGTGTTGCGCTCTTATCGCCGCTGTTACTGCCAGTCCCGTAAAACGGGGCCAAGATGGGACCGGGCTCGGCAAGCTGCCTGGGAGCTCTCTTTAGAGCACAAGCATTACTTCACAGCTCGAGAGACGAAGAAAGGCACAGTCGGAGCCCCCCGGCTAATTCTCCCGTGCGTGCCCGCATAAGAGAGCGCTGCGGAGCCCCGCTGCAGGCCGCACCCCGCTCGCGAGCAGCCAAGCCGTAGCGCCGGGCGCCGCAGGAGCTCCGCGCGGAGAGCAGCGCCGCAGAGCCACGGGCCCGGCGTGCCGCACGGACGGCGGCCTCGAGGGAGGAAAAGCAGCCAACGGCCCCCAGCGGGCTTCGGAACGGGCGGCCGCGTGCCCCCGGCCGGTCCCGGCCGCCCCGCCCCAGCCCCAGCCCCGCCTTGCCTTGAGCTGCGACTTGGAGACCTTCCCGCTGCGGTCGAGGTCGAGCGCGGTGAAGGCGTGCCAGATGGCCTTCAGCAGCTCGTCCTTGAGGCCCACCATGGCCGGCCGGGCTGCCGACACCCCGCTCCCGCCGCGGCTCACGCTCGGCTTCTCCCTTCCCGTTGCCCGCCGCCGCCAGGCCCGCCCCGCACCGCCCCGGGGGCGGGAGCCCGGCCGCCACAGGCGCCTCCCCGCGCGGCGCTGAGGGGAGCCGCCCGCTTCCCGCCGCCTCCGCTGAGGGGCGAGGGAGGGTTAGCGCCTACCTGCCCGCCTCACACAGCGGCCGGGCAGCCGCGAGCACAGAGCAGCGTGTCAAACGGCGGCTGGGCTCACGAACCGTCGGAGGGAGAACAACTAAGATAGCTCGAAGTTGATGATTATTTGCTTTGAGCGTCGACTTCACGCTTTATGTGCGGACTTCTCAGAGCAGGGACCTAGCTTTTGTTTTGCAGAGTTGAGGGGTGGGCAGCAGCTCGTTTTCGTAATTACAATGAAGTGGAAGACACAGCACCCCACAGAAAATAATTATGAAGGAGGAAACCCACACGCTTCCCTCCAGTTACTCTGGATTTACATGACACGGTCGAATCCTTTGCCAGCACTTACATGAGAAGCCAGCTGAGCTCATTAGGGCAGCAGCCCATGCTCCACACTGGTTCCTGTAAGCCTCACCTGATCCATCTGGTGAGCTGATCAAAAAGATTTTACCTAACTTGTAAGCTTCTAATACGTTGTTTTGTGTACATACACACACAAAATGCACATTGCTTTACTTATGTGTGATTGAAACAGCTGAGCAAAACCATTTAAGCCAAAGTTCATGCACAGACAAGCTTGCATCTGCTCAACAAAACCTTTGCCTTTATACGGAAACACAAAGTACAGGGCTAACTGCATCCACATTCAAGCGTGACTGTGGGTTATTTTAAGCAACAAACCCATTAAAAGGGACCAGTCTGGGTCTCCCTCCAAACAATCTACATTTAAAACCTTTGAAGATAACATTGGCACAGTCTGTGGAACACTAATTAACGGTGATCACACTTAACCACAAAGCCCTTGATAGCACTATGTAAACTAATTTGCTTGCATTATTCATGTGACAAAAGTTGTGATGCAACTTGACATACTTCTGCTTTTCTTGGAAGTTGAGATCTCAGCAATTCTATTTTACAAGCTGTGCTTTTTCAAATCTTGTTTGCTAACCCTGGTTAAAGCATGACTGAAGTGTGCTGGGGAGGTGAGGGAGCAAAAACTGGCTCAGTCTCAGAGTGACTCACTTTCAGGAAAAAGCTTTAGACCTTGTTGAAGCCCAGCCCTAAGAGGTCAATTGCTTCTCTCTTCCTCCTCCCTCCAGGAGCTTAATTACTTGTTACCTAAATGTTTAAGTATTTGTCTGGGCAGTTCTAACGAGAACAAAGATTACACATTTAAACCGTCGCTAATTTTGTCTTCTGCCACTGAGTCACTTAAAACGTCATCAAGGAAAGAATTGAGACATCGGTAACTCTCAGATTTTGCTCATTGTTAACTCAGAGAAAGTCATCCTGAACAGTGACTGGAAGAGTGGTTTTCATTCTCAGCAAAGCTACACTGAAGCAAACAGAAACCGAAGACCTTTAAGTATTAACTTTTTAGCCTTCTTTGAAGAAAATTATTTCTAGCACCTCTCATTTCACAGCAAGACTTCAATAGAAAATAAATATAAAGCAAATGCCAGTGTTAAATGATCAATGTGTTGCAGTTTCTGACTGGAATAGCCCAACTCCAAAAGGTCTCAAACTCTGAAGGCAAGGTGAGAAGCAGCAGTAAGCATATTTGGCATGACAATGTAATCGGTCCTCAAATCACTTGATGAATTTATTTCTTCAATTATTTTAAAATCCATTTAATCTCCAGCCTTACAACACACGCCCCAAACATTCTCACTGAAACTATGTAAAAACTAAGTATGAAAATTATTTCAGGTGAAATAGGCAGCAGCATTGGATACCAAGTGAAATGTTAGCTCAGTCTCACAGACGAAGAGAAAATCTGATGTTTCCTTCTAAGATTCCTAGAACAATCTTTAAAGATATTCCAGCAAAATACACTTCCTTTGATACAGTTTTCAGCTATGTATACACATGCTTTTCCAGTCACACTTAATAATGAGATAAAATATGCAGCACTAAGTTATCTTTTTGGTTTGTTCCTGATAACAAGCATCTTAGTCTACATTCATAGTTGATAAGATAATGGAAAACTCAGAATCTCAAGTAATTCTTGAGCTTGGACAAGTCTTCGAACATGCTAAATAGCAATAAACTGCTTCCTGCTTAATTAGGCACAGTAATATTCTCTCCTCGAGGCACCTCCCTTCCCCTTACCCCCATCCTGTATGTTGAAGGTGATAGCATATTCACTCAATTCCAATTGTTTAAACAGAAGGGGAACTTTAATTTCCTACTGCTGTCCTGCCCACTCACTGCTTCTTCCTGCTGTCTCCCTGCAGTTTCTTCAGACAATAACCTGTGTCAGCTCAGCAGCCTCCAACTGGGGGAGCTAGAAGCTCTCAGATAATTTCTGCAGTTACTGGAAAAAGGAAAGGTTCGTGCCGAGAAGAGCTACACATTTGACTGTTTCTGGTCATTGCTTTAGAACAAGCCCTTGAAAACAGCAAAGCTATTGTAAGCAACACAAGTGCTGAGGATTATTAAACTTGTGCATTTGATATATATCAAAATTACATGTAAGTGAAATCATGGTGGTATCTTTTCCAAATCTACAGAAATGCAGAGGGTAAAGATGAAAAAAGTTACCACTTATCAAAGTTACTGTTGATAAGAATGGTTAATCTACTACTGAACAAAATAATGATTTCTAATAGTGAGGGAAATGCCATACTAGCACACAAACACCTGCTAGACAAAACTTTCATTGACTATTTTGACTAGCAGGTGTTGCTGAAGACTACTAAACACATTAAAGACAAGGTCACAAAACCAGCTTTTGGTAGGGTGCATATGGCTTTATTTTGTTTTGTTTTAAATTCAGTTCAACCACACCATCACTCTGATGGATTGCAGACACTGGATTCAGATTCAGGCAGAAGACAAGCACACAGCTAGTGGAGACAAGGATGTAAAATACCAGCTTTACAGTTATTTTAAGGTTCTCTTTATATGTAGTTCTTCAAAAAAGTCAGGTACTCTGATCTAAGTAGTCAAAGTACTACAATACCTCTGCTTCACAAAATGAACCTATTAAAAAAAGATCACAAGAAGAATAGTGGAAGTTAAAACAGATATTTTGAATAACATTTGCCTCCTAGCTCTGATACTTGCTGCATTAACTGAAATAAAAAACTTTCCTCTTAAAGTTCTGAAGTTCACCTTGTTATGCCACACTTGACAGAATTTTTCCAAGTGATGTTTGACTTCCTGTACCTCACAAGAGGCTAGCAGTTTCTTTTTCCACCTGAAAAGGTGGCTCGTGCATCTCTACAATTTTTGCCTGAACATTCCTGCATTAAATTTATAAGCTACCACAATTACTTTAAGTTTCTATTAAAGAAATCCTTCAAGGGCAGTAAAATAGAGACACCTCTTCTCACTCAGCAAGCATCTAAACCACAAATCACTGGATGCTATGAATATTCAAGGAAATAAAGCACTGACACATTTCACAAGTTCTCTGGCTTCTCCCACAGTAGTCAGGATTTTCAGCCTTCACACTGGCCCAAGTCAGGAAAGTTGTTCCCATGAAAATTTGAGATAAAACTTCACCATTCTTACTGCTCCTGCAAACCACTGAAAGAACTCAGTTCCTTTTAAAACATTCTCCTTCACAAATGGGTGAAAGTTAAACCCTAAAGCCACTTCAGTTCTAAATTTTAGGCTGTGCATCACTTACATTACAGATAAAAAACCTGTCACCAGCACATCCACATAGGCACAGCGTAAAGCTTATTTGTACAGCAAACCTGTAACGATGTTATGAGCTTGAAGCAACAATCTGAAGTAACAGCAGGTAATTATCATGAGTAATTTAAGTTATTTACATTACATGAGCAAAAAGACTTTAAGTTTGCTTAATTTTCATTACTGCTTAGAAGCACACTTTAACAGAAGTATCAAGACAGATGAAGACTGTATCATATACACCAAGTCAGATCTTAAAGGAACTCCAGTCTATCAGTTTTTACTGATGAGAACTGCTTATTCAGCAATTAGCCAAAACAAGCCTCTGAATTTCATTGTCATATGCAGAGAACCAAAACACCTCTTAGAAAGAAAAGTACTTAGCAGTTAATATGAAAATTGTGAAGTTAAATCTTGCTGGTCCACTCAACTCATATACAACATCTCTGCAAAGCCACCTCAATTTAATTATTTTTAATACAGCAACCTAAAAATTTGCTAAATGGGCTAGTCAATTAAGCCTTTATTACTTTTAATGTAGCTCTCCTCTTTATGTATACTACATATGTGAATATTTTACATCCACACCACAGAACATTTGCTGTTACCACATTCCATCCAGTTCCTGCCAGTTTCCTTTCAAGCTTCTGCATTAACAGTTCTCTTCCCGTTCTCAGCAATTTATGAGTTTTCCTCCTTACCTCAGAAGCAGCAGGTCTTCCTCCGCAGTCTGCCCCAGTCTTCAAGTCTAGTTCATCCAGTTCCAACTCCAGTGGCTTCAGCTTCCCACCACCTCGCAGTACTTTCCTGAAGCTGTAGAGACAGACTGCTGTTGATATACAGCAGCACAGACAGACTGTGTTGCTTTTGCCCCAACATAACTATCAGTGACTCCCACTCTCCTGCGAGGGAATCACAATGCACTAGATAGGAATAGGAAGCAAATCTAATCCAGATTTGCCATGTTCCTGACTCAACGTTTCATTTCCACAACTATAAAGTTTAAATAAGCATAGGACACTACTAAACACAACTTGTAACTTTAATATTCAAATTCAACACTAGTAAAAACAAACAGAGCACAAATGGGAGAAACACTGTTTACACTAAAATTAATGAAGAAACAAGCCAGTTACTAGAACAGTTCTATTTTTTAGTAACATCTGTTAACCTAAAGCCAACATCAGTACAAGTTTCAATGGCCACATTCTGTTTGTTTGGGAATTTAAAATTGAATAGTTAAAATTTTTCTGTTGGCATCCCAGACTGCATTTTTACTAGAGTATACTATATGCACAGTTAAACTTATGTACATAAACAATGAAGAACAACCTGAACACTTACACTAAACAATTATTTACAGGTATTTCAACATGAAAAAAATTTACAAGAGCCTCAAGAATGAAAAACTGAAGAGAATACCAACATTTAGAGAACCTTATTAGAAAGGATTACAGAACAACAATAGCCAAGACATTAACAATTGCACTACACTAATACAGAGTCCAAGTATTAAATTGGTGCATTATTTCACAATGCACTAGCTTCAAGAGAAAAATGCTGCCTTCACTAAAACGCAGCTTAGATTTGATTCATGTAATTGTTTTAACAAGAAGCCTATTAACACAAGAATGATTGTTTTAATGCTACAGTTTACAGCGAGGACAAAACACTAAAATAGCAGCAGTTCCACATGGCACTTAATTCCACAGGTTTCTAAGCTGTGGTTTATGCAATGCCTACAAAGTGCTCCCAGTTGAATATACAAATAAAATTCACAATAGAAGTCTACCTGACATCAGGTACACCGAGCATAGGTGGCCTTAAAGCCCGTCTGTCAAAATCTATTCCCCTCTGCTCCCAAAACGAGTAACACAGCAAGTCCCCTTCCCTCCTTCTTAAAGATCATTATGGATAGTACTTATTACAATGCTGTAACACTAAAAAGCAGCACACCACTATAGTGGTTAACCCTGGGACGATGTGACATCTAACAGTGTAACTGAAACATTTATGGATTAACATCCAGGATCCTCTACAGATAGTAACCGAGTCCATTATCTCAAAGGCCAATACAGCTCCTCAGCCATATCGTAGAAATTAAAAACCCAGAAGCAATTCCTGTAAAACTAGCGACACTGTCCAGAGAGGACAAGAAACCAGGAATTGAATGTTCCCTTCAAATCCTCAGGCTTCAGTCCAGCAGAGATGCTATAGCCATTCTCAGTAGTTCTTTTGGACCTCAGAATTCAGTATATAGTAAGACTAACTGAGCGGTTCATTTTCTTGCCAATGAGTCGAGATGGTCTACTCTGTGTCGTGGATCTAGTTGTCATTCTGTCAGTGAACAGAGCTCTCTCTTCAGCTGCAGCCTTTGCCATCTGTGCCTTCTTCAGCTCTCTGCAAGACATCGGAAGCCACACTTTAGCAAAGCACCAGTGGGAGCCTACATGCATGTCACAGCAAGCACTTCAGATTAATTACAGCATTTCAGAACTAAAGATTTGCCATTCAGTTTGGGATAAAAACCTTTAACAGCTCCCCACTGGCTTCTGCTTGTATTTATAAAAGCAAAAGGAACTGCTGTCAATTGAAGTATTTATACACAACATGCTCACTAGTTCTTCTAACCTTACGTAATACTCGTTTCAACTCAGTTTGCCATCAATGATAACTGAATGTGGAAAAATGATAAAGTTGCATGTTTTTGTTCAATTGACCAGCTCTATTTCTGTAAGCCAGAGCATTACTAACACCAGTGTCCCATCTCATTCTTTCCATATTTATACTGTGCCAGTTCACTGAAATAATGTTTTTAATTTTTAAGACCTATTTCCTTAAAAGACTGCAGGTTAGTCATACATGCACGTGTCTATCCATCCATCACACCAATACCAGAAATTAAGATTTACAACACATATCTATTCTTCCCTAGAAGTCTAATCTTGCATTCTTCCTTCCAGTGAAGGACACAGTACAAGAGCTGAGTTTCCTTACAATGATTCTTTCCATTGAGAACTCACATAAACAAGTATTATCTTAAACAGGTCAAAGGGAAGCACACTAAGAACACAACACAAAAAACCCTACTCGAACTAATTCACAGAGCACCATACAACTGAAAATTACTGTGCAGAGGCAGACCTTTGAAGTCATTCTTACCTTCAGTTATTTTTTTAGGGACAAAACTACAAGCATTGCTTATTGCAAGGCCAGTAGTCATCACTAAATTTAAACTGAAGCCAACTTCCCTTTCACGCGATTTAAAAAATAAATAATTTCATCTTTACATTAGCAAGAAAGCTACCTCAGCAATCCTGTCCTTACAAACCTGCACAACTTATTCTTTCTGCAGTCAATCACAACAATCTCATGAAAAACAGTAAGAAACTATGTTATATTTAAGGACCCCAAAGAATCACTTACTTCTGCAAGAGTGAATTTTTGAATTTTTCAGCATTCAGTTCTATCCGCAGCTGCTCTGCGCTCTTCTTTGCGGCAGACAGCAGCACTGAATGCTTGACGAGCGCCACAGCTGAAGGTCTTTTCTCTGGATCAGGGTTGATCATAACCTTGGAAAAGAGAAAATAAGCCATTCTAGTTAAGGCCAGTAACACAGTAAACCACAAATCAGTGAGCGGCTGGAACAAGAGCGCTTACTTTTAGTAAATCCAGCAGTTCTTGAGAAAGCACTTGCGGTATTCTTGGTAGTTTTCCCTGTCGGATTTCATGCCATTGGTCGCCATTAGTTGGAAGAGGTTCAGCCCCAGCAGCACAGACAACGGTTAGAGCAAGAGCAAAAATATCTGCTTTTGGCAAATGAGTGTAGTTCTTCAAAAATAAAGAAGAATATATTTGTTATAGACACTACCCAGTAATAAAAAGAAATCTGACAGACTAATCAACACTGAACACACCCACATCACATTTCCACCAGTGTTCAGGGAGAAATCGTTTACAGGTTTCTCCCTCAGCAAGGAGGCAGCAGACAGCAAATCAATAATGAAAACGGCACACGGATCTAACACAAGTATCCTCCACAAGGATAGCTACCTCCTGTAGGACTTCGTTCGCAAGGAAACGGCTGTCACCTTCTTCCACTTGTGGACTTGATACTCGAGTTACATGACCGAGGTCACCTGCAAAAACATGAAGTTATTTCTCAGAAATGCACGGGATGCAGCTCTTAAGCACAAGCTAGCTGCTTCTTACCTATTTTAAATATGACTCTATCAGATGACCACTCATCATCATCACCTTCTTCTGAAGTTGTATTTGGCACAGATGTCCTGGATATGAAAATGTTACCTGAAAAAGAGTACAATTGTTAAAAAAAAAAGTTGTATCTGAAGTTTGTATCTAATTTTTGCTTTACCTGGCTTCACTTATTTATTTTAGCCATACAGAACCTTAGTTGCATACCCAACTCCTCAAGCAAGAAATTACAGCACACAAACAGACACTCTCACTCTGTGCCTCTCTGCTGGGAGAATAGCCAAATATTATGCAAGAAAAAGTCAATTACACAAAAAAGATCCAAGATAAACTCATTAACAGTTCAAGCTTGCTAGCCAACTTCATAACTGACATCTCTGTACTGCTACTTAGAACTTCAATGAGCAATTTACAGTTAATAACGTGTGCTAACTGCTCATTTGTCTACAGCAGACTAAGTTAACTGAGGAAGCTATCAGTAGATTAAAGCAGTTAACACTTACTAGGTTTGATATCCATGTGTACCAGTGACATTGAATGTATGTACTTTAAGCCTCGAGCCACCTGAAGCAGTAGGTCCTTCAGCTCTGGCTCAGTAAAATAACGCATGTTCCTGTAATTCTCACTTATGGCATCAGCTAAACTGCCACCTAGAAAAGACATTAAAGAAAACAAATATTTTTTTTCTCTTACATCAGACAATTGAGAAAGTAATGACAACTAACTTCCAAAATTTAAGTACAACTGACTTCCAGAAATCAGTAGCAAATCTATCATCAAAAATTTGCCGATAATGCATAGGAATGTATTACTTTTCTTTTTTTCCCTCCTGCGTAGTCTGTTACATCACCATGCAAATCAACACGATAACGGAACACAAAGATCTCTTTCCATCTTCTAAATCTCTGGCAGGGTATCAACTATAACAATTCCTCCAATCTTCAGGGGAAAAATCTTTTCTCACTATTCCAGCTTGAGATATTATACAAAAGAGTGAACAACTTTGCTGCTCACAAACACTTAGTGTAGTTCCAATATTCTTGAACGCTTAACGCTATCTGCAGTTTTGTAATTATTACTTCATGTATTTGTTATCCCTTTTTCAACAGAAAGGAACATATAAAACACATTAGAGACAATGACAGCACCAGCTATGTGTAGGGCAATCAATTCTTGCTTAATGCCAGCAATTCGTAGATACCTGTGTATCTCCAAAAGTCAGGTTATTAAACAAGTTCAAGTCAATTAATAAACAGTACCTACCATTGCAGTATTCATTCTGTATAAGCATATGATCATCTTCTGCCCATGCAGAGTAGTATCTTACTACGTGAGAATGTTGCCCCAAAACTGCGTGTGCATAAACCTCTCTTAAAGCATTTTGCCTGTTAGAATCATAAAAAACAGCACATAAGAATGTTAGTAGGTAAAATTAGTTCAATTTCAGCTTGATATTGAAACTCACTATATCATGTCTTTAAATAAAAATCTTCATGTTCATCTCTGTGGCACCTTACGTTGGGTTTGTATTCATGTCCAACCAGCTAAAGCCATTTATTTTGCATTAAAAGATTAAGTATAATGAACATTAAAAAAAAATCAGGCTTTGTTGTAGATGATTCCTGAGAGCTGCCACTTGCTTTCCAACCACACTCAGCAGCAGGTTTTCAGAAGCATCATCGAAGTTTTAGGAAAAAAATGATCAGAACCATAAGCCAGGATTATAAATAAGTTTTTGGACCACGAGCACGTCTGAACAATCTTCTCGTGTAGGCCTAGTGTGCAGTTTTGAGCAGCACACACTAATATAGCGTTTAACATTGGGGAAAAAGAGTCAGGAACATCAGGCTCATCCAAAAAACACCTGACAATCTGTATGTCACTCAGACACAACACAGATGAGCACCCAGTTGTGGGAACGTTGCTTTCCTTATGCATTCAAACATCAGTGCAGCACATCAGTAAACATCAGTACTCTCCTGCCACTAATACAAGGGAGCATTGTCTTTTATTTCCAAACAAGAGCACTCTGGTTCCATTTAGAATACTGGGATAAATCTGTTGTGGTCAAGTAACCTCTCTTCCCTGGTTTCTTAAGTTTGTACAGTATTTAGAAGAAAAACAAAGAAAACAATCACACAAAAAAGCATCAAAAGGTAGCTTGTAGAGTAGGAAATACTCACTCATCCACTGAGCCAGCTAAGGGCTTCTTGGATCTTTTTATAGCATAAATACATCCATCAAGCCTCTTCACACACTTAAACACAGAACCAAATTCACCGGATCCAATCTTCTCCAGCTCATGAAATTCGGTTGCATATCGTGACTTCATATTACTTTCTGTTATTGTGATCCTCTGTAGAGATTAGAAAGGGAAGCACTAAGATGGGCAGACTCACAGAGTGCCAGAACTCACATCAGGTTCTAAACACTCATTACCTTAGCAGGTCTGATAGCTTCGTCCTCAGGCTCTCCATCACTTGCTTCCATGTCCTCTCCACAAGAGCTGGAATTCACACTTGTTAGTTTTGCAGACTTAAAATGGCTTAATTTACAACTCAAGTCTAGCACCTACTGATTGTCTTGAGATCCAGCTCCCCCATTCCCCTCAAGTTTAGTCTAACTGAACACGAGGTGTTTATAAGCAGAAAGCCAAAACAAAATCACAAAAAGCTCAAGAACCACTGTTATTTCTTCCCTCATGTTTCACGCTGCTATTTAACGTGCTCACCCCTCCACAAGAAACAGCTGTGTGCGCAGCGCTGACAGCAGGACACAGTCTGACCTTTCTCTGCCATATACTAACCCAAAGACCTAATACTACACGATTCTTCTGCACAACCACGCGTTTCAAAGACGCACAAGCTCTAGAGCTCTATTTCACATTCCTATTTGCCAAGAAAACTGTTCTCACAGAAGCAGTTTGAAACAAACTTTACAAAGAGACATATTACTCACTCATTCCAGTGTGTTCTCTTCCTCCTTCGACACTGCCCTTCAGAGTTGTGAAGGAACATGGAATCGGGAGTGAAGGGATTAATATTCACATGAGGTGTTTGTCTAATATCTGAGTCTTGCTTCTCTGACCTGCCAACGTTCATAAATAGAGAGCCTCCTCGAAGTTTGACTGAGCTGGAGCCCAGTCCTTGGGCTTTAGAAAGCAAACTCTGCATTTAAAAAAATAGAAAAGACATTTATGGACTTAATATTGCTTTAGACACAAGAAGTCATATAAGCAATACGGAGCTTAGACTACACTCCAGGCCACAGATTTCAATAGCAAGCTTAAAGCAAAAACTGAACGCCATCAAATCAAAGATTTGTCCAAAAAGCAGTGCACAGAAGCCCGCAGCCGAGCCTCCTAGAGCCTCACAAGGCTGCTACCACCGTCCTACCACCTCGCCAGCAGAAGCACCACCTCGTCCAACCAGCCTCGTACCGAGTCCGAAGGACCCGCGGGAAGGTTAGCACGCAGAGGTCCCAGCCGTGCTCTCCAAAACCAAACTAGATGGAGACGCTCAAGGTTCTATGGATTCTCAGCACGGTTTTGCGTTCCCACTGGATAACGTCACCGATTTTTCCGAATTCCAAAGGTAACCTCCCCGAGATAACCAGCAGGGAATCTGGGCGACTAATCTAACATCTCCGCCGAAACTCAGCATTAAGCCGTGTGGTTTAAGCGTCGTACGCTCGTATCTCCAAAACGTTCGTTCCTACTTGGCGTAAACCCATCTCCCTCCTCGCTTATCTAAACAGGGCGCGACGCCGCCGAGAAAACCTCCTTTACGGGGAAAGTCAGGGAGAAAAACGAAATCGCAAAGCACGACGGCGGACAGAACGCCACCACGTTTATCTGCGCGGAACATCAACTACGCCTCTTTTACTTCGCCTTCCCCACGAGCACGGGGACGGCGGCGCGTTTCTGCCCCGCCTCACGTGTCCGCAGGTCGCGAGCCGCCCCGGGCCGGGCGGAGCGCCTCCCCGCCGCACGTCACCGTACGGCCGCGCCCGGCCCCGCGCAGCACCGCGTTCCAACGGCCGGACGCGGGGGGCGCCGCCCCCCCCCCCCAGCTCGCCCGGTAACGGCCGCCCCGCCCGCTCCGCCGCTCGCTCACCTTCGGAGTGTGTGGCGTGTCGAAGAGGCGCAGCTTGCGGAACGTCTTGTGCGGCGGCGTGCCGGGGTAGTCGGGCAGCGGCGAGCCGGGCTCGTCGCCACGCAGGCGGCAGCCGCCCGCCGCCGGATGCGGGGGGGAGCGCGCGCCGGAGCGGCGGCCCTTGTGGGGCGGCGGCGGCGAGGGCGAGCCGGCCATGAAGTAGGCGCCGGGCGACTTGACGGGCGAGGAGCCGAAGCCTTCCTCCTCCCACGAGTCCCCCTCGTCCGGCAGCGGTGCGGCCGCGGGCTCCATCATCTCCTCCTCCTCCTCCAGCAGGGGCGGGCCGCCCCGCGCCGGGGTGCGGGCCACCGAGAGCGGCGAGTCCGCCTCCTGGAAGGCCGAGTCCTCGCCCGTGCTGTTGCCGCTGCTGCCGCCCTCCTCCTCCTCCTCGTCTTCGTCCTCCTCCTCGCAGTCGCTGTGCCCGCTGTGGAACAGCAGCTTCTGCCGGATCGGGGCGGCCGCCCGTCGGGCCGAGACCCGCCGCGGCGGCGCCGTCGGCTGCAGGCTGAGGAAGCTCATGGTGGCCCGCCGCTCGGCGAGCCCCAACTCCACGGCCGCGCCGGGCCGCGCTATGCTTCGCCTTGCCTCGCCTCGCCTCGCCCCGCTCCTGCTCCGCCCTGGGCGCGGTACCGGCTGCTCCGCGCGGAGCTGCCCCCGGGCACGGCGCACCTCGCGCTGTTCGGACTCCGCGGCTTTCCCGCGACCGTTAGTCACGTGGCGCGCACGCCAGCCAATCGCGCCCGCCCCCTCCGTTTGAAAACACGGAGGGCGGGGGCGGAGCTCCACGCGCTCGCGTCACGGAGCGCTTTGGCGCGAACGAGGAGAGGGACGGGGCGGGGCCGGGCGCGAGCCTCCGCCGGGCGGTTGGGTGGGGGCGGGGCCGCTACCCGACACGAGCCCTGAGGCGGCCGCACGGACGCGTCCGAGCCGTGCGGCCCGGCGCCATCTTAGCCGCGGGGCGCGGCCCCACACGGCACGGAAAGCGGGCGGGGAGCTCGAGTCTTCCGTGCCACGCCGCCTCGGGCTCCGGAAGGACCCGCCTCACGGCGAGCTCGGCGCGGGAACGCTTCCAAGTCTCGCTTGGCGCTGTTCTTCAGCTAAAACAGCACATCAGCGCTCGGTGCGCTTCGGCTGGCGCGCTGCGCGCCGCTTCTTTGCTCTGAGGAAGAGGAAGGTGGCACGCGGCACGCCGTGCGGTCACCGCAACTCCCACAGGGGCCCTTAAAGGGCCCGCGGCCGTGCCGAACGCCTGCCCGCGCTACCCGATGGCCGCGGCCCCGCGCTGTGTAACACGGTTAATAAAGAACAAAGTTAGCACTCAGCCGCGTTTTCCTCCAGAACCTGCAGGAGCAGAGCCCTTGCGACAAAGATGGTGCCGCACAAACACAGAGTGCTTTAAATTAATTTGACCCACGTTGGCCATTGCCGTGACTCGGTACCTCGGCGCACTCCCAGCTGACGCACAACGAGGTGGTGTTGCTTACAGCTGCTCACAGCTCCACCAGCATCTCAAGGGACAAAGGCCGTTCGTTTTCCTTCTGGTGAAGCGCAGAGGAACGTTTCCACTTCGGTGTCATCTCCCACGTGCTCCTCACGCTTCTGGTTGCCTGAAAACTGAAGGTTCTTCTTTGTTTTCAGGCAACCGGTGACAATGTACAAGAACACAGTGTCTGAGATTACAGAAACCTGAAAGCTGATTTGTGCAAACTGAAGGCAAACCTATGAAAAAAGAACTGGGCATCGCTTACACAGAGACGGCTACACCGAGCCAAGTGCTGTACAAACACTTGCCTTGCAATGATTCAGAACTACAATAATGTCCCATTCAGAACGTGAACGCACCGTATAGCAGATACCAACTCAAGTATTTGAGTTTCAAGATAGATGGAATACAAAAAGGCCTTTAAAACATACAGCTTTCATCTTGATCAGTGGTCCACACGAGAAGATGAAAAGCAGTTTCTTATAAAGGACCCAAAACTGTGGCTTGCTTCATTCATATATTAAGTCTTCTTTATAAAAGGTTAAAAGAACAAGCTTTCAATTAAAAAACTGCCCCTTTTCCTCCCCCCCTCTCCCTACAAAAATAAAAGGGGGGAGGGGGGGAGGGAAAGAAAGTAAAAGTTGCAGTTTCCTTCCCAAACTCAACCTAAATATAACTGTTGCTGCATTGCTTTCTGGATCTACAGACACAGCTATTTAATGGGGGTAAGTGGCAAATGGAACTTCAGAAGCCTCTTTGTACAGAGTAACCACTTAACTGTTGATCAGTGTAACGGCTTAAATAGGACAACATCAAGTGGAACAAGGATGAGTTTGTGCAGAAGAGGAAATAGTTCTAAAGAACGTGAGGAGAAAAATGCAAGTGGAAAAAAAAAAGGAATGGTGAAGGAAATGAACAAAATAAACCCAATTGTTTAAAAAGAAAGTTTATTTCCAAACTGACAGCAAATAAGAAAAGGAAGTATTGAATAAATGTGCAACTATTAACAAAATGTGTAGCTGCTGTAAAAGGACCACATATTCATAGCTTCTGCATATGTGCCATCCTGAATCTGCATGAGTTGTGTTTTCGCTGTATTTTGATGGGACTATCAATAGTTGTATTGAAGAAAAGTTGATTTTCCCCAAGCATGAGAATGGTAACTCAGCCACGATGCCCACCATGAACAAGGACTAACATTACAACAGCCTAAAAAAGACACACTACAGAGCCCATTTCCATAGGGAGTACATTAGCAGAGGAGATTGTCACAGGAAGAAGAGGAGTGAGCAGGGAAGAGAGGTGAAGCGGTCTTCTACTGCACTATACTCTTGGAGCCAAGTTCAGCCCTAATTCTTGGAAGCTCATTAAATTGCACCTTTGAGCTTCTGTAGATCATGCTAATTAAAGATCTGATCCCATGAATAGATGTGTACCCTGATGTCCAGGCAGCACTTACCTAGCAATAGTGCAATGTCTACCAATTCAATTTATTTTCAGAATATATTTGCATTTTTAAAAAAACTACTTGCTTTTGAATTAAAAAGTGTATCAGTCCAGTGCACTCAAGATTTCTGCTACCAGAAATGCTTATCTGGGGTAGCACACTCTCACTGATAACCAACAGCTTTTAACTAGGAGTTTTCAAGCTCAAAGGGAAACAGTTCTCTTCTTCCTGGGTAGCAGGACACCCAAACAATGATGAATGGGAAAGAAGAGAAACAATGGCCAATCTGTCTAGCTGTCAGAGGAAACTGCCACAGAAAGGAGTACAGTGCCTACTTGCCAGGATTTCCTCCACTTACAAGTTCATCTGCAGCCCCCCCCAAAACCACAGTGATCAAATTGGAAGAGTTCTGCCAAAAACTGGATGAAACCCACCTGTAGAGCAGCCAGCATAATCTTGAAACTGGTTCATTTTATGAGAAGGATAAACAAAGTGAAAAAGAAAAGGAAGGTCAGGTTGCTTCTATGAAAATTAGAAACTACAGCAGCTTGTACTTGGTGCTGCCAGTCCTTTTACTCTTTTTAGCCCATACTCCTCATGTGGATAGGGCATTTCTCAATGATGTTAATTGCACTTTCAGGGTGAACGCAAGAGCAAGAGATGGAGGTGGACAACAGAAAGGGGAATTTGACAGTCTCCTATCAAAGAAGAAATTCTGGGCCCAAAATAAAGGAATTCAATGAAATGATCTGAAAATGCTCAGAAAGAAGTTATATTAAAAAAAAAAACAAAACAACAACAACAAACAGATTTTGCCAAGCAGTCAGGCACAATTCCTCAATATTTGTCTATAACAACGAAAGCATACACTCTTCATCAGGCCTTAATGACACCCTTTCTGCATGCATTTCTGCCTCTGGTTACAAAGAAAACAGGAGAACAATCTGATCCTGTGAGTTGTATTTTCTTGAAATTTGCAGAGTGCTATACTACACTCCTGTAGTTTGAAGAGAGAATGATTGCCATGACCGAAAACAGCAGGTACAATGAGAATGTCCCTCTCCTGGGCCAAAGTGAAGTTAAAATCATTGTAATAGAAGATTAAAAGCCTCAAAATGTCCCGTGCACATAAACAAAAGTCACTACTAGTTTACTGGCATCTCTAACCTTTGTCTTTTTTCCCTCCAGGAAACATACAAAATCATGAAAGTACTCTGCCTTTTCTCAAATTTACTGCAACTTATTTTAATAATCTCTTGTACGTATCATTTAATGTAAGATATCTTGCAAGCATAGAGATGCAGATAAGCAGATAAAAACTTAAGACCCTTTTTTTTTTTCCCATGCAATCATTTGTGCTCAAAAAGTATCAATGTTTTGTCATTCTTCTGAGTAAAATGCTTCAAATAATTTAAACAGAACAAAATGAATCCAGACAAAGTCTCTTAGTTCTTCAAAACCTGAGCTGGATGGGATCTAAAAGGGTCACATTTCCATTAGAGAAAAACACACAGACTATGCAGGACAAAATGCTTCCTTGTTGATATAAGCTTGTATGTTTGTTGGGATAATTAAGTCTGCTTTGAATATAACTCTTCAGTTGGAAAAGTCTGCTATCATTTTAACAGTGGGGTCAGGTGCCAGCCAATTACTATTAAAGGTGATAGTCTAATTGCATTGTCAGATATTCCTTCGGCCAAGTGAACTCTGCTGGCAAAATAACATCAAAGGAACATCAAAGGATCATCAAAACTACTGAAGACACCTAAGCTACATTTTAAATACACAACATGACAACAAAAAATGCTGATTTATATGACTTATTTTACGGAGCATAGTTTACTGTTTAAGGCACAGGAACTAAGACTGGCTTTTGGTCTCCTGTCATATAGGTTCAGACTTCAGAAGGCTTTTATCCAATGGAGCAAAATATACTTTTGGGAGATCCACTATTCAAATACATACTGATTTGCAAAAATAGGAGTACATTATTATCAACAATGAACTGGAGACTGAATTCATGCATTTGCATCTGTGCAGACAAGGCACGTGTTAATTCTGGTATTTTTTTTGAGAAAGAAATGAGAAAGAGTGAAATAGTATATTTCTGAAGTCTCAAACAACTGTAAATAGCTGAATAGAATACAAGTTATCCTTCAATTCTAGTTTTCCAGTTTTCTAGAAATTTAGAGCTCGCTCCTTCAGAAATCATTTTCCTGCCTGCCCTACTCTTACTTTCACTTGTGCTATACATGAAAACTTTGCTGATATCTGTGCTGCGCATCTTATTGTTACCTTTCAAAGACAAACTAAGTGACGGGGATGGGTTCATCATAGGGCACTTACGCATTCAGGTTAAGCTGGAGCTATGGTCACCCTAAGGCATGCAGCCTGAGTTTAACAGATGTCGCTGTTAAGTTGCTGGATTCAAACAGGTCTTCTTCACATCCTTACTCTGCCATCTTTTCCTAGTGGTTAAAACTGATTAAATAGCTTCTCAGCTCTGCCTCCTGAGAAGTATGGAGCACACAGGGATTTTTCAGTATTGTAGTACGACATGACCGTCAGAGAAGCCAGAACATCCCCACAACTTAATGAAGGTTAGGAACTAGAGTAAAGTCTAGGAAAAGCTGCCCTCCAAGCTCCTACATTTTGTTTATCTGGACTATTAGCTTTCTCCTCCTGTTGTATGCTAGGCAGACATCACATGTCCTTTTTCCTGCCATACTGTGTCTGAGTATCTCTGGTATCAGTCAGCTGACTGGTCGCTGAGATTACTTATACTATCAGGGATTATGGCTTTTTACAACTTTGTTGTCAGGCTTCAGGATTTACTCTTCTAAAAACACAGTCTTGCAGCTTCAACCTATTCATGTGTGCTTTGGCATTAAGCTCTTTAGGGTAAAAACTGTCCCATTGTTATGCATAATGCCTCTGGCACAAAAGGTCATCAGCCTGGAGCACCTCTAATAATTGCCTCTCTGTTTTTACTATCTGGAGAGGCACTGAACTACTGTAAAGAAAAGCAAATCCCCCAGTGCTGACTGCCAAGTCCAGAGATGGCTTGTTTTTTTTTTCTTTAAGGAATGAGTTAGGGCTGAAATTCAAGTCTGAAAGAAAACTGTGACTGGGAATGCTGGAAATGTGGGAGCCAATTTCTAAGAGGAAGGGCTGTTCTACTTCATAGGATCCCTCTTTTACAATTCCTTCTCCCAGTGTGTCACTCCCTTTGAAACAGAACATTCAAAAAGAGAAGTAAAATCTGTGGCAAAATATAAGAGACTTCTACTGCCTAACACCCAGTCCTTTTGGGCATGTTCTCTGCTTCCTCCTCCTGAAACCCTTTTCACCAAGATCCCTACCTCACCCAATTTCAACTTGTGTGATCTCCACTACAGAACCTTCCAAAGGTGATATATGCTCACAAGAAGGTTCCCTTCCAAGTCCTGGGACACCGGCAGAAAATCACAGAGGACTCTCCACTCTGAAAACAAGTCAGTTAAACATACAAGGCCTCACAGTGAAAATGCATATAATCATCTCTGGTTCTCTTTCAAGACTAAACAGTCTAAATCAGTCTGGCTTGTTTATTCAGTATTTAAGTATGTTTTCCTTTATAGGAGTAGCTATGGGGGAAGCACAACCTTTGACTGCAGGAGTTTTGCAAGAACAACTGGTAAGATACAAGAAACATTACTTAAGTATTTTGCAGCTTTTCCTTATCAAGCTAGTTTTTAGTACCTAGCAGGAAACTAACTAGTATGAAGGAAGAAGTAATACTCACATTTGTACAGTGATCAGAAAGTGTCCTGGGAAATGAGAGGCACTGTTATTTCTTTGTTAAGTCACTTCCAGCCAGTGTTTCCAAAAACTATTAGCAATGAAATTTAAGAAAAAAACTTGAACGTTCATGTCAAATGATACATCTTTAATTTCTAAAAAGTCGTAAAAACTAAGAAACTGATCTAGTTGACATGTAATTAACCTCTTTGCATAGTACAGTTTATCTCCATGGGACATCAAAATTACTTAAAATTTCAGGAAATCTGGCACCTAAGTAAGTAAACAGCCTCAATCCTGCAGGAAGGTTGCAGACAACCTGAATGTTTTCAAGTTTTGCTTTGTAACAGCTCTCAAGATTAGTCTGTTTTGACCACCTTTATCCCATAGTACTGTGTTCTCTCACGGCATTTTGCAGTTGCCATCTGTATGAAAAGCATAAAAAGCTGCAACCCGTATCGAGATGGTCAATCACATTATATTCAGCGTAGCCTTTTTGATGTCAAATACCTCCAAGTACATAGTTATTAATTTATTTTTTTAAAATGCAAAATAAGCCCCTCAAGACATACAAAATGATTACTTGATCAACGTTTTACCCCCAAGATGTTTACTCTTTCCCTTGAGAAAGACAAAGGTGGGGCTTCAGTTTCTGAAGTGCTCTTGACACTCATCTAAAGTCAGCACTGAATCTTACAGGAAGCCAAGGAAGTTTAACTTGCTCAACAAGCTTACTAACAAGACAATTAAAGACATTTTTCTGTATAAAAAGTTTTAAGTTACATCTTACAGTACGTGTTAGATTTATCTACAATGAATTTTTTTCCTTTATAGAATGACTGGTGGAGAGGAGCACTGTACTTACATCATCTTTAATTAATCCTTTTTTTTTCCTAGTAACTTGTGTCCTGATTTTCAAAATCATTGATTATCAGCACCTCGTAGGTAACAAATAGTAGCTGCAGGCACTCAGAACTGTTGAAAATAGACTATTAGTACATGTATTTATGCCCCAAATGCACCATTTGAACACATTCCTCTTGAAAACTCCTAGTTTACTTTTAAGTCAAAATCAATTGACTAATTATGCTTTTTAATAATTTTTGTAGTGCTTCAGAATGCTGAAAATAACGACTGGCACTGATTGCTTCACATACTTCAGTCAATCGCGGTCAAAACGAGTCAGTCAAAAATTTAAATTTATGATAAATAAACTTTGGAAAAAAAAATTATACAAGGCCGTAAATAAATAATTTAACTTGTCCCATCAAAAGTAAAACAGTATGTCACAGAACAATATCATCCTATCTAGATAATACAATCTTGTTATCTTTTATTGCATAATAATTTCAGAGTAACATCTTCAGTAAAATATGTAAAGAAACGAAATCATTAGATTTACTTCTTTTAATATTGAACAACCAAAGTTTCTCCTTTGTACACAATCCAATTTAAAGATAATACAATTAGCACTTCCAGCATTAACAATCTGTATTTACAATGAATGAGATGGGGTGGGTAATCTAAAGAGTATTCAAATCTGTATGAAACAAATCAAAGTACGAAGGTTTACAGTAGGCTCAAAATCCATGCCTTTTCCATTTATGGAAAACAACTGAAAAGGCTCTGTCTTCTTTATAACTTGAAAGGGTTCTTGAAATTATGATTTTGTTATAGTCTTTACAACACTTCAAATCTTCAGTAATGCCTTCATTATTTGTACATGACACTAAAAATTAACTCCAATACTTCTGTTTTGTTTTTAACTTGCTTGTAGACCAGTCTGAAACTGATGAAAGGATAACAAGGAAATTTACTATATAATCCTAATTCCGTATTCCTGAATATACAACAGTTGGAAGTAGATGATGTCAGTCCATTCCCAGGGTTATGTACACAACGCTTAGAAAACGTTCTTTGCTCTTGCATAAAATGTGTACACAGTATCAATGAGAGGAGAACTTCAAAGTTTTTGTGGATTGCTGCTGGCATGGACTTTTGTTGTTTGAAAATAGAATACCTTTCACTCTATTGTTCTGGTAGCAGTTTTAGAAGTTAATCATCAATTCCTGGTGTTTCACCTTGTTGTATTCTGGAGGCTATTCTAATGGCTTCTTCCAGAGACTGTTGTTCTCCAAGCTGAAACAAATGCATTCAAACATAAATAAATCTAAAATTTTACACAGATTAATTTTTCTTTACAGATTTGTAAGATGAAACCAAAGGCAAAGATACCGACGGGTAGTGAGCACAAATTAGTGTGATCAGAACTGTTCATCGCCTGGTCATCTACAATAACAGCTATCTAATCAGCACGAAAACCAGGAGATAGCAGATAGCTCTCATAGCAGATTTAACTGAGATTCTGTGTATTTACCAAATTCAGTTTCTTCAAAGAATTGCTGCATGGTAAATGCATTTCATTACATGTAATAATTCAGACAATTTAGACAGATAATAATTTCACTTGACAGACATAACAAAGCTAAAATAAGGCTTTTGAAATTACAGAAGCCACTAAATTACATTTTAGATCTGGTAAACCAAAACAAACACTTTCAGTTTCCTTAATTCTTCTGAGAAAATAAGCTCTATGGAAAAACAACATACGATGTACACAATGTACTGCAGAATTCTGATTATAAAAAGAAACGGTCACGATGACACTGTTCAGTTCTACAGTAGTTTAGAGAGGAAATTATTATCTTGTAGATGCAACTAAAAAGAGAGATCTCCAATTATTGCTTTTTCTACATGACTGTTTACACTTTTTTGCTATTAACATTTCAGGGTTCAAATAACAATTTTAGTAATTTTATCTGCATAAGCAATATACAGCCTATACAATAGGCAACAGCAATGCAACTCTGATAATGCAGCATTCCCGTTCACCTTAACATGTAATGCTGAAGGATGAATGAACACACTCTTCCACAAAAGACCTACTGACTCCCAAACAGTACGTACATCATTCTTCAGTGAAAGATTCATCTGTCCTTAACTTCAGCCCTCCCCAACCTTTTTTAAGTCCTACAAGTAGATTTGGAAAACCAGGTGCTTATTCTTCTTCTTCCTAATCCTAAATACTATTTAAAATACAAAGCTATATGGTTACTAGTTTTTTTCAAGCTTATTAGACTGATTTTGTTATACTACTAGGAACTTCTAACTCTAGAAGCAAGAAACACTCCAAAAAACATTTTTCACTTTACCTGTACTGCAATTTGTGTTCCGTTGGATGTAGCCAACAATGTAACGGGTCTAGCTTCTGTGGTCACTAAATGGTGCCCGTGTTGTTGATGTCCAATTTCTGATGAGGTGCTATGAAACGCTGCTAAGTCTTGAGCCACGATGGCAACCTTCAGGACCAAAGAATGAGAATCAACTGGATGGTTTCAGATTACTGCTATTCATCTCATACAACTGCTATCTTCAAAGTTAAAGTTACATTGAAAGCTATGGTTTTTCATGAGCACAGTTTTATCCTGCAGAGCAGATCATATTTTAAGAAAGGTTACACTACTTTTTCTCAGTGTCATCTGTTAGCCCTCAAAACCTAAGTATCTTCAGAACAGCACAGAAGTTCACTAACTGTATCTGTAAGCCTATGATTATCTACACATACAGGGAATGCATACACTCGTACAGAGAAGTAAATATATTCATTTTCACATAGCACATTTTTAGAACAGTGGGATGTATTTTCACTTGAATATTAAAAGCTGTATCACTGTATTTGTACTAAAAAAGTTAACTATTGTATATTAATAGCAAAACTGCAAACACATACTTATAAATGTTTCCTCTCTGCAAAACAGATTACAATCCCATAATATTGAGCAATAAATTCACACTGGATTCTATGTTTAGCTTTACTACTTGTTTACTGTGTGACTTCGGGAGAAATGCTTAGCATTTCAATGTCTTGTTTTATGTATACCTACAAGAATTATCAAATTGGTACCTCCATATTCTTTTTCTTGGGGCCCAATTACTGTTTCTAAAACATTCTGTTGCTGCATACTAACGGAATAGAACATACTGTAGTCTTCTGATGGGAATGACACAGCCTGGTGTTGAATACTGTGATGACTTTTGTGCCTATGCTATACCATCTCAAAAAGAACATCACCTATGTACACAGGATAATTTTTTTACCTGCTGTCCTTCGGTGCCTTCTGCAGTAACCATTGCTACAGAATGTGTTCCTGCAGAAGAGATGACGGCGTCGTGGGCAGGGACTGTGATAGTGGTGCCATCTTGTGTTACCATAGTGATTGTATTTCCAATGGCCTGCATATCTGCCTGAGATATGTTGACCTGAAACATAACATAATTCCTGAAGTAAAGAAGGTTTAATTGCTGCTCAAGTCATACCTGAGTCTTAGCTTTCAGCAACACAATCAACACAATCCTGTTTTCGGGTAAATGTTTTTAACTGAGATTTGAAAAAAAAATCAGAGTTTGCACTTGCACTGTAGCAGCATTCATCAAACACATTCCCGCTAGTTGATTCAGCAGCAGAAGGTGCAACTTCACCTTCCTCATCTGAAACAAACTGCCTGACAATCCAGAATTAAAAGGTAACTTATTCACAATAGCACTGAAAAAAATACCCTAAGTCCCATTTGCAGTTACATCCTTCCACAAGTTACAGCAGCTATTATTCCACATTCTGATGTAGTCATGCATTTCCTGAGAATCACTGTCACTCTCTGGCCAATTCCCAGTCTTGGATGAAAAGCCCTTATTACAAATATGTTATTGATGGAGATCTAACATCCCACGATCTTTCAGACACATGTATCTCTTTACAGAAATATAATTATGGCTCAGCACTGAGAAAGAGTTGTGTGCTTTCAATCAGAGTCTAGAACTCCATGTCAGTCAGATCATACCCCAAAGAACTGCATACAAGGTTATCTACGCATGCGTCTTACAAGAGGACAGTGAGACTCAAGTTGCATCACATGCTTTTATCTTAATGGAGACATTAAAGAGGTTTGGTAAGGACTTAGAATTAAAACCACCAATTAAAAAAATCATTTAAAAATTGATATAAATTACTGATGTCTCCAATATAAATGTATTAGGGCATCAGTTAGTGA
Source organism: Chrysolophus pictus (assembly GCA_037305975.1). Lineage (NCBI taxonomy): Eukaryota > Metazoa > Chordata > Aves > Galliformes > Phasianidae > Chrysolophus > Chrysolophus pictus. Next base: position 9,447,920 of record CM074580.1, read on the forward strand.
TTTGATGATTTGCATGACTTAGAAGGCAAAACATTCCAGAACTGAAATCAAGCTGAAGGATTAATAGATATGAGAAGAACTCCATGTTATGGCTCGTAAGGGCCTTCATTTCCACGGGTAAAAATGTTGATTCCTTAGTACTGCTGCAGTGTTCAGGGCTTGCAATGTGACAGTCTCCTTTAATATTTCATCTCCAATTGTAATTTAGAAGATATTTTTCATATTCTACTGGCGCAGGAGCTCAGTTGAAATATGATTTTTTTTCCCATTATGCATTCAGTGTATTACCAGAGTTAAACTAAATAACTGTGCTGAAATCTACTTTCAGTGGGTTTCTTACCCATTCCTCAAAAAAAACTACCCAAAGGAACTCTCAAGTAGAGGTAGTATTATTCTATTTTCTCATCTTCTCATGTTCATGTTAGAAATTGTAAGAATTGAGTACTACCAGTTTGTAAAATATGCACTGGGATTAAGTAGATTATTTTTTCTAAAAAGTGTCTGCAAACGAAGCAACAGTGATATCAGTGATATTATTCTACTAATATCAGATATTAGCAGAATAATCAGGAAACTCTGGAAAACCTCAGCAATTGTGTTGCACATGTAACAGTTGTTATACAGCCTGTGCCAATAGTGTGAGCATAATGAACTTCCAGAGGTTTTAAGTGATAAAGATAGCAGGATAGACCAAAAAATCTAAGACCGTATTCATATAGTTTCAGATAAGAGAATATATGGTGGAATTTAGGTGTTCCAGAGGAGATCCAATCCTAAGCATACAGCATAATCTTCAAATAAGTTTCTTTCCATGAGAAATCAAAGCACATATTTATCAAAGACACACGAGCCTAAACTCTCAACATAATTTTGTCACCTCTTCAGCAAAAATTTACTTACGTGTTGGGTTCCATCCTGGGAAATTAGCGCTACTTGTTGACCTAACCCTGACTGAGTAACTGTAGCAACTTGTGCAGAAATCACGTCCTCTCCCTCTACACCTGTCACATAGGCTATTTGTGAGCCTTTCAGAACATCTTCTCCTTGACCTATTTGATACAAAGAAGGCAAGAGAGTAGTTTAGTTTGGACACTCTAAATACAGGCAGGAAAGATAACCAACAAGGAATAAATATCAGCCTGGTTTGATGGTTTTTAAACACTTCAGTGGAAAAGGGATAGTTGAAAGATGAGAAAAGATGTACAAATGCTACTCACAACAAAAATATATTACTAGTTTATACTCAAACATTAAAAAGGCAACAAACCATTTCTAATTCAATCTTTAAATGTTAATTTCTCCAAGCAGGAGCCTTCGTGAGAACACAGATGGCAGTTTTTAAGAGTTATTCATTAACAGACAGAGGAATACAGTGATGCCTTTGTGTGAAGATTTCAGTTAATTATCTTAATAAATGTTTAACTTCAGTAAAAGAATCCTATAATTCCCTCAAAAGATGGCATGAGACTATAGCAAATTTGCTTGAGGCGTTCAATGCTGTTTTCCAAATACATGTAGTAAAACAGAACCCTTTGCATCTGCATTTTCTATCTTCAGACAAATCACAGTTTGGCAAGCGTTAACTGTTCTCACACAGTATTTCTTTTAACCTCATTTTTATAGTCACAAGATACTACTCATAACATGAAAAAAGTTCTTAGCTTATTTTCGTCTTTGCCTCTAGGACCTAAATTCACAGACACTGCTATTAGCTGTCACAAAACCACCACAGGATCATGGTGCTGCACAGACAGATTTTTTCTTTTCACAAAGCAGCGCCTTTATTCCTGATAAAAGACCTCCAGCAACTATGGAGCCTCAGAAAAATCCAGTAGGTTGCAGACAAACACTTTAGACTCTTGCAGGTCCCTTCACACATTCGCGTTTATAGCAAAATTGTTTATAGCAGGTTTGCTGAGACTGCAGCTCAGATTTCTCAAATCTCTCTTATCTCCAGCCTGCTATAAACTCAGTTTATGATCTGGTCAATTACTCTCTCGGTTTCTGTTTACAAGTTGACCAGCACACTAAAAAGTCCTACAAAGAAGTTAAATAACTTTTATTAAGTACTTCAGATTTTTATCTATACTTTAATTTCCTTGGTTATAAACAGCATAATATTATCCAGCCCATTTGTTACGACAAGAGATTCAAAGACTGAAACTCTAACCTGGAGGTGGCTCAAAAAAAGCCTCTTGTTCCTCTTCAATGGGCTCTGTGTCATTATGTGCTGTCCGCTTGTGCATAGCAAGTGTAGAAATCTGCTTGTATGTCTTTCCACAGTGATTACAATTATATGGTTTGGAATGAGTATGTACAACATGATGTTTGTATAAACTGGAATACTCTGTAAAACGTTTATCACAACCAGGAACTGTACAGACATAGGGCTTCTCCCCTGTATGGCAAAGAGAAGGAGAGAATGTTATTCAGAATGCAGAGACAAAATTGTCAATGAATTTGTAAGGTATTTAGTGACACACTTCCACTACCAACCCAATTTCAATTTCAAAGACAACAGTGAAGCTCTAGCTCACTAAGTTTATCAATGCAGCCTCTCACTGGTCTTTTTTTTTTTTTTTTTTTTTTTAAATCTGTCAGTGAAAGTTGGGCCCTTTTTTCTCCCCATCATTCCATATGAAATGTCCTCCTGATGAGTACAGGATGATGCAGTCTAAAAGCTGCAATTTATACAATCTTTAGAAACTGATACTGAGAATGAAGACAAATGCAAACTGCATCACAGGGTGTCACAGAACTTTGAGCTTCTGGAAAGGTGTTAACCTAAACATCAGTTTTGCACAGAACTGACAGTTTTGTTCCTTTAAGAAATCCATTAAAAAATCAATGAAACAAATGTCAAAATTTCATTACAAACTATAAAGCTAATCTGATACAAAAGTTCTCCACGAAACTTATCCGTGCTTCTATAAAAATGTAAGGCTTCTAAGATGATATGGCTATCAGTAGCTTTTACATTTCAGAATCTTGAAAACACAATCCAAGTGAAAGGGTGACTCACAAAGGTGAGCCAAACTATCCTCATATGAGGGAAGATAAGGCCAAAACAAAGGCACCAGGTCACATCACATAAACATGACTATATCCAACTACAGTGCAACAAAACAGCATTCAAAAAAGGAGACTCTTCCAAGCAGGATCCATTTCAAAACATAAAACACCATCCACATACCTGTGTGTATTCTCACATGATTCTTATAATTAGTTGCACTGGCAAAAGCTCTCCCACATCCTGGCTCTGTGCAGTAATAAGGTCTTTCACCTGTATGTGTCCTGATGTGAACCTTTCTAATATTAGATGTTGTGAACGACCTGCCACATCCTTCAAAAGGACACTTAAAGGGCCTTTCGCCTGAAAAAAAAAAAAGAAGTACACATAGAACAGTTATGAAGGAATACAAAAATTGTAAGTTACACTTACAATGTTGTGTTACCATGGCTGCCCTGATCCCTATAGTGAGGCAGAACCTCCAATTACAGCCTTAAGGAGGGCTGCAGGCAGAAACCACAACACTGAATGTTGAAATCCAAAGCTATCTAATTGAGAGCCTCACTCAGAGATACCATGAACATGTGACCATGGATTGTTCTAGCAATATCTGGCAAAAACTGGGAAAATCGTATAACCTGTGAGATAAATTATGAAGCACTTAGTACTTCATGATATTTAAAACATACTCAGTTCCATATTACCTATCTTCTAGCATGTGTTTAACCCAGACAAAATGCTACATATATTATCCAAAACAAGTGCATTATACCATTTGTACATTTGTAATTAATAAAATGAAAAAAAATTACTTCATGATTTAATACATAACCAAGATACAGGCAAATCAGTAGAATTCACCATAGAAAGCACTTTACCTTTGGCTGAGACAAATTTTTAAAGACACACAGCCTTGAAATTCAAGTTTCAAAAGCCAAAGTCAAAGCAATCACAGATCTTTTTGTTTCTAAGTCCATTCCTATACTAAATTTACACACAATAACTCACATCGCTCCTCTAAAACCTTCACCATGAAGACCAGATAAAGCCAGCCCCTGTCTAATCTCCCTGATCCTTCAGACCTAGCAGAGCACACAGCTCCTGGGGGGAGAGCAAAGGGACTGAATTTGGAGAGGCGTGAGCCATCCAGCGTGCTGTCCTGTTGGGACTTCACACTTGGTAGGGCTAAATACATTCCCCCCACCGTACTGGTCAGCAGAGAGAGGAGTCTGAGAGCAAGAGAGGGCAATTAGCACTACAATTCTAAGTACTTGGAAACAGAAATGAAAAACGAAGTCCTGATACAGATATTAATACCATGAAACTCCAAAGCAGTTAGCTTCTTGGCAGAGGAAACTATAATTCACTCCTTAAGGCTGCCGTTTCGGGAACGTTTTCCACTTCTCTGCCAAGGCAGAGCGTATCTGAGTGTACACGCCTCAATGTTGTGTTACCATGGCTCCCCCGATCCCCGTTGCGAGGCAGAACCTCCAATTACAGCCTCAAGGAGGGCTGCAGTCAGAAACCACAACACTGATTGTTCTTCAGCGATTGCAGGAATGTCACCCGACCGGTTTGCCTTTGTGTTTCTAATGGAGTTGCTAGAAAAGTGACCTGTTTCCAGGTGACCGAGATTTTTTTGCACCAGCAAGGCGAGAAGACTTGCTTGCTTCCATCGGTGCACTGTTGAAACTCGCATAGGGTATGTATGAGCACATCTGTTTCCACAAGGACTTAAGTTTTAATTTTCACACGTTTGAAACCTTCATTAAGTTTGATACGATATGTTTTATTATTTTTCTCTGCGAGAAGGGCAACAAGCTGAGAACTATCAGCCTTCATGAATCTGGCATTCAATTTATCTTAAAGCACCAAACCACTTCTAAAAGGTGAGCTGCGTTACTGAGCAAAGATCCCTTGTCCTGTTACAGCTGCAAACCAAACTGCAAAGGTGCTCAGTGACAACGTCAGTGACACGCTGCTGAACGTCTGCAATGGCAGCGTGGGTGCTTGAACACTTTTCTAAGCAATGTGAATCAGATAAATCCACCAAAGTGAATTAACTTGGGAAAACAAAAGTGGTAGTAGTTCTACCTGTGTGGGTTCGGATGTGTTTCTGTAGGTCTCCTGAAGTCTTGAATGATTTGGTGCAGTTTTCTTCTGTGCACCGATACGGCTTTTCACCAGTGTGCGTTCGGATATGACTTTTTAATCCATACCCTGAAGGTCAGAAAGGATGTTATAACAGTCTGAGTACAAAATTAAGATGGTCAGAAGCCAATACTCTTTGCAAATACTTCATTCTACCATACAGAGCAACAAAACTCCTGATACAGTTTATGAATTCCTCCTTCCCTCGTTTATAAGGAAAGTATACTTCCCACTCCCATCAAAGGGATAAACTGCAATTATTATAATGTAGGTAAATATTTATCTTCTGAGGAAATTGGCATGTTCTCTATCCTGGCTATTTTTTTTCATCTTACCAATAGTTGTCATCAAAATGGTATTTAATCATTAGAATACTATTAGAAACATGAATTTTCCTTTCATTCACTAGAGATGTATATATTTCTAAAAAATAAAAGAACAGTCTGTAAGAAGATGGCACTTACTTAATTTTAGAGTGTTTTCTAAGTATATCCCTAAACTCCTACAACTTCTATTTTTGACTTCTTATGAACACAATGGATAGCTACAAAGAGGAGCATCAATTCACTCTTACATCTAAAATAAACATCACATCACAATCCAACACAGCACAGTTCTTAATATTTAAGCTGAGACCTTTTGGTTCCTGACACGAACCATATATCAAAGGCTGAAGGTGGTATAAATGGCTCTGGCCAAAAATACATCATTAGACAGAAAGCTGTTTAGAGCTGCACAGCAGTCTGTAGCAATGGAAAATAATGTTTCATTATGTTGTTTTGAAATCTCTTTACAAACACACTATAAAATTAAACTTATGTGCAACCTTTTAAGTGGAGAAAGGTCTTTTGACCTTTCTCATCAGCATTTCTTGTGCTTCTTATTTAAAGAAACACTGTTCAATCTATTACATCAGATGGAGTTCCACAAACACCTCAGTTTTTACAGAAAATCTAGAGTCTAACTTTTCTAAGGTATCAAGCTAATCTACATTCAAAGTAAAAGAATTTGAAACAAGTTTTGCTTTTTTGTACCACCTTCAATTGTCCATCACTTGTAATTGCATCTTACACCATCAAATCAAATCTCAGGTAGTTTATCATTTATGAATGGAGTTGTCTGTACAAAATACAGTGCTCACTTTATGAGAAACATCACCCTGATACAGTGTGATAAAAAACACTTCAAGCAGCTCCCACCGAAGTTCTTTTCAACCTAGGATCAGAACATTATCTAGATCTCTCTAGCCAGCAGGTTCCATTTTTTCTGTCACCTCGTGTAACTTACACTATTAGTTTCATATTAAGAAGGTCTATTTTTTTCAAGATAAAATCTGACTGCAGCGTGACAGGTGAAATGAAAGTGCCAAGTGTTTCATCACCTCATTACCCCTCCAGTAACTAATAGTTAAAGCCTCTGTCTTTTCTATATGCTGCACTAGCTAAAATGACACCTTTTTCTGCAGTTCTCATAAATGGATTCCCAACCAGGTTCCATACTTAGCAGTTAAGAAAAACAAACAATGGTACCATAAACTTATACAGACAAATGCTAAAAAGCAGAAAGAATTAATTTACAAAGAATCACCTGTTGCAAATGCTTTACCACATCCAGGATGTTCACACTGATATGGTCTGTCTCCTGTGTGTGACCTTTCATGTACCTGCCAAGACATCCAATACACTCATTTAACAAGATGTTGCATCTGATTACTCCAGCACAGAAAAACCTTATTCTCAAAGACAATACATTTTATTTATCTTCCTAAGATTCACATTTAAATGTCTTCTTTTTAAGTCAGTGATAAAAATTAATATAGACTGTTTTCCTTAAAACTACAGGTGACTTCTTCTAAGGTCTAGTCTAATCCTTTCAAGTCTTACAAAAATCCTTTCAAGTCTTACAAAAGATGTTTCTGTAAATATATGTGGACTTGCCAACACTCAAGTAAATTAAGGAAAGCATGCAGGCATGCCTCAGAGCCTTCTCTCTGATTTTTGAATACACTGAGCACTTCTACAGGTCCTCTTATATTGCTCAAAACTTTACTGACTTCACAGTGTTTTGTCACAGACAAGGCTCCACTGAAAGGAGCTTTCCTCATCCCCAGGTGATCACCTCCATCTAAACTGGAATACAGTTCTACAGTAATTTACTTACTAAATTAAAACAAAACAACAACAACAACAAAACAATCAAGAGGGAACCAAGAACTTGCTACCTGTAAAGAAAAGATGTTCCATCTCTTCACTTTGCACGTTCTTTGTTTTGAAGATTTAGACTTACGATAAAATCTTTCAGAAATTGAAATTCTCATATAATCATGTATTCACATAGATTAGTGAACTCTGGATTTCAGAATTTCTGTGATACTACTGACAGAAACTATCTCAACAAGAGATTTCTTACATGCTGGCAATATATGGGCCAACCATGACGCCATGTTTGCATCTACACCAATCTGACCACTACATAAGCATCATTTAGAGTCAACATTTATTCTTTTGCAACTTTTAGTGCATGTTTTATGTATTGTTAACAGTATATTTTGTTAGTCAGTAACTGCAGTCTATTAGATGTTTTGTTTTCAAACATGTCAGAACACTAAAAATCAGCTGAACACCGGGGACAACTGATTATTTTAAGACCAACCAAATAAATATTTGACAAAACAGCACATTGCAGTTCTTTCTCTGTTAATTTCCATCACTTTAACGTGCAAAATTTGTCAAAAAAAAAATCATGCCTGCAAACCAACAATGCTCAATTTATATCTCATCACCTTAAGATGGTGAGCTGTTGTGTACAGTTTTCCACAGCCATCATAATCACAGCGAAATGCTTTCTCTCCACTCTGCTGAGATTTTGCAGCCACTCTTGTTCCATGTCCCTGCAAGACAATCTGGAGTTGAAAAAAATAAAAAAGGATTAAAAAAATACAATGGATCAAGAAAGTCACATGCTATTGTGCAGTCAAAGCTGATTCTAACAGGTTTCCTTTCATCTCTCTTTGCCACGCGATGTATTTCATAGCACTCAGTAAATGAAATTAAAAGCATGAGTTTTACTTAGAACATTTAAATGAATTGCATTAATTAGTAAAATAACAAAGACTAAATAATCTGGAAAATAAGTAAAGCAGTAAGATGACTGCGAGAAAGAAGAGGCTTAGATTACACATCTAAGGCACTGGCTCTGCCCCTAAGGGAGAGGTTAGCTATAGGTTAGCTATAAGGTTAGCTATAAATCAGACCACCTTCAAAGATAAGTTCACACAAAGGCCAACCAATAATTAAATGCAATTATATAATGAGCATTTTCTAAAAATGAAGGAAAGCATTTTGTATTTTGTTAGTGATGCATGTATTTTGATCAAACTAATGTGTGCAACTGCAGCTAGGTTCTACTCTGCTTTCTTGCATGACACAACAGGAAAATATACAGAATAGCTTTGTGATACAGCTTAGATCCCTACCAAAGGCTTTTTTGTACACTAATAATCAAGGAACATTCTTACAGATTGAAAAAAAGAGGAGGATACCAAATGTAAACATGTTGATACAACTGTATACAAAGTAACTGAGATTTCTACAAGTCTTATCTTTCTTTCAAACTACTTCCCTTTTCTCCATAATCCAATTCCATTCTATATTGTCGAAGAACAAGCCACAGCATCAGTGGGATGGGACAGCCTAATACAACCTCTCTTCTCAAAGCAGAATCAGCTGCAGCACGTTGCTCATGGCAATATCCAGCTGAGCTTTGAGTATCTCTAGGGATGGAGACACCACAACCTGTGCAACCTACGCCAGCATTCAGTCATCTTCAGAGGCAAGAGGTTTTTTTTCCCCTTAGATTTAAATGGAACTTCCTGTATTTCAGTTTATGCAGATTTCCTCTTATCCTGCACACTATGAGCCAGGCTCTGTCATCTTTACACGCCCACGTCAGGTATTTATACTTATTGGTAAAATTTCCCCTGGCCTTCTCTGCTGGAAGCTGAATAGTTGCAGCTCTCTCAGCTTCTCCTTGCCTGTCAGACACTCCAAGCCTTTAATCATCTTCATGGTCCTTCAGTAGACTTACTCCAGTAAGTCCATGCCTTCCTGAGAGCTCAGAACTGGACCAAGCATTCTCAGCATGTATCACCAGCACTGTATATAAGGGAAAGATCACCTTCCTTGATCTGCTGACGTGTGGCCTTTTTTACCACAGGCATGTTGCTGCTTCACAGTCAGCTTGTTCACCAGGATCCCCAGGTTCTTTTCTGCAAAACTGATTTCCAGCCAGTTGCTCTCCAGTTTCTACCAGTGCACTGGTTATACTTCTCAGGTTCGTGACGTTCCACTTCTTTTTATTAAACTTTCTGAGATTCCTGTTGGCTCATTTCATCTGAGTAATAAACAGTGTCAGCTATTCTCACAACTACAAAGGTTGTTATTTTGTCATAAAAGATGTTCGGGTTGGTCAGGCATTATTTCTCCTTTCTACATCCACACTGACTATTTCCAACTGCTAACATGTCTGAAAATGGCTTGTAAGATCATTTGTTCACCTAATTGCTAAGGACTCAGGTGAGGCCGATAGATCTGTAATCTCCAGATCCTCCTTTTTACACTTCTTGAAACAGGAATGACATTTGCTTTCTTCCAGTCCTCAAAAACTTCCCCTGAACACCAGGGCCCTTCACAGAAAATCGAGAGTGGCTTCATGATGACATTACCAAGCTCTATCAGCACTTATGGGTACATCCATTAGGTCCAGTAGATGTGTGCATATGCCTAATTTTATTCAAATGTTCCCTAATTCAATCTTTCTTCCAGAGAACTGGCATCCTCCAATTAAGTAGACAAAAACTCAGAAACTCTTTATTTTGAAGGTAACCACAAATGCATCCTAATTTAGTTCAGACAGGTAACACAGAAGAACAACAAAGGTAACTAAGATCTCAGGTAAGATTTTTATATCACATACACACCACAGTAGTCATACGATTCTGATTTTCATATGAACAGATGGGTATGACAGATGTGAAAAAAAATAATGCATGATATCCTTTAGGTCACACAAAGGCTTTTGTTCTCATCTCTACAAATCACAAAGAGGTTTTTATGCTTTTATTTTTTCCTTTGGTGAAAACCTGAACCATACACAAATGGTCTGAATGACTACTCAGCAGCATAACATCTGTTCTGTTCTTGAGTTACTTTGGTCTTTTTAGGAAGAATTTATAAATACACACTTATTTAATGAAATAGTTTCAAATTTAGATAAAGTATCTTAAGTAATACATTATTTCTAAATGAGTTACAAGTAGGTACTTAATCACACCAAGAAATAATCACTGAAAATATTTTCAGAAACAACCAATAGCTCTGTGATCCTCACTTCCATGGTCAGCCAAATGAAGTCACCTTATTGGGGAGGTGTCAGAATTTGAGCCTTAATACCTGTTGAAACATCAGATCTTTTCCAGTTATTGTTTGGAACACGTAATGCTCCATAAAATCAGCACACTTCCATACAGCCATATGTGTTGCCATATGAAGTGCAAGATAAAGAACCTTCAGATTCACTTTTTTGGGAGCTTGAGGCTGAAATCAACATGTAACTGGATATTGGTAACAGCTTGTTTTGCTTAACAGGTTTTTACTTCTAGTTAAAGCAAAATCTGATTCTATTCTTCCTTGAATTTTGCATTTTGATAGAGTTGTATCCCTGTTCCATCCTACAACTGTACAAAACTCCAGAAGTTCTTGATTTATACTTATGGAATATATTTTAATACTATTGATAACTTCTAAATTAGCCCTTCTCTCCTTTCACAATCATGCCATTCAGACAGCTGTAGATTGTCATTGGTTTTAAATATTGTGGGACCTAACTTAAAAAAAAAAAAAGGATTTTGAGGTCATTGTCAGAGGTGAGCCTGTAATTCCCTCTTTCACAGGTAATATAACATATTTTACCTCAGAAGATATTTTTCCATCCTCATCTACTTCATCACCTCTGAAATTAAACAAAAGGAAGAACACTGATTCTTTGATGACCAAATCTTTCTCAGTGCAATGATTTGGCCATTTCTGAACCTGTCACGTGAGCATATGAGGGCATAGGGTTTTATTATTAGTTTTCGCTCTTGTTCCTAATTAAGATTTTACAGATTCCTGGTTAAAGTAAAAAAGGCTTGAGACTTCATAATTTTTATCTATACTTTTCATTACTCATAGAACTTTTGAGTTAATACCTTCACCTCAATAAGATTTTATACTTCTACGTAATAACACGATAGCAGAAAAAGAACTGGAAATATTTGTCTGCTTCTGAAGGGTTCACTTAAAGCAGTGTCATCTATAGACTAGTAGATTAGACAGTCAGACTATGCACAGAGAAGACTGAAGAAACATGCACACAGTTATTTTGTATTGTGCTACATACCTGCATTTTTTTTTCTTGTTCATTTTCGCCTATCATTCCCGTGCTATTAACACTGTCATTTCCATCAATAGACACCTGAAAAATGAGGTTGATATGGGAAAAACATAAGCTATTTTTATTCATCTGAAAGACAGATTTACAGACAGACAGTTCCTGGGGGCTTATTCGTCCATAGCTCTCTAGCTCCCTCTTGAAACCTGGTAATCCTACAATACATTAGTTTACATGAAAGTCCCGCTTGCAGCACCTGCATTATACAACAGGTAAGGTAAGCATCTCAAGACTGTCTTAAATGACATCAAAAAGACTGCAAGAACTGAACGTGCTAGATGAAAAAACTGAGGAAAGTATATTAAATTATTAAAAATTGACAATACTGAGTTCTGAGAGAAAAAAAACTTTTTTTTTTATAATACAAAAGCATCTCTCACTGTGTTAAGCAGAGTTCAGTTGTTTCAAACAGCACAGCTCCTTTAGAATCAAAGTACCTAGACAATGTGTCACTTCTTAATTCATAATAGTAAAATTACAACAGGTAAGAAAGGACTTGTGTATCTTGTGTATTGCTCTTAAGGTTTATTTTTAAATACAATTGATAGGAAGAGAAAGCTATCTCTGCTTTTCAAGGAGCCTAGAATATTTGAAATGATTACTTAATATTCTCTCAAATGCATTAACTCAGAACAGCAGTCATTGTAGTAAAAAACACTAATTTAAAATATACTTTACTAAGTTTCACACTTCAGTAGTTGCCTCTGTGTTGAGCACTCGCATTCACAATACCCTCTTACACTCAAGGCTGAGATTGGTGCCCCTAAATCTAGTCACAATTCCTATCTGCAACTCCACTACATATCCTCTGACTTTATGCAGACTGAGAGCAATAATCCACATTTTCATGGTTGCTTTGAGAGGAAGGTGGCATTGACTAAGCCTAAAATTAAGAGGATTCCAATTAGTCTTTACATGTGCTTTGCAAGACACGTTGACTATGCCTAAAAGAGAAGTAAGAGATGATGAAAAATGAATATCCTCCACCAATTCCAGTGAGCTTCTCTGCGGTCTTCTTTTAGTGATACATTTCCAGAAATATCCTCCCAGCCTCCAAGCAATTTGTGGCTTAGGAACTTCCTGAACTAGAAATCACATGTTTCTATCTAATAGCCCCAGATACATTTTTCTTCCATGAATTTTCTAATTACCCTTTGAATCTAGGGACATAATTAGTACGAGCAACATTCTACAAGCAGTACCATGGCTTAACTTCATGCTGTTTGAAAAAGTATCCTTTCCTTGTTGTCATCGAACCCGTGACCTGAGAGTTTTATCTGATGCTTCCCAGTTCTTACACTGGTAAAGACAATGACAAGTCACTACTCTGTGCCACTTAAAATCATATAAAATTTTCTCCTATCCTTACCTCATATATTTCATTTGTTTGGTCATCATTGCTGCCCCTTTCTGTACCTTTTTCAGTGTCCTAAACCATCTGCTATTAAAAGTATACATTTTCTTATTAGGAAGTCTATATGGACATGGAGTGGAATCATAAAACCGCATTTCTCCTTTTAAGAGAAAAACAGGGGTGTAACAATTCAGCTCTTACTTGCTTTTGCACATAATGCAGTTTCAGTACTTGGAAATTCACTTGAGAAGTTCTAGCAGTATGTTTCAGGATAAGGCTGAGATGAAAGCTTTAAGAAAACAAGTAGGGTTTTTCCTAGGTATACACAAGTGTACTTCAGAATACTAATTCACATCACAGAACTCAAAAACACACGTTGAGATGAATAGGAGAAAAAAGCAATTAATTAGCTTCTTCTCCACAAAACAGAAATGTACTTTTATAACAAATTAGTATTAACATAGCCCCTTTTTAAAAAGGACAAAGTTCAGATTGATTTAAACCTAGATGAAATAACAGCTAGGCAATGCGTAGAAGCTTGTTGCTACAGCACAGCTAACCTTGAATTACCTTTTTACATAATGAAAATTTAAGGCACAGCTAAATGTAACACAATCTGATGGGCTTTCTTACGTTTTCTTCAATTACAGCTCATAAACATAATGGAAAGGATGGTGTATTTGCCATTTAATCACCCTAGCTGGCCTTCTCCCAGAATTTGACAATTCCTAGTAATGCTTGAGAACAAATTATAAAATTAATTCAACTCCTTTCCAAACCAGTACAAGCACTGACAGCAGTCATCCAGGAATCAGGACACTCAGAAACTATTACGTCATGAAAGTTGCACTGTTTACTGTTTATTTAGACCACACTTCACAAAATCCATTGAAGTGGAGAATGTGAATTTTTAGCCTCACATTACAATTTTGTTATTAAAAACATGGATCAGAGAAGCTTTCTCCAAATTCATTAGCTGTCTAATCGTGTTTTTTACACTTTATTATCATGTAATATCCTTATTGAAGATAACAGGCCCTACTCTTTTCAAAGCAAGAAGAAAAAAAAATCAGCAGTGGTCTCTTGTTAAGAATAATTTAACTTTGTCTTTCCAAACATGTAATATCCTTATTGAAGATAACAGGCCCTACTCTTTTCAAAGCAAGAAGAAAAAAAAATCAGCAGTGGTCTCTTGTTAAGAATAATTTAACTTTGTCTTTCTTTCCAAACTACGTCTTCTGAAGAGGCTCCTGTCTAATCTTATGTGCTTTACAGAAAATAGTTATTTACTTGTCCAAACCACTATGCACATCAGCTTGATTCCACATCATTTTGGTGTTCAATCTGTTGTTCTCTTTATGCAAGAGCACACACTGGAGCTACCCATGACAGCGAGGCACTGTTGGGGCAATTTGGTGTTCTCTCTTAAAAGAGTCTGAAGTCTCTCTTATCATTTTATTTCTTACATCACAGTGGGCTTTTGCCATCAAGCACCATGTGATATGACATTAAAGCATTACAGACGGATGAACTATCATTCAGCATACCTTAGCTGCATACTGCTCCAAAGCAGTGATGGTATCTGGGTCAATGGCAGCATCTCCTGTGTGAAGACCAGCCACTGTGCCATCAGCTTGAATGGCTAAAATGGTATCTGACTGTGGCATCTGCACTGCGTGGTGAATGTAGGCAGTAGTTCCATCCTCCAGCTGGACTGCTTGTAACGCACTCTGATCATAACTGTCTGAGAAATAATGTTATGACGTGTTACAAATGGAAAAAGGAATAGCAATGTCTGTAGGTTACACAAGAAACTACTGCTGCTTAAGAAATGTCTCCAAAAGCCATATATGTGTCTGATATTTATGAGCAATAGAACCAATTAAAATATACCACTATGAACAGCAGATTAACTTTTTTTCAAGACAATACCAACTACACACTTGCAGAAGTGCAAAACCAATTCTAGTCTATTCAGTTCTGGTCTAGCTTTACTAACAAAGGAAATCACAACCACAAATATTCTTCCAACTCATTATCCACTCATAATAAAATGAAAACACATACATCTGATTTTAGAATGTATGGATCTGACTCTGATACCAGAATCACATAAAAATAGATGCAAAATAAACTCTGAATAGTGCTGCAGGCAGTGGAATATAATTTTTGTCACATTAGCTTATTAAAATATCTAATTGTTCACGTTTTCAAAAGAGATAGGATTGCTCTTTAGATGAGAATAATCAGCTTCTGCAACAATCTAGGTTATAATTTAAAATGAATGTTTGCATTTTTGACCAGTCATCACATTTTCAGCCCTACTACTTAAAGACAATATCATCAAGAGATGATCTTTCAAATGTATGTCATGTCTCTGCATTCTTTAGTTTAAGAGGAATTGACTGATTCATTCTTAACTGCTTTCTCTTCTTAATTCTACATAAATTATGGCTGAAATCTGTACAACAGCTTACTTGCTCTACTAATGTGGCATTTACTTCATTGATATCCATGGCTTTAAAAATAAATACACAGTTGGTGTTTTTTAAATTCTGCTTATAACTGTAAATATATGATGTCCTAATAAAGAACTGAATCAGACTAATGATTAGATGCCACTAAGCAGAAGTAACAAATAAACTACAATGGGAATTACACTAAATTACATAATTGATTAAATACAGTATCATGTTTTGTACTGTTCTGTTTAACCGAAATAATAAATCATTATTCAAAAGCCATTTACCTTTGGAGGTGTGATGAATGAATGCTGTAGTTCCATCCTCCAGCTGAACTGCTTGTCCATCTTCCAAACGCAAGCTGTCCCCTGTTTAGAAGAAAGAATTACAATGCTTTGACAAGAGGTTGAAAAATGCATTAGTTAGAAAAATTCTCTCTTCAAGATTCTTTGCAAAATAATTAGAAATCAAGCTTTTTTAAAATGATTATTGATTAGTTAATATTGGTATCTATCAGTAATAAAATACTTCAAAATACATTTCTTGTATTACTACACTTACTACTTTTAGTCATGGGTACATGTTGAACATAGGCTGCAGAACCATCTTCTAGTTGAATCACTTGGCCATCCATTAATTTACCATCTGAAATACATGGAGTACTTTTAAAGAATCTAACAGTGTGACACAACCTACTTTAAACACACAGCAGATACTTCCTGGATCATACAGAATATCAGTACCATACCACAGACACACACTGCTTGCTAAAGCTGAAGCATAGTAAGGGGCTAAGAAACAGTGGTTTTAAAATTCTAGGATAAAAAAATGGTGAGAGGCATGATGGTTGAAATAAATACACTCAATATAGAACACTAAATTTTATTACCTATCCAGTAGGCAAAATGTTGGTATGTGGGTTTGAAGCAGGAAGAGTATCTTGCTTATGTGTTTGACTTAAGTTCTGCATTTGACACCTGCATCTTATTAGTATTGGAAATAAATATTTAATCTGATATTATTACTGCAATACCCCAATTGGGAGTACAGCTTTGAAAACACTGTGAAGATTTTCCCCAGTTTTACTACCCAGAGGGGTTTACAACCTAAGACAGGAGAGGAATACAAATAAAGAGAGGAATACAATGTCGATACAAATCAACTTCCAGTCGTTTACCTACCTTTAGAATTGTGCTGTATGTATGCAGTGGAGCCATCAGCAAGGGTAACTGCTTGCAAACTTACACCTTCCATGTTTTCTAAGTTGTCACCATCTAGTAAAGCAAAAGGTTCATATTTACTAGTACCAGCATCAAACTTTAAAAATCACCAGTTAAGCACCTCCAAAAATGATGACATCCCTTATGACCCAGTGATTTTAGAAATACTAGTAGGTTTTCTGGATTTTCAACCTTGAAGATATACTGTGGTCAGATGTTCAAGACCTCGCTCCATAAAGAGGACAACCACAATGTTATTTGCTCTATCTAGAAAAGCTATGTTAATGAATAAATGATTGCAAAGTTTAGGTTTTAGGGAAAATATTAATTAGATAATGAGTCCCAACAGTGAAATAATGATATCTATCTGTATCAATAATTTTGTTTTGTACACTATTACCTACCATTAGTATATGCAAATCTATTTAGACTAAAATACTTAGGAAAAAGATTTGATCAGTGAAAATCATACGAAAGCTGTCAGAAAATACCATATTTAAACCAATTCAAATCACCAACCTATTTTAAAATGTAACTGGTTTAAAATTTACTTTGGTGCATAATGAAGTTACAAAGTATAAAACAGTAAAACCACTGTGAGAATTAAGTCAGATTTTCGAGTATCTATTTTGATACGTTTATACTCCTATTTCCTTAATTAAGAGATCATTCTCTTAATTAAATCAGTGAACTCCATCTCAGCTAACTACGAGTAATCTGCTGATTTGTGTTACATTCTTCATTTAGAATACACTGCTTGAGTTTTAGAGTTTTATCTGACCTTCTAGACACAGTAATAATCATTTCAACTGAATGCTCACCTTGCACGGCTACAGCTTCTGTCAGACAGAGAGTCACATGCTGGGCCTCCATTCCTCCTCCAGAAAATTCAGTCATTCCCTGAGAGTCTCGGTTTATCTGAGCTAGTAACATTGTCTGCCTAAAAAGAAAGCATTCACAGGACATCAGTACAAAATCTAAATACTGAACCAGAACTAGTTAAATACAATCCAAGATTAACTGGATTTTTATGCAGCTGCTACAAACATTTTTTGTTACCTTCCACACACAGATGATGCAATGAATGAATGAGAGAGCTGTAAAATAATTAAATGGAAAAAAAGAAGAAAAAAAAAAAGTTATTTGAAATAGTTAAGTATTGTTATCTCAATTAATTAAGCTATTAAGAACTTCAGGTAGCAGTTAGTAAATTGAACTAACAGATCGTCTTTATTCCAGCTGGGACAGAACTGTGTTCAGAGTGTATGATGCTATGACTTGGTTCTAGGAGAGAAACAATGTTGATAACACACTGAAGTTTATAGCTGCTGCTAAGCAGTGTTATACAGAGCTGAGACCACTCTCAGAGAAGGGCACAAGGAGCTGGGAGGGAACAAAATCAGGATGGCTGACCTAAACTGTCCAAAGGGATATTCCGTACCATACAACATCAAACAGAAGGTGTTTTGAAGGGGTTGGGAGTTCATTTCTCTCTTTTGCTGCTCGGGAGCTAGTTGGGCATTGATCAGGAGGTTGTGAGCAATTGTTTCTGTGCCATGTGTTATATGCACTCATATTTATATACAGTCATAACAATTATCCTTGTCTTTATCTTAGTAACCAGTTTTATCTCGATCCATGAGTTTTATCTTTTTTTTTTTTTTTTTTTCCCCAACTCTCTCTCCCATCCCATTGGGAAGGAGGGAGTGAGCAAATGAATGTGTGGTGCTCACCCACCAGCTGGGTTAAACCACAACCCATACAAAGAAAAGAATCACGGAATCACAGAATGGCCAGGGTTGAAAGTGACTTCAAGGATCATGAATCTCCAACCCCCCTGCCACATGCAGGGCCACCAACCTCCCCATTTAATACTAGACCAGGCTGCCCAGAGCCCCATCCAACCTGGCCTTGAACACCTCCAGGGATGGGGCATCCACAGCCTCTCTGGGCAGCTGTTCCAGCACCTCACCACTCTCTCTGTAAAGAACTTGTCAATGAAAAATGAAAAAAATTGTGTCAATGATGGTACAAATAATGATACCTTTTTGTCCCCCAAATTAAAATGAAGCTGACGATTCACTCATGGTCACTCATAAAACAGCAGGGCTTTCATTGTATCAACAACTCCAGTGCCAGCAAGAAGTTCAGGATCACACACTGGTGAAACACATACTTGATTAGCAAATCTGAATGGTCCAGGAACATTTATATCTAACTACCTATAAGGATATATATCTAAATTAATAAATGATCTCACAACAAAATGTCTTAATAACAAGATAGTGATTGCTAAGTGATGGGCACAGCTCTGTAGGTATCACAGAGAACCAGCCATTCCTCTGGATACTAATTTTTCACCCAGACATGCTTCCATATGAGATATTAAGAAGTCTACTGAATCTGAAAGGATGCTACTAATTTTTAGTATTAGTGGATAAAGCAAATTCACAACGCTGCATCCTACTAACTCAGATCTTGGCTTTCACCTCAGAAAAAATGAGTCACATACAGAGAGATGGATGAATGAAAAAGATCACATGAAATTGCAATGTAGGCTATGCAGCATTATAGCATTTCCTTTTTTTCACTAATGTATTTAGTGGAGTTCTTCTCACGGTAATTGGCAGTTAGATAATCTCAAAAAGAAGAGTATAGATAAACAAGCAAGGCTCTTAATCTTATGGTTCTGTGACATGCTGTGTTGTAATTCAAGGTTGAGGAGAATAATCTAGGATTTCAAATTTACTTCTGATTAAATTTCTAAATAGTTATTTATTCTTCTACACTATGAAAATCTGCCTTTGAATGAGCAAACTGATCAGTGGGCTCAAAAAACAAGGAGACACATTCACCAAATTGAAACTAAGGAACAGTGAAAGCAAAGTAGACCATTTAGGACTTATGCTTACAGGATGCCAGCAGTATTTATAAGATTTGACACTGATTCAGTAGTCAAAGAGTATATCCAAGTCACATTTTCCAAATAGATCCAAGTGACTCTGAAACAGTTTCTATTACCCAGCATGACAGCAGAAGACACTCTGCCATCTCCAATTTAGTGGCTTTAGACAAGCAGCTTTGCTCCCTGTTCCCCATCGATACCCCCTCTTCTAAAATGGGGAGAGAACTCTCACCTAGAAAGCACTTTGCTCATAAACCACAAATTGCAGACCATGCAAGAGCTACAGGACTGGCTTAAGCAAGCACTGCACGGAAGCAACCCTTTCTTCAGCGTTCAAGTACCCTGTGGTGATTAAGAACAGAAAACCCACAGTTAAAATAAACGAACAAACTAGCAAAATAAATACATTTTTAAAAGTTTTATCCCAGACCAGTTTGCTGGGACTGCTTCTCTGGAGGTACTGCCAGCTTGTAGCAAGTCTAATTAAGTAATTACGGTATGAGATGCTAGTGGGGAACAAAGTTTATTTACCCTCTTAACTGCTAACACAGTGTTCTGTATTGACAGTGCTTCCCATTCACTCAATTTTCAGGACACCTTGTGGAAGTAGGCTGCAAATCATCTAGATTGTTTCATAGAAAGGAGAAGAAAGGCTCTTTGTGATGGTGTTCTGAAATCATTCTAGCAGGGACTGGACTTTGAAGGCCTCTCATTTGGGTTTTTCTATTGAGAATTCCCTCTTCTAGCAAAGTATCTTTTAAGAAGCCCTCAGCATCATTAGCATACAATCTCCCTCCAGAATTTATGCTGTTCTCTTAAATCTTGGAAAGTACAGAAGAAGCAAAGCCACGCAAGAGCCTTAGCAGAACA
The DNA here is from genome assembly GCA_037305975.1 of Chrysolophus pictus. Taxonomy (NCBI): domain Eukaryota; kingdom Metazoa; phylum Chordata; class Aves; order Galliformes; family Phasianidae; genus Chrysolophus; species Chrysolophus pictus. Next base: position 9,468,381 of record CM074580.1, read on the forward strand.
CACTGCTTGAAAGCTCAATGGCTGTTTTGTAAGAAAAAAAATAGATTTAATGCAGATAACCATGTTGCTGTTTTTCCTCAATTCTGATCCCTTCCAAAATGCCCCTTGCAATCTATCCTCCTCCCAATCCTTCGCCCTCCCACTAACTTACCTCAACTCCATTCCTTCTCCTCAAAGTACCAGTTTTCTTCTTCAGATGGCACTGTCACAGTACCAAATTTCCAGCACATTTTTCTTCATCCCACCCTTGTCACCAAAATAACCCAAAATCTGTGCAGGGAGGAATACCCTCAAGCTAAAGGACACACTGCTCCCTCTAAAGGTCCCTTCTAATTCCCTAGCAGGGAAGACAAGCTAAGCAGACAGCACTATGAGGTTTGAGGAAGAGCATGGGGAGGGAATAAAGGGAAAAGAAAAGCTGGGTAACACTGTAGAGAAATGAATTGGGACACCTCAGAGAATAGCCAACTACTGGGGCAGATTGCCAAGAAAGGTTATGGACTCTCCATCCATGCAGGTGCTGAAGATGATGTGACACAGCCCTGGACAACCTGCTTCAACAGACCCACCTGGAGCAGGGGCTGGCTCAGGTAACTTCTGCATCTAGAGCACTTCCAAGTGACACTGCTCTGAGTCTCTGGTTATCCAATCATTTTGGTACTGCATACTTTTAGAACAACATCACCATGCTGTTGATACATCAGTCACCACGGAAATCTCACTTCCTATCATGTTTTTATTCATTCATGGCTTTTTTGTTTGTTTGGAAGCCAGTGTGCTTTGATCAAACTGAAGTCTCTTCCCTCACATCAGCTCCTTTATTCACTCTGCTCCCTCTCCTTTCTGCTAACTGGCTTATATGATGGTCTCTTCCCAGCTTCCAGCAAATGTCTTTACCCTTCTTGCACTCCAAATCACACCGGCTTCTCCCCCTAAGCTACTTCAACCTTCTGTCTTCCAGGAACTTGTCTGCAAGAACCTGGAAGAGAAAGACTTCCTTCATCAACTTCAAATGCCACACCTCTAGGTAAAAAGCAGTTGAAAGTGGCCATTTTTAGGAAAACACACCAGCCCTGGCCTGAAACCTCTGTGGTCACTAAACAAGATCCACATTTTCCAGTTCATCTCAAAAGCTGTCCCACAGGAAGACACGCATGCAGTCACGAGGTACTCACTGAACTGAAAACATAGGACTTGATTCTGTGAGCTGCTGCAGATCTTTACAGATCGCGTGCAAGTTGTAGTTTTGAAAGGCACACATCAATGTATTCGGGAAGATTTTTTAAAGGACTGTAATACACACTGCGTACCTGACATGACTGATCACCAGAATACTCCTATGGCATTCGTACAGAGAGGATCTTATCTTTTTAAGATGGTTGAAATGCTACCCAGAGAAAAATCAGCCTGAGATAGAAAATAGCTGAAGCCTAAACACCCTGCACTGAAAACAGGAGGAAGCAAAAGGCAATCATAAGAGAGGACACTGAAACAAGTCTCGCACCATCAGGCACAGAGGGAAAGCAGCTCGTTCAGTGTATTGCTGATGAAAGCTGTACCAGAAATGTGAAACATGCCACCCACCAGGGTACACAAACACTAACTTTTATTAATTTTTTTTTTTAATATATGTTTATATATATCTAAAATTCTCCAAACAGGAAAAACCGTATGATCTAACACACTAAGTTCTTAACACTCAGATACGTGGAAGCATGGGGGGAGGATTTCTCACGAAGACCTCATGAAGCTGCATGTTAGAGGGCTCCTGTAACTAACACTGTATTCCTTCCCCCACTAACATTCACATTACCAGACGTCTTCTTTTGGGTGCTGTCACATGTTTTGAAGAAAAGATGAGATGCTAAAAGAGAAGTTTTTTGTAAGCTCTATATGGCAGCTGAAAACAGGAGTCTGGGCTGAAAATCAGGAATGGAACAAGTAGGAAACAGCAGGTGGGATGGAACTGAAAGAAAAGCAGGCTCTGGCAGAGGGCATGGTGCCATGTGGCAGAAATTGGGTTTGGAGGAGTGGGAAGTCAGGCAGCTGAAGACAGAGAAGACTGAGACCCTATGTCACTGAGAATGTGGCAAATAACAGCTGGAAAACAAAAACTGGAAGTTGGCATTGCTAGAATTATTATAAGATTGTATTGTTGGACAAGAAAAAACCTGTAGTGACAGCAGCAGAAACTCCTGAGAGAGGAAAAAAAAAAAAAAGGCTGATACTTAGGACATCAGTAACATGAAAGGGAATAAAGTTTTTAACAGAAGCCAAGGAGGAAAAGCTAGGGTTACAAAATGCAAGGAGTGAGAAGACAGGTTGAGCAGTGCCAGGTGAAAGAACCGCGAAAGACAGACAGGAAAAAGGCTGTTCCAGACATGAGGTAACCCTGTGATTGCTCACCCTTGCCGCACAGACAGCACTGGGAAGTTTGAAATAACATCCATCTATTTAATTTAAAAATAAATGTCACTTTTATTTTTAATACATTTCTAATGATGTGCAAAACCACTGTAATTCTGCAATGCTTATGAAAACAGCAGACGATAGCCAACCTGGAAAAGTGAAGTGGCCAACAATACAACCCTGTACCTGTTAATATCTCACTAAGGAATTTTAGGAAGCTGCGTTCCTGATTGATAAAGCTGGATCCCAAGTTCAGTTCTGGCTGCAGTATATCATATCATAGAACGGCCTGGGTTGAAAAGGACCACAATGATCATCGAGTTTCAACACCCCTGCTGTGTGCAGGGCTGCTAACCACCAGACCAGGCTGCCCAGAGCCACGTCCAGCCTGGCCTTGAATGCCTCCAGGGATGGGGCATCCACAGCCTCCTTGGGCAGCCTGTTCCAGTGCGTCACCACCCTCTGTGTGAAAAACTTCCTCCTAATATCTAACCTAAATCTCCCTTGTCTCAGATTAAAACCATTCCCCCTTGCCCTATCACTATCCAATTAGGGCCCTTAAGAACTGATACAACTGTCAGTATCATTTCCCCCAAGCAATTTGATTAAGAAGCAGTTTGTGAAAAACCACAATTACTACCTACAATTAGCATTCTGGTTTAGTGCAACTGATAATTAACAAGCATTGCAGCCTGACAGGTCTCAGGGCAAAAAGTGGTGGGTATGGATTGAAAAAACAGAGCTGCCCAGAAACTTTGTGTGTTATGGGACTGAGGGTTACATCAGCAGTTGCATGAAGGCATCAGACAGTGCTAGGGTCAGAAACACAGATGTGGCAAAACGAAGGCTCTCGCAAAGCTTCCTTCTGTTCCCAGCTGTACCTGTATTACAGTCCTTCCCAGCATTACTTTGGAAATCTGGAGGGTCAGAATTGACATCTAGATCCTGTCCATGCTTTGATCAAACATTTCAAGAGATAAGACATGAACTTCTTTCTCCTTCAACAGCCTTTGCCTCTTTCAGCATAGTATTGCTGCATTACAATGTTGATTTCATACTATAATTGGTCAGTGTGGATTGGAAAAAAATATAAAAATTGGATTTTTATAACACATAAGAGAAGAACGCCTTGATGTCAGGCATTTCTCACTTTCTTGGTGCTCTGTTCTATCATCTTTGCTTCCTGTATTTTTTCCTGTTCTCGCAAAGGGACCCAGGACATAATTAAGCAGTCATTTCCACCACATTAAATCAATCACTCACTGTACAGGATGGACACAAGACTGAAACAAAGACCAAAACCTCTGCAGAAGACATTGCTAACAGCTGGATTCAGCCAGACCAGCCGCTAAAGAGGTGTAAGGCACACAATTTAATAGCACATCACAGCAGTGTTTTCTCGATGGCAGGAAGCGTTGCACACCCAGCCGAGAAGAACCTAATCAATCCTGACAGCAGAGCCAAGTGCATGAGCACCACGTCTGTGTGCAGCATGGCAGCACCACTAAGCCACAAAGACGTGTGTCGCCCTGGGGCTGGAAGTCCCATCCAAGGCTCCACTTTACTCTTTTTGCAGTACTTCAGCCCTCCCAATCTTCCAGAGATGCGCTGTCTCACTGGTAGTGCAGCTCCCTCCAAGACTCATTCACTGTCAGAATTTGATCCCTTCACAAAGAACACGTGAACACAAATTTACCACTACCAGAATAAAGCACAGCTCCACGTGAGCAGTAAGAACACAGAACTTTATGTCGTTAGCTCGCGTTCCGGCAGTTCTTTTCCCATCGCTGTGCGGTCAGCTACGAGTGCTTGCTTCCTCTGCCTGAACATATTAGAGAAGAAATGACTGGTTAGGCAGCGCGGGGTCAGGCTTTCCATCAGTGGCAGCTGTGGGACAAACAGCTTCCCTGCAGACAGCAGTGCAACGCTCCCACCTCCCTGGAGCGGCAGCACTCCATGGCAGCTCTGCTGTGGGTAACCCCCAGTGAGCAGCACGGCTGTAGGCTCTGCTTCAGACCAGAGTCTGTACCAAAGCAGCAAATTAGATATCACTGACAGCACCGCTACATTGGGCAAATAATAATGTGCATGTTCAGAAACTGTGTTAGGCCTGGAGTCAGAGGAAAGCTTGTTGGTCACCATCCACTCAAATCTTCCAAACCTGCTGTGGCTGTCAGCAAAATCAGGAATTTTGACAAAGTATGTGGATATGAGTTAATCAGTAACAACTGCAGATGTACCAGCGTCAGCCATGACAAATTAGCTGTGGCTTCCATCAATGTTTATATGGCAGGAATTCCTCCAACTCCTCACTCCAACCTCAGATGAATACCTATGAGCATCTCTGTTAAAAAACCCCCTGCATTTCAGAGCAGAAGTTCCAGAAGAAAACCCATCCATTAGGATCATTATCCACTTTATGGACCTCGGTGTTTCCTTCAGTCTTTCAGGAGCCCTTGTGGCACAGGGACAGGTTACCCGCATCACATATCTCTATCAGGCTCACCTGTTTCCTTGTAGGACAAAAGAGAAAAACTGACCACCTTTTGGTGGGGAAAGAGCAGAAAGCATGCTTCTGCTTTTCTGCAGCGACATGACAATACAGGAAGAAAAGTCATTGGCAAGGAAAGGCAAACACAGGTTGGCTGGGATGCTACAGTATGTACATCCACGTGTCAGAGGCAGCAGCTAAAAACAACAGTGTGGGAAGCAGAAATCTGGGGGATGGTCAAGAAAGAGGGCAAGAGTCAAACTGTTGAGAGCAAAAGAGTAACAAAATCATCAAACTAGAACACTAAAGACCAGTTCTGCCTCTTAACTATTTGTAGTCTGTGCACTATACCTGACACTTAAAGAATTTCTCTGATTATCAGGAATGTGTCTTTTGATGCATGTGAAAACTCACCCGCATTTAGCCGAGCCCTATCATTTGGGAAACAGTTTGACATGTGCCAACTGAAGAATCCTCAGAAACTCAATGACAGCATTTCTTAAAGACTCCATCCACGTGGAACATGTTTTAACCCAAAACTCTAAGGTGACAGCTTACACGTGACAGCAAGGAATGATCAATGTCTTGAACTCTAATGGAAGCCCAACGGCACTGTAAGGGGGAAAAAAACCAAAGCCATCTTCTTTTTAGCTTTATTTAAAACAAAAGCTCATATATTTTAAAAGGCCATTACATTAAGTCTGCAACAACAGTCCAAAGTTAGTAAATGCCAATATTTGCAGCCCAAAAGGACCTGGATGGGCTCGAAAAGCAGGCCTGTGAGAACCTAACGAGGTTTAAGAAGGCCAAATGCAAGGTGATGCACTTGGGTTGAGGCAATCCTAGATATGATTACAGACTGAGAGAACTCCTTGAGAGCAGCCCTGCAGAGGAAGGACAAAAAACTGGACATAATCCAGCTGTGTGCTCTTAGAGCACAGAAGGCCAATGGTATACTGGGCTGCATCAAACTGCATCAACTGGGGGAGGAGGAGGGAGGGAGGGGATTGTGAGGCCCTATCTGGAGTACTGTGCCCAAATCTAGGGCCCCAAGCACAGAGCTTGGAGTGGGTCCAGAGGAGGGCCACAAAGATGGTCAATGGGCTGGAGCACCTCTCCTGTGAAAAAAGGTTGAGGTAGTTGGGCTTGTTCAGCCTGCAGAAGGCTCCATGGAGACCACACTGCAGCCTTCAGTACTTGATGGGAGTTTACAAGCAGGAGGGGGAGTAACTCGTTACACGGTCTGGTAGTGACAGACAAAAGGGAACGGCATTAAACTAAAAGAGAGGAGATTTAGGTTAGATGTTGGGAAGGAGGGCAATGAGACACTGGCACAGCTGCTCTGAGAAGCTGAGGATGCTCCATCCCTGGAGGTGCTCAAGGCCAGGCTGGATGGGGTGTTGGGCAGTCTGATCTAATGGGTGGCAGCCCCACCCATGGTGGGGGGGTAAAACTAGATGATCTTTAAGGTCCCTGCAACCTAAGCTGTTCTATGATAAAGTGGACCTTAACTTGGACACGTTTGTTCATTTCAATAGGGACATCTACTTAGAAAGGTGTAAAAAGCATACCAGGAAAGCCACTCATTTCAGAAGTACTCTCCCAGGCCAAAGCAGCAGTGCAGGACCTGTTCTAACAGTGTCCATTAGCTCCCCACAGTGAGGATCTCACACCACACAGCTCTGTGGATTTGGATGGCCACGGGATCAGCTCAAGGCAGGTGCTGCACTGCCCCCATTACGAGGGGTCACTGATCCACCACTCCATTCTTTTGCACACCAGTAAGTTCTTTAGGATGAGTCAGGACAAGGAGCTTTTTCAGGAAAGAACATAAGCTTGAGCAATACCTGTAATTAGCCACTCCAAATCCTCTAACACAGCTGATGTGCATTATGGAGGTACATTCCAACCCCCTTCAGTATTTGCTGATAAATGAAGAAAAAAAGGAAAAAAAAATAGGTAGAGGGTCTGATGGATCACCGCTGTTTCTGGATATCCTTCTCAGACATTTGCTGAACTCCCTCTGGCCAAGTATCAATACAGAGAAGCATAGATAAGTATATATTCTCACAACATTTTAATGAAAGACCAGCACAGATGGCACCCAGGAGGAGGCCCTGACACCACAGGAGCTAGCAGAGGCCCTCAGCCCAGCCATGCTATGTGTGCAGGTGTGGAGCCAATAGTGGCAGCTCATGACCTCACAGCTCAGCTGGGAGACAGCACAGCAGCACCATCTGTGCCCTGCCAGTTCCACCCCCTGGGCAGCACAGTGCAGCGTTTGGGCCAGAGGCAGCCTGACCTGCTGAACCTGAGATGGTCCAGAGATAAACACACATTTACAAAGCTAATTCTGGCACTCACTGCTGGGGAATATTTACTGCTATTATCTCTGTCCGTCTCTTCTGAGAGAAGGGAATCCCAGCACGATGCCCAAGCACAGACATTACCATGATGACACAGGGTGAACTAAGTGATGTTCTGGCTAAGGACATTTTCAGCCTGGCTGGGGCATTTGCTTCACTTGAGCCATACAGTGTAAGGCAGAACAGTAATTCAGAGATAATCCAGAGATACAGGGATACACATTATTTCATTATTATAATGAGAATACTTTATGTAAATTATGTAATCAATTTGGAATACGTCTCTCAAAAACTTCCACGTTTATCCCACACAGCCCAATCAAGCCTCCATCCGTACCAACACAGCCTCGTGCTGTTCGAGGGCACATCCCTGACTTCCATCTTCCACAGCGATTCAGACGGGAAGCTCCCAGCCTACAAACACCGCGTTAAGGCCCGGCCCACGAAACACAAAGAGAAAAGCCACCACGGCGTAGTTCTGTTGCACTCCGTCATTTCAGAACCGTGCGGCGAGAGCGAAGTTATGCGTGCGTGCTCGTACAGAGGCGTGCCGCGCAGTTAAGGACGCCCCGCTTCTCGGGCACCATCACCTGAAACGCGGCCAGCAGAGCCGGCGCTCGGGGCTGCGGGGCCCGGCGGGCGCACGGCAGCGGGGCGGGACGCTGAGAACGGCCGTGGCCGGGAAGGCCGCGAGCCGAGCCGCCGTCCCGGGGAGCAGGACGGCTCGCGTGGGACGCGCCGCGCGTAACCCATGGCGCGGCCCGAGGCGGCTGGGAGGGCCGAGGCGCCGCGCCGCGGGAATAAAGGCGCCGCGTTCAGCGACGCCGAAAGCCCTCCGAGCCCGCCGAGCCGCGCCGGCAGGCCCCGCCGCGAACGGCCCGCTCCCCGCCTCCCTCCGGCCGGCGGCCCCCGCCCGTGACGCAGCGGCCAACGGCGCCCCGCGAGGGGGCGGCCGGCGGGGCCGGATGGGGTCCCCCGGGGCTCGGGGTGCCGCCCGGGGCGGGGCGGGGGGCGGCGGGGCGGCGGCCGTGCCCGGGACGGAGGCCCGCCGCGCCCCGAGGCCGCGCCGCCGGCGGGAGGAGGGGGCCGCGCGGGCGGCGGCGGCGCGGCGGTCCGTCGGCGTCGCCCGGTGCCGCGCTGCCGCCTGCCCCCGCTCGCTCGCTCGCTGCCCCTCGGCGCAGCCCCACGCGCGGCGCGCAGGGTGCGGCCCGGCCCGGCGGCCCGGCGCCGCGGCCCCAGCCGGAGATGGCGGTGGTTAGAATAAGGCACACTGGGTAAAAACACATTTATATACGAACCTCGCCGAGAAATTTTCCAACAATTCCTCCGTCCGACCACCATGCACCAGGACAGGAAACGGCCGCCTCAGCGCCCGCCCGCCTCAGCGCCGCCCCGAGCCGCGCGGGCGGGCTCTGCGCCCCGAGCTCCCGCCGCTCCCATTGGACGCGCGGCGCCGCGCGGCGCCGCCTCCGCCCGCCATTGGTCGCCTCCAGGCCCCGCGCCGATGCCCATTGGCTAGACGCCCGCGGCCCCGCCCCGCGGCTTCATGGCGGCTCGGCTATGCTGGGTTCGGGGCCGCCGCGGCCGCCATTTTGTACCGCGGGGAGCGAGGCGCTCGCGCGTCAGGAGGGAGCGGGCGCCATTTCCTGCTCCGGGCAGCGGGCCCGGCGGCGGCGGCGGGGCACGGCATGTCACGCCACGCCGCGGGTCCCTCGGCGGGGGCGGAACGGAGCGCGACGGGGCGGGGGCGGTCGCCCTCGGCGGCGCGAGGGGCTCTCCGCGGCCGGGGCGCCGGGAGCGGGGCCGCCGGTAACGGCGGAGAGGGAAGGCGGGCTGCGGCCGGGCCTCGCGGCGACGGGCTCCCACCGCGAGCACGGGCGCCGAGCGGAACCGAGCGCACGGGGCTGCGGTTGGGCTGGGCTGGGCTGGGCGGCGGGGCCGCGTGCCGCGGGGTCTGTGCCAGCCGCCCCGGGTGCGCTGCGCTCCGCTCCGCTTCAGCCCGGCTCCTGCGGAGGAAGGTGTTTTGTAAGGCGGCCCTGAGGGATGCTCGTTCCCAGGGGATTTTAGGAGTGCAGTAATCCGGCAGCAGCCCCAGAGGCAGTAGAATAGCCGTAGGTCGGTGCCGTGCGGCATTGCGGCACTTCGGGGCACCGCCGCTCCGAGTGACTGAAATACCTTGACTGGGGTCGCACGGTACGCGAGAGGGAGGACTGGAAAGTTAACAAAAGCAGGACGAAACGGGCCGCGAAGCTTAACGGAGCTTCTCCGAGAGCTGATAATTGCAAAAAGGAGGAAATTTCCGTTAGGAAAATGCAGCTTGACCTGTGCGACTGATGATGGCTGTCAATCATAAGGCACAGCACAAAGCACCTGGATGCACTGCAGTGCTTTGTAATTACTCCACACCCAAGTCGTGTAGTAAATTCAAGGCTGTTGACACATCTGACCATAGCTTTGATGTACTGCACCAAAACCTATGTTCTTTTTAGGAAAAATATGTTACCAAGATTACACAACTAGCATAAAGTATGTCAGCAGCATTTGAGAGGGGAAAACAGAACTCCCAAGTACTGTCAGAATGCACCTACATCCTAAATCCCACACCAAGATGAGTGAAGATGGAGGAGTTGCTTAAGATGTTTATTAATCAAAGGAAATCTTCCATAATAGACAAAACAAAGACTTTAGGTTTCCCAACTCTTCCTTTAGAGTTGTATTATCCCTGAAAATTTGAATGGGTAAGTGCAAGCTGTAGGAGAATTTGACATGTGCATCACCAAAACTGAAATGCTGCATCATGAAATGCACTATCACCGCCACCAACGTAAAACTGTGCTGCAATTTATATAAATGCATTTCTTGGAGCAAAGGAAAGCAAAGTTGTAGGATCCATTTTTGATAAAGCTGCTCCTTTCTAATTGGTCTAGTTAACACATGAAAGCACCCTTGAAGTAAGGCTATCCTCACATCAAGATAAACTTCCTCTTTTGATGTGGAAAAATAGAAGTTCCAGAAATAACAATGGCAGTAAATTGGTAATTTTCCCTCTTTTTTCATCTGCTTTGTACACGCAGCCTTCTTGCTGCTGTGTTGCATCTCTTACCCTGAAGCAAAAGCACCGTCTGCCCTAAAATGTTCTCAGACCTTCCCAGGAGGGCAGGAAGTATATGAGATAAGCAGATACCCAACAAACAGATGTTCAAAAATGATTCAAGTCCAACTGAGTGTTTTTCAAAGTTGAGGAATGCACAGGAAAAAAAAACATTCTACAATTCTGCAATACATCACCTTTTCCTACAAGATAAAACTGTCCAGAGATGAGCTTGAGGCCAGAGTACACCTGTAGGTGCTCAGGAGTTACGCATTTCATATAGCACAGTTCTGCCCTACGTACTTAGCCAGTCAGCTTAGGGCTCACTAAGTAAGTACTACTGTGGTTCCCATAGCACTAGCGTAACAGATGCTTAATTTTTTAGGCTTTTTCACCTCAGGTGCAATATCCATCAAATCTACAAGTTTGCTTCAAGTACCCCTTTGGTATCACAATAAGGCAAAGTGACAGCATAATGCTGCCTCAGCCTCTCATGCCAGCACTCTGCAGGGAAGTGTTTTTCACCTAAGAAAGGCTGTCCAGAGAGGAGGGAGTGGAAAAGCCCCGTGTACCTGGCTCACAGCACAGCATGAGCTGTCCTGTAACAAACAGAAGGCAGAGAACCATGCCAGTCAGCAAGGAAACCCCACACCAATTCCAGCCAGGCTGTTGATGCAAAAAAACACACCACACAAACCAATTTTCTGAAGACTGCATTTTGAGTATCATAATATATATATGTGCATTTCATTTTTACAGATATAAACTCAGTTTATTTTTTAACCTGTATTTAAATTTTGGAGGCTTACATTAAATTAAGGTAGCTCATTTAATATCAATTGTAACAGCAGGTGACATTTTTATATAAAAACAGCCAAAAGAAAAAAAAAAAAACATTTGATTTAAAAGACCTGACACCAATGATCTCAAGGCAAGATCAAAAACCTATGGATTTATGCTTTAAGAAAAGAAAGAGGGGGCATATGAGCCAACCCATTCACAGCATCTCCCTGCTGGCTTCTTCATACAGTGGTTTTCATAGTGGTCCCAGAGGGAACTGTATTTCGCCTCTCTAGCTAAAATACTAGTTACTATAGCAACTTTGAAAGAAGAAAATTGTGGCTTCAAAAATGGAAGATTGGCAAAACTTCAAATACACTGTCTGGATCAGGCAGACAACTGTACATTAACACTGGGAGTGCACTTGCACTACCACGGTGGGGGGGAAAAAAAAGGTTTTGCATATTATGGGAAAAATTGCATTCATAGATCAAAGCCCAGGTTAGCCAAATTATTATTTTCTTTTTTAATAGATTGCATATATAGATGTTTCATCCACACACTTCAATCAACTCATTTAAGAGCAGAACTTCACATCTAATTTACATGCTTCAGAAAAGATCACTTTCTCAGTGCTTACAATGAACATTTGTATCCAAATTGTAACTCGTACAGTGAGATCTTTAAGAAAAACAAAGGACACAGAGGGTGTTGCTATTTTTTTCTTTTTTAGCAGCAATGAAATATCACTAACCCCTTTTTTACAGAACCGAATTCAAGTCACAGCCAGAGGTGACTGCACCACAAAGTCACCAGGTACAAAACTGCTAGTTCATTTTAAATTAATAACTTGAAATTATTTTCCCCAATACATCCCTTATTTTTTATTTTTATTTTTTTATAAACAGCAAACATTTTGCTATTTTTGTACATAGGCTAGCAGGCTTGTTTCAATATGAAAGTGCTAATTCATTTACAGATTTATCAGTTATGTAGTGCTACATTAAGTGTCCAATATTCTACATATGAACAATCTTGATAAATGGAAACGATGAAGATTAAGTAAGGCTATTTGATTACCTTATTTACACTGAAAGAATAGACACCCAAATAAGGAAGGGAGAGAAGGGAAGTTGGGCAAATACTCATACCGCCACAGGTGTAAAAATTAAGTCTGCCTCCTAACTTGTACTGTAAATGAGATTTTGAATAGTCCTGCAGCCCATGCCTATTTTTTTTTTCCTCAGAAAAAGAAAAGCTGCCTTCATGACATCCCTCTTGATTTCCGATTTCCAAAGTGTGTCATTTGAAGCTTTAAATTCTGATTCTTCCTATCTTCAAAAAACCCTCTAGTTTGCTTTCCAGTATTAGACTGCATGATCAGGTCCCACATCTGGGGCTTTTGTCCAATCTATTTATCAATTAGTTTAGAGTGAGCTGTAGATAACATGAACCAATTCTGGAACCACTATTGGGAGGAACACAAGCTCTTCACTACAATCACACAGTAGCAGGAAAAGTGATAATTCAATTCATTCCTGGGGCAGGGCCTCCAAAATTAAACGAAGTTGGCACAACTGGAGCATTGAATTTGTATCCTCCATGCTTTTCAATCATTTTGGACTCTAAAAAAAAATTAAAAAGAACAAAAGATAGAAGGAAAATTAATCAGTGCCCACAAAGCAGACATGCATGAGGCCCCAGCAAGCAGACTCACAGTTATGCTTAAATGGTAAGTGAAATTGATGTTTCCAACAAGCACATTTTAGCTTTTGGGAACGAGTATGTAATTCCATATTTCAGAAAGAAGACCTAAACAAATGCTGGATTTCTAAAATTGCTGACAGATGCCTACTTCTTTCTGATTAAAATACTTGTCTGTCAGATAAGTACCAGATCACATATCACAAACAAAAGCATTAAGCAGATAACAGCTCAATTTTCATTTGTTCTTAAGTCAACTCAACAGTATAAGCAGAAGTATAAGCGTATAAGCAACAGGATAAGCATAGTTCTGAGAGAAACCACATTTATCATGTTTCATTTTCAACCATGCCTTAAGACCTTTAGGCATTCGAGGTTCACAAATCCATCCCTCCTTCTGTTTTTATTAGATGCATATTACATCCTTTAAAGTTCAAAGCAAGATTGCCTTTTACAAGTTCTAATCTTTTTACAAGCTCTAACGAAAGGAAAAAAGAGGTTGGTAAAAAGCAAACGTGCATTTCTGTCAACCAACACTACAATCTAGGTAACATAGAAGGGTTGCATTATTCCCAGCTCAAGGTTATTAAATGTCTAACTTTAAGTCTATCTTTCTCCTATCTTGACGCACTTCCGATTTGTCCCTTTCTGGAAATACAGAACAACTCATTAAACAGAGGATCTGCATTTTGCCTGTTTCATTTGAAAAAGGCCAGAAAAATGCTGCTATGGCTCATGAGGGACAAGGAGAGAACACAACTAAGGCAACATGGTTTTGTTCACTCCTGGTCGCTTAGAGTACAGAAGGCAAGTTTCTCTTAGCATATGGAGATCCTTCTTAGCTACGTAGTGAAACAGTTAGGATTCCAGATCCTCCTATTAGGTCTGGTAGGAAGCCTGAAGGGAGATCAATATGCTCTGTTAGTACCTAAGAATTTCCTGCGAGGAAATACCTCCTTAAGTTAAACTTCACAACCTGAACCTAATCTGTTCTATGAATAAGCAGTGGGGAAAAAAAAAGAACATTCTTATTCATAAAACACACAAGTAGAACAGAGCAAGACTGTAGTTTCTATCTATCAAAGTGGATCACTCTAGACACTTAAGCTCTGCAATACATCTGGCTATTTTCTGACAAAAAAAAAAAAAAATGATTACTCAGTACTAAGCTTTTTACTGAAAGCTTTCTGAAATTCTAATCTGAAGCACCTTACTACAATAAGATGCAGAATATGACCTTGACAAAATGCAGCCTTGATTTCAGAGACTGATATATATTGGCTTACTCTCAAACAATCAGGAAGCTAATAAAAGAGCCATGAATATTTGCCCATTTCCTGTATTTAAAAGCCTCAATCCATATTATCTCCTCTGAAGAATAGCATTTTGAAATATTTAATAGATTCAACAATGTAGCATTATGGATGGATACTAGTTTTTGAGCAAGTATTTTCTCACCCACAGAATCAGTGGCTATCTCAGCTGCACTAAGTCACATCACAAAATACTCTATTGGTTGCCACATGTTTGCTTGTTACCATACCTGTAAGTTCATCCACTTTCAGTTCAGTAATTGTTTTCAAGTTCAATGTTACAGCAAACTACATAATATATACTTCCATATGTATAATGAAGTATATAATATATAATCCAAATTATAACAACTCTTAATTGAGATATTTTTACCATTTCATACACACGTGGTTTGCCATACAAATTATGCACTAAAGCTTTGTGACCTGGCTATCTTAATGCTCTTCAAGCATCTCCAGACTGTAAAACAAGCCTGCTTTGATGAAAATGTTATTAGGCTTGACTTATAGGCTGCTGAGTATGTATATATATAGCTGCATTACTTAATGGTATAAAGGGGAAAAAATACCATGTGCTGCCCGCCTCTGATCTGCCAGAGTTGCTATGTCCTGCAATTGTTTCCTTTGTTCTTCATTAAGGCCCTGTGTCAAAGTTTGGTACCACACAGGGTTACGATTCTGAATTGCTGCAAGAGAAAGAAAACAAGAACAAAAGGTGTATGTTCATTAAAAGCATATTAACTCACTGCCATTTTAATCAAAATAATATTCTGATAAACCCTGTAAGGATTACATAATCCAAGACATCTCTGCTTCCCTCCCACAACAAATTCATTCCGAGAGCTCCCATTTCTTAGAAAGAGAAATGATGGCAACACTCTCCCCTTTTTCAAAGAAATAACTCATTCAAACCATATACTGGAAAGCCTGTTGGAAGCTTTCAGCAAGTTCTGGTTCACAATGACAGGCGAAAATCAAATTAAAATGTAATTTGTTGGCCAGAAAAGAAAATAAAATTACTTACTCTGAAAAATTGTTTTAAATATCTGATATTCATCAACAGGGTTGTCTTCATCATCAATAATTGTGGAATAGCCTTCCAAAGCAGTTTCTTCAGCATCATCTTCTTCCCAGGCTTCATCATCTCCATCTTCACCTGCCTGCTTTGCTAGAATTTCTAGATATTCTTGACCATCCTCATCAATGTCATCTTCATCACTCCCCAATTCCTCTGAGTGAGACATCACACACAAAAATGTTTAATCTCAAGAACAGAAAAAAAGATATATAAACATATATACAGTCAGTGTTGAAAAGCACTTGATAAAACTAAACAAAGCACTATTTGTACTCCAAAGGATGTTTGAAATAATATATTTAATTAATAATAATGAGAATTTGACAACAGATGTTTAAGGGGTCTTCAAAAGGGACTTGGAAATGATGCTTGAGAACTACAAAAAGCAATAGGATTAACGATGTGTAATGATTTGGGGAATCCAGAAATCAACAGCAAAGATCAAAAACAAACCTGGCTTCAACTAGACAGATGAAAAACACTTAAATGCAGAAAGCTGCTCCAAACATTCAAAGACATCAGGATGACAATGTAAAAAGCAAAATGAAGCAAGAGAGAAAAGCTTAAGTATTGTATAGAAAAGATGAAAAATAGACATAGGGAGAAATTACACATTATTTTTATCTTCAAATAAAGAATATGCAAAAAAGGTGAAAGCCTGTGACAAGACTGCATAGAGGAAAAAGTCTATAAAAGCTGATGAAGTTCAGACCACGAGAAACGAGAAACCCTTGCTTAAGAAAAAACTAAGAACTGTTACCTTCATTGGAGCTTGGAGCAAACTGATCTAGCAGGCAGTGCCTCTACCCAAGGCAGGGCAATAAGAACCAAACCTTTAAAAGGTCCCTTCCTACTCATACCATTTTGACTATGATCCATTTTCAATACACATCTACAAGTCCAACATTTCATGGGACAATCTGTAATATATATTAGTCCAAACTGTACAATGAAGCACAGTAGCAAACTCCTTCTACTGACTCTAACCACTCAGCCAAAGAGAAAACAGGACCCAGCACTAATTCTTTTCAGTGCTGACAGCATCCATACGCAAAAGCCAGCTTGACAACAACTTTGAGAAGACCCAATTGTGGAACTCAGTTTCTAAGAGTGACAGGAAAGTAAGAAGATATGCTTGAAAGATGATAAAAGATGTCTAATGCTCTATCTCAGCTTTGAGTTTTGGAATTAGGGAATTCTGAAGAATTCCACGAAAAACCACTCCACATATCCACGTGAAAAACAGAACATAACAAAGGATCTTCAGTTTTCATACCTGTTTCCTCATCTTCTTCAGCTTCATCATCATCATCACTGTCATTTTCATGCTCTGCATGACAGGCGTAAGCTCTTTTTAATCCATTAAATAAAAGGATAAAAGCTGGCAGGATCTGGCCAGCAACTTGATTTAAAACCTGTGGTATTTGCTCCAAATCAATGAGAGCACACAAGCCAAGTACACACATTTTTCTGTCGTGAAGCCTGTAAAACAAAACAGCGTGCAAGTTACAAATTCCAGTATGATTTAGAAGCTGGTAATGCAGAGGAGTACCTTAGAGAATAATCTTCAAGATTAGAAACACTCACCCCAAGAAGCAGTCCACATCATTAAGCCACTGTGTTATGAAGTGATTAGTGACAGGCTCCACATTATTGGGAAAACGAAGATTTTCCAACGTATTTAGTAATAGATGAGGATTGTAATACAAAGCAGCTATGGCAACCTGGAGGCACATTGTTCGTAGTTCACTTGTTTTCACTTCTCTGGTCAATCTCTCTAAAGCAGCTTCCACAAATAAGGGTATGCACTGAAGAGCGAGAACCATTATAAACTTAGTGGTCAAAATCAGTTCTTTATTTCAGACTCCAGAAATGGCTGAAAAACCAGACTGGCACATAAATACATAGGGTGTGAAATGGAAATAATTGTTCACAGCCAACAGAAGTCACATATGAATGAAGATGAAATAATAACATGAAAAGTTATTATATCTACTCTAAACACGTGGATTTTGTGACATTATGGACAACAGAAATAAATCCCTAGTACTTTAATCTTGTCTTTTTAAAAAGAGGCCCAGGAACTCAGTTTTTGTGGCTTTTAGTTGTGGATAGTAAAAAAAATGAACAAGTCAATGGACATGGCCAACGTTCCAAGATGACTATTAAAAGAATTACTCTTCATAGACAGCACACTAAAAAAGGCTTGCTATAGAAGTTTTTCCTTCAAATAAGTTAAAACCAGAATTTCCAGGGACAACGCCCACAAGCATGGAAAAAAAAACATGCCAAGATACTGATATATGAGGGCTGCTCTGAAAGCAATGCCTCCTGCTTTATTATGTTGGCCCACAGTGTCAGAGGCAGATGTTGGTGGGATGGCAGTACAGGTTGAACCTTCCCACCAATATCCCACTCCATGTTGTTGCTGTGTGACAGATGGCAGCAGCGAGGCAGTCTGACTGAACGGTGTCTGAAATGGATACGTGTATGGAGCAAAGAGGTGTCACTGAACTCCTCCTCACAGAAAAAAATGGCATGCACTGACATTCATCAACGCTTGCTGAACGTTTGTGGAGGCCAGATAGTGGTTGTGAACACAGTGAGATGGTAGGTAGATGGTACACAGTGTGTTTCAGCTATGTGACAGTGGGTCACCTCCACTGGTGCAGATATTTTAATTATGTATACACATATACACATTGACTACAGTGACTAATTGAAAACTAATGTTTTGTAGCTGAGAATTTGCTCTGTCAAATAGTGTTATTATGCTCTTTGTATCTGATCTAGTTTCCATGGAAGTAAATAGGGGGCATTACTTTCAGAGCAACCTACATAGCTATTACTTGCCATATACACAAAGGAAGCACACAAATGCATCTCTCAAATCCCAACTTCCATTCACACTTAATGAAATCCCTTGCTCCTCTGTGATATTAATTGGGATTCTAATAACTTCATTCTCATTCTTATTTAAAGGCTACTAGCTTGACAGATTGAATCATTTTCATCAATATTCACTATAATTACCTTAGAATAAAATTAATCAACTTTTAGCTAAGATGCTCCTAAAACAGTTCTCTTCCAGATTCATGAAAACACTTTATACTGAGTTTTGCAGCATCCTAAATCCTGGAGATGAAGTGTGCAGTAACTATTTTCTTAGTGCTGTTAACTGCACAGTAGGATTTGTGACACTGAAGGAGAAGACAGGATCATTAGTCACCCTACACAAACTTCTTGTAACAGAAATTTTCATGTTAATAGGTAATCAATTCATATTTGAGAAAAAAAATCTTTTTAATATTAGCAATATCAACCAAAGTTACCAACCTGATCAATTCCACGCCCTTTACATTGAAGAATAATTACTTCTAATAGTTTTGCTGCGTGACATTCTGCATCTTCTCCAGCAACTCCTGTCAGGACCTGAAAAGTAATTATTTTTTATTATATCACATCAAGAGGTATTTTCAACGTGCTGCTTTGCTTTGAAAATCCATTATAAATTTACCCAATCTACAGTGCTCGCATAAACACCCATCAGTGAAGACACCAAACCTACAGCAATGGCTTACTACTAGAACCATAGAGAATATAACATTGCTGAAAGCAGCTGAAACTAATCTACCTGTCCTAACGTTAAATAACTCTACGCACACTGACCTCATCACATTAACTATATTAAGAACCAGCTGCCATTTGGAAAAGATTTATTTCCATACACAAAATAAAAATTTCTTTTAAGCATTTATGTATTCTGTATTTTTTCTTTTAAAAAAATACTGAGGATATTCTTTGGGAGACAATATATCTACAGCTTTTGTGCCAGATTCACTGTGCTCACCTAATGAAACACTGAGAGGTTTTTGCTTTTTTTCCCCACAATATATTAAGAAGTATTTACAACCAACCTGGTTGCAACTTGTCTTCAAGTAAAGATTGGCAACAGTCAGAACCACCACATTCTACTCTCAGCTTTAGTCACTGATCTTATACAACCTTGATAAAACAGATTTCTATTCCTATCCCTCCACTTTCCATCTCCACTCTACTTGTTTTAGCTAACAGATTTCAGATCTCCAGCATACATGTATCTGGTATATTGGTACTCTAGCTATAGCAAGGTTACAAACCCCAGGATTAAATTATAGGTCCTTTGCAATACACACACACTCACACACTATGTATGCCAATATGAAAACCGTATTAAAAAAGACATGCACAAAAAAGGGTTGTTTAATGTGCTTTTGTTGTTTATATTTTATTTTTCCCTTTTAGCAAAAGTATAATATATCTAAAATTTGATGTAATCTCTATATTTTTCAGCAATAACATCATAACACATAGATTCACAAAAGATGCTAAAGAGCATAGTCTTTTAAGAGCACATATCAGAATCTATCACTTTTAGAGTCTATTGTTGTGGAAAAAAGTACCCAGCTGAATTGAGTGTTACTTTAGAGATCACAGATTATGATCACAAAGTCATCTACTTACCTTCTTGCACATACTGTAGATCATTTCAAGGTATTTTGTGTCTGACAGAAGTGTATCCGTATCAACAGTAACATAATTATGCAAGAGAGGCATCATATCTGTAATAGGAATAATAAGTTAATTTGTTTTCATTTTTTATGAACAGAATAGCAGACAAAACCAGTTTAAAAGCTACATATTACTAAGTTTATCATGATCCGTGCCTAATGTTTTTCAAGATAAGCATGTATCTACACAGAGTTGCCTTAGCAAAACAGATCTGTTTGCAGAATTAAGTATCTGCAAGTGAGAACACTTAAGTTTTCTCCTAAACGTTTCAATAAAGACGTAATTCACTTTTCTGCATGAAATCATACACGAAACCATACGGCTTTCTGATTTATATAACCTACCAGTAAAATAATCAAAGCCATCCTGCTGAAAGACTTCAAAAACCAGAGGAAGAAGCTGCCACATTTGTGCAGAAACTTGTTGACAGGTCAAACTATGAGCCAAGGAAAATATCTCCTCGTAGAATTCTAAAAGAAACAGAAATGTAGACAAATTTTAACGTCCATTCCACACTACTGAAAATTTCAGCAAATACAAGTACACATACCTAATACATGCTGCTGCAAAACTGTTCCGATCACTTGCAAGCAGATCCCTTCCAGCTGCTGAGTAATCTGAAAAGGCAAGAAAATGAAAAAGATTTATGACTGTTTTCAGTACTTTGGAGTTGGAATTAAACAATTTTAAAATTATTCCAACTTGTTTGTCTTTACAAAATATCTTCTTCTGAAAACAAAACTTCTCACATTTTAGAACACAATGCACCTAGACAACAATTTAAGACCACTTTCAATAGGAGGTATTTTTGGAATACTCTCTGGAAACATTGGAAAAAAACATCTTTACAGTTTATTACAGTGTATCCTTTAAAAAAGCCTGTGACTCAAGTCTATGCCATAATTCTGTCCAATTAGAACACATGAAACCAACGTACAACTCAAAGACCTAAGCAATGAAAAGCTGTAGAAAGTATCTGTTGTTACAGAAAAGTGAAATTTCAAAAGAACCCTAAAACTAACTTGGACTAATTGGTTGCATACTACATGAACTTCAGTGCTGGTCCACAGATCTGTATAGTCTTCCCAACAATAACTTCTCAGTCTGTGGAATAGCTAACAAAAAAAAGTCAATAACCTGACATTTATAGCACTCACTCTGCACAGGAATAAATAATGATTGAGTTTCTGGTCTTAGTTATGCAGAATGGGATTTGAGACTAATCAAATGAAAAACAGACCCGATCATCCAGTATAAGATGTCTCTATGTGTAAATGTTTATTGATCCATTTCTTACAAATGAGCTCCTTGGGATTAGAACATTGTTAGAAATTCATCCCATTTCACCCATTTGCCAACAAAACCAAGTAAACACTCGTTTGGCAGCTTCAACAGCCATGTCCATAAGCATAACTGATCCTTTGTTTATTGCATGAGAACTCTGGATTGTTACACCTTGGACACATAATTTGTATTGTTTCCTTCAGAGCTCTTACAAGTACAATTTATTACTTAACTATTTAAGTCAAAGAAAAAGTATCCTGTCGTTAGTTAGCAAAATGCAATAGCTGAATTTGTCAAGAAAATTTACAATTGGCAGTAGCATATTTAAAACAAGCTGTATTCCAGAAGTTAGCCCATTTATTATGTCAGAAACAGAGACTGCCACTGTTCTTTGTTTTAAGAAAGTTTTAGCTACAGATAGTTTTTCAACTAATTAATGTCAGATACACAAGAACTACAAAAGACTTTCCAGTGGCTTAGACTATAGGTATTAGTTTCAAAAGTAAAATACACATACTTCCTTGTGATCTTCAACTACACTGAGAAGTGTATCAATAGTATTCAAAATTCCCATTGCTGTCACTGCTTTGTCGTCACTGCCTTCCTCATCAGGTCCAGTCTGGATCACCTGGTTAAACGTCATTGCCTGCATGTAATAACAAAACCACCCATAAAAGTCATTCGGTGAGGATATATTTGGAGGTGAAGAACAATTGTGCAAGTTTGGCATTCCACAGAAATAATCTAAAATGTTTTGTTAAGAAAAAAATTAAGATGACTGCTTCACTCCAGAGTTTGTTTTCATGATTAAGTTGGAAAATTAAGCCAGTTGAACTGCCATCCCTTATCCACTCACGAAAAAAAAAGTGACATTACCTTCCACAAAAAGCAATACATTTGCACTACTTAGTTTTCTGAAACAAGGACAACAAACTAGATTGGATCTCTCTGCAGGTACTCTCAAGGAGGATGTGCAAACCATTCAGTCTTAATTTTAAGGTAAGGGCCTTGAATAGTCTAGCACTGAACCGAACTCTGCTATCGAAACTACCAGTACAACTTGCTAGATACAGCTTAATCTCCGCTGCAAGTAATTTACCTGCAGATTCAACTTTTTTTGTGCAACTGCTACCAGAAGTCATTAACACTTTCACAAGAAAACGTGGATAAAGGTTTCTCAAAGATTTCTACAAATCTTAGAAACATCCATTTAGTTCAAGTTCTGAAACCCACTTTTGAGGGGAAAAAAAAGCCTAAACGTAAAAGGAAATTACTTGTATTAATGCACTTGAGCAGATCCATCTCCCACATATAAAACAACTTTCCAAGCCACCAAAAAGCCTTACCAAGTGCTGTGTCATTTCTACTGCAATTGGGGTAACTTCTTCACTATATTCACAGATCATCTTCTGAATCACATTAGTAAGATCATCATTTTCAGTCTCTCTTATAATATGAAGTAAAGCTTGCATTACAGGCCTAATGAATGGGGTGATATATTCTTTAGCTGCAAAAAAAAAAAAAAAAAAGTTTTAATTAAATTACTATCTGACAGTATCATTCTTACAGAACTACAATACGAGTATAAGCATGTAAATGTATATTTAATATTTAGTGTTTTGGCATCAATATGCCATAAAAATGAGTAGTACAAATCATTAGAACAATAATAACGTTCAGATTTTTAGTTTAAAAAGTTGTATCAAGAGGCTCACAACTGAACTAACAAAGGCCACAGAGTTCCACAATCTATGGAATGCAAGATTACTTATCAACACAAGTTTTAAACAGAAAGAGGTATATAAGCATTTCTGTCAAATTAGCAAAACATTTGATACAGAATTTATGTTTGCATTGTTGTTTTTATGCCAGCTTCAGGAATATTAAGCCACATAAAGCCTGCTAGAACAGTAGAACAGAACTACTATTTTTTATACACCCTAAGTTTGTTGTAATTTTATGAAATGAGGCCTACCTTTCTCTTGATTACTGATCAGAACTTGGAGCGCTATTGCAGCTTCCACTTTCACAGGCATTTCCCTATCATCTATCAGACACCGTCTTGTGAGTTCTAAAGCTGTTTGGAGATTCTGGTCACTCTTAAATTTGACTTCACAAAAATAATGAAGAACCCAACAAGCCTGAAAAAAGCAACATTGAATAACTTTAGTGCTATAAAATGAAAACCAGGATTATTGGCTATCCATATACCTAGAACCCATGAAAATTCTTAAATGTGAAGTAATATTAATGCTGAGAACTTATAGGATGAAGATGTTTGAGAGTATGGAGGCTGGCCAGTGGGAGGCATGTCATTCAGACATCACTAGACCAGTACTATGATCTCAAGTTCATCTTTGGCCACAGGTTTTGTGTGAGTAGCACAGTCTAAATGTAGAACACAAATAGACTATACCACCAGACACAGACGGACAACTATGCACACAGTTCTGCAGCCATTTCATAGCTACACAGTAGGTGTTCATAATCATATACAAAGACTAATCACTGATATAAGCATTCATATTTCCACAGGTACAGAAAGAAATGCACCCGTTAAAGGAAAAAGTAACTTAATATTCCTTAACTCTTGAGCTAAAAAAAATGTCTATCTTAACATTAAATCTTAGGCTTTCTTACCCGTGCTCTCATGTAACCCAGCTCACTGCTGAAGAGAGGGAACACATGATTCTGCAACATATATTCCATTTGATCTTTATATATTTTTTTCTGTTGGAATAATAACAGAAACATTTATCAGTTTAAAATCACACATCAAAACGTATTTCTAATACAGTAAAAATGGCACATATTAGTCTGAACTTCTATAGTATGTGAGCTTAAAAAACCCTCACACTTAACTTTCCCTCTTAATAAAGACATGAAGCAACACAAATCCCGGATTTTACTCAAACTTTACATAGAACCATCTTGAAATATTCAGACAAAACTGTTCACTTTTCCCCCATAATTCATAGCCTCTAAGAAAAGGCTTTTGTTTGGTGGTATATTACCCCGATACCAAAAGCAAAAGAGGTCTGAGAAACCTCTCAGTCATGGTCCAAACACAAATGAAAGACCTGTTTCTTATTCACTGCCATGCTAATTGACAAAGTTCACTGATTTCACTTTATTTCTGCTCTTCTACACAGAAAAGATCTTGTTAAGTCATCAGCCACTCATTGGATGGATTGTTCTCCTTTCCTCCACGAAGATGGAATGTAGTTAAACAGTACAGCACAGAAAACAGCACAGCAATTCTTATTACAAGTAGAGAATTTAAAAGAACTTACAAGTAAGTCAGCTGAACTTGAGCAAAACCTAGTAATTACACTTACTTTTAGAAGAATTTCAGCTAAAGAACCAATCATATGTAAAGCACCATCTTTCTTACGAGGGTCAGCATTTGGCTCCGTAAGGATCTGATAGCAAAAGCCCATTGTCTTTTGCAAGACCTAGATTGAATACACAGACAAAGTATTTCAACCAGTCACGGCACATACCATTCTCAGTGCTCTGAAATGCTCAAATTGTGTGAATGTCTAACAATCTGCTCCAAGTCTGGCATTTTGATTCTGTTTTATGCATCAGTTGTAATACAGAACATTCTTGATACGTGGGTCCCAGAGGAAGTGACAAACACAAAAATTCAAGTAGACTAGTGCAAAAAAAATTTGAGATAAATGGCAAATTTCACTGTACTACAATATGACAGAGCTAAAAAATAAAGCTTCTCAGTAATTCTTTTAGCAAGTAAATACAGATTACAAAGTAAACCAAAGTAGCACCATGTTTCAGCAAAATCCTTGAATGGCTTACCTCTTTCCTTTTACTACATGATGTAAACAATAACGTCTGAGCAGCAGTTGTTGGTGAAATGAAGTCTTCAAATACATCTATTAAATAAACAGAACAGCTATATGTTTTAGTCTTTTGATGTAAATAATTATCTTAATGTTATCTAATGGTTTCATACAAAACAAAACAATTTTCCAGTTTCATTTCAGGTGGTTCATGCTTTCTTATTACAAATGTTTCAAGATCAGACAACAGTAGCAGTGAGTTGGACATTCCTAATAGTTGCATCTTTCACATTTTTCCTGATCACTGGCTCTGCATACCTAATTTGAAACTTTATGTTTTCCACAGTATTAGAATAAATATTTTTTTTAACTAGACATCACTGTCTGCTTTCCTATGTTATCTGCTGCATCATTAAGGGCATGTAACCAGTTTAGCCAAAAATACATTTTTTCCTCATTTCCCTCTAGAAAAGAATTATCAGAGCCATGTACAATACCTATATTGTTTACAGGTCCCTCTGACCTAAGGGACAAGAAATCTCCAAAACCATAAAAATTTCTTGTTCTAATCACATAAAAATCCTAGAGAAAAGAAAGAAGAACTTGTTCAGGAAGTGTGAAAATTCTCCTTTCTTCCATGGCCTGAAAGAGCTGCAATGACTTATAAATAAACTCCTTGAAAGAAGGGTAAAACTAGACAAGTCTGGAAGGCAAGGCTTATTTCATGCCATGACATTTACCATTATGGTACATCTGTTCTGAAGTACAGCATATTTGAAATTCATTGACATCATAAGACTAAGAGCCTAAATTGAGGCAGGGGAAGTGCAGGTTAGATATTAGGAGGAAGTTTTTCAAACACAGGGTGGTGATACACTGGAACTGATTGCCCAAGGAGGCTGTGGATGCCCCATCCCTGGAGACATTCAAGGCCAGGCTGGATGTGGCTCTGGGCAGCCTGGTCTGCTGGTTGGTGGCCCTGCACATAGCAGGGGGGTTGAAACTCAATGGTCACTGTGGTCCTTTTCAACCCAGGCCATTCTTTGGTTCTACAGTTCTAAAATATTAACTAGTGTACATCATAAACTCTAAGTAACATTAAACTTAAGAAATTGTAAGCTAGACCTGGACTATTTGACTCTTCCAAAAGAAACAATGTAAATGACAAAAATCAGCTACTTTACAAATTGCATCATTGTTGAAACATCCTATGGTATCTATCACATAGGCCAATCCATCTAAAAGTTAACTACATGAAATTGTATCATTCCACCATTTTCTTTTTTGAAAGATTCAAGTCATGCCTGTTCTCACACACACAAAAAAACCTCTTCATACAAAGTTAAAACTTTAATGTAAAGACATTCCTAATTCTTACCAAATTTCATACGAATATATTCATATGGATCTTCTTGCCAAAGCTCCTCATCAGCATCTGTATAGCACATCAGTGGGAAAATCACATCTTGGATAATCCCCTGCAATTAAAAAAAAAAAGTTGAAAACAAACTAGCACTACTAAATCAATCTCTATAATCTGTCCTATACTCAACAAGAATCAGATTTTGCTCCTCTTCAGTTCAGATACAACATGGTAACATTCCAAAAGTATTTGAAAACAGTGGATTTTCTGCACTGCCTTAAGAAAGTTATCTCTCAGTTATGCTGTATGGAGATGATTCAGTGTGATAAATCCAGTAGTTACTACCATCTCCAAAATTTGTTATGTTGCTGTACAGCCACGTAATCTTTCAATTGGTAAAATATGAAAGACTTATAGCAAAAAAAAAAAAAAAAAACAGCTAGTTAGCTTTGCTCATTCATCAAGAAAAAACTTAATTAAACAGGCTTAAACTCTTTTCACAGGTAATTTACAGCAGAGGTTCCCAAAAGTTTATTTCTAGCAACGACAGAGACACTGTACTACAGATTAATGTACTACTGACTCATCTAAGTATTAAATTCAGAAAGTGATTTACTTGAATATGAGGTTTCAAATTCTTCCAGGTGACTGCATGTGACACTCCTTGATTAATGTAGTTCAGTGTTTGCTGCAGAACTCTAGGAGCCATGTACTGCTTCTCCTTGTATTGATACAACACCTTCAGCAACACCTAGAAAAATCGTATCTAATTAATAGCTTGTACTGAGCACCATTATAACTTGACAGATGACACAATTCCATCACGATCCTACAGAAGAACCTCTCAAAACGCATCTTAAATGTTTACTCATTAGATTAAAATGGGTACTGACTAATCTACTAAATGTCATTGTTAATCTTATAAAGCAACTTGAAGCTCATATCAGGTACTGAGTATTTTTTAAGCACGCAATCTTCTAAAAAGAAAACATTAATGCTAATTAATCACCACAGTTTAGGGAGCCTTTTTCTATGAGGCTTATTGCTCTATCTTGCCAACCTTTAGAGGCCTAAATTCATGCCTAAACACCAGACTGGTAAAATGCACCACGTCAGTCTACTGTCCTTGTCTACGCACTATATTACAACAGTGACACTGTATGAAGAGTGCATGGGTATGGAGAGTGATGAGCTTGTTCCATGCCCACTGTCCTCTGGTGCAGAATCTTTCCCTAGCTCCCCACCCCTCCCCTGACACAGCTCCAACCATTCCCTCAGGCCCTGCTGCTGTCAAACAGAGCAGAGCTCAGCGCTGCCTTCTGCTCCCTGTGAGGAGCTGCAGCCACCATCAGATCTCTCCTCAGTTCCTCTGCTCTGGGCTGAGCAAACCAAGAGACCCCAGCAACTCCTTGTGCATCTTGTTCTCTAGAGCCCTCACTACCCTTCTTGTCTCCTTTGCACACACTTCAATAGTTTTAAGTTCTTGTACTGTGGTGCCAAACTTGCTAACAGTACTCGAGGAGAAGCTGCACAAGTGCAGAGTATAGCAGAAGTATAAAACCCTCCTGGACTTAAAGAAATTACCAATTGCTATCCTCACCTCAGTACAAGGTCTTGGTGGTATCAGACAGTGATTTAGGATAGGAAATGAATAGAGAGGAAGTTCTGAGAGATTTGAAGCTGCTTCAAGAATTATAAAAGAACACAAATACTTATGCCTC
Source organism: Chrysolophus pictus (assembly GCA_037305975.1). Lineage (NCBI taxonomy): Eukaryota > Metazoa > Chordata > Aves > Galliformes > Phasianidae > Chrysolophus > Chrysolophus pictus. The sequence goes on from CM074580.1 coordinate 9,496,335, forward strand.
TTGTGAGCAAACTAAAAAGAGAAAACAATCCTCTGCAAACAATACCTTAAAGTGATAGTGATTGCTTGCAACGTCCAAAAACCAGTAAACCATCAGTACATGGTAAAAATGAACATGCTTCTTGAAATCAGAACAACTAAAGGAAGTGTTAATCATTTAAAAAAAAAAATAAGTCCAACAAGGCAATATCAAAAATGATTGAACATCCAAACAACTCTGGGATGCATTTTACTTCCCTGATTTAAGAAAAAAAAAAATAAATATCACAGAATCCTTAGAGTTGGAAGGGACCTTTAAAGGCCATCTAGTTCAACTCCTCTGCAATGACCAGAGACATCCACAGCTCAAAGGCTGCTCAGAGCCTGGAGTCCAGTCTAATCTTGAAAGCCTACAGGGATGGGGCATCCACCACATCTTTGGGCAGTCTGTTCCAGTGCCTCACCACCCTCACTGTAAAAGTCTTTTTCCTTATATCCAACCTAACTCTACCCTGTTTAAGTTGCAAACCATTTTCTCCATTTCCCCTATTCCACGCTTTAAACAAATTATTTCCAAAAAACTAATGAAAATGGTGAGCTTACACAGAGTAGATAACTTTCGACAGATAGACTTTCTTTATAAATTTCAACACAAGCAACAAAACATGATCATCAACTTATTATTAACATATACTGAAGTATCCTGGGCTTTATCAGAAGAGAGGTGGCCAGCAGGGACAGGGAGGCAATTGTCCCTCTCTGCTCTTGTGAGGCCCCATCTGGAGTACTGCGTCCAGGTCTGGAGCCCCCAGTACAAAAAAGACAGGGAGCTGTTGGAGAGGGTCCAGAGGAGGGCCACAAAGATGATCAGGGGACTGGAGCACCTCCCCTATGAAGACAGGCTGAGGGAGCTGGGCTTGTTCAGCCTGGAGAAAAGAAGGCTGCGGGGTGACCTCATTGCAGCCTTCCAGTACCTAAAGGGAGCCTACAAACAGGAGGGGAATCAACTCTTTGAAAGGGTAGATAACTGCAGGACGAGGGGAAATGGTTTTAGGTGGAGGGAGGGGAGATTTAGGTTGGACGTCAGGGGGAAATTCTTTACAGAGAGAGTGGTGAGGTGCTGGAACAGCTGCCCAGAGAGGTTGTGGATGCCCCGTCCCTGGAGGTGTTCAAGGCCAGGTTGGATGGGGCCCTAGGTGGCCTGGTCTAGTATTAACTGTGGTGGCCCTGCCTGTGGCAGGGGGGTTGGAGATTCATGGTCCTTGAGGTCCCTTCTGACCCTGGCCATTCTGTGATTCTGTGAAGTAAGTAACCCATACTCTAATGGACTAAGGTACACCATAGCAGCAGTTCGGTATGTAAGAAATATGAACTAAAGGCTCTTCTTTCTCAGCAAAAGAAATAACCTTGGGACTCTGATGAAAGAGAATTTATAGTATTACAATATTCTTTGTGGAAGTTTACGCAAGAAGATCTAGTTTGCTGGTGCATTTGAGTTTTAGGAGGATTTGAAGTTGGTTGGGTTTTTTTGTTTGTTTTTAGTTTGGAAACAATTCTCCAGTTTAACAGAATGACACACTGGAAAGCCTAAATTCATCAATATTCAATGAAAAAAATGGATTACAGTCCTTGAAAATGAAGACAAAATTGAGGATCAACAAATAGTCTTCATGGCCACACCAAAAAAGTGTTCCTAGACAAACATTTTTGGTTTCTTTTAACATATCAAAGCAATTACCTCCTAGTGTTCAGATGCAACAAAGAAAAAAACAAAGAATAAGAAAAGATGTAAGATGAAGTGAGAAAAGGCAGTATGTGGGATGTAGGCTGCAGGGCAGAACAAATTCTACAACTGCATAAAGGACCAACCAGGCAGTAGAGTTCAACCAGTGTTTAGTACTGGTTCATCGGGTCTTTCAAAACAAAAAACATCTTGAGCAAAATAACCACAAACACAAGGGTTAAGAATCAAGGTATTCCAGCTGGGTAGGTCAAGCCTGTTTGGGTCAAGTTTAAAGTAGTTTATCCAGAAAAAAAAAATGCTGGATTTTTTTGGTGTGACATACACATTAAAATAATATAGGTTAGATAGTCAATGAGGAATACTTATAAGATATTAACATTAGTAGTATGCTTCAAGTTTATACTTGAATGATCAGTAATCCCAAGATATGTTTATATCTGTTCATCCATAGTAAATGGGTGAAAACCACTTCAGTATTAAGTCCTACAAATCATTAGAATTTCATCAGGAATGAAAAACAAAAAAAATACTTAAACTGAAATAAAAAGTGTTCCTCTCTTCACTGAAATCAAGAAAAGCCTTCAGCTCCCTCAGATTTTGTCTATTTGCAATCTAATCCTTTCAAGCAAACAAATTTCAGAACTAATACAAGCACACAGGTTCTAGAAAAACTCCGAGACATTTTATAAACTTGCTCTAAGAGAACAAGAAAGAAGAAATGGTCACAAACTCTACACCTATCTCAATGCTCCCCAGGTTCTGTGTTTCTTACTTGTTGAACACCAACAGCAAACGCCTTCAGGAACACTTCAGCAAACTCATTGTATTCCTTGGAAACATTGCCAGGGCTTCCATACCTAGAATTTGAAGCAAGTATGCAAATTAGAGTGAAGTACTATTACTGATTTAATCAGCTGGTTGAATTCTTAAAAGTAATTATGATGGAATCTAAGTTACCTCTCAAAAAGTCTAGCTAAGATATGCAAAGCCCACTTCTTGCACTTCCACCAAGGCAACTCAGGTCTATCATCTTCATCAACTTGAAGAGTTTCCTTCAGGAAAAAATAAAAAAAGTTACATGACTTTTGGACAACCACATAGCATATCTTAATTTAATTTACGCTGTAATTTGCATATCACACTTCTAACTTAAAAACATAAAGTACAGCACATATAAAACAAGTTCCATGATGTACACTGCTTAAATGATCAAATTATTGAAACAAGAAGCCAAAATAAATTATGCAACACTTTGAAAACAGAACTCCTGCACAAACTATTTTCAAAACTTGTCTGGCCTGTTTAAAATATCCTATCCATTTTAAAATTACTTTCTTAGCATCCATTGAGAAAAACACGCAGAAAGAATATATTTTTAAAAATTTAAGAAGTGAAAAATATTTAAGATCAAACAGATAATAGCCAAGTCACTTACAGCTGGTACATCTCTATCAACAACAGTCTTCAGGATTTCTATCCATTCAGTCAAGTTTTGCTGATTTATCAACTCCAAAGGTAACGTGTACTTATTCAAAAAAAAAGACAAAAATTATAAAGCAATTTGAAAATAATGTTACATTCACAGTTTGAATTTTAGCTCTTTCAAGTCTATGCCCACACCTAGCTGCCATTAAAAAAAAACAAGAACGTAATACAAACTAGACCATATCCCTCAATATCCTCAATGGTGCTAGAAATTTTCCTTGCAGTCTCACTAATGAAGCACTAGGACACTACTTACATAGATATTACACTGATTTCTGAAGCAGTTAACATGTTAACAGTTTCCTTATGAACTGCACTTGCACTGATAATTCTGTGTAGGCTGGCCTCTACAATCTGTTATTGGAAATGTAATGTCAACGGTTTTGTAGCAAACACTCCAGCTTAGGGGAGAGCATGCAGACGTTTCTGTCTAATGCCAGACCTGGAAAAAGCACAGCACTGATTTCACAGCACAATTAATGATACTAAAAAACTTGATTCATACCACAACTGAGTAAATGTAAATAATTTGCCACAACTAATCTAGTATTGTTAATATTTCAAGCCTACTTTAAGAAAAAAAAATAATGCTTTAAATTACTGATTCAAAAAAAAAAAACTACAAAATTTATTTTTACCTGGACAAGGGCATAAAATATTTTGAAGATTTGCTTCTGGATGAGAACAGACTGATCAGATGGATCACTCAAGAGCTGAATGAAACTATCCTTCAAAACTGGTAGAAAATGTTGCATTGCAGCTATCAAAGGACTACGCTCCTCTGGTTTCTTGTACCTTTAAATAAAACACAGCTAGCTTTATAGGTCTTTCACACAGTTTTGGAATTCTATAAGCCCACCTCTCTCCAGAGAAGATACAAGTAGGTTATATTACAGTTCAGAACAACGTGTGGTTAAAAAATCCTAACCATTTCTGGCTACAGAACTTGGAGTAAGGCTCTGAGCCAGGCAACATTACAACCAAAAAGCAAGTTGAAAAACAAAGCAGTTTGTTACTCCACTATATATCCACACTGTTTCTCTAGTACTGCATTCCTGTCAATTTACACACTTCGAATACTAAATCACATCCTGCCACACCATTACTATAGTGAAAAAAACAGTCAGAGCGCTACAGAAATTGCAAGCAAAAGGAACACGTTTATTGCCAGACATAGCAGATGCTGGGCTAGTCAGTAAAATTCCAGAAGTACATCTATCAGGGTTCACACTTCATTAGAAATATTTCCAAAAGCTGGATAGCTTCACCAGCATTAAAGAACGCAAACTGAAAGGTCTCCCACATTTTGCCATCTGATTTGCCCACATCCAACAATCTGAACGTGGGCTTGAAGGGCACGTGACAGACTCGCAGCAGCCTTCAATTGCAACACCCTTTGAAATAGGGCCTCAGGTGTTTCCATGCCTATGCTGAAAAGAAAGCTCCATTCCCTTTCCCAAAATATTTCAACATTTCTGAATTAAAAGGAGGCCAAATTTTTAAATCTTCCCCCCAATTTTTAATTTGCTAAGAAGGAAGTCCTTATTAACTCAAGTGTTAACTCTGCAAAACAGCATCTAGTTCATACTAGCGATAACTAAGAACAATGTAAAGAATCACCACGAAGATACAGCACGATTTTTCTGCCTAAGCAATTAATACCCCTGAGTTCTTGTGGGAAGGTTTTGTCTGTTTGTTTTTTCTTTGTTTTAAAGATGCATCTTTTGTAACTTTTCACTACCAGTAAACATTAATCAATGCTCAATCTCTAACCGGCGCCAACTTGCAGAAATATTAAATCTACTCATTTTGCTCCCAAATAGCATGTGCTGTAAAAACCACTAACAGAACACTGAGTTCCAAAATCCTGCTCAATATAGCTTACACATTTCTATATGATTTGTAAAGCCCATCCTTGCTAACTTCACCAGAAAGCAAAGTATGAATAGTTGCTGGCCTCAGTTAAAGCATGTGATGAGCTAACACTTTGAACGCATCTGTTACCTTAATTAATCATGCAATACTATGCTCACATTAGAAGCTTTCCTTACGAAGGACTACTATAGTCATAAATTACCACCAATCAACACTTCATGTTTATCTCATAGATTTCTGCTGCATGTTTAATGAAATATATTTAATTTGAAAGTTGAACAAGCTTGCTTTCTTATCAGGACTTCCCATTTTCATTCACAGGAAGACCTCTGGAATGCAATTACTTGCAGAGGTGTTTGAAGCTCTTCTCTTGAAAACCATTTGTGAGGAACCATTATCCACCTAATGTTCTAATGTCATGAATTCTACATAGAGTAACACTGCACATAATGGCTTCCAGAGATTAAACTGTGGATTCCACCAGTTATACTACTACTGTTGCCCATGACTTCAGGAATGCAATCTCTGCCACATAAAGCAGCCTTCTATAGGCCAAAGGAAGCAGAGTTCCACATAACTTCTCCAGGTTTAAAGCTCTGAGCGTAAGACCAGATACAGAGCCAAAGATATTCAAAATTCACAAGAGGATCAAACCAAAGCTGACTCATTTTGACATTTCCTAACATTTCCTAACATTCAAGATTTCACACTTCGAAACCTTCGTATGTTAACTGCTGCTGATACTCACATTGCTGTAGCAATTCAATCCAAATGTAAGTACCACCAAATCAGCACTTTAACGATGCACCCTTTCTTCCAATCTTAATTTTCTAACGGAAGCAGTTTTTCTGTAATTTCTTAGCACAAAAAATATGAGCCAGCAACTGCATGGTAAGCATTCAAGAATATTCTCTAAATTTAGATGTCTATCAACCTGTGCTCCATCCCACAGGCAATTTTACACTGTTGGGAAATATACGTGGTACACAAGAGATATAAGCATATTCATTCTGCTCTTACAAATGGTAGAAAAAAAAAAACACACCACTTACTCATAGTTTTTCACAAGTTGATAAAGACACAGAAGAATCCCAAGCCAACAAGCGCTGTTGTCAGACTGAAGGTAAAACCCAATTTTCTCCACAACTGCAGTCCAACGACTAGGATAATCATGCTTGATAATATGATGAATGCAAGTAGTAAGTTGTACTCTGGAAATCAAGTGTACAATGATTAAATAATTAATAATGTTCTTGTGGCATTGCAACAACTAATGCCCATGACTTAAATTCAAGCATATTTTCTTTAAATAGAAAGTTTAGGTTCCACACTTTTGTTTAACAGTGCTCGTTTTTAGAAAAAAATCAAGTGACAGGGGTCTGACTTTTTCACTGTGAAGGATTTTCTACCAGTAAGTTTCCACATGCTCAACATTCAGGCTATCTCAGTCGTGTAAAAAGAAGAAACAAACACACAAAAAAAGTCAGAAACCACAACAAATTCAAAAACATGCACAAACTGCATACCTAATCAGCTCAGGAGAGTGAATAATGGCTTCTACAATATTTTCACGAATACAGTGTCTATCTTCTTCTGGGATGGAGTAAGGTGGAATCTCTCCTGGTGCAGTTTCCCTGTCCGGCCAATACTGAGTTATCATATTTTTCAAGTAGATAACCCCTGTCAGACAAAAGTAACAAACCAGCTCATAGCCAAAATATCAAATGAACGCTCATTTTGCCAAGACAAATCTATTTCAGAAAAACTGATTATAACAATCAATCCATTGACCATTTCTAACAAGGACAACCGTAAAGCATAAAACATACAAATTATTCATTTGCCATGTTGATATTTCTTCACTTACTGTGATATTTAGTACTGTAAATAATGTGTATCCACATGAAAATACTAAATACTTTTCTTCTGTTACATATAAAAAGCTTGTGTAACACATTAGCAGTAAGCTGCTGAAAAAATCCTTCACAACATTTCTCACTATTTTCATTAAAACAGATCAAATAAAATTAATACTAATGACTAAAATATCCTATGAATTTTTCAAATTAAAAAAAAAAAATTAGGTACCTCATACAAGTGTAAATGTTGAAAGAGAGCTCCTTTCTACCAATAAAACAGGCCATAGCACTTTGCAGCTATTGGGCCGCTGGCACAAATGCATGCTTCTACCTTTTGACAACCAAATCCAAACTGCTTATTTGGCTGAGTTTAAAGCACTTGAAAAGAAACAGACTGACAAAGGCAACGGGAAATCTCAAATTACAAACTAATAGCAAAGTTACTATTAATCTAATCCTACATACAAATCCATAAACCAAGTTCTTTTTGCAAAATTCACATCTACCTTCTGAAGAGTCAGAAGCAAACTGTTTCTGAAAGAGTCTGCATGATACAAAACAACCTGCAGATATGTGCTATGATAGCACTGAAGTGATGCAGACTTGAGTCTGTCCTCAGTGGGATTTATCATGCCATTAACTGCTTTGCAAAACACACACTGTTTCAAGCCATGTGCTGTATGAGTTGCCTCCACCCTCTACAGACTGCTTTATTTTTTAATTAGCTTATATCAAGGTGGAACTTTCAGAGGTTTTCAAATCTCTCCCTTTTTTCACATACATGTTAAGCAGTAACCTAACACAGTCTTAATTGTCCACAACCATTAAGACAAAAAAAACAAATTAGGCTTACACTACAACTTGGAATAGTCTATTACCTGGAAAAAATCCAAATCAGTGACCAAGATCCTATCTCCTGAGCTGTCTGAATCCATAGAAGTATTGTATCAGAAACCTTTATCAAGTAATCACAGTAGCTTTTAAGGTGATATTTGGAGCTGTTAATACTCAAAATTGAATTCTACTGATGACTTGTGCAAATTAATTGGGTTCCAAAGGACATGATTTGTTTTCTTCCACTTACAATGTTCAGAAACATTAACATACTAGTGCAAGGTAAAATCAGCTGCCCTGGCCAAGTGTACTAGCACTACTCTGGTTTCACAAAGATTACAGAGACAAAGGGGTGCAATTGCTGAAGAGTCAGCCACCTTTTCTTTCTCTTCCCCATCTAATCTAGTGTATGGTGCCGGGTAAAGTTATGATGACCATAATTCTGATGACTCCTGACTTTCAGGTGCTTGAAACTAATACCGTTAGAATTCCTCAGTGGTATCTGCATGTGTAGCTGTGTGCACACACCATTGCAGCAGAAACAACGTAAAAGGACTTGAAAACTTGCCTGCCTGTCTCACTGGTAAATCCAGTTGCTCGGACATAGTGATCTGAAGCAAAGTTGAAACGAAGTTCACTGACTTATGAGCCTGTAAAACACAAAAAGTAAGTTACAAGTTAACACTGTCATAATTTAAGTTTTCATTTGGAGTACTCCTGTTTGTTTTTACCATCTTTTTATAATGATGTGATTTATGAATGGAATACCAACAACTCAAGTTTCATGGTTAGCTAGCAAAACAAAGCATTCCAAGATGTCATGCTCACTGTACTCTGAAGATGGCACAGTAGAGGAAAAATCATACCATTTCAGGTAATAGAGTTGAAGAAATCATTAAATAATCTTCAGGAATCAGCCTTTTATAGTCACTCAGTGCTGGAAAAAATATCTGAATATCCAGAAAAAAAAAAACAACTGCAACAACTTTCAAGTGACCTTAAACGAGGTATGAATTCATTCTATCACCTAATCAACAGACACTTACTGTGTTTCTAAAACCACATGTAGCCTTAACCTACACATTCAAGTCATACTTCACCTTTTTGACAAAAATGGCTTCAGGTGACCACTACTGCTTTGCTGCAGCAACTGTAAGTGTAACCATACAACAGCACACCAGCAGTACGGAGGCTTAAGTGGAGTCAAATTCTATTCTTAAAAAATAAAATAGCTATCTTTATTTCTAATTGGAAAACAGCATCGTTTCCTTCAAGGTCAAAAGTCAATGGACTGGACCTGCTTCACCTACACTAACATGACAACCTTGGTTCATGTGCTCTTTGGAACAATTCTATCAAAGGCAACTGTATGGACTTAAGCATCATTACCTGTTAAGCTCTTGGAAAGCAAACTCTTACCCACTTATTACTCAGCTTTTGACTTTCTACACAAAAAGCAAATAAATTAGTTCATTGAAAAGCAGTAAAACTATAGTATCCATTTATAAAAACAAAACAAAGAAACAAGAGAATGTCTAATTTGCAGCAGAGCAAACGAACAAAGGAAAAAGAGACAATCAGGAACTGCCTTTCTGTTTGTTTAGTAGAACCAAGAGCTCACTGACCAAAATGTCAACATTTCTCCTAAGCAGGTAACGCTGCCCAGCTCACTCCTATCACACCACGTTCTTGTCTCTGACCTTACTTTTCCTTATAAACATCTCCTAAATATTCTAGTGTAAACAAACTGGTAAGGGACGTGGTAGTTGCTCACGTATTTGCACAATAGTTGGATTTGCATAGCTTGTTTCATCCCCTCTACTACTTCATTCTGATTTTAAACGAAGAATTAATTTGACTGAAGATTTGCCCCAAGATACTAAAATGTTGTACATTAAAAATCTACTGACTTTGGAAAGCCCACAGCAGCAACACTTGCACCTGGTCCAACTGTAACACTTATTTGTGCAGGGTGCCTCGACGCACTGGGAGGAAAAGACACCAAGGTCAGCATGCATCTTTCTGGCCCAAGTCCCTCTGATATCTCTGATGTCCTCATGAAGCAAATATGCTTCCAAATGAAAAAAATATACATTTGTTTTCAACTGTCAAGTAAACGGGTGAATATTTTTAAGTCAAATTTACTTGTTGATAATAATTTCTACTACAATTCCAGGACTATTCAGCTCCTTTTTCTTCAGTGGCATTAGAAAGCACTTCTCCTGCAACACATACCCTAATTCAGCACAGTATCCCATTGTACCCCTAATACTGATGTCAACAGGAGTACTCCTGTACCTAAATTATTAAGTACTTTATTAAGAACCTCTTGAGGAAAGGATGCAGTTTCAATAACTCCTAACTCAGCTGTAAGGCTGTATTACAAGAAGCTCAAAACAAACCTAAAGTGAGAAGTGATGTCCTTCTACAGTAAGTAGGATAAGTTTAACTGTCTTTTTAGTACTGAAAATTCTTTAATGCATTTCACGTGCAGAATTTGGGAAATATTTAATCCTAGAACATCGAAAAAAAATATTCCTTGCATTTTCTTGCGACAAATGGTAACTGTACTTCAAAGTAAAGCTAGTATAAAGGATATTTCAATTAAAATATAAAAATAAAAAATAAGCTGCTTAAGTACTGACAAAGGACTGATGAGAATAAAAATAAATTGAAGAAGGAAATGTTAAGTGCCTTAAAAACAAAACAAAACAAACAAAAACAATCAACTAAAATAGACAGCAATGTACAAGACTGCCATGCACTGAAATTTAACTGAATTAATCCCAAATAATCTTTCCTATATTAAAAAAATAAATCAGGACTGAGACTGTAATTGTAGCAAGCCACAGAAGCATCTAAGAATATGAACTATATTAGTATGTAGAACAAGCACATTTTCCTAGGACCATTAATGTTGGAAAAGACCACCAATAAGTTCATCTAACCAACGCCAGCCCATCCCCACCATGCCCACAACCCTCCTCCCTCATCTGCATGGTTCTTGAGCACCTCCAGGCATGGTGACTCCACCACCTCCCCAGGGCAGCTGTGCCAATGCCGCACCACTCCTTCATTTTCACTGCATCCTCTAAACTATTAAATGATTTGATATGACAGAACCAGAACATTTTTACCGTTACCTTTGTCTCCCAAAACCTTACGGAGATCTTCCTTATTAACATTTCAGGCATCACACACCAACCAATCCCAGGGATGTGCTTCTCCATCAGTTTTACTGGTTCAAAGCACAGACTCAGGCTAGAAATAATTGGCGATTTTAATACAACTGACATATAAAGTAACTCGTACTTTTCACTTGAAACATCTTATTAATTCATTCAGTTACAGCAAAATTCACATACAGCTTCATGAACACTATGCATTCTATACAAAGGACTTCTTCACACCGAGCTTTCCCACCCCATCAAAACCAACATGCTTCTAGAGAGCCTGAAATGTGGAGAAGAGAAGAACAGCTACATGAAGGGATGTGTATTTTGAGTGGGCATGTGGAAGCCCAGGTACCACAGAACTCCTCGCTTGCTCCCTCGTTTTGCTTTACTATTAAGAAGAACATTCAGCCTTGGCATTCGGGTAAAACAACTGAACTTAATTTTAGAAACATCGCATAGGTGCCGATTTTCTATCTATGGCACTAAGAATACTGAACAGACACACGTTTCAGCTATTTTAATCTTTAGTATTTTTGTACTGCAGAGATGGCTGGCCTTCAGGACACTGTGTTTACCTTCACTGACACCATTGCTAAAAAACCAAACAAACAAAAAGCCAACAACAACCAGCACTGACAATTAGTGTTGGTCTAAAGAGACCTCCCAAGGCTCCAGAACACAACTAAAACCACCATTTCACAACGGCTTCTCTCATCTACTCCATAAACTGTGGAGAACAGAGACAACTTTTGACTGAAGTTGTGCCACAGGTAAAACCTTCTCCCTTATTCTCATGCTCCTTGCTTACAAGCACCCTTTACCTGTATAAATATGAAATTAAGAGAACTACGATAACTGCAAACAGAAGTTTGTGTCATAAGTCTATTTCCCAACATGCACGTCAGCACTGAAAAAAAAAATCATCTCAAGTCCTTCCCCGTTACTAATCTTCCAACATGCCATGTCACTGGTATGACTTTCTGTTGTCTAAGAGCCAAAGAATCTGGGGACTTTTCCCAAGAGCAATCTCTGCTATGCAGCCTCACTGGCTGAGGAATGCATTCTATCAGACCACAAATGTTGCACCACTGTCTGTTAATATCAGCATTCCAGAACATACAATCTTTGTTCATCTTTTTCTGCAGATTTTTCCTAGCCAAGACGGTTTGCAAGCCATGTGCTAAAACAATTTTCTTATGAGGTGTCGTGCCAGCCTCAATCTGAAACATATATCAAGTACAAAGAAACCAGATGATGGCATGAAGAACTACCAACAGTTCATTATGATACACAAAGGCACTTCTTTCCACCAATGATACCCAGTGAAGACATTCTTCTCTAATAGCACTATTATTTGTATTTTACACAAAGCATGCATGACATTAACTGATTAAAAACAAGGTTAATCACAGGTGAAAGTGTCTCCATACATTCTTCTTAGATATCAAGTGCATCTGCAGAGTCAGAGTCCTACACCTGGAAAGCAATAACCATGTGCATCAGCACAAGTTAGGAGCTGGAGAGGAGCTCTACAGAGAAGGATCCGGGTGTCCTGGTGGACAACAGGTGGCCACGAGTCAGCACCATGCCTCTGTGGCCAAGGACAATGGTGTCCCAGGGTGCACAAAAAAGAGCATGGTCAGCAGGTGAAGGGTGATCCTCCCCCTCTACTCTGCCCTGGTGAGGCCACAGCTGGAGTGCTGTGCACCATTCTGGGCTCCCCAGCGCAAGAAAGACAAGGATCTCCTAGAGAGAGTCCAGCGGAGGGCCACAAAGATGGTGAGGGGCCTGGAGCATCTCCTGTATGACGAAAGGCTGAGAGACCTGGGCCTGTTCAGCCTGAAGGAAAGAAGACTGAAAGAGGATCTTACCAATGCTTATAAGCATCTGCAGCATGGGAATAAAGAGGACGGGGCCAGGCTCTTTTCAGTGGTGCCTGACAACAGAACAAGGGGCAACAGGCACAAACTGGCACATAGGAAGTTCCATCAGAACACAAGGGAAAACTTTTTTACTATAAAGGTCGCGGAGCACTGGAACAGGCTGCCCAGAGAGGTGGTAAATACTTTTCTATGAAGATATTCAAAACCTGCCTGTATGCCTTCCTGCTGTAGGAAACCTGCTTTAGCAGGAGTTGCACTTGATGATGATCTCCAGAGGTCCCTTCCAACCCCTACAATTCTGTACTTCTGTGAAGCACCTCCTTAGCTGTCAGCAAAAAAGCAGATCAGAATAGTAATAAAATATATACTACGTGTTGCTGAACTAGAACCTTCAGTTGTATTAATACAATTATTCAAATTAGCACACATTTAAGTAAAAGCTATAACTTATTTTTTAAAGAGCTGACAACCATAATTTAAATACATTTCCTCGGTTCCAATTCTGAAGAGTGCAGTTTTTTATCTAGACTGTAACAGCACTGGGTGAACACACAGCTATTACATTGAGATGAAACAGCCTGGCTTTTTTATAGAAAGGTAAGGTCAGGAACTGTAAGGCCACGCTGAATCAGCAGACTCCTCTGTAGCACTCTTTCAATCCTTTTTTAAGAACTCAGCAGGTGTGGAAGTCATTCTGACCTCAGGTTTTTGCAAGCTGGTTTTACCACCTCTTACGCAGCTGCAATGCATATGTAAATGAAGTTTAAGGTCCATTAAAAACACGTACATGCATATCAAATCTGGTATTTGATGCTCATTTCAGAGTGCTGTCTGCAAGTTCTGAAATCTATTTACTTTTCTATTAAGAGGAAAAAGGAAATGTGCTCTTTGTAAAAGTTAGCTAAGCACACACAGTAACCATTTGCTAAGCCACAAGAAAGGGCCAAATCACCCTTGTCTGCTAGGATTCTGCCTTGCGCTAGTTAGTATGATTCAAGCATCCAACTGCTTCCTAGTGACAGCAACACTCCCTTGATTCCTCACTGACCCCAAGGGGATTTCTGGTGCTGGCTCAGCCTCTGCACACACAACTTAAATCCATCCTCTCACAAAAGATCTCCCATCTAACACACACCAGAACATACAAATGGAAAAACAGGGGGTGGAAACAGGAGAAAAATAATCATGCACTTTCATGAGAATATCATGCTAAGAAGTTCCAGAAAACACCCATGATATAATCATCAGACAAAGCCAGGAAACTTGTGCTCTGCTCTTGGTCTTAGATACACTATGGTATATAGCTGTAGGTGTCATACATGAAGATCATATTATACCTCATAGGTAAAAAAAAAAAGCAACAAAAAGTAACCTTAAAAATACCTACCCTAAAGCATTCAAATAGGTAACATGCCAGTATTTTGAAAACCCTAAGTGAAAGGCATGTAAAAAGGAACTTGCTTTTTCCCCTTGGACAGCTCTTCACTGCAAAGTTCCCAACAGTTAGAGTCCAATCATTTTAGTTCAACAATCCACTACTCTGGCATTTGGATCTCCTGAGCAGGCCATGAAAGGCACTACACGAGGTCACACTACACTTTGTAAAAGAGATTGCATGCTATGATGACACGTTCACAAGCTCAAGTTTTTTGTTTTTTTTTTGAACTATCACTTGTATCAGAACATGAAAAAGGGTAAACAACTTCTGAAAGACACTTCTCAATGGAGCAACAGGGTAAAAACTCACTTAAACTCTATTAAGTTTTGGAATACAAAACATTATGAGTGATTGGGTTACCTTTTCTTTAAAAAATAAGAAAAAAAATTCTCAGAGAAGTTGGATAGCTCTTCTGAAAAGTAGCTCATCCACACCGGGGTTAATCTCAAAAATGGTTATATGATCAATTCTCTTAGCTGCAGAGGAGAGACCTGCAAGGCAAGTATTATCTAACAACAGCACCTTTACAAATATGTTGATATTAAGGGATGAAACAGCTCTGTGCATAGTTTTCAGGGGGTCGTTCCATAGCTGCATAGTTAAAAATATCTATTTTCATCATCACTTCTGGGAAACACTTTATACGCACAATACAGAGAGGCTTTGAAAGGCAATAAAGTCCTCCTGCTGCTTTCCAGTAGCTCACCGGAAGAGTCTGGTTCTAAGGCCCTGTAAAACTGTCTCCTCTACGAGACAGCAAAGAGACAAGCAAACACCTCACAGTGTATCATTAGCTGGAATTTATAAGAAGCTAGAAGTAATACACTGGACACAAGGGCTAACGGTATCTTTCTCTTCAACCTGTCTCATTAAAACCGAAGAGATGAAGAGCCCTGAGCTGCCTGCATTTAGCATATCTCAACTCAAAGTCCTCGCTGTGCTTTAAGCACAGGTAATATAACTTGTCAAAATGTAGTGAAAAAAGAACAGAAGAACACACAACTTAGCCAAGGTCAAAGGAAAAATAAGAAGGTCTGGACAAAACAACACTCACACAACTCAGCCCCTTTCTCAAGTCACTGGAAACTCTTGCTTGATAAGGGTTTGATGTACAGATCTAGATATTGAACTCGTCGTTAATTAGAAATATCAGTTACTGGCTGAAGCTCATTCTTTTCTGATAAGGTAGAAGATTATTCTACTCAAAAGTCCCCTCAGCTCAACAGAGACACTACAGGCAAAATAAGGATACAATAAAAGGTCAATCAAGGACAATTAATAGACAAATTATAGAGGTGTTCTTCTGTCCCTAGCCACCTGCAAGAAGATTATTCACCGTTGTAGGATTTCATCTCAGCAGAAAAGCAAAGACATAATTGTAATCAAATATTAACCGATAACATAACTGCTCTAACAGTTAAATTCAGAGTAGTATCCTGCAAGCAAACGCCTAACTGATTTCAATAACTCCACATAAAAACAAGATCATGAAAGTGAATAAAGCTACACATGTACCAATGCTTGCAGATTTAGGGTGTAGTAGCTTGGGCTGTTTTTTAATTTTTTATCACAAATTGTCTGTGAAAGATCAGTGAGGCTGCATTTCAATTAGAGAATTCTTAGTCAAGGGTTCAGTGATGTCTGGTGCTTCTGAAAGGGCACGTTTGGGTTTTATTCCAGTTTAATGCTGATGTAGTGCATGACAGACCACGTTTTGATTCAGAAACGCAATCAGAAGGCAGCTGATGGTGAGCACAGCCCCTCACGTAACAGTTAGCCATTTGCTGAAGAACCCGACTGGCAGAGAACACAATTTCCTGCACGTTCAGCAACTCAGTACCTGCAGAAAATAGCTGGAATAGATTTGAAGTAAGTTACTATATATAGATATTGACAGGCACAGAATAAAAAATTCACATTGTGGAGTCAGATGAAGATTTCGTGTTGTATTTACAAGCCGCTGCATTATTTTTACTTTTAGTTTAAATAGAAAACCACTGAGAATACTTTTGACAGAAAGACATGGAGGAGATGGCCAACTACTTAGCACAAATCTAATCGCTGTGTAGTGTTACAGCTACAGCTTGCAGACGTGTCCAACATGCGCTTATTGAGCGACTTCCAGCCGCTCGGTGCAGTTACACACTCTCACAGTACGACAAGTTGTACTTCCAGTTTTTGGAAGTTCCCTGCTGCCAGCAGAAGCTGAGTGAGCACGGCCGTGCTGGACGCAGCGCGGTAGGCCTGAGGTCTGCTCCAGGGCGACAAAGGAAAACGTGTGTGGAAAGGCCCAGCTCGGAGCGCAGCACGAGCTGCCACGCAGGCTCACCCCTCACCTCCTCCTCCTTCAGCCCCTTCCTCTCCGCTCCAAGGCCACAGCACCTTTTCTTCAAGATGTCCGGAAGCCACACGGGTTGGGTTTCATCAAGAAGGAGTTTTCGGCTCCCACGTGAAGCGAAACAAGAGGGCGGCTGTCTCCCCAGGCCCGCGGAACCGGGGCCCGCCAGCTGTTAGGCCGCGGCGCAGAGGCACGCGGTGCGAGCAGATGACAGGGCCGGGCCGGAGCCCCATCGCCTCCGTCTCCCGGGCACGTGTTGCCGCTACAGCCGCTCAGCACGCCCAGCTCGGCCACGCTGCCGGAGCGCGAAGGATTTCGGCGAACGCGTGGCCCCTCGCCCACCGGCTGAGCGCAACGCGGAGCGACGGCACTCCCGCAGCCCGCTCCCCGAGGCGGCGAGCCGCCTCCCGCTGCCCCCGCAGCTCCCTCCGGCGGCCCGAGGCCCCGCGTCCGCGCCCCGCCGCGACCCCCGGCCGAGCAGAGGCACAATGGAGCCGGCCCGCCGCCGCCGCCCGCTCCCCGCTCCGAGCCCCGCCCGGCCCGAGCTCCGCCGCCACGTGCGGGGACGGCGCGGCCCGGCCCGCGGCACCAGGCGGGGCCCCGCAGCCCGCGCGGGGAAGGCGGGCAGCGCCGAGGGCGGCGGGCCGCGGGAGAGGGCGGCCCGGCCCCGCTCTCCCCCGCCCGCCGCCCCGCAGGGCCCGCGCCGTGCCGCTCCGTGCCGAGCCCTGCCCCGCGGCCCGCCTCGACCCCGCCGCCCGCGCCGTGTCCCTTCCGGCGCGGCGGCCGCCCGGCCCGGGCCGCGCGGCTCCCCTCACCTCGTTGAGCTGCCGCTCGGCGGCTTCCCGCAGCGCCGGGTCCATGGTGCCCCGCAGGGCCTCGATGATGGTGTTGGGGTCCATGCCGGCGGCGGCGGGAGGCGGGGGGCAGGGGCCGGGGCCGCGCCGCGCCGTGCGCACATGGACCCGCCGCCTCGCAGCGGCCGCCGGCGCGAAAGGAAGGGAAGCGCCAAAGGCCCGGATAGAGCGGCCCCCGCCGCCGCCCGCCCGCCAGCGGCGCCCTTCCGCCGCCCCGCCCCGCGCCGCGCCGCGCCGCGCGGCCACACGGGAGCTGTAGTAGCGGAGCTCGGGGAGCGCCGCCATCGCCTCCTCCGGGGCCGGGCTCGGCGTTGTTGGGATTTGTTGCACGCCCAAATGACGCCGTCGAGAAAAAAAAAAAGGTTTCCCCTGCAGCCCGCTCCGGAATAATTCCCGAAAGAAGGCGTACCGTGAAAGAAAAAACCGTGAAACGAAAAAGCAGAAATGCAGATCAAACAATACAAAGCGATGAACGTTAGAAAAGTGGAAAAGGACGCCGTCTCTTTAGTGGTTAAGGAAACAGCTTTGGGAAATGGCACGTTAAAATGTGGCTGCTGTTGCCATCCCGCTATGCCGAGCTCCTCGCCGTGTTTTTTATTATTATTATTTACTGCAAGTGTGAAAATTAGTGTCCCATTTATAAATCTAACCGGTGAAGCAGCAATGAATGGCTGTCTTTCCAGGTAAGCCTAGGAAACATACAGGCCCTGCAGAACCCAGTGGCGGTGTAGCATCTTTTCAGGACACAATGTCATATAATATTCTTCTACAGACTGCCTAGATCTGCAGTATGTAAGTGAAGGGATGCTGCCCAAAATGTAAGTGAAGGTGAAATACTGTAGTCTCAATATCATGAAATATGCTACAACATAATCATTTTCATGCTTTTGTGTCACAGCGCAGGTAGCAAGATCAAATCTCAGGGCTCTTTGTATCAAAGGAGCAAGGCAATAATGCCTCTAACCAGAGAGAACACAGATGCTAAGCTGATCAGCAACTTCCGAAACAGAATGCAGCTTCTGTAAAGTGAAAAATAAGAAATTGAGAGGACAGAGGGCTCGCAATGTGCTGCTCTTCGTCAAATACAGATGCAAAATGCTGCAAAGAAAAGAAATGCAGATGTAGCCGCAGAGTTAGCAACAGCCTCAGAGATGCTGTGGTTCCAGAAGGAATTGTCCAGAGTCTGGCTGTTCTGAAACTGAAGATGGTACATGCCAGGGAGTGTTTGCCTTTGCAAGAATGTTTGCATTTGCAACTCCGCTGGCCCAGAAGTAATAGCAATAACTAATCTCACAGCAGGATTAAATGCAAAAATGGTGCACAGAGATCAATAAATAAGGAACTCGGTCAGGATGAATGTTTCGTGTAGACTGGACGCTAGCTCTCTAACACCACTTCGGAATTAGAGAGGTTTTTTTTCCCAGATTTGGGATGACAGCTCCAAGAAGAAACATCCATGAGATTAAAAAGGTATTTTTACCAGTGCAAACAATTCGTTAATGCTATTTGCTGTGTGTAACATTGTGAAAGAGGGAGATGAAATAGGAAGAAGCAAATAGCAAAGAAACAACAGATATCATCAGCGTGAGTGGAGCAACATAGCAGATGACAGCTGACATCGTGTGAGGACCTGGTGAGCTGCAGCATCCTGACACTGACACTCTCTCTTAAAAGGCAAATGTGGTATTGAGCAGGCCTCAAACCTTGGACACAATTCAGTTACAATTACTCCTCAAGATAAACATATTCTCATACACTGTTGTGGGTTTAGCAGTTGAATATTTTCCCCAGAAAGTTGGAACCCTAACAAAGAAAATATTTGTTAGTTTTAATGAAGTAGCATTCTCCCTTGGAACTGACTGCAGAGCACTGATAGGCCTATATGCCTTTCTAGGGTACAATTCAATTTACAATAAATGAAAAGCCAGAAGCCAAACATTTGAGCCTTGTCAAGTTTGGGTACTTCATCACATCTGTCCTGGAGGTACTTCTCCAAAAAACAATAGGCAGAAGGAAAGGGTGCACACAAAGATACTGTGCCAGTATACAAATTTTGCAAATAACCATTTTAATCATAAAAAGCTCTAACAGGATTCAGATATGAGGTTATTAACTGATGATAATCAACTTTAATCAACAAGATTGATTAAATGATTTAAGAGTTAATAGTTTGGCTGGGAATATATACAGAATGAAGAGCCTTTTTCGATTAAAAATAGCACAGTAGTCTGTAGCCCTGAGCACACATTGCATTCAGTGGATTGAGAACCCATAAATAAAGGAGATTTGGTGGGCAGTGTAGGGGAGGTTCCTCCCTAAGACCCTGCTCGGAGGTTAGCTCCAGCTGGGAGAGCAGGATGCCACAGCATGCCCAACATGTTGCGCAGCTCCCTTCAGTCTCCTTTAATCAGCTGGGTGTTGGCTTCATCCCCAAGGCAAACTTGCTAAAGTTTTGTTCAGAGCAGATATAAATAAGTCACTAAGCTCCTTTATGTAGGCACGAGCTCAGTAGTCGGTCCACACCACGCACCCCCCAAAAATAACAATCTGCCCCCACGTCCTGCAGCCAGATGGTAAGGCTTGAGCAGATGCTAAACCACATATTTAAATAGGTTTCCCGAGGGACAGAGGCTGAAAATAAGGCTCGGTCATTAGTCGATTCTTCTGAGTTCAGAAAAAATGGACTTGTGTTTTTTTTGTTTTTTAATAAAGTTTCTTTCGAGGTCCAGGACTCCATCGTTGATTCTTGACTTCAACTGCAAGGTGGGAAAGAAGAGTGACAGTACCTCTCAAGAAGAAAATGCTGGGCACTGAGCAGCTAGCTCTTAGCTCTTCAGCGAAGAGAGATGCAACAGCAATCTTCTAACAGCAGATTTCTAACAGACGAAACCAGAAAGCCACTGAAACAAATTCCCAGTGGCAGTAATCAGTACCCTGTCTCCCAGTGTCTTCTGACTGAGGCTAGATGCCATTCTGGAAGCTATGTTTTAGTAAAAACACAGGCTATCCTTCAGCAAACCAATAAGATAATGGCTTTAATTAAATATATATATATATATATTTAAAATATATATTTTATATATATATATATATATATCACATATATATATATATATGTGAATAAACTTGTATTACCAGTACTACACAGGATGTTGAACTAGATGAAGTGATGATAAACTGTATGAACTGTTTGTTTTGTGTGGATTTTTTGGTGTTTACTTTCTAGGTGTATCTGTACCCAAAAGCTCAGATTCCACTGTGTGGAAGTCTAACTAACGTGCTTCAGGCTCTGTGCAACAGGCAGTGGAGCAAGAGTGTCTGCAGAGACAGCAGTTTGTCTTCTCCTACCTCATGCACTGTTTTACAGCTTGTGTACTTTTATTTATATGTGTGTCGCTAGTTTTAGCTTCTTGTCATTGCAATGCAGCTTTGTAACACTAATCCCCAACCTAACTGTATTAAAAATATTAAAAAATCCCTTCATGCAAGAAAAATGAAACAGCAAGAGGCAGTTTCAAATAAACCTCAATGGCACACGCACAGAAAATGAAACAATAGACTATAGCGAAGTCTGCAAGAAAACAAGTGTGTCCTTCCCTTACTGTCCTGTCCCTAAAGCAGGGCCCCAAGCTCATCTCTTTTACAGTTGTACCTAAAATGGTGACCTGTTCATTAAATGTAATGCAGACATCAAGTTTTGAGGAAGAAGGTTTATAGAAAATGCAAGGGATGTGCACCCATGATTTATTAGCATTCTAATAAGCTGATTTTTAAAAGATGATCTTACTATTAGTTTTTACAACTAAAACACAGCAATGAGCTTAATGTGGTCAGAAATAAACATGTTTTTGAAACTTTCAAAGAGTAAAAATGTATATTCAAGCTATGACTTTAGTGCTGCTTGTAATATATGTTCAACTGAGGTTTATGTAACCTGTAAGTACATCGAAGCACAACATTTCTTCCTTCATAGAGTTCAAGTTGGGCTTGTTTAGAATAATTCTAATCTTTTTAAGCATGTCCTATTTTCATTGAAACCGAGGGAATAACAGTGAGTAAAGTAGAAGAGGACTAGGTTTTTATTGTATTAAAAACCCACCCAGAATACATGCCCAGCATTTAGGAGGAGCTTTCCATTTGTACAGAACAATATACATATACATCTGTTCATGCATAAGAATTTTAGTAACCTGTTACCATAATATGCAGTTTATTAACTCACTCCAGTCTGTATAATTGTAGACAGTTCACTCTACAATACATCCTGTGGTGGCTTGTTGGTGACAGATGTGACTGCCCATGCAGTGAAGCGTTTCTCAGGTCCTGGCAGCACAGCTGTGAGGTACCCTTAGACATCAATTCCTAATGCTACTGTGAGGTGATACCATGAGATGTCCTCTTTAACATCTTTATCAATGACATCAATTACGGAATTGAGTGCACCCTCAGCAACCGTTTGCTGACGACACCAAGCTGAGTGGTGCGGTTGACACGGCTGAAGGAAGGGATGCCATTCAGAGGGACCTCGAGAGGCTAGAAAGGTGGGCCCGGGTGAACCTGATGAGGTTCAACACGGCAAAGTGCAGAGTTTTGCACTTGGGCCGGAGGAATCCCAGGCATCCATACAGACTGGAAGGAGCGGTCCTTGAGAGCAGCCCTGTGGAGAAGGACCTGGGGGTCTTGATGGATGAAAAATTTAACATGAGCCAGCAGTGTGCCCTTGCGGCTCGGAAGGCAAATGGGATCCTGGGCTCCATCAAAAGAGGGGTGACCAGCAGGGACAGGGAAGTGATTGTTCCCCTCTACTCTGCTCTTGTGAGGCCCCATCTGGAGTACTGCGTCCAAGTCTGGAGCCCCCAGTACAAAAAAGACAGAGAGCTGTTGGAGAGGGTCCAGAGGAGGGCCACAAAGATGATCAGGGGATTGGAGCACCTTCCCTATGAAGACAGGCTGAAGGAGCTGGGCTTGTTCAGCCTGGAGAAAAGAAGGCTGCGGGGTGACCTCATTGCAGCCTTTCAGTACCTAAAGGGAGCCTACAAACAGGAGGGGGAATCAATGCTTTGAAAGGGTAGATAACTGCAGGACGAGGGGAAATGGTTTTAGGTGGAGGGAGGGGAGATTTAGGTTGGACGTCAGGGGGAAGTTCTTTACAGAGAGAGTGGTGAGGTGCTGGAACAGCTGCCCAGAGAGGTTGTGGATGCCCCGTCCCTGGAGGTGTTCAAGGCCAGATTGGATGGGGCCCTGGGCAGCCTGGTCTAGCATTAGGTGGGATTGGTGATTGGTGGCCCTGCATGTGGCAGGGGGGTTGGAGATTCATGATCCTTAGGTCCCTTCCTACCCTGGCCATTCTGTGATTCTGTGACGTGGCAACATATTGGGAAGTCTGGTATCCTTGAAGCACCTTAAATTGTCAGTAGATATTTAGACTGTGCAGTTCACAGATGGTGGGCAGCACAGATGTCACCAGAAGCACTGATATTCTTTATACTCCTTTCTTCATTTCACAGATGTTTTTTTCCTTCCAGAGAAGTAAAGTAAATGGACACTCCAGTTACAAGATTACTGCACAATGCAGGGGAAGCAGATAGATAGAAACCTTAAGTGCAAGAAAAGGTCAAACCTGTTCTGTCCCTTCTTGGAACATATAGCTGAAATAATCACAACCGCATTAAAAACGCAAGCCCCATGCAGGGTAGCTGAAAAATTGGAGCTACATGACAAAGTGCATTTCTTTGTGGCTGCAAATAAAGGAGACTAACTGTTATTTGGTGAGTTCTCTGTCTGTTTGAGCAGAAGCATAAAAAAGGCATCAAAGAAATACCCAGAGACAGGTTGTTATTTTTTGCAAGTCTTTACTATTCAGTTTTGACAGCCAGTTGGGATGTGTATGTTCTGTGTTGGGCTATCAAACTTTAAATATTAGGATTTTCTTACTTACCAAAAGAGATAATAATGTTGAGACAGGTAAACATAGAACATATTCTGACTTGTATGTGAATTGCTGAGAGGATACTGGTGCTAAAAGAAGA
The DNA here is from genome assembly GCA_037305975.1 of Chrysolophus pictus. Lineage (NCBI taxonomy): Eukaryota > Metazoa > Chordata > Aves > Galliformes > Phasianidae > Chrysolophus > Chrysolophus pictus. The sequence goes on from CM074580.1 coordinate 9,519,828, forward strand.
GATGAAGTCGTTATTATTCAACCTCTCTACTTGAGGGCCCATGTATGTTTTTATCAATGACTTCTACACCAATAACCACATGCATGGAAGAGTAGGTGGGTAAGCTGGGCTAATTCATGCTGTAGTTGGGAATCTGACTGTGACATATGAACACAAAGGACTTTATCTTAGCTTTATCTTAGCTTCTGCATGGGTTGTAGCCAGGGTGTGTTAGCATTATCTGAGGCTAGCTGAGTTAGTACAGAGTTGGCCCAGAAACATGCACTCCTGTGGCCTTCAGGCACTTGGTAGTCAACAGCTAAAGTAAAATTAGATCAATTAGCCTGGCCTGTGGGCCAAACACATTGCAGGATTCCTGCATGATAATTCCAGTACTTGTGACAGCAAAGTAGGGAACATATTTAGAAACATAAGAACTGCATTACTAATGCCTTTGTCTTCAACTGCACAAGTCTCCATAATTATTCCAGATGTTTTATGAAGCAGCAAAGTGGAAAAGTTGTTCTTCATTTCACTTTCTGAAGGCATGTGAACAATGTATGCAGGGCAACATCGTGTTTTTGGGATAATCAAGAGCTGTGTCAGCTTCCTACCTTGGCTCCCCTCATATAACTTGGTTCCAGCTTGCCAGGATTCTGTTGTTCAAATCCTGGCCTTTCCCAAGCAGGATTCTTTGCTTCAGAATGTGAAAGGAATTCTGATTTATTTTTCAGCAAGGGTGACATGATAAAATAAAGAATTGCTGAACCGAGCTGAAAGTTTATTAACGTATTTGCATGAAATAGAATCACCAGTATGGTAATTCCACACAAGAAAAGCAAACATGCTGATTCAGCTACAGTAAGGATTTCTACAGAATGACATATCCTCTTTTTTTTTTTTTCCCTAGCTCTTACAAAAACTGTTATCAGTTCTCATGTAGATCCCTTTCATTTTCTGTCTTGGTTATTCAGAAATTATTACATCATATTAATTAATAGTAAGTCTTATAAAAACATTGAACATTTCTTTTCTACAGACTTTTGGCTTTAGATTATTTCACTGTGTGAAGTGGGCCAAAAAGCCAGTCTCATCATCTGTCTATGGATAAAAAGGAACCAGTGTGGTATGTACTAGAAAAAGGTACGTGAATTTCCATATCAAGGCATATGTAGATCTGCTTTTCTGCATTCAGCCAAACCACTGAACAGGAAACATGTCTAGGACTAGGTGCATGATGTTCAAGATTAAAATGAAGAGGTTTCCATCAAAGAACTACCTTAGGTGAAAACTGTCTACACTTATCAGCCTGTCGCCATTTAATCTCTAATCCCGATTAAAAACTGACTCTGTGATGCTCATTTATTATGATAGTAAGTGCTATCAATCATATTATAGGTTTTTTTTTTTTCAATTAATTTAATGATTTCCCCTAGGAAAACATGTATGACAATTCATTTCTCAGAATGTTGGCAGCTTTTTAAAATGTTTCAATTAAACACGTTCTGACCTCTTTGATGTTGCCTTGAATTTTAATTATTTTATGTTGCAGATTACTGGTTTGAAGATGACCACATTTTTTTGAAACTAACCATGTGGTTTACAGTAGCAGTGCGTTTGTTCCATGTTTGGTGATTGGCTCAGTCATAATAAATTATTACTTACTGCAAAAGCCTTACAGGCCAGATCAAGAGAAATACCGGGCAGTCTCACCACAGATGTTTTGTATTTCACAAAAAGAAAAGCAAAATGAAGGAACATCTGATGTGATATTTGCACAGTGAAACATGCAACAGCAAAAGAAAAATCAAACAGTTAACCCTTACTGATCTCAGATGCAGCTCATGCAATTTACCTGAAGGTCACAGGGACTCCCTTCATGGAAATTCTTTTTTGGGAAATATTTAGAATTTTTTTTCCACTGAAAGCTTTGCTTCTTTGTAAAATGTAATACCTGTTTTCCCAACTTTTCCTTTCTTCCTTACCATTCTCTCTTCTACAATCTGTTTTAAACTTCCACTCTACCTGAAAACGCTTCTCCATCTTCCTTTCCCATCAGAATTATTGTCCCAGTCATTTCGTGTTTCTAAGCGCCATGTCTTTTTTTTTTCCCCCTGTATTTTCTCTGTCTACTTTCCACATACAAAGATCCCTGATTTTTCCTCCTTTCCTCCTCTTAGAAGAGATTTTTGTCAAGATAAAAGCTCCGACTTCTCTCTTCAGATTTTCAAAAGCTTCTGGGATCCTTGAGCAATACTAAGAAATAACACAAAGCATCAACCAACCTGCAGTCTTCTGCCTGCTGGCCACCAGCCAGTTCGTCGGCTGTTTTGAAAATCTGAAAGTTACTAATCCTGAAAATTAAGGTGCATTTAATTTTGAAAATAATCACTCGAGTTCCCAGATTAAAAAAGGAAAGCCTATAGAAATAAACCTTCAGCTACCCAACCACAACACTTCCTGCTGTATTTCCATGGCAGGTGCTTTCTGACAGACCCCGCAACCACTCTCTCTCCTGAGTAGGGGCACTGTCTCTGGTTATAAAGTCATTTTTTATCACTCTGTATGCTGTGCATCAATACTGTGAGAAATGGCCCACTATTAGTAGGAGAAAGACCCTCCATATTTGCACGATCATGTGATGAACTGCATGTCCTTCCCTTCTTATCCCATATGTGCACACTTACTTTCTAGAGTAACATTTCTGATCCTGATCAGCAACAAACACAGCGCACTCTCAGAGCTGTGAACAGCTTTTGTCATCCAGCCTTCTACAATCTGGGGATACATTGGTGTTGATGATAGATTCAGTAGCAGCCCTAAAAGCAGCAGAACGTCAAACCGATGGTTTCATGAGGGTCAAAAGAAGGATGATTAAACTAGTGATTTCATTACTTGTAGCACTACCCAGTATGACGCATAAGGCCATATGACACTGAGCATGCTACTTCCACCAGAACTGTGCTCCTGCTGCGTGACAAAACCCTGTTTACTAAATGTAATGCTATAATGGGACAGAAAGCACCACAATAATTATGGGATGGCAAAGTCTTCGGCTGCAGCAAATGAAAACAAGCCCAAATGTAGTAGCTGCAGACACAGGAAGGAAGGAAAGGAGCTGCTTACTTTTGGAAGGCGTCGGGTAGGCAGGGATCTCCAGCAAGAGATATCCTCACCTTAGATGAGGATGAGGTGTGGATCCTGCCTCCATCCCTTCCGGTCACTCAGGTGCACTGCATGCAGCTGAGCTCCCCTGCCTTCCCACCAGGTGCTCCGTCACTGCTTCAGGTCATAACTTAGCATTTTCACCACACCAATTTATTTAAGTAAGTAAGAAATGTATTCCTGGAACATAAAATGCTACATTCTAAGCCTGAATTTAAAAGATGCTGAGGTCAGAAGTCAGATTTAACCTTTGCCAGGTATAGCTACCATGATCCGGGTCACATTGCTTAAGGTCATTCTGCTATTTTTGTAATTAGTGAGAAGACATGCAGATTCCTTCTTGTAGAGGGTGTTAATTTTATGCTTTACTGGTCTGCTGTTCAAAATTAACTGCTTGTTAATTGTACTGCTCTTTTGCTTCTCTTTTTTCCATACTGAACACATTTACCACATGACGATGAAAACTCCACTCGAGCACATGGAAGATGATTGCTGGTAATTTAACCATTTGACTTTGCAATGCTGTTAGGCAATTGGCTGTTGACATACCTTTTCTGCCAATTGTCCAGCTCAGGTAGTGAGGTTGTGCAAAGACCACATTCCAAGACAGCTATAGAATAAATTAGGAAGATGAATTGGTTCCTGTTCAGATCTCAACAAGTTCTCTCCCTTTTTCTTTAATCTTTCCATATTTATTCTCCAATTTGTATCTTATCAGTTTCATTTATTTACACTAAGCGTGTTTTTTCCTCTAGAATCTTAGCATTAGAAGACAGAGCTAGAACCTCAGTTCAGAGCAAACTAGAAGAAAACAAAGCTTTCTTTATGATAGCATAACCTGCTGCATGCTAACTGTTGAGTCACGGCCTGAACCACTGATTGATCACCTGGGAAAAGGAGCTGGTCAGCCCTGGGAGGACAGGTGAAGGCAATTCATGTGTGACCAGAAAGGGTGGAGCCTGGCTGCACCTCTCTGACTTCATTTAAAGTCTGACTGCCACTGGGGAAGGATCTCTGGCTGGAGTTCCCTCCTCTGTGGAGTTTTCCTTAGTTTCAACAGGGTCGAGTGTTGGGTCCTGCATTTTGGTTACATCAACTCTGGGCAACCCTACAGACTTGGGGAGGAGTGGTTGGAAAGCTGCCTGCTGGAAAGGGACCTTGGTGTTCTGATGGACAGTCAGCTGAACATGAGCCAGCTGTGTGCCCAGGTGGCCAAGAAGGCCAATGGCATCCTGGCTTGGATCAGGAATGGTGTGGTGAGCAGGACGAGGGAAGTCATCCTGCCTCTGTACTTGGCACTGGTGAGGCCTCACCTTGAGTACTGTGTTCAGTTTTGGGCACCTCAGTACAGAAAGGACATTGAGGTGCTGGAGCAGGTCCAGAGAAGGGCAACAAGGCTTATGAAGAGCTTGGAGAATATGGCCTACGAGGAGAGACTGAAGGAACTGGGGATGTTCAGTCTGGGGAAAAGGAGGCTGAGGGGAGACCTTACTGCTCTCTTCCAATATCTGAAAGGTGCTTACAGTGAGAATGGGGTTGGTCTCTTCTCACTGATGATAGGATGAGGGGAAATGGCCTTGAGTTGAGCCAGGATAAGTTTAGGTTGGATATTAGGAAACACTTCTTTACAGAAAGGGTACTTAAGCACTGGAATAGGCTCCCCAGGGAGGTGGTTGAGTCACCATCCCTGGATGTGTTTAAAATCTGTTTGGATGTGGTGCTCAGGGACATGATTTAGTGGAGGATTGTTAGGGTAGTATGGTTAGGTCATGGTTGGACTCGATGATCTTTAAGGTCTTTTCCAACCTGAGTGATTCTATGATTTTTGAGGATTGGTGGGCAGTCCTTTTTTCCTTCCCTTGTAACATCTTTCTATTGTATTAGTTTCTCTGTCATTGTATCTCTTGTATCACTTTTCCATTGTTTGGATCTTTCTGATTGTTACGCCTGCTTTTAGTGAGAAAGCAAACATGCAGAAAGGAAATGCCGATGGACAATTTCAATGATTTGGCCCCTTGTCTACTTTTAAAGACCTCCTGGTCTTTTTGCTGGCAGATAAGAGAGATTACTCAGGTCTCAGTGAGTTCAAGGAGGTAGTTCCACTTAGGCTTGTGTGAGGCTGCAAAAAATCTCCAAAAAACAGAAGGAATTCAAAGAGAAATTAAGATGAGTCTGTGATCACGTTTTTATCAACATGGAGTAAATTGGATTTGGGAACTTTTATCCTTCAAGCATGTATATCCAACTACCTTATTGGTATAAATTAAAAGGATTCCTTGAAGGAACATATTGCTCAGTAGAAGGAAATACTTGACTTTTCAGCTATGCTAGCACAAACTTAGCTGCAGACTATATACATTTGATCATTACGTTTATTCTTAACCTAGTGTTAAGTATGAATCCTGATGAATACATGTATCCTAGAACAAGGGGCATACTTCTTTAACGGTCAGATTTGTAAATGTGATTGTTGTCACAAGTAACAAATGCTAGATTACAAATACTTCAAGTGCTGCTTTGCTGAAGTCTTGCACAGCTGTTTATGAATCAGGCAAGGGTTCTCCTTGCAGTTCTGCATACTCACTCTCCTTTTCTTTTGTCTCCCTCCATCTGTCCATTATTTCAACTGCTGGTCGTGTTGACTTCCCCGGGTAGCAATGTGCTCCATTAGGGGAGGTTGTGCTGCGTACCACAGGTACCTGCACAGAGCTTTAAAAAAAGAGACACTGAGCAAGGATAATGTGATAAGAATGTTTTTGCTTTTTTTTTTGTTGTTGTTGTTTTACTTTTGTTACTACCTGTCTTCAGCAGCTGATTGTGGCTGAGCTCTTCAACATATTCTCTGCCTGAGTCTGTTCCCAGAGTTCAAACGTTGTAGACGAGACTAAGAATTGGGATGAGGTAATTGACAGTGTGAGATGGAGTTGTGTGGCTCTAAATAGTTATTTATTTCTGTCAAGAGAACACTTGAGATTCCCTGTACTGTGGTGACATCTCCCTCTATTCCTGGTTATTTTTAATAAGAGCTTTGTCTTTTTAAAGAGAGAGTGCTTTCCAAGTCTGAAATACAGTGTATCTCAAGACCTCTGATGTTTGGTACCACATTTAAGGAGCCTGGTGGGACTTCTATGAGGCTTGGCTGGGATGACATCAGTTTATTATAGGGTACGTCTCATTTTTCACTTTGCAGCAAGACAAAGTAACCTTTAATTTCTGTCATCCTGCATCCAACTATAGGATGTGAGCTAACTAACCAGAAAAACTTCTTTCCCGTTTCGTATACAGCACTGGAGGATTTGAAGGAAAAAATGTTACAGGCTATTTAAGATGATCTACTAAGTACCAAAGAGGAGCAAGAACTTCATCAGAACTGAGAATCTGCCCTTTATTTTTACCTTTTGGGATATAAACATCATAACTATTTTACTGTTTCTAATGAATTAAGGAGCAATAAATTGAAAATGTTTGTTAAAATGTACATTTTAAGTCAGACATGTCGTCTTATAAAGACAACCAGGAGAGAAAGCAATCTGGCTGTAATTCCTGTGATCAGTCTCAACTCATTTTAAGGCTTACAAGTCTTCCTCTTGCTGTTTTATTCATTTGACATCCAGTGATAAGACAAGGAGCAATGGGTGGAAGCTGGAATATAGGAAGTTCCGCATGAATACAAGTAAGAACTTCTTCACAGTAAGGATGACAGAATGCTGAAACAGGCTGCCCAGCTAGATTGTGGGATGTCCTTCTCTAGAGACATTCAGAACCCACCTGGGCATGTTCCTGTGTGACCTGATGTAGATGTTCCTGCTCCAGCATGGGGATTGGACTAGATGATCTTTCAAGGTCCCTTCCAATTCCCAGTTCTGTGATTTTTTTTTTTTTTTGTAACAATTGTCCTTGAGCACAGACTTCTTTTCAAATAAAAGCTTTCATTACTTGTGGCTCTGGCTCTGAGATATTTCTAATTCTTCATTCATACAACCAGGACTACCCAGCTGCATGTACATGTTTATTTCTGTTTATCTCACCTGGTGATGTTTTTTCTATTCATATTTATCAGCAGGCTGTATCTTAACTTGTCTTTCATGCAGATGCTTATTCACGAAGTTACATCCTCAATTTTTTTCACCATAACTATCAATATGAGCTCGTCAAAATACACTAACTCCATTCCAAACAAAGGGCATAGGTTTATTCAATTTAAAGTATATTTTGAGTAGAGTTGTTATCGCATGCATTTTAGAGGTTTAATTTTGGCCAGGTGTTGCATACTTACACAGTACTCCAAGCATTTTTAATTGCGCTTCTGCAAAACTATACTTACAAGAACTGAGGAAAAGGGGACACTTTCAAACATTTCTAATCCTCTTAAGACTAACTTCATATACAAACATCACATCCATGCAATTAAATTAATTTGGATATGCTTTAATTAAAAACTAACTTCTTGAAACAATGTTCGTAGAGTGTATGGATAGTATCTTCAAACAAATTAGTAGAAAGTTGTTAAAAAAAAAAAACACCAAAAACATGATGGTCATGCAATTAGTTTAACTGCTACCTCAGCATAGTTGTATCTGTGATTTTTGTTGTCTTAATTTCCTTCCCAAGTGATATAAAACTGTAGAAAGATCTTCCTCTAAGACGATAAGGGCTTCTGCACAGCTTGAGGAATTACTCCATTGGTTAGCACTTACACTCCAGTTACAGGTTTGTACATCTGTTTTTTTCTTAAGGCAAGTGGATGTAGAATAGAAAAATGCAGCTGCTGCAGAATATGAAGTTCTTTGTTGGTGTAAATTGTATCTGCTGGTATGAATTGGTTCAAAACTTTGGAAAATGCAATCATATTCCAGCAGATGTCTGGGTGTTGCATGTATGTAGAGCTGTGCTACAGACCTTCTATGGCCATGTCAGAATGACTAAGTTAGGTGCCTCTTCCCACGTCTGTGGTCTAAGAGCAAGGCAAGGCCTCCAGCTATCCTCCTTCTCAACAGGATCAAGCAATGTACTTTCTCTTTCATTGTGATTCTTGTTGGATTTTCACTTTCTCTCCTTGCTTCCAAGCCAGTTGTGTGTTTGGGAAACCAGTTAACTCAGCATCCAGTATCCATCACCCATGCTGAGAGACTGCTCAGCGCTGTCACTGAGCTATACCAGACCTAAAGCCCTCCAGAGAGAATAAACTGCTCATAAAATTCTGGCTTTGTCTTAGGAATGGTCTCAGACAGCGATGTGAGCTCTAGTGTCCCTTTCTGCCTTTCAGGTTGTTTTAGTTTCTTTTCGCATGCTCCTGCCTCTCTGAGATGCCAGCAAAATTGCTTCCTGTTCCGTTCAAAGCAAAATCAGCTGCATTATTTTGAACTTTGAACTGTTACTTCTCAGTTACAAGCTCCCAGGAGTAGGGTCACAGTCAGACTCTCTTCCCTCTTGCTGACAACCGGCATGACTCAGTCTGCAAAGCATCAGCAGTGCTGGTGACTCAGCCATGTGACACGTGCTCCATCAGTCTACCTAGGCGTACATAAAAAAAAAAAAGCAGCAAATACAAGTTTTTTCTACTGTGGGAAGACAGCTCTTTCAACCTGATAAAAATAAAATGTTCCAACCACTCATAGAAGGAAGTGAGTTTATATAGCTGAACACTTAGGTACCGCTCCAGAACTGTCAGTATATTTTGTTTCTTTCCACTGGGTTAAAAAAAAAGCCTTTTCTTTTCTTTTGGCTCTCATACAGTTTGAAAGATATATTTCAGTTTGAAAAAAATATTTCAACATTAAGGTATATTTTCCAAAAATTGATCCATATAAATCCTCTGGATAACTGCCTAGTTCTGTCTGTAGCCTCTAAGAATGCTTGATTCCATTGCCTAAGCCACTGAGCACATCCGACTGGATATCAGAGCACTTTTATCTTTCTCTGCAAAGTACTGTGCAGCACGTGTTCCTAATCAGAAAGGACTTAGAAAGAAGATCTGAAGACAGAGGATATTTTATGCTGTTTATGAAGTTATATATGATGTTTAGGTGATATTTTATACCTGAAGAGAGTAATTCTATTTTCAGCCCACAGCTATCGTTCTCAGTACCCTGTGGAGTGAAGCTGTTTCCAGCACTGCTGATCTCAACCATGTGTTGAAAGTTTTCTCGAATACTCACTGACTTCAAGTTAACTAAACTCTTTCTCCTCTCAGTCATTAAGTAAAATGGCTTATGCTGGTATTTTTCAGTCTTTGCTTTACTTCTGGTAAACAGATCTAATTTACTGAGTTATTTCATTTGCAGACAGACCCCCCAAATCCTAAGGAACATTTCTTCTGAGTGAACAGAGAGGTTCTGCTGGTGTTTGTAAGGTACAGATGACTTTGGAGACGTCTATTTAAATTGTCAGAAGTTATTAAACACCATGGACAGTTTCAAAGTTGAGTAAAAGAGCCAACACCTTCACTACAGTGGTGTCCCCCCAAGGGGAACCAACAAGAGCATGAAACAGCCTAAGGGTCTTTGGATAATCTACTCTGATAAATATCACATATGCAATCATATTTCAATTGCAAGGCGATCAAGTTAATTAATCCCTAGATTTCACACTGGCAGCAATTCAGAAAGTTGGAGCTCTGTAACTTGGAGTTGATTAGAGTTACCTTCTCTATTTTTAATGAGATATATACTGATACTGTGAGCAAACTGCAGAGTCTGTACCCTGGAAACAATTTGCAGGCCATGCACTGTACTAAGTAGAAGGGAAATTATGCTGCACATTTGTATTGCTGAAATTATTTGTATCTTATAGTGGTGTCTAGAGCAGTGGGAACTATAGGAGACTTTAGCAAGAGTGAGATGTTAGCCTAACTGGTGTTATGTTATCCTCCTTTGGGTAACAGAGGCTATGGAATACAAACCAGGTTAATTAGAACTCAGATAACCACTGAAGCAGGATCTGCCCGATTCCTTGGCTCTGCGGGTTTTCTGAACAAGCACCCCGCGCTGTGATTCACACCGCACGGTTCAAAATCAAATAGCTGTGAGATCACAACGGATGGTTGGGATGAGCCGCGGCTTTGGCAGGGGCAGTAACTAATGGCACACCGGATCTTAAATGAATCATCAGTTTCCTGGAGACGCTTGCACGGCTACACGCGTGTTTTCCATACACCGGAACAACAAAGGCGAGCTCTTTGTGTGCCCGCCCGCGCCTGCCCTCACGGCGGCATTACGCTACTTCCCGCCCTGCCGCACCACACGCGCCCCGCACCGCACGGCGCAGAAGCGCGCCACGCCGCGCTCCGCGCCTCCCAGACGGCGCATGCGCCGTGCGGCGGTGAGGCGGGAGCGCGACCCGGTGGGGTGAGGAGGAGCGGCCCGGGCCCGCCTTCTTCCTCCCGCTCCCTGGTTGGCGGCGAGGCCTGCGCCGGGTTCGGTCCGCCGGGCGCGAGGAGCGCGGAGCCATGGCGCAGCGGCGAGCGGCGGCGGACAGCGCCCGGCACCAGCGGCTGCTGGAAGGTCAGCGCGGACGGCCGCGCGGCCCGGGGTGGCGGTGCGGCGATAACGGGCGCTGCGGCGCTTGCGGGCCGGCGGGTGCGGCGGTGGGGAGCGCGCGTTGTTCGGCGCTCCGAGGGGAAGCGCGAGCAAAAGATGCGGTTCGTGGGCTAGTTGCTCGTCCTCGCCGCTGTTGCTCACCTGGGGGAGGTGGGGCGAGCGGGCCGGGTGGGCGCGGCGCCTCGGCCTTGGCGGGTCGGCCTGACCTCGCGGTGCGCGGGTGGCTGCGCTCGGCTCCGAGCCGGGCGCGGCTCCGAGGTCACCCGGCCGGCTCTGCTTCCTCGTGTTTCGTCATCCTGTCCGTGCGACTTGAAACGGCGGCAGGCCGGGTGCTCGCCTTGATGCTTCCTCAAGGCGTAACTCCTGGATTTAAATAATAACTATTAACTCTGTGTCTAATTCCAGGGAAAGCTCAGGCGGAAGGTGGATCGGCTCGAACGTCCCTTCTGATTTTGGTGTCCGTCTTCACAATAGCTGCTTTCCTTATGTTTCTGGTATATAAAAATTTCCCACAGCTCAGTGAGTAAGTATGCCAGGAAAGAAAACTGACCTGTTTTTCAGTCGGTATCAAATTGTGAAGGAGCCCACGTGTGGTTCAGTGGCGTTTAAGCTGTTGTAAGTTAATTACAGACACTTTAAATTTTTTTTAAAGGGAATTTGAATGTATGATTTAGAATGTCAGAATACAAATTGTGTTATTGGAATACGCAGTAATCGGCAGGATCTCTTTAAACGCAGAGGAGTTGTGCTTGAGCCAGGGTTTCTGTTGCACAGTTGAGTTTGCACACTTCAGAAAGTTACCACTTGTCCCCTTAGCCATGGCAACTCTGTTCTTAACCTTCCTCAGCTGAGATAAAAAAAACATGCTTGGCTCGGGCTGTAAATAGTTTGGCAAGATAGAAGCCTGCTTGTCTTACAACTTTCTTCTTTTCTTTTAGTAGTTAATTTTCTGTGTGATTAACTTGCTCAACAAGTTCAGTTTCAACAGTCCAATCACTAAGTCTGATAAAGAGGAAGAGAGGACACTCAACTGTGCTGCCCAGGGTTGCACCAGATTAAGGTGTGACATAAGATTTCACTCTTAAAGCTTTGTTTGCTTGTGAGGTGACCCTCTGCTGCTGTTGCTGCACTTTAAATGTTGTGACCTTAGCATTAAGGCAGTTACAGTTGGTTTTGGCTGAAACACTGACTGCTGTTCAATTGTCAAAGGTCAGGTTGGAGCGATGATTTATTTTTAATCAGTGCTTGGTAAAGAAAATAATGCTAGAAATAAAGCGAGGTATTGTAATGAGTAGAAAACATGGCCAACAAATATTTGAAATGGAGGATTTCTCTAATTCAAGAAAGCATAAACAGATAGGTTCATGTAAGAGTCTTACCATAAAAGTAGTGATGTGTTTTGTTTGTGGAGGTTGTAGTTCAGTGATCTTATGTATTTAATTATCTACGTATTCAACAGCAATTTCATTATATTGTTTAAATATATCTCATACCATTCCTGCTTTCTTTTCTTCCAGAGAAGAAGGAAAATGTATAAAGATTCCAAGAGATATGGATGATGCAAAGGCCTTGGGAAAAGTCCTGTCCAAATACAAGGACACGTTTTATGTTCAAGTATTAGTGGCTTATTTTGCCACATATGTTTTGTATCCTTTCTCTGATATGAAAACATTTTTTTTTCCTCTCTGAAAGAGAAATGAAAAATACAAATTTGCCGGTAAACCTCTTGATCTAGAGAGAAGGAGGGTAATACTTGAAGGTATGTTAACAGGACAAGTTCCAGAACCTTTGAACTTTTGAAAACAAACAAAAACCTTACACGTATATGTTTCACTATGCTTATTAGATTGTAAAAAAGGAGTAAGTAGAAAGAACAACATGTACTATTTGCTACGTGTGAATACGTGTGCAATTTGATTAAGATTTGCTTTCAGCTTCATCTGTACTTTATCTACTGTGGACAGTATTTTAACTTGCATGAGTCTTGGTCTTACTTCAGTGATACGCTGTCTTTAAAAACAAACTAAATTGCCAGATAGAAATGCCTGAATTTGTCTTCCTTAGACATCAAAAAGTGTTGCCTAAGAGTTGCAGAAGTTCTTAAATCATTTCTCAAAGGAAGAATTCTCATTTTAAAGTTGCCTTTTATCTCTGCAGTGAGCATTTAAAAAACAAACAAAAAAACCCCTAACGAAAAACACAAAAATGAATTTCTTCATTTGAGAGAGCTAGACTTCTGAAGTACTTCCTGCCTAGTGAGACACAAAGGCTATCTGTTGTGTTAACATTTTTTCCCCGAGTGCTGAATGTATTAATCATTAAACACACTCGTAACTGGAACACTTAACTTAAGGTTAGTAACTTTAAGAAGGCTGAAAAGCTTTATAGGGGATCTGTTGCAGTAGGGTTTCTGTAACTGAGAAAAATCAACATTGGATGTGTCAGTACTAATTGTCCTCTAGCCCATTCCTTTTAAGATTAGTTCTCAGATAATAGATTATATCTGAAGAAAGACGAAATGTTAGTTAATAAATAAAGTAGAACAGATTTGGCCTTTTATTGAACTATGGTAGCAGCTGATGTAGCTATCTTAGTGACAGATTGTTTAGTTGATAAGCTTGCTACAATGATCTCAGAACCTTGACACTTAGAAAAAGCTGTGTTGTCTGTAATGGACTTGATATAAAGGAATGCTCTTTGACTTTTTAGAGTTTTGGTCAGTTCCAAGAAGTTTGTAATAGATGTAGATCTGTGTGACCTCTTTAGTGTGGCTGGAATCTGCTTATCGTTAGTCAACAATGTAAAATCACAACTGTGTTTCCTGTTATCTTACAGTAAAGCTCCAGTGTCAAAGGTGACACAGAGATGAAGAGAAGTGCATGCATCTTTTATTCATTTATTGACTTATTTTTGTACCTGTCAACGATGTATCTATTCCTTTGCTTGGGCTGTTTGTGCTACTCTGCAGAAATATTTTGATATAAAGATCTTTTGAGGCCATACATATTTATATGTATTTATGCTTTTCTGGACTGTAGTATATATGCTGACTTGTTATGAAATTAACAGTAAACAGACTTCCTTAACTAAGATGCATCCAGCTTGCAAACATTTGCTATCCCTGGCTCTATATTTCTCAGTATCCTGTCAGGGTTTCTTTATCCCTTTCCACTGGCCTTATTTCTTGTTTGTCTGGTAAGTATGGAAAGCAGTCTGTAAGGGTATATGTTTTTATCCTTTTTTTTTTTTTTTTCTAACAGCTTCCTGTTTGAAATGATCACAGGCTGAATAAAACTGTGAGTCTCAAGGAAATAAATGAGTTCTCGTTAAGCTTTGTTAAGGATGTTACCCATAAAACTCACTGCAGCACTGGGTGATGATCCAAACAACTGTTTGTCCAAGTTTTATTAATAATGGAGGCAGCTGAGTGTTAACTAGCTGGAGAATTGCCTTTGCTTCAAATGTTTAGCATCCACCAGAATGTGCCTGTAATTTCAGAACGTAAGTACTGCGTTCTTATTCATGTGCTGCAAAATGTACTTTTTCTTAAAATGGCTTAATTATCCCAGAAGTTTAACTTAAGAAATGCTACTGACAATCTTCAGAAGATGTCGTAGTGAACCTTAGTAATTAAGAACTACATAAATGAGTAGATATAGGGAGGACTAAGGTGATGAATTATCAAGTTTGAATCTCTCTTAAATGCTATTATGCCCCTTTTTTTTCTGCAGAGCTTTCATTGTTCAGAGTCTTGAAAGTACAGAAACACTCAATAATAACTGATAAGTAACCAACGTTGGCTACTTTGTGTCAATATTGATAAAAATGCCTTGGAATTAAACAAACTGTCTTGTGTCAATAGAATTCTTAGGGAACAGGAACACAGAGCTCTTCCTTATTAGTAGAGAACTGCATAGAAGCAGCCTATATCCAGACAGTGTAATTGTAGGGACACAGGGCTAATATTAATCAGAACTTTTCTGCCAATTAGTTGGTTTTTGTGTTTTCTTTTTTTCAGTGTTCGGGACTTGGAGCTTCGTTCTGCTACATGCTTTCATACTTAGTGGGACGACCTGTTGTGTACAAATACTTAACGGAAAAAGCAGTGAAGTGGTCAGAACAGGTAAAGTTCCTAGATAGGCTGAGACTTCTGATTAAAAAAAACATGTAGAATAGGATGGAAGGTAAGAGGATATTGTGCTCATACACCTACAAGGAATGGGTTCTGATCCCTTTCTGACAGCATGCTGTTACTTCCTGGGTGGCATGCTAAAGCCAGTCTGGGAGCAGAAGAGGCTTTGATGTAGCCCTGGTATAAGGAGCTGGGATAGACTTGAGGGTGATGTAAAGGACTGCAAGTAAAATATAGACTATTATGGTTGTTCCTTGGTGGTGTTAATCTTAGGCTTTATAAAGAAAAGGCTGACAGGCTTTAAGACTTCTGGCAACGACTATCTGATGACCTTCATACCCATGGCCAGAGTAAGCTTTCAGGCTAGGAATACAGCTGTTTTTGAGGTTTGATTACAGATTAGGACAGAATGTGATGAGGAACAAACTTCGTTGCCAGTTCTGCAGAGGCTTAAGGAGCAGGATGACAAGATGCTAGTGTTGATTGGGCTGCAATTAGTAAAAGGTTGCTGAGCTAATGTTAGAATTAGGCCTGCTGCTGTGCTGAATTACTTGTGAGCTGATTCAGGCACACCATTGCCATGCTTTACCATGGACTGGTATTTCCAGACAAACTATGGTACTTCGTAATAGTGATTCACCAATGACTGACTCTAGAGTCATCTTTTAACTGATCTGTTTGCAACTTCTGAATTTCTACAAAAGTTGCACAAAACATCTTAAGTCCTTAATAGTAAAATCGTTGATTTCTTTTTGATGCATAGACTTAATTGATTTTTTCTTTTTTTTTGTTTTTAGGTTGAGCGTCACAGAGAACACCTCATTAACTACATAATATTTTTGAGAATAACACCATTTCTTCCTAATTGGTTTATCAATATAACATCTCCTGTAATAAATGTGCCATTAAAAGTATTTTTCATTGGCACTTTTCTAGGTAAGAATTCTGACTAGTGAACTACATTTTGGGTTACCAGAAGGAACTTTATTTGCTTTTCTTTCTGCATTGTTCAGTGGAGATCACCACCTACTGGTCAGCTGAAAGATTACACGAGGATATTGTGTTATATTTCTTTGATGGGTGGAGCTTATACCATCAGAAGGCTTTAGTCTTCAAGTTTAATCCAATGTAATAGATGAGGTATTACAAACCCAGGCTGATTACTTAAGGCAACATACATTGTGTAAACGCTTTTCTAGTAGTAATTTGTGTTGTTCTACTTTAGCGTGCTCATGTGAGGATATATGTGACTTTGATCTGAAGGATTGTTCCTCTCCTTTGTATGTGTTTTGTTTGTCATGTCTTCCTAAGAGCGAATTCACAACAAACATAGTGCTGAGCATGTAGTTTTGTCTTTTTAATTGGGTTAGAAAACAACTTACAAACTTCTATGAGTGTAACTAAAACTGATTGGTAGTTACTCATAATCTGCACAGTCTAGCATAGATATATAAATATATATATAGTCTTTGGTGCTTTAATTGGCATTAAGTAGTATTAAAAACAGCATAAACAGGTTTTGATATGGGATTGTCTTTGAATTTTATATTTGTATGTACTGCTCTTAAAAAAAAAAAAAAAGAACAAGTCAGCGAAGGCTGAGGTTTTGATGTTAAATGTTGGATGATTAATTTATGAATATTTTTTTTCTTTCCACAAAGCTGCTGCTGCTTTCTTTCTTATCCTACCTTCTGCTTTTTCCTTCCAGGTGTGGCACCGCCATCTTTTGTAGCCATTAAGGCAGGAACAACACTATACCAACTTACAACAGCAGGGGAAGCTGTTTCCTGGAACTCTCTTTTTGTTCTCATGATTCTAGCCATCCTCTCCATCCTACCAGCTCTCTTCCAGAAGAAACTGAAACAGAAGTTTGAATAATGATCAAACTGGACCCGAATTTCCCACATTTCATCTCAGGATTGGCACTTCTGATATTTGTATATTTGCTTTTCTATTGGCTCATAAGCGTTTTAAAGGGAAGCTTGTGATGGTAGGAATGTCTTCAAATGAACACGTGGCCTGGGAGAACTATGTTCAGAAACGTACTGCGGACAGTTTTAAACCAAACCATCAGTGTTCTGCTTTGGGGAGTGAGGATGGTATGTGTAGCCCTCAGGATGAGGGAAGTGAAAACAGATGTTTTGCTCTGATAACATGCAGAGCAGAAGTTGTAATGTAGATGTGAGCTACAGATTGCTTTCTAAAACTTGCAAGAAAAAAAAATCCCTTAATTATTTGCTCAGATTTTGTAACATTGTCAACATTTCTATGGCCTTGAGTGTGATCTGATCTGAGCGCACGTCTCATCAACATTTTTTTCTTTCTGGAATTCCAAAATAATAGCATAATACAATAACGGTGCTCACTCAAACTTATTTTTTCTGAATAGTTGTGTAACTATGATAATACATTCATCCTGATTGTTTACTTCTATTAGTGCTGTATGGATTTAAATACTTGAACCTACATCTGCTTTATTAACTGGATTAACAAAGGCAAAGTGTCAGATCATTCTGTCTCATATTCTAATTTTTTTCTTTGGGGGGGAATGTAAGAGAGCAAGCTAGAATTCTTACTGTGCCCAACAGATGTTCTAATATAACTTTTTTAATGTTCATCTTGCCAATATTTCACTTGCATACATTTATCCTGCAAATTCAAGAAAATGCTCATATTTATATAAAACTTTAATTTCAAGTGAATTAAGGATGTATAAGTTTAGTGTATTACTAACGTTTCTCAAGCATTATACAGAGAATATACAGTTTTTCATTGTAGCTCAATTGGCTGGGAGCATCAGGTACGTAAATTGGTGCAGTTCTTATAAAATAGCTGGTTCCAAATACTCTTCAAAGCATCAAGTAACAGAATTTGGTGAACATACATGAGATCAGAAGGATGATTC
Organism: Chrysolophus pictus; assembly: GCA_037305975.1. Lineage (NCBI taxonomy): Eukaryota > Metazoa > Chordata > Aves > Galliformes > Phasianidae > Chrysolophus > Chrysolophus pictus. The sequence continues at coordinate 9,537,547 of CM074580.1, forward strand.
AATTTTCTGGCAAGTTGGTAACTGGCAATGGACAACCAGCTACAATTTATCTTCAAAAATATGCATATAACTATTCACTAAATAAGGTGCGTGGTACCTCACCTTGTATGGTTATAACTGTTGTAGTCTGTTGTATTGTCAGTGGAATCCTGTAAAACGAGGCCCTGATCAGCAAGGAACTTGGGTGCGTGTTTAAGTTTATCCTACTGTAACCAGTGCTGCTTATAGTCTTTAAGTTTCTGCCCCTGAAGTACCTTGCTGAAACACGAGTTGGCATGTTAGCATATGCTCTAGTTCAAGGGTTTACTTGTCTGTGTCCTCATGTTAACTCATCATACAAGAGATCATTTGAGTTGTAAGAGAATAGTTCCCTAAATGGGATAATGTGAAAGGTACTGGTACCTTTTTAAAGAATCTTGTTCTTTTTGTAACATAATGTTGATTGACTGAATTTTATTGCAGTATTATGTGTAAATATATAGTAAATACTGATGAACTATTTCTGTCTTTTATTTAAATCTGGGTTTTATATAGGTAACTTCTGTTTACAAATTTATTGTAAGCATTGAGCTTCAGGAGTTGTTTTCTTATTTAGAATTTACTTCATTTAAAACTTAATGATTTTTTTTTAATTGCTGTGATTCTAATCTCAGAGCTCATCTACCTAGAGGATTTGTTCCATAATAAATAGTAGCTGTTGTGAGCCAAGTGCCCACTGGACTACTGAGTGTGAAATAGCTGTAGATTTACAGCCCATTCATCTGCAGAGTTAATTTTTCATGCAGCTTAACTCAGAATAAATTACCTGTTGCCCAGTGGCTTTTCTGAAATTGCCTCAATTTTTTGTCGTTAACAGATGCTGTTGTAGAATTCCTTCAACACTATATAAAATCAATGTTTTCGTGGAACCTTGACACTAAAGAAGGACTGAACTTTATTTTGTATGAATCATGCTATCACTTGGCACTTTTATTGAGTTATGTTTCACTGTGTAGATGGGATCAGGCTACAATACTGAAAAACCTGTTTCAGTTGTAGGCAAAGTTCCCAACATAGTGACTAAAAGCCTTAAAACCTTAAAAGGGATGAAAATAAGGTTATTTCCTTTTGCAAAACCTTAGCTTTTTTTTTTTTTTTTAAACCTACCCCTTCCATGTTTATCTTCAGCTTCCAATGCTCAGGCAGTTCCCTATCCTATGAGGACTACTGAAGTAGTTGTGAAAAGGCAGAGACGTGCTGTGCTGTGGAATAAGGTACCATCCCAGTCTTTGTGGAATCCAGCCAGTGGTCTGAAAGATAGCCATAGCATACCAGAAGTAAACTGGCAAATCAAGAAGATATAGTTGAGTTAAACTACGAAAAATTAGAGGTGACCTGACTTTGACCTGTTTATCTTCTGGAATTTTATGTAAATTATATCTGCATGACATCCTTACTAAATGCCTCTTGCCATTTGATAATAAAGCTATTATATTAAATTTGAAATATTGTATTTTTTTAGTATGATGAAATATGCTGAACTTTCTTCTAATCTAAATTTTTAATTAATTATTTAAGAGGGATGAGTTCTTTTGAAGTGGTATTTTTTAAATGACTTTAAAAATTAAACTGAACTGATGATTATGTCTGTGGATGGGATTCATTCTGTTTGTATCTTTATTTCAGAACACCTGGATAAACTTTACCTCCTTCTGTCTGGACGTTATTTCTTTATGTACAACAATAATCTCTGAAGGTTTTTATGCTTTGCAGTATAAGACAGTTTAGCTCATTTCATCTCCTCAAATAGAAGCATTTACGTAATTTAGTTTTTCTGCTGTGAATTCCTGATGGGAGATTAACATGCTGAACTTGTTATAACTTCATTCACCTTCCTTTAATGTTATGTCTGTTTTATGGAGGTTGTTTTTTTTTTTTTTTCAATTGTATAGAAAATTGATCTTGAGGTAGCAGCTGCTCAAGGACAGAAATACGCAGCAGGTACTGCAGGTACAGTTATTACAGAAAGCAGTAATTCATCCCTTGGGGAGCAGTCAACCACTGCATTGACCGGTGCGCTAACCGTGAAGAGAGAGTGGGCCTCCTTCTCCCTGAGTTGTGTAATAACATTGGAGTAACTGTTTGTTCTTCTTGCCTACTGAGTTTAACAAACGTGACTTGAACAGGTACAAATCTGTTAGAAGACACCACGTGAAGTCAGTTTTATAAACAAAACTGTTGACTAGACTCAAAAGATGCTAGATATTTTAATATCTAGCAAATCTGATCTGATGTACTTCCCTTATTAATGCATAGGTTATGATTTGATTTTACAGAGGAGTTTCAACAGGTATTCTAACTTTATAACTTGCTATGAGAAGTAAATGTTATTCTGTCATGGGAAGTACTGCCGATGCAAAAGATGAAGAGTACCTTTATCTTTCTGAGCTTATCTTTCTGAGCTTACCTCATCTTGGGAAACGATTGCACAGAAAAAGAGCTGATGCTCTATTTTAGACTTTACATTTCTCTGAGAAGAGTTGAGTGAAACAGTAATTTTCCATTTTTTTTAACTGCTTATTAAATAAACTCCTCCAATAATCATGATTGTTGGCAAAGTAAGTCCAAATTAACTAGTAGGAGGAGTAACCAACTTATGTTCACATTCTTTCTCTTTAAAATAACTTGCTTTTTTTGTCCTTATGACTTAAGGCTTGAGCTTGAAAATCCCAGCCTTTGCCTTTGTTTGAAAACAGCAAACAAAGCTGCTGAGCCAACAGCAATAGTCTTGCCAAATGCAGTGAATCTTTTAAATCACTTCCTACTTGCTAATATGTTATTGTGATTCTCTGGTAAACATAATTTCCACAGATTTAAGACACTTAATTTAGTAAACATCATGCAGAACACTTTCAAAAATTCTCAGTGCCATTGAGAGTGTTGCCTCACTTGAGGACATCAGTCAGTTTGCAGAGTTCACTGGCAAAATGGTTGTGTTTTAGGTGTTCCCTGTGTTGGGAACATGGGTCAAGAAGACTGAGAAATGAAAGCTGCTAGCCTTTGAATTAAGTGTTACAGACACTGTGTTCACTAGGCATGAAATGAAATAATCAGGAAGATGCAATAGGAAAGAGGTTGCCACTGACAAAATGAGAAGACAAAGCTCTAGCTGTTTGAATGCATCTAGGAAATGCCTAGAATTAAGAAAGACTAAGAAAGCAGCTTATCTGACAAATTATAAATGAGCCTTTCACAGCAAAAATTACAGTGACTTTTGATTGATTAACCTTTTATTGATTCAAATTCTTGCAGCTGCTTCCCTGTTCCTTTCTTGTATCTATTCAAAGCAAATCTGAGTTTCTTAGTTTGAGACTCTCCTTTTTAAAAATAATTTTCTGTCCTTTACCTTTATGTTGTATAGCAAGGCGTGGGTTCTGTTAAATATTGCTACTTTCTGGCCTATCTACCTTTACTAGCTAAATCTCCTAAATATGTGGCTGGAGCACGTGGTGTGGGCAGGAACATATTTTATTTCCCCATTTCACTCTTTATTTGACAAAACAAACACAAAAATACTTGTGGCACTTCCTCAGTTTTCTAGCACTGCCTACTACTGAACCATGCTTCTGAGTACTACATCTACGCATATTCTAAATACCTCCAGGGACAGTGTCTCAGCTTCTTCTCTGTGCAGCATGTTCCAATGCTTCACAACCCTTTCCTGATTTTTTTTTTTTTTTTTCCCTGATGTTCAATCCAAACCTCTCCTGGCATGAACTCAAGGTCATTTTTTTTTCTTGTCCTGTCGTTTGGGAGAAGAGGCTGACCCACCACCTTACTTACAGCCTCCTTTGATGGTAGTTGTAGAGAGTGATCAGGACTCCCCTGAGCCTCTTTAGGCTAAATAACCTCAATTCCTTCAGCTGCTCCTTGTAAGCCTTCTTCTCTGGACTTCAACAGCTTTGTTGCCCTTCTTTGGATGTGTTCCAGCACGTCAGTGTTATATTTCTAAGAGTTAAACTTCAGAAATGAAGCTTATCACATTCTGAACACGGAGTCCTTTGTCAGGTCAAAAGCAGACCAAGGAGTAAAATATGCATAAAATGCCTAGCAAATGTAGCAGAATAGGAGCAAGCACATTTAGCTAGTTCTGTTCTTGTTGCTGTCTTCCTCAAACCACAAGGCATGCTCAGGGTACTCTGAATGTACGTGCTCGCTGTGGAGTTGAGACTTCCTATTACTGCATCTAATTATCTTTCTATCTTTATTGAAATCTCTCCCCTAGGCTCGCTAGCGGTTTAAAATTGAACTGTCAGAGCAGTCAGTCAAACCTTAGCAATACTTTCATTCATTGATAACCCATTCTGTGGCCTATACAGTCTTAATCAAGCAAATCCTAATGACACCAGTTCTTCTCACGGCTTTTCCTACTTCCCAGGAGGATGGAAAAGCTCTCTGCAGTTCTCTGGGGAAGATGGCTTAAGAGCCCAGTTTAATTGTGCTGCGGATGGCTGTCGTGCTGTTGTCTCTGATGCCCACACAGTGCTGGGAACTTGCTGCATCTTCGCAGCGTGGACTCAACCGTGCAGAGCTTCACGTGTGTGCCGGGCTGTTAACTCGATTAATTCAGCATTACGGATGTCATCTTAAAGATAATAATCCTAAAAGACAGGCAGATGTTTTCTCCTCTTATATATAAGCCGTGCTGAGCTGAGGGGGAAGTGAAGAGAACACAGGGAAGATGTGTGATGTGAAAGGAGGAGAGGAGAGGAGAGGAGAGGAGAGGAGAGGAGAGGAGAGGAGAGGAGAGGAGAGGAGAGGAGAGGAGAGGAGAGGAGAGGAGAGGAGAGGAGAGGAGAGGAGAGGAGAGGAGAGGAGAGGAGAGGAGAGGAGAGGAGAGGAGAGGAGAGGAGAGGAGAGGAGAGGAGAGGAGAGGAGAGGAGAGGAGAGGAGAGGGAGGCGCTCGTCGCTAATTTTAGCGCGGTGAGGCGATCCCAGGTCCCTGAGCGCTAAGACATGCTCTCATCGCACAGCACGGTGTGCCTGGCGCGTCCCTCGGCGCTCGGCCTGAGTCATTCTCGTTCTTTGTCCCCTGTTCCTCAGGAAATGTTTGTGGGGCAGATTTCTTGCACTCAGCTGTGCGAACGCAACTGTTAGCAGTTACGTCTGTGGCAGCAGAAAACAACGCAGCTCCTGCTGCCTGGGGGGAGCTTTTCTAACAGCCCCTCAGCCGCCGTCCCGCGGCGCTGTAACTCGCATCTCCTTCCCCTCACAGCTCCCACCCTTCACAGCTCCCGTCCCTCAGGAAACGGCCGCGCGCCTCGCACCCCAACCCGCTCCCCCCGCCCCGCCGGGCCCAGCAGCATGACGTCACCCCGAGCGCAGTGCGCAGGCGCAGCATTGCGGTCCCTCGGCCCGCGCCGCCCCCCCCGCGGGAACAGCTGGGGGCCGTACCCACAATGCCGCGCGGCGCTGCCCGCTCCGCTTCATCATGGAGGCGGCCGCCGCAGCTGGCGCAGCTGGCGCAGCCCCGCTGCCCGCCGCCGCCGCCCGGCCCCGCAGCCCCTGAGCCCCGCGTACCCCTCGGGCTCCAGCATGAGCGGCGGCAGCGGGGGCGGCTCCTCGGCACCCGGCCGCTTCGCCGACTACTTCGTGATCTGCGGGCTGGACACCGAGACCGGGCTGGAGCCGGACGAGCTCTCCGGTGAGTGACCGCGGGCGGGGGTTGGCGGCCGTTACCGGGACGCAGCCGGCGGGCGGCCGCCCCGCCGTTCTCCACCCGCGGCCCTCAGCGCCGCGTCGCGCGGCCCCGGGCACGGCGGGGGGCAGCGGCACGGGGCGGGGGTCGGCGCGGGGCTCCGGTTTGGGCGCCCCCCGGTCCGGGCGGCGGTGCCCCGGGGGCCGCGGTGCTGCTCGGAACGCGGCGGTGCCCGTGGGAGCGTGCGGAACTTCGCGCGGAACGCGACCGAGAGCCGCTTCCCAACGGCGTGGGGAAAGCAGGAGTGCAAGGAGAGGGGTGGGAGGAGTTGTTATTTGCGAGCATCTCGGCCTCAGCGGCGATCTGCCGCGCTCCTCCCGAAGCGTGGTGGCACGCATCAACTTTTGGTGAGGCACCGGAGCTCTGGGTAATTCCTCCAACGAGGGGTTGGATTTTAGAGAGAAAGTAACGGTTGTTTTACTTGCTCTGTTCTATTTTTTGATTCGACGTGGGATACGGATTCCCTTCCTGCAGCACCTAACAGAAATAGTGTTAAGAACGGTTGGCTTTGTTAGAGAACGTGCTACGTGTGTGTGTTTGGGGCCAGCAGTGTCCTGCAGCGCAGTGCCAAAGCCCTGCTTTAGGGCTGCCCACCTGCCCTTTGTTGTGGCTCTGCCCGGGGTGAGCCTTGGCCTCGCTGCACGGGCTGCAGTTGTGTCAGATTGCTGTGTGTTCAGAAAGGTGAACCATTACCATGGTGAAAACTTGGCCTCCTTAGTGCTTGGTTGTGTGTGTGAGCTCAGAACCACTGATGATATGGTTGGTTGGTTGGTTGTTTAACTGCCTTGATTGTATCGTGTTTATTTGTTTAACTAACTTGGTTTTGTAATGTGTGTTTGTTTTGCATCTGTCTTAAAAGCAGCGTGTGAATTAATGCCTGTTTCTTGTAGGGTGAAATGTATGTTATGGAACTCATCTCTTGCAGTGAACTCTGCTCAGTTTGGGCTATGATGATAACTTTCTTCTTTTAATGCGATTTCTTCTTTGAAAGGCGATTTCTCCTCAGTTCCTGATGCTGAGCAGGACCTTACCTTCACCTTTCTGTATGTTACAGTAGCTGCAGGCTACTGTTTGGGGATCCTATACTCTGTAATGGTCTGCACTTTAATGGCCTTTTAAATTATACCAGCAACTCAATGTAAGAAATAGAAGAGAACGAAATGCAGCATAACTTCCTTGAAGGATATAGGTGATTCTGTTGTTATTTCCGAATTAAATCGTAAGTGAGCAAAGTTTCTAGATTAAAAACAGTTTCTAATGTTAATGTCATAACTCATTTACTGTATGTCTACTTGTGTAATGTAGTGCATGGCACGCTTGCTGGTAGTCTCTGATCTCAGTGGGCACGTGAATAACTCACATAATGAAATGCAAAAACATGGTGTTGCTTTGAGCTGGCTATCAAACAGTGATCTGGAAAAGACATCAGTGCCTTTTTTTAGTAATTCTCTTTGAATCTGCAGTTGTGAGGGCTGGAGCATGGTGTTCTCTATTTGCTTTCCCTGTTAAGGACTGCACCTATAGCTTATAATGCTGTAGCATGAGATACCTTGCGCTCCACTTTGCCCCATCTAATGCTGCTGCCGGTGATAAGGTGTGTGTGTTGTGATGTGGGAGGCTGGTCTGTGTGTGTTTGAGGAGCAGGTTAAGAATAAAAAAGAAGAGGAAGGAACGAGGAGAAGGAGAAGAAGCTGATAATTCCCTGGAGACATTCAAGGTCAGGCTGGATGTGGCTCTGGGCAGCCTGGTCTGGTGATTGGTGACCCTGCCCATGGCAGGGAGGTTGAATCTTGATGATCATTGTGGTCCTTTTCTATGATTCTATGATAATGTCCCAACAGAAGAGCTATCCAGAATTCCAGTGTGTTTTGTTGAGTTTGTTGTGTTATTAATAATGCACAGTAGTGGCACTGATAATGCTTTCTAAATCATCTTTTAGGTTATAGCCTCCTCCTGTGCCCGCTGATACATGTGCAAAGGGCCTCTGTTGGTTTCAGTGGGTTTTGGGTCAGGCTTTGAAACACTCTGTACTTCCTGGAAGGTTTTCTTGTTTGAATGAAAGGCTTATTGTGGAGTGGGGCTTTTTGTGTGGCTGTTTTTTTTTTTTTCTTTTTTTTTTTCTTGTTATTTCTGTGCCGAAAAATAGGGCCCGAATCCTTGCTCTCTTGAGACAATCTGCTTCCGAAGCTTCCATTGTTGGGAGAGCGGCAGCAGCCCCGGCTGCCGGCTGAGGCTGCGGGTCCCCGCGGGGCTCCCCTGCACCAGGGCTGCGGTGTGCAGCCGGCACAGCATGATGTCATCGCCGCCCCGCCGCAGGGAGCGGGGAGCTGCCGGGCACTGCGGGCACCGGGTGCTGCCTGCAGGGCACCCGGCTGAAGAGGCTGTGGGCATTGCAGGCCCTCAGCCGTGCTGTTTGTAACGCGGCCTCCTTGCGGGCTTGTCGGTGGAGCCTAAGAGTGAGGATTGATGCTCGGTCTGGCTCCTGCTTGAGCAGATACCTGTGATAGCCTTTCTCCTTTGTGCGTTGGAAGCTTGCTAAACAGCACAGCCCTGATATTTTTTTTTCCTAAATGATGGAAAATGCGCGGTTGATGCTAAATGTATACACACGTATTATTTTCTATCAGTGTGTAAAGTGATGTTTGCTTACTTGTGATATAATGAAAAATAGCGTACGTAAGGCTTCCTAGTTAGCATGGGCTAAAGATATTTTCTGTAGCTTGGGCTCTTCTATCCACAGGTGTGAGGCAGTTATCTGGTTTTCTCAACATGATAATCGTGTTCTTAATGGGGGGGGAGAGGGCCTGTTAGAAGCAGGAGGCAGAATTTTGCTAGAGGGAGGTAGAACAAACCCACAGACAAACATACAGCTCCTGGGGCTTAGAGCTTGCTGAAACTTCATCCAGCAGCAGTTTCTGTGCTGAACTGGAGAGGGTTGAGATACGTTTCACGGTGATGACAAAGTGATGACAGATCTCTTAGGTGCTGTGCAATATTTTGGGACGTATACTTCTTCAGAAAAGAAATGATGAAATACATCAACTACCAACAATCTTGGTGTGTTGTGTTGCAATTTATAATGCTGCAATATCACGCTGGGATTTCCTAATCTCTGTTGAAGAGCGTGTCCTGGAGAGGAGAACAAAGTGGTGCCTTGTCCTTCTGCTGGAATCCCTTCTGTGTTGAATTGCTTAGATGAGAGCTGAGTGATGGTGAAAGTAGTACTTGTGCTGCATTGAGCTGTTGGAATTGTTATTCCATGTTCTTTTTCTCTAAAGATTTTGTTTTCCTCTTCTGTGATGCGTTAACCTTTACCAACCACTTGCCAGTAGTTTGTTTATTATGTAGTGGCAGAGCAATGGATGAAGTTGCTGTTGCATTACTTACATGTAAGTTGCCTTTAGATAATGTGAAATTCAGACAGGAATACCTGGGTGCTGTATTCTCATCATTACTTTCAGTATTGCACGTGCCTTCATAGTAGTGAGTGCTGTATTGTAAAGGTGGTAGTAGTTATTTCAGGAATAACAGCATTACACAGAGATGTAGTTGGAGAAAGAAAATGCTTATAATCTCTGAAGAAAAGGATGATGGTTCATGAAGAAGATTACTGCAAAAACAAGAACAAAAAACTCCAACCAACCAAAAAAAACCCAACAACAACAAAAAAACCAAACCCAGTAATATTCTGGATGACCAATGCCAATGATTGGTGTGTCACCCATATTTCTTTCTGCTGTTCTTCCCAGTCTGAACAGATCATAGAAGGAGCGGTCCTAAGATGAATTTATTCAATAGGTAAACTCCTGTTTATTTTACCAAGATCTGTGTTTTAGTGCTTTGAGTTGTCAGTCTGACGATGGGCTTCATTTTGAAGGAAGCTGCAAGTGGGTGTTAGGTGAAGGCTTGTGCCCAGGCTTTCTCCTTCCTATAGGCACTTCTAATGTGCTTTTTTCAGAATCCATACTCACCTTCTATTTACTCTCTGGAAATGTAATACTGTTTTAAATATCCTTAATTTTCTTTGCTTGCGTTTTGTTTCCAACAGTGTTGAGGCAAGATCAGCGTATGTCAATGATGTAGCATCATGGGACCGATCAGGAGTAACGCATGTATGTGCTGAGACACTAGCTGCTTTATTAGTGCTGGTGTGTGAAATTCCAAGTGACGATGGGTGGTATTTATTTAGCTACACTCAAAATGGATCTGACAAACTGACATGAGAGCAAGTGTTTCTCCACACCAGTAAAAGAGAAATGTTGTCTCACCTCATCCCTCTGCCAGTAATTGAAGTGCCATTGTTTTTCTATTTTGCTTTGCTCCAGCTTAAGATGTCAACTTACCTTCATATATTGCCTTTTGGTAGCGTGTGTGAAGTGTTTTAAGATATGGATATGATGATGTAATTGAGAGCATTGCTCAGATGTATAAACCAATGCATGCTACTTAATAGTTCAGAATTGGTACAGCAGTTTCCTGCAGTAATGCTGTTGTTGGTCCTGTGCTAGACTGCAAGTTCAACACACTTAAGTAGTTGCAGATTTTCAGTTTGCCTCAGGGGTATTTGTCAGGAGTGCCGGAAGGGAAGGCTGGAGAAGAGGAGCAAGAACAGAGCCCTTTCTGACTGATGTTTGGCTTTATTTATTTATTTATTTATCTATCTATCTATCTAATTTTATTTATTTATTTATTTTTATTTAAAGTTTTATTTATTTTTTATTTATTTTTATTTATTTTTATTTTTTTATTTAATTAATTTTTTATTTTCCTCTTTAGGACGTTTATCTCTGGGAATTAAGTAGTGCATTTTGGGGTTGGAGTGCACTGTGGTTTTTGCAGTGAAGTTCTACAGCATTGTTTCCTTGGGTAAATAGTGCTTGAGCTCATTTTGCTGCAGCAATAGTGCCAGCACTCTGCAGAAACTGTGTCGGTAGGAGCCACTGCTTGATTTCTCCATAAGCTGAAGTGTTTTCTTCCTTTTCCTTTTGCCTCTCTTTGTCCCTAATATAGATGGCACCAGTACAAGCATTGCACAGTTCCTTAACAGTGCACCTCCTCCCTCGGGCATTCCCTCCAAGGCTGAAGGAAGGCTTTTCACTTCCATTGCTCCTCTGAGGCTGCTGGCCGAAATACTGGTTCTACGGAGGCCCCTCCAGCAGCACCAGGGCTCGGACCCTGCACTGTTCTCACACAGGTCACTGTGGATGGGCAGTAGGTATCGACAGCTTTTGGCTGGGCTTACACCGGCACAAGTGGAATTCTTTAATCCACATCACAGTTTATTCTACCGCACCCTGCCCCCTCTGTCTTTTCCCAAGAAGCCCGAGTTGTTTGCCATGTTTGAGTGCCAAAAAAGATCTTTTGTCTCTTTGGGAACTGAGGCAGACGTGCTAGGGTAGCTGATATGTGGAATAAAGAATGGGAGAGCTGATGTAAGGGGGAAGCAGCTGTGCTTTGCTGCAGTGCATTTGAAGTTGGGGTTTATTAGGTGACGTTTCTATAACACCAACTGTGTGGTTATCACGTTTGCTTTAGAAAATCTTTCCCTACATCCCGAAACACTTCCTTCTCCCATCCTCCACTATTCAGTTACAGAGTCAGCTTATTTATAGAGGGTCTCAATGAAAGTGAGAGGATGGGGAAGAGTTACAGAGTTGACTAATGATGCTTAGATGTAGTTTACAAGGCAGACTTCTGAAACCTTTTTTTTTGAAAAGCATTGGAGTTTCACATCTGTAGGGCAAGGCATACAGAGACGAATAGTTTTAAGATTTTCTGTTCCTTTGCTCTTTTCTGTTTTGTTTTGCGTGTGTGTGTGTTCCTTTGTGGTTTCTTCTGCAAGAGAAGTGCTATATAAAGAAAAGCTTACATGGATTTTTTTGGGCACTACTGCCACTTGCAAATAATAAAGCAGAGTTTTTCTAAATCTCTGAATTATTGATCCTGTAGTTCCAAAATGCTATAGCTGTTTTTATCTGCCTTTTGGGCAAGTGATGTTCTACTCGAGTGTTCGTGGTAATGTCTTCTCATACTTCTCTTTTGAATTCCCTCTGACCTGCAGGGCTCACGTAGCAGAAGTAATGCATGTGAAGTGACAATGTCAGAAACAATTACTTACTGATGTGTGTTGTGCGGTAATTATTCTCTCTGACTTTCTTGACAAGCCTTTTGGATTTGTGATTTAGTTGAGTTTGCTGTGAATTAGAATGCTAACCCTAAGAGACATAAAATATTACTGCACTGAGAAATGATCAAGCATTCAAACACAGACTGATGAGTGATGAAGAATTTACTTTGAGTGCTTCTTCTAAAGGTTTCTTTCTCATTCTTTCTAGGAAAATGCTTCTTTGCTTATTTAATGGACGAGACACCTGTAGTTTCAAACCTTTCTGTGGAAGTGTAGAATATTGTCTTATTTGCTTTATTTAATGATCTGCCACAATCAGGTACAGCGTATACCTTTGTATTGCATCATTTATATTAGTCCTCAAATACCTTGAGAGAGAAACTTCATTGCATTCCGTGGTTAAGTGATCTGCAGTCTGATAACAAGGCAATCCTAACCAACTTTTTCATTTGTGTGTAGACCACTCATTGTTTAACTGAGTGAGGAAACAAGGTGGGCTCACAGAGACAAATTTTCTTCCAGCGTGACTTCAGGAGAGCTTAGGAAACACTTTTCACAACTGTACTTGCTACTCTTTGTATTTACAATCGCAGGAAGACGGGGGGAGGAACGTTGAGGTTGCTGCAATGTGCTGTACTGTGCTGTATGTTGCTTCTGACCTTCATGACCCTTATTTTTTGCAACTATCTACTATTTGCATATATTACTTATTTCTCCTTGACTTGCTATTTTCAGCAAACTCCCTTACCACTGTTATGTCCTGGGTTTGTTTCCCAAGCCCAGCACTAACTGACTGAACTGCCCTCAGTATTACTTCGGGGAGAAGTTTCAATTCCAGCTCTAACCAGCATGGGAACGTCGTGTCCCTTTCCAACTCACTTATGTGGGTGGTCTGAGAGGTTGAAACGTGGGAGACCTCACTCTGCAGTTTCACTGGGGAGTGGTAAAATTTCTATTTATCAGCATCATTTCTGAGAAAAAGTCTGATGGAGATTTTGTGGCAGCCCAGGCCAGTCTTAACTGTAGGCTGCTGTAGTCTCCCATCGTCTGTCCTTACTGCGATCGTGTGCCTTGCACAAGGACTGGCTAGTCTGGTAGGACATGGATCGCTGTAGCAGGTTCCAGGGAGCACCAGACCCTGGAATGAGGGAAGAGGTTGGCAGTGCACAGCCATTGACTGAACTAACAAGTTCTTTACAGAGAGTGGTGAGGTGCTGGAACAGCTGCCCAGAGAGGTTGTGGATGCCCCATCCTGGAGGTGTTCAAGGCCAGGTTGGATGGGGCCCTAGGTGGCCTGGTCTAGTATTAATTGTGGTGGCCCTGCCTGTGGCAGGGGGGTTGGAGATTCATGATCCTTGAAGTCCCTTCCAACCCTGGCCATTCTGTGATTCTAGTATGTTGCCGTGAAACACAGCACCACTGGGGGTTATAGTCAAAAAAGTTCTTCAGTCTGAAATCCACGTGGAACAATTTGCAGAACTGACCTGACCTTGAGCTCTAAGGGTTTTGTATTCCAGAGGACGTGTTACTTGCGCTCTGTGAGGCTGCTTCTAGGACTGCACGTTCATTGCATGCACGGAGCATTTGGTAGCTGTCAGTGTTCACCTCTCCCATGGAAGTTCATTCAGATCTGGTTCTGTGAAGAACCTGACTCTGCTGGTCTCTTCCATTTTATAGTACATGTAGATGAATTCTGTTCTATTCTGAAGATAGGCCATTCTTTTTGTTTCTTAGTATCATCTTTTGCATGCATTTCAGCTTTGTTCTGTAATAGAAGCACAGCCCTGCTCCCTGCTGTGGGTGAGAACACGCCCGTTATTGTAATTTTGAATGCTGCTTCTGTTGTTTAGCTGAAAACAGAGCAAAAGGTCCTTCTGTCTTTTTGCTCTGGCTAATGCAGGGAAAAAAAAAAAAAAGTCTTGTAAAAGGTTTTCATTATTAAGAACAGTTCCTTGAAAACTTAGGCAGTCTTAGTTTAATTGCGTCATGTCCATCTGACTGTCCTGTGCTGTGTATGCAGTATTTCTCTTAAAACAAAAAAGCAAACAAAGAAGAACTTAGGATGCTTTTAAAGATACGAGCTGGGGATTTTCTTCTTTAACTTGTAAAAAGCTACCTTGGATTCTTGATAGTTTCTTCTGCCACTTCCCTGGCCCACTTCTTCCCACCTTCCTTGAAACTGTACCAGAAAAAGGAAAGAGATTCATTTTCGGAGCTTGCAGTCACAAAATGCAGATGTGTTCCTTGGTGCTTTAAAACTATTGCTGCAGTTATGAGAGTGTTCCTGAATAAGTGTGGCAGCGTGTTTTGTTATCAGCTGGATGAATGACTTAAATTACAAGTGGGTATCTATAAATTTCTCATTTTCATTTGTCATAGAGGGCTTAGAAGAATATGTGCCACTGACGGAATGGATGGTCAAGATATTATTTGTATCCAGTGACATTTACACCAAATATCCAGTTACGCAATGAAAGTACTTATTTTTTTTTTATTTCAGTGCACAGTGAGGTTCTTTGTGTCACAGTTGTTGAAAAACTGAAAAGAAAAAGAAACCAAGAAAACAAAAGTATCTTTTCCAGTCAACAGATCTGGAATTAACCTGTCTTTTTGTCCTTCTGATCTTTCTGGTGGCTGCAGGAGAAAGAAGAGAAAGAAGTATATTGTTCATTGAATGTTGAAATATAGATTGTGTACTTGAAAGGAGTGTTTTTTCATGGGATTGGGTTCCTTGGATGACAAACAGGCAAAAAAAACCACATAGGAGCCTTTAATTGCACTGGTTATTCTTTTCTTCTCTCTGCTTCCTCTAAATAAAATCCTTTTTTTTTTTTTTTTAACAGCTGAAGGATGGCACTCCACCCAACCTACATTTCAATTACACTTAACTAGAGAGTAGTGTGTCCCTAACACACTTTTCTACCTTTGTTTTAGAAAGGCAGACAGAGGACTTCCTTTGCCTTTGAACTCTTTTCTCAGCCAAAGCAGAACCTTTTAACTTGCATAAAGGAGTCTTTGAAGGGAGTCAGAGCAGTGAGTGTTGTTGGTTGTAGATTTCTTCCAAATTCTAAGAAATAACAGCCCTTAGAGACAATGGGCAAAACCCCTGATTCACTGCATACAGTGGATGTGAAACCTCTTATTCCAATTCATGAAGCAGCAACACTGCAAAAAAAAAAAAAAAAAGTGATCCTGAAGATTTTTCTCATAAATAATTCAAACCATTTTCAAAACAGTTAAAAATCCCAGTTTGAGCAATAAATTAACTAGTCTAGCCGTCAATTCAGCTTGCACTGTGTCTGATGGTCTTGCCAGCAGCAAGGGGAGGAGGGGATAGAAGTGCAGGACAGTAGGTTAGTGTGTTTCAGCATAAAAGAGAAGAGTTCTTTTCAGGGTATATCCAAGAAAGAGCTTTTCTGGGTAAGGGAATCCTCTGATGGGAAATACATGTGGTTCTGCTAGGAAGAAGGAGCTGGAAGGAAGGAAGCAAGTCATAATCTGAAGGCATTTGTCTGCTGATGGAGTGACTGTTTGCTTACAGATCTTGCAGCTGCATCTTTCCTTGAATCGTGGTTTTTATTCCATGAATTCTCATTCAGTGACTTTCTTACCTTAGTCTGCCAAACCTTCACTGTTTATTTCCTGGTTTGTAGGGTTTTGTAGTTACATGTAGATCAGCATTTGTTAAAGAAGGAACCAGAGAAAGGTATTTTTTAATTTCCATTCTTTTGAAACAGTGGCTAGTTATTGGTATATTAATAGCTCTCTAGCGATGCATTGAAATTACTTTTCATTAACATTACAATGTGGACTCCTGACAGTTCATTCTTGTGATAGAAAGCATCTATTTCTGTGTTTCTGAGAGCATATCTTAGAATGGCCGGTTTCTGCATAGCCTGTGTTTCATCCTAATGCCATTTGCTAGGTAGGAATCCCTGAAGTTCAGCCACCTCTGGGAATAAGTTAGAATGGTACTGCTCTCCAGAGGTTAAGTCTGAGCTTTCTGCTTTTTATTTCTTGTTCATTTTTTGAAGGGCTAGAATGGATCAGTAAAATTGCCATATAATTTCACATCTTGTATGATGCGGGCCATATAGATAAGTTACAGTTTTTTCCCATTTTTTTTTCTCTTAAGGCTTAGAAATAGTCTTATTTTTAATAGAACTGCTTTTGCTTTAATTTTAAGACATTGGTTCTTGACATTACTGTCTTTGCATGTCTACATGCATTTTTAGCACCTGTATTTTGCAATGTAACCAGATCAACTATTGCTGTCTGGCACCAGGGTGCATACTACCTCTTCCTCCCTCTGCTTATCCTCTGCTACCCATCAGTCTTACCTCCGATTTCTCTGATTTGTTCTACTCTTTCATCTCTTCTACAGCATGGATTCCAGTTATATACACACTATTTTACCAGCCAGCTATTTTTGTTTAGACTTGGACCAGTGATTTTAGAGCTGGAGTGATTTTTATGCTCAGTAAACGGGATTTCTAAAGATAACATTCTTTCCAGAAAAATGTCTTTGTATCTGTAACCTCATTATGTGTACTGAGAAGATGATTGCTGGCTGAACTGGGGATCCTACTGCCATTTGTGACATCAACTGCTGGTTTTTGATTAGCTTCATTCTAAATGTGTTATGGAATGCTTCCATTCCTGTATTTTTGCAAACAATTTGGACTTTTTCATGTGTGTTGTGCCCCATGACAGGCATGTCACCGCAGTTACTCTGTTTTCATCCAAAAGCCAAGAATGAGAAAGATGCACTTAAAAACATTATACGATATGCATTTTCACCTGAGTGGAAATGTTACTATATGTGCTTTAATGCAATTTTTAACACTCAAAGCAGAATAGAATTAACAAAACACGTTATTCATATATGCATATATATATATATATATATATATATATACACACACACATATTTCTATATTATATATACTATATATATATAGTATTTTGTTATATATGGTGTCTGTGTACCAAGTTGATCCTCTAGTCTGGTTTCCTGAGGGCTCTTTCAAAGCATGGTGGAGATGCAGTATTAAGGCAGCTAGGCTGTTCTCTGGATGGTATTTATAATTCATGCACTGCTTGTATCCCTGTGTTGGCTGATTTCTGATTTGCAGTCCACTCTTTGGAAAATCCAACTCTTTGGCTATCGTGGCCAACCTGATCTTGAGCCCTTACCCTGTGCAACCTGCGATGGGTCTCACCATTGCAAGACTCTTTAAGCTGTGAGATAGGAAATGAAGAGGTAAATGGTATGGTTATAGGTTCTCTAGGGACTCTTGAATCCTAGCTTCCATTTCTCTAGTGTGCTGCTTAACTAAGGAAAGCTTCCCAAAATGTGTGGTTCATAATTGCTGTTGCTGGTGTAGATTGCTGTTATTCATTTGTTTAGTTACAGTAATATGAACTGTTTTGTGGTTAATCTGCTTTATGTTGATTGCTGTAAGACATTCATGTACAGGCTGTGTATGCTTAAATGAGAGTGTCCTTATGTGGAAAATATAGCTGTTTTGTTCTGATTGCTTACCATCTCCAGTATAATTTTCCATTAAAAGATGTCACTTACGCGGTAAATGTACATTGAAACTCAGTGGGTTGAATGAATAGCAGGCTATATCACAGGAATTTAAAGAAACAAGCTGCTTAGCATGATAAGGGCAGCAAACTGCTTAATAAGAATCAGTAGAGCTTTGTTTTATAATTATTTTGAGCAGGTCAGCAGGCTCAGTGAACAAACGAAGGTGGCAGTATTAACAATTCTTGAAAACCAGTGTTGCATGACCATTCAGTTCTTCTGTCAGGCACTTGTAGTAACTAGGATAGCTGCTTCTGAGTTGTTCTTTAATGCTGCGGCAGGAAAACTGACAGTTCTACCTCTCTAATATCTGTTCAGACTTTTTTTTTTTTTCCAAGCCAGTATTCAGGGAGAGATTTCTGTATAGTTCTTAGCCTTGAATGGTTGTTTATTTTTTTAGGAGTTGTAGCATTGCAGTCATTCTAAAAACTGAATCCAATTGATGAATTGATAGTATATGTAAAAACCTATGGTTCAGCTTAAAATATATATATATATTTTAAGCTGAATATATATATATATATATCCCTAGAATTTTTTGATCCAGTTTGCCCTTTCTCAACAAGGACAGTTTAAGAAACAGTCCACTTAAATGTGTATTGCTTCTTTTGCTGTAAGCTACCTGGAAGAAATAGTATGTTTGGCAGACATGGCTTTGGTGTACAACATATGTGTTAACAGTTTCGATTCAGCTGTAGCCTTATTCCATGACAGGGTGTGAAGATGATTCTTCAACTTGGCATGTTTATATGCATCTAGTGACAGTAACAGCAGCCATGAATTGTCCTCCCCTCCATTCAGCTTGCAAACGGAACATTGCGAGTGGCATAGTCAAAAAAGAAGGGAAGGAAGCAAGGGGTGTTTGTCTTTGGTGGTAGGAATTTCAGTTTGAATTTCCAGCAGTCTTTATTTTTTGTTTTATGGAGAATTTGAGATTTCAGGTTCTTCACTTGAAGTAAATACCTGATAGTTCATGTACTGGAGGGGAGTCATGAGTAACTGAATCCAGAAGTTGGCTGACCTAACCTTTTTTTTTTTTTTTTTTTTTTAATTACTGTGCTGGGAGGACTTTTTTCCTTAAGAGGAATATGGAAGGCAGTGAATCAATTTTTTTCTCAGGGTAAATTAAGAATGAGTCGAGTTCAGGGTTGACTCCTCTTTTTGCTCCACCTCAAAGCTGAGGAAAGCTTGGTAGATAGCATCTTGCAGGTTAGTGAAGATCTCTATGCTTGGCTCTACTTTCAGTAACCTTTTGTCCCACTGTATGATTTTATGGAAGCAGTTTCCATTGGTAGACATGGTTTTATGGGTACATCCAAAGCAATGCTGTATTCCATTGTATATCATGTTTTTTGAGTTTGTAAGTCCTACTTCAGACACATCTGTCTTCTGCTCGCAGGTTGAGTGTCGAGAAGTCACATTAGTAAGAGGAGTGGAGCCAGCTGCAAATCTGCATTGTGATACACGTTACAGCCAGTATTAGGCAGCTGATTGCAGTGTCACTCAAACTGGGTGCAGTACTTAGCCCATATGTAAAATATTTGGGGCATGTGGCTATTCTAAGGTGCTTGTAATTAGGAAGCCCGGGTTACAGACACATAGGCCAGTATCCTTTAAGGAGAGGAATTTTTGAGAAGCAGAATCTGATGATGGCAGTCCTTTGATTGTCTTCAGTGTGATAACTTGACTCACTCTAACACTTGCGGGATGCATAATTTTTATCATAGAATCAGAATCATAGAATTACTCAGGTTGGAAGGGACCTCATTTCTTTTGCATTTTTATATTCTCAGTTTTAGAATAAAACTGTCAATTTCTGATGTTTTTCTTCTTCCTTCATTAAAATGTTTTGTTATCCAGAGTTTAATCAAAATGCTTTCAGTGAATACTAAATTAATCCGATGTTCAGTTCACATAGAGACAAATCTTGAAACCTTGGGTTGTTTTTGCCTACTGGAAATGTGCTGCAGTTGGTGCTTTGCTGGAGCAAGAAGTGTATGTGAGAAGCTGAGAAGCTTCTAACTGGTCATAAGTTTAGGAACTAAGAGTTAATTGGATTTGGACACTGAAGTAAAGCATTTGTGTGTATGTATGTATGGTTGGATGCCTAGTGGTAACACTGGCTGTTCAGTGAGGGAGGTGAAGGGGAACCTAGCAGCCTGCTGGTGCTCAGGTTCTTATTGGTTGTAACAGCAAGAAAATAGGCTGCTCAGTGTCCTGGAGTCGCATAGATCAACTTTCTGTTTCAGGGTTGAAATTTACAGATGGTGTTGGTGAGTTGTCGCTTGAGTTTCCTTCCCTATCAGAATCACTTGAATTCAGCTTTGCTCATTCTGAAGGTCAGCGGTTTGTTTTATTATGTATGCTTCTGTCTGGATCAGGATTTACTTCCAAAGACAAGGTGGGTTTCCAGAAACCGGTTTTAGTACTTACATTACATTTTAGACTGATTTTTAGATCTAAAAAATGTACATGTGTCTTAGAGGGAGTGTGTCTTGGGGGAATATGAGGAAAAGCTTTTTAAAGTAGTTTAGCATCCGTTTTTGTGGGTTTGTTTTTTTTGGTGATTGTAAAGGAAGAGCTGCATCATAAATTTTTTCACTATTGATCATCTTGTGTTGGCAAGAAGTGTTGTATGGCAAGAAGATTTTTATTCCAGAAATAGTCTCATTCTTTCAAAAATATGCACGATCTTGCATGTAGGTGAACCTGGTAATTCGTGTGGTTTCCAAGCTCAGGAAAAAAACTTGACTTTCAGATATTTATTTGTTTAATTATATGGGAGAAGGAAAACAAACTAGCTTAGTAAATGAGGTTTTTCCTCAGTTATTAAAAAAAAAAAAGGCTGACATTATATCATCTGCACATATGTAAATGTGGAAAACACTAGGTGGATTAAACATCCTGACTTATTTCTTGGAGACTGGAAGTTTCTCTAAACCCTTATTTTCATCTTCTACGTTTGTTTTTTAGATCTTGCATAGATGCTGTTAGTAAGTGTTTTCTGTCATTGATTCTGCTCTTTTTCAAGAAGACTGTATTTCAGAGAAGTTGTATTAGATTTGTTTCCCCTAACTACCCCTCTCTATATACGTGTTTCTCAATTCCCCCAGTAGCCATTCATTTCTCTTTCAGCAATGATATTATTGAACCAAGTAATATAAAACCACTCAGGTACATTTTTTTTTTTTATTTTTAATGAAAATCAGTTGCCCTTTTGCTTTTCAGCCAAAAAGAAAAGAAAAAAAAAAGACAAATGACAATCCTTCCTTTAACTTCAGTGCTAAAAAAATGGAGATGAACGAAACATATGAGCAGCTTAGGTACCGTGAGACCTGTCCTAGGTCCTGATTCAGGGTGAGATCCCTGTTTGAGGTAATAGTTAAGGTGGACTTAAAACCAAATCCAAAGTTAGGCGACTTGTTAACTTGGTTGTCTTTAGACGACTTCTAAGCATATGATGGAAATGAAGTTTTCTTTACGAAAGTAGGGTGTGTTTACTAGGGTCTTTATTGTCTATAGACAGTTATAGCTATCTCTGTATGGCTACTTTGTGGAAGTAACTGACTAAAGATTCTATTTCATTTAGAAACTGAGTTTTAAATATTACTGTAGAAGTATAGAACAAACCCAAAATCAATTTTAAAATCAATTTCTATTGCCATGTAATTGTAGCATGTAAGAAAATAAGTGAGGAGTTGAAGAGTGTTTTCTCTTTTGCAGGTGTTGCTGAAATAGTTTGATTTATTTAAATTGTATGATTTCATGCAATTCTGACTGATTGTTAGCGCAGCTGCCAGCAGCTGCATGATTGCTTAGCTAATTGTATTCTAGTAAGATAGCAAAGCTTATTTTTAAGATCTGCAGTTATGTAGTTTTCTTTTCCTTTGTTTTTTCTTTTTCTCTTAGAGAACACAAAATTGGAAGTATAACTGTGGAGTTACTGAGTGGTTTCACAATGGACATTCATTGCTTTAGTGGAAATTTAAGAGGCTGTGTCAGCCAGTCTTTAGTATGTCTATTAAAAATTAGAACTATGCTGCTTAAATCTGTATACCTCTGTAGGCCTTGGAATGGTCTTGTCGCTGGAGTTAATTTCATTGTCTGCTCTTTGGGGCTATTTTATATTTTAACATGTAAAACTGCCGTTTGTCAGAGTAATTACTATTGCTGTGTTGCTGTTGCGGTTGTGCACACAGGAACTGGGAGCTGCTGTGACATGTTGGTAATCTCTTTCAAGAAATACCTATATGAAATGTGAAACTTATAAGGTTATATATGTACAGAAAACATATTAGGAGAGTAGATTAATTATTATGCATGCTAATTCAGTATAGAATACGTACGTGTTGTTTACTGGTGTGTTAGCTACATAGTTACAGTCGACAGTATGAAATTTATAATGCAGTGTTGTTTTTATTTGTTATATAGCTTTATGCCAGTATATACAGGCCTCTAAAACCCGAGATGGTGCCAGCCGTTTCATTTCAAGTGCAACAGAAGGTAAAGGAAAATGCGTGGGGAAATTTAAAAACAGAACAAACACAATTTTCTGTTCTCCTGATATCCTCTCTTCATGGGTGCTTACTTGGTTCTTGATCTTCTAACACTCTAAGCTCTCTCTTCGCAGCTAACTTTTTGTAATAGACGATGTACATCCTTTTTTCCCTAAGTCTTGAAGAAGAAACTAAGTGACGCTACATCTGTTTATGTTAAACCTGCATCATCTTTGCCTCTTGTCTATTTGTGCTTTTCTTCTGTAAAAAAAATCCAAGAAGCTTAAGCTTTAGCAGTACTATAATGAGAATCTGAAATAATTGAAGAGTAATTTGGAGAATTGTTGACATAATCACAATCTAAAGATACACGTAAGGAAAAGCACAGATATTTAACATAGAAATGTTACAGTGCCAGTCCTTGCTAATATCTGCAGTATGGTTTTATGCTGACTAACTGTCTTGCATTTTCTGTTTCTCTTAAAAGGAGTGTGTGTGTATAATTCACTTATTCTCACGTGTACCTGCTGATGTCCTGCTTTATGGCTTTGTTAGAGCTTAAAAAGAGAATGATGTGTTTACATCTTTATCTTTCTTCCACTTTCAGGGGAGAACTTTGATCAGACTCCGTTAAGACGCACATTTAAGTCCAAAGTTCTTGCTCGCTATCCTGAGAATGTTGAATGGAACCCTTTTGACCAGGATGCAGTGGGAATGGTCAGTATCACTTAACGGCTCTTGCTTTTAAGGCAGAAACCTACCTTAACGATTGAAGGCATTTGCTTTTATTTTCCTTGATTAAAAAAAAAAAGTTGCACTGCAAAGTCTATTATAGACTGGAAAAAAAATACCATGAAATGCTCTAAATTGTGCAGGCTCAAAAGATTTTTTCATTTAATTGGGATATTCTTTAAAGGAAATTAAGTTTAAAATATATAAACAATATGTCTCTAGGACAGTTTTTTGTTCTTTACAACTTCTTCTGTAAATGTAAATTCTAGAGAATTGGTGGAGAAATAAATTAGTATGTGGTTGATGAATCTCCTTTGTGCATAATAGTACTGTTTAATGGAATACAGTGTAGTTTCTTATTTTAGACCAAAATTATTACTTTTCTTTGTCAAGTTTCTGGTCTTAATGAAGAAAATACTTTTTTCATGCGAGTTCGAACTTTATTTTATTTCTATAGAGACTTGTAACAAAATATTTATGGCCCTTAATAGAAACAACATAAAGTCCTTTTGAAGTATTTCTTTAGTTTTTCTAATTTGGATCTGTATTATTGTATTGTACAGAGACCTATCACTTAATGCAATTTTAATATGAAATGTGATGCCAGTTTGTGGGTTCTAAATTCTGTTTTATCAAATTCTTCTAAAGTGGGGGGAGAGAAAAAAGTGTTAATATTATCTCCTCCTCCCCCCCCCCCTTTGTTTTTATTTACAGCTGTGTATGCCTAAAGGACTTGCTTTCAAGACACAAGCAGATTCTCGAGAACCTCAGTTTCACTCTTTTATTATTACTCGTGAAGATGGCTCACGGACATTTGGATTTTCTCTCACGTTTTTTGAGGAAGTTACTAGCAAGCAGATCTGCAGTGCAATGCAGACATTGTATCATATGCACAATGCTGAATACGACATTCTTCATACTCCACCCACAAATGACAAAGATAGCTGCAGCAGCACTGGAGACTGCAACGGCACTTCTATTTCAAAGCTACAGCGTTTTAACTCGTATGACATTAGCAGAGACACGCTCTATGTCTCAAAGTGCATTTGTTTGATTACTCCGATGTCTTTCATGAAAGCTTGTAAGAAAGTACTAGAACAACTTCACCAAGCAGTGACTTCGCCTCAGCCACCACCTCTACCTTTAGAAAGCTACATCTACAATATTCTCTATGAGGTTCCTCTTCCTCCAGCAGGAAGGTCATTAAAATTTTCAGGTGTTTATGGACCAATTATCTGCCAGAGGCCAAGCACCAATGAACTACCGTTATTTGATTTCCCGGTTAAAGAAGTATTTGAGTTGCTTGGAGTCGAAAATGTGGTTCAACTCTTTACCTGTGCCCTCTTGGAATTTCAGATACTGCTTTATTCACAGCGTGAGTACTTCCTTTTTGTTTTCTTGTCTGGTAGTTGTTCTGGCATAAGGATTCTTCATTTCTGGAATGCTTAAAAAAAGCAAAATGAAAACAAAATAAAAGAAAACACAGAAACCAGAGTAGCTGCATTAAAGTGGCATTAGAGTGCTAATGCAATAAGACTAATCTATATGCAGGTATTAATGTCAAGAAAAAATCTCAAATTACAGAGAGCATTTCTTTGGTTCCTATTTCTAGACACCTCAGTTTAAACCCCGGGGCCTTCACATAATCTCCTGCAGTCATGGACTGACTGTCCCATTTATTGTTGTTTCTGGAAGTGTTCTGTTGTACCTGAATCACATTTCAGTAGTTATTTTGAAATAAAATTACCTGAGAAAGTTGTGTTTGCCAGAATTTAAAATTTAAATTTCTTTTAAGGCCTGAAACAGTTATTGCTGATATCTTCTGCTGATGTCTTGTAGATAAAGCTTGAGATAAAGCTTGCTTTTAGGTGGGTAGATAGAACTAAGCTGTATTAAAGTCTGTGAACACTGGGCTTTTTTCCTCTAAATTCCGTAACTCTAGAACAATACATGTGGAATTACACCAGAAAATAATTTTTTCTACTTCCCTTTGATATTAGGACTGATATTTTGGATAGGTGGTTTTGAACTAATGGTATGGATTGAAGTAGATGGTTTGCATTTGAACACAGTTTTATAGTAGTGGCAAAGAAGCCTAGAAGACCCTAAGCTGAATCCTAGGGTAGCCTATGGTGTTACTGAAGTCTGTTTTCAATATTTGCTACCACTGAATTATATGGAAAACAAATGTCAAGTATTTTTAAAATATATCCTGCTGTTATTAACAAATTTCTTGAAGCATGAAATAAAGATGTTTATGTGTGTTGAGATGTGTGCATAGACTAAGGCCAAAGAACAATTCACTGTGTATGTGGATCAAAGGTGTATAACTGTAGCAAGACTCAACAACTTATGTCTCAGTTGTTGTATTGTATAAATGTTAACTGCCAGAGAAAAACTATATCTTCATTCAAGTACAGTCAAAATAAAGCCCCAACAAAAACAACCCAAAAAACCTCAAACAAACAAAAAACCAACATTGTATTTAGGGACTGTTTGTTTATGTGGACATCTCTGCTCACAGGCAGAAATTTTAACACAAACTCTTCCATCTGAAGATGGTGGTCAAGTTGGCCTGTAGTTGTGCTGGAGCCGTTGTGTGGCAGATGTGTATGTGTGCCTCACCAGCTGAAAGCACAGCAAGAAGAGTAATGCACGTGTCACAGCATTAGAACGGCATTCCCTGTATCTTTTCTAGAGTATCACTTGCCCTGGGCTGGAACTTGGTGTGCTTGCTGACTAATCTTCTGTATTTTAGGTTCTGTTTCCAAGGTCATATTGATGGGCTCAACATGTTTGTCCCCTTTGGCTCTTTCCAAGTGTCTCATTAGTCTTTAAGTAACATAGCTTAAAAAAAACTCTGGGATGTGGATCTAATCTTTATGACAGTTCTTTCTAGTGCTCCTTGCCTTACCTTAAGTTTTGTCTTAGTTGGGTTTCTTTATGCCTTACAGAAGCATCTTGTTTCAGTCTATCAAGTTTTCACTGATAACTTTTGGCAGAAAGGCCTTCTTATAGTTGAAAAGTAACTTGAGTTATTTGTTAGTATTTTTGCCATCAGTTTTGGTAAAATCATGCCTTCTCAGTAACAGTAGCTGTAGTTTTTGAAATATAAGCATGTATTTTCTGAGAAATCAAATCTCAGGTTCTTTTTTTCTTGCTCTCTTGAAGCATTTTGCTAACACTGAGAACATCATTAAAGCTACTAGTGGGTAATAACAAAAGTTAGTGAATACTGAAGGAGCTGCTAGCAGTCAAGTTCAAGACTTTTCTACAATGCTTTTAATAAAGACTTAATTTTGTGAGATTGGGAAGTGTTTTGAAGTTCTGGAAAATAAACCTTTTCTTCCTGTAATTTCTTATGTATTTTCTAACCAAGATATTCTTTTTTTCTTTTATGTGGCAGTGAAGTAGAAAATTGGTTTAGTAGAATGATTGCTTTCCTTGATGCTTAGGAGAGTGTTATCAGTAAAAAAAAAGACACACCTGACTGAGGTTGTGATCGTCTATACCCTTACCAATTAGTTTCCTTCTTTTACTTTCTTTTCTTTTAACTGGAATATTCTCCTAACACATTCTGTGTTGTTAACTAACTTTTTTCTTTCTGATTGCAAGCAAGGATACACTGAATGTAGATATAGGTGTGTTCAGTTCCGAGAGGAGTTGAAAATTGCTTGACCTTTTGTAAAGAGTTTGCCATTGTTCTTGCGTGAGCAGCAGCATGAGGTCTATGTTGTCTTTGTGAATATAAATGTTAATTTTTTCATTGTCTTTTGGCCTTTGTAGATCTCTTGGTGCTTAAAACTGTGACAGTTGAAAGAGAATCCCTTCTCGTTCTTCTAGGTCAGATGAGATTGCTGCGTGTGTTGGATGGATTTAGGTTTAGAGCAGTATAAGAGGGTTTCCTTGTGAGACTGACTTCTTCTCCCACCTTTATTTTCCCTTGGAGGACTTTGGAGGCAGATGCATTCATTTCTGAAACAAGTTCTGTAGTGCTTTCAGTTGCTGGCAGTCCTTGGAACAGAAGTAACTTCACTTGACAGTGAGCGTGTTCTGCTTTGAGATTCCTTGGGCATGTTTCCGAATTCATGCTTCTGGAAATTCTTCTTTTGTCCTACTACACTGGCACAGCCTGTGTGTTTGGGACCACTATAAGCCAAACGTAGAGAATGAGTTCCTTGATATGGATGTTGACTTGGGAGAGTTGCCTCTCCCACTTTGGAATGCACTAGAGGAACTCAGGTGCTTGTGAGATGATGAAGAACCTGAAGCTAGTGCTGAGCCATGGAGTTTGGGCAGGAGCACCAAAAGACAGTGATGCTGAAGGGGAGCTTTAGCTGTGCCCTCACTAGATTACACTACAGGAGCTGGTTTGCATTCCTGCAGTTTATGTTGCTGTTGATTCTGTGAAATGGATTTATTTCTTATCTCTGTTATATAGCACCTAGTGCTTGTCTGAACTCAGTGCATACTATTCAGAAAGCTGTGAAATCTGCTTGGAGGAGGCTTTTTTGAGCAGCTGAAAACAATAAAATATAATGCACCATTGCCACAGATGATCTTGCTCAGCTTTATTTTTCTGGGTATTTGCTGGCTGTTGCCATTTTCAAGTGAAAATTTATTTGATTGCTTTGACTTTGAATTGTTCATCCCGTTTACTTCACTTGCTTTAAAATGATGTTCTCTGTGAAGATTTAAGGTATTGGTTTAATTTCTTTGCATTACGAGTCTCATATTAGTTGACTCCAGAAAGACATTTTCTTATGTCTACAGTAATTTAAGAAATGGGCTGCTTGATGCAGGCATCTTTATTCAGCCTGAAAAAAGGTTCTGTGTTCTGTCAGGCATAGAAGTGAACATGAATTAGAAGTTCTTTGATCCACTGCTTCTCCTTACCACAATTCTCTCTTTCCGCAGTTACTTTTGTTTGTTTAAGTAAAAAGCCCAATTGAAAAATACATGCATTCTTTATCTCAACAGTCTGACATACTGAATATCTCAGAAGAATTTTTTGGAAAATATTTCTTTTGTACTGTGCTTAAAGGGAGCTCTAGGTTCTGGCAGTGCTTTATTCTGATGGCTCAACTGCATTGCATGTCACTTGCCTATAATGACTGCATATTTAACTTTTCGCCTTCTGCTCCTCTTCAAGTTAAGAAGAGGTTGAATCTTGTTCAATAGCACATCCTTCTGGTTTATTCAAATACTTTCTGAAGATCTCAACTCATCTGTGGTAGTGGTTCTCCTTTTTTAAGGGCAACTCTGCTTTAAAATAAAAGAATGGGAGTGGTAAGGGGAATGGAAAAATTACTTGACAAATATAGCAATATTTCACTGCCATCTTTGAAGATTAGAAGGAGAAACTATTTCTGCTTAACTGTTTTCAACTGGATGAAGTCAGAGGATTTCTGTAGGTCCTCATGGACATCTCTCTGGTAGGATGTGAGAAAGGATAGTTGAAGTTATGGTTCTTAGAACTTCTTCCCTTCTCCTCTCTTTCCAGATCCAAGATCAATTTCCTTCTTTTTCCTCAGTTTGCTTGTCTGTTACAGATCAACAAAAATGTCTAGATGCTATAGACACAGGTAGTGGTGTAAATAGCTTCAGTAAAGCAGTTTAAGAGGTATCTTACATGCAGGAGCTGGCTGAAAGAGGAAATCACACCTAATCTGTGTTCTTAAAGCAAGTGGTCATACTACTAAAAATAATAATAAGAAAAACAATGTGGATTTGCACCAGAAAAAATATTCTGGTTTCAAAAACAAGAGTGAAAGTTACACCACTGCTGGAGCACTTCCTTTTTTTTTTTTAAAAAAAAAATATATATATTAAATCCTTTGTAGTGCTCTGGTGCTGATTTCTCCTTTTTTTTTTTTTTTTTCTTTTTACAAAACAAATAAAGCACCACACCCTCTCTGGGTAGGTCTAACTTAAGAAAACATCTAGGTTATTTTGCTTTGTTTGCAGGTTTCTTGCCTTTGTCCTTTTGCCAACAGCTCTTGATGTGCATAATGCCTAGAGAACGTTGGCTTGATGGAGAGAGAAGTTGTATTAAAATTAGCCAGCAGAATTAGACAGAGTGTTTTTGTGTAGTAGGAAAACACTGTTTCTATTCTGAGATTTGTTCTTTTGGGTAAACAAGCTGAATATGAACCAGCTGGAATCTTTGTGCATTTCTAGCTACTTTAAAGCTTAACAGTGGAGAAAATAGGGTATGGAATAGATTCTTCGTCCCAAAGCTAATTGTTAATTCATCACTTCTTTGCAGTCGAAGCTGTGATTAAAGCTGTGAACTAATAAATAACTGTTCAGGCAGGAATTGGTGTCAGGCAGAGTAGGGTCGTGCTGCTGGTGATGTTCATCAAGCTGTTCCCTAACATACTTCAGGTGTTTTATTTATGTATTTATTTTGTAGCAAGAACTTGCAACTGTTTTAACCATCCTAGCTCATTTTGATTTGAGCTCTGTAGAGCACATTTGGTGTGGGGCAGTGACAGTAAGCTTTACACAGGTACCTTTTCCACTCTCATTGCTTGATCTGAAAATGAAAATCAAAAGCCTGGATTACAGAATGATGACTGGCATTGGCAAAGCCTGCACTGAGTTCTTAGGGTTTCCTCAGCGACTCTGCAGACTGCAGACTCTACACATCTACTTTCTAACACAACTAATCACAATTGCCAGGAACTGTTTTTCTCTGTTTGTTTAGAGCTGGTATTCTTTTTCATTTTAGCTGTGCAGCAGTGTAACAACTTCAGAAATCTCAGCATCTGGACCAGTGTGTTCAAGTGTTTTTTGCAATTTTTTGTTGTTCTTAATTTTATGAATGTGTTAGAAGACATTCTCCTCTGTCACAGACACGTATAAAGGACACTTATTTTCTCCTCTGTCCTATTTGCTCTGCCCCAGCTTTCTGACTGGAACTTGATATTATTGCAGTATCATGCGAAAGGCATCCTTTGTTTATGGTTTGTACTGTATTTATAGTTTGACTGAAGATAAGAACTGTCATAGTCTTCTGAACTTGTTTTATGGTCTTTCCAGCCATGCTTGATTACAGCCAGGCTGCTTGACTGTGTTGTGAATGTTTTAGTAGTTGTTTGTGTTAGAACACATGCTCTGAGTTCATCTGGTGTTGCCTCATTTACAGTGCATAGATATTGAAACCCATTAGAGATGATTCCATGGTATGAAAGAGGAGGAGGAGGAGGTTTTGGCCCAGAATACTGCAGTGTTAACTGCTCTAGACACCAGCTGCTGAACAAAAAAGATCTTTTGGTGTGCATGGTGCACAGGTGCACTTAGCACTGCTGGGAAATTGTACAAGGAAATGAGTTATTTATATGTTGAATTGAGACTTTGGCCACATATTGCAAAGGATAAATGAAGCTGATCCCTTTTATTTTTTTACAGTTATTTCAGTCCCACTGTTGGATTGGATACTATACAGCATGCTTTATAGACGTTTAAACACTCTTAAAAAATGTTTATCTGAGAGATACCAGATGCGTTGGTTTTCATCCAAGGCTCCCATAGAAAGCCATAAGCACAGAGAAAATAAAATAACTTCCACTGTATTTCTTAGCCAATTACAATACAGATTCCAGACTCAGAATGGTGTTCCTGTTTGTAACCCTGGTTTAGGTAGCGTAGAGTGACTTAATGGGTGTGAATACTTAATTTGCTCATTTCTGCATGACTTCTAGAATTGACCTACTTTGTGGTGCTGTTTCAGCAAGATCTGCTTGGGTGCACAAGTGTAGGCTTCCATTAAAAATGCTGCTCAGCTAATACCAAGTTCTGTGGTTTCTGTTTTAAAGCAAGTTCTCATTTCTTCAGTTTCATGTACTTAAACTTAAATATGTTTGTGAAAATTTTTTTTCTTGCTCTTTTTCAGATTATCAGAGGCTGATGACTGTGGCAGAGACCATTACAGCACTAATGTTTCCATTTCAATGGCAGCATGTGTATGTTCCTATCCTTCCTGCATCGCTCCTTCACTTTCTAGATGCTCCTGTCCCTTATCTGATGGGCTTGCACTCCAATGGACTGGATGACAGGTCTAAGCTGGAGCTTCCTCAAGAGGTGAGAGGAACTTGATCAATTCATTAAATATT
Organism: Chrysolophus pictus; assembly: GCA_037305975.1. Taxonomy (NCBI): domain Eukaryota; kingdom Metazoa; phylum Chordata; class Aves; order Galliformes; family Phasianidae; genus Chrysolophus; species Chrysolophus pictus. Next base: position 9,568,349 of record CM074580.1, read on the forward strand.
GTACGTAATAATGAGAGAAATGAAGGATGAGCCAAAATACTGGTGTTAATTGTAACAGCCATTTCGAAATTCCAGCTGGTGATGATTTGGCATAGATCTTATTTAATTTTTTGGAGCTGCTAGAGCAAACCAATGAAATTGATTTAAAAAAAAAAAAAAAAAAAAAAAAAAAAAAACCCACCTTGTTTTGAAATTGCATTTCCTGTTAAAGTGAGACTGGAGTTTTGCTTGTGTTTTTGCTGTGAGGTTACAGAAAGAATGTTTTTCTGGTGTAGAACTTTGCCCTGTTGTGCTAGAAAATGCAGGAAAGTGCAGCGTGACCTTACTGGCTATGGACAGAAGGCCATGCTGCTTCTGTGATGCACTGGTCTCAGTGCTGTGCTGAAGCTGGTTGTTAGTTGTGTAGGATTAAGCTGGGTTTCTCTCTGCTGCACTTTTGAGTTGGATTGTCTTACCTAGATCCAGCTGCTCACATACCTGCACCAAAACTATTTAAGTTTTTCCTTTGAATGTAAAATTCAGTCTGCAGCAAAATGTTGACATCTACTTAAGTCAATTGGTTTTAATTGAGATAATGCTCAGGGAGTTCTTCCTTGTAGTGTGGCTGTGTTAACAACAGCCATTGTATAAATGAAGCAAATGGCTTGTGAAGGTTCTGCTACTCAAATATGAGACTGGGAATACATTAAAACCACTTAAAGGTTATTTTTATTTATTATATCCTATTTCACAAATATTCATTTTAAGGACTTGCCAGGAGAAACCTTAATATCTGATTATGAGGATCAAGGGTTCTGGAGAGGGTGTGCACTACCTGAGATAGCAAAGAAAGTTCCTACGGGAGCTGATAACCATCTGTGGGAAGCATGTCAGGTGCCTGTCAGGCTGTACTATCAGTCGTTGGAATGACTTTTCTCATAAAGTATCACTGAATGGTTTATTTGCTTCAGTAAATAGCAAATGATGAATGCTGTAGTATAATTTTCCTGTCTGTTGTGAAGGAGCTGGACAGCTCCATCAGATAGCCCTGTGGAAACCTTGTGCTAGGAGAATTGTCAGCAACAGAGATCTGGCCCTTGCTAGAGTCTGCTTGCTAAGTGTAGGCATAACTTCACAGGGAATGGGCTGAGTAAGTTATGGAAAATCTGCTTCAAAAATCCTGCTAGTGCCTGTAATCTGTCTCTTTATCTGGTTGTCTGTTTGCTTCTCTTATCATTTGAATTACTGGAAAAGCAGAAGTGTAGAAGAGAGAGAAGATTTTTCAGTGGTGGCTGTTACTTTCTTGTCCCCTTTTTCTGTTTCATTATCAGACAGTGCTGCAACATAGCTTGATATAAACTTCTTAAAAAAGCTGTGTGAGATTAAAGACTAGATATTTCTGTGAGCCTCCAGTCTGGTCACCATGCCAACATTGCTCTTTTTACTCAAATCCATATGATGATGGTATTTGTTTTTTCTGGCAAGTTCAAAAGAAAATTTATTTTCAGATTGTTGTTTTTCTATTAAAATTCAAGTCTTTATAAATATCTTAATTTCTTTTTCTCCTTCACTTTTTATACTGGCATAATATCACAGTAATGTATGTTCTTGCCATGAAAACACTATTGTTTTTGTTTACTATGTTTTTACAAAACTTTGAATGTAGTGACATTCAGTGGAGTGTGCCGGTGTAATGGAATTTATTGCAGAATGTAAACTGGTCCTTTTGAAGCCTCCCTCTGGGAGTGAGCTCTGACAGTTTTGTACAAGGCTTTGTTTGAAAAAGTCACTGCTAAGTTCTTGCTAACTGGTGAAGTCTTTAGTGCTGTAGGCTGTGTTGTGGTTTAATCCTACAGGTGGTTGAGCATCACATGGTTATTTGCTCACTCCCTCTTTCTCAGTGAATTGGGGGAGAGAATCGAAAAAGACAAAGTAGAACTCATGGGTTGAGATAAAGCTGTTTACTAAAATAGACAAAAGAAAGATATTACAAATGGTAGTACATATAAATATGAATGAATGTATATACATATATGAATTTATATAAGAAGTAATGCACAAGCAATTGCTCACCACCTCCTGACTGATGCCCAGCTAGCCCCTGAGCAGTGAAGAGAGCAAGATGAACTCCCACCTCCTTCAAAACTACTTCTGTATGATGTCATATGGTACGGAATATCCCTTTGGACACTTTAAGTCAGCTGTCCTAATTCTGTCTCCTGCCAGCTCCTAGGGCCCTTTGGTGCGAATGACCTTGGCTCTATACAACACTGCTTAGCAGGAAACAGTAAACACCAGTGTGTTATCAACATAGTTTTTCTCCTAGAACCAAATCATAGCAGACACTCTGGAATTCCATCCCAGCTGAAACGAAGGCATTGAGAAGGTAGCTGTGGTGTGCAAATGGGTTTGAACATGTCCTGGAGACTTCAGAGATACCTAAGTAGTTATCCTATACAGACTTTTTCAGACTTTTTTCTTTCTTTTTTTTTTTTTTAAACCTAAGAGGAAAACTAGACTGGGAAGAACAAGAGCTCACTGTTGTTGAGATTTTCATTGTATTTATTTTAAAAAGCAAAACAAAAAAAATCTGCTGTTTTAATGAAAAGTAAACGTACCATCTAAAATGCAAGTCAGAATCCCAGGAACATTCTGGTCTCACTAAGTGGAACTACTGGTCAGTATTTCTGTTATCAGTAATTTGATCAGCTAGCTTTAATATACTTAGAACTGCAAATTACAGGCTGATCTCAAAGATATTTTGCATTATGGTTAAGCCTTCAGGTAAGATCACTTTCACGTGAAGAGCCAAATGAGCTCTGGACAAAATTCCTGATGGAGAATCTAACACAGAATATGCTTTACAAAATCACAGAATCACAGGGGTTGGAAGGGACCTCAAAAGATCGAGTCCAGTCCACCCTGTGAAAGCAAGCATGTCATCATACAACCTTAGAAGAAGGCAGATAGGTTCTATTATATGTACTTAAAGACAAATTTATCATCAGAAACAAAAGTGATGGTACTAATTAATATTGCTCATCTCCAAAGTTTGGAGTCCAAGTGGCACTACGTGAAATTGTTAGGGTTATATGAGGAACTCAGTTTCCAAAACCTAACTCTAAGTTCCTGATTTGTAGACACAGTAAGTATCAGAATCTTCATCACTTACTAGAAAGGATGTATAAAGAGCTGTTCTGTGTTCTAATTTATTCTGAGTCCTGGGGAAAAAAGTGGTTTAGGCTTTGTCTCGAAACTGCATAAACAGCATCACTGTGCTAATCCACTTAGATGGGTAGGACTGCTGCTATTAAAGCAGGGTCTAATTTAGACAAAGAATAGGGAGTCGAGCTTTGATAGAAAATCTGGTTAGTGCCTCTCAGTTGAAAAGTGGAAGAATGTAATACTGCTATCTGACATAGCAAGGATGTTATTTGTATTATGTTCTAAGCTAAAATATTTTTACAATGGTTGAAAATATGGTCTATGCTAACTGTCAGGTTTGGACTAAGTCTTCCACACATACGCTAGAAAGCTTGATTTGGTCTGCTTGCAGTAGCAGTCTTCCATGCTTTGGTCACAGCTGGTGCTTTAAGGAATGCTATACCTTGGCAGTGTGGAAACTGTATCTTAGAAGTTGATGCTTTGTCAGATGATGAATAAATTCTTCAGCAAAATAATTATATTAGTACAAAATGCAAGTTTGTATTACTAGTTGCTGAATTCACTGAAGTTCATCAACGACTTGTAGATCCTTACTTGGCCTTGTAAGATTGTTAAGAGATTTGAGGCTGGTGTATGTCAGTGAAACATGACACTTAAAAGCTGACCTTGCTCTTATGTATATTGTTGCTTTTGCTGAGGGCTTTTTCTCTGTGCATGAGCATCCTTGTGGTTTCTCTAGTGGCTGCATCTGAGGCCTACAAAGAGCTCAGAAAAGAAGTTCAGGGCCATGGGAGAAGCAGTGTTAGACCAAGGTGCTGCAGAAATCAAAGAGGAAGGCAAGAACACACAGCTATTTCAGATGTTGCTAGCAAAATGTGGTTCGTGTATCAGTAAAATTGATCAGAAAGGAGGTTAAACTAGCAGTCTTGCAGATCATAAACTAGATACTAACATAAGACTATTTTTGATGTGTCTTTGAATTTCCTTTTAAAGAAATTTTTGCAAAGATATAGCAACGTATTTTTAACATGCAAGTTAATTTGTGCTGTTTCATGCTGTTGAATGTGCATTTTCTCCCTAATGCATGTGGATGGTGAAAAGGGAGATTGAGTTTAAATAAGCAATGCTAAATCTTCCAGCACTCATTAAGTCAAACGAGTAGTATCTAGTTTAAAAAGCTTGTTTTCAATGAAGTGGTTGGGCAGTAATGTTTTCTTTTAGACACTTTGGGAGACTTTAAAAGCTAACATCCATTTTTCTGTTACTGTAAGACAGTATGTATTCTCAGTATTCTTATTTCAACAATTGAAAGGTGAAATTGAATGCTAAATCTGAATAATCTGTGCTTTTTAATTATTACTTGTTTATTCTAGAAGAAAAGCCTCTTTTTCCTCTTGATGCCAACACGTTTAAAACAGCCTGATTGCGATAATTATTTTGACAGATAATCACCACTTCGTATACGTTTTGATGCTATCTGCTGCTATGGTAGATCCTTGATAATACTGCAGGTTTATTGACAGATTCCAGTTTGCACTGTAGTCCTGTACTGCAGTGTTAAAGAGCTACTTGAGGAGTTAAATTCATATTTCTGAAACTTGCAGCTGTTAAGTTGTTGTACATCACAAATTCTGATTTGGTGTGAAGATCAGTAGTGCTGAGAAGGAATGGAAAAGGTCCATTCCATTTGCTTGCAGGAATTCTTTAGAACGTAGGACTACTGTAAACTACTTTCTACAAGCCATCTCTGTGTATGTGTTAACATACGTGTTTCATGTGTTTTAAGTGGGTGGTTATTTACAAGGATGAGGCCTAACACACAGAGGCAGTGCGTGCTGTAGAAATGCTGTTGCTGAATGGCTTTTAATCCTTCTGTGCTATATTGAAACAGAAAACCTAACTCTAAGTCGTCTTTCAATTTGACTTTTTAGAAGGCAGTCCAAAAACCTATATGCAACTTGTAGTCTGAGCACCTATGCTGGGCAGAATTTGAGTAATGGTGATTGTGCAGTCAGGACTGACTGTTCTGTATTGTACTCAGTTTGTGTAACTATGTATTAATGTTTAGGATATATTTTCTCCCTGGGATGCCAGTGGGACACAGGGAAGCTTACTCATTGTTCAGTGAATAAGCAGTTCCTCTTCAGATGTCTTTTTGAGAGAGCAGGAAAATATTTAGACTATGTTTTTTGAACAGAGCTGAAAGGAAGGATATGGGCTCGATGCAGGCATTGCTAGATGTGTATGGGGTTTTGGACCTTATTGTACTTGAGGTCAAACTAAAGAATTGCAATTGTCCTCTGGCTTTGGAATTGTTGCATGTGGTCTAGGTCCCACTGAGCCAGCTGAAAGCTCAGCTGTTTACCTCCTGGCACCAGGCTTTGGCGTTGAATATGTGACCATTCTTGTGTCTGCATTCCTAAGATTTGTAAGATTTTTCAACTGGACACCCTATTATTTGTAATGATAAAAGTTTCTGGAAAAGACAAGCCTTTAAATTAGGACATGGCACCCTTTTTCCTTATTGTAGAGTCTCAGGAGAATCCCTTCCTTATGTGAGGATGTTGTGTCCTTTCATGTAACAGTGTACTCTTGAAGGGGCACATAGCAACTGAAAGTTTTCTTTTGGTCATAAATTATTACCTTAGCAGTAAATTAAAGAATATTTAACTGATGCTTTTTTTCTCTTGCATTTCAAAATAAATTGAATTTGGAAGCCCCTCTGTCCTCTCCAATATTGCTGTAGTGTAACAACATAGTGGGATTAACTGTTTTGAAGTCTGTTACTGGCTTTTTATTTACTTTGGATTTCACTTTTAGAGAAATAATGTTTTGGTGTCTCCTGAACTACTTGTGAAGTGAGGTATCTTTGCTGTTTCTGTTCCTTGGGGATCACTTTCTTTTCAGAAGTACACATACAGGAATGATCTCAGTCTCCTTAAGCTAAGAAAGGCTAAAGCCTCCTACTGAATCTGCTTTATTTATATTGCTCAAGGTAATTCTTTATCTTATGAGTTATGGACCATGCACTGAATAGATGTACTGTCCCAAAAATATTCTTTATTTCTCTATAGAGTATTGCTGTACAACATTTCCATGTTTGTAAATGCTTCTATATAAGGACAGTACTGGAAAATGTGGTAATAGTTGTATCATCAGCAATTGCTGTTAATGGCTTCAAATGTTTAAACTGATGTGTATTGCTCTTAAGGAGAAACTCCTCAAGAAAGGATGTTTAACTGTTAGAATAACTTGCCGTTTGAACCCAACTGCTTATAAGTAATTTTACCAGGTATTTAATTTAGCTTTTTCTTCATTGGAGGGAGTTTATTTTCAGTCTGTAGACTGCAGTCTCTTTGTAAGTTTAGTATTTTGTCATTCTTTTGCCAACCTCTTTTTAGATAGAACCAAGGCTAACTAAGAGTGATGTTCTGTGCTAAGGTAAAACAAACAAACAAAAAAGGAAAGTTGAATGGCAATAATTAAACGAAGATTAAAAAGAAAGTAATGCAGTTAAACTCTTAGAGTTTCTTAATGAGTTTGTTCTGCTGTTCCTCAGACAGCTTGTGACCAATTCATTGCTTTTTTTCTTTCCTTGACAGTGACTAGCAGGCACTGTGCCTGGTTTTAATGCTTTATTTCTCTAGTATCTTAAAGTGCTTGCAGCGTTCCTGATAAATTTATTTGCTGACTTAGTTTAGTGATAACTAAAATTCATGTGTACAATGGTGAATCTTGAGAGTTCTCATACATGTACTGTCCTTTTGTGCTAAATGTTTCTTTGGGTGAGGAGCAGGTGCAGTCTGCATGCATCCCTAGCTTACCATTAGATGCCGTGCCAGGTGTGCATAGCAGCACCTGCTGTGCTTGAGTGTTGATGCTGAGGGAAATCTAAACTATGATGTCTGCCCTATTTGAAAGAATAAAAGCTGTTTTCCAGGGTACACCAGACGAGTTTCAGCCTCCAAGTCTTTATTCTATTTATTTACTTTGCATTTTTTTGCAACACCTAATTATGTGTACAGTTTAACTTACAATAAAGAATCTGTACAAGAATTTTTTAACTTAATGTTTTATATGCATTCCTTTGATAGTAAATCAATCCCAGTATTCAAGTACTAGAACATCAGGAAACTGAGATATGTAGAAGCCTTTTATACCTTTTTAATTATGGGCAAGATTGTAGCAGAGCATAAATTGGAGTCTGTGAAGCAAAGTTTTATACAAATCCAGTATAACATGTTCTCCTGCTTTCTGCTGGAACAGCGTTGAATTTTCCTTCATAGTGTCTGGTGTGGTGCTGTGTTTTGGCTTTAGGAGAAAAACAGTGCTGATAACATGGTGATGCTTTAGTTGTTGCTGAGTGGTGCTGAGCCAAGAACGTTCCAGTTTTTGGGTGTCTTATACTGTCCTACCAGCAAAGGGGCTGGGGGGCACAAGCAGCTGGGAGGGGACAGCACCAGGACAGCTGACTTAGACTGGCCAAAGGGATATTCTATGCCGTATGATGTGTGAAAAAAGCTTTGAAGAATGGTGGAGAATTGGCTGGGTTGGCAGCTGATGCTCAGGGACTGTCTGGGAATCCATTGACAGGTGGCGTGCAGTTTTTTGCATTACTTGTTGTGTGTATGTATTATTATCATTTGTTATCTTTTTCCTCTTCCTTTTCTTAGTTCTTATCTCAGGCTACAAAATCTACTTTTTTTTTTTTTTTAATTCTCTCTACCATTGCACTGGGGTGAGTAAGCAAACAACAGTGTGATACTTGTACCTGCCTGGTTAAAACACGGCACATATCCCTTGAATTTCTCCTTTAAGAACTTAGCTTTGTTTTTTAATTTTGATGTTGGAGATCAGTAAATCAAACAGAGCAGATGTGCTATGTTTTGAGAATTGAATCCTAACTCTGTTCTGATGAAATACCAAGAGAGCCAAATCTATTAGATGTATGTCTTCATGGCAGTTTACTTAGACATAAGGATCTCAGCAGGTACAGATTATCATAGTTGACTCGTGACCAATCTCGCAACAAAATCCTTAAGAACTGCTTTGTCCTTACTAACACTTTGCAGTGTGTGTGCATTGCTCTGATAGCTAGGATTGTCCACAGTTTCATTTAGTGTGAGGTTAATCTCTTCAAATTCTTTCTTTCTATTAAATTCTGAGAGTGCTTTCATCCTTCTGGACATATTAAGCCTGACCCAAGTACAGGACCTTGCATGCGGCCTTCTTGAACCACGTGGGGCCACTTCTTGAGCTTGTCAAGGTCTCTTTGAATGGCATCCTTTCACTCCAGTGTGCTGGATGTAATGTAATGTCATGTCATGAAGTAGGTCTGGCAGTGCAAAAACCAAAAGGGAAAAAAACCTCTCAAATATAGGATGAGGTAAATGTTTGATAGATGCATAGCTTTTTTTAATAATGTTTTGGAAGTTATGCTGGTGAGTTATTGTTCTTTTTTCCCCCCTATCTTTGGTAAATGACAGAGATTGGAACAGGAGAACAGATCTTGACCCATTAACTCAAATTTTATTTTTATTTTTTCTCTTGAAATAAAAAATCTGAACTTCAAGGAATCAAAGGAGTTCTCAAGTTGTTTACAGAAAAAAAAGATGATAATTTTATTGCAGCTTCTGCAATGTCATACACCTTTTAGAAGGAAATTCACCAAGTTTTAGAAGAGTGGGCTTATAATATGAGCAACAGGCAGGCACTTGTGTATATATATGCATGTGCTAGTTAAAACCTAGCTATATGTGTCTTTGTGAACAAAATCTCACACTTGTATCTGATAGATGCTATATTCTGTTTTGTACCTAATAAACAACTTTAAAAATGAGTTGTATTTCTTGACTTCTTAGACACAGAAATGTAGGCCTCATGGTACTTTCCTCAAAGTTTCCAGCCAGCCAGCTCAGTTATGGCTGGGCCAGGCTGTTCTACAGAATAACCAAGCATGCAAATGTATCTTGTTTTTCTGTCTAGCACCAAGACAAATACAACATGAGCCTTGTGCATATTCTAATGTTATTCTATTCTGAATTAAATCCTAGGCTAACCTTTGCTTTGTGGATGTAGACAACCATTTCATCGAGCTGCCAGAAGACTTGCCCCAGTTCCCAAATAAGCTTGAGTTCATACAGGAAATTTCAGAGATACTAACGGCTTTTGGAATTCCTCCTGAGGGAAATCTTCATTATAGTGAAAGTGCTTCAAAGATGAAGAGCCTCAGAGCATGTGACCTGGTTTCTGATAAAAGAAATGGGAACGTAGCAGGATCACCTTTGAATTCCTATGAGCTGCTAAAGGAAAATGAGACCATTGCAAGACTCCAAGCACTGGTTAAAAGAACAGGTGTGAGCCTAGAAAAGGTGAGCTGTGAAACTATCAATACACTCTGAGGGCTTGCAGCAATGAAGGTGTGAAGTGATGATAAAAAGGCTGGGTTTGTCTTCACTAGAAAGAACATAATTTAACATGTTCATAAACCTGATGGATGAGGATTCAACTCTACAGCACCTATGAAAACTTTTAGTAGCTTCTAAAGTGTTGTTTTTTTGTTTTGCTTGTTTGTTTTGGTCAAGATAATGCACTTCAAAATATACCTTGCCTTGTTTCTTTTTAGTTTTAAGATTTATTATAAATTTACATTACTTTCTTATGGTTTATATAGCTAAAACTGACATGAAGTTGAAATTCAACCTTGTTTGCTGCAGTTATCTTTCTCATTATATGTGATTTTACTTGAGCATTATCTGCTTGCCATAGTGCATGAATAGTGAATTCTTGTGGCTTTTTTTGATACTTAATTGCCATCAAAACTAATATGAACAGAGTATCCAAATCTTACATTGCTGTTTTTATAAACCTTAGCCCATGCAATGTATAAAAAATACATTTTATTTCATTAGAGATTACTCCGGGCTGTGTAGTGATGAATAGTGCATTATGCTGCTAAGGATTTAGGTTGTAGGAAATGGGCTAATAGACACACAGCTTATTTTGATTGTGCTTATCTATTCATTTAAAAGATTTACTAATGAGCCTGTAACAGTATTTAGCTTGGACTTAAGTCACGTACATACTTCTATCTGTCAAATATTCTTGTAAACCCAGAATACCTGACAAAGCACCGGTAGATAAACATGCTTCTTGTGTGTGTGTGTGTGTGTTCCCTTACTTCCTTAGCTGGAGGTGCGAGAGGAGACTAGCAGCAAAAAGGATCTTAAAATTCAGTGTGATGAAGAGGAATTCAAGATTTACCAGCTGAATATTCAAATCCGTGAAATTTTTGCCAACCGCTTCACACAAATGTTTGCGGATTATGAAGTATTTGTCATTCAACCCAGTCAGGACAAGGAATCTTGGTTTACAAACAGGGAACAGATGCAGAACTTTGATAAAGTAAGTTGTAATAACAAGACAGAATTCTATTTAGAAGCTGTAACAGTATCTAAGTTCAAGATTTTTTTTCACTGGGTCATAAAATGGAAAACAGTACTTTCGAAGTTCAAACTTTCCACAAGTTCCAGTGTTCCTCAAAAAAGACACAACCAATGTACTATTCAGAAAAAGTAGTTACATGCACACACTTGAAGCTGCTCTTTTAAGGATGCTGTAGAAAAAATAAGTCGCCTAGAAAGTCTCACTTTATGACTAACATCTGCGTTATTAGTGAAAATGGTTTTGGTTTTTTGGTTTTATTTTTAACCAAAAGTATTGCTGAATATGTTCATGAATAAAGTCATGATACCACACAATGCTGACACATTTGTGCCAACTGTATCCTAGCTCTTCACTTGTGAAACACGAGACCTAGCTCTTCAAATTTTATTAGTATGTTCTTTGTTGGAGATCACACGTTTGTCAGCAGGATAGGCAGTGTGGGTGGAGGTTATGTCGAATCACTACTTGCTAAAGGGCTAATCAGGTTTCCTTCAAGTCATGTGGAAAGATTCTCATCAACTTTGAGCTCCTTCAGAAGTGTGTAATATTCACACCTGTAGCACTGTTGATGCAGGTTGCTGGGATTCAGTTGTAATTTTTAGAAATTTAAGGGAATACTAAAATCACAGCTTAAAAATTACTGTGCTGTGTTGTAGGTGATAGTTACAAAGGTGAAGATCTCCTCTGACTTTTTGAGGATTAAGCTGGAGTGTGGAATAAAACTAGGCTTTAAATGGTTTCAGGGCACTTTAATGCACTCAGATTAGATAAACTAGTATCTCTGAGGACTCCCAAACATTCTTATTTCTTGTTCTGTTAGGCATCTTTCTTGTCAGACCAGCCTGAGCCTTACTTGCCCTTCCTCTCAAGATTCCTGGAGACACAAATGTTTGCATCTTTTATTGATAATAAGATTATGTGCCATGATGAAGATGATAAAGATCCTATTTTGAGAGTATTTGATTCAAGAGTGGATAAAATTAGGCTGCTGAATGTTAGAACACCAACTCTGCGCACATCTATGTATCAGAAATGCACAACCATTGATGAGGCTGGTAAGAAAAATAAGCCCCTTTCTTGAAGCTTCGGAAAATGTAGCTAGTCACTGCTATTTGTTGTAGATATTAAGTTAAAGTTAAGCAACAATTTATTTTTTAAAAAATGAGCTACGAAGCTTAAGTGGTGAACTAAGTGTTATGTAGGAAGCTGAGATTAAGTTCACCAAAGGGTAATTGAAATTAACTATTTTTCTGCATGCTTTGTGTAGGAAAAAATGGTTTGACCTTAAGAAGATAAACATCGTTCTCCTTTTGGTGATGATTCTGTGATGCTTCATGTGCTCATGTATTACTGTACCTGTTAGGGTTCATGAGAAACTTTTGTCTCCTTAAATTTGAGATCTGCTTTTAATTGAAGAGATGTGATTATAGATTAATGTCTGCTTAAGATAGATGTTTAATAAAAAATCCTAACTTTCTTACTATTTCAGAGAAATCAATTGAGTTAAGACTAGCAAAAATTGATCACACTGCAGTCCACCCACACTTGCTGGACATGAAAATTGGACAAGGGAAGTATGAACTTGGATTTTTTCCCAAACTTCAGTCTGATGTTCTATCCACTGGACCAGCAAGCAACAAGTAAGCTTGGACAATGGGTTCTGGATCTTTGAGACATCATAGAAATAGTACTAAAGCAGAGATACTGAAAAGGAAATTCAGTGTTTTCTTTTTTCAAAATGAGAACAGTTTAGAAGGGTAATATTTGTGTTGGATATGGCAGATTTTTTTTGTTTGTTTTAAATCTAGACTTCTAGAAGGAAATTTACCTTAGAAAACCCAGTTATAATTGGGGTTTTAATTGGGATAGTTCTGAGTGACATTTAACTGCTGTTGGTATAAAAGCAGATCTTATTGGAACTCTGTTAAGAGCTAGCGAATGTGTTAGGATGTCTTCATATAGAAACTTCATTTAAGAAGGAAGAAGGTGTAAGCTTTAACTGGATATCATAAAGAAATGGAAAAGTATGAAACAAATGTATGTAGTATGATTTTCTGAGTTATTCTGGTTGCTCAAGGTTGGTTGTTTCTACTGAGATTTTGTGTGTATTTACAGCCATGCTTTATCTTCCACAATTGTAGTCAACATACAATGAGACAAACTTTTTATTTTTCCTGTTACCCTTCCCCTTTACCTAACTCTTGACATTTGCTGACAAAGTCCTCTATCTGTAGGTGGACAAAGAGAAATGCTCCTGCACAGTGGAGGCGGAAGGATAGACAGAAGCAACACACAGAGCACTTGCGTCTTGACAACGATCAGAGAGAGGTAAAAGCTGTTCAACTATAGAAACCCGATTTTATTTTTATTTCTAGGTTTTTTTTTCCTAATTGCCTGAATAATAGTCTGTAACATTCATGGAAAGTCTATACAGTTACCTACAGTTTATCTCTGCTTTCCCATATTTGTACAAAGTACCCCATCCTTAGCAAACCAAAATGACCTAGTTTCTGAATTCTAAAATTTTGGCCATTTTTACTCCCATCTCACGACAAATTTTTTCATCCCCAACACAGGTGAGCTCTCTGATAATGTTGTCATACTCATTTAAGTTTTTTGAAAAGGGTGGGAGAATTAATCAAAAGACTTGCAGTCATCTATTTCCTGTTTCTACGTAATTTTGTGTATTTGATAGAGGAAAAATAAGCACCTCTGGAGTTTGGTTTATTTCATCCTAAAAGCAAAAGTATTGTCTTTTGGAATTGTGTGTTTCTTTATGTGGACTGTGAAGGATGTCTTAAGGTGACAAACTGACATGCAACCTTATGCTAAGGTGCGGGAATGTGGACCCCACCAATACCGTTGGGTTTGTGTCTGCTTATTTTTACATCACATGGTCTGTATGTATTAGTCCTTTTGTTTGATTTTACAGTGGGTCTTGTACTCAAAGTGTTTTGCCATGATATGTACTTCTCCCTACTCTGATTTGTTGAAGAAAGAAAGCATTCACAATGAAAGGAAGAGATTGGAGGGGGGCTAGTGTTGCACTCTTGCAGCGTTTCTCTGAAGACATCTTGCCAGCTCTACTTGGATGTAGTGCACTTACAGAACAGCAGCCAGCACTATGTAGAGATAGCAGCTGGGTTTTGGAGCTGAATAGCTGTATTGGCAGTGCAGAACTCTGATGCTGACATAGCCACTTTTGAAAACAACTTCTCTCATCGCTGCTCCTACAGCTGACGTTGCTTTTCTATGTGGTGAAGGCATTTTGAAAGATCTGGTTGATATGGACCTCGTTTAGAGTAGAAGGTTTCTGCTTCGTATGATACAATCTGTAAGCTGTTACACTGGTTGTTGCTATAAGGGTGATTCTAAGAATAACCTATTTTAAAAATTTCAGAATTGATTTGTACTTAGTAACCCCAAATACTTACTTTTTCTTAAAAGTATGTAGTTTATTGAAGATAATATGCTCTTGCATTGTTAAATGTCTTCAGAAAAGCGTCACTTGGAATTTTAATGTAATCTTGCATCTGTTAGGTTAACGTTGAAATGAAATAATTTCTTTGTTCAGTTTCATGCTGTATAGTAGTGGTGAGTTTAATTGCCCTTCTAGTGTTACTTATTTCCAGTGTTTTGTGAAAGCTTTAATCAAGCGTAGTGTCATCCGTGGCCATGCACTGGAAGGATGCCTGTGTAATGAAAAAAGCTGCAAGTAATTGCTGGTTTTGCTCAGATAACTCAAAAGTATTTTTAATATAGAATTTGCAGAAGTGAGCAATAATTGATTTGTAACCTCATTATTGCTTTTGAAATTTTAATGTTTAGCATATGTGAACTTAGGAGATTTTAATTAGGTAATTGCAAAGATAAAAGGGCTTTATGCTGTACTTGTTAATTATGTTACACTGCTTGGATGTTCACCTCTATCCCAGGTGAATCAGAGACTTTCATATTAAGCCCAAAGAATGGGGAGGGAGCTCTTCTGAGATAAATGCTGAGGATCAGACGTAAGCAGGAGGCAGTGGTTGCAGAATGCAATGTTATAAGACAAATTGAAGCTTTGAGACAGTCAACAAAAATCCATGTCAGTGAAGCTTAGTGGCTTCTAAGTTGCAAATATTTGTACACAATGGAGGGCATAGTTTACACCAATCTAACAATTGAATATCAACTCTTCTTTTTTCCTTTCAGCTTTGTTACTTATTATGTTTATTGCCTTGGAATAATATGGAATTCTACATTGTATTATGTCTTCATTCTTTTCTCCTTTTCTGTTTTGCATGCTTGCTTTTGTTACTTCGTACGTGCTTACCAATGCACTTTACATGGTTTCTTTGACTTTTTGCTGCCAACTTGTCCTGCCAGCACCTGGACTTTTCCATGCCAGAGCTTCAGTTGCAGTTATGTTTAGACTGGGACCAGCATGATTGGCCCTTCATGCCCTCTATAAAATCTGTGTCAGAGCATTATCTGGTATGTCGAGTGCACAATATGAATGTAAGCATAGTTCTGGATAAAGATGCATAGTTTTTATCAGCTCTTCAGTGCAAGACTGGAAAAGGAGTGATTTCCCTTCTTTGCTAAGGTTGCATTGTGTTTGATAAATGAAATTGACTGTTAGCTGACTTTTCAGTTGATAGTTATTTCAGTGTAAGCTAGATAAAGCTCTTACTAATCTGAAATATGTACTAATCTTGAGTATTCTGTCAGTGCCTATATAGGACCTTATCTTTTATTCACAGCTAGCTATGCTCCATCCAATCTGTCATCAGCAGTTTTTCAAAACATTTGTCAAATTGTCCTCTCTGAGGTAAAAACAATGGTAACACCATGATGGCAGAAACAGGAGCAGTGTTGCTCTTTCAGGTATGGTCCAGAAGATGATTTTGCTCTAAACACAAATGATTCACAGCTGAAAGCTGCTAGTAGCATTTTTCAGCTGCTTCCTCAAAGTCTGAGATGGTGGGCAAGAAACAGGAGATCTGCAGAAATAAGTACAGGTTTCAGATGTTGTCAAAGTCCAGGCAGAGTTTTCTTGCAGTCCACCTGTAGACCACAGTCTGCCATTTGAATTGTCTTGGTCTGGGTAATTATTACAAGCTTGCATTTTATAGAAGAAAGAAAAGGTGTAACCTATTCTCAGTATTGATGGGATTCACTGAATTTCTATGCATCTAAATATCCTGGGCAGTTTGTATTGTGTTTTTGTTGTTCTGTAATGTGTGTTCTAATACTAGTTAACATAAGTGGAGATTTGATCTCCAGTGAAATTACACATTAAGAGTTCCTGCCCAATGTTATGCTGAATATAAAGAGGGAACTCTTCTGGAAGAGACTATGATCTGTTCCTCCTCATTGTACTGAGGTGGATTGTAAAGATGGATTTACTTTCTCTTGGTGCAGTAGTCTCACTTGCACTTTTATCTGTTTTTATCAATTTTCTGTCCCAATACAGAAGTATATCCAAGAAGCCAGGAACTTGGGCAGCACTATTCGGCAGCCAAAGCTGTCAAACCTCTCTCCATCAGTAATTGCACAAACTAACTGGAAGTTTGTAGAAGGCTTGTTGAAGGAATGCCGAAATAAGGTAACTCAGAGGAAATTGATCAAATAGACAGACTTACAATGGAGAATGTAAAATGACAGATTGAATATCCTGATGAGTCCTTGTCATTTTGCTATGTCTATTTTAGCATATTTATCACATACAAGACTATATTATTAATCAAGAGAGAATGTACCAAAAGTGGATTTCGTCATGAAAACGTAGAGCTATGTTACAAGATCTTGCTGCTTGGCAGTTAGTATGTCAAATTTTGGCCCGCTGTTCTGGTTATTCAGATTACTCACCCTTGTGAGAAAGTTGGCTCTACAGCAATCAACACTGATGGCTTGATAAAAGGATAAAAGAAATGAAGTCCAGCACAAGTTACTACGTACGCTCAGTTATTTTACCAAGTCATTGTTATTGTATGTTCCCTTGTTTATTTAAGAAAGGTGAGTGATCTTAGAAGATCGTTGAAAAGAACTAACTCTCTTTTACTTTGTCATTTTCAAGACCAAGAGGATGTTGGTTGAAAAAATGGGACGAGAAGCTGTGGAGTTAGGTCATGGTGAAGTGAATATCACAGGTGTAGAAGAGAATACCCTGATAGCTAGTCTGTGTGACCTCTTAGAAAGAATATGGAGCCATGGTCTGCAAGTCAAGCAGGTGAGAAACAAATATTCTTGTATGTTTCAGGGCATACTTCCATAAATTCACACTTTTATGTTTTCAGAGGATACCTAGTGTGTGTATATAGACGTATTAAATACTTGACACCTCTAGCATTTTTCAGTATCAGTCAACAGTCTGTTATGTATCAGTCTGTCTCAACCTTCTGCTCTGGGGAAGGTGCAAATACATATGTAGATGTGTTCCATAGATGACTTTTTAAAAGACTTTCTTTCCATTTTACCTGTTTGTTTTGTTTTGTGATGGTGGTTGTTTTTAATAGAACAGTAAATAAAAATATATCTGTGTTCTTAATACTTCTGTTATTGAAGTTGCATAGGATTTAATGCAATGTCTGCTAAATGCATTGTTGGTAGGATACGGTGTGGGGGACTTTATTTTGTGAGGAGTAATTTGGTTTTTAAAAGTAAAAGCCATGCTATTTTGTTGATGAATGGTCTAGAGATGCTAGTTAGAGGGGTTGGTTTTCATGTGAAACAAGTAGCTGGTTGTCACTTAGTGGGATTAGGTGGAGTTTTACTGGCCTTTATCCTCTCCTCATTTGTACAAATGCATAACAAGGAAAGTAATGATTTGTAACATTTCTCTTTCCTTTTTCTTTTCCTTTTTTTAAAAAACAAAAATAGTATTTGCAGAATAAGTGTACATAATCCAGACAATTGTAATTCAGTATTTCTTTCCCCAGCACTCAAACACCAGTGTTTAAATCTACTCTCCTTCAGACTTTTATAGCACTAGTTTCTCTATGTGAAGATTTATCATGTGACTCTCTCCCTTCCCTCTTGTATATTACTTAGGATAGAAGCTGTACTGCTTTCGTCTTAGAAGACAGAGCATCAGTATACTCTGCTTCAACTCAGATTTGGGCCTTTCAGACCACCAGACGGCCAACCCTACATAAGGTTAATGCTTTGGATTGATTGCAGATGTTGGCAAACAGTGCTGAATGGTGGAATAAATAGAGTGATGGAATATAATAGAGGCCTGATGGAGGAAGTGCTGTGCGTCTAATACTATGATCCACAGTAAAATATACACTACTTATTCTCTGTGTAGTCTGGCCTTTATTAAATATTCAAAGCTGGCTGTTTCATACATTGATTTTACTTTATTTTTCAATAGTGAGCCAAGGAAGACTCTTCTTTCTCAATTGATGATAGTAATGAGGATGGTTTTTCCTTCTACCAGTCCTTGCTTTTACCTCTTCCCTCCCAATGAACCCTTACAGTCCAACGCTTTTTACCTACTGATTTTTCCACGTGCAAAGTGAATCTGCACCTTCCTTTGCGCAAAGCAATGTGGGGGGAGTTGTAGAAGACCTTGATTATTCCCTTGCCTGTTTTCTGTCCCATTGCTTTCCTTAGGCTGTCTTCCTTTCCCCTTTAGAAATAGTTGGCATCATCATTGCTATTTGAAGTTAAAGGAGAGTAACATGATGGTAAAGGAAGTGAGCAGATATATACTGCATGAGTTCTTACATTCATCATGATTGTTGACATCTATTTGCTGCAGGATCCTTTGTTTGCTGCTTTCTGTGATCTGTTGCAATTCTCTTTGTCATGGCAGCAAGATGCTGAATACTAGACTGTGCATGTGTATGTTTATTCAAATAAACATCATTTTCAATGTAACCATTCCCTGGTGATATTTTCATAGTCTTTTTTTATATTTTTAAAAGACTCACAGTTTTTGGCTTCCCATGTTGGATCTGTCAGGTATTGAGGCGCTGAGCTTCTCTGAACTCTTTTGATAACTTCACCATTAAATGCATATTTTTTAATATATTTCTCTCAACACAGATGTAAAAGGCAATTTCTGCTTTATCTTCTGGAGACATGCTGCTTCATTTTGGGGTAGATATAATGTCTTTAAAAGAGCCCTTAGTAGCACTGTAGAGAGCTGTGGAATTGAACTGATGAAAGATGTTTAAAGGTTTAAATTGTTTATTGTTATTTTTTAACTTTCAGAGTTGAGTTATAATTACAGCATTTCAGGAAGGTACTCACGTGATTTTTAGATGACATTGATAGTACTGAATGGGCAACTCTTGCTTTACTGTCATGGTTTCTTTCTGCACAAAATTGTAACTAAAAGCCTGACTTTATAATGACTTTTTCTGAAATGCAGAATTGCTGAACATTTCCACCTAACATAGTAATTTAGGAAGATGATAGCTAATAGTAAGGAATTTCCTTTGTGTATCAGTCCAATTCATGTGCTGGAGGGACCCTGCTCAATTAATGCTGCTTTCTGTAGCTTTGATGCCTTTGATTTATCATGCAGAGTATTTTAGAGTGAGTCCAAGAATCTTAAAATTTGTTCATGAAAAATTTCCTGCCTTCTATTTTAAGCCACCAAAGGTTGAAGGAAACAACATAATGTGAGAGATGCACCTTTTAGCATTATTTGTCAGATTTGTCTTGACCTAAATACTGCATCCCAGACTTCAAAGTTGTTTTTATAAAGTACAGAACTGCAGCCTGTCTTACTGACCAGCTCTGGTTGTCTGTCTTGTGGTTTTGGTTTTTTTTGTGTGTGTGAGTTGTTGGATTTCTGTTGTTGTTTGTTACTGCGTTTGTAATTGTCTAGGTTGTTTGCTTGATGAAATTGAGTTAGATCTTATGAGATTCTGAAAACTGACAACACGTACCTGTAGCCCTGAATTACCCTGATGGGAACAGATGTGCAAAAGACAAAAGACTTGATGTGGGTATGAGGTAGTTTACTCAGGCTGGTTCTGTGTCTCTTGCCAGCTCGCTGCTGGAGGTGCAGGGAGGAAGAACTGCATAAGAATGGTGACAGTCTCAGACTGAAAACTCTGCTTATGCACTAAGTTTTATAAGGCTTCAAATGTTTTCATCTCATGTCAACAACCAGTGACAAATGAAGCTCAGCTGACTTTCCTCTGTCATTAGATCCCGATAGTTTTTGACTTTGCTTTTCTTTCTCATCCTCTTTACAGCTCCCAAGCACCTGCAACTTTTGTCTTTTTGTGTTTGTTTCTAAATCAATGAGGACAAACGTATTTGAAGCTGATACTTTCTATGATGATTTAAACTTTTTTATTCAGCTACTAGTTATTTTTTTTTTAATTGAGATCCTGTATGTCACAGTAACTAATATATTTTTAATTTTAGGGGAAGTCTGCTTTGTGGTCTCATCTTCTACATTACCTTGAAAACAGGCAGAGGAAAACAACATCAGGCAGTTTCAGTACCTCAGGTAAGATTAGCTTCTACTAGAAGATGATAATAAAAAGAAACAACTACTAAGATCTGCTTGCAGATTTGCACCACGCAAATTGTCTCCCTGGACATAGCCTTCACTTAATGTAACAGAATCAAGCATTCTGTTTGCTACAGAATTAATATGGTCATGGTGTATTGTCTCAGTATATCTTGTGAAAAGTAAACTTACTTGGATTGAGCCTACTTATTTGTGATTGCAGTATTCAGACACCAGGAATATCTGGTGCTTCAGAGGTGCGTTAAAATGGATCTGCTCCAGTGTAACATCCTCTGTATGACTCCTAGTCACTGCCTGATTGGCAAAGCATATTATGTCATAGATGGGGTTAGGGGAACACATGCAAGCTCAGAATTGTGTTGTATTTAAAAAAAAAAAAAAAAAAATTACAAAATTCAAAACATGCTTAAGAAATGCATTGTAAGATTTGACATAAGAGTTGTATTGAAAGTAACATTGCACATAATATCCATTGGTTATGTTTCCCCAGTTGGAGACATGAAGTATAACTTGTGGACAGAATAATGGATTTTTATCAGGTTTTGGATTTCTTTTTTTTTTTTTTAAAGTTGCTTTAAGCAAATTTCTTAGCAGGACTAGCATGCCCAAGGCCCTGAAAGTATAAGGGTCTCCTGAATGTCCCTTGTTCTTGCACACAGGGCTTTTTTTTTTTTTATACCAGGTGGAAGGTAGCCCAGTCTTATGGTTTTTTACTATCAGGGAATCAGGTTTGGGGACTGTAATAAGTGGCATGATTCTGGAGTGAAATTTGATAAGAGTAGTAATGTTGCTTGAAACACAAAATGTGGTAGTTTGAAAACTAGTGGTGTTACAGGAGTGTGCAGATCAGTTGAACGTACAGTTGTGTATGGAGTAAAATACGTTGAATACAGTTTTCAAGTCTCAGCATTGCCTTTCAGTTTGACCATGTGGGAAGAAAATATGGTAGTCTGTAGAAAATACTGCTTGACTGGTATTTGTCTTAAGCCACTTGGTGTCATATCAGTTTCAGCTGAATTGGATCTCATTAATCTATTAATGCTCAGCATGTGCTGATCTGTGTAAGCATCTTTTCTAGATATCATATTCTCTTTTCATTAGTAATGGAAATATGCCATGATATCTTTGCAAAGCTGTAAAGTAGGGACCACAACTTATGAATCTTAATTTTAAAATTAAACAAGCAAAAACAAACGACAAAAAAACCTACCCCTTTCTACGTGCAACTTGGTATTAATTTGCCTTTTTTGTATTGATTTAAGAATCGTTAGGTGGATCTCTACTAACATGAGATTCTGTTCTTTTGGATCTAGGAATACTTCTTGATTCAGAAAGAAGAAAGTCGGATACCAGTCCAGGCATGTCACCTCTCAGAATCTCTCTGGTCCAGGATATGAGGTGAGTTTGAGTTATTAAAAACAGTGCAGATGGAAAAAACTCCAAGAAATGTGTATACATATGTTTGTGCATAATGTTTACTGTATTGAAAAGGCTGCATGGTTCATACACCAAAATAGGGGAATGTGGGTGGAAACCTGCTGAAACGTTTTGAAAGTCTGTAGTGCAACTTTCTCGCTGACTTCTACAAAAGCATATTTCATACTGGGGAGACTTGACATTGTTGTGGCTACTAGTTTATAGAAGTATTCTGAATCAGTTTTTGTCTTTTCTTAATTCTTTATTGTTTTATTTCCATAGAGACGTGGGTGTAACGTATGTATTTTCCTAATCGTTTCCAAGTTGACTTGCATAGCTTTGAGCTAAATCTTACTTCTGAGTGAGGAAAGCATTTTAAAGAATGTGTTTAATGTAAATTAAAAAAAAAAAAGAATTTGTCTAACATTAGCTGTTGTAGTATGAATAAGTGTGCATAACTGACTTCTGCTACATGTCCTATTTTCAGCACATCAAAAAACAAGATGCAGAACTTCTAGATTTAGCTTGAAGAACTTTTTTCTTTGCCAAAATACTTTTTTTTTTTTTTGTAGGAAGGAGTGAATTGAGGTTTTTCAAGGGTCCTTCTTGTCTTTTCAAAGCATACCCTTTGTGTGTTTTCTGTTAGAAAAGCTGTTTTTGAGCATTGAAAGACAGTATTTAATTTTCCAAAGCACACTGACATAAATATTGCAGTGATAAGGTCCTTAAATCATGTAAGGCAATGGGAACGCTTTAGAATTTTGTTAATAGGGTACTGCATTGCAGTTTTTTCCTTTTGAGATTCTTATTCTTTTCCAGGTAGATACGCAAAGAATTGAGCTATTGTTGAATATTAAGGTGACCACATTTCTTTTTCCAGTAGTTTGCCTGGTATTTTGCATTCTTGGCAAAATCCCTTTTTCAGCCTAGCTTGGTTCAAAAGAGCTTTGAAAATTCTGGGTAATGTTTTTTGTTTTCTTCTTTCAGGCATATCCAGAACATCAGTGAGATCAAAACAGATGTTGGCAAAGCCAGAGCCTGGGTTCGTCTCTCTATGGAAAAGAAGTTGCTCTCTAGGCATCTAAAACAGCTGCTTTCAGATCATGAACTCACAAAGTAAGATGGTTTATCTTGGGCAAAGCTTTTAAAAATTAATCCTATTTTGTTGTTTGACTTTGCAAACCCTGAAATGCCTGTTCTTTCATCTGCTTAGCAGTGTGCAGGAAGAATGGCAAAGACCAGCCTTTTAAGTGTCTCTGTACTAGTGTATGAGCTATTTGGTCATGATGATGTAATACTGGGGTTCTTCAGCTACATAATCAGTTCTGTCAGCTGTAGACTTTCTGCAGCTCTGAGCTGAGAACTTGAAAAATTCCTAGGGGCTCAGGGCTGCTTTGCTGAGTCAAGGTTTTATCTTGGTCCTCTTTCTGTAACTGCAGAGTATACTGCTTTGCTTTCCTTAGATTGATTGTCCTTTTTCACAGTGCATGACAATGAGCAGTGATCTTCTTTTATGATTATTGACCTATACTATTATTATTTATTGACTGCATAATTAATAGAAATAGTGGTGGTGGTCACGTGCAAGTGAGCAACTTTAAAAAGTATTTTCCAATCAAAATCAGTGCTTGTTATTTCTTGTAAAATCTTGTCAGGGTTTCACAGTTGCAGGTCTTGCAGTTAATTCTCTAATTTGATTGAGTAATATACGTAAGCTTGTTTCCATTTACGATGCATTTTTCTGCATAGGGTATCTTCTAGTGAGAGAAGGCTACAAAGCTGCGTCTTTTGATATATCCTTGTAAAAGAAGTTGCAGTTCTGTTGTGTTGCAGTCCTTGCAAAGAATTTGCAACTCAGGACTGAGGGAATAGTAGGAGTTCAAGCCATCTCAGGAGCTCTAAATTTTATAGATTTTTTGGCTATATCATTGTTATTTTCCTAAAGGCAAGTATTAGATTATTTTCCTAAAGGAGTATTAGATTCATCTTTTTTTTTTTTTTAAGTATGCCCACAGACCTTGCTTTCAAGTGCAGTCAAGTAGTGTGAAACATTGGTCTGATGCACTTGGAGGTTTCAGACTTAGTGTCTGCATAGCTTGGCATATTGAATTCTTTTGTCCCTACAAGTATCATTCTTCATTTGTAATTGCTTGCACATTCCTCATAGTTTACCTAATAAATATACATAACAGAAAACATTTCACTACAAGAATCCTGTTACTATGACAGATGATTTGTTTTGCTTTGTCAGAAAACTCTACAAGCGTTACGCATTCCTCCGCTGTGATGATGAGAAAGAACAATTCTTATATCATCTCCTGTCATTCAATGCTGTTGATTACTTTTGCTTTACCAATGTTTTCACAACAATCTGTAAGTATTTGCTTTCCCTGAAACTCTGATCTCCAGATTTGCTTGAGTAGTTACTCAGATTTATAAACAATTCTGAGCAATGTTCTTTCATGTAGCTGTTGTATTTTCTTTCTGGTATCCGTGTACTCTGTTGCTGTTTCTGTAATGCTTTCAGCTGGGCAGTAGTGTTCTTTCCATGTGTTGCCAAAGGCATTTATTTCTAACTTGGTAAATACACACTGAGGATTGCACCAGAACTCTGCAATGCAGAACCTTGCTAATAAGGTAGTATAACAAAAAAATTTAGCAAGGCTTATAAAATTGAGGGTGGATCTATGTGAGAGCACCCTTCTGGCCCCATGGTAAGAGCTATCCTTGTATATTTATTACAATGCCTGTTTGTGTGTATGAAAGACAAAGCAAGCAGAGAGATAAGTAGAATTGTTTTTGATCTTGTGGGCTGGTGCTGGACAATGCTACAGTCTGGTCTGCTGGGTGCTCTTCAGTTGTTACTTTAAGACTTATCAGCACAGCAAATTTAAAAAACATCTTAATTCACTCTTTAATGCCACAAGCATCAAACTTGTAAGAAAATCTAACCACCAAATGCTTTCTTGAGGGCACTGACAGCTAAAGAAATGTTAAGGGAGAAATGTATTAAATACTTCAGCTGAAAAGCCCTAACTCTAATCCATTTATGCACTGTAAAATAAAGGCAAATGGCCAGGAAACGCATTGACTATTCAGGTAATTGGGTTTTGTTACAAAAATAGTTTGGTTAATAGGGAGCCATGTATGAGATACTACGTGATTGAAGAGCGTGTGTATTTCCTTCTGTTTTCTGAGTCAAAGAAGGGGCTGTAACTTAGGCACTGGTAGACCAGGGGACCTGAAATTTTGGATGTGTGTGGTGAAGGGGAGAGAAACTATATTGATTTTTAAAATGAAAACATCTTCAAGTTAGCATAATTAAGAGCAGTGTGGTAATTCATGTCAGTTGTACCATGTTGTATGTGTACACACACACACACACGTACACACACAGACAATTTACAGCTGGGCATTAAGTTGTGTGCTGAACTACAATGTAGTCCTGGATACATGGAGACTGTCCTTACCTGCTCCTTTCTAACTGGATAGAAGTAATATCTTCATAACTAGTGAATGGAAAATGATGTGGGACATTGTCCCATCCATATTTCTTCTGTCATTTGATGGTGTTTTGCTATCAGCTGTACTTCTTGATCGCTGTTATATGTATGTTTTCAATTGTAAATCAGTCTTTAGTGAGCAAGTGTTAGTATGATTAAATAGGAACTCTTACATTTGTGTGTTTTGCTTTGTTTTTAATGTTTCATGGCAGTGCAGGATTACCATATCTTTTTTCTATTCATTAAAGAGGTTCCATAATTATCCTTTTTCCACTTCAGCAGTGTTATTTTTTTGTGTGTTTGCAGTGATACCATACCATATATTGATTGTTCCTAGCAAGAAACTTGGTGGCTCCATGTTTACAGCCAATCCTTGGATATGTATCTCAGGAGAACTGGGTGAAACAGGAGTCTTGCAGATTCCCAGGAATATATTAGAAATGACTTTTGAGGTATGTATTAAAGAATATAAGAATGCTTTTAAATGTTCTTTTTATTCAGTTCTTAACTCTCCCCTTGCTGTGTCATCTTAATGTACTTTTTGTATCTGTGGTCTGTATGTGGTTAGTCACACATACCTCCTGTGCCTGTACATAGCAGATTTTATCTATAGATAATACCATGCTCAGAGAAAATGACTGACGATTCCTTACTGTATTGATAGATAAGATTTCTGAAAAGATGTCGTTTATCTGATACTTTCTGCTGATCAAAACAGTATTAAAAAAGCCAAACACAACGAAGCAGCAATGAACAAAAACAAATAAAGCAGCTGATCCTTAAAAAGCTCAGAATCAGTCATGCAGTCAGAAAAGGAGAGCCTTGTTTCTGATGGCACATCTCAGCGTGTTCTCCAGTAGTTTACTTATCCAGCATACCGCTCTCTCCTTCTGTTTACTCTGACCAATTCTTTGTTTAATTTGCAGTGCCAGAACTTGGGAAAACTGACCACAGTGCAAATAGGACATGATAATTCAGGGCTGTATGCCAAGTGGCTAGTGGAGTATGTTATGGTCAGAAATGAAATAACAGGGCATACTTACAAGTAAGTATCATCCTGACATTTCCTGTTGGGTAAGTAGAATTTATGCAGGAAGGTGGTATAGACGGGCTTGTTTGCTTAGAAAGGTCTTATCTCCTGGGACTCCATCTACAGAGGCTGCTACCTGAAGACGTATAAAGGTCATTTAGCTTCTGGCATTAAACAAATCTCTACTCTTACAAAATTAAACAGTTTTCAGTTTGCACATGCTCTTGTCTACCCTCCAAGCATCGGTGTAGGAGATGAGTTCACTGTTGTGCATCTTTAAAAGAACGTGCCTTGTGCCCAAGGGAGAAGTAGCAAGTTAGAGCTTGCTGCTTACCAAACATGGGTGGTGTTTTGAGTTAAGGTTGAGCTTTCTAATTGTTAGAGAGGAAAACTTGAACAAAAGCTGTAACACAGTGGCTAATGAGTGTTTGCACAGTGAAAGTAAGGGAACAAGATTTACAGTCGGAATTTAAACTCCTTTGTGTTAAATGCAGTGTGGTTCGATTCCTTGTCCTTTGTTTAGAGAAACTGTCAGGCTCATGTTGAGGAGAAACTGGTGGATAGGTCCACTCAGTTCTTCATGAGAGCTTGTGATTAAATGAAGAGGCAAGATTATGTTTTTGGATGCCATTCAGTTTTCTGATTGGGCAAGTTAAACAGATGTCAACACTGGTTCTCAGAAAGTGCTGATGAGCTAGTGAGCCCAAGTGCTTTCTGGTGTCTGACTTGATATCCCGATTTCAATACATGTGTTGGTGATCTGGTATGTCAGTACATGTTGTTGGTTTCTTTTTTGTAGCTTGCCTGCTGTGTTAAGTATTCAATAAAAGCATAGCTATATTTGCCAGCCATCAGTACTTGGTAGTGGGTATTCCATTTCTTCCCTCTGCAGCCCCCAGATCACACACTGCATGTAAGACAAGAGACAAATTCTGCCACTGTTTGCTTTGCAGGTTATATAGTGCCAAAATTAAGATGAACATGGAGCAGAAAAACTGTTTTACTTTTGCTCCCCCTGCTGGTAAAAGCCAGATCAGATAATTTGTTCATTTGTTGTTAGATGAGTGAAGTATTTCTAATAACAATACTAGCAGAATTTGGATTTTGTGCGACTGCACTTGAAAGTCTTTGGCATGGAATTCAATCTGGATTTAAAGTTTCAATCCAAATATCTGTTCTTTGTTCTCAGGTTTCCCTGTGGAAGGTGGCTTGGAAAGGGAATGGATGATGGCAGCTTAGAGAGGGTCCTCGTGGGAGAGCTGCTGACATCCAACACTGAGGTTGATGAGCGGCAGTGTCGAACCCCTCCTTTGCAGCAGTCACCAAGCATGATCAGAAGATTGGTCACTATATCACCAAACAATAAGCCAAGTAAGTGGTGGGGATTGCCTTGTAAGGTCCTGCATTGCTACTTGTGGAAAGCTGCTTGCAACAGAGCTGGAGATTTTCTTCTTGGACAGGACCTGTGAAGCTCACTTAGCACAGCTGATCTGCTCTGAGTCTGGCTAACTTCTGAGTCAGAACAGGTTGCTCAGGATTTTATGCACTTAGATTCTTAAAGTCTTCAAGTCCAGGTGTCTCTGGACTCCTCCAGTGCTTAGCTGCATTGCTGATATTTTCTATTTTGTCCTTCCTTTGTGAAATGAGTGTTATGGAGGAAAAATAGAAGTTTGTTGTCACGTACTTCACAGTCAAGAAAACCTGTTAGTTGTTTCTATTCATGAATATCAGTTTTCTGTTGTTCTGTTTTTATCTCTTTCCTGGTAAGTTGCTTATTTTGCACCTAAGCATACTTGGGATTATAGAAAACTATCACAGGATGCATTTTCAAGATGTCAGTGGTCATAATCAAATATCATTTCCATTTTTCAGCTTTGGGCTCTGGCCTGAAAATTCATATAATACATAAATACCATTTCCATCTGTTGTTGTGTTTGAACACCACAGTTAAAATTTTGATATTTAAACAAAAAAACCAAACACATCCAAATCTCCATTTCATCTTCCCCTACAGTAAATAAAAGTAGAGTTGGATTTCCATTGCCAATAAGCCAGCACCTTTTCCCTAGGTTAGTTCATGTACCTTTTCTGTTTTGTGATATGCACATATCCATCATGCACAGGTTCAACTTTTAAAGTATTTCTAAAGTGATTGGAAATATTTTTGTATTTTGCAGAGCTAAATACTGGTCAGATACAAGAAGCTATTGGTGAAGCTGTCAATGGCATTGTTAAGCATTTTCACAAGCCAGAGAAAGAGGTGAGGAGTTGTCATCTGTGTAGTGGCACTCATGTCTGGAAACTCATACTAGTGTTTGAGAATATACAGTAGTAAAAAAAATCTGAATTGGATAAACAGCCATCTTTGTTTGAAAATTCCTTAAGTAGAGGAGAAATGAAGATGAAGTTGTTGGAATAGTGTAACGTCAGTTATGTCATTTTTGCTGCTATCTGGAACATTCTGTTAATTAAATGTAATATTCTGGTATCTGAAGTTGAGTGATATTCTGCCTAGGATTCTCGCTTGTACCACTGTCAGGAATGTTGAGTTCTGTCCAGATTAAATGACATTTTTTCATCCCCATTGACTGCTAAGAAGGCTTTTTTATGTCTCTTTTGCATTATCTTGGCTACTTATGGTATAGTATATAATGTACTTATAACATAAAAAGCCATGGGCTGTTTAAAGCAAACCAAAACAAAAAATGACCAAAAAAACCCCAGAAATGCTTTCAAAGGCTTCACGCTTTTAAGTTGTCTGTGTAATTACTTCATCTGGCACAGCAGATGTTTCTGGATATAAGCTTAAAAATTTGCCTTTGTTGAAGAGTCAAATTCCATCTTTTCTGAGAAGTAGAGTACAGTACTGGCTACCATATATAGATCCCTTGGAGGTTATTAATATTTGCATGTGAATCTTTCCATTTGTTCTGTGCCTACCTTTCTTAAGTTCAGCTAGCAGAGCAAATTCATATTCAGTTCAAATTGATCATTTATTATATTTACACAGCAATCCCAAATGAATCATGCATTGACTTTGCAGACAATTTACCGTGATGTTCAGAAGGAGAATTATTATTTCCCTAAGGTTTAAAAATTGATTTAATTTAATTGAAAGTCTAAAGCACCTGTTAAAATGGACTGGTGATCTTCATTGCTTAGCAAAAGAGGAAAACATTTCCTTAATTTCCTGTACTCTGGTCATTACTGTAGGTAAAACTTGCACATTGATCTTCATCTTGACCTTTTTGCATCTTCATTTGAATATGGTGAGGCCCTGAGATGGCTGTCTTTGTTCTTAAGAACGTCAGTGCATTTTGGAAAGCTGAAGACTTGTGAGAAATGAGCCGTCCTGTCTGGGGTTGTTGTTTGACAGTATACTGTATCTCTGAGTGTCTATTTATTTAAAACCTGGATTAATAAACTCATGTAATCCTTCTGTCTCTAAACTGCCAAACTGAGTTAAGTGCTTTGTGTGTGCTTGGCAGAGAGGCAGTCTGACACTCTTGCTGTGTGGAGAAAGTGGACTTGTTTCAGCTCTTGAGCAAGTATTTCAACATGGATTTAAATCACCCAGGCTCTTCAAAAACGTCTTTATTTGGGACTTCTTAGGTAAGTGTGAGGAAAATATATCAGAATCTGTTTATGTCTTTGAAACATATACATCTGTGTTCTTTATCACACTGCCACTGTGTCTCAGCTGGTGTGAACAGCATACTTGTCAGAGGCATCTCTGCAGCTGAATTGCTGTAAGAGCTCTTATGTCCTTGTATTGTTGAAAGAAGAAAGCATCTGTTTTCTGCCAGAGTTGACAGTGTATTTGCACTGTAATTGGCATCTGTCTTACTAATACTGGTAGTGTAAAACAAGATTTCCTTGTGTGGATGTTTTCAGTGAGGTGGGGATTTGGCACATGGTCACACAATACAACATTGCTAAAGCAATAAATCACACTTGTAAGAGATTGAGTCATCTTGTAAAGCACAAAATATCATTCTTGTGCTATTGGTCCTACTGGATGTTGCAATAAGGGATTTATAAGCATACACTTTTTTTTTTTTTTTTTTAAACAGAAGTCTAATTCCTTTGCCCATAGAGCTGAATCAGTCAACTGAATACACAGAAAAGGAATTGCTTTAAGTAGTATTTCTGTGTTTTGCATTGGTGTTTTAACATCAGTCTTCTCCTTGTATCCCCTCAAAATTTAGTAGATACTAGAACCATGTTAGTACTGTTCAGGGAAAGGGAAGTGCAATTCCAGTTTTACACACGAGGAACACAGAACCAAATCACACAGGAAAAAAAAAAATGACCAACAATGCTTGGACATAATCACCCAGGAAATTCAAGGACAAGCTTTGAATCTATGCCTTCGAGCTTGAATTGTACCCTCCATGACCCTGATTTGCTGATTTGCTACCTCTCAGATGTGGGCATTGGGCAGTATTCTGGAGTTGTAAGCAAGCTTATGGGGAAAGCATTATGCATTGAGGTATTTTTAAATGTGATCATCTAAATGTGAAGGTCATGTGCCTGATTACTTTATTCCAAGCACTGGAGCTATTTTAGGATACTGTGTATGCTGATGATACTCATTATCTCCCACCATTCTTTTTCAGAAAAAGCACAAACATATTATGAGACCCTTGAACAGAATGAAATGGTTCCAGAAGAGAATTGGCAGACAAGGGCCAGGAATTTCTGTCGCTTTATCACTGCTATCAACAACACTCCTAGAAACATTGGGAAGGATGGCAAGTTTCAGATGCTGGTGTGTCTTGGAGCCAGGTATGAGGAAACTTTTTTTTTTTAAATAATAATTTAATAAAATGAAAATATATTGTATAAAATGTATTTTAGTAAGGTAAAGCCACATAAGTGCTGGGTTTATCATTTTGGTTATTACTTCTAAAGTACTTTGTAACCAAAGAAGAGTCAACTATACCCAGAGTTCCTATGTATGTGAAGTACAGGAAATCATAGATACACAGGTGAATATCGAAGAGCTGGGCAACTGAGACGTGAGAGAAGAGCAGCAGGCCAGTGTGAGTAGCCTGCCTCTCCTAGCTGGCGAGGTTGGAAGATAAAAGCAGGAAACCATGAGTCAGTGGGGCTTCTTCAGTTCCTGGCTGGGTGAATTTCCCACTACTCATTAAAAGGCAGTGGAGCAGGCCAATGACACTGGGCTTGCCTGGGACTTCCAGATTGCTGGGAACCATATGTTTTGATACAAGGAGTGGAAAGGCTGGAAATACTTGTTTTGCATGAGGATGTCCCCTACTTAAAAAGTGCCAGACAGTTGCTCCCCCCTTCTCCAACCTTATAATAATACATGGAGAAAATGGTGAATCTATTTGGAAGGTAAAGAACAACAGCAACAAAGACCTTTCATAAAAATGAGAAACTAACTTTGCTTTATTTTTACTTCTGTTTCTGTATGGCTGCTTTGTCAGAGACCACCTTTTGCATCATTGGATCGCCCTGCTCGCAGACTGCCCGATCACAGCACAGATGTATGAAGACATAGCACTGATTAAAGATCATACTCTAGTGAATTCTTTGATTCGAGTGCTGCAGACCTTGCAGGAGTTCAACATTACGCTGGAGGCGTCTCTTGTCAAAGGAATCGATATTTGACCTCTTGTCCCACAAAAAACAACAAAAACTGTTTAAAACATCACCACCAACAACAAAAAAAAAGCAACAAGGAGTGGATCTCGTTAGTATGCAAAAGTTCTGTCTGCCAGTACATTGTATCGTGAACTTGTTCATGGCCCTAAAATGCAACTTGGACTTTTCTTGAAAGAAACTCCAAAAATAGTACAGGCAAATGGATAGAAGCTGTAAACTCAATGTAAAAAAGAGGATTTTGGTATAAATCTATTTTAGAGTTTATTTGCTGATTTGCTTTTTACACACTTTCATGTGAAAGAGATAGAGATGAGTATTGTGCAGCTTATTTTAAAGCTGCAGTATTTCCTTGCCATAGAAAAGGTGCAGTGAGCCTTTCAGCATTCTGTGAACTTGCCTTCAGATATGCTGTGTGTCATAGAGCCCAATGTATACACTCCATTTCTGCTGAGAAGGTCATTCTATAGTTTTTAAACTAATATTTTATATATTAACATTATTACCAGTGTTTGATTTTTAACGTGTTGGGTCACTGTTCTGCTGCAAGGGAACTACAAATTCTCATGTGTGCTTTTTAATAGCTCTAAAGCACTGACTTGTCAACAGATCACGTTTTCCTTTATTTTTGTTATCAGTATTATTTTTAGAGAATTCCAGGAGACTGAACCATGAAATTGCAGAGATTGAAGTAATATTTTTCATATTGGTACACAATTGCACAGAAGAAGTTTAGCGTGTTTTTAACTGATGTTTTTTATTTATTTAACCTATTGTTGTGTTGTAAGTTTGTCTTAAAAAAAAAAAATCTATGATACAACTGGTTTTATTATGTTGCAATTCAGAATTTACAGTGCAGCCCACTTAAATCAAAAACCTGGAATATGTATTTATGGTGCAAAAAATCTTTCCACTTGAACCAGCCTTTTGAAGTTTGGTATGTAGTTGCTGCTGGTAATTCTCTTAACTGCTAATAAAGAGGGACATGGTTTTCACGAAGGCTAGATGATTAAAGAAAGATGCTCATACCCCTGCAAAATAATAACCACAATCCTTTTAAGAAATCAAGATTTATTAATTTGTCTAAAAAGACAGAGTAGTACGTTCTTTCTTTCTCTGTTGTATGGATGTGTCTTGTCACCATCAGCTTCATTTGGGATGCTTTTGTTTTTAGCAGAAAAACTTAGTCCAATTCTGTGATAAAACAAACATCTTGAAGGTTTAATTTATTGAAGAGCTGGAAATTGGCAAATGCCTAAAGGCAGTGCTGTTCATTTGAATCCTCTGATAAAAATCTCTTTGAAGTGAGTATGTGAATTAACAGGCTGATTTATCAGCACCACAAATTACTGCACAGAAATTCAGGGCTATGTATTTAAGAGGTCTCCACTGTATAAACTTCTTTCAGTATTGTCTCTCTCTGGAGAAGCAGAGTCCAAGTTCTTTGGATCATACATTGTTGTAGTAGCTTTTCTTTACCTTCAGATTAGTGACATCTTGTGTTAGTTTTATTTCCATAATTTATAAGCATAGCACATATATTAAATTTTTGAGTATTTTTACTTTTGTCCTATTTATTTCATTATCAAATGGAGATGTTACTTCATCACTACTTTTTTTTTTTTTTTTTAATCAGAGCAAAGTTCTGCTTTGATTTAATGATAGCATTAGAAAGGTGCAAGGGCAATATCCAAGCCATTGGTCAGGCTGGGTGGGTGTGAATTCTTTCAGCTGGGACTTGCAGCAGCATTTCACACAAGTATTTTGTGTGTGTGTTTTTTCAGTCTTGGAAGGGCAAAAATATAACAAGTACTTTATTCTGAGAATTTCATGTATTCAACTTAATATTTTGGGAGAATCTTTCTATACTCACCCCACATTGCTTATTTATATAGTAAAGGTAGTATAAAACAAAAAAACCCCAAACCCTACTGTGCTTTCAGCTCTATTTATCTTGGTTTTACTAGGCCTGTATATTTCACAGTGAATACATCTGTATGAAAAGAGGGTTGGATTAACCATTTTGATCGTATCATGTTAGTTGATCCTGCTAAAACCATATCTGTATCTTACAGCAAAGTGTGGATTAATTTTATCTTACATGAGGTAGTTAACCTTGAACTAACGTTTTTATTTATTTATTTGCTTGCATTTGTTCATCTGATGTGGGACAATAACACTGGCCTAATGGCTTGCTTTGATGTGGGTCTTTCTGGCCTCGTTACAACAGTGAAATACCTAGAATGGACACAGGTCAGGGTTTGCTGGTTCCCAAGTGGTGGGCGTTCTTTGTACAGCACATGGGGCTGAAATGGTCCACCAGTGACAGTATCCTGCGTGCTAAATGTTCAGATGAAAGAGATCATCTTCCTGTCTCAATTTATTTTCAAAGGGGAGACCATTTTATGATATATCCCTGGGGGTGAATAGTCTAATCCCATTAAGATACAAAGCACTTTTTGCTGTAATCTTTAGTGGATGCCAAGGAAGACAGAGATGTTGAATATAGCTTTATGGTAGCCTGGGTTCAAGTTTTGGGAAGACATTTGGCTGGCATCTCTGCAGCGTGCAGTTCAGTCTGTGGTCACAACTATAATCCTTATTGCTCTTCAGTGTTTGCTCCAAGCAAACCTCCTGATCTCATTGATGTAGCATCAGCCCTACAGCCCTATGTCTGGATCCAGCATTTGTTCCTTCCATGGCATTTTGCTGAATTGGATAATGTTTGATAGAACAAATGGTTTAGTCAGTCTTCTACCCTTTAACTATGTAAAATCCATCTCCCTTTCTAAAAGTAGCATTGCAATTTTTTTTTTTTTTTTGGCTCAGAAATGAGCTGTAGAATAATGTAACTAATTATTTGCTGTTACTGTTCTAAAATGAGAATTCAGGCTTGGTAGGTGTGAGTTAATGAGGCTATGCTGATCACTATTATTGCAGTTATTGGGAAAAAGGTAATGTTTTTTAACTCAGCACTGAGAGTCTCATTAGCACACTCATAGATACAGAAATTTAATGATAAAAAGCAAGTAGTTCCTATTGCAGTAAATGCATAGTGCTACATTGGCCATACATGTTTGCAGACTGATACCTGATTTGAGGAAAAAACAGGCTATCTCCTATAAATTATTTGTTTGATTAATGCTATCAGAGTTAATGTGATACTTTATACAAAGATAAAACGCCAATTAATAAAGACTTGTTTGAAATACAGAAAGTTTATACAAAAAGCACCTTTGTCTGCCGTATAATTAACCATCTGTGTTTAAAAATGTACTCATGAACTGAAGATTTTTTCCATTTTGAAAACTCAAATAGTTAAAATGGGACCTGCTGGCTGTGGAAGATCCATATTTTGATGTGTTCTGGATTCATGAACATGTTAAGGTTTTGTTTCTGCAGTGAAATTCAGAGTTAACTTTTTCTGTATATTGTCAAAAGATTGTTGTCCATAGTGCAAGATGCTATAGGATACTTGAAAATACTTGAAGATACTGTAGATGTACTTCTCATCTTTGTAAATTATTTTATACCTTTAGATCGGCTGTTAGAAAAAGCATCAATACCTTATAAACCGTATATTTTACTAAGTGGGGAAATCACTGACTTTTTCTTTTTTAAATGGTGGGTGTTGAAGTTTACATTATGATGGCAAAACCAGGTACTGTTTTCCTTTTTTTATTTTTCCTGTGACATTTGAATCCATTGGACATTAAATGTGAATTGGACATACACAACAGTTTTACAGTTGCTGAATTGCAATAAAATTTCTCTTCTAACATGAGAAATAGCATTAATGTGCTATTTTCAAAAGCCTCTTAATGTACTGTAGCCAATCATCTCTTTCCTTTTTGCCTGAAGGCAATGAATGAATTGAATGAAGGTATGGATGTCATTTGGATGTCTCATTTAAGGTGAAGTTCATTAGAAGCCCAATCTTCATTAGCTTCAGTTCATACTGTAGCAGCTAAGTACATGATAGTATACTCTTTTTGTTGTTCTTCTGTTCTGTACTGGTTTGTATTTGATCTGTTCTGCCAAATGGAGCCTCCTCCTCCCTGCAGTGGTGTAGCATTCGTGCAAGCAGCTGTCACTCAGACACATCCATTGGGGAAGAGATGCTTAGTAAGTAATTGGGGGACAGGGAAGACAGGGACGGAGGGACTAATGTAGATCTTTGGGAAAGTGTCTGTGAATACATACACATTCAGGCACTGCTGTATAGGCTTTTCTCCTACATCAGAATAAGTTCTGAT
This sequence comes from Chrysolophus pictus, assembly GCA_037305975.1. NCBI lineage: Eukaryota > Metazoa > Chordata > Aves > Galliformes > Phasianidae > Chrysolophus > Chrysolophus pictus. Next base: position 9,604,256 of record CM074580.1, read on the forward strand.
CCTGATATTCAACCAAGCTTGGTGGAGGTCTCAGAATTTTAAGTTCTGAAAAAAAGTCAGTCTCCTGTATGTACCACGTTCTCAATCTTTCTATGTGAGGATACATAAAGAAAAGCAAAAATTGTTGGAGATGGTACTATCTGATGCTTCAACCACAGGGTTAAGTGAGGAAAACAGCACTGTCCTCAATCTCTGAGTCTGATCACTGCTGCATCTGTTGCAGAAGTGTGCCCAACCGTAATTGCCCATGCTGCCCATTCGTTTCCTGTCTTTTTCACTCCATTTCTTCCTAGGATAAGATCTAATGTGGCAGTCCCAGGTCTGGAATTCCTGGGTAAAGGGGGTGTGCTGAGGCAGAGGCAAAAGCATGCTCCCTTTCATTTGCTTCTTAGCATGATTTGAAGCACATACTAGTGGAGTCCTCTGTAATCTATGTTCATTAGATAGCGCTCAGCTTATCTCACCTAAAAACCGGTTCTGCGTGTCTTACTTTATATTAGATCTAGTTTCTAGGTTTTGAGTGGACCAGTAAACAAGTAGGAGAGGAAAACTCATTTGTTGTCATGCTTCTGTTGCCTATGAACTGGAAGCTTTATGTGCCAGTTCCATGAGAAGCACGGAGAGCAAAGTCAGCTTTACACACCTTCATCTCCTGCTTCGTCCAAAACTGCACTTCTGCAGGGGCTGGACAAGATGGCACCACGGCCCTCAGCCTGCCAGTTCCTCCCCAGAGCCTGTCTCTGAGGTGGGCTGTGTGTAGGCCCCTCTCACTGGTAACCTGCACAGCCCAGTGCTGATTGCTGGAGCTGCGTTATTGCTGTACATCTCCACAACGTGATCAGTAGCTTGTAAAGATCCCTGGGTGCGTGAAAAGTGCAAAAGTCTGAGTGATTCATCTGAAAGGATAGCAACTGTTGAAAGCTTGGTGTGTGCGTGTGGAGACGAGGAGGTCTTGAGAGCTCTGAGAAGTTATATATGTGAAAACCTGTGGATTAGTAATTTTATCTCCAGTTCTCAGAGAAATGCACTCCACTCTCTGCAGGCAGTTGGGTATGCCTGTGGAAGAGCTTCCTTGGAGCAGCACACAGCGTTTGTGACAGCCCTGGTGGTCAGAGGAGGTTTGCAGTGAGCAGTGCTGGCAGAATCATAGCATGTGCATTGGTGCCATTGGAAGAAGCAGACACGTTTTCAGACGTACGAGTCTTTTCCAAAAGTAAAACTTCAGTGTCTCTCTCCCTTAAGCATCCGCGTGGAACTGCTGCGTGCAGGAGGCTGAGACAGACTGAAAGGCTGTGAGGTGCCTCGAGGAGATTGCTGCTGATTGCAGGATCACCATGTGTAATGTACAAAGGTACCCTGCTTATCTGTGCTGCGTGTAACCGGTGAGTTACATGCTCTTCCCTTACAGAGCTTTTTAGTCATCGTGCTGCCCCTGTGGCTGAACAGAAATAGTTAAAGAGGGCTGCAGGGAGATATCCGAGTTGGGTCTGAGCTTCAGTATGGTTCGTGTCTTCAAAGAGAGACTTTAATGGCAATCCTTCCTCATAAACAAATGAGCGTTACACGTTAATTATAGCTGAGATCCTTCACAAAGCACTTTGAGATTTACGTACCGAAAAATGGTTTGATTAACTAAGATAAATCTAAAACTGTTCCTGTTTGTTTTCCAAGCTGTGCGTTGAGGTCTTTTGATCTAATTTGGGCATTCCTAAACATTTCTGTCACTTTTTATTTCAGTTTACAAAAGCAAATGAGCAGCTTTGCTTTTATTGTGCCTCTGAAAGCACTGGTCGTTTGGGGTTCTGGCTCTCTATGCCTTCTATTACTGGTTATCTGTATGATTGTTTTGTCTGCCATTGTTTCTTGCGATGAGTTTTATCTGAGTGAGCGTTGGGCAAGTTCCTGGAGGAAGCTGGAGGGGAATTATTAGGGATTTGTAACAGCTTTTCTGTAAGGCAGCAGCGTGCAGGCTCATCCTTCAATGGGAAATGGGCTCTGCACGTTGAGAATTGCTCACAGGGACACCGTAAGCAGTGTCCCTGGAGTGAGGTGGTCCTGCATGGAGCCAGAGGCTGCACTCGATGGGTCTCACCTCTTATGAGGTGTGCGGCTGTGCGTGTGTTCCTACCACAAATGTGACTGCTCGTTCACTAGAGCGTGGAGACGGTGGGGGAAGGCTTCGTTCCTTTCTTGCTAGCTGGGGGCACGTCTTGGAGCTCTGTGCGCGTACAGATGGGTCTGACGGGGGCTGACACCGTCCCGCTGTACAATGGGTCGCTTCTCACTGGATTTTAAGAGAGTAACTTTGATCGTTTCAGACGCACTGAAGCCTGATGCTCCAGCGAGAAAGCGGTAATTTATAGCTCCCATTAAGGAACCGGGGACAAAGGCTGAGGGAAAGTTCCACTCGGAAGATTTACTAATGTGTATCCACCGCCCTTACAGCGAGACAGAGCCGGGCATTTCCCACAGAACAAAAACAACGGAGGGCTGCAAAGGAGCACCGCCCGCCTTCCCGAGCGCCTCAAAGGTCGGAGCGCCGCTCGTGCGGTTATAATGGCAGCGCTCGGCGCCCGGCCCGGCGGTACGGCTGGGGGCAGCCCGGCCGAGACGCGACGCTTCCGAGAGCGGCTGCCGGGACACCTGCGTGCGGGGCGGCCGCAGGTGCTGGGAGGGCTTCACGTGGGCGGGAGCCTCGGAGCCGCCGGGGCGGGAAGGGCGGCCCGGCCCCCGCACGAGGCCCGCCCAGCCCCGCGCCCGCTGTCGGCGCGAGGCGGCCCCGCGGCACCTCCCTCCGCCGCCTCCTCCCGCCCGGCAGCGGCAGCCGCATCGCCGCAGCCTCCGCCGCCGCAGCGCCACAGATGGGGTCCGGCGGCCGCCCGAGCGCAGCGGGGGCGCGGGCACTGCCGCTGCTGCTCCTGCTGCTGCCCGCGCCGGCCCCCGCCGCCCCGCCGCCGCCCGGTGAGTGCCGCGCGTTAACGCCGCGCTCGCTCGCCGCCGCGCTCTGGAAGGAGCCCGTCGTCGGTGCGCTCCGGGGCCGCGGGCCGGGCAGGTGCGTCCTCCCGAGCCCCGGAGCCGGGTCCCGCGGCCGCCGCAGCCCGTGCGCTGCGCTGCGCGCACCTGAGCCCCGCTGAGCGCCGCCCGACTCCGCGAGGGGTTAACGAGCGCTTCCAGAAGTTGGCAGCGCCGCGGTACCTACAGGCGTGTTCCGTGACTGCAAATGAAAGGGAGAGAGATGAATGCTGTGATTGTGAACGGGAGAGGTGTTGGCTGAAATTCCCGGTTAGAAAGCGATCCCCCTGTAGAAGTGGTTGGCTACGGAAGGAATCACCTTCTGCCGATGTTCTGCAGCCCGTCCTGCTGCTCCTGCAGCCGCTCTCTGGTCTGCGTGGGGTGCGCGGGCGCTCCTCCTGCTGCTCTCCCTCTCTGCCGGCTGCTGGAAGCCTCCTGTGTGCGTCTGACTTCTGCCGAACGGAGCCGATGTCTCTGCTGCCCGTGACGGCTCTTCCTCTCCTCCTTCTCTCTGTGCTTCTCCATCCCCAGGACTCGCTCCTGTCCGTGTTTCTCTTTCTCTCCCCATTTCCTCTGCCCCGAAGCTCCCACGCGGACGTGCCGTGCTCTGATGGCTGTCGGGCGAAGGCGGTGCTGCTCACAGACACCGCTTTTGTATTTAAAAAGATTGGCACCAGTAGTGGCTTATACGCCTGTTCAACGGTAAGTCGGTGTTTCAGTGCGCTGGGGTCGGTGCTACTCAGTTCCATAAAGTCTTTCCATCGGTTTGTGGCATCCTTAGGGCAGTGGCATGGGTGTGTCAGAGCTCCTCCAGCAATTGTGTTTTGTACCAAGGAGGATAACTGTGCTCCTCCTGTTCTCCGTTGCTCCATGACGAGGTACAGCCATAGCTCCTTCTGCTATCTGTACAATCTCTGTGGAACTCTCAGCTAGCCCTCATGGAGATCCCAGTGAAGATGTATTTATCCACGGGTACAAAGTACAGGCTGACCTGAGTTGCTCAGAGATACATTGGTATCCACGTACAGCCAGCATATCTACGTAAGCTCAGATACAGTCTCTGCATGTTTCTGCCTCCGGTTGCAAACACGTGCATGTATGCATGCCTGCAGCCCGACACCACATGGCCTGGATGTGTGCAGGCTGTGTGCCCCCTTCCCCATCCCTGGCACCCCCTGACCCTGCTGTCTCTTTGCAGATGTGGATGAGTGTGCCCTGGGGCTCGATGACTGCCACCCGGATGCTATTTGCCAGAACACCCCCAAGCTGTACAAGTGCATGTGCAAGGTCGGCTACACCGGCGAAGGGAGGAAATGTGAAGGTAACGTGCCAGAAGCTCTGAGTCTGCAGTGGCATCCATTATAAAATAATAGCTGTCTTCTCCCTTAGAATAGCTGTTTTATGCCTAAGGTTCTGAGGTGTTTTACAGAGCTATCTGGATGTGTGAGAAACATTTCCTGCCAGCAGCATAGAGGCAGAATGTGGGTATTATAACTGTGATCTCCTACATTGTAGCACATCTTTTATAAATATTACTGTTCTGAAGCAAATTATCCATGTTAAATGCGTGTTAACAGATGTGGATTTTGAGTGCTTTAAAGATTTTGGTGTGAGTGTTACCCTTCAGCACAGAGTTCCCCAGAATAACTGTATGATGTGTTCATAAGAGCTGCCAATCAATTTGAGTTCTGCAGTGATGGGCCATGACAGTGATCTGGTGATACAAGTGTTCTGACTTTTACTTGGGTACTGTCACCCTTTGATCGTGTCATCTTACTCCTGTCTGCTGCAGGGATGCAGCCTTTGACTGTTCAGAGGGCTTTTAGATGGAGCTTTCCTCCATCCCTTCATCAGGCAGCCTTTTAAAGATGAGATTACTGGAATTTACTATGATGTTATGTGTGAAAAAGTGAGATATTCCCAAGGCAAAACAGAAAATTAAAAAACGTATCTTAAAACAAGGAGGGTGATTTATTCTTCAGGATGGTCCTAAAATCAGAATACCTTCTCTGTTTCTTGATTACAGACTCAAAGAGCGCCAGTTACGTGGCTTTTAACCTACCATTGTTGCTTGATCTGACTGTTAGTTTGTTGTTTAATCAGCAGCCTTAAAAACTTGGGTTCTGACGTAAATCCACATGGCAACTGCAGGATATTCTGTCACATTTTGGAGACCTTCAGTGTGTAACATGTTAAGCATGGTCTATTTGCAAGACAATGACGATTTGGGGCAGCAGTTGATGTCGACATTTATGTCGTCAGGTCACAAACTGTCTATGACACAGCCATAATGCTGACTTTTGCTTTATTCATTAGACATTGATGAATGTGATAACGACTTCAATGGAGGCTGCGTCCACGAGTGCTTCAACATCCCAGGAAATTACCGCTGTACCTGCTACGATGGCTTTATGTTGGCTCACGATGGCCACAACTGTCTGGGTAAGGAGTGTGCTTGTGAACGTGGTGGCTGGGGATGCTGAGGTAACAATAACTGCATCTCTGGGAGGTGCACTTCATCAGCTTGGCTGGTGGAGAGTGGTCCTCGCAGATCTAGGGCTTACGAGGCCTCGCTAGCACTGGCTCCTATTAAGTCTGCAACTCACACTCTCTCCCTTCTTTTTTAGTATTTTTTTTGGCTTGTTTTTGGAGTTTCTCTCTTGCTGCACACCACACGTGGATGTTCCCTGGCAGACTTCCGTGCCAACATCAGTTTTGGGAAACTTGCTCCCATAGCATAGTTCTAAGACTGCGGTTGGCTTAGCTGGGTCATTTCCCTCTGGTTAATGGCACATGAGAAGGGAGTCAGACCATCCCCGGGTGACAACAGAAAAGCTCTGGAGTCTCCAGTGGGATTGTGTTGAGCTTTACCTGCTGCAAAACCACAGACTGACTTTGTTACAGCGTGAGCTGAGCAGAGGATGAAGTTGCCAAATCCCAAGTATTACCACTAAAGAAGGCAGAGAGGGAGGCAAAGTATCTGCTGATGCTTTAACATATTAGGAAGGACGTCTTGTTTTTCTCTGGCGCCTTTGTGTAAACACACCGGAGTTCAGATGAGGTTACCAGGGAGGGCTGAATGTGTGCTAAGCATTGCCTCTTGCAGTGGCACCAAAGGATGCCATTCTAGAACGTGCTTCGGCTGACTTGTTTGGAATCAGTAAGGCACAGGCATAACTTAGACCAAAATCTACCACCTGTTACAATTGCTGGGAAGCTGCTTAGTATTGCGTGGCAGACTTTTCAAAATAAAATGCCACTGACATACAATGAAGTCTTTACCACTGACCAGCCAATTTTTGAGATGTGATGTAAACTTTAAATAAATATTTTGGCATGCAGCAAATTGGATCACATCTTCTCTTAATCTGTTTATTTACTTTGTTCACACCATGGTCGTTCCCCTCTCACCCTCATTTTTGAAGATCTCAGCTGTGTGCCTGGGTTTTAGCCAAATAGACAATTACTTGTTGGAAAGAGATGATATTTTGTAAGCTTTCCAAGGCCTGTAAGACAGAAACATCTGCTGGAGTTCAAAACCGTGGTACTGAAGGCTTGTGGTGGCTGTTTATTCACGATTGTTTGCACATTCACATCACTGTAGAGCTCTAGAATACTCTGCTTCTCTGTGATAGGCATATGTCAGCCACCGTCGTTGCTGTGAGCAGGTCACATTCTTTTGCATCCAATTGGCTTACTCACTGCCTTCAGCAGAAATTAAATCTGTTGTAATGCTGCATTATGCTTCTTACTAAAAGCCTCTCTCTTTCTCCATTTTTTTTTTTTTTTTTGGAAGGCAGCTGTTTTATGCCAGAAATACCGAAGTGTTAAATTAAAAACATTGTGCTGTTATCACAGGAACAATGAACAGAACAGGGAGCAAACGTTGCTATTCCGTAGGAACTTACAGATGGAAGCAGTGCTTTCCCTAAGCAATGCTTTGCCTTGTTGATTGTTTTTTTAAGATGCTGAACGGTTTTGCTTCCTGTCCAAACTGGCATCTCTGAAAATTGGGGTAGGAATTTTTAATTAATTATTTAGTTTTTACTGGTTGAGGTTTCAAAAGTCTGCAGCAATTAAGGGATAAAATGGAAGAACTGGAATTCTGATGAACATCCTGTTGTTCAGAAAGTTTTTCTACTCTTTGTTTCTCTTAGTTATCTTGCAAGTGGAGCATTTCTATAGTCTCTAGTATTGTTGAAATTCCATATAATTTAAAATCAACATTAAACCTATTTTCAGAGCACATGCTTTTGTCCTTGACTATGGTTAGGCAACACAACAGCTCCTTGATGGTAAGCTAATGACCTAAGCTTGAAGATAACAACTGATAAACTGAGTGTCAGAACTGATGTGATGTGTGACTTGTATCCAGAGTGAAGGTAAGGAGGAAGAAGAGGCAGGTTTTATATGTAAGCCAAATTGATTTTGAAGTTGGTGTTTGATTTTGTTGCACCTTTGCATCAGAATGAGGATTTTACTGAAAGCTACCTTACACTGCTTGCACGGGTTTGGAGCTGCAGTTGTGTCCTGCAGAGACAGAATGACGCATGGATGCTCAGACTAGATGTAAACGTGCTAGGTTGTTTAGTGGTGGTACTCTGCAGCTGCTCCAAGATGAAGCATACGTTCTGTACGGAGTGTGGAGCTGTGCTGGCACTTTGCTCCTGGCTGCCCTGAGACTGCTCTGCTGTTGGTTTGATTGGCCAGCCTGGTGACTGACTGGGCAGACTGCAAGCAGGAGGAGCAAAAATATACTTTTGCAATGGTGCCGGAACAACAGGCTGGTCTAAATTGTCTTAGGTGCCTGGTGGAAATGGCCTTAAGTTGCACCGGAGAGGTTCCAGTTGAATATTAGAAGGTATTTCCTCTCACAAAGAGTGGTGAGGCACTAGCACAGGCTACCCAGGTAAGTGGTGGAGTCGCTGTCCTGGAGGTGTTCAGAAGCCATGCAGATGTGGTTAGTGGACATGGTGGGTTTACAGTTGGACTGGATGATGTTAGTGGTCTTTTCCAACCTAAAGGATTTTCTAATTGCTACAGGATAGGTATAAAGCTGATCTTTTTCTCTGTCTTTCAGATACAGATGAATGCATGTTCAACAACGGTGGCTGCCAGCACGTTTGTGTCAACACGGTGGGGAGCTATGAGTGTCGCTGTAAGGAAGGCTTCTTTCTCAGTGACAACCAGCACACGTGCATCCACCGCTCAGAAGGTACTGGCTGCCTCCCTCCAGGCACCAAGCAGGAGTTTCTGACAAAAGTTCACTGCAAAGTCTTTACAGCAGCTTCAAAAGTACTTTGAGCTTGAGTTTTTTAAGGCTGAGAAGGGTCTTGAAGTCCTAATTCCTTTTGAAAGGAAACGTGTGTCAGGATCTTCTAAGTGACTTTGAAGGCACCTCGTATCCCTTCTGTCTCTTTGATCCCATCTGTACATCTGTATGTTGTACCTCTTAAAGACAGCACTACTGCTCCCAGTGTACTTTATGCTCCATTGGATAGCTGAGCTACATCCTGATGCAGGGAATGGCAACACACTGAAGAACAGTGAACTCAGGCCATTCTCACTTTGGTTCCAGTACCTACACTACCCCTAGGTACCTTTTAGATTCCCTGTATAGTGTTTAGGTTTCAGCTAGGAGATTTATAGTTTGTCAGCCCCAAAGGTATTCAAATCCTATTCTTTGTTTTGAGTAAAACCTTTATGAAGCAACCTTTGAGAGATCAGAGATCCTTGGATGTCTAATTAGATATCAGGTTGAACAAAATTATTTTGGATGCCCTTGAGGAATACTTTAAAGTGGTTGCTCAGAATGGGGATTTGTCCATTGAACTGTATGGTGAATATCTTGCTCAGAAGTATTTAAGGCTGGAAAGCTTTCTTTAATCTAAGACTTATCGTTGGCATGACTATAAGAGGAATCTGAGCATGAATAAACAAATCTCACTTTAAAAATCCCCATACTGAGGAGATCAGCCTTTATAGACATATATGGCCATCCAGAGATGCATGCATTGAGATGGCTGTCATCTGATGAAACTGAATTGATCTCTTGTTTGAATTTGTATTATCAGCTTTTCTGGTACCAGGCTTGGTCTCATGGAGTTTGGCTGATACGGGGTGATTTCTCAGGCCATTGCTCAGAGCAGCAGGCTGCAGTGGCAGGGCAGGGCTTTTCCCTTCACGTTTGCTAGCAGTGGTGTATGTTTATGTGCATAGATGATGAATCCAAGAATGAAAATCAGTTGCTTCAACTCCTCACCTTGTCTGATGCCAAGAGAGGAGAAGCTTCCAACTCTTCTTATTTGCTACTTCTTGAGTATACTCTACTCCCTCTCTTGAGCTAACAGCAGTAGTATTTCCTGTCATTAATAATCATACCTTTGGAATTGTTGGTATTGAAATACAGAAGTGGTGGTTTTGGTTTTTAAAACTGCTTTTTTTCAGGTCATAGCTCTGTGACTGTTTACCCCCTGCCCCTTCCTGCACTACTGTGAAGAAGCACTCCATGGAATTCCCCACTGTTTTTTCTCTTGGGTGGGCAGGTCTGCTGTAAGCCAAATCTCATTGCTGTATCTCTTCCCCTCACTTTGTTCTCTCCTTTTCCACTCATAGCTAAGTCTCTGCTTTGCGTATTTATCTGTCAGTGCATATCCTTTATTAGTCCTCTCTTGAGACATCGCAGCATCGATCTAAACAACATCTGCCACCTACAGCCTAGCCCACCTATTTAGTTCTGTTTCTTATCTGTAATATAAGTCACTATCTCCTTCCCTGTCTCTCAGCTTGGTTAAGAGTGCACGGTCTTCTTTGAGGTTTGCAATATTGGAAAAACAAGTGAACTGTAGATCGAAGATGTGCAGAGGCTTGAGGCTGCTGTATTCCTTCTGAGGATCAGGGTAATTAGGAAGCTTCAGGCTTACTAGTCCTTTTGAGTTTAGTTGTTCGTATCTTCTGGGTTCCCTGTCCCCTATTCCAAGACTGTGACACGGAACTCAAGGTTATGTAGCTATCAGAGGAGAGTTTGGTAATTCATTTAAGTTGATTTTCAGCTGATGTGATTGTGTTGGTCTAGCATGCAGGATGCTCTGAGGTTCATAATGGTTCTGCCTGGCCCCTGCTTAAACCAGCTGAACTCTATGCTTTGAAGTTGTGCAAAATCATATTTTTCCCTGGGATATCTGCTCTGAATGAGCTATTTCTCATTGGTGTGTGAGAGAATGGATTTACACTTGGAGGCAGTTGCTCTAGCTGGCGGGACAGCTGTACCATTGTAGCTTGTTTCTGTGTTTAATTTGCATGTTAGCGAATACAAAAAAGAAAAAAGAAGGAACATGTAGAATTTTCACTAGGAAGAAAGTTCATCTTGAAGTGGCTATTGATATTTATGATAAATTTTACCACTGGGTGACATCCCAAAGGCCATCGGAAAGGACTGCTCTCGCTCATGGTCCTGTGGGCCAGGCAGGCTCTGGATTCTGTTCCCTTGTCTGGGGTTGTGGCAGTCCAATGACTCCTCCTTCCCCAGGGACTTGTGTGTCAGTAGGGCAAGAACTGCTGCTCGAGAAGTTGTGTGCCTGGGAAGTACATGGTGTCGGACTGGATCCCCAGATCAGCATTTAAACCATTTGTCTGATATCAGGGAACCTCACTGAACTACCTATTGCTTGAGCAATTTCCCCTTTGATAGCTCATTTGAAACAAAACCAAAAAATTCCAAACCAAACAACAACAACTACTTTGCTAACAGAAATTAAGCTGCTAATCCTCTTAATGCTTTCTGACAACGCTGAGCTAACGGACCAAATCATACTGCATGTTTAAGTACAGAGATGTCACAAAAACACAAGAGTTAATGAGGCTAATTTGTGGTCTCATGGGTTGTCCCATTTCTTGAATGACAGCACTTAATGGATGGCAGCTTTCATGTGGGCTCCTTGGGCTGCGTCTGTAGGCTGCAGGATTTAAGTGTCATTGTCTTGTTAGACCTCTAAGGGATCTCACTGTGGGAAAGGAATCAAAAAGCCAGTAGAGCAGAATAATCCAAGCTCTGCAACATCCATTCTTTTGTTACTTAAAGCTTTCTTAGCAGAGAAAGGGTGCAGTAGTTGGCTGTGTGCTGAGCAAGGACCTAACTGAAGTGTAATGGGACAATGACAAGGAGCTGACCTCCGCTTGCTAATACAGTGGTTTTATTTTCATTTAGGAGCTTCCTTTTGCACTTTTGTAGCAATAGAGAAGGTTTCAGCAAAACTGTGCTCCTAACTATTAGTGACACAAATGATGTGATGGTTTTATGAGGTGCATCAGGAAGAAGAAAGCCACTGGTGTCACCTCGTTTTTCCTTTGGGTTTTAGCAGATACTGGACACCAAATCGTGACTCACTGAGAGGGTGTACAGAAATAGAAAATGATGTGATAATCCCCAGTGGGATTATTTAGACAGGTTTTCTTGAAATAAAGAAAAAAATTGCCATACAGCATAGGTAGAGTTTGCACATCTGCCTGGTCACCATTTGGTCGTTGCTCTGGGAGTCAGCTGTTTAGGCCAGTGATTGAAGTGGGAATAATGGAGGAGACTTGATAACAACCTTTCAGTATCTAAAGGGAGGCTCCAAGAAAGAAGGGGACAGACTCTTTAGCAGGGTGTGCTGTGATAGGACAAGGGGAAATGGTTTCTAACTGAAGAAGGGGAGATTTAAACTGGATATTTAAAAAAAAGATTCTTACAATAATGGTAGCGAGGCACTGGCACATGTTGCCCAGAGAGGTGGTGGATGCCCCGTCCCTCGAGACATTTAAGTTCAGACTGGATGGGGCACTGAGCACCTGCCTTAGCTATGGGTGTCCCTGCTCATTGCAAGGGAGTTGACTAGATGGCCTTTAAGGGTCCCTTCCAACTCCAACAATTCTATGATTTGTCTGACATCTTAAGATGTTCCTTGTGACTGGTGAGCCTTCATTTTAATCAGAGAATTAAGAACTTCAGTTTAGGCTTTGAACGTGCCATGTACCAACTACCTTGCGTTTTTTATTCAAGGTTTTATGAACACTGGTATAAAGTGAGAGTGTTGGATGAAAGTGCTGCACAAACCTAGGGCTGTTGCTTTTTGTCTTTGCAATCAAAGAATGTGGACACAGGAAAGATCACTGCTGGAAAAGCCTTGGTGTCACTGGCTTTGCAGGATTGGACTTTCTGCTTTTCTAGTATGTTAGCTCATGCTTTTTGCCCTAATGCTGTGGAGCCTTCCCAGAAGTAGCGAATGATGGCTGCCTACATTGGGCTGATCTTATTTGCTTGTTGTCCGCGCTCAGAATTGCTCAGGATGCTGATGCTCTTGCCTTTGTCTGTTTTGCAGAAGGCATGAGCTGCATGAATAAAGATCATGGCTGTGCACACATCTGCAGAGAAACGCCCAAAGGAGGGGTTGCTTGTGAATGCCGACCAGGATTTGAGCTGTCCAAGAACCAGAGAAGCTGCATTTGTATGCAACATTCTGCATATGGTTATGGTTTTCCAAAGTAAACAGTGTTCTCTTTGCGGTGGTGTGGGATTTGATATGTTACAGCAAAGCTGGTGTGACACACCTCAAGGCTGCTTTTGGGGCTAAACCAGAATCAATAGCTTTGCAGGACACTCTTGCACCAATCTATAATTTGCCAAAGAATATGTTTGGAAGTTGTACCATCATTTAAGTTCAGCTCCACAAGAGAACAGTGCACTGCTTGAGTCAGAGTTTTTGAGGAAGTGGACGTGATAAGAAGGTGTACTGGATGGCCAGATGGAGACAAAATGGGATGCTGTCTTTTAGAGATGCTGGAAGTACTTGTGAAGTCTAATGTATATTTTCTTCCTAGTAACATGTAATCATGGAAATGGTGGCTGTCAACATACATGTGATGATGCTGATAACGGGCCTATTTGTGGATGTCACCCCAAGTACATCATGCATATGGATGGGAAAACCTGCCTGGGTCAGTATATAGAGGAGAGGAGTAGTGTTTGCTGATGACCAACTCAAGAGTGGTTTGATATTGCTGTATGTTCATGACTTATGTTCCTCTTACTAGTAGAGCTAGAAAATGTCAAGGAATCCAAAACTAAAAAACATGCTAGTGCATGAGTGAGCTGGTTGGGTCCAGGCAACTTATGCTTCTCTATGTAAGTAGCTACCTCATATTACTGCAGCCTGTAATTAGTACTGGTCCCTTTGAAACACAAAGCTCGTCACTAACCAAAGAAGATTCCCTTCTTTCTAGGATTTTCAGATCAAGTTTCTTGACAAGCATGAGCCAGAGAGTGTAACTAAAGCAGTACATATGTTAAAGCCAGAACTCTGAATTCAATTAAAGGACAAGTTTTGAAAAGCGGTTATCCAGTAAGGAAAGTACTTGAGACCTATAAACCAGTCTCTGGGAGACTTTGTTGCCTGTTGATTGAAATCAATAGCTCAGTCAAAACTACTTGTCCTTGCATTAGTCTGTAAAAGATGATGACAGCGTGATCATAACAGAGCAGCTCATGACAGTTCAGTTAGTTCTTTCATCTTGTTACTGTTCACCACATCAGTACTGCATTTTCTGTTTACCAAACTTGAGAATACTGAAACAGGCATGAGTTGCATGGAAGCAACCACATATTCCCATGGCTTTGGCTGAAGGGTCTTCGTGGTTTTCTTTCTTGCTATTTTTTTTTCTTTTTAAAAATTTTATTTCTGCCTAGTTAGATCCAACTGTCTCTGATAATTCAGTGCGTGATGTTGCCATTTTCTTGTCTGCACATATGGATATGAGGTGTCTGGTCAGGGCACATTTGCTCATCTGCTTTTTTCTTGTTCCTTGCTTGTAGAGAGGGAAGAGGCTGCTGTTGAAATTCCAGAAGGCAACACAACAGCAGGAGCTGATGTGGACAAGCGAGTTAAGCGACGGTTACTCATGGGTAAAAGTGCTTATCCAAAATAATTTTGCTGTTTGCTGAAACCTTTTACCTTGAATATTTGCTCTTTTTTTTTTTTTTAATTTGGCCAAATCAGTTCCGGGCTGAATTCTCTGTTCCTGGAGGTATTAAAGGCAGCCTGATCTAGTGAGTGGCAACCAGCCCACAGTAGGGAAGTTGAAACTGGCTGATCTTTAAGGTCCCTTCCAACTTAAGCTGTTCTGTGAATTCTGCTCACGGTGCCACAGTGCCCTTTAAGGACAGACTTTTATTACATAAACCATAAGAAACTTTGTACGTTGTTTGTGATTGTCAGCAGGAAGATCAGGAACTTGCCCTCAAAGTACCATGTGTTTCCATGGTTCTACTTCCCGTGTCCTACTTCACCATGGGAACACAGCGCAGTCCCTTCTGTACTATGGCTGTTCCAAGTGATTGTGGAGGGGCAGTGCATCACCTCTATCTCTTCAGTTAAAAGTACACTTGTGCATGGAAGAAAACTGGCCCTAGTGATGAAAAATCCAGAGGCAGTATGTCAGTCTGTGGAGTCTCCATGAAAACCTGTATGTAGCTGAGGCAACGTATAGATTTGGTAGTTGCTTGTGTACAAGGGCTGCTCTGAAAGTACTGCTTCCTGTTCTGTCATGCTGGCCCACAGTGTCAGAGATGGATATCAGTGATATGGAAGTAGAGGTTGAACCCCCCCCCAGTATCCCATTGGCAGCAGAGGGGCAGTCTGACAGAATGGTGTCTCAAATGGAAGTGAGGATGAAGCAAAGTTGTGTCACTGAATTCCTTCATGAGGAAAAAAATGGCACACGTTCATCAATGATTGTTTGCTGTTCCTGGAGACCAAAGTGTGGATGTGAGCAGAGTGAGGCTTTTGGAGTGAACTATAGTCTGAATGTGGTTGAACATCAGTGTGCTTGGAACTGTGCCTTGTATCTGTGATGTTTCTTACCATTATAATATCCCCGAGCAAACTTTAGTAGGGTTTTGTTTGTTTGTGTTGGCTAGAAACGTGTGCAGTTAATAATGGTGGCTGTGATCGTACGTGTAAAGATACATCCACCGGAGTTCACTGCAGCTGTCCTGTTGGATTCACTCTCCAGTTCGATGGGAAGACATGCAAAGGTGGGTTTTGTACTCATGGACGCGTGTGTACTAACAGCTTGCTGTTGTCTCCAAATGAAGGTAATCCAGCGCATGGAGGAAGGCTGGTATTTGTAAAGTGATCCTAGCAGCCAGGAGCAACACGCAGTTGCCTTGTGAGAGCACCCCAGTGTATCACGTGCAGAAATCCTCTCTGCTCTCCCCTTGCCAAGATGGTTTCTTTGTGGACCTGTGAGGGTTGGGAGGAATGGAGCTCAGAGGTGTAGGTTTGTAGGTTCTTAGAGGCCTGCTATCCACATTCAACAGGCTGTTACAGAAATCTGTAAGTAAATATTAGAGGGTAGTTCAGAGAAGCCTGAGTAGAATTACGCTGGTTCAAGCAGCTCTAAGGATAATTAGAGTACTGGCAAGGAGAAAAAGGGTGTTTGGTAATATATTGGAACATATTTTCCTATAATTAAATGTTAAGATTATAATTAAATGTTCTGCTAGGCAAAAAATGATGGAATCCCCATGCCTGAGTCAATTAACATTAGCTAAAGGACTCATTTTAATGTTAGCATGGAAAGGACAAATCAGGAATTTCCTCAAGTCACATTTCTGCAGGGCTCAGGAGGAGGAGAATTAGGAGGGGAGAATTTTGAAAGGGCTAAAACCTGCTGGAGAACAATTAAGTTGAGTGTTTCCAAATAAAGCTTGGGGAAGTGGTCTTATGTGCATGTATATACTGAAAAGTAGCTGACAGAAAAAAGATGAATGAAAGCAGTAACGCAGTCACAAGGCTGAATGGGCCAAGTCATTCTTAAGAGCCAGATCTAACTTCAAGATTTGTAATAGGTTTATTAGATTTTGTTTCTGGGCTTCTCCCCACCAACTGAACGTGACTATTTTCTGGAGCTGACAGTGGAAGTATGTGGAATATATTCTGCTTACTCATGTTTTTTCTGTTTGCTTGTTTTTGTTACAGACATTGATGAGTGCCAATCCAATAATGGAGGCTGTGATCATTTCTGTAAAAACACTGTTGGCAGTTTTGATTGCAGCTGCAGAAAAGGGTTTAAATTATTAACAGATGAGAAGTCTTGTCAAGGTATGTATGCTGGAGAGAGGCAATAAAAGTAGGACAAATCAGCATGGTTTGGACATCTACTACAATGATGAAGTGATAATGGACTCCAGAATAATTTCCATTCCTCAGTTTTTGTTTTTTTTTTTTAAATACATATTTTTTAATTTCTGAAGAAACTGTTAACACAGTTGGCTTGATACTATTGTAGGAGGTATTTTTAGAGGCGTAATGAGATAGCATCATGTTAAAAATATCCTTATGAGGATAATTCTTTTTTTTCCTCCCTACAATTAATGTTCTTAGTATAACTTACAGGGAGAAATAAGCCAGTATCTCTCCGTCCACGCATAATCATAGAATTGCTCAGGTTGGAAAAGACCTTAAAGATCATGAAGTCCAACAGCAACCTAACCATACTACCCTATCTCTAACAACCCTCTGCTGACTCATGTCCCTGAGCACCACATTCAAATGGTTTTCAAACGCAATCAGGGATGGTGACTCAATATACTGTCACAAGATCTTAAGGTGCCTTTGTTTAACGTGACAAACATTTAGTGCCCTAGAAAGTGATGGCAGTGTTATCATATTACCATTCAATTTACTGAGGTCATGGTTAGACGTTTTTACTAACTATACAAATGTGTGCAAAGTGGTTGTAAGGCCAAAGAAAGTTTTCACTGAAAAAAACAGATCTCAGCAGCTTTTGGAAACCGACATTGAAATCTAAGTGTGCGATACAGTGGATCCATGGAAAAAATAATAGAATCATAGAATGGTTTGGGTTGAATTGTTCCAGTCCTCTCTCTTCAGGTGTAGCTCAGAGAACTCTGTGGTTGTCAGCAGCCTTAACTCGGGCACTGCATATTAGCGCAGAAGTAAGGATTTAGCCCCCGCTAAAACATGGGGAAACATGAAGATAGTGCTTTCTTTGGTAAATCTATTTCCACAGACTGCATGTGAACTTTTCTTAAAAGAGTTTCTGCCAGCTTTCTTTTTTTTTTTTTCCCCATCAAGAAGAGGAGCAATTTATTTTAGAACATAATTGTTAAAATGCAGCAACAGTTTTCATATTTGCCGAGAAAAAGCTTGTTTGGCAAAGTAACTGTTCTCTTGAAAGTTGTTTCATGTTGCTGCATTATTTACTTTAAAAGAATGTGCTTAGTTTACATAATTCTGCACATCTTTCTGTCCAGCTTTATTAGCTCATAAGCTCTCCCTGGTGAGGCTGAATGATAGTGATGTGTTCCTTTAAAACTCACAGACATCGACGAATGCTCCTTTGAACGGACGTGCGACCATACGTGCATCAATCATCCGGGCACGTTTGAGTGTACGTGTAACAAAGGATATGCTCTCTATGGCTTCACACACTGTGGAGGTGAGGTACAAAAACTTAATACATTGTATGCTGGCGGAGTGCTGGTTTGCACTTAGAGATGGAAGCTGTAATTTGACAGATGCTTCACATGCAGAAGTCTCATTGACTTCGATGAATAGTGAGTTGAGTAGGACATTAAGAACAGGATTCTCTGGGTGATTTCAGGAATTGCAGTTATGTGAGTCATCCTTGTATGTGTCAAATCATTACATGATGCAGATTGGAGTTCTAGCTGATGTGAATTTACATTGGCTGAGAACAATACTCCTAAATGTTCTGCTATGTGAAAAGTTCAAGAACAGAGGAAGGTGGAAGAAGGAAGCTTAGCATGTGTAAAGTATTGATCTTTCTGTGGCAAATTTATAGAATTACCACATGGAAGCATGAGTAACTGAGCACTAAATAGAAATGAATCTATTTCATATAAGCTTTTTAGGCAAGACCTTGCTGACTGCTTCTGCTTACTTAATTCTGAGTAAGATCTATTTATTTCTGAGGTGAAATGAGCACACTTGTACTTGAAGTTAACAATTCAGGGGTCTCTTTGTGTCTGATCTGTCCTAACCTCTGCTTCTAAAAAGCCTGTGGAGAAGATTAAAGGCTCGCAGCATCGCTGTTTTATACTGGTAATCAGGGAATCTGAGTAGATAGGGAGTAATCTTGGCAAGTTCTACTTGCCAAAGGAAGTCTTTTCTCATAAATTCCTCTGCGCTAATTCAATTTCTTTTGAGCACCAATGGGGAAGAGGAGCTGAAGTTTATCTCTTGGGTGCTAATTGCTCCTTCGTGCCATATTCCTGTACAGATGTTAATCCCTGTACCACACCAACTCCTCCATTTGCGGGCAATTACCAGCTGTTGTCAGTGCCCTTAAGTGTACTGAGTTTGTACCTTATGACACGTATGGAAGACACTAAGTGCTGGACACAATAGGATGTCATTGTCTCAGACCCTACCAAGAAGTCAATCAAAACCAAAGATTTGAGCCAATGTTGTGGTATCTTTGGAAGCAGTACAGATTTCAGGTGTAGCCTTTTTTCATCGTTCCTCACCTGCTCATTACTGTGCCTGCTATCCTCATTCTGACAGTAGCATGTGTTTACCCTGAAACCAGCTCAGTTTGGTAATCGATTTCATAATATTGTCTCCAAATGATTATTTATCTAGAGGAGGAAACAAATAACTGGGGAAAGCAGTGACAAGTACTCTGAGGAAAGTATGTAGAACTGAATATATTCAGTTGTGCAAACTTTCTGGGACCCTTTGGGAGTGACTTGGAATTCCATGGTGACATCTTTGTAGTTTTATGTATAATTACCATAAAGCTATTGGAGATGAGATGAGCAGACATCAGAGTGGATCTGAGAAGCAGAAACAGAACTTTGCATTTCCCTTTGTTGAAATTCATGAGATTCCTGTCAGCCCATTTCTCTAGCCACTTGAGGTCCCTCTGAATAGTGGCACAACCATCTGGTGTATCAGCCACTCCTCCCAGTTTTGTATCATCTGCCAAGTCGCTGGGGGTGAACTCTTGTCCCATCATCCAGGTTTAATGAAGAGGATAAATAGCATTGACCCCTGGGGTACACTGCTGGTGACTGGCCTCCAGATGGACTTTATGTCACTAATCTCAACCATTCCAGCCCAGAAATTCAGTCAAAGGTCCAAAAGTCTTCCTGGAAGTAGTAAAGGAGGGAACTGCCAATCCGGTTCCAATAGAACTCGGGATTACACAATGGAAGTTATTTTCTGCATCAGCAAACAGCAGTGCACCAAGAGCAGTATGTTGTGTTGTTGGTAATTCCTCTTTCTCTGTTGGCAGTTACTGAGCTGGACAAGGCCCTAAAATTGACTAGTTGGCCAGAAGGGGTGGTGGTGATTATCCCCTTGATATTAAACAGAGATTGACATCTGTGTCTGAACACTTAGTAGGATTGTCAGTATGAATCCTGTCTGTGTTATCTGTCTTTATTCCAAAACAGAAATATTAATTATCTAAATACAGTGCAGTGTTGATCTGTTCTTCTTTTCATTAATTTGTTAACATATTGCTGAGGCTGGATATATCTTTTTCTAACACGTGGTTTAAGAATCAACTCTCCCCAAACATTTGATTCATTTTGACATTCATTGAAAGATTTCCATGAAAACAAAACTGTTTCAAGATGGGTTTCCTAAGAGCTTTTCCAAACTCTACTAAGCAGTATTTTTTTTACACATTTATCTGGTGATCTTAGTATGCAGCAGAAGTTACTTTCTAAATCTAGTACTTCCTTTCCTCTATAGACATAAATGAATGCAGCATCAACAACGGTGGCTGCCAACAGCTGTGTGTGAACACACCGGGAGACTACGAATGCCTGTGCCACTCTAACTACAAATTACACTGGAATAAAAAGGATTGTGTTGGTAAGGTGCCTGGCAAATACATTACTGCTCCTGATGTGTCTGAAGGCCACGTGGTTGTAGTCAGATCTGAAATATTAGTCTGTCCAGTTAAGTGGTAGGAGTCTTTGTTCCCTGCATTCTGTTTTACTTTTTAATCAGGCATGATGGTACTGGTGATGAAACTGGTGAAAACAAACAAACAAACGAAAAAAAAATCCAAAAAAAACAGGAGATACTTTGAGGGACTTTGATGTTCTTTCATATGCTTTCATCTATTTATTCCCTAATGTTTCCCTGCACGAGAAGGTCTGCTGATGGACACTGTGGGATCTTTCAGTGATGTTTTCTTGCTTTCCTTTTCTGTCTAAACAGCCTATTAATTGCATGGGTGCTCTCTGGTACCAGCTGCATAAGAAGCTGCATAACCATTTCTTAGCAACGTGTGTATACGTTCTACTTCTCCCATGAGTATTTGTTTTATCCTGTTTAGAGATAAAGGAGTCCTTTCCTGATAATATGTCACCCAAGGTATTGCTGCACTGCATGAAGAGTGGCAGGAGTGATAGATGCTTCTTAAGCTGCTCTTCCGATGTTCGGATAGTTTCTGGTAAGTCCAAAAAACAACACCAACAAGGAAAAAAAAACAGCAGCTAAGCACAAAAGCGAAAAAAATAGCCCAAGCATATGATTCTGTAGACAGTGAAAGAGTAGCAAAACTCATAACCCTCATGGATGCCCCAAGAGGCAGATAATCAAGAAGGACCTTCCCTCTTTTAGTACAGATAAAGGGCTGTATCCCAGCCAGCATTCCAGGAAAGCCCCCCTTTCCCTGTCCTTTATAGCCACTCTACCCTCAGATTCCCTTCTCATGACAACCGTCTTTTTGAAACTGAAGAGGACAGGGCAGAATTCTCTGTGCTCCCTGGGCCATTCCTTAATTGGCCCTGAGAGCCACGGCTCAATGGCACGGAGGCATTCCAGCCCTGCGTGGGGTCTGAGCTCTGCCTGCACGGCCCTTCCAGCCTCAGGACACAGCACGCAGTCTTGGTTGGTGCTTTTGGGACAGACGATTCTTTCCTTCCTGAGTCTTTTAAATCACTTAGGAAAAGACAAACTATTGGCAAGTATTTTGTGAATTACATGGTTGAAAAAGATGATGATGCAGATCAACAAGTTAAGAATGCCTCTTATACAACAGGAGTCTTCAGTCTGTGCACTATTAGCCTATGTCTTTACTGTCTGTATCATCTGTCTGTTAGGAGCACAAGATGCCTACACTCTCACCTGTGGCAGCTCATCTCAACTTAAGAAAAAGCAGCAAAATACAAATGCATCCACTTGGCTGGGTAATTACTAGATTTACTGTTGCATGATGTGACTGATTTCTTTCAGTAGATGACAGTGAAATAGGGGCATTCTGTTGGTTTTCTTTCTATTTTCGTGCTCTATTTTGCTCCCTCTATTTTCTTTCCTCAACTTTCTGACTGCAGATCATGATTGCAGTTGAGCGTTCCCCTTGTACTGCTTTGTCAGCATCACCTGATCTAAGATTTAAGAGTAAGGAAAGAGAAATGGACCAGCAGTGGAATGAATTGTGAGGCCAGCAGTAGTGGCTCTTTTCAGACATCCAAACTGAAGGCGTTGGCAACTGACAGGTTCTAGGTTGAGTTATTGGACAGTGGAGTTTAGAAAGCATCTGAAGTTAAACAGATAAAGTGCTGTTTTATATAAGCGTAAACCACTTTCTGAACTGGTTTTGTTTGAAGTATCTCTTTTTATTTCAGCCAACATTTATTTGATTTTGCCCAGAAGCAGTTCTTATTTGATCTCGTTCTGTCTCTCTTCTATTTTAAGTGAAATCTATCGCACTTTGTTCCAATTCCAGTTGAGAACCAGCTTCACAGCAATAGGAAGCTGCCATCTCTTTAGATCCTCTGTGATGACCACTTTTCCCTTTATGTCAGTATATTTTTGATAACATCATTGTGATGTGATATTAGGTTTTTCCAAATTTTCCATTCCCTTTCTAAAATAACATATAATTGTTTCTTTCTGAAGATATTTCAACCATCAAGATAAGTGTAACCTTTAAATTAAATGAAGGAAAATGTAGTTTGAAAAAGACTGAGATGTTTCAAGAAGGTCTGGAACAGATGATACCAGGTATGAATATAAACGTGCAGGTAAGCAGGTTAGAGTCATATCTGTGGGATTATTAAATGTTTCCTTGATAGGAAGTGCGCAGAGGGCTGCAAACTATTCCTTACTAACCTCATAAATCATACTCCTTCCCAGCCAAGATTCTTGTAATAGGTGACAGGACTTTTCCTCTGATAACCTTAGAGTTTGCTAGGAAAGTCCTTCTTTTTTGTTTGTGTCACTGTCAGTACGTTCCCAGTAAAATCAGCCATACTTCTTGTTCTTTAGATTTTGTCCTTTCCTTCCTTTCCATCCTTTCTTTCTCTTCTTTCCTTTATTGCCTGCTGCTTCCTCTCTGATGCCTCAGTGAAGATGCTCCAGGCCTCTTATGCTGACTTCATTGCTAAAAGTTTATTCCTCTTTTCTTTTCCTCTTATACTTTAGCAGCCCCAGATGGACATAGTGAGGTCAGCTCTTCGTCTGTTCCAAGACAGAATGTACAAAGTCAGCAGGAAATGAGGATACTTAGGGGAAAAAAAAAAGATAAAATTTCTTAATAATATGGTGAAGCAGCATGTCAGTTTGTTTGTCCTTAGAAGAGTAACAGTGATGAACTGTGCTAGGTACTCAGTAAAGAGTACTTATTCTTGAACCAGAGCTTATTCTGAATGTTTTCTTTAACTAAATCTTGTTTCCCTCTTCGAGGAATTGAAAATGTCCTGTGTCCAAATGTCCTGTGAACGCAGCCACCACTTAATTTAAATGCCATTATAAGCTAATGCATTTTTCACATGCTTCATGTGAGTGCAGAATTGTTTCCCTCCAGCAACCAGAATTAGGGGAATTCACTGGAACCTGCTTAGCAAAACCCATGGGAAGCAGGCTGAGCGCTGCAGCCAACCTCTAATCCTAGCAGTGAATCACGCATGCCTCAAAGCCAGGGCAGCTCTAGGGGCTCCACCTCAAAGTACATCCATAGGTGCACTGCAGTCACGATTCTGCATGAGGGTACACACAGGGAGAAACTGGAGAAAATGTTTGTTTACTGGCATGTGGAGTGAGTCCTTTGCTCCCCTTGAAGTTTTGGTGTTTAAATATGCACCGAAGACTAGCGAGTATCTAATAACATAGCTGGCCAAGCTTTTGCTTCCTTTAATTTTCTTCATACAGAGAGACATAACTCAGTAATGGAGAGCTTCCACTATGTAAACCTAACGTGCAGCTCTGGCAAGAAAGTCCATGGAGCCCTCAGTAGACTACCAGCAACCAGAGAGATTTTTATCACTGCGGACTTTGAGCTTGAAACGAACCAAAAGGAGGTGACAGGTTGGTTGGAAAATAATCCAAGGTGCGATTTGAAGCTTCTTACGGTTTGCTTCTTAACTTCTGTATTTTTCACTTCTATCTTTATGCAAAATGATAATAAAAAGTATCTCCTGTTTTGAAAATTAATTTTCATGCTTCAAAAAGAGCTGAGAGATGGGGATGGTTTCTAAGATCAAAGAGCTGCCCGTGGATTAAAGTCTTCTGGTCTGTTTAATTTTCTTGAAGGCCACTGGTTTTGTCCATCCCATAAGACTTGTTCACAAAAGCTGTATTCTCAGTGAGTGGCATTGGGTGGACTTCTGTGCGTAGTCACTTCTTCAGGTTTCACCCTTGGTGCTTTTCAGATACGTGTGATGTGCGCTGTGCCCGAAAAAAGACGGAGAAGAGGTTCCGTAAAACCATTCGAACCTTACGGAAGACAGTCAGCAGGGACCAGTTCCGCGTCCGTGTCTCTGGCATGGACCACGAAGTGGCCAGGAAGTCTCTCAAGCTGTCAGAGCCACAGCAATCATGTGGTGTGGGTCAGATGCATGTGGGTAGCAGATGTGGTAAGTGAGTGTAAATTAGGAACGAACCATCGTGAGGTTTTGCTCACGTGGGGGCAACGTAGGAAGCTCCTCCAGGAGAAAAGGAGGGCTGTGTGGGGTGTAGTAGGGTGTACTGTTTGTGTTACTGATATGTGTCTGTCTGTGTTTATTACTGGCAGTTGCTGTGGTACAATGGAATGAGTGCTCAGCACAGTGTACTTTGTTGTGAGTGATGCAAAACCTACGGTAAACTCAAAGGTAGAAAACCTGAGGGCTTAACAACAGGCACCGTTGCTTGAGGATCACCAGTGTTACTTATGAAACACTGCATTTGCTGTTTTTCTGAACTTGTCAACATTTTATATCTTGCTGACCATTTTCTCTTTGCTGGTTAAGCTCTGATTCTCAGAGAATCTTCATGTCAGAGTTATAACTTCACAGAGCACAGGGGTTTTCTAGGCCAGTACTGAGAAAAAAATCTCAATTACCATGACACTAAAGGGCACCGCCATAGTGAAATCCACAATAAATACTTCCAAAGCACAAAAGTTAAGAAGAAGGGTCAGATGTTGTCTTAACAGGGGTCTAACAGCCATGACGGCTAGCTGAGGCTGCATAGGGTGTGTAGCATGTAAGTGGTTTTGTGAATCAGCAAGCCTTTAAAACGCTTGTCAGACTGAATTAGTACATCTTCCAGCAGCATCCCACTCAGGCTTAGGATAGATTTTCCCACTCTGGAAAATCTTGAATGCAAATAACAGAAAAATGCTTTTTTTTTGTTTTTATTTTTTAAAACATCTGTTTAGGGGAATTAGTTGGGAATTCTATCAGAAAGAGCTGTGCATTATGATATAATCTTTTGTAACATTACAATAAGCCTGGAGCCTTATAGCATTATAGCAATAAAAACTGGAGCCTTCATCATGCTGAGGTTGGGTGGATGTTTTCAAGCTGTTGTGTCTGATGCTGCAGGAGTGGTTTGAAAATGTCTCTGCCTCAGTCTGTTATATGGAGTACAGTGCTTTCAAGCACATCTATGACTTAATCTGGAAAAAAATCAGCAATGAGTAAACTAAAAACACTACAGGTAAATGCACCCAGAGAAAACGTCATCTTTGCTTTTGTCTTCAACTAATGTGAGTTACAATTAGGAAGTGGAACAACAGGGAAACAATTATTTTCAGGTAGCCACAGAGCCAATTTCTTTTCTCATTACAAATGAGCTGCTCACATGGCACTTCTGTGCTAGTTCAGAGAGCAAGGGACCTTCTGGAGAAGGCCAGTGGAATGGCCTGTCTGTGGCAAAAGCAGCCAGAGACACTGAGCATATGAAGACAAGTGTTTTGAAGAGAAACTTGTAAAGGTCCAGACTCTTCTTTTGCTGAAATGGTGCCACGGTTCACCCTAAACATCTTGGCAGGGTCTGATGGGAGCACTGAGTCCAGTAAGATATGATTCCCCGAGGGCCTTATGCCTGAGAAGGTGTGATTGCCAAATGGATCTTCTTTTCTTTAGCTGAATGATTCAGACTATGTCCTTGTGCAGATCTGCTGTGATCAAATAGGACGGAGCCTCCACAACACCTTTTACTTGAATAGATGCTAACATCTCTCTTCTCCACTTTAATGTTCTCCACCTATTTACATTAAGCTTACGGAAACCTGGTACCTTTGAAACCTCTCCACGTCTTTTGTCGCATTGCTGGAAGCTAAACTGAAAGTTTGCTGGTTGCTGAGGGAACATAAGAGTACATGCAGAGGCAGTGCTATTACACATGCCTCATTTCCTTAGAAAAACCGATTGTGTTGGTAAAGCAATGCTGGGCGACTGCTGCTGCTGTCTGACTGCTGGTCAGAAGGAGCTGAGAAATAGAGCGGGGAGGAGGGAAAGAAACGAGCTCATGGGTGTGTGTGTGAGAGCAGAATTTTTTTTCCTTTTGTTTTGATCTGGCTGTTCTGCAGAGCTGCTGAGAGCTACTGGGAAGGTGGTAGCCCTGTGTATCCAAGCGTGGTAATGATTCTGGTGTGAAAGTGACTCTATAGCAAGAGATACTGGGTCAGCAGATGAACCCAGTGCCACTGGGGCATGTGTTCTCAGGACAGGCAGTGAACTTTGGCAAAAGGATTTTGCTCAGTCTGATCAGAGAGGTACAAAGCAGTGATGGAAAAAAAAAATATGGCTAGGGACTAACAAGTCTTCTGTGATCCAGATAGTGAGTTTGGAGTGCAGTTCACTGTTTTTCAAATATGTGTTTTAAAACAAGGTATTTGGAATCTGTCCGGGTTAATACAGCTTTATTGAATCAGACAGTCTTGTTCTGGCCCTCTTTCTGCAGTAGATTTCTACTGACACAGCACTGTCTGAAACGTTCACTGAATCTGAGCAGTGTAAGAGGGGAAGCCTGCCCAGTGCCTGCTCCGACCCAGTTGTCTCAGGTAACTGGGGCTGCATTTGCTTTGCACTTCTGCTGAAGTGGTGCTTCTACTCTTCCTGCTTTAAGTCCTGCTGACCATACTGGGACATGCTGCAAAACAGAAGATCTAGAAAGGCACCAGGAACAGATTAGATGTAATCATTCTCAATGGGCTGAGTGGTTACACATTTGTCTGCTGTTCTTTTAACAGCTGTTGATAGTAAAAGAGAATTCACAGTGGATTCCAAGGAGTGGTGTATTTCATTTCAAGTTTGCTGTTCAGCATCAAGTCCTGTTCAGGTTTTTCTGACGCCTTTGTGGCCCAGATGTTGTAGTTTCCTACCTTGTGTGCAAGCTCTGTGCCAATGAGGAAGCATATTTAGTATTGGCTCATTAATTCTGTGAAGTCCTGAGAATGACCTACACGGAGCAGCCCGCTGTAGGTCTCTCTTAATGTGTATCACGGGAAATGGAACCTTAATCAACCTTCCCAGAGAATTCTGGATTCTGATAGCAGCATGTGCGTCTTTCCACACTGCAGTAAATCTTATCATAAAAGAACTTGCTTGTTTGATTGGTGGTGCTTCAATACTGGACCATCTGAGGATGTTGGAAGTGCTGTGTGCTGCTTTGAGAGCAGATTTGTCTTGGAGGGGAATGCGGTTTTCATTCTCCACTCAGGCTACAAGTAGTTATTCTTCAGTATGAGGTAGAGTTGAAACAGGTGGCCAAAGACTAACTCTTCAAATATTGACTATTCCTTGTCATAATCTGATTAACAGTGACATCCATAGAGAAAGAGAAGAAAAACATAGCTACTGTGGACGTTTTGCCTGCAGGTATTTTCCACTGAGGGAGAAGCAACAAGCAATTCATCTGTTTTTTCCATCACTTAAAGTGCTGTCATATGTTGCTTGTGCCCCATGGAGCTGAAAGTACAACTTTCTGTGTTTAGTATTTTTTATGTTCCCTGTTCATTGCAGGGGAGTTGGATTAGATGGCCTTTAAGGGTCCCTTCCAACTCTAAGGATTCTGTGATACCTGTGTTAGATACATGAAGATTTTAACAAATGAAGGGAGGCAAATAAAAGTAATGTTCCCTGAACTTGCTGAGTAGAAGGATATGTCAGCCCAACATTGCTGCAGTTACAAATGGATTAATCCAAAGAGCTGCCATTTAAGAGAACAGCAAGCATGAGAACAGCAGTGGCATAGGTACTGCTCTGATGTAAACGCTGGGCAGCTTTGTCTTGTGTGGGAGATGCTGATGCCTTTCCCTGCTCAGCATCCAGCAGTTTTGTCCCCTTAGTTTAGAGGATGCAGACAAAATATTGACAAAATAGTCTAAAAACTTAAATGTGATATGATGCTGACACCATGGAAGTATGATGAAAGATATGGAAAGAGGAAAGTGCTGACTGCTGTTGCAGTTGTTGCAATTGGTAGTTGTATTTCCACACAATGGAGAACTGAATTGCATTTATATTTTATATTTTTGTAAAACTGACAAGAAAAAAATAAATGATTAAATGTCAGAATGCCTTTTGCTTGTTAGCCTGCTTGCAACCATAGGTTTAAGACACAGATCCTTAAGACATAACTGTCTCATGTGCCTTAAGTGTGTGAACTGCTACAATAACATAAAAGATGAGGTTTCAGAATTGATTTGTGCCCGTTGTCAGTAATTATCCTTATAAAGTCAAGGCGTGATTCTTAAGAAAATGGTAAAATGGTGGATCATGACCTCCTTTATAAAGTTCACCTTCTTATCCACTGAAATACTACAGCATTTGTCTAGAGGAGCAAACACTCAAAGGCCAATGATCTGAAAAGGGAGGAAGAGCCTCTAAGTGTCTTTGTAACCCTTAATCCCGGTTCCCTGTGCCCCCTCTTCTTTTCTTTTCTTGTTTTTGCATCAGAAAAGCTTTCACTCTTTTTTTTTTTTTTCCTTTCCCCCCTTAAAACAGCTGCATGAGATTCAAGACCAGTTTTTTAATGGGCATTGAAGGCCAACAAAGACAGTGGCTGCAGAAATGAAGTCTACTAGAGGCAATTGGTTCTTTTGTTCGTTTGGAGAAAAACAATCCGGTTTCTGAAAAAAGAGCAAAGCCAGCAAGGGGGATTCTGATTTATGCCATTATTTGCACATCCTCAGATCTTGTTTTGAGCGTGTATTTCCCATGTATCAGGAGGGATGCTGTGCAGTTTCTAGTTCTGTGAAACTCCTAGAGTTGGTTGAAACTCCTAGAGGTTCGTAGGCATTTTTAGTTTCATTGAAACAAATGCTGTGACAGGGGAAGTTTGAACTCAGTTTTATTTTGTTTTTCAGAGAGGGTTCATTTGTGCCAACCTAACTTCATGAACAGTCCTGCAGGTGTCTGTGGGATGATATCTGTGGTATTGATGTATTGTTCCCACAATTAACGATACTGTAATTGAACCTAACACCAAGTGTGTCTGTTACCTGGACTGAGTCCTGGTGAGTGCAGTGAGTCTCTAAACATGCTTTCCTCATTAGCCCTGCTCTGTGCTCCAGTGGCATGAGATGCCTGGACTGGGTCTCCTCTCTGGGGAGGAACCAGGAGGGAAAGCATCTGTGGCTCAGATTGTCTGGGGAGCTGTACTGTTCAGGAAAGCTTGGGTTGAGATAGTAGTGTAAAAAAACTCAATATATTTCGTAGACTATAAACCATAAAAAGGCGTGGGGTATCCTAGTAGGCCTCTTCATCTGAACTCCCTTGGCCTTCTGATTTAGTTTTGAAGCCACAAATGCAAAATGTTAGTGAACTGATATTTTTTCTTGTTGCTAGTTAGCTGCGGTGTGGGAATGTACTATGATGAGGAATGAGAAAGCTGTTTTATGCCCTAATGGAGCTCACCAGGATGAGGAAGCACAAATAACTCGTGAGTCTTGCCCCAGTCCTCAGAATCCTGGGAACCAAAAATTAGCTGGAACCTCGCAGTGTGTCCCAGCGTGGTGGAAAGGCACAGAAACCCTTTGATGCTTCTGCCCCTTTTTTCCCTTGCTCTCAGAGTTCAGTTGTGCAGTGCCTGTAAGGATGCTCAGGGTCTCACTGATGTCCAAGGAGAACCTTTAGGTTTTACTTACTCAATGCAGATTTCCAAAAATTATGGACTTTGCTGAATGAGTCTAAAAAGTTTTAAATTAATTCACTTTTATACCACAGGAAGCTTTACAATTTTACCACGTGAGCTTTCAAGGAGATGCAGAGGTAAAGTTGTCAGAAGAGAGCTGATGGCATAAGTTCTCAAGTGTAACATTTTCACATAAATGGTGAGGATTTGGTTCCTGCCTGGGACACGTTTCCCTCTTAGACAACCTGCTGGACTCAGAAAGTTTAGAAAACAGTTTTAAGGTGGAATTTGTATAATTTTATATGTATCAGTGCAAAGTAGTGTTCTGTTAAAAACAAACCAGCAGCAACAAGCCCAAAATGTATGTAAACAATCTGAACTTCGTGCATGATCAAAGTGAAGGGAAAAAGACAGAAGGAGGGGACAGAGCAGACAGACAGCCTCCAGTGAGGATACTTGGTGGATGGATTGCCTGTAGAACCAAAGAGCTTTTGTGGTGAAGGAGATTTTCACTGATCTTTTCATTGCCTCTTGGTTCCTGAAGCCAGTAGCTGTATCTCAAAATCACCTTTAGTAACCTTGATTGCATCTCCTCATCACAGAATTGTAATTGTCTTTCCTTACCTTACTGGGATCGTTGCAGTGGAAGCCTTACTTCATCCGTTTTTTGTTAAGTTGCACAAGGAGTGATGAGTGTTCTGTAGAAATGTTTATAAAATGAAGAAAAGCTTGGGAGTGCATGAATGTGTTACTTATGAGAGCAAAAGCGATGTGTGGTGGAAAAAGTTACAGTCTCCTTCTGCACTAGCTTTTATTGATAAGCTATGGAGCATTGCTTAATTCCGCTGTATTTTATTATCAAGTGAAGGAAAAACACTCACGACTCCAATC
Organism: Chrysolophus pictus; assembly: GCA_037305975.1. NCBI lineage: Eukaryota > Metazoa > Chordata > Aves > Galliformes > Phasianidae > Chrysolophus > Chrysolophus pictus. The sequence continues at coordinate 9,634,546 of CM074580.1, forward strand.
TATTTATCAGCAATAAGCAAAATTCTTCATCACTGATCATGACCGGTAGTTAATGCCCTGCTTGTTGTTAGTCATATATCCTGAAATGAAGCCAAGGCCAATTTAACTTCCTAACAAAACAGCTATTCACTGAGTGATTTATTGGAGCTATAAACTAAAACTAACAGTTTGTTATTGTAACAGGTCTTTTAAAGGACAGAATTTTTCAGCATGGCTGAACAACTGCAACACTATTTTGTACCTTCCAGAACAGGGTGATTATTGAATACTGGCACTGAAATCAGTTCTTTTGTGAAAGGTTTCAAACACAGATTTTGTCAATATCCGTAAGTATTCCTGGGTTTATTGGATAATATCAGACTGTGTTCAAGTAAAATCAGTCTGGTTGATGTTATCTAAGCATCATACAGAACACAACTATCCAGTGCACAGGTGATCATTATCCAAGAATCACTACTGGCAAGAATATTTCTGCTTTAAAAGTCACATCTAATGCTTATTGAATTTGCACAATTCCTGGTTGCACTTGAGCTTTTAGGGCAATTTAGTAACCTCAGCAGTTATGAAGTACAACAATTCACTAATTACTAACATGGAAATACTTTTAGAAATCTGGAAGTACATTTTTGATGTCTTAATTTCAGTATTTATTTTTTTCTTTTGGCAAGGGCCTGAGAATTCTTTAGAAGGAAGAGTTAGAGAATCTCTATGTTATTGCTCTGTACAGATTAACAGAAAGCAGTGGACAGGCTTAGCTCCCAGTGTAGCCTTGCAACAAAGTGTGAAGGCTGCTCCAGTCCGCCAGAACTCACCAGCACCAGAGATTATCAGTGTTCATGTCAGATATGCAGGATACAGTGTATGTATTGAGTTCTTTCTGTCATTCACATTCAGTCCTGAAACTGTGGTCCTCACGGTTAAAGAGGAAAGCAGTTGCACAGTGGAGTTTTAGGTCCCATGTAGGCTCATTACTTACCTCCGTTATAGTGTGTGAGTTGAAGCTCCTCTGTTCTTTTTCCTCTAGATCAGTGCTCTCCAGGTGAATATTCCCCTGATGGCTTCAAGCCCTGTTTGCTGTGCCCCATCGGAACATACCAGCCTGAAGCTGGGCGAGTGTCCTGCTTCTCCTGTGGAGGAGGTCTGACGACAAGACACAGCGGTACATCCTTGTTTCAGGACTGCGAGACCAAAGGTAAGACCAAGAATTGGTGAACTCTACTGCTCTGATGCAAAAGCTATGCTGCTGCTGCTGCTACATGCAGGGTGTTTCAGTAAGGGTCACTCTTCCAAGGTTCTCTTCTTCCAGCAGTCCTGGAGTTGGTGGGCCTGGTCTGTCTGCAGGGAAGCTCAGTAAAGCCTCAATTATTTTTACAACTGACTTTTACACAAGACTTGAGGAGAGACTGAGAGATGCGTGGAAGTCGGTCAATGAAGTGACTGATGTGAGAAGAGTTTTTTATAAAAAAAGAGTAAGAAGATTTCCTGAGAGAAAATTTGGACCAGTATACTGTATTGATGTTTTGGGTTTAAGTAGTGACTTCAAACAGTGAAGGAGGGAACTGCAGTTCTAAAGTGGAAATAAGAAAATAATTTTTCATGTTAATAATGGCTAAAAAGCTAACTACAAAGCTGTTATTCATCTTAACTATGCAGTACTTCAAATGGTCCTCTAAACTTGAGTGCTATGGAGCTGCCATGTGATCTGATCCCAAGGTTTTCCTCCAGGAGTGAAAATCAAGGGGGGGGATCAGACCTTTAAGAATGAAGAAATTTTTTGTGTTTTATTTATATAAAAAGAAGAAACCTGAGAGCTTTGAAGCTGTCTTTGAAAATGTTGATGAAAAATACGTACCTGTGGAAAAGATGAAATGTTAATGATTATAGCTCAATGTTTTAAAGCGTGGATAAAAGAATATTACTTACATCAAGATCACCAAGAAAAAATGTTAATAGCAAATCTGTTGTAACTGAATAGAAATAAGGACTAGATATATGGTCCTGATGCAAACAGTTAGTGGTGGTTTGAATAAAGAAATCTCTCTTGTGTCAAAGACGTTTACTGCTGAAAACTGCAATGTAGTAGATGTATCTTGCAGTAGGATTGAAGAATTACTGATAGTAAAGTGATAGTTCACTGATTTCTCCAATGAAGAGTCATTAAATATTGTTTTGTATTTGATTTTGCAAAGTTACAGTGCTAAAAAAAAAAAAAAGACTAGAAACTTTGGATGAAGATGAGAGGACTTGATTTTAGTTCTATTTAACACAAACAAAAACAGGTCTGTAAACAAGGCCCAGTTTTCAAATTAGAGTAGATATTCAAGGAATTTTTTGTATCAACTGGAATGAAGAGCTCATGGTTTTGCGTGTGGCCACATGAGACGTGGAATTGCAGGGGAAAAACTGTTTGGAACTTGTATTTGAAGTGTTTTGAATTATGGAGTGGCAGTAGATCACGTAGGGAAGGGCTCCAAACTGAGCTGCTGGAATAAAAAACTCAACAAGGGCAGTTATATGGGAGTAAGCAGATCCTGAAAGGAACAGAGGGGGGAGAAAAAGAAAAATGAGAGCCTGTGCAGCACAGAAAGCTACATTTTAAAGGCAACGTAATAAATTATTCAGAAGTTAAGCTGAGCTGAGAGAAGTAAACTTGTCAAATGATGCAGAAGGAATAGGAAAAGATTTGTTTGTAGTCTTATGAATGAAAAGAAACAAGATGGGGATGGAGTTGAAAGTGAAGATAATATATGGCTTGTGGTCTTGACTTGTTAATCATGCTGCCTATTTAAATACTCCCCAGTTCAGTGTTCACCTGGCCATTTCTACAATACGACAACTCATCGGTGTATTCGCTGCATGGTTGGGACGTACCAGCCTGAGTTTGGACAGAATTACTGTATTTCTTGCCCTGGAAATACCACGACAGATTATGACGGATCCACAAATATAACGCAGTGCAAAAGTAAGTATAGCAAGATAGGTTTTCATCATCTGTCACAAGTGAAAGGACTGGGCCACCAATATTCAGAGTGGCCTTAAGGGCAAAATATAGCTTTGCTCCAGGGAGCTTGGAGAGAAGGCAGTGGTGTTGGTCTTTTTTTGCTGCCTGCTTGCATCTCATCCCACATGACTTACTGAGGTTCATGGGCGACCATTTCTGCAGACTGGTTTCATCATTCCTGAGAAGGTGAGTGATGGTTGTGTCTTGCCAGTTGGTGTTGGGTCATCCTGGGTCATGCTGTTAAATCTTCTCTCCCAATGCACAGCAGAACAAGTTTGTGTTCTTGGCATCTTGATTTATTTCCTTTCTATTAACAGGAATAGAAGTTGGCTCACTGTACTTAAGTTAGTAAGAATTTCTTATTAATAGCAATCTTTGACAGAGGCAATTACAAAAAGCCACTCTTCTAGATTATGGGAGCCATAGTGTGGGAAACTGAGGGTAAATTAAGGGCAAATACAAAGCAGAGAGCAACTCTCAGAAGAGTCCCAGAGATGTGTATATATACAAGTATGTGTATGTGTATATTTGGGGATAGAAAGGGCCTGGCATACTCCCTGTTGGTATTGCTGCAGACGAGGTGCCTGAGCAGAACACAGCAGGCTCCTGTTGGACTTCAGCTGATGCTTTTGTGAAGGCGTCCTGGTTAGTACAAGCAGGTGAAGCATCCTTGCTTGATCATCCTTTTAAAAGTGCATTTTTTTACTTGACTGTGGCCTAGTGAGTAGCACCTGCTGTATTAACAGAGGTTAATCTGTATTTTGGAACAGGCTGCCCAGGGAGGTGGTGGAGCCACTATTGTTTGAGGTGTTCAAAGAAAAGAGTAGATGTGGCAGTGAGGAGCGCTGTGTAGTGGGCATGGTGGTGGTGGGTTGATGGTTAGGCTGGATGGTCTTACTGGTCTTTTCCAACCTTAATGATTCTATGATTCTGTAATTTCTTAACATCGATTAAACCATAAAGGCAGAAGTGAAGCTTGTTGAAAGAAACTGCATCAGATATAGACAGAAAAGTTTGCGTGCTGTCAATCATTTACTGCCTCTGAAAGCAACTGCATAAAGAGCTGAAGGATGCCCTCACTTTATCTAGTCATATATGCTGTTTTTTTTTTTTTTTTTCAGATAGGCAGTGTGGAGGTGAACTGGGAGATTACACTGGGTATATTGAATCACCCAATTATCCTGGGGACTATCCTGCAAACACTGAATGCACGTGGAACATTAACCCACCGCCCAAACGCCGCATTCTGATTGTGGTTCCAGAAATATTTCTGCCAATAGAAGATGAGTGTGGGGACTACCTGGTGATGCGAAAAAGCTGTAAGTCTGAACTGGATGGTGAGGCACATGGTACCTATCTCAGTGTGCAACACAGGCTTCTCATATGCATTGCTGTTTGCAAAAATTAAATGTAGTGCAACTGTCCTGTACTTAAGAGTAGAGATCTCTTTAAATAGCAGTTGGGAAATTCTATTTGTCTGCTCAGGTGAAATGGAGAAATATTCTTAAGAAGAGGCAGATGGTTCAAGCCAACTAGTCATGGATCATGCAAAGCAGTTTTAGCCTGGGATAGAAAGAGGGGATGCTTGCTGGTCCCTACAGTGCTTGATTTGTGCATAAATAACTTCAGTTTCTAGAATGAGCACATCCTTCAAGCAGTAGACTTTTTTTTTTTTTTTTTTTAGAGAAAGAAAAAATATTCCTGGACTAAGAAGCTAGTCATTGGTGGCTTGCCATCCCTTCTTTCCCCAGAGAAGCTGTGGAGGTGTTCAAGGCCAGATTAGATGAGGCCCTGAACATCCTGATCCAGTTGGTGGCAACTCTGTCCACAGCTGGGGGTTGGAACTGAATGGGCTTTTAGATTCCCTCCAACCCAAGCTATGACTCTATGATCACTGATGGCCTGCCACAATATAAGGAGGGTTGTTTGTTTTGTTTTGTTTTTTGTTTATTTTATTTGTTTGTTTTAGCAGTAGCATACATCTCTTGTCATGGTAATTTAATTTAATTTGTATCCACCTATTAGCATGAGACATTGTCAGATAACTGCCTATTGTGTTTTTGTTGGTTTTTTTTTTTTTTTTGAAAGCTTCTTCCAACTCAGTGACCACGTATGAAACCTGTCAGACCTACGAACGCCCGATAGCTTTCACTTCTAGGTCTAAGAAGCTGTGGATCCAGTTCAAGTCGAATGAAGGGAACAGTGCCAAAGGATTCCAAGTTCCTTACGTAACATATGATGGTAAGTGGATGTGAACAGCTGAATGTGTGTGGAGCTGTGCAGCTGCAGCAGTGCAGAACTCCTTGTGGGCTCCTTGACCTCACTAAGAAGCAGGGTAACCCAGTGCTCTCAGCAGTGTCACTGTTAGAGCGTTTCCAGTAGCTCTTTTATTTTATAGCTAGGTTAAGGATCACTGCATTGCATAGCAGTCTTAAGTGCAATCATATTTCCAGCCTCTCACAAGCCTAACCAAACAGCTGAGATTCTGGGCTCTGACTTGCAAAGGCAAGATGCAGAGCTTAGAGCTAGCATCCAGGTTTTACATACCTTTATGCCTTCCCAGCTCTGGGTTACTCTGGGTGACAGACTGCTCCCAGTTAAGAATTGGGCAGAGCCCAAAATACCTCTGTGATTGATTGTGTTGCTGCTATCAGATGTGATTTGGTGTCAGAGAGGTCACTGTCTGCATCCATGTTCTCTCGCATTTTGCTCCTGAATCTTACAAACTGATTTAGGGAAATATTTTAGCGAAGCAGTGGTGGTTGTAGTGGAGGAGAAACATACCTGTTCTTGAAACTCTGGCTCTTCTGATCCTTGTCAGAGTTACCAGGAGAGAGACTGGAGCTGAGGCTTTGTCTTTCAGCATGAGTGATGTGAATGTAATGTGGCATATCTCTGTTCATGCTGGAGTAGTGAATGAGTGCCCCTCCATGGTGATCTGGGGAGTTTCATTAATAGTGGGTAGTTTTTAGGTGATGCTTTTCCTTTTGAAGCTTTTCAAGTTCTGATTGGCCAGGAGATTTGCCTTTTAAGAAAGCTTCCTCTTACCTTTTTTCTCTTATAGAAAGAAGTCAAGAATGGGTTGTGGGTATTTGCAGATAAGTTCCAACAGTGCAGCACTGAAATAATTGCTGATATGAGAGCCAAATACCACTGGTTCTTTTTGGGGGTAGGGCTTCATTGTATAGCCAAGGGAGGTATCAGATATGGAAATGAAATGAACATGCAAAGGACTCTCTTGTGCATTCTCAATAGAGGATTACCAAGAACTAATAGAAGACATCGTTCGGGATGGCAGACTTTATGCATCTGAAAATCATCAAGAAATACTTAAGGTATGTTCCTTCCACTAAAATGTTGGTTTTGAATGAAAATGACACCTATATGCTAGAAAGGTTGTCTCCTGCTCTGCACCTGATCTGCTCCTTGGTGCAATAGACACCTGCCACTTTGGTAGGTGGATAGACTGAGTGGATGTCATTCCAGGTAGACTTTTCTTTTGCTGGATATCAGCTCCAAAGTGGTATAGTTTTTTGTGGGTTTGGATTTTTTTTTTTTTTTTTAATTGGTTGGTTCGATTCTTGTTTTGTTTTGTTTTTCTTTGCTGTTTTTGGAAGTATGAGAAAGGAAGAAATCCTGTTGCTAATTAAAATAAATGTGAAATTCCAGTGATTTTCCGGGAGCCTGAATGTCAGCTTTGCCTCTACTGGTCTGTGAGCTCCTGAGACATTTTTTACTTAGAAAGTAAAAAGTCCGTAATCTTTTACCAGTCATTAAGCTTTGGTGATATTGACCCTAATTCCCCTGTGGAATTACTATAAAATCTGCTTTCATTTTTCTAGGACAAGAAGCTGATAAAAGCACTGTTTGATGTGTTGGCACATCCGCAGAACTACTTCAAGTACACAGCCCAAGAGTCAAGAGAGATGTTCCCAAGATCCTTCATTCGGCTCCTGCGCTCCAAAGTTTCCAGATTTTTGAGGCCTTACAAATAGCTGGCACTGTCCTTAAAATACTAACCAGCCCTTGGCATGCACAGAGGGGTTGTGGTAGGTGGGCCTGCTTTCTGTGCTCTACACACTGGCAGAGAGACTCTGGGGAAGCTTGCCAGCTCCATTCTTGGGAGTGTTTGGCTTTCTCAGCTAATATAAATATTTTGGTGAACAGAGTTTTGATTCCTTTCCAGATAATATCTTTTGGGTACCAAGGATACTTCATGGATCTGCGAATTAGAGACTGACCATAATTTCTGTAACTGAATGGTGCCAAGCAGACGTTTGAGAGCTCTGCCCTGATGCTTCATTCGTAACTCCAAGAGCTAATGAGGACAGACAGGCTAAGTGGTGTGGTTTGGGTTGAAATTTGGGCTGCCGTTACTGCATATTACCTCAACAAAGCTGGGTTCATGTTCGGTCTCTCTGAAAGTGAGAACAAGTTTGATGTCTCTCTTAACTTTTGCTGCAGAGGAAATTCAGAACTAAAATTGAAATGATTTAATCCAAGCCAGTGAGTCCAAGAATTGCAGAGTATGTAATTTTTCTCTGAACTATATGTTGTATGAAGCATGAGCAAAGGGTTGAATATTAGCTCAAACGCTCTGGGTCTGGATCACCTTGAGTTCATGCTAGTCAACTGATAATCTGCTGGTTTGAGTGGAGTGATACCAGGGCATCACAGGAATGGGAAGCGGACCTCTGGATGCCTCCAATTTGGACTGACTGCAACAGAACAAATTCTGGGCTAAATTCCAATTCTCTCTCCCTGTGCGTAGGCTTGGGACAGCATCGTGTATTGGCTTTTCCAAGTAGTACAGAATTCTATCCTCTGAGCACCTGCAGTTGAGCATAAACTCCATTTTAAATGCAGTCTTTGCATGGATGGTGTTCTTGTATGTCATGATTTACAGCTATTTAAGGTTCTTACACGACCCTCAATCCTCATACCCCTTACCTTGTCTGAGCACCTTGCAATGGCCTTGTAGAGCAGAGGAGGGCTGCTTTCCCTTTCTTGTTGGAGAGAAGCAGATCTGTGAAGATTTTCTTCAGCCAGACCACAGATGCAGCTTTTTATGCCATTCGAGACTCCCAAATTCTGTCATTTTCCTCAGCTTGTGCTTCTCAGTTGAGCAGAGAGTATTCTGAAAGAGCCTGTGAGGAGAAAAATGTTGATCAAAATGTTTTTTATTGTCTTAGTGTTGTTCTGTCCACTTTACTATTACATCACTGTCCTCTGGCCATGGAAACCGCTTCCTCAGTGTAATGCACCTTCTGGGCATTCTGTCTTTAAGGAAGATGGCCTCAGTCCCTTTTGCTTGAAGATGGACTTAGGACTGGTATCTTTCTCGACTGTTCTCTGGCAGTGCTCTGAGTGGCACAGTGCCCACTGGTGATTTCTGTCTGCCCCCTCAGGAAAGATACTGGCATTTTGCAGTGTGGCCAGGACAAAAGCTCCCTTTTCAGTTGTGAGCTTGGATCTCCCTGGTTTTCACTGCACTTGTACGTGGTATTTAACTGTTGTATGTGAATAATACCACATCCACAGTGTGACAGATGAAATTCCCGTGCAGAGCCAGAGTCAGAATCCTTTCCCTACATTGTTAGGGTGGATGAACACTACCAAATGAACCTTGCTGAATTGCCATGCTGCAGATGCCCCATGTGGTGGCATGTGAGACATTGTGGCCTTTCACATGGTAAGGACATGTCCTGATCATGGCACGAAGGGAAGGGGCAATAGCGTTACACCACTGACACCATGTTGCCCAGAAGGAATTGCTGTGGTCTGAGAGGAAGGGGGAAGTTGCTTGTGTTGCTGCCAAGAGGGAGAGCTGTGTCCTAGCGGGCTTACTTGGGCTTTTGCTCTGGCTCAAGTATCTGTGGCACATTGGTGAGTCCTTGTTGCAGGGATGGGGCTGTCAGACCTGCTGCAGAGGGAGCAAATGAGGCTGAGGGATGAGAGGGGAGGCTTGAGGGAGGGAGGGGTTAGATGAGCAAAACAGAGGGAAGGAAACCAGGGCCTTGTGTTCTGCTGGTGGGTATGTTTCATCGTGAACTGGCCTCCCTGCTGCCCATCCTGGGAGGGACAGCAGCAACTATATAGAAGAAAGTATGTGGTAGTGACATGTAAGGAGTGGCTAAGGGATGCCAAGATAAGGGGAAGTGTGATGGGAATGGCTTGTTACCTCTGTGGTAAAAGGACTGCTGTGCTGAGATCGAAGTGAAGAAGCATTCCAAGATAGCTTCCTACTAGCAGCACAACCCTCTGCCATTCTGCTCTTCGTGACTTCATGTGCCAGATGCAATGTGTCAGTGAGCTGCAGGGACCCACCAACCATCTCCATATGCCAAAGGAGCACTTTGGGATGGATGAGATGCTGCAACGCTGCCCAGGGTGCGTGGATGGGTGTGAGGCTGCAGGTGGGCACAAGAAGAGAGGGCCATGGTATGCTGGCTTCTGAGCACCTTCACCAAGCCTAGCAGAGTGGCTTTGCTGTAGGTTGGAGGCTATCTGCTGAGGGGATGCTGAATTCTCTCACAAGAAGGCTGCAGGTTTGAACAGCTTCATGTTGCTGAGTGACACACAAATCACAGCAGTTGGTTTCAACAGGGATTCAAGGAAACAAAACAGTGTTTTCAGACATCCACATGTTGTTGATTGGTGAAATTGGGCTTTCTTGCTCTGCATTTGAGTCACCAACTCGATCCCTGGGTTTGTTGCACTGCACGTCATCTTGTGGGCATGCTGATGTCCTTGCTCTGCACAGCCGCTCTGGGAGCGGTGTCTTACCTCTGGACCACATGGTGGATCTCAGCTTTGCTCCTCTGTTACTCTCACGTGCATGGAGTGTTTTCTTGGCTGTCTGTGGAAGGAAAGAAGCACATCAGCATGGTGTATGGCCCAACACCGAGCAGAAGAACCTACCCTTGAAGAAAAATCCGTTTTTGCTCCACATGCACAGCTGTGTTCATTTTCTACATAACAAGTAAGAGACCTGGAAGCACTCCTGTTACCTTATATCTGAAACTATGAATGAAAGTTCTCCTGTTTATTAGGTCCTGTGTGTGCAGCAAAAAAACAAGAGAGAATTGTTGCCACCTGAACTATTGGGAGAAGTGGTGACTTGCAGAATGCTGGAACTTGGCATTGTAACTTCATAGAAATGATAGTGGCTCTGTAGAAGTTGAGTTTCTACACTCTGTGTGGTTGTAGACTGATGCTATTTTTTGGCAAGATGTAATTCCAAAGTGTTTATCTTTTTAAAACGGGATGTAACTTTTGAAATAATAATTAGTGTTAAGTGGATGACTTAATGTCACCTACATGAGATATATACGTAAGGATCTTTTTCTTGATTGTAAATTAACGTGAAATGTTTCAGACTTACTTTTAATAAGAGAAATAAACCAGTGAGCATTTAGTTGCATGAAAACCTTGGTTAATATTTTTAGTTGCCTTTGCTGTGCTAAATAATGGTTTTGTAACCAAAAGGAGGGTTGTGCAGCAAGTTACTGCTAGACTTCATATCCTAGGAATAACCCCTTACCATAGCGTTCTGTTTGCTGTAGGATGTTGTTAGCCTGCGTCTTTACCCACAGAGATGTAATTCTTGATGTATTAAGTAGAGCACCTATTTCTGGCTGTTACAAGACTAGAATTATCTTGGTGTTAATACTAATAATTGTGCCAAAACCAATTTGTGTATGCCGAGCTGGAATTGGTTGACCTGTTGAGAACAGCTGTGTCAAACAGTCATCTGCCTGAAGTAACTCCTCAGTGTTTTATTACTTTGTAGATTAAGCTGACTTTTTTTTCTAAAATAACTTATTCAAGCTTACTATATAAAAAGCAGAGGTGAAAACCTGTGCTATGACAGAAGCACCCAGAATATTTTTAAGACGATTCCCTTAGTTTTGTTAGAGATTGTCCTTAACTCCACTGACTTCAATTCTTAGAGTTAAAAAATAAAATTAGATCATTTGAAATTATGAACGAGTTGCTCGATAATGATTTATATACTATTTTTTTCCATTCCACTGAATAGTTGTAATCAATCTGTCAAAACATTTTATGAAAATAATCTCAATGTCATCGTCTTAATTTATTCAGGCGTTTGTTTGATCCTCATCTTCCTTTGATCACAATGTAAGGACTGATTTGTATTAAAACAAAGGTAGCCATCCAGGTTCTTTTGGTTCTCTTTTGGAAGAGATACAACTATATCTCAGCTGCCAGCTGTAGGAAGATAACTCAGGTTGATGTGAAAATGCAGCAAACTAAACGACATATAGGAATACTGAGGTTGTGGAAACGTGTGACGGCTGCAGGCTGATTGCAGCTGAAAAGAGTGTTGTTCAAATATTCTTCCTGATAGTGTGGATGCTGCCATGTCTGGGGTTGCAGTGATGGATATGTGAGCACTCAGACAACTTCCAGGGCACGGAGTGTCGGTATGAACTATCTGGTGTAGTCCCAGAACTGGAGCCGAAATTCTGGCTGGGACCTTGGGATATGTGTGTAATAGAAGTAAGAATGGAATATAGAGAGCAAGATCTGAAGGGTATCAAATCAAAGAAATTAGAAGAGGTCCGATGTGGATGTGGGGGTAGGAATGGTGGTATGGTAATCCTTGGGAAGATAATGCAACAATAACAGCTTGAAAACATTTCTGCATTAAATAAACTCAGAAATGCAAGGGATTTTTTATTGTGTATATAGATGACATTCTGTAAATGATAGATGCAGGATATAAAACCTCTCACAACTGGAATATACATGGACTTCCTCTCTTCCTTTTAATGCTTCTCTTTTCAAACTTCTCATGTGCAAGGCTGTTCTTAGAGGAGATAGACATACTTCTAAATATCTAAAGGGAGGTGGGAGGCAAATGGGTGAGGCCAGGCTCTTCTCGGTGGTGTGTAGAGATAGAACAAGGACTAATGGCATAAAATTTGAACACAGGAAGCTCCGTACTGTCATATAGAAGAACTTCTTTACAATAAGGGTGACAGAGCACTGGAGCAGGTTGCCCAGAGAGTTGGTGGAGTCTCCTTCTATGGAGATATTCAGGACCCGTCTGGATTCCTTACCTGTGTGACCTGTTGTAGGGTGCTGCTTTAGCAGGGGGTTGGACTCAATGATCTCTTGAGGTCCCTTCCAACCCCTGCAATTCTGTGATTTTGTGATTCTTTAAAAACACCTGAGCCAAACTTGGGGCTGGTACCAGTAATTTTGTTTCTAGGCATCTGTGGACGCAAACCATCCTACAACAGGTTTTGCTGTTTCCCATTTAGTCTGAGCAGTTCTTTTGCTTATAGGACAGATTTTCATGCTCTATGTTTTTGAGGTGCACATAACAAAACTAGTTTAGTACACAATGCAAAAAGATAAGCTAGAAAGCACAACTTTGAGGTCTTTTTTTCTTACTGAATATGTCTGTACATACTGAATTCACTAAGGAAATCCTCTCTCCCTAGCTGGCTGCTGTATTTGTCCTAACAAAATTGAAGCCTGCTCTTTTTTTTTTTTTTTAATTTTCTTCTTTTTCTGGCACAATTCCCTTCAGTAGGCACTATAGACTTACAAACATGTATTTTAGTAATGTGCCATAAAATGTCCTATCTGTGATGATTTTGAGGATCAGGAAATGAGTTTCATTGTTTTAAGGAGAGAGAAAATCACATTGAAAACTGAAATATCTTGAAGTGGTCACTTGAGATGCAATTTGCTTTTCTTAGTTCAAGTGTTTCATATTATACTTAGATCACTGAATATTTTTGAGGTGTTTAAGTACGGTGTATATTTGTGCTTGACTAGGTTTAGGGGGAGTTTCATCTGTAGGATTCCAGTATAGCAGTGGTAGCCTCAGCATGTTTTGTGCATTCTCTCCCACGTGCTGTGCTGGAAGAAATGAAGCAAAACACTAAGCATGGAAATCAGCTTTTAGATGTGCATTGGATGGGCAATCTTATGTGGAAATAAAATCAGGAGATAGAAGAATGTGGAAGTATGTTAAACTTGCACGTTGTACGTGTGTCTGTAGTGTCATGCACACATTTGATGAGAGTAAGATGGGTGCAACAGCTGCCATGAAAACGACACTCACAAATACAGCTCACAAGAAGAAAAAAATGAATGGCAGTTGGTGCAAGGTGTATGTGTTGACTGCAGGCATAGGCATGTGTGTGCCTGGCAAAAATGAGAAAAGTCTCTGGGCTGACACAGGGAGCTTTAGAGGTGTGTAGCAGGGCAGGTGGGGCAGGGAGCTGGCAGCGTGGGGCTAGGGTTTGGTGCAGCACTGCTGGCCAGCACTGTAATTGAGGAACCTGCTGGTTTGTCCTTGGTGTGCTGGCACCCTGTAGGACCTGCATTCTCTGCATGTGTTCTTTTGCAGATTTCTATGTTGCTCCTTCCCAGCCCACAAACCGACAGGACAGAACTGGGGTTAAATAAACGAGCAAAAGAAGTTTCCAACACGCCTTATGCCTGCATTTGGAGGTACTGAAAGCCCTTCAGTTGTGCAGTGTTGGCTATCCATTTGGTGCCTTGGATTTAGAGCCAGAGATTAGGAGTTCCTTGTTGCTGCACTGGCACCCTCCTCACACCCTCTCCATGACCAGGGTTTCTAGCTATGTGTGTCCTGTCACCAGCTGAAAGACACGCTGCAAAATGCCAGCTGCCTGCTGGAGGTGCTGCCTGGAGCAAAACCCACAGCTGCTTGATCTGAGCAGGCTGGCTGTGAAGAGCAACCTGGGGTAAGACGGGATCTTGATTTATCTGGGGTTTCATGTGGAGTTCAGAGAACAGTCTGGAAAGCTGGGAACTTGACACCATGTGTCCCACAAGACAAGCCTGTGTAAGGCACAGCCCTGCTCATGAATGTGGGTGGCCCCCCATTAGCTGTTAGTGATGGAGTGCTGGTGTGAGGGTTGTGTGGAAAGCAGAGGTACCCGTTAGTAAAAACAGGGCTGGCAGAAAAGTGCTCAGGAGGCTGTCTGGCTTACATAGCATAGCTACTGTGCCCGGGCTCCCATAGGTGCTAATTCTCTCAGCAAACTTACAAAAATAAAACCCTGAAAAGGCTCATCCATGCTGAGAACAGCAACTTCATTCAGTGGAAGAAGGAAACTTTGGTCTAAGAACTGTAAGCTCAACACTGCAGGCATTGCTGTCATCCTCAGCTAGTGCAGGGAGCTCCCCAGGCAGCGCCTGTAGCACCGGGTGGACATGGCAGTTCTGAAATGCCTGTCCCACCTCTGTAAAGGGCACAGCCTGACCATTTGCTCTTAGCCCATTGCTCTTCTGCCCAGCACAATATGTTTCTACACGTTGTAGCAGTAAAATTCAGTCCTGATGAAGGTCTGGCTTAGGGATAACGTAAGCTCATACTGTGGCACCCTGCTACAGCCTTGTGTCTCTCTCTGAACCTCACAGGGTTCATTCTTGCCCGACATATTCTCCAACAAGGAGATTTTTGAGGAGCTCTGATAATGAGGTGGTGGCAGCTGTTCCTGTGGATGCTAGCCTCCTGCAGCTCCCTCTGTTATCTACCCCATTCACACCATGGAGATCAGGGCAGTGCCATGGGCAGTGGTGACCCTGTGTACCATTCGCAGTACTCCCCAGGAGAGGGCACACGTGGACTTAGGGGACAAATGTAGTTAAGACCCACGCTGCCCAACAGTGGTAAGTTTTGGTTTAGGTCTTCTGTAGCAAGAGATCTAAAACTAAGTGCCTGCAGAAACCTGGGGGCTTCATTGCACAGCAGCTCATGCACAGATGTGTTAATGCAGTGAAGGAAAGCATTTTGCTGTTCCTGGGGTGGCTGCAGTTGCTCTGGCAGCATCTAGATGAGTATTTCCTAATCCACTGAAAACTCTACAAGACATGCCCCAAAATGTGAAATGTTCTTTTAGGAAACTGGAGCTCCCAGGCAACCGTACTGAGAGCAATGGCACCATGATCCCATATACATTTTCTTCGCTTAGCTGCTCTTGATCCCAACTACGGTAACCGGTCTACCTTTTTGGAGAGGAGAGATTGATTGAGAGAATGAGCTTCTATTTTGTATCATTTTGTGTTCATAAAATGCAAATATGGGGCCTGGAAAGATCAATATCACTGAGACAGATATTGCACCTCTTCAGATCACGGTGGGAGGAGACACTTCTGAAATGAGCTCTGGCAGTGGGTCATGACTGTTCCCCTCTTTCTCCAAATTACCAGCAAGAAGATGTGCACGTTGCAAGTCGTAGATTTCCAGACAGGAAAGGAAGCTGGAGGAAATGGTGGGAGGTTCTGATGCCCTGCCTGAGCTGGGCAGCACTAACCCTGCCTGCGGTAGGGGGTTGGAACTTGATGATCTTTGAGGTCCCTTCCAACCCAAACCATTCTATGATTCTGTGTCAGCAGTGGACTCTGAACATTTATCTTTGGAAATACACAATTGTGTGTACAATCAGCAAGATATTTTTCCCTTTTTTCAGCTGCTCAGCTTGATTAGTATCTGTAGTTGGACAGATGATCTCGCAGTGAATGACATCCAAAGTAGGGCAGGAACACCTCAAAGCACAGGTAATCAATAGCACCATGTCTCATCGTTGGGACCGGTGGTGTACATGCTCTCACCTTCTTTGCTTTCCTGGGGCAGCTGGCTTCCTACACAGATTCAGCACAGGCTAAAGTATCTCTCAGTTCACTAGACTCGAAGGTGGAGATATTTAACTAAACCACAACACGGCAAACACAACCGCTGTGTTCGGAGAGCTGCATTGAAGTACTGTTGGCAATTCTGTGCGATAGCAAATATTAGCACTGAGTATATCCAGTAATGTGTCTCACTAAATCTTAGCAGTTACGAGTTGTTGCAATTTTGCATGTGCCGTGTGGAGGGGGATACAATGGTGGCTCACTTATGCTCGCAGTGCTTGCGCGTGTTGGAGTTGTGGCTTCATAAAATAAACATGGGAGCGCCACAGAGGTGAGAGATCCTGTGTTTGACTTACACCGTGCTGACCTCCTCTCCAATGCTGATGTAAATCAGAGTTTTATCTGAAATGAATACAGTAAAACATCTTGGGCTCGTGTTTTGATTTGTCTTAAAGTTCCAGAATAAAGATGTTTAGGTATAAATGGTGAAGTAATAATAATTAAAAAAAAAAAGTATCCCAAGTCTCCAGACATCTTTGTTTTGGATAATGACTTTTCTTTATGTTGGAACTTAAAGCACTGAAATTGAGAGTTCATCGATTATTTTTTTTTTTTGCTCCATGGGAAAATCAGAGCAATTTCAGACTTGACAAAGAACCACCACAAAACAGCCCTTTCCCTCTGCCACCCTCTTCCTACCCTCTGAAGGAGGAAATCTTTGTCTCATGAAGTCCTTCTGTGAGTATTCCTGTAAGTGGGAGAGGCAGAAGGGGCTCTCAGTCACCCTTTTTAATGGTCTAGTAAGAATGTTGTTCCTTGGTGAATCCTGCAGTGGCATGAATTGAAAAAAGCACCTCTTTTGGGTGATTTTGCAGAAAAACTTGGAAATTCTGATGCTGTTAAACTCATTTTTATCCCTGGAGATACTGTAATTTGTGTCACCATTGAAGGCAATACTGTTTCAGAGATGATCTGTGCTAGTCCCGATCAAGAAATAGCGATATATATTTTTTGATTTTACCTCATGTCCTGAGATCTGTGTTCTCCAGGAGATGCATTTCACAGACCTTGCTTGAGGAGCTTACTCCCATTCCCCACAAATACTGCTCTTTGGCAATCATAAAAAGCATCTAGAATGAGAAACATCTTCGCAACAAATTCATACTTGAGCAGAGGAAAATTCTCTAGCTAGAAAGCAAGAAAAAGAGAGCAGGTCCAAGATTTGTCTGACTCCTTTCAGGACTAGGAGCTCCACCGTGTGGCAAGGAGCTTCCAAATACCCTGTGCTCCACCATGCCTGGGCACTTCAGAGCCCACTCTCAACCTGTCACTCAAATACAGGATTTAGGATTCCTTCTGCTGTGTAAGCTGCTCTTTGTCCTGCCTACTTGTACTGCTCGCTGTGAGGGGATAGGCCTTGTTGGACTATTCTCTTCTAGCTGATGTACTTATGGAAGCCTTTCTCCTGGTCTTCTGGTCCATTGTAGGCACCTCCCCGTGATGCCAGTTAATTCTGAGAATAGTTCAGTAGTTTAGAAAGAAAGGAAGAGGGAGAAAATGGCAACCTATTGTTTCATGCCTACAGCAATCTATGGGTAAATATTTAAAACTTCTTGCTGCCAAGTCAGAATCAGTTTAGTAAACTACTTCCATGACTGTAGCTAGGCATAGATGTCATTCTGGGTGTCACGTATCCTCATTCTATCTCCACTAATGTTCAAGGTGTTGACTCAAGAAAAAAAAAATTGACCAGCTGCTTTATGATTAATTAGCCCCACAGATCTAAAAGCAAACACTGGTCTATTAAGTTTCCCAGGGTAATGTATACATTAGGCACTGAAAAGGCAGTGCTTCATTGCCATTGCTCTAGCAAACACCCCAAGGGGTTTGTCTGCCTACTGATATTTTGTGTACAAAGGAGTGGGTTTTCACCATGCTGGGAAGGAGTATTGCCCAGAGAACCATCTGCTTGAAATCCCCCTTCAGCAAGGCATGGTGCTTAACCGTGCTTAACCAGCAGGTGCTTAACTGTGTTGGTGGACAGAAATGGATTGTTGTATTGGAGTATTTAGATCAAGAATGGACTCCTTTGTGTCCACCAAACACAGAAAGATTGCTGGCTGCTTGCATCACTGGGGCTTTGTAATGGCTGCTGTGCAGCCCTTTGTCCTTTGGGCTGAAGAAGGTGAGAAAATCACTGACCAGGCGTGGAAAATATGTGGGGGTGAAAACAAGGCTGCCTCTCTGTTGGAACAAATGCTGTGCAGTTCCTGCTGTTGCATTGGCTGTTTTTCAGCATCTTAGATACTTTGCTGTGTAGGCGTTGTTAGCCCCAGTGATAGTGAAAATATCTCACAGCTTCAGGTTGGATATTAGGAATAATTTCTTCTCATAAAAAAGTGCTCAGGCACTGGAATGGGCTGCCTGGGGAGGTGGTGGAATCACTGTCCTTGGAGGTGTTCAAGAAATGTAGTACTTAGGGATGTGGTTAATGGAGAATATGATGATAGATGGGCGGCTGGACTTAGAGTTCATTTCCAACCTAATGATCCTGTGATTCCCCTGGTGTGGGGAGTCCATAGGCCCTTTGTTGGGTAACAGTGAACTCCTTCAAGAAATCAACCAAAGCAGACTGAGAATACTACAACATGTGGATGGGGAGAATGCTGTTTGGCCCAGTCACTCCTGCAGGTGCACTCTGGAGGTTTGGTTTTTGCAGGGTGTAGGCAATCTCCACCAGCTCAGGGCCTGGTGCGGGGCCCAGTGCAAGTTAGTGCAACACCCTATGGTTCTTCAGTCTTCATCAGCAGTGGCATTCCTGCATACCCTGCTGCTCCTTGGTCCCTCTGTGTTAGGAGAGAGAAAATCGTGTTTGTGTGCTGTGCAATGACTTGCATGGCTTTCACCTTAACAAGATCCCTCCTATATCTTTAATGACCTGCATGTAAAATTTATGGCGTGGAAAGCCCCGGCAGCAGAGGCGGCCTTCACACCCAAGCTGCCTTTGGCGGGCAGGGGGGAAGTGAAATCCACTGAGATTTGGGAACTATGAATGATACAGTTATGGCTAGCACTCAGAATATATACATGTAGCTTACTTCAAAATAAATATTTGCAGCTCAACTCCAGCATACGTGTGGGAGGGGGAGTGCTAGTGGGTCTCGCTATGTCTTAAAATTGGCCCTTTGGAAATTTTTGTCCTCTTATTGCACAGCATAACTAGAGCTGAGTGCAACACCTGGTGGGGAGAAAACGTCTCCTGCCCCCTCCAGTTTCCTGGCTACCTGCTCTGAGGGTGTTCCTGAAGAAAGCAGTGTGAGGGATACTGTGGGAGAAAGATATGGCTTTTTACTTGGCAAGAGCCGTAAAGCAAAGTTCCATGGTGTTTTCAGCTCCACAGAGAGCTTGGAAAGACCCAGTGACTAACCAGCTCTTTAGAAAAAAAGCTATTTTTTAGTCTCCAAATCATCACAGAATCGTTGGAGTTGGAAGGGACCCTTAAAGGCCATCTAGCCCAACTCCCCTGCAATGAACAGGGACACCTACACTAGATCAGGTGCTCAGAGCCCCATCCAGCCTGACGTTTAATGTCTCCAAGGACGGGGCATCCACTGCCTTTCTGGGGAACCTGTTCCAGTGCCAATCCACCCTCACTGTAAAAAACTTTATATTTCCTGTTATTTGCCTGAATGTGCTAGAGCAGGCTGTTATATAGCCTACATTGATGGGTGGGATCATTTATTTTTCCACATTAATTATTGATTTCATTGTCTTAAGCTCTCTGTGGCCCCAGTCCCTCTTCTGGAGCCCAGCCCTTTTCTCTACAGTTTTGTCTTTTTTTCCGGGGATATATTCCTTATTCCAGGATTCTTGCTTGCTGCTTCCTTTGTTTCTGTTGCATTATGCCACTCTTCCTATTCAATTTTCTGGGGCATGGCAAAGACTAACAAATCACTTCTTTTTAAGGAAAGATGAGAAATAAATAAATAAGCAGTGGATAAGGCCGGGAGCCAACCTACTTCTTGCTATGCCTGCCTGTTCTTTGTGTTTCATTGAGTGAGGAGATGAAATGAGGGTGTGAAACAATTCAGCAGCTCTTCTTTCCTTATGCTGGCGAAGCTGCAACTGTGACTGGGTTCTAAGCCCATGCATACAGCTGTAAAGTGGGATATAAACACTTGTTTGCTAACTTTATACACAGGTTGTAATCTTGGAGCAGTAGTGTAAGGGATGCTTTTTGTGTTCCTCCTGCTTTGCAGCTTCACTCTTCATGCTGCAAACCAGAGCTCTGGGGGCATTTGCTAATAAACCAGGAAGGGTGCCCCTCCAGCATGGAGCCTTTATGCGATTTATACTTGTCCCATCCTTGGAGATGCTTAAGGCTACGTTAGATGGGGCCCTGGGCAGCCTGATCTGGTGGATGGTGACTCTGCCCATGGCTGGGGTTGGGGCTGGATTGGCTTTAAGATCTCTTCCAACCTAAACCCTTCTGTGATTAAAACCACCTCCTGATTTTAGTGGAAATCCTTTTGTTTTCTTCTTCACTTCCTTGCTTTTGGAAGAGCGCCAACATGGTCATACATCTCTATTTAATCAGGTGAGGGAGTGTCAGGCAGTTCTCCCAGTGACAAATCAGGCGTGTTTAACTCCTTGATGCACGTGCCCACAGCAGAACAGTGCTCCTGTTGCCCGATGAGCCAAGTCAGCATAAGAAGTAAAAATCACAGCTCCCTTCAACCTGCCTGCCTCGTTGTCCTCCTGCACGCAGACTGTTCGGTGGGTGCTCATGTCAGCTCCTGCGTGAGGCTGCGAAACAGTCCGTCTGTATTTGATTGCATCCCGCGCTCTCTCCCCACCTCGAGGAGGTGCTGCGATGTAGCCGCTGTCACCTTTTGCTGTGCGGTGCCGGACAGCTGACCCAGCGGTGGGGTTTCCACCAGGAGCCCGGAGCGGTGCTGGCGGCGTTGCCTGCTGCTCACCCTGCAGTAAGGAGAGGCAGCGGGGAGGAACGGCGCTCATTATTCCCCGAGCTCGAGCTGCCCGTGCTGCGTGTGCAACGCGTCGCGCTGAGCCCCAGCCCTCCTTGGCGGGGCCGGAGTACCTGCTGGGCTCCCCACGTCACGGCGCTTGGGCTATAAAGCACAGGCTGAGCGCATCGCCTCCCGCTCCGGCTCTGTGGGAGCTGCACAAAAGCAGCAAGATGTTCTATTCAGGCGTTCTGACGGAGCCGACGAGGAAAGAAGTGGAGATCCGGGAGGCCGCCTCGCTGCGCCAGCAGAGGAGGATGAAGCAGGCGGTGCAGTTCATTCACAAGGACTCTGCGGACCTCCTTCCCCTGGATGGGCTGAAGAAACTGGGGACTTCCAAGGACACTGTAAGGTTTACCACGTTTCCCGAGAGCAAATGAGTGCACTGAGAAAGTTTAGGGCAGGGGGAAGGCTTTTTTTTCATGCTGTTTTACTGTTAACAGGGTGAGTTGCTTGCTTGGGGAAATTGGTATAGGAATGTACGTGAAGGAGAGGGATGGGAATACGATGCTGGGTATCGCCAGGGGCTGCTGTTCGCCAGCAGTGCTTTCAGATGTCTGTGCTGGGAGCTGAGAGCTGTTTGATTTTTGGCATTTACACAAATGTCGGAAAATGGGATGCTGCTTTCCGTACAAAAATCCCCTCAGAAGCAGAGTAAATCAAAATGGCTTCATACCATACATACATATATGCGGTGCAGATGCGGTGCAGATGTATGTGCAACACGATCATAAAAGGCTCCAAGAGGTGCAGCAGTACTTATGGATATCATATTGTCAGACTGCACTTTGACAGCAGCTGATGCACATCTGCTGATTTTTCTGAGGAAACTCAGTTCTAGGTTTTAAATATATACGTGTGTTATGATCCCTGTGATCCTGCAGCTGATATACCACATCCTCCATCACGTCCAGGGGCTGCAGAGCTCCTGTGAATACTGATGTGTGCAAATATTGGAGCTCTTCTTCATGGGAATTGTACTAAAATGTAACAGCAAAAGTTCTGATGTAAGAAGCAAAGTCTAGGAAATAACATCCTGCTGCAGAAATTTCCTTTGCTTCTTTAAATGTTTGCCCTAATTCTTGCAAAATTCTTGCACCTTGCAAGAAACTATATAGATATTTATATACGTATATTTCTGTAGTAGATATATGTTCATTGAAAAAGATGGATCTTTACTTTTAGTGGGTTGATATTATTCCATCACAGCCTTTCTGCTCAGCTGGCTCAGTCTCAGCTCTGGGTGAGATGAGCTCAGTGAACATGCTGTTCTCTGCATTGCTGCCTGGAAGTGATTTTTGCCATCCCAAATACTCTGCAGTTGCAGGGAGCCATAGCTTCTGGCTGGAGGAGGGCTTGAAAGGAGCTATGCCAAGTCACATAGAGCTGCAGTTATCTGTCGGGGAGCTACGCAGTGACTTTCAGAGCGTGATAGCATGGTTATTGCTGTTATCTGCAGAGTCTGAACAGCTTGTCACAGCTCATGTGGGGTTGAAACCCAAGGGTTTCTGCCACACCTGGGTGAGGAACACAACAGGTAGCAGGAGGCAGGGGTGCTAAGACATGAGGTCATTGTCCCCACTGTCCCCAGGGCCAGACTTGACCACAGTTCTGCAGTCAACACAGAGCTCCTTGCTGTGGCTGCCAGGGTCCCACCAGTGTCATGCCTTTGTTTTCAGTGCAGAGAGGCACCATTGCTCATGTCAGATGTGGGGCTGAGAGAAGTGGGCCCTTCCTGCTCCTTAAATGGCCCCAGGGAGGTGCGTGGCTCCTGATCCCCTCCATGTCCTTGGAGGGAGTACAGCATAGTGGAGGCACGTGGCCTGTCCCCAGCTCCTCTGGCTGTGCTGCCTCCATCCAGGATGGGATGAGAGCTGAGCTGACATGGGCCACTCCACTGCCAAGCCACCTTGTCTCACGGCCACGGCAGGGGACAGCGGGCACTTGGCTAAGGATTGTCCTAGCCACAGTCTCAAGTTCCGTGCCACAGATGAGGAATCTGCAAAGTGGCAGCATCAGCACACGCTCGGCCCTTTTGCAGCACCAGAGAAGACATGAGGTCATGCTGATGCCATGAGTTTCAGACTACTGCCATGGGTCACATCACAGCAAAGCAATGCTGCCAGCACTGTATGTTGCCAGGATGGCAGCGAGTACAGCCATAGGGATGTTACAGGAGGTGTCATAGAACCATTATGGCTGGAAAAGACTACTAAAATCTTCCAGTCCAACAACCAACCCAACACCACTGTTCCCACTAACACACGTCCCTCAGACACGTGTGTTTCTTGAGCATCTCCTGGGACAGTGATTCCACCACCTCTCTGGGCAGCCTATGCCAGAGTATACCCCTGGAGGAACAGGGGATCCCTGAGCCTGGTGGAGCTCTGATGGAAGCAGTGGTACACACCTTGCTGTGGTACTGCTTTGGGAAGTGGTTTTCCATCAGCCTCAGCAGGAGAAAGAAGGCAGCATCTCACAAGTGTGGGGATGGATGGGCCTGTCTCTGGGGTGGCTGCGTGCAGTCAGGGCTGGTGATGACTGCCTAGAGATGCAGAGCTGAGGACGGCTGGCCCTGCATGGGTAGTGGCTGGGGAGAGGACAGGCTGAGGAAAGCCAGGGAAAAAAGGGGGAAGGGAAAGCTGCTTTCCTGGTATCTTTTGTGATTTGTTTTCTTGTCACAGCATGCTGAATTTTTCCTCTCTGCCCTTCCAACTTGTGTAGATTATTTTCTGATTTACAGCCCTCCTGCTTCTTGTCCAAGTGGCAGCGGCTCGTTCTGACGCAGGAGGTCTCTCCTTTCCCACGGGGCTCAGCAGAAGCTGTCTGTTTCCTCCTGACTTGAGCAGAAGCACAGGGGCAGCCAACCCCCAGGGCCAGGCATCCAGATTCCCTTCTGTACAAGGCAGGGCTCTGAGCCCTTGCCATCAGCAGTGACCCACTCTGTCCAATGCAGACGTCGCTGACCTAATGTCACCTCTTTTCAGGGTGAGCCTTACACTGGCCAGCAGTGGTGACGAAGGCTCTGTGGCCTGCAGTGGTCCCTCAGAGATGCACCTCCTGTATAGATGTGTACCTCTGACTGGTGAGGGGAAGAGGGGGCTGGCATCTGCCTGACTTTTGTCTTCACCTGAACGAGACTGCTGTGACAGGCCTTGTCATCTCCAGGTCCCGAAGCCTAAATAGTGAGATGCTGCCAAAGACACGCACACTGCAAGCTGCAGTGACGTACTTGTTTATAAATTAGAGAGGAACAAAGCTGGACTGAGTTATTTATGGTTTTGACAGACAGCGGTAAATAGGTTCAGCAACACCAGGTGTCTCTGCTCATTTCTTTTGGGTTTCTCCTCTGACTTTTCTGGGGATTGTAAGTGTTTTCAAAGTCTCAAGGATGGAAAGGGAGATATTTTATGAAAAAAATCCTGGTTTGTATTTATATTTTTCTGAATGACAGAAGGAACTAACCTATATTTTTCTATGTGCATAGTGGTATGTAACACTTTGTTCTTTTATAAAGCTCTCAGGAGCTTTGTGCGGCATGTAGAAAGGCAGCACAATAACCTGGATGACTTGGCACACTGGTCCTGTGTGCGCTGCTGACCTGAGCTAAGGGAGCATGCTGCTGGCTTCCAGATCTGTAACCAAGGAGGTCTTCCCTCCCATAAAGGGTCTGACTGCAGGTTTTCAGCAAAATGCACATTTGCAGACGTTCTCTGGCACATTATCTGTTCGCCATGTTCATATCCATCACTTGAGTCATCTCTGTGACTAACACCCCTCGCTTTGCTGCACGCAAGATTCAAGGGGAACACAAGTTAAAGCTAACTAATTAATAGCCTGAGACAGAACGGTGCTGCAGGGAACCTTTTCAATCCCTTCTACAAGATTATTTATGTAGTGGAGCACAACGAGGCCATATTTGCCCCCCTTAGAGGCAGCATGCACTGCAGCTTTCAGAAGAACAAGCATCAACAAAACTGGTGGTGTAACTCATGTTTGCTGAATGTCGGGTTTTCCTTACAGTGATGGATCCCAGATAGGCATCATAAATCTAGGGCTTATGAAAGCCCAACAGTACACCTGCAGGTGAACTTGGAGTAAAAAATGTGTAGGTTGAAATCAAGGGTAGATGGCAGTTAGAATAGCAGTGAATGCAGGGTGACTTTCCAATGTGCTCTGTCAAAGGGTTCTGGCCATGTCAGAAGAACACCCAGATTGTTCTGAGTGATGGCCGTGCAGAAATGTTGGTCAGTCCCAAATACATCTGGCCAGGACAGGGTGACCGATGAGTGATGGGCAGGCTTCCATCCAGTGGACACTTCATCCAGGTATTTGTCCATTATATTCTTTATGCAAGATATGCTTTTGAGTGTGTCAGTCATACGCAGCATCTGCAGCTGGAAATGATAAAGAAATGTCATGTCAACTGACAAATTGTATGCAGAAAAACAGTGAAAAGGAGCTTATGTGTTCTAGTAGCTACTGATGTTTTTAATGCATACCTGTTCTCATCACTCAAGTCCAATCTGACCACTGGTGCTATGCTAACAGTGGGATCTCAAGCACTAGCGTGCCTGCAGTTATTTTAGGAGATGCCAAGTTGCATTAGCCTCCTGTGAGCACTGTTATTTAACATGCTGCCTGAGATATGTTACAGATGAGGCATTGCGTGAGGGCGCATGCTGGCTAATTTGGGGAACTACAGCACCAGGCTCTCAAAATTATCCTAATCCCATTGAAATTCCTTCAGAACTTGGGGTTTGCCAATTTAGATGGATCTGCAGATGTCTGTAATATGGGCATATTTAATTTGAATGCAAGAAATTCAAGAATGAGCAAGTAGGAAGGTCTAAAGTGGACAAATGAAAATGACAAGGAAAAGAAAGCATAAGGGGGGAGCTCAGCCAGGCAGAGAAGTGAGCAGATAATCAAGCGGAGTCATTTCACCTCCAGCAGTGTGTGTGCATCCATCCGTGATGAGCATTAAATATAAAACAGGCATTTGGGAAAGCAGTCGGAGGAGGTACTGAGAAGCAGTGTGCTTCTCTCCAAAAAAGAGTAGTTTTCTTTACTCAAAGCCAGATTAGCCAGGGCTGGCACAAAAACAAATGGGTGCAGCTCAGCAGGAATCCACGTAATCTGGAAGTTTGGAAAGTTCCCAGTCATTGTGAGAAGAGACTTTGGGGTAGCCCTGCTGTGAGAGTGGGGCCCACAGGCACCGGAGGAGAAAGCAGGCAGTGCATAGCTTCCCCCTGATTTCGCTCTGCTCTTTCTTTGTGTGTCCTTAAAGCAACCACACAACATCCTGCAGAGACGCCTGATGGAGACAAACCTATCAAAGCTGCGAGGCAGCCGGGGCAGCTGGGCCTCGAAGAGTGACGCCCCAGCACAGAGCAATAGGCTGAACCAAGCCAAACTGGGGAGCTCCAGGAGCGTGGAGGATGAGGAGCTCCTGGTGGTGAGCTGCCAGGTAATGTTCCCCACCCTGCTGCTTCCTCCTCCCCCCCATTTTATTTTTGATAGCCTCACAGATGGCTCTCATGTCCTGGGGATGATGCCGGTGATCCAGTGGGTCCTGTGCATGTGGCAAACCGTGAGCCGTGGCTTGGGGGGAACAAGCAAGGGATGGGTTGGTGTGAGGAAACCCTGGTGTTCCTGCAGTCTTCCTTCCCTCCTGCACATTGTCTCCTATCTCTGCTTGCTCTCCACAGTGTGCTGGGAAGGAGCTGAAAGCCGTGGTGGACACCGGCTCACAGCACAACCTGATGTCAGCCGCCTGCCTGGACCGGCTGGGGTAAGGACCTGCTACTGCAGCACCAAATCACAACCTGGTTGTATTTAAATGGCCTTGCAGGGAGCTGGGATGGAAAGGTACTTGTACAGAACTGATCAGCTTCTGAAAGCACCATTCAGAGCTTTGAATGCACTTGTATTTTTTTCAGTGCCTGTTTGTGCTTCTGGTGAAGGAACCAAATTTCTCTCTGGCCTTCTGTGTGCTTGGAAGAAAGTGAAGCTCTTGGGGCCCAGCTCAGCTCTGCAGCACTGCAAAGCGTGGGCCTTGCTGCTGACCACACTCACTCCAGCACTGGTTATAAAGCAGATACATGGCTGAGTGCTCTGAATGAGGTGTCTGGTGCTGCTCCCAGGAAGACACTTCTCCCTGCTGAAGGGAAAGAAAAGGGATGTTAGGAACAGACTGATAGCTGTTGACAGCAAAGCTCCTGCTGATCTCAGAGAGTGGAGACAGGCGTTGGGGAGTTTTGAGCACTTAATTCCCATGCAGTCACTGCTTTTTATCGCTAACTTGCAATGACTGTGTAAAAAGCAATTGCACTTGCTGCCTGAGAACTGCTGCACAGCCACAGGCAAAAGACACCTCTTCTGTCAAAACCGTAATTACTTATTTGCACAATAGCAGCTGGAACGTGGCTGCATTTACTACAAACTGTGAAGCTCGGTCTAGTTTATCAATTAATAGCAGTGTAAGTGGAGAGGTCTTATCTCTGCAGGATACCACATGGGCTGCTCAGTGTGTCCCAGCTGTGTGCTGGTGGTCTGTGATGGACTGCATGCTGCCCACGTTACTTATGCAGATCCTGTGACATTTTTGCAACACTGCTGCCTTTCCCCAGCTTCCTGCTGCTCTCTTGCTGTTTATATTTTGAGGTGGCAGAAGCTGAAGGCAGATTAACCAAGCAGCTTAAAACCAGAGCTTTGATGCTGGGCTTTTCTGCCTTTGCTGTGGTGGGACCTGTGTGACATCAGGCATTGCTCCAGCACGCCTTGCTTCAAAGCAGCCCAATGCATGCAGCAGTGATAAAACATGAGTCCAGCTTAACCCCAGCCCTGGGGCACAGCAGGAGGAGATGTGCTGAGGGCACAGGGGGAACAGAACAAAGCCAGAGGCTGTGCCTTCCCTGGCGCTGCAGAGAGGCTCAGGGAAATGACTGCCCCCATAAAGACACACCAATTCACCTGGGGCCAGAAGAAGCCAGCTCAGGGTCAGGAGCTCCCAAACTCCTCCTTGGTGTGCCCCTGGCAGCAATTACAGACAGCCTTGAAGTGCAGAGATGGAGGGGATGTGGTCTGTTCTCTTGGCTCTCCCCTGGTCCTAGTGCTGTGCTCATGATACAGGTGATCCTAACCTCATTGCTGGCTTCTCTGCCTCTGAATGGCCAGCAATAAACACAGCCTCTATCTGAGAGAGACATTACTGCCTCTGTCTGCTTCTCCATCAGATTCCAGATCAGTTTAAGAGATGAACCAAAGTAATCAGTGTTGTCAGCATAGTTCTTGGGGTGTAGAAAGAAGAAATATCTGCTCTTGAGATATCCCTGACAGCTCTTGTCTTCTTTTCTTGGGCTGAATGTGATCTATGTGTCGCAGCCTCCACTGCAGAGAGACAGGTCTACTATCTGCACATAAGCGTTACCCTGCCCTGGCTGTAAGGCATGGGGACAATGCTGTTAGCTCAGCTGATGGAAGGAAACATGGAGCATCACTTGTTTCCACCAACACTGAATTAGAAGCAATTTTAGATCAGCCACATCTTAAGTCTTGGAGATACATAGAAAAAAGATTCCTCAGGTAAAAAAAAGAGGCAGAACAGCACAGCAAACCAGCTAAGAGAGCGCCTTCTGACAGCAGGCTGCAAATAGGAGCAAACAGAGAGCACTCCACGACTGAGTACCCTTCAAATGCAGTTTGCTGCTTCCCGGAGGGGCTAACCCATGGCTGTTTCATGTCAGAAGTGTTTTCACCATGCAGGTTAAGGGAACGCCTGGAAGTACTCCCCAGTGAGGAGGAGGAGATCTCATTGCCACGTAGCGAGAGGGTGATCGGCCGCATCGACCGCCTGGTGCTGGCAGTGGGAGCACTCCGTGTGGAGTGTGCAGCACTCGTTGTGGGTGAGTGCCATTTTGGGTATGAGCCCCGCTGGGTTACCTCAGGGAAAGCATGGAGCTTTGGGGATGCAACACAGTTCAAGTAGAATTGCTTCCCTTCAGAGTAATTCAGTTCACTTCTAGAGTGGGTCTTACTTAGCAAAGCAGCCATCAGGCAAGGATGGAGATACAGAAAGCCAGGGGAAATAGTTCTGACTGTATAAATATGAATGTTCCTATTTTTCAGAAGACAATGAGAAACCCTTCTCCTTTGGCCTGCAGACACTGAAGTCCCTGAAGGTAAAGGTTTTCCTGCAGGGCTTTTACCCATGCTGGAGACCACTGAATTGTGTCTTTCCCTCTTACAGGAAGGTGTTTGTTATTTGCAGTGTGTCATAAACTTGGAGAAGCACCATCTTGTTCTGGGCAAGACGGAGAGGGAGGAAATCCCATTTGTGGACAGTATTGGTGCTGGGGCAGCAGAGAAGTAAGTGCTGGGGAGTGGGGCTGTGGGAGCAGGGGTCCTTGCTGCAGGGAGCAGGGCTGCCCAGAATCCCATCCAACCCGGCATTGAGCACTTCCAGACATGGGGGACCCACAGCCTCTCTGGGCAGCCATGCCATCATCTCACTGCCCTCTGAGTAAAGTACTCCTTCCTAACATTCAACCTGAATGTCCCTTCTTTTAGTTTAAAGCCATTCCCCCTTGTCCTATCACTATCAGATCGTGTAAAACATCAGTTCCCCTTCCGCTCATAAGCTCCCTTCAAGTATCTGAAGGACAGAATGAGGTCTCCCCAGAGCTTTCTCTTTTCACTTCCTCTTCTCTACCAGAGCCCGTGGGTTTTCCAGCAGTGTTTTCCAGCTTCTGCTGCTTTTCCTCCAGTAACTATTGCACGGTAAAGGGGGTGTCTGCAAAAACATGCATAAGGAAGAGCCTCTGAGGTCATTAGGAGGATTCCTTGAGTGCTGCTTTGAGAGCATTCCCAAATGAACATTTTTCTGGAAAATATTTACAAAGCGCAGCAAACAAACCAGGTGGCTATTTTACAAAATGCAGAAGAGACCTTGCCTGGAGGTAGTGGCATTGCCTCTTCTTCTCATTTGCCCCTGGCTGCTGTAGCTTCAGTTTTCTGTCCCTTCAGGAAGATGAATCTGTGCTGCTCACCCTGTGGGTGACTACTCTGCTGTGACCTGGGCTGGCTGTGGTGCACAACGTGGGCTGCTTCTCCATCTCCTTTGAAATACAAATGAGAGAGGATTCCAGCAGTTCTGTCGCAACTGCATCTATGAATTATTATTTCTTGCTGCTGCACTCAAGGCAATTTTTTTTCTCATGCAAAAACAGATTATGTTAAGTATATTTTCCTTCCTGTTTCAGCACTTTGGAAGCATAGAGAAAAATGGAAATGCCATCCCCACACGAGAGCTCAACATCAAAGAAATTCTCTGCAGCTGTTCCAAACGAAACAGCAATGCGCTGCTTGAAAATATTTATATGAGGCTACGGCTTGAGTATAGCTAAATGAAATCTGTTCAGTAGCCAGTACCTTAGAGATATTGTCATGTTTATCTTTGGGTTTTGAGAAACAAATGTGTGCTTATTTTCTGGACTTTTCTATAGTGCTCTCTTTATTACGAACAGTTGGGAAAACCTTAGAATTTCTTCTGATGAGAAAAATAATTTTTATAGTGGCCTCATATGAGTAATTGTACTTAGCAGTGATTAGAGGCTATCAGAATGAAATTTTTATTAATGATTTTTCCAGAGGCTAAGCATTTATATTCGCTTAATTGATATAGTCACATTCAAAGGGCCATTACCAAGAGGTTACTCATAGTACAGTAACAATGCTAATGCCATCTATGAATTATAGTACATCCTGTTAGCCGTGGCATTGCTGCTGTGTAACTGGGGACACAACTGCTGGCTTGATGAGAAGGAGCAATCACTAAATTACCCTTGGGTAAGGCTCCTGCAGGGCTGCATTGTTGCAGCACAGAAGTGCTGCTTGGAAGGGCTCGGGGTATGCTCTGCAGCTACCTGCGTGCATGGGATGAGCTCAGAGCATCGTCCAGTACCTGCTGCATGGCTGTCCCCTCCACTGGGAAAGTCCCTAAAGGGCTCTTGACTGCCTTCCCAGTGGGAGTAAGCAGGGAAATTAATCATTGCACTGTGCCCCAAAGAAACAAACGAGCGCAAAATCACATTGTCACCATCCATGGAGGTGTTCAAGATTAGGGTAGATGTCGTATTAAGGGTTGGTGTGCTTGGTGGGGATGGTTGATGGTTGATGGTTGGACTAGATAGTCTTAGTGGTCCTTTCCAACCTTAATGATTCTATGATTATATGGAAGAAAGCAGATGGAATGCCTCACAGGTCCAGTGATGAACCACAGCTCTATTGGCTCTCCCAGCCTGTAAAACATCAGCACCCTGGCTCAGCGCTTCTTTGCGTTTGGGGCTTCAGTTGTACTTCAGTGTTGCTGACAGGAATGCCACAATTTTTTACCTATTTACAAATCACCTGGGATTCTACAACACTAACCTTGACTTCCCTCAGGGCAAGTGGGAATTTCTGTGGGACAAGTACTCCATTTGGCATTGCTATGCCATAGCACTAAGGTTGGTTGCTACTTCACAGGCTGCTTGCTTGGAAACCAGAACAAATGTAGTGTACTGCTTGGAGGAGCTTGACCTGCTGCAAAAACAGCTTTCTAGATTTTAAAAAGCTAATGGGAATTAATGACAGCCATCTGCTGAAGGGGCATCTTTTAAATGCAGTAATACCCTTGTGAAGTTCTGCACCCAGTCATGTGGGACGGTGAGCCAACTGCAGGCAGATCTGCACTGGCTGTGTGCTGTGGCAGTGGGAGGGCAGCTCCTGCAGCACTGTCCCTCTGGCCAGTCTTAGCTGTACCCCATGGCACATCCCAAGCCTGTGGTAGCATTGCAGCTGGACTTCACCTCCTGCAGTGGGCTCAAACCTATTTTCAATATTGAGTATTACTACCAAATCCAGAGTATCTGAATTTTGAGCTATTTTCTATTTTGGTGGTAAGTTTCAGTGCTTTCTCTACATACAGTATTTTATATAACACAGCTCTATGTACATATATACATGGTTGAGCTGCCCAGGGCAGTCCCACCAATGTGCTGCAGAGAGACTTCACTAAATATGAAATATATTTGATTATTTTATATGCTATGAGTTTGGTATTTTGGTACTTCTTTCTGTGCTTATTACTGTGCTAAATGTCAAATTAAATCTAAATAAAGTTTAATTGTTATTGCTGTTTATTTGCTTGTACCCTGGATACGGCAATTACTTGCTTTCACTGCACTTATCTACTGAGAATAGAGTTCATTTAAATCTTTTCCTGATGGGGTTCTGTGGTGCTTTTGTGATTGTTGGGAATTGATTGGAGACCAGCAGCACAAAATGAGCGGGTGAAATGGCACACAGCATGTTCATGGTAAAGCAGGAGCATTTGGAGGTACAGCCTACTGCTAAAAGGCATCTCCCTCCCAGGGGATGTGTGAAACACAGCAGGTGCTGGTATGTCCTTTGCTTCTGCTGTGTTTGTCTGCATTTTGGGGCAATACAAGCCACTTTAGGCATGGTAAGGTGGTGATGGGTCAGTGATTGGACTAGATTATCTCAGTGGTCTTTTCCAGCCTTAATGATTCTATGATTCTGTGCCTTGGTGCTGCCATGGCATGTCCTTCCTGTTGCAGTGGGATCACTGTGGACACTACTGGAGCAACTCTGCAGCAATGCTATTCACACACATTTTGTACCATGCTGCGTTCCACCAACAGCTTTCTGTAGCCCCTCCCAGGAGAACAGCTGATGAGAGGAGACCCACTGGGGCATTTCTCCACAGCTAACTGAGGCACAATCTGTTCTCTAATAGTGCTCTAGGGATGTCCTTCTGATGGGCTTCTCTAGTACTTTTTCGCTGATGATACCGTGATGATCAATGTGTTGTGAAAAAAAAGGTGATTCATGTGTCTCAGAAGCAAATAACCAGATGACTTATTTCCATACAAATGTGTTTTAGAGCCATTGCTTGGGCAAGCATCAGTGGAGGTCTGTGCTGCTTTATCACCTGCTTGCTTAAGAGCTGAGAGTAGTACTGAGTTTCCATCGGGTGAAGGCTACCCTTTCTCATAAGCTGAGCATTAAGTGCACACCTCTGTCATGCTGTCATGCACACCTCTGTCATGCACACCTCTCAGCCTGAGGATGAACCGGTGCCAACGGCCCTCTCTTTGCACCAGACCCGCACACAGAGTCCTATCCACTGAACGGAGCATCACCAAAACTCACCCAGTTCCTATGGAAAAGCATTGCAGAGGCTGCACCAGGCTTCCCTGGGGTACATCCATATCTTACTCCAGCATGAAAGGTTCCACTTGACTTCACTTTCAGGTATTTTGCACATTGCTGTTCTGCTTTTCAACTGATATGCATCTTCCCCTCAAACCAGGTTTCCTGATTCTCTGGCAGTAACCAAATGTGTCACCGTGTGCTGATCTCTTCCTCTTCCTCCTCTGTTAATAACCACATTGCAGATGGAAAATTAAGACTCCTAGAGACGGCGCTGCCGGTATCAGTGACATTTCATTAGAAATGCTATAGCTGAATAGGCCATTGATTTATTGATTTTGCTACTGGAGTGGTGCTGCCGCTTCCTCAGGATGTTCTCAAAGTGGGAGGGAAGGCAGTCAAGAACTTAAAAATACCAGGGGCTCACAAATAGTGGGATGTCACACCAGGAGAACCACTTGGGAACACAAGAGGAGCTGGCAGTGGCACCCATGGCCTGCACTTCCACCTCATATCCTAGGTCTTCCCAACTGCAGAGTGCCTTCATGGCAATGCAGGCCAAGGCAATGTGGAAGCAAACTGCTTAAATGGCAATATGGAAAATTATGTTCTCAAAGAGAAAAAAAAAAGCATATTTTTGTACGTGTTACTATAAACCTCAGTGCTTTGTTCCTCCACAAACAGCTCAGATGCAGAGTTACCAGCACTCTGTCACTGCAAAACACACTGACTCACAGGGAGCACGTGAGAGCTCCAAGGGCAGACAGTTCTGTGTGAGTAACTGGGCCACAGTAGGCGGCTCTGGCTATTAATTAGAAAAGAAAAAAATGTTCTTGGGAATGACTCATTGCTCTTCCCTACATCCAAGGGATGTACCTGAGCAGAGTATGAAGTTCAACATAAGCACAGTGAGCCTATCGACCTGCTTTTATTCAGTCCAGCAGAGATCTGGATCCAGGGAAAGATCAGGTTCTTGTTGGTCCCTGTGCAGGTTACAGAGGAAGCGAGAAGGCCCTAAAGTGGGCAAAGCATGGCTCACAGCTGGTGTTGAAGGGACATTGGGTAGCAGTGGTGTGAGGGGCTGGGAACACAGTTCAGCAGGGCACTGTGCCCCTGTGTGTTGTCCTGCTCTCTGAGGGTTCAAAGAGGAAATTTGTAGAACCTCTTGGTTCAGGCTTCAGTGACATTTCAGGCTCATGGAAGGCAAAAATAGGATTTTGTTCCTCCCGAAGGAGATGGCCATGTAGTTTTAAAAGCAAATTTTGTATGAGGGTTGACCAACTTGGCATTTACAGCTGAGCATTTTCCTAGATAAAAATGTGTTCCACCCGAGATCATGTTGCGTTCTGCCCACTGCTTCTTGTGGTATTACAATCATGAGCCATCTTCCAGCGACCTGCTTGCTTCCTTCCAATTAATAAGGAGAGAAAATCCTGTGTAGGGGATTGCTTCAGTCAGGTCTCCAACAGACACCATATAAACAGAACTGACTCACTCTCCAGGCTGATGAGTTAAAATTAGGGCGTTGCGGCTAGAGGAGAAGGCAGACAGGGGAGCAGAATGAAGGAGGCTTGAGCAGAAAAAGCTGCACGCAAAATAATCCATCTGAAAACACTGTCACTAATTAGCCCTGCCCTCTGCTCCTCTGTGGGCACAATGCTGCCTGTCTGAAACGCCAGATGTACTTGGGTGGGTGTAGAAGCCACATCACTCAGTCTGGAAAAAGCTCCAAATTTCCATCTTTTCCTTGAAGCTGCAGAGCTGCTTTCTGCTCCTGATATAAGGGACCTTTGGTGGGTGCTCTCAGCTGGCAGAGGATGCCCAGAAGCACATGATGTACTGTGTTCTCTGCAGACTGCTAATGATGTTTGATTAATATTTCATTATCAGTGTGAGCAATCTTTGGGCTCTCTCTGCATCTGTCTTACTTAGCGTTGTCTTTTCTTAGTTAAGTGGCAGTTCCTGCAGACAGTGATCTAATTGTACCTCAGCACCTGTTTGAAGTTAAGGATGGACATTGTGTTATTTGCAGCACACGTGATTTATCCTTTGAGGCTCAGATCAAATAGATCAGCATAGCAGATTAACCAGTAACTGAATTAAGTGAAAGGTAATGTGCAGGCTACTGCTGAGCTCACAGAGATGCTTGGGCCAGACAACGCTGAGTAATGCAGAGGCCCAAAGTATATGTGCTGCAGTGACCAAGTGGCACAAGGAGCTGCCTGTGAGCTTGGGCACCCTGAGTTAACAGCATACAGGCTTCTTTCTAAGCACCCAGCCACAGCAGCCAGACCACGATGAGCTTGGCCACTGCTGGTGGAGAACATGCCCAGGAGAGGCAATGTGCTGTCATACAAGGGCCTTCCAGTGCCCTCTGATTTGGTGCAGGAAACACCTTGTGCAGAGCTGGGAGAGGTGAGGCAGCTTTGCACTGGGTTTATGCAAGGCTTTCGGGTTACACAAGGGATGCTCTAAGGGCTGCAGTGTGTGGAGGGCCTGGCTCAGTGCTGCAGCTGCCCGTTCATCTCATTATAGCACCGTGCTGGACTTGCAGACAGGAAATCTCAGCTTGTTTCCCCTGCTGCCACCCAGATTCAATGCCCTGAACTCACCTGTACGCTCCCCATTTCCCATTCCATGAGTGTCAACTCCCCAGGCTACAGCCTGCAGAGCCCGTGGCCTGACTCACCTGTGTTTGGCTCTTCGGGCTTCTGCTGTGCTCACCAAGGCCTCATTGCTAGGGACAGACAGGAGGTGTGCAGCTTTTGGGATGATGCTCGCCCCTAACAACACCGGACTTTCCTCTCTGCTGTAATAAATCCCAGCAAGTCATTGCCTTCCAGTATATGAAATCAGGAGTTCCTTGAAGTTCTGTTATATCTTAATTCACTTCAGCACAGATGAAGAAATAGGCACACTGTACCCAGCACCAATGAAAACAAATCCAGACCCTGGAGCAAAACCAGCAGTCATTCCCAATTACCTTACTGAATAGCAGCGCACAGTGTAAAGCAGCAAACTAAACCCAGTTGTGCTCTCCGTGTTTGGGTGGTAGGGAGCTTCAGTGTTTTGTACTCTGACAATCAGAACACCGCTATTTCAAACAGAATTTTTTTTCCTTGTAAAACACTTTTTGTTAATTGGAAGGAGAGGCACTGACTGGGGTTGGAAGTCGCTCTCTGGCACGGCTGTCAGATGTAATGAAGCAGCCAGGGAAGCTGGTAGGGAGCTGCTTTGCAGAGTGTTGTCATGGGAACGATGCAACTAGGGCACCTCGTCTTCTACACGAGCTCTAGCAATGTGGTGGCACAAAATCAATGCTGTTCAGCAGCACGAGGAGGGCCAGCCATCAGGTTTTCCCTAGCTGAGATCTGATCTGAACGAAATCCAAAAGGCACAGTCTCTATTAGTGTAAAAATGGTGCCAATCCTTTCGAGCTGAATGAAGGCAGAATTTACATCAACTGAGTGGGCACCTAGACATGGACCTCAGAGGGAAAGGGCTGATATTAAAAATATTTGGTGGAAGCACAACCTCATCTAAGAACCCTCTGAAACAAGGTTAAGGAGCAGTTACTGGAGTCCTTGCTTACTTGAATGATTTCACTTGATTTTCACTGTTTCTGCACATTTTAACAGCCTGTTAATTTGGCATCCATAATGATTAACAGCAGAAGACAAAGAGTGTAGACCAACGTGTACGTCACCCCAGTGTGCAAGTTAAGAATACAAAATGCTACCATAGTGTCAATAGTTGTGCTCTTCTGAAGGATCTGAACCCCTTTGCATAATGCGCCTTTGAATGCAACTTACCAATCCTGTGCAGGACCACATAAGTGGAGTTATTAGAAACTTCTTTATGGCCATAGAAAATACCTTATGTGATGCTGTAGTGGGGATAGACAATGGTTAAGAACAGTTACACGGGTGAGGAAGAATGCAGAGATTCCTGCTCTTACAGTTATATAGATTGATACATATATAAATAAACAAATAATATCATTAATGCTGCACCACAGGGACAACTGAAATAGAATCAAATGTAAAAGGCATGACCAGATCTGAGAAAAGTTGAAAATCCTAGCTGAAAAAAGGGTAAAAAAGCCAAATGCAACTCATTGCCTCTGAACTTTCAATTTACTTGCCCAGGTCTGCTGGCAAAGTAAAGAGCTCCTAATTAAAGCAGGCATTTGTACAGTGACTGCATTTCTGCTGCTGGCCTGGTCCAGCAAGATGCTGAGCGTATGCTCCTCATTTCCTATTGACACTGAAGTGTGAATGAGGGGCCACGTCCATCCAAGGCTCGCTTGATGTGTGCACTGGAAAATTGACCAAAATAGCAGGCAAAGGAAGAAAATGGAGCCAACACGTGAAAGGGCTCCCTGGTTATGTGTTGAGGTTATTGATTAAAGCCCCTCTACTTAGCAACAAGTTTGAAAAAAGCTATGACAGTTTACTACAAAGAAGTCTGTAACTGTGTTGCCTCTTTAGCCTTACATTATCTCTAATGTATTTCTCACTGGCTGTGGTGTTTCTATGCACACTGTGCAGAAACACTGGATTACACAAACAAATGCAGTAGCTGTTCTTCATGCTGCAAGGGCTGAAGTCAGGGTTATGGATTTAAAGACTGTGGTTAATCAGCTGAAGCCCCTTCTCATCCACAAGTCACTATTCCTTGTCTTTGCAGTATCTCCTTTGGTGAACGAAGGCCCATGCACCAGTAACTACATTGATAAGAACATGACATATGTCACTAATTGAAATTATACACATTACACTGCATTCTCCCCACGTGAGCAATATGGGGAGTCAGCTGCTGCCTGTGCCCAAAGACAGGCTGACCTTGTTTTAATAGAGAAGGACCTTGAACTCTTACAGCCCACAGAAAAGTCAAGTGGATTCACTGAATCAGAAAGATAAAGTAAATGCAGAGCTCTTTCAGCACTTCCGTCCATTTGCTTCGTATCATAAATATCAATTCAAATATTGAAATGTAGAGTTAAACACAATTTGCCCAGCCTGTCCTTTCTATATGCATATATTTATGTCATGAAAGGTTTTACATAACTTCTACCAGCAGATTGCAAAATAATGCCTCCGTTATGAAAGGAAGCCACCAGCCATTACGTTGCATTACTGTAATGTAATGGGTCTGTGAGATGAGCTGTATTTAGAAAGCTTGCTTTTATTGCAAACCTTCTGCCCTGTTCACCCACCAGCATCGATTTCTCTTTCCATTCTGCAGAGACCAATGACCATTAGAGCAGAATATCAGCTAACCTGAGCAGAGCCACTTAGGCTTTGGCCCTAGACAAAACCTCATGAGAGAAATTTGCACTGTGCAGTTTAAGAGACCCAGCACTGGCGACAGAATGTATTCGAATAGATGCTGATTACCAACATGCTAGCAGGTGAATCTCTCATTAGCCTAGAGCAATTGACATTGTAATTAATTGCTTCCCACACTTCACTGCTGAGTAAAGGCTGCTATAATAACAAGTACTGCCATTTAACTGAATATAAGGAATAAACAGAAGAGAATCCATATTTATTTCATTTTTCTTTGTGTACAAATGTCACATTGCTCTCACGTTGGCAGTGATTGCAACAGTGCTGACTCAATTACTCATTTACATAATCCCTTCAGATTACTCTTTTATATAACCACCGATAATGAAAAGATTTTCTCAGCTGAGAAGAGCAAGCAGGACAGCTCTGAATGTGCATAGGATAAACTGACATGAGAAGATGGTCATTTGCATTAGTAAGAAATAATCATACTGTAAATGATTAA
Organism: Chrysolophus pictus; assembly: GCA_037305975.1. Classification (NCBI taxonomy): domain Eukaryota; kingdom Metazoa; phylum Chordata; class Aves; order Galliformes; family Phasianidae; genus Chrysolophus; species Chrysolophus pictus. Next base: position 9,673,231 of record CM074580.1, read on the forward strand.
AATTATCATCAATATTGTCTGCCCTACCTGACCTGAGGGATATCCAGTGACACAAAGAGCCCGTTTATTTGCAGACTGCGAAGCAAACACTGCACCAACTGCTTGACACAGCTGAGTCCAGTGTTGTTACCACTTCTGCATGAAGTTATTCTATAGACAAAAGGTTTTATAATACTCTTATTTGAATGTGAATGAGTGCAGCGCAATAAAGAGGAATAAAGACATGGCTTAGTGCATTGTTTGCCATGGGGATGGGGCAGTTCTGGAAAGGATGCTGCAATGGAAAAGGAAAAGCAGACAAATACTCTGTGCATACAGTTCCTGGAAACACAAAGCTCTGTATAAAACATATCTGTAAGATGACTGAGCAGAAAGGACATGCCCCTGAGCAAGCCTCTGCAGCAGAACCTTGGAACTATCAAAAGGAGTGCCTTTAGCTGTTAGGGGGACTAGCTGTGTGAGTCCTGATGATGAAGACAAATATGACAGAAACTCCAAAATTATAACAAAAAACACTTCTAATGCAATGTGTTGTACAAATGGAAAAGTGTAATGTTTAGTTTAGAAAGGCCAGCTCATTGTCTTGAGTCTCAAGGCAGATCTTATTACTAAAGCACATTCTATGTTAAAAACATGTGAGAGCTCAGATGCATTAACTTGAAGAGGTTTATCTCCTAAGGACTCAGTGAGAAGTACAGGAGGCAGACTGCACTTCACTAAGGCTCACAGCCCGCAGATAATCAGAGCTCTCTTGAAGACAGAAACCCATCTTTATTTCTTCTGGAAAAATGCAAAGCTGAAGAACAGCTGCAAATATGTCTTTTACAGACAGATCATTTTTTTTTTTCCCTGAAAACCACCCTCTTTACATTTTAATTTTGATTTTACAGGGATTTCACAGTATTGCTTTTGATATTGGCATGCTGAAAAATAAATAAATAAACCCCCTGAAAAAAAATATCCAATTGTTCAAAGAAAAGCTTTTTTTCTTACGGATTAATCAATCAATCTATCTCATGAGATCACTGCTTACTATTTTCTGGGGAGTAAAAGGACGCTTCTTCTAGAAGAAAAGGTGTTTACCCCCTCTTACACCAAGAACCTGTGGATCACAAGCTCCTGTTTCTTTTTGTTTTGGTATCCCTGGTTATGAGGAAGCTCCCAGACAGGATCTGAAGGTCCCAAAAGCTGCTTCAGACATCTAAAATTGGGTTTTTATTAACTGTGTATTAGAAATATTTGAGTGTGTTAAAAAAAATTAGTCTATCAGAAATCTTTTCCTACACTGAGGTGTTCCATATACAGTGAAGCTGCACATTATTTACATCAGCTTAAAACCTGATCTATGTTTTTCTAAAGATTCAGCATGTTTTTCAACTCAGCAGTCGATTTGCCAATCACAGACTATGAGCGTGGGTGGCTAGGAAGACATTGAGCCACCTTCATGCTTCAAAACACTTTCACTGCAGATACAGTCATTCAAAAGATGAATTGTTTAGCTAAGGCTGAAATCTGATGTATACTTGCTACATGACTTCAGGGGCAATTTTCCCTGAATTTTAAATAAAGGTGTTTTGTGTCTCCATAGTAACTCAAGCTCATTTATTAAGATGTCTGGTGCACTGTTAGCATTACACAATTGACTGTATTAAAACAAGGTATAATAGTACAATTGAGAAGTAAGCTTTATGTAAAGGATTCTTTTAATTCCTATGAAATTACAGCCACTTAATGGAGCTTGAGGAAAGACAGAGGGAACAGTGCAACTTTTGACAATGTACCATGTTGCAACTACAGCCATTTAGGATAGTAAATGGATGTAAGAAAGATAAAAGGAACAGGCAAGGGAATGGGGACAAGAAAATTAGCTGAAACGTGCAGTCTAATATTCCTCTGTGAAATGTGCCAAAGAATTTGAAACAAATGTGAGAACTTTTCATGGCTTGGCAATGGTTCATGTGCAAGAGGCAAGCTGGATCCAGTCCTAGCAGTATCAGGTGGTTTTTGGAGTTTTCCTACCCAAGTAGGGAAAACTTCAAAATTGCTTATTCTCTAGGTCTCGAGAGACTGCATCTGAAAATGTTCCTTCTGAAGAGCGTTTATTGCCCTTCTGATGGAAAGTAAACACTTTTCTTGGATGGAAATAATTCACAAGCATATGAAAAATAGGGAACACTGCAGTGTTTCAGTGAGATTTTCCCAGAGGCATATCTGTCTGACTATAAAATGTTCAAATTTGTATAAGTTGTCCTTGTGTGTTTAGTTATGGATAAACTTTATCTGTAACCTGCAAGTCTCATTTAAAATGCCACTTATTATTGCTTTTAATATGTTTCAATACTTTTGTGTTTTTGACCAATCTATAATGTGCTTTATGAGGATGAGTAACATGAATTTTAAGTTTTGCTTTAACAGAACCAGTTGAGTAAGTTCTGCAATTTGTCACAGCCTGTTTACATGAAGAAAATACACTTGGTGCCACAGACTGGTATGCGTGAATACAACAAACTTTATATGTTTTGAGAGAGAAAAGAGCTAGGATAATGAGTATGTGTTATGTTATACGTGGTCCATATGTTCTCTGTCACCAAGTGATCTGTGTTCCTTCACCATTCACTTCACAAACTACAGGGAAATTTGTGAAAAAAAGCCCTGCTGTAGGCATTATGGAAAATGTGACTGTGTCTTGACCTATGCAAAATGGTTTCCTTACTTACTCTGGAAAGCATCCAGCATGTTTGTTGGAAGGGATTATCCCAACTTGTTGCTGGCAGGCTGTGATGTTGTCAAACTCTACATGGAGCTGACAATGGACCTGTTAAGAATACATAAACTGTATTTAGATATCAGCTTGTAGTCATGATTTGCTCCCTATCCCGAGGGACAGTACGCCCAGGATGTTGCATTCCACATAGCTCAGGTTTGGTTTGCTGTCAACAATGGAGGCAAATCGTCGGCATGCTCCAAAAGCCTGGGTAATCCTGGGTGCAGTTGGGCGTGGTAGGTCAAAAGGATGCACTACAGACAACCCTAAGGGTTATGTGCTGTGTTCTTCCTGGCTCCTCATTGTGGAAAGGGAAGTCACCTGCCCTTCACTCCCCACTTACTTCTCCCTCAGCCCTACTACACAGCCCTGAAACCCACCACCACCATCTTAAGTAACAAGAGGCAAATCACAGCAACCTCACTACCATCACCATCTTATGTACCAGAGGGCACCAAGCCCTGCAACCTCTGCCAGCTTAACTAAATGCACAACACTCCGAGCCTTGCCACTTCTGCCATCTCAAGTAGAGGGCACCAACTCCTGCAAAGTCTACTACTTAAGGAGCAAGAAGCACCAATCCTATCCATCTTAAGTAAAAAGGTGCCACTTCCACCATCTTAAGCAACTGTGAGACAACACAGCAAACTCCACCACTTCTTATGTAACATAGGAGGCAAACATGGCCATTCCTTCTACCTTCGCCATCTTAGTGTTGGAAATATCCAAATAATTTATCAGGATGGTGTCTCTGATAAAGGAGATTTTATTTGCAATTGCAATGGTGGGTCTCCTGCAAGCAGTAGAGCACATGTTACATCTTTTATGCCCTATTACTCAACACTTATCTCTTTCTCTCCTGGTTCCTCATTGGCTGAGTACTTCAGGTTCACAATCTTCCTGACACTCAACTAAACATACGGATACTGGCTAAACATAAATTTTTCCTAGCTAAGCATGTATCACTAATTAGTTAACTTCTCACACTTGCTCATTCAAGACTCGGACATTGTTTTTGGACATCTGCTTGTCTTTGCATAGAGATAAGCTTGGAAGGAGGACAGAGGGGAGTATCTTGATGCCTGCCTGTTGCATCCCAACCTACCCACAGAGCAAGGCAATCCAGCCTTGTATAGAGGCCCTGGCTTCTTTGATGTTTGTTAAGTCTGCTTTTCTTTTGCTGGGGGTTTCTTATCCAAGAAGAATAGCCCTACAATATGCTTTCTAGTCCATAATACTATACCTATTTGGAACATCTAAAAACTATTGCAGTTTTGCATGTGAGAATTAACATAATTCAGCAACTATATTTCTAAAGCATGTTACTAACATATATGGTATTTCTACTTTTTCACATCAGCTGTTTCTAAGGACAAGTTACAACATACAAATACATGGTGCTCTACTTCTTCAGATCAATTCCCCCTTTTTAATATCTAATGCAGAAACAACATTCCATTCCTACACTAGGTTGCAGGGCACATGTACCTCTGTGACTTCCGTCATCTTAGAGGCAAAAAACCAGCAACCCCAGCCGTCTCCATCACCTTAAGTCACAAGGGGCATGATGTGGGAACCCTGCTAGGGCCAGCATAGGAGTACGGAAGGGAAAAGCATGGAAAGCTGTAGCACAGCTGCCAGAAGAGCTGTTTTGTTATCACTCCCCATGACAGCCCTGCCCTGCAGTTGCCTGGTACTGTGCCAGACACGTCTGCCCATGGCACAGGCATGAGGGGCAGGCATGGGATAGAGCCAGGCTGGCTCACTCGCCCTGGGGCACCATGTTGTTGTTGTTGTTTTTTAATAAAGAAAAACGAAACCCCAAGCACTGCTGTGTATCCATTTGCGTTATCGTGTGATGACGAAGTTCTGTAGTGCTTATGAAAGCAGGGGGCGTGGGCAGACCTTAAGCACCCGCAGCCACAGACGCCGTTACATTTACACTCCCATGGGACAGACAAGCACTGGGAGAGTGTTTAGTCATGGTTTCAAACGAGACCCAGCTTCTATTTCATACTATTATTATTATTATTATTTACTAACTCGTTAAACCTTGTGTGCTTCTTAACGCCGGCTATACTTAACAAAAACACGGTTAAACAAACGCCAACAACACCAGCCCCTCTCCCCCCCGGAACCCTTGCGGCGCTGCCGCAGCTTCCCGAGGGCCGCAATAACGGGCGGACAGCGCCGGACGCGGACGGGCGGAAGGCGGAAGTGATGGCTGCGGCGCGGCGGCGCGGTTAGGCGGTGCGCAGCGGCGAGGAGCCCCGGGCCGACATGGCGGCCGGCCTCGGGGGCTGGCTGTGCCTCTGCGGGCTGCTGGCCGTGCTGGCGGGGCTGGGCGCTCAGGCTAAGGTGAGCGGGTAGGAGCGGGTGTGGAGAGTGCTGTTTACTTATTTATTCCGCTAATTGCGTTGAACTCTTGAAATAAATCTGGAAGGTGGTTTGCTGTCGGCTCTTCGTGTAGGACGTACGCTCGGCGGTGCGGGCTCAGCGTGTTGTTTGCTTTGCAGAATTCCGAGGACGTCCGATGTAAATGTATCTGCCCTCCTTACAAAGACCACTCCGGCCGTATCTACAATAAAAACGTTTCGCAGAAGGACTGGTGAGTTTATCACGGGGAAGTACGAAGAGTGTGGTTGTTTGTAAGCGTTCTGTAACGACGACAAAAACATCTCTTGCACAACTTGTTGGGCATTTCAGAATGCAGTTATTGGAAGAGATGAGGTTTGAAACCCCTAACGTTTCTCCATCTTCTATTTTGGATTGCTTGTTTGCACGTTCTTCTGTTGCATAAGACTTGGAAGTAGTAGAAGGAAAAGGGATGTTGTAATTTGAATTCAGTGACCAGAAATGGTATTGTGGTGAAGCAATGTGTCTGTTGAACAGGACAGGGATCGTTCTCTCCTTCTTCTCTGCTCTTGAAACCAGTCCTGTTGTTTAGAGTTTGTTTCAGAGATCTGTTCCTCAAAAATCACAGTCAGGGAATGCAATATGTTCTCTCTCCTGTATATATAGAGATAAATCTTCTGTGTCTCAGCAATGTGCTGTGTTTTATTGCTTGGGCTAGCCGTGGCATCTGTCAGGTTTCAGCTGAGTTGAGGACCTGTATGCATGGGCAGGAATGAGCAGCTGGGGAAGAAGGGGGAGATAGCAGTGATTTAAAACAGCATACTTTGGAGTTGCTCTGATATCCAAAGTGCTCAGGAATTCTTGGATCAACCTATGAAAATGTGAAATACGTTTTGATACATTGATTCTTCTTCTTGTATATCAAGAATTATTAGTAGACTTCTTGGTCTGTTGAATAGCAGCTTGCTAGCAACTTGATTGTGAACGTTCCATGCCTCTTAGTAGTCCCACCAAAATAATTACAGGAATGAAGTTAGAGATTCAGGTACGTAGTAAGAGCTGTGCCTTGACTTACTGACTTATTTGCAGAAGAACTGTGAAAAACAACAGTGTAAATTTCAATCTGTGTTAATGAACATAAAATGTACTGTCTAATCTAAATTACTGTTTTGTCCCATGTGGTTAAGTTAATGTTATTAGGCCTTCTATGACAGATTAGTCATAGTGCAGTGAGACATACTGACAGAACTCCAGCTGCAGCTGGCATCTTAGAGCAACACTGTTAATAGCTTTGTTGCCTATTGCTCTTTTGCAAATGAAGTGGATTTTTTTCAGTGGACATTGCTCAGCATGTGCCTGACTATCAGAAAAGACCTTGCTTTAAATCAAATTGACAGTGATTGAAGGAAAAGTTAACTTTGTAGACTTCACTAATATCATGGTGACAGATAAATGGTGCTTACAGAATTTCAAAAACCTGTTTTCCAGTCTTAAATTTCATTGTGTTGAGATTGTTTCTTGTGAGACCACCTGGGAATGTTTCATGACTTTAGTCTTCTTGTTCCAGCTGCCTTCTTACTACTTTAAAAAGGCTTCATTGCTAGGTCATGTGCAACAAAGTAGACAATTCTAGTGTCACACCTGGCCTTCTGCATCTGTGCCTGTGACTTGTTATTGTATAGAACAGAGTGACGTGCTGTTTCCTTCAGGCATTTAGATCTTGTCTGAGACAAGAGCCAGATCAATTTTTAGTGTCTTTACGAGTTACATTCAGTATGACCACTTAGTGCCCTCTTATCCGGACATAAAATGAAAATTTAATCTTTAATCTTGAACTTGTAGCCTGCATTATGATACCCTTATTTAGGTGTGTCAGTTCTTTCACCGGATTGGTCCTTTTTTTTCATCCTTACAGACTGTCAAACAATGCCTTTTGTTAACATCAGTATGAGCTGACAGTGCTCCAACACCAATAAAAGTGTTCTCCATTTGAGAGTTTGGAGCTACTGCTGGCAATTCAGTCCTGACAAACAACACAATGGGCAAACATTGTGCTGTATAAGCCTAGGCACCTACATGGCATTCAGTTAAATAACCCACTTTGGAAGAAATGCATTGGTATTTCATATCATGAGGCTGACTCCTTTAATAGTCACAGAAATGGTGGGAGGGAAGGTGACATGTCTGCTTTGAAGGATAAACAGAAAGCTGAGCAGAAACTGTGCTTTTGACTTGCCAAGATTCCCTAGGAAGAAAAGTTTCCTTGGTAAGTGCAAGGGAGAAGGTGCTAATATGGAGGAAGTTGAGTGGCAACACCCTTTAGGAAAGGATCAACCTTTTCCACATATTCCTCTTAAATGGAATGCCTTGGAATCACAGTCCAAGGAAACATATAATCAAAACTGTAAGAACCTGAGAGCTTTTACCTTCTATACCATCATGAAACTGAACTAGAGAAGAAACTTGATGATATTATTTGATATATTCATGGTAACAAATGTCCTGCTGTAGCCAAGCAACATGCTGGCTTTCTTCTCTACTTGAGCAGCATATTGACATAACCTTTACAGAAATTTCTTAGTTTATTATTTGTATGTATTTCTGATTTTGCATCTTAAAGCGCAGCACTCTTTTGCAGGGGAGTTTGTAATTCTCATGTCAAATAAATGGAAAAAATGATCCCTCCATGCCTCTCCAGAGATTGTGTTGTGACACTCAACAGTTCTTGTTATAAAGAAGTAATACCAACAAAACAGAAGAGATAAAAACTGATGCCTGGCCATGTGGCTTGGCAACATTTTCATCTAGCCCAGTACAGAGTTGAATTGTTAGCTGCAGCTATCACATCAGGCATTTTGTTTTGTTACCTGTTTCTGCCTCCATTAACACTGAGTTGACAGGGATCAAAGCAAAATTTGTTCTATAAGTGCTCTGCAAGGTGCTTGGGTTGTTAACTGAATAACCAAACTGAGTCAGCAAAAAACCCAAATTGTTTAAGTTATTGGTGGAAGTAGTGGTGCAAGTTGTTATACCATGGCAGCTGGATTTTAGTTCTGTGGTGTAGAATGTTCATAGAATTGTCAACCACGTTTCTTGGTATGGAAACTGTCTAAAAGTTTGTAATCTTTCAAGTCGAAATATGTTTTCCTGTCTGGTTCCAGTGCTTCGAAGTGAATGCTGTTTATTCACAATCTTCTTGCTTTAATAAACAACTCATCTGATGTCTGCTTTTTTTTTCTTTATGCCTATAAACATGTGATGGTAAGAAAAAAAGAGCTACTGTTCACAAACACCAAGGAGAGGTCAATCTTCCTTCAGATACTGGAAAAAACAGAATAAAACTCTAAGTATTAGGAGGAAAAGATATGTAATAGCTGGAATTGAGTTAGAGATGTCACTGACAAATGGTGCATGTGTGTTGGGTTTCAAATTCGTGGATTTGTTAGGCTGACAGCTTTATTTCCATAAAATAATGTGTTTAGTTGGAAAGGTCTTAACTTGTTTAGCAGCTTGTCAGTAGATGTACTTGTCATTTAAGTAAAATAATTGAGTAGTTGAGTAGTGATTTACAAAAAAAAAAATCCTTTGGTACTTATAATTTAGAACAGCCTATCTTAAGCAGGGGTGAATTCTTAGCCCAAGCAACTGGGATCTGAATGTATCTAAAGATGTGAGGTCTGCCTATATAAGAGAACAAATAAGCTAAAACCAGCTCAACTGCTTGAATCATTCCTGTCTTTCTTCAGTGATTGTCTTCATGTGGTTGAACCCATGCCTGTCCCTGGACCTGATGTAGAAGCATATTGTTTACGTTGTGAGTGCAAATATGAAGAGAGAAGCTCTGTCACAATTAAGGTAAAACATGGAATTCTGTTGTTATATATTAAATTCCTCAACTGGATAGTAAATGTAACTTTTTAGAGAAATACTCTTTTTAAAGGGAGAACTCTTCTAAAGCAGTCTTAAGATTTTTTTAATTTATTTATTTTTAGTTGTTAATAATTTATCTTGAATAGTAATAGTAGAATCATGTTATAGCTGAAGGGGTGAACTTAAGAAGTTTATTTAAGTTCTCCTGTTTTGAGATTAAGCTTTATACTTCGCTGGGATTTTGAGTGTGCTATGGTATTTTGTCAAACTTTGGACTTCATATTTTTCTTAGTGTTCTCTCATTCAGCTCTCTTCCTTCCTTGATGTAAATTTACTTTCTATCTTGGCAAGCTAAGAAGAGCAAAATTGATCATGTTTGCTTTATCTGATGATTCTTCATACTTATCCTATTACTGCCATTGAGCCCCTGACTGGAGTGAATAGATTATATAGTGTGTGTTTTCTTCTATTATACGGATTCCTTTTTTAGGAGGCTTTCTAGGATTTTGTGTTTTTCCCCTTCTCCTTTTTCTTTGTGAGCTCTGTGACTGAATGTGGATCTATGCTAGAGAATGGAGACCATGCAGGAACTCCAAAATTTGTGACCAGTTTAATTGCCGTGGATTAGTAGTCTTGATTAAGGTGAGAGAACACCAGGTTGTTTCAGGAAGGATAGCATAGGACTTTAGCAAGGCCTCACTAAGAGAGACTTTGTTTCAAGCTGATTTTTCTGTCTGCCCTTAAACCTTGTAATACCAATTTAATAGATGATGGCTTTTTGCTGTTTGTGAATTTGAAGTCATAGTGACACTACTGAAGGTTGTCAGGCTCATCAAAAACTTTGTACAGTTCTTTTGTTCATCACTGCCTGGTGAGGGGTGGCTGAGGTAATGTCATAACTCTGGGATAAATAATGTTTGTGTTGTGCAGGTTACAATCATCATATACTTGTCTATTTTGGGCCTACTTCTTCTGTACATGGTGTACCTTACACTAGTGGAACCCATACTGAAGAGACGTCTCTTTGGACATTCACAGCTCATACAGAGTGATGAAGACATTGGGGTGAGTTCATCCACTTAGTGTTAAAGAAGTTTCCAAGTGATTATTTGGGAAGATTTTTCTGCAAGGCAATTTAAATTCTTTTCCTGAAGGGAGAGGGTGAGCTTCACTGTAGTCAGAAAACCGTGTGGTGATTCTGTGTGCCATGCTTTCATTTTTCACTTGTCTAGAAAGTATTAAGATGAGGATTCTGTTAGTCCAGCTCTAAACACAGATCATTTTCTCAGAGAAAGAATGGAGGAAAGGAGGTAAACTCATGTGGGAGGTACAAATTCTGATGTGCTCATAATCAGTACAATCTTCTTAGTTTTATATATATTGATCTTAGATTTTTTTTCTCCAAAAAGAAAGTATATGCTCACTGAACTGTTGCTTCAGTTTGAATTTATCGATGCTAAATGTAGTGATTGATGCTAAAATAATTTATTTGTATTACAACTGAAAACTGGAGTGGAATATAATATATTTCTACAAATCAGAACAGCCTTTTTCAGGAGAAAAAAGGGAATTAGTCCATCAGTGACAAATGATGACAAATGGTTATCTTTCTCTTACTGGCCTTTCCCATTGCCAGTACAGCGTTTTTGGCTTCTAATAACAATGGAGCACTTTTTTTTTTTTTTTAAGTACCATTACAGGAAGGGAGTGTAAAACCTTACAAAACCTTGCATTGGAAACAATGAGACATGTAGTATCTGATCAGTGTTGATAGGAAAGACTGGTGGGAGTAGGGCATCTTTGTGTTGAAGAGGGACTTAGAATTGTATAAAAACAAGGACTATGGCTAAGCAGCTCTAAGGTGTTCTATGAAGCTGATGAATCTGCTTGTCTGGGTGAGTTACTGACATGGGGTAAGTACTTTAAATGGGAGCTGTATTGGTGTTATGTCATACAAATTGTTAACACAATTTTGAAGTCTCAGCATCAATATAATTTCTATACTGAGTCTTTAAACAGCTCTATTTCTAATGGTGAGGTGCACATCAGATGTAGAATAATCTCAGCTAGCATTTTCAAAATCAGACCTGGTCTATGAGACAGGAAGATTTCCATCTGCATAACCTTTCAGCAGACATAAACATTTTGTAGCAAGTACTGTTGAAATAAACGGGAGCTAGTCAGAAAGATATGCAGCATTTATTAGTGTTAAAGAAGATTTTTGTCATTCCTTCTATTATATTGGCAGTTAATAGAAGGAGATAAATATGCTCATTCGTGGTGAAACAAAACTATGATGGCAGCACTTACAAAATGTATTGAAAAACCCTGTGCAGTTCTACTGCCTGTTGCATCAGGAAGTTCATAGATGTGAAGGCATTAGAAGTGGTAAATGCTGTGCTCTGTTGCTGTGGTTTTTCAAGTTCAAATTTTGCTGTAACTTAGTGGGACTCTTGTGTGCTTGTGGAGTCACTATTGCTTACGTCTGCAGCAGTGCTTGGAACAAAAAGCTCTTAAGCTCAGTTCTTATTTCACATTCCTCATTTCCCATTGTCCCTTCTTCTGGGACAGTGAATGTGAATTGAAGGTTCTTTGTGACTTTTTTGCCTTTCTTGCCTTTTTTGTTGTCTTCCCTCTTGCAACCTCTTCAGGTATTGATCTTTGTCTCACTCTGGAAATACCATCTGTGTTGATTTAGTTGCTACAGTGTGCTTGCTTTTTCCTGTTGCCCATGGGTGGCAGTGGCAAATGGTGAATATAAGTCAATTTGTGAAACCTTTTCCCTTTTCTCTACCCTCTGCCCTCTCCCTCTTTCCTTTTTACATTGAAATTGAGAGAAGCTAGCTTGCCAGTTCCATCCAGCTTGTCTTATGGTATCCCTTCCTCCATTTATTTTATGGAGGAAACGTATTTCTATTGTGATTTTACTTCCCTACAAATGAAGTGGTTTGTGATTTTACTAGATCTAGAACTTACTGTTCTAGATATATCCAACTGCATAATCTTTCATGTAAGTTCATAGCTCTTTCAGTTTGGGACTATCTTGTTTCTAGCATATTTCTTAGCTCAGTGATGCCCATATGTGCATTTGTAGACGTCCACTGAGATCCTTAATATTAATCATTCTACTGTTAAGAATCATCATTGAGCTATTCTGCACAGAATTATGTCGCAGATACAGTATCCATTCACGTCAGTGTTTTTAAAAGCATTCTGGAACAACAACAAAAATGTACTGTGAGGTATATATATATATATATAAAAATGGCAAATAACTATTTCATACAGGATGTAGTTATATTATTTTTTTGTTATGTAGTTTACACACGATGCTTTCTGATGTAGCTTTAGAAACATGACTTTGTCCAAAACAGTTTGACAGCCAAATAAGAAGTTCAATTCCAACTCTTACTTTTATAACCTGCTTTTATTTATTAGAAGAAAACAAAGCTTTGCAGGTATTGATGGAAAACAGGCAGAGTAAATATTAAATAAGCTTCCAGTTATTGTTGAGCTCTGTCACTTAAACAGCTGTATTTACACTTTGCTTTCAGACAGCTTGGTACAATAGGTTTGGTTTGGTAAACAGTGGAGTGTGTTGGTTTTACATACAATCTTTATATGAACATCCTGAACTGCTGTACAGTAACAGGCTGAGAGCTGGCAGAAAACTGACTAAATCACTGTTTAAGTGACATTAAAGAAAGTACATTCATGACAATAACAGGAGGGTCCTGGCATCTTTGTCTTTCCTAGATTTGAACTGCTAATGAAGTTTGAGTAGTGAGGCACTGGAACAAGTTGCCCGTGGAGGCTTGGATGTCCCATCTCTGGAGACTTTCAGGGCTGGATTTGATGGGGTCCTGGGCAACCTGATCTAGTGATTGGCAACCCTGGCTGTGTTAGAGAGTTGGAGCTCAGTGATCTCTAAGGTCCCTTCTGACCTAAGCTGTTCTGTGAGATTGCAGTGACACAATTTGGTCTATTTGGAAAATCTTTGGTGGTTACTTGGGATGAAAAGTATAGTTTTAACTATCTGAAAACTTGCTTTGTCATTACGACTGACTAGTTGGCTAAAACAGCTCGTTTTCCCTTCAAATCACCAATAAAATAAAACACTGAATTCAATTGCTTGATGGAATTAATGAGATCTAACTAAGGATCTTTGCCATTCCAGGATCACCAGCCGTTTGCAAATGCTCATGACGTGTTAGCTCGTTCTCGGAGCCGTGCCAACGTGTTGAACAAAGTGGAGTATGCCCAGCAGCGCTGGAAGTTGCAGGTCCAAGAGCAACGCAAGTCTGTTTTTGACCGTCACGTTGTGCTGAGTTAATTCTCTCAGCAGTTAACTCCAAGAAGTAAAGCAGACAGACTGAAAGAACTGACTTCTGTCTCCCTGAACCTACCACTTCAAAAGGGTTTTCTTCAGTTGTTCTTTTCTGATTTAAAAACAAACAAACATATATATATATATATATATGAAGTATTTAAAATTTGAGAAAATGTACTAAAGTGGAAGCAGATAAAAGAAATTAGTTAACCAAAAGCTAGAAATCTTTACATTTTCAGTTGTCTCTTACTAATAAAACTGAATAGAAAACGAACCCTGAGATAGCTTGCTTTGTTTGCTACTGTGATACCTTATTTACAGTTGTGACTTTATGGTGATTTTTAACTATATATTTCTCTTTATTATTTATGTGGTCAAAAGTACTGGGAACACAGTAACTACTTACAACTCACTACTCTCTTTATGTAAAGACCTTTTGTAAATATATTTGGATTTTTCTTCGGGCTGATGTGAGGTATTGGAAATTGAAATCTTGCAGTGCCGTTGTCATGTCAGAGCAAAATTTTGATTGGCTGTATTCATCATTTGGTTTCTTGCACTTGTACGTTCAAGATGCTTGTATGTCGGGTGGTTGCAGAAATAAGGCTGAACTTAAATGGACACTGACTCTTTGAGCTGCACACTTGAAGTACTGTGATGTAGATAAACTCAAATGCAGTGCACTTCAAGGCAGTGTTGACATTTTGCTCTATTTTGCTTTAAAAGCTTAATATATTGTATGTGTACGATATCTTTTAAAAGAAATCTTCCTTTCTTCTCATGGGTAAAGTCTCAGGAGCTAGTATATGATGAAATATTTATTATAAGAATCTTTCTGCATTTGTCTGGATTGATGGTATAAGGCACATAATTTCTTGAGCACCTGTCATCTTGGGAGTTAGGTGTATTTTTCTATCTGTGATTCTGTGTTCGTCTCTCTTAAGAGGTATACACTTGCTAGATGACTAACTTTCATATATCCTCTTTGGAGTGTAACAATTAAAACTGATTTTTGAAAAACAGATGCACATTATCTAGATGTCATCATTTTCTCCCTCATTACCCTTGCATGTAAATTGCATTTATAAAAACAGTTATTTGAAAATGCTTCTGAGTGGAAATGCGCAGTTGTTTAGTGCTTAGATAAGGGAAAGAATGGCTCACTAAATTGCTGATTGGAAGAAGTTTTTTAATCCCTGACTGAAATTTAGCTAGGCATGCTTAGTTATATTATTGTGTTGCAATGATTTTCATTTCCAGTGCCGAAGGAAATGGTTTCATAGAACAGTATTATATATTGGCAGGTACAGTTTTGACTTTCATAATTGACGGAGTGGGAGCAAAATAGTGTGGAAAATAGACTGTACCTTTATGCATAGCTCTTCAGTACCTTGAGTGGAAACATAAGCTGTCCCATAACATTTGCAGTGACAGCATCTCTTTGGCAGATGCAGATCTTCATTGTCTTCTCAGTCCTGTAGGCTTCCAAAATCACAATTAATCTGGGTGGAATTATAACAGGCACCTAATTAGTGGAGGTGTATGGTTCTCCCTCTAAGTACAAAACAGCACAGGGTGTATTGACAGGATAAAAACAAACAAACAAACAAAAACACAGTTGTGTTGGCATCTAACCCTGATGAGTCAATGATCAGTTATGACAGTGATGTACATAGGATGCCCTAAAGAAAAATAACTTGTTGCATTTGTGCTTACCTTTCAGTTCTAATAGGTGCTTTATATCTTGGCTGCATTTCTGATCAGGTCTGAAGCTGGAGTAGAAGGAGGATGCAGAACTTTGCTCCAGATGGGGGAGGAGGGGAAGGGGAGGGAAAAAAAGGGAATTAGGGCTGATATTTGAGTTTAGTGTTGGGGCTTTGAGACAGCAAAGTGGAAGTGAACTTAAAAGAACTGGGAACAAAGCAGATCTTGTGAGATGACCATGAAATGTAATATTAATTTCATCCATGCTCTTACTCAAATGTGTGTTCATTTTAACAGTATTTAACTGAGTTCTAGCTGATAATTAAATGTAAATGTTAGTGTATGAAGCTCCGGTAAAGGAAAATGCTTCTTTAGTGAACTGTAACAGGGCATAAGCAAAGTATGTTCCTGATTTACTTTTTCAGGTGATCCAGTTGTGTTCATTACGGTTTTAAAATTTCTAGTCCTTAATGCCAAGTCTTGTTGCCATCATAGCTGTAGTGTGGGTGGAAAAGCCAAACCAGAAATGAGCAGATCTAACTGTAAGCTACTTTGCATGTTGTCAATTGGCTATAAATTGCAGGAGCCATTGACTCAGTGGAACAAAGTGCATGATTCAGGTAAGAGAACTGTGTATTGCTGTATCTGGCAACAGATCTTCACTGAATTTCCATGTTTCTCTAAACCACTTCTATCAGCCAGTCAGTAACTTTTAATTCTGTAGTCTGTAGCTTTTTAATTCATTGTGGTTAATATGATCAATTACTACATTACATAAGATGCAAGGAAACTGGAACATTAACTTTTTTTTTTTAATATCGTTTAGATGTTTTCAGGTATTACTCAGCAGTCTTAAAATTAGCACATCTTGTTTCCTTGGATTTTACTTTCCTCTGAAGATTGGTGAGTCTCTGCTCTAATGGGAAGAGGATTCTAACGTGCTCAGTGCAGACAGTAAGGCAACAGACAACTGTTCTATGGAATGCTGTTATGCAGCAGAATTGTTGGTGCAAAACATACTGCAAGTATCACAAGGGGCTGTGTTTTTGGTTTCTTGCTGTATATAGATACTTTACTATTAACTTTTTGCTATTCATTGATTTTATTTCATTCTGACAATATTTTCAAGATGTCACAGTAGAAAATGTTTAGAACAACTTGTGTTAAAAAAGAGATGATTATCTACTGCTTTTGTTTTATGAATGTATATATTCACTTCTAATCTTTGAGTATCTTTATTAATTCAAAATGAATGTGTCTGCATGCCATCAGTGTGTCTATAGAAAGATCCATTTAAGATGCACGTGACTGTCTCTCTTGTCTAACAGCATGCTATAAAGGAACTCTGAACTCCCAAGATTTCTACTGAGATCCATTTTGATAAGAAAAAAACAAATAGCACTGAATGCAGATGTACATTGATGGAATATGTTGTTAGATTGGGTTATTGAGTGAAAATTCTCTTAGTGTTGAAAGTGGCAAGTTTGAAATTATTTTAATGTTTTCTAATATCTCTATCCTTATGAGGGATTAAGAGAATCCAATTTGTTATGGAACTGTGATCTGAATATTTGAAGCTTTTCAAGGTTGTTGCGAGTAGTGCAGTCTAGATGTTTCTGGTAACCTAGTTTGTGTTCGTGTGCTTTTTCTGTTATAGAGGGTATAATCTAAGTATTTTAGAATGGAAAGTATAGATGAGGAAGATGTTGAAGGAGCATTTTTGGATAGATTTTATGTTGGGAAGTACTGCTTGCAATTGGTAAGGATGGATTGTAATTCTTAAAAAAAAAAAACGCTATGCTTTAGATATATTTTTAAGTAGCTATTATGTAAAATAATTTAAAATAGAAATTTAGTATTTCATCTCTGTGTTTCTCCACTTGTCTGTGTATTAAACAAGAGGACCCAAGATGGTGTCAGGTTTAGCCGTAATTCATCCTCTAGGCCTTTTCTAAAGCTTAGATGAAGAGTAAATTGAATACTTTACAGACATGAAGTTAACATTGGGATCCCTTCCCTGCACTAGTTTTACATCGAGTCAAAACAGAACAGTGAATGAGATATCAAATGAATAGAGAAGAAAAGTCATTTGTCATTGAAGATTTTTTTGGTACAAGTAGAGAGTCTGTCACTGGAATTGTCAATGGGATGGAGAGAATGCCTTCAGTTTCGGCCTGCTTTATGTTTTCTGTAAATATGAAAGTTTGGAGCAAGCTAGATTTCTGTGCGGCTCATAAAGGTGGATCCTTCTCATTTCTAAAGCAGAGACAAAAGGAGAATGTTTGCTCTTTCCTTTAGGAAGTGTTAACAGTTTTATTTTCTTAAGATCTGTTGTGCATTTTTAAAGATCACTTTAGCCAATTTACATCCTCTTGTTTTTTTCAAAGAGGATGTTTTCTGCCATCTGTTGTTCTGAGATGTTGCAAATACATTAGAAGTCTCACCTTGCAAGTGCCAGTTAGTAATGACAGGTGAGTATTTTGTCCTGTCCAGCATGAGTTGTTTAAAGTGATTTGTAATTATGCATTTCCAGGTTAAATGCAGAACCTGATGGATGGGAAAAGCTACTGTAATCTCATGGACAAGTTGGCAATTTCTGCTGACACTCAGTGCATACAGCTGCCCCGGCCTTTCTGTGCAGACCCACTCGTCATGTTTCACATGTATCCAGAAACACCAAACCAGGTCACTTGCTCTGAAGATCTGTCATTTCTTCCTTTCATGTCTGACCATTTCATCACGGAGAACTTCTACAGTGAGCCCTGTGGCTTTTCCTACCAAATACCCCACTGTAATTACAACAGGAGTGAGTACTCCTATGGGCCAGCTTTCATCAGGAAGAGGAATGAGAGGGAAAGGCAGAGAGTTAAATGTGTCAATGAAGGCTATGCTAAATTGAGACATCACTTACCTAAGGAATACTTAGAGAAACGGCTCAGCAAAGTAGAGACTCTCCGTGCAGCAATAAAATACATCAGGTACCTACAGTCTGTTCTGTACAGTGATTCCATGGCAGCAGACAAAAATGCCATGGAGCCAAGCCAAGCACCTAAAGCAATTAACAAACAAAGCCAATTTTTGAAGGCTATCTAAACTGTTCCAAATCAAGGGAAAGATATCCTGCATGGGAGCCTGGTAGCCACTGCTATGTTGTTCATGATGTGCATGTTCCTAGGAGCAGATCATAGTACAGATTGATACCAGCCCACAGAAAAGCATTTTAGTTTTAAAGGTAGTAACTGCGCTTACAGAAGTGTGACTGGAAAATCACATCTGAGTGGCCTCAGATAATTCATGGAAATTGGAAAGCACATCTAAAATTGTTACTGAACAAAAAATACAATACCTACAAGTGTGAATTAATTGTATGTGCCATCACATTCTTCGTGCTTTGAAATAAAATAAAGTCTTTCCAGTGGTGAGGCTAAAATTCCTTTATTTTCCTGTAATGTGACTGGTTTGCTCTCATATGCCCTTTCATAGAAATTTTTTGTTCTTATTGCCAGTGTTTCTCTTAGAAAGCGAGGTGGTCTTTATAAAGGTTCCCGGGAATGTTGTTCAAAGCCAACAAAATGGATAATTTAGTTTAAAAATGGGAGGAAAAGGGAAGCAGTTCTCTGAAACATTGTCACTGGGCGTAGGAAGAGCGTGACATCTTGCAAATGCAGTTTTATTCCTATGAGTAGAAATTTTGATCTCTTTCAAAACTGTTGATTCAGCCTAATTTCTATTGAAATTCTATGGAAATTCTTTTCTGTGCACTTAAAAATTAGGACTGGTTGCACAATACAGAGAGGGTTGGCAAGATTCTGGCCTGGGAAGAATTGTGTCCCGCAAAAGAAATTCTTTTGGGATCCTCTTCCCCTTAGTCTGTTTCTCTGTGTTATTGATGATTTCAGCTGATCAGTGTAGAACAGATTTATGCCAAGATGGTGAAGAGAGTTTTATCTTGTGATTAGCAAAATGTTCTTAACGTTTGCCGTGTGTCATGGTTGGCATTTAGCAGCAATTCGACTGGCAGCACGAGAGCAGTTCATCTCTGGTTACAGCAAAATGTAGAGAAAACAATTCCAGACTTTGTAAGAGCTGGCAGTCCTTAATTACAGTCATCCATCCCTCTGTTCTCATGTTTTAATAGTAGTGAATTGAAAAATGCCTACTAAATGCAATTAAGTATTTCCCTGCCTGCACCACACAGACATATCACATATCAAGGTTTGAACATTTGTTAAGGAGGAAATGAAGAATAGGGATCACAGTAGAGATTAGCAGAAAGATTTCAGTATGGTTCTCTGACATTTTGGAACAGGTTGCCCAAGGAGGTTGTGGATGCCCCATCCCTGGAGGCATTCAAGGCCAGGCTGGATGTGGCTCTGGGGAGCCTGCTCTGGTGGTTGGTGACCCTGCACACAGCAGGGGGGTTGAAACTACGTGATCTTTGTGGTCCTTTTCAACCCAGGCCATTCTATGATTTTGGTTTGTACATGCTTTGGAGGAAAAGGGGGAGAATTCACAAATTCTTCCCCTTTATTATGGAAAGGAGAAGTTTGTAAAGGGATTCGATCTCAGTTCCTCCCAGCTTTGACTCTCCTTGTTTCCGACCAATATATTTGTGGTGGTGCTTTATGATTGTAAATCTGGACTGCAGCTTTGAATGATGATACATGTCTTTTGCCTTATGTTACTATGCGAAGGGCTGGAGGATGCTTTGCCCTTTTATAATCCTTTTTTTGTCCCCATAGTCTCTCAGTGCAATAGCTGGCTCACCAGAGCTGCATTTAGCAGCAATTGGGCTGGTACATGGCAGGCAAAGAGTCGTCTCTGCAGCTGGGTCAGGTCAGGGCTTCAATTCCCAGTGGTAGCCATGCTGCTGACCTCCTTAGCAACCAGAAAGTGCTGGCAACAAATGCTTCCTGCATCCAGCAGGGCAAAAGGACGAGATTTCTGTCTCAAGGCTAAGTACAAACGGTCAAGATTTAGTGTTGTCAGTAGTAGCTGGTAAGTTTGAAATGCTTCTGGGTCCAAATGTGTGGAACTATTCAGGAAATCTCATAGTGCTCCATAGCTGCCTTTGTCAGAGCCCTGCTTTGTACATCTTGGCAGGACAGCTCTGAGCAGCTTTACAGTGGGCTGTAACATGGTACTGGAATTAGCGTTCCTTTAGAAAACATTATGGATTCCAACTTGTTTCACTTTGTAACAGGGGAGCTTGTGTATTAAGTATGAGTTTGATGTGTTGATTTGCTCTTTATAAGACACATTTTTCAGCAGTTATTTACTTGCCTTTTTGTGTGTTTGGAATTACGTACGGTTTGCAGATGATAGAATTGCTGATCGTATCTTTTATGAGACAAAATAAAGGTAAATTAGGCACTTGGTTTATATATTGCTCACAATTACTGCAAATTTTACCCTCAGCATGCTGAATATTTCTAAACAAAATATATATGTGTATTTGTAAGATTATCAGAGAGAGCATCACCTCAGGAATCCTAACGTGACAACCTCTGAGTAATTAGTGCTCATCAAATCTCTGCATCTCATTCTTCTGGTGGCAAGCCATAATCCTACTGTTGCAAAACATGACAGGGCAGCGGGAGATCAAAATATTTCCTCTTAATATATCATAGACAATTCTGTTCTAGCACTACAGTCAGAAGCTGTCTGCTCAACTGTGTGAACTTCAGCTGCAGTTTCTGTTTTAGCTTGTAGAATGGGGAGGGTTGGGCTGGCTCTGCGTATAAGGAAGCTGTAAAGGAGAGTGTAGGTATAAGAGAAGAGCTGTATGTTACAGAGGGGAACAAAAGCTGGAGCTAGTTAAGAACTTTGCTTTCCTTAGGATTTCCACAGCAAGAGTGTTTCCCTGGATGTTTATGTCCCTTTACTAGATAGAGATTTATAGACTCACAGACTGGCTTGGATTGAAAGGGACCTCAAAGATCATCCATTTCCAACTCATTTGCTGTGGGTAAGGTTGCCAACCACAAATTTGAATGAGTGGAAGTCACTGAAGTCAGTGATATGGGTCCACATGACAAAACACTAGACTGGATACTTTGAATTCAGTCTTTGTTTAATGAGAGCAATTAGTAAAAGTTACTCAGATCTTGAGGGTAATCTGGAAAACATTTGCTTGGCTTGAAAAATGTCAGTATGTTGTCTCTTTTCAACTACTGACAGCTCGTGTTTTAGTCTTGCAGGAAGCTGCCTTTGCAAGAATGGCTCATTTGGAAGGATTCCTGCCCATATACCACAGGTGCTGCAGCATGATGCCAGCTCTGGACAAGTTCCTGTGCTCCAGTGCCATCCCTGCTATCCACCCCTGCTGCAGGAGCTCCTTCACCATGCATCCTGCCTGGATCACCAACACCCTTGCTCCCCTGCGGTAAAATTAAGTTCTTGTTGGATCTGTGATTTGTTCTTTTGCATGGTATCTAATAGGATAAAAAAGGCTGGGGTGTGTCAGGTTAATACATTAGCAACTTGAATATCATTTGTGCTTTCCTCACCCTCGTGCTGGCAGTTCTTGGATTGCATTAACTAAAATGATTTGCCACCCTGGAGATTATGGAAAGCAAAGCCTGGGATAAACTTGCTATCAAAAAAAGAAGTCCTTAATGTTACTTGGATAAAAAAAAAGCATTTTGCATGAGCAGTGATCTTCTGTGAAATGGTTCTAATTCTATGTGACAGGGAATTATTTCCCTGTTTTGAGCTTACACCATCAGCTACAGTGCTTGAGTACCTCTAAGCTGTGCTTTGTGCTGGAGCATCTTTTTCTCTTGCCTGATCTTAAGGGTCGTTAACATGCCATGTAGTCAGAAAAGGTGTTAGTGCAAGTGATCCTGGCCAAGGTCTCCAGTGTATTCTTAGCTTTCTTCCTCTTAACCCCAAACAGAAGAGAACTGGGTAAAAAGTGGAAGTTCTGCAAAACGAGGTGCAGTAACCTTGTTCTTACATCTTAGAAGATACATATATACTTTTGCCTGACCTACAGAAGCTGATTTCTCTCACCACTGACCAATTTTCTTTTATTCAAGGTGCCAATGGATTGGGTGCTGCCTCCCCTCCCTTGGCCCAGCATGGCAGAGGAGATCAGAGATCTTAGCCAAAAACGTCCCTGTTCTGGTGAGAGGGGAGCATGACGGATTTTATTACCATGGTACAGTAAAAGAGGAGGTGGAGGTGAGCAAAGTATCTGTGCTGTAGTCATGTGGGTAGGTGTCATGGGGTGTGCACTGTCAGTCAGATCTGTTCACCTGCAGGTGGGCCATCCACTGAACCTCAAGGTGAGGTGGGTGAAGTCAGTGTGGCTGCAGGACACCCCTCTGCCTGTGGCAAAGATTGAGTGTGGTGGATGCAGGCTGCAGCAGTCCTTGTGCACCGCCTGAGTTCTATGTACACAGCAGGGCCTCATCTCTGCTGGTGTTGGGCATTGTGTCAGGCCTGGATGGCATCAGAGCTGTTGTGAACGGCGTGCTGGCCATTGTTGTGTATAGACACATAGCCACCAGCGCAGGAAAAGTGTTTGGTGCTGTGTTATGTACACACTGCCAGCTTGAGTCAGCTGCAGACCAATGGCACAGTGTCTTCAGAAATGTTAGTGAAAGCTTTAATTCATCAGTTTGTTAGCACTTCAAACTTAAGGGGGAAAAAGAGTCTATTCTTTCTCAAGAACAGGGAAGTGTCTTGTTTCAGTGTTGATTGAAAGCCTCTTGACAGGCCTTAGCTTACAAGAAAATAAAAAATTCCAGCAGCTCCCCAGCAGTGAGTTCATGTTGTTTGTAATGAAGGAAGGACTTGGACGTGCCTAAAGAACAGCTTTGGTGTGCCTGGTGCATGCAATGTGCCTTGTAAAATCCAGTGGGACTATACCTGGTGATTACATGATTTGATGCACAATAATGTGTTTTTCAGAGGTACTGTTTTTTTCCTGGTAACAGAATGAAAGGGGAATGTTCCTGGTAGAGTTTACCAGACCACTTCAGTTGCATGGAAGGCATTCGGTATGTGTGCAGAAAACAGCAAAGGATGACATCCTGGAGTATACCAATGGCATGAAGCATTCCTTGCTGCCGGGAGACAAAGTATTGGCACCTTGGGAACCAGATTTGGTGAGGTATGGCCCTGGAACAGTCCTCACAGGCATTGAGACAAGGGACCCCTTACGAGGTAAGAAGGATGCTGCCCTTGTCTTGCTTGCCTTGCTTAGGAACACGAGTGAGACTCTTGGGATGAACTCTGTTGTGCTATTGCCAGAGAGCTGTCAATGAACTCACTGTAGCATTACTTAAGACTTCCAGGAGCTGATGTAGCTGATATGACCTTAGATGGATAGCAGCTTGTAACCTTGCCTGTCTGACCCTAAGGAAGCTGTGACCCACAAAAACGTCACCTTCCATATCCACGGCTCTGCAATTTCCTGTATGCTCAGGTGGGGCTGTGTCTGTTGCGTGAAGGACAATGGCCTTTTCCTGAGAGATCCAAAAGTGGCAGCTCTCAGGAAGCATCCGTCTGTGCTAGAGTGCTCATGCTTATACTGAAGGATGCATCCTGGGGGTGACCTTATCACCCAAGCATGGTATTTCAGCAGCTCATTCATTTTCCTGTGTCTGACAGGCTCTGCTGACTGCTCAAATATGGGTAGCGTGTCCCCAGAGCACTACTGCTAGCTTTGGCAGGAATGACAAAACTCGGCCAACATTGACTTGTTCATCTGATGAAAAACTAGGAAGAAAGATGCTGCCAGGTGTCACAGTGAGAGGTGATCACTGATGCTGCAGCTGGCAGGACTAGAAAGCGTGTCCCAAGCTGCAGAGCCTGAGCTATACGTGCTCCCTAGGCAGAACGGCTACTCACAGCTGCATGCATTTTCTCCCAACAGCCTCAGAAGATGAAGAAATTATGGTTCAGTTCTGGAATGAGAAGAAAGTGAAGCTGCCACGAGGTGTAGCACTGTGGATCCCTCCTACTCTGTGTGGGAGGATTGTGGAGATGATCCACATGCCTTTCTCCAGCAGGTTAAAACACAGAGAAAGTCCTGACGCTAACTCGTGCATTTTTTCCTGCAGTCCTAAAACCACCTGGGTTCCTGTTTGCATTGCACATAGCCACGCTAAGCACAGCTTGCTCTGCTCACCCTGCTGGCCAGTTCTCCACTGTCGTGGTGGTGGTATGTGCTGTTCATCAGCCTGTGTCCGCTGCTTCTGCTGCTGCCATGGCCATTTTGATGTTTGGTGGCCTCTTCCGCCCAAGTCTCAGGTCTTTCAGAGAGAATCTGAAGAGGCAGAGCCCAGCATCAAGTCCTCTCCACACCTTCTAGAACTGGAAGGTCCAAAACAAGGGGAGTTAGCAGCTGTGGCAGCACGTTCCCCTTCTGATTCAGAGGATCCAGAGGTGTTCCCCACTCAGAGTGCTGTAGTGGACAGTACTTTTAAAACAGACCCCAGTTGTCCTGAGAAGCCCAGGCTGGAGGAATCAGCAGGACCCAAGTGGAAATACTGGAAAAGGAACCACTACAAGTCTCGTGCCAGTAATTCAGGTACCTTGAAACACCCTAAAAAGGAAGGAGCAGCCAGAGGGAAATAGCCAGCGTGTTCTGTGCCCCCCTTCATGTGGGCTCCCAATTAACCTGTAGTTGGTATAAATACCATACATTTGCCTGTCAGCTGCCAAAGCATTATTTCCTCCTCCCCAACATTTCTGCCCCCTCGTCTTGCATGCTAACTCTTCTTCTGGCAACTCATCCAGTGGAAAACTACTAGAAACTCATGTGGAGGCAGGTGCCCCTTGCTGAGTTTCTTCCTCATCATTTTCTATGCATTTAATGATGCCAGCATCTTTATTAACCTTTGTAGCTAGTCTATGCAGAATCAATCACCCAAAAGAATTCCTTAAAATGCTTAAAGTACATTTTTCTCTCTTAAGTGAACGTGTCTGTTTCAATTCTGGTTTCCCTATGCTTAAGGCTAAAATATATTTTTTCCCCCCAAGGAACTGGCAGACACAGCAGCATTTGTACAAAGGGCAAGTTGGAATCCAAAGCCATCTCTGTTGTGGACATGTCCAATGTTGCACCACCTGATCCGAGTGCAGTGCTAAAAACTACTGAGCAGCCTCCCAGAAGGCAATTCACAATGAATGAAATAGTGAAATACCAGGATTTCAAACTGTCATCAGGGGTAAGGTAATTTGTATTAATACTGTATTTACTGACATGGTCTGGTCTGTTTGAATGGAACAAGTATTCATGTAAATAGTTTGGAAATTGGCATTTCTATAGTAATTGCCTGCTATGGCCTTCCACGAATTTTATGATATGGAGGAGACTTCTCCATTAATTAAAAAAAAAATTATTAACTAAAATAAAAGTGAGGAGGGCCTGAAGCTCCTTGTTGGAATGGAAAAGGTTATGCCAGTAAACAGTGTGAGCAATCACAAAGACTATACATTCAGAAACTAGCCACTTGTTCACTGACATCGACCCAATTAAGTCCTGCAGAAATAAGGACCTGAATGAGTGCCTCTGAAAATGGTCACCTCTGACCTTCAGCGTAAATAAAACCCAAGAAAAGACAGCTTATATGAAATTTTTATGCCAATTTGCAATCCAGACAGGCGTGCTCTGTGTTAGCCAAGTGTCATATTTGTGCACTGCTGACGTGCTTTGCCTTTTGGTAAAACTAGAAAGAAACCAGAGGAACTTCATTCTAGCTCAAAACCAGCAGCATGAATCATAGCAGTGGATACATGTGGTAACACAGAGCATTCATGGACTGCCAATGGGTTTTTATTCTGTCTTCCAGGAGGAAGGTTCTGCAGCATCAGGAAAACAAAGATACAGACGTACAAGAAAGAAAACAGAGTTGGACAATAAACATAAAGTAACTTGCATAGGAGAGGACAAACTTGGCAGTACAGACCGTATCAGCAGGGAACAGAGAGGGAAAGAACAGCAGAGCTCATGCTAAAGCAGGGAGAGATGTGATCCATCAGAATTCAGTAACTCTACAGCTGGTGAAGATCAAGAGCTGAAATTTCAAGTAAACTGCTTGTACTATTAGCAATGTTATGTTTATTAAGCAAGTGAAGTTCTGATTTAGGCACTTCATAGAAGAGCTTTATGGATAAATGTACCATTTTAATGACTGAGACGTGATTTCCAACCTGGTAACATTTCAGCATCCTCATTCTTTACTCTATGGTTAGTCTGCTGTTAAATTGAATTATTTGGACGTGAACTCTACATTTCTGAAGAGATCAGGTAAACTAGTATTAGTGCTGAAAGCCTGAGCAGATGCAAAGCAAGGATCTAATAAACCTCCAATTTATCTACTGTCCTCCGGTGCTAACCAGAGGAATTCAGCTCACCAATTTCTCTGTGGGAAACCAGAAGAAACAGAGAAATGATACAGCCCCAAAATTTTATTATTATTATTTTTTTTCAGGATTAAAGCAAAAGAGAGAACCACCAGAGAATAAGGAATATATAGCTTAACACAGTTCTCAGTGTGCAGTGTTCAAGCCACTGAATTTTATATTCTCCTCAACATTAACTGAAACCTTAATTCCATCAGTTACAAAAGGATTACAGACTATATAGAGCATGTCACTAATACTAACTGCCTGCTACTGAAAAAGGCAGCTAGGCGATTCTTAGCCTAGTTTAGAGCCTGCAGAGCCAGGATTTGAAGCTTGTCAATAGTTTAGAGTATTTCCATAGAAGGAGATTCCACAACCTCTGGGCAGCCTATTCCAATGCTCTGTCACCCTCACAGTAAAGCAGTTTTTCCTCATGTTCAGATGGAATTTCTGTGTGCCAGTTTGTGCCCACTGCCCCTTATTCTGTTGCTGGGCACCACTGCAGGGAGCTAGACCCCATCCTCTTGACTCCCACACTGCAGATGCTTATAAGCATTGGTAAGATCCTCTTTCAGTCTTCTTTCAGGCTGAACAGCCCCAGGTCTCTCAGCCTTTCATCATACAGGAGACACTCCAGGCCCCTCACCATCTTTGTGGCCCTCTGCTGGACTCTCTCTAGGAGATCCCTGTCTTTCTTGAACTGGGGGAGCCCAGAATGGTGCACAGCACTCCAGCTGTGGCCTCACCAGGGCAGAGTAGAGCAGGAGAGATAATCTTCCTCCATCTGCTGACCATTAAAAATGCACCCCAAATGGCATTCTGTTTCTTTATCAGAATTATAAAAATGTAGATAAGGGAAATATACTTGAGATGGATGGTCAGCTGCTCTAGAATTAGTGCCAGAGATGGTGTATGTGTCTGCATTCACACCACTGGAATGTTGTTCTCTGTGGGCAAGAACATGACATGGACTTTCTGCCTCAGGGTAATATAAAAGAAACAGGCATCACAAAGACCAAACTATGTATTTATTCCACTGATTGTATCTTTAATTGTTTCAAGCTTAAGAACCTGGAATTACATAGTTGCATGATTTGAATTAAGAGACACAATGTACAAATATTTATAAAATCAGCATACAAATTGAGTTGCATACAATTGCATTAAGCTAGCAAATAAATATACAGACCATAAAAATGGACTCCCAAAGAAGAGGATTGTATTAAAATGTTACTAAGAAATAGTTACACATAATTCATTATATGCTTTAAAAAATCCTAGTATTTTATTCCCATGATTGCCAGCAAAAGATGAACGTCATAGAACAAAAGTCAAATCAATGCTTTGTCCAGCACTGACGTCCACCACGTGGGTTTGTTTCACCATGTCCTCTGAAGTTGCTGTGATAGAATAAATGCCAGGAGAGACTTCGATGTAGATGTCTTTGGAAGCTTTCTTGGTCTTTAGGGGCCAGAGAAGGGGGAATAAACAGATTTCTTTACTATTTAGTCATGTTAAATTTCCCACAAAAATATAAACTTGGAATTTGAACTAAAAAAAAAAAAAGTCATTTAAACTGCTATCTAAATGTTGTTTATCTTTTTTCAGAATATATGGGCAATATAGAGACAGAACTGTAAAGTGTTTCTATTCACAAGTGTCACGCTCAAAGTATTTAATGATTTAATTCATGGAAATAATTAACAGGCTGTAATCTCTTCTTACAAAACTGAAAGGCTGTCACCTTAAACTGTTTTGAGCATAACAAAGGAAGTCATCCATACGCCAAGTTAATCTCATCAATTCATACTATGGCACAGTTTCCATGGTTCTCATCTTTTGTGCCTTAGAAGTTCCTGAAATTGACTTGGTGAGGTGTTTGGCTTTAAAAAAAGATTAAGTTTTCTTTTCCTGGAGGAACAGCAGTCTTCAGAGGGGGCTGTATTAGGGCCAAGCATAAGTGGCCAAGCAGCTGCTGCGTGCTTTGTTCAGCACAGTGAATGTGGCAGGAGCACAAATGAGACAAGAGCAGAAGGCTGCTGGATTATTGCTGCTGGTGCAAATCACAGCTGTCTACAGATCATTCACAATGTTCTGACAGTCTGTATCAGCCCAAAATCTGGGAGACTCTTGACTAGTTCTGGCCACGGTCTGGTTTACAAATGTCTTCTCAGAAAGAGTGGTCAGGCAGTGGAATGTGCTGCCCAGGGAGGTGGTGGAGTCACCATCCCTGGAGGTGTTCAAGAGATGTTCAGATGTTGTACTAAGCGACGTGGTTCAGTGGGGAAATACTGGTAGTGGGTGGATGGTTGGACTGGATGATCTTGGAGGTCTTTTCCAACCTTGGTGATTCTATGATTCTATAATTAATTGTGTCAGTCTTTGCCTGTTCTACTGACCATCCATACTCTGGGATGGTGAACACACTATGTGTGCTGTCACACGATCTCCACGCCTGATTGTAAACTGATAAAGAAACGTTACACACTTGAAAACAAATTATTCTGTAAACTTACACGTTGCTGCCAAGGTCTAGCTCGACTGGATGCTGCAGAATCCGCACTTTTCTGGAAAGAAAAGGACAGTTTTCTGATCATAACCACACAAAGGTAAATTCAGTCCATGAGAGGGGGATGCTCTGAGTCCGGTGCCACAGACACCGCAGCTGTCCCACGGAGACGGAAGGAACAACCTCCCAGAGGACACCAGACCCTCCTTACCTTGTCTTCGGCGGACTCCAGCTCTTCCTCTCCCGCTTGCCGGCCGTGGTACCTGCAGACGTGTTTCGCTTCGTGCTCTCCGCGCCTGCAGGCCGGCACGAGGCTGTAGTACTTCTGCACGACGGTGGGAACGGAAAGCGATACATAGAGAGGCATCACAGTCGGGTTCCGGGTGCCGCCCAGCCGCGCGGTGCTGCCACCTGCCGGCAGACGGAGCGCCCCGCGCCGCCTCCGATCGGAGGGCGCAACGGCTCCCGAACACCGACGCCGTCTCGCTCGCCTTCGGGCTTACGGCGGCGCCACCGGCTGAGCCGCGGGGCTTTTACCTCGCATTCCCGCGTGGCTTGGGCCATGAAACTCACGACGGAGGCGAACGCAGCGCTGAGCCGCTCCGAGTCTTCCTCCTGCCATTAAGCGCACGCTTAACGAAGCGCGGTGCGGCCGCGCTGCAGAACGCGGTGACCCCGCCCCTCCCGCAGCACTGACCGGGGCTGAGGCCGCGCGCTCCCGCTCCCGCCGCCGCGCCCGCTCCAGCACGGCGCGCGCCAACCCCGCCGTGCGCCCCGCGCGCGCCCCGTCCATCCCGCCGCCGCCGCCGCGCGCCGTCACAGTGTGCGCATGCGCCGCAGCCCATCGTCCCGCCCTGCCGCCGCTAGGGGGCGCCCCGCCCCGCTCCGCGGAGAGGCCGGAGCGGGAGGTTCAAACGCAGCTCCCGGCTGAGATAAACGCGTCCGCAGCCCGGCGGCACGGGCAGATCGCGCTCGGAGCCGCGCCTTCGCGCGAGGAGCCGGATGAGCTTCCTTCGTGCTCGGCTTCTTGAAATAGAATGGCGGGTTGCGAAGCGCGGGGCGCTTGCACCAGCTTTCCTCGTTGTGTTGGCGATGATGGGTCAGCCGAGTTATCTCTGTTGCGTGTGACGGCTCGGGGTGCGGGATCGGCCAAAGGATGGAGAGTAAGCACGTGCTTCACGCTGAAGCGGTGCTGAGATGCTTCTTTGCAGCTGGGAACACGTGTGTACACACATCACGTTGTGTGCGTGCAGCCCGCCGTGCGGGGCGCGCGTTGGAAGCACGTGGGCTGCGCGGGCCCGGCGGGATCTTTCCTTCCCCCGTCCTTCCCGAGCGCTGTCAGCGTTCTTAAAGACAAAACCGGCGCTGCTCCTCAGGCGAGGCTCCCGGCTCTCCCCCCCACCCCCCTGCCCGCCGCGTCTCCCCGCAGCGCCGCTCCGCTCCGCTGCCTCCCGCCCGCTTCGGACCCGGCTCGCCGCCGCAGCCCCGCGCCGGGGCTCTTTGTTGGCGGCCGGCCGGCTGCTTCCCATTAATCTCCCGCACTGGCCGTGGCCGTCCCCACTTCCTGCCTTCGCATACTTCTCTCTCCCTCGATCTCAATCCCTTCCCTCCTCCTTCCCTTCCTCCCTGCCCCCTCCCCTTCTTTCCCTCTTCTCGACTCCTCTAAAAAAGCTACAACAGCCCGTGCTGCGGAACGGGGATTGCGGGCGTCGGGAGCTTTTCCCCTGCGCGCCTCGGTAAGAGCCGGGAGCCGCGCCGCCGGCTCGGACGGGTCCCGGGAGCCGCGGGCGGGGGAGCGGGGCAGGGGGAGAAGCCGCCGCCGGGCTCGGCGTGCCGACGGCCGCCCGCCTCCCGTTGCGGGGCGGGCCGGGATACGCGGCGGGCTGGCGGGGGCTCCGGGAGCAGCCTCAGCTCGGTACCGCCGTGCCCCGGGGCCGGGTCCTCTCACCGCGGTGGGATCGAGCTGACGGAGTGGGCCGGCAAAGCAGCTCTCCGGGTTTCTCTCGGGTGTGAGTAGAGAAGGGGAGCCCGATACTTTTCCCCTAGTGCCGGCTGTCCGGCTGGCTGTGATGTTTGCACGCTCGTTGAAAAGAGTCGGAGAGCCACCTGGACTCCATCGGAAGACTTTAGGATCCCAAAGCAGATGCAGCTGAAGAGCTAAGGGAGCTGCTTCAGCAGTTCACTTGGTGGGAAAATGAGATGTAGTGTTCTTGGCTTGCTACCAAACATTTGCTTTACCAAAGAGCGAGGGGTCACTGCAATCAAAGAGTAGTGGCTGCATATGAGAGAGCCTCTTATGTTTACTTCATTTTTATCGCTCAAATGTATTTTCAGTCATAACAGTGAGCCAAATGAAGCCGGATGCATAGTGTAATAGCATGGAATAGGTCCATAGCAATGTTTGTTATCCCCCTCGTTTTAGTGTTGCGCTGACTTTGGGTAATAGACTTTCAGTTCATTGCGTGTAAACAGTCTTTAACTTCAGCCAGATAAAGAGTGTTCCAGTAAGGGCCACCTAGAATGATCAAAACTTGTGGCAAACAAAAAACAGAAGTGTTAGCTGTAGTCTCATTGCTGGTAATGCAGAGTCAGAGCAGGGTGAATTGAAGTGAGACTGACTTGCCTTCAAGAATCAATAATGTTTTGTTTATTCGTGATTTATGCTCAGTAGATGGAAAAAAATCCATATAGTGGAAGGATAACGGAGTAGAAGTGTCTTATGTTTAAGACCAGATTTGAGAAAATCATGTATGTTTCAGAAATGTCAAAACACAACATCCATGTTCGTGATCAGTTTGTACAGGTGGCATAATGCCCATCTGTTGCCAGTCTGAAGGATGAGGATAAAATTCATACCTTTGGCCATTCATGCTTTAACATCAGTTATTTAAAGGAAAAGCAACACACTGAAGCAATTACGACTACTTTTAGCAAATCACTCAAGAGAATAATCAAGCTTCTTTTGAAACTGCTTGCAGCCTGTGTACTCTTAAGAGTGGCGGACTGGTGGGAGCTGCCATTCTCCTCTTGAGATGGGACTGGTTCCTCTTGGAGAACGGAGGGGTGTGAGCAGAGCTCCTTGGGTGTGTGTGGTGGGGTGGGTGGTGCTGGGCTTCACTGGGGACCAGATGCTGTCAACCTCCCACATTTGTTTCTTGTATGCAGAAATGGGGGAATCCTGCCTGACTTGGTTTAGGGTATTAAACTTCCAAAGCCAGCTTGCTCAGCGTAGTCACTGCGTTTCCTCGTGCTGTGAAGAAGCACCTCCTGACTTTTCTTAGCCTGCATTTTTGTGCTGTAGCTGCCAGGACTTGCTCCAAGGAGCTCAAAACTGACCCTCATGATTTCCCTGTAGTCAACTGACTTTTAACATATACTGTAGCACTTTAGAGGAGCATGTGACCCCTTATTATTTGTGACCCTGCGAACCATTGTGTAATCTGTTGACTGTAATGTACCATGCCAATTTATTCTCTGTTGGGAAGTCTTGCCAAGGACTTGATGGAATAGCACGATTTTATCCACTTTATTGTTTTCATTGTGTTTCATAAACATCTAAGACCCTCTGGGAAGAATCACTGGGGCGGCTGGGCCTCCTTTTTTTAATTGCTGGTTAAATAAATGTTGCCAGTTTAAAAGAAAAAAGAAAAAAAAAAGTGGTATGCAGGATTTCAGAATGCCTGGAACTGTTAAACATTCGTGTTTAGGAAGCAGAACTATTTTTAGTGTAGGGGCATTTAAAGGAATGGTACTCGCCCCTTGTGAAGAGGTCACTGCTAAGTGTGCTGAAGAGCCTGCTTTCAGCTGGTGAGCAAAACCAAGTTTCCCACAGTTCAGTAGAGCTGAAGAACCAGATTTGTGCTTTTCCCACTTAGATAAACAGGGAGGATGGACTTCTTGTTAGTTTACAGTAGTGGGAGTGAGGAGGCTTGGATTCTTACTTTGTACACATATAAAAAGATTCCTTGGTCTTGGGGAGATGCTTAGCTTTCTGCTTCTTTCAACCGATGTCTGTGGTGGAGGTGTGGGACTGAAAGGAGGAGGTCTGGGAACTGGCAGCTGAGGGTACTGTGTATTAACCCTCAGGATGTGTCACAACTCTCTTGAATGCATCCCTGGCTACCATCTTCATCTACAGCTGAACGAGCTGGGGTTAAAAAAAAGTACGGATGCTTGAGAACTCGAGTCAATTTGGGATCCTCAGTCAATTCTGAGTATAGGACTGTGGTTACCACATAAATGACTTTAAATCAGCTCCTCTGCCCGGAAAATAGAAGCACTTGCTTTTCATGGTTTAAGAGAGTGTGGTTTATGTCAAAGTTTCTATGTGTTCTAGATCCTTCGTGTCATATATGGTGTGTTTTGAGCAACCTAGACAGGGTTAAGTGGTCTCTTCCAGGGTAGGATAATGGACCAAAATCTGTACTGTTCAGACTTTCAAAATGTGCCAAATGATAGCGGAGTCAAATCTGGATTCAGTGCAGACTTCACTGATTTCTTGTTTAACACAGGTTCAATTCAGTTTGCAATTTATTTATTTGTTTGTTTGTTTCCCCTCCTTTAATGTTGAATGCCGTGTGCGTTAGTTTGCTCTCTATGAACTACTGCTGCTTTTCAGATTTTTTGGTCTGCAGTTGAGATTTAGTTGGCAGTGCAGATGGAGGCAAGTTTGGGGAACTGAATCCAAATATTTACATTCTTGATTTGGCCTAGTCTTTATACTTGTAAACACTCATGGTCACACTGAACTTTGGTGAGGTTATAAGTGGCTTTGTCAGGCCTTGGGGAGTCACACCCCGAAGGACCTGAAATTTCCTCTCTTAGGAAGAATTTTGGATGACTTTTTCAGATGTATATTTCGGTTGGGAATTAGTGCTTGTCACTCTTGATCTGACTGCAGAATTTTTTCCTGCACCTTGCTTTCTTTTTTTCTTTTTTTCTTTATTTTTCCTAGTGAGATTCATTAAGTTCAAAATGTCACAGAAGAGCTGTTGTGCCTGCATAGAATTATGGCACAATCTTTGGAAATCCTTGTCTGCTGTGCTGCTCCAGAGCTCTGACCCAATGGAGTAGAGCCATAGTGGAGACCCTCCTCCCTCCATGGTTACCATTTTCCTGGTCCTTACTTCTTAGGTGGGCACAAAAAGAGATAGAGGCCTGATTTGAACAATGAGGAAGTTTGCTTGTGGAGAACCAGACCTAAGCCCTCTTTTCTTTCATGTAGGCTTTGGTGGCCCTGCTTGTGGTGGGGGAGAGGATTGGAGATTCATGATCCTTGAGGTCCCATCCAACCCAGGCCATTCTGTGCTTCTGTAATAGGCTATGAATACAAACAGCTGTCACTTCAGCAGAAATGTTGTAATCACCAACCCTTTAAGTTTTGTTCTGCATTAGCAATTGAACTTTTTGATCCACCTTACCACACACCCGAGAGATAAGGATCAAATGGGCAATGCTTCATGGCCAGCTCATCATATTGCTTGGGACTGCCTTTCAACCTGGGTTTGAAATTTGAAATGATAGCTTTGTAGTGGAAAGCCTGAGACTATAGATGTGAATGAGTTGCACTGGGTTACGGTAGGAGTTCCTACTCATCAGTTGAGGTTCTTAACTTTATATCCTTAGCCAAGCTGGTTTTGAAGGAGGTTGCATTAGTTTAATCCACAGTGAACATGTTTAGAGCAATCCTATACCTGGAGCGTGTGCACAGATCATTAGAACTGCTTGGGTAAATGGATGCTAATTCATACGATCGGTGTTTTTTATACACTCTGCAGTAAGCTTCTAACCTTGAAGATGCATTTGTTATGGTTGAGGAAAATAGGATAAGAGGAGATGTTCATTTTTAACACTACCTTGCTCCAGTTTTATGAAGCCATATCCTTCTGCTGAAAGTATGTCATCTGTAGCAGTTGAGATTTCAGGGAGTTTGTGCAAATGGAGAAGTCCCTAAGGACACACTGAAAGCACAGTGGGTTTTTGTCGGAAATGCACCCTCTGTTCACACACATAGGAACAGGATGTATCTTTGACTTAAGTGTATCAGTCTCCCAATTTCTCTTTAAAATGAAGCTGTGGAAATGCTTGATGTATGAACATTTAGAGTTAGTGCTGGTGCCAACACAGGAAACTAGGTCTTTGAGCTGAAACATTTAACATTATTTCCTAACTCCCATGTCATTAAAAACACTCACTGTATAAAGTTCTAATACTGTTATTCATTTAATTGTTTTGACAGGGTCATCGCACTAAGTTAATGCTTTACATTCTGCTCCTCCCCCTTAAAAAAAAAAAAAAAAAAAAAAAAAGGGATTATTTGTCTTCATGTAACATCCAGTCTGAGTTGCAGGGGACAGATGCTAACTGACCAGCATGATGCTGAGGGCACTGCTTGGCCTGCTGTAAGGACTGGTGCAGAGTGAAGTGCTTTAGGAGAGCTCCCCTTGGCAGATCTCACAGCCTTTCTTCGGTGAGGAGCAGATGGTTCAGACATGGACTCTTCTTGCTGTTCTGAGATGTCCTTCAAGTTGGGAGATAGATCTGCCTCTTGACGTTTTTCCTTTCAGCAGTGTTACCACTTGGAGGGAGTACAGACAGTTTTTGCAAGACAGAATGAAGTAAATGAGGTTTGAATGATGCCGATACTTTGTCCTGGTGGAAACTGTTATCGCTCAAGGTCACTGGAAGGGGAAACACATCCGGCCCAGTGTCATGCTGCAATGCTGCACTCTGCGTGGGCACGGTGCGCTAATGAAAAGTGGAGATTATTGACTCAGCAAGTAGGAAAGTGCTTCTCTTATTTGTGCTACAAGATCTCAATGGTCGGAGTTTCCAGTATACCTCACCTCTTAATCCTCTCTAGGCTCACAAACTCCCCTTAGCCAGTGTTGTTTAAATGAGCGTCATTAACTGGGAATGTTGTTTTGAAGGTATGGCAGATCAGCGAAGTGTAAAAGCTTGCCAAAATCACCTGTGTGGTGGCAGGCTGTGAGCAGTCCCACTGTAACTCTGCAAACTGGGGAGCAGTTCCACACCACTGCTTGCGTTTTCCTGCCTGCTGTATCCTTGCCAAATGGTTAACCTTAGTCTTTGAGCAGAAAATCCCCCATTTCACCCAGACTGTGTAAGAAATGGCTGGCTTAGGAAAGAAGTGAGGTCAGAGCAGGAAAGGAAAGAAGGGGATCAGAAAGAAAAGAGGCCTAAAACAGTCTGAAACACTCCACAGGCTGACTGCAAGTATTACATAACAATTTACAAAATTGTGAAACAGTGTTCAGTACTTGTGGATACAATTCATGCACCATTACCTTGGGATGTATGTTCCTCTGTTACTATTCGATGGATGTATCTGTTGCCAGACTAAAAATCCTGAACTATTTAATTGTAATGTTTTTAAAAAAACAGTTCATGCAAGCAGTAATTCCACGAGTACTTCTATAATCTGCTGTGCTCTGATCTCTGGTTTCATGTTTAATTCCCAGTTATACCAGACTGAAAGGCACTAACAAGATGGTTGCTCTGGCTTAGTGTGGGTGGCTGAAGAGAGCCATTACTCTGTACCCTGTTGCTTAGGAAATGAGGGACACTGAGTGGTGGTTGAGTGCGCACACACTGTGCAGGTGCCTGTTCCCTGTTGCATGAAACCAGAGGATTCTTTTGTTTGTTGCTGTGCATGTAAGGAACAACTCGTTTAATACTTGGGACAAGTACAAGACATGCTGCTGTTCCAGTCTTTTGCTGCCTGCCCTGTTGAGACAAAGCATTTCTCTGCTGTGAGTTTTTTGTCTGCTTAGTAGCTCCTTGCTGTTTGTTTGTTGTTCATAATAGCCTGGCCTGCTTCTTTGGTAACTATCTTTCTGTTTCACTTGCAAGGTCTGGACAGCTTCTCTTGTTGCTCTGCTCTGAGAGAGCTGCTCCAACTTCTGTTCCTCTATCTCCAGGACAAGTGGAAGTTAAGACAGTTCCGTGTTTGAATAGGAAGTCTGTGACTGCACCTGGGCTGCCATAGCTGCCCTTAGCTGGTATTGTTTGACAACAACTTGGAAGCAGGACCCTTTGAGGCTTTTGCTGCCATAGTAGCAAAGCAGCCGGTAGAATAATTGCTCTTTCTCCCTGGAGACATCCCCAGGCTTGGGAAGCAAAGGGAGATATCACTGCCAGGTGACAGGGCTATCTTATCTAGTGCCACAGTGAGCTGGGGCTATTCTTTGTTGGACTGCCCTGCTTTTCCTGTGGCCACAAGTTATGTCTTTGCACGCAACTGAAGCTTCATTTAAAGCCTTGTGCTTCAGGGAAGCTTGCCTGCCAACTCCCAGGAAAGCATTTGTCATTTCTTTCTCTTTTATTTTCTTAATGCGTTTCTTATTTTTCCTTGAAGTCCTTGATCCTCCCTCTCTAGTTGTGCTGTCACTGCATCTAGGCTGCATATGGTTGTGTGATCTAGATTTTTGGATCACATTTTAACTTTTTGTTTGAGGTTCATTGCGACCTACAAAGGGGATAAATGGTAACAGGAAGATTCTTCAGTCTACTATGAACATTGGGATATCTCTTTCATCATCAGTATTCCCTGACATCAGCTGTATGAGCTGCAAGCCCTC
This sequence comes from Chrysolophus pictus, assembly GCA_037305975.1. Taxonomy (NCBI): domain Eukaryota; kingdom Metazoa; phylum Chordata; class Aves; order Galliformes; family Phasianidae; genus Chrysolophus; species Chrysolophus pictus. The sequence goes on from CM074580.1 coordinate 9,710,724, forward strand.
AGTTGGTGATGTAGTCCTCTGTTTGACTGGTTCTGATGTTCAGATTTGTATTTGCAAGAACATTAAGAGAGATGTCACTGTGCTTTGCACTTTAACACCAGCATCACATAAGATATGATCAAGATTCAGCTTTAGTTCTGTCTTTGTTTGCTGTCTTTCCCACCGAGGCAGTTATCTTTGAGTTGAAGAAACTAAAAGAGAAGTTGATGAATGTGGAGTTAAGATGATATTTCCCAAATGAAACAGTGCCAATAACTTTTCAGAGAGAGAGTAACAGTGGAGGGTAAAAAGTTATGAGAAAAAAAAAATCAAAAGGAAAAAAAAAACTGTTTTTCATCTATCCATTTCCATGAGAGTAGATTTATCCCTGGCACAGAGACAGGATATATGGTCGAGAGGAAATGACTGTCTCATCTTTTCAGTTGGGTGAATCATTGTATATTGTGGTATATCTGCCAGAAATAGTGAAGAGGACAAGAGGATGGTACCTAGCATCAAAGCATAGCATCTAAGATAGAGGGCACTTTTTTTTATATTAATATTTCAATTACTTGTCTTTTTTTTTTTTTTTTTAGCAGAAAGTTTAATAATGCACAGTCTATAAGATAAACCAGACTGCAATTTTTGGCATACAAGTGTCTATCTAGAACTACTGTGGGTAGGCTGAGATGTGATGGAAGAAAAAATCTGGCCTGTTCTTAAATTTTGAGAGATGTTAGAGGTTTTTGCCCCCTAAAAGTGAATCTGAGCTTTCAGGTATGCTGCATAAACCTGCAGCATAATGCAGTGACATATTGATGTGAGAATTTAAAATATGTGATGAATTTCAAGGGGCATACACATTAATGAGCCTACAGATAATGAATAAAACAGCAGGAATCCAGTCCTGGATAGTTTAATGCTTTGTCTTGGACCAAAACTTCCTTTTTCCTTTCCCTTATGCTATGCAGCAGAACAGACTGGCAAGCACATCTTTTAGTCCAGCCCAGATAAACATGTAGTCACAAGGTTAGCTGAGGTGGAGACCACACAAAGCAGTGTGATGTGGACTAGGTGAGTTACCCCAGCATAATAGGCACTATCTACTCAACCCTTAATTGTCTAGCACTTTATTTTTTGCTATAACTTTTCAAATTGTTTCTGAGACCAGGTCTTTCCCCCCAGCCCCCTTCCTCTTAGTTAGCTGAAAAATAAAAGGCAAGAATGTGTCAGTTGTTTTAAAGGAAATTTTTTATAGAAGCTTAGCATGACACTAAATGTCAGTATGGCACTTTTTTTTTATCAAAGACTCAGTGACATACATAGGATATATGTTTTTTTAATACACAAAAAAGGGAATTACCTCCATAACTTCTAAAATCTGGATGCAGACATCCAACACTCAGCACTAATGAGGATATGTTATTTTAATCTCTAGGATTTAGCATGTGGATTTTAATTTGGAGTTATAGGGACTTCTGAAACAAATGAAGATTAGTGGTTTCTGGAGTAGGACAAATGGCTTACAAACAACAGCAAAACAACAACCAGAAGCTGAGTTCAGACACAATTTAAAATGGCAAAAAGATGATGAGATGGCACATTTCATTTATGCAATGCATGCATCTTTTAAAGATGTAATGTAGCATCCTTACTTGTAAATCTTAAAGCACCTAACAGTGTTAATGAATAGAAGATTCCACTGAACTCTGATAGGAAAGTACAAATGCAGATGGGAAAGTTCAGGAAAGTAATCGTGGAAACAGATAAAACCTTTTATTTTTTATTTCAGTTTAAGGAAATTCAGAAATATATTGTGAGGTGAATTATTTTCTTCCATCATGAACTGTAAGTACCTCCCCAGAACTGTGCCTTTTAGCTGGCAATAGAAGCTGCCCTTCAGTGCTTGAAAGTACTTGAATACTTGTTTTCAGCCAGAAAGTAATGCTACTTAATTTCAAGATTTGTATGGTTAGGTGGTGAGATTAACAGAATAGTTTACACTCTTAATATTGTGTTTCTTAACTACTAAATCTCAAATATATAATAATGGGCTAACTTATATATAGAAATACATTAATAGCCCATTTTTTTCTTCAATGTGTGAGTTCTTCTGTATCTTTATATGTTTGATATTTGGAGACTTAATCATAGCCATTCTCTCTGATAAAAAAAATCAGCAGTTGTTTTGTATCTACTACTCTCACCTCCATTTATAAAGTTATGCCAAGAAGTAAAGATGCACTTGTAGATGTCAGCATGCAGCCCAGGTTTACCTTCTATGTATCTTTATTATTATTCAATAGATAATAACGTGTCCAAGCAGCATTTTTCTGTACTAAATTAGGTGCAAACTCCTTTTTATTGGTATAAACAAAGTTTAACTTTAATGCACAAGTTAACATGCAGGTGTTTCGGTTATCCCTGTAATTCATTCTGACCGGGGAGTTGGGAGATAAAGATTCCACCTTCACACTCTCCTATCTTTAATTATGAATTCTCGTCTTTCTACAAAGCCTAACTGGGCTGGATTCAAACAGATGGAAAAAATGCTTGGGCTTTTTGTACAACCCTGCTGAAATTTTCTAAGTCACGTATAACGAGAGTTATATGTTCATTTTCCAATAAAGTCAGCTTGAACCAGATATAGAAGTCCTCAGCGTGGCTTGGGCCTAATTGATTAACAATAAAATATTCACATGTTTTTCTTAAACAGAACTCAGGATCTTCACATTAGGAATATGATCAAGTATTGCAAGCAAAAACTCAGCAACTTATCGGTGTCTTCCTTTCAGTGTTAGTTACCCAATTATACGTACCTGTGTATGTCTACTAAAACAGAAAAATACCTCTTTCTTAAGACAATTTTACTCCTAAATGTCTGCTTTCCTTTTGTTCTCATACTCATTCAGAAAAGAACATCTTTATTCTGTAATGTCAGTGTTATACTCTTATCTCTTTGATTTTTATCCACTCTGGGAATAACCACCCATCCTTCCTCAGAAGAGAATCTTGATTCTATGTCTTCTTTTCCAGATGCACCTACTATCAAGTACAATGTCTATAGAAAGATATAAACCCTGGTAAAGAGATACTAGCTTGTGACTCTTGTATTCTATGACCCACTTCGTTATTGACTCACGTGGAGAGACATAGTGAGTCAGTTACCTGTAACCTCAGAACGTCTGTCATTTTGAAGAGATAATTGATGTCTCTCCACGTATTCCTGAGATCCGCACATGAAAGGAGCAAAAGTTCCTAAATGCTCATAGTAAGCTACTTTCTCTGAGACGTACCTTTTCAGTCTTTTGCATTTCTTTCCAACCTGAAAAAGGTGTGGTGGCCTGGAATAGCACTCCGAAATCTGATGGCAGTTCTACTATGAAGCTGCAGTCAGCAGAAGATTGAGCCTGAGGACTGCCTGTGACTCAGGGAGCTCTGAACTTAGGAAGGCAGTACCTCATGTTTGGTCTGCGCCGACACCTCTAGCCAAGCAAAGAAAAGGTGTTGACATTGGAAAGAGCTGCAACCACGTGGCTCTGCCAGACATGAGGTGAAACCTTAAAAGAAAGGCATAGCAACAACATATGACCCAGCAAAGAGTACTGACAACCACTCCCTCAGAGTTTCTGGGACCCTCCGTGTCGCCTTTGAATTCACTGACTGCCAGCTTGGCACTGTTGTTGGAGGCTCAAAGCACGTGGGCTTTATAGGCCTATTAAAGCAACGCCACACAAGGGCACTGTTATATTATTTTTGTGATGCAGCAGAAGTTCTGACTTTTTCTCATGACGCTTCTTATTGCCTAGTAATTGTAGCTTCTATCAGGTTAGGCTTTAATTTAAAGAAAAGAGTACAAATATGTTTATAGTTAATCACGCTGTGTGAATACCTTATTTCACTTCATATTAAATGTGTAACAAATCTGTTTGGCAGCTACCAAATAGGAAATGGTGCATTGGCCTCACATGCGCATTTACTGTGCTCTCAAGTTTTCAGGTTAAATTAGGTTTTAGATAACAGCTTCTCTGGAAGAACCTTTCAAATGATGTTATTTCTTTCTCACTCCCTTGGATTCTGTTAGTTTTTTACATATGCCTCCTGTTTGACTTTCTGGAGTGATGTTGGTACCCTTGAGGAAATCTATCCACAACATTTGCAAAATCCACTTTTTATAATGTAAATGGGTTCCACTTGGGTCAAATATTTTTACCCATATGGATGAAATACAGACAGAAGAAGAAAAATGAGTAGGTAGTGGGAGCCTTATTTACATCTTCAGCTGTGCTTTTCGTTTCTGCTCTCTATTTAGGGTCAGTAGCACAACCGTGTGAGCTGCTTCTCTGTTATGAAGGGGATGTGGGTTGGCAAAGTAAGCTGCTGGTTTTTTCCCCTGGTAATTTTTCTGGGCCTTTTCTGCCTTCTTGTAGACGCTTCTACACAGCCTGGCATGCAAACGTTTTATTGTGCTGCTTTCAGCATCATACTAGATTTGTTGCTACTCTGGAAGTTCTCCTTTCCGTGTTAGCTGATGGTAGGTGATGGTTTAACCGAGAGGCCAGGCCTGGTGGCATTTTTAAACTCAAACGGAGGAAGAAGGCATACTAGAGGGATAGAGAACTTTGAAAGAGGTCTCAACTTGTGCATTGTGAGAGTGAATGGGAGTGGTTTTAGTGCACCATTTATTTTCCTCAGAGCTGTTCTCTGACCTGGGGCAATCGCTCCTGAAAAGTCTCCTTAGTTTAGACAGTTTGTGACCTGCCCCTACCCCCACAGCTGCTCCACCCTCAGGCGGTTGGGCATGCCTTTACACCAGGCCAAATGCCAACTGCATATTTGGGACTAAAATCCCATCTGTTTTTTAAGGGGGGAAAAAAAAAAAAAAAAATCTTGAAAATGTGACTTGCACTTATTTTTTAGAGTGTTTGTTGTTCAAAATAGGAGAAATAGAAGTTTGAACCTTGAGCTGTATGAGTATTTGCATTATTTCAGCAAAATGCAAGTGCCTGCAAACAGCATGATATTGTGTTTTTTAGACAAGGATAATGAAGAAATGGGGAAGGAAAAACCACCCACAGCAAGACGGTGAAAGTGAAGTTAGGTCCTCCAAGGGTCTCTGTCTCCTATTTGGAAATCTGATCCATTGGTAGTTTTCTATGCTTTGTTTAAGAGTAACACCAAGTGAATTGAAAAACAGAGACGAACATGCATTCTTGCATGGTAGCTACTTCAAAGATTGGGGTTGATATATTCCTCTTTAAGGCTGAGTGATGCCTGCTTGCTGTTCAGCTGGGAGTGCAGTCCTAAGTACCCGTACTGATTTGGGTTTCTGCTCCATTTGTGCTGCAGGCTGTTCCTGGGGGAACAGGAGGAGAGTGGTCTTGGATGGAATTTGTGAATGAGCACCTGCAGCGCTCTTCCTTACTGTCAGGCTGAGCCTCAGGTTTTTTTGCTGTATTGTTTTGTATTGTAAGACTGATAAAGGAAAGCACCCTTCTCACAGATTTTCTTACTTTGCTGTATGTAAAAGAGCTAGAAAATTCCAGCATGGTAGTGTTTTAACTTTTGCTTAAAAATATGAAACGGTGTGAAATCTGGCTTTGAGTTAGGACTGGTGGGTTTGGCAAAGCAAAATGTGTGATGTGAAACTAGTTTTTGTAAGGTCCTCTAAGACTTTCTAGCTAAACAGTTTTTCATGTGCTAAAAAGCACTGCGAAAGGCTCCCTGTGTGGGTAGGAGACCTCACAAGGGCGTGTTTAGTTCTGTGTTTCAGTGCATGGCATACGTACCCTAAATTAAGAAGATATCTATCAGCTGTCCAGCAAGCAGCTAAAGGTGCAGCCCTGCTGGAGACCACGGTTTGCAGACAACGTGGATCAGGTCTGGACTTAGTGACTGAAAACACTTTCTGTATATGGAGTTAGTGCATCTCCTAGATTTAAGCAATAATTCTTGCCGCTCTGAGCTTAAGAAACTGTAATAGTGATTGCCCTGCAGTGTTAAAGTGCCACCTAAAGATAACATGATCTCAGGCCACCAACGCTTCTAAGCAATTGTGAACAGTACAGATTAGGTTAGCTCATAAATTAAACCAAAAAACCCCTCCTTTCCATCCTTATCGGCCTGTATAGGGACTTGTTGGATACAACGCTTTTGACTCATACTGGAAGATTACCAAATTTGGAAACATGGGATATTTCTATCCAATTTGGCATTGGGCACAGGGTACTATTTAAATTCTGTTTTGGTTAACTACGCTTTTGCCTTCACAAACTTCCCCTCTTGCTCTAAATGGCTACAATAATATTTTTTTCCCCTACTCCCTCTGTACTTGTGTGGCTTTTTAATGTTAAATGGATATTTTGCTTTGCTCCGGAGACAGCTGTATTTCAGCAGTAGATGAAGCAATTTGTGTCACAGCCCACTTTTCACTATTTGTTTTTCAAAGGTGTTGCAAGGCCCTTAGTCATTAATTGTAAAGACTTTGAAATATGAAGACTATCATATGACAGCAGTGGTCAAGTCAATGAAAGCTTTAGATGTTTCTTGTGTGTTCTGAAGTCTTCAGATTGTTATAGTGCAAGCAGTAACTCATAGTTTCACTACAGTGCTTTTTATTGCTCCGAAGTGCTTTATAAAGCTGATCAGAGCCATTGAAACTTTTTGATTAGATGAAGCATCGTTAAAATATTCTATTTTGACGATGCTGAACATTCTATGGAATTAAGTTCATGCCAGAAGAGTTTCTGAAGAGGTTAAAGCAGTAGAGAGGCCTAAATGAAGGAGAAACAAACTCAGCAACTGTTTTTTTTTTATGGATATAGCATTACCCTTATTGTGTGTAGTGGAAATGCTAAGTAATGGCTTGATGCAGTGATGGAGCACCTGGTGGGAAGGCAGGGCCAACCCAGGGGAGCTCAGATGTTTGCAATGCAGCTGAGTGACTGGAAGGGGTGGAGCCAGGATGTACCCCTTCCAGACGTCATTTAAGGGTTGGCAATGGAGGTAAAGGTGTCTCACTGGAAATCTCTGTGTAGTTGAGGCCTTCTGCCAGGTAAGCAGCTTCTTTCCTCTGTATCTGCACCTATGGCTGTTGCATTTGAGCAAATCCTCACTTGCTGCAGCCAAGGACCTTGCTGCTCTGCTGTCATTGCTGCGCTTTCCATTGTGTAACGTGAAATTTTTTGTTTCATCCAAACATCAGTTAAAAGCAAAAAATGAAGCTCTGAGTATTGTCTTGTCCTTAGATAACTTCAGTTACTATCTTCGTTTTGTAAATTAAGAAGTCAAAGCAGAAGGAAATCAAATAACTTGTATGAGTGGAGTTAGTTGCCTATGCCAAAGATGAAGCTAGATTTCTGAGTTCTCTATCAGAGCTAACTCTGTGATACTTTTACTGTACTTTAATAATATCTTTGCTTTTCTACTTTTGCATAAGCAGTATTATTTTCTTTCAGAAATTAAACTTACAGTTCCAAGCAAAGCAAAGTCTATAGGTAAATAGTAGTGAAATTCTCTAGCTGGAAGAAAAGAGAGAATAAAATTAAAGGTAGACCTAAATATTACTTTGTAAATGAGAACAAAGCTTTAACCATTTCACTGCTGATGTACTGCAAAAGTTGGGCTTTCTAGGATTATAATAGGAGTTGAGGAGCAGAGGTCTAACTATGATGAATTTCTTCAGATTATTAAAAAACCAAAAACAACAAAACAAACAACGGATTCCTGCTATTTCTAAACTAGTGTAAGAATAGTATTTGCTATGACACTACAGAATCATTGTCACGAAAATATTAAGATATACCTGTAGCTGGGTGGATTTCCTTTTGAAGGTTTTGAAAGGAACTGATCCAACCAAGAAATGTTGTGCTGCTCCCTTTTCTTCTTTTAGGTGATCCCAAAAGATGATACTCTGCATCGCTTTGCTGTTTGTTAAGAGAAAAGAAGTTACTGCCTTCAAGTAAAAAAAAAAAAAAAGAAGTCCTTCCTTTAACAAATAGCAGAGCTCCAATGCTCCATTTATTGTCTTGACATTTTGTTTTATTGTTCCAGTTTGCAGAGCAGTCTCCAGAGGTTTGAGAAGTATGCATGAGTAAGAGAGAGAAATGCACTCCTATTTTATTTCAGGAACTTTGGGGATTTTAGCTTGGAAACAGGCCTGACTATATCTAGACCCATTGCTCTCCCCATTAGTGGCACTGGAAGGAGTCTAGATGACATGGCACACCCTTACATCATCTACTTTTCCTTGCATTTTGCTGCTGTGCCATGCTGTTTGCAAGCCAAGTCCATGGTCTCTATGGAAGTATTTTCCAATGGCTGACTTTTATTACCTTTATTCATATTCCAGCATTGCCTACATGTACCAATTAGTATTTGGTGCCTGATTTCTTGGTCATTTTACACACATTAATAGTGTGTGGGGGGAAGAACTAACAAAAGTACCTTTTCCTTTGGAAAAAGGCAGCTGTAAAAACTGAACAAGTGGGGGAGAAATACATGTTAACCTTCATTCATGTACGGTATGCTAAAAAGTGGTAAAATATACAATCCCCTAGCAATTCTCAAAGGTTGAGGGGTGATGGGACTCGAACATCATGGCATTGATCTTGGAAAAATTATGTATGGGAATCCTCAACACGCATGGGAGATAACATTTTTTTGTATCCCAGAATATAAACGAAATGCTAACTTCAATAGTTTCGTAGCATGGAATGTCTCTTTTTTTTTTTTTTTTTTCCATAGCTTTACATAGTTCAGTGCTTCCCCTTCATTTCCTCATGCCTGAAGAATGCAGACAAATAGCTGAAAAAGGTTTGTCTTTAGTGCTTTTAGGTCACTAAGGTTCTTGGCCAAAAAAGATCCCTGACCTTCTTGGTCAGAGGAAACCACATTAACAGCAATAGTTTTAAGGAGTTTATAGCTAGCGTGTCTCAGCTGTTGTGTGTGAGGTCTATGGGGATAGAGCAAAACCTGCTTCAACTTTTTTTTTTTTTAATAATTCTCATCCTTGTGCCCAGTGCAAACTTTTATGTTTCATTTTGTGGAAGGATGATACTTGCAGAAGATGCAAAAATGCATTCTTCCTGCATCTGTGTTTTCATCTGCAGGTCTGCCATTCTAAATGCTGATGAAAATGTAAAATGAAAATTGTTCCCTGCTATGACTACTCTACAAAATTGGCCAAACTAAGGAGAGAATTGTGAAAGGAAAATACTGGGTGACACGAAGATCACGGCACATTAGTAATTCAGCTGCAAACGTTACCACCATGACAAATGAATATCTTTAACAGAGTAATTCAAAGAAAGATAATGAACTATTTTTGAAAAAAAAAATTATCAAGGGCAAGAAGGAAATCCATATGTGCTTAGGGGAAAATGTATAAGGCAGACAAGGAATTTTATGTACTTTGGTATATGGCAAAGACAATACTGTGTGGAATGGGTCCCCAAAACTTGATCTCAGTAAAATGACCAGAGGAAAGATGAGAAGAATTTGAAGTGACGCTACTATTCAGAGCTGTAGTGATAGGTAGAATACTGCTGGTATCGTTATCTAAAGCGTGACTGTGAAAGGCTGTTGGGGTGTGTTATATAGAGTGGGGAGGAGAGCATTACAAACGTCATTAGTGAAATTGAATCTGATAGCTGACACCACAAGCAAAAGCCAGAGGAGCTGGTAGCAAATCTGTTTAAAGGACGTGCTTCATTGTTCAGAACTAAGGAGAAAGGGAAAAAATAACAAAAAAAGAAAAAAAAGGCTTAGGGCTTGTGCACTCCCAGCACCCAAGTGATTTTTCCACATGCAGCTGTGTTATTCTGACTGAAGCTGGAAATAACTGTACAGCGAGTTATATTTATTTTGTTCAAACTTTATCTTGGTGAGTATTTTGTAGTTGCTCTCCAGCAGCTGAAATACCTGTGATGTCGGTGTCTCTGAGAAAATGTAGTGACGTTGAACAGGTTTTTGAGAGTGTTTTGAGAGGTTGCCTATCAAAATCCTGGCAATGGGAGATCTATTGGCCTTTCCACTCCTTGAAGAAGCTGGCCATCACTCCTTGAGTGGAGTTGGCACAGAACTGATTGCACCGGAAGTTTTTACCTTTCAAATTTCAGTGCAAACTACTTTCAGCAACTTCATAGAATGGCTTGAGTTACAAGGGACCTTGAAACTCATCCAGTTTCAGCTCCCCTGCCATGGGCAGGGTTGCCAACCACTAGATGAGGCTGCCCAGGCACCCATCTGGCCTCGAATGCCTGCAAGAATGGGTCATCCACAGCTACTTTGGAAGTCTGAATGGCATCCCTGTGTTCTTCCCAGGCTATGCATGGTGCAATGACTTGGGTGAATGGCATTTCACCCTTGTGGACTTGAAATACTTTCATTTTTCTATTGGGGAGCAATCAGCACAGCTTTTGGCTATCAGCTAATGCCTCCAGGAAAACTGCTCTGAATTGGAGCTGTCCTGTGGCTTTGCAGCACACCTGTAAGAGATGTAACTCGAGAGAGACTGTGTTTAGCAGACACTGGGAATTCTCTCAGGGATGTATCAGAGCACCTGAAAAGCTAATACTTCAGTAAGAATTAGCATCAAGAGCAAAATCCCAAGATCCTGAGGTACAGCCAGCAAATCAGAATTTCTGTAGGAAGCAATAGAGAATACTGTGGAATATTCTGAAGTACAGCAGGCTGCTTTCAGTGTTGCTCAGTATTATCACGTGCTCCCAAATACAAGTTGTTTGAGAAGAAGTTGCATGTAAGCTTATGCTTTGTCTCACAGTCTTCCTTATAGATGCTGCTGGTCTCTCACTGATCATTTGGGGCTGTCTCTCTGTTCACAGCTCACTGGGTTTTGTGCCCGAGTCTTATCTTAACCCTTGGGACCCGAAGCTTCTAGCATTGAATGTGATTGCAAGAGAGCTCTTAAGGGGATATTGTGGGGTCCTTAGAAGTTATTCTGTTATTCTGTTTCTGTTTCCTTGTTTGTGGCACTACCATTTGTATATAGTCCTCTTCCAAACTACTTCAGTTTGATTTTCATTGTGTACATCTGCTCCTCTGCTTGTGTTTTTGGTCATCTTTCTTTTTGCTTTTGGCTTCACTGCCTTCTGAAGAGCACTTTCATCTTCACGTACTCCTATTTCATTTGTTTCAAGCACTTGCTCTAGGTGTGGTGTTGTTTTTTAATATAGTGACTTACTGATTATTAATTATTATATTATTATTTTTAAATTAAGGGAGTACCTGAATCTTGCTGTTCCAATGGAAAAGCTCCTAGCAAAGCACTTGATTTTGTTTCAGTATGGAAGGTGGACCACTTATGAATTGAATGTATGAAGAAAACGAGCAGAATACTCAGAGAGTATCTTAAATCTTAATCGATGTGCCACTCGCATCTGTTATTTGAGAGTATAGTGCTTTACCCTTTCTGGTAAATAACCCATGTGTAGGAAGTTGACATAATCTTTCTCAGATGGTTAGTACCTGATTAGTTTCAGATAAACACTATCTTCTTGCATTTGTTTTTGTTGTTCCTAGTCCCAACATTTCCTGTGTTGTAAACCTTGTGAGAAAGTTTACTTGTGTGACAGGCTCATGGTCTTGGCAGGAAAGCCTGACCACCTGTGAAGACTGAGGCAAAACACTCAGCTGATTACCTCAGCTTTTTCTATGTCTGTGGAAGCCAGTTCCCCATTACCTTTCTATAGCTGACTGTGAGTTTTATACCATTTTGAGAAACTGTATTTGGAAGTTGAATGCTTGAATTCGGTTTACTATATGCCTCGCTTCTGGCTTGCAATAGTTTTGTGCATCCGTGTGTTAATCTGCAGAGTCTCCAGTAACTTCTGAAACTTCACACAATGCGTCTGATTATTGGTGTCTTTCTTTAGCTGAAAGCAACTCCCAGAATTTCAATATCTGAGAAAAGAAAGAAAATATATATTTTTCTCCTGCTTGAAAAGATGGTTTATAAGAATGAAGAGTGAATCTCCAAAAAACAAAATAGGACATTTTCAGAACTGGACTCCAGTTTTGGCCGATATTTCTGGCCTGTGCCTCAACAGGCAGAGTAACATGAGGCTGAAGTGCTGCCAAGGATTGCTGTGCATGCACATCCCTGCTGTGGGGAGGTTACATGCTTGCCCTTCACCACTGGTGCCCCAGATGCTGGCAACCCCAGGAGAATCCTTTTGGGCCATTAGGGCCAATGCTTGGGAGGTGAACGTATCCCTTACAAACTACACAGCACATTTTAAACCTGTGGTTCTGCCTGTTGGAAAGCTGTTCCAATTCTTTGCTGGTATATTGGTTAGAAATATTTTTCTAATTTCTAGTCTAGGATTTACTCACAGCTAGTTTCTGTCTAAATTGCTCTTGAGTCAATCGGGAGGAAATGAACACTGAGTGCAGTGAATGAGATCTGCCTCGGCAGTGTGTGGACAAAGCTGGCTGAGCTGTTTACTCTGCCAGTCTTGCAATATTAGCCTGGTGGACTCTACATTTGAATAGAAATATTCAGTGTGGTTCTGGTGCTCTTTAAATGGAAGAACGTGAGTCTAGTGAAGCCAATAGAAAAGCCCATGCTTGTTTTCAGTGGTCTTGAGAACTAAGCCTTATAACATTTTCAGAGAGCTGGAGCCAGATGCGTCTCCCACCCACAGTTTGGGCAATGAACATGTGTGCACAAGGCTGTTGTAATTATGAGAGAATTCAAAGGGAGCCGTGCATCCAACGAGAAATAATCACAGGCTGAGCTGTGCCTCAACAGTGTACTTTCACACAGCCACCATCTGTAGCTTGGGGCCTCTCCAGAGAAGGGAACATCAGATACAAGCTTCTCTCTCAGGATTATGAGATGTACACAGATGTTCCCTGGGGACTGGGATGAAGCCACTGCATTTGGGGGTTTTGTGTATTTATTTTGTAAGTGTCCTGATCAGACTGTTTGGGTCAAGAGCATACAGCAGCTTGTTTGCTTGCAGTTTGATCTGGAAGAATGGCTTTTGGTAGCATGTGCTTTTTGCAGTTGAGGGATATTTTTAGGGAGTGAAATATAGAAGATTTAGTTGGAAATTTATTGCAGAAATGGCTATGAAGTAGGTAGTAAGTAAAACTACTGAAAAGAAAGACTGTTCCCAAACACAGTAACCTAGCGAGGGAAGACTGATATGTAGATGAATATGCAGATATTTGCTCTGAAATGGTAACAGAAAGTTTTGGTAGTGTGAAACCTCATGTACTAAGTTGGTGGATCCCTTCTTAATTATTGATATTCATCTCCAGGAATGATGGGAGGAGGAGAGGGAGTTAGGGTAAGTAGGTTGTGTGCCTGCAGAATGTGTCATATCCTGAATGCCCAGCTCCCCCTGGGATGCTACAGCTGCGTCAGGCTCTCAGGATGGTGGCAGCAGCCTGCAAGAAGTCATTGCCAGCTTTCAGTCAGGAAGAGAAAGCTGTCACTGAAACCACAGTTATCAGAAGTCTCTCATTTGTGTCATGAAGTGTAGAAGTACAGCCGCTGGCATTGGTGTGTGCTGGTCTGGCCTTCTAGTATTGAAATTCCAGGCTAGCTGCTTTATTTTTTCATTCTTTATCCTTTAAGGGCTGCCCTGCTGTAGTCCCCTTGCTACTGTGTTTTGCTGGCAAGTGAAGCAGTTCATGTTTGCTCTGTATATAATTATCATGATTAAGAACACTTAAAGATAGAGCTAGGATTGTTTTGTCACAGTGTGCCCTTATAGTATGGTTTTGTGGGAGATGGTGAGTGATAAATGCAAAAAAAAAATCTTTTTTACTCTTGCCAACTACACCGGTTTTATGGTGATTTTTTTTGTTCTGTAAGGCTTGTTTTCCTGGAGTTCAATCATTATCAGTGAGTCTCGGCCTTGTCTGTCTTTCATACCAACACAGGAAAGCTTGGAAACATGAATCCCAAAGATTTGAAATGTAGAGAGCTAATAGGAGGAGTTTGTCTTTACTTGTTCCTAAACTTCTGAGATTTGTTTAGGATATCTTGTGGTGTATCAAGGCATGGAAATGCTTAAATCCAGTAGTACAAGCTTCTTTCTCTTCTCGCTGTCCACATTCTATTTTGTTGTTGGAGAGAAAGTAGGAGATAAGACTCAGCCTCTCTCCCAGCTGTCTGATGGGCACTAGAGAAGAATAACTGCATCCATACAGTGTGGAGAAGCAGTGTCATTTGCTGAATGACAAGCAACCTGCACTTTGTCTTCTGAGAGAGTGAGGTGGTATCTTTCATTATCCTTAATATAGATGAGTGTCTGCAAGGGACAGTCAAACACACATAACATTAATAACATTATTTATTGCATTGTTCTTTTCCTACTGATGTCACTGGAAATATTATAATATTTCTACCAAGCCCCCAGCAAGTCCAGAGATTCTGTCAGAGGAGAGGATGGTAGTCCAGAACTACGGTTCCATGCGAACAAATAAATACTTCAGAAAATCCCTGAGAATGGAAGATGTGGGCCTTGGCATGACAAGCAAACCTTTCAAAAAATTGATATTGTTTGTTTTGCATTTGATTTTAGTAATAGGCCAAGTTTTCCAAGCATATACTGTACACTCTTTGACTAAAAAAATACTTTCACTAGAAGGAATAAAAAAGAAGAGGAAGAAATACCTTTTCAGATTCTCATACTGATTTTGTTTTCCACTTAAAATGATCTGCTAACTCAGAAGCTAGAAGTTTTTTCCTGCGTCAGAGTAATAAAACTTTATGACCGTGCTCTCCACTTTGCTTCTGTTCCAGTAGGAGCTCTGAAGTTTGTGATGAAGGTGAGCAGGATTGTACATAGAGAGCTTCTTTTTTTAATGCCAGTTACTCATATGAGATTGGTCCAATTTGCTTTCAGAGTTTTATAAGTGGGGAGAGATTTTATGTTCTGACACATTAAGCTTTGATTACTCCTTGGTACCTTTCAACGCCTACCCAGTTTTATTTTATAGAATGTGAGCTGGAGTGGAAATCACTGAACTATTATCAAAGAAGTTCCATCCCAAAAGAAACAAAAAAATCACCCCAAAAATTATTCCCCCCAAAAAGCCAAGGCTTCCAGGATTTGGAGTTCAGGGAAAACTGCATGTTTATTTAGACGTAGAAGATCTTTGCATCAGTAATAACCAAATAAGTTGAGTGTAGTTGGTCACTCTGCTGGTGGTTTTTGAATGTTCTGTTACTTATTTGACTGCTTCATTCCAGCTTTAAAACTGGGAAGGTTACCAGTGTGCTGTCTGTATTTACGCTACTGAATGCTCTGTGGGTCAGCTTTGGAACCCAGCTGCTGGTATGCTGATTGCATTTTTGTGGAACACATTTATAACAGGAACAATCTTTCACCTTCAAGTGTCTAGGGCTTGGAAGGTCTTATCCTGGCCACCTGCTCATCAGTGGGCCATAAGCTGTGCCTGTACGGATATGATAGGTGCAGGTGAGGGGTGTGAGTGGGGTGGATATGCCTGATCCCAAGTTCTGTGCTGGCCTATATCACCTTTCTTTTTAAGGATTTTTTGCTAATTTTTTCTTCTGGTGTCTGTCTCTCAATCATTTAGAGGAACAGGTGTGAATGAGGCAGCGGATCAGCACAGTTAAAATAAGCTAAATGTTAGATTGTTGGGAATCGGAACAGCTTTGCTTTGCCACCTAAGAGTCATACTTCCTGTGTGAATGATCTTACTTTGACCAAGACTTAAACCACAAGGCTCAGGGAGCAACCGCTTATAGAATTGGTTGGTCTGTAATTCCCTTTGTGAATAACAGGAAGGGCCGAGAGAGAAAACAAAGATGCTTACTTCTCAGCAAAGGCACAGAATAAAGATGATCAAATTCTCTTGGGTTTTCTTGTTACTGGTATATCTTTTTTTCTTCTTGTGGAGTAGAATTGGTGGGGTTTCAGAAATATGCTCAGTCAGTGTCAACCACTTCCTATTGTGGCTGGCAGCTGTTCTCAGTGTTTGCAGATGCAAGGCACAGAAACACTCCTTATGAAACAATTGCTTGAGAAGAACAGAAGGGTTCTGGCAAAGAGAGCATTTGCCTCCATAAATTACTTCTGTAGCCTCTTATTGGAGCAACCACTGAGTGGGATTCTGCATCCCACACTTGAAAATGATTCCAGGTCTCATCACTTCTCATATAGTGTTCCCCAGTGAAAGTGGACAGCAGATTTTGTGTGCTTTCTGTAAAATAAAATGACCCATCCTCTTCCTCAGCAGTATGAATCTCTCATTTGCAGTGCTATAAATCACACATTACATACCTGGATCACTGAGGACGTGTGTCTGTGGGTTGACACCCACTGATTCCATGGAGAATGAGTTGGCCTGGGTTCATCTTTGCTCCAAGTTCACTGGTTGTGTGTTACGGTGTGACTGTGTGTGTGGTACAGAGGACAAAGTTACATTAATTAGCATAACTGCCTCCCTCTTAAGGAAGAAGAACCAAATCAAAAGATATGAGGAAGATTATTCAGGATCAAATGACGCTCTTGATTTTCCAACAGCACCAAGTGAGACTTGTCACATGTGACCAGTCCAAAGCTTACTGGGCAGTCAGTTGCAGTGATGGTATGCCTTAGTCATGATGTCTCACCTGGAATGGGCTGAAGTGTGGTGGTGTTATGCTGTTATGGATCAGTCTGTACATCAGTTTAACAAATCACTTGATAATTCTTTTAATTAGCAACTGATTGACACCTTAGAAAATCAGTTAGTGTGAGAGGCAGGAATGTAGTGATGGTTGGGGTCTGTGCAGCTATAGGGTTGTAGACTGACTATACCCTACTGTACATAAAAGTGCTGACTCCCGCTTTCACACAGGCTGCTGGGATTTCAGATTTACCATGTGCGTTTGTTCCTTTTTCATTGAACCAGAGTGCTAGAGTGAAGACAGTCCAAAAGAGACTGAAGAGAGAGAAAATGAGGGCAGAGAATTTTTGTCTTTTTGACAAAAAAAAAAAAAAAAAACCAACAAAAAACCAGTATAAAACATTTTGTAGAGCTCTGTCTTTGTGCTCTGAGAGTACACCTGATTTACTGCATAAATCAGTTCGGCATGGCGTAGGTCCTGCTGAATCTACACAGCTACCTTCATCTGGTCATGTAAATGGCAGCTTGCTAGAAAACAAGGCAGCATTTCAAAAACGTGAAAGAGAAATGTGCTGAAAACCCATCCCTTGTCTCCTGCATCCAGTGTGTGCTGGAACATCTGCCACGGTGGCACCCATGGGCATAGTGATTCTCGGCTGCCTTGCTTTTGTAGGCTTTGGGCATTGTGTGTGTGTGAACTGGTATAGGTCTTGGCCTTATTACTATGCTCCAAAACTCCCAAGTTTCTGACTTTTATGCTAAGTATAGCAGTTCAGACATGGCTCTCTGTTGTGTTTCACTTTGAAGGCTTAATAGCATTTTGTTTATACAGGGAGAGCAACAAATGCACTGTTAGCAAAATGTTGCAAATCTTTCTGCTATTCAGCTCTGCTTACCCACGGTCTACAGTCTCAAACAAAGAAAAGTAGATAGAAAGCAGCTATGGTCAGGGGCTTGCCCTGACCAGCATCGCTTTTCACCACCTTTGGAGGTGGAGTTTGAGCTAGATGTACTGCTGGCTTGACCCAGAAAGGTTTTTTCTGTGTTTTTAAACTATGTCCCTGCTTCAGTGTCAGCAGGGAAGTAGCTGTGGATACAGTGTTCCTACATTCTTGGGTATTCAGCAAATGTGCCTAGGCTTTTGTTTATTTTTAAGGGGTTAATATAGAATGAGCACATTTTTCCTACCTTCTGGGAATTCAGAACATTAACTCACATTAGCTTCTACTTAATAACATTAAATAATGCTGAGAGATGGCTATCTCAGGGAGCTAAGCTGTAGATGCACCCAAGGGCAAAACAAAACAAAACAAAACCAAAAGGGTGAGAATAGAGGAGGGGAGATGGGATAAGGAAAGTGCTTGTTTGTGCAGGTTTCTTCAGCGGATAATGTGTGAAAGGTGGGGGGTGGAGATGCTCTACAGAGCATTTTGAAATAACAAAATAGCCTGCTTTAGTTGAACAGAATGGATTGAGATGGCAGTCTACACATCTCTACACAGAAGGAAACATTCCTTCCTTCTCTGTCACTTGTACAAAAACCAGCAAGTGCTCAGGTCGCCGTGTCCATGCGTAGAGCAGGGCTGAAGGCAGCTCCTTGACTTTTTCATTGGGTTTTAAGATGAGACTGCTTCCTCTGTAGAAAGTACTTGTTTCCTATCTTCAGTAGAAACTGCTTTTCACTCAAAAGACCCACCTGATTTTGAGAATTAACGTAGCAGAGCAGAGAAGCAAGCAGGGAGACCCATCCGCTGATGCAGCAGGTTCCAGTCTCCTCTGCAGCCCATCCCTTGGCAGGTTTTATTTCCTGTCACAAATAAGGTCTTTAAAACCTTTTGTGTGGCTCACCCAATAGAAAAACCTCTATTCTCTATTAATGGTTAAGAGGTCTTTCTGCCAGATGTAAAATTCAGTGAAACATATACAATTTCTTCAGTTTCAACAGGAACAGATGATTTAATAAGCAGCTATAAATCTCCTGGGAATGTGCAGACATAGTCAAACAATACATTTCTGCCAGATTTTTCACTGACTAGACTTAAAGCATGAGTCATAGCGGTCTGCTCTGTTCTCCACCTCAGATGCCTGCTGTTGATGTTGTCAGAGGTGCAGTGCTGCATATGGGGTGGCTGGATGAGCACCCTCTTTTGTTCATGGGCCTGCTCCTTCTTTCAGGAGATGGTGTTCGAGCAGTTGACTTTCATTCACTGTGTGTGCATGACATGTCTTTTCTGTTCCCTGGCACAAATTGAGGTTGTTGGAACTGTACAGTAAAAACATTTGGGGATTATGGCAGTACATTCTCCTTAATGAGGTTAGCAATAAGAATGTGGTTAAACGAAGAGATAAAATCAGCCTCTTTCTCAGAACAGTAATGCTTTCCTTCCAGCAGTCTTTGGCCACTCTATGAAGTTTAATACATTTATATTAACAGTATTTCTAATAAACTTCATTTATTACCACATCTTTAGAGATGAGAAAACCAAGACGAATTCAGTTACTTGTGGCTCATGGCAACTTACAGGGGAGAGCTACTTTTCCTAATATATTTTAAATGCCATTCCAAATCAATGTAAAATGGCATTGTGTTTTAAAAATAATCTTAATGTACATCTTGTTGGCTTCCTGGCTTTCCACGAGTGTCCTAGATGTCTGGGAATGGAGAAGGCAAGTTCCTGATTTGAACAACTTACGGGTGGTTTGCAAGATATATGCTTTACACTTGGAAGCTTTTGAAAAGAGATGAGGTATAAGGATTGCTAAGATTTACTGCACTGTGACCTGGAGCAAATAAGAGATGACACTGGTGATAAAACACCAGTCTGTGTAGGAACTTCTTAACCACTGTGTAAGACAGGTGCAGTAGAGCTTATTCTGAATGCAGCTGGATGGAAGGGACTTTAAAAATGCCCTATACTGTAGATTTAGATTTTTTAATCTTGCAGTGTAACTATCTAAGATTTTAGAGTGTGATCAGATACCTCTGTCTAAGAAAAATGGTGCAAATCTGTGGTTTCATTTCATAAGCAGGCAGGAGAAAGCATGATCTAAAATCTTTCCCTCCGGATTACCTTTGCTTTTGTTGTGGTGTGGGACTGTGTGAATTGGGAGCAAAGTTTCACATTTCGATGGTAGGGTTGATGAAGAAAAGTATGTGCTTAACCCTTGGAGGGAATATAAAAAATTGATAGATGTGGAACGAGTTAAGAAACTGGAAGTAGCCTTGGAGGTTGGTTTATGTCCAGAATTGTATAACATGATGAACTGTATGTATGGTTTGACATCTAGGGTGAGATTGCAGCTTACTGTGTTGCTTCAGTAATGCTTGCTTGTCATTTGACAGAGCTTCAGAAAACCAAATAGGTATTCTGTTATTAGGTGAAGAAAGTTGTCCAAGGTCATGTAACAGAATGGGGTTAAAATCAAGAACAGCATTGGATTCTTCTGACTCCTTGTTGGGTCCCTGCTCTGCTTCCTTCAGTGTAGATCTCACCCATATGTAAACATGCAAAAAGCCCTTTCAGATCTTTCTGGCAAACTGAGAGCACTGCTTTGTGCTTTCAGTAAGCACGCGGATCTCATATTTACTGATGGGACTTTTGTACATCATGAAATGAGAAAACTGGTGTAATAATCAGCATGTCTGTTCTTGAACGGGGAATTTTCCCCAAAGCAAGTGTTGATGCGTGCTATTAATGATTTGCATCTTCTGGTTCAGAGTTTCCATAGGCTTCTTCCAGCATGGTAGGCGCTAGCCTGTGTTTGCAATGAGCACGCAGATGCCCAGCTGCGAGTGTCACAACTCATACTTACATGTTTAAATCTCAGCACAACTGTGTGATGAATTGGGAATAGTCATGTGCTCCATGTGCTCTTTGCCCACTGAATGACCACCTCTCAGCTGGCATTGCAAGACATCACCATTTTCATAGTATCAGTTGCCAGGAGCAGTGGTTCCAGGGAGATGTCTGTCCCCTTAAAGCAATGTATACAGCAATGGGGAACATCGTGTGTCTACATAGACCTAATCCAATGTTTTTAAAGAAGAATATCCATAACAGTGTCCTGGCTTATATAGACTGTGTAGTTTTCCCAGACTTGGAAGAAAAATATTGGTACTTTCCCAAGTTCCACCCTTTTCAGTCAGATGTTTAAAAAAAAAAACCCGAAAGTTGATTCTTGCTTTTCTTTTCTCTTAAAATGGGAAGGGAAAGAATGTAATTAAAAGAAGAAATTATTCTGCTTAATGGCAGAGAGCAAAATCTTATTTCGGAATCTTCTGTGCTGATGAGAGTAAAGAAAAATGACTACTACTTTTTGTTTTTTTCCTTAAGTATTAACAACTTCTCTTAATGGTGAAAGAGGAGACTGCTGGGTGTGTAACTACCAGCAGACTGACCCAGGGATTCAAGTGAGTCCTTCCTTGGATGTGAAGCTGTCTTCAGAGGCCCACCTCCTTTTGGAAGAGTTCACTGAGCTGCAGGAGGAAGAATGACCTTGCTTTTCAGGCATTCATCTGGAGTTCGAGCAGTTGGAGCTGAATTCCCAATGATGGGACATGCTTCCTCTGTGGTCTGCAGCATTTTGCTCAGGGGATGTGTGTGCTGCACAATGGAACTTGTCACAGAGAGCCCTGGGGCTGACTCCAGGAGGTCTGCGCAGTGTGATGGGGCACTGTGTGGAGGCACGGCCTCCTTTCTGAAAACAATGCAGCTGTGCTAGCTCAAGCCCTGGGCTGCTCGCATGGTTGTGGCTCATTAGGATGTCTCTTCATTGCTTAACCCAAGAAGCACTGAGGTGCTTGGAAGTTTCACCAGATGTTTTTGAACTGTGTATTCTGGTTTTGGAATTTTTTTTTTGGTCTCAAGCTGGTTCTAGTCGCTTAGCTTTCGCTTTCTTTTCTTGCATGGCACTGGAAATGAGGTAGAAGGAAGGCTTAACCTCAGCAGTTTCCCATATCCAAGTAAAATGTTTTCCAGGAAGGAAAATGTTCCAATGTCCCTTGGAATTGGGCTGATCCTGATTAGCTTGCAGGGCCTAAATTCAATCTCATAGGAGGCAGCAGACCCTCGTGGGCAGAGCTCAGTCATGCAGCCTTTCTTAGGGGACCAGTGTGCAGCCTCACACACAGATCCTTAAGTCCTTTGTTCCAAGCAGCTGGACAGCAGTGACATTTACCCAGCTCTGTAGAGCACACCGAGGGCCAAGAATGAAAGGAACTGTATATACTCAAAGCAATATTTTGTTTATCTGTTCTATACAAAATAGAGAAGAAAATAGCTTTATTGTTTTCAGCTTGTAAAATCTGCATGCTGTTATGCTTATGGCAGTAAGCAAGACAAACTCATTATATGCCTACGAGAACACGTGCTTTGGTTTCTGTAAAATGTAGGTGATTGGAGGAGTGAGTGCTGGGTAGTGCTCACAACTCCCTTCCTTCCCAGCAATATGAAGCAGGGCTCACAGGCACCCTCCCAGCAAGTTATCAGCATTTCATGGAGTCTCCAAGCCAACTTGACTGTTCAAGTCATGATTGAACTACAGAAGTTATCCCACAGCTAAGCCATTGCTTTCTGTCCAAAGGAATGTCAGGCTGACGTTTTCTTTTTAGAGTCTCTTGGCTAATAGGCCTTAGAAGATAAGTCAGAGGGGGTTGCATAAACTTCCTGTGAACTGTGAATAGCTAACGATCAAAAGGAATCAAAAACACGTTGCTGTTATTTGTCAGTTTATTTATTTATTTTGAAATCCACAGACAGCACAGCAGTATTGGTTGTGATTTTTCTAATATAAACAAGGTGAATTGCACTGGATGCTCGGTCAACTGGCTCTCTTATTTCCTATCTTGAATTTAAATTGAAAGCTTTTTCACAGAAATTGGAAAAATACACACAAAAGCCACCCAGCACACATGTTCTGCTTCAGAAGCCAGCACTGCACTGTTGAATGTATTTGTTCTTGTATCCTTTGCTTGCTTGGCTAAGGCTAAAAGATGCTCTTCACTTTACAAGCTTTGTAGAGCCAATGTAACAGAGATTGTTCCTAACAAGCTGCTTTGTTCTCTGTGGCACAACTTGAGTGAAAGTTATTGGTACAGGAACACACAGTGATTTGAAGAAAGCCTCTTCGACTGGAGGGTTAGTTTAAAGGATCTATATTTTCCCATTGTTTGTGTTCTGAGAAGGATTTTGCCCCATTGGTTGCATTAAGTCAAAGTTTTGCAGCACTTGGTCATCTGTGCACACGATTTAGCTCTCCCGAATCGTACTCTTTTGAGTCCTGCTTACATTCCAAGTGTGAGGGGATTTGTTTTTTCAGTTACCTTCTAGTCCCTTGCATATAGCATACTTTATTGCACCATGAACAAGGGCAGTAGAAACTTGGCCTTTGGCTTTTACTTAAAAGGGGCAGTAGTGAAGACAAATTAAGGTATCTTGCATTCGTGTAAGGCCAAATCAGAATTTCATTGGAATTTCAAGCAACCCACTGACATCTCTCCCGATATGACTTATTTCCAGAGAAAACCTGCTTGTCTCATTTGTCCTTCTTGGGACGTAAATCCATGTTTGATGGGTATATGTATGTAGTAAAAAGTGGTGCAGGAGGAAACTAACACCTACAAAGGGCAAATTTTTCTTGTGTCCAGATAGAACAAGTAGCCTCTCCTTGGGATCTTCCTCCATCCATCAGTTTTTGTCCTACTGCTTCCTGCTTTCCCTTTTCAGGCATTCCTGGGATGTGGCACAGCCTCACACAGGAAGGATGTTGGCTGGAGTGCATGAGTTGGAGACAGAGCTGGCTCAGGAGAATTAAGGAGAAGGGCTTGCTTACATGAGCTTCCCACCTTTTGGCTATCCCTATGGCTTGGCCTGGTGCCATCTGAAATGAGGTTGTGGGCTGGCTGAACTGGCTGGCTGGGCCTGGAGCCAGGTTGTATGGCTGGTTTGGCTTAGCACCGCTTTCCTAGCAGGGTGAGCTGTAATATGTGTCTCCTGTCAAGAATCAGGTTGTAGGTACGGATAATTCTCAAACCAGGCTTTTACATGAGTTAATTCTACATGATTAAAGTTTAAAGTTGTTTTATTAAGGACTTATTCAGCTTGTTGCTCAGCAGTTTTTCAACCTCGTAAGTACATATAGCATGGAGAGCGTGTCCTGATTATGTCATCAATCAGCATCTTAAAGCTTTAATGGCAAAATAAAAAACTATTTCCATCTGTCCTTTCTAGTATATACAAATAAAGCACTACTTTGGTAAAACACTGTAGCACGTGTTTGGCGTATTTTTAAGTTCTTTTGAAGTCAGTGTTTGAGTACTTTGCTGAATCAGGTCCTAAAGCAATAATAGCCATGATGTAAATATGCTGTATTTCTGGATGGGTGTTCATGCAGGAGTTAAATGTGTGTCAGGTTCTTGTCATGACCTCCCAGGTACAGACATCATCTTAATTTCACTGAATCACTTAGAAACTTTGGCAAATTATCTGGCACCCAGATGAGAGGCTAAAGTCAGACCAAAGTATGGCAGGCTTTCATATGCAGAAAGAGATCAAACTGAATTGGGATATGGAGCCATAAAGGGTTTGGCAACGTCTCAAAGTGTGCTCAACTATGATTAGTCATTTCCTAGTTACATATGGTGTGTGTGTATGTCTCTCTCTCTCTATATATATACATATATATATCTATGTTTTTTTTCTCCTGGATCAGTTAAATCAGTGCAGTGCTTCAAACAAGATCCTTGTTGGGCTGTTAAAAAAGTCATGGAAATTTTTAATTCTGCTCAGAGAGTGAGTTGTGGAAATACTATGAGTAATGGTTCTGACACTGAAACAGGGAAGAAAACCAAGTCCATAGCTAACTGATCTTAGACATATGCAGTCCCACCAAAACCAAAGGGCCTTGTGTGTTGGTTCAAATCTGTTGCGTTATTGCTTGCAGGGGCATTGTATACTTTTGTATTATTCCTATGGTAGTAAGTAGTATAGAGTACTAATAAGACTAGTTGCATCAAAGCATGATTTAGTGAGGCCAAATTGATAGTAATGTGTCAATGAAGTCAGGGGAAGCTTTATTCACTATGGAGACCCCCAGAAGGGACTCTAAGGTGTTACAGCACTTGCTTTGGTGCTGTTATGTTGTTGTGTTGAAGGATAAAGGCTAGTTGCAGACTTAATTTCTAGAACCTACTCTTTGGATGAGTCCCACTAAGTATGACTGTTGCTGCACTGGGTGTTATCCTCTTGTCCTACCTGAGAGTCCCTGAATGTCTTATGAAAATGTATTGAGTGCTGTGCTCTAAACAGAGAGTAAAGGGCACGGTTTATCTTGTGCATTCAGATTTGTATTATTAGACAGCTGGGGCTTCTTCCCTTATTTCCTTACCTTTGCAAGTCACTGCCAAGTGACGAGGAAGTGCCACCTGGTTCCCTGCCTCTCCCTGTGAGGTCAGCAGGAGCTGCAAGCACTTGCCTTTCCATGGCATCGAGTTAAAAACATGCTGGGTCAGTGTACTTTCTCTTCGCTTTTTGCTGTTACATCTTAAGATTATTTAAGTTCAGTAGCATACATTTTTTGTTATTAGTTGAGGAGTTGAGGTCACTGGAAAGATGTCCAGTAACTGTGGTGTAGAGCTGAGAGAGGCATTCCTCCTTCTGGAAGGTCGGAAGTTATGTGAGAAGGGGGATAATCGTAAATCATTGTACACAAGTAATTTTATATGGAGCTTAGTTCTATTTAAAAAAAAATGAAAAATATTTAGCGATGGATCTCTGTTTACACTTGTCAGAGATCTGAGCTGTTTTTGTAGGCAGCTTAATTTGTTTTTGTCTTTTTAAACCTTGAATTTGTGACTTTACCTACTGACAGCGATAAAACTTCATGAGTCGTTTAGGAACAAATCTGATGTTTATTTCCTCTCCTGTTGCTAATGATGACTGCTTGGTTTGAAAAGCATTTGATAAACTCAGACCACGCAGCTTGCTCATATTTCCATTCCCAGTCCTAAGGGCACAGACCTCAGTTGTGCTCTACTGAGGACTCTGGCTGTACACTCATCTTCTGTA
This sequence comes from Chrysolophus pictus, assembly GCA_037305975.1. NCBI lineage: Eukaryota > Metazoa > Chordata > Aves > Galliformes > Phasianidae > Chrysolophus > Chrysolophus pictus. Next base: position 9,736,382 of record CM074580.1, read on the forward strand.
GTGCATGTCTGCTCCTGCTGATGTCATGTGGCTCCTGCATCTTATGCTTGTGACCAAGGAGCACGTTCAACCAGTGAGAAATAGGAAGTGTATTGGAAATGAGAAACTGAACATCAGCCATATGTGAGTAATGGATTGTTTGTCTGATGCAAGGGAGGGGGATGCATATTCTAACGCTTTCCAATTACAGTGTAGCCATGACATTGATTTCTTTATTTTGTAAGTAACCTGGTATAAGCTGTTCATTACGTCCTCTATGACCCCAGATTTTATTTTTGGATATTGATGCGTTCATGTGAAGTCCAGTCAAAAAAAAGTGAAAGGTTAAAAATGGTTCTTGTTTCACTTTGGCCAACCTGAAGAAAAACCTCTTTTTGGCAAGTGTATTCATGAGACACAGAACAGAAAGTTGCTTGTCTGGGTCTTTGGAGGAAGTTATCTTTCTAAGACCAAAGCCTGGGCCAAAGTTTGACTGCTGTGCTTTGTACTTGCATAATTGTACGTGCATAATATATTTTATATTTTAACTACTTTATTTAGTGTGAAACTGTTGACTGTAACTGAGTGGATATGTAATGCAACAAGCATTTCCAATTGTTTATAAATGCTATTGCACCTACTTCCCTTAGATACTTGCCATATATGCAGAGGTGGTCTCATAGCCTTGTGATAAATAATGGAATAGGACATGATGTAGATCGTTGGTAGACACTCATGGATTACCATCAGTGGGCTTTATAGCAAATCTGAGATTGATGGACAAGACTCAGTCATTTCACCTGCTCACTGGTCCACACATAGGTCGTTTTTGTTTTTTAAATTGCTTTCATGTCTTTGAGCAATGCCTTTGCATTAATGTGAAGTAAAACATTCGTGTCTTGGGAGCAGTTATCTGCCTCCCCTTTCTCCCAGTTACACTGCTGAAACTTTGCCCTCTTGCAGCGTGCGGTGAGTTTAACTTAATCATAAACCAAAGAAAACTTTCTAAGCCAAAAGTGTGTCATAATTTTTCATATTTGATTCCTATGGTTCTGCTGAGCTTTACTGGTGTATTCATGAGGGAACTTAGCATGAGCTTAGCCTATGCCGCTTTCATGACAAGAAAAACTACTTAACGTGATGTCATTTCAGCATCTTCTGGATTCTTGACAGTTTAAGCAGCTTCATCTACCTGTGAATATGTCTGCATGCAGTTCTTAGGGTAAAATATGCCTCATGTAGCTTTTGTGTAATGTTGCTGGTAGAAAGAGAGGTGGATTAAGTGTGCAGTCCATTCACTCTGTCATTCATAAAATGTAGGGTTTTCAGAAGTGTAGTCAATGCTATGTTCCAGTCTACTTTATATTTTATAGTGGTGATATGTGGAGACAGGTGATCCTGTAAGACATCTTGACTATCTCAGGCTGTATGGAGTTTTTCTTATCCCACCTTGGGCTAAAAGCACAAGCAGAACAGAAATACTTTGGAACTTTTTAGATCTCTGTGCATAAATCTAGGTGTGCTGGTACGTAATGTATATACATGTTTCCTTTTGTTGAGCCCCATCAATAACATCTAAATGGCTTCAAATGCTAGTTTTATTCTAAATATGTAATTTAGATGAGAAATATCAAACCAGCAAAGAGAAGTAGTTGAGAGAGAATAAATATATTGAGTTCCTACTTTGTGCTGCAGTCAGCTTTACATTTTTACGCCCACTAGAGGGACTGTTGCTTATACTACTTACTGCAGAAAGCAGTCATGCAGTCCCTTGAGTATTTCTTAAGCAACTTGAAAGCTCTGAATGACTGATTCCAGTTAAATCCTCTAAAGAGTAAGTCTCCCCACTATTTGTCAGAGTGGAAAAAACTTCGGGCACAGTTCTTTTCTCCTGAGCCCGAATAGCTCTACTGAGTTTTCTTAATGTTCTTCTTTCTTTTCTTTCTAAACTGTTTTTTTCCCTTTCAACTAATCAGACCAGGCTTTCCTATATGACGTTGCTGGGGATTATTTTAGAATTCCTTTGTCAAAGTAAAAATGTTGTCTCTCTTTGTTTATGTGTGGAATTAGCTTTATTTTTGCAACCATGGTGGCAATGAATTTGGTAAATTAATTAATTCTCAAATGTCATTGAAGTGGGTTTCTCCTTTAACTTGAAGCTAGTGAGTTTTAGTGAAGAGGCATGTGAACTTACAGTCAGTATGAGAAAAATTCCAGTGTGTCTGTTTTATCTTGTTTGGATGAGAGATTGTTTTCTGTTTGCTTTGTTAAAAAAAAAAAAAAAAAAACAGTTGCTTTTTCCTGACCAGCAGAATTTTGTTCTTAATTACAGAAACATGAAAGGATGCAGGAAGTCCTGAATGACCGCAATGAATACCTGTGCTAATTAAATCACTGGCTGGGTACTGGGAGAGAGCAAGGTAAGCAGTCAGGCAATGCCAGCAGCATTTCATGTAATCTGCATGATTGTGTTTCAACAAAGTCTTAGTGCTTTCAGATATCAAATTCATAGCAAGTTGGGTAAAGGCAAATAGCCTGCAGGTTCGAATGCAAGATTTGCTTTTAGTTCAAAGCTTTGAAAAGCAGAAAATCTCTCTTTTCCTTCCCAGGACAAAAACAAGTTCTGTGTTGTGATTTCTTTCTTTCTTTTCTTTCCCCCTAAATTATTATTTTCTTCTTAAAGGCGACATCTCTGATTTCAGCAATCAATTCATGACCAAATCTCAGCTTCCTGGGCTGACTCAAGGGAGGGCTTGGAGGAGGGGTGGAATGCTTCGCAAACTTAGCTGATGAAAAGGCATGCTGTTTTGTGGATGTCTCCCAGAATTGTTTAAATCTGTGTGCGCACGCGTGTGTATGAAAAAGGAGAGAGAGAGATCTCCATGACAACTGGCCTGGCCAGTCTGTGTTCTTTGCAATCATTTTAGCTGGAATCGGTGCTGCGAAAGGTCATATGAAGGAGTTCTGGGAAGCACAGCAGGTATTAGGCGTTAAGCGACCGGTTTTGCTGATTGCTTCACATAATAAGGCAGAGTTTTGTCTGGGAAATACAAATCTGAGAATGGAGTGGAAAGGGAAATGCTCCAAATTTCAGGTAACAAAAACTGCTTTTTTAATGTTACTTCCTTCAATTTTAAAGTGCTTTTGTTTCCCCCTCTGCGGTGTTTACTCCCAGCCGAGTGTCTGTGCTAGCTTGGATTCCCTAACTCTGGGGAATGATGTCATGCAGCAACAGTTGGATTCTATTAGCCAGGAAAAGAGGAAACATCCTGCATTTTTTGGGAGGGAAAAAAAAAAAAAAAAAAGCTTTGGCTCTTTGTTGAATCTTATGCAAAGGCTGCAAGAAGTGTTCAAGAAAAAGTTTCTAACAAATTCCCAGAAAACATAATCGGGACCTAGAAAACATGAAAATTAAAAACCATTGCAACAAATTACAGCTATATGCAAGAAAGTAATTATGGAAGTGTTACAGAATTCAGCTAACTTTTTTTTTTTTTTCTTGGATGATGCTATGTTCTTCTCTAATGAGAAAATTAATTGTATCTTAATTAAAAAGAGGATTTAGTATCTCTGCGCTCTTGGGATCCCCTAGCATTTGTTTGGAGAATGTGCTGCTTCTGGTCTGGGCTCTGTTTCAATCTGCTGCTTCTGAATAGATGATGCTGGTGGCATTGTTCTTAATAAGGTTTTCAGTCCTGGATTGTGTTTTTCATGGTTTTCAACTAGTCCTTTTGGGAGTGGCTGGGGGGGAAGTAAAGTAGAAAACATTAATTAAAGTGCAACACTTGAAAGAAGCTTTTTTCCCCCTTTTCTCAGAGATGTTTGTTAACTGCTGTAGTCCTTGGTAAATATTACAGCAGCATGCATAGCGTTTTAAATGAAAAATAATGATTAATATATGTGCCACTGCTAGTCCTAATGAAAAGACTTAGAAAATCAATGAAGTTCTTCTTTCTTCAACATCACAAAAAATACACCATATCAGTAGCAGTGAAGAGGTTAGGTCACTCCTACGTTATTTAAAACTCTCTCTAGCAGATGTTTGGTTCTACTTTTCTGTTGTTTTGAGCCCTTCTGTGCACTTCAGATGTGATCCAAAGTGTGCTGGAGTCCATGGGAGTTTTCCCATCAACTTCAAAGGGCTTCAGATCAAGCCTCTGCTTGAGAACTTCTCTGCCTCTGTTTCAGCCTTTTGACTGGAGGACCAAGCCACAGACTCTCCGTTTTCTTTCCTGAACTTTCCAAACAGAGAGTCTTTTGTATTCCACCAAACAATGCCAGACACTGCTGACTGGCTTCCGTGTGGCTGCTAACGCGCGCTGGAGATAACGATGATGCTTATTTCTGCTTTCTGCTGCCATCCTTCTAGAGGGGGGAAAGTGCAATGAGCGTACACCTACTCCACCTCTCCTCTCCTCTTCACACAAAGCCATTATTCCTGAGTGTGTGAGTGCAGAAAGCTTCTTTATTAAGGAGTGATCCTTTATTAGGTATCAGCTGTGCTTCAAGGAGGATTTCTGGGAAGACATTAATGGGAAAACACTGCTATTACTCTCTCAGTAGAGTACACGGGAGGGAGAAGAAGGCAATCTTTCTACAACGCAGAAATAGAACTGGCAGCTGTCTTCTGTCAAATCATGGCTGCTTGGCATAGCTTAGCATTTTGTGTCCTCTTTTCCCACCAGATTTGACCATCATGATGCTGTAAATAAATACTGCTCTTAGTAAATATCAATTAATGGTTAAACTATTGAAAAATTACTGATTTTTCATCTGTTTGAATGTTGAGAGTGCTTTAACAAGAAATTATTGTGCCATTCTTGAATATAAATGTAATAGCTGATGTTTAATTACTTAAATTTAAGGCTTGTTTGTGGAAAAAATGCTATTTGTACCTGAAATTTCTGAGGCTGAACACTATTTTCAAAATCTAAACCGCAGCTTTCAAGTGCTTATGTTTTACAAATGAACAGTCTGAAACACCTGCCTGGTGTTGCAAATTGGGCATCCCAAAGGCAAAGGCTGCTTTTTTTGGAGTCTGCCTTTTCTGTTGTGTGATGCAGTGGGAAGCACAGTGAGTTTTGTCCCAGTATTTCTGGCAGAGTGCTATTTCCCATTATGGCCTGTGCTGCAGTATTTACCTATTACTTGCTGTTTCTTACAAGGCATCGTTTTCACGGTACTTTAATATAATTTTCATACGTCTTAATGTTCTGAATGTTTCCAAGTGAAATTTGCATATATTAGAGTTGTATCCTGAAGAGAGATGTTTTATCCTGCTGTCTTGACATAGAACTCCTTGCTGGTGCCAAGCATCCACTGCTTTGCTGACAGTGGCTCCATGCCCACTGTGTCACTGGATAGTCAGTGGCCCAGGGTTGGTGTGTAATTTTTGATAAGATCAGCTGTGTCTTGTCACTTTTGCACCTAGTTGGAGAGTAGGAGGATGTGGCAGAAATGTTTTTCTCCCCTCTCCTTGATTATCAATCTAGTAATTTTTATATTGTAATGTTTGAACCGAATGTTCTTATCTTGCATAAGATCATCCTTTGTGTAACTGCTCGTGCTCCCCCTACCCATAGGCTGACAGCAGACATTTGCCTGTTATCAGTCATAGCGGGCTCCAGGTGAATTGCTGTGTTGACGTTTGTCTTTATCAGCTGGAAACAAACTGATTCTGAATGAGGTAAAGCTAGCTAGAAGCCTACAACTGACTTTGTCTATATCGTTCAATGCCTGTTTTTCTCTAATTGCCTTCTCTAAGTAACTCAGGTCTTTTCACTTTCTCGTCCTAGAGGACGCTAAGAAAAACAAAGTAATTGTCTTTGTTTCTGCTGCTTTCTTTGAAGGTTGGGTGAGATTCAGAAAGCCTGGTGTTACATTTGTGCACAAATATACCTGTACATTCTTGAACGCAAGATCAGTATTCCCTGTAGCCTCATGCTTACAGTAGATAGAATTCACTGATTGAGAGCAATAGGGCTGCATATTTAGAAGTGCTTCTCCTGACGATGTTCTAATCTTCCCTTCATTTTCTGTAAGATACTTTCAGTTCTCCCAGTGAGAACAACAGTTCTCGCTGTTTCCTCTCATCTGCTGTCTTCAGGTCATGGTGACACGAAGAGACTTTCTGAAGCATAAAATGTGAAATGCAAAATGATGTGTTCTGAGCAGCACACGCTGGATGCAAACGTGATACCTTTAGTTGCAGCAAGAACCTTGAAATGAATGCAAAATGAATGCACTGTCATTCTGCAGCACAGGGGCTCATTAGGGCTAATCACTGATCTCTGTTCTGCCTTTGCATCTTTGACCTAGTTGCTTTGCTGAACTTAACACAGTTGCTAGTGTGACACAAAGCAGACCCTTGGCACAGCCCTGATCACAGAGCAGGGAGAGATCTGGCAACTTTCACACAAATCCTTTATAATTAAGGCTTCCGGTCTGGGATTTAAACTTCTTTCTCTTAAAAGCCTGAGAGGCACTTTTTTTTTTTTTATTTTGCAGGCTGAAAGTTAACCTTCTGCTGGTGGAGGCGAAGTCCCGTGGTGGTACTAGCTGCCAGCAGACCTGGGAGAGGCAGGTGCTCTTTTTGTTCCTGCAGCAGGATTTGCAAATACGCTTCCCAGTTTTTCCTCAGTTTCACGTGACAACAACAGCAGCTAGTGGAGTGTTGCACAGATGGCTGTCCTCCAGTGGCAGCTCTCATTCTGAGTTCAGTGTTCATAGCATTAATCCTCTCTGCCCGCTGGGAGATGAACTGCCGTACAAAAGGGCTGTTCAAAGGAGTCCCATTTCTCCATTCAGTCAGAGATAGTGTTCCCCTCCTGAAGATTTTGTTTTGTTTTGTTTTTGTCTTCCCCCCATCCTGTTGTAGTTTGACAAGAAGATGAATCAGAGGCGAAAACTTCTGCCAATGGCAAGAGCACAATTTGGCATCCCTTGTTCAGCTGGCATCCAAAGGATACAAGCCATCAAATTATCCTGTGCTCCTGGTCCAGCTGAGCCTGTTAGCATATGGCCAGAACACCCCTCCCTGCTTTGAAACATGCTTGAAAGCTGAAAGACATCACTAAACATTTACCACAGTAGGGACACGCTGGGGACAGTTGGACAATTCTGACATTAAAAAATGCATTCTCTACAATGTGCTTTCATGCCTCCTTAGTAGAGAGCAAAAAGCAATTTGAAAGCTGCAGCAGCATGGAAACATTTGCAGTTGCACAATTCATGTTCACATGTTTCGGTCTCACACAGGCTCATGTAGAGCATCTATTATTAGTTTTAGAAGGAGAATAGCTGACTGCTGATAAATTTGAATAGAGTATTCCAGAGAGAGCTGTTTTATGGATGAGTTATCAAGAGTGGCAAGCCAAGAAAACTGACTAAAGTTACACAGAAAATCTGATGTAGAACACAATCATGTTTATCCAAAAGATTTGTAGGAACAAAAACATTTTCAAATGGCCCTGCTGTCAACATGTCCAAACCTGTGCTGGGTTAGGTGACAAGCTGCATAGCTGTCTCTTCTTCTCTTCACCTAGCATTTCCTGAGGAGCTCCCTAGGGTGTCTGGGATGTTGTCATTGCAAAGGGGACGTATCATCACAATTTGGCCTTCAGAAGCTTGCCTCGAAGTATTTCCAGGTGACTCGTTCTAGTTTCTTGCTTTTGGAAGAAGTCTCGTTGCTTCAGAGGGAAGAGTGAAAAAGATTTTTGGATGCTGAATATGCTTTGTTTAATCAGCTGATTATCTGGATTAGAAATTCTCTGTTGTGCATCAGATTGGATTTCACCATTGCACTGACCCTCCTATGCTCTTGCTTGGGGCAGCAGATTGACTTTTGGGAACATATGAAGTCCAAGGACAAACACTGTTTTTTCAGTGCAACTCTTTTATTAGTAACAGCGCATTACAGTAGGTTGCAAGAGGAGTGGTTTCAGCCCCTGGACATGCACAAGCAGCTGTCTGGCCAGCCCTTTATTTTTCTGTGGAAAGCACTGTCCTTGTAATGCTGTCTGTAAGCAAGACACTGCTCCCCAGCATGGGAAACACAGCTCCTGCTAGAGGCTCTTTCCCTGACCCTAAGGCTTGGGCAGGGAAGGAGAGTCACTCCTGTCCCTGGATCTGCTAGAGGTGATCTGTGCAGATCTTCTCCCTCCACCATCAATGTGTCTCTGATATGACACTGTCCTGGGACTGTTCTGTCTGCCTCTGCTCGTGATGCTCTGCGAGACGGGAGTTGCAAAAGGTGAAAAGGTTGAACTGTCCTCCAAGTTGCTGTGGGCTGGGAGGAGACTGCATGTTTTTCAGGGTAGAGAGCTTGTGTCTGTGGGGGGGATCTGTGATTCCCTGGGCAGAAATGCTTCTCCTGTGTGCTAGACCAGAGCTGTCAGGGCATGCAGGTGCTCCTGAAATGGCTTTGCAGCTGATGTCCTTACAGACCCTCTCACTGTGTACTGACTCTGCCTTTCTCCTGATCACTTGTTACTTGGGATTGTGGAAGTGTTTGAAAGGGTAACAATGGCAGTGGGGCCTTTTCTCTTTCTAGCCAGCAGTTGAATCCAGGTTCCTCTTACAATTGAACTCCCCCTGTAAAAGAGATTTGTTGCATGCAAAGGCTGTTGGGAGGCAGATGCTGAAACTTAATGTGATTTGAATTGCCCTAAGTCTACACACTCAGAGCTGTGTGTTGTGAGGGGGTTGCTCTACCAGCTGGTTGTGTACAGGATCCCATCAACAAGTTATAATCTCCCCTGTGCCAGATGCAGTGAATAGTGTAATACACTGTCAAATTTGGCATTTGTATTAAGATTTGCTTTCCTCTGCTATGGAGACGTTATCCAGTTTTCTGTTCAGATGCATCAAGAGCCAGGGTCCCTGCTGTGTTTTATTTAGTATTGGCTGATATGCATGGACAGTAGAAAACAAATGTAAATACAAATCAGTGCTGTGCGGTACAAAAGCACAGCACATTTTTCTGGGGATTTATGGGCATCTGGGAAGAACAGAGGGTCTGGGGGCAGCCTGAGATTACCAGCTGCAGCACCTTGTTGGCAGAGCCCAGCACAGTTCTTGCGCAGCTGATAGTTCTGTTAGTGTGTGTGTATGTATCTATTCTACAGGTAAGGCCAGATCTTCAGGTAGAGGAAGATGAAGCCAATAGAGTTACGCTGAAGGCTTCCATAATCTTTCTGGCAAATCCATGCATCTTGTGTATGGCAGATGGATTGCAAAGCGGCCATTTATCTGGAGAATTCAGGTGCTGTTGCTCTGGCCAGGCTGTGTGATGTCTTGAAATCCAGAACAAAAGAATAGATTCCTTTTTCTTCATCTGATAAAAATTTTCACTATCCCTCACTGCAAGAAAGACATCGAAGCATCGAAGCCCTGGAGCGTGCTCAGAGAAGGGCAACGAAGCTGTGAGGGGTCTGGAGCACAAGTCTTATGAGGAGCAGCTGAGGGAACTGGGATTGCTTATCTGGAGAAGAGGAGGCTCAGGGGGGACCTTATCTTTCTCTGCAACAGCCTGAAAGGAGGTTGCGGTGAAGTGATGCTCGGCCTCTTCTCCCAGGTAACTAGAAGTAGGATGAGAGGGAATGGCCTCAAATTGTGCCAGGGGAGATTCAGATTGGATGTTATGAAATACTTGTCCTAGAGAGTGGTCAGGAACTGGAATGGGCTGCCCAGAAAGGTGGTGGAGTCACTGTCCTTGGAGGCGTTCAAGAAACATTTAGATGATGTACCGAGGGATGCGGTTTAGTGGGAAATATTGGTGATAGCACTAGATGATCTTGGAGGTCTTATTCAACCTTAGTGATTCTATAATTCTATGACTTCCACACTTGTTTACAATCTGATTTAAAAGCAAGAAAACCAATCACATCATTACACACAGGGAATTCTGTAAAATACATGTATGTTTTTGGAAACACAGACACACGGTGTTCCAAAATGAAGTGGTTCAGGACTGTCACAGTGGCTGGGTGAAACTAAGAGCCTGCTTGACTGTTTAACTGTTGCCCACCAGAAAACAGGAGTGGCAAATTCATCAGTTTGGACAGGTTGCCCTAGTGACAGTGGCTCATTAATGTCTGCCACATTAGTTATGTTTCCGTGGCTGCCTCAGGTCTGACAAATATGATAGAGCTGTTTTTTATCTTCAAATCCTCTAGCAAATCCCTTACTGGTCCTAGTCAGGAAACCATATGGATAAGAAAATTATCGTTCCTGATCTTTGTTATTGACTGGTTCTGTTCTTTGTGTATGAACCAGCCAGTTGGGACTGGCTGCATTCCTCTAATTTGCTGTGTGTGACCGAGCCAGTGATGAACAAATACCTTTCATCATTTGTTAAGAAGTTTTATTCATTGTTTTAGCAACCAAGGAAGTGCCAAAGGTCAGACTGAACCCTTGGGGAAAATGAGTGGAAGCCTTGGTTTCTGACAACGACAGGACACCTTTGGATTGAACTGACTTCTTGCAGAGGAGATGTGGAGTTTGCATAGGTATATTGGCCAGGATTGAGACTTTTTCTGCTGCTGGTTGGTTTTTGTTTGTTTTCCAAGGGCGACTGCAGGAGCATTTTATTTATATTTATCTTATGATCTTATTTCCCCCTTCCAAATTCCTCTCTGAATGCTACAAGATGAAGCGGTATGCAACTCTTTGTTATCTGTAGGTCATCTATTAGTATGTGATATGACAAACCATATAAAAAGAATAAAATAGTAGACATTCAAAAATCTTTTTATCGCCAACCTTGAAATCTAGAATGATTTCCAATATAAATGTTGGATATCCTTCAGCAGGGAAGAGAAAAGGAAGATATTAATTGAATAAATTAGATAATCTGATAAAAATAAAAAAATAAGAAGGGCCTGAGAGGTTTGGAAAGTATAATATAATTACCCTTTCCTGAATTGAATCAGATCTGCTCATAAGCATTCAGCCCATCTATATGTGGAATCACAAACAGGATACAGCCTTGCTAATGTTGGCTAATAATGGCTATTTTTTGCCTTAAAACTTTCCAGTTATTACACTTTTTGAAGTACATTTTTTATTAAATGTTTTTTTTTTCTACTTAAGCATGGTTAAGGCCATATATTTGTAGTTTCATGACTTGACACATAACTTTCTGAAGGATTTAACTTACTACTAGATTAGGATCAATTCTAGAATGATTTGGATTGGAAGGGACTTTAAACACCAACCAGTTCCAACTCCCCTGCCATGGACAGGGACATCTCCCACTAGATCAGGTTGCCTGAAGCCCCATCCAACCTGACCTTGAACATTTCTGGGAATGGAACATCCACAGCTTCTCTGGCAGCCTGTTCCAGTGCCTCACCACTCTCATAATGAATAATTTCTTCCCTATGTCTAACTTAAACCTACCCTTTTGTAAATTCAAAACTGTTCCCCCTTGTCCTACCACTACACTCTCCAGTAAGGAGTCCCTTACCTGTAGGCCTCCTTTAATTACTGTAAGGCTGCTATGAGGTCTCTGTGGAGCCTGCTCTTCCCTAGGTTCTACAGCCCCAACATTCTCAGCTTTTCTTCATAGAGGACGTTCTCCAGACAATAGATATGTGATGTATGTGAAGCAGCAGGTCAGGTGTAAGAAAACTGAATCTCCATTTAGGTGGCTATTCAGACTTTTTTTTCTTCCTCTCTCAGTAAAAAAGAAGGTAGATATATCCAAGGGGATGTTCAGTATAGTGCATTCAGTTCTGTTCTGTATCAGAAAGCTGTTAGTAGATGGGAAAGAAATTGCCCCTATTTCCAGCTGTGGGAAATACGTGAAGACAAATGATCTGGAGGGAGATTGGTGTGCGTGGCTGTGACAAGATGAGGAAAGGAAAGGCTTGCCTTTAAAAATAATTGAATAGTTAGATCTCACTCAACTGATGATTCACTGAAATGAATTTTGGCTGTCTTGACAGAAGCTTTTGAAGAAGCAACAGGAAATAGGTGGATGAAAATGCACAGAATGTCTTTTGGCACACTGCCTTCTGAAATAGAAAGTAAAGCTCTTTCTGATGGCATTATAGTTGCTGTGCTCTTTAGTTAACATAAAAGCATTACATTTTTTTCTTTTTTTTTCTTTCTTTCTTTTTTTTTTTTACCTTAGCCACAAATAAAGCAGTGCAGATTTGTCATCTATCCTGTAAAACGGTTATCCAGTGTCAACCAGATAGAGTTGCACAACTTGAAGGGATCTAGACTGGTTTGCCCAACCAAGACAGATTGCCCAAGGAGGCTGTGGATGCCCCATCCCTGGAGGCATTCAAGGCCAGGCTGGATGTGACTCTGGGCAGCCTGGTCTGGTGGTTGGTGACCCTGCACATAGCAGATGATCAATGTGGTCCTTTTCAACCCAGGTCATTCTATGATTCTATGATTTACTGTATGTATCATTGGATGACAGAGTCAGTAGAACGTAAAAATGCTACGTTAAGGAGATGTGGCTGTGGTGGTTTCACACTCGACAAAATGCATGCTTTTAAGTTGTTAATGGAACAGATTGAACTTTATGGGTTGAAGCTATTACCAAGTTAGTTGATTTTAGAGGTTTTGGCCTCTTTCCTTCCCCCTCTCCCATCCTGGCATCATATGCTTCTTCCAATCTTATTGAATGCACAGACGTATTGGTTAAAATATTGTCAGATCTCTTGCAATTTTTGGTGTTTTGTTTTTACTAGAGAAATATTTGAAGTCACCATGTAGAAAAATGGAGACAAATACTGCAAAAACAGTGAACCTGTAGGTTCAAACTATCATACCGACCAATGCAGTTGGATGCTGATTTCCCTTGAAGTTGGACATAAGAGTGGTCCCCCCAGAGGGTCTCATGCCAGCTCTAAAAATTTCTCTTGTGTAAGTGATCCAATATGTTTGTGGCACATCTCAGTTGCAAAACGTGATGGGGAAACATCACTGATTATTTATTCTGGGTTTTGAAGTTGTCAGGAAGTGTTACTGTCATACTACATAGGAGTAGGAGAACTAGTGTGCTGCATAGACAGTCATGGTGAGCTACAAGCAGAGCTGAAGTACAGTTGAGATCCGATACCCACTTATACTATTGCTAGCAGAAGAACTTCTCTGATGCCTTTCCAGCTTAAATGGTTGGAACTGTGTACACACAATAGGTTTCCTTTCATTTTAGTCCTGTGATACATAACTGGAGTTGCTTCTTTGCGTCTGTGCAGTTGGATTCTGCTGTGTATTTTCTCTGTGGATGATCGTGGCTGAGAAGCCTGGTAGTCTCCATTGGACTTGACAGGGAAAAATACTAGGGATATAACTTTGAAACTGAAAAGTGCGGCACTATAATAAATTGTGGCTCTCTGGTTGAACATGAGGATAAAATTTATTCCAGACCTTGTGTTTGAGTGGAAGAGTTTATGAATGGAACTGCAGCCCCTGGGCTGTATTTCAGCATTAGTCTCTAGCTTGGATTTGTGCTATTTCCAACATCGACAAGGATATGTGTTTTAAAACCTTTCATTCTTCCACTTTTAAGATTATTCAGATGTAAAGTCTGTTGTGCTGCAGATGACTATAGAGTATATTCCACGGGAAAAACATTTTGGTTATGTAAAGAAGCAGGTTAATAACTGTTTCCTGAAACGTATGTATTAAAAATGGCTCTATATTTAGTTGAAGGAGAACTGGCTCATGCTCAGAGGAGTCACAGTAGTGTTTCTGCTTTACCTCCATTTCTCACTGTTCATGTCTTGTTCTGTGGTGATCAGCTGTGCCTCAACTCTCTCACCTGTCAGACAGGTAGAACTCCACTAGGCAGCCTTGCAGCCCTGTATGTTGCTTATTATCATCTCATCAGAAGCTTAGATGGAAACCATGATCTGTAGTAAATACCAGTTTTTATTGGCTTTATTCAGATGGCGAAGCTGGAATACAGTAATGTCTTAGTTATTCAAGAAACAAACAAAATATGCTTAGGTAGCATGTGTTAGGAAACTGGGAGTCTTGGACTGATATTTGAACTTTCTAGCCCCTGAGCAGATAAATAGCAGCTGAGAAATAGATGCTTTAAGAAGAAGTAGCCAAAACCTCCTGTCAGTTACCATACTGTGGTCTCTCCTTCTGCCTACAACTGTTTATTCTCAGACAGATTGTGTTAAAATATTGACAGAGAAAACAACAACGTGCAAAACACCATACAGAAAAGAAAAGCTTAGACAAAAAGTTTGAGGTGTGATTTTTACATCTGTTAACTGGGAAGTTATTTTTTATTTTTTCTTTCTCACTGATATTTAGAGATGAGGAACTACTGTAGCTGGCTGGGAAAACATAAATTCTGTTTTTAAGGGTATTTTTGTCCGTCTTCATTCTTTCTGGTAGGTCACAACCTTAAAGCATACAAATGCCAAACTTATTCATTGAATTAATGAACTTACTCTCTAAATAACAGCATGTAGAGTTTGGACTAAAAGCTGAGACAAGGTCTGGAGTTTCCAGAAGTTAGGGTCTCTACAACCATCAGGAACTGGTTTTGGGAAGGCTTTCATTCAAAACCAACTCAAAATGATATCTCGCTATAAAAACCCCTGAATAAAATGAGAGTGACAAGAATCAGAAAACAAGCAAACAACAATTTAGACTGCAAACAATGTTGTTGCAAGAACTAGGGATTCTCTGAAATGATGGAGCAAGCTACATTTCCTGCACTGGCACATCCTTTGAGTCCCTAATTTCCTATGTAGAAGAATCACTTACACCCTTCCCTTTCAACTGTTGACTGTGACAAATTTTGTGGTTTTTTTCAACTTCAGTTCAAGTTCTCTTAATAGCCTTCACTGGTAAAGATACGTGCAGATAGCAACGAGGAGAAAGATGTTGCAAGTGTTTGGTTTTTTCACTCTGAATGTTGCTATGCAATTTAGATAAATCATGAAAATCAGCATGATTGGAAACTCTTCTCAAGAATGTTCTTTTAAAACAGAGGTTAGGAATCTTGGTCAAATAAATTAGTTGTGGTATTTTATAATTCTTTTCTTTCCAAATCATTAGTTGAAACAATTATCTGTCCATACGTTTTGTTTTCTAGTTTCTTAATGAAAGTACCAATGTAAATATTTCTATTTTATCCTGTTCTGTTCATAAACACTAACTTTTGACTTAGACACCTGTTTTCTAAACAAAATGTTTAACTATACGTTGTCTTCTTCTGACACTTGTGCTTACGAGTCTGTTTGCTTTCTGAGTAATGAGTGCCATAGGGTTTTGTTTTCGTTTTTTTTTTCTTTCTGTTTTTAGTGCTCAAAGAGAACTTGAGTTTTATCTCCTCTCCTCAGCCCTAAAAAATCCCAAATTCCCCATTTTGCACACGCTCTAAGGGATTACTCGGGACTTTGATGGGAAGAACAACATGAAGCAATTGAGACTCAAAGTGCTGATGAACTTTCGAAGATATCTGTACAGAAAATAGGAGCTTGTTTTAGACTATCAGTATAAAATTCTCTGGCGTGTCCTTCAGGCTGTAAACATGATGAGCTACCCGTCTGTCTTTTGCATCTACATGAGGCAGACGTGCTGATGCTTCTTCAGCCACCTCTCCATTCACAGTGTATCCTCAGCTAGACCCTAGCTCACCTTCCTTGCTTTCTTTATCTTTGCATGGAACCGTTCATCTCTATGTGGCCTTGAATGAGGGTGTGCATTAAAATACCACTTACAGGCTAAGATAAAGTCACAAATTGCTTGGTCAATCTGAAGAGGACCTTGGATCCCTTCATTCACTGTTCAAGTTCCTTTCCAGCTCCTGTTTTTTTTTATTGCTGATGGTGATTTGTTGTTGTTTGCAGTATATAGTAGTAGATAAAATAAGTAAAAGTTGATAAACTTCTTTGTTTTTATGTGAAGTAAAGCTCCTGACTAAACTAGAACTGCATAAAGCTCTTTACTTTGGTTTGCCATTGACCTTACCGCTGAAGTTTTCAGACAGATTACTGTGTTAAATCTGCTGTTTGACCCACTGACATCAAAGAGATCTTGTCTAACAGCTGAGTGAGTAATAGGGCTTGGCTGCAGCAGAGTAGCTTTGAAAGAAAAGATTTAGCTGGCAAACAGCTTTTATTTCTTCCATGAGAAGAAGAAAAGTTTTTATTGAAATAAATGTGCTGTCCTTAGCAAGGGTAAAGTACCTTGTTGACAGTGCTTTGGAAGACTTTTCTATTACATCTGAAGAAGTTACTTAGGTGTTTCCTCATGTGGAATTTTGCCTCCTTGTTTTCCATCTCTTCTCTTTGGACGTTCAATTGTGTAATTTTTTGGAAAAGGTACTGTACTAAATTACATGCATTAGAAGTAACCCTGTTGTTCCTTGCAAGAAGTGCATTTCCTTCTTGATACCTGAAAACTTCCTGTGAGGCAGGAGTGAAAGATATCTATTGAGAAGTGGGAAGCTGAGTGGATCCTCCATCAAAGGTGCCAACACATGTACATCCTAGGCTTACTGCCTATCTTAATACTTCTACTTGAATGTATTGTCTGGTTAAAGCAGATAATTTACTAATTAAGCAGATATATTCACTTTATATCAGCTGTACTGAGGGTGATTCATCTTTTGAAAAGCACCTAAATGATTCATGCGGTTGTGAACTATTGACTTCCAGTGATACTTAAGCTCTGAAGTACACAGACTCTTGCAGGGCATAGAGGATAAGACTTGTGTCATGTTTCTGAGAAATGTACGATGATGGTGTTTGGGAGTTGCCTGGATGAGCAGTTTTGTTTTGACAGGAGAAAAGCAGATGCTATACACCAAAGCCCAGGAGTGAGGAGGAGATCAAAGCAGGAGTGGTGAAAGGCTGGAACAAGTAGGAGCATGGCTCTGCTTCACCTAAAGGCAGTTACGTGCCTCTGTGCCTTCACTTGATGCAGAGCTGCTTTACTTCTGGGTTGTTCAATTGCCCTTAGTGTGGTTCCTGACAACAAAGTCCGTTTGGTGCTTTGCAAAACTGGCTTTGAACAGTCTTTTGTGCACCCACACAGATACTGTGCTGTCAATGTCTTCAAAGGGCCATTTTTCTCTCTTTTCTATTGGGGAGCATCTTTGCATTGGTACACACCTCTTACATAGCATTGAAAATGAGTGCTTGCTCTAGCACTTGCACAGCATTTAAGTACATGAAATGCAGAAAAAGCTCTCTTCTCTAAAAGTTATGTGTAGAGAAAGGGTGAGATGACTAATTTTAGCATACTGAAATAGAAAACACTGAATACATTATTGTGCATAATTCTTCTCACTTATAGGCTGAAGTACTGTCATGCAGAATTGTAGCCATAGTTAGTATCCAAAAGAACTCTTTGTCAATGGAGTCTGTTAACTTTTCAGCTACGTTATTCATATGTTTCATTCCTCCTTCCAGCTGTTTCCACAAATTGAAAGACTTCATTTCAGTTTATAGATGCTATTTCTCCGTTGTTCATGCCCACAGCTATTTTCCATGCCCAAATATCCCTCCTGCATGCACCCCTCCCCAAAGAAAAGAAATGCAGATCCTATGAAAGAAGCAATGTAGAGTGATTCTTTGAGAAGAAAGTCCAAAATGACACAATATTGAAGCTGCCATCTGCAAAAGTTCAACAGATGGTATTTTTCTGCTGTGTATCTGTGGCTGGGTGAGGATATTGGGCACAGAGCAGAATGTGGGGTGTGGTACATTACCAAAGGGTTCTCATTTTTGTGTTGTGGCTTCAGTTTTCTCATTAAAACTGTAAGGGGCAAAGCTTGCTTCTGAAAGAGCTGAAGGGAGCAGTTGCTTGATGTTCTGGTAGTACAGTTACAATTGGAGGAGAATTTGTTGCTCAGAGCAGCTCTAACTGTACTGGTTTTTAATAGGAAGACTGGTCAAATGGTTAAGAAAATACAGATGTCTGGATAATGCCTTGAAACTGTGCCATAAAATTAAGCTACAGTTTGAAAAAATACAAAGCCTTCCAACTTGAAACCATCTTCACACGTGTATTTTCTTTAGAGCCCCACCTGAATGTGGAGATGTGAAGATTTAGCTAAACTGAATTTAGTGTTTTTCATACCTCCAAATTTTCCAAGATCAGAAAAAGTATCCACAGCAAAGCAGTTGCTTCCTAAAATGCAGGATAGAGAAAACCTCTTGAATATGGATGTCCAACTGTGAATTCTTCCTTCAGGTTAAACAGGAGAAGATTTATCTGAGTAGGAGTTCAGATTGTTGCAGATAATAAACACCAGAAAATAGATGCTGTTATTCTATGGAGAAACCACTGGAATGTATGATCTATAAAAACTTCTGAGTCCTGATGCTTTTATGCCTCCCATACATCTCCAGGCAAATTATCAGCTAAAATACTGGAGCCTCAAGTTGTCTTATGAGTAGATAGTAACAAGTTTTGTTTTTATTTTAAAACTGTATTTTTAGTCTTATAAATTTTAGTATTATAAATTATTATTATTTCTTGTTACAAGAGGTATTCATTTTGTTCTGGAAGGATGAAATCTGCTTTTAGCCTGCTGTGTGCTGGGCACAGTTAGGGTTCTATGTGCTCCTGTAATAGAAAGCACAGACCTAGCATCATTAAGAAGTTCACAGATTTTTATCTACCTTTTGGTTGGATGGGGACTGAGTTTTGAATAAATCCTGGCCAAGTCTGTGGTATCAACTAGAAGCCACGTGGAATTTGGTAATACAGACATCATGCCAGACAAAACTCGTTCATTTCTGTTTTGAATGTTTAGATTTTTTTATTAATCAAACCCAGGGAAAAATGTGCTCACATGACGTTTTAACTGAACAGTTTTTGCATAATGGACTTTATGAGCCTCAAAGGCCTCATTTGTTTTATAATGACTTTTTTTTTTTTAATAGCAGGCATTATTGATGCTTGCTTATGCTTTATTCTAGCTAATTCACTTCCTGGAAGGCAGGTTTTGTTTGTGAGCGTTATTAAATTAAGTACTGCAGTATTGTGCATATGTAGTTGTACAAAACCAAACAAACCTTTGTATTTGTAATAACTTGACCACACATAGGTGCACAGTTTGAGTTCTCTACTTGCTGGTCTTAGTTGTATATGCAAGTGAAATGAAGGAGGAGCAGTGAAAGAATAGGAGACAGGAGGGAAGTATGGGATATGATTTCATTTCTGATATAGTTCTCCATGAACACTAGCAGATGAGTCTGAAACTACAGTTTAGGTGATAACTACATGAACATAAACGCTATGAAAAAGATAGTTCAGGTTCTCTAACTTGACTATGTAACTGTTCATAACAAAAATCTGGGCATTTTTGTTTGTTGATGTGTTGGGAGTAGACTGTAATTCTGAAAGTCGAGTTGATGTAGTGTACTTTTCTAGAGCAACACCACTTTCAAAGATGCAAGAAAATCATTCCTGTTTAGTGAGCAGATTCAAATTTGATATCTACACTTCTCAGCTTAAGTCTATAAGAAAGAAGAAATGGAACACAAACGCCAGCCTCATTGTCAGGCATGTATGAAGCTACCAGCTGAACGTTTGTTCCAGTGTGTGCTCCCATGAGATGGGGAAAGTTTGACTCAAACTTCGCTATGGGTTTATTCCCTTTTTGAATGAGAGTTTTCTTGTGTTCAGATAATTGTTTTTACACCATGAAGACCATAGAAAGATATATTTCCATATGGATGCTATGCCAAATTTACCCTGTGGCATGTGGAACGCTCTCTGTTTGGTGAGAAGCCAAAACATTCTCTGTAAGGGAAAAGAGGATGAAATTGTATCTGATCTGAGTGCTGATCTGTGTCCCCCAGGCTTATCCTGCGGCTGTTTCTATGTCACAAAGGCAACGCTGGATATGCCTTTTCAGTGAGATCATTGCAAAATGAAATTGCTACTAAATTATATTTTACTCACAGTTTTGAGTTAAGAAGTATGAAAATTAGTGCTAAAACTTTAAATAGAAATACTGGTGCTGGACTGATGCTCCAGATGCTGACTGGATAGAACTAATCATTTCATGCAAATATTTCAAGCTCATATTAAATGTTTTAGTAGTGTTAAACAGAAGTGATTGCACATTACAGCACTGCAGCTGATTTGAAAACAAGAAAGGCGACCCTGCTCCTTAATGCACTGGATACTTGTTCTTTCCAAACATGCTCAGAGCTGAGTGGAATGGAGAAGGGTTGTGCTTTCTTCTTAATATGTTTCTGAAGCTGTGTGCTACCTTGTGCTGATTGGCAGTAGAACTGTCTTCCTTTCCTATTGCAAGCAGAGGAGTGAGATTTGAGAAGTCACAATCACCAGAGGAAGATGCAGTGTGGGAGCAGTCTGTAACAGGCTGTGTGAAGAGGTTTAGGTTGCAGGGATCACGGGCAGCAGTGCCTCTTGAACCACAGCTGTGGGCTTTGATCTTCTCCAACAACAGAATGAAATGGTTAAGTCTTGTAGCAGTTCTTTGCATCAAGTCGGTTCCTGCTCTGCAGACTGTGAAGACAGACTTTTCCCTTAGCAGAATTCACCACTACAGTGGTCTATTCAAGCCTGCATCTGGGAAGATAGTTAGTGCCTTCATTTATGGAATTCCTGTCATAGAATTTAAGTACTTTAGAACAGCAACTGGTCTCCTGGGAGGTCTCTAATGTTATGTACACAGCAGTACGTAAATAATTTTAATAAAGGGAAAGAGAAATTCTTATAAATCACCAATTACTGTCTTGCAGCCTGGAAAGGCTTAAAAGATGTTGGAGATGGTTCACGGTTAGCTTGTGCATTTCTTTTTGCTTTAAAAAGTCTAACATCTCTAAAATCCTTTCCCTCTTCTCTGCCATTCTGAATGCAGCGTACGTGAGAGCAGAGCTGGTGTGCCTGCATCTGCTGCTCGGTGTCCTTGCTCTGCTGGGAACACTTGTTACTGCAGGATGCTCTGATGAACTCTATGTTGGCAGGAGCCACTGGCCATAGCAGTTAGCTGCTGCAATCAGCTCAGTATGTCGGGTGGGTGTTTTGCTGCCTCCTACTACAAGAAATATTAAAACAGGTTTAAATGCTTCCAGTTGTTTCACTGTCTAGCAGTTGGAGGCCTGGTGAATGGAGATTTATAGCACTTATGGTATCTTGTTCAAGCTTCCTTTTCGTGCAGGTGATAAAGGTCTGTGCTGTGGGAGCTGGCTTTTGTCTAGAGAAAAGTGCCTCCCCTTCTGATGGCTGTTTACACCTGTGATAGATGGGAAGATGCTCTCTGGAGCTTGTAGGTTCTAAAGGAAGAAAACTCATTTACACAGTAGCTGTGACACCACTGAAGATAACTGGAGACTGTGGCACAATTTCATTTGCAATAGATTAAGTTCTTCATCCCTTTAGCTTATAAAAATATCCCTCCCTAGCAAGAAAGAGCTCTTTCTCTATTGGATTTTACTGGAGTTTTTTTACATTTGTGCAGGGCAACCCTTGAAATTCCTTATATTTCTTCTAAAGGCTTTTCAGTGTTGATTCACACTTTCCTTTTTTGTTTTAGTGTGGAAGAGTGAAATTCCAGCAAAGCTGACTTAGTGAAAACTGAATTAGTGCTGATGGCTGGAGAGGAACGTAACTTGATCTTCTTTCTGCAGCGCTCGAATCAGGAACTGAAATAATTGTTCTAAGACCCTGGTAGAGATGCCAGAAAATGGAGCGATGCTTCTGCCAGATAGTCACCGCAGAAGTGCCAGACATTCCTTCCCTCTTTGGAGCTTAGGACTGTGTGTATCTGAGAAGGAAAGTACACACAGGCAGCAGGGGATCACAGTGCTTTTCTCTCTGTGTGCTGAGCACGCAGTGCAGTACCAGTGGCAGGGCTCTTAGAGATGTGTGTGACTGCTGGCAGGGTGTTCGGACACAAGGCTCAACCACAGGAGTGTTTTTTTTTTTTCTTGATTTTTCTTTTTTCACTGTTGAACAGTGGCATTAGTCACTCTATCACAGGATTTAGCAGAGGATACGAGGTGAAGTCCCCAGAAACAGGACTGAAGGGCCCATCACACAGCATGAGAAGCTAGCTCAGTCCCTGAAGGGTTTGTGGCTCGCTGGAGGAGATGATGCTGGCTGCCAACCACTAAGCCCAGCTGCAGTGGTTAGTGATTTGTGCTTTTAATTGAAACCATTGCGCACTACTATAGCCCTGCCTTGTGGGAGCTGCTGGTGCAATAAATCTTGATTTTTCCATATTAGAAGGATGCGTTCTTTGGGGATTTTAAAATCTCGTGATTGTTTTTTTTTTTTTTCTTCCCCTTTTCTGTTGCTATAGCTACTATGATTTTTGTTAACAAAAGGGATGAGAAGTAGTTTGCTGCGCATAGTTTACATTATTGTGATTCTGATATGACTGCCAGTATTCTCTCTGTCCCTTCCTCTTTCCTGTCTCCCCCCTGCCTGAGTCAGTTCTCTAAACAAACTGCAGGACTCTGGAAACTGCTGGCCTCCTTCAGTCACCAGAGGGTTGTATGTGCGTGGGGATTCAGCTTCTGCCCGTGAATTAGAGGCTCAAAAAACTGAATTTGAGCTTGTGTTTGCATCTCAGAATGGGTTTGTATATTTCACGAGCTGTTAGCAGCGTTTGGTAACTTCCCACATGACTGGGATCGCGCCCTCTTTGAGGGACACTGGGAGTTCCTGGTTCTTTCAGTGAGGTCTCACATCAGGTAACACAGTACTAGCAGAATATGGCACATCCATTTTTCTTGAGGTATATTTGGGAAAATAGAAAGTTTATTCTGTGAGGAAAATACTAGTGATGGAATGAAAGAACATCTCAGTGAGGAAAGATGAGTTTCTTTCTCTGATGAACATGTGTGCAGTCTCAAATTGTAGGGGAAGAAGAGGCACATATTTCTCTTTTCTCCTTATTACCTTTTTTTCCCTTCAAAATATCACTTATTTTTTTTTTTTTCTGGCATTGTGTTAGCTATCTTTCATCTCACCTTTATTCTACCAGTATTCGACCCTCTGACATTTGTTTGATCCTCATCTCTCCTCCCATTTCTTTACAGTCTTCTTCCTTTATTTCAGTGGCACAGCTAGGAGAAAGGTGGAGGTTCACTCTTTTTGCTGGCATCATGCTCTTCTCCCATTTTTTCCTTTCTGTTTCTCAGTCTTCTGAGATGAGCTCTGTCTGCCTGCTTACACCCTGCTGTGGTTCATCATCATGGGATCACAGGGTTTTTGGGTTTGTTTGGTTTGGCTTAAAAATCTTTAGAGGTTGAAGGAGGGAGTTGTTAGCCAATGGGCTCATAAACATGAAGGGGATCTGAGTCAGAAAACCACTGTGAGCAAAACAGGTGCTCATTGCCCCAAAACATGTCAGCTTGCTGGAACGCAGATGCAGCAGACAGAAGGGAATGGATGTCAGTGACCACAGAACCTGGGGAGTCTTTGCTACTCATGTGTTTGTGGTGAGACCTACATGTCTGGGCCCCACCATCTTTCTGAGAAGTTTGAATTTAAAATCTTCTTTGCACTTACCCGGATTCCCTGGGTAACTGCCAAGTGCAAAAGAGGCAGACCCAAGGTTCTTCTCATTTCTTTGTACAAGCTAGAACAATTTTGTCAAATATTTTCTACTTACATCCACGCAGTCTCCAGCCAGTTCCTCATCCTCTTTGGTTGCTCTTATATCAACACATTGAGACAGTGCATCCCACTGAATAGCTACTTCACTTGAAGCGTTAGCCCCGACAGCTTAAGTGTCATGGACAGGACCTTCTTGGGGATACTGACTCAGAACACTAACACAATTAGTAAGACATACTGATCTAAACAGGAGAGGCGCATAGTAATGTATCAGTTCATGACCTTACTGAGGCACTATTAGCCAAGACCTTCCACTTCAAACTTAAAACAGTACCTTAAGATAATGTCAAATTGCTTTCTGCTTATGTCAGTGAGTTTGGTACTTTTTCGCCGCATAGTATTAGAGAGAAATCAAAGGACTTTGAGCAGGTTGGCATCACTTGTTTTCATTATTTCTACTTAAGACCTACGTTTTTCAAATCTCCTGACACTTGTGAAGCATCCATTCCACATCCCTCTCCAGATGCTCCTTGCCACCTTTCTCTGAACTAGTTCTCCTGGTGACATCTACATTGGCCAGGAGAGTTAATCATCTTCAGGCTGACCTTTGCTGAATGCTGCTTACAGCCTTCCCTGGGAGCAGGCCCCTGCTCAGATCTCTGTAAAAATGTGGTCTGAGGTTTCCTTCTGTGCCTGTTAGCAACCTTGCCTGTTCTCTTCTGCTTAGCAATGGGAGAGCATAGTTAACACACGCTGGATGTTGATCCAGGCCTCCTGCTTTACTGCTCTGGCTTAACAATGAAGTTGCTTTGTTCCTCTCTTTATTTACAGCGTGGGCCAACATACCGAAGGTCACCATATCCCTTTGCAAAGAAAGCTTGCCTGAACCTGAATATTCAGTGTGATGAGCAACCTAACCTGCCCCTCTGAATTTCAGGGTAATATTTTCATCAGTCCTTATTTTATTTCTTTTTATCTTCTTTGTTTACATTTCCACTTCTTTCCCTCCCCACATTAGCATTTTTGTCTTTCATTTTTTCTTTCTTTTTCAGACTGTTAACTTTTTCTTCTTCATACTCTGTCAGGAGAGGAGAGACAGGATGAGGTACAAATCTGTCTGTCCCTTTTCCCACCCTGTCATCACTGACAGGTGAAGGAAGTGTTGCTGTTGGCATGGTAGAAATAATGTTTGTCTGCGTAGGCACCATAAGAAAAGCATTTGTGTATCCATCCTGGCCTTTAGTAGGAGTCTTTCCACCTCTTTGCTCTCTGGAAGGGCTCTGCAAAAGGAGTTGAAGCAAGCAGACTAATAGAAGTCCAATGGCTTTCTGAAAATGGATGAGCTTTTGAAAGAGTCACCTGGTGAGTGCCACCAATCGCAGTACTCAAGTTAAACTCCTTTGATCTCAGTGCTTTTCTTGTGGCAGTTTCCCACTTTGTCACAAGAAGCCTGTTGCAAAATGAAAGATCATTTCAGGGGGTTTCGAACTTTGTTTTCAAACTCTGTAAGTGTAAACTTTGCTGCTGCCTCACAGGATATGGGAGAGGAAGCTCAAGGGTCCCTCTGCACAGACCTGTTATTCATTTGTAGCTCCTCCTGCTCCGATAGAATTCACTGCTTATATACTTACTCCTAAGTACGCCCTTGTACAAGGTGTTTTGGGAAGGGTGTTACTTACTCTAAACATACTAAGAGCATCTGCATGGAGAGTTACTGTGGAGTAATTAGTATACTATAAATTATCCACTGCGTACAGACTAGTTCAGATTTGTTTCTGCTGTATAGAGTAGGAATTGGGAAATGAAAATGAAGGGTGTTTTTCTACACTGAAAAGTTAATTCTGCTTTAAAATACTTAATAGTTCAGTATACTAGGTCTTGCTGGAGCCACCCTCTGCGTATACTTCAGGCATTCGCAGATAGCACAGCTCACTTTTAGAGAAGATGTCTATACACAGATGCAGTCAGGAAACAGCCCAACTGGCATAACTCAGGCAATTCCCAGTGTCCCTGGGAAATCTATGGAAGAGTGAAGACTGAGTCCTTTCAAGTTTCTATGTGACTGCATCACGATACTCTTCCTCCCATCATGTATATTATTAAAACTTTGTGCAAGTGAAACAACTGCTATTACTTTTGCAGTTTGCACTTCAGTGGTGCTCAGAGTGGGAGCCATGTGCATCTGGCAGGAAGGAAGGGAGGTGAGCTAATAGCACTGGAGACAGCAGCTTGCTCTGTATTTTAGCTGTGACCCATGTTTACCTGGCATAATGGCCTAATGAATCAAAATCTTGGAGCAGTTGCAAAGTTGGGATGCTTCTCAGTTGTCCAGCAGACTTTATTGGTGAGTCTTGGGTAAGGAGAGCTCAAAAGTGAAATGATATTCAAGTCTCTTCATCTTGGTTCCTTCACTGGCAGTCTGTGCTGAACAGCTTTGAATTATACTGTGATGTTTTTAGGAAGTGGATACGCTCTGTGGAAATGCTGAAGAACTATTTTGTTCTATTTTGAAAGAATATTTTTTGTAAACCACTTTTCTCCGTTTCTTTCATGTGGTCTTTATCATGCAAATGAAAAAGAACCTTTATGCCTTACAGCTAATTTACTCTTGCTCCTCAGTACAATTATAATGTTTTTTGTGTCACAAGAACAATTTGCTATTGTGCAAATAATTTTTATTTTTCAGTTAGAGGATTATGATTTCATTGAGGAATAAGCAACAGGAGCAGGTAAGCTTGTGAGACTTGAATGGGTATTTTCATGTAAATAACTCAAAGATGAAGAGGAAGGACAAAGGAAGAATAATAATGAGGAATGTTTGTCAGACACTATTTATAAGTAGGTTATTTTCATACAGACAGACGTTGCTGCTGCCATTGCTGAAGTGTTAGTGTTGCAAAAACCGAAGTATGTATGCCTAGGATTATTTTGTACTAAAGCTTTTTTTTCTACAAAATGTGATGACTGAGGGCTTTCAACAAAGAGGTGTTCATAAAGTCTGCTATGGGACTTGTTGAAAGGAGTTAGCTGATTATGATCGATCATAGTAGAACAGAAGAAAAAAGTCACTTTTCTCCACAAAAGCCCGATTCAGAACTGAGGTATGAATATATTTTACTTGCTGAAGGTATGTGAGAGTAATGCAGATGCTTTGTGTCTAAAACCAGATTTAGTGTTTAAAATATACGTAGTGTTTTTGTTACATTATCTGCATAATTTGCAGATATCTGCATCCATGTCTGAGAACAAAATACTTTGATGAATGGTTTTTATCCTTTTTGTCTCTCCTCTTTTTCAAAAAATTAAAAGCAAAAATAGCTAGCACATTTGCAAGGCCTAAATTTTATTTTCCTCCTATGCACACTGGGAATGTGTTTATAATGTTTATTAGTGCTGTTTATGAAGAGATTTCTGCCTTAAAGTGAAACTTGAAAATGTTGTTTACAATACCAGTGTCTGTAAGTGCATAGGGACATACTAAATACCTTTGGCATTAGTGTAAGAGCAATTTGTTTGGGCTTCATCTTCTCAACTCCAATAGATTCTTTTTGTTAGACAACAATACAAACTATCCTTGTGTCTTTCTATCGGTGTTTAGTTTTAAGTAGCACGTATTTTGAAGGCATTTTAAAGAACTTGCATGAATGGCTGAAAATCAGCTTTAACAGAAGACAAAAAACACGACTGGTTTTCGGATGAGTCAATTCTTTGAACCAGACAGCTGTATGAGTGTGAGGGACTGGGAATGTATGGCTAGCACGAGCATCAGAGAATAGTGCTGCAGCATTCAGATTGAAATCAGCTTAAAGGTTAGTGAGAAGGTGTTTCATGGCTGGCTAAGGCTGTGCAAGTTCACACTGCTGCCTCAATTGCTCTGTCTTCTTACTGGAGCCACAAGGCCGTGACACATGCCTGTCATCAGCCCTACTGCCCATGTTCCTGTGGAGTTATGTTTCCTCCGAGTTTATAACATTACCAGCTAACTGTGCTGTAAGTGTTTTAAATTTTTTCTGCCTCATATTTCAAATTAAGATAAGCTTGAACCAGTCAATGTGCTTTTTAACATACAGGCCTTCCCTTTTGTATTCAGTGAGAGCTCTTTTACGTACTCCTTTAGCACAAAGATTGGTAGAGGTCATGATGACTTTACTTCCCTACTTTACTATTGCTGGTATGGCAATAGTTATTTATCCAATAAAAATAAAAATAATAATAGTTATTATCCAATTTATCTAAATTGGAAGGAAGTCTTGTATGGGCTACCATCTGGGTAGAAAGCAGCTATAGGGGACTGCAATAGATGTGGCACAAATCAATACATCTTTCACTTGTGCAGAAGGGAAGATTCAGTCCAAAAGCTGAATTTAGTCCAGCTTCTTCGACTAAAATCTAATTCTGGTGATGTCTGAAAGCAGAGCACAAACAAAACGTTATTGGTTCTTTTTAATACTGAAGCAAGTAATATGAAACAAGTGCTCTAAGTTCCAGAGAGTTCTTGTAAATCAGTTCAGAAGTTCTTCAAATAGAATGTGTCCTTCATAGCCTGAGAAAGATGGTGAAAATTCCACCCCAAAAGACTGGTGAACTTGCATTATGCACTGGACTCTTCTATTTTCTTGTCTTCATTCCATTTGGAAGCTGTGGTTGCCCCAGCAGTGTTGATGGTATGAGGAAAGCTTAGCACTTAACTCTTAATTTGGACGTAAGTTTTGGACTGCAATGTATGCATCTGCAACTCAGTTGCATTAAGACCCATTGTTGGTTGTATCAGTAAATTTCTGTCAGAAGTTTGGTTGTCACCTAGCTGTGAAAGCCTAGCAGAGGGCTGTCAACTTGATTGGAAACAGGCTTTCACTGGGTTATCAGTAGATAAACTTTGATGAGATTATGGAGTTAATGATAGCTAAAATATGTGCCTTTTGCAGTGTCAAAATGGTGGGATATTTGACAAACTCTTTTCCTTTGTGTTTGTTATTTACAAGCATTATTCTTGGCCAGGGATGGGATATCGGCAGCTGTATGAATGGCTTGATATTAGTTCTCTCTCCCACAGAGATTATGCTAGAACACAGTACAGCTCAGGCTTGTATGCTTTGCTGGAATGTTTCTGAACTCTTTAGGACCAGCCACGAGGACAGTTTATTCTCTTGTCTTGCAAAAAACCTGTTGGTGTGATTATAGTTAGGTTGACTGTGTGCTGTAAAAAGAAAACTTGGGATGAGATAGATTAACAAATTCTGAATCTCATCACACCAGCCCTTGTTGAGCTACTAATTTAGCTCTTTGTTAGGCTGTAAGGTACCACATTGCTAAACTTACCAGCTCAGAGAACAGGTATACCTGATGCAAGCACATAATCCTTGTAACAGCATTCTTGGGAGTCTCTGTAGAAGCCTTCTAAAGGCAGAAATCCTTTAAGATTTAATTGGACTTTCCACTTCATCAGAGCTGACGTGTTGTTCTGGGAGGACATAGTTGTCTGTTTTACTGGAAGAGAATAGGCAAACTGCCACAAAGCTAAGCTGCATCTCTTAAATAGAAAGTTCAGCTGTAGAACACCTCTTGAAATGTGGGCAAGATTTCCTAAAATGCTCAGAAAAGCATGCTATCTATTGTAACTGACTTCTTATGCCTACAGACATTCTGCTGCAGCTACAGCTGAAAGAAAAATAAGTAGACCAAATCAGTCATTATTAAAATGTATTTCTGAGTTTTTGTCTTTATCACGAGGTACGCTTTTGAAAAAATGGCTTGGTCTTCACAGCCTGCACTGCTCCCTGTGATGTTCTCCTGTCAGGTCTCTGCCCTGTGGGACAGGCCAAAACCCATATAACCCCATATTCTCCTGATAAGTGGAATTTCAAGAAGAAAAGCACTCTGTTTTAAAAAGCTACAAAACGTATGCAGAGCTCAAGAACCCACACTGTACTGATAGCATTATTTTGTTTGCAGTACAGATTGGTTTGTTCTGGGACAGTTAAATATAAGATAATCTTTGTAACATGTAAGACAACAAATATTTTACATACAGTGAACCGTCACCCACGGACCTTGCTCAGAAGTAACAGCAGAAGGCCAAAGCACACTTGATGCCCTTGCTGGACACACACATTTTCTTTGTAGAATTTGCAACTGTGTTAATTACTGTGTTAATTTTCATCCATAGATGAAAAACTTAATATGAGCCAGCAGTGTGCCCTTGCGGCTCGGAAGGCAAATGGGATCCTGGGCTCCATCAAAAGAGGGGTGGCCAGCAGGGACAGGGAGATGATTGTTCCCCTCTACTCTGCCCTTGTGAGGCCCCATCTGGAGTACTGCGTCCAAGTGTGGAGCCCCCAGTACAAAAAAGACAGGGAGCTGTTGGAGAGGGTCCAGAGGAGGGCCACAGAGATGATCAGGGGATTGGAGCACCTCTCCTATGAAGACAGGCTGAGGGAGCTGGGCTTGTTCAGCCTGGAGAAAAGAAGGCTGCAGGGTGACCTCATTGCAGCCTTCCAGTACCTAAAGGGAGCCTACAAACAGGAGGGGAATCAACTCTTTGAAAGCGTGAGTGACAGCAGGACAAGGGGAAATGATTTTAAGTTGAGGGAAGGGAGATTTAGGTTGGATGTCAGGGGGAAATTCTTTACAGAGAGAGTGGTGAGGCGCTGGAACAGGCTGCCCAGAGAGGTTGTGGATGCCCCATCCCTGGAGGTGTTCAAGACCAGGTTGGATGGGGCCCTGGGCAGCCTGGTCTAGCATTAAATGAGGCGGTTGGTGGCCCTGCATGTGGCAGGGGGGTTGGAGATTCATGATCCTTGAGGTCCCTTCCAACCCTGGCCATTCTGTGGTTCTGTGATTACAGTGCAACGAGAGAGAGCTTGGGAGCCTTCTCTCAAAGGCTCCCTTCTCAAGTCATTAAGAACTCTGTATACGCTACTACTTTGCCACTTTTCAAACCTCATCTGCTCTAAGCTGCAATTTGGATCATAGAAAATGCCTGGTTGAGAGAGCTGTGTCTGCACACGTGTTGTCTTCTCCTTGTACGAGTTCAGTGCTGGTCAGTAAGCAGCCAAATCTGGATTCTTCTTCATTAAACTGCCACACAGACAGGGCTAGTGTTCTCACCACTCCAAAAACTGACTTTGAAGAATTGCAACGTACTCTAAAGACTATTTTATTGGAACTGTATATTTAATGAAAAATATACCCTAGAAATGAGTGCAATAAGTGGAGTGCAATGAATCTGTTCTAAGTAGGGAAAAGAACCATACGGATAGGAAGAGCTTTTGAGTAGAGTATTAAAAAAACAAAGCCACCAAGGAAACAGACAAAAAAAAAAAAAAAAAAAAAAAAGCATGCACGTTTGTTGAGCTGCAGAAGTTTCACACAAAAATTTCCCTTCTGCTCCCTTTTTACTAACAGAATGGAAGATAGAGAATATGCATTCTTAAATTGAATTATTCCAAGACATCTATTTATCTAAGACGTGTAAGACATCTGAATCTAAATGTAAATAACCAGGTTGAATGGGATCCACCTTACACAGGAGAGGAGGAGAACAGTTCTTACAGTGCAGGAACAGATGGCTAGATTGTGTGTAGGAAAACGGAAGAGCTTCTTGAGACCTCATGGGCTCTCAGATGGTAAAAATAAATACATAAATTCTAACACCTAAGCTCATTAGGTCAGAATCATAGAATTATTTGCGTTGGAAAGGAGCTTTAAAGTCATCTAATTCCAGCCCCTCTGCTACAGGCAGGGACTCCTCGCACCAGACCAGGTTGCTCAAACCCCATCCAGCCTGGCCTTGAATGCTTCCAGGGAGGGGGGAATTCACAGCATCACTGGACAACCTGTTTCAGTGTTTCACCATCCTCACAGTAAAGAATTTCCTCCTGATTTCTAGTCTAAATCCATACTCTTCCTCTTACCACTAGAGACTGAAATACGAGTTGTGGCTAATTAAGGGTTTTACAGTCATTCTTTGTTTTTACAAATAAATTAAAATACTTGACTTTTTAGGCCAGTGTAGTTAGCTGGTACACTAGGCAGTGCAGAAGCCGTGTGACATGACTATTTTTGGATTTGTTTTTTAACAGTATGTCATAATTCTTGGGAGTGTTTCTTCATTGCTTCATGAAGAATAAAATATAAATATTATGATGGTGAATGCTCTCACATAAACCCAAGGGATGTGATTCTTACCAAAAAAGTGATTCATATAAACTTTCAGGGTTGTCAGACTCATTAAAAAGCCCTGAAAGAACATGATTGTTAAATGGTTTGGTTCCATTTTTTTTTCTCCTGCCTTTTGGTTTTGAGATTTTGTTGTTTATTTAAGACTTTAAATTATTGAGTGCTTTTAACCACACTTTTAGGTACTTCAGTAAATTATTGAAAATTTTTCTGCCATGTTATTTGGATATTTGGATTTTCTCTGCTTATGCTGGAATGATACCAACATCACCTGCAGCAAAATGCTCATGAGAAATAAACATTAAAGGAAAATTACATAGAAAAATCTTTACTGTGTACAACAAAAAACTCCCAACTGCATGGAGAGAAACATACAAATCTCTAAATGGATGTATCTTGTGAAACGTTACTTTAGGATTCCCATTTTGCTGAAAACAAACCAGTTTGTCATATTTAATATTCAAGTTATCTTTGATATATGTGGAGTTAACTTGGTATTTTTGAATATATGCAGTATTTATATATAAATATGTAGACCACAATGATTTTATCAAGCTGCTGGAAAGCTGAGAAGTGCAAAGCTTCCATAAAAATAGTACAATTTGATGTAAATGTATGCTTGCTTTTTTTCCTTTTGATCTTGGATGTGGGAAAAGTGCAAGATGGATGACTGTTAGTGTGCTTTTATGCTGTTTCCTATCTTCTATGGGTGCCAGGTCAGTATCCTAATTTTGAGGGTCCTGTAAGCTTTTTTGGTCTTCAACAGAAAAGCAAGTCTTGCAAAATGACTGTAACATATGCCTGCTAACAGTCATTCACCTTATGCCACACTTGTATGTCTTATTTTTCTCACCTTGACTGCTAATAAGTTCTTTAGATTTAATACAGTCAAAGCAATGAACATGTGAGTGGAAACATTAGAAAAGCTCCCAATTCCCTGTAGAGTGCACAGTCCTAGAAAGTTTGACCAACATCAGAGGCTTTTCTTTCTTTTCCCAGGCAAGTCCTTTTCCAGTCAGAACAGGCAGTTCTTTACAGCCCTGCAATCTTGACAATAAATCAATAAAACTGGGACACTGGAGGAATTTGGGGAGTTTCAGTATAAAAAAAAATGTTACCAATTGGAAAGAAACTCCATGCACTCTGGGAACACTGAAACACACAAGAACACCAGAGACGGATAAGTAGATCTGGAATCTGTAGTTGGTGTACTTAACTCTGCATTTGGAACTGTAATCACCAGGAGATTTTCTGACCCAATTTGTGGCAGAACTGTTTGGAACAGAGTGGTTAAGAGAATGTCCTTCTAAGTGCAACGGGTGTGTTTGTACAAGGATTTTGTGTGTTGTCAATATCCAGCTTGCTTTTCAGCATCACATTTCAGTTGGCTTCTCAAGCTGTCTGGACTTACTGTGGGTTTGAGTAAACAAGATGTTTTGTAATACTCCTTATTTTTGCATTAACTATATCATTAATGGTTGTAAAAATTGGTAGTTCTGGTCAGCCCCAGGAAGGCAGTACTTCAAATTGCGGTATGTATTTTAGCCTACAAGTGAAGGAGAATCTCAGGTCACTAGGAGAGTATGCCGGAGCCTAGAATCCTTGTAACATCAGATGGAATAAGTTCTCTCTTGTTTATTTCGTGATAGGCTCAAGATGAGTAAAGATGCATTTATTTCTCTTTTTTTGCAAAGTATTTAAGTGATTACAGTGACAGAGGAGATTACTATGAAGAGCATCACTCTACAGAAGAGAAATGTGAGATATAGTTAGCAGTGAGGTATGGTGGCAAATGTAACTACTTTAACATCCTTGGGGCTACATTCTAGCCCACAGCCATAGCGTAACATTCTCCCTACCTGCTCAGCACAACATCTCTATTCAGGTAGTGGGGTTTGGACAAAATGTATTTTGATATTGAGCTGTTCCATAGCAGCAATGTTATAGCAGTAAGGCTTGTCATTTGGGAGCACAATTCTCCACTCACTGCCCTTCCTTTCTTATGTATGTGAGGGACCTTGAGAAGGCAATGCTGCCTTCTCTCTGTAGTTATCTGGGAGATTTTTGTTCTAGATTTTTTTTTTTTCTCAAGGTCTCCTTCAAACCTCTCTACTAATAAGAATGAATCCTAGCATTCTGTTTACTGTTCTTATACCTGTTGTGGGAATTCACTCGCAAAGGCTTCTCTATACTGTC
This sequence comes from Chrysolophus pictus, assembly GCA_037305975.1. Lineage (NCBI taxonomy): Eukaryota > Metazoa > Chordata > Aves > Galliformes > Phasianidae > Chrysolophus > Chrysolophus pictus. The sequence continues at coordinate 9,770,273 of CM074580.1, forward strand.
TGCCATCTCTGTCTTGGCTTTCTTCCATGCATCTGGTACTCTTTTTGCCTCTTAGTTGTACCAGAAGAGCAAACAATATTTATGTGCTTCTGGCAGCTTCTTAGTTTCTCTTTTTGAGATGACCATTAGTCAGGAGTCTGTGAAGTCAGGAAGACACTAATACTCCCTTGTAATGGGAATTCTAGAATGCATGACTGGTAATGTAGGGTCTTCACATGACTAAAATTTAATTTAGAGCTTTTGATTTGTTACCAATTCTCGTGCCTTACTAGGGAAAAGTAGAAATTAGTAATGATTCTTTATATTACCTGAGGCCTTAAGCCGTTAGAAGACAGTTTTACTTAAACAGTCTTGCGGCTAATAGAGGGAATAGGCTAGAAACCATCTGTAGATATTTTCATGTCACAAGGAGATCTGAAAACTATATTCAACCTTCTTGCTATTGAATATACTTCACTGTTTGAAATTATTTTCATAATATTCATGCACCTATACTTTAGAACTATAAAAAAAAATTCTTCCTTCAATTTAGAAGCTTTTGTGTGACTGGAAGCCAGACATAACTATATTACTAGTAACCTGGATGTGGGTGTGAAGCAACAGCAGTAGAGAGATAGGATGTAGTTTTTTCAGGACCATAACTTTTTGCATTTTATAGAATAAAATATTCTATATTTGCATTTTATAGAATAAAAAGCATTCTGGAGTTGTGCTTTTATAGAGCGTAGTGCTTATAGCAATCTTGAAAAGGTGATTGTTGCTGGGTCTTGTTGATGCTTAATTGACTCTTCTTCTCACAGATATCCAGATTTCTAGAAAGCAGAAATGACCATGACTGCCAACAAGAATGCCAATATCAACAGCAGAGCTGGAGGGAGTAAAGTGCCTCAGGACAGTCTGGATAGGTAAGTGAACTATGTGGACTCTGAGAAAAGTTTGTTTGAAAGAAAGTCTTTGTTCAAAGGCAAGAAAACTCTATTCTGACAGAGAGCATTGCTGGGCTGAGGGAAGTTTTTTGTAAATCGGAGGAACGTAGGTGTGAGAAATCCTGTTTCTGGCATATTTCCGTTGCGTTATTGTGGCTCACTGGCAGGTTATGATGATTGCAAGAAAGGACTTGTGTGCAAGGCATTGTGTAGGCCTCAGTCGGCTAGGTCTAAATTTCTGAACCATGTATCTGTGTCTGCTTTTCTGGATTACTAATCTCCAGTTTGTATTTTGCATCAGTTTCTGTCACACTTTGTGTGCTTCATCTGCACTGGCAGATAGAGTGAAGAGACTGCCTCGTGTTGCAGGTCCAGCAGCAAGTGTGAAAGGGCTGAATATAAAGCACAGGGAACACCTTTGTTGTTTTGCTTATTTCTGATCCTTTCTGTAGCATTAAGTCATTTATGGAGCAAGTAGATCAACTGCTTATCATTTACAGGTAGGGGGAAAAAGTAGCCTGTCTCATTACTATGTAATGTGTTCCCCAGACTCAGGACTGTAGCCAAGGACACTTTAACTCCCCTGGCCTGGCAATCCTGAAGGAATCAGTCTGTTTAGATTAGGCTATGGAAGACAGTGGGCTTGCAAAATTGGACGTGTTTATGTGTGGCTTGGGAATGCTATAGTGACAAAGTTCCAGTCCATCAGGAGTCTGCGATGTGATTGTGCACAGTGATGCAGATGCCTGTAAATAACAGGTATCTTTCAATCATGATACAGCGGAAAGTATAGTGTCAGCAACTGCTTCCTTGTGCATTATTTTACAATGAAAAAAGACTGTTTAGAAGATGTTTCCCTTGGGCAGCTCTTCTTTGGAATATTGCTTTGCAATGCAAATAAACAACTCATCTGCAGTCAACAAGTTCATACATCCTAGTCAGAAGGAGTCTTGTTCTAGGCCACAGTCTTCACAAAACAATGCTGAGTGATTCAGCTTGTGGCCTTCACAGAGGACAAGTCCACCAGCTCCTCCTCTTCTGTAATTGACAGTTGCAAAACCATTGCTTATATTTGCAGTTCTTGTAGAACAGTCTGTTTTGAATCTCTCTTCTACACTGCCTTGCTTAGTAATGTGTCAGTGCCTTCACTTTTCTTTCCTTTTGGATCAAAACTAATCTCTGCTATTAATGACATAGAGAAAGAATGTGTAAATAACTTGCACAGACTTAAAGTCTCTGTACTGTGATAATACTGTTATGCTAGGTATTAGACATAGTGTCTTCCTCATTTATCTACCCTAGGAAGTTCAGAACTCTGTAAGGCATTAAGCAGGGTGCAGTAGAATGTTTTGCATCCAGAAATGAATGTGCTGGAGGGGAAAAATGATGGAATTCTCATTTATTCCTTGAACAACTTGGGAGCATGGGTTGTACTATTGTAACTGACATGCTCCAGTCACTTTGAAAAGGGAGGGCTGGACCAGTTCCAGCCATGCTTTCGTGAGGGTAGCACACCTGATAAGCTGTACCGAGGCTATTCCTAGCAGCCAGCAGTACAGTGTATGCATGGGAGGGTTATACTGGGAGAGCTTTGTCGTTTCAAATACATTAGTAAAGATTGTGATTCAAGTGAGTAGATCACATAATTATAGGTTAATTTACTCACTTGAAAATGAAATGTCAGAGACACAAAGTCCCTGTCCTGGCAGCTGCCAGATAGAATAACCAGCATAGATGGAGAAGCTTGGAGAGAAAGATCAAAGACAATTAGCTTTGACCTTAGCAGGGAGCTGTAGGTCAACTTCAAAGTCAAATCCAGGCTTGGTTTGGCATACTCACCGTTGTATTTTGAACTTTTCCAACCACAAACAATTAAAGAAAAGGAAAACAGGAATTAATTTTTGCAATTTTTTAGAATGGAGGCAATGAAACTGATTTTTTTTTTTAGTAGTTTACATTTTTTTTTTCACTTATTTAAAGCAAAATCTCTGTTTTGTGTTTAAAATTTCTGGCTTTTTTTTTTTTTCAGTTTTGATCATCCTTCCATATTTTATGCACATATGTTTGCCACTTCCTTGCCTTTTGTGTCTAATCATCCTTTTCTCTTGCTATACCTTCTCTCTTGTCTACATATCATATTGAATCACAGCAGTTTCAGGAGATGTTCCTGAGTTGGATGGATGGTCTTGTCCTGATTATCTGATTATCATGGGATAGGTTGACTACAAAGTAGAGGTGAATTAATAATCACCCTAATTAATAATCTGCCTTAGGCAGAACCCTGACCCTGGTCTGGGTTCTGCTAGTGACTTCCTTTGTAGTGTTGTCACACCTTTCTCTAAAGTCTAAATCTTTCATTACGCTGATTTGCCTTTCTTCCTCCAGGTACTGTTCTAGTTTCACTTTTTAAATCGGGCATCCGACTGCATCCATCCTAGGGCCTTTTGTTAGTCATATTATGCAACAGTAGCTTTGTTAAAGCTCAGCAGAAATTGACCTACTATCCTTATACAGTTCCTACTTCGTTAGCTTGTGCATTTGGGATCTCTTCAAAGCTGTAGAAATCGGAATAGTGAGGGTGTGAGGAGTAGGAGTGGATAAAGTAATTCCTAGAGACATACACATATGTGGTTATTAAAATTAAATCCTTAATAATATCTGGCATTCTCATGTCATTAATTATCCTTTCATTAGTGCAGACAGATTGTTAAGTGCTGGGAACTTTGGTCTGGATTTGAGCAAACCTTGGACCTACTCTTCCATTTTAGAATCTTTTCCATTCTTAATATCTTTGAAAATTCTGTAGGATACTAACTGATTGGATAATAACTGTCAAATAAACTATCTTTCCTTATCGTTGCCATCTGTTTTGATTAGAATTTTTTAGAAAATGTTTTTATAAGTACAAGCATGAACCTGAAGCTGACGAAAATCTATGAGTTGCACTTGCATGACAGGTGAGGAGATGAACATGATTGTCATGCACCAGTTCTCCATCCATTATTTTGCCTTAAGTAATCTTCTTCACCTGTCTTTGTGAAACCCTGTACGAGGATATTTGAGTCAGCAATGGGGATTCTTCATCTTAGTCAGACTGTAAATCAATGGAGTAAATGCTGTTATAGTTATAAAACTTTAAGGCTTGCAGAATTTATTGCAAACACATTCAAAGATCCACTTAAACTAAACAGCCATTGTCTCATTGTAGTATCTAATTTGAATGGAGATTTGGAAAACTGCATATATAATTTGTAGGGTAGAGTTTCAGTAAGGGCTGATACTGGCATAATACAGATGCATTTGTCTCTTGGTGTCTAAGACCTCTTTTTGGTGTTATTTCCTTGTCCTGGTTTTGTTACAGTTCGTGCAGATGCAAGGTATGTTACAGTGATACAGTGTTCCTATTTCTTCCAGATACAAATCACAGTGAAATCTATAGTAGTCTTTCTGGCAACTTTGTTTGCCAAACAAATCATTGTAGACCATAGGTTTGAATTTTAATCACAACAATCTTCAGTGGAGAGAAGGTGCTTGCATTGTCTATAGCATAACTATACAGTCTTGCAAGCATCAAGATTCTTGCAGTAATTCCTTGGTCCCCTTGGCATGAGGCACCCCTCATGCCATTTCTTCTCCACAGTTGTGCTAATGGAAATTTAGGAAATGAGGAGGAGACAGAAGAAAATGAAGACTTTTTAAGAGGACGATAATCAGTTTCACACCTGAGAAACTGTGAGATGCACTGATTTCTTCTGTGAACGTAGGAGAAAACCTTTTGATCTGAAGATAGTGAGGTGGTTTAAATAAACATACACGCTGATTATTTCTGAAAATATCTGGAGTTCATTGATCATTTGTTAAAAATGGACATTTATATGTGCCTGAGTTGGTATGAGCTTGACTGTGCTCTGAATAGAAAAAAAATTGTACAAAGATGACAAGGATGGTTAAAGTTATAGAAAATTGTCTCTATGAGGCAAGAATAGATTGAGCTGCAGTCTTCAACCTGGAGAGGAAAGGAGTGTAGAGTGTTAGAGAAGTCTCTGGAATTATAGGTGGAAGAGTGATGGTGAATAGGGAAAAAAGGCATCTATTTCTATTTTAAAACAAATAGGCTTCAATTTAAACTAGAAGCAGGCAGTTTGAAAGGAAGATACTTCTATGCAGCATGGCTTCAAGCAGTGGAACTTCTGCAGGAAGTTGCAGTTGACAAATTGGTGGAAGAAAAGTCTACAAAAGGCTTTTAACTACAGCAGCAAAATCTGTGAGGCAGCAAGTCTTTAGGCCTTTGGCTGAGTAGCACTGCGTGCACATCTTGTTCTTGCTTCCTTCTTTAGGCATCTGCCTAGGTCTTGGTCAATAACAGAGCCAGGACTAGGGGTGCTTTTTGGCCCAACCCAGTGGGAACATACTGATGTTGTTTCCTGATATGTAGCTGGTACATCTGCAAAATGGTAGTTAAACTTACGAAATGACACTATAATTCTGGCTTTCAATGAACTTCAAGGACACAGATTTAATCCTATCTTGTGAGTCACTGATATGAAAGTCAACGAGCAGAAGCTCAGGAAAGCACCTCATGTGTAGTTGAAAGTGACTTCTTAACAATTCTGGCAGGAATAAGCTCTGAAATCTTGTTAACTCTACAGTGGGAGAGCACAGTGAACAACTGGTGTGTGACTGTTAAGCACCAGATGTCTTCTTGGTTTGCATGCCCATGTTTAAGAGGATCGACATAGGATCAGTTGCAGCTCTCCCTACAGTGGATTGCTTTTCCTTAAAAAATAATATTAATTTAAAGTCATTTCATGTTTATTGTCCTTGTAATTTATGCAGAAATTTAGCTTGAATTAATGCATTAATTTATAGTTTGTCCTAATATTGTGATTTTTCCAGTGCAAATTTAAATGTAGAAATGACTCTACCCACTTTGTTTGGCTTAAAAATCACACAAAACTGTATAGTATTAAAATTAAGCCTATAGTTATGTTTTTGAGGTTATGTTCTACCTAGCAAAACACAGCTTTCAAATCTATCAAGTTTATTTGGCCTAACAAAAAAGGAGAAGAAATTAAAAAATAACTGGAAATAGAAGAACTGTGCTCCTGCTAGGTGGTGTTACCCTAACACAAGCAGCAGTTGAATGAGAAACGGAATCAATTTTGGAAGATGAATTTTTAATATAGGAAATATTTTAAAAAAAATAATTATGCTGGATTTAGCAGCATGTACATAGAGAGACTGCCACAATAAACTTGAACAAACATCCTTTTAGTTTCATGTCACAGGGCTTGATTTGGGAGGTGGCCAAAGCAGAAGCCAGTCTTTGTTCCAGTTGTGCGAAAGGACTGTGGCTTTTAGTCTGGAAATCTACGTCACTAAAATCTTGTTAGTTTCGGCACGGGTTGGGTTTGTGGTGTAGGCTGTTGTGTTTCCAACCAATCTACACAGAAGTGGTGTCATTCTCACTGAATTGGAGAGTGCTCTCCAGCTGGGCAATCATGATTTAATAACCTGATAAACTGTGGCTGCTGATGTCAGTGGGTTATAGAGCAGGGCGTCTGAAATTTGCACCAGCAAAGAATTGCTTCTTCAAATTACTTTGAGCACGGAGTTGCAAGTTGTTAAGATCTTAGTCTAATAACATCTGTAGATGTTTCTCTTTCTAAATACTTTCAGTTGGATCTTTGAATCAGATATAATCATGCATGATTAAAACTAAAATCCGAACTGATCTTATCCACAAATCTGTGTGCTTTTGTTTTCAGTTCATTCCACCTGCTCTAATTGACTGGTACCTTCGAAGCAGCGACTTCTGTGCACCTTAGCAATCAGATTTCCACTAGGATATTTCTGATCTCTGAGATGCATCACTCTTTTAGCCTGGAAACCCGCAAACCTCTAAGTATAGGTTTTGGTTTTCATCTCCCAGCAGCGAGTAAGGCCATTCCTGCTGTCCCCAACCATTTGTCAGCTCCATTAGCCTGACATGCACCGAGATTTGTTTGTGCTGACTTTGTGGCTCAGGCCTTCAGAACTTCAGTTAATGGGAGAGAATTTTAATTGGTAGGAACTGGCTTACTTCCAGCGTAGGTGAAGATGATGCAGATTGTAAATCAAATGACTCGTATCTCTTCAAAGATACCTACAGTGTTCTTGCTTAATTGTTTGTAATTCTTTACATATAACATAAAATAATGACATATTTCCCAGCTAACTGAGCCCATGGAGTAAGATTATGTCCAAGTTGATCATGAATCCTGGATTATTTGCTGTTATAATAGATAACATTGTTTGAAATTCAGAGGGAAGGGTCCTCAGGCTGATGCACCCTCTTGCTTCTAAACCAGAGATCAGGTCTGGGCTGGCTTCCCAGGGTCTTTGCATAACCCCTATCAATCCTGTGAAGGGGAGGCCAGATGCTCTGTTTCTCAAGCAGCAGATCTTTGCACATGCTTGGTGCTTACTTCTTGTTTTGGGATGTTACAGATAACTCAGTCCTAGTCAAGCCAAATTCATCCAATATACAGCAAATACCTTTCTTGAGTAAAATTAATTCTTAGTACTCATTAATAAACCCAGCTGAAATATTTTATTTCCTTTGAAGAAAGAATTTTGTGGTTGTGGTTTGGGCAGAGGATTTAGAAATATTTTGCCTTAGGAACTGAAACCTTGAGAATCGTTAAATAAAAGAATTTGCACATGTAGCTGACATTAAGTTTAACTGATACTTTGAAACTGCCCGCACTGTAATGTGGACAACAATGGCAATTGTTCACTCTAAGGCCAAACACACGATGAGTTTGTTTGTTGTTAACATCTCCATGTTAAACAGTAGACACTGTCCAAATTTCTTGTCAAATGGAGTGCAGTCTGTCTGTACTCACAAACGATCTCCTGACCAGTGCACAGGAGCTGTGTTCAGAGCCAGGCTCAGTGCTGTGGATAAACAGGTAAGGCAGGTCACTGTGAAGCATCTCCCTTTTTGTTGCTGTGTGTTGATGGAGATACCTGCCTATTCTCACCGTGGTAGAGCCCTGGTCTCACCGTGAGAAAAATATTAATGAAACAGAAAAGTAAACACAGTGTAATTTTTACCATATATTCATTTCATGTGAATATGAATTTAAGGATTTATGATATTTATTACTTGCCTAAAGTTTTCTGGATGGAGATGCTGTGAAGAAAGCGATAACTTGAAAATCAGAGGATGCATCTTCAGCTTCCGTGCATGCCTCAAGATCTTGTGTGCGTGCAGGAAGCCTGTGTCCTTCAACTATCCTAAAAATGTGCTGGCAGTGCATTTTCCTTTCTATTTTTTCCTCTTTTAACATATTTCTGCTGCATGTTCTTCAAAGCATGAGGCTCTCCGTGCTCTAAAACAATGAGGCTTTGTTCTTCTTTGAAACTCGTAAGTGTACAGTTTTCCCAATAATCACTGTGTGGTTCCCATCGTATTAGCATAATTATGATTTTTTCTCATCTCTCTCTCTCTTTTTTTTTTAATAAGTATGTGAGTAGTGATAGAAAAGTTTCTTCCTTCCCTTTATGGATGGCTGCATTTCAGTTATGGTTTTCACCTAAGCTCAAAACAGCGTGGGAGAAAATCTCTCTACCTGGGCTCAAAATTTCATTGAATGGTTGAAAAGAGTCTCCACAAAATATCGGTTGCAGATATGTAGGGGGTCACCAAACCACTCTTCCTGTGTAAAAATGTCTTGAATGATGTGCCCATTTAAGCTTAAGAAAATTTAGTGGGATGGTTGGATGCCAACTGACATTGTGTTGTAATGATATATGTGGGAAAATATACTGGTGTGTTTGCTGCTGCCCCAACTCAGCACCAACACAAACAAACATGAAGAAGAGAACTTTTCTGTGCAGTGGACATGCAGGTGTAGATGCTGAAGTCACAGCAGAGAAGGCAACAGAGCTGGTAGGAGTTGGTGTTTTTGCACACCTTTAAGGAGATCTAATTCAGTGGCTTGGCAGTTGCTGTTTCATACACAGCTGGGTGTACAGGCTCTTGTTTTTGAGGATTCTGGTGGGAGTGGAGTGAGACCCAGACCCAGTTCCCCATTTCTTGGGGTTGGGGGGTATGTGAGGAGTCGGGAGCAGCTGCTGCCCCCCCTTCCCCTCCTCTTTATCTAGTGAGGATGTATCAAGCTGTAACCCAATATGTATTAATTTGGCTTGGAAATGAGTGATCTGCGATTGCCTAAAGCCAGTTCTTAAAAATCAAGCTTGTTTCCTCCATCAGTTGTGGGGTGGTGGGGGCTAAAACAGCTCCCAGTCTGAGCACCCCTTGCTGTTGGTGTTTAGAAAATGATACAAATAAACTTCAGCCAGACCACTGTATAAATGGAATAACTGCTGCAAAATCCATTGTACTACTTTAAAGAGGAAGCAGCTTGAACTGTGCCACTGACAGAATTTCAGAAGGCTGGTTCTCAGCAGCACTGTGCTATGCTTGCTTCAGAAAGAAATACAAAGCTGCTATTTGCGTGGTGAGGTTGGTGGTGTGTTTGGGACAGCTCAGCCCTGAACTCAGCCTGTGGGAGATAGGATGGTGCTTGCTGTTACCAGAAACAAGTCAAAGCATTGGTTGAAATGACCCTGAAATTGGGAAAATCATGAATAGAGGCTTTGATTTAATAGCTGCCCTTTATCTGTCAGAAGCATTGGTGGAATGCTGACTTATGATGGCCTGAGGCACCATGTTCCGCCTTGGTCAGATTTGACCTCTGTGGAGGTGGATCAGGAGGTCCATGTTTGAAATCTCTTCAAAAGGGCTGCAGAAATGTTCTTGCAACCACAGTCTAAAGGTCTAAATACATGAGAGAAGAGCAGTTTGTGAGAAAAGGTGAGAGTTTCTAATTAGATGAAGAGATGAAACTGGGAAAATGGACCTAGTTTTTTGGGGCTTCCTTAGACTGACACTGAAATCTGTATTTATTTAGTCACGGATGGTTTCTATTTTTGCACAAGTGTAATCAGTAGTACAAGGGCTTGAACTAAACAGTCATATATTTTTGCAGCAAATTATTACAACAGCAGGGTTTTGGAAGTGTTTCTGATGTCTTTCTAGTGCTTTTACTGCACTGAAATGTGGTGAGTAAAAGCAAGATATTTGCTAAAGCATTCAGTGCTGCATTAGAAAATCAGAGCAGGAGTTCTGTCTTTTTTTTTAATTTATTTTTTGCAGTGGGGATAAAAGTTGGACAGAAGTCCACAGGGGTTACAGCAGAGGAGTGGTGTGCAAAGCATTTTTACAACGGACTGCCAAAATTTCATAGTTTCTGGGGGAAGTTGTTCTTAGGAATGAAAATCTATCGGTTTCTGGATACACGACAAAGATACAGGTTATGAGCTTTACTAATGATATTTCATATTCCATGAATATCTGTTAGGAGCTGCTCTACGAACCTCATCTCTTTACACTTAAGCTGTTGGAAAGCCAATGGTGTAGGGGAACAATTTCTGTTCTCTGCCATAATCAGTCCAGGTTTGAGCCAGAAGTTTGTTGATAAAGGCTGTGTTCTTTTAGCAGTTTAGTGTGCTATTTAGTTATCCTAAAATGTAATTTCCCACTTGAACAGAACAGCAAATTCAAAGGTGCAACGGAACCTGTAAAGGGTGAGATTAAAAGGAAGATCTGAACATAATGAAATACTGAGGAGTGGAAGAGCTGTGTGTTTCTTCCCTGATGGAAAAAAGCAGTTTGTCCAAAAAGGCAGAGCAAGAAGTGAACTGATGTAGCATTCTCATGTTCTTTTTACTGACTTTGTCCTCTAAGTAACCGTAATGACTATTCCACTATTCCCCAGGTAGTATGGTGCATAGAAACTGTGAATTAGCCAAGTGCTTGATACAGTATCCACGCTGAGTATCACCCTTATATTCACACTAGGGGAACATTAACAGCTAACGGCCTTTAAGAGGAAATTAAACTTTAACTGTTTCCCTGCAAGGAGGAAAACAGGAGCTAATGGAGATACAGTTAGATGCAGCCCATATCATTACAATGCATGCATACAAAAGATGCTTATACTGCCTAGAATGCTTTGAGCAAGAGAATGTTTCAGCAGCGTGTCTCATAGTAATGCTCAGCCCTCTGTAGGGGAGAATCCCATCTCATTTATTCTGCATAAAGCCAAGGAGTTGCAAATTTGTGCCTGCAGTCTTTAGTAATGTATAGGACTTTTGGGTCATCCATCTTTAGGTTTTTCATTAGGTGTGAAGTTTTCAAAACTTCAGATGTTTTGTAACATTTACAGTGAGGTTAGTTGCATTTGGGCCAGCTCCAGTATATAGAGCTATGCATTGTAATTTCTCAGAAGTCGTCTTTTTTCCAGGTAACAGCAAAACTATTTGAACCATGAAAGCAGAAACTACTGAAGTAGGATAGAAATGCTTTGTAATACAAATCTTGCTAGCAAAGACTCAGAAAGACTTTTTTTTTCTTCTTTTCTGGTGGATGCTGGCTGGTAACAGGACTGTGGGGCACATCAGTGGATTGGGATAAGCTGGTATCAGTAGTGTTCAGGTTTGGGTAGTTTGGTTAACCTTCTTGTTGTCAGCAGGAGGTGCTTGCAGCTGACTCAGCCCTGTGTGTGTGCAAGGGAACACTTGCCAGGGACGCAGCTGTGCCTTGGGGCTGCAGCGAAGGCTTGGAGGAAGACTTGGCAGTGCCAACAGTTGAATAACTGCACAACCATCAAATGGCTCTCAACTGAAACCTCTATCCCCTTGATTTGCTGCTAATTTAGAAAACCACTTTATGTCAACATAGGCAAATAGAGGAGATGGCACATAGCCTGTGTCCTTTTGGCAGAGACTTGAAAGAAGGCATTTGCATGTAGATTTTTAACCTCTCCTTTTCCTTTCTGGACAGCAGTGTCATCCACGTGGTCTTCAAGTCGGGCAGGCTTGTTAGCCATGTCTATCTGCATGTGATTTGATGTGCCTGGTACAGCTCCACTTATTCTGTTAGCAGCAGGCAGCCAGGTCACCTCAGCTTAAAGGTTCAGAAGCAAACTGTAAATGACTGCCCCTGCAACTTCCAAACCAAAGCATAATAAAAACAAAACAACAGAATTTTTTTTCCCAAGCTGCAGGCAACCAGAAGGAAATGTTCGGCTTGCCAGATTTCTCACACACCTGTCCTTTCAAAATCGGCACGTCAGAGAGCAGGGAAAGGCTTTGCTGGTGTTAGTCTTGTTAAACATTAATGCCAGTTTCCTCCCTTTAAGCACACAAAGGGACAGAGGTTTGACAAACGTCCTCAGACTGTGTGTCATTCGCTGCCTGGGAAGTAGAGCAGCAAGCTCTCAGGAAGCACAGAGGACAGAGCAGGCACAGGGCTGGACGTGGAATTCCTCCCTTGCATTCTGCACCTTTCCCGGAGGGAAGAACTTCTGAGTAAGTCTGGCTGGGAGTGCTGAGTGACCACAGTGAGAGACAGCTGTATGCTTGCCAGAGGTGTGGGGGAAAGTGAGCAAAAACTGAAGTGAAAGAGCGCAAAGTGCTGTAGCAGTGAATTCCTTAGCTCTCTCCTGGTTTTGTAGTTACACGGCTGCTCAAAGGCAGGAACTCAGCATCAGCTTTCTGCTTGCTAAAGATAGTGCTAGGAAGGTCTTTAATATCAACATTTGCAGCTCTGTTGTAGGATAAAGGACACAGGAGCTAAAACCTGATTGTGCACTATATCTCTTCCCTTTCTCCCCTTCCTCTCATGCTCTCAGACAGAACCTAATTTCTCTGCCTAGCTAAATGCACATTTCTTGTCTAGTCTGATGAGAATCCACGTTTCCCTTTAGCTGTTAAAGGTGTTTTTTATGTCACAAAGAAGTACTTTTACCTATGCCTTCTGCCAATGTTAATTGTAGTGCTGCTGGAGCACTTGTGTGTGTTGGCTTTTATGCCTGATTTTTTTATTACTTAAGTTATTACTCATTGCACTGTAAGAAACTTATTTTCTGGGCAAAAGACATCTTGGATATTGTTTTCCACTGAATAAATAACAGGGATTTGTGCTTTTCAAGAAACAATAACAATATCATAGGCTTTAGTCTATAGGGCTCTGAGGGAAGTAACTTAAGGTCAGAATGTAGACTTCAGTTTGTTGCTCCAAATATTCATGAGCTGAGAGCCCCTGGGTAGCAGGGAGTCTGTTGTTCATTTTCATAGTCTGTAAGAGAGATAATGCTTTTGGTGATGGACTTATAAATATTACTAGTTGCTTTTTCTTTCTCCTTTTGTACACGCATGTTGGTTTTGCTGCATTTGCTCCGTATAATTTTCATTTCTTGCTGCTTTGCCTGATGCTATCTCTGTATCTTCCTGTAGGAACATGAGACTTTTTTTGGCTCTGTCCCAGATGGAAAGGATGAGAGAGAGAAAAATTGTGTGCTTGCTTGCTCTAAGTCCTTAATGCGTTTTGTATTAAATAACCTTGCAGTTCTTTATTATTGTGTAATGTTCCTGTTGCATGTCAGTGGTAGCAAATGATTTTCATCCTCAGGACCATATGCAAATTCCCTTGTAAGTTATGAAAAATAACAGAGTATTGTCCAGCTTCTTGTAAAAGCAAATAGACCAACAGAAGAGCAAAATCCACAGTTTTATATGAAGCCAAGGTCTTCTGAGAACAAAATCTTTATAAGGGGAGTACAAATCGCCCAGATATTATCCTGACTCCAAATTAAAGCTTGAGATCCCACTGCTCTTCTAGGTGTGGTGATGAAATGTGGTCTGGGAGGCTCATTTCAGTGTGGTGAGTAATGTACACGCTTGTATTACCCTTGATTACAGTGAAGAGTGATTATGAGTGTCTCTGTCTGATGGAAGTTTGTTCCTGTTGAGATTTGTACTGAAATCTCAGTAAACAAAACAAAGAGAAGCTAATGTCTGAATCTCTAGGAAAGTTTCCTTTAGATCATGGTTTTGACTATTGCTGTGCAGCAGTGACTGAGCGCTAGCTGATTGTCATCTGTTGATATTCAGTGAAATTGTTCTGAATTAGGGCCAAGGTGAAGTTATATTTAGCCTTGACTGGACTGTTATGTAGATAAGTACAATAGCAACAGGCATTGCAAATTATAGGTTGGCTCTTTTTCTTAATCTTTCCTTTTGTGTGTATATCTACCAACAGATTGGGGAAGAAATAGATCAAAGTATTTTTCAAAATTGTGCTCAGCTAAAAAAACAACGAAGCCCAACCACTGTTTTCTGGCAAAGTCTTTCATATGTCACTCAGTGATGGGTATACCCAATGTATTTCCTTATTTTCCTGGCTTATTTAACAAAAGAAAATAGAACAAAGGATACAGCAACAAGTCAGATATAGAAACCTAATTTAATTTTCAGTGCAAATGTTATTTAGACTTGAAACTTTGTTTTTTCAGATGTATGCATTTGTTTTGGGTCAGTGCATTAAGTCTTTCCATAATAATGAGTTTTGTATCAGTTTGCATCTTTAGCAGTTTCTCTTTGTAGCTCTTGATTTGTGCTGACATAAGAAAATCAAACTCCAGTTCACAAATACTTGAAGAAATTGAATGAAGGAATACCATCACTGAAATGGACAGAAAATTCCCTCTCACAGTCAAGAGAAGCATTCCAATTTACTTAATGTGCGCAAATCTATGCACACTGTAGCATGTACCAAGGGTCATGTTTGTCTGTCATAGCTGGAATTTATTTTGCATTCCATGAGGTCAGAGCCACTGAGGAAAACTAAGATGATAAGAAAGGCCAGGGTTCTGAAGCCTCACATCACTCCTCCTCCAGAGGCTGAATGCAGCCTCTGAACAGGAGACAAGCTAGTTCCCTTCGTGACATGTACAGGGTCAATTCTTAATATGTATTTTATTATTTTACCTGTTGTGCTCTTTTGTCACTTTTGTTGTATCCTCACATGGCTGGGGAAAAGAAGACCTTGAGTAGATTTCTTCTGAACGTATGAAGTTCTGCATTGGACTTGAGCACTTCCTTCTGGTATTTGAAGAAGAACCAAGTACTCTTCCTTCCCCCTCCCATACTTCAGACCATCACTAGCAATGTCTCACCAACTGCTTTTGCTCTTTTCTGCTTTTCCAAGTGCTGAATATATCTTCTAATTTTGTTCTTGCAGTTTATAGAGTTATAGAATCATCAAAGTTGGAAAAGACCTCCAAGATCATATATCCAACCATCTACCTACCATCAATATTTCCCCACTAAACCACGTCCCTCAGTACAACATCTAAACGTTTACTGAACACCTCCGGGGATGGTGACTCCACCACCTCCCTGGGCAGCCCCATTTCAGTGCCTCACCACTCTTTTGGAAAAGAAATTTTTCCTAGTATCCAGCCTGAACACCTCTCCTGGCACAACTTGAGGTCATTCCCTCTAGTCCTATTGCTAGTTACACGGGAGAAGATGCCAATCTCCACCTCACCACAACTTCCTTTCAGGTAGTTATAGAGAATTATAAGGTCTTACGTAAAAGTTGTGATTTCTGAGGGATACTGTTGCTGTTCCCCACTACAAAGTCTGTTATGAATGTTGGCTCTTTTCTTTAAAAAAAATAAAAACGAAACAAAACAAAAAACCCAGGATAACTGTTTAGATCATCTTCAGGGCTTGCAGTGAATATGAAGGCATTGGTAGGAGAGAGGACTCTGTCTGGGTTTGATCCCAAAACTGAGTGGACAGTTAATGGAAGAAAGTAGTAATTCTCTTTACTGCATTGGAAAAAACCAGTCAAAGTTATAGGCATACAGACATTTGGAGCTCTGGACAGATTGAAATGTACTCTTCCAATAGAGGAAGGAGAAACTGAGAAAAAATTAACCTCAAGATGGAGAAACAGGCTGTATTTCTCTGATCTTACCATTGCAAGAGTAATATATTATCAAACAGAAAGCTGTTATGCTGCTTCATCTTTACAACAGAAACATAAAATGTGCCCTTGTCAGGAAAAATATCCTTTCTCAGTCATGTAACCTGGAGCTTGCTGATTCTGTGCCCTTGTTTCAGCTTTGTGCCTATGCAGAAATTTGCACAAAGTTGAACCGAGTTGCTGCAGTTGTTATGATGAAAAGATGGCCCCCAGCTATTGCCAATATGAGGCCCCTCAGAGACCCGAGCACTCTTTTGATAAAGTTTAAAATCAGAGTTACTACTTCTTTTCCTTTATGTTACATTTGAAATGCCTTCACAACCCAGGAGTGGTCTCTCAAGGTTGTTGAGCCAGACTGCACTCAGGGCTGAAACCGAGGTTGTTCTGTGTTCATAGGGATCATTCAGGAGGTTCCAATGTGCTGGATTAGGTTCTAATAGTTTGTATTTTATTTCACATGAAGAGCAGTAACTCCAGAAGCAGCACAGACGTTTTTACACCTATTAAAACAATTTAGTGTTATCCTGTTGTGGCACACAGTATTTTCTCTCTGGGTCCAGATGTCTCAGGCCTCAGACTTGCTGCATTGTGATATTAATAGTTGAAATGATGGCAGAAATTAGGAATGTCTGTTTCATAACAGACATATGGATAATGGCTTTCAGTTTTATAACCTGTTTTTCAAGGATGCTTTCTCGCTGCGTTAGACTTGTTTATGAGAACAGAAAACTGAGAAAAGCAAATTGTACAGAGAAGTCTCCCTGGACACCAATGGACTTCCAAACTCAGATTTCTACCCCTTGGAATGATGAAATACCTTAACAAAGAGGTAACACAGCCAGCAAAGGGGAGTTTGGCATGTGTTGACTGATACATTGCATGATACAGCAGTGGAAATTGGGGATCAGAACTAAACCAGTGGGTCTGGAAGGACAGTATGTCATTGTGGAGAAGCAAATAAGAGATTTTTGTGTTTATTCTGAAAGCAATTTGTCGGAGTGGGCAAGACAGAAAAGCTGTTAAAGACCAGATGCAGTCCTAATCTCCCTTCTTTTTCTCCGTCTCTACCGCGTATTTATTCATAGCTCTATTTGATGATGTTTTGTGTGACTTAAAATTTAATTCGTAAGCAAAGCAGGGAAAGCAGGCTTGGCTGTATTCTGGATTTGTGTGCAGCCAGGACTTACGGCTTTCTGGCTTATAATTCTGTTCTTTTCCCTTTGGGTACAGAGTATTTCAGTGAAGTATAGAATAACCTTGTATGGTTTACTGGCTTGTGAGAGCAAAAAAGAACAGGACCTATCTTACAACAGCTTTTCTAAACCAGAATTCTAGATTTAGAAGTTGCCAAACCCAGAACCGCCTCAGTTATGTCAAAAATTAAACACCACAATTCATAAAAGCAATTTTTTATTTCTTCCCAAGGTGTGTGCATGTAAGCATGGAAGACTTGCAAAGCTCTGACAGAATGAGTTCCAAAACATTTAATGTTTCGAGATTCCCAGCCAGATAAAGAAGCAGATAAAGCGGATAAAGTTGAAAAATTACCTGTGCTTTGAAAAAGCAGAGCTGAGAGCTTCCACGTGCTCTGGGAGTTGGAACAGTCATGTTCAGACACGCTGTTAAAGAACAAGTTTCAAGGACTGGTGGTTCTTAAATAGATGCATAAAACCTTGTGCGTTCTGCCTGATTTAAGAAAATGCTATCATTTGCTGTCCTGACACTCTTTAACAAAAAAGCTGAGATTGCAAGAAAGCAGGTGTGACTAAATTGCTCTGAACAGCCTCCAGAACATCATGAAAAATCAGAAAAAGTGATGACATAACAGTGGAAATATCTGTTGCAGATATTATTATTCAGAACATGATAAAGGAGAAGAGTAACAGTGAGGGAAGCTTTCATTCTCAACTTTGATCCATTTTCATTACTTTCAGGAGAAAATGAGGGCCAGTGTTAGGAAACCTGCACTATACCTCTTTATGGAAAAAAGAATGGCTGCCCCTGGCATTTCAGTTCTTGCTTTTGAGGCTTTTTTTTCCATCTGCAGCCAACTTCTGATCATTGGGATGGAAGGTACCGTGCAAATGTGTGAATCTTCTGTGCCTGATTGCCTGTGTTTGGGGCAGTATCTGAACAAAGGGGGTGAAAAAGACTTAAACATGGTAGAGTCTAAAAACCACCCTGTGCCTGATTTTAGCAGTGCAGAAAACTGCCATAAATTTAGAGCAGTGGGGAATCTAGCCCTCTTACTCCAGATACTTTCACATTTTCCTGTTATCTCCTTCACCCTTAGGGATTTCTTGGCTAAGGCACGTACCTACTGCTGCCCGTTGATTGATCACATTTTATCTTACAGTCATTTGTCACAGTCAGATTTTCTTGCTGTCTTTGCTTTACAAATCCAATGTAATTTGAGTATTTAGGACCTGACCCGTCAACTTTGATTTATTTGAAGATTTTTTGTTATACTTTTTTTTTTTTTGTACAATTGTAGAACATATTTGCCACTTCACGTAATCTACTTTGGCAGAACGACTCCTGAAATTCACTGGAGTAAATCAGACATTGCTTGTAAGCCATAAAAAAAAAACCAGTTCAGCTACAGCCAGCTGAGTTTCTGTGCACTTCTCTCTAGGAACCAGCTGTAAGGATTCAGAGCTTTGAAGGGATTTATCTGTGGGACAGTGCTCTCACTAGCATGGCCCACCATCACTCCTGTGAACCGAGTACTTCAGAGGGCAGGAACTATACTATTTAAAAATAGCACATAACACTTAATATTTTTGTTTGTTCGTTTGATTCACAGTCCTAGCAGCCATCATTCAATAATTGTCTCTATTTTTTATTCTTTCTTTAAGCACCTCTGGATCTTCATACGCTTTGGCAGATCTTATTGCTTTGTTCTAAGTGCTGTGATTCTTTTTAACAAGAGCAACACATTCATGAGACTGACCCTTTTGCAAACAATCTTATTATGCAAATTCACTGTTAAGTTTGGAAAGTAATTTCTGTTTTTTTTTTTTTTTTTCAAACTCCCTAAGTCAGCAGTAAAGGAGGAAATGATCTGTTACACAGGGTTTTGGGGATTTTGAGCTGTATTCCTGGTGAGAGCTCAAAAATAATAGGAGATCTGGTAGAAGAGTGGCTATTGAGTTGCCTCTTACATCACTTTCCTTTCCAAGCCAGGGGCAAGAAAAGACAAGTTCTACTTCTTACTTCATTACCACGTTGAATCAGTTCAAAAACCACCTAATGGCCATGTGCCTGGCATGGAGTGTTTACTTATCATAGAATTACGATAGAGTGTATGCTATACCAACATACAATATATTCTGTAACAGAAAAGCTTACTGCCTAACTAAATGAAATCTATTTAGACTCAATAGTCCAGGAAGTCCCTTTTGGCTGGTCTTAATGTTCCCATTGCCCTCAGTTACAAGGCATAACAGTAATACTCATCCTGACATCCCTTTCTGCTCCTGGTAGAATTAATCTAAAGAAAGATGTGATTTGTCTTTAGTGCAGCATACAGAGAAATTGCCCAAACCTAGACAGTCATTTATCCTTGGAAAGAGAATGTCAGAATTCAAAGTATCATCATTATATGTGTTCCTCTTGGGTTGTCTTGGCTAATCAGCAAAGCCATTTCACGACACAAGTTTGTGATGTGTTGCCCCTTGTGCTTAGCACCCAGTTAGACCAGTCTGACTTCCCAGTTATGCTCAGACCTTGTGTGCAGAGAAAGAAATATATATATATATATTTTTTTTTTGCCAAGTGCCCCTCAACATTTCTTCAAAGTCGTGATGTTTTTTTAGCCTTTGAGTTACTCTACTGCTTTACACCTACGGACACATGACTGGCATCTTTTTATACTGTAGCAGTTCTCCCATATCTTATTAGTGTAAAAGTATGGATTATTGTCATGAGCTTTCACAAATATGCCTCTAAAAGCAGAGGGCTTTTCTGTTTGTTTGCTGAATGATGTCCTGGCAACAGTGCCCTTGGAGCAGTGTGAGACTGTACAGAGAGCAGTCAGAATTCAGCTGACTAAAAATTGCCTTTTTTTTTTGTGTGTGTGTGTGTGTGTGGTGGTCATGTTATACTGAATAAAAATAGATTTACTCACATTTTTCTGGAGAAATATTCTCTGAAACTCAATTACTGGGTAAATTAAGTGTTTTTGTTGTTGTTGAGTTTTGCTGTTCACACAAGGAGAAACGTCTGTTGCTTTTGTTTCAGATTTCTTTAAATGCTTGTTATGGAAATGAGAAGTTTCTTCTCTTATATGGCAACCAAAAATGCTAAATACACAAACTAACACGCATATAGTTACAGCTAATTCAGGTTTTATTTACATTGCTCTGATATGCGTTAAGGCTATCTTGTTAAAAGTATGCCAAGCTCTGAGGAAAATCGGGGATAAGCAGAAAAACTAATATAGTAATAAAGCAACATCTTCCCAGCAAAAGGGGGAGGAAGTCCTGAGGAATATAAACAGTGCTGGGTGACTTTCAGCTTGCCAAAATTCAGCTTGCCAGTGTTTCTATGAAATGATGGGATCTTGTCAACAGGAGCCTGGAAAGACCCAATATCTTTCTGTCAACACATTCCTTGTTCATCCTTCAGTAAATGGGCTCCCACAGGATTGACCTTTTTGGAACAGGGAATTACCTGGAATAGAGAGAGTGAAAAACTGTTGGTATTTTGTTAGTTTAAACACAGTCAGTGGGATTTGCAGGACTAAAGAAGCGCTGAGCAGCTTCTCCTGACTTGTCTGCCTTCAGAAAAGGATGATCAATGCAGTCATTCCTGACACTTCAGGAGAGCTAGAATGGTGTGAATTACTTCCTCGAGGAAGTCACTTAACCACCCTCCAGTCACTTTTAATCTCACATCAGAAATGCAACTCAAGATTTTTATTAGTGTTTATAAAACCTTGTGGATAATGGAAACAAAATCCTTAACAAATGCAACTTCTTTTTACTCACCTTGCTCTTACATCCAGAAGAAGTAAAAAGGCAGCTTTATAGCCACAGCTCTTGCAGCATCCTCTTGTTAAAAGCTAGCTAATGAAGTTATGGGAGTTGTAAAGCTTATGCTCTGTTTGCCATTCGTTTCTTCCCTTTTTTAGAGTTAATGTTTGGCAGTGGAAGGGGGCAGGAGCTGTACAGCAATTTAACTCGATCGGAAGGTCAGGCTTGCTGCTTTTGGTACTGCTTTTGTTAAAGCTGCCTGCTTTCAGAATCTTCTCCAAGAATTAAATTCTCTCTCTTTTCCACACAGCCAACAGTTAACATCCACACGGTGCAGGCAGGAAAAGAGTCCTGTTTAAAACTGGTGACTTCCCAACTTTACTGTGAGATATGGTGTGAAGGCTCAGATATTTATGGTCCCAAGAACCAGCCCTTCTCCACCACCTATATTTTGAGTTCAAGTCAGCCTTGCTTAGGGACCTCACAAAGAGAGTGTAAGTTTAGCATTTTTATTTTCTGTTTTGTGATGGTTAGGGTGCAAATTACCTCAAAGCAGTGCAGCAAGTGATTTTCTTGATGTGAATAAGATAGAGTTCCAATGTAGTCCATCATACTAGTGAAAGTAGACGGCACATGATACTAGCCTTTATTAGAGAAAATAATCTTCCAGACACACACTGGAAGATGTATCTCTATTTGAGAACCACAGTTCCTGTAGAGCAACTTTTTCTCTGTGTTTGAGTGAGGGAAAGAAGAAACTGAAGATATTGAATTGGAACTTTAAGCTCATGTATATTTAGAGCTCCAAGTGCTACGGAACTCTTATCAACTCTTTGAAAGGGTAGATAACAGCAGGACAAGGGGAAATGGTTTTAAGTTGAAGGAGGGAAGATTTAGGTTGGATGTGGGGGGGAAGTTTTTTACAGAGAGAGTGGTGAGGTGCTGGAACAACTGCCCAGAGAGGTGTGGATGTGGATCCCTGGAGGTGTTCAAGGCCAGGTTCGATGGGGCCCTGGGCAGCCTGGTCTAGTATTAAATGGGGAGGTTTGTGGCCATGCATGTGGCAGGGGGTTGGCGATTCATGATTTTTGAGGTCCCTTCTAACCCTGGCCATTCTGTGATTGTGTGATTCTGTGGAACAATTCACAGCAGCAAAGCTAAGCATGCTTGAAAGGGATGGAAATCTCTCAGATTCCATCTGCTCCCTTTGCTGTGCAGCAGTGATTCCTGCTGTGAAGGTAGCTCAGGGTTTGTGCATGGCCTGTTTACGTGTCACGGTGGGCTGTGTTGACAGGTGTTTGCTGTTGAGATGGCAATTCACTGTGCCTACTGACTGACCAGCAGTTGGAGAGCTGCTCATCTCAGGGTGCGTGCTGGAGGAATACATGTATTCCTTGGGGAATTGGAGCAATGCATTCCTGTGTGTTTTGTGAAATGCAGTTAGTCTCAAATACCATTGCTTGGAGGAAGATTCTGCTCAAGCAAACTTGTTAAGAAATCTGCATTTATTTGTTATGCTGCTTATCCACAATATTTTGATAGTGTGTGTAATGACACACTCGTAAGATGCCGTACAACATCATTCTGTATGCAGGAAACTTCAATAAAAGCATTTTGCTTAACAAACTGTCTACAAACGATGAAAAGTTATTTGTTTCTGTCCAATAGTATCCATTTAAAAGACTGTGGAATTATTTTGCCCTTGAGAGAATACTGTTCTAAGAGAAGTAGGTTACTTGAAGGAAGGAACATTTTATTATCCGTTGTTTGGCTTTTGGAATTATTTTCTTGATTCCGTTATTTGCCCCTGTCCTTCAGCGAAAGCGTGCCTGAGGCCAAAGAAACAAGGTTTTGCTTTTCTTTCTTGTTGGATTATTCCTATTTCTTCTACCTGAATGACTGAAGTTTACAGGATAACACGATGTGAAACAATCTGTTAACTATCGTATCCAAATTACTTGACAACACGCATGTATTAAAAGGGCCTTTTGCTCTGCGTTCCCAAACTTGTGCAGAGGAAGTGAGTGGGAGTTTAACTGCCTTCAGGGGTTCAAGATCAAGCATGAAGTGCCGCCACTTCATTAGAAGCCTAGGATTTAGAAGAGTGACTTGTATTTTATAAGTAGAAACATTGTGCAACTGGAACTTCTGCAGCTCATGCAAACCTTACTTTTCCCCCTTGCATATCTCCTGATGAATCAACAAACCTCTTCCCAACAGTGAAAACAACTGGAAAGATGAGAGAGAGATGGTTTTCCTATTTCTATCAGGAATATAAATATTCTGAATGAGAACAGCAGTGGTATTCGATTAAAGCTGTTGGATGAACAACATCAAACAGAGACCAGGAGTCTGGTCCACACATGAGAAGCAGGATGCTTTCAGGGACCTTGTGTTCACTGATTGCTATTTTGGGGGGTCCAGATATTCTGATTTTTTTTCATTGCCTTTTAAGTAGAGTTGCATAGTAGAGAAACAAAACCATAACTGTCAAAACAACAAATTGTAACACCTCATCACAAACAAGACAACTTAGAATTTATGAACAATTAGATAAACATAAGGTGTTGATAGCCTGTTCTCCATGCAAAGAAATTTGCTTGGAGCCTAGAATGGGAAGCATGGTCCCAATAAATAGAAGCTATGCTCCATACCCCTAAAGGTAAAATGGAGTTGAAGTAAGGTACCTCCTTCACAAGGCTGTTTTCATACACAGGGATAAGTGTGTTGCATTTATGAAGAGTTATCCTGGAATGGTTAATAAACTGCATCTTAGAATAGCCTTTGTAGATTTCCTTGGAGAATTTGTATGTTCTTAGGTACAGGATTTTTTTCTGCCAGTTTTTATGCTCTTTGTAGCAGAGCTATTGCAGAAATGATTTCTGTGGTATCCACAGATTGAGCTCCTGGTCTGATTGGCATCTATCAACCATAGCATAAGTAAAAAATAATATTAATAATGATAGGGAAATGTCTGTCTGCATCATAAAGGTGACTGAAGATGGTCACAGCTTCCCAGATATGGAAAAGTGACAGAAATACATATAGTATGTTCCTTATAGTGACAAAGAGTCAGAGAGAAAATTGTCGGTGTGTTCCTTGCTTCTCCTATCCTCTTACTAATTTGCCCCCTGTTGGCTTGTATTTTATTCCTGTTGTCAATACACATTATCATTTGTAGTCTAATGTTTTTTAAATCTCAAAGAGCCTAATTAATTTGGATGTCAATTTTCCCGTGCTGCAAAGGGAAGAAGCATTAACGTTAATTCTGCATAGCCTCTTTGCAGGGTCTGTCCGGTCCCTTAGCAGAATCTAACAGCGGATTTAGCTAGTGTGACTTCAAAGGATGCAATGGAGGCTGTGCTCTTTATATGTGAAATACATTTCCACTTCAAAATCCCTGTACTGTCGAGGCAAATGTCAGTGCAGCTCTAGGGCAGGAGTATGTGACATACAGATGTAAGGATCTTGAGTCTAAGCTAGAGGAGTGCTAAGAGTAACACACGTTTGATAATCATGGTGTTAAACTGAAGAGGTCTAGACAAGACAGATGGGAAAAATGAAAAGTCATGGCAGCCCTCCAGGTCTGACGAGGCTGATTTAAGTTGCAGTAGGCCAAGGTAATTCTAGGTAATTCTCTGCAAACTCTGCTGTGACAACCAGCCAAAACCGCGTCCTCTGTCACCTGCTTTTGATCGTTTGAGATATCTTAAGACACCTGTCTGAAGCTGCATAGAATGACAGGAAATTGAACTTCTGGGACCCAAAATGAAAAGAATGTATTCTGATATGCACCCTTTCTGACCTAACATGAAGAAAAGTTTTCAGTGAGCTTTAAGTAATTGTTAGTGAAGTATTTGCCATCGTCTTTGGCGTGAGATCTGTCTTTTCCGTAAGAATGTATGTTTATTTTTTTCAAAATGAGGAAGGAAGAGAAGCAACCAAAAAGTGTAATTTCTGTGCAAAAAAGACTTGATTTCCCAGGACTCTGAAAAGGAGAAGAAAAGTACCTTTTGTGATAATTTCATAGTTGTCTTTTTCTGACCAGAACTTTCCTTTTTCTCTGATACTTCTGAACTTCGGTTGCAAAGTATCACCAACTATGAGAAACTGGGATGAAACCTAATGATTTGGTTTGGGGCTATGTTTTTCAAGGAGAAGAAAATATCCCATCTCAAAGTATGTTTCTCAGGAATTACATTGGTGCTCCGGACCATTAGATTCATGCATAGTGGTTGGCACCCATGTCTGTGGGTTTCTACCGGCTGCTGGGGGACAAGCACCTAGCAGCAGGGATCTTCTGTGCCTTTTTTTCCTTTGCTACAGCTGATATTTGCTCCTGTGGCTTCTTTTGGTCAAAAAAAAAAAAAAAAAAAAAAAATTCTTCCACTTGGATTTTATGTGTACAAGATATTTTATAAAAAGCAAATGTGCAAAGAACCCCAAAACAACAAAAACTTAACTTGATGTTCATGGTCTTTGTAGAACACAAATTTGGCTGCGTATGCAAGTCAGTGCACGGGGATCCTTCTTTTTTTTCTTTGCTTCTTGAAACAGAGAGGTTTCTAGGCCAAACTGTCAAAGGAGCCATGATTATTCCTGCTGCGGTTGTACACATGCATTGTGGCAGAGCAGTAAAAATCCCCCTTTTTTGACATGGTTTTGGTTTTTTATTGCTTTCTGTTGCTGGCTCATCACTGATGAGCCAAGTGATTAATGAGTTGTTTAATTTCCTTTTGTCTTTTTTGTTTTTAAAGTCTTTGTAACAATGTACAACACCCAAGTAACAATGGTTAATTTTGCAAATTGTTGCAAATATTTTTTCTGAGGGTTTTTTCCAAGGTAGCACCGAGACCTTTCTGTACAGTTAATATTCTTCGGCGTGGAATGTGGGAAGATTAGTCTGTGTTTTTCAGTCTGTAATACTCTTTTGATAGAGTTACTTCTGTTCTCTTTGATAAAGAGGACTTAATCCATTTGCAACAACATCAGACCGAAGACAAAACATATCTTCTTTTTTTCCAGTCTTATTTAATTTACTGTATACATTGGGGATTTGAAATGCTGTGGCAAAAATGCTGTTGCTGACCACAAGGATCCTTTGCTTCAGATATTATGAATCAAAAACTGACAGCTTTTGAAACTGGTTTACCCAAGCAGCCAGTGAGTAAACTTCTCTGCTTGTCGGTCAGCCTTAACAATTATTGCAGTGGGAATCTTCTCCCTGATGATCTCCTTTTCTTGCAGAGGAAATCTTTAATCTGGAAGGCCAGGAATCTGTCCTGTTGGAGTTGGTAGATGCATTCAAGGCAATGGTTTGCTATGAGAATATTTGTGTTGTATTTAAACTCAGGAAACCTGGAGAAGTTGGGGTCAAATAGAGGTGACAAAACTGGCTTTGAACGTGCTGAATGCTCAGCTTGTCACTGACTTCAGCTAAGTACTGTTTCTCTCTTTCCAGACACTGTGGCTGATCGGTATCTGGTGCCTTTGGGGTAGTTTTGTGGTGTGTGAACAACCCCTGCTTTGCCTGCAGCCAGAAGAAGCTTGGCACATAGCTGTAGTTTCCCTAAGGACTTGATGTTTTATTTCTTTCTGCTTCTAGGTGTCAGTCAGTCTCTCCACCGCCTCTTTTGTCCCCGCCAAGAAGCCCAGCCTACCCGCTCAGTGACAGCGAGGACTCTTGCCAGGCCACGCGTCTCACCAAGGCCTCGGGCTCCCGGCTGCGCCTCAAGGACTGGAGCAGCCGCGCATCTGTGCTGCACAGCACCTCTACCAGCCCATCGGACACTGACTCTCCCAGCCACCCTCTCAAAGCCATCAGCGTGGGAGCTTTGGATAAAAGGCTGTCTGTGTTCAAGGCGGAGGAACAAAAGGAGAGCCCGAAGGAGGCTCAGGATGGGGATGCAATAGGGAGCCACCCTCTGGCCCGGAGCACTCTGTCCCTAGGCACTGCTGTGAACCTGAGGAACCTATCCCTCAGCCGGACGAGCGTCCGCTCCCAGGTGCTGGACATCAGGCAGAAGATCACAGAATGGGAGTGTCGTCGGGAGCCGTCTCCCAGGATGAACACGTGTGTGGACAAGAGGGATGCTGGGGAGAGGTCGGGCAGTGAGAGCTGCCCTAGCGTGCTGACCTCTCCTTGCAGCGACAAGACGTTTGATTTTAAAGGGTTCAGAAGAATGAGCCGAACTTTTTCTGAGTGCTCTTATCCAGAAACAGAGGAGGAGGAACTGCTGGACAGGGATTCCGGTCATCGGGTGGAAAAGAGACCAGGCAGGAGCGACCTTTCTTCTGCCACATTTCTCAAGGGCCACGTGAGGAAAGAGTCCTCTGCTGTGCTCAACAGAATACAGAAGATCGAGCAAGCACTAAAAGAGCAGCCTGGCAGGGGCCTCCCCCAGTTACCAAGCAGTTGTTACAGTGTTGATAAAGGGAGGAAAAAGTCTCTGAGTGCAGTGGAGGGACTGAGTGAAAACCTAAGTAATAGCAAAGGAGGGAGTGTTATTTTGGGGAGTGAACCAGAAACACCTACTGAGGCTGAGATAAGCAGTAAGACAAAGCAGGGAGTTATAGCAAACTCTGCTGACCCTAAGCTGCTTCTTGAGAGCTCAGCAAACGCCTTGGTGAATCCTGTCCCCAAACCCAAACGCACCTTTGAGTACGAAGCGGACAAAAACCACAAAAGTAAACCAAGCAATGGCCTACCTCCATCTCCTACGCCTGCTGCTCCTCCTCCCCTCCCATCCACCCCTGCACCCCCTGTGACCAGACGGCAGAAGAAAGAGTCACGCTTTCACAGAAAATCCCAGAATAGGTAAAACTCAAGGAAATGTCTTCTGCTTGATCTTCAAATTAGTGGCTGTGGTTCATTTATTTATTTATTTATTTATTTTTAGTAACGGTAGGTCAGATCCTCCCCCTGATAGAGTGCTTTTGACCTGAGAAATGCTAGGAATTGTGTGTTTTTTGGTTTTTGTTTTTTTTTCTGCTGGGCTGCGTGGATGGGATGTGTGGGTGAAATACTCCTGCATAGTCACAGTTTTGGAATTCTCCAACCTGCGTTCCTCAATCCCTGGAAAAGGCTTTAGATCATTTTGGCACAAATGCCCTTACATGAGATTTTTAATGGAGCTTAATTTCATTATCCCCTCGTAGCAGGACCATAACTCATCTGTTATAGTCCTGCCTGTCTGTTTACTGCAAAACATGTCTGCAGCAGATTTGTGTTTCCAAAGCTTGCTGCCACAACAGTGGTGTCAGTTTTATGTGATAGTGGTGATGCTGTTTAATCCAGTGCTTAGAAATATTCTCCTAAGTTACTATCAGCAGCTGCAGAGGATTAATGTTGAGAAAACTATATTTTAGCACAGATTATTCTTGAGTTAATAATGAGCAGAGTATATGGCAATGTTTCCACAGTAGCCTGTGGAGTTTGACTTGTTTTAATTACATGATTCCCATTGGTTTTTTGGAAATGGTGAAACTCATTCTGCTCTCCGTTTAGAAAATTATAAGAATCATTCAAACTACTGCATTTTGAATGTGTTCAGCTCTCTGTGAATGTGTACAATGTACAGCTGAAATCTAGTGATGAGCTTTGTAAGTAGCTACTAGACAACATTTCAAAGGAACACTAGGAATTCTGTATCTGGAGCTTGATGGTGTCTCAATTACTTACAAGTTGATGTCAGCACAACCTGACCTGGAGTGTTCCGGGGCAGGAAAAGAAGATCAGATTCTCTTCTTTAAAGAAACACCTGTTTCTGAAGTGGATCAGACAATTCTACTGGTGGCTTTTTTTTGTTTGTTTTTGGTTTTTTTTTTTTTTTGTCTCTGAGAAAGAGAAGGGATAAAATGTGGGAAGTCAAGCTTTGATTAGTAGTGCTTATCTTGGAGTCCTGGCAATAATCTCAGTTAGAGCAAATAAATCTGGGCTTTAATGAGAATCTGTGAAATAAAGCTGACCTCATTTTGTTTAGCATAGCATATGCAAAGTATGGAAGACAAATGATGCTTTTTCAATGTTCGGATATAAATAATAGTCTTTATTGGAAAGCTATGGGACAAGTCATAAAACAGTATGTAAAAAGTGGTCTGTGTGGTGAGTGGAGGGAGGAATGGATCGTGAGAGGTTGTTCTTGCCACAGGATCACCTTGTGACTAAGCTAACAAAGTCAGTCTTTGAGCACATGCTCACACTGAATTTGGGGCCATACAGGTCATCTAAGAATCACAGTATTTTGTTGCAATTCATTTTTGAGCTGAAATTTTGAGAGCTTTATTCAGGAAGAGGTGCAGTTTGTTCTTGTGCCTGCTGCTCTGTAGGCTGAGCTTCCTGTAATTTTATTAGAAAATGGAGCAACATGGTTCAGCAACGGATTCTTGGTCCTGAACGGTGCTGATAGGCGAGTCCAAAGCAGAAGCAAAGTTTATCAATTTAAGTTGTGATTAGAAGAGTGGAGGCTTTAGAATTCGTGGTGCTATCGTGTATCTGTTGATTCTTGTAAATCAGTTTGACATTTTACAGAGCAGGTATTCATTTCCTTGGAACATATGTGTGGTTTTCTCAAGCTGGAATGTCATGAGAGAGGATTATGGATATATATTCTCTTAATAATTTGGTTGAAAGCAGCTTTTCTGGTGGTTGATTTAACTTCACAATAAAATGGAGGATGTCTGTCTTATTATCTTTATTATCCTGATAGCAAAGAACCACTTCATATTCTGAGGAGCTGGTGCCCAGGTAGCTTCCACATTTAATATCCATGTGAGATGAATGTTCCCTGGAGGTTGGAGATCTGATACTGACAAGTGGGAGAGAAGTGGAGGGATGATTTAATGTTAAACTATGTTGGGTCACAGTAAAGTATGGGAATCAGCACAGCCTTACAGCAACACTCTTCAGTGAGCCCGTTTTTCAGTCCATTTCATCTTTAGCACTAAATCAGTCAATCAGATGAACACTAGCTCTGGTAGAGCTGGAGATGCAGACCATGTACCTCCCAACTTCAGTGTGGATATTGTCTTAGAGAACATGAGCTGTGCAAACCAGGGAATAGGGAGGTCTTAACACCAGCTTCCTGCAGTGTGCATTATTATCCTAAGTCCAGTTACAGGTATGGGGCCAGACTTCTCATCCATGGTGTGAGGAGTAAACTCGGGCAAGAGGGACCAGGACACTCTTCCTCCAGGAACCCATCTGGGCCAGCTGCTTCTTGCTTTTTTTTTTTTTTTGCTTTTTTTTTTTTTGCCAGAAAACCCAAATCTTCAGAACCCAAGCATCAGCCAGGGTTACTCATCCACCTCAGATAGCATTTATTTCCTCCATACTTTGTGCTTTGCTTCCAGTGTTTGACACGGGCTGTGCAAGGGAATTAGGTGACTTTTTTTAACATTCGACTCTGCCTTTGGCATTTTCACACTGTCCTTTACATGGAGAGATATCTGAAGTTTCAAGACCTACAAGTGTTTTCAAACTAAGGTTTACATCTCCTAGGGCAACCAGTGGAGAAAAGCTTTCCAGAGAAATGTCTTTTTCTTGAGGAGAGAGAGCTGCATTTTTCTTGGACTTCTGGCAATGACAAAAAAAACATATAATCTGAGGGCTGTGTAGCTGATTTACTCTGTAACCTTTGAAAAATGTCACATACTTTCTCCGTATTTTCTCCTTCTCTGTATAATGGGGATAACAATACTTCCAATCTCATAAAAGTGTCATAGTTTGTTATACTGAAGACTGCTGTCAGTACAGGACTTGAGTGTCCTCTACAAGTCCTCTTGAAGCATGACGTGCGATTTATTTTTTAGTCAGTTTGTATGCATTTCTTAATTGCTCAGATAACACTGTGTCATTTTGCATTCTAGTTACTAATTACTTCTTGTTTTAAACTTCAGAAAATCCTTTGAGTTTGAGGATGCGTCAAGTCTGCAGTCATTGTACCCTTCCTCCCCCACTGAAAATGGGACCGAGAGCCAGCATAAATTTGGATCTAAGAGCACTTTAGAAGAAAATGCCTATGAAGACATTGTAGGTAAGAAGCTGCTGCAGTGCATGGATTCACACGCGTTGTTGAGTTCAGAGCATGCATTGTTGAACGTGTGCCTTGTGCAAGAACATTCATTGCAGTGAGTAAAGAGAGATTAAATGAAGGGTAAATGATTCCAGTGTATCAGAGCAAGCATAATTCTCTGTCTGCATGCAGAAGGTCGTGGTCCTTTCAAACTTCATTGAGTGGTACTGGAAATAGGCTTGTTAGCTTTGTTCCATGCTTTTCAGGATACAAGCATTCACATTCTCTTTACCACAACCTTGTCATGAAGAATTGAGAGGTATAAAAATGTAAATAGATACAGTTTACAGAGCTACCTAGTAGCAAGATTAACCTCAGAGGCCTTGTGTAGTCAGCCTAAGCCTTTCAGGACTTCTGGGAGGACTACCCCAAAACGGTTGTATACAGCACAATTCCTGGTCTCCCTTCAGTCCCAGCTGCTGGTTAAAGAAAAATTAATTTCCTTCAGCTATAGAGCCATCAGGAATGCACAATGAAAACACTGTTTTGATTAAGCTTCACCAGAAAAACATGTTTCTTTTGGTCTTAGAAGGAAATGTATGGTCTGTGCATACATTCTTTTAACATCAAAAAAGTTGTTATAATTACTGAAAATTGGGCAGCCCTTCAGAGCATGGATTTTCCACACAAATGATGAATATCTGCACTATTTTTAACTCTTTCAGTGTTGTGCTATTGCAATGGATACAAAGGATACTTAATTTTCCTTTGAACAGTGAATCTTATTTACTGAAAACTGGAGGGGTACCAAGATAGTTGGGGCCCTAGAACACGTGTCCCCTGAAGACAGGCTGAGGAAGCTGGGCTTGTTTAGTCTAGTAAAAAGGAGGCCCAGAGACAATCTAATACTGCGCAAAATGTTTGAAAGGCAATCAGATATGATAGAACAAAACTCTTTTTGGTCATGACAGTTGATACAGCAAGGGACAGCGACAACAAATTTTTGCTTGGGGCTTTGACCTACCGAATAAATTCTATCTCTGCTTTGTTAGCCTAAGTGAAAACAGGACTTTGTTCTGGTAAGCATCTTTCTTCAAATGAGAAGAAATCTTGAGTTCAGTAAAATAAAATCACAATGGTCTCTTCCAGCTCATGGGAACTATAAGCTTGCTCTCTGCAAATTATAATTTGGGTACTTTGGCAGTGGGAAAAGAATGCAAAATTTCTCATCTGTGGATATACACAGAACTTCACTGTTTTGTACTGATCTTTAACAGTCTTATTCCAAATCACTTCACTCAATACAGGCAGTATGGGGGGAATACCAGGTCAATATAATTCTTATAAGCTGTCAAGCTTGATTAAAGACAAGCCAGAGTAGTTTGATCTCCAGCCTTATAGAAACTATCATAGTTTTCTGTATCACATCCACATAATTTATACCAGTAGTGCTAGACTTCGATCTCGAAGTACCACTTTCATGTCATGCAAACCAGGTGCCTGTACGAGTGAACTTATTGTATAAATTTACATCTGCTTCAAAGCTAGAAATAATTCTGTCACTGTTGTGTTCGATTTTCTTTGCAAAGTGTTGCTCAGGAAGTGGTGGGGTTTGGTTGTTTTTTTTTTTCTTTTTTTTTCTGTCTATAACTAAGGTTTTTGGTTGAATGAGGTTGATGCCTCATCCATGAGGGCATTCAAGGCCAGGCTGGATGTGGCTCTGGGCAGCCTGGTCTCTGGTTGATGACCCTGCAGAGGAGTTGAAACTAGATGATCATTGTGGTCCTTTTCAACTCAGGTCATTCCATGATTCTATGATTCCATGGGTATCTTACTTTCCCTAAATGCTTATAGGTAGCTCAAACAGCATCACTGTTTCTTTCTTTACTGATGAGAACACTGATGAACTGTTGTGGCTAATTTACATTATTTAGAGAACTGACTTTTCTGTGCCAAAAAAAAAAAAAAAAAATCTTTAGGTACTTTAAACCAGAAGTGATTATTCTTTGATGTCCAGTGGCATCATGAAAAAGTCTTTGTACAACTATGTAATATTAATGTACATTTTAATAATGAAATATCTGCACATTCATTTCAGGACAGATACTGGACTGAAACATAATGATCCATTCTGTTACAACCAAAAATCACTTTTATAAAGGGGCACTTATTCCTAATATTAAACAGAGCTGTATTCCTTGTGCAAAGAGCCATGTGGACTTCATTCATCTTCTGTACTAGCATTCACAGGAATGTGGCAGTCATAGTAAACTTAACATTGTTTTGCTTCTTGTGGTTTCGAGTGAGTCTTTAATCAGACCAAAATTGATGTGGCTTTATGAATCCAGTCAGGGAAACCATGCTTGGTTTTGTGCAAATTTAAGAAACTATCATAGTATTAAGAGATGTCTGAGACGGTTGCTTCTGCTGTGCTTATGGACAACAGTATTTCCTGTCATATGTGCCATATGGTTTCAGTATTCCAGTCTGTTCCCCTAAATACAGTTGAGATATTTAAATACTGTTATTTCATCTGTGCTGTCTCCGTGGTGTTTTTCACCTGACATCAAGAAGAAAACACTTGTTATTGTCACCAGGAAAGGTGAGAGTAAAGTAAAAGCAACGTTAAGGGAACGGTAGCATCTTTGTCTTAAGAAAATCTAATAACACCATGTAAATTATCATTTGTGTTTGTAAGAGAAGTTTCTTTCACAATTTTGAAATTAAATGGAGAGAGAGAAATCTGCTGTGACAAGGCAAGAACTGTTACTGTGTTTGTAACTTTTTAGAGTGAGGGACAGAGTAGGACAGGTGGAAATTTCCTTTAAATCAGTCTTTCAGTTCATTTTTCTTCATCAGCTTCTTAAGACAAGGAGCATAAATGTCTGCTCCTGCCCTGAAGAAGTGTTGGTGTTTCCCTGGCAGGAGAGTCCCTGGGAATCCGAAGTCTGTAGAGACTTGGCTGTAGAGTTCTGATTCTGAAAGATCACACGTGTCTGGGGTTTGATATTGTTCATTATGACAGAGGCCAGCTTGAAAACTTGTCTTGAAATCTCCTCCACCTTCTTCTTGTATCTCCCTGTCTCCACACCACGGTTTATCAGTGCTCCGTGGAGGAGAGTAAGACAGACATTCACATGTTCTCGATGGGAATGAAGTCTTCTTCCCAGCACAGAAATGCTTAGAGACAGCTTGGATTCAGGCCCACCTGTGTTTGTATTTGTTTGTTGAGAAGCCAGTCAGAAAGTTTTTCTGGAACCTGTGAAGTTCTCAGTTATCTGAGTTAAATTATTTCAGATTGGCTTTAAATAAAAGGTGATAGTTAAATTGTGTGGGAAATCTGGCCTTCTGCAAAGGGAGGAAAATGAGAAAAGGAGAAAAACAGAAGAAATGAGGCAGTTGAAGGAGCTGCAGACAGCTGCTGTGTCTATTTTGAAAGCTCAAAGCAGTCTAGAAAGTGAAGCAATGCACCCAGCCTATTGTTCTCTCTGCAACCAGGATGAGTTTCCAAGTGGGATCTTGCTGGTGGGCTCCTGATTGGAGCTTCCTATATTCCATGGCCTGAGGGGCAGCTGGACCTGCTGGGGAGGGTTTGTTGTGCACCCTCCTGCTCTCTGGACCTGTTCAATGTCACCTTTTGGTAATTCTTAGCCCTTCCAACAACTGGGTGTTTCTCTTGAAAAGTTTTTTTTTGTATCTTAAGATGAGTTAGATGAGTTAGAGATGGGATAGCAACTTAATCGCTGTGATTCTGGAGATATATTATGAAACCTTGTTACAACTGATGCCAAAGGTGACTGAAAAGTAAAACCATGTGGTCATACAAAACTGTTTATCTGTTTTTCTCTATTGTCCATCTAAGCATCTCATCTCAGTTTGGGGAGAATGAGTTTCTTGTTTACTTCTGCACTACCATAAGACAGCTAGCTCTAGGTTGGCATGGCCTTTCTCATAGTCAGAGAGTTGGGTGATGAACAAATCATTATAAAGCCCTCCTTTTTTATGAGGGAGAGTTAATTATATCCCCAGTAGTCTTGTATTCAAGTTTCAGTTTATCACTCAGGAAACAAAATGTTATTTTGATGTTTCCAGCTCTCCTTGAAATGAGTGGAGCACAGGTGATTGTTGTACACGAGTAAGTACAGTCTTCCAGAGAGATGAGAATGTACGGAGCTGGATTTGTCACGACTTTACAATGTGTCAGACCACATAAGAGAGGAAATGGAACAATATGTCTCAAATCAGTATTATTACATACAGCATCAGGGCAGCCTAACCCAGGTGAGTTAGTTAAAAAAAAGCAGGTCTGGCTCTTCAAGTAGGATCCTGAGTGTGGAGGGGAGGGAAAGCCGGTGGCTTAATCTTCCTTCCCTGTGGAGTCCAGTTCTCAAAACATTGTGATAGGGCACCTCATCTCTACTGAACAGATTAGCTGTTTTGAATTCTGATGTAAATTGGACATGGTACATGTCATGTAACAAATGGGATGATTTAGCTGTTTTACTGAATACTCCATTAAGCGTGCCAAAAGCTGCAGAGATGATGACTGAGGTCCAGCTGGAAGACGTTTCAGCTTCACATTGCTTTCAAATTAGAATATTTTGCAAAGTTCTTCCCGTAAACGTGGAAGAGGGTTAGTGAGCTGGGGCTTTTCATTTTTCCAGTAAAATCCCATCATCACATGCCACATTATTGTCTGTCATACTATAATACCACATTGTTTTCTATCATATAATCATCTCACATCAGAATAATTGTATGTATCTGGGAGAAACTGGATTTGCTGGGCTGCTGTGAAGCTGAAGCAAACTTGGAGAGATTGCACCTCTGCCAACTGTGCTAGTCATCTCTAAGGCACTCTGAGCTTTTCATCAGACCCTTAGCAATAGTTCTTGAGATAATCTGTTAGTAAAAGAGCTATGATTGATGGTGCAGGCTGTGACCAGAGAAACGTGATTTTCTGTTTTCTTCCACGACCCTCACTTGCCTTTCAAAGTCTAAAAATCATGTGAGATTTTTCAACAGTGCAATTGTGGTAATTTTAATGTAGGGTAATGGCAGCCAGAGTGCATTAAATGACACAGATTTCATATAGGCCTGTCAGAGAAGGGCCAAATACTCTAGCTGTCTCATCCTGTTGATGATTAGGCTGTTTGTTGTATGCCACACTGGGATACGTGTTATTTTTAATCATCATGTTATGATTCGTTTAGATTCCTACTTTTCTCTGTGGAATTTGTTTCACTGCTATATCACCCTTACGGCTTCTTTTGGATTCTCTGTGAGCTTTATATCGTGGTTTTTTAGACAGTTACTGCACAGCAGTGAAATGGAGAGTAAAATGATTGTGATGATGCTCTCCCATACCCTAATTTAAATTCATAGAGAGACTGCATTGAAGTCAACGGAGTTCAACCACTTTGAAGTGCAAGCCCTTTTTGCATGGTGATGCTGTACTGTGCTAACAGTTGCTCATTGGTTGCTTTCATTCGTGTAATTTTGAACTGAGTGCTAAATGGGTGAAATTTTTGAAGAATATTTTTGTTCATTTATCAGATAAATTTCTTCTGCAGCTAATTCTTGCTTGTGGTTACAAATGGAAGCTCTTACAGTTCCTGTAGAGAGAGCAGAGCTAAAAGTCTCTGCAGTCTTTCTTCTACTTATTGCCTGGCAAAGCAAAATTGAACAAGCTTAGAAAACAGTGATACAATCTCCATTGCCCAGGGCTCAAAAGGCTGATCACATTTTAGATTCATCATCCTACGTGTTGCAGATGCTCTACTACTTTTCTGAGAACACAGTACTAATCTGATGCACCAGGTGACAGGACTTTAAGCAGGTAGTTGTTTGTAACCCAGTGCTGTTTAGAAAGAGCTTTTCAAAGCCACTATTATGCGTCTCAGCTGTAATTTGACATTGAAATAGTTCCCCTTTCAACAGATTCCTGGGGTAAATTCCTTAGCTGAGATGCACAGTTGCAGCTTCTCTGATGTTGAAAGAGCTCATCTATGTCTTAAAGATCTAAGCTCAGATATCTTATGAAAGCAAGGGGATTTTGTGGTTTTCATCCATTTGATCTGAACACGATCATAAACATCCTGATGGATGAGTGCTCCTCCAGCACTGGTTGTGTGATTTGGTGTGCACGTAATTTTATGAATAAAATGAATGAGTAGTGCATACATAGAAGAGTGAGAAGCCTTGTGCAATTCTTTGGACTTAGGTTCCCCAGAGATGCTGGGGACTTGTAAGACTGCACAGTGTATGGCTCCCTTGCTATTTCCTATGTCAGATGGCTTGCTTGGGTACAAGTCCTCGAGTGTTACTTAGTCCACGGTTCCCTTTTCCTGCCCAGGTATTGCCACTGCTTCTTACTCCTTGCCACTTGAGGGGTGTGGTGTTTGTTCTCAAATATTCCCTGCAAAGGCAATTGAAGCTTTGATCTCCATGTTCTTTATAATGTAAAATAAATTAGTTGCACTATATTTTGTGCGCAAGCTCTAGAATATAGGAAATGGACACTTTGTCATTTGTGAGGTGCTGACACCACCTACCTTGGCCACGTGGAGCTTGGGCTTTCAGCATCATTCTCTGGAGATGGCATCTTCTCTGTGTGAGCACTGGCTCCTAATTTAGGCACAACATTTAAGGCCATTTAATGCGCCTTTTCCATTGCTGTATAACCGCTACTTGTTTCTCCAGTCTAGAAAGAAAATTTCTGCCATTTATAGAGAAGAGTCTACCTGTTGTTCTTTTCCTCCTCAGTCTTAGTTTTCTCTCCTTTCTCAGCATGAGGCAGGCTTGCTGAATCTGCCTTTGCTTCCCATTTGCTACAATTTGAGGGGCTGAACAGAGGAACACTGTGTGCTGCCTCCGGACTTGGTGGGGCTGACTTGCAGAGCGTCACGGATGGAGGAATTGCAACCACTATAGGAAACTCTTTGATGCTTAAGCTCAAGGCACTGCATTCCTCATGGCTTCTCTAAAGTTTTTTTTCCTTTTCCCCTACGGAGAAATTGTTAAATTGCCTGTGAGACCTTCTGAAGCTAAATGTCTTGTAGATAAATGTCCTCTGTTCACTCAGCAGTTTGGTACGTAGAATTTAAGAGAACGGGAAACTTGAAGGAAAAAAGAAAAAAAAAAAGGAAATAAACAAGCTTGTAGAAGGAACTGATCAGACTCATCTGGGAGCAGGGCTGGTGATCAGAGACATTAATTACCAAAAGTTTGCTATTTCATGTGGCCATATTTGTTCTGGGGGTCTGATTCAGCTTTCTTTGAAGTCAGAGTTTGTCTTCTCTTTTCTTGTGCAGCACTTTGATCAGCCTCATTAGGTCAAGAGTGGCCGTATAGTGTGCAGTCTCTCTCCTTTTGGCATTCAATAGAGACATCCATATGGAAGAAACAAGAACATTACTTTACTCTTTCATTATAAATGTGTTTTCCTTTTACAGCAAATCCAAATGAATGCAAAACCACTACAACATGCAGACTGTAAACATTCCTTGCCTTGGTCTCTGGGATTAGAGAAGTGATGGTGTGGAGGAGAAACGCAGTGATCAAAGCTGCAAATTTCTGGAACCAACTCAGCTATATGGAAGCCTTCCTTATTTTTATGTTGCAGCAGCAGCTGCCACCACTGCCATTCCTCTGGTGTGGGACCCACACCTGCTGGTCACCTTTCCCCAGGCCTTCGTGCCTATGGAGGGGTGTAATTGTGTAATTTTTAATAAAAAAAATAAAAATAGATGATGCAAATTTAATCTGAAGACATCATTAAAAAAAGAAAAAGAAAAAACAAACAAACAAAAAAAAAACAACAGAGATAATTTTATTTTTAAGTAAATGAGAACAATAAAATAGAAGTGTTATTGAATAGCAAACCAAACTTCTGAAGAAAATCAGAAGGGCTACAGGGAAAGAGTTAAGATCTGTCGTGTCTCCACTGACCTCCACGTTACACTGAAGAGGAATTTGGCCTGAGCGTTCTTCTGGTAGAGGATCTGAGTCAGAAAAGCAGCCTCTGCTCTTGGTTTCTTACTCCTCCCTCTCCTCTCATCCAAGGCTTCTCTTGGTCTGTTTCTAAACTTAATATTTTATATCACTATTAGTATTGCTGAGTTTAGCTGGGTTCATACAATTCTGCTTTCCGTGATGTCTTGGAAGGAGAATCACCATAAACTTATAAACTGCTTTATGTTTTAGAAAATATTTCTTTTTAGCTAATGAACTTGTTTCTTCTTGGGAGTTTGGATAGTAAGCAGACTAACGCAATAAGATTTGTTTTCTCAAGGAAGCATATGTTTAATCACTGCCTAATGTAGCTGAGTATTTTGAAATCTGCTAATCCATTCTAAAATTCTTGCTTGACCTATACTTGACTTGGGCTTACGAGAAATTTTATTATGCTAGTGCAATCCATTTAGCTGTGAGTAAGTAAAAGCACTTTGCAAAGTTGACTCTTGCTGTGATTATCGTATCTTGAACTGCAGCATTTACAAGTAACAATTACTGTGCAATATCTATTTGTTTTTCTTTCTGCAGGAGTGAATCTGTTCCAAAGCCCTGTAAGGATATACATGGCTTTAAATTGTTTTCAAGAGTATTTGTTGCTTCAGATTTGTTCTGTTCATTTTGTTCATCAAAAGGTCTTTCTGTTGCATACCTCATGCACCTGAAGACATTCTTTCCACGCAGCATGTGGACAGACTATTGATAGTGCAGCCTCTAGAATCAGATTCCCTCTGGATGAAATAATAGGTTGTGACTGCCAAATCAAACATTCTTCAAGAGCAGCAGTCATTCAGGCCTCTAATTAAAACAATGCTAAAGCATTCAGTCTTTCCTTATGTTTGACTAGAAATCTTAGTATGATGCACTGCTGAAGCAAAACTGTATTTTACTTGTAACACATGAATGTGTGAACTTGCTAAGTGAAAGCTCTTATCATTGTAATTGATGAATCAAGCAGCTCTGTAGTTCAGTAAAGTAGAAGGCGCAAACTGGTTTTGTTTTCTTGTGTGCAACCAAGAAATACAATATTCTGTCTAGAAAAAAGAAACTGATAGTGTAAAGAAGAGGACATTAATACGAACCTTGCTCTCACTGAAAATAACTGTACCTTGGCTGTCACCTCTGTAGAAGTGGTGAATATTTTCTGGAACAGTGTGAAATGTAAGCTATACTGTAGTTTTCTGTCCTCAATTCTTGATTAATACAGTATGCAGTAAAGCCTGGATTTCTTCTAAAGCTTATACGTAATTGTTTGAATTGTGATATAAATTCTACTAAATGCAGGAGTTCTATAGTCATCTTCAGATAAAACTACAAAAACCAGCTAGTCCATAATCTTTGAACTTCCTGCATGTTTCACATTTCTGCAAATTCAAGATCTGAATTTGAGCAGATGATTTTATTGGGATCATTCTCTAGGTAAGGTGATAAGAAAACTGGAAGGGCTCTGTGTTTGAAAAGCCTGAAGGTCTATGCCAGTTGCTGGTTATGTACTGTCTAAAGAAGGGGATGCAAAACTTTCATTTTATTGATGGTGTTCATTCAACTTTGTGCTTCTTAGTTTGGTGAGAGGTTTACTGAGTTCAGAATTCCTGCAACGATGATGACTTGCTCTACCAATCCTTAGATGGAAATGGCTGCTGAAGAGTCTTGGATCTCCCTTAAATCCATCCTATAAATGTTGTTTCTGGTTTTCAAAGACTGAAAAGACAAAGATTGCA
Source organism: Chrysolophus pictus (assembly GCA_037305975.1). NCBI lineage: Eukaryota > Metazoa > Chordata > Aves > Galliformes > Phasianidae > Chrysolophus > Chrysolophus pictus. Next base: position 9,810,809 of record CM074580.1, read on the forward strand.
GTATGCTTTTCAATTTATTTCTCATTTGTCTCATATTTAGTGGTTAACTGATCAAACCTCTCTGTATTACTGGTGGGATGAATGCTCCTCCAGGAGATACTAATTTCACATTAGTTGAAACGAATGGCTGCTTAGCTAGAAAGCATGATGTATTTTAAACAACACTTTGAGGATGCAGCATGGTTGGTGCAGAAATTCTTCTCTCATCTTCTTCATTTTCCAATCTTCTATACCTTCTACATCTTCCAACCTTCTCTCTTGACACTGCTGAGCTAAAGTGCTTATTCTTTCTCTGCCTGCTCCCTGGGCAGGGAGAAAAGTGAAAGTAGCATCAAATAAAAGTTGTCTTATCACGTGTAAGGGTGGTATGTTGAGAACAGTTATTTATTGCTGTTCTTTTCACCCTGTGAGTGGCTGCAATAGATTTGTAAAATCTGCCGATATACTTTAACATAGTTATGTGCCTTAGTTTTTATATATCAATAAATTTTGAACAGCTGCAGATGCTCAGAAGCACATCTTGTGAAATCTTTGCATTTTATTAAAAAAAAAAAAAGTTAAAAAAAACCGTTGTCTTCATAGCCAAGTTTTCCTCCAAATACTTCCAGCTGCAGCGAGAGGGATGAGTCATGCTGAAAGCTGAGCAGCTTTTCTAAAAGTTTTTCACTTGGTTCACATGACTTTTTTTTTTCTTTTTTTTAATTTACATTCCTTTCTGTTTTTCTTTTCTTTTTTTTTTAAAAAAAAAAAACACCAAAAAACGTGAAGGAGAGTCATCCAAGGAAAACCCGTATGAGGATGTGGAGCTGAAAGGCCGTCACGCGGGCCGAAAATCCCATCAGCTCTCCGAGAACTCCCTAGATTCTTTGCACAGGATGTGGACTTCGCAGGACAGGAAATACACATCACCTCCCCAGGTAATGCACGGCGTCACAGGGCGTGAGGGCACATTTCTTTCTGTACTTGAAAGCTTGTTTAAAGCTTTGTTGTAAGAGAATCAATCGTGGCATAGGAGGAAGAGCAGCTGTACTGAATGAAAAAGAGTATCTGGAAAACGAGTGCAATGAAATCCATAAATTGTTGCTGCGAGTGCTCTTGGCAGCTGCAATCGCGAGTCTCAGTGCTGCACTGAAGAAGCTGGTTGCTGTTTGGAGTAGTCCTGACGAGCTATGGCCAGATGAGTTTAAGCAGAACCCTCTGCCAACTGTTTGAGGAGCTGAATCTGGCCCTAAATCTTTTGTGTAGGTTGTGCCTCTTTGTGAGCTACCTCAACGTTTGCTGTGGGGTTTTTAGCAGGATGGGAGGGAGAGGTCAGCATCTTAATCTTTCCCATGTATTGTTACACGTGACCTGTTAATATGAAGTATGTAATGTGGCATGGTTTCTTGTAAGATGGAGAAGGCAAAGTATACCCCTTTACTCCCCCTCCCAGTGAAGAAATGAATAATAAAATAATCAGAAAAATCAGAGTGTCTGCATTTATCAAAGCTGTATAAGCCATGTTGGCAGTATAAAGTAAAACACCTGTAGACTTTCTGTTTTGTGGTGAATTTTCCAAAGCAGTGTGTTTTCTGTGAAAGTTATGAAAAGCCAGGTTGCTTTATTGTTTATGGGATCGTTGTGTTCATAAGGAAAAATATAAATTTATGTTAATTTTGAGATTTGAAGTCTCTTTGAAAGGAACTTTGTTTTGCACTGAATCAACTGAAAATTTGCATTTTAATGAAAGGTCACAAGAGTCTACTATTTTGTCATGTAAACTGACCTAGAACAAAACAAAATATATTTTCTTTTGCTATATTTGGGTACATATGGGCACCACAGTCCTAGAGATAAAAGTATTACCAAGATTCTTAGCATACGCCTGGCCCATCATCTGTAAAACAGAAGTGTTTTCTGCTAAGCTACTGAAAAGGGAGCAAGTAGGAAGTGACCTCTGGAGGTCCCTTTCAACCCCAATGATTCTGATTTTGTGAATAGAGAGTATAAAGTGAGTGATCAGGCAGAGTAAGGAGAAAGATAATTTTGTAGTGAGAGACATATTACAAAGAACAATTATTTTGGGCTGTACCCTGTATGTTAACAATAGTTGCGGTAGCATTTAAGCCATCCAAAAGGATGAACTGTATAGGTCCATGGTAGTAATATGCTGTTCGCTCTTCTGTGTTTTACAAAGGGAGACCAAAGAATTTATAGATTACAGTGATTTCTATAAGATTTATCAATAAATAAGTATTCTTTAGTATCTATGCAACAGGGCTCTTTTTTTCTGGTAGCTTCTTTTTGCAGTGCTGCCAGGAGTTTCCATTAGTGCCATAATTGTGGTGTCATTTTGTTGATTCGTAGAGCAAAGGGACTCTAAGGGCAGGTCAGCTATGGACCTGGGTAATTCTTCAATGACCAAAAAATAGAACAGTCTCAATTTCCTGAAAAATGGCAGCTTTGGCAACAATTTATCACCCAGTTTTTCCAGCATAGCAACATAGCTGGTTTAGCAACATGACTTCAGATGATAAACAAGACGGAAGGGATCAGAAAGTCAGCAGGCTTTCACCAATCATCTCCAGAAGTGTTTCGTTCACTGAAGTATAGTCTGCTGTAGATTTTCCTGGCATGCAGATCTGTGGTAAGCAGAGACCTCAAACACTGGCTTGTGGTAATTTTAAATCCCATAGTGACTTCTCCTTTCCTGTTTGTTATTTCCAATTCTTTAAGTCGTAAGCTACAAAAAGGATGCTTTATTGATGACATTCTGTTTGTGATGCAAAACCCACACATGCAGAGACACCCTACACTTAATTCCAGATCAGATGGCCCTGTGATGGGTACGCCCTCCCAACTATTACAAATGGGATGTTTACTACTGCAGGTGTACTGTTGTTGACACTGCTGATAGGACATCAGTGAATGCCAGCTGCCAGTTGTTCAAGAAAATGGTACTTTTTTAAGGCATGCTGCTGTCATAGATATGTAAAGGAGTGTTTGGTGGACTGTCAGGGTGAGGTGCAGTATTATGGAGGGAAACACTTTCTGTCTTTCACTTGCATCACAGGAAGCTGGGAAGAGAACCCTAGGACCTGATCCTGCCAGCCTGCAATTAACCTTCCCAAGAACTAGGCAGAGCTGCTCTGAGATCTGTTCCAAGAGAGCCCCAGTTTTTTGAAGATAGATGCTTCTTGGTACTTAATCCTATCAAAACAACTTTGACACCATGTAAATACAGCAAGCTTGATTTCCTACTTTCTCAGGAATAAAATAGCAGCTTCAGTGTAGTCCCTCTTGACTTTCACTACTGTGAGAGAGATCAGGCCCATCATATCACTGTTTTGATGTCAGCCAAACTTTAGGTTAAGTTTGAACACTTATAGCGTTGATGTGATGTGAGTACCTGGAAATTCAAAGCCAAAGGCAGTTTTCTTTGAAATTTAGATAAGAGTATTAACCCCTATCTCTTCACTTTGACCTTTACCCCCCTTTTCACACGTACTTTGTAGAGATGTGGCTCACCTGGCGCGATGTATTTATACAGCCACCACTCATGCATAGAGCTTCTTCTGCACTAAATGTTGCTGAGGAGGGGAAGAGCTCAAGCTATTCTTGTTCCCACAGCTACCTTCAAAGCCCAGCAGCCAGTCTCTGCGCGTTGGGAACTGGTCAGAAAGGAAGAGCCACCGCTTACCACGGCTACCCAAGCGGCACAGCCACGATGATATGCTGCTGCTGGCTCAGCTTGGCATTCCCTCCTCCCCCACCAGCCTTAATGAGGACAGTCTGAGTACTGCAAGTGAGCTGCTGTCTACACGCCGGGCCAGGAGGATCCCAAAGGTACTGGCAGGGTGATCTTGTCCCAACAAATGGCTCTCTGGTTGCAAGGCCTCAGATACAAGGCTCATGACTGGGGATAGGTCACCTGCCTGCAAAAACCTGCCATTTTCTATCCAACATTTAGCTCTTATTGAAAGCTCTTTTTCTTGGTAGACAAAATATATTCCTTTTTACATGGACCCCAACTGTGAAAGTCCCTTCCCTGGGAGTGAGTAACTCTGCACTTTGTTTGCACATGCAAACATTGGACTGCCATCTTTGCAAAGAGTTTCTGCATTTATTTACAACTTACCCCATTCTCATAACCCTGTTGTCTTGAAGTGAGAAATAATTTTCGACTTGTCAAGGAGTTCAAACTTTCCAACTCAAAATGAGATGCGTAAGAGAAAAAGCAGAAACTAACCAGCAAAAAAACCCAGCCCAACAAACCAAACAACAAATCAACCAGAAAGACCAATCAGACCTTCTCTTGTACAATAGCAGTAGAGAGAACAAGCAATATGTTCACTGTTGGCCTGTGAAGAGTCAGTCTTTTATTGTATATTCAACTCTTTCCTAGTCTTTTTAGAGAGTGTATTTTTAAGTATGCGGCTGTAAATATTGTGAGAGGATGGAGATTTTTATGTTCCTGGCAATTAAACGAAATTCTGACTCAGCCAGAAGCAATCGAAAGGAAGGAAATTAATTTTATGTCCTTACTATTTACTATAATTTTATTTTCATGAAATACAGTATTCTACTGCACATATGAGCATACATCTGTGGAGGAAGTTACAGAGTAACTTGCAGAGTAGCATATTTCTTGGTTTTGAGTAAAACTTGGAAAGTTTGGATGTTACTTTTGTACCCAACTTTCAAATTTGTTGCATTTAAGGAATAGATATTCTCCTCGTATGAAATTATATTTTAAATATAAAATTTTATCAGAAATTTTATCAGAAATTTTATCAGAAATCTCACAATTATTTCTCCTTTTGACAGCTCTAGCTCCTAGAATCTCATATTACTGGATAATCTCACGTTTTAATTGAATAAATATTAGTTATTAGAGAAAAGCTCTTACCTGAGAAATAACTGTTCTGCACCACTACCCTGTGCCTCCACAGATGCAAAACCTAAAGAGAAGATAACAGGGATGCTTTATGAAACTATATCCAAATGCTTTAAAAAACCTGGACTTCATTCACTGGTGCGCAAGTTTCACTATTGGTGAAATATGCCAAGCAGACAAAGCACCGGGCAGTCCTGTGAAGGGAGCACAATATTTCAGCAAGACCTTTCACAGGATGGCTTCTGTTCTCTCCTAGAACTGATTTTGATTTAGTTATGGCTAGCTCATCAGATTTGCTGTCCCAGCTCCTTTGGGATTTTCTCACTGCTATCTATGCATCATGTACCCAACCACATTCTTATGTACTCCTGGAAATGAAGGGGAGGGGACTTGTTTAGTTTAGTTCTTTCTGTGCTTGGTAGAAGTATAAAGAGAATTTATGCAGTAAATGTAAAATTTACCATGAAAATTAGGTATGTATTTCAATTAACACTCCTGATAAAACATAGCCAGCATGATTCAGCTGTTGGAAGAACTGAGTGCAAATTTGTTCCAAATCTGTGCTCTGTTACTGACTTTCTACTCTGTCTATGGCAAATTAATTTCTCACTCTGTTTCCCTCTTAAAGCTGAGGTAAAGCAGCTTTTGCAAATTGTACTATACTTCTATGAGTAAAGCTGCTATGGAATGAAATAAACTGTTACTGACTCATTAGGTCATTATGAAGATTAATTGCTTTGTATTTATGACTCTTCAGAAATTATAGTATATGTTTTAATTACTAATTTTTGGTAATCCCAATCTCTTGTTAAAGTCATTAAACATGAATATTTTCCATTATCTCAGATTATTTTGGATAGAAGATTTTTATCCATATTAGCCCTGTGGAAGGAAGTCGTAAAAATGATTACTGGGAATTGAAATTCTGGCTGCTGCTGGCTTTAGCCAGCACCAGTAGCCAATTTCAAAATAATTTTGTAGATAATGTTGGAGAAAGTAAATGCAGCACCTCTGAAGGTCAGTAAGGACGGCACAGGTTGGAAGGGGGTGGGAGAGTCCATATGGGCCAAATCCTCAACTGATATAATAGGGCTTCAAAGCAGCACACTATTCTGTTAGGTGTAAAGGCTTTAAAAACCTAGGGCCAACTCTTTCTCCAAGAGAGAGAAATGCAGAGGATAATAGATGTCTTTGAACACTCAGTCAAACACTCAGTCATGGTGCTATTATTGCAAATGTCTAAGTCATTTTTGAAAATAGGATCTTGATTTTGGCATTCTTTGTTTTTGAAAATATAACTATAGGCAAGGTAGTGAGATTCAAATAAGTGATTCAAGCGTATGGGATTCAAAATAAGGGAGAAGAGAAAAGCCCTTTGAGCTGATAAAGGTTTTAGGGCATCTAGTTAGTCTGTCATCCACTGTCAAATTGTTTATTTGGATCGGTTAGTTAATTAAGTTTCCTAGCAGAAAAGTGATTTGCCTAACTGGTTGTTCTCTTTCTTATTTTACAGCTTGTCCAGAGAATCAATTCCATCTACAGTGCAAAAAGAGGAAAAAAACGATTGAAGAAACTTTCTATGTCCAACATTGAGACTGCATCCCTGAGAGGTGCGACACACACATCATAGTTTAGTGAATCCATTTGATTGTTGCAGAAGTAACAGATTTCCCTCTGTTCACATCTGCTCCAGGCTCAACTTTGTTTAGAGCTTTCTGCTGTAAAAGATGATAATTTTTTCTTGTGAGAGGAAAAAAATGGGAATGAGCTAAAAAATAAATCAGATTTTCACTGTTGTCTATTTTATTAATCTCATGACCATCTAGACTCACCCAGCCTGTTCTTTAGCTCAGATTTTCAGTGGTTTATATCTGTAAGTTTTTTCCAAAATTCGCAATTTTAACTCTATAATTCTTAATTCTATATTTTTTCCTGGCATGAACGTGTGAATATAAACTCTGCCTGCAAATCAGATTTGGAAAAGCATGGTTCCAGAAGGAAATTCAGGCTGTGTTTTTAGTAGGAGTATGATGAAATTTTAATGTGACAGAAACACATCTTATTGTAAAGTTACTTTTGCATGGTACTCTCACTCAGTCTGGTCAATTCTGCTAACTGAAAATATTACTCAGGCAAGTTTCATAAGGCTTCCCTTGACTTCTCAAGTACATACCTATATTAAAAAAAAATTGCAAGTTTGAAAAAGTATCGGAATAGTTTACACAGATTGGGCTTCAATGCAATGATTTGCTACAATGGAGAATGAATTCTGCATTTTCATCAAGCTTTTATTCTCAAGCAAAATTGTAACTTATTCCAATGGAAAAAAAATCTGAACAGCCATTCAAACTGTTTATTTCAAGATGTTTGAAAACTCCAGAGAGAGCATGTCTGGATCATAGGGTTCAGTGTGTAATGTGTTTTTCCCCAGTTTCACCACAGTAAATTGAGTTCATGTTTGCTTTGGTTTTGCATTAACTGGTCGCTCTATCTCCTTTCCAGATGAGAACAGTGAGAGTGAGAGTGACTCAGATGACAGGTTTAAAGGTAAGAGGTCGGACTTCAGTACCTTGTAATCAGACAGTCACTGACTGTCAACACGTAATCTTCTACTACTGAGCATTGTTCCTGTCCATAACATGTATTTTCCTTTGTGAATTATGTTAATTTTATTATTGCAGAGCTAACAAAATTTACAACACAGGAGTATGAATGTAGAAAGCATAGACAGAAAGAACTGTGAGGATCTAACAAATGTATGGCCTCTGTGTCATATAATAAGAACAGGACCTTCGATAGGTTTGCTTTGTTGGTCACTTCATGGATGCTGCTGTTTTCCAGAATAGCTACCAGATGCAAACTTAGAGGAATGAGATTGGATATATAAGCTCTCTTCTTATTCATACACTGCTTTAAGTGCTAACTGCTAAGTGCAGTTGGAGTCAAGGTATTGGGTGTGATCCAGCATAGCAGTTCTTATATTCTTTCATAGGCATACAGTCTGCAAATTATAGAAATTCATAGAATTTATAGACGTTATAGAACTTACAGAACATTTAGAGTATATATTATAGAATTTAGAGAATGTATAGAAATTTATTCCAGAGTTCTAAAGGAACAGGCTGAAGTGTTGCCAAACTACTCTCCATCGTATTTGAAAAATTGTGGCTGTCAGGCCAAGTCTGACAAGTCCCCGGTGACTGGAAAAAGAGAAACTTCACTCCTGTATTCAGGAAACGGAGAAAAGAATACCCAGGGAACTACAGGCCGGTGTGCCTCGTGTCTGTGCCTGGGAAGATCATGTGGTGCAGATTCTCCTGAATGAGATGTTAAGGCACATGCAAGATAAGGAGATGACTTGAGACAGCCAACATGACTTCTGTAAGGGCAGATCATGCCCACCCAATCTGGTGACCTTCTGTGATGGAGTGACTGCACTGATGGACAAAGGAAGGACTTGATGTTGTCAACTTGAGTTTGTGCAAGGCCTTTGACATGGTCTTGTACCACATCCTTATCTCTAAAAATTGGAGAGAGGTGGATTTGAAGGCTGGTCTATTAGCTGAATAAGGAATTGATTGGATGGTCATAGCCAGAGAGCTCTATGTACAAGTGGAGACTGGTCACAGGTAGTATCCCCCAAGGAACTGTCTTGGGACCAGTGCTCTTCAACATCTTTATCAATGAAATAGACAGTGGGATTGAAGTACCTTCAGCAAGTTTGCTGATGACACCAAGATGAGTGGTGCAGCTGACACAATAGAAGGAGGGGATGACATATGGAAGGACCTGGATATGCTTGAAAAGTGGAAATCTAATGAGGTTTAGAAGGCCAAGTGCAAACTGTTACACATGGGTCTAGGCAATCCCAGATATGTTTACAGACTGGGAGAAAGACTCCTTGAGACCAGCCCTGAGGAGAAGGACTTGCGGGTCCTGAGGGTTGAAACCCTGGTCATGATCCAACAGTGTGCCCTTGCAGCCTAAAAGGCCAACAGCATCCAGGTCTGCATCAACAGGGGAGTGGCAGCAGGGAGACGAAGGTGACTGTTGCCCTTTACTCTGACCTTGTGAGGCCCTAACTGGAGTACTGTTCAAGCCTGGGGCCCTCAGTATGGGAAGGATGTTCAGCCTGGAGAAGAGAAAGCTCCAGGAAGACTTCATTGCAGCCTTCCAGTACTTGATAGGAGCTTAGAAGCAGGAAGGGGACTGACTTTTTACATGGTATGATGGGGATATGACAAGGGGAAATGTCTTAAACTAGAAGATTTAGGATAGATATTAGGAAGAAATATTTTTACTTAGATGGCGATGAGGTGCTGGAACGTGTTGCCCAGAGAGGGTGTGGATACCCCATCTCTGGAGTCATTCAAAATCAGATTGGACAGGATCCTGTCAGTTGGCAATCCTGACAGTGGCAGGGAAGTTGGAACTAGATGATCCTTAAGGTTCCCCCTCAGTGGAAGCCATTCTATGACTGTGAAATTCCTCTCTCAGCGTGCAGTACCTGCACAAACTCCACTGAGATCAGGCCAGTGAGTTAGTGTCTCATATTCAAGAAACCAGATAAATGGAGAGAATTACAAAAAAAAATCAGATTTTATTACTAAAAATCTATCATGTTATTAGTAAGAGAGGTGGAAAAAAAAAAACCCACAGGTATGCAGAGCTATTGTAATAAGATGAGGACAAAGCCTTCTTATCTATCTACTGCAGGTTTTTTCTTGGGATTTGGCTTCCCTGCTTGTGCAGTCAGATCATGATCCAAACTTTCTATCAAAATAATTTGTAATTCTTGTGTTGTTGGACCAGTTGTATGCCAGCTGGTCATCAGAGCAGTTTCTTTTATTTTTGCTGGTTAATTACTGCTGAGATCAAGTGCTTATGACATCTTATTTCCTCACTGCAAGGGGAAACATGGCTTTTGTGAACTGTGTCTACAAATATAACCTTATGGGATGGACATGTGCTGCTAATAGTTTGACTGCCATTGCAGAGAGATCCTGCTGTGAAGAGGTGGGAAGAACATGCAAGCAGCTGTTTTTACTTAGTGTTTTTTTCACTTAATGCTGATCAGAATTGAGAGATCTGAAGACACATCACTGCATCAGGGCTGTTCCCACAGAGCTGTGCTGCACAGTGACCAGTCACAGAACCATTTTTCACCACATGCAAATCAGGCCTGAGGTGAAGTGTCACCTTGGAAGTTCTGGTGCGTTTGCATGCTGATGGAAGAGATTATAATATAGTCTTAGACATGAAGAAAAAGCAGACCTTTGGCAGTGTAACAGTTATGAACTGCAAATGATTTCAGTGACTTAGTGTTGCATCACTTCGCTACTTGGAGAGAGGTTTGATTTATAGGTGGAATTAGTGAGGCAGTACAAAGGCCTGATTCTGTAAGGAGGACATGCTTAGAATAATACGCTGGCAAACTGGAAGTCCTTTGTGAATGGCTGTGGCTCACACGTACACATTATACTCCCAGGTAATGATCTGTATCTTTTTTTTTTTCTTTTTAATGCTAGCTCATACCCAGCGCCTAGTGCACATCCAGTCAATGCTGAAGAGAGCTCCGAGTTATCGAACTCTGGAACTGGAGCTCATTGAATGGCAGGAACGGGAGTTATTTGAATATTTTGTGGTAGTATCACTGAAAAAGAAGCCTTCTAAAAATACTTACCTCCCCGAAGTGACATATCAGTTTCCCAAGGTAAAAGAAAAATTCTTACGTACAACTTACTCTAAATGCTTTCTCAGATCCTCATTTTGCTAAAATCAATGATGTGAATAAGCGGGAAAATTAATTGAAATCTATTTCTTAATTGGAGTTAATCATTCAACTTCTAGAATTTGTATAAAGAAAAGAGCATTGAGAAGGTGGCAGAAAGCTTTCCCTATTTACAAAATTGTCATTTCCAGTGCTGGAGAGTTTGGCCCGATTTTAGGTGCTTTAAATATTGTGTTTAAATTCAGTTTCTAAATATTTCCCTTTTAACTCCATTTAGTTCTGTCAGGGTTTGTTCCAAAACTCACTGAAGTCAATGGAAAGACTTTTGCTGAACTAGGGCTACTCTGGCAACAGAAAGAAATTTCAGATGGGAGTGCATTTTAATTGGATGTTGTGCAACAGGGGAGTTTGGGTTAACTTAGGCAAACCAGCATGATTATTTGTGTTATACTAGCTTCTAAAAGCCTCTCTTGGGGTCATGCCTCACTCTGCCAAGCACCAGTAAGGAACCAGTTGATGGGCCCTTGCTCTTCAGAGCTCAACAGCAAACCCCCGCCTCCCCTCAACTCCTGAGAGATGCTGTGAAGCTGGCCCTAACAGTAACTGATTTAATTTCTATTCTTCCCCCCCACAGCTAGAAAGGCCAACCAAGCAAATGCGTGAAGCAGAGGAGCGTCTCAAGGCCATCCCTCAGTTCTGCTTTCCTGATGCTAAAGACTGGCTCCCTGTCTCTGAATACAACAGGTATATCCTCTGATGCTCCTCTGCCTCACAGTGCTGTGCAGTGCATCTGGAGCAGCTGCAGGCTTGCTGATGCCCAATTATGGAAGTAGCAGTTTAAGTCTTGGCCACTTTAGGCTCAAGCAGCTGTATTTAATTTTTTTAGGTTCTGTATTATTTTTCTTCCCCATTCTGCCCAGCTCATCAGCCTGTGTGGCTGAAGGTTGAAAAGATCTGAAGGTTCCTCTCAGTGCTGAATCCAAAAAATGCAAATGGAAGTATTTAAAATAAACCTTAAAAAGAACCCTGCCCACTACCTGCTCTACTCATGTACCCCAGAATGCTTACCTGATGTTGCATGCCACCTCTACTGGCCCAAAGCGAGGAACACTGTCTTCCTACACTTATATATGAATGAATATATATGAGGAGAGGGTAAAGGAAGGGAGAACCAGCCTTCCATTTTCTTCTTCATTTAAAAGAAGCTTCAAATTTATTTATTTATTTTTTCCCCTGAATCAGTGAATCTGAACTTGCTGGTCTGATGATATAGTAGTAAAAGAAGGGGAAGAAAGAAGAAAATATCCCAAAATATGGAGCCCATGTTTGTGAAATAAGATATCCCTATCATATTCTGCTATAATTATATTAACCTTGGCATTAAGAAGTGTTTTATATAATGCCATTTCAAACTTGCAAAGTAGTCAGGAACGGTTATCAGCCAGTATGCAAATTCACAAACCCATTGTGAATCTGTATTATTTTTAGATTAGCAAATGATTTCTCTACTCTTAGAGAATATCTAGAGTTCTCCCTTTAAAAACAAGGCACAGTCTAAAAGAGGATGTAACTAAAACATAAAGGATACACAGCATTTGAACACTGCTCTCAAAATCTGATTCTTACATTCCTTCTGCAGTATGAGGACATTGCTATGCCACTGAAATTCAGCACCTATCTCTTCCTATAAGAAAATAGCTAGGTTGTCCAGGACTGTGCAGACATTTTTACTTTACTCTTGTTGGAATTTTGCCTCAAAGTATGTCCAGATGATTGACAGAGGGAGACAAGACCTTTCATTGGGAACAGTCTCTCATAGGATAAAGCACTATCCCTTTTCAAATGACCTGCTTTGTACTTAGGCTGCAGTTCTGATAGTAAGATCAGGACAATTTTCTTCCTTCTAGTGAGACTTTCTCTTTCATGCTGACTGGGGAAGATGGGAGCCGGAGGTTTGGCTATTGCAGGAGGCTGTTGGTAAGTATATCACCTATATTTCAAACCGTGGAATTCTGTTAAACAATATCTCTAAACTATAGTCTGAACTTTGAGAGTTTTTCCTGCTATTTTACTAGAAAACTGGGTTGCTCGCTCTGAGATTTGGAAGTGCAAGGGCTTATATTAAAATAAGACTTTGAAATGTCTGTCTGAATCAAATCCCATTCATAGGAATGGGATCCCATTTCATAGGAATGTGGAAAATTTCTCCTGTGAGCATTTACCTTTTAAGTTCTTTATATCCTGTGCTTTTGAACAGCAGCAGAAATACCACAACACTGCAAGCAAAGGCAAACGTGGTATTTCTAAACATTTGTGAATAAAGTTTATTTCTTGTGCAACTGCTTACATCTCTAAAGCTCTCTGCCAGTATTGCCTAAATAATTGCAGCACATCCGTGTTGCAGACAAATCTGCCACCCTGCTCAGTAGGGTGGCAGTGGAGTGCAGCCCACAATCAGCATTTTCTCAGGGCCACACAGTAAGGTGATGCCTGTGACAGGAAGTCTAGGCTCTGAGGCTCCTTTTCTGTCCTCATGACCAGGGGTGATTAGCTGATGGTAAGGGTACCCAGTCTGACCTGCTGCATGATTCTGTCTCATTGTGGGACTCATCACTAGGGAAATAAACTGGTCACCAGGTAAATTCAGAGCACAGAGCATGCTTATGTGTTGTGAGAGAAAGAAAACTGCACAAAAGACTTGCAAAGTTTATTAAGCCAGGTGAAGCACAGTGTGAACAGGCTTCTGCTGCTCATCTGTGCATAAGTGATGGGATGGCAGCAATGCATACAGCCGTTGGCCATTCCTGCACTTGGATAGGGTTGCAAGTGGTGAGACAACCCGTATACTATCCACGTGTCAGTGGACTACACTTCACTAGAGAGCTTATATGGATAATAAATACCATAGGAACGTTTTATGTACTTGTGCAAAATGAATGGATAACTCTCCCTTTTCCCCTTTCTTCCCTCACTGTCATTACTTCCCATCTTTCCAAGCAGGGAGCACCTCCCTTCCATGGTTTTCAGAGGCTTCCAGTAGACAGAGCAACTTGCTGTGTTAGAACAGCATGCTCCGTTCTGCGTGCTGCTGGCACCTGACCCTGTCCTTACTCAAGTCTATGGCAATGCTCCTTGTCACGCAGATAGCAGATGCTCTGTCTGGGATGTACTGCTGTATATGGGTGCTTTTTGTAAGAGATTTCACTTAAACCAACAAAGCAGAAAGTTTGTTTGTCAATTCTGTGGGCGGTATTTGCTATAGGTAGCATCATGGAGGCTTGCTTACTGTATGTGTCTAAGTGTGGAAGAGTGGGCCAAAACAACAGGATTTATCTGTGGAAAGGAAACGTCAGTGAAGGCCTGTGTTATAGTAAATCTGGTTAGGAGATGATTCAGAGATAATGAAATAGAGCAGCTAGAAAGTATCCTTGCTGATGTAAATAAGCACAACGAGGTGTAGTGCAGCAGTACAATTTTTACTTTTTATGCATATGTATGCATCTTGGGCTTTACTGCAGTGGGAGTTGCTGAGAAGTGTTAGTTCCACAGTGTGTTGTTATTTAAAAGGATAATAAGGTATATTCAGAAAATGTTGACTAGAATCAAATTCTGAAATGTATTCCCTCTACCATAGAAGGGTGGTTTAAGGCTTTTATAGTTCTGTAAATATCAGCAAGTTTGGAATCATGAACAAAACTTACATTTGTGACGTGCAAAACAGTTGATCCTGGATCAAAGTGAGACTGAAATAGAAGCCACAAGAAAAAGACGTATCCGACTCCGAGCAGGTGAAACTGTTTATATGCCAGAGGCTTGGGCTTTAAAACAGATCTTTGTGTTTAAGTGTGTAACTTCCTGAGCAATTTTTGACAGGGTCCAGAGTATCTCCTCTGAGGAGTCCCATTCCCAACCTGTCAAACACAACAACCCTAATTTGGGATCTACAAAAAGGTTTCAGCAAACACAATGTATAAGAAAGATGGGGTCGTATTGCTCAGTATAGAACTGTGACAAAATCCTGAATTCATTGTAAGCCAACAGCTGCAGGGAGAATTCCTTAGAAAATATTCCCCAGCCTGAGGGGTGCTCATGATATTCAGCTGGAGTTTCTCACATCTTCTGGAGAACTTGGCAGTTGTTGGCAGTAGGCTCCATAGAACCACAGAATGGTTTGGGTTGGAAGGGACCTTTAAGATCATCTAGCTCCAACCCTCTGCTATGGGCAGAGACACCTCCCACTAGACCAGGCTGCCCAAAGTCCCATCCAGCCTGGCCTTGAATGCTTCCAGGGAGGATGGTCAGAAGCTTCCTGGTCAAATGGACCAACCCATCCAACCCTGTCAGGTAGCATCCAGCTTACTGCTTGTGCCTTTTTGCAGATTTAGGTGTTCTGGTGCCTCTGCTTAGTAAATAATTACCTTTTAGCTACTGAACTTTCTGCCATTCTAGTTCTTCTTTGGTATGTTGAGATATGAACAAACTGTCCCACTTTTCTGCCTTTGGATTTCACATTTTTCCAGACCCTATTTCTGTCTGTGTGTGTATCCAAAGTCAAAAGTACCTCAAGGGATACAGTGACAATTATGTTCTGTTTGTATAGCAAATCCTGTACAGTATCCCTTTTAAATATATTTATATTGTTTTGTTTCATTTTTGAAACAGGATTAGAATGGAATGTAACCTATTGTACTACTGCAAACAATCTGCACTTTCATAGATAGCATGAGGTTTTTCCAGTTACATTTTGCTACCTCCAAGGCAGTATTGTAGCTGCTTTCCTGGCCACTTGATACCAGAAGTATGCAACTTCATATAAAGGCAGATGGGTTGATATCCTTGAGATATTACATATCACTCCTATTCCACTTTACTGCAAATAAGACATTCTTCCATATTAAACCAGGTTAATTTTACTTTCATTCCCATGCTTCTTTCCATCGATTTGCCAGGCTCATTTCTGCTGCTGTGTCTGGGCTGTGGCTCTGTGATATTTGCCTGTCAGCAGCAAAGGTGATTTGAGCAGTTCCTGCTGAAGGCTCAGTTTTACTTCACAGCTCACTCCCTTCCTTGGTGGGCATTACAATATCTCAGGTGCTATGGGGCTGGGGAGAAAGGGAGAGCAAGAGCCCCGTGGAGAAGGAAAGAGGGGAGGATGCTGTAATGGGAATTGGAATGCATCTTGGGCTTTACTGCAATGGGAGTTGCTGAGAAGAGTTAGTTCTAGTCAGACAATACCAGAATATAAGTTACTGCATCCTTAAAACAATGTCCTGCTATCAATTGCCATAGGAGGCAGCTGGTTCATGGGAATAGTAAGAAGCACACCTATCTAGCACACTGGACAGATGTGTGAGAAGACCCTTTTCTCAGAATATAAAGTTTGATATCAGGATTTTCTAGCTATTAACTTTGTACTTGCAGAAATATAATAACTCACAACATGTTTTTCATCCTGTCTTACCTCTGTCTTCCTTCTCACATAAAAATGCTGCCCAGTGCACTTTTCTAGGCTAAGACAAGTGAGTCCCTGGAGTCAGGGGAGGACCAGATGCCTGAGCAGAAAGTGTGTATATTAAAACACGAAAAGCAGTCTTTAGGTGGATATCCTGCAGTTGCTGGGGCAGGAGAGGGGCATTTACTACACTGTGGAAGCAACTCTTTTGGGATGCAGACTAACATCTATGGAGCTGAGAAGAGCTCATTGGAAAAGTGTTTCTTTCTGTTGCCATGTTCCCTCCATCCTGCCTTCCCTTGAGCATGTTTGACAGTGTACACTGAGTGCTTTGGCGTTAAAGTTTGTGTTTCACATATAACGATAAGACTTTAACATGAGTTTCTGGATTTAAAACACCGACAGCTTTTTCATGGTCTGTGTTTGGATTGGCCCTAGCTGGAAACCAAAGCTGCTGCAGAAGCTGGCTTGTGACTCTGATGGAATAACTTCAGACTCCCAACACTTGAATTTGTTTTTGAGGAACATCTCTGATTGTGAATTTCTGGCTCCTATTAGCTGGACATCACCAGTCTGCCTCATGGGATTTCCCTTCTTCATCTTGATGTTTCCCTGTTTAAAGTTTTTGGATTGAGTCTGCATCTCTCATTCTTCCCAGACAGTCCTAGAGCCAAGCAGAATGTGTCTTTTTTCACAGAAAGGAATGGAAATTGTGTACTGTGTGCATTTGCTTTGCCATTTAGAGTATATATTATCTCTGTTATACAATCACTGCCTTAATTACTGTGAATTGCAATTGAAGCATCCACAATTCTGATCTCAAAGATAGTCCAGGGTGCAAGAGGCTTACCCAGAGCTAATGCATGTGCTTTAAGAAGGCAAAGAAGCTGTTGTGCGTTTGTCATGTTCCTTTATCTCCTGGCCTGGGACAGCCCTTACTTTTTCCTCAGGTTTTACTAATAATGCTGTCTGGAGAATTATCCAGAAGGTCTCAGTAAAGATATCTTGGCCCACCCTGGGAGGAAGAGGTATAGCCCCTCCGGAGTCTTTAGGTTGACGTTAGTCTGTTTTTTGCTTCTCTTCTGCTGCTTTGAGATGGAATGTAGGGCCGTGTTGCATGTTTCTCTTCTGTGATGTTTGGTAGGTCTGTTTTAGCTGCATTCCCCCTCCACACAGGGTGTCTTCAGGTAGATGGAAAGGCTGGGAGAAGTGCAGGAGGAGAAATATTCCATTGATCCCTACTGCTTTGGTTTCTTTGATGTCAACACACTGGTACCAGTGTTCCCCACTTACTTCTGGGGCCAGGAAAGCAGGAGCTTTCTTGTCTCTCTCTTTAAAGCGCCAAACCACTGAGTTAGGTGGCTGGTGGGTTTGCACACTGCCTTGATTTGAAAGCAGGAGTGTGTGGTGTGTGAGAGCATCTCAGCAACGCCAGACTGGGAGAAGATCTCTGAAGACATCTTCTGGATTTCAAGCACCTGGGTAGGGAAATGAGCTTTGAAAGAGAAAAGTGGTAGGCTTATTTTCAGAAGCAAAAGTCATCTGTTCCACCTGCTAAAGGCAGATGATGAAGCAGGTTTTGGAGACTTTACTCAGCAAACATCAGATTAAACTCACTGTAACAAGACTGTCCTGAACCACTTATGGATCAGCCCTGAAGCAAATCTCAGCTCTTCCATGCCATAGCCAAGTTCTTGTCAGTTTATGTTCATGCTCTTGGGAATCTGTCTCTTGTTATCAACAAAACTCATCAGTGTTTTAATTTGTGGTGGACTAAGGCCGAAAATATCCTGAGCTTTCTGAAAACAACTCAAAAACCAAAACATCATTCTCTCCACCCTCCCTCCTTCAGGAAGAAGGCAATATGTCAAGGCAGAGTCAGCTTGTGCTCCTTTAGGACATAGCTTCCTTGAACTGGGCGTATCGATTGCATGGAAGAGAGAATGAGGCAGGATGGGGCTCCAAGGCTGCAGCTATCTTATAGAGCACAGCCTTCAAACTGGAAATGCTCTCTTCTGGGAAGGGGGGAGGTTAAACCAGCACTGTATGCTGGGTGCAGTCCCTAAGTCTCTGCTAGTTAAGGGAGATAAGTACAAGCAGAGAAGGGAGACATTGGGGATGGGAAGGTTGAGTTATCCCATACATTTTTCTGGGAAAAAGACAAACCTATAACACAATAAGCAGGTGGTTTAGGTCTGTCTTCGAAGTGTAAACTAATGGCTGAGAGGAGAGTTATGTGAAGAATTGCCAGTGCTAGAAATTTGAGAAATAATGCCCCTCACAATGGCTCTGCTGAGGGTTTTATGTGCCGCCTTTTGCAGATGATTTGCATTCACTCGGGAGTCTGTGCTGTCTGCAAGGAAACATCTTTGAAATAATAGAGAAGTCTGTCCTATATGAGGAGTGCAAGGAGCTCCTAGACATGTAGCCTTTACAACATTTGAAAGCAATGATATTTCATAAAGCAGAATCTTTGAGTAAGTGCTGAGCTGTTATTGTTTCTGATCTTATAGATGACCCAGGAATGTGATGTTTTTACTGGCAGTCACTGAGACAGCTCTTGGCTGGGAGCTATCCAAGTCTCCTGGCATGGCTTCGGCATTCCTGTAGATTTGACACAATGATTTTAACCAAAATCCCACATACTTGATATAATCACTCAGTGCCTTTAGAAAGGGTTTTATACCTAATATGGACAAAAAAGGATTCTGCTTTTTCAGAGACGTGACGTGTAGTGAGCAGGTTTGGATCCAGAAATAGACGCATCTGTATTCACTTAGACCGGGTACTTTTTGTGGTCTCTGTTGTAACAGGCCAGGCACCTGCTGACTGTCCAAGCCCAGTTTGTGATATTCCAATTTGAAAAACACAGCTACCCCTCAGTTTCTCTCGATGGATGTGACACGTAAATGCCAAACACACCGGGGGCTGTTAATTACTGTATCTGCAGAGTCAAACAATGAAACAAAGATTAAAAAAAATACGCCAGCCTTCTATGTGGATGCACAGGAGATGATCAGCCACTTTGGCTCAATGTACAAGTGGGAGAGAGCAGATGGAAACAGTGATTCTGAGCTCCTTTATCACAGCATTTCTGGGGATGATTCTATCACTCCTGCATAGCAATAATGTACAGCTGTGCGAGGAGGCTAAGTGGTGCCAGGTGATTCTTTTACAGACACTTTTTATTCAGTGTTTCACAAGTACAGCTGACTCCACTAGATACAAGGAATTAGGAGGCCTATCTGTTATTTCAGATCCTGCTTTCAGTTTTTTTGCTGCTGGGGAACTGTTCTACAGCTGCTCTGTGCCATATTGGATGTAGCTCCTGCCAAAAGCAGCACCAGGACTTCCTTACATTGTATTGGGAATGTGTGTCACAGTACCTGAAGTCAGCAAACTGCCTTGTTGAAATGACTCCCCTTAGGAAGTGTGTGCCCGTTAACTGATGAAAATCAGTTACAACTATACGAACCTGCTGTGCTGTATCACAGCTTGTTAAAAACACGGTGGTGATCTCCTGTGCATGGATGTGTCTGTCTGCATTCACTGTGTGCGTGCAGGACACAGGCAGACTGCCTCTCTGCTCTATAAACCTTGCCAGTGAGGATGCTTTTCTACAGTGTTTGGTATTGGCCTGATTCAAGCTGTTTTTTAGTACATAAGCAAAATCCAGCAAGTGATTGTACCTTTTTTTCATCTTTTTTCACACAGTGGCACCGGACCTTTCCCTGCACGAGCACTGGCAGTGTTGTAGATTACAGTATGCTGAGAAATTACACTTCAGTCATGCCAGTTTAAACCATTTGCTTCTCTAGGAAAAATCTTTCATAGGATGGTTTCAGAGAACCATTTTGACAGTTTTTTGGGGGGGAGGAAGAGATATGCACCATGACTCATTCTTGACACAGTTTAAGTTATTTAAGAGTTTCATGTTTATCATGCATGAATCTAAGAAAGTTAATGATTCAGCTCATGCAGCTTGCCTTTGTTTAGGTCTGTGAGCTTGTTTTCTGGAAGTTAAGCTGTCTTTGAACATCATGAGTGAATGGGGAACTACAGCCATAGTTCCTTCCCTGGCACTGTAATTCTCATGTCCCAGCATATGGTCCTGGGGTGGCCTCACCACAGCAGGAGCAGAGGACAGTGGTGGTATAAGGCATGAGTTACAGCCATAGTTAAATGCGCTTTTATGGCTTCAAGTCAGAGCAATGTTTGAATACAGTTCCAATGTGCTGAGATTCTCAAAGTGGGTAAGAACTATTTATGCTTTTTAGCTTTCTGTCGTAAGGGATAAATATGATGCTTTTCCAAGAGTAGCTATTTTGATGGAGAAATGGATGGTGAAAGACATTACATGATGGCCAACTATCAGAGAGAGAAGTATATTTCTGCACGGTTCCAAATCAGTATGTAATTTCAATCTCTTTTTTACTGTTATCAGCCAAGTGGAAAAGGGCCACGTCTACCTGAAGTCTATTGTGTCATCAGCCGCCTGGGGTGCTTTGACTTATTTTCTAAGGTAAGAGGGTTTTTTTACAACGTTGCTTTTGAACTTGAATGTTTACTGAGAAATATCCACATCAATGAAATAGACAAGAAGAATTTCTTCCTTTGATGGGAGATAACTGTATTTTGTAGTTGCTGTTTTGGATATTCCATCTCTATGACTGGATTCATCAAGGAATGTCTTATTACTTCTGTGACTGAGGCAGGACTTGATTCAAAAAACATCTGAGTGTCTGTATCATCTGGCTGACTGGAGGTTTTTCCATTGTTTTCCAAAGCCATTCTGTGCTGAGCTGTAACTCTTGGCATCCACAGTTTAAATGATGGGCCAGTACCACTTTTACTTCAGCACCCTGTGGAATAATGAGGTTAAGAAAAAAAGAGTATTTGATAAGTGAAGTCTATATGCTTAACAACACTGACATGATCTTTTTATTCTAAGGGACTAGGGAAGGATGTATAATCTTCTAATAAGCCTTTACACTAACAAATAAAGTTACATCATATGCTGGTGTAATTTACCTAGGTAATAAATTTCTTGATGTGAGAGTATTAAGACAATATGCAGAACATTGCAGCTAAAGAGAGATTGCATTGCCATTGAAGCAGTTAGCTGCTAGTCAGCTCCAGGGCTACAGACATTATTCTTTTGAAAGACAAAAGGCTATTAAAATAAGCTGTTTAAAACATTACTGATTGGTCAACATTTGAAACATCTCTTTGGCTGCCAGTTTAGGACCTCCGGTCCTCTGGAAGAGTCCTGCAAAATCCAGGATCAAGATTAAAGATCAAGAATTTGAGGGCCTGCCTGCCAGGTCAGCTGGGATCTGCTTCTGTTAAAACCAGTGAAAACATGCTTACCAGTCAGCCCCCAGTTGACTTTGACTGGATGAACAGACATCTTCAGATTACGGATTTAACTGGGAAAGCAGTTCCTCAAGAGTACCCTATAGAATTTGTTGGCAATCTGTGGAGAAGGATGATATGTCTGATGTTGGATGGCTGTCTTCCCCCATTCAAATTTTGATACAGTATTCACAGGAATGTTTTAATTTGCCAGAGATTTTCACTGCAGATACGAAGAGTCTGACAGGACTTAAATATAAATTTTCTTTGTTCATTTGTATAGGAATAAAGTTGAAACAAGCACATTAACTATTGAAGTTAATAAAAATATTGTTCATAGGATCTAGTAATCACATGGAATGTTAACTTTCATCAAAACAGTCTTTATGGATAAAACTTCGTTTAACACAAATCTTGTGTGAAGAGAAACAATGGTGTTGAAATAGTTAATTGCAGTTCTGCTTCTGAGGTCTTCCACAAAGCTCTGCATCTGAGGGTTTATAACAGTGACCCCTAGACATAATAAATATCTAAACGCAGATATCCTGAGCAAAATGGAACACATTATTTTGGGGGGATAACACAGCTCAAAAAAGCTCTCTCTGTGGAGAGAGATCCCGAGGCTCTTTGTTTGCTTTTATGTTTTTATCTAATTTTGATAATGACTAATTTTCAATGGAAACCTTGGGAAAGGGGAAAAGTGCAGAAAGTATGAAAAATGGAAATGTGAGTATCCTACTTACACCAAATATCTCTGTAGCTGGGATATAAAGTCTGCAGCAGACAGGAATGATGAAACCGAAATTGCAAACAGACTGCTTTCCCGGTTAAATCCGTAATCTGAAAATGTCTGTTCATCCAGTCAAAGTCAACTGGGGGCTGACTGGTAAGCATGATTTCACTGGTTTTAACAGAAACAGATCCCAGCTGACCTGGCAGGCAGGCCCTCAAATTCTTGATCTTTAGCAGAAGAGAAGGCTCCCACTGAAATACATATGAGTCCGTGAGTGCAGCTGTAGTACACCCATGCTTTTTTCTTAAGTTATGGGCTCAGGGAGGGGTTGGGACACAAAAGGGCCTAATCCCCACTGGCTCTGTAGTGTACTGCAAAGAGCTGATCATCTCCTGAAAATACAGGTGCCTCAATGAGAGCAGGGTGCTTGGAAAGACCTGGTGTAGACTCCAGCTCTGGGCTGGATTTAGCACAGGTTTTAAGCAGAAACTCCAAGCAAAACGTCTGGAAAGGTTTTGGATGAAACAGCTTCTAAAGAAAGGAGGAAGAGTTCAAGTCTCAACTTCTTCATTGTTTTTGGAGACAGATGTGGATGAAGGCAGTTATTGAAAACTGAATCAGTCTCTTTTTTCAGAGGGAGACCTGGGCTGTCCTAATTGCACAACTCAGTAATGGTGCCCTCTGCAATGTTAGTCAAAACAAGGAACAGCAATCTTACAGAAAAAATGTGACCGATGAAAGACCACAAGATACTGAACCTTGGGTATTATTTATAAGGAAAGCAAAATTAGTTCTTTGTTTTAAAATATGTATCATGCTGGTTTGGATAACTTGCATTATTTTCATCTTCCTTGAAGCCTTTTATGTTCATTGCTGTAATACCTACTGCTAAGATAGATTTGAGAACCAAGGCTGTCCTTACTTCTGGACCTAGTCAGTTATAAGCTAGAGGTTATCTGCCTCTTCTACAGACAAGGATTGCAGCTTTGCTTTAGAGTTCAGCCTTCAGTGTGCAGTGAAGAAGAAGGAGAAACTATGCCCCAGTGAATGCTTCTGTTGGCATTTGGTGTCACTAGCTATCGTCGTAAGTCACCAGCTTATGATTAAGTATATTTTAATGTTCTGTTTCAGTAAAAAAAACATTTCCAAAAGAAACAAGGGAAAATGCCTGGCTCAGATCCACTAACACATGCATAGCCTTTTGGTCTCGAGTGGTGGTTAGGAGATCAGTCTTTCAGGTCAAACCACTAACTGCTTTGAAGCTTGCTTTCTTGTCTACTTTAGGTTTATCATCTATATGGTCTGTCTAATGTGGGAAAGCTTAGCTGTGATCTAATTTATGCTGCTCCATGTGACCAAAAGGAGAAGAAAATAATAGTCCTTTCCATCTGTAAGAAGTTCCATCTGCTCATTTCAGAACCGGATTGCCAGCCCTGCGTCATGTTAAACAGAAAACGACCTTAGTGCAGACACCCTCTGTAAACAGCTGGGCACGCTTCATGAAGCTGCTCACAGCTGGCTCCAGCTTGGCGCAGACTGCAAAGTGACTGCTGTCATCATGGCTGAGCCTGGACCTAGAGCTCTCTCCTGGTGGAGCCCTGATGGTGTTATAGCATGTCGGGGGGGGTGCTTTTTTTGTCAGTCTGGCTTTTTCCTGCCCAGTCAGGCACAGCTGGAAAAAAATGAGCTCCTTATTAATGCTCCTTAATGCAAACCTTGGGTTCGCAACTGAGACTTGACACTCACTTGGCCTGTAACCATGGGGCTTGTGTTGATCTTTCTCCAGCTCACACTGTTGTTCGGGTCAAGTCCCAACAATATAGGTTCCATTTTGCCATGCCTGAACTTCCTTTAGTTTTGCAGGTTTGTTGTTTCTTCCTTGTCTCTTTGTTTAACTGCATGCATGGAAGGAATTCATACTGTAAGTGGAAGATGAGTCACTCTTACTGTAGGGTCAAATACCGTGGTTTTAATGGCATTGCAGAAATGTATGGAAAAGAAAAATTAAACTTAGATCTGCCATGTGTTCAGGCACATGTGGGTCAGAAGATGTTTCAAAAATGTATGGGGTGCTGACCTGTTCTCTCTCTTTTCTCTCTTATGTCTTACTAATGGATTAGATCCTGGATGAGGTTGAAAGGAGAAGGGGCATATCTGCTGCTTTGGTTTATCCATTTATGAGGAGTTTGATGGAATCTCCTTTTCCTGCACCTGGAAAGACAATCAAAGTCAAAACTTTTCTGCCTGGAGCTGGTAATGAGGTAAAAAAAATAACAGGAAACATAAAGAACTGAAGCCTTCACCCTAATCATGCCTATAACAAACACCAAAAGAAAAGCAGGAGGTACAGATAGTGCAAGTCATATGGGATGGTACTTAAAATGAGAAGTGCAGGAGCTGCTACAGTGTTGATATGTTAATGCTAGTTCCTGCTGATTATTTTAAACCATTTTATTTATTTGTTATTTCATAATTTTAATAAGTTGCCTTGTTATTGCAAATATCTTTTTTTTTTTTTTTTTACTGTTTCAAGTAGGCAGAAACCTAACAGTATAAAACTTAAACCTTATGGAAAATGACAGTGCTGCTGTTTTGCTTAAAGTTTCTCTTAACTTGAGACTTTCTAGATATTTGGCATGTCCTTCTATGTGTCCTGATGTTAATATGCAGTAGCTCCATTCAGATGAGCAACAGTATAGAGAAATTATTCACTGCAGGTAAGAATAGAATTTGTCCCACTTAGCAAAAGCAAGAAAATTCTTTTCTGGTTATTTTACATCTCCTAGGGTTAGTTCTACAGTGCTATTACTGTTTTTCACATTGAACCATATCTTCTCCAAGCGTAATGGAGTGGACCTATAATGTCACTTGGGACGAAATGTGAGGGGTGCCTTGTAAAAGTGATTTGCAGGATGTTTTTAAGTCACATGCGTTTTCTTCTGGAGAAGCAAAGGAAAATTGAGGGGCTGCTTGGCATAGCAGCAGTAAGATCTGATAATGCCTTTGTGATGTGAATGTATCCGGGAGCCGTGGATCACCAACTTCTCTATCCTCTGTTCAAGCATCTGAACTCTCCCAGAGAATAATACTGCAATGATTCCAAACAAACAAACAAACCTTCTGGCTGAGCTTTACTCTGTGTTATGCTAGTACAAACTCGTTATTTAAATGGAATGCACTGTCTTAATTAGGAACAGAATCTTGTCCTTCCATTGTGGCTCCTCTGGCCTAAACAAAGATGATGATTAATTGGGAAGTAGACAGTATATTTCTTTGTGAAGAGCAGACTGAAGCAGAAGGCTTTGCCAAATAACAGAAAACATCTATGGCATTTAAAGCTGCTGTAACTTGCATTGCATCCTACACCCCAGCGAGATATTAGTGTTGGAAGTTTTGCAGCAAAATTAGCTCCTCGTGGTTGGGCACTTAAATATGATTTGAGATTCCAGCCCCAGTACTAAGGAATGAAAGTGGGCATCTCAAACACGAACAGTATTACAGCTGAACTGGTAAGAACTGGTTTTGTGTTTGGCATCCTGTGGTCTTGCTGCTGCTCATATCCCTAAAACTGTGTGTCTGTGAGGAATTTTGTAAGGGCTACTCAACCTTAAACCTGATACAACTTGCTAGTGGAATGTGGTCTCACGTGCATGGAAACATAAAGGAGGTTTAAAGCAATAACATGATGGTGATTTTTGGACGTATGGAAAGAAGGAGATGTATATGTTTTCCTGTTGATACATCTACAAAGATTTCGACACAACTTTAAGTTGGTTTTCCCCTTTCCCTTCTGTTTCCTCAGTTTCCTCAGTAGTTCATCATTTTCTGTCTCACACTTCATGTTTTTATTCCTCTCTTACTCTCTTCTTCATTATATTTTTCTATCTCTTTTCTGTCCTCTGCCTACAAGTTCCACATCTGAGCATGTCAATTGCAGAATAAAAGGAAGATGTAATAAAGGAATCAAGCAAAATACATTTGAGCAAAGGAAGGAGAGGGTCCGAGGTCATGGATGAAGTATGACAATTAGACTTTAAAGGGATGTCACAAGTCACCATCTAAGACCTTGTCCTGACTCCCAGTTAAGTATGTATATACATATATATATATACACACGTATGTATATGTGTTAATGACAACAAAAGGATTAAACACCAGCTAGTGACTTGTGCATTATAATGAAGGAAAGATGAAGTAAATTGGGATTAAACTTGGCATGATGCTTAAGATCAGTCCCTGGCTCCCATCTAGATTGTGAATTTGAATTGCAAGCCAAGTTGATACCAAATATACTTTGTCTTTATGACTGTTTTAACCCTGCAAGCTTCCAGTTCTTTTTTGTTACAAACTTAATTCTGTTGATTCAGGCAAGCTTTACATTTCTGAGAGAGTGTTTAGAAGACAGAATTACACTTCCCTAGGAAATGATAGTAGATTTAATGCATGTCTGTATTCCGGGAAGAACATGACACGACAGTGGACTGTGTAGTGCACTGTTTCTCTGGAGTTTTATGCCTCCAGCCTCAGTTTTCAAAAGAGGATGGGGGTTGCTCTTTTTGTCCCCTCAGCAGGCATGCCTGGGCCAGGGTGCTGCGTGCCCCTGGGGCTGTCAGACCTGACCGGTGATACTGACTGATACCTGTTGAATGTGTTCAGGTCATAGAGCTGCGGCGGCCGATGGACTCGCGTCTGGAACATGTGGACTTTGAATGCCTTTTCAAGTGCCTCAGTGTGCGTCAGATCATCAGGATCTTTGCTTCTCTCCTCTTGGAGCGGCGGGTGATTTTTGTAGCAGACAAACTCAGGTAAGTGACAAAGGCACCTGAATCACAGGCTATGGCAGTGCTGTCTCCCAATACAAAAAACTTTAACATATGTCTAGAATGACTGTCGGATGTGAGGATTCTCTCGCTGCAAGGTTTAAATAATTTTACTTCAGCACAAGTTATTTACATCAGATGGGGAACACATTTTCTAGCTGTTGCTTTCTAGCTCTGCCTGTACAATGGGGATATCAACACATACCTGCTTCACAGTCTACAAGTCTTTTGCACAACGTTTCAAACCAATATAGTCCTAGCGATATTTCATTTCTGTTTTGAAACAAAGTACCCATAAACAGTGTCAGAGATCCTCACTGGAAAGCTTTGGCCATACAGTGCACCCAGTGGGATGCTGAGAGTTGCTTGGTTTGCTCTGTGCAGTACAGGGAGTTTGTGATGGGGCTAGGTTTGAAATTCTGCACTACCAAACCATGCAGTGTGAGCATTAAGAATGCTAATACACTCCTTCCCAACTAGTTAGGCTACTTTATTTAGTTGTTCACACAACCTGAAAATGTTTTCTTTCTGAAACTCCATCTTATGCTCCTTGCTACGGCCTTTCAACATCTTGTTTCCTTGCCCTATGGTTGCAACCTCCCCTCCTTGTTCCCTCTGAGGAACGTGTTCACCCCATGGTGTAGGGAGGGAGAGGGACCAGGTCATGGCTCCATGACCTTACCAAGAAAATGGGAGCTCCGTGTAGGCTGCACCTCTACCCTTCAGCAAAGAATCAGCCCTTTTTTGAGTGCTTGTGTATAATCTCTATAGGAAAATTGTAAAGAAGACTTTCTTTGCTGTAGCCTGACAAATAATAAAACATAGCAAATAAAAGGAAAGACTGTAATTTATTAGATTCAGAAAAAATCGAGCATCTTTTAAAAGGGCACAGTAGACAGTATGGGTTGTTAAAAACCCAGATGGATCTACCCAAACAACCTCTGTTAAACACTTTATCTGTCCTGACCTTCTCTGAATGACCGCCAGAAATAATAGCTGCACTTAGTGGCCGCCAGTGTATATAATAGCAAAAATACTTTGCATAGTAAAAGCTTTACAACCTTTAGGGGAGAATTCCTTAAAGCTGCAGACTTTTCTCAGGTTATAAAGTTATTTCCTTAGTAGTCCTTTTTGTTGTCTAGAACAACAAGAACATTTTATTTCATCCCTTTCCCTGTCAGTAACCTTTAGTTTGAATGACCATTGGGAATGACTTAATTTCCTATAAACTCCTGTTGAGAACTGTGCAGTTAGTTCAGGGTTTCTGCAGTACCCTAGAAGATATGTGAGTTACAGCAGGAATACTGGGGCAGGTGGCTTTTGAAAATACTCTGACGTACTTCTTCTGAATACTTTCCTACTAAATGCTTAATTACAGAGGAACTGAGAATTGTATGATGCTGATGCCAACTGTTGCACTGCTTTGGAGCTCCTAGTTGCTCCTTGGCAATGTTGTCCTGGTTGGCTGAGTACCCTGAGCCTTGATCTTGGCTGTGGGCACAGTAGAGTGGGGAAGGCTTGCTGCCCAGGGGACAGAGAGCAACCATTCTCTGGAGTTTCTCTGGGACATCTGATCTCACTGATGTCCTCTAGTGCTTCTCAGCACTGTTCAGAGACAAGAAACAACTATTAAAACTACTTTGACACACTTGTGATGGCTTGGAAAACAGTCATATTGCTGAGCTGAGGCTTACGAGGTCTTATGGTTGCTCCTGCGAGGGACGGAAGCAACCCAGCCTTTATTATGCACTCTGTTTTGTTTCCTCTAACAAGAGTATAACATAATCTGCCCTGGTAGGTAAGGTAGGTAAGATTAAGTCTTGGGAATCCTGACCTCTCCTTCTGAACCCTTTCACCTGCTGTGTGGCGCGTGGCAGAAATACAGCTCCTCCCTTTCTTTCCTTTCCTCATTTTTGTTTGGTCTGTCTGGGATCCTAAATGCTCCAGGACAGAGACTGTTTCTCACTCTGTGCACGTGCACAGTTATACTCGATATAGAACAGGGCTCTAAGAGTGAAACAAATTAATAACGAGTCCTTTGACAAAGGTCCAGAGAAAGCGACAGTAAGAAGTGGATTTAAATTCAATACTTACCGAGGTTTTCATGGTTTAAATGGGGATGAAGTCTAAAATGAAACACTCTGGCTCTGAGCTAATAACTGTCTATCTTGGAACCCCTGCCTTGTCTGACATGAATTTTGTTTATAGGCATCATGGCTGAAACTGAAGGAGTTTACCAGTAATGTGGAAAAAAAAAAAAAAAAAAAAAAAGAAGTGAAATATCTTACAGGTCCGGTCTGTGGGCCCAAAGTACCAGAGCAGGAAATTAAAAAGATTTTACAAGGGTTTGATTTCCG
Organism: Chrysolophus pictus; assembly: GCA_037305975.1. Classification (NCBI taxonomy): domain Eukaryota; kingdom Metazoa; phylum Chordata; class Aves; order Galliformes; family Phasianidae; genus Chrysolophus; species Chrysolophus pictus. The sequence goes on from CM074580.1 coordinate 9,840,133, forward strand.
TATGTACCCAAAAAGCAGCTTAGAAATAAATGATGGAGTTCAGGCTTCAAACAATGAGATGCAATGGGTTTTTATGGCTGCCTAGTTAACAGGTCTCCAAGCAATAAATGACTTCACACATTATACAAGTTTCAGAAAGTCATGCCTAGCGAAGTGAGATTCATTCAATAACTTGTTATTTATGGTTCTTGTGCTGCCCAGAGTGTGAAAACTTAGAGCCTTAATCTTTACTAAGAAGAGGTTGCCATCTTCCAATACAGAAAGTGATGCTACCAGAAATAAGGAAACAACAGTAAGGTTTGAATGACAAGCCTGTGAGTTAGCCTTGGTTAGTTGTGCATGTGTGCAGTTGGGTTTGTTGATTTGTTTTCCTCAATAGGCTGCTCGTGTATTTATTTTTTATCTACTTGAAACTGAGTGAATAAATCCCTGCAACTATTTGCTCACCCTCAAAAATTTGTTTGAATCCGCCAGTGGCCTTTCAATAATTTTCTTTCCATGAACAGTCAGGAAGACAACAGAGAAATAAAGGCAATAAGAGAGGAATCTGGAAGAATAAGTCAGGAAAAGGAAACAACACTCCAGTTCCTCAAATATCTGCTGAAAGCACAGCTGAGATGTATGTCCCACCGTATTTCCAATCCCTGTCCCAGATGGAAGCCCCTTTTTATGTTCCTGCCTGTTGCATTCTGCCTGTTCCCCCCAGTCCTGAATAATCCCACAATGCTGCCAGCTGCAAAGGGAGAGTTTCTCTATTGCAGTCCTTTGGGGTTTACAAAGTGAGGCAGCAGATGCAAAATCAGGGGCTTCCTGGGCGCAGCAGACTTTGGTGTTACTGCAGGCACAAAGGTAGCAACAGAAAATAAATAGAACATAAACACTGGAGGAAAAACATTACTCTGCTTGTTTTAGTTTTGTGCTGGAGAAAAAACTGCAGGCATGTTTGCTGCTGGGTAGGGTATCCATGCCTGAGAGAACAGGTCTGTTGGCTTTTCCCCTGAATACCTGAACAGAGGGAAAGGAAGGGCTTGGACATCTCAGCATCCCTTTGTTATAATCTCATTTTTTATACATCAATTAGTTGAGTGTCTGGATGAGGTTTTCGCTGTGGATTGAAATCCAGAAGTATTTCTTTCAGTGGAAAGCTGTAGGGGCTGTGAGAGGTATCTATGGAGTCCGTGCTCTTGCAGGAGACAAAGCAAGTTCTTACTGTTGTCATTATTTGTTTTCCCAAGATATTTCAGCTACTTTGCAGTGATGAATGAGTATGAGCCTCAAGGAAAGTCGCTGTAGAAAGAAATGGGTTTTATACTCCCACATCATAAAGGTGAGCTCAAAAATGTACCCTAAGGAAAATGCATTTTTGTAAGCATTGCCAAGCTAACACAGTCTCCTCTCTGGCTACCCTTGTTAGTTCCTGCCCGAGGCCATGCCCTCCTTCACCCAGAAGGCTGTGCCAGCTCAGGCACAGTAGGGATTATTCATTTTGCAGTTTCTCCAAACCAGTTGGGTCTCTCAGCCTGGTTGCAGTGAGAATTCTCATGCTGGGTCAGGAGCAGGGCAGGGAGCTGGGGCTGGGCAACAGGGCTGGGCTGGGTACACTTCAGGCTGGTGTGAGCCAGGTGAGTTTACAGTGTCTCAGGCAGTCCATAAATAAGCCCACAAGTTTTACACGTGTGCAAGAGAACCTTGAGTGAACAAAGATAAGGCAATAATGGTTGTTGTGACAGCGAACTTCATTGCAGCTTCCGCCTCTGCACATCAGTGTCTTCCTCCCTTAGGGATGACTGCAGATGACTCCATCTTTCCCAGAAGAGATTTTCTGTTTCTCTGTGTCTCTGCTCTCATCCCCTCAGCTGTATGGGGCACCCTGGTGTGGCACAGACCAGCAGTCTGTCAGCTGGTGGGCCACAACCCCAGACAAGCCTCCTCTGCAGCACTCACCTCACAAAGCCAAGAGGCACTGCTGTGGGAAGAAGCTAGACACTTATGAGGTGGGAGAGCTTAACAGCTATTAAGGGTAAAAACCTCTGTGTCTGTTCCTGAAATATTTGGGACTTCCAGGAGAAATCTATTCCAGCATAAGTGGAAAGTTCAGGCAGGTCTCAGACCTGACCAAAGGTCAGGCTCCAGACAGAAAAACTGACTAATTCAGATCAGAAGCATAAATATGTAAATACTTGCAGGAAGTCACCCCACAGGCATGTCTCTGTTAACTTTGAGGAGCAAAAATGGAGCAGAGTGTACTTGTACACAAGTGCAAAGGCTTTCAGAACAAACAATGGTATTTTCCTAATCTCATGGACGGAGATGGTTTAGGACTGTCCTTGTTATGTTCAGAGAGTACTGAGGCTTGTCATCCTATTTGAATCTGTTGTCTTGGAAACCACAAGCACTTTTAGCAGTTACAGGACAACCTGATCGCGGTCTCCCAGTGCCTACCTAGAAAAACTGTATTAGAGATGCTTTTGATCTTGTAGCTCAAGCTGTGCAAATTCAAATAGGAGATGTGGCAACGTTTATTTAGTAGTAAGAGCAAACTAATTTCTCAGCTCTGTAGTGAGGTCAAATGGAAAAGAAAGAGTAGCTAAAATTTTGGGCAAATTACTAACTTGGAGGCTCATTCTCTATTTCTTCTTATTATCGTGTAATGAAAGTAGGATATAATTCTCACAAGCTAATCATGGTAGTGAGGCCTTACTAGGCTCATGTGCTTGCTGCTCCTTTCCAGTAGCTGCTTTATCATAAAACTTGTCAAATCTGCCAGCCTGCAGGTTAAAAGGTAAAAATGCGTGTTGAGACAAAGAGGCAAAGTGTGCTCAGCAAACAGATCGTGAACTTTGGCCAGTAGTAAAGATTTCCTTTGACTTCCCATATCACAGCAAAACTCCACAAAAAACAGTGAAGGGAACTTGACAGCAAATGCTTGCCAGAAACCTTTTTTTTTTTTTTTTTTTTTTTTTGAGGAAGAGTTTACTGTGTCCAATCTCTATGTGATCTGTACCTTTTCTTAGGACAGGATGCAGAAGATCCAGCTGTGTATTCTTTTGGTCACATCTGGTACAGCCCTTTACTGAGCTAGAAGTTCAACTCTTTGTCTCAAGCAAAAGTTTTTCCCCCCATTATCCACTGTGCATCAAAGAGATATTTAGAGATACAATCTACGGAACCTGCTGGAGTGTGCAATAGATTGTAGATCTTGTATCTAAAGTCAGGAGGAGTATGAGTGTTGTTTCTTCTAGGATGTTTTATCCAAAGATCATTAAGTGCTTTCTGAAGATGGTTGGGATTATTGTGCTGACATGCTGAACATAAACTGGGAAATTTCTTTCGCTAATTCCTGCAGTGAAAGGAATTGTCACTTGTATGATTACCCCATATGTAATCATGCCCAATATGAAGAGTTTATTCTACAGCAAGAATGTCAATTTCTGATATAAGTAACTAGAGAGATTTTCCATTTCCTTCAGTGAGAGCTGGATTGTGATTTAGAACTTGCAGACCACTCCTGTTTCACTTAGGGTACGGTAACCTGCAGCTGCCTTCATCTTTTATATCAAGAACCATCCTCCACAGCCTGATTCTCTGCTACCTTCTCTGCAGTCACTTTCCTTTTGTGAGACTGATTTTTGTGTCTGCTTGTACTATGAAGTACCACTAAATAGAAGCATGCATACTTTAAAAGTCTCAAAACTCTTAAGCCTTTCATAAAGTATGTGATTATTTGTCTTGATGTAGCTCCAATTGCTTAGTATTCTGCTTTCTTTCTTTGTTGTAATCTTCTTTGTGTAAGATGTTTGTATGCAGCCCAGTTCTGCAAGATGCAGAGTGCCTTGTCTTATCATCTAAGTGCTAGAATGGAAAGTGTTTAATGTGAGGTGAAATTGGTGGTTCAGGGTAACTAGCAATTGGTGTCTCTAAAGACTTTTGAGAGAGAATTTTTGCACTGTGTTCTTTCTTCTCGAGAGATACTTGTATTTTGTACCACTTGGAGAGGTACAATCTGGCATTCAGATTCTGTGATGATTGATGGCAGTGGGAGGGCTGTGCATTGAGAGTATTTCTAATGTAACTTCTCAGGAAATGTGTCAGGTGGAAGAGAGAGCCTGAGAAACAAAATGAACTTTCTAAGTCTGTCTTAATCATAGAATCATAGAATTTCTTAGGTTGGAAAAGACCTTAAAGATCATCAAGTCCAACCGCAACCTAACCATACTACCTTAACAACCCTTGCTAAATCATGTCCCTGAGCACCACATCCAAATGATTTTTAAACACATCCAGGGATGGTGACTCAACCAGCTCCTTGGAGACGGAGTCTTGTTTAAGATTCCACGGTCCCATAGAAAAGAAATATAATAATGGCATTTTTAATACACGGTGAACTTTTGGCATTTATTAATATGCCATATTGCGAGAAGGGTACAATAAGCTTGTAAAATTTTCCTTTTCCTCCTGCTTTCCTTTCCAGTGATGTTTAGTCAGGTGACTTCAGGCTTTGACTAAAGCTCATCTTCCCACTTCTGATTTGTGCAACAAAATTCTTTTACCCTTCCACTTTCCCATGAAAAGAAATGGCATAAGAAGAGTACCACATTGTCTGGTAATTTTCTTCTGGATTACTTACTGGTGCAATAACCATATGGCAATGAGTTGCAGTGTTTTCCCAATTCGGTCTCTAGCTTCCAGCAAGAGGATTTAGACAGATTCTCTTTTTATGGCTTTTGAATAAAAAGAATTAAGGTGTCGGGATTGGATTTCTTTTCCTTTGTTACTATTTAGGAAAATTCCTCATTGTACTTTACAGCTGTCGTGTTGTTAATACTGCAGTGATTGCCTACGAAACTGAAACCAATGCTGCAAATTTTAGTGACCCATGGGAGTGAAGGTCCCAGTGTGGAAAGAAGTAGTAGTCAGCAGTTCTCTGGAGCACCTAGGCCAGAATCACTTTTGTTATGGAGTTAGGTTAAGAAACTATCCTGCAGGAAGGGCCTGGATAAATCTGTGAGCTCTAAGGGTAACTTTCCACTTTGAAATGCTGTGTTTTCTTTCAAACATGTGACAGAATATCACATGGTGGATGATGCATGCAATAAAGGATTTCTTGCAAAAAATCCCATTTGCTTGAGCTTTGTGAAAAGTAGAATTGAATGTCAGTTGCTTGAAGAGCCAAATTCTCATTCTACAGGGCACTTTGTATGTCTTTCTTTGGGGGCTTTCTTATGTCGTCATTCTTATGCCATTGGTATCATGGAAACAAAAAACCAATGTGTTGGTTAAAACCACATTCCCCCATTCTAATCTCTGTTCTCTTTTAAATCAAATGTTTCAATGCTATTCTCAGAGAGAGAGGTCTCTGGACAGCGTGTCTGCAACTGTTAAGTTTCATGCGATGCACTCTTGATTTTCATGAGAGAGCTATGAAGGGACAAGGAAGAACTGTCATGGGCTCTCACTCTTTCTGCTCCATTCTGTCTCGTGGGCTCTCATAGTGCTTTCAGGAGATGTTCAGGTACTTATAGTGGGGCTGCTGGTGCAACCACACAGGTAGGATGAGGTAACACAAAATACAGGAGAGTGTTGAAAGCTTATACTAAAGGGGTTGTGGTCAGAGAAGAATTTATGGATGAAGATGTTGCCTGCTCAATTTTCTATAAAATATGGTGAGGAGGGACCAGAAATGGGCCATGGAAGGTGATGCAAATTTTTGGGCAGGCCTCTTCTATGAATTGTACTCATTGAATTGTACTCTAGTTCCATGAATTTTGGCTTGCAGAATACATCAGCACTCAAATTAGGGGAAACACTAACTCCTGACTTTCTTTCACACTTGGTGAATGCACAGTTAGGATGCATAGAGTGCATAGAGTGCCTTCTGCATCAAGTTGTTGCTACCTGTAAGATATTTGGTTTGGAAGACAAGAAAGCATCTGTCCATATTTCCTGAAAAGAAGGAATAATAGAATTACAGAGTCATTAAGGTTGGAAAAGACCTCTAAGATCATCTCTAAGATGCAGGACCTGGTACTTGGACTTGTTGAACTTCACAGCATTGACCTCAGCCCATCAATCCGCCTGTCCAGCCTACCTACCCTCAGGCACATCAGTACTTTCCTGCCAGCTTGGTGTCATCTGCAAACTTACTGAGGGTATATTCTATTCCTTCACCCAAAGGAGGGAAGTTGGATATTGATCAGAGGTGCAGTATAACTGTGTGCTTTAAGCCTCATGTCATGACTCTTAGTTTGCTTTTTTCTTACATGTTTGCTTTAAAAAAAAAAAATCACAATGCACAACATTACTCTGGCTTTTATAAGCAATACACAAACAGCTTTCCTTGTAATAGGTGCAAACAGATCTCATTTTAAATATCTTGTCGATTATTCTAGAGAAAGGTCAGACGTAGCAACAGACACCTGTACCTGGTCTGACCAGAGCTGCTCTTAACTCCCTCTGAACAGTGCTTCCCACAGGCACAGGTCCATTTCAGACAGCAGGAGAGCTGCCACGGCTGCAGCAGGAACGTCCTCGTCCCCATGTACCACTATGGGGGGTGGGCCTTTTGTAAGGGGGTTCAGCCACGGGTAATTCTCTGTCTGGGGGAGAATCTAACTATTTAACTAAAGTTAAATTAAATCATTAAGAGTTAATAAATGCATTAATAATATATTAAAATTAAGATGTATTGACTCATTCAGAAATTACAGTGCCTCCTTCCAAAGCACCATATAAAGGCTTGAAGGATTCTCGGTAGCTTGCTTTATCCCTGAAGGGCTTCTTGACAAGCATAAAATATTCAAATCTCAGATGCTGAAACATGCCTTGCTGACAGTAACAACTGTACAGCCATTCACACAGCTCTCTTTCCATAGCATCAGATACTCTTGGTTCGAAGCAGCTGTCACGTCTTGTGTGTGTATTTGTGGGCAGATTAATGAAAAATGGAAAAGTGGAAAAATAAAAGGTATTTTAGTCTTCATTTCAGTACAGTGAAAGTAAATTAAGGCTGAACTTTGTGCCCAAGTACTTTGTTGAATCAAAATCTAAAGCAGTATTTTGCCTGTTCCACTATACTCGGTTTTCAGTTGGTAAAGCCAGTGAACTAGCTGTAATTCCTGCTGCTCTGCAATCATTAGAAATAATTTTTCTATCAGCGTTCAGTTAGGTTACTGTGTTAGAATTAATTTGCATTTGCTTCAAGCAGCAGTAAGTTGAACACAAATTCTGGTGTTTGATTGCAATTTTTTGTCTCTTGCATACAGGTGCCTATAATCGTAGTGGCAGAAACTCATCTTTTCAAATAGCAAATTTTTCCTGATAGAAACTGTGCTTGCTTATCAGTGAGCTGTGCGTAGTTTAGGGGCATGGTGCAAAGTGATTGAAGTGTAAGCACATGGATTATAGCTGATTTTTGTCTATATCTTGAGACAGCTTCTGTTGTGCAAGCTCAGACAAGCCTCTGTTGTGCAAGCTCAGTCCTACTGGAGACCAAACTCCCCCTATGCTGTTTCAGCCCCTCTCACAGCATCTGCGGTACCAAATAAAGAGAGGCAGATGTCATTAAGCAGCATCACTGTCCCTACATCTCAAAGAAGCAATGGGGAGGGACAAGTTTTGCAGTGGCCTGATAATTTGTCCCCATGTGCATGACATATCCATCTTCACATTAAATTGTTTTCCTTGCGTCATTCAGCCCAGCAACTCACTGTTTCATCTCTCAGTTTTGAATCCTGGTCTCTTTGCCCTCAGTCCATTTCTCTTTTCACCTCCCCATCAGGCTCATTTGCCCTTCCTTTCCCTTCCTTTTTCCTCTATCAGCTGAACCTCCCATTTCTTTGCGTAGCCCAGGGCTACAATGGAAAGGAATCTTCTGCTTAGTCTGAGCAATTTCTGAAGAAATTAGCAGCTAAAAAAGCCTCTTTTAAGTATGCACAAAAACTTATTCTAAAATGGCTTCTAATATGGCAGAATGTCCTTGTGTTTACATCTCGGTAGTAAAAGTCCTTGGCACACATATCATCCCCTCCTGTCAGCCTCCCAGCTCTTGCCACCAAAGCATGCAACCTTTTCACACAAAAGTTCATCACAGCGTGGGTTGGGTAAATGAGAATCATTTCACAAAAGCACATTTTACATAATGAAAAAATGGCCTTTTTAATCTGGTTTTGTTCCTGGATACCACCTGACCTAACATCAGGCCTGTGGGTTGGATCAGTTGTCCTCCTGAGGTCCCTTCCCACCTCAGTTATTTCATGGTTCTGTATCACTTTGCATGAAATGGGAAAACAAAGTGTTATCCAGAGGCAGATGGTTAAAAATGTCAGTGACAACAAGTTAAATTTTGAATCCTGATCCCATGAACACAATGCCAATCAGAAGAAAGCAGTGCTACGAATAGACAGACCTCCTGAGCCCTCAGTAATTGCAAGCCTTACGCATGTACACAGAGAGGCATCCTTTAATCTCTAATAAGCAGTGGGTTACCTGTGACAGCTTCACTTCTCAAACGTTTCTATTTCAGCTTGGCTTTAGTATTGAGTTACAAGCACAAAGGTATTTCTTGCTTCATATTTTTCCTGCCCAGAAGGTTGTCCCATACACTTCCTGCAATCATCTTCTGTCATACCCCCCCCAGCTCCCCCTGCATCTGATGCTGTGCCTCTGAATGAAGCTTTTGTTCACTGTGCCTGTTTGCACATATCCATTCCTGACTCGGGGCATTTTTTCACGGCCACAGCCGCGCAGCCAGATTGCTCCATCACCACATTCTCTTCTGTAGCTACAGCACACGATTTTGTTTTGAAATGTTAATGGGGCAGATCTAGCTAAAAAGCTGCAACAAGCACTTCATTTGGTTTGAGTAAGAAGAGGGGAAATCCAGCTCTTCTCCCAACTTTTAAACAGCTTGGATTGGGTAAATGAGAATCAAGCAGTAATAATTTTGCATATGTAGCATGCCTGACTATTTCACACAAGTTAGAAAACTGTAAATTTCCTGCACTGCTGTATCAGTGACTTGTTCTTGAATTCTCCTGAAATATGTCCTTGCCTGGCCTATTTGGTGGGCAGGTGGTGGTACCTGGGTTGCTGAAACACAGGACCTCAAACACAACTCTGGGACTGATGCACAAGCCACAGACTGGGGGCTCTGAGTACATGCAGCTGGAGAACAAGGGTTCTGGTGGCCAAAGGGTGTACTGGAGCAGAGCAGCCACACTGGGGAGCAGAAAGAAAGCAGTAACATCTCCCTGTCATCACCCAGCTCTTCAGGTAGCCCAGAGATCTTCAAGGACTTCCTTTAAAAGCAGGAGTGCTGCAAGGGGAGATGTCAACAAACATGCTGCAATGTGGACACTGTCCCTCATGATACTGATATATTTTGATTTATGCCTTGCCTCTGATGCTGATTCCTTAGGCTTATCCACCTGAGTGAAACTGCTGCTGTTGTTCAGTCCTATCCACTGAAACCGTTCCTTTTCCAGCGTTTAGCTGTGCATTGCATCTGGTGCAGTGCAGTTCTGCTCCCACGGCTGCCTGCCCAGGAATTCCACAGCTCATATCTCATCCAAACTGCAACAGTCTGCTACAATTGTCACTGCCATGTTCTCTTTATGTGATGCCTTTCTAGCTTTTTGCTTTGTCCTTCCCCTCTGCCCCTGCAGACTGTGTGTGGTGAAGGAGGCTGGCCAAATTCTTGGCCTTGCGGTCTTTTCCCAGAACTCTTTACGGAGTTCTCCACAAGCCTCTGAGACCATTGCAGAGTTGTTGCAGACTTTGCCCTCTCTCAGAGACTGGAGTTAAGCCAAAGTCCGGGGAGGTGTTGAGGGGTGCAGGAGGGAAGTGTCAGATGGATAGTTTTGCCATGGAGTTCATCAGTGGCATAAAGACAGGAGCTACCACAGAAAAGCACTGCCGTGACCTGTCACAAGACACATGGGTGTGCAATGCTCACCTGTGTTGAGGTGTTACACCTGAGGAGGACAAGGCTCCAATCATAGAAGGGAGGAAGCTCTCCCAGGCAGGTGGGGGGATGTGGGTCAGGAAGGCAACTCAGCCAGCTGTGGGTGGGATCATGAACATGCTACCATAGCAGATGAAAGAGTTCAGCAAATATGGACAGAGTAACATAATTATTAAGTCAGCAGGAAGAAATGAGAATCGTGAAAAGGCTGTAAACAAGTAAACACAGGCAGTAAAAAGACTTCTTGGTGAATTTACATTTTTATATTCATTTCTCCATTTGAAGAAATGGAGGGACCAAACTGGTGCATAGTTCAGAGTATCTGCCTAGAGCTGGCCCAGCCCTGTGGTAATGGTGCTGCTGTGTGACTTGGCCTCACATGGAAGCGATGGTCTCCCCTCTGCTTCTGGCACAGTAGCTTGCTTGTCCCAGGGGAGAGGAAGAGGAGGAGACAGAGGTCTTCTCTCCTGCCCCTCGTAAGTGCAAGTGCCAAAACGATTGTGGAGATGCACGAGGGTAGCAGAGTCTGGTCCAGCAAATGGAGGCACTGCAGTCATGGACTTTGGAGGTGCTTAGGGTGTAAGGCTCCCTCAGGTCTCTAAAGAACTGTAGGTGGTGGATGGAGAAGTAGGAGGGAATACAGCCTTTGGCTGTTAGAATAAAGGAAAGAGAGTTGTCAAGTGTACGTGTGGAACATTTCCAGTGTGAGTAGTATGTGTATCTGAATATGACTTTAAATATTTTGTGAGAGTTGATGATTTGCAGCACACAAAGAGCTCTGGTCCTCTGAAGCAGGCACATCCAGAACTGGCATTGGCACTGGCAGTGCTCCCTGCAGCATCAGCACAGCATCCGTTCAACAGCAGCTGTTTCTGAGAATATGATGATTATTCTATAGTAATATACTGATGATTACTTTTTAAAATAGCCTGGATTTGGGAATATTTGTTGAATTGACCTGGAAACTAATTACCTTTATTCTATTAATGGTCAAAGTTGAGTCAAGTTAATTTGCTTTTGACATGGGTGCTAACCATGTCCAGCTGCAGACCCCACAATTCACCTGAGTCATGGCCATGTCTGAAACTCTTGTACCTCAGCTCTTGATCTGAATGGGTCTCCACATCAACAGGGAAAACTTCTGTGTGCTACCACGGGAAAATGATTTGTAAAGCAAAGTACCACAGAGGAGGAGAAGTCAACTTTGAGTGGGAAAGATGCAGTGTTATCACATCAGTTCTTCAGTAGCTGCTTTGATGATGACACAGCCGTTCCATATCTGAAAAGATTCATCAGTTTCCAAAGTTGTAACGGAAAAACGTCACTAATTTCCTATCATTACTGATAGACTCATGCATTAATAACACTGTACGACATCATGTCAGTACTTTCATCTTCATCAAAACTGCCTTGGTCTATTAAAAATGAGAATATTCTGAAAATATTCTGTGACCATTCCGTTGCTTTACTTTGTGTGCTTCACACACCTTGGAGAAAATAAACCATCTTATTTAATTCATGTTTCTCGTCAACAAGAACAGTTGGAACAGTGCATGTGTTGCACAGCTTGAAAGGAAAAAGTGGAGTGGACTTGTTTCCAGGTTAGGGCTTTATTTTTATTTTCATTTACTGAATATGCTTTTGAAAGAATTGGAACTGTATGGCAGAGTTTTAAAGTTCCCTTACGGCTGTCATTTCTGAAGGTGACCTTACAGAATGTTAGAACCTCACACTGAAGTGGGAGATGTGTATCCTTTCTAATGGGGAATCCTTCCAGCCGTGGAAGGATGCTTTGTACATGTAAGAATGTACGCAGATGTACACAGATGCTTTGTACGTGTAAGAATTTGGTTCCATGGGTCTTCCAGGCCTCCCAGCCTCAGCACAAGGGACAGGAGTATGCTCTTCTGGGGCTTTGGGGCTCACAGTGAGTGTTTTCTGCATGGTCAGCCTGAGATGTCTAACAGGAAACCATTTTCTGGGGCAGAATTTTGCCAAACGGATGTGCAGAGCCCTACCAGGCACTGGAGGAGCTGACAAGGGCAGCGGCGTGACCCACAGGATGCCATGGAGCAGGGTGCTGCCACGTGCTGTGCTCAGATGCTCCCTGCCCTATCCACCCCCTGGGAGAGCTCTGAAGGAGAACCCAGTGTCCTCCCCTGGCGTGGGAATAGCGCTCAGAGAGGATGCAGGGGCTGATTTACGTCACAGCACTGCGTGTAAAGCAGCAAGTTACAAAAGGGCATTCTATAGAAAGGAGAAAAATATTAACTGAATGTTAGAAGAATGTTTGTCTTCCTGCTTTTAGCTCAACATGGCTCTTTTTTTAGTCAGTCGTGTAAGAAGACTGAATTGGATGTAGTTAAAAATGCCACAGCATCATTAAAGCCAGCTTGAGAATCGTGCTGGGGGCCTGCTCTGTGCCCCACAGCTCTTCTGAAGAACAGCATTATGTTTGCTATCACCCACACTCGTAGGACCAAAGCATGAGTCAGTGGCAGCACCCTGCATGCTCTAAAATGATATATTTCTCTAACTTTCTGATTTTTCACAGAATCATAGAATGGCCTGGATTGAAAAGGACCATAATGATCATCTAGTTTCAACCTCCCTGCTATGTGCAGGGCCTGTTTCAGGCTACTTAAGTTGTGAAAACACACTGTAATTGCCAGATCTTTAATTAAGTATCAAATAAATTAAACAAACCAGCAAACAACAGGCTAAAAATGCATGCATTTACTGCTCCCCAAACTTCTCTTTTCCTCTTCTAATTCTCACTTTTCCCCTTCAGCAATCTTCAAAAGTTAATCACTGACAGGAACAAACAGGCAAAGCCTTTCTTCTGGCCTTGGCATAATCCATAACCAGAAGTGCTTCTCAGAGCTATTCCAGTGGAAGTCTGATGCCCCCTAAAGTTTCCAGTAAGATTTGCAGTGAAGGAATCGACGTTTCCCCTCAGCACTCTCAAGCAATAACAGCTCTGAAGTTATTAGTTATTTATAGTTCTTTGTGGCTACATTAAGCACAGCAGAAGTTTGCACTGTGAGAAAATTAGCTCGGTCATGCTGGGCTGGGTAACAGTCCAAATTTCTGTCATCCACTGCCTGCAAGAAGGAGATACTGAAATGCAGCCCAAAATCAAAGCTGTGTAACAGAAAGCATGCCTCTATTCCCCTGCTGCTCAAACTGGCGCAGTAATGAGGCTCCTTTATTTTTAATATTTGGAAACCATGTGACTGTAAAAGGGAATCAGGTTCAGTAGTGGAGGGATGGTGTATGATGTAAATTTTCCATGAATGATACGAAGCCTTAACTTCATGGGTATTTCAGAGCACTTCTCTGGACAGGGTTAATACCATTATCAAGACAGTTGCTCTGAAGTCTATCAAAATGTATTAATATTGTGTGGTTAGTTGTTTTGCTTTGTTTGTTTATCTTGTTTTTATCTGATAGTCATTTTTCTTTAGCATTTTCAATTTTTATTTTTTTCCTTTCGCTGTCTCTTGTTTGTTTGTCAGTGCTTGACATGAAAACATCCTCTCTCCTCAGCACCCTCTCAAGCTGCTCACACGCCGTGGTGGCCCTGCTGTACCCCTTCTCCTGGCAGCACACCTTCATCCCCGTTCTGCCCTCGTCCATGATTGACATCGTGTGCTGCCCTACACCCTTCTTGGTGGGCCTGCTTTCCAGCTCTCTGCCCAAGCTAAAGGAGCTGCCTGTGGAGGAGGTAGGAGCTGGCACCAGAATTGTTTGCCAGGGCTAAAGCTGGCCTGGTCTGGAGAGAGCCTGCTGCTTGCTGCTTGGTCCTGAGGATAGAAAGAAGTGAATGTTGACTGGGGCAACAATGAAGTGCAGAGCCAATATTCTGATTTCTTTTGTTTGTGTTGTGCCTGTCACGACAAAATCATGAAATGCAAGCTGTTCTGACACTGGTTAATGCTAATGGCAGTTGTGCATGCAGCCATAGGCAGGAGAGAAAATAAAACCTTTAAGGTTTTGGTTTTTTTGTTGGTGGGAAGATAACTTTTAAGACTTTGCTAACACTGTATTGGAAATCAAATGAGTTGCACTTCATCAGTTGTTCCAGTAAAACACCACCAAAATCCTCAAGGCCACACACTTCTTCCTTACTCCTACTGCTTTCCTGTCATTTTCCTATGATTTTTTTTTTGTGTGTTCATTTACAAGGCTCTCCGTGCTTCAGACTTTTGTAAATCTCTGCTGTTTTCCTCCCACATCCTAACATTGCTCTCCCACATCACAGCTCCTTCTCACAGCTTCACTGCTCCATTAGCATTGGCATGGCACACCCCTGCCCTCCAGAAGCCCCGCTGTCTCAGACAGCACCGTTTTCTTTAACCCACTCCCTGAGATACTTTACAATCAATCCTTAGCAAAAATTAATAATATGCTAAGGTGTAAAACAAACAAACAAAAATCTGCCCAACTCTTTTAATTTTTGCACATATTTACACATCTATGATAAATCAGACTTTAGTTCTACAGAAAGAACTTCATCTTCCTCCTTTGTAACATCCTTTATGACTGTTTTCACAGTAGGAATTTGATTTGTGATGAGGCTTGGGATCATTCAGACGATCTTTCTCCGTTAGAAAGCAGGCTAAATGAGTGTTTTCTTTCTCTCAAGATAAATTTCACCATCATGTTTTCTTTCTTCAGGCTCTGATGGTTAACCTGGGATCAGATCGATTCATCAGACAGGTAAAGTACAGCCTGAAATGTTGCCACCTACTGTAGCAACCTGTTTAGTTTTATCATATTAGGTTGCTTGCTTTAAATCATAGATGTTGATGGGAATTATGCAAGGGGCAAGACACTAGCAAAAAAGAGCTCATTTTCTGTCTCACCTGAAATTAGCAACAGTGTCTTCAGGTATGCGAAAGGGATTGAGGCTGCTAAAGAAACCAATAACTGTATTGGCAGTGCAAAGAAAACAATCGAAAATAGCATAATGTAAGCAAGAAAACTCACTGTTCAAGGTGAAAAGAACAAAAATTGCAAAGAAAAGAAGTCTCTGAGTGAGAGAGGGAGCAAATGGCTGAGTGTGGTGGGAGAAGGGTTGTGAACAGGCAGGTAGAAATGTGCCACTTGGTAATTTCAGAAGTATCTACCAGTAGGCAAGGTGGGTAAATTTTCTTGTAAGGTTCCCTGGAAAATATGACTGTGAATATTCCTATGAATATTCCAATGTGTGCTCACTTTTGCTGAACAAGCATTAAATAAATGAAGAGAGCAATGGGGCAAAAGCCCAGAAAATAAGATGTGCTAGGACATAAGTAAAAGCAATTACTGAGAACTGAAGTTAAATAAAAGCAACTAGAGCAGCTGTGTGTACATGTGGCTGCTCTTCACATGATGTGTATTCAGTGAAACAACTATTTGGACTCTTTGTCATGTGAAGAGCTGATTCCAAGCATACAGATCTTTACCTCGCTCTTTGGATTATCTTTTCTGGCTTCAATCTCATTAAGAGTGACAAGAAATGTTTAGAAATACATGATAGCTGCACACAGGGTTTTATTATTATTTCATTTATGTAAGCATGACAGCAGCTGATGCAAAATGCTTTTCTTCTGAACTTTAAACTGTGAAAAATCAATCGCTGCAGTTGCCACACAAGATGAATGTGATTTAAGGATGTTTTCTTCCTCTATCAGATGGATGATGAAGACACACTATTACCTAGAAAGCTGCAAGCTGCTCTGGAGCAGGCTCTAGAGAGAAAGAATGAACTGATAAATCAAGACTCAGATAGTGATTCAGATGATGGTAAGCTCATTTGGAAACTCATAAACAGCCACGTAGGTAATATTCTTAGTTTCAACCCAGGAGAAAGAAAGAGGGGACTCCAGTACTCAGATACAATTTGCAGTATCAAAGACAGTCTCTGAATGCACAAAGAATGGAACTGATAGCATCAACACATAGCAATACATTATCAGCAATCTGTTTTGATATCTTTGTAAGTGAAACATACTTCCATGAGTAGTTTTAAGCCTTTCATCAGAGGTTGTACTTAACTTGGCTCTGATTCAATCCAGAATAACTATCCGTGCTGAGGGGTGAGTCTCCTGTTGGCTCTCAGTATCTTCAGAGAGAGCAGCAGGTACCTCAGAAAGTGGTTTCAGTGCTGGAGGGGCTGAATTGCCTTGGAAGATTCACATTTCTTTCCAGCAATTATAAAAAGAGCCCAGGGTGAATGTAACCACCTGTGGTTAACAGGTATGAGGGAGGACTCTATTCAGCTTCTAAAATTCGTTTCTACTCATCTTTGTTTTACATTTGTAAAACTACTCAGTAGTGGTGAAAGCCTAAATTCTATAACATATACTTTTAGATCTGTTTTCAGTGTACAGGTTTATTATCCTCCAAACAAACATTTTAATTCTCAGAGCTGCACAGAGGTTTGTCAAGTAAAGAGTTATTCATATTTAAACTTAGAGGTATCACTTCGATGCTGCACCCACAAAGTTTTTAATTTCCTGAGCTGTCTCCTGAGGATTTGTACTCCTTGTTGATTCTTGATTACAAAACACCAGTGACAGGGCTGCAAAGGAGCTGCACAACTCCTTTCTCTTATCACATAGCATCAGTAAACTGCTAGATGACGGTGCCCAGCCCGGGGTGGGGACAGTGCTGAGAGCTGCAGCAGCTGATTGTGGTGTCTTATTGCTGCCTTATTTTGCAGAATGTAACACCCTGAATGGATTAGTGTCTGAGGTTTTTATCCGATTCTTTGTGGAGACAGTTGGCCATTATTCCCTGTTCCTAACCCAGAATGAAAAAGGAGAGCGTGTCTTTCAAAGGGAGGCATTCCGTAAATCCGTGGCCTCCAAGAGCATCCGCCGCTTCTTGGAAGTGTTCATGGAATCCCAAATGTTCGCTGGTTTCATTCAGGACAGAGAACTGAGAAAATGCAGGGCGAAAGGTAAGGGTGCAGATGGCTTTGTGCCGCGGAGGGGGCAGAGCCAAGGGGCGGTGAGAGGAAGCAGCATCAGAGGAAGGGGACGGCGGGATCTCTCTCGGCAGAGCGCTTTCCGGCTCAGTTTTCTCCCCTCTTCCATAGGTCTCTTTGAGCAGAGGGTTGAACAGTATTTGGAAGAGCTTCCAGACACTGAACAAAGTGGAGTGAACAAGTTTCTACGAGGCCTTGGTAAGCAAACTGCGTAGAAGTATTTCTGGAATTAATTTTCACGTGACTTTCGTGTTATTTTATTTAAAAAATATATATAAAATCTTTGAGGTGAAATCAGATAATTAAACAGAGGTTTAGGTATGGGATGGGAAATATCAAAAGAATACAATGAAAACATACTTAAAATCAGAGTTCATTATGGTCTTTGTGAAACGTTTTCATTACATTTCCAGTTCCAAACGTTTCATTTCCAAACATAATTGAAGAAAAAAAAATGTCGACTATTAAGCATTTTGTTAGTTGGCTCTCCCTGCTGGTGTTAAACAATTGCATTGCAAATTACACCCATTCATTCAGTAAGCTTTGATTGCAGTTGGCTTTTCCAGTATGTGAAAAAGTGACTGGTGGTGCATTTTCTTTAGGAAATAAAATGAAGTTCCTTCACAAGAAAAACTGATCCCTTTCTGCCGAACCACCAACCCAAAGACTACATATATCACTGTGCTTGGGACACCTGCAGCTGCAGACCTTGATGTGGGAGAATGAAAAAAGCTGACTGCAGCTTTGAGTGATTGCCCATGCTGTTACAGAGCATCCGTGTATTTGGATGGGATTTGTAAATACTGTGCTGTAAGCTTTTGTAACTGATTTTGTAATGAGCAAAGAAAACTGTGGTAAATATTTGTATATTCCTGAGAATAACAGGTGCTTTCTTAGTATGAGTTGAGTTACGCTTGGTGCAAAGATGAGTAGCTGACTGCATGCAGCTCTCAGCAGAACCACTGACTTCAGGGGATGTTTGTGAGAACTGCACTGATGCCTGAGTACTGCGGTAACAAATGGACCCAAGGGTCCATGGCAGAGGTTGTGTGTGCGAGGGCTGGCTTTGTGTGGCAGAGTTGGTATTGTTTTTTTCCTACTTTTCTTTCTCATTAATTTTAAAAACGAAATAAGAAAGTAACTTGATAATAAGGTACTTGGTTCACAATACAAAGCTTCCACTTGGTTTGAACGCTGGTCAGTAAACTCCTTGTAATCCATTCTGCACTAAGACTGCTAACTGTGAGGAGAGCTCTGTTTTTTGACATGCAAGCTGCAACGTGTAGGTACAGTATGTCCTTTCCTCATGTATGTATGTATGGTTCCCAATAAACCGTGTAAATATACCTGTTTTATAGTCTTTGTGTACTTCCGATGCTGAGTGGGTACCGAACCAGAGGAACTTGTGAATGTGAATTTGCAATTAAAATACAAAATGGTTGTTACAAATTTGTCTTTCAGTAAGTTTGCTATTTTGTGACATAAAGTGTTTTTAATTCTACTTAATGTTTTTAACCAGAGCTAAGGCATTTTGTTAATTTTATCCTAGCAGAAGCATCTCTTTAAACATTTTTTTCTTCAAGTGTGTCAGCAGCAAATCCCTTTCTGTCTTTGTATGTATCATACTACTCCTAGACTTCCTAGAGGCAGGGTTGCCATCCCTGGAGGTGCTCCAGAGACATGGAGATACGACACGGAGGGCTGTGGTGAGTGGGCATGGTAGGGGTGGGCTGATGGCTGGGTTGATCTTAGTGTTCCTTCCAACTTCCGTGATTCTATGAATCCATGATTACACAGTGGTATTTTCAGATTGCTTTGGCACTGCCTCGGTTCAATGATCCGAGTAGAATAAGAACAGCTGGTGGGGGGGGGGGGGGTAGTTGCTTGAATTTCTGATGAGCTATCAGCTGCCTTCCATACAGCCTGCTGCTCTTTGGTGTCCACTGCAGTTAGAGCATTGAAGGATGAAAAGCGCACTGTATTTTTCTTCATTTGCAGCGTCATTTCTCCCTTACGGCGTTGAGGCTCGCGCAATTCCAAACCTGACAGTGGTTCTGGTTTGCTATCAGCCTCATAGAGCAAAAGCGAGGGTTTATTCACTGGAAAGGTGAAGTCATTTCCTTTTTTTCCTTGCCTCCCTCACACTCAAATATATATCAGTGATAGTGATAGGACAAGGGGGAATGGTTTTAAACTGGGACAGGGAGGTTTAGGTTAGGTATGAGGAGGAACTTTTTCACAGAGAGGGTGGTGACGCACTGGAACAGGCTGCCCAAGGAGGCTGTGGATGCCCCATCCCTGGAGGCACTCAAGGCCAGGCTGGACGTGGCTCTGGGCAGCCTGGTCTGCTGGTTGGTGGCCCTGCACACAGCAGGGGGTTGAAACTCGATGGTCATTGTAGCCCTTTTCAACCAAGGCCTTTCCATGATCCTGTTACTCTATGAATCAATGCTCTGAAAGTGTACATCAAATAAACGTTCAGTATAAAACATCAAGTTCAGCGGAAACATAAGCGCTATCTACACCCGCCCACAAGAGCAGGACTCCCCAAGCACCCCCACACAGGGCGGAACTACCGCCTCTTTCAGCGCGGGATCCAACAAGCGCCTCCGTTGCCGATCTCGCGAGACTCCACGCAGGCTGCGAGAGCCTCTGCACAGTCTCGCGAGAGCTGGCTGCTCCCGGCCGTGCCTTCCCCAGGTCTCGCGAGCGCGGCGCTCTTTCTCTGCCGTCTCGCACGCTGACAAGATGGTGGGTGCAGCCGGGCTGCTTCTTGCCTCCCGTCGCAGAGGGATGTGGCCGGGAAGGGGGTGGGGTGAGCGGGGCTTCTCCTTGCCCGTGGCCTGCTCGGGTTGGTGTGGGACGGGATGGGATGAAATGGGGAGGGCGGCGAGGTGAGGCTACTCGGGCCTCCCGCCGGCGGGCCCGGGCCTCCATGGCGCCTGAGCGGGTGGGGCCGTCTCGTTCCGATCGCGGCCGTGCTGCTCACCGCCTTCTCGCTCCCTCATAGCCTTCCAGACTGCGGAAGACTAGGAAGCTGAGGGGACACGTCAGCCACGGGCACGGCCGTATCGGTGAGTGCGGGTGCCGTGCGGGCGAAGGGAGAGCGTCGCCGGGTACCGGGTTGTGCGGCGTGAGCTGGGGACATACAGCCTGAGAATGGGGCTGGGCGGCTTGTTAAACATGCTGTGCCTGTTCTTGTGTATGCAGAGGACAGAATAAGACTTCAGACTTCTGAGTAATTAGCTGAAGTTGGCACTTAATTGTGGCCCTAAGTTAAAGCATTATATATTCTTGGTGTTAACAGGCTGAATTTTTCTTTTTAGGCAAACACAGGAAGCATCCTGGAGGCCGTGGTAATGCTGGTGGTATGCACCATCACAGGATTAACTTTGATAAATAGTAAGCTAACGTTTTAAGTTTGTACTAGCAAAAAAATGCACTTTTCTGAAGTAGAAACAACTACATCTTATATGTGAACCACTGAACTTACTTACAATTCCTTGTATCTTTTTTTTCTAACACAAAGTGTGGCTTCACAGCTGCCATCAATTCATGTCCTCATTTTATCTAAACTCAAAGGCCTTTCTTAAATTAGTCATCTTGCAAAACTCAGTAAATTTGACCAAACTTGCGGGTTACATTGCTGTCCTGCTAACAGATGCACACACCAAGTGTTACGTGAATTGGAAATGTTACATAAATCAAAATTGCTCTTTAGCTGCCTAGCATAGGGAGTGAGGGTCACTGTCTTAATGCCGAGACTAGAGTCACGTCTGGACAGTGCCTGTTGTCCTGATGTGCTAGAGTACTCGAAAAGTAACCACTAATCTATATTCACTGGCTGTGACCATTCCTGTCTCAGTCAGTCACCAGATTAGTGACAGGAGCTCTGGAGCTCCTCATGCAGTGCAGTCTTGCCTGGATTCACTGAGCTGATTTTGTCAGAGAAGTACAGGATTGGGCCAGACTCACCATGAGGAGGATTAAATTGTGAGTTCAAGGGAGAAGAGGTACTCAAAAGAATTTTTCCTTTGGCTTGGATAGCAGTGATTATTACAGCTGAATACTACATGTATAATGCAAAAGTGAAGTAATTTTTTGAAGTTTTTTGATTACTCTGAGCAAGTTAAGATCCTTGTTTCAGTGTTAAAATCCTACCTACTCAGGATGAATTAGAAGTGTGATTTAACAAGAAACGTATTTTCTTTCACAGTCACCCTGGCTACTTTGGAAAAGTGGGCATGAGGCACTATCACTTGAAGAGAAACCAAAAGTTCTGTCCCACTGTCAATTTGGATAAACTATGGACCCTTGTAACTGAACAGACAAGACTCAATTATGCAAAAAACCAGGCTGGACTGGCCCCAGTCATCGATGTTGTGCGCTCAGTAAGTTTCTGCTCAGATTCAGGACTGCAGTTCCTGCTCATTTAATGTGTTACTTAGTATAGTGTCTCAGACTAAAATGGTAAACTGCAAATAAATTGCAGTGCTTGAATATTTGTAAACCTGGAACATAATTGTGTGTCTTAGCATATCAGTAGGTAAACTAGGTCTGATGGTGTTAATGCAAGAATGATTTATCTTGTTTTTGAAAGGTGGTAGAAAGTTGTTTAATTACCAAATGCACATATGAAAACATCATAGTGCTGTTCTCACTTACAGAAAGCCATTTCTAATACTGAGAATAGAGTCACATCTTTACATGTTCTGTTGTTCTGGTGTGCTATCGTTCTCAGATATAAACTTCTGATCCTCATTCACTGGCTGCGATACCTCATATCTCAGTCAGCCACCAAATCAGTGACAGTAACTACCTCAAGTAGGTATTCTCTGCATCTCAGAAGCCTCTTTGTTGGCCATTTGTGCCACTTCTAACAAACTGTGAGTTTAAAGGCTGTAGTACTAACTGTCCATGTGCCAGCATTGTCCTTCTAATGGTCAGGAGTGAAACGAGGGGATTCCAGCAGAGAGGTGATGTAAAGAGAGTGGGCCAGATGTAATTGGGCAGTAGTTAGCTGTAGCAGTGCAGCCAGCTGCTCTGTCCTTTGGAAAACTGGGAAGTGGTTGGCAACTTCTTTACAGGACTCAGCAATGTTTTCTGTATGTGGTTTTGGGAAGGTAACAGCTTCACGTTACTGAAAAAGAGTAATCACCTCATGGTTTCTACTTCTCTGAACAAGTGCAACTGCACTAGCTCATGTAGGATGTATTTTACCAACTTTTACTAATCATATAGTAAGAGATGGATGAGGAGTGAGGTCGCAGTGATGATCATAGTTCTGGTTTTTATGGATGTGTGCTAAAGGACAGAATGGAAGAGCCTGGAAGTTGGTTGCAAACACTAAATGTTGTTTTTTCGTTGTTTTTCTTTAATCTTTCTAGGGTTACTACAAAGTCCTGGGCAAGGGCAAGCTGCCCAAGCAGCCTGTAATTGTGAAAGCAAAGTTCTTCAGTAGAAGAGCAGAGGAGAAGATCAAAGAAGTTGGCGGTGCCTGTGTGCTTGTGGCATAAAGGCCTTAGTTTTATTCAAACTTTTTGAATAAAGACCAATGTGTAAAATGTGTTGATTTATAGAATTTTCTGACTTCTTCTTTTTTGACTTGTCTTATACTGTTCATATTAAGTCTTGTCCATGTAGTTATTTCTGGCTGTATTGTGTAGTGGTTTGACAGATGCTTAGGATGATTTGAAACTGCCTGGTTTCAGTGCCAGCATTTGGCCCTTGAAGAAGTACCTCCTCTGGTACCTTCACAAAGTAGCAATGTACATTGACTTTTCTTCTTGCCAGACTTCTCTTGCTTTAAGGGGGTATCACAACCCACTCTCCCTCAGGGTTAGGCAGCTGTTGGGCACAAGCTTGGGGCCATGGTTCCTCAGGGTGCACGGCTATCAGGCTTGGTCCTTCATGTTGAGGCTTGGGCTGGTTTTTCAGCCCAGTTACCCTAGACCTTATTCCTCAGATGTATCTCCCAAATAGTCCAGAACATCTGGGGAATGTTTGAAAAACGAGGTGTGAGTAAATCGCAGCTTCACTGCTTTTACCACCTGTTTTCATGAATGTGACTAAATTTTTGCCTTGTATTTCTGTGGAAGGTCATCAAATCTTTGGAATTTGAGTCCTTATGTGGTGATTGGCAAGGAGGAAACTTGTTTCCCTTCATTTGGGCTGATGGCCCAAAAGCCAGGCTCTTCACCCTCCAGATGAGATTGCTGCCAGCTGCTTCCCCCAGCTCCCTCACATGCAGATACTTCATATGCAGCCTCTGCTGCTGGACCTGATGTCTCCCATGAGCCACTGGTAATGTACCTGCCTGGCTGCTGGTTTGCATTCCTGTCTCAGCAGGAAACTTACTGTTTTTTCTCACCATCATCCTCCATCCTACCAAAATACTTCTACTTAGTTTCTCCTGTTAGGAAAAAGCATAAACTAAAGGAGTATGGAACCTGCTTCTACTCATTCAGCTGATTGGTCTTCATGATGGTACAGCATATCCCAATATTTGGTTTTGTGTTTGCAATGATTCTCTGCGTTTGTGCTTTGGTCCTGAGCTGTAGCTTCTTTGCCTAAACAACGTGGTAGTCTAAGACCTCAACTTCTATTGCAGACATTGCATGTTTTTGTAGGATCTGGTTTGTCATCTTAGAAATGGTATTACAAGAAATGAAGATGGTGCAGCCAAAAAGCTATGCTGCCCTAATGGCATTTGCTTCTGAAAAATGAGCTCATGTAACAGCCAGCATGTGATGGATGCCCCATAGCTGGAAACACTCAAGGTAAGGCTGAAGAGGCTCTGGGCACCTGATTGAGCTGCAGGTGTCCTGTTCATTGCTGGGGAGTTGGACTGGATGGCCTTTAAGGGTCATTCCCAAATCAAATGATTCTGTGATTCTATTCTGTAATAAGTGCTTTTGTACCATCTATTACTTAAACTACAAGTACAGTCACCACAATTCACTTCTGTACAGACCAGTTGTTTTGATGCAACAACTGTGTTTT
Source organism: Chrysolophus pictus (assembly GCA_037305975.1). NCBI lineage: Eukaryota > Metazoa > Chordata > Aves > Galliformes > Phasianidae > Chrysolophus > Chrysolophus pictus. The sequence goes on from CM074580.1 coordinate 9,864,072, forward strand.
AGTGGTAGATTTGAATTTGTTGAGGTGCATTCAGTTAAGTTGGTGGATATCTACCTTTTCTTAGTAGTGGGTCTTGGTTATGAAATATGATATGGACATATGGTCTACTTTTTCTAAAGTAGTTTGAACAATGAAGATTTCAGGATGCAATACTTTTAAAAAGATAAACAAAAAAAACTATTTGTGGACTTCTGAGACATCTATAATTTTGTTTCATTGAAGAAGGCGGTCTTTCTGCTAACCGTATGCATTAGAATCTTGCTTGAGCCAGACCCCCCCCAAGGGGATGTATATCCCTAAGATTAGAGCTACTGCTCTTCCGTGTTGGGGAGATCTTGAGACAGCTGCAAGTTTGTACTGCTGGCAGCAAGGCCACCACGCCAAGGCAGTGGGCAGTCACGTGGGGCTCTGGCCCCACCAGGGGGTTCAGTCAGCCAGAGGAGTGCTTCCAAAAGAGATGAGACTGCTTGCTTTTCCTTCTTGGCTGCAACTTGCAAAAGTTTCTCATTGCAGGCTGTATCTAGACATCTCTGTACATTTGAGAATCAAGGATGGTACATGATCTGCAAAGTACTCAATTCATTTTGAGGAGCTTAGGTTGGCAAAGGAAATGCTGCCCTGCTTGCAGAAAGTTCCAGTTTGGTCTATAACCTGATGTGTGTTCATCTTGACAGGTGAAATTTGATCGCTGCAAAGTGCACTTTATTAGATTTCTAAGAAGCTTGGCAGAAGTTGCATTGCATTTATCAAGGCAGCTTTCTAATGGGCATTGCCAAAATGATGGAGGTATGATCAGTTATGATTGTCTTTATTTACTTTACCTGTAAGCTCTGAAATACTGAGCTGAAATTATAAAAGCAATCAGATAATATCATCATTTTTATTGCGTGGTTTCATTGCTTCTAGCAGGAAATGTACAGCATGTGACAGTTCAACCTGATATCAGCCTTGTAAGTAGATCAATAGAACAGATTACTTCAGTTTTTTACAAAAGCTGCAAGTACTATAGAGAGATAGTGGGATCATGGTTTGTAAACCTTTAACCACACTTTCCTGCACAACAATCTGCAAAAGTATTCTTTTTTTTTTTTTTTTTTTTTTTGTAAAGCGGGTTATGTGATTTTTTAGCTGCAAGGAACTTCCTCTTTCTTCAAAGGGACTGAGTAAGTGTTGTTTCTGAGAACGTGCATCCCACTGCTGCCTTCTATTTTGCACTTGAGTGATCAAGTGTTGTGTGAAGCAGAGAGGCTGACATGAGCCATTTTGTGACTCTTCGTGTTTTTGATGTCAAACCTCAGCCAGCGGCAATGGAGCCCCTGGATGTGCTGAGGAAATGCTTGGTGTGCAAATGGGATCTGTGCAGGAGAGACCCCAGGATGCTGCCATGCCTTCATTCCTTCTGTAAGGACTGCCTTCCAGAGCTGATTCAAGGATACAGCTACATTTCCACTGTGCACGAAGTTGTGTATGAAGGTAATGTTTATGAACCTCTGATTGATCTAGGTGCTTTGTAATACAGTATTATAAACATACATGGCTTGAGAAACACTTCTGTGTAGCTCCTTTAAAGAATAATCTAGGAGACTCAAGGTGTGTATAAGCAAGGAGTAGACCGAGGAAAACTTCCTTTAGCACGTTCTCCATCCAGCAGCAGTGCTTTGAATAGAAATGATGCAGACAGACAACATTTATGTTTTCCAGAAGGGTCTTGGTTTCATTTACCAAGTGTGACTTTATGAATATTTTCTTTGCTTAAAACATACAATGAAATGCAAGAAAGTAGTTGCTAGGCTAGGTTAATATTTAATCTTTTGGACGTGGTGGACTTCTCTGTGGTTGTGGTTAGAGTTAATATACCTCCTCTTCTCCCTCTCCTGCCCCTGCAAACACCACAGCAAACACTGACATCCGGCTCTTTGCTTTTAATGGAGGGCACAGCAATTGTTATTAGAATATGGGTATTGTGGTGCACTGAAACTCTGTGCTTTCCTTTTCTTCTCATTTTAAGTGTGGTTTCACTCTATCTGAGCACTTATGACTGAAGGATATGCTGTAACTGGTCCTAACAAATTGCCTGAAGCTGGCTAGGACAAGAAGCATTTTGGGCTTTGTAGCTTTTGAAGTGCTGAAATTATTTGTATGGTTTCTAGTGATGCTAATAGAAAATGTTAATAGAAAATATGTAACTTTTTTTGGAATGAAAAGGGACTTGCATCTCAGAATGCAGTCATTTTAACTGAATGAGGCTTAATTACTACGGGGAAACATTCCAAACTCATTACTAATTTATAAGGAGAGCAAAGGCACATAGATTGCTTGTATTTCCACAGGCTTTGAACTCTAGATGAATAAATCGCATCGTTTATTATCTCTTCCAAAGCAGATTTTAGAAACATGCAGGAATAGAAGATACTTTCCCTAAGGTGATGATAATCTGCATTGATGTGATAACATAAACTAGATAAGTTCAGGTTCAAGAACAAGTGGAAATAGTGTTTGGAGATGATTGTTGAAAAGCTGGCAGAACACAGAAGATAAAGGAGAAGGGAATAACTGAATGGCAAAGGAGAAGGCTGTTCGTGGGAGGATGCAGACAGGAAAATACATAAAGGTAGGGGAAGCAGACAGCAAAGCAGTCATTTCAAGAAAATGCCTCCTTGAAATGTTAAATGCCCAGTCACACCAGGCTTTAAGTATGAGGGGCCTCTTTTGTAATAGAGTGATGTTGAAAACCACTACGTTGTCTTTTTTGTGTGTGTGCTCATTTGACATCTACGTCATTCTTCTCTCCTCCTTGTTTTTGTTTGCAAAGTGGAAAAAGGAATTTATGCTTCTTGATGATCTTGGATGAAGTGCAGCTGGGGGTTCTCATGAATCATTAAAATATTAGATGGTTATATGAGAGCAGATTGGGAAATATTTGTCTACAGTCAATTGGAAGAAAGATTGGTCCACATCTATATTCTTGAAGTTTCACTGTTTACTTCCTCATTCTCTTGTACTTGGGAAACTTCTATGGGAAAGGGCAAGATCAGAGAAATGGTAGAGGAAAGAAATAATGCACAATGACGACCCATGTAAATGAAGTGAGACACCAGGTGCAAAGACTCCATTCATATATAAGCAACAAGAGCAGCAAAACCAAAACATCTGTGTCTCTTCAATCAGTGATTGAAACTGCAACCACTGTGAGTCAGCCAGGATACGTTTGTGAAATCCTCTGATGGCATGACACCAAATACTGCTTATCTTATATGCACTCATTGCTGATTTATAGGTAGTACAATACCAATCCAGTTTGCATTATGAGCATGTATATGTGCTGATGACCATCTGTAAATATAACAAGAGCGAAACCACTTCAGCTAAGTGTGAAATATTGCCTGTGGGAAAAATGTATTTCTTACTTACTGTAAATTCTTTAAGCAGAATATAAGAATGGAAAAAAGTTAATGTATTTTCAAGTGAAGTCAGTCTGAGATTTGGTACAAATGCATGCTTTAATCTGTGGCTTTCAATATGTCATATTATAAGCAGTACTGTACGAATGAAAAATGTTTTCTAGTTGATTGTTGTTTTATTAAGATGCTGAAGAGATGTAGGTAAATGGTTCTGAGCTTTGATGGTGGTTGATGTTGGACACTTACTTTTGTACCTACCCCCTTTGTGTTGAAGTCGACTCAAGAATGAAAGCTCTGAGATAAACTGAGCGCTTATGGAAAAGCTGTATATGTATTAGAATTTATTCAAAGCTGTGAGAACAGAGAGGTGTGATAGCAATTTGAGTGAAACAAGAAAATGAACTTTGCAAGCATGGCTCCAACAGGTCCTTCTGTTATGAAGAGGACTTTAAGATGTTCAGTTTTCACTTACCTTTCTGCGTACCAGTGTCACTTCCCTTTTTTTTCCTCCTCCCTTCATGTGAAAAAAAATTCTATATTTTATTCTCCTCTACAGAATCCACATGATTTGTGCTTCCAGTCCATGTAGTGCATGAAATGGAACTCGTATAAGATATAAATAGATATAAATAGAGGGACCAGGAATGAAAAGGAGAATCTTCCATCTCAGCAGACCAAGGAATTTTCTCTCTGGTGATTTTCCCAGGCTTCTGCATGAATTCTAGCTGTGTGAACTGCCACTCACAGTGCAGTGTGAAAACATATGGTTGGTTCTCGTGTGCTGCCCTTTTGTTCCTGTCTCCTTTTCACTGAGTTCTGAAAGCACTCATAACCAAATTTGTCTGAATTGGGGGTGGACATCAAAATAAATCCCCCTTTATCTGCAAATCTTTCTTTACTTCAGATATTTGATGATGTTAGTCATTTTCATACTTTTAATGTCACCAATGTCATAACTCCGGAAGGAGCAGGAAGAGGAGCTGTAGAGGTGTGTTGTGAAAAGTTTGTGTTTTTCGAAGACCACCTCATCTTGAAGGCTGTTATTTGTCCTCTTCAAAAAAAAAAAAAAAAAAAAAAAAAAAAAAAAAAAGATAATAATCACAGGCAACCACTGTTTCAATCATAATTTAGGCCCGAGAGAGCCTAAATTATTCTGTTCTTGTGCTAACTTTCTGTGTTTTTTTTTTCTGAAATGCTATTTTAGAAACATGCTTTGGCCTTATGTGTTTCTCTGGCTTAGATAACAAAAATAATGGAAAATGGCTGCATAATTTCTTTTGACATTCTGCACAGAAGTCTAAAACTGTCTGCACTTGTTTGACACTAGCTTTCTGTGAGCAGCCAAGGGTCCAAGATCCTTGCTTAAATTGCCAACTAATGTGGCGGGGTTGCATGTTAGAGAAATGCAAACTGAACAGATAAAATAAGCAAAAACAGAATATAAAAGGGAAGAAATGTGACTTCAGCTGTTGATATGTGTCAGCTTGCTATGTTCTGTTACTGCTGGCTGAAAATACATGGTTTTGCTTATCTAATAAGAGAAGTGTTCTGTATAACTGCAGATTCCCCATTGCGAAGGCCTTTCATTGGAGGACATCCAACACTTGGCCTAGCGTTGGCCATACTTACATTTACTACCTGCAGAGGCATCTTCAAGGGGTTGTTTTAAGGAGGTTGAGCTCTGACTCTTTTGGCTCTGGACTTACTTTCACAATGATATTTTGGCATAAGGAGTATGGTATGCTGGCATAAGAGAGGACTCTAGGCACAAACACAGTGACTTATCTTATACTGTGTGTGTGTAAGACAAAATGCGCTTCTGCTGAGTTCTGTAGCCCACTTTTGGGCTTGGAGTGGAGCACCTTGGTCTTCTTGGTGTAACAGCTTTTCTGACTTGATGCCCCAAATAACATTGTTTTGGTGCAATCATATAAAGCAAATGATGCAATGCATCGCTCCTATTAGTTCTGAAGGAGAACGCCAATTTGCTTTAATTAGATCCACTTAACACTAATATATCTTTCATTTTGAAAAAAGGAAGTAAAAAGGTTCTTCCAAAGAGTGCACTCTTGAAGATATATTAATTTAGTCATCCTAAAATGTGCTTAAGGTTACTTATCCCTTCTCGCGTGGTTGTTCAGATGCCTGATCCAAAGGGCAAGTGAGACAGTGGGGGACTAGTTACATAAATATGAAGCTGTAGAGCAGGAGGTTGTCCTCAGAACTGTTTCCTATAACCTTTAATTGGGTCTCCAAGGAAGCGTAAATTACGCCTGCAGCTTAAACTGTAGCTAATGCTCTGTGAGAATAATTATTCTGCTGATTGCTGGAGGAAAAAGCGTGGAGGAATAGGTGCAGCATGCAGACTGACAGTATGTGTGATAGCTCCACTGTTTGTTACTTTATGCTAATCAATTCTTAGGGCAATAATAGGTGAATTATTTGTGCTGGATCATTTCCCAGACTACCAGCTTAAGGGCTCTTCCTGTTCAAACCTGACTAGACTGCAGGACCTTGAAACAAGTCTGTGACCCAAAGCTTTAGGTATTGAAAGGGTCTTTCTACCTGATTTGTATACACACTGCAGACACTAGTTTGTAGTTACAGGAATGATTGCTGCAAATTTTCTTCAGCTCTGTCACTTACAAATTAGATTATTGCATATAGGTGGATTAAAACCATGAAGGCTCCCCAGAATTTTAGATCTTTGTGTTTTTACAGAGGAATTTTCAGTACAAGGATCACTACCTTGTTGTCAGACTCATAGAATCAATCACCAAGGTTGGAAAAGATCTCCAAGATCATTCAGTCCAGCTGATTACCAATATTTCCCACTAAGCCATGTCCCTCAGTACAACATCTATATGTTTCTTGAACATCTCCAGGGATGGTGACTCCACCACCTCTCTGGGGAGTCTGTTCCAGCAGTTGATCACTCTTATGGAGAAGAAATTTTTTGCTAATGTGCTGTCCACATACTTTTCCCTTTGGAAATGAAACTGCTTTGGGGTGTGAGCAACCTGGCCTGCAAGGAGTTAGGGCCTGAATGGTATATGCCTGAGTGGGCTTTGGTGGCAGAGCGCTGTTGTTTTCCGCAAAGTTGATTTTGGATATACCAGGTATAAAATGAAATGTTCAGGTTGGGTGTTTGTGTCTGCCTACCAGATTCACTGTCTCGGAATTTTCTCCAACTTACTGTTTAGTTACTATTGGAAAGATGAAGATGTAGGACTGCATCTTCACATCCATCCATTGATGGAGGTTCCTGGGAATCTGTTCAATGCAGTCTTCAGCGATTGCTCAGTACTACCTGATAGCTATGATATATTGAGAATAGCTCATCTGTTTTTTTTCCTGAGTATCGTTCTGAAATGAGGTTTTGTCCTGCATGTCACAGTGACATGGCACACAAATCCAATATGAGTATCCTTGCTAGCCTTCATAAATGCATGCCCACCTCAGCAACCAAGTGTGATGTCGCAAATAGTGATTTCAGAAGAGTAAGAGTTGTTAGTAATGAACTTCTGAAAAAACAGCGTATGAAAATGTTGCTATCTCCTTTCTACCAGTATAGTTTAGATGCAAACTCAATGAAGTTTATGACAACAGCTCGTAGGTTTTTTTCTACCTCAAGAGATTTTGATAGCAATAATGTCCCTCATTTGGGCATCATGATTGCATCATAACAGGATTTCGCTCCCAGTCTCTTAATGTATAAACTCTGTTGTTTGAATGCAGTAATTCCATGTTGGATTGCTATTTAGATCCAGAAGTTGCATCATTCTCATAAGTACAAACAGTGAATCTCTAGGGCTCCTGGCTACTCTTCCCTTCACCCACAGTGTGTAACAATAATATATGTAAGTGAGCTGTCTGCAAAGTACAGGTTCTTCTAACAAGCTAACGCTGCTTTTTAGAGGCAGCGGTCAGGAAGTAAGGCAAGAGAAACACGTAGGGAATGGTCTGTGAAGTGTACTGCGGAGTGAATGGTATTATGAGACCTGTTGCTACCTGAATCAGGAAGAGCTCCACTCTTTCCTCCTGCACACTGGCTCCAGGTTATCCTGAGGACTAGGAGAAGACCCAGGCAAGAGAAGAAGGAGGATGATATTCATTCCATCTGTGGGGTTTTTATTTCACTTGTTCAGGAAAAATGCAATCAAGGCAACTTAATGCAGACCTGAATGAATCTCAGGAAGGCCAGAGAAAAAATCCCATGCGCTTTGTAGTGGACCAGTACATCTCTCTGCCCTGCTGATTCATTAGCATTTCTCGCTAAGAAGGGGAAAGCACCCCCAGGTACTCTGCCAAAGGTGCAGCCGCTTCCACCTGCAATATAGCAAAGCCTGATTCCAGGGAGCACAGCGTGTGTGCAGTTGTGCTTAATAACCCTCTGCTCCTGGCACGAGTGACTTGGTGTGTAACTAAGTGACTGGCTATCCTGAGGACAGGTAAGGGCTTTCTAGGAAGTCGTACTTTACTGATGATTTGTACTGCAAGCATGAGCACAGCAAGGTGCACTCGCTTTGTACTGTTGAAGTAGCTGCTGCTTGGGGCTCTTGGTTAACATCTGTGTAAGATTTGCTTAATTTCCGAACAATTGCTTCATAAATCATTCTGTAGTGCATTTATGGTGCCAAAATTTTATTAGACTCTTTTGAGAATATTGGGAATTTTATGGGATGTTTCTATGAAATGGAAAAGGCAAGAAATGAAAGTAAAATCAGATGAACCATTGTCATCTTCCGTGCTTCCACATTCAGGGAATCCTTCCTCTATGCTTCTAGTGGAGTCTGAAACATAAAATCCAGTATTAGGAGATACGAAAAGGTGCTTGCTGGCTTGTACTTGTATGAGTAGGAAACTACTTCCAGTGCAGTACTGCCAAAGTGTCCCCATTATTTCGTCTGTTAACTTACAGTGTTTATTCTTAGATTGGAGATCATTGTAATTCAGTTATTTGGCTATTGGAGGCATAGAATCAAAGCAACCATTTGGTGGCCTGCAGTGGTGATTCTGACATAATGTTTCACCTGTTTGTGTGGGACTTGCTTTGTGCAAGTAGCATAACTAAAATCTAAAATATGGGGATAAATCGTAACATAGCATGCTGAGCATCGCTTTTAGACATCCTCAGGTATTAATCAGCAGTAGTGTCATGTACCCCTGAAATCTCTGTGGTTTTAAACCCCTTAATACGATTGTGTTTCTTAGTATGCATAAGAAAATGCCACACATGAAAAATATGTTTTCTTCAAGTGGAAAGTATTGAAGTTTTCTTTAAAGAACATTAAAAACACAATATTGCCTGTTCTTAAATTGATAATGTTCTTTACACACTGTATTTTATACTTTGCTGGTTTGAAACAGATTAGCACAATTTAAAGTTCATGTGAACTAGCCTGAGGCCACGAGCATCACATTAAATATCTTTCAATTGGTATAATTTGGTTTAACGTTCTGTACTAACATGGTATCATGTTGAAGTGTAATAAAAGATGTAACTTCAATATTAACTTTTTTTAACCTTGTGGAGAATTGACAGAAGTTGTCCTTGCTGTAGCAAAGTCCTGAGTGCTACCTTTGTTTTCCTGTAAGCTGTATCTCCCAGAAATGCTTTGTTTAATACTGTGTGCTCACCTGTGTGGTGTCTCTAAAGGAAGCTCTGATGGCCGTGCACCCTTTCCTTCAAAAAGTAACCTACTGAGAATTTTCTCTCAGGTCAGTTTGTGGCACGTTATGTAGCTCAGTATGGAGGCTTTATCTCTGTGTTAGCCAGATCAAGAGCTGGCACTGTTTGGGCAATTTCTGTTACAGATGTAAGAAAGTGGTTTGTGATCTCAAAGGGCTAGAGGCAATTCCCTGTGAAGTCATTAGATGGTTTCCTATCAGCTGCACCAAAAATTAGAGCATGTCCCATGAGACTTATCTGGGAGGCTGCTTGCAAAGTAGGCATTTTGCTTGCCAGCTTATCAATCAAAATGTATTTGCCTCTTTATTTCTGTGAGTGTGTTGCTTTGCTCATGTGGAAACTTGCCCAGTTTCACCTTCTAGGAATTAGTGCTGCAATTCCCTGACACTTGCAGTGCACGCCATTTGCAAGGAGTTGGGGGCACCGTTTGGATGATGCATCTTGTCTTCACTACTGCAGTGCTCCTGCTGTTATATTTCTCTGGAGAACTGAGCTTTTAATGGAATGTCTAAAAGACACACAGTCATAATTTGGGAAAGCATGAGGTGGTTATTCTGTAACTAATACAAAAGCATCCTGTTGTCCTAGGGTGTAACACATGAAGGTGATTAGCTACAAAGATTGTGGGTAAATAAGATAATCTTTTAACTGTGCTCATTATATTAAGGGTGCAAAGGAGAGGAAAAGGTTGAAAGACTTCTACAGATTTCTGCAATTGTGAGCATCTTTATCAAATGGGTTTCTAGCCTGTTTGTAGCTCTGTCACTAGAGCATTCTAAGATGAGGTTCAGGCTCTGTATCCCAAGGGATGAGGACAGTGTTGGCAATTGCTTGCATTACCCTTTCCTTTGGGGTGTCTGGTAGCTGGGTAGCATGGCCACCTGGGGGCTCATGTGCACATGAACACCAAGGTACAAAATGCATGGTAAAACAAGGGTGAGGCAGGCAGTAGTCTGCTACTTGAGCCTCCAAATCACAGTTTGGTTGTAAATACAACCTTGGAAAATTGTAAGAAAATGGCTTTTCTTACAATAATAAGGCTAAAAAGGTCTAAAACTTGTGGCAGCAATTCTTTGTAAGAAGTCCTCCTTCATAGGACGTGCAACGGAACTCAGTGTTTTTTCAAAGCAATATGAAAGAAAGTGAACCTAGTCAGGTGTCTGACTACAGACTGATTTTGTCAGGAGCAGTAATGTAGAAAGGGTTTGTGGTTTGTGTGTCTCTCATAACGTGATGTCCTGTTGTTAAAACAGCAGTAGCCCAAGTCTGAAAATGGGGGCAGGCAGGGTTAGAACTGCCTTCTGGTCAGGAACCACAGGAGCTGTACCACGAGGGCAGGTAGCATTAGGGACCTGGAGAACATCAGTGTCTCTGGTGATCATCTCATGTGAGGAGTAATAGACAACTTCACATGAAATTAGTCTACAAGCCACTCTCCTTATTTAAAGGCAATTTTAGTCAAGGAAAGAGAACATTGAACAGTGTCAGTCTAGTAGAAAGTTGTAATTCTTTCTTTTAAGAACCTGCCTTAATGAGTTTGCATCGTTTAGCCATGGGAAATGTTGCTGTTTGTTATTGTCAGTGATCACTTGACCAGGTGAGAGTAGCTTTGAAATTTTGTTCTCAATGGAATGGAAAGAGTTAGATTTGAAAAAAAGATAAGGTAAAAATAGGCTGACACCACAACTTCTAAAGGTAGTTTGCTGAAACATGATCGAAACATGCACTTCCCTTTTCAAAAAATCACTGGACCATCTAGCAAAATATGAATGCTAGCCCCAGAAGCCCAGGGTTGAAGTAACTGCATAACTGCATTTTTGCATCTCTCCTATGGACAACTTCTTAAGCTGCAGTGTTAGTTCCCAGTCCAGGCTAACACAAGGGTTTATCCCAGCTGTGTATTAGCTTAAGGAGGTGGAGCTAGGTTTTGCTGCTCATGTTGCTTGCGTTGCTTTCACTGCTCCAGGGATGTCAGTAGAACATGGCCCAGTGTCCTTTTCTCACTTGTGGATTTGTTGTAGTAGATGTCTTGTAATTCTGGTTTTTAAAGTCGAAACTTTTTAACCTTCATTCTGATTTTCTTTGCTTCTGCTAACAGCTTGTTACTTCTCTATGGCTTCAGTTGGATAGCATGGCATACTGTAAAAAATCATACTGTGATAGGAGGCAGTATGTGTTTTATGCTGTGGTGTACCTCTGGTAATGCAAAGCTGGTTTAGAAGAACGGTAGCTAGTATCAGAAAGCACAGGTATGTCTGTCACAACAGTGTGCAGCTTAAAACGTAGCTCAGTTTTTATCAAAGTTGTAAGCCATGGTAAATTCGTGGCAATTTGGACTCGTGGATATCTTTAATAAATACTGAGATAAATAGATAAGTCACCTGAACTGTGATGTATACTAGGGTTTTTGTTTTTTTTTTCCCTTCTATATGTAATTAACTGGATCTAGCCACAAGTATCTTAGGGCTTGAAGAATACCATAGTTTCCTGCAGATAAGTGTTGGTGTGATGTAAAAAAAAAAAAAAAAAAAAAAAAGCCAGCAATACCTAAGTGTGGTTTCTGTTATTTCCAGCTTCACATTGCTGGTGTGCGCTGTTATATTTGTGTTTGTGTTTTCTTTTTCTTTCTTTTTTTTTTTTTTTAATGTAGGTATTCTTTCCTGCCCAGCGTGCAAACAGACCTGTTTTGCAAGAGATGTAGTTGAAAATTGCTTTCTCAAGGATTTTCCCACTGCAAATTCAGCTATGGCAAAGGTGAGTGAAAACCACGCGGTAGGGTGCCTTGGGAGTTGTTAAAGCACTGACACTGTTTGACAAACAGAACAGATCATTTTGAACAACAGAATCTTATGTTTTGCTTCTGCAGACAGTAGGTACATCATTGCTAGGGATGGACTTCCTGCCTTCATGGACTCTTCTAACCTTATTTGAAGATTGACCTTGACTGTATTAAAAAAAATATACTGATGCTAGTGATGTAGACTGAATCTGTACAATTTATTTTTGTGTATATTATTATTATAATTATTGCTTACACATATCATTACTGTGTATATATTATGTATTATCTGGAGGATAATGGATTTCTTGGGTGCCTCATTATCCCCTTTCAGCTCTCAACACAAAGTAAACAGAAACAAAACTATTGGATGAATGGTTCCACTAAGATTACCCATTAGAACCTGTGGAAGATTATCATTTTCTGATTATTTTAATGATAAAAGAAGTCACACTGTATTTCAGAGTTTTTTGGGGGAATGGATGTAAAACATAATTGGAATACTTATTCCATAAAATTTGTCAATTCTGCCCCATGCAGAAGGCTTCAGACCTCTGTAAGTTACGTGAGTGAGTGACCCATTGATATAGTTGCAAGCAAGTACTGATGAGCTGTGCATCTTCCCTGTCAATCATTTCCACGTTTCATTGTCTCCATTTTAAAAATGGAGAGAACATATAATCTCATCCATGGCGTGCTCTAGGGGAATTCAGAAATCAAGGTGAGCAAAGTGTGTGGTCTACAGATCTAAGTTGCTTGAAGAGTGCCATGTAACTTTAAAACAGAATGATATGTTCACATATTCTCTGAAAAGAGCTAAATTCAGAGGATACTGTTGAATATGTAGAATGACCTTATTGTAATGGGATTTCTTAATTACTGTGACTCACTTCATTTATCTTTCAATGAGAGTTGGTATAGAAAGGAAATCAAATGAGAAAATCTATTATCTAGATTGTTTTTTTAGACTTTTGTTAAAAGAATGTGCTTCTCTTTTTTCCTTTTTCCTTTTTCCTTTTTCCTTTTTCCTTTTTCCTTTTTCCTTTTTTCCTTTTTTCCTTTTTCCTTTTTCCTTTTTCTTTTTTTCCTTTTTTTTTCCTTTTTCTTTTTTCCTTTTTTCTTCTTTTTTTTCCTTTTTCTTTCTTTCCTTTTTTCCTTTTTCCTTTTTCCTTTTTCCTTTTTTTCCTTTTTTTTTTCCTTTTTTCCTTTTTTTTCCTTTTTCTTTTTTTTTTTCCTTTTTCCTTTTTTTTTCCTTTTTCCTTTTTTTTTCCTTTTTCCTTTTTTTTCCTTTTTCCTTTTTCCTTTTTTCCTTTTTCCTTTTTCCTTTTTCCTTTTTCCTTTTTCCTTTTTCCTTTTTCCTTTTTCCTTTTTCCTTTTTCCTTTTTCCTTTTTCCTTTTTCCTTTTTCCTTTTTCTTCCTTTTTCCTTTTCCCCCTTAGGAGTCCTATGAGCAGTTCAGTAAAGCAGAATTCTCACTGGAGCACAGGAATACCCCAGAGTGACTTGGGAACCTTCCTAATAGTTTTTTGTTTTCTTCCTTTTTATTGACATTCATATGACAGAAAGCCCTGCTTACTGTCCTTTAAACACCCTTCTCTTAAAACTAGAGCCACATTCTCACTATCTATGGTATCAAGGGGAGAAGCACCAGCTCATCCAACTGAGGCACAGCCATCATTTTCTTAACTTACCTGATGTTCAAATGGGAATCTGTCAAAGCTCATAACAGAGTGTTTGGGTGCAAGATGTTTTTCATTGTGGGTTCTATCATACAAAAATGATGGACTGTGCTACCTACCAGCTGCAGAAATGTCAAAAGTATGCAGTTCAGTGTCTCTTGCTGAAAAGACCATTTCTAAGTCATCAAATAACCTAACTCTGGGAGCTGCCTGTGCAGCCCCACTAAAGAGAATGAGAAAGTTCAAATGAATAATAACAGCTTTTTTTTTTTTTTTTGTTCCTCTTGTGGTGAAATAAAACCTTTAAGCCAATCTTGAGTCTCAGAGTGAGGTAGATATGGGTGTTCCACTTAATATTGGTACTGTGGCTTAACACCAAGAAGACCAACACAGAAAAGCTGTAATTGTTCTTCCCTTAGGATTTCTAAGGTCATCCTCTGAAACGCAGCAAAGAGAATATATATATAATTTTAATTCATCAGGGCCTACATGCTGAATGCATGCTGCTATGTATGTCTCTTTGTGTTTCCCATCAGAGTAGTAACAATTGTAACAAACCATATTGAAGGTAAGCTGATGGACAACAGAATGGACACCATAGGAAATCCCTTTGGCTTCTATTTGCTGCTTTAGAAGCTGTGATAGTAGCAGTAATATTTAGGAGCCATGTGTAACTACAGTAGGTATTTTGTAACTGCATACATTGTGTTTGCATCTGATGATAAACTAGTGGCAAAACTTGTATGCTTTGATGGTATAATTACATCACTGTCTTCACTCTGCCCATTCGTACATTAGCATTAAGAATTTTCAAATAAGGTATTTTATGCCTTGTGCAAATCCTTTTTAAGTGAAAAGTCATTACACTCTTGAAATAACTCCTGAGTTCATTCTGGATGACAAAGGAATCAAATCACCCACTTCAATTACATGCTGCTTTATTCATTTCACCCACAGGGACAGTTCCAGACAACATGGCCTATATAACAAAAGGCGTTTCCTACACTGTTGCATCAGTAGAGATGATCGTTAGTTACAAGTTTGGGTTCAGCTGATGTTTCCATATCTGTCTCATGTTTTCATTTAATCACAGTTGATATCAATATATAAATTGATCTTGGGTTTGGTCAACTCTTCAGAGATTTGGAAATAAGTTTTATGTTAAGAATACGTGGGTGTTTCTGTATTGTTTTCTGAACTGCATTATTGTTGGCCTGTTCTACAACTGCACTGTATCACGTCAGTGGTTCATATAATGATACAACAAATAAACTAATTTTAAGTGAAGCAATGTACATTTAGAGTAGTGCTACTTAAGTAGCTCCAATTTATATATGTAATTTCATATTAGTGAAAATAAGGAAATATCCTCCTGTCTCTATATACCTACACATATTCATATGTATGTGTCAGGTTTGTGTGCTACTGATGTTTTACAGCCATCAGTGTATATAACAGTAAGAGAAAGGGATTACAAATTCCATCAATCATTTTCAAAAGTAACTTCCCATAGCCCTCCTTAAACTGAAATCAAACAAGTCTTAATTTATGGTCTTGTGGCTCTTCTGGTTCACAAGAAACAAGTCATTGCGGTGATTTATTCTCACCTTGTGAGTAACACAGACCCTAGGGTTTTTGCTGAATCATTCCCGCACTTTGTTATAATCACATACTATTGCACTAGAGCACCAAAAGACAACCAATGTGATTTAAGAGCTTTGGGTATTAATTTTATTCCATTCCCATTTGCAACAATAACCAAACTCCTAAAATCACTCAAATCACACTAATCTAAGAAAGCAAAATAGGAAGCTTACCGATCTAGCTAAGTCTTTTTCTACAGGCTAATTTGTTATCCTCGTATGTAATCGCACTTTCTGTTCTTAGAGCTGCTCCATGTGTAAAGAGAAGAGACCTGCTCACAGTCTCTGTACGAGCTGCAATAAGTGGCTGTGCAGCACATGTACAGAGGAACACAGGCATAGCAAGGAAACTGGGGACCGCTTCCTGTCTGTATCCCTGAAGGGCTGCACAGGTACTGAAAATACACTTGAATATTTAGATTTCATCTCATATCAGTTATTGACTAGAAAATGGAACGGCTGCAGGCTGTGTGCCGGAGACACTATGCTCTGTGTGAGTGAGACTTATAGTGTCAGGGAGAGATTATTTGGATTTTCTGTAGCTATAAGTGTCTGAGCTTGCCACAGACAGAGTTCCACATTATTTATAAAATTTCAATATTTGTGCTTCATGGAAACAGTCTGTTCCACATATTTTTCAGTCTGTGGAGTGCTGGGCTAGGGTTTGGTGGGCTACCAGACCAGCTGGCCTCGACTCTGCAGTATTTCTATCTCCATTTGGGTGACTTCTTTAGGGAAACTGCCATAAAGCAGTTGTCATGTTTATGGACAAGGTGTGGAAGGAGAGTCCCAGACAGCAAAAGGCTGCGAATGCTGTAGGGTGCTCTTTTGTAAGTGAAAAGCATGGTTTCTGAGTATGGTCAGTGTTTTACTATCAGCAATTACAAATGAAGCCCACTGCAAATGTCTCCTCCCTGTACAGCAGTAATCTGCAGAGAGAATGGTCATCTCGTGTTGCTGATCATTATTTCCTTTACTTAGAGACAGTACTGAGGCATATACTAACCTAAACTTACAAAAGAGATTTGTAACCTAAGGTAAGAGTGTTGTAATTCTATAGAATGATTCAAATTCACACTTTGTTTTCATCTGAAATTGTTTGTGCTGCCCTATCACCCTTCTTTATAAGGAAACAGAGAAAGGAATATACATAGTAGTAGCTCACTGCTTACACAAGTTATAATGTGACTTTAGAATTTAGCTTACAGAATCCTGTACTTCATTATTGCCATAGGTTGAGTTCCTTGAATTCCCAGCAGTTCATGTGAAGTCCATTTTGTGGCACTTCACTTGGCACATGGTATGCCATTGACAAATAGAATGTGAACAGAAAGTGTAAGAATGATAATTACCATAGAACCACCAAGGTTGGAAAAGGCCTCCAAGATCATCCAGTCCAACTATCCACCAACATTTCCCCACTAAAGCATGTCCTTTAGTACCCGATCTAAACTTCTCTTGAACCCTTCCAGGGACAAGCACAGATGACATTTAAATATTGTCTAGGTCTTTTCTAGAGAATAATGTAAACTGAAGACCCCTAGCACCCCCTCAAATACCCTGATTGAGTGGACAATACATCTTTTTTCTTGATTTAATGGCAAGATCAGAAAATTGGTTTTGAGGCTCCAACTGTTTATAATTTCATTTCATGCTGAGTAAGCTTACCAGCTCATGTTGTTGATAAATGATACTAAGAAAATCTACCTGTGGCTTAGTTGTGGTTTTGTGTGTGCCATATAAATACAAAGATGAAAACACAAACTAAAATGCTTTATCATCTTTTTAATCCTCAATTCTATTCAATTCTAACTTAAGAGCTCTGATCAAAACGTTTGTTCCTAGGAAAAATACATGCAGACTTGTGCCTTTGTTTCATATCAGATTTCTTAGACTTCAACTCATTTTAAAACTAAAGGGTGTAGGTCTGATCTTAGTATAACATAGGTTGAGAATACACCATGGCTCAGTGGTAGTTCTCACTGGTGTATCACTTGAATCAGGGACTTGCTAGTGGCAGAGGCTCTGGGTCTGTGCTGTAATTAGATTATATTGATTTTTATCCTCATTTTGCATTTGAGATCTGCTCATCTCTTAAATCTGACATAGAACTGAAAAAACACTAATTCCTCTAGGATGATTACAATTATCCAGAGACGAAAAAACTTGCCAGAAAGAAAGAAAAGAAAAAAGAGAAATCATTACATAAAATGGTTATTAAGCTTCATTATACTTCAATCCTTAAGACAGCATCTTGTTATAAGGTGGAGTTTAATAGAAATAATTTGATATTGTGAGCTTGCATACTCTGCATGTGCTCAACACTTAGAAGGGTTTTGACCAACTTGTACTCAATTTTAGGTAAATATTATGGACTTCTTAGTTTTCCTCAAAGATATGATACCTGACCCTGTATGGATGGAAGAGCATCCACCTGTTTGCTTATCTAGTAAATAATAATTTATGTGGTTTTGTTTGTAAAAGTAATGCAAGGGATTTTGCTTTGCCATTTTTTTAGAGTTTCTTAGCATCCTATTGTGGACTGTGTTCCTTCCTTCCTTCCTTCCTTCTAAAATAATTCTTCTATATCCATTGAGGAAAGAAAGGATTGTATAGAAGAAGTACTTCCACTTTACATATTCACTGTTCATTCGTAGTCTTCATCACATTACTCTTTAGCAAATCATTATAAGAACAGATATTAGTGCTTAATACCAATATCTTTTAGTTGCTGAAGTTGTGTTCACAATGAACTTAAGTTTATGAAAAATAATTCCTTTTTAAAAACAGCTCTTTAAAAACAAAAGATTTTCTTGTTTGCACTGTGACTTCAGGTTTCTTTAATGTATTTGCTTTTCTGCATTTTACAGTGTGGTTTTGTTAATTGGCTTGCAAGGTCAGCACATTAAAAATCATGAAACAGGTACCCAAAATTGTGAGAGGGATTTAAATATCATGAGAGTTTAGAGGTCTGATTATTAATTCCTGAGTCTCTTTGATGTGATCAATTTGTAGGATGTACCAGGAGGAAAACAAAACAAAGCACATGCACACACACAAACAAAAACCTCAAACCAAATTCCTATGCTTTGTATAATCAAACTGTTCCAAGATCTGAGTCTTTAGAAATAACATCAAGGCTTATATTATTTACTGACCTACAATAGCACTTCTCATCAATGACACTGTTGCTTTATGTTCCTCAGCGACCGAAGAAGAGGCGAATGAATTGCCCTTACTTTGTCCAGTGCACACTCAAGAACCACTCAAGCTCTTCTGTGAGACCTGTGATATCCTTACGTGCAGCAGCTGCCTGCTGAAAGACCATAAGGAACACAGGTACTGGATATTGGTCGCTTCATGTCTTTTTCATGCATAGCTAATTCAGATTTAGGACTATTACATCTGCATTTCCTATCTACTGAAATTTCAGCATAGTCTAGCTTCATAGCCACAACAAACTCAGTTCCATTGTCTTTTGCTCGGGGAGATTAATATGTGGGTTACAGCCCCTACAGAACTCTACACTGTTCTCAGCACTATGTTTCTTCCAAATTATTTTATCCTTCAGATGCAGTGTACAGGAGTATCTTTAAGCACCATCATAGAACTGTAGAATCAATGAGATTGGAAAAGACCTCTAAGATCAAGTCCAACTGTCAACCCATGACCAACACTCATGAGACTCTAGATAAGAGTTCAGCTCCATCCTTAGCATGGTCCAAATCTGTTGCTCAGTTCTGAGGTGCATGAATCATGTAAGGAATTATCTATACACAGTGACTTTTTTGTGAGATGCGCTGCCTTTATGTAGGATGTTAAATTTGGGATAGCTGTCACAGCATTTGTGGTAGGAAAGAAGCAGAGGGTTTTGTCCAGACAGGCATGAAGGCAGCTGCTCTCCTAAATTGTCCATCTGAGAGCAATTGACTTGAATATACCTATTTTTTTTTCTGCTTCAGGCATACAGCTTCTGCTTTCAAATACAAAAGGCTAAAATGGATCCCTAGGAATTATGTTTGGAAAAAGGCAGGAGAAATTTGAGAAGAGCAGTACCTGTGACAGTTAAAATGGATTGTCTGGGTTACAGAGTCAAATTCCCACAATATGTGTACTACAGGCAAAGACACTGGGTAGTGGCCAGAAAAATAAAGAATGACCATAACTGAGTGTTCAGTGTACAGGTTTGGAAGTTCAGGTTCGTGTAAGTCCCCACTAATCAAATCATGATAAACTCCTTAATCAACAGGAACTGTCAACCTTCAGCAATGTAAATAATTGATTTTTGGTCTGGTAAGGAATGTTGTTAAGAACATATTTTAAGATATTTAAACCAAGACCTTCTGGCCATCCGCCAGATATCTAGAGTGACCTCTTTTTCTTAAATACCTCTATGCCTTTGCAGTTATACTATTCTCCCATGGAAAGAAGAGCAAAACCAATGTTTAGGCCACGTGTGAGCTGTGTTCAGTAAAAAATCCAGAACTAGATTTTATTTTTTTTTAGGGTGCAGCTAGAACTGCTCCCTTTCCTTTCACTGTGGGATTCAGATTTTAAAGATAAGACAAAACTGATCCTTGCGAGCTGTGCATCTGGCCCAGGTTCCTTAGAGGAGTCTGTGGCTGCAGGGAGAAGCAAGCTCTACCCAAGGGAAATGCAGAGCAGCAGATGAAGTCTAGCAATGGGCAGTTGTACTTAATGGCACAATGCTGCTGTGGTGACACCAAACCCAACAGTTGTCCTCTATCCTATTACAATAGCAGGAAATGTAAACAATGCTTTATTTAAGCTTATAAAAGAAAAAGCAAGACATTATCTAGCTTCTCATGAGTGTCTTAACAATGGAAATGAACATACAGTGAAAATTTCCCCTTCCTTTGCAGGTTCAGACATCTTGATGAAGCTTTGCAAAATCAGAGAGCTATCCTGGAAAATATTGTAGCTAAAGTGGAAGAGAAAAAAAGTGGGATTCAGGTTTCAGCTAAGCAGATTGAAGACAGGTAATTGTTTTGCGTTTATTTCAGAAAACGAGTTATGAGTTAAAACACTATTTTCACTGAACACAGATCACTACAATTAAAAGCAGATACTAATCTTTTTCCTTGAGGATAGGTAAAACTATCAGATTTATGTTTAAATTATGTCACATTCACAACACTGTAATACAGGATTCCATAGTCCTTATGAGGCACCTGACAGCTAGCTTCAAAGTTTTCTTTGTATAATCTATTGTTTCTGACCTAGAATTTGAAATAATAGAAATAAGAATTATTTTAAAAATCACAGAATGGTCTGGGTTGAAAGGGGCCATAATGATCCTTATGTTTCAACCCCCCTGCTGTGTGCAGAGTCATCAACCACTAGAACAGGCTGCACAGAGCCACATCCAGCCCGGACTTGAATGCCTCCAGGGATTCAAAAATAACTGAATTCTTCAGAAATCTCAAAACAAACTGTGTTTCCAGTCAAGGCTACTATAAAATGGGAAGAGAAGAATGGGAGAACTTAGAGGAAATGGTTCAGCTTTCACTGGAGTTCTCAGTCAACATTTAGATCAGTCCTTGTCACAAATACCTACCAAGAACTGAATAAATGATATTCCAGTTGGCTCATCCAGGGATATGTATCTCTTCCCTGCAGGTTGCTTGAGGTAAAACATTTATACAAAAAAGTAGAAAATCAAATCAAAATGGCCAAGATGGTTTTGATAAATGAAATCAATAAACGAACAAACATCCTTCTCGAACAACTTGAAGTAAGTGAGTCTAGTTTCTTTTATACCTTGGGAAATTAAACTAAATTAAAATTAAATCCCAGAGCCAATGGAAAGAATATAGATTGTGAATGTTATTGTCCCTCTGCTTATGTTTTCAAATGCTTTTTTTTATTGCAGAATTTTATGTGGAATCAATGGTTGACAAGGATTTATGATTAAGTAGCAAAATGTTTGCTTATCATGTTAACTACCTTTTATAATGCAGTTATAGAGAAATATGTGCACAGTTTGAGTACTAAAAAAAGCATCTTTTGATGTTAATGCTTTATTTGTCTAGCACTACGCTTAGCATGTTTAGAAAAGGATCCTGAGGTCTGCTTTCTGTAAAAGATCCTATGGTTTTGACTCTTCAGTTTTTACGCGTCCAGTTGAAGCATATGTGGTAGAGGTACCCAGAGGATGGTAATACAGGTGCTGTCTTTGTGGTCCCTGAATCATGAGTTGCTAGAAATTGGAAGAACTTTTTGAGGAAACACTACATGCTTCCTCTCTGTTGGCATTCTTTCTTAGGTCTTCTCTCTTACGTGTTGTAAGAGATGAGGAAGAGCTCCATTGGCAAATTCAGTTTGACTTCTACTCTTCTCTTGTGCTACGTTTTTCAGCTAAGCCAAGGCCAAAATGCTGTAATTTGTTCCTGAAGAAGTCATTTTTCTTTCTGAGTTTGGACACATTTGTTGAATAGGATTTGCTTTATCTTTATGATTGATGGTTTAGAGATCCTAAATAAGAGCACACATGCATGCTGTAACTCCAGTGATTGTATGGATTATGTTTGCTCGAGGGATGACAACTATCTCCTACTGTTCCACATTATTAACAGAAAATCACAAATGAAAGGAAGCAGAAATTGGAGCAACAACTGCAAGGTGTTGCAGTTTTAAGTACACAGGTTGAACACGTGCAAAACTTTGTCAACTGGGCAGTGTGCAGTAAAAACAGCATCCCATTTCTCTTCAGTAAAGAACTGGTAAGAGCAATGTTTATTTTCTCAATAAAGCGAAATTATGCAGCATACGTGAGAAATGTTTTAAGGGTTTAATGTCTCTCCAATGTTTCTCCAAAACACTTTTCATGATCTTGTAATTGTTAATAAAATCATAATCCTTTGATTTGTCACCAGATTGTGTTTCAGATCCAGCGCCTGTTAGAGACAAACTCTAACACAGACATAGCCCCTCCTCTGAAGATCAGATTCACTTGGGATCCCTCCTACTGGAGTAAGCAACTGTCCAATTTTGGTAAGAACAATACAGTGTTCTTTATTAGGCAAGTGCCCAAGGACAGACAAGACACACATGTACTTTCCCTCAAGGAAACTGAATTGTGGTTTAGGTTCTACCTGTCACAGCCCTGAAGAAATGCTGTTGTGACTAAAAACTTAGCAATCTTAACTTTTGCCTGATGCATGTGAAATGCAATTTTGTCCCAGCAAGCAATAACTCTGTAACTACAACACCGTGACCCTGCCAGTCCCATATGGGTCCTTGGTTGAAATGGAGTACTTGCTGTACACTGATGTCATTTTCTCTGCCTTACGTAGGGATAGCTATGCTCACACTCTTCAGATCTGTTAGTATCTCAGTGGCCATGGGACCTGAAAAGTGCTTAAGATCCTACAATTAATGGGCACAAAGATGGCTTTAAGACATTGACTGTAATATTGACAGTATTATTTATATAATGAATGTGCATACTTTCAGCTTGTTTCCCACCAGCTTTAAATTTTCCAGCTGCTATGGGTTTTTACAGTAAATTCAGTTTGGTGGGCAGATCAATGGCATAAAGGGTTGCTTCTCGTCCTGTTTTAGGACATTGAAACCAGAAGAGGTAAAACAGTTGCAGAAGTGTTGTAGGGAATAATTTTCTCTTGGCTAAAAGCATGGAACAGATCAGTTCATAGGTCATTTCTATTTCTAGCTTTTATGATTCTTTCTTACGTAACATCAATCTATTTTATTTTTCTCACTTTAGCCCTGAAAGCAGTCATTTCTACCTGCCCTTATGGATGGGAAAATGTGCTTGTAGTTTAGTGAAGAGTGGAAGTATAAGCCATATACATCAGTTAAAATAATGTGAGTTGAGGGTAGTTTTTCAAAGCATTTGCTGGTATTTCAACCATGAGTCCTGTGGACATCAGTAGGAGTTTAGTGTGATTTTAAATCACTGCAAAGTCCTGAAAAAATTTATCTTGAAGGTATATTGAAGGATTGTTTGGTAGGGTATGAGCCCATTTATGTATGAACCAAAGATAAAGGAATGGCTGTCATTTGGAGTTTTCGTTATGTAAATTTGTCAAGATCTTAGGAGAGTAAGTTTGCTGTTGTTATTATTATTATTATTATTATTTTTGCAGGAGGCTTCACGATGGAAGGTGGACACACTTCACATCCAGATGTCCTCCTGTATGGAAATGTGCCAGGATTACAGACACCCTTGTATCATGGGCACTGTTCCCCAGTGTCACAGCTGGAGCCTGTGAATAACCAGCCACATCAGTTTCCCCCTGCCTCTCAGTGTCCTATTCCTATGTGTTGCTCACACTGCCTCAGTGTACCTCACCCAAACAAAGCTCAGCCTTCTCACCAGAACATAAGCCCCCATCAACATTTTCGACAGCCTTCCGAACTGCATCAGCAGCACTTTCCCCTGCAGTACAGCATGCAGCAGCGTGACAAAGAGCAAAGGGGTGTTTCCCAGCCTCTGAAGCCAACACAGTCTGAACGAGAGCAGCAGTCAAGGTCTGAGTCAGAGAATGCAGCTGGGAGAACGGGAAAGCACTTACCATGCCAGCAGCTGCAACAGACTGTGCCTCTTGGCTATGCTGTTGTATCACATGAGGCTCAGCAGGTTCACACAAGCCATCCGCAGCCGTTTCGCTCACAGACTGCTTTGCAGACATCAACTGTGCAAGTGCAGCTTGGCCATCTTCAGAAGATAAAGTCTAACCACGTGCAGCAGCCACCACAGCAGCAGCAGCTGTCACCAGCATCACCACCACCAGGTCAATATGAGAACAATCACAAACAAGTCATGCAGCAGAGCCTGGACATAATGCACCACCAGTTTGAACTGGAGGAGATGAAAAAGGATCTGGAGCTTCTTCTCCAGGCCCAAGGACAGTCCAGTTTGCAGCTGAACCAAGCCAAGCCACCTCAGCATGTTCAACAGACCATAGTTGGTCAGATAAATTACATAGTGAGACAACCAGCCCCGGTTCAGCAGCAAATTGAAGATGAAGCACAAGTAAGTTTTCAAAGTTTTTTCCCGTTGCTTTTGGTCAATGTAAGCTCAGAAATGGGGGACACCTTTAAGATTTCATGCTGATTGAACTTTCTGTTGCCTTATCTATGCTAGTAATCAGCAGAAGCTTCATGCTTGTCAGTGATTTGTCCAAAACTTTGTGTAAAGTGCTGCATAAATAAGCGAGATCCCAAAGATCTGGCTCTCTAAAGAGACAAGGCAAGCAACAGGTGGGAGGATAAACGAAGGACAGAACAATTGAATGACTGACATTATTTTTATAGCAAAGAAGGAATAAAACCCATCTTCTGAATCCCTGTCCCAGAGATCCTGCCTTTGAAAAAGGGTCAGTGCTTGATAGTGGGCATCCAAACCGTGTAAGGAAGATAAGGTGACACTATAAGAAGGCTTTGAAACTCATTCAGAATAGTGAGAATTGCAGTGGAAGGGTGGTTGAGGTTTCCCATTCTGTAAACTGTGGAGTTCCCACCTTGAATGACTTACCTTAGTACCTTACCTGGCTTTTGGAATACCTATGCATTTCAGCAGGTTTGATCTTTTTCTATGAATATATGAGTGAAATATCTCTCTATGTGTTCATTTATCTCTCCAGTTAGAGTTTGAATGTCTTTGTTGTGTTAGTCTTTCCAGTTTTTTTGTATTGTGTGTGCTGTGTTGATGCAAGTTTGCTACTGTTTTTACCAAGATTTTGAAAACACTAACTCTTAATCTTGATTTATAGGTCTGTGAGAATTCCACTGAACTTGATGCCCAGAAGCCTGTAGTTCCTGTTGACAGAAGCAAGATATCTTCCACGTCTCAATCATTAGATGAAGAAATCAGTGTCAGCAGTGACTCCCCTGAAATAACGTTGCAACAATCAACTTTCCATCCAGTGAGAAAGGTATAAAGAACTTTAAAAAATAAACATTGAATGGGAAAGCATAATTTGATATTGAGTATAACATGGCATTGGAATTTGCAATCAAGGTGAAAAAAATTAAAATACGGTAAAAGTTGGCAAATAAACTTGTAAATCTTGAGAGATAGTCATTGCCTAACCTTGTGTACGTCCTCCAGAAATGTGTATACACTGTGCTGTAGCCCAGAAAGCAACAAGCCAGAGTTGTTTAGATATAGCTGGCATGACTGGTGACTAAATAGAATATCTGCTTCTTCACAGAGTAAATTCTGTCCACTTCCTGTCTTTAGTGATTTAACTGTCAGGTCTTTCTCCTACCATACTAGAGCAGTTGAATTTGAAAAAGAGCTCACAGATTCTGATGAAATCCTGAAAGGTATCCTTAAAAATAGTGGAAATAACAGGAATTGTTATGGAGATGTGGTGTCTGAAAGAGTTATAACATAAAATTCTGTTATACTCCTTGTGTATAAGCAGAAAGCCCATGAATTTCTGTATCTGTAGAATATTTTAGCATATGACATAGCCATCCTTTAATCCCTACACCCACTGCTGGGCATCCCTAGTTATTAAAGAAGAGGCAAAAACAAAAACAGGAGAATTTGTCTTTTTCAGTAGATTCTTCCTGGCTTTGAATACTGCCAGTGCATCTGAGGTGGGTGAATTCCCTTTTGCCTCTCCATAGTTTGTTTAAAGTACTCCAAACTGCACTTCATGTTCTGGTTGCTCAAATCTGTTTGGTATTTCTGTGCACAACTCGTGCCATGTAGAAGTGCTTCATGGATATTTTTTCTTGGAATTTGTGCATGTAATATTGTGGAAGAACTTGTCTTTCCATGCTAAACTAACTTCTTTTCTTAGGCTGTCTTGCTTTATTGACCCAATGTATTTATGATCCTTTTGGGAATTGTAGAGAAAAAGAAAGGTAATGATTACTGAGGGTATGGAAGCAGCATAGAAATCAGATTTAGAAGCCATAGTGAAATCTGCAACTGCTAACTTAATCCTGTAAATGTGATGACACTTCTGAATTGGGCTGGTGGCATCACAGTGTTCTGAGATGATGACGTTTTTTGCCTCTGAACTTTCATATATGGAAGCAGAACTCACTCAGCCTCTGATGACAGAGCACAGGACTGAGGAAAGCTATGTACATTGTCTGCAAATGGACTGCCTTTGCCTTAGGAAATGACTAAAAAAAGATATGCTTAAGGTGTAAATAAGACCACAAACTTCTCTTGTAATGCAGACACACCCTCAAAGTTATTTGTGAAAATAAATGTTAATGTTAATGGATTAGCTTTCAGAGGCTCTTTCTATACACGAACCTTGAAGAAGCCATCCTTTTCTTCTGGACCTACAATGGAAGATTTCTTCTAACAGCTGAAATGAGAAGTCAGAAATAGGGAAGAAAATTGAAGTACAAGTGCAAGAGACTAATGTAGTCTGATGTGAAAATGAAGGAGAAAAGAAAGGCCATACAGGTTGAGAATGTGGCAAGAAGAGGGTAGGCCTAGAAAAAAAATAAGGAAATTTTCCTACTAGTACTGAGATGTATATATTTCTTTTGCAGACAACACGGATCTCTAAAGTTTTTACTGATTTTCTGGTGTATCTGCAAGAAGTGAGGATGCTTAAGAGCTTCAGTACCCCCATCTTTGCTTGTATTTATGTTTTCTAATGAGCTGTTTGGGGTGAAATCATAATATCTTGGCAGCTCTGGCAGTGGCTGATTAGAAATGATGAAGGGTAGCAATACAGTAAGGAAACTCTTGAAACATGTGTGTCATGAATGCTGCTTAAAGGCATCTGACTGCTTTTGCTGGCAACGAAAATAAAGCTAAGTTTAAACGGGAGATTTGTTCTTTAAAGAACGAGAGGATGTATTTATTCATTATCATCCGTTTCCATGCTTGTCTTCAGATAAAAAAATTCTATATGGGTGTCTGTACACTTTCTATATGGCCTATATTCAGAACATTTCACCTCTTATGTTATTGGAGGGCAGAGATGGCACTTGGAAAATATGGTAGAGAAAATGTCTAGAGAAACCTTTTGCTGCCAGGAGGAGAAGAATTGTATTCTGCCTTTTAGAGAATACTTGGTGTTGGGCTTCTTGGCATCATTTTGCAGTTCTGCTGAACTCTGACACCCTTCACTGTGTGCAGCATTGCTAGTGGACCCTGACTGCTGAGCTTCTTTCTTTAAGGAGAAAGCTGTGTGTAAAAGATGCTTATTTGAGCTGTTCTGATGAATACTGTTTCCTGCCCCTCGTATTTTAAGCTGATCACTTATAAACCAAAGTAGAAAAGCAATGATGAAACACTTCAGACACTTCTAAAAAAGTCCTCAGGTCTTGATACCTATGCCTGTGTCAGGGCAAAAATTAAGCATTGCACTATTAAGTGGACTAAATTTTGGCTTTCCAGAAGCATAAAGCAGGAATTTCTAGTTGGTGTCAGTTAGAAACATTGATATCAAAGCTACTGCTATCTTAGTGTTTGCACACAGAACTGGAAAGAGATCTATTCAGGAGCAGAGGCAAGAATAATAAGATATTTTTGGCCTAATTGTGTTTGCAGGAGTAATAAGGGGCATACAGCCCTTGTTTTCCATATCTCTACCTAATTGCCATTTTAATGTGATGAGCAAGGGATCTAAAGGCTGTACCCAGTATTTAAAGAAATGTCATAATTACTATATATCTAAAATAAATTTATAGTTTAAGGCTTAGATAGTGCTACAATGTACTCTGTCATTACTGCAGAGCTAGCTGGAGCTTTTTCCTCTTTAGACTCTATAAGTGCATCCCTTCCTTTATTCCAGAACAGAGACATTACTTCTGGGAGAGAAAGATTCTTCACCTTGTCCAGCTGTTGGATTGGATCCTGGGTACATCCTGTCCTGCCCCTGCTCATCCTAAAAACATAATAGGCTTTGGCTCTCATGGTTCCTCCCATTGGAACACTGGGATCAGGACAGCATTTGTAAAGCTAAGGTTTGATTTTGTTCCTCAGCAGCTTTTGAAGATTTCTTCCCTTGTGCTGTTATTTCTCCATTTGCTTAAAATAAATCTCTGAATATGTCAGACACAGTAGTTGTAAATTATTACTGAATAGTGTTATCTGCTCAGTTGTAACCATATCCAATAGCAGATGCTTAGGAAAGGTCATAAGAATCAGGCCAGTTTAAGTTGATCGTTTGTTGATACACAACACCAGCTTCCGAAAACCGGCTCTTTAGAGACTGTGAACTGCAGGTTGTACCCAGACAATTCTTTTGCAACTGTTCATGGACCCCTTCTTCATGAATTTGTCTAATAATTTTTGAGCTCACTTCGTACTGCTGGTCTCAACATTCTGCGACATGAAATGGGGAAATAATAAAAAAAAATTCCATACCATCCAAGGAACACTCCTGAGAGCATTTTGAAAGATAATTCTGTTTTAGTCCAACTGTATGCAACAGTGGCATGTGATGGGCAGCTTGACATAGTAGTTCATTGTGGGCCCTCCCTCTGGGGCTCAATGTGTGGGGACTTCTTGAGCATCCCCATGCCAACATCACCACTGCTGCAGGTTTATCAGAAGGAGTGGTTGATCTCAGTCTGTCGTAGGTGGCATTCTTGGGTATTTTGCCTTCAGTGCATTTGTCCTGAATTTATTTATTAAGGACAACTCTTCCATCTTAGTGGCAAGGGCTTTACTAATGGTATTTTGTTTTTGTGTTTTGTTTTTTTATTTTTTCTTCAAAAGCAATGTAAAATTTGTGGGAAGGGAAGCCTCAGGGAGCAAGGGGCAGGTTTTTATTGTCATTGGTATTGCACTGAACATGCTGTCATTGCTTACTGATCAAAAGTAATACCTTAATACCTAATCCTAGAACTTTTTATCTGAGCTTATGTGTGGAGTGAGTTTATTGCTGGTTGTGTTTTTTTTTTTTTTTCCTACTGATTGGCAATTTTAAGGGGTCTAGATATGAAATAAATAATTATAGCAGTCTGGAATGTGCTGTCCTGCAAATTTTAAGGTATCAGAGTATTTTTTTACTTTAAAGAATTGAGCTGCTTACAGCACAGATGTGTTCATGCTTAATGCAATTAGGTACATTTCCCAGAATGTTAATTTAACAAAACCTTTTGCTTTGACCTGGAAAAAAAGGATAAATAAAACATGATGCTGCTTGCTCCGTACAATCTCTTCCTCCTTCCACTTTAAGCCAGCTCCAATTTATTCAGACAAAATGTTAAGGAAGCTTTGGATTCTTTTTCTCATAAAAACAGAAAGGAAATCCTTTGGATTCTATTCTGAAGTGGGGAAATAGGAAAAGGAAGCATGTGTACACTGTGTTATCAGTGCCGCTGTATGTGGTGAGTTAAACAACTGGATTGGAGTAGTACATTTGTTTAACCTCCTAGCATAACGAGCTGCCAGGGGGATTGCTCCACTTAATAGCAGCCGTTCATTACTCTGCAAGCATTTGCAGCGTGTTATTTCTCTTATAGCAAAGAGAATTGGAGGTTCCTAGTTTTAGCTTTCTTTATCTGTGACACTTAAATGTCAACAGCCTTGAGATTTTGCCAAAACAATCCTAACAAATCCTAATCCCAGTGTTTCAAGGTAAGTATTTGCTTCTCAGAATTCTTCTGTGTTAGTGCTGCATGTTTACACTGGACAATTTTAAATGCAAGAGTGATCAAAGAAATATTTGAACTGAACAATGTGTTTATTTTTTGTTCTCTGAGGGCACTTTGCATGTTCTTTATTCTTAACTTTCACTACCACAGCTATGGAATTTGTGATAGGAAGCATTTTGGGGTGGTGATGCAACTGCCATTATTTTATAAGGATCATCAGACCAAAATTAATTATGAAACAATGAGAATTTTACTTATAATGTCACCGATGTAGTTGGATGTGCCAGGCTGTACATTAAAATGTCAAAAGTTTCAAAATTAACCTCCAGCTGAAGCCACCACCTACCCAAGAGCATAATTAATGCTTGTTGTTGTTCAAAGGGTGCAATGTAAAAGCAATAGAGCTTTTTTAAAACAGAGATCAATTCTTTCTTTAAAGGCATCCCGTCTGCAAAAACTAGCTGAACTGTCAAGGGAGAAGAGAAATTTTTGCTAATGGCAAAAGAAATGATTATTTTAGGGAGTGAATTAATAGGTTATTAATGAGCCTTGTTCCCTGTGCATTGTTCACTTCACACTTGACAGCAGCTCCATGGATCAGGATGGAATGTGTCTGTTCTTAACTGTGAGTTTTAATATTTTGCACTGAAAGATCATAATGTTGCTTCATCATTAAGAAAACTACAAAATTAACTTTTGCCCCAAGGGAAAGACAGATGGCAGTTTGATGGCCTCATTATTCTTTTTTTCTTTTTAACAAGAGTAAGGTTTTATATTAGCTTATATAATCCAAAGAGATCTCTTAAGAAACTGATGCTAGCTAGAAGAGTAAAAAATATATAGCCGTACAGTGCCATGAATTTTCAACTTTCTAACAACATTTGTTGTAACAAAATTTCAGGTGTATATCTATTTCTTTTTCCTTCAGTAGGAGTAGAACCAATGATTGCTCCCTGTAAGTAAACTTGGCTCTCTGAGGCCAGAAGTAATCCTACTTATGTAATAGAGCTAACATTTTACCCACAGCTTCTACAGTTATGCATAGGCGGATCATCACAGGTTGAGGCCTCGATATGTAACACGTGATGGCACAATTTTATCATACAATTAAAGGACAATGTGTGTAATGATTAGAAGAAGTGAACAGCCACAAGGTCTCCAGTGAATGCATTGTACAGCTTTGGGTGATGTTCTTACCACACGTGCACCCAGCATGCCCATTCCTAATGGAGCACATGATTAGATACTTCCTACGGATGCCCAATACTTTGGAGAATCTAGCTAAATAAGAATTTAACTGCCTCTCAGGGAATTAAGTAGTACCCACAGAGGACTTTGAAATAAGGGGAAAAGGCAAGGCTGATTACAGTCCCTCTCTTCAGTTCAAGCAGGAATTCTGTTTCTTGTTTGTTTACTTTCTGTATGTGATTTAAGCACAATTCACATATCTATTTTACCATCTGAAAAAACCATGTGATAAAGAGTGATGGAATGAAAAGGAGTATGCTTTCTCCGGGGCATTCTTGATACCACATTTGCCACTCCACATGCAGGAGCCTGTCAAACAAATTATGGCATGAACTGAACACGCATGGTATTTGTGGTCGTCCTTATGTGGGACCATTAAAACTGGGCTCAAAACCTCTGCATGGAGGAATGGGAGAGAAGGAAAATGGTGCCTCCATCAATGCATTTCCTGTTATGCTGTGTTCTATCATTTTATTCTAATGTGAGGTAGGAAGAACGCGTTTCATTAAATCTTAAGACTTTTTTTGTCTCAAATGCAGGTCGCTTTGGCTCACTGGCTATGATCCCAAATCTGTGGTCAGTGCTGTAGCATTTACTGCAAATTGAGGAAAAGGAAATAAAATTACCTCCTTAAATGAAAGTTGATGTCCGTGGGTGGAATGTTGTCTTAGCACAGGTGACACGCATTGCAGGCAGAGAGATTTGAGACTGATGCCTTTGGCACTTTGTAGGATTTGCACAGGCACATCTGACAGCTCAGTATGTCTATATGTCCATACTGTATTTCTCACTGCCAGATTGATGGACAAAGTGAAAATCCAAACTGGAGTAACAGTTGAGAAAAATGCTAATTAAATCTAGGAAATGGGTCTCAAATTCAATTCTAAGTCTTAGGCCCCTAGCAGAAAAATCAGTATAAAATTGACAACTCTAATTCAGATGCAATCAGAAAATTTCTTTTTGTCTTGATTTATTTTGTAATAAGTACTGCTTACTGTATTGTAGTCAAAAAAGGATTTATTCAGTCGATTATCAAGGGTAATGAAACACCAATGAACTATGGAAAACTGCATATTGAAATGACACAGATCTGCATAATTCTTAAGGCTGCTTGTATTTACTTCATATGGATGCTAGCAGAGACCAGATTTCAGTTCAGCCACGTGTTCCTGGATGTAAGGCAGCTTAGGAAAGTCACGTAGATGAGTGGATTTGCTTTGTTTTGCATAGCAGTGTTTCTGACAGTGACAAATCACAAGACATTAGCATGTGCATTTTGCTGAAAATGTCATTGCAGAGGCTTCAGTAAATAGGCTATTCCACTTCTTTTGCAGTCACACTTGTAAATCCTTTTCCTTCTTAATACATGTAAGATGACTTTACATTATGATATTTAAAGGGCAAGTATCTTAAGTTTAAATGGGACAGATTTACTGCCATAAAGTATTTAGCATTGTAAAGTAACAAGTTTCATCCACTTAATGTCAGATCTGAATCTTATTTCTTCATTCTAAGTAAAATTATCTGATAATTTCTGAATAAAATGATGAAATTTCTGGTCAGAATCGTATTTCTCCAGGTGTGACTTAATGGAAGTTAGAAGGGTTGACATCAAAGATAGACATAAGTACAATATTCTACATGCTTAGATTTCCCCTTCGTTGTAGGGAGTTAAAAATCTGGATCCCTTGGAGTGGTCAAAGGATGGCAACTTTTGTAAATCACAGAAGAATAACCTAGGCACCTCCTTTTCTAGTTTTCAGTTTCAGTAGGGGTACTGTGAAGCTTCTGGAAATGGTATTGGATTACGGTAGATACTTTCATGACCTCATGACTCAACTGCTTCTTTAACAATAGCAGAGTGTCTAAACCATTAGAGAAACAGCAGTATTTTGCTTCTAAAACCTGGTTAACTAACTGTTTTTATTTCCTTTCCCAGCCTTCAGCATCATTAGGCGTTGTGGGCTTTTCAAACGATTTAGAAATGGAACTACCTTCAAGATTATCGAGGTCGGTCGACCCCCAGGTGCAAGGCACAGCCACTGTGGCACTTGGCCCATCCCCAAACACCCGCTGTGACTGTGATACTCCATCAGAGCCAGTGCCCAGCTACAGTTTGGCACTGGGAAGAGCTCCAGTTGAGCTGAACCCTGGGGTTTCTACTGCCCTCACACCAGGTGATGCACATCAGGGCAGCGCGAAGTGCAAGGTAGGAATCACTCAAACTCCTCTACTGAAATGGAATCCATTTTCATTGATAGCACACATTGTAGTTAGTCATGTAAAAACAGCTGTTCAGTAAGTACGGTTTTCTTCTGGTACTTAAAGACTGATTACATGTTATTTTTATTAAGAAAATTAATAATTAGGTTTAATATTTTTTCCTCTGAAGCTGGAAAATGAAGACTTCAATTCTGTGGATCATCAACCAGAAAACAGCTTGGCTACAGCTGGGCAAGATGTAGTGAATGAATTAAGTCTTTCTATGCAAAACGTTCTGGAAGAACCTATTAATCTTTCTGTCAAAAAATCTCAGCGTTGTACTTCTCCTTCTGAACTGCTCAGCAACAATTCTCTTCTTCCTGTGAATGCCAGGATAAGATCACTTAGAAATGAAGAAGGTACCAGGCTTTTCATTGTTTCGTTTAGGTTTGGGGTTTTTCTTTCTTGTTACTGTGCATTACAAGCATTGCAAAGCAGTTTGCTTATTAATGTACTTTCATAAATGTGCTTCCCCAGCAAGCTTTAATTATCAAATACTTAATCCAATGGAAAAGTCTTTGATCTCATTTGTGGAGAAAAACTTGAAAATGACATGCCTTGAATCTGTAACGTCCTTCAGCTCTGAGCCAGAAACGTGTGCATCTGTGTGAAGTACCTGGAGTATTAGTTCTCTGAGAAACACTCCCGTTAATGAGACCTGCAGTTATGACTATTGAAGAGCTGGTTTGGAGAGTCCAAATTCAATTAAAAAAAAAAATTACTTCCGAAATGTGATGTGCCTTCTGCTAAGTCCTTTATGTCTGTAGCAGAGCAAATTTTTGTGAGGTTAATATATTGCACAGTATGTGCTTTTGCTTGGCTCTGTCTACTGTGGAACATTCCCTTCAGCCAAGGCCTATTTCTTTAGTCTTAATAGGGAATTAGACCTTATTTAACTCTTTACATGGGCAAATTGCCAGCATCCTTGTGCTGCACTGTACAGCCTCATTCCTGCAAACTCTAAAAGTCAATGGAACTATTCATGCAAGCAAGGGATTTTGGGATCAAGCTGCTATTCTGTGACTTATGCCAATATTTGGCTGCATTCCCCTGTAAAAGATGAATTAATATTTCTATCTCCATGCTGTATTTTTATTCAGAGAATTCTAATTAGTACAAAGAAGACGTAGTTCAGTGAGCCAAGTAGATGAGTTTGTCTTCTCTTAGATGTGCTATGCCAAATTGTGACAATTATGCCACAATCAGTTTTGTGAGTAGCAAGGATCATCTGTGCCCCTAAAAAGCTGTGCCTCACTCAGGCTTAAGTCTTTTGGAGATGAGCAGTTGTGTAACGTCTGGGCTCTGCAGTTACTGTGCAGCCCAGGGCTGAACACAGTGTTATAGTTGAGGCCTCTGGGGCACTGAGCAAAGCAGCTCCTGTGTTTTACATTCCTCATTACAGGTAGTGAGCAGCGTTTGCCATTTTTCTGCAGCTTCATTACATGATTAACCTGAATAGTATGACATTAACCCTTAGTTATTTCTACAAAACAGCACTCATCTCAGTTATTTTCCTATGTTAATTCATTTACCTTCCTTCAGAAACATGGCACTTGGAGTTGGTATCAGTTCTTGCTGAGGTAGGAGGATTTCCTTGATATATTAAGATAATTTTTGAATTTTTAACATTCTTCAAACTGCTTACAACTTCTCTGGGTTGATGTCTTCCACAAATTTTTATTAGTATGTTTCCTCATAAACCAAGTAGCTAATGGAAAAGTTGATTAATACTGGGACTGCAGCACCACTGGAACACCCTCTGTTTTGACAAAGGGCAGCAAGAGCTTCAGATCAGTATTCAGCCATGCTCTAGTAATTCTTTCCAGATCCTCATCTACTAAATTTCAACTTAGCAACAGTTGTAGGAATGACATGAAATACGTTTCTACTTGTTAGTCTTGTTTTGTTCCCAGTGACTGAGAACAGTGATAGAGTATCATGAAGGTACATTGCTATTACTCAACAGGATAGGGACCACTGACCCCAGCTAGATTTCTTTTAAAAAAGCATGTTTTGGTAGCACTTACTTGTCTCCAGATAGACATTTGCTTTATTTTCTTGTTAGTATTATCCATGTCAAAATAATTCGTAACAAACTTGTTATGGGTGATGTCAATGGACTGCTCTACACAAGAGCATTTGTTAGAGCATTCATCCCTGCCCCTATTTCATCTCTCCAAAGTTGTTTCATTGCCCGTGTCTGTGTTGGTCAAGAGTTGTGGTTATTTACGTGCTTATATGATGGATAGTTTTGAATTCATATGTTTTTACGTTATTACGTATGCTGGAGGGTACAAAGGATCATATCAAGAGGCAAACGAGAGTCAGAATTTCATTCCTGTTTTTGAGTAACTGGAATTATCCAGAAGCTTCTAAGCATGCAACAGGAGACTGCAAAGACTTCCTGAGCCTCTAACTGTGGGTCTGCTTTTGTCAAGTGAAGGCTGTATAGGAAAGAGGATTACTTATGATGTTTGCTGTGTATGGATGTGTGCAGTGTGTCTGTGTGTGCCTATAATTCCAAGGGAATGTAACCAATTGAGCAAAATGTTTTGGAAAGGCTCTTCATATACAGTACAGAAGTTGTAGTTAAGGCAAAGACAAAGAATGTTCCCCAGAATAGAAAATAGCACACACATTTAATATACATACTGATGGAATGATCACATAATTCACTTATGTTATCATATTAAACACCAGTCAGAAGTACATGAATATTAAAGTATGTTCTACCCAAATCTGACTCTGATATTATAAATATTTTATTTTTTCTTCTTTTCTGTTCCAGATTCCAATAACTGTGAAAAGGAACATTTTGAAATGGTTATGAAAGGCAATCAGAATGTCAGGTAACAGTCTTTTTTTATACAACAGCACTGGCCATGGAATTTTATTCACGTATTTAGAAAATTTCTGTTACTTCATGCTAATGGAAAAGTTGTTTTAAGAAGAATGCAAGGCTCCTTACAGATAATAATTCTGAAAGTTATGGAGTATTCTCTTAAACTTGAAAACAACAGCTCAAAAGAAGTGATGGGTTCATGCTTCCCTTTTATTCTCTTGTGATTTTCAGAATATATAAATATTTGAAAACTTTTCTCATTTGAACAACTGTAAACTGTTTAGTCCCGTTTAAAGCCAAAAAAAGTAAATGGGGAACAGGATTAATATTACATTGAGAATTTTAATAAGTTTTGTTTTTGTCTATTGCTGTGCTAATATCTTAAGGTTGAATGTTATGCTGAGTTCTTATTTGAAAAGCATCAAACATGACTTGGGTTGTATGCCAGTGTATATGGGGAAAGAGCAGAAAGTACTGATGCATTTGCACACATGATTAAATGAAAGTGTTTGCACTCTGATTTCATAAAGAACTGGCATTTAAAAATCCTTTTAACCAGTTAACCCTTTAGTCAACTTTTAGCCACCAGAGCCACAGTTAATGAAGGAAAAAGAGAAGAATAGTACATGAAAAATGTTGAAAATGAGTAGGGAGGAGAATTTTGTGGAATGTGATTGAATTTAACCATATGTTATTTTAATGGTAGTGCTTGCCCTGGAGAGCCAAAGATCCCCTACGTGAAACTGGAACGTCTGAAAATATGTGCATTGGAATCTGGGGAGCTACCAGTTTTTAAGCTCCAGCCACAGGAGAGTGGGCAGGAGGGCAATTTTCTCCTAATAATTGAGCATGGGACCCAGTCTTCAAGTATGGCTATAAAAGTGAGTGGGATTTGCCTGAAGTTTTACCTGCTTTCTCCCTGTTGTCTTGCTGACTTGTAGTATTCAGAGTTCCTGAAAGTCATTATACACTTAATACAAGTTTCTTGATTCATTTCATTCTTAATACATCTGTGATGGGCTGAAGTAAGAGGATGCAGCTTTTGTTTGCTGTGTAGCTTCCTGTTACTTCCATTTCTGAGAAGTCCATCTCTGAGATCAGATAGCTGTAGCATTTTTGTGTTCTAACAGCCCAGATTGTCTGTCAAATTACAAACATAGGATAAATAGCTTGAAACTGACCTGAATCCTTGTTCAGGCATCGCAACATGAATGATAGGAACCAATTCCAGAGATAACAGTTACAGATTTTTAAAAGCTTAATATTCTATCACTTCCCCAAAGTGAACTTCTTTCCACAGAAGGAAACTGGAATTTGTATTGGGAAGAAAAAACTATTTTCTTGGGGGTTTATTTTTTTTTTTCAGTTGCTTCCTGTAAAAATTGCACCCGCATAATGTGCAGTTTCCATGAAGAGCAAATAAGGTCATCAAAAATATTATATCTGGTATTCATGACATGAGATCTGTACATCTCTGTCTGTGCTATAACACAATGGTATGTAAAGGAAATGACTTGACCTGGCCAACCACTGGCTGGTGCTGAGCTGAGCATAGGCCTGCCAAACCCCAGTGTCCTCTGCAAAAGAGTTCACTGTAGAGAAACTTTCTTTTTTTTTCTGCAGATAACTGCTGCTGTTCTATATGTTCTGTGTGAAAGTGATGATTGTGTTATCCCAGATTTTTCTTTCTTCAAGATAAATAAAGGTTGTTCACCAGAAGGACTGAAATCCAAAGAGGAGAACACGGATGACAGAAAATTTCTCCTAACCCAGGCTGCAGGACAAATAAAACCTCCTCCTGCAGATATTCCATCTGTCGATCAGAAGCTCATCAATGGTACCTCCATCATGAAGAAATCTCCAGTTACTCAGGAAGTCAATACAATTGAGAATGAAGACTTCTGTGCTGTGTGTCTTAATGGAGGAGAACTGCTGTGCTGTGATCATTGCCCCAAGGTCTTCCATCTCTCCTGCCATGTTCCAGCCCTGCTCAGCTTTCCAGTGTGAGTACATGTGGCGTTTTGCTCTCTTTCTGGTTATTTCCTTGGGGTAGAATGTAACCTTGTTACGTATAGGGACGTATGTGTCAACCTAACAGGAGGCTAACTGCATCTCTTTCTTACTTTTTAAATTATTTTCTTTGAATTGGAGGAATTGTTTTACTAAGAACTAGACGAAATATTAACAACTATTCCAAGCCATGTGTGCCTTCTATAAAGTTAGCTGGCCACTACAATGAAGGAGATGGCAGACCTAGAGCTTTAAAAACATTGTTATATCTTACTGGAGAAAAATAAGATTCTAACTTTCATGCAACATCTGTTGTGTGGATGTCAGCTCTTCCCTGCATGAGCAAAGGCAATCATTGACCTCCTTCTTGTTTAGTTTTCCAGCCAGGCTTAGGGGAAATTTAGGATTAATGGATATTTTGGCAGTGTTTATTGAGAGCATAGATTTCCAAAGACTTATAGTCCTTAGCGACTTCACGTAGATGAATTGTATGTGACAATGATACAGGCTTAGTTACACGTCCACATACCAAACTTCAGAAACAATATGCGGTACTGGTGTTGTGTCATTCTGAAGTCAGCTACAAATCATTTCTGGGTGGGTCCAAAGACTACTTTGTTTGTGCTAAGGCCAAATAACAGTCTCTGCTGTGCAAATACCTTGTGGGATATCACTTTGGAGGCTGTAGTTCGTTCTATCTGTTCAAAAAGTAGTAAGTTCCATGTCTTGGCTTTTCCCTCTTTTCTGTAAGAGCTGAGTCATCACTAACTTCTCATTTTAAAGCACTGTGAAAAAAAGGTTTTCCTTGTAAAATAAGCTTCCGAGGCAAATTTTAATTTCTAATGAAATATATTACTCTTGCTAACTAAACTTCTGTATTCATAGTTCTGTAATAGACATATGTCTGGTCCTGATGTTGCGGAAGTCTGGCACTCTCCTCATGGCATTCTTCAAGGGATTTCTGAAAATAGACCTACTAGAAACAGTGTTTAGGCTCATGCAGAATTATGTCTATAATTATGTCTACTTGTTTTGGGACCCCACATGCTTGTGCACACTAACTTTTGTAATAATGCTATTTTCCTTGATATCCCTTGTTTATTTCCTTGATATTTGTTATCTAATGGATCGAGTTTTGTCTTATGATCCTATTGTTGGCTGTTTTTTCACATTGCTGGCTGTTAATTTCTTTATTTTATTTGTTTTCAACAGCAATTTGATGAATGCAGCTACACACATTTTGGTTATATGATTTCAAACGCTACCTATTTTTTTTTTTTTTTGTCTGTAACAAAAGCAGTGCAATAAGTAAAATCTGAAACGGCTGCATTTTGAGTTGTATTCCAATACCTTCAAGAGCATCTAATAGAACGGGCTTGAGATTTAAGGTTATCTGCAGTTGTAATACGTGTTAAAAATGAGAATTTAAAATACAGTGATTTCTGGTGTTTGTTGTTTGACAAAGTGGCCGACCAATTGTTACACAGATTTCTTGGTTTCTTATTTTGCAGGGGAGAATGGGTGTGTACACTTTGCCGTAATCCAATGAAACCAGAGGTAGAATACGACTGTGAAAACACACGCTATGCTCATAGTTATAATGCACAATATGGCCTTGATGACTATGATCAGAAGGTGGGAATAACTACATCCTGTTACTATATAGAAAAGGACTTACCAATGAAGGACTTTATCTCTTCATTGGAAAGTCGACTGTTTTGAGTTAGTTGCTCCTAGAGTGTTTCTGAGGATAGTATATACAACAGAAGAATAGTTAATATTCACTTATGTCGTTCTGTTCTTTCTAGAAAATTGTTGTTTAATTCAAAATGGATGTGATGCAATAGAAAAATGAACGAGAAAGTCACATTCGGCAGCAGAGCACGCTTCTCTGTGTCAACTGTGCCTGGCACTGTGCCACCAAATCTTTTTCTTTCAAGACTTGGCACGCTCTCAGACATCTGCTTAGGCCAATTGCAAGGGCGTTTTCTGATGCGGGCACTTTTTGACTCTCAGCTGAATCACAGTCAACTTATTGACTTCATACTGAACATTAATTACCTTTAGGATGACATCTAGGCACTGCTAAACCAGCACAGAGGAAATTTTATCCTTTTGTATCTTCATTACCAGTTTTCTCTTCCAAATCTCTTACTAAAACTACCGTTTCTTAAAGTCTGTTTGATGCTAGGAACCAAAAACTCCAAACAGATGTCCTGTGTATATTAGTGGCAGCTGGACAGAGATACTGAGTTCACACTGCTGAGTACAGTTGCTGAGCTGGCACTGCACAAATGAAACCTAGGATTAGGCACTGTACTTAAGGGCATCAGCAATGTTCTCAGAGCACTGCAGCAAGGCCTACGAGCCACTGCACCACGCAATTTCATCTGTGATCATTCCAGACCTAAGCTACATAAAGAGCTGGATGTGACTTCTGAACGTTTGTGTGATTCCTGTTTGCATTACAATGGGTACAACCGACCAGAAGTAGTCGTGGTCTGGGTGTTGATTTGTGAAGTTCTTTTTAGAAAATGGAATTGGTTAGAAACTGTGTCAGTGAGGAATTCCCAAGAGTTTCCAGGAAGAACATGTGCATACAAAATATATTACATAAAGCTTTTTTTTTTTCCCATTTCTTTTACCATTTTCACTTTCTAAACTATAAAAGGCAACAGTGCATATCATCCCCCAGGTTAGAATGAAGCATGCCATTTTGCATCAAAAGTGTAAAGATTATGTAAAAACTCCCCTTGTTGTTAGTAGGATTAACTAAGAACAAGGACGAAACTCATTTGTTTTGAATTAAAATATATTTCAAATTTGGCTTCTACAGAAGTGTGAAAAGCTGGTGCTTTCCCTGTTCTGCAGCAGTATGAGCCTCCCATTCCATGAACCAGTCAGCCCCCTGGTAAGTACTGAGCACCTCTGTGTCAGAGGGAAGCCAAAGATTATTCTGGCACACGTCATGAATTAGACAATTCAAAGAATTGCAAGAATTAGATTCATGCAATTTTAACAGTGAAACAGAAAGTGGAACAAGTTAGAGGAGCAAAATAAGAGAAAAAGAGTAGGTAAACATGAAGAAACTGTGCAAATAACAAGATAAAAACCATTCCACCTAATAAATCTTGCACTGATCTAATAGAATTACGTAATGTTATGTAACAAGTAAGTTTTGATTCAGAAAGATTTATGGAGGGAGAAATCCTGGTAGTTGGTGCCATTGAAAAAGACTTTTGTTGACCTTTAAGAAGAGCACATAGTGGTATATTTTCAGTCATTCTTGGCAGACTGGTTCCCACAGTATCAGCTTCCAGAACCTCAGCACATTATTTTTATAAAGGCCTGGGGGAAATGGCAGCCAATTATCAGTGTTACATATATTATTGATTATGGTTAAATGATGACATTTCTATCTGGGGATAAACTTTAGGAAGTGCAAATAGCACAGTAGTCATTGAAGTGTGTTATTTCCAAGACTGATCTTGCAAGCAAGCATCATTTAATCAAACCGAAAGGCGCACAGGAAGAGGGTGTGCAAGTGTAGAGACCAGAGATCTCTTTTTGCTGCAAGGAATTCTTTGCAGTGACTTCAATCCAAGCTTGGATAGAAGTCGCTGGAGAGAAAATGTTTTAATTAAAAAGGTAACAAACCTGTATTTTATTCTTATTGCAGGCTAGACATTATTATCAGATCATCAAAAGGCCAATGGATTTGTCAATCATACGAAAAAAGCTGCAAAAAAAGGATAAGTTCCACTATTCTGCACCTGAGGAACTTGTGACTGACGTGCGTCTCATGTTTTGGAACTGTGCAAAGTTCAATTATGTAGGTTTCTA
Source organism: Chrysolophus pictus (assembly GCA_037305975.1). Taxonomy (NCBI): domain Eukaryota; kingdom Metazoa; phylum Chordata; class Aves; order Galliformes; family Phasianidae; genus Chrysolophus; species Chrysolophus pictus. The sequence continues at coordinate 9,906,044 of CM074580.1, forward strand.
ATATACATGGATGAGGGAATACAACATGGAGTGTTGTACTTTAAAGCTGTCACAATGGCGTAGCACTATTGGTTCCATTGACATTGGGTATAGGGTTGGGATAAGCAAAGCAAGAGGATTAATCAATTTTACTCATTGGAAAGTACACTTTTTTTTTTTTTTTTGATGACAGAAATGGAGATAACGTGCATCAGAGAGCTGGAGATGCATATGGGTTTAAAATTAAAGAGGATATTTTAGCTGACAACTTTCTAGAGTGGCGCTGAGTTTACTGTGAGAAACCATCTGTATCCAGCAGAATTGCTAGGAAAATTCAGGTGCATAGAAATTCATAAGTGATGGCAAATGCTATTCTTTCTAGTCCACTGCACATCTCTTTTCTTGGAGGTGCAGAATCATCTCCCTTAATAGCAGCATCTGGTTTTTACTTACTTTGTAAATGCAGAGGGACTTATGGCCTGTAGAAAGAGTGCAGGAGACTAATGGAGACAAAGCAGAGAGAACCAAGACAAGACATTAAGAAAAGGCGAGCATTTATTTCATCCTTGATGGTTTCTGTGTGCAGTAAGACTGAATGGTTATTTATTCTCTTACAGCCAGATTCAGAGGTTGCTGAGGCTGGACGATGTCTAGATGTATTCTTTGAGGGCAAACTGAAGGAGATTTATCCGGATAGGCACTTCCCCTCAGCGCAACAAGATGACAGTGACTGTGAAGAGCTGGAGAACCAGAACAGCAAAATGCCCCCCCAGGATTTTCACTGGCCATCACACGAACAGGAGTGGGTTCAACCTAAAAAGAGGCGACGCCACGCTGTAAGATTGCAAAAACAAAAGCATTTGGTTGCTAAGTGGCCACCCTGCTAATTCTGTTTGCAGCTACTGATGGGAAGTTTTGACAGTGCTGTGTGGGAAAACTGTCAAGCTTCTGTCACAGAGATGTGATCAGTTCTGCAGTTTTATGTCAAGATCCTCTCGGTGGGATAAAGTGTCAGTTGTGTATAAGAGCGTGAGAGCGAACAAGTCTCTCAGGCCACGCAGTTATCTTCCTAGCAGAAAACTCTGTCAAGTTTTTGATTTTTCTTTTAAAGACTAAGCCCTCTAGCTATTCACTGTTTGTTTCCTTTGTGCACAGGAAAGCGACAAAACTAAAAGAATGACGTTTCAGACTGCTAACAGCCTTCCTCAGGTGTGACCTCCTGGAGATACCTGATTTGCTAAGAGGAATCCAGCAGAATAACTGACAGAGTTAAGGTGTGTGGGAGGAAAGCAAAGCACTCGGGCTGTTAATTTATCTTCTCCTACTCTGCTGACCATATGCCTTATTTGTAGATCTTGTGGATAGATAACAGATCAGGAGTGTTTGATTCTGTCCATATTTCATCTGTTCACGTGTATGTTTTGCAATGTTTACACAGAAGTACTGACGTTTTGGTGATAGATAATGATTAATAATAAAAGTAACACGCTAAGAATATTTAAAATTGCAGTACCGCTTCGTAATCTGTTCAACATGACATCTCTATTTTATAGAACACGGGTAACCATGTAATAATCTTATAATGACAGTGTGAATATCGGCCGCGCTTTGTGATAAATACAATGTGTGGTCATAAGACATAATCCTGTTGTCTTATTCAATGATGTTTCTGGGAGCTTGACTGCTCGAGGCCTGTGGGATACAGTCTAATGTGATTATCTGATTAGCTGTTTCTTTTGAAGCAGAGCATTCTCATTAAATGACTAAAGAGCTACTGCATTATGTGACACAGCTCCGTGCGAGCTGCTGCTGAGTGCACGCTGGATGCTCGGTTTGCAAGGAATGGTTCTCCTGGTATTTAATTCATGCTCTGTAAGGCAGAGCAGAATTTTTGGGATCCTCAAAGGCAGCATTACTGCACAACCCAGGCCAGCTGTTTTTCTTTAAAGCAGATCATTTAATAAGTTCACAATGGAGCAATTTACGTGGTTATAGAAGTGCCTATAAAATAACATCATGTACCCCAATTTTCTCTTATTTCTGTTTACTTCTTGTAGACTTGATGATTAGCAGTGCTAGAAGATGAGGATAATGTATATGTGTAGAAGTATGAAAGGATGCCTAAGCTTTTGTTGTCCTAAATTCTGCATCGTATTGGCAGAACAACTCCAAGGGCTGAAAGAGAACTTAAGAGTTCACTGGAGCAAAGGATAGAATGTAATTTGTAAAGCCTAAAGTGTGGAATAGGTAACAAAACATGGTGCCTGATCAGAGTAATGGTTTGCAAGCTACTTTCCACCTCTTCCAGAAGCAGATGAGCCAGATATTCACTTGCCAATGCTTCCTCCCCACGTATGTTAGGGGCATCACCTTCTATAGAGCTCTGCCTAGCAGCTTAAGGCTGGGCTGTGCTTTGGCTCTGAGAGAGAAATAGCTTGTTGCAGATCTCATACCCAATTAGAGTCCATTTTAATTAGTGTCCTGTAAATAAAGATGATATTTTCAGCATAGGTTATAATGGGCTATTTGGTCTGGTAACCATTATGTTATTTTAGATAACACTTTAAAGTAAAGGTTTATATATGAAACAGTAAGATGTGAATGTTCTGCTGTCTGTGACTTACTGTTTGCCATTAACCTGATGTTTTCTTTTCTTTGAAAAAATAAAGTTCTGGATATTATAAGCTGACTGGAAAACTGTGGGATCAAAGTGTGAATTCTTGTGTGCTTGCTTTCTGTCAAATCTGTGTTCTCAAAGCAGTAACTATCTTGGCACAACTGAATTAATCACCCTTATCTGTGTCTCCTTTTCTCAGCTGGGAATTAATTCCGCTGCTAAAGACTGATCTTTTAGCATTAGTGGCACAAGAATGATATGCTGTATAGCTTTCAGCTGGTGGCAAAGGTGGGAATAGGAAAGACTCATCACTTTTTTTTTTTCCTGGAAGAGTTGAATGAACAAAAACCTACTTCTGTTTCATAAAGACTGTAGAAATGTAAGCTTTATCATTAGTTTTGGAAAATGCCTGTTCTAATCAAATGTATCCAAGATATATTTTCCCTTCATTAAAAATAGAAGTGCACTAGTTTGTCATCATATATAAGATATTGGTCAGGATAAGTTCTGGCAGGGCACTATGGCCTGAGCACTCTTACGCCTGACTTGTTTTTCTTGGGATTACTTCTTTCAGGCATAGCAACAGTTTCAAAAAGTATTTATGGTCTACAAATCATGCTGGAAAGGAAAACAAAAACTGAATCTGTAAGCATGACTTCACGTACTTTCATGCCCAAATCTGTGGGTGAGCAGCTTCAGAAAGCATTGCGTGTTGTAAGCATAACATTATCCTTTCCAGAAGTTGCCCTAGGGTTGCTGGCTTGATATGTTTCTTCTGCTAAGCACCATGCAACCAGGGCCTATAAATTCACAGGGAGTTTACTCTACTGAAACCCAATTATGCAGTGGTTCTTGGTAAGGTGTGAAAGGAAGGATCTTCCTTTTTGAGTGTACTTGATCAGAAGAAATAATAATAATAATAATTAACAAGAATATTCCATTGGCAAAAACATCAGTCAGACAATGCAAGTGTTTTCCTGATTGGTTCCTCTTTGTTTGATTTATGGGAATATAAAACCACTGGCAACAACTTTCTGTCCGGAAGGCCTACTGGCTTGAGGGGGAAGGAATCCCTCTTCCTTTGCATGGGTCGCATCTGTGCTGCTCTGAAGACAATTAAGATGTAATTAAGGCATAGGCAACTTTTAATGTTTGTATAGATGGGAAGAAGTAGACAAATTCTGGGGTGTGCAGTTCTTTTAAACGTGAAATACAGGCAATAGACTTCAAAACTAGATGCCAGTTGATTTTTCTCTGATCTTAATTAGTTATCACTGAGAGGAAAAATAAAAGTAGGCTGAGGAAATATGAGAAAAATTGGCTGTAGTGTGGGCTGAGGAGGATGCATATCTTTTGGAGCTATGTTGTATTTTGGGAGCAAGAAATGAAAGATGGATTGATTGCTTTTGAGAAACGTTGCCCCACTGTCTGTTCCCATCTAATAAATGTTTAGAAAGTCCACTTCAGTGCACAGTTCGGTGTGTTTTCATGAGAGCACTCTGTAGAATGGATAAGGTTTATACTGTGATACATAGGACCATGGTATTTGAATGGGTTTGTTGTGAGCAGTGCTTGCTGTAGTGGGAATACTTAGAGTGGAAATTACAATGTTGAAATTTGTTGTCTAACAACTAGCTCCACTTGCTCTGTTTGGGTTCCTGGTTTCTGAAAATGAGGTTCTTGAGAGGCATTTTTCTAGTAACTTCTTCCTGCATAGGATGTAGTTGTAACATGCTTCCTTGTAAATTCTTTCTCATGATATATATAAGAAAGCCCTTTTTAGATTAAGAAGACAAGACATGCAAGTGTTTTTTTCCCAGAGTAAATTGAGTGGGTAGTGTCTGAAGGTCAGGGAGTGTGTAACTGTTCTTAGAGAGCATTCCAACTTGTTAATGGTTCCATGGAAGCAGCACTGCTGGTTTTTGGTTGTGCTGTAGATTGGTGGTCTGCAAGATGCTAGCCTGGATCCTGGCTGTAATGTCTCAGACAATCATGTCTGTACTGAAGTGTTCCAGAGGCAGTCTGATGCTGAGGCAGCACTTGGTGCATTTGCTGTGATCATCAGTGACAGAATTCAGGTTTCCATTGCAGATGATAGAGATGTCACTTTGGTATTTAGGCATAACATAGATGCTAAGTTCTTAGATGCTAAGTTCTTAGATGTTCTGTGCTGAGATGATATATCTGTACTGTATTCTAATGCTCCCTTACCTGATGTCATGTGGTTAACACTGCTTGCCATGTTCCAATCACCCACTGACAATGTTTCTCATATATTTACTTTAGATTTAAAAAAGTACCCATTTTTATGTACTGACATTGGACAGAAAATGAAGTATGCTTGAATATTTTACTTTGTTTACCTATCAGCCTGCTCTTCCTTCTGATGAAGTTAATAAGAGGAGGAGTTGTTCCTGCACCTCTTATTAACTCAGTACTGCTCGTTATTTCTTTATTTTACAGCAAAATTCCTAGGATTATTCACGTGGCGCAGATATGGGGTGAATTGGGAATTTTTGAGACCCCTTTTAGGAAGATTACAGCGAAAACAGGGTAAAATATTCAAACCAGGCCTAATGTTTGCACCGTACCCCTGAGACAGGGTAAGGTTTGCTCCTACAGATAGACCTGTTGTGGTCACTGCTTGCACTGTGCTGAACTCCTCTCCTGGCAGAGAGGACAGCTACAGCCTTCTAACAGCATTTCAGGCACTAAATTACTTTTGTGCCTGAAACTCACAGAGCCTAACGTGGTTTTGTATGGGATCTAGAGAATGTCGCTGTAGAACTATCAGGAGAAAGCTATCAGGAGTGCTATCTTTAGATACTGAAAATAAAACTTTCATTATGAACTGTGTTGTATTAGGAAAGATAAAGAGGTGGATAGCTATAATGCAGAAGTGTTCATAGAATCACAGAATGGCTTGGGTTGGAAGGGACCTCAAGGATCATCAAGCTCCAGCCTCTCAACACAGGCAGGGCTGCCTACTGCTAGATGAAGTATTAGCTCAGATTGCCCAACCTGGTCTTAAACACCTCTAGGGACAGAGCATCTACAGCCTGTTCCAGCACCTCACCACTCTCTCCCCCTAACATCTCCCCTGACATCTAAATCATTCTGTAAATGACAGAATTTAAGCAATACCCTACAGGATATTTTATTCTACTGTATTAAAACAAAACAAAAAAACAAACAAATAAAAAAAAACCTCGAAAAACAAAACAGCCCCAAACAATATAGAACTTAGATGAAATGAAATTCAATTCAGAATTCATCCTGACTTCCCACTCAAACTCTGCATTGCACGTAATCACATACAACTGTAAGTACCTCAGGCACCTGCAGTGCAATATATTAGCACATATAGCTGGGCTTTGGCTTATGACATTTAATAACATTTAAAAAAATCAGTGCAATAAGTGGATGCTGGACACTCCTCTGTTTCGTCTTCCCTGTGTTCTCTGAGGGCTTTGGAAACATTGGTAAGACAGCTCCTATTCATGTCTGATGTGCTTATGAATATGTCAGCAGTGAAAAATAACATGTTCAGGAAGTTTTACCCTGGGAAGGGAATGGGGCAGTGCACAATTCCCCAGTGGACACCTCCTGTTGTCTTACAGCATGCAAACAGTGGTGCTGGCCTGGACAACGTGGATGCTTAACTACCATCGCTGGCTAAGTGAGGTTATCTCTAAGTTATTACAGAAAGGATGGATTATCTCCAGGGAACAAAGTTCATAAAGGCTTCCCAGAAGTAATTTTCCCTACTATTTGAGAGAAATGAACACCTTCATCTTTCTCTTCTGATCATATATATATGTCAAAAACCTCTGCATTTGCTGACTGGTAGGAGTCTGCCGGGCAAGGAAATCACAGTGGAGATCTCTTGATGTGGCAGTTTCACTAATTGTTTGTAGCTCTTGCATCATACCTGTAGCTCTTCCCAGCCTGGTAGTGCTGTGCTGTGTTGCATCTAGCTCTCTGCTAGAGATGGGGAAGATATCTACAAATCATTCTGCATGTATGGCATTTTACTGCTTCCAAATAACACGTCTGCTTTTCAAATAATTTTATGTTGATTGCATCACCTCTTTCCACCCGTTCATCCTTCTCATTTTGAGTTAAGTTCTCCTGCATTATTAATTCAGTGGCCGGTAATTAAATGATTGGCTGATCAAATTGTTCCCCCAAGAGTACCTGGGTAAGTGCATTGAAGGCTGATTGATTTAACTGAGGTCACGCAGTTTAGCTTTCCAACTCAGCATTACGAAGGACGGGAAACAAAGGAACAGATGGATGGCAGGAGGAAATGACTGCTGAGCTGGGGCTCAGGTTTTCCCTTTGGATCCCCTGTGGTAGAGCAATGCGCAGCTTGGGTGGGCAAGCTGCTGGGCTGGCAGAGTTGGTACCCCTAAAGCAAGGCTCTTAGCTCCCTCTGCTGAGTTGCTGCATGATTTTAGCTGCTGTAAGTGACAGGCAGTTCAGCTCCCAGAAGTTCCAGCATCATTGTGCGTTCTGGTTCTGATGTGGCTTCCTTCCCAGTGAAATAGCTACCTAGCTTTACAGTCTACTCTAGCTTAAAATCTGTACAGTCCTTTACAAAGATAAATATATGTATTTATAACAGGGAATCAAACTGTAACGTGGCAGATGAGTATAAGCACTTTAGGTAAGACCTCCATAAAGCCATAATAACAGCCATCTGTTTCGCCTTAAGTATCCTGTAGGAAACAGTTAGTGCTTCTATATCTTTTGATAGTTCTCTCTCAATCTGGTATTATGGGGAAAGAGGGAAAATAATTTTTTCCCCTGGTTTTCTTTCCTGAAAAAAAGATAGTGCTTAAATTTGAATAGATGAGAGAGCAAACCTGAAAGTGTTTGTCAAATAACCTTTATTTGTATATAGTGTCAAAGCATGATGGAGTTTTCCAAAACCTTTATGCACCAAGACAGAAAGAGAAGATAGAATGCAACTGTTAGTGAAGCTATGGCTATATAAATAAACATTAATGACAAATAAACATGCAATATTTCTTAAAAGTGCACAGAGTTGCATCAAAGCTGTAGGCTATGAAAGCAGCATTGCAAATGTCTGTAAAATGCATGGAGAAGTGACACAAATCGGCCTTACCATTGTGACCTGGCTGTTCTGTGATTATTGAGCCAGGTCCTCATCTGGGGTAACTGTGTGAATACTTCAGAGACGGACTTGGAAAAGCCATTCTCCCATGTGGCAGGAGGGAGGAACCGACTCTGATATGTCTGTAGCCAAAAACGGAACTGATTTGAGACCCCATGTGAAAAAGAATTGGACCAAGCTTGTTTACTGGTGCATTGGTGTGTTCTTTGCTTTTAGCACTTGTTGATACCCGTTTTCAGGTTGGCTGTATTAGGATATATGGCACTGCACACTTCTAAAAGGGGCAGCTTGCAAGAATTTGACAATCTGGGCATGACCACAGTGCCTGAATTGAAGCTCCTCCTGCCTTCTGAAATGTCCTCACCAATGGTACCACCTGTAAGTTACTGTTATGTCTGTTATGCAAGTTTTTGAATGCTTTTCAAGGTAGTTCAGACTTCCAACAGCCAAATGAAGCTAACTTTCTCTGTCTATCCTGTACCTGTGCTTATTTTTCAAGTACATATCACGTGTCTGTGCACCTTTCTCATTGCACAGACGGATGGGATTTGCTGTGTTGGGATCTCTTGAATTTGCAGCAGCTCCCCAGGAAAGGTCACAGTCAACTTGCAATTCCACCTGCAGTTGCCCCTGGTTGTTCTGCGTACCCGGAGGATCCTGGCAAGCTGCTGCAGGCTGCATGTGCCAGCAGATGGAGCTCAAGGATCCCAATTACTACAGAGGCAGCAAAATCAGTGTTGAAGATGCAGGTCAATTTTTTTTTTCTTTTTCACGCGCTGCTAATATTTGCCCTCTGTCACACCATTCCCCTCCTCTGTGAAGGAATCTGTGTGCAGAAAGTAATAAATGTGGAGCATTTCACAAGATCCAAGAGGTCAGGTTGTATGAAATTTTAAGTTATCTCTTACTGCTATGTTATTCTGTCCAAATGATGCTTCCAGAATCTCACCCACGGCAGTGACACTGCAGCTCTTCATGTCATACTGTCACTGTTGTGGCAATTAGTTAGAGGTACTGGCACTTTATAAGTTTATGGTTATGCTCTGTGCTGTGAAGGGTGCAAAAATTCCTGTGCACCTTATATTTGGCTTCATATTAGTGACGTGAGACTGTATGATGGACTGCAACAGTTCTCATCTTTTATAATTGTTTCCTCTGGTGCTGCTAATGGTAGTGGTGGTGCCTTATCTATTGTGTATGCAATGCCATACCTATTCAAGGCAAAAATAGCTTTCTGTAGGCCCTAAGGTGAGAAGCAGGTACCACAAGATAAATATTTAGATAAATAGAAAGGATATCTAAAGCCATACTTAAAGCATTCCCATGGACTTCCCTCTAATACAGACTTGCACTGGATCTGTTCAAAGTGCAGCTGAGTAGCATAGAGTGAGAGCTTTCTGAATTCCCCTTTCAGATAAAGAAGTTTGGATGTCACATGTCAAACATAATCTGACCTCAGGGGTTTCAACCCAGTCCTTAATAAGCATTTCTCACCCTTGTAAAAACAGCTTGCTTTTGAAACAATGCCCCTTTTCAAGAACTTTAGCTTACTATTATGGCATGAAGGTCAAGACTGTATTGTTCTGACTGAGATGAGCACAGCAGCTTTCACAGTGGGCAGTGAAACATGTCGCTCTTGTGCTTAACATTTTGAACTAAAAAGATGAAATGCAGCATGAGAAGGCGTCATTTTCTGTGTGAGCCTTTGATGTGTTTTGTCTTTTAGCTTCACTATTGTCGGGTTGGTCTAATATTGAATGCTTACTCTCATATGATGCCCTTATTTGACAGGACCACTTGCTTCTGCTGATCTTAAGTTTCCTGGCAAGGTACATAGGCAATTTCAACTTGCACTTTTCAATAGAAGAAACACAGAGACAGGCTGTCAAATGGAACAAACAAATGATGGACCTGTTCGTGAACAAGGCAGGTCAGCTCAACCCCGACACAATGGAGATAAATTGTGGCACAGGCAGGTTGGGAGCAACCACCAGAACAGCTGGAAAAGGTTATATTAAAACCTCTCTGATCTGAATAGAGGGATTACTACAGGTTATAAAAAGAGTCTGCACATTGTAAGCGTGCAATTACTTCAGAAGAGCAATCCACCTCTAATTGACCCAAAAAGGCAGTTGGCCAGTCAAACAGCTAGTTGGGGACAATTGGACAAACTGCCTTGAAAGCAGACCTGTGTAACATTAGGTTATGTATTTTTCTCACCCATCCTGTGCAGAGTGTCCTGCCCATACTCTGGGTGGCTGCAGGAGCTGCTGTTCACCTGCTTTCCTAGGAATAGTGAGCATGCCTGAAATAATGCACTTATTTGGCAGATGTGTGTCAGAACATAAATCTGCGATGCAGATATCTTAGAGGGGTCAGAGTTGCTCTTGATTCACGAGCTACAGGGGTGAAACATGAAATCTTTCTTTCGTAGCTGACACATTACGTATGACCTCTTCTGCTGGAAGATGACTGCCGTGACATATCGAAGTCGCTGTCACCTCAGGTCCTGCATGCTGTGATCCGTTCTTTTCTCAGACTGAAACCTGAAGTCATCTGGATGGGCTGCTTGAAAGAATGAGTGAGATGGGTTAGGTAACTGGGCTCTTCCCAAACTCATAGGTGTGGAAAATGTTTAGGAATGTAAGCATACTTATATACTCCAAGCAAGGAGAAGTTCAGCACCCTAAAAGAACGGTTGCACAAGTGCTCCAATTTTAGTGAGAAGGCCCTGAAATTGTACCCAAACGATTTTCCTGAAGTTATGACAGGAGCTAATCTCACTTGCTTTCAGATTATTTCATGGCTGTCTGACAAACACCCATCTCTTGATGTCTAGGCACTGAAAAACCTTTTTTCAGGGAAAAATAATGATGACTATGCTGGCACACAAGAAATTCAAACTAATTTAGGCTGTATAAACAATTCAGCTATTACTTCAATCCTTAAAAGCCCAGTTTTCAAAAGGATATCTGGGGTGTGATATTAAACCTTTGCAATGCAGCCTATTTGAATCATACTGATTTCAGAGGCCTATTTGATGTGGTGATAGCAACAGTTGTGTAGAACATTTTAAGCCTTTCGCCTTTGGGTTTTACTGGAAAATCAAACACATATCAGTCAGGTACTCCAGATGTTTGTACCCATGACAGTATTATTGGAAAACTCAGAGAAGAAAGAAACAACAAGTAGTTACTGCTTGAACATAGCCTTTAATGCTCTAATCCCCAAAGGTGCTGTCTCCTGAGCTGAGAGCTACCTGCAGGCATAGGTGTTGCTATGATGCTGTGCACCTGCTGGCTTTCCAGTGGTGAGAAACTGGGAAAACAAGTGTAGCTGGTTGAAATACAATTAAAAGTGGTGTTCTTGGCAAATGTTAACATTTAAGAACAGTACTTAGGAATACCAATATTTAAGAATGTTGTACTTTTCATAAGATAAACCTCTTTGGGTCTGAATTAACGTGATGCCAGAGATGAAGCTACTTGCAATGGGCAAGTATCATTCAACTTCTTCCAGAGTTTCACGAACAGACCAGAAATTTATGAATCTAAAATTGTGGGCCTGGATTCACTCTCAGAGTTAGCACACAGCTACCAAAGAACATCCTGAAATTACAATGACCACCATTTAAATGGAACCCCAGCTGACTGCAGTCGGTAAGTGTGGCTGTTCGTAGCATAACGGAGATGCAGAAGGGATCAGTACAACAGTAGAGTAGAAAGGAGGATACTTTCCCCGTGCTCATCCAATTACATTTAGCCATCATGCAGGAGTTCTGCACAATGCAGCGTTTGTTTATGTGTCAAATGCTATTTGTAGGCGTAACACAGTTTATTTTAAATGAGTTGAATGTTACAAAGTTAATTTATCGTAAAATGAGTAGATTTTTGCAATCTAGATTTTTCTGATTTAGCAGATGGAGGCTGGTATCCTTCCATATTTAACGGCGTGTCTGTTTTCATTATGAACTGAATTTGCCAGAAAGTACAGGGTTTAATTTTGATATTAAAAGTATTCTTAGGTAACAGGCAATGACATCCTTCTCTGTTTGCCCATAGCACTCCCGTTTATCCAGAGATTAGAGGAAAGGTCGTTTAAGAGTTACTTTACTGAAATGCAGTGTATTGGTGATATTAAATGCCATTTGATTAAATCAAGCCATAAATATGTCCTTCAGCTTTACTGCTACTTTATTTCCGTCTCTCCCAGTAATCTAATCATATCCTGATTATATCTCAGTACAAACGTTCTAATTCTTTGAGCATATCTACTTCATAATTGTTTAGATCCTAATCCTATAAAGCATTCTTTACAGAGAAGTTTTGCTTTATATTATTCATATAAACACAGAAGTAACGCTTTGCAATAAATTTGTTTTGATACTGTAAAAAGAAAAATATAAATGAAAAGAAGACCAAGAAATAGACTTCTAGTCAAGACTGAGGAACAGGGGTTAGATGCAGTATTTTGCTTCTGTCCCTATAGCTGCTTTGTGGTTAAGATATGGATGTAATTTCTCAGAACGTTGATATTATCCTTACACAAACAACTCTGTTAAAAAATAATTTAATGAAAAACAAATTTATTTTTGTAATAATGGCATGCAAAAGGCAAACAGTGAGCAGGGTAGACTGCGTCTGGCTTTCTTCCAGCATTGGAAACGTGGCAGAAATGTTGTTCTTCCAAAAGCAGATCCTTCTCTTAAAATTGATATTTATTCTGTTATTTAACAGAAATAAGGAAGAACTGTAGATTTGCGTTGGTGCAGCAGTGATTCTAAACTTCCATCTGCCACCCTTAGCTCCTAGAAGACATTGGTGTATTGCATGTTCATTCGGGCTTAGGAGACGCAAGGGGTGTTCAGCATATTTTGTGGTTTACAAAGAAGTAGGTAAAAGAAAGTGTAATTATTAGGCATAGATAAAATTAGAGTAAAAAGCTTTTAACTGCTTTCCAGGAGGACTCACAAACTCAGACTTTGCCAGATCTATTTCCACCCAAGTCTCTTCACAGTCTTTTTCTGATTCATTTGGGAGGCTTCCTTATCTGTGCGTTGCTCAGTAAGGGGTATGCCATCTGCATATTATTGCAAATTAGAAGATTCATCCATCGACTATCTTAGATGAGAATGGCTTTCCTGCAGGAATTTGTTAAATTGTATAAATTTAATTCTCATATCCCTTCTGGAATATTGAACAAAACTCATTTTATGACTGCAGGGTTTTAAAGCAGAAGGGGCAGTAAACTAATATAATTAATCATTGTGTCATTGCTACAGAATAATGGACTAATTCTCTTCCTAATTTCCAGTTACTTATCACTTAAATCTCACAGGGAAAGCAACACTGTATAAAAGGTAACAAGGAACGGCCAATTAAAAAAAGTGGGTTGTTTCATCCTCTTAAGGAGGTGCTACAGAACTGGGGAAGCTCTGCCTCTGATTTATTAGTTCCATTTGCTCTTTGATTTTTCACATGCAGTTAGATATTTTCTCAGAGCCTTTCATGTTTGCAAAGGAAAAAAAATAATGTATTTCCTCATATTTTGTGTATTAAGTTTTCCCTTTTAGAGATATTCAAGTGTACAGACTAATTGGCTTGAGTTAAAATGAATGAAAGAAGCCACCCAAAGCTCTTTTTGGCTAACAAATGTTTCTTCTTAAAGTCAGCTGTGAAAAAATAATTAAAAAAAATAATCCTGCAACTGCAGAACTGGAGTTGTAGTGTAACACCTTGTCCTAATTCAGGGTCACTTGAACTAAATACTTTTGTTTTACTTACAGGCCTGCTTTGCATATTTCTTTCACAACAGAACTCAACTCAACCATTAGAGGTTGGTGACGGTATTCTTACATACATTTTGCACACATCTGGCTTTGCTGTGGGACTGTGGGCTCTCCAAAGTCTGGGTGGCTGACTTTGCAAGTTCAGGTTTGCTTTGGAGCAGTGAAGATGATCAATAGAATCATAGAATGGTTTGGGTAGAAAGGGACAACCCAAGATGGTCAAGTTGCAGCCCCCCTGCCACAGGCAGGGCTGCCAACTGCTAGATCAAAGGACTAGAGCAAATTGCAAGGAGCCTCATCCAACCTGGCCTTGAACACCTCCAGTTCTTTTTGTATCTCCCGCTGGGACTGAAATCTGGATGCTTGCAGAGAGATTCTGCTAGAATTAATGTAAGAATATCAAGAGGATAAAAGACAGTGAAAGGAATGAAGCACTAGGATGAATTTGTTCAGAGACAGCTGAAGAAGAAGCTGGAAAAAAAAAAGAATCACTGAAAAGACTGGAGCCTGTGAGGCAGTAGCTGAATACAGGATGAGCTGTGGTAAAGACAGAGTGGGAATCCAGGGGACAGTGGGAAGTGCTTGATCGGTACGGAGAAGAAGCTTTGTCACAGGTTAGATAGGACTCTATGGGCTGGGGAGTGTTGGTAGTATCGTAAGTGCAGCTAATTGAACCGAACCTAGAGGAACTACCAACATGAATCTTTTTTTTTTTTCTTGAGGTATTCAGCATGAACAGTTCTTGTAAACCAAATTACAACTTAAAAGGATAATTAGCATATTTGACTCTACTGAAATGTCATAGTTTTAATATTGGCTTGTAGTGAGTTCTTGAGCAGTGTTGGTTGGAGTTCTCTTTTTTGGGGGGGTTTCCTTTGGTAGCACTTAAACTCTGTGAAGAACTTTCTTAAAGGATCAGAGGAATGGCCTGTTGGGTACTATGGAGAATCTTCCTGTATGTCATGTTGCACTGCTAAGCAACCCCCGTTCTGTGCTTCTCATCAGAGGAGCCCTGCTGTGACAAGCCGTTCAGGAACAAAATAACGTAATGGGTTGTGCAGGTTTTCATCTAGAACTGGCTTCAGGTATTTAAAAATATTTAAAATGTTTTAAAGAAAATGCTGGGAAATTCATATAGAAATTGCCATGCGGCAATCAGCTCGTGCCAGTTATTTTGTTAGTAAAATGAAATGCAGAACAAGCAAGCTTTTGAGTTTGATTTTGTTTCAGTCTGTCTGGAGAACATGGTGTCAAGTGCCCATTTTTCTTTTAAGAATAGCCTTAAAGACTTGATTACTCTTTGATCCTACTATTGTCTTGAAGGTAGTTCAAAGTTATAAGGAGTTATGTATGCTGTATCCTAATGAAATGCTTGTCTGAAATTGTACTGATAGCCTGCTGTGAAAAAATCAATTTGCCATCAGCAAACTGAATGTACTTGATGCTCAATTTAGTTCACCCAAGTATTTCATGTTCTTTCCCTATGGTAAAACAAAAGGGTCCTGAGAATTAATTACAGCACTAGCATCTGCTCGTGGCAGCTTTGCTGATAGACTTCGTAGAAGAAGATAGTTAAAGAGTGAGGGAGATGGAGTGTGAAGTTTTACCAGTACCACTTCTTATGCAAATGCATTTAAATAACAGACCTCTTTTCCTGTACATATTTTTCTTTTTGCAGTGGACTATTCACTTGCATACAAAACCAGAAGATATCACTTGCTTCAGAGTAATTTGTGTTATGCCAGGTTTTTGTTTATTTTATTTTATTTTTTTTTTTGTGGTACATATTTCTATACAATTTTTGGCTGTGCGATGGAGCACTTGTTATCTCAATGATGGTAATAATAGTTTTTCCTTTAAAGTAAATTTCCAACTTTATTGGAGGTCAATAGATGAATGAGAATCTCCTGAAATTACAGGTTCTTGAGATTCCTGACTGAATCCTGTAGTAGAGTAATTCTGGCCTGCTGTGCCAAGTACACTGTGGAACAACCTTGAATGCTGGACAAGCATATTTTTATGTTGTGCAAAATCTCCATTGGCAGTTTTGCCTTTTTTAGCATTAAAACGTTAGTTCGCTAATGTGCCACCCTAAGCTGGCATTTTATTCCCTTGAGCATAGGTGGAATGTAACATGAACACAAGGTGCAGCAAAAGCCCATAGGGTACTGGTAACTTTTGGATTTTAATATTCTGTAATTTTGCAACTTAACGTGTATCCAGGTAAATAAATCTTCACTCACCTGATGTAGGAATCAGATCCTGGTTCAGCTGAAAGACCTCAAGGTATAAATTCCCTTTCTAGGAATGCCTGAGTAAGCATGATCTCTCAAACCCAAGAAGAGATACTCATTCTTAACTTCTCTATGATTTCTGTCACGTTGGTTTGAAAGGCGTTCATCCATACCACTGTAGCTTGGAGGGAATCATCTTAGGTTTCTGTAGGAGAGTGCCTCAAATTTGGTATTATCATAAACCATGATGATGCCAGTAATGGTAACTGATTTATTCTTGTTTGCACTGGGGAAAAATTTCAGTTCATGTCATTGTAATAAAAAAGCTTAGTGAAGAAGAACAGGTCCATTGTCTTCAATAACTTGTTACTTGAAAAAGGAAAATGATGATCAGAACTACTGAGAATTCTAAATGCTTCTCATATTTGTTTCATAATTTCTGATAAGCTGTAAGCAGAAATGACAAAATGGCATATGGTGCTTTCTTGTCTGCAGGTGTAATATGTACCTCTACAACTTCAGAAAATTTGCTTGTGGACCATTAATTGCTTGTACATTTTGACTGATAAGTTGTTATCAAAAGAAAGACAACCCAAACTCATTAGATTGAGCTTTTTCTTCTTGAAGGCATTTGGATAACCTTTATCATGTCCTTTGCTAACTTTATTCTTTTCTATATATGCATATAACATTATCTTTAATGTTTCAGCTTTTATACTGGATACAATTCTTAGTTTGATCTCCATTAAATTGCTGCATACCAATGCTTTTAACATTTTAACACATTTTAAAAAATGTTGAAGCATTACCTGGCAGTGGTCAGACGCAGGAATAATTAATGCTGAAGTGAAAAGGGAAATACTTCAATTATGTATTTCTTAAATTAATACTCTTATAAAACTGTGGTAACAGTGTGACGTTTAATATTGACAGCTGCATATCTTATTTCTTTTATCAACGAAAATTTTAACTAAGTAAAGGTGAAAGAGTGGTTCTTTGCTACACATTGGTCTATTGAAAAGCGTTTCTGTATTTTCCGTGTGCTTTATTAGAACACTGTGTGACATAACATTTATAGCCCTATACATACATCACAGTTCTTGAGAGAACACATTCTTTGATAGCCATTCGGAGCAAGCATATACCCTAATTAATACCCGTTTGGTCAAATGCTTTGCATGATTCTTGAGTATGTCTAGAGAAAACTCTTGAGAATAAAAGGTGGTCTAAGTGAAACATATAAGGAGGAGGAGGGGATAATAATATATAATTCAATATATATTCAATAATATAATAAATAAATAGGATCAAGGCTAGGAAATCACTTTTTTTCTAAAGACTGGATTGATCAAATTCTTTGCACCTATGTTTGAGAGAGTAGAATTTGCTACTTGTATATGGAAACATTACCGAAATTAGCAATTACTGAAATCATTGTGCTCTCCCCACTGCATCCCAATTTGCAAGTATTTGTTCAGCATATATCATAAATGTCCAGTTTTTAACGGAATAAAGGCATTTTGATCGTTTAAGCTTTTTAAGACTGTAATATACATGGACTGTTACTTGTTATTATTAAAAACATTCTGTCTATTTCACATAGAAAATGCTGGTGTCCTTCAGAAAACAATTTCTTATATATTACAATTTTATGAAAATAGCTTGATATTATGAAATGTCTTAGCTACTCTGCCTTTGTTTTCATCAGGAGGCTGATATGAAAATGGGCTTTTATAGTCTGTTATTCATTTTATTTCATAATTTATCATTTTGTATCTACTTAGAAAAGCCATCTTAATTAGGAAATATTTCAGTATAAGAATTGAAAGGTTCTTTATTAAAACTGCTGGTAAAAATGTCAGTGATTCCCTTAGATTCAAGAAGAGACTTGGGTGAATAGAACAAGTAGTGTTCTTTATGATTCCTGAACATAACTGTAAGCAGGATACATGTTTTATATGCTATTTAACAGCAATGAGAGGAGGGAAAAATAGATGTAACACGTTTCATTACTCTGAATTTTCATGGTACACGAGAAGCAGTGCCTTGAAAATAGTCAGGATATGCTTTTATGCATAAGGTAGAGACAATGAAAACTATTTTATGTGTGTTATATTTGGTCTGGGAGGTGTGTAAAATCTTGTGATCTTCATTATTCACCTGAGAAATACTTGTCAGCAAGAATTACTTTTTGGAATTCTTCGGAAGGAGAGAAATTGTATGTAATTGTAACTGCTTTTAATTTCATACGGAAGGAAATCAATTTAGAAAGTCTTTGGTGTGGGAAAGGCATTCATGATTGTCTAATATTTCATACACTTGGGAGGAAAAGTTTCAAGTTTTGAATCCCAATATTTCATTTCTCTAGAAGTTGAGCTGTTTTCATCTGTAGAAGTAGCATACGTTGTGTATAACATTTTTCATTGCAAATGTTGATTTGCAAAAGTCAAAAATGATGCTCTTCTGCTTTAGTACTTAGTAGAGCATCCAGGAGCTCCAGGAGCAATTGAACGTCCATTGCCAAGATGGGGGACTCCTGCTACCAGAAGCTTTCAACATAATACCAAATGAATAAAGAGTAGTGAAGCAGCATATAGCTTTAATTAGTGTAATTTATTTATATATAGCTTTAAACATCAAAAATGAAAGGAGTAGAACCTTCACAAGAAAGGAGAATTCATTTAATAAATAATTTATTATTTCAGGAGTGCAGCAACAAACTGCAGTTGAAAGAGTGAAGGATGTTGATTGCTTCCTTCTTGCTGTGGCCCATTGTAGTTGACAGTTTTGGTTAATTTTATTCATTTCTGTAACAGCAGCTGTATTTGTTACAGGATTATAGAAACGTTATCTGACCTATAAGGTACAGTTTAGCATATGGATCATATTGTCTTGTGGATATTTTTCAAACCATTCTTTTTATGGCAGCATGAAATCTATTTTGACGATTGATCATACAGTTTCAGAAATCACAGAATGACAGAACCGTAGGGGTTAGAAGGGACCTCTAGAAATCATCAAGTGCATGCTGACTACTCCTGATAACCTCTTCTCCTCCACTTGCTTGGAGAAGACATCCAGAACATGCTGTTCCAACCCCTGGGATGAAGGTGAGGCTGCTGGCCTGCAATTTCTCATCTCCTCCTTCCCGGACTTTTTGAAGACTGGAATAATACTGGTTTTCCTCTGGTCCTCAGGCACCTCTACCATTCTCTATGACCTTTCAAAGACAACAGAGAATGGCTTGGCAGTTGTTTCTGCCAGCTGCCTCAGCACACACAGGTGCATCCTCTCAGGGCCCACACATTTGTGTACGTTGAGTTTGCCTAGCTGATTTCTGACCAGATCCACCTCGACTAAGGGGAAGTCTTCCTTTCCCCAGACTCCCTCTCTTATTTCCAGGGCCTGGGATTTCTGAGGGGCAGGCTTAGCAGTAAAGACTGAAGAAAAGATGTTCAGTATCTCTGCCTTTTCAGTGTCCTTTGTCACCAGGGCACCCACCTCATTCAGCGCCACATTTTCCCTAGCATTCCTTTTGCTACTGACTCAAAGAAGCCTTTCTTGTCATATAAGCTCCTTGTTGTATAAACTTCTTTCTTTTATAAGCTCCACCGAAGGGGAGAAGAGACTATTATCTTTCTTCATGTTAAATGTCAGTAAAAATGGAATATTTTGCTAGGAATAAATCCTATTTAATGTTTCAGAAATATTTTTGAGGTTTATTTTTCAAACTACATCACTGTCTCACCTGGCTGCTCATTATGGCTCTTTATTTATCCCAGTGGCCAAAAGTGTTTTCTTCCATCTTTGAATGGCCTTTATTACTTGCCTTTCTGAAATCTACAAAAGCCAGATACATCACATTGTAAGTTTCAGCTCCTTTCGTAGTAGTCAAAGCAACAACAACAGCTCCTTTCTTCTCTGTTTTCATGCTAGTTTAGCTCATAAGTTTTTGGATAAATTTTTATCAAACTCAGATGAGGTCCCAGAGCTGCTGCTGCTTGCTTGCTGCTCTACCTGCCTATAGAAAGACCAACAAAATGGATTTCAGGTTGTTGTTGTTTGCTGCTTTTCTGCTGCTGCAGGTAGGAAATTAGTTCAGAACAAATCTTTAATTAGCCATAGCAACATGTGCTTATGGTTTATTGGAGGCTATTTGCCATAAATCAGTGGCTCAGATGATGTTTATGTAAGAGGTTGCCCTTTTCCTCACCTTCTTTCATTTATACTGTTTTTTTTTTGTTTTTGTTTTTAGTAAGAAGGCAATTTCATATTCATTATATAGCACAAATTTCTGAAATGCTTTGTATCATTACTGGAAAACTTTTAGAGGTCTTCAGATTGCAGGAGTTTGAAACTACTGCATTAAATTTGAAGATTAGTAGACTGTCTTCAAAAGTGAATATAGGAAGGTGTGTTGGATGGGCAAAGTAAAGTAACTGTAAGAATTAACTTTTACTCTTGACATTTCTATTCAGTAAATACAGTTTTACAACAGTGCGTATAATTCATATTTCTCTGTTTGTATTCTTAAATCCTGATAGGTTTCTACCTTTTATTACTGTTCAAATTGCATGTCGATGGCAGTATAAAAATGAATGACATTTAATTTAGTACCACTGAGTTTTCATTTTCAAGAAAGATCTTAGTAAAACTCATGAATGTGATATATTATACACTGGAAGATGCTAGGAGTGGTTTTCTGCAGCCTTTTCCTCTCTCCAGAGAGCCAATCTTGGGAATTATAGTTGGTATTTGGAACTTTTTTTTGAATCAAGTTGTGTGCATGCACCTGGTTGTGTGCGTGCAACAATGTTCAAAATTTCTCTGCCTTTAATTTAAAAGAAAAATTGATATGTTCTGAGACCAAGGTAAGAAGGTACAGAATATGCCTTCTTGTTTCTAGCAGGAAACTGAAACAAGACAGCAGAGATTCTATCAGTTCATCAGAGAAAAGCACATTTAGTTGCTCATCTTATTCCTATGTTAGTATGCTTGCTGTGTGACTTTGCTTTAGAATGTGACTTATTGTCATTGAAGCAATCTTTGTGTAATGTAAGATTAATTTTTAATTAGTGCTGCCTTCGGTGCATTTCTTACAGATGAAGTAAAACCTGCAATTACTTGTAATGATATAGTTTATTTTAAAAACATAATGATACAGACGTTTAGCGATAAAATATCTACTACATTCTGCAGAGCAGAATCTTCTTCTTTTTTTTTTTTGGCAGGCACTTATATTTGTCTTGCTTTGGTTTTTATTTGTATCGTTTTAATTCACAACATGTGTATATCTTTTGAAATTCAGATCTTTTGGCAGAAGTATTGAATGACTGAAATGTTTCGGTCAGTACAAGGCTAACTTTACAGGTTAAGATGGCCATACACGTGTTTATGATGTTTGTACTTTTAAGACTTTAATGCTGAAAATACTGAGTATTAGCACACAGAATACCAAGAGATTTCCTCCAATCATATCTAAGGCAATTTGTCTTTTATATTTGTTAGGTAAGTGGAGTTGGAAAAATGTTAAACTAGATGCCGTGACTTTGCAAATTGATTTGTATCTAAACAGTAAAATCAGTAAATGTTTGATTTTACAGGGGGTATATTGGTGATCCAGGAATATAAATTCTGACGTGCCTTTGTGCAGTGTCCTCCAGTTTTCATTTGAGTATTTTTTTTAATAAATGATAGGCCATCCAAGCTACTAATGAAAACATAGAATAAAAATGCCACCTTGTGGGTGAAATAAATGATGCAGTAGACATGACTGAAAATAACTTGTTTACCAAATAGATTATGTGCATTTGTAACTCATTGCTAGAATTGTAGCTTATATTTTTTTAGACATTTACAATTATTTGCTGGGTTTATACTCAGGATTTTTGCACAAAGTATTTAAGCAATTGCAATTTGCCCCCTTGGCCTTAAGAGTGAAATGACTGCTAAAATTTTTTTAATGTAATTTCATCCATGTTCCTAATTACCATATAATTTTTGCATGGAATTCAATCTGTTGTTCCTAATGTGTTAAAGCACAGTTTTGATGCAGCTGTTCTAAAGTGAGTGAACAACAAAAAATTCATGGTTTTGTAGATATTCCACATGTAAAGGTAGGATGATGATGCATTTGGCTTTCTGTGCTGGAATTCTTCTTGTTACATACTCAGATTAGTGTTATCTGTTTCAGCTTCACATAGTAGGTTTCTCATAGCAGCCAACTGAATATCAGAGTTCTACAGACATTGGTGCCAAGGTTTTCAATCCCTTTTTTTGGGCAGGTTTTTATATTACATTCTAGTTTTTTAAGATCTGTTGTTGTTTTATTCAGTTATAATGATTTCTCATCAGTGCTGGGGAATGCAACTGAAGAAAATGATATTAATACCTTAAAAAATATGGACCAGCACGCTGTGGGTAAGTCAGCTCATGAGACCAAAGGCAATGATGATGCACAGCTCAGTGTTCATGCCGTAGTTCAGTTGAGTGCAGAGTGGGTCTATGGATCCCCCTGCCCCTCTACTTATGGAACTGGGATGAACCAGCCTGCAAATCATTGACAGAAAGGTATCCAGAGATATCTGATGCTATCCTTTTCGACTTAGTCAATGGAGAGTGAAATGAATAAATGAATTTTCACTGGACTACAGAGCAAATAGACTAGTGTCAAATAGATAACAGAGCCCTAGCTTGAAGCATTTATAAACGAAGGATAGAAACAAGTTCCATGTGAACACAACACATGATTAAGAGAGGGCTTGTGGCTGCAATTCTGTTGTATGCAGTAGGCTATCCAGATGTTTCCTGGAAAGAAGCTGTAATGTTTTGATTTTGTTTTTCATCTAACAGTCATCAAATTAGGTCTTTCTTGTAGTATTCTTTCAAAGTTTTGTTTAAATAGTTGTTTGTTTTTTTTTCTTCTTCTTTTTTTCTTAGAGATTTCGTGCCAAAGACTATATTGCATTTAAATGTATCATGCATACATCAGAGTCTACTGGAGGTTGCTAAGTTCAAAGAGCCTCTAAAGGATGGGTTAAAGTTTGCCTGTAGGTTTCAGGAGAATTGTTAAGGTAACCTGTATAAATACCTAAGCAGATTTCTTCTGTTCAATGACTTAGATACTAATAAGGGCTATACAGCTGGAATTAGGCAGGTGGGAGTTCTGCTGTGCAGTTGAACAAGCCCTGGCTGACAATTACTTTCCCCATGTCTGGCATCTCCAATTATTTAATAGTGGACTGCATTTACTTCTAGACAAGTGGTAGAAGAACACAGGTGTAAACATGCTTGCGATAACTGTCAGATGCAGCTTTTTGGGATATGACTGCACACCTTTTAAGCATTGCCACACCCTTTGGTTTATAACCTTCACTTATTATTAGTCTGGTGTTTATGTGTATTTGAACAAAAATGTAGTGCAAGAAAATCATATCTTATTTACAGGTTCAAAATATTTTAGTGCAGATATCTATTTTTAATGCTCTATGAGAGTGCCTCTGTTGTGAAAGATTGATCTTTCCTATGGCAGCTTACTATTCTGAATGCAGTACTTTCCACCCTGTTCAGAATTAGAGGGTGCACGAAATATACTCTGAAATTCATTCAAACCTTTAAAACTTATTATGCCTCAAAGAGACAGATTTAAGATTACTGAGATTTCTGGTTGAAGTATTTCAAGCAGAAATCCATACTCCATTAGGTTTTGTAACATTATGTGACCTTAATTTTCCAGGTATTTTGCCCTTTAAATTGAAGATAGTATTTTAATACTATTTAAGTCTCCTGAAGAGCCTTGTAATAAGGTAGGCTTAAGTTGTGAAATATCTGAACGAAAAGAAAGATGAAAATTCATTTAGTATTATTTATTTATTTGTGTGTTCATTTAATGAATAGCAACAGGAGGACATGCATCAAATAATGCACTGAAGTAGGCGATAAAATATCTTTGTGGGTTTGCTTTTTTTTTTTTCTTCAGTGAAGTTGTGCGTGAATGCAGTCAGGCACGTTTTTCAAAGGGATGTCTTTCTTGTTGTTTGATTATTTTAGGCAAAGCAGTTCTGTGTTCTTTGGATTTAGGGTTTTGGCTCTGACATTGCAGTGCACTTCAAATGGAATTCTGCCTGGACAAGAGCTGTAGGATTGTGATCCTGGCTGAAGGGATGAAGTAGTGTATGAAAGAGCTTTGATGTGCTGAAGGAAAAGCTGCAGAAGCCTTTTACAAATAATTACAGGAAAAGATAGGTGAAAAATCTTCCATCTTCTTATTAATAAAAGCGTGGTCAGTAATGTTACATACAAGGCATGTAAGGACGTGCACAGCTCTATAGCACGTTAGAACTTGACCTAAGGAGCTACAGCCAAGGTTTGTGGAAACATCTGATTTTTCTCCCCTGTAATGTGGTCCTTGGGCAGTCAGGTAGCTACTCGATATGACCGATGCAAAACATGTTGCATCTGAAAATACCAAAGAAATTAAGAATAGCACGTAATTGAGATGTATGTGCACTTACACTGCACGTGCAATCGTGCACATTTACGTGCATGTTTGCACATCTCAAACGTGTGTATCGTGATGGTTACCCTCAGAGGGTTTTTCTAATCTAAAAACCATGTTTTATTCATATTCACCTAAAGTATCAATTGCTGGGTTTTCTGTAACTGTCTACAATGATTGTTACTGTACACTGTAACAACTTAAGGTAGATTGCCTTATTTAAAGACTTGGATTATTTTGCCAGTAGAAACAAAATACTGTGTCATTTCTGCATACTTGCGTGCTGATAACTGCCTGGCAGTATATATGAGTGCTATGATGTCAAAGGGAATGGCTTGCGATGTGTGTATTTAGTGCTGAGGCATTTTTCAGTTACAGCTTCAGGTTGGGTGTTCTAGCTGCTGAGTACAGGAAGGAATTTTTAGCACCACTCAGCAGGCAGCAATTAATTAAATTTTGCTTGCCTGAGCTGTTGTCTTATTCTTGGCTGCCAGACATCGAGATTTTCCCATGCATTTCATTCATTGTTTCCCAGTCCCTCAGGCTTATCTGTATATCTGATGTAGTTCTCTGATTTTCTCAAACATATCAATGGTGGCTACTTAATTTGATCTTGTTGGCTGATAGTTTTGATGGAGTCTGAATACATTTTGCTGACAGGACTTTCAGTCCTGACTTAGAAGCCTCGCAGGCTGCCTGTGATGCTTTCAGATTAGTGGTTTTGTTGTGGCCATCCAAGTGGATCATATAACAGATTCCAATGTTTAGTTTGTACAGTGAGTACATTGGTTAATATCCTTTGGTGTGGGTGAAAGAGACCTTAAAGGTCTTTGTTGGATACCTGGAAGTGCCATGTTGATAACATAACACATCAGTTTACGTTCAGAAGTGTTCAGAGCCAGGATTAATATAATCCCATTCATTCATGATAATATAGACTTCTCCTTGAATTGAGAAGAAAAAATGTGCTTTCAAAGCATATCACCAGCATCACTGTATACACTTCTACAATTTGCAGAGTCACAGTGAAGTGTTACCTCTACCATAATGATGGTATTAACAGTGCTATGATCTCTGGTGGTGTTGCATGAAAGCACTGTCAATTTTAAGCAAAATTAAACTTCTACGTTCTTCCCAAAAAAAGTAATTGTTTTGGTAAAATATAGGGTGAGAATGCTTCTGTCTAGCATTTTACAAGCGCAGAACAAACTTAGTTTTTAACTTGGAAGAAATGATAGTCTTGTTCTTTTAATTGAGACAAAGGAACCTTTGCCTGTGAAAATTAAATCCACCACAGTTTGCAGTTGTTCTTCAAACTTGTCAACCTGACAGTGATATCGTGTAATCTGGTAATAATGTACCTGAAGCTTATTGCCTTTTTTGGGGGCAGTGATATCTGCAGATGATGTGCTCTGTTGATTTTAATCACACTGCATTTGATTTACCCCCACTGACCTGGGTGTAAATGCAGAATAATTTCATTGACTTCACTGGATTTACCATCAGCATCTCAGTGCAGATGATTTCAGAATTTATTTCATTGCATCTATGGCTCAGCTACAGGACCTTCAGAAGTCACCAAAGAAAGAAAGGTATGGTGACTTTTTGCCCCTCTTCACAACAGCTTGCTATTCAGATAGTGCTTATCTCTGACCAGTTGCTAAATTTGCCGTGTATCGGTCCAGTGCTCAGAAGGAATGCTCAAGGTTGTTGTGCCAAGTGCTCATGGTAGTTGGCTTTTGATTGTCTTACGGTCAGTCTGAGCTGCTTTAAGGTTCCAACAGCTTGTCTCTAGATTTTCTTTGTTCACAACATTTTGTGCTGACTTTACAGTCAGTATAAAACCAATAATATACTTTGGTGCATCGGTGGGTGGACTAATTGGACATACTCTAGAGTACGTTTTGTAAGTGGCCGTAAATAAAATAAGCTACTGGAATGTAAGATCAAATCCTGCAGTTGATTTTTCCATCTCTGATATTGTCTCTGGGAGTTCTGTCTCCACAGCAGGGATGAAAACACTAGGCTCATGCAGAACAGACATGTAGTTTGTTCACAGGAGGCTATACCACAGATGTCTGTGTTCACTATGAAGGCTTTTTCTCCACAATGGAAGCTTACCCTTCAGGCTTGTAAGCCCAGCCCTCCCCAGCAGACCTTACGGTGTGGTAGGATATTTTTTTGTTTGTTTTTCCACATGATGAGACAATTTAATTTGGTGCTGAAGTTGATGGGTTTTTTTTCATCCCAATGAAAAATAATGGGAATCCCATGCGACTGTTACTTGTGCTACTCCAAATCTCCCACTTCAGTGTTTTAAAACCCCAAATAGAAGCTACCATTTGATGAAAGTCAGAGATATTTATGCTAATAACTATTAACTGTTACTTGTAACAAGTAATTAACTAGTAACTGCAGTAGATTGTGTTATTTCTTTTAATAAATTGGTCTGCTATAACTTTTACACATCTTCAATATAATTAAGGTATAATACAGTACTGTTAACTAAAACCAAAAAGGAGGAGCATGGATAAAGCTTGCACAGGCTGTACTGTACCAAAAATATACCTGCTTATTGCAGCACATTAATATATTTAATGAAAGTCTGTCCTTGTTTTTTCTAAGGTATGTCCATGGAGAAATAATTGTCAATAAACATTTCCAAAGCCCAGAAGGAAAGGAATTTTTAGGCTAGATGGAAAAAAATATTTGAAGTATTTCATAGTCAGTGCTACATCACGATACTTCTAGGTATTTAAATTAAGGAAGTGAGTTTCAGATTGGAGTCTGTCATGTATGGGGACACATATCTGACTTGTATGGCATTTGTTCACGAAGGGATGTGTCTTTTGTCCTTTTTGTTCCCAGGTGTTCAGCTGCAGAACAGTCCTTGAGCTGCTCCCCTCAAGGAATTAAGGAGGTCTTCAGCGTTGCATAGTATGAATGAATGAAGGTCTTCCCTACCCTCTGCCTTATTTTCTTTGTGTAGCTGGTCTCTAGTGTCACTGAGGTAAGGAGTGATAATGTATCCCAGCACTTCTGGTCCATTTACAGACAAAAATGCATGCAATCTTTAAAGTAATACTGCAATGCTTTATGGAAAAGAGCCTGCTCTGTGAGTCTCTAAGTAATTCTCCATATGCTCTTATAAAATTCCTGCCCTTCTTACAAGTAATTCACCCCTTGGCTTGGTAGGCATTTACTTGTAATTTCTAGGAAACCCAACTCCTGCCTTCCACATAATTTCCCTATTGCTTTTTAGGATTATTTCCTGTCTGCTCTCTAGTAATTGTCCCAGTGCTTCACAGTAATTTTCTCCCATGAGTTTCAGCAATTTTCAGTGTCTTTTCTAGAAATTCCCACTTCTATTTTCAGGAATTTCCCTATGCTATCCAATAATTCTCCTTGTCCCCTTCCCAGGAACATTCCTCCTGGGTTTTTAGATTCTTCCTTGTATTTTCTGAAAAATCTCCCTTCTGGACAGTAATTCTCCAGGGACTCTGCAGGCTTTTCACTCTGCCCTTTGTATTTGGTATTTCATTTTATGCATTTTAGAAAAATCTCCTTGTGCTTTCTAGGCATTCCCTCTGCCTTCTAGGAGTTTTCTTTGCACTTTCCAGATATTTTCTCTTTTAGGAATGCCCCCTCTGCTTTCTAAAACATTTTCTGTGTGTTTTGTAGGAGTTTTCCACACATCTGGGGGGAACTATGCCTCTGCATTCAGGCTGGATGTGGCTCTGGGCAGCCTGCTCTGGTGGTTGGCGACCCTGCCCACTGCAAGGAGGTTGAAACTACATTGTGGTCCTTTTCAACCCAGGCCTTTCTATGATTCTAGGGTTTTATCATACGATTTTCTGAAATTAGCTTTTTGCATTGGGAAATAAATTCATTTAAACTGATGGCAAACACATATTCCTTATGAATAGTTATGTTCTAATTTATTAGCTAATAGGATCAACTGTTTTTGTTTGGATATGAAGGTCTTTTATACTAAGCATTTAATTTTTTTCAAGAGGCAACGTTTGGTTCTGGCCTTTTTAAGGAATGGTGCACTGTCAGGTGTTGGGCAAACTTACAAAGTGTGAAAATGCTTTTAGTGCTTTGTTTTTGTAAGCTATGTGTAGGCAGACACCATCATCTTGCTTTTGCATGCACACTTTGCCAGCTGCATTGAAGCCCTGGCCCTGCCAGCATCTTTTACATGTAAAATTGCAGGAGGAGAGCACAGTATTAATATGAAGCTCTTGCAGTGCTCATCTTCCCGTACAAAAGATTTCTCATGTATTAATGTTTTACAGTATTAAAAGTGTACTATGTGTCATTATCTCAATTTAGCTTATGAGGAAAATTATAGCAGGAGGGTGGTGTAAATTCTCAGATCCCAAAGGTTGTGTTATGCCTGAGAGAATACTTCATTTCTGACTCAGTTTAGAACAAGGTATTGCAAAAGTAGCAACGAGCAATCAGTAAGGCTTAAAACCCAGCCTTCTGGTAGTTATTTATTTTTAATCAAGTTTGAGTATTGTAGATGCTAAAAATCATAGCACTGTAATAAAAGCAGATTCAGGATGTTAGATTAAGGGCCAAGTAACTCCTGCCTTTCAGCACCAGAAAATTGGGAGTTCCTGGTGTGTGACCATTCTTTATTCCTGACAACGTGCCCATTAGTGTCTCTGCCTTGACCAGTAACAACTACATATATCAATGTGAGCTCACATTCCTTTTGTATCCCTTACCATTTGAACTTTGCTCAAAAGCGCTTAAAAATACTTCAGGACTGGAAAGGAAAAATAACTTCACATTGCTTTTTGATCACACAGTTAATTCACAGTGGAAAAAGAAAGCAAGTGTGATAGGGAAATGCTTCGAGGTGCCTGAAGCTGTCGTGTTAAGCTGTGATTCTGTGTGATTCTGTGTAACGTTTCTTCCTTTGCTGTTTCCCTCTTTGTATCATGTGTATACAGTACTGTCCCTGTTTATTAAAAAGAAGGGAGGGATTTGTCTGCTCCTTCTGTACAGCTTCTAATTGTATAAAATGCACATTTGTCATAGTTACGTAGCTAAGTATTTAGGGCAGAGAATTTTCTGGAAAAATGACCCCCTCCCTTTTTCTTGGATAGCCTTAATGATAAAGTGATATACACTTACATCCTTCCATCTATTTATTGGTCAACAGAAGCAAAACAAACAAATCACTATTTTAACTTTTTTATGTAGAACATCTTCAAAAGAACAAAAACATTTTTAAGTGCCATTAAGCTTATCTCTTACTTATGTTACTTATCAGATCTCTTTTTCTGCTGAATTTCAGAGAATTAAAGATAGTAATAGCTGTATCAAATGACATGTAAAAATGTCTTAGTGGTTAGAAAAAGAGTGCTAATATCGTCAGACTGGAATATAAGGACTCTCTTTTTAGATGAACATCTTTTATTTGATGGCATTCCTAGAGTTAAAAGTAGTGAATTGTTCTCTAATTAATCCCTGTGCTTTCGGTCCTCCATTATGGAGGAATTGAGCTGTGGCCTTCTTGCCCGAAAATGTTTAGATAAGCATGCCTTCTTGAGTGCTTTTTAGCTTCCTTTGAGGACTTATGCAGTAAAGTAGACTCTACTTTAGAGAAAAGTAGACTTTGAGACAAATCGTGGAAATTTGAAGCTCTCCAGTGGAATTCCAAGAGTACCCAGAAACACTTGCTCTTGTTATCAGCACAACGGCAGCATTGCTGAAGTATATCTTCACATGCTGCTAGTTAGAAGAAAAAATTATGTTTTATTTTACACAGATTCAACGACTTCTCAGGTTTAATGAAGTATTTTGCTATCCGCTAAAAATATATTGTATACCATTTGTTTTGAAGGAAAAAAAAGTCTATTACAGTTTGGTGCTGTAGATAGACAAGTCAAAGTATAATTTTTGACTGTGTATTTGTTTTTGCAGATCTGACATCCAAACCAGTATGCCATGCCATCCATATCCTTGTCAGTGTGGTTAGAACACAAGGTGTTGGTGTTCCTCTGGCCCACTCCTCTCTTGGGTTTATTCCAGTTCTTCAAGCAGTGGACACGTTCTTCCTGGTCTCTATGCTTTTATTTAAGCCTATATAAGCCTGAACAGATGGCTGAAAACAGTGAGGGGAAGACTACAAAATGTACCTTGCACACTTGGACTCAATTAAACCTATCAGTTTTTTCTTTTTTTTTTTTTTTTTTTGCCCCTGTTACAACAAAGATCCCATGTGTTGTGGAGGTGTGTTAGCAGAGGCATCCAGCCAAGCCACCAGTGATGCTAAGGGCCCTGTGGACAACTTCAGAGGGACTCAGCATGCACAGGGGAGATAAGCCTGGGACTGGACCTTTTTCAGTCCGTATTTCTGAGGTTTGTATTCAGCAGTAGGTATTTCTTCATATTCCACAGTTATTAGCAGTTGTGTCACTGAAGTAAAGCAAGGACTGTATTTCCCCGATGAATCCTTTAAGTGTTATATAACAGCAAAATCTCTTGTACAGAGAATGTTTCTTCAAACTCTTGCATGTAGTAACAACTTGCCATCACTTTCAATGGTTATAGAAAGTTCTGGTTTCCAAGAAATTCTGGAGGTGTGAAAAAATCAGAAGATTTTCACCATTTTGGGGAATCTATTCATTGGAACCAATTACCTTAAAATATCAAACATTCAAAAACTTTACTTTTAGAGAGATGTAGCATTGTTGTTTTATCTCAAAGGGATGCTGCAAATGGGATGAGTTATATAATGCTTTGAAATGGTGTAGCAGTTGGCAGTGATGTTCATGTTCTCACTCTGGAGACTGTCAATTCATACAGCAGGTTTGCCTGCACATCCAGTAGTTATGTATTTTTGCCACCTGATGGTGGAATGTGTGCTCCAAAGGGCTTGCTTATCCTACAAGAGATCAGTAAGTGGTGGCTTAATTTACTTTATGTTATATAGATAGGTCATAAAATTATAAATTAGTCTAAGCATTTAAGTGTCGTTAACTGTGGAGGGAAAAAGCTGAATTCACATCAGATACAATGCAATAATGACTTCTGGAGATGGTTAATTTGTCCCATGTTCAGTAAATTACTTGCTCATTCTTTTCTGGATTTTGTTTATTTGTTGACTTGCCAACCAGGGGGTTGATGTATGTGGTCAGCCACATGCTGCTGTGTTTTAGCCCTGGCAGGCAGCTCAGTCTCACAGCCACTTGCTCTTTCTCTCCAGGTGGAATGGGGAAGAAAATTGGAAAGATAAGTGTGAGAGCTCATGGACTGACATAAGGACCATTCAATAGGTAAATATAAATACATAAGTAGTCTCCTTGTTTTGAACTTGTGGTATTATTGTACATTGTTAAAAATGCATTCTTGAGAGCTGCAGTACTCTAAACATGGGCAATATTTGGAGCAGGTCAATTGTCTTTTGCCTTGAGTTCATAAAAAACTAACTGCATTGGGCTTCTGAGTCATCACTGCAGATGGAGCAATGCCATTTTATATATTTTCATTATATTAAAAGAAACTCTAAACTCAGAAATAACAAAACCATTACATCGCCTTTTTATTAACATTAGCAGATGTATCTTGTAATAGAGCTGTGTGAGCATGGAGAAATCAGGACTAACAGGCATTTTACAGAAATTCAGACAAAGTGCCTCATTCAGAGTGTTACTTCAGCAACAGCACACCAATGGTAATTAAATTCCTCTGTCTCACCTGTATGTTCATTGATCTCCATGTGTTCATATATCTGACAATAGTTACTCATTGCTGTTCTTATCTATTTCTTTCATACTATAAAGATAGTCTGGTAAAGAAAAAGTAGCATGCTCTACATTTATGCTATTTTGGAGCTGTACTTTTCTTACAACTCCATTAACTGCTTCCATTTTCTTTTGCTTCTATTTCTGCACCAGCTGTGGATAATGACGTGTATTATTATTTCTTGACTTGTGATGGCTTTGCATGGTAGCATTAATTTCAATTAGTAGTTAAAAACACAATCTGTTACAGAAGTGGAGTTGTTCTCATAGGTATTGCTTTGAGGAGTCAGTTATCATCTGCCTTTCCATCCACCACATGGAAGTGTTAGTACACTACAGAGTTAAACCATCCAGCTGAAATTTTAGAACTGGCAGGCAGGATAGGCTCAAAAACACTTGTGGATTTCTTTATATAGAAATTATTCATCTCCATCTTGGCATTCTACTTGTAGGAATCCTTATGTTACCTTTTATTTTTCCCCCATAGACATTCTTAGGATTCTGTAACAAGGATCTGTTGGGAGCTCTGAGAGTCAAATGACTCTCTAGTCATTTGAAAAGGAAGAAACGCTGTTTTTGAATATGAACATGAACTGGAGTTATGAAAATATGTGTAAATTTGATAATTATACAACCACTTTTTCTGTTACGTGGTGTTAGGTAATTGACTGATTTAAGAACTGACACGATTCTCTCTCTGTCTTTCTCTCTCTCTTTCTGTTAGCATATCCTTTTCACAGGATTTTGGTTAGGCTTTCCAGATTAAAATCATAGAATCACCAAGGTTGGAAAAAACCTCCAAATCTAGTCCAAACATCCACTACCACCAATATTTCCCCACTACAGCACACTCCTCAGTACAACATCTAAACATTTGAATAATCTTTTCTTAGTTCTGGGATTTTGATATTGTTCTGCTTATGGCGTGACAATTATTGGATAGATACTGACCTGTATTTTTTTCTCCTCACTGTTGACTCATAGAGGCAACTGGAATATGGCTCCATTCCATTTCACTTTCATCTCAAATGCACAGTGCTTAAAGAGATGAGGATGCAGAATGCAACAATCTTATTCCTCTATAATGTAAACTTGGGAAAGTTTGTCTCATAGACATTGATAACATGAAAAGGAGCAATTCCACCAAGAGCATGATGTAACTCTAAGTCGCATGGTTTTCCTTGTTGATGTGACAGTCTTAGGTTTTCATTTAGGTTCTTAAAAAGCTGCAATCTGATTTTACAGCAGCTTGGCTTTATATTTACCTTCTACCTGTCCCTTCTCCACCGTAAGCCTGCTGTTGATTGGTTGGGCTTTCTGACCTGCCTTATTGACAGAGTGTGAAGTGGTCAGCCAGGATTTATTTCACCCCTTTGGAGGATGCTTGGTTTAAGCTTGAATGTCAAGGAGAAAACTGTTGCATTAAAATAAACAACACCTTTCAACGTCCCTTCCAACCTGTGTTGTTCTGTGATATATCTCTGGTAGGTAAGCAGAACAGTTGCATAGATCCATTATTTTCTCATGAGCTTTACCACATCCTCCATGCAGGTAACCCTTACTGTGTATTTTCATTCTATATGTAGTCATTTTCAAACTGCCTTAGCTTACCTTATATTCCAACTATGTTGCATCCAGTGCAAATATCTTATTTTGCTTAAGGTCAACTTTTCCTCTGTTGCTGCATGCTTTAGAAATAAGACAATGCTACCTGAGTCACAGTACCTCCCATGGTTATATAAAGCTGATTTGTAACTTCTGACAAGCTGCATAGACTTTCAGGAAACTCATGTAAACAATTAGGTTGAATTCCTGAATACTTCATCTCAGAAAATTTCCATCCAAACACTGTGTATGACACTGATTGTTATTCATGTTCAAATAAAAGTTGAAAGACAGGAAAGCAGGTAATGAGCTGTCCAAAAAGACATGTTTTTTTCACCTTTTAAAGCATTAAATGCCTTGCATTTCATAATATGAAACTTTATCCCTTTTCAATTTATATTGCATGCTATAATGTATTTCACTTCACTATCTGATATATCACTCGGTTCTGAAGTCTCTGAAGTTCTTTTCCTCAATAGTATCTACCAGCAATGCATTTCACAGCTTGCTTGTAACGGACTGAAGTGAAAGAGAAATCCTCTTTGGAGGAACGTAATTAGTCCTTTTGACATTTTGATTGATGAAATACTAGCAATGTTAAATACGTCTTTAAGCAAGGGGGTTGCTTGGGATGAAATTACTTTCCAATTTACTAATCACAACAGAAACATAGAGCCCTCAACACTGGAAGGGACTTTGACTCTTTGATTTATTTCTCTGTCCAAAGAAAGCAGCAGCTATACTTAAGACATTTCTGATGAATATTTGTGTAAAGTGTACTTCGAGACCTCCAGTAATGGATACTCCCTGATCTTCCCAGGCAGTCAATTCTGATGCTTCATTATCCTCCAAGAAATTTTTTCTCCTGTCTGCCCGGAACCTTCAGTTTGACAGTCAGCTTAAACTTACACCTACAGGCCATGATCTAATCACTTTTTTCATTATAAGTTTTCAGTTAACTCACCTCTAGCCACGTAATTGCCAGAGCTGACCTAAGGGAGGTGGTGGAAACCTATGTATGAGGCTGCAGG
Organism: Chrysolophus pictus; assembly: GCA_037305975.1. Taxonomy (NCBI): domain Eukaryota; kingdom Metazoa; phylum Chordata; class Aves; order Galliformes; family Phasianidae; genus Chrysolophus; species Chrysolophus pictus. The sequence continues at coordinate 9,940,698 of CM074580.1, forward strand.
AAGGGTGGAACTGCACTTTGTATTTTCAGGCTATTATTTTTCAGTCTATCCATCGTTGATATGAAGAACAGGTAGCTACCTTCCTTCTCTCAGCAATCTGATATCACACTTCTCCCTTCCTCTCCTGCTCTCTAAACTGAGTGGCTTGAATTTTCTCAGTCCTGTCTTGCATTTCTGATCTTCGAGATTTAACATGCTTCATTTGGTATCTCTGATATTAAAAAAAGGGTATCCAAAACAGAGCGCAGTATCTGGTTGAAGCCCAGGTTCTGGGCTGAGTGGAAGGATGGTTTTGTGAATGATATAGACCCTTTCCTATAAAATGCCTGTAAAACACAGGTGATAACTGTCTTTTTTCCATTTATTTAAGGACCCTGCAGTCCACATAAATGAACAAGGGGTAGATGCTGGGAATTGGGCTAGCAGCCTATTTTTCACCCGGTGTGTTCAAATAAGCTTCTAACTCAGAAGAGATGGAGGAGTGTTGGCCTTGACCTCCGCAGTAAGGACAGATGTACACAAAGAGAATTTCTACCAGAGTGGCTGCTTTACACTTATCCTGCCTCACAGGTTATACTAAAACAGTTAACTCCTTTCAGCTTGTGATTCACAACAGTCCTTGAACTGAGGTCTAACCAACTCTTCTCCTTGTATTTGCATTCTGAGCCTGTCCTTCAATATGCCTACAGTCATTCGTGGCTTGATGTTTTCAGATTTAATAAGCTTGTTCTCTCTGGGATCTTCCAGGTCATCAATTATAATGGGACCATACTTAGGACAGACACCTACAAAGTATCCCTTGATGCAGCCTTTTGCTTTGACAATGAACAATTAATAGTGCTTTCTGATGAACATTTTTGTTAGCATGTGTGCATTGTTGCTGTGGTATTTTCATGTAGACAATATTATGAAAAAAATCATGTGAAACACTATCCAAAGCCTTACTAAAACAGATTTGTGATACCATGCATTCCTCCTCCAACCCTGACGCCTGCCAACCTTTGCTACAAGGACATTTGTTGCTGACAAGCACATAATAGCTGTTACTCCTTTCTTTTAGATGCTTATTTTTCCAGTATTTCCTGGGAATTAATGCTAATGGTATGTGTGTGTAATTTGATGATGCCAGCTTTTTCACCCTGTTGTGGATAGATACCACGGTTACCTTTTTCAGTTTTCAAGCGCTTTACCTGCCTTCTGCAGAGTTCTTGATCCACTAATCTGAAAAGTCTTCTCCGTGTTTATAGTATTCTAGAATGAATGTTACTGGTTGTAGATTTTAAAATTTCCAACCCAAGTACTTACCAACCTTTTGCTTCTCTGTAAAAAGCTGAGGTCTTGCTCCTTTGTCATGGATATTGATAGTGCTATCCCTTGCTAGCAGTTAACATTTTGGTCGAGATTGATGTAAGAAGACATTACATACACTCAGCTTCTGAGCATCATCTATCAGGAGCATTCTTTGCTGAGTGCAATACCAGCCCCTTTATTCACTGTCTTCCTATTACTCATGTGCTTAGAGTTTATTCCCTTTTCAGTTACATCCTTTACTAGTAGCTCCTCATTTTTTTCCTTTCTGATTTTGCCCTGCTATCCATTTGTTTCCCTGTTTGTTCTTATTTGCGCTTCTTGGATTGGCTGTGTATATGAGGATGTAAACTTATATCATAGAATCATAAGGGTTGGAAGGGACTTTTGGAGATAGTCAAGGCCAATATAAGAGTCCAATAAGTTTTGCTGTGATATTAATAATATGTACTGTTACTTGTTTAAGTCTTTTTAGTACCTCACTTAAGATCTTTTTTAATGAGCCATGGTGTTATCAAATCGTTCCATTAACCATTTCTAATTATTTGACACAATAAATACATATCTAAATCTCAGAACATACCTAAATCATTAAAAACTGAAATGTTAATTAACTGATATTTTTGGTTTGGTGCAACAGCACTGAATAAAATAGTCTCTGCCAATCTGCTCTTCCGTTGCATTAAATTTTTTAATTTTATCTTCCTTCCTAGGGCTAAATATGTCATCTCCATTGATTCTGGACGTGAAGATAGTATTTTTCTGGTTTCAACTTATGACCACATCTGCCATGATGTAATAGAGAAAGTATGGCCCAAACCATATCTATCTGACACCATTGAAACAATATAAGATGATAAATGAATAGACTATAATTATTGAATTTTTAATCTAGAATATAAATAAATCTATTTTAATGGTTTTATTTTTAGAGTATTTCAGCATTGATTTTGTTCATTACATGACATATTCTTGCTAACGTGCAAACAGAGGTTCTTGTGTCTTGCAAAAACCATGTGCCCTTTTGTACTTCTCCTATTTCTGGGAGAAGAAAGAAGTTTGTGGGTTGCCTTGCAGTGCTGTAAGTCAGTGTTTTATGAATGCTGCTTCAATATCTTCTTGTGGGGAAAAAACAATGCTAAGTTGACTCATACAGCTAAAATCACAATGTCACCGCCCCCCTTAAGAGCTAAAAGATAAAAGTGAGGACACATCAGCATGAATTGTTAAGGTCTGTACATTATTCATTTAAACATCTGCTGTTGGTTCCTCTTTACATATGGGAATAAATTATACCACATCAGCACATTCTCCATGCTTTTTGTTTAAGCATTTAATGGTTTTTTTTTTTTTTTTGTATTATTAATATTATTGTTTCTGCTTGGGTGACAGCCCCCAAAGTTATCATTGCCCACAACAGCATGACGTTTGGAGCATAGGTGTCTTCACGTACACGCTGTAAGAGTACTTGTTAGAGTAATTCAAAATGCACAGAGCCATTTATAGTACAATACTTACAATTTGGCTTCGAAATTAAAAGGTAAACCTTTGTGCCAAACCTTAGCAAAAGATCAAATGCTCATAATCCCTTGTATGCAAGCAAATTGCTATGCGAAAGAAAGTCAAACCGCTAGTTCAGTGTTACAGATTGAGCGTCTTATTTATGAGCCGCTCTGTAATCCTGAAATAACAGCATACTGCAGAATATTAGAGCACAGTGCCGTAAAGATAAACTGAGGGCCTAGGCCTGTCTTTTTCATGTGTCGGCAGGAGCTACGTATGAGAAATAAGTTATTGATTTACAGATTATTGGTCAAATCCTCAAGTGGATTGCACAAACCATGCAATCAGGGTAAGGGCTTTTCTCCATGTCCGCCTGAGGTAACTCTGTAATGGGATGTTCAAGGGCTCCTTGTATGGGTTATTTGTGTCCTCTGAATGTTTATCAGTCTGCTGTTAGGAGAGGAAGAAATGAAACTTTACATATGTAAAGCACATGCATATGTTGAAGTATGGAAGTATTTCATATCCTCTTTGCTGAGTTTTCTTTGACTTTTCCCCACTCTTTGCAGTGCTTGCTTAGTTTCTTTTCGATGCAATTAGCTCAATTTTCTTCTTATGTCAGCGTGATGAAGTGCTCACAGCTTTATTGCCTTTATTTTTTATTTCTCAAATCTGCGGGTACTTTTTATGCTGATAGAGAATGAGTTTTATTGTTGCACTTCTTGATATTAATGTTTACATCACAGCGGTAGGATTTGCGTGCCGTAATATAATCTATTATAAATTGGGCAGTAGAAATTGGATGGTTTGGGTGGCTAATAAGAGTCCCTAGCAATGCCTGCAATCAGCACAACTCAAGTCTGGGAACCTGTAACATTCAGAGCAGGGGGCTGTGCTGATTGCGGATTGAGCTCAGAACTTTGGCCCTTCTTCCTTAATTAGCAATATAAATATTATTTAAAATTAGCATTTTGTAATCACGGCCGTGTCAGAACGGAGTAACATTAATTCACCCCTTGTTGTGTTGTCTAAACAAGAATGAAAATACCGTGTATGAATTAATGGAATAGTTCACACTCCTTTTTATGGCTTAATTTGGAAATAGTAATACAAAAGCCGTAAGATGGTCTTCTGATTTTAATTCTGTTTTTGCAAATTACTTTTCATCCCACCCTGTATGGTGCCTGTGCTGCTGGTGCTCCTCTAACTGGTTGGAAGATGTCATTACAGCCATTATTGCCACCGTCACAACTTTGACCCTTCTGGGCTACAGCTAATGCCTCCCCGGCAATTTACTAGCTGCCAGAGCTCCCTTTGCAGTGCAGATGGCATGCTCCATCCTAGTACCAAGGGTATTATTGCCACGACAGCCTCAGTCTCTACCTATATGGGGAGCTTAAGCCCCGAGGTGACTCATGAACTCTGCTTTCATGAATGTTAATGTGCAGGGTTGCCTCTGCATAATGGGGCAATGCCAGCATGATGGATTTTTATATGTAATTTAAATTGAGGTGTACTTTATACTTTCCATTTCATTTCTATTTTAACATATACTAATAGAAACATATACAACAGTAACCAACAAAAAGAAAATCCATTAAAGTACAAAAGTGTATTAGCACATTGATGGAGTGGACGAGCGAGAGTCCCGCTGCCCGTCTTACTTGGGGACTGTGGGCCACATGCTGCTCTCTAATGGGAAAGGGGCAGGGGCTGCTTTTCCTGTGCAGAATGTGCTATTGGATTTCTCATGTGTTCTTCTGAGTGTGCTCAGAGACTCCGGCCCCTGCAATGTGTACTAAAGAATCTGGAATGCTTAATAAATTACTTCCTATGCTGCAGCAGTAAGAAACCTATTGCGAAAGTGTAGGACTTTTTGCTGCTTTCTAAAGGCGTGGAAAACTTCTTTGCTGTTTTTCAAGATTCCATGTGATGCGTTTCTCCTTCCGAACTTGATTTCTTTAGTCAAAGATCTCTGTTGTCACTGCTTTAATTTGGGGAGAATTTATCCTGTCTGTGAGAATGATGGGCATTGTCACCAGCCAATACTTATGGTACCATGTCCCAAAATGAAAACGTTTCTCCAGTTTTCTGTTCCTTAAATTGAGTTCCAAGTTGCTTTTTGAGTTGCTTTTAAGTCCCAAGGGAGAAGACTGGAAAGGAGAAAGGGAAGATAAAAGAAGACAGCAATTATTAGAAGATATTGTAATATTAGAAGTATTGAGAAAAATGTGCTATGACATTGATGTTATGATTTAACTTAAAAATTAAAGCCTTGTAACAGTAACTCAGGGATATTTTTCTTTGATATAAAGTGACAGGCATCCTTCAGCACTATGTGACAGCTACATTTTCAGCTGCTACTTCTGTGTTTTGAGAGTAGAAATAAAAATATAATTTGATGCAAATAATTTGGCCAACTTAGCTTTTGTTTTAAATGGCAACAAATAGATCTATTGATTTCTTGAAAGTATTTGCAGTGTAATTTTTGCATATCAGTTGTGCATGAATTTGTCTGCATCACACTTGCTTTGATTTACTTCTGCTTAGTGCAGAAAAGCCCCTCCCTGCCTTCTTGCTCCCTAACCAGCCCTGATATTAGACTGTGAACTGAGCGCATTTCTTAGGTTGTAAGATTTTGGAACTGAGCGTATCACTTTCTGAACAGCAGTAAATTTGACTTTAGGGATGCTAGCAACAAACTGCATGGCCAAAATGAATTATTATATAAAATAAGACTAAAGCAGAATAAAGGAATAAAGTAAGGATATAAGAGTAGAGAATTTATTTAGTGATTCATATACTGAGTCAGTGACCTTTGTTTGTTCCAAAATCCGATTTATTCTGAGAGAAGACTTTGTAGCTGTTTTTTTTCCAGTACTTGAGGTGGTTATAAACTCAGTTGACATTTACCAGTCTAAAACCAGGGGATGGGAACTAACAATAGTTCTTATTACTGAAATGCAGTGGTTGCTGGAGCAGAATTACTGAATTGTCGATGGCGAAAAAATATTTCTACAGAAGAGCAAATGCAACGGTAAGTATAAAGTACATGGAGCTAACAAATTTCTGTTGTGAAATACTGCATAAGGCAGCAACAGGTTAGTTTTCAGTTAGCCAAGTGGTTTGGGGTCATAGAGTAGCAGCATAGTGTATTTTCAGTTTAATTTTCGTCTAGCTTGTATATTTGGTTGCTGTGTATTGTTAAATGTTTGGCCGCCACTTGAGAAATCGATATAATATCAATTATCTTTTCCTTATGTGGAAACTTGGTGAACAAGAGCAAATCACCTTTTAACCTCATAACCTTTTCCCTTTAAATCTCTCTGAGAGAGGTATTTTTTCAGAACGCGAGTTACTTTTCTTGAGGTCTTCTAAAGTTTTGCCAGTTCTGTGAACTTTTTTATTTTACAGTGATCCCATAATAGGTAGTTTTTGCCTCACGAGTAAAAAGTAGTAGGTATCCATTCACACACCCTAATTTTCTTACAGGTTGTGAGGTAAACCACATTTTGTAGCAAGCTTAGAAGAGAAGCTTTCTGACCTAATGAGACAAGGAGATGTGCTTTGAAAATCTTATCTGGGAAACACTGAAACTGGTGAGTATACAATTGCCTGATCTAGTTTTAAATAGGGAGACTGGTGGCCCTTTCGGTAGCAGGTAGCAAGGGGGGCTGCAGATCCATGATCCTTGAGATCCCTTCCAACCTGGGCCATTTTGTGATTCTGTGATGCTCACAAAAAACAAACACAGACAGAACTGCCATGAATTCCACAAATCAGTAGTTTTGATCTTTCATTTTTTTGCTTTTAAGTAGTATGCATTTTCTGAAAAGTGAAACTGATGTTAAAAATAAATTGACATAAGTGATATTATGAACTAGCACTGCAAGTAAAATATTCTCTTCTGAATTAAAGCACTCAGATGAAAACGTGTTGAGTTATTGTTAGCTGAAATGAGATGCATTGAGGTGGTTTTTTAGCAAAACATAAAGTGAGACTACTTCTGAAAGTAGATCCTTCTCACTGAACCACAACAAATGAATTATTTTATAACCTATGACTCGTGGTGAGTTTTGAAGAGATACCATTACTTCGTAGAGTGACAGAATGGTCTGAGTTGGAAGGGACATGAAACCCATCTGGTCCCAGCTGTCTGCCATGGGCAGGGCTGCCCCCACCAGACTGGGCTGCTCAGGGCCCCATCCACTGTGGTCTTGAGCACCTCCACGGATGGGGCAACATATTTTCTCTGGGCAGCTGTGCCAGTATCTCACTGCCCTTCGAGTGAAGAATTTCCTCCTCACATCTAACCTAAATCTCCTCTCTTTCAGTTTAAAACTGTTCCCCCTTGTCCTATCACCATCTGCCTATGTTAAAAAGTCACTCTCCACCCTTTTTTTGTTAAGTGCCGTTCTTTTTGTGTTACACATCTTAAGTATCTGGCACATAGGGATGCTGTACTGCCTATTTTCAGTAGGAGGAAAAAGAAAAAGGAAACAAACATTAAGAAACAGAACACTTGTTGAGGACATATCAAAAGCTCCCAAATCCATCAGCACTTTTTAGGTTGTAACTGATAAGCTTTGGATAAAGCTTTGGATAAGCTCACTAGCTAGAAAGTTCTTTTACACTGTGTTCCAAACCAATATCTCATGAAATCATAGAATCATTTAGGTTGGAATTCTAGGTACAGTAGACTTGAATTTGCAGTGCTTTTATTCAGTGAAGCAGTAGGCAGCAGACCAATAATCTCAACTATAAAATTTGTAAATGCAACCCCACGTTGGTTGCCATGGTGGCACACGGTGCTGGTGTGGCTCTATTTTTGACCAACATGCCTGTTTTTTTGAATACTGATGGCCCTGTCAATACATCCCCACCTCCGTTCAGTATAGGTTTTCAATTTATTATTATTATTTTTTCTTCAATTGCAAAAATTATTTGTTAAGTGTAAGGAGCTAGGATCATCAGAATGGCTGCATAAGGTAATGTCAAAGGTCTTTCTAGCCTAGCCTGCCATCACCATTGGAGGCAGTGGTGAGTGATGTTGTGTAGATTTCTTCAACGAATGCTGCTTAAGATATCTTATAGTGGCCTGGTTTTCAGAGCTACTGAGCACCTGTGGCTTCAAGCTTACTTCGGTAGGAGTTACTGATTCTCATCACCACTGAAAATCAGGACAGCCGTTTCTACTTCATGCTCATTCCTTCATAGCCTTTGTGATTTTACAATAGCCAGATGGGGAACATGGAAGTGCATTATCATGTAGAGAATTCTGCGTGTAAAAAAATTAACCCCTTGGTGCCGAGTGACACGTGAGCTTCTGCACAGGAGTAAATGCATTTGGCACCATGGTCTCCCACCAGGAAATCCCTACCATCTGTACCAAAAATTTATGAAGTCACAAGTCAATCCGTATGATTAAAACTGGCATCTTAAATATAGGTGCAGTGATTTTATATTCTAGAACAATATTTCAGCACTAAAAATTTTCATTTAAAAATTGCCATGTACTTACAGCTATACAAATGACCTCGAGTTCAATGCAAGTAAGTTGTTACCTCTGGAGGTTTACGTGTTGTCAGATTGAGACCATATATAGTTTTGGCCGGGGGCTATGCAAAGGGTTGATGATTAATTATTTACCAGTAATACTAATTAATGCAGTTCTGTTACTAGTTTTGATTATTTTGAGCTTTATGCCAATTACAACTTTTCCAGATATATTTTCATTTTTTAAAGTCTACTAAAAAGTAAAAGCGAAAAAAGACATCAGAGTAGCAGAGCTCTATTAAGTTTTCAAGAAAGGCAAATATCAAATTACCTCTAGGCAGTGTTTCTGCAGAGCCTGCAGCTGCATGTTACTTATATACTAAGCGTAACGATCATGAAATGCAGAGCAAATCTTGTTTTTCAATAAATATTATTGTGGATGCATGTATTTCAGTTTGAAACTCCAGTTTCCAAATACTTTGTTAAGCTAGATTTTTAAAGTACTCTCTATTCCATTTTTTTCCTACTTAATACTGTCTATCATTAGGATCATGGTATACTTCAGCTGTGAGAATACTCTACCTCCTTTCCTTCACTTTCTACAAGAAGAATTTAGTATTAGGGCTGATTTAACAGAAGATAGTGCCTCTGTTCAGGTTGTGATGTTTTTGCCTCTTTCCCTCTACTGACTTTTGCTTTTCTTGGAAGAGGTTTTCAGCATGTTGGAGTTTGGCTCCTGGTTAGAATTCTGTGTTCTTGGAATTTGCAGGTACAGGAATTACTTGAATGCAGGCTAATCAGCCACAAGCATCTGTGTGTGTCTCTGTTTTGGAAAACATTTAAATGTGTTTCCAAAGTTGTGTGAGGACCTGAGAAATATAATCCAATGAGGGACTGAAGTTCCTGAACATGTGTTATGGTTCTGAAAAAAATCACCTGAGAGCTCACACTGCAGCAAGGTGGCCTCTCCCCTCCCCATTTCCCATCCCCCAGCTGTGGGGTTCATAGAATCATAGAATCACAAAGTTGGAAAGGACCTACAAGATCATCTAGTCCAACCGTCCTCCCATTACCATTGCTACCACAAGCTACTAAACCATATCTTGTAGCTCCTCATCCAGACGCCTCTTTAACACCACCAGGGTTGGACGTTTCTGTCTGCCTGCATCTCTCCCTGAGCAGTGCTGGGCTGTTTGGAGCTGAGCTGCAGCAATCAGGATGAGGAGAGTCAGAGAGCATTCAGTGCTCAGCTTCTCCTGTCTTCAGACAGAACTAACGAGTTTCCTGACAGAAGGCAGTGCAAAGCATGGCTTTCTTTCAGAGACTGGCAGAGGTGTGACTCCTGTGTGGCAGCCCAGTGGCGAGACAGCTCAGGGAAGGTGCAGGGGCCCCAGGCTCAACCTGCTGTATAAATTTGCCTGGAGGCAAAGGCTGGAGCAAGGCGAGATCACAGCATTTCTTTCTCTTCCCTTGACTGGATGGATGGCATGCAGGTTGGGTGACATATGAGAGGATGACTTTAATGCGGTGATTTCTGTGCTTCGGTAGACGAGGTGTCTGAAAAGAACAATAAGGGCTAAAATATTCAGAACACAAGTGGATTTAATCTCACATGCGCCCTTTAACTCTGCACAAAATAGGGAATTTGAGACCGCTTCAATATTTTTGCTACCAGCAAAATAACAGGTTCTGTTATCATCTCTCAATTACATAAATAGCAGTTGCCTGATGCACTCTGATATTTTTCTAGTACACAAGTTCCCTTTTGTTTATCTGGTCTATAGTTACTTGCTGGTTTGTGGCTGTCCTCAGTTTATTCCATCTCAATTACCTTATGCTTAGATTTTCCATTTTTGTCCATCAGAATCTTGTTTTACAATTGACGGTTGTGCTCATGACTTCTTTGAAGTAAATCAGAAGTATTGTCTCTAACTTCTTGTCCTGTGTAGAAACATTGGGAAACAGGCAAGATAGCGACTCTGTTTTGCCTTGTCTGTAGTTACTTTGATTTTTATTTTGACTCTTAGACCTCTCTGCATGCATCAAGGAGGTGTTTCTTTGCCTCTGTCAACTTCCTCCTGAAAGCAGAGCTTTTCTAGAGTTTTTAGATACCTTCTTCTTCCATTTGTTGCGTATTGCGCCTTATCTGGAGGCTCTTCTGTTGATCTCTCTGATGTTTTAATTCTCTCAGTGGTATGCTGATGGGATTCTGAACATTTGATAAGGAATCAAGAATTTGCCAATTCTGTTGCCTGCTCTCAGCTTACTGATGTTATCTAAAAGTTTTTTCCCAATGCTGTAAGTGAATGTTTTCCCCTAATATATCACCTAAAATACTCCAGACCAATGCTCCAAACAGTTCTTGAAAATGATCACTTCACCCTGTCCTTCTCCTTAGTGCTTTCTAATTGGTAGATGCACTACTGAGACTGACAGAATGAAGCTCATTGGGCTGGAACGTGGTATAATTCTGGGTATGTTACACGTGCTTCTTCGTGGAAAAAAATACTTTATTTCCCATAAATAGTTGTATAACTCTGCTACAGTTTACTTCTTAAAAACTGAGCAGAAAAGAAGCTGAAATGGAAACAAAAGAAGCAGAGACAATATGGTCTGTCAGTTGGTGAGCTGACTGCTGGCACCAGGTGCCTGCGAATTACAACCAACAGGTGTTCAAATGAGGCAACGTAGATAATTAACTTAAATAGGCCCATTTTCTTAAAAACTCCCTCTTCTATGCAGCGTGCAATTATCTTGTGCACTGTAAGGCCTAGGTCGTTTAAAAAGGCCTAAACTCAGCCTCTGATTTTTGTGGGCGCAATTCAAAGCGCACAACATATTTAGCTACATAATTAGTTTTGCAAAAGAGGCCTTCAGCTATGCCCAGTTTAATTATAATTGCAGATGTAAATTTGCATCTGCCAAAGATGAGGAGGTTTTTAAAACTGAAAACTTCCTGTCTACTGGTTGCAAGCTTTTCTTCCTTCATCATTTGGTATGTGTATGTTCATAGCCATTTTTCTATAGCAAAGGAAGTATTTTATAAATACCAGTTGATGTAGAGTGAGAATAGAAATAAAAAAAGATATAAGGTGAGCTCTCCACTGCACAGCTGTTGTGTGAGTACTGTGAAACCATTGTGACTCGTATCAGTTCTGTAACAGGTAATGTCTCCTGTTTGTTCTCTCCAAGTGTGTGTGTATGTGTGCGTGTGCATGGGTGTAGAAATGTAGCAGATAAAAGGATCATAAGATAGCAGTATTTAATGTAAGCAGCCATCCTAGGATGCTAACTACAGGAAAAAAAGAAGTGACTGATTGTTCATAAAGAAGAAACATCGAATCCCCCAATTAATACTGAAGTCCAGTTTAACATTTAGGATAGACATTTGATTTCTTCCCACGATTGCCTACGATATTGAGTTTTCTTTCATAGTTCTTTTCTTTATCTTTTAGTTGCAGTAAGGAAAAAACATAATGCAAATACTAGGGATTCTGTGTTAGCTGTGACCTCTGAGGCTCTCAGATTTATCAATCACAAGGTAGCTTGCTGTGCTGCAGTCTAAAGGCATGATTGTTACATTGGTTGGATTCTGCTTTCAAAGAGTCTGCTTGGTGAAGAATGAGCTTTTGATATGGAGTATTAATGCATATTTATTACAGCTGAATATTCTTGTGTGAATTGAAAGTGAGGGGGTCTATGTGCAAGAAAGGATTTAAATACACTTGATATGCCAAAATCAAAGTTCTAGAAATTCTGTTTCATGTCACCCTAACTGGAGATACCGAAACCACCATCCTTTCTTTCAGGTTTCATGGGCATCAAGATTTTGCCTGCTGAATATGCCCAGAAATGTCAAGTCTTGTAGGTTTGCCTTCTTTGGTCTCGGTCTTTCTGAAGAGCTTGGTCAGGCAATGCTTTCAGAGTGTAATAGGGATAGAATTTATATTAAATATTGAAAACGACTTCTTGTCAGAGATGAGCTTTGAGAAGGCGGAGGTGTTGATGCCAGTGCTACAGATTGTTTTTTATGGTAGCCTATAGCCTAGACGTGGAGTATGAGCTGCTCTGAAGGGCCCTTATTTCTAGAAGTGCAGGATGTGCTCTCACACTCATTATTGAATAAAATTTGTCATATCTCTCCTCAGCTACCTTCTCGCCATATTATAATCTGTCCCAGATTATTCAATCTGTTCTCAGATATTAGTTCTCTACCACTTTTATTTTAATTGCCATTCGCTGTAACTTTTCTGAATCCTGTATGTCATTCTTGGGATGGGGAGACCAGAACTGCCTACGGTGCTAAAGATGCAGAGACATCAAAGTCTTATGTATTAGGAAAAGGTTATATATTGTCTCTCAGTACCAATCTCAACAACTACAAATGTGTGATGTAAATGCCAGAGAGCATTTCTGTGATGTCTCCAAGATCTCTTCTTGACCACAGCTGCCAATTCTGAGTTGAGCATCATGTAGACCTTCAGATTATTTTTCCCCTATTGCATTAACTTAATTTATCTCCCTTTTTCTTTCCTGAAGTATGTTTCTCTGTGTTTTGCAGGGGTGGAGAAATATGATTTCACCTAGGATTAAAAGTGTGCTTAGCACATTTCCAGGAGCTTAGAGGTGTAAGAATGTTACTGCTGATAGATGTACAGATGTTTTCACTGAGCTGGACTGTTCCTTTCTCCCAAATACAGCAATGCTCAGATTTAATTCACTGATGCAAATTCTCTAGGGCCTTTGTAAGCCTTCAAGGTGTATCAGCTTATTATTTCAGCCTCTTCAGTATTTTACAGATCAGCAAGAAAAAAGTAGCACACTTGCTTTTCCAAACGTAATGCATGGAAAAAAGAATCTCACCTCACATCTAGCGTTGTGAGTATCTTCTCAAGAGGTGCCTTTGCTAACATTTCAGTGGGAGATGGTTTAACTTAAGGGATAAAGTAATGTGTAACTGCAGTCTGCTTCCTTTGTGTATGTCCTGATAAAATACTGGTTTGCATTTAGGTAGGAAACACAACGCTGAAGGCCCGCTATGCTTTGAGATGACCATGATTTAGTAGATACTTGGTCTCCTACATGTGGATTTAAGAGCATGATTTTAAGCATTAAAAACGTGGGACAATTTCATCTGCTGGTACTGAATATTATTTCCTTTATCAGGATCATTTACAGAATGATGTTTGAAAGCCAAGAAATGGTTGTCACTATACTGAAGCAAAAAGCTTAACTCTTCAGTACATGTAAACTATTATAATGATAATTGCATCATTATTAAAACTACTGATTCTTATCAATTAAAGAACTGGACCATGGAACATGGAACATTCTGTTGTTTTCTTAGCCTTGCCTTGTTATCTGAAGAGAGGAATATTATACCAAAAATCAGACTTTGGCCCCTGAAGACCATTGATCGGCTGGCTGAATTTTGACCTTGAAGCAGACCGAAGAAAGAGATATCAGAAAGCACCATTTTTATGAGAGCTGAAAGCATGATTTAGAGTTGTATTTGAGCATTGTGATGAGTTAATAACTGTGGAATTGATTCAGAAGCCTCGGTAGTGGAGGTTAGAATCAGGAAAATAGTCAAATATGGTTGTTAAAGCAAGGAAGTTCTGTCTCAGAACTGGACTTTAAAGGCAAGAAGCTTGTCTCTGTAGCATAGGAGGGATTAAAAATAATGTTATAATGCAGCTCTTGTGTTACCATATGATATTTTGCTGACATATTTTTATGATAATACAGTAGAGTTACGCTAGAAAAATACTTTGTAGTTGTTGCGTGCTTTTTTTCACATCCGTGTTGTTCCCACCTTTTGAGTATGTTTTTGAAGATGTAGCCTTTATTTTACTTACTGGGCTTTGGGAATGCTGAACGAGTCCTCGCAACATCCAACCCTGGGACTGAGAAGTAAAAGCATACTAAAGTCTGCTGTCTCACTCAGAACCAAAAAGAAATCATAGGACATCCATCAGCTCTGAATAACTTAAGAGTAAGCAACTATTACGTGTGCCAGATTGAGCAGACTGTATAAAGACGGACAGATGTATCCTGAAGTGTTTGTCTATTTACTCTCCTGAACCCTTTAATCAGAGAGCTTTGGCTTTCCTTTAACACTGAGAAACCTAACAGCATTGTGAACTCTTAACCCATAAGAGGACATCCACTGATAGTATTTTTGTCAGAGAAAAAATTATAGAATTGCCTAAAAAGGTATGTAATTTATTTGTTCTGTAGCAACAGGCACCATGCCAGGTAGGCAGTTTGCTTTCACAAATCCATTTTGCTGTGTTTTACTTGCCTTTACTTTCTTTACTTTTGTCACAAACATTTAGAGGGAAAAATGAGTCTGGAATCTGTAATAGGGATTCCTGATAACTGTGTGCTTTGCACTGTGAGAATATTCTAGGAAATTGCTTATAAATTTGCTCGAGGCATTATAGCACAAGTGCTTCAGTCTATGGAATTTGTAACTGCTGTTTTAGGTTGCTGTCAATTGCTTATTTTAAAGCAGAACTTATTTTAAGCTTGACAAATACGAAATGTATTTTTAAGTACAATGAAACTGCTGTGGTTCTCTCAGCTGAATTTCCAGCGTGTTGATTAAATTCTTTAAACAAAGCAGGTGTTAGAGTAACGGCCCTTAAAAGTTTGTTAATCTCCATTTTCAAAGGGATGAGCGACCATTAAGTACGTTTACTATATGTATGTGTAAATTGCAATGTGATTTACAGTTCCACAGACGAAGCCATTCTTTATGGACAGGTCCACCAGTAGGCTGCCGTTGTGGTATGTTATGTGAGCACAAGACACATTGTCCTCACCAGTTGTAAACATTTCCTTAAATCCTTTGTTGAGGCTCATCGGAGTAATTCTGCTGCAAACATCAGTCTGAGGAGCTGCACCAGCTTAAATCCCTTCCTTCTTTATGATAATTGTGAAGCTTCTCTTAGAGTTGTCAGCAACCTTGATTTTTGCTTCGGTGTGAAGTAATTCTATTGCGGGTGCAGCATCTGCCCCTCTGAAAACTTGGAGAGTTCTTGTTTACAGTAAGCTAATTAAGAACTTTTTGACAGCTTAAAATATGAAAAAGGTGATGTATCACTCTCGTTCTCAGTGAAAAACAGAGTTGTGTGTGTAATCAGGCACCTTTTGGGGACTATTCCTCTTCTAGTTTCCATTTTTCAGGTGAGATCAAAGCTGTGAAGTCTGTTGAGGAGCTGGACACAAAAGCTGTGCTCTGCAAAATGCAACAAGTGGAAGAAAGCCATTGATTTCTACGCTTTTCTGTCAGAATTCAGTAAGAGTTTGACTGTAAGTAGGAAGCTGTCCTTTCTTTCTCTTTTTGTTGTGCACTCAAACAGCAGTGAAGTCTACCTCACGTATGAGCTCTAATAGTCACCCTGGTTTTATTCGATGTGGTTCAAATCTTTTACAAAGTCCAGACAGCTTTCTGGTTCTCGTGACACCGAAATGTTAGGTCAGATTGTGGCCTAAATAACCATCTCCTCAGCTATTAACTGACACCGCTCGTTCTTTTCATTTCGAGAGAGAGTCACTGGAAGGGCATGCCTGGGCTGCTTCAATTAAAACAGCGGCTGCATCGTTAGCCAACCTCGGGGCAGTCCTACCTGATCACCGTAGTTGCACAGTGATGAACTCCTTTCCCTGATGGGGCACAGCGTTGAGGGTGCTGCTATTCTGTTTCCAGTCATGCTCCTTTCTAACACAGATAAAATTTTCAGAAGCCCAGCAGACATGCTGGCATTTTCTACCACCAGTACTCCTTAGAACCAAGGAAGCTTGAAAACTTACTGCTTCACATCAAAGGATTTTATCATTTCTACGGCGCTAGCAGAACACAGTAAGTCTAATTTATCTTTAAAGAGCAAGCTATTTACCTGTCATGGGTGCATTCTTCTTTCTGGATGTATTAAAACGTTTCCTAGCTCTGTCAATCTGAAGATATTTCAGTTAACATGAACACTTTGTGGTTGGCTCCTCAGCAGTTTTGACTTTGATCTCACCTGTTCTGATTACATTCTGTACCCCTGGGCTTGTTTTGCTCGTTCTTCTTAGCCTAGGTACGTTTGCATTTCTGAAGCTCCTCTTACTGTTTGGCCACAGACCTGATGTTCACGCTATGCTGTTGTGTGCATGTCCCGTGCAGTTCTGTTGTTGTCCCGAGGTGTGGGAGCTTATTGACCACATATGAGCCTCGTGTCCCCATATGGAAGAGGGCAGCTGTTACGTAAGTCAGATCTGCAGCTGATCACCAGCTCCTGATCAGCACTGAGTTCTTTCAGGGGAGGAGGCCACGGGATGCATGCATCCAGAAGGCAGCATGGTGGACTGTTAGTGGCACCCATCCTCAGCAGGGCTCCAGCAAGGGGATGGAAGGGATAGAGCAGTTGAGCTTGTGCTGGAATTGCAGAAGAGTGGAACCTCATCCTCCCAAAGACTGGAGAAGAAACTTTCATTATATCAGTGACACTCCTAACGTTAAACCTCTTGTTAAACAAAACAGAGCTCTTACAATAAGCTCCATGCATTTTTTCCTTTTTCTTCCTTATCCTCTTTTTTCTTTATGCCTTTTTTCACTCTTTTCAATACCTACGTTTTTTCTGTTGATTTTCTTTTTTTTTCATTTGTCAGAAGATTTCTTTTCTTCTTCCACAAATCTCTTTCTCGTTTCTGCTTTTGATGTGGCTTTTCTGTGTTTCTCTTTCAACCCTCAGAGCCTACTTTAGTCTCTTCACTGTATTTGCTACATGGAGGAACGCTATTGAAAAATTAAAAGTAGATTGCACGGGAATTTCATATTTCTCCTTTACCTCTAGAAGCCCATTTCTCTTTCCTCCTATTTCTGTGAAGTATACCATCCTCAGATTCTTTCGTCCTCCACTTCCAAATCATTTTACTCCTCTTTCCCTCTTGCTCTGTCCTTCCACTATGTCTTCCCCTTCACTTACTGCTGCTTGATATTTAACATCTCATGTGGTAGATAAATACTCCAATCCGTCTCAGCTTTACTGACAAACAGGGACTTTCTGACTGCGTTTATATTGGCTTTTTCTTCCATTTTTTTTTTTCTATTGCATGCTCACTAACAGTACCGACGTTGGCAGCAGTGACTGTAACAGCCGCATTATAACCACAGTCCTGTGTAACACATTACCCACCAGATCTATATGACATTGTAATTTAAATGGTGGTAGTTGCTGGCAGCCTATCTCTGCTTGTCCTCCTATTACTAGAACCACTGGTAGAGCTGTTCTACTGGGAAATTTCAAGTGTAGACAAAGCTTTAATCAACAGTAATCCGATCCTTTAAAAATGCAACACCAATTCATTTATTTCTCATTTCACATATGAAATTTTAATAGGTACAATCACCCTTAAGGATGTTTCAAATATTAACATTATGCACAATTACAAAACAGAATCTTTTCTGTATGGAACTATCAGCATCTTTGAACCAAGTAAGTAGTTTTCTGTGCAGACATCAGGTTTACTATCAATCAGAAACTTATTAACAGCTGTGTTAGCCCTAATTAAGTGCAGAGCAATGGCAGACTTTTTAATTAAGTCTTATTTTCCTAAGAGAAGACTGACTGCTGTTTTTTCTGTTGGCTTTTTTTTTCTTCTCTTCCCCACCTCCATCCTTATTTACACAGTAAATAAATCCTGCTTTAAAAATAACTGGCACACAAGATGGGGCCATTGAAACGGGTCCAAGACAGCAGGAAATGTTTCCTTTATAGAACGGCTGAGTGATTATGCTGACCATGATTCATTCTTTTGGCTTTGTAAAAATAATTCAAAAAAACCTTTAAATTTTCTACAATGTTTTTCATTTTGAATTTTTTTTTAATTTTCCTTCCTGTCTGAAGTGTTTTGTCAGTGTTAGCAAGCATCTTACTGGAATTAAATTTAATGTATAAATTCATATGAGAGAAAGTGGGGATGCATAGCATCAGCTTCTCCAAATAAAGTCCTTGTAGCCTGAGTAGACTTCTGGGCATGCACCAGAAATTGTGCTACACATCCACAGTGTACTCCATTGCAATGAGGAAGTATGAGCCTCGCAGTGAAGTTAAAATTTAAGTCTCCATCACTGTTTGATTCTCTTTGTCCTGAGCAGTGCTAAGTGGCACATGCACACCTTTGAAGGAAGAAGTCCCTGGAAGATCCTTTCTGCATCTTCTGTGTGGCACTATTAAACTAGGAGATCTGTAGCCACCAGCCATTGCTGAATCATTAGTTTGCCCAGAGGGTGAGCGGTGGGCTCCACCTAAGTTGGCAGATTACTCTATTACTCCTCTTGACAGCATATCATCAAGCATGGGTATTTCAGTTCACCATTACAGATACAAAACGCCTTTACCCAAGCTGTATTCAGCTAATATTTTAATCTCAGAAGCAACATGGCTTGAGGCAGATACTGACCTTGGTGCACTGACAGTTTACACCAGGACTCCATAGAGAGGCTGACAGTTTACATGGAGTGAGGATCTGTCCCTTGCTGTTTAAAGAGGGCAGTGTCAGCCTCTCATTTGGATCACCACGTGATGAATTTCAGCCTTCATTTCAAGCACAGAACTGCTAGGTTTTCTTTTGTTGAGTTTAGGAAGCAGGTTGGTTTTCTTTCAGCAGCACGATGGCAGAAAGAACTAAATACATTCCTGGAAAGAAGCACTCCAAAAGTCTTTATTCATCATGAAAAATAAATAAAAATAGAAATCTGAGGGGACCAAACCATTGGCCAAGCTGCAAGTTTAAAAGGAGTAGTATGTAATGGAGTCTAAAAACTGTTAGTGTTCCCTAGCTACCCTGAGCACCGGGGAGCAGAAATGGCCATTCTGTCAGGGTTTACAGGGCACTTGTTGCAACCTGAGCTTGCCAGAGCTTAAGGCACTGGTGTAACGTCATTACTGAAGACAATAAAATTGCAATTGTAGTGGCCAGCAATGGCTTTAAATTGGTTACACCAGTAAAGCCAGATCTAGATATAGTAGCTTTCATTTGTGAGCATGAAGGCATATCCTAATAGTCTGTAATGGCACCATCATTTAGCTCCTCCTTCATGGAGCAAAAGTTAATATTTTGCAGCTACGCCTACTGTGCTATTTCTGTGTTGTTTCTAGCATGGATTCTCGGCCTGTCTATTTAGGATTTCTGTTTAGTAATCCATATGTGACAGATTTTGGTTTGTTATATTCAGAGGGGTTAATGAATGAACAGCTGTTATTTATATGTTGTCTGGATATTAAAGCTTAATCCATATTTTAGTCTAACCCAGACTTTGTTTCCAGGAAGAAAGAAGCTGAGACAATGCCCTGGCCGATGTAGAAAGGGAACAGGTTTTTTATAATAGCTATGTATCATTTTTTATTTACAGTATCTTGAATACAGGATCTGTTTGCTTCAGGAGTCTCCAAGTCTGATTACTTGAGTGACTTTATTAAGAAAGCAGAATAAGCTCATGAATTTCTTTTGATTCTTCTCTTCATCTCTCCTCAACTTGTATTATGTTCAGATTCATAGCACAAGAAATGCTTATGTCCTCTGAAGACAAAATGAAAAAACACCATTTTACTTCTTGTGATGTCAGTGCAAGGTTAGGTGAAGGTGGGTTCCTTGATGTCCAAGCAAGACAAGGTGAGGTGCTTGGGACCAGACAATTGCAAGCAGTTGTTGAGAGAGTGCTGGAGGAATTGGTGCAGCAGGAAAGCCCCTCCTGCAAGCAGGACTGGGGTTTGCATGAGAGCGTGGCTTTGGTGAAAGTGACTTCGAGGCAGCACACTTTCACATGCTTGTCCTCTGCTCGGTCTGATTGCAGCCTTGGAAATAACTTCTTAAGAACAATGTATACCTTCTAATTCCCCAAGCTTCTGACCCTTCCCCTCTGAAATATCTGCTTTCCAAAGGTGGAAGTTTGGTGTGGTAATTCCTAGATTGCTAAGAGCTCTACAGCATGCAGCACGGCTTGCTTTTCTATGTCCAGACTGGAGTTTCCAATATTGAAATTTGTTATTGTGTTCTTAATATGATGAAACATAATAAGGAACAACATAAGTGATGTAAAGTTTATCTGAATAATTACTGCATTCTGGTAAAGCTTGAATTTAGTGTAGAAGTGAGGTTTACTTAAAGTACATTCTAAAAGTGATTTTATATTTCATGCTGATATTGTGAGAAAGAGTAGTGTAACATCATGTCTGTTTACAATTTGCATGAAAAGTGGAAAATGATCAGCCACTAATAAATCTGATTCTGTTTGTGCAAATAAAAGATGGCAATTGAAACAATGATTACTACCTTCCCATAAGTAACCGTTTTGCTAATTGCCTATAAAGATATGTATGAGGAGCAGTCATAATTGACAGCTGAAGAATGCATTATGGAGTTGTTGGAGGCTTCTTAGCATTAACTAAGAAAAAGATGGTGCATTAATACATGCCATGAAAGGAAAAGAGATTGTGAGGATGAAGAGTTGGAGAAAGAAACAGCAGCCCAAGGGTAACTGCTGTTACAGGTATCCAGTAGGGAAACAAGACTGGAATGAGTCTGGAATGAGGAAAGTCAGCAGGAACGTCTCTGAAAGAGCTGAAAGGACTACTTTCATCTCCCTTTTCTCCCTTTATTTATTTAGTGAATTTCAGCGCTTGCAGAAAGCACCTGGCTGACAGCTCTGTACCTTATAGTCTGTGGTTTGTTCCCAGCAGGGTGTACAGCACAGACATCTCTAGCACTAGTTTCCCCCGCTTATCCCCTACCAGTTGACGAAGGGTAGGCTTTTATTCCCAAGCCGTACTCAGGGCCTCTCTGCCTGGTGCTGCAGCAGTGTGGGTGCGGGCTGGTGCCCAGCAGACTCATCAGATGGACTACGTGAGGCAGATAACACTGATAACACTGTTACTGCCCCGTCCCACCCCCCGGTGGATGCTGCCACCCCTGAGGCAGCGATGTCTAATCCACTCATGAATCAATTATTGAATTGTCGCATTTTTCAGCCTGGCCTATTAAATTAAACTGACATCAGTCTCATCTCACAAAGACATTAGATAGTGATGAATTTCAGGTACTGTTAACCTGGTTTTGAGTTGGCCAGCTAGAGACAGACAGATTCATTTTTCATTTCAGCTGCCAGAACCATTGTTGTATCCTGCCTTGTTGTTCTGTTGTGGCTGCTGATCGATGGGTGGTTTTCCTTGCCAGGTCCTGCGAGCAGCAGTTTCATAAGGAGAAGCCAGAAAGGTCAACGATTTGGAGGGAAAAGGGGGTTACATGTTTGTTTGCTTCCCATCTTTGTTAGAATCATGTGCGAGTATAAATGGTGAGATTGGCTGTCTGTCTGGCTGGTAAAAAAGGCTTCACTGTATTGACACATGTTCTTGTATTAATTAACACAATATTGCCTATATGGTCTTAAAGAAGGAACAGCATGCAGTTGATGCACTACGTGCTGGGGGAGTGTACAACCATGGAAAGATGGAAAAGAAATATTCCATACTGCCAACGCATTGCTTTGTAGCCGCAGGGAACCAAGGGGAGTATATAGACTCTGTTGTGCTTTCCCATTCCTTCCATTCACTGAGTGTCCCCATTAAGAGAGAGCATGGGAAACCTATTTGCTGTTGCTTGTTAAAAGGGGGAAGGTCCTCTGGCCACTCTGAGCCAAAGCTGCGCGCATTTGGCTTAATGAAATAAAACCATGTTCAAATAGTTTGGCTGCTCCTACCGTTGGTCCTGTTTCCTCTGTTCGGAAGTTAGGGGGAAGTGGCTGTGTGCTTTGTTTTGACTCCTGACAGCAAGATGGAGCCATGGAGACCTGTGTTCTATCTACCCACGGCTGGTCAGAATGGACCACCCTGGGCTGCAAAGCAGACCCATGCCAGTGCCCCTAAGACTGGTGCTTGGGAGTTTGCTTCCCTGCACTTCTCTTTCTCACAGTAAAAAATACTCAACAAGGAAATCCTGGCAGATATTTCCAGCCTGCTGGAGCTGTGGATTCATTACTATTATTAGAACTCTTAATTGACTACTGTAGAGGAGCTATAAAAATTGATTAGATGCATGTGAGGAAATAAACATGGGTCAGACTGCAGTAGGCAATGATATGAATTTGATGACCTATTAGGACTTTTTCGTGTCGAACAAAAGATGTTTTAATAAACATTAAGCAGCCTAAATTCTGCCCTCCAGCTCTTCTCCTAGTCTAATGAATGTATAATGAAAGCAAATATTTGGTATAGCAAAAGAATCCCATTTTTTTTCAATCTCATTCCTGTGTATTTTCAAGAGGTTAGGTTACTTGACATGTAAAACATCTATGAATGTTAAGTGAGGCCAGATTAGTAAAGCTTGATAGTTGGTCTTTCATCTTAATGTGACCAAGAATGTCCTCTAGCTCGCTCTCTTTACTAAGAAATGAAAAAATAGTAAATTGCACATCACCACATACCATATGTCCATTCCTCTCCTGGGCTCTGCTCTACAGCAGTGTTAATTGACTTGCATAAACCCTCTTCTCCCGAGTTGTGACCATTGCTGATGAAAAAAATCAACACTGCTGGAACAGAACAGGGGGTGAAAAAAAAAAAACCAAAGCAAAACAATGAACAACATTAAGAACAAACGAATTTCTGCCAAACGAAGATAAAAATGAAGTGGTTTCATATAACCTACGCTTTCCAAAGTACTGTAGAGTGCTTTCCAAAGCTGTAGAGTGTTGTCAGTTTGGGGTGCTCCCTTACAAAGGGGAAGGGTTTCAGACTCAGCACTGCCTTAAAGTTAGAGACTTGTTAAAGGCGCTGTGCTGTCAGAAGTATCTGCATGTTTCTCTCACATGCTGAAAAAGAAAAGCAACTAGTTCTTGTGGTTGCAGTGAAAACTCTGAAACTAAGAAATGTGAAGTGAAATGAAAAAGCAAATATAAGGAGTGCCACTTATTGTCACACAGTCTGACCATTATCTCCAACAGTTTGGTAATTTTTGACCCCTCAAAGCTGGCAGTACAGAAAAATTGAGTGTGGTTAGAACAAACTTATTCCAGGCTTAATTCAGAACATTATTTATTCAGGTATATACTATAAAATAACTCTGAAGTTAAAATTTTAATTTCAGTGACAGTCCTTTTCTTGGCACGTCCAATCAACCTTTTTGTTATAAGTTATTTTAAACTACTTAGTATTCAGGATAATTGCAGTTGCGATGAACAAGTTCATTTGAACACCAAATCAATCAGTATTTTCACTAGAGAGAAAATTTTAAGTACCAATTAAGAATGAAAAAGCGATCTACATCCTCTGATACAATATTAATGCGCTGAGATGGGTGATCCCAACTGCACAAGAAAGAAAGCAGCTGTGCATATGCTTTTTTTAAGATCTTTTTTTTTTTTTTTCCTGTCATTTAGAATAATTTGATGAAGAAAAAGTCGTTTTTTTATTACTGCTAATGAATGGAAATCCCATCAAATTGCAAGGCATCAACACATGACATTACTGTTAAACTAAAAGTGCAGTAGATTTTCCAGTGATAATGGAGGGGACGAGCACTTTGCACAATGAATGGACTCTACTTGTCGTACTGTAGTACACTGTTACCTTTCAGCAGTGCATAGATCACAGTTAAGAGTTATACTAGGTGCTTAATTCTGTTATTCTCTGTTGAAATATCAACCTATCTGCTTACAATGAGATAGATTAAAAAAAAAAAAAAGAAGAATTAGAGGCACATGGGAAATTATGCCCTTTATGTCCATCAGAATGTGAATGATCTGCCAAGGGAGAGTGGTGGCAGTCTTGCTGATGAAATAATTTAAGCCCATGCTGATATAGCAATCAAATATATGAAAGTGGTGATGATCTTGCCCTGGCAATGTGATTAATCCACCACACTATCTTCTGGTATCTCCAGTTCTGGATTCCTTCTCTTTAAAGGAAAAGTATCAAAGTTCTTTAAAGGAATGGGAATACTCTGTTTGGGTGGGGATAAGGATGCAGAGAAAAAACATATTGTACATGTGTCCTACAGCTGAAGGGTTATGTCAGAAGCATTTACTGAAAAGTAAGATGCTTTAAGCAAAAGAGGCTTTATCACCTTCACTTAGAAAGCAGTGTCCTTGGTTCTTTAGCAGTTGATGTGCCAGAGATGTCTCTGAACAAGAAAGTGATAGCCTCACCCTATCAAAATGACATAACATGCATTTTTCTTCAAGTTGTTTGAACTTGTCTTTCTGTGAAGGTATTTTCTGAGTGCAGGCACCTTAGGGAACATCAGAAAATACGTTGAGGGTGAGGGGGAAGTTGAATTGTTGAACTGAAGATTGCTTATAGTCTCTCCAAGGGTTTCATTAGTGACTTTCCTGTGAAACAATTTGAGAAGCCTATTTACAACAATTTCTCTGTTCTTATTCTGGTGACTTTCTTGCATTAATTTCTATAAATACATTCTTTCTGTGATGTTTCTGTAAGCATTATCTAAGTACGCAATTTAAAGGACTGTTTTTCAAACTATTTTAAGGCAGTTTCTTTATGAAATAGATTTAATTTTTTTAAGATAGCAATATATATTTAATCTCATTCTGATTATCTGAAAAGGTATTTATTATTCATAAATACAGATGAATTTGACCTTATAAAAGTAGTTGCAGTGAAATCAGTTTGATTTCACCACAAGTTGGAAATCAATCCAGCTCATTCTTAAAATAGTTATTTTGCAGTTTTTTGCACGAGAAGTCTACAAGTAAAACACTATAGCTTCTGTTCCTCCTTAGGTTATTAATAGTTTATAAATCAGGCATTTAGAATGCATTTTTTAAATCATCACTTGTCCTGAAATTCAAGGTGCTTTGATCTGTAGATGTTTCCACAAATACACAGCACCTTTGTTATGACCCAACTGCTAACAGAAAACTGCACGAAGGGTTTTTTATAAGAGTGTTTAAAGTCTTTGCTGTTAGGTCAGCAGTAGCCTTGGTTTCGTGCCACATCACAATTCTCCCTGTGCACAACTCACTGAGTGTTGTTGGAGATACACACACACACACACAAAAGGCTCAGAGTTACTGTATACGGGATACAAATAACTTCATGTGATACTGACACGATAATTCCAGCCTTGCAAGGTAATACTGTGCATGAAAGATCTCTGCAAAAGAGAATAGGGAATGTAGGAATTGGGAAAGTCGTGTGGGAAAATATTTGTACCAGATGATTCATTTCCAGCACTGTGGCTGTTACATTAAGGAGCTAATGTGTAAGTTGATGCTGCCTGAGGCAGGATTAACTTCTAATGTGTAGGGATTTAAACTTGCTAATGGCCTAGCTAGCACAAAAACCACCTTATGTAGGAAGAGGCCTTGCCTTACTTGTGGCCATTGTCAGGTTTTCTCAGTAACATCTAAATAGTTGTTCCTAAAAATATAATTTTAGATGTGATGTGCCTTTCCCTGTATATCTTTTTTTTTATGCAAGTATTTTGCTGTTGCAGAGGCAACAAGACCCAAGTATCTGTCAGTTGGTCTGAAGCTACCTTTTAGGCTGCTGTAGATTAGAAATTTCTGCCTGCTGTGCAGCCTGCAGGCTGAGAGCAGAAGACGGAGTATTTCCCTGGTACATGAGTGCACATCGGCTGTGTGAGGAAGCAGAGGGGACAAATGGTGTTGGTGAGAAACTGAGGAATTCCTTTAGCAGCACCAGGCCATGTTCTCCTCCCAGTGAACATGGATAACTCAAATTAACACTAATGGGTGTTATGCACAAGGGAGAGGATGTTCTACCCCGTTACTGGCACTGAGAAGTGCAATTTAAAGCTTTCCTGGGGCTTCTTTAAACTATATATTTTTTTGACTTTGAGTTGTCTCGCATGCAGATCTCCCGCTGACTCAACAGGGTTTGTTGCACACAGCTCAATGGTTGGAAATGTCTCATTTGGATCTTTTCTAGAAGTGTAAAATAGACACAAATTGCTCTTGATGATATGATATGCATGCGCTTGCCTGTGTATATGGCAGCAATTCACTTCAAGGTACGTGCTTTCAGGTTACAGGAGTGCCAAAACAATGGA
Organism: Chrysolophus pictus; assembly: GCA_037305975.1. Lineage (NCBI taxonomy): Eukaryota > Metazoa > Chordata > Aves > Galliformes > Phasianidae > Chrysolophus > Chrysolophus pictus. The sequence goes on from CM074580.1 coordinate 9,967,083, forward strand.
AAAATAAGCCCATTAAAAACTAGTGAGGAACTTTTCTTCAAACCAGAAGAGTCTATTCCGTGACCATAGTTGCCTGAACTGAATTTGCAGGAGGATAATCTGACCAGATGACTGAAACTGGGTGTTTCAGTGGTGAGTGAGGACATATGGGGTGGCTGTGACAAGAGTTGGACAAATCAAAACAAAATCCCCAAGGCCATAAGATAGGGATGACTAAGGAGCTCGCACATAAGAAAGTGGATTCTATAATAGCTACACCAGAGCTTTTAGCTTCTTTCTCTAAAATAACAGCTATTAGCTGTGGTCAGTGATAAAAACATGGGATTTAACTGCCCACTGAAGTTGACCAATTCCTAGGTTCTGGTTAACTTTTAACTCAGCAGAAGATGACTTATGTTATTGCAATTACACGGCACTTTGCCAGATCCTCTGTGCTTTTCTTGTTAAGTGGAGTCAGAAATATGTGAACAGTTCTAGTGAAACTTGGTCCTAACTTGAGCTGAGTGGAGGAGAGAGAATGTCAGAATGACATCCTCGTGTGATGCTGGAGTCCACGATGTCAAGATATGCTGCTTTACAGTTTTACCTTATTTCCTTTTCTTTTTTAAACACCAGGGAAATTCTGAAAGTATATCTTTCTCTTAAACAGCTTTTTGAAACCAGTGGGGGTTAATTAAAAACTAAATATGGAATCTACAAACACCCAGAAATTATTTACACTGTTGTTAATTTCTTCTTTAATATTCATAACTGTTTTCTGTTAATTAAGAAGAGAGGGAGAACATGAAGAAAGGCTCAGAACAAAAGCAGTGTGCATACAGATAAGGGGCTGAGTTCTCAAGGAACAGAGCTAACTGCATACTGCCTGTGCTGAGTGAAGAATTTATATGCAGTGAATGCGTACTGCAGCTGAAAAATTGGGTAGACTTATGTATGAATCACTACATCAGCATTCGGCGTGATCCTCTTACCACCACTGTTAACATTTCCCTGTTTTCTGGTGTTACATATCCTGCAATCCTAGTGCAGTTTAATTAGCTTTTAGAAAGTGGGGCTTGTAGTTAGGAAATACTTCTAGCTTTTGAAGTAGTGTTACATAAAGCATTTAATAGGAAATAAGGCTGCATTGCTTAGAATAGGGCGCTACATTCTGTATGTCATAGAAATCATGAGCCAGCCACTTTTCAGAAGCATAGTCATTATCTTAGCAACATCTTGAGACTGTGGTCAAGATCAGAGTTTCTGGATGCAAACTGTCATGTAAACATATGGACAGCTGTTTTCCTGATGTCATAGAATCACAGAATTGCTCAGGTTGGAAAAGACCTTAAAGATCATCAAGTCCAACCACAACCTAACCATACTACCTTTACTCTAACAGCCCTCCGCTAAATCATGTCCCTGAGCACCACATCCAAATGGTTTTTAAACATCCAGGGATGGTGATTCAACCACCTCCCTGGGGAACTCAACCACCTACCTGAGGTCAAGCAGCCTTGGCCAGACAAGAACGCAAGCTGTTATCTCTCAGTGTGAATGGCAAACTGCTTCCTTTTCTCCTATTGTAATGTGAAGGTATCTGCAAACACTTCCACATCCAGGACTAGCTTTGTTCTTCTGGGGTGTTAGTAACGTATTCTTAGATTCATCTCTGCAATGTATTTGCCTTCAGTCTTGAAATAACCCTCTACTGTAAATCTCTCTCTGAGCTGTTTTGAATACTGGCCTATCAACAAATTGGGCTGTTCTCTCTCATCTATTTTACACCACTGCCTGCAATATTTCATCTCTATAGTAACTGGGTGAGTTTTAAACAATGCATTTTAGAATATATTCATGAATAAAAACACTGCTATAAGCGCCTGATAAGTTTTGTGAATTCAATGTTTGTTATGAATAGTTCAGCAGACCTGCTCAACAAATGCTTGCAAACAGGAAGGTTCCATGAGTCAGATCATCAGCCTCATACAGCCCTTTTCTAAAGGGACAAGAAAGACAATACTGCTTTTTACTGGAGGTCAGTTGATACACCTGGTTCCTTTATTCCATTTAAATCCATTTGAGAACTCAAACTCTAAGTGCTTGTGTAATAGTATACATAAAAAGTTAACTTGGTTAAAAAAGATACAGGAACAATTCTGCACAGCATAGGTGACCAAAACACATGCTTTGTGGACAGCACAATTGATAGAAATGCTTTATTTTCAGAGTCTGGGGATTTAGTAATCACAAAGAATAAGTTACTGTGAGGAAAAATAGTGTAAATTAGCTTGAAGAGGAGCAATTGCTTTTCTCTCCTCCTTTCTCCAGCTATACCCTCAGCCATTTGTGTTGGTGCATTAAATGAGCTAGAAATAGATTACAGTATCTATTGACCTAAATGCTAGGTTAATTGAGATTTTGCACTTAGTAAGATAAAGTAACACTAAAAAAAACAGTACCTTCCCTGCAGCTGACAGACTTCCTGCTGGTTCACACTTGGTAGAGACTCTTTCTTACGTGTATGCATAAAATACAAAGTACAGTACACTGCGAATATGTGTGCAATATGAAGGGAGATATGACAGGTGAGATGAAGAGTTTGGTGCAACGTGTTTAGTGAAGCAGCCTTATTTCATTCCCTTCCTCTTTTCTTCACCTCTGTATCTCAGCAGATGGGATTGAAAGGGTTTGCTGCTGGGAAGGTGGCAGCTAGTACCCAGATGAGGCAGGTGGGGGGAGGCAGCTCAAATCAGTATAAGCCAGGATCGTTAGAGTTTGCTCATTAGGATTATCCAAAGAAAAATGACCTCTTGAAACAATTAATGCAATATTCTAGCTTAAATGTTCTAGCACACTGCTGAAATTCACTCAGGGAGAAGGTTTAAGTTGGATTCAAAGGCTGTGTTGATTCTCAATGCAAAGACAAAATCGTTGAAAGACTGTTAGGCCTTAGATAAGGGTAGGTCTAATTTAGATTCATTTTATTGAAAATAAGTTGTGTCTGATCTTTTACACAAGATGACTCCATTTAAAATGGCCTGCATGATTGGCATTGCTAGGCCAATGCTTGCTGTCTTGTGGAGCTATCAAGATAGACCTGTCTCCAGGTGTCAGACTACACCAGCTTCTACCAGCATGGCTGTCTTCTCAGAAAGAACCGTATGGGGATAGTAGAAAACTGGAAGTAAAGAAACAGCAGCTTAAAATGAAAAAAGAAATGGTTTCTATTTCTTAGATCAAAGCTAGCAAGCATTTTTCTCCAAGGGTAGAGAATCAGGAACAGTGCCAAGGGAAGAAACAGAATTAAAAGAGAATCTGAGCTCCCCTGTGCTCCAGGGAGGATGTTGCATGCTTTGCTCCATACAAGGCTCATTGCATTCAAGATTTTAAGCTGTGACAAGGTTAAAGTTGCATCAAAATTTATTTTAGCCAAGATTTGTGGAAGAAATGCAGAATATAAAGTAGTCTGGAGATTAGAAACAGCCTTCAGACTGGCAGCCTGAACACAAGTTAGAGACCTGGGTTAGACATGAGTGAGTTGTATGTACAAATAAATGTCTGTGATCTTTTTGATATGAAAAAGATCACAAATTATATCAGAAAATGCAGGGTCAATAATAGCAAGAATACCTTGAGGGAGATAGGAGTTACAGTAACATCAGAAGACAGCTGGTAACGGGGCAACAGCAGATTTTTTCCCCCTTGGGGATGATGATGAAGCAGTAATTACTGAGAAAGCCAGCAACCTGCAGAGTGTAGGAGTGTCTTTCTTGTAGTTAAGAGATGCTGAAATCTGTCATGCATAGGAATCAAAATTTGATCTCTGAACAATTGAATCTGCAGATGGTGGACAGGTAAGAATGAAGATGGAGAGGGAAAGGAGGGGGGTAAGAAGAAAATGAACACAGCAATACAGCATCTTCGTCAAAGAACACTCTGGCTACGTCCCTTTAAAGGCTTATCTGTTAGTAAAACCACATCTCTCTAAGTAAAACTGAACCCATGAAAAGGAAAAGCCTAGGTATAGATGGGTGCAGTTGGATCAGTTCAGTATGTCACTCAAATAATGCAGTGTGGCCATACTCTTTGATCTCTGTTCTTCCCGTCTCTATTATGATAATATTGTACTGTTTATTGGTGATCTTTAACCCTTGATGGTGTTATAATTGCAGACAGCATTTGCAGAGATTGCTGGCATTGGTGTGAAGATGGAATGGGTTAACTCTACTAAGAGTAATGAGCTGCAAGGTAAAAGGAACAGGGGTATGTAGTTTGAGGTGACCATAATTTAAGATGTTTGAAACCCAATTTGAGAAACCTGTAAAGGAACCAGAATATGGGGACCACACAGACACTGCTAAAAAAGAGTCCTCTCTATGCTGTGCTAAGGAGGTCACTAAAAACAAGATTGGATGTCAGTAATCTCTTCTGTGAAAGTGGACTGATCTGTTTAAAAAGAAAAGCTATCACACAGCAAGACAGTTAAAAGTGAATGCTTGGGAAACAGAAGTTTTCCAGTATGCTGTACATATTTCATTTTTTACTGATTTATGTGGATGAGATTTACTGATACTTGCCTCTTTTCTCGTCACCGCTTGTCTCCCTTCCAGAAGGAAATCTAGTTTCTTTGGGTATCTTGTTTTGTTATTATTTGTTTCAGTGAACTTCAGAGTGATCTGCAGCATCAGAAGAAAAGCACACTGAAATGGACCTTTCCCACTATACTCACAGTGTGTAGGGCCTGCAGGAATGAGCCCTGCTCTGTGCAATGATACCTACTTTATTGGGTCTGAATGTTAAGAGGGAAATCAAGCATTCTCTCCTGTTCAGCAGGTGTTTCTGGAGTTACTCGTGCCTGACTCCTTGAGCACTATGAGTGCCTGTGTTCACTGCATGGCTATGGGAGTTGGGCTGAGGTGGATGTGAAGCCCTGCAGGGGGACCAGGGTGTGTCTTCTGAACTATTTCAAATGCTGGTTAAGATCTTCACATAGCTTTCTTTCGGCTCTTTCCTAAATGGAGTCTTCTGCAGCTTCTGTAAGTTGTTATACCGTATTTATATGTAAGCATGAATCATTCCTTTCTTTGAATAAGAGATGAAACAAGTGGCAAAGAAAATAGGATTGAAAACAAAATCCTACACAGCTGAATAAACACCATCCTTTGCATATTAATGACGGTCTGATAGGATCAGCAAAAGGTAAAGCAGTGGAAGAGAAGCGTTTGAGTGTGCTTGTCCAACCTCACTCTGAGCAGCTCAGAAGAGACAGGAATTAAATGCATTTACAGTAGAATAGAGTTTAAATGCCACAACTTTAAACACACACACACAGTCTAACAAAACCCCATTTGTTGTTTTTTTTTTAAAAAAAGATAAATAGATCATCTGATAATGCATTTCATTTTTTAGCTCTGGATAGTAGTAATTTAACATCTACATTCATCTTCCAAGGGACCGCTGCCTGCTTCTGCACGCAGCCTAAACCAATATAATAAAGATTTTCCTGAGCGTTAAAATGTTAAGTAGTGAGAAGCTTTGAAATGCATACTTTTTAACAGAGATCTTTCAAGAAGTAAAATTAACTGCATATCACTATTTAATGCATGAAACCATGATTTACTGTCCGGAGAACTAATTTAGGCTTGCTGCAGATGTAAACTCACCCTCAATTAATGTGCTACTGGGCCTGATTCAGAGATGGTTGAAGTCAGCAGGTCTTTCCAATTACTTTTATGGGAATCAAATGAAGTCTTTAATGCATCACTGAGTGCTCAGACTCATTAAAAAAAATTCTTAGTTCTAGATATAATGCAGATCTTTCAAAATGTCATTGTACTTTAAAAACTGTTCTGCTCTCCTGGATCAGAAGTTATTTACACTTGTGTGAATACATCTGATGAATTCCTTCCTGCCTCACGCTATAATATACCTACAGTATGTGTCTTGATATATTATGTGTATCTTTGAATATATAATATATTACCAGATGGCATGTGATTAGCAGGGTACACTGAAATATAAAGATGTATTCTGCCCTGGCTACACGTACACAGTCTGGTAGTGCATGTATTTAAAGTGATCATTTCAGAATGTATTTTTAGGAGAGAGAATAATCTGTTGATACATACAGAAGTTCTCCATATGCTGTAAATGAGCTTCTCAGGGAAATTTTGTAGCTAATGTCCTGCTTAAAGTATTGGAAAGCTACCTCTGGTTCATGTTCTTGGCCTGGTGAACTTTTGATTGAGAAGATTCATTGTTCAGATGCTCCCAACATTTTTTTTAATCCCAGTAGCTGAATAATTAAAATACAAAAATATTTATAATGCAATAGAATACCCCATGCTCACATATGAACTATTTGTGTCTCAGATGTTCTTAATTCATAGAGGAGAAAAACCCAACACTTTTCATATGGGTTCCTGTTAGGTGGCTGCATGTAAATGCCATTGTGTCCTAAAAACAAGAAAGCAAGTTATCAGCTTTGAGGCTGTAAACAAAGTTCCACATAAGAGGAGAGCATCTGGACCTCCTGAAAATTCAGCCTTTACATCAGAAGCATTGATACAGCCTTGTCTGAAACCATGTGATTAGTTGTTATAATTAAGGCTGGTGTCATGATGAAACCTGAAGTTGTGGCTGCCTGTTCCTAACACAGTTTTTAGTCATAAGAAATTGCAAACCATGGGTCAAACTTTCAGCTCTTAGAAATAAAAATCACACAGGGAAGAGGAATTATAGACATTCTAGAAGTGTACTGTTTATGGGTTGATTTGGATCTGGAGGTAGCTTTTGGTTTGAAGCTCATAGAAAATTGGTGTAAGAGCCTTAGCTCACCTAAATCAATAAGGCTATCTTGATTGTAATGGGTTAATGCCAATTTATACCACCTGAAGAGCTATTGCCTAGATTTACAGTGTAAATATAATTACTGTGACATAGATTTGCTTTGGTTCACTGAGCTGGCAATGAGCAAGCTTTACAGCGTTGTATCTTTTTGTTCTTGCTTAAATTGTCTTTCTAGTAGGTGGTTGGAGCTAGAACCCAGACCGCAGTTGCAGTCCCAGTGTGCTCTTGTAACAGTATTAGCATATAAAGTAGGTATCATTGCAGAGAGCAGGGCTCATTCCTACAGGCCCTACGTGCTGAGAGCATAGTGGGAAAGGTCCATTTCATTGTGCTTGGCACAGCAGGAACCTGCTGACTTGGCAGTACCTGCAGGAGGCTTGGTGCTTTTCAGCAGTGGTTGCTGTAAGTGGTTGCAATTAGGTTTTGACATTAACATCTTACCCTGCATTAGGCTGGCTGAGGGGAGCGAGCAACTTGCTCGATACTGTTCTCTTGGTCTCTGCCAGCAGACTTTGCGAGACAGTAGGGTATCGATTGACAGGTGGGAGGCTAACTTTGCAATCAGGTGGGTTAGATATTTTTTTTCTTTTTTAAGCTAACTATTAAAATCCTCAAGAATACAGTGAGCTCTGAATAGAAGTGAAGAAATATCTGAGCTTAGGTTGTTAACTACAGCCCATAAACTATGAAAAGCTGTGGATTGTTCCTGCAATAGAAACAGGCAAGGCAACAGCATCACCTTGTTCTTTCCTATTCCATACTGTGTAACCTAAAAGACATCTCATGTCTTTGGCCACGAGCCTTTGTGGACTCCAAAGTACAAGGTCGGCACAGGTCTCTCCATGCCTAGTTCCAGGCTATCATTTAATTTCTATTACATTTCCCCTTCTCCATTCATGCTGCGATGTCCCTGCTGACAGCTAATATCCATAAAAGAATCAATAAAGAATATTATTAATAATAATTAAAGCATGAGTAGCTCATTACACTGAGTGGGCTTGTGCAGCTAAGAAGCCTGGAGTAACTTCAGTGATCTCTGGGTGTAACTGAAAGCAGGATGCAGCCCCTGGCTCTAGGAGCTACTCTTAAATAACTGTTAAAAGCTGGAAATCATGACTTCTGCTTCTAAGTGGTTGAAATGCCATGTAACTCAGGAAAATTTTGGGGGGGGAAGGAGGACTGCAGTGAGTCAGTGAGCACGCTTTTGTGCTTGGGGAAAAACACAAATCTGTTTTCAAGCGGTTTTTGTCACAAATGAGATTGCAATAGTTTCAGTGCTAGCATCCAGCAGTCATCTTCCCTAGCATAAACGCACCATAACTTAGCATGATTTCTTTGCTCTTGGGAAGCTCAGGACTTAAATAACAATGGGGCTCCAGGTCACAGCTGAGACACAATTAAACCTGAGATTGAAGAAATACCTTCCCACCTGCAGGAAGGATTCTCATTTTGAATAGCTTTCCATTAGTTTTCCTGTGGGAATGCCACAATATTGGCAGTATTTCTGGAACTAATATGACAGTGTTAGCCAGGGAGCAGTTTAGCTATGGGTCCTTAACACTCCTGTGATCACTAGGAGTTCTGAGGGCTTTCAGTCAGGCTCTGACCACCTTCTGGCTATCGGGAAATCTTTTTGTCCTTGTCTGACTGAGCTAATTCAGTGTGGCAATAGAGATACCATGCTTATATTTCAGTAGGGAGTGCATTTGAGTGCATAGGATTTGTGATTTTTTGTTGTTCCTTAATTCCACCTTCTCCCTCAGGTGGCAGACAAAGCTAATAATAGTTGTGTTTCCAGCTGACCCAAAATACTTAAAATTTTCAATTCCACAGTACAATTTTATTCATATTCAAGAATAACTTTTCATTTTAAGCTATTGAGTAGGAAAACGAGTAGAACTGGGGTTTCTGATTATTCAAAATCATGTAGTTTGTGTTAGGAAAATTTTAAAAGCTTGAAAATCATCATTTATGGAGGAAAAAATTTAACTGTTTTTTGAGTGTACCATATAATTTTCGTCATCTGTAACTTGATGTCTGTGATGTCAGAAAACCATTTGTCAGTTCCCACATTCTTGAATTTCTTTACCTGTTCCTCAAGGGTTGCTTGCGTATTGTCTCTGCAACTATATTTTCAGATGAACTGGTACATCAAAATTCAAACCCTGGTTACTACTCAGTGGCTTTAAGAAGAAAAAAAAAGAGAGAACTTTTGCTTTGCATAGCTTTTACTTTACCACTAATCCACTTCTGCTTAGGAAGGTATGAATTAATAATGGAAAAAAACAGGAAAACAGACTGTAGAATCCTTGGTTTATGTTAAGAACTCTTCAGGGAGTTTGGAACATACCCTTTTAGTGTTAGGAAATATGGATCCTTCCAGCATGAGATGATCCCAGAGACAAATATGTTCATCAGAATAATGGGTTTCTGATAATAAATGCTTCAATTTATAAGGGGTACCTATAAATTTCTCTGTTTAGAACATGCAACACCAAAAGTTTTTGGCTAAAGGAAGAGACTGAGTCGAGTTGATGCATGTGAAATCTTTAGAAGACTTTGGGCTGAGTCACTGATAGTTAAGATTAGGCCTGCAGTGTATTCAAACTGTATCTGATGAAGAAGTAACACAGGTTTTGTGAAATCAAGTGCGGTGTTTATGCTACCACACTCCCTCCCAGCTTGGTGTCATCCGCAAACTTTCTGAGGGTGCACTCAATCCCCTCGTCAAGATTGTTAGTAAAGATGTTAAATTGAAACAGCCCCTGTACTGAGACTGGGGGACACCACCTGTGACCAGATGCCGAGTGGATTTAACTCCATCAGACTGGATTATTCCTAATGATCAGTTCTTCCTGTAAGCATCAGATATGTCAGAGAAAAAGTACTCAGGTATGAAAAAACATAGAGGAAGTATTTTTACTACATGAGACTGAAAGCAGATTAATTTGTTTTCTTAAGGGGTCATGACAGAGATATACGAAATTAGGGAATCTTTAGTGATCACTGCATGAACAAAGCTGCTTTTGTTCTGGAAAGTGGAGAATTTAGAGCAGATCATTTTTTAAGGTCCCTTTCAACCTAAATTGTTGCTCAGTTGTCATTTTTGATTAAACTGAGAGACATTAAACTTCTAGAGGAAGTTTTAGTTTGTGGAATCCATTGGCATAGCATACAGCTGAATCAGTGTTATTTTAAAAAAGAAAAAGTAGATGAGATATCAGATGAAACAGAAATCCACAGTTGGGTTGGATGAGTTACTTTTTCTCAAGGGACAGATATTGTCAGGACAGGTCAGATGGCACGGCACTGTAAGAATCTTTCCTAATATATAAAGAGGAGTTTCCTTTCCCTGGACAGAGAGCTCACCCAGTTGGTTAGGATGTGCTCTATGTAAGATGAGGTTGAGCTCTCAATTACAAGAGGATAGTTCTAGTAACTGTACCATCAGGAACTTCTTTGCAAAGCAGTATATGACTTAAATTGCCCTTGGATTTAAAATTTGCATTTTGCTCTGATGCCAAACGTAAGGCCATTGCACGGATAGAGACAGAGTCTGATTCATTAGTTTTTATCAAGGTAGCTGTGCTAGGCTAGAATTAACTAGGGAATTGCTCAAGTCCCAGCCTTGCAGAGGGTACAGCCAACCTTGTTACACTGGCCTGTGATCCCTAGAGTAATGTTACCCAGAATGATGCCAACTGCTTCTTTTTTCATCCAAACTAGGGTGGCAGATTTCTGAAGTGTTAAAAATATTTCATGTCTTCCTGAGTAAGAGCAGATTAAAGGAAGCTGGTTGGCTGCTTTCTACAATAAAACCCACCAACTTGTCCAGAATTTATCTCAATAACATAATAACTTAGAGTGGGTAATAAGATTATTTTTGAAGAGTAAGAGGAGAGGAATCTAAGGCTGAAAACCACTTTTGTTAGTGCTGCAATATGCATCTGTGGTAAGGCTAATAATAGAGTTATCTCTGTCGACAAAGGAAGGAGCTTGACAACAGAGAAGAAATCCAAATGGGTCTGAGTTCCTTGCATAATTGTTATTTTAATTGCCATGATCGGAAAAGTCTTCAGAGGTTCACCGAGCACTGCACATCTGCAGATGAGATTTACCAGTGCAGCGCTCACAAGCTCTCTTTTGAAAAGCCACTTTCTTGTTTTAGCATGTTTACAAAAACTGAAGTGAGAGTTAGTTATGAATCTTCTGTTATTTGAGTCGATGGCAGATGCTAGGAAGGCTTTACTGTGTGGTAGAGTTAAACTCTCTGCGACTGATTACAAAGAAATTCCATTAGCAATATTTAAATGCCATCTTTGAAAGGCACTCAATAATATGTGTGTTGGCGCTGATCAAGAATAGTACCTTTTAAAAATGAAAAAGTAATGTGACTGTTAGTTTAACATAAAAATGTCAAACTGTGGGCAGTCTCTTGTCAATTAAAGAATCTGGGCTATTCCTAATGGGAATAAGGATGAAGGGAGGTGTGTGGGGGGTGTGGAAAGTGGGTACTAAAAATTGCAGATGTGCAGAACTACTCAGAGATAATTTGTGCTGGCAAATAACACTGTCAGCCAGTTTGGAAGTAATACAGGCAGCGTGATACCTGTTCTGCCTGAGCCACCTTAGTGATTTTTTTTTCAAGTGTATCTTCTTTAATAGCTAGCAAAGCTTTACAGTAAGCAGGGCTACGTTAATGGTGTGCTGAGTGGAGGTGGATTTGTGCAGATTTAAAGAATGTGCTTTAGCAAGTTCATAAAATGTATTAAAACAGAAGCAGCTCGTTTCTGAATAGAGGGATATACCTGTGAGAGGGGAAAGAGGGTCCTTAAGCTCTGGAAGGTAGTTCAGTTGTTGCTCATATAGGAGTAGAGGGATGAAGATGTTCATCTCTGTTACCTATCAGTTGCTGTTAAGGTTATGTCTCAATATAAATAAAACACAGCAGTCAGGCATCATCCCTTGCTTCACCTAAAAGTAGCTTCTGGGGAAACCAAAGTCTGATAGAAGTTCTTTTGGAGGGGGAATATCCCGTAAGATTTCTCTTTACTATTTGGCATGCTAGTCAGTTGGCTACGTATGGGAGATGTGTGCTTGATTTTCCTGTTAAATTATAGTTGCTTCCTCTATGTTACTTGCATAGAACATCTTATTTATTTATTTATTTGCTTTTTTTTTTGTCGTTCAGCCAACTTCTAAGTAGGCCGTATACCTTGTGTTCTCTTTTCTTGGCCATGTTTTCAACTCTCTTCTCACAGTTTGTTCACGAATGCCTCTTCTGAAATGCAGACCTGTGCAGCAGCTGCTGCTGTGATAACATGTGAATGTACAGAAGCAGCTGTATTTCTTACAATTTAAATGAGAATTAGAAAGGAAGCACCTTCATTTTGCAAGATGGGATTTGAGTGTTGTGACTGGACCAAGTCAGTGCAGATCTGTGACAGATCTATAAACAGAACATTTAGATCCGAGTCTGCTGTATAAGACTGGAGACATATTTTCATTTTAATCTTTGTATCTTGGCAACATATTATTCCTTTACCTAATCATTTCCCCAGATTGAAAGTGATTCTTCCTTAGTTTTCCCATACAATCCTTTTTTTTATTCCTTTTTTTTTTTTTTTTTAATCCTTCTAAATGCTATTTATAAATTGGATGCCATGCTGTTTCTTTTGGACCTGCTATTTTGGATTTTCCTTTTCTGTTAATCTGCTGCTCTTTGCACTATTAATGTCTTGTTTTAATGCTTCTTTTATCCTGACTTCTTAAAAGCATTTCATCCATAGATTTGATTCCTTTTTATGTCAGCCTAATATTTTGTCCTCACTTGAGGCTGCTAGTTGTTGGCTCATGCTTTTGTCATTGCTAATTGTTATACTTTGTTTTATTACTGCGTACTTTGCTCAAAAGTGCTATATAATATAATGGATCAAATGGAGAATAAATCAATGAAGAATCTTGCTATGAGGGCAGAACAGGTGATCCCCTAAAACTGCTGCAAAAGGTCAGCTTGAAAGGCAGGTGCCATTTTCTTTTAGCATCTCTACTGTCTATCAGAATTTCTTGGTGTTTTTAGTCCCTAATATTAAGATTTTTATATTTGTTCTCTAACTTGGAAACACAGAGGATAACTAGAAGATTACAGAAGAGAGGTACAGTAGTCACTTGGATAGCAACACAAAAAGCTTGTCTTAACATGCTCCCAAAAGGGGAACAAAGCCTGGGAGTGCTGATGGCCAAATTGAAGGAGGTTTTGAGTGACTATTTCTTCTGATTTTTAATATGAGGAAGCTATAATTTAACTAGATAGCGAATGAAGTCACTTCAATCGAATTTCAAGCTCTCTTGCATCAATACTGATATGCCTTAGTTTTGGCAGGCAATCGCTGTGCAGTTATTGGCTGGCCAGGCTTATCTCTAAGCCCACTATCAAGATCAGTCCTAAGCTCCACCTCCACGCTGCTAGTGGAGTTTGCAATGGCTCAAACTGTACTATAGCTATGGCAAGCAAAGATGGCTGTGGCTGTACACTAGTGCAGCAAATGGTTACCCAGTCTAAAAGAATGGAGACTCATGACAAGATTTCAGGCCATGTCACCTGTGAAAATAGTTTTGCATAGGAATGCAAGACTTCGTAGTTCCTCCAGCTAAAGGCAAAATTGTCAGTCTTTACGGTACAAGGTCTCAAATAGAAAGCAATCTTTAAATCTAAAACAGGAACTCTGTAATACTAGGAGGGCCCAAGCTCAGACATTGTATATGAATGCTGAGGACCGCCTCCTTTTGCCTTGATTTTGGTTCTGCAGCATCGATCTCCCTGTTGTAAAGCCTGATATGCTGCCCTCTGATGGCTGGAGCTCATTTTTCAGGGGGAAAGTAACAAACATAGCAATTGGGGAGCATGTTAAATGATGCTAATTCTAAAAGATCTTTGGTGCATCCAGAAATAGAATATGCAGTTGTAGCACAAATCTGAGTTTTTAAATGTTTAAGAAAGGTGGTGGCTTGAGAGTGTATAGCTTTCAGAATTCAGTATAATCTCTCACAGACTAATTTGTTCAAAACAGAAGCTTTTGGTTCTGGCTTTTATTTAGGAAAAAAAAAAAAAGAAAAAAGAAAAGAAAAAAAAAAGAAAAAAGAAAAGAAAAAAAAAAAGAAAAGCAATGCTTCAGTCCAACAGACAGGCATTTCTTTTCTTTGGGCAAAGATCTAAAAATGCAGTGAATAGAACAAATTACAGGAAAAATCATTATGTTATAGTTCCTGGCGTATGATGGGTGCATGCCAGGAGAGATTGAAAACCTTGTTCTGCTGTGCAAGGCAAGTGCTTGTCCCAGAAACATCCGTGCAAGAGCTGTTTGAGGGGGAACTGTTTGTGCTCTGATTTCAAGGTCAGGAAGGTGCAGTTGGAAAATGAATTGTTGTGAACAAATAGTGCTCCAGTGGAACTCGGGATTTATTATATACTGCAATATTGATGCTTTTGATAATGGCTGTGAGGCTGTTTCTGCTGAGGTGTGTCATTAACTCTAGAGCTGTTGATAAGGCATCAGAAGGTGCAGCAGTGATACAATGGCAGAGTGTTTTGGAAGAACACAGGAGAGAGGTCAGAGATGACTTTCTGCAGAACAGCAGTCAGAGGGAGAGGTGTCCTGAAAGATCAGCAAAGCAGAAAATCCAAGAGACTCAAATCCTTTCCCAAAACTCATTGGTAACTAGTAGTGCTGGGACTTCCAGGTGGGAGGGGAAAACTAAAGCCAGTAATCACATTTATGATAGGCATGTGAATATTTACAGTTCCCTAAAAAGACAGGAGGTGGCATTGATTTTGTTCACTGCTGAGCTCTGAATGTGGATGTTCAAATGCAAATGAAACTTTCCCCATGTTTGTAAAATGGAGCTCAAAAGTGGTTAAGAGAGCTTAGCTCCACGATGCGGAGCAGTGAGAGGGAGCAGTGTGATCAGACACAGGACAGGCAGTGGTGCAGATCTATTTGGCATTCTCTTGGAATTCTCTTGAAGTCTAAGATTACGTCATAACTTTTACATTTTACTGTGTAATCAGTAAAGCAAAAAAAAATTCACATAGCTGAAACTTTGGGCAGCTTTTACAAGAGGACAAACGTGTATCTTTTATCTGAAGCAGGAATATGTGACCCTTCATGTAATTGCTGTGGTAGAAACTTGTTCTCCTGAGTTTTAGATGTGTGCATTTTTTATTGTTGCATTTTATCTTTAAGGAGGGAATAAGTGCGTTTATTAAGGTATGTTGTATTTATCCTTAGTGCAATGCATTAAGCATCTATTTATTATGGAGAATTCTGCTTTAGCAGAGTGGATGCTTGTAGAAAATCGGAGCTATTGATTAGACTGCTTCTGGGGTACATTACTCTCATTATAGTTAGAGCAGATTTGATGTGGTGTTCTGTGTTTTTTCCAAGCAGTGTACTCTGTGTGTAAGTTTTGTCCAGATGTTTAATGACTGCTGCTGGAAGTGATTTTCTGTCTTATTTAGAATTGGTATTGTTTGAATGGTGGCATTTTCTTCTCCTTTCCATTTGCTCTGTTAATGGAAATAATTAACCAACTCTCTGCTTTCACTTTTATTAATATATTGATCACTCAAGTATAATAAATGAGGTCTCAGAGTGTGTACTTTTGCAAGAAATCCCGATAGCTCTAATATTCATCCCAAATAGCTTTAAAAGCAAACTGAACCCTGCAGCAATAACACTTTCATGTAATTTAGGGGAAAAAAGGAATTTAGAAATCTGAATACCAATATACGACGACAGGGATTTTTATAATTCTTTTATCCATGATGCTGAAAATACAAAAAGGCCTGGCTATGATTTATGCACAGTATATCTTTCACAGCTAGATTGCATTGGGAGCAAGGCTGAGGTCGAATAGAGCTATTTCTAATTTTGTTGATATTTTTGAGATAAGGGGGAAAAAAGCTGGAAAAATAACTTGTCTTCTAAATAACTTTTTGTTTCAATTTGAGACTGAGCTGTAATTGACTTTGGTTTAATTTTAGGAAGACTTTGAAAAACCTCTGTACATTTTATCCTTTTCTGAGCCAAACAGAACTCAATTTTCTTGAGAAAGTTAAGCAGTCTTTCTTATGTATTTTTCTTTTTTTTCATTCTTGATCCTGTTTTCTCAGGTCCTCATTCTTTTTTTACCCCATACACTACTCCAGGTTCAGTGCTAAATCACTTGGAGGTTTTTAATTGGGAATTTCACTGCAAGACCTCTTTCTTCTACCTTTTTAATGTAATATTCTCCACGTAATGCAAGTAAAGAAACTTGATTCCTGAAACTGAAGGATTCTTTGTATGGGCAGCATTGATATGCAGTTTCATAACATATTTAACATTTCTGTTTTATGTATATTTGTCACTATTTGGTTCCTTGCTTGTGGTTTGGTGGGTTTTTTTTTTCCTTTTTATAGGGGAGGGCGTGGGAAGGGTTGGCTTGTTAAATAAAAAAGCTTGCATTCTTGTCTTTGATGAGAAAAAGATAAAGATCTGCAGAAAAGGCAGATTTCCACTGGTGATGGTGAGTGGTATGGGTAGATGTTCTTTCCCTGTTTTAAGCAGCTCCTGCAAAAGTTAGTGAGGAAAAATTCTTTGGTAGGAGTTTCAGAGCATAATGAATGGGTCCTGCTCCCTTGCCTGGCATACTACAGTGTCACGAAATGAGTGCTCAAGAGGAGACAGTAAAATAAAGCAGTGAAAAAATAAATTTAAGAATATGTAAATCCCGTCTCTCCATTTGCAGAACCAGTGACAAGTAGTGAAGTTATGGATGCAGGTGTTACTGCTCAGCAGGTTCAGGTACAGATACCTGGTACTCGTTTCTCCTCTACTCACACACATTCTTAACCATGTCAAATTCCTCCCTGGCAAGAGCAGCACTGCTGTCTCCTCTGAGTGACTGTGGGTTTTTGCTTGGAAAGTGGCTGGGATTGGGGAATCCTCCACAAGTCTTTCCAGCTTTCTAAATGGGTTCCATCTTCAATGCCATTTATTTACTTTTATTTATTTTTTTTACTTTCAATAGCCACATTCCTGGTTTTAGCCACCTTGCCAGAAGCACACGGACCAGAACAAGCAGAAAAGTGCTTTTCATGGAAATCTTTCCAAGATTGAATGACCCATAAGCACTGTGTCTTTTCTGGCTGTGCAGACAGGCCTGTACCAACCAAGTGTTTCTCCTGTAGGAACCCACAGCATTCAAACAGGCCTGAATGGGTGCAGTGTATGGAAACACGTTGCTGGGGAGCTCAGATACACGGCAGTGTTTATACAAGTAGTTAAACTATGAATATTGACTATGCATATGCATGTGTTTGCCCTGAATCCCATTTCCCTATTGCCTCCAGAGCTGCTGCTGCAGCCATGCAGCAGTTTCTTCATGGCTGTTTTCTCTCCATGTAAACCTTCTTCCCTCACCATGTGTGCCCTCAGGGCCCCCCATCTGCCACTCTTTGCATTTTAGGGGAAAAAGTCAAGTGTGAGAGGCTGCGTGTGGTTCCCTCTGATGCCTGAGGACCCTGCATGGCTTCTAGAAGGTTCCACAGAGCTTCCTGTCAGCGCCTTGGGGCAGCCACCGCCTTGTTTATCACCTATGGCTCTCCAAAAAAAAAACCAACAATATCTAAAAATGCTGAAAACAACACAGGTGTGTTTTTGTTGTAATTTTGTAGCTATCTTTTTTAAACTGTGGTGGTAGAGCCGCACTCCTGTGCTGCGGGGCTCAGGTTGTGGCAGTGAGTGCAGGTGAGGTAGCAGGCGTGAGGAGGCCTTCCTCCTGCTGGAGTCGTATCTTAGTCCATGGGGAGACAACACTTCTTTGCAAAGCACTCCTCTGACTTTAAAATAATACAAAATAGCTGTAGAATTACCAAATGTCAGGTAAACAAAAAGTTATTAAGGATGACCTTATTAGTTCTCCCTGCAATTCACGGAGCGTGGTAATTGTCAAGTCTCACTGTTATTCGGTTGAAATAATAGTTTGGGGACCATCAACATTAAAATTTCATTATGATGGGACAAAAAGGCTCATGTATAATCAATAGTAAGAATCCATTATTATTGACTTGAAATGAATGAAGCATGAATGCATTTGTGCAGATCTGAACAGTTAGCAATCTTGTGAATAATAAAGAGTTAACGCTGCACAGGTAATGCCATTCTGGGAATTGGACTCCAACTTGAATTGGTACATGTCTCTTTATTATGAAGTCTAATTCGCATCCCTTGGTAACTTCCATTAAGCTGTTTCTCAAAATACAATGTCTACGATTTAGTGTATTCTCAGGTCTGGCTCATGAGGGAGGTGGGTGAGCAGGGCAGGGCTATTTTGCTGTGTTCAGTGATACCACTGAGAGTACAGCTGCACCAGGATGCTGTGGATTTATTGCGCATGGATGGGTGGGAGCAGGAAGGGAGTGTGCAGCTGTTTTCTGCTGTCCTGACCTTGGAGCAGTGCTTTAGTACAGCAGTGCGTTGCTGCTTGCATTGCAGATGCCAGGCTGAAAGAGAGAAGGGATGTTGAATGCCAAATGGAGAGGAGTGCAGAGCCTGTGGAGCGTGCTGGCTCCTGGAGACGTAGCCAAAGTCATGGACGTGGTGTGCAGTGTTACCTTGTCTACTGTACATGATGTGCCCAGACAAGCTGTTCCCAGCATGTTCTTCTCTGTCACTGTGGGATATGTCACATTGGTGCTATTGTTAGTCTCGTTTTTTTTTCCAGTGAAGAGGTGGACCCAAAATACACTTAATGACTTGCCTTTTTTTTATGTACTAAGTTTGATGCATTCAATTTTTTCCAACTGCACTTTGATTTTCTATAAACTAAGTGCCTTTGAAAAGTATTATTTAAGCGTATTTTAACCCTGCTTATAGACTAACAACTGCTTTTCAGCATTATCTTCTGGCTCTAGTTCCCTCGTGCTGGTTTGCAGCTGCTAAGATACCCAGAATTGTTTGAATTAGCAGTTGACTTTAGGCTGCTTTTTTACAGGGAAGAAAGTCTTGGTTGTTCCATGTCTGCCTCTAATGTTATAACGAAGAGCCTTGAATATGCAGCATTGCTTTGAGTTATGTACTGTCCTCAGTGCTCCTACATTTTGTCAAATTCTGTCATGGAGTCTTA
The DNA here is from genome assembly GCA_037305975.1 of Chrysolophus pictus. Taxonomy (NCBI): domain Eukaryota; kingdom Metazoa; phylum Chordata; class Aves; order Galliformes; family Phasianidae; genus Chrysolophus; species Chrysolophus pictus. The sequence continues at coordinate 9,986,082 of CM074580.1, forward strand.
CAGTAGGGTTTTCTATCTTCCTTCTACGAGGAATCCCCGCTCCAGGCGTTGGATGTATAAACTTGCAAAAGCTTTCCATATGTGTGCTGACCCAGCCAGATAGCATGTAAGAACAGACGCCTTCCCTGCCTTTTTTCAAGTGCTGACTGGCTTCCTTCTATAGAATGCTTGATTTCTGTAGGAAATAGGAGAGTCAACTGATGCCTTAAAAAGAAGAGACCTTGACAAACTCCCTTGACAAGGGAATCTGGAAAGTCACTGTTTTCTTTCCCCACCCCCCAACTGTGAAATTGGAACAATAATTTTCTTAGTCAGTGGAGAGGGAAGATAATTATTTATTACTTGCATTACAATGGCAGTAAGGACTTGTTGGGCTAGATGCCCAGAAATTGAAAAGTTATTTAAAGAATTTAAAGTCTGTATCTTCATTATTTTTCTTTTTTTTTTTTGTTTTGTTTTGTTTGTTTTGTTTTGAAAGGCACCAATAATACTTTAGATAGGAACCCTGGAGGTGAATAAGTGGCATATTGCAGTGGCACCTGCTTTAATTTATTAGAATGGGTCTAATTATGAAAGAAAGAGAGAGCGAGTCTTTTCCTTTCAACTTTTCCTAATAGTGTATTTTCTCTTCCCTATATTTAACTTTCAGCTGTTTTTCAGAGGGTAAGAGAGGAGAATGATTGAGACACAAAGGACAGTAACCCAGCTGAGCAGCCCATCTGTTGCTGGGAGGAGCATGGAAAGGAATGAAGGAAGGTACCACCAGCAAGGCCTTTAGATTCTTCTCCATCTCCTTTCTGGATGAGGAAGAGAGAAAAATCAGGCCTAATACCTGGATACAAGGAGGATTATACTGGTTTATTTCCAGTGTAGCCATCTTGGAGAAGAAGGGGCTAGAACAGGGAAGACCTTAACCTTTCCAGAAATGAAGGGCAGAGATCCAAATCATTGTAGAGTGTGTGAACATGTACTTAAATTGAGTACCAAAATCCTGTTTGACAAAACGATGCGTATGCATCCTTTTTTCATTGTTAGTCCTGTGAGAGCAGACAAATGAATGTTGAGATGCCCTCAGTGAAACAGACTGAGGGGAAACATGCAGAATTACGAAATGTACTGGAAAATTTTTGGCCCGTCAAAAGAGTGAGTCAAATTCTCACTTGCGTTTTTTTCTTGACCCATGATGTAAGGCATTGCTATTTCCTTTACCTGTCTGAGGTATAAATACATATAAATTTACATACTAATAAGGGATATGGAGATGTTTTAAGTTTATGAAAATATGAAAAAAAAAAGGAAATTAATATGACATATTTGGAGCTGCACCTAATTTCTGAATCTGTTCTTAATCTTTTTTTTTTTTTTAAGCAGAACACACAAAATCACTTAAAATGTTCTATATAGCACATGCCACAGTGAGTAAGTTGTTCAGAACAGCACTAACAACGGGCATAACTGAGCATATATAAGTCTAGGGAGGAGGAAAGCTTTTTTTTCCTCATCTTGTCAAATCTCCTGCTGATTCATAAAATGGATGAGTTGCCAAAAAATGAGCTAAATATTCCCAAGAATTATTTCATAGCTTAAAAATGCAATATTGTTGTATTCCCAACACAGAGTATTCATCACAGATATGGTTCTGTAATTATAATTATTAAACATAAATCCCTTAACCAAATCTGCTACTTCACTAGATTAGATGATTACTGCAGTTTGTCTATCTAGAAGAATCTTAATTTTCTCCCACTGAGTTGCATATACTCGCTTTTCATTTTGGTGCTAAAACTGATTTCAAGCAATCCATTTAAAATGTGATCTTTTTAGCACAGCTAAGTTTTCAGTGAGGTTGTAATTTTAACCTCTACGTCTTTATTGTTCTTATTTAAAACTAGGAAATTGTTTTGACAGTCTGATCTCTCGTGCTTCCTCGGGGTGTCTGTTTCCTTGCTGTGCTGTTTGATCCCTGTTGACGTCTGTTTGTGTTTGCTTGCATTTATATACAAAAGTTCTTGTACCCTTATTAAGAACAGGTAATGTATAGGAAGAGACTGACTTGAATTCTCATCATGGGTAAAATATTTCAGTTCTGTCTTTCTTGTAATCTAGTTCAGAAACTTTGAGGCATTTGAGTGATAAGGATATCATGCTTCCATAAAAAGTAGCGTTTCAACTAAAAGCATTTACTTATAGTTTGTAATTGTTTTTTTTTTTTTAAGTAGTATTTATAGGGAGTAAATGCAGTGCAATTTACAGTAGTTTAAACCAACCATGAGAATATTTCATGCTCGTAAGCTGCGTTTCACTTCTAAACTGTTACGAAAACCCAAGAGACAATGAATTTGCACACATACATTTCAAACCTGAGTTTTCTTCCTTTTTTTTTTTTTTTTTTTTTTTTTTTTGTATGCATGGAAAAACTACTACTTTTCTGATTTGCTACCCCATCTTTCTGACCTTGTTTTTATTACTGTAGCATACCTGCTCCCAAATAATTGCAAGTATATGCAAGATCTAATTTTATTCCTTCTTTTTCTTACCAGCTGGAAAGCACGTAATACTGCTGAAAAGATGCAAAGAGAAGATGCAATTCTATTAAGGAAAGAGCATATCTGAACTCAATAGCAGCCCTTCTTGTATGATCTCTCCACTAATGGAGTGCTTTGGATTAGAGAGAGAGATTTTATTTTTATTTTTTTAAGCAATAAAGTAACCTACTCACGGAACTATTGGTACTGCTATTTCTGCTTCTGCATAGAAGCCAGTATAGTGACAGGAACTGTTTTACTTCTTTGTGATTTATTTTTATTAGATGATGGAAATAAGTCTACCAGTTTGATGTTATAGTGCCCTTTATGTTTAAAACAATGACATTCCTTACCATTTCTTCAACTGAAGAATCCAAGTTCAAACAAAAACAACTAGTTTGTCCAGTCAACTCTTTCTGTACAATTTATAGAAATCGATTCTTTTTAGTAAAATGAACTGATACAACTCGATTGATTCACTGTGCAGTTAGAAAGACTTTGTAGTCACCCTAATCAAATTGGCAAGAGCTGCCATGTTCAATGTCCTTAAAATGAAGAAGAGGTGTGAGCCATTGAGAAATGGAAGTCTAGTCTTCACAAACAAATCTGTTTGATATTTTTTCTCGAGTGCAAAAAGCATTTTAAAAATTTAGCCTATGTTTCTGTGTCATTTTTATGACTCAGAAAGTGTTCTTGAATTTCAGAAGGACTGTGAAGTTTACTGAATTTTGAGTGATGGTAGGAAGATTTTGAAGGGGAATATGTGCTGCTCACATCAGCTTCCAAGAGTTTCAATTCTTGTTTAAACATGTTCCAGTCTTTGATCTGGCAGATTGACTAGAAGACTCTTGGCATCTGATATTTTAACTTTTAAAAATTTCTGCCACTGCAAAATTTTTGTGAGGAAATTCTTTTTCTCTGGCTCCTTTCCAACCTGGCAGGTGATCATGAGATACCTTGACTTCCATGGGACCTAGGTCTTGCCTTCAAAAACGTGTGGGATAGAGGGAGGGGAGAAAACCCAACTCTGAGTTTTGCAATGCATTTTAATCACAGAGAACCTTGTTAGCCTATCCACAGTTTATTATTTTATTATTATAATTTTATTTCATTATTTAATTTTATTGTTGTTACAGGCTTGTCTTACCTACAACTCTGTAGAGAGTTTTGTGGCAACTTAGAATAGTGGAGTGTCTCGAATACATCAGTTGTTGATATCCCTTAGTTACAGCCAACTGTAAAATAATTGTGCCTATTGTAGGTAATTATTCTCCCTGTAATGCTAAAGTTCCATTATGACATTCATTATGTCATGTAAAAAGTTCTTTGTAATTATATATTGACAAACACACATATCATAATATTACAGAATATAAGATGTACCTGTCTAAAAAAAACTCTATAGCTTCCACCCTGTGATGCACTACGTGATTTTAGTATTCTTGAGCAGCCTTCTTTTTAGAGAATATGTTTATGCCACATGTAAAAATGAGCTCAGATTTATACCTAACGTGTGTTCATATTTGTCATATTGCATATCAAAGGCATAATTGCATACGTACTTGATTGAAAACTAGTTTAAGTATCTTAACCTCTCTACCATCACAATTTGGTTTATTTAACAAAGTGTTTGATACTTAATTCATGCTCTATTTTTAACATAATAGAAAACTTTTAGGATTGGATTCATTTCACCTAGTGTACCCATCAAGAAGCTAAACACTTAGGCTAAGCTACTTTTCTGGCTCTCATTGTGAGTATGCAGAAATTCTTCTAGACTTTTTTCCCACTTACCTTAGAAGCCCTACTGACTCCTCTCCATTGCTTATCAGGAGGGATTAATGACCCTTATATTGAACACCTCCATGTTATATTTAACGTGAACTCCATAAACATCTAGCTTCTGATCTTTTACTTTGCCAGCTAAAATAACATTTCTCAAGGTGTAGGCTCCTTCATATTCAAATTCCCCTGTTAGTACTTTTGAAAGATGGCAACATAAAAAACAATTATTGTTCTAAATGCATGTAAATCAGGCAACTGCTGAGGCCAGGAAATACAGTGATAATGCAAATTTCCGTTCTCTTAAATTCTGGATGGAAGTCATGCAGAAGAATACCATAAACATTTTGACTGTCAGTCAAAACTAACCAGTTCGCAATCCCGTAGAATGCAGTGCATTCTTCACAGGGACTTGAGCAGTGTTTCTGAACTAGTTCAAAATCTTGTATGGACAGCTACTAGATAAAGTCATCACCACACACACACAGGGTCAGTATTCCCACAGGAGCGAAAGAGGCAAAAAAATCCACTACAGATGTGCTTCCCTTTCAAAAAGGAAATTTATGTGAAAATGAGGAAGCTCATTAAAAAGAAACTAAAAGGGACAGCCAAGAGAATTAAATCCTTGCATGCAGCTTAGATGCTGCTTAATAACAATGTACTGGAAGCACAGGGCCAATGCATAATGCCTGCATGTAAAGATTTGTGAAAGGAGAGAAACTGTTTAGGGCAGCTAAATAGTAGGGCAGGAAAGGTTGCTAATAGCAAAAGAATTTCCTTTAAAAATTGAGGCCAAATGAAGAAAATAAAAAACCATTAAGTTCTGGTGAATTTTAAAATATAATGTGGTGAACTAAAAAGAGCTTAAACTGATGTATCCTCCAAACTTGAAGATGGGAAACGTTTGCTGAATGATGCAAAGGCATTCAGAGTGGTATGGATAAAAAGCAACTAAAAGCAATTGTAGTTACACCTTATGCTGAGTGACTGGGCTGTGTAGTGGCACATAATATATATTAGATGAGGAACACTGTAAAATAATCCTTTTCACATTTTAAACAGTAGCATCTATGGTGATTTCCTTCACTCAGGAAGAAGCTTGTTTTGTCTTGCAGTTTGTGCATTATGGAGACACAGCTGTGCCTCTGGTGGTCAGTGCAAATCTTTTCTAGGATGACTGAGCACTCAAGGGGTGGGATGGTTTTTGCAGTTGTGGTGTTTTTTTGTTGTTTTTTGCTTTTGTTTTGTCTTTCTGATGAAAGAATAATACTGGTTTTGAGAGCCTCTTGCTGGACTTCTGTTCGTTTGTTTTTGTTCTTTCCGTCTGTCTTTCAGTTCCCCAGGAAATCAACTCCTCTTCCTATAAATTCTATCTAAGCAATCCAGTGGGAGCATAGTTAGTGTTATTTAAGAAAGAAAGATTCTCACGGATTGAGATGAGTGTCATTTGGGGTCAGCTGTTGATTACCTGGTGTTTCACATCTCTAGAGGCTGATGGAAAGCAAAAGGTATTCTGTATTTTAATCCTTGAACCATTAAAAGCAGTTAATTCCTGAGCTGTTCAGAATCCTTTAAATCCTGAGGTTCTCCAAGTTGTCTCTGGTATTCAGGTTTGTTTCTTAGTATTTTCTGTTCATCGAAATTTATTGGCTTTTCTATGGCTGGTGAGGATTTACATTGTGTTTTTTCCTCATTTATTTTGCAGGAAAACATTCTTATGTTTTTTTCCACTTTCAGCTTTTATACTTGTCACTTTGTTTCTGCTGATTGCTCCCTGCTCTTCAGATCGTTCATGAATGAGGTCTGATGGGGCTTTTAGGACTGATACCTCTGTGCTGACAATGAGAGAGTTATTGTGCTCAATGCCATAGGTTTGGTTTTGAAATCCGTCTTTATTCTCACAGAACCAACTGTTCAGTCAGTTGTCCATTAATGGTAGACCACCTTGTATCATATTTATTTAAAAAACTATGGGAATATTGTTAACCAAAATGGCAAAATTGGAATACATTCAATCCAAAGAGATTTCTCCCCTCTGCATTCAAGGCATCAAAATTATTCTTCCATCAAAACATAACAATTGTTATGAATGATATCATAATACTGTGAACTGCTTAAGAGCTTCCACTTTAAAACTGTAATGGGCCATGCAGACAGAAGGAAAAAAAAAAAGGCTAAAAGCATAAATTGAAGATAATCAATGTGAATAGACCTTACCCATTGTGCAGTTTGAATAGGATAAGCACACATTATCTGGCATAATTGGCTCATGTGATTTTTCTAATTGAAGAGAAGAAGTAATTAGAGCCTAATTGAAGCAAAGTAACACAATATCTGTCAGCATTTCTCCTTCTACCACACATTACATTATTACCTGTCATCTTTTACTTTAGTGGGACTAAAATAAAGAGAAGAAAAACCCAATATAAAACCTTTTGGAGTTTTCCTACCCAAACAAAGGTACATATGAAAGACAATAAAAACAGACAAGACTGGGATTAACTGTATATGCTTGTATGCTTCTAAACGAGGTGTGTTTCATTTACCTGATAAAGAAATAAATTGCATTTTGTAAAATTATGTTATAAATTCAGTCTTATTGTACGTTTTGAAGAAAAATGCCTGTATCATATTTCATTTGACTCAGGCTCTGTACGTTCCAGTTTATATTTCTAAAGTGACAGTTTTGCAGTTTGCAGTGAAAAAGATATGGTTGCTGTTCTTGGTAACATGATGGAGAACACCTTTGCAATCTTCTCGAGTGAATTTGTATGTGGAATAATTGTATCCCATAAATTGTCTACCATGACAAGACCAATCACTGTTGTAGTGGAAATGCTGAGTCATGGCTTAAACCAGTGATGGAGCACCTGGTGGGAAGGCAGGGCCAACCCAGGGGAGCTCAGCTGCATGCAATGCACCTGAGTGACTGGAAGGGATGGAGCCAGGATCCACCCCTTCCCAGACCTCATTTAAGAGTTGGCAGTTGAGGTGACAGTATATCATCTGGAGATCCCTGCTAACTTGAGGATCCTGTAGGCCTTCTGAAAATAAGCAGTCTCTCTTATTTTTGTGCCTGCTGCTGTTGTGTCTGGGTGGATCCCTACTTGCTGTGGTCTAGGACCTTGCTTCTCTCCTGTCTTCTTGCACTTTTTATTGTGTTACAATTGCCAGCGTATAAGAGAACATGTAAACCTGTACATGGAAGTTTTCTGTGAGGCACTTGGAATAGGGTGAGATGGTGCAGCAGGATGTCTTCCATCTCTTGGGAATAGAAACAAGCTGTGGGACTTTTTATTTCCTCGAGGAGAAAAAACAAGTCTATGCTGGAATGGCTATTTCTCTCTGCCTGCAAAATTTTAGATGTAACTTGAAAGTAAACTTTCTCAGGAAAAGATTCAGTTATCCTTTTTTAAGGGTGGGTAGTATCTTAATGTTAGAGGAGGCTAATAAGATGGAAGAATATTGTTGGAGAGGAATTGTCAATTGCCTTTGCTTCCTACTTTATTATTTATATATTTAGCATTGTGTCACTTCCAGTGGAGCAGAATAGTGGAAATCAGAGAAATCATGTTGCAACTGTTTAGTGAAAGCTATGCTATCCTGCATTGATGATGGGTGGAGTAGTGCCATCCCTTATAGAGTGAAACTCTATTGAAAACCATAGGAAGCAGTGGAGGAATGAGTGATACACAACTTGAGAATATGTAGAGTGGGTTGATATATCATGGAGTTAGGCATGCATTTAAAAACTGAATGACATACAAAAAAGAGGAAATGAAACTATTTAGCTTTTTTTTCTTTTAAAGAAAAAATGCTGGAGAGGGACTAGCTGTATTTCCTCAATGAAACCTGAGACCTTCCTTGCTCTGCTGCTGCACTTAAAGAAAATTTTGATGGAAAGGCTTTATGAAACCTCTTTCATTTTTATTCTGTGGTCACAACTTGCTGTGCTGCCCTCTAATATGTTTTGGGAAGGCTAGAAAGACATTGTCCATATATATTGTCCTCATTTTAGTGCTTTCTGTAAGTTATTTTAATGGTTTTACTTTAAAGAAATCATGAGCACTTGTAGTAGATACAGTGATATGCTTCACTCATAAGACAGAAGCAGCAATATATTTATTGATATAAAATATTGATTCAACGCAGCTTAATCATAAATAAGATAGTGACTTAACAGGATTAGAAATGACAAGGTAGACTTGATTATTTACTACTTAGAGGATAGGGTTAAACATGTTTATCCAGGAGACGCTCACATTGAGCCACAAGGTCTAGAGCAAACTCTGCTTTCTAAACACCTTGAACTGAAGAAGTAAGGAGCCTAGGAGTGGATTCAGTTGCAATTAGTCCTGGGTTTGGTCAGTGGTTTATGTCTAAAGGAATTATATGTGTACAATTAAGCTTTCTAAAATTATATCTTAGATTAGAAAGTTTAGTCACTATTAGTCACTTACCAAGGATGTGTTGCAGCAAGGAATTTTTGCACATCCAAGTGTAAGGACTCTCTGCAGGAAGTGTCCCTGCTCACTGTTTGTGGAATTAATTCATAGTCATATTTCCATACAAACTGAAGACATTAATTTCTTCCACATTTGGAATGGGCTGGATATTCTTCCAAATTTGGTTTGAGTTGCACACTGCCCAGCACTGTGGTTAGTTGGGTACGTTGCTCAAATTAGGTCTTGGCTATTGTGTTATGTTTCTCACAAATTCCCTTTGAGCCAGATCATCTAGATCAGTCATAGCTATTGTGACTGGCTATTGTTTGAGCAGGGTTATAAGGAATAATGGTTAGGTTGTATGAAGTGAGCATGTCATCACTGCAGTGAAAGAGAACATGAGCCTGCAAATGAGTCAAAAGTCAGAGCTAAATAGATTGTCTGGATCTCAGGCTTTAGCTGCCAAATTCCTTAGGCCAAGCCAAATACTTGCATCTGGGGGAGCTAACCCATTTTTGCTTCTTTCTGCTGGAATTTGGTTAGTTTTCAGTGAGATGAAAGTTTTAAATTAAGTTCTCTAAGACTTTACTTTGAAACTGAAACTTCAAGAGCTTTGTGGCTTGTTCTTTCTCAGCATGGCAGCAATGGAAATCACTGGATGCTATCACTGATATCTTATAGTTTTTTTACATGTATTCACTTTTCCATTTCACGTTATGACATTGTAGGTAGAATCTCTTACCCTCCCATCTGCTCCTGACCACCGCTGGGGCCAGACTCATTTCTGAATGTCATTTACTATTCTGAAGTACATGCTTAGTGATGAATCTGTAAAAATGATTTGCTACATCATGTTACTTTTTCTAGAGGTGAGAATTACACTCTTAAAATAAAACACTTCAAACAAAGAAAATATTAAAATAGTAATGTCCCAGATGCTGACACTGTTGAAGATGCATCCATTCCATTTATCAGCCTCTTAACATGAGGGCTTTTTTCTCCAGTATGTCTTAAGTAAATGTGGTGTACTTTGTCTGCATGGAATAAAAATTGAATGTAACTTCATACTTTGTTCAATCTGATGAACACAAAGGAATTAAATCTGACACCTGACCAGGTGGAAATTCCTAGTGTGAGGAGCTATAATGCTGAGCTAAACACCTGACTCTTGCATCATCTGGTTTGTTGTGATGTAAAGGAAATGTTAGCAGGTAAGTAATGAGTGCAGTCTTTCCAACATATTCAGCAAGCACATCTTGCCAGCTGACATTAATTACTTCCCTTCCTGATACCCAACTGACTGTGCAGAGCCCAGGTCCTTCCCACGGACTCAGGATGTATGAAATAATTTCTCTGACGAGGTGTCACAAAGACATACAAGAGGTATAGCTCTACAAGCTTACCACTCCTCTTACTGCTTACCCTAAGCTTATATTAATCCTGTATAATGCCTTCCCTTCTACTGATTAAATTAGTTTGATTAGGACTAGCACATATATGACTGTGCTCCAATCATATATCCTGGCTGATTGCAATGTCAATATGTGTGTAGTTAAACTCCATTTTGCTTTGCTTAAGCACTGTGAAGCTTTGACTATCACTAATAGCTCTACAATTTATGCTCATTGACAATGGATGCAAAACAAAATTAAATTCAAATTTTAGCAAAAAGCCTCCTTCAATCTCTGAGTTTAATTAAATAGTTCTCTTCAGGAACAGTAAGTATGAAAAAATGTAGCAGAAGAGACAAAGCTACCGATGTATTATGAAGGCTGAACACAATGAAAATGAGGTTTTGATCTTTCTATAGATCTTTTTACTTGATGATACAGCCCAATAAGGTTTTACCACTAGTGCCTTCTCTTCTTCTTGAAGCACACTGTGCTGATGTTTGAATGTGTATTTGCTTTAAATGCTTCTCTGTCCCGTTGGCTGTAAGAGTGGGTGGAAATGAGTAATGAACAAATGGATGTCTGTGTTCCTTGAATGCCATCTATTAGAATTCCATCTAATTTTTTTCAAAGCTTGCAAGAAACTAGTGAGGACACTAATGTAAGAGAGTAATCTCAAAAGAAGTCAAAGGCCAAGCTGTTTTTATTTTTCAATACAATGAACCTCATTCATTTGGAAATTGATGGAAAATTAAGCATTTGCATGTACTGTTGATAAATGGAAGTCATATTTTCAACTCACTGTATAATTACTTTCATTGCAGACTTCCTCACGAAGCAGATAAAATACTGTAAATAATCCTAGGGCACATGTGGCAAGGATAGTTGTTTGTGTGTGTCCGTAATAAAGTTGCGTTTTTAAAGTACAGAAATACCAGAAGTCAAAGCTTGTGCTCTAGGAATGTCTTATCCCCTGAATACAAGTGCATCAAAAGACAGTCTCACTTATGGCTAAGGGAGATTGGAAGTATTTTGTGCTTACTCAATTACAAGTTATTGCTTTGCCCTGTCCTTTGCCTCAGTAAAATGGACAGAGGGTGAGGGAATCTAGTAGTGATGGCTGGATGGTAATGTTCTCCCTTATACTCACTCCCCAGCTCTCCCTCCCAGTATAGGAAATAAAGGACATCAAATAAAATCACCAGGAAGCAGGCTGGAAGTGAACCAGAACAGAGATGATGTTTCCTTCCTGTGCATGCAAACATGTAGATAAAGCTACAGAACTCACTGCCATAGGGTGTTGTTTATGGTAAAGTTTACAAAGTTTTAAAGAGATTCAGCAGATCCAGAAAACAAGAAATCCAGCTAGGACCAAGAATAAAAAGAACTAGTTTTATTTTGGAAAATTTAGGTACCTCTGCAAGTATTCACATTCTCTCTTTCCATTCTCTTTTTTTATGTCCATTGTTGATCAGAGCTAAGACCGGCTACTCGGCCCCATCTTCTTTTGTATCATCTGCTCTTAGTTAACTTCAGCTGAAACAATGGGGAAGTAGTGCTATTCCACCTTATTGTAAATGGCTATCCTTCCTTCTCAGGTTCCTTTCTATGGAGTTCTCTACTAAATAATACTATTCTAATAGAAGAAAAGACGGGCCTAAAACTCGTATCTTCTGCAGATATTAGATTGCCTATGTTTCACAGATAAATTTAAAAGTTGAGTACAAGACATTCCTCACAAAAGAGCACAATATTTTTTCATTTGAAGCATCTTTTTATGTTGTCTGGTTTGCTCATCATCCTAGAGATTACTGCAAAAGTGTAGTGAACAGATACGAGTTGGTCAGTTATGGTAAAGCAGTTCTGTAGAGTTTACAATGGAGCAGCCTAAGCTGCTTGATTAAGCAATAAGCATGGGCTTATAAGAGAGGTTTTGGAAAAGTGGCTGGGATTATTGTTGGTAATGGGCTTTTAGAAAACTTGGTCCCTGGTCTTCAGCAAACATCCTCCCCCAGTCAGCAAAAAAAACTCATAAACAACAAAAGGCATTATATGTGGACACAGAACAAGGCCATCCAGGCCTCCACAATGACAAGGGCAACAGCTGCAGTGTTTGGACCTTGGCTTTGTGAACTGGTGTTGTCTTAGGTGGTGGGAGTGAATGGATTAAACATCCCTATGTCCTCCATCTCATGCAGCCCATCTTACTGGCAGAGCAGCTCCATTTCCATCTCCAGCTGTAGAGAAAACAGTAGTGACAAGTCTGCCCTCATGCCCAAAGCATGTGTGTTAATTTTGGATGCAGAATGGAAAAAGGAAGAGGGAACTTTATCCTGATCTCTTCCTCCAATTAACGGGGGCACTCAGCTTATAAGGCTTCTTAATGGGGAAGAACATAAAAAAAGGGGAAAATGAAGGGATCTTGAGATGGCGAAGGGAGGCTGGAATCACATCAGTAATGCTTCTTCTATGAGCTTGAGGATGTCAAACTTCTATTGCAAATTTCTTGACTTATACTGTTATTCCATATACAGAACTAAGCGTACCAATTCTAGATCTTCTTAGTTTTTGAGGCTCAGGTTAGGCCTTTAAGACTAAAATTTCAGCCTTATGGGCTGATAATTCTATTTCAGAATTACTTTTTAATTTCTAGCATTTTTCTACTTGTATGGGAACTGCCTGAACCTCTGATTGATCACCTGAGGCAAGCAATGAGTCAGCCACAGGAGCACAGGTGAAGGCAATTCACCTGTGCTGGCAGAAGGGGTGGAGCCTGGCTGCACCTCTCCTAGACCCATTTAAGAGCTGACTACCAGTGGGTAAGGTTCTCTCTGGAGATCCCTCCTTTGGAGTTTTACAGTGAGCCCAGGATGCGGGTAAGCACTCTATCTATTCTGTTTTAGTATAATAACTGCTTAGCTGAACTCTCTGGTATATTTCATAATTATAATATCTGTATATTCATTGATTATACATTACTCATGTTTGTTTTTTAGTTACCAGACACTTGAACTTGTTCTTTTGCCTTTGAAGATATCTGACTTTGTTCCTCTTTTACGTCCTCGCGGGCTGCAATCATAGTTTACATCTTAACATTCTCTTGCTTAAATCCCCAGCTGCACAAGTGATTGTTAAAAAATACGTATCCTCCAATTTTTCATTATTCTTAAGGCTTTTCTCATCTGTAATTTATTAATAGCCTTTCTTGACTGTGGATATTAAAATGAAACTGTATTCCAATACTAATCACCCTAAAGCAAAACTAACAGAAATTCTTTATTCTGTGTTGATTTTCACTTTCTTTAAGCACTTTGGAGCAGATTAGCTTGTTGGCAGTGTCACTGCATTTAGGATTCATGCTCAGCTGATAACTGACGTTGACTCCAAAGTCCTAGTCACAATTTGTTCTCCATGGCAGGAAACCTAAACCCTGCACATCAATACAGTGTTCCGAGAATAATAGCTTTAAAAGTGACATAAAAATATGTTCACTTGGCATGCAGGTTGTTCAGGTGCTCTGCAGCTCCAACATTAATTAGATGTGAAGATTTCGGCACTAGATAATATGAACTGAGATGATGGAGACCTTAAACTGTAAAAGCTGAAATTCGCAATGCACTAAGTCAGGATGATGATACATTGCCTCTGTGCCAGGAACTACCTATCTGGTGTGCAGTTACTGCTAATGACTCAATGTCCCTTCCATCTCAAGTCCATGCAGTAGCCATACAGGTTTCCTTGCAGCACCATAGGGGAAATTTCAAATTGAACTTCACGTCAGCAAACACCTCAGAGCTACCGTCTGCTTCATAAATGAATAAATCAAATATTGCTAAGAAATAAAATAATAGCATTATAGGTAATTCTGTGCAAATTGACTTAGCCTCAATAGGCAGACCTCTAAGTTGCATCCCTTCCTGGGATTTCCTGGTTGGTCTTCTGAAGCTGAAACAAATACTTCATGTGAATGTGTTTCTTTTCACTTTTTGGTGTTGGTTTTTTTTTTTTTTTTTTTTTTGGTGAGGTGGAGCTTCGCTACTGAAAAACAAAGGATGATAAACAGCTATGTCCCAAACTTGCTGCATATGGGAGGTTTTAGTAATATGTTTTACTGGTTCTTCTGAAGACTCATGTCTGTAATTAGACTAGCTTGTCTCCTGTAACCCATGTCTTGAAAGTCTTTTTGAAGATGGTGGCTAAAGACCATTTTCTGATAGGCCACATGCTTTCTGCAGTGATCAGCTTCTAGAATAAAACACAGAAGATTACATGTTCAAGAGCAGGTGTGATCAAATGTATTCAGATTACTCTGTGGCAACTTCATCTCTTCCCTGCCTATAATTCTCTAGGCTAAAGCTTCACACAGGGCCACGTTTTCACTTGGTTCACACAAAACTCTGAATTTCACAGGATAAAAGCAGCTGAAAATCTGAATTCCTTGCTATTTACCCCATGTTTTGGCGTGGATGATTAGACTTCAATATGCAAGAATCTATTGTCTCTGATACAATCTGTGGTTTCCGATACAAGGCTTTGTTCCAGAACTCTCCCACACAAACCACCATGTCTTACACCCTTCTTGTTCCGGATGAAATTAATAGGTATATATTTCAAGGAAAATGGAACAGGAATTCACCAATGTCTCTTTCTAGAGTTTTTGCTCCTGCTATGGTGTTGTGTTAAGAGAACCACTTTGGCACTGCTGTTAAAAGGTGACAGACTATCTTGGTGGGTAAATACGAAGTTGGACAGGACTGCCTCTGAACTTATCCTTACTTTGCATGACTTTATTATATGATATACAGGTTAGATGAAGGCGATAAGTGTGTTCTTTGCTATCTCACATTTGGCAGTGACTCAGAACAATTAGAGCATAGCTTAAGAAACGGTTTTATGGCTTTGTTATTTCCAGAAAGTGACAAAGCCTACATCTCAGAAGTTCAGTCTTTCTGAAATAATGGATATCTTTATAAAAATGGATAAAATCTTACGTGATGTTTCCAAAACCCTAAAAAGGCTAAGGTGACTCACGATGTCTAGAAGGTCTACTTATATGGTATGTAACTAGGCAGGTACCAAATTGATGTATTCAGACAAAAATATGTCAGTAATCAAAAAACTTTAAAAGCCAAGGGAAAAAAAATGGGTGTAGATATGTTAATGAGGAATCAAAGTCACTGCATCTGCAAAGTGCATCTGCACTTTGTTTAATTGCTCCCTACACAAAGAGCTAGAATAAAACATGTATCTATTGCTAGTATTCTTGGGTCTTTTCCAGAAACAAGTCTGGGCAGCACTGATCTTTAGTCTCCTTTAGAAGACTATAACCCTGGAGTCACTTACTCAAAATCTAGATTTAAGCTAATGCAAAAGGGAACAAAATGTATATCCCAAAGTGAGCCAAATGATACTTAAAAGGAGTCTGAATTTGCAAAAGTCATGCTGTCTGTCACCTTCTGCATTGTCAGAATCACAATCATATGGATTCTCATGTGCTATCAGAAACCTGCAGTTGCAATGTTTTTGCTGGAGTTATGTTTTTGCAATGTTTTTGCATTCACTTATCACTGCTTAACTTACCCACATCCATATCTGGCTCTGAATTTTCATTTGTTGGCTCTGGTTTTTGCCATTCTGTCCTGGTGCTATTTCAGTGGCTTTCTTTGTTGTTTTTGTTTTGGCTCCCACCTTCTGACTTTCTACTTTCAAGTTTCCTTCTTCTGTTACTGTGTTACTGACTGGAGTTTCTCAAATCACTAAAGCTTCTCCCTCAATGCTGATCAATTCATTGCCTTGAAATACGGACTAGCTAGTGATCTCTTCTTCCCTTTGACTCGCAAGTGGAAACCCTGGGGACAACAGAAGAAATTATGCTGGCAGCTTAATACAAGTCCACCAGTAACACTTGGTTTTGATACTGTGCATAGAATGAATCGTCAAAGAATAGCGTTTATGAAAATACAGCATTTACAGCAATATTTTGCCTTAACATCGACCAAGAAATATATTCGTGTACAATGGCATAATATTCAGTGGAGTGGAAAATAGTTTATGTAAAGTTGTCTTCACTATGAAATTGTATCAGGGGAAATACGCAGGGAAAAGGGAAAAAAAAAAAAAGGTAAAAAGCACAGTTGTTACATTAATTTGTGAAAAGGCTTTTATATATTATAAAAATTAGTTAACACAGCTAAGCAGAAAAGCTAATTCACAGAAATTACCGAAGAAAACAAGTCATAGGCACTGTAAAGAGTGGTTACATTGAGGTCAGGACCTCATAAATGATCATGACAGGAAATCGTATGCTCTTTTTGTCTGACATGCATGAAATATCCATATGTCTTCCCTAACTCATAAATGATACTAGGTCTGTAGTCTGACTTGTTCATAAACCTGTCTTTGATTATTCTTTGATGGATGGTCGAGATTCTCTGTGTGGGGAAGCCATCAGCAGTCTGATGTTTTGGGTGCTTCTCATGTGGATCATCTCCTCTCACAGAAACAAGGGAATATAACCACACAGAAGCCTTCGGTGTGTGTTTCATTCTTATCCAAGTCTTCTAGCCCCCAGGAGTATGTAAAAGGCCAGAGGGCATGCATTTTGATAGAGTTCTCACTACTCTTCTGGTGCCCCAGTTCCACTGGATTTCTGGCTGTGAGGTTCTTAACAGCTGCTACCATCGTTCTTCTCTTGAAAGAAATGTGAAAGGGGGTAGAGAGTACTTAACAGAGCCCAAGGTTTAGGCCTGCGTTCAATTGTTATTCCCTTTTTGAAACCCAGATTTCATCTTTAAAGAAATGGTGCTGGGAGGGGGGGGGGGGCAGAGATGCAAGTACAAGTGTTTATGCACTTGATTTTATCCAGCTGTGTTTTTTAAGCCATGAAATCCCTTCCAAAGGGATGGAGAAAGAGATAGGTGTGTTCTTTTAATCATCTTTTGATTATCACCTTACGCCTGTAACCATAATGCAGGGGGCTGAGGGAGATTTTTATTCTATTTTAAAAAGATACACCCCTAGCTTTTTGCCTGTGGTCTATTACAAAAGCTGAACTGTAAGGAAATCTTAATTTCCTTTTCATTTTTTTTAATTATTATTTTTTATTGCTTTTACTGTGAGAGGCTTGCTGTAACTTATTTTACTTGGAAATCCTTTTTAGCTTAGGTGAACCAGCTTTCCAATATTTAGTGCAGAACCCTGTCATTTTATACAACACATTTTAATCTGTTTCTAGGGTTTTAAAAATCTTCTTTGAACTTGAAACCTCTAGAAACAGTTTTTCTGTTGAAGCAACTGTATTAGCTAGTGCATATTCTTGTGATGCTTTTCCTCTTTCATTCGAAATCTTTCTTTGTTGCATGAACCCTTACATCTATTTTGTTATGCGCTGACTTTGACAGGTGTTCCATCTATGACTTTGCTGAGTTATGCAAGTGCAAAGTCGAAACTATTTCTCAGTAGAGTTAATATTACAATGCTCTGATAACCTCAGAAAGGTATATAAAGATCCAGGACTGTGACTTATGTGTTTTCCTTATTTGAGCAACACCTAGCAAGTCAGAGGAGCTCAGCTTGACTTCAGGTAAGCTGTATATTTCCCTATCTTAAAACAGCTTCAGTGGTTGTCTTTCATTTTAGTGTTTTTCCCTGAATTTTGCAGCTTCTCATATGGGCTAACAGAGGAGAGTTACCTGTACAGACATCTAATTAATGTCTGAGATAAATGTGGAACTGTGTTGAGGGATTACTAATGAGTCTTGCTAAAAACAGTGGATATGCTGCCTGCAGTTGATTAAATTCTATGTCATACTGGTGAAGAAATGATCTGTTCAGTGGAACAGAAAAGTTTTGTATTCTGAATTCTGCAGTCCTGATACAGGGAAGTTATCCTTCGTGAGCTGATCTCTGTGAGCATTTGATAACAGGGCTCACAGACAGCTTCCACATCACGTTGAAGTGATTTCTCATTCAAGTAGTAGACAAGTCTTTAAAGACCTGGAGATATCACCATTCCAAAACAGGCACTTCAGGGTTCAGGATCAAATGCAAGTTTCCATCAGTTTATTGTTTCATTTGAGTTGATGATATCCCCTTAAGCAGAGCCTTATAATGTTTTCTCAAATATGGCTGGCCTGGTATTTTGTTCCAAGAAATGTTTTATAAAAAGGTAACAAGAAAAGAGATAGGAAAGTGGACTCACTGTCTGTGCCTGTGTGACAGCTATTTTGCCTTTCTTGGCTAGTAAGAGGGCTGCTAACATCCTTAATAGAATGTAAGTAGTGGGATGGGGTTGTGTTGAAGCATTCAGAGCAAATATGACAGGGCCATCTTTAGGAGCAGAACCTATGGTGTTGCAGGAACTGATGTATATCTACCAATGGATTAAATGAAACTTTCTGCAGAAGGGGAAGAGGGGATGTGATCAGATGAGTAACACTGCAGGTTCTGATTTTTTTTCAAAGGTGATCAGTGCATTGAATTATTACCTGACTTATAGAAATGCTTTTTCCACTTGGTAGCTGGTATGCATTAGAACATTTTAATGTACTCCATTATCTACAAAACCACAAACTAATTATGACTGTAAGAAGCTGCTTGGTGGAGAGAAGACCAGAGGTTTGGTGGCCATGTCTAATACTTGAAAATAGTATGGAGATAAATTAAAGAAAGGTCATGCATGGAATTTGCTATTTACAGGATAAAAGTCTTCAACGTATAAAAAGTTGTCCCCAGAGAGAAGGCCAAGACTGATTCATTCTTGCTTTAACCTTCTGTGCTGAAGGCAAACAGGCTTAAGGTACAAACAGATTGGAAATTAATTGGTGTAATTAACATTTTGTGATTATAATGACTTCTAATCAATACTTCATGCAAATTACTGTATTGATGTGTAGAACAAAGGCTGCTAGTTATGTCTGGAAGAAAAAAAAAGCACCAAACTTTAAAGCTCTAATGAAATTCAAACCTTTCAGCTCAGTTAAATTCCTGACTGCATCATTTTCAAGGTAAATAGAAGATCTTTTTTGACTTGTTTAATCAAAAATGGCTCTGATACAGTTCCTAACTAAACTTTACAAAATGAAGTGACTGGAGGATGAAGCACGTTCTCCTGCTGATGGTTCCCTTTGTTAGACCACTGTATTTTATTAGGTTAACAGCAAGATAGTGAAAGCAACCAGATTGAAGTTCACAGCCCTAAGAACCCTTTCCATGACAGGAGTAATCTGGGACTTGTTTTAGATGCCAAAAAATCAAATGAGATATCAAGAAATGGTTAGAAACTTTGTTCTAGATGTGCAAAATGCAATCTAAGTTCTGTCTCTGTAAGCCACCTTCAAATTGTTTTTGAGTTATTTTTCTTTCTGAAATCATGTTTAAAATTGGAAGGTTGGTGTTCAGAAAAAGTTAGAGAGGATCTACCCATCTTCCCACATCCCAACCTTCAACTTCCTGTAGTAAATGGTAGCTTTAGAAAGCCTTACTTACTAGCAGTTCTGAATTTTCTTCTTTCAATAAGACTTGGATGCTGGGCAGCATAAAAAAAGTGCAATCATTGCTAAAATTGAAGTCAAATAATTCTTGAACCACCTATTTAGGTGTGTGTTGGAAGAAAGTTGGTTACCTTGAGTCTTGGTGTTCAGAAATAGCAGAAGCGGGTTTGGAATAGCGATTTGTAAATCTTCAGACTGAAGAAAGCCACAAATGTTTTGGACTTATTCTTCTACAATTAGAGACCGGACAAATTGCTTCTGCCAAATACTCTTAAGGCTTCAGTTTGGATGCTAATGGTTATCATTTCACTGTGGGCTGCAGGCTAAGAGTGACAGGCCTTATTTAGGGCAGTCAAAGGGCTGTGACAAGTCAGGATTGAGAGATGTTGGTAATACTATATCACGAAGACTATATAATTGCCTTTTGTGGTAACTTTACACTTGCCAATGGTTTTTAAAAAGAGAACGGCGATAAAGTGAACGAGCAAGTGCTTCATATATCCAGTGATTATCCTTTTTTATTCTTTTAGAGGCGATAAAAATACTTTTGTTGAAGTTTTTGTATTCTCAAAAGAAAGGCCAGCTTGGTGCCTTAATGCTAAGAATGCTTAAGGGGTTGCTAGACTTTGTTAATGTGGTAGTTTTGTAAAAACTTGCAAGCTTTTCAGAGAACCATAATGAAGCACTAAAATTTTTCAAGACAGCCTAATAAGCAAACTCCATTAGTTCTCAAAGAGAAGGCAGGCTGTGCCAGGTATTGGCCAAAAAAAAAGCTGTTGGGATCTCACCCAGTAAGTGTGTGTCTCATCAGCATTCTGCACTGCTGCCAAAGTTTGCTATAGCATGAAGGAGAAAGAAACAAAGAAACATAAGGAGAAGGAGGAGGGGGGGAAGGAACCTAATGAGAAGAAAAATTGCTTTTTAGCTGTTCATTGGAACTATTTTGGTTTCCCAATGAACCTGAACAGCATCTTAGGTGATGATGTGGGGAAGTTAGCGTTTTTGGCACCTGAACAGGAAACATTTGCAGTTTTGGCACTCTGAAGAGATGGAAAGAGCTAGTGTAAGTGCTTTGCTGAACAGGGATGGAATAGAGCTTTTGTATGTGCCTGGTGCCTTGCTAAACTGAGTCTTGAGCCTGGCACCAGTGGTGAAAGTGCCCAAAGCAATAGTGAATGTTAGACTTTGACTGCCACGGACCTTAATTCCTTATTAACAAAGGTCTCACACTTCATATGTACACAAACGCCCGTTTAACTACCTTGGAAGTAGAGAAAGCTCTTAAACTGGCTATAAATGCCATATGGTGCAAGATTTTCTTACATAATAATCATAACATAGGTGGGGTGCTGGGTTTTTGTTTATTTTGTAGTAGTTTTCTTCTTATCACAGGATAGCGTAAATTTTCATTTACACAGAGAAGAGACATTCAAAGGAAATCTGAGAAGTCTCACTAGGGTATAACTTCATCTGACCTTGCATTTACTATGCTACCTGGAGTAGCAAATAGACTCTCCCTCTGAAGAATTAATCTCTTGTTTGCAGCTGATGAAATTCTAAGTATTCTGGTAGGGCTGATTTACTCTGAAGTCAATGTGTTAAATCCCAATCAGCAGCAAGATGCCAAGATATGTTCCACGCCTTTTCAAGACATTAAGCTAAGAAGTTCAGGAAGCCAGTTAGTAGGATAAGGATGGCTGTCACACCTGCTTCTTAGAGAAGTAATCCCTGTGAATTTTTTTCCTTGTAGATATGGCCTTTTCTATGTATGTCTTCTCATTCCTCATCTCCTGCTGACAACGTTTGGATTAAGTAGTTAGTTAGAGGCACAGTGGTTTCAAAATATTAAGTTAATAAAATTTTCATGAAAACATTCATGAAGACATTACTAGTGCCCTAACAAACACGCAGGGCTCATCACATACTGGAGAGTCCTTAAAGACAAGAGTACTTAAAAACCACAGGAGAAATTTGTATGGCACATGATCTACTTGATGCACAGGATAAAAGTGTTTGGAAACTTTATTTGAATCCCTGCTTCCAGAACTGCTTGTCTGGAGATAGGGCAAGTATTGTGCTGCTTACTGGAGATAGAATGCATTAATTTTATGACTTCCCAGTGTGTTAATAAAGGTCCTTTGCTGAACTAGCATACAGCTGTATCTATAATGTTTGCTCTTATACTGTAGCCTAGCCTGATGTTAATAAAAATTCTGAAGTCGTGTCTGCACTTATAGCGTAAGACAGATCTAACTAATAGCACAATTTACAGCCTCTGAAATACATATGCAAAAATCCATTTGCTTGAGAGACTTTTCTGCTTTGTCCTCAGCACAACATAAATTGTCAGGAAAGATGGGATCCAGCTGAGGGCTCTAATGTTTCAACTTTGTTGGAAGGGAAAGTACAAAAGCCTTTTCTGAGGATGCCTTTCATATTGCTAAGGAAGTTGAGGCTGATTGATATCTACCCAAATTCTACTTCTGGAAAAGATGACGTATAGTATTTCTATCCTACAAAAGATACAAAACTGATATCTGAGGAGTATTTACAGACTTCAGGAGTTTACTTCGGTCTGTTCATTGGCTTAGCCTCATTGCCTTCTGATTTGCTTTGTATTTGGCTGAAATTAACAGTGGCTTAAAATCAAAATACTTCATCTCAGTAACTTGCTATGTGAATCTTGTATGCTACTTACCTTCCAAAGGATTATATCTGGATGATGGCACAGTGCTGTTTCTGCTGGCTTGTGTCATGAAGTATCTTTATTTTCTGTAACATATGCAACTATTTACAAGTGACATTTGTATCTGACATGCATCCTGCTTTACCTTTAGTGTAGAAGCATGTAGTAAGTATCTCGTTTCTTATCTGCATGTGCTTCCTATGAACGCTTCTGAAAGGCAGAACATGAAGTTTGGCTTCTAAGCCACGTTGATATTCTTGTTGTCTTTAAGACAATGTTTCTTGGTTCACATTCATTTCTGCAACAGCAATCCATGCCATTTTCAGAGTCACGCTGGAAGTAACAGCCATATTAATAGCATCAGCACCTCTTCAGATCAATTAATCCCGCTGAATTCTCTTGAGGGGAGGGAGAGAACAGCAAACCCAAAAATAGTTCTTTGAAAAGAATTAGCTTGAGACTGTAAGATAAATTAAAAGAGAAAGCTGACCAACTGTACTAAGCAAGTATGAATTTTCAGTATTTTGCAACCTATGGAGAGCTGTTGGGCTGGAACATGGTGCTTACAGTGCAGAAGCCAGTGCTGTGTACATTCAGCAGACAGAATGGACCATTCCTTGTGACCTGGAACAGGGTTTGCAGGACCAAACCAAAGCAGCTGTCCAAAACAAGGTGTTTTATGGAGATTGTTTATGTGTACTCAGTGTGCCACTGTCGCATTGAGCTGTGTGGATAAAGGCCACCAGGCGATGTGATGGAGACAAACATGCAGAACAGCTGGGATCTGGATTTTCTAAAAGCTGATCTGAATTCTGGCCTACTTATAACATTGTAACCAGCCAAATCTTTTTCTCCTTTCTCGTTCAACAGCCTTATTTTGGAAAAATGTTCTTGAAGCCTTCGCTGTTTCCCATGTTTTGCTTCAGGTTCTTTTATTGGCCTCTGGATGAGCTCTGGGAAATGATTAAACCACTTCAATCCAGCTGTGTCTGTTCTTCCATTTACCCATTTTAAGACCTCCTTGGGCCTGTTTGGCAGTACTGCTATGGCTGTACTGACTGCATTTTTCCTTTTTTCCTCTTTTCAGTGTGGATGAGAAACGGCATTTGACCAAGCTGGTGCAGTATTTGGTGGGGATCCTGTTGCTGTGGTATTTTCCTCTGCCCACCAATATTTATTATCTAATCTGTCAACCTGATGATTAAAAATGTCTGGCCCAGTCGTCTCTCCTCAGAGTAAGAGTAGTCAGTGCATCTTTGCAGAGTAAATCTTTGACTTCAGTGACTTGAGAGAAATGTTTGTGGTTTGGTTATATTTGGTATGTGCAAAAAATGAAGTTAGGTCAAACTTTACTTTCCAACTGTCCTTGTTTTCCACTTTGGACATGTAATGAATAGAGTAGTTTTATTTGGAAGAGGTCTACAAAGATAATAGAGTCCAACTTGCAGACTACTTCAGGGCTGACCTAAAGTTAAAACATACCATTAAGAGCCTTATCCAAATGTCTCCAAAACACCCACAGGTGTAGGGCATGAACTTCTCCAGGAGAAAACTTGATTGTTGTCAGTGAAGGACCTGTTACTGTTTCACTAGCTGAAGCTGTGTTGAGCAGTTGTCTTGGTGATGATCCATATACACTAGGAAGTGGTGCTTTAAAATGGTGACTTATTCTTGAACTTTTCAATGGGGTTGTGTCCACAGCCTTTTTCTACTGTCATAGTTAATGTGGTTTGAAATAGCTTAAGAAGAAGAATAATGGGAGACAAACTTTCCTTTGTAAATTGTCATGTTCATTTCTTTTTGTAACACATTAAGAACTAAACAAAAGAACAGATCACAGATGATTAAATAGCACAGTCTCCTTCAGAAATAGGGGAGGAGGAGCATTTATATGGTGAACTGTTTAGAAATGGGTATCTTTTAGTTGATTTGCATTGCCTGACTTAGTTAACAAGTAAAAGTGAATTAGATCTGATGCCTGGCAGACTGGTTGTTTACAAGATTCTTCTATGTGTTCTAGAGTGTGGGGTACTTTTGCTAAGACTTCCTAAATGGTGAAACAATACTACAATTAAATGGAATTAAGATGGTAGAGACTTTTGATATAATTCTGCTATTTGTTCTTCGGTAATTAAAAAAAATATATTTGATTATTTGGCTATTTCACAACTTGTTCTCATTTTCATTTCGAGTTTTCTGGTTTCTTTGAGCAAAGGCAATCTTCCCAGTCATGTTAAAAATTAAATTATACAAGTGATGTCTTCTGTCCTGTAAGTTCTTGAGATGCATGAGTCTGCAAGACAGAATAAGCAGTAAACTTGCCTCCTTGTCTACAGGAGTGAAGCCAATAAAGGTCAGGTTTAACCTTCCCTATAACAAAAATCAACATTCTGAACAAGTAATTTAAGAAAAACATTTATTGCTCCAAGTGTTCGTTCTCTCCAAGTGAGATCACTGGAACTGGCTAGTGATTCTAAAACTAATCAAATTCCTGAGTCTGTGCTGAAAAAATTATTAATAATTATTTACTTGCTTAGCCTGAGCATGCAAAGCATCAACCTAGATTAACTTTTTACTTTATAAGAATAGAATTAAAAAAGCAGGCCATGATAAACGTTAGTCTGAAGTAGCAATATGCTACCTCAGATGGCCGTAGCAAAACAAGAGAAAAAAGCTAACGAGGGCAGAGATAAGGTTGTTTTATTTTTTCATGTGTTTGGGTAATGAGATCCATCACTGGAGCTTCTAGATCATACAGCTTCACTTAAATACTGAGAAGAACAGATGTTAGTGGTAGGATTTTTGAGATGTGCTACCTCAGAAGTCTGAGAACTGAATATTCAGTTCTCTATAAAACCTAATGTTTTTTTTTTCTATTTAGGCACACAGAACTTGAAACTATCATTTTGGAAAAATAATTCCTATGCTTAGACAACAGGAAAATTAACCTAACTTTGGTAACTTAGATTTGAACTAAATTGTTGATCGTAAAAACTGGGAGTCTAGAGCATTTTAAGTCAAGACCTTTAAAAGCTCTCTAATTTCACTGCTACTAAATTCATATGGAAAAACTTCTGAGGCTTGGAGGATTGGCAACAAGATAGATTATTCCATCCACACAGGATAACAGTAATTAAATGTATAGTGAAAACCTCCACAAGATTCTGCCAAAATTACTGAATTATATTGAGCCAAACTCATGTCTGGTGCAAATCCATCTGTAACAGTGGTCCTGCTGCATGCAAGTCTGGGGAGATGGTGAGTCATGAGGAAATGTGTATTTTAGAAGAAATGAAGGGCAAATGGCTTTTTGCCATATGAAATATCAAACAAGTTTCTAAAGCTATGTGTAGTAAAGATGGTATTTTTCATATTCTTTTTTCAGCTGGTTAAAACGTAACTGAATGATTTGAGTTTCAGGAGACAGTGTACAGGGTTTGGTCAGAGCTGGTGGAGGGAGGGGAAGCCTTTCATAAAGAATTGCTAACAAATGGGATTCAACACTCAAGAGGCTCAGATGGCCTATTAATTCTGGTTCTGGCTTTCTTCCAAAACAACTGTGCTTCTCTTTTAATTCATGGCTAATTTCTATCAGAGATACCAAGAGACCATTTCTTTTTTCGACAGGAAGCATCCACATCGCTTAAATGGATTCATGCGAGGGGCTTTAGTGAGCAGACATTGATTGGCTTGTCTCTGGGGCCTGGCAGAGGCCTGACGGGTACTGGTTTGACATCGGCAGCAAATGAAATACGACCTCCTCTAAACAGGCCTGAGCTTCTGGGCCTTTGTGGAATCCAGTAGCTAAGGACCTTTTCAATCCCCTTTAATTAATGAAGTGATTTGACTTGACTGAGATTACACTTACAATAATGAATTAAAAAGTAATAAAAAGAAATCTCTTAACAAATATGCAACAGGGAACGAGGACCGAATTCAGTAGGTATCTGATCCCCCATTATGCATCTTATTCTTCTATGCACCTTAGATCAATGGAAAATAAAAGCTTCCCTTTTAAGATCAAGCACTGACATCTGCATACTTCATATTTTCAAATGCTTTTGCATAGAAGATCAAAATTATGATGATCTCATGCCTGTGTGACTAGTTTAGTCCTTTCTTATCTCTGTTGTGATAAATCTCTCTATTCCTCAGGATTCTAGCCACTTATGCTCTGTATTTTCTCCTGTGGCACGACATGATTTTAGCTGCTTTTTGTTGGATAGCAGTGAGCGATAGGCATTGCATGTTTTGTGCAGGGAATGCAGTCACCCAGCATGACTTCTGCTGGGCAAACAGTGAGTGTGACTCTTTCCCCAGCCCAGATCAAAGGATTCTCCTCAGCACTCTGTCTGAAGTCACTCTTGCATTTTCTTTTGTTCTCACCTTGTACTTAAGATGATACGCAGTAGAAATGATCCCAAATTTAGAGAACAGGCACTCTCTGACTGCTTGAATACAGTGTAATTTTGGAAGTATAGTTCAATGTCACCAGCTTGTTTTCCATTCTGCTTTGAGTTGAACCATGATTTTGAGTTGGTGTAAATCTAGAAGAGCGCTGCAATGTAATGGTCCAGAGTCATTGTGATCCAGGGAAAGAATGATGGCTACTTTAGCCTTCCCCCTGATGTAATGTTTCAAGGCATCAGGAATCTTTTGCTTGGTATGTGGGAGGGTGCTTCACTTTGATTCTTGAATTAAATGCTCAAACCACAGCAGTTGCTCTGCTTGAAGGGAATGCATAGGTTGATGGAATAAGTGGATTCCAGCTTTTGTTTTCTTGGCTAACATGATGTGAAGTGCAGAAGCATCCAAGAATTTCAAGTGCATGTTTAAGTGCATAGATGAGGTTAGGTATGCAAAACCATGGAGGAAAACTTCCATATCAGGAGTTATATTTGCCCCACAGTACTGTGTGTTTTGGTTATGGATGTTTATGAAGGGTGTGCTGCAGTGAACTGCTGCATGCAGAGGCATCCTAAAGAGTTCCAAGTGTTCATCATTTCTGCTGTGCAAAGCTGCAGGATCTCCACACTCTGTTCTCTTACATCAGAGCATGCACTTCTCAATTAATTCATTTCCTTTCCTTTTATCACAGATTTTCATTCTATGCTACAACGCAGGCTAATTTCATTTGCATGACTCTTTCATATGTGGGCCGCAGAAGTGACTCTTTTTTTTTTCTGCTGTAAAGAAACAGCATCAATGTAAAGTGGAAGTGGAGTTGTTGTGGTTGATTCAAATGGTTTTTAAAATATTTGATCGTTTGATGGACTAGAGTAAAAAAGATGTAGACATGTCTTAAAGGCCTTAGATACGATGCACTGGAAGGTTGATATTAAGCAGTTAGATAATATTAGGTTTATAGGATGAGATACATCTTAATATGTAAAAGAGGAGGAGGATTTGGAGTGGGTAAACGTTGAGCAGTAGAGTTGTAGCTGGTTAAATAACAGCATAGCTTTTATTCAAACTTCACTTTCCCGTGTCTACAGCTTGGTTTAGATGCTGCTTAATTACACAAATTTGTTAGAAACACCTCCTTAATTGTGAAGGTAGTGGGAAAATTCACGGAGAGGTGGCTATCTTCTGCCTTAATGTGTTCTCTCTTGCTAGAAAGGAAGTGAACCTACCATTAAAAAACCCTCCTGTTCTCCTGAAAAGTTTCACTGTACATTTAAGCTCAGAACTGCAATCATTTAAAATGTCTGTATAGATGTTAGACAAATTTGAAATTAGAATTCATCAGCGAATGAGCAGCTGCATTTAATAGTGTGAGTTTAGCAGCCAGGGCTGCTTGTCAATACTCTGGAAGGGAGTTAGTCCTCTGATTAAAGATTACAGAGAATGTGTTGGGTAGGTGCTTTCCTTTGAAATTTAGATCAGCTAACACTATCTAGTAGTATTTTGCAGAGTAATCTCATCGAAGGTTTATTAACCCTTTCCATAGCTCTGCTGCTGCCCTAACCGCAACCGAATCGCCGCACTGGGGCTCAGCTGCAGCCCGCCGGGCTCTACGGGTTACTCCGTCGGGGTCCGCTATGGCTTGGATGCTCGAGGGCGGCCCGGCCGCTGCCACGGGCTGGGCTGGGCTAAGCCGGGCCGGGCCGAACCGCCGTGCTGCGGGCAGCAGGTGGCAGCACCGCCCCGGCCTGCGCCTGCCGCCTCGCTGCGGGCCCCGAGCCCGGCCCGTGTCCGTTCGCGGAGCGCTGCGTGCGGGCTGATTGCAGCTTCGTGTGCCCGATCAGGCGGTACTGCCCAAGTGCTGCTTGTGGCTGAAGCAGCTGCAGAGCTGGCAGGCGACTGACAGGAAAAAAAAAGAAAAACACACACTAAAAGCGCGTTTCTTTTTGTGGGAGACAGCAAGCAGGTTTGAGAGCAAAAGATGGAAAACGCAGATGAAGTCAGGAAGAACAAGGTGGCCACAACATCACACGCGCGCACACAGCTACGCTGATGTGATTGTGATAAATCGTTTTAGTTAGCTAAATATCCTGGTGCCATTGCTTTCTGGTAAAGCAGAAGCACACTCATTCTACAGGTGAGCCCGATGGGCTGGGTTTTTAGAAATAGTTTGCATTAGTGTGAGTAGTGCCCTTCTGAACAGAAGCAGCAGCCTGACTGGTAGAATGGAAAGGCTACTGAGATAATAGGCAGGTGGGGGAAGAAATACAAGATAAATTTGCCTAGCAAAGTTTTAAGAAAACACTTTGTTTGGTTACCCAACAGAGAAAGCAGTGCAAGCACAAAGATTTTTGAACTTTAAATATACTTAAGTGAAAAATTTGGAAATAATGTGAAGGAAGGGAAAGGCATTGTAGTAAGTCTATCCTAGATTACCTTATCCATGGAATTCTGGGGGGGTCAGTCCAAAAAATGTAAGACATACTCAATTTTTACCAGACTACACCAACAGGTTAATTGAGAAGATTCAGAGAACCTGATAGTGTACGGCATGTGGAAAAAGACTCTCCCTGTTGGATATGTAAGTTTCATCTTCTAATGTGGAAATTTTTTCAGGTGGTCTCTGTGGCCCGCATACTTTTAGGTGTCCTTAAACCAACTCTTTGGGTGTCACTAGTCTGCTATTTTATCTGACATCATTGCTGAGATTTGTGCTGGGTTGTCGTATTCCCCTTCCAGCATGCACTGTGTTTCCTGTGCACTGTGGCAGTGCTTGTTTCTCTTTCTCCTAAGTCAGGGTGACGACAGTTTTTACTGGAAGTGCTCTCCTCCGTGGATCTAATAGTACTTTATAAAAGCAGCATCCTTATTTGCAGTATATACGTGGAGTCTCTGTGTCAAAGAGTTTCATGAAGGGTAGGTCCATTAGTCACTATTCAGCACGACAGACTGGCAGTGCAGAAACCTAGGAGTTCTCTTGTTATTTGCCAGAAGGGGCACCCACGAAATGATTACTTTTGAAACAGTCTTTTCTGTCTTAGGAAACTGCTCATCTCTACTGATGAAGATGGCTTGCTGGGCTATATGGGCTACTGTCTGACATGGTACATCTATTCTTGTGACTTCCTTGAGAATAGATCACGGATGTTTGCCTTCTGTGATAACAGAGCAGATAATTTAAAAGTTAAAAAGGAATAACATTTCATAAAAGCTCAATTTTAGTGATCATCCTCAGTGAACTACCAGGTTGCAGTCATGTCTAATGCAGCACTCTACATGTGGAAATGTTTAACTTTGGTTGTGTCTTCCTTGCCTTGTGTCGCATGGTCATCTTTCAGTGTATTGCCCTCTAGTATTGTCTGAATAAATATGAGAATAGTCAGCTATAGAAATTGAGTTATTTTTACTGTTTTTCTGTAATAATTGTGAGCCCTGAAGGCCCGGTACTGGCAAAGCACCACAGATTTATCATTTAGAAGCAGAAATTTCTGTATAATTTCCCAAATAGATTTTTGGTCCCCTCTGCTGCACTGGATTTGTTATTGTCTCATGTTTTTCCTGGTGTTTCTAATGAGCTGTTAATGAGCTGCTAACTATGTATGTAAATTAAATGGGGTTAGACTCTGAAAGGTTATCAAGAAATAAAAATGCCATATAATAATTCAAAGCATTATAAAAATAAATTAGTGTCTTTAATTTTCCTGGCACAAAGCTGATATTTAATAACCTGTAGCTTCAATTCTTCTAAATGATGTTAATTTAAGACATTTTCAGTCTGTACCCCAAGTGACATAGCAAACAAGTTCTTTCATTCACCCTTCATTACTACGATACATCTGCAGTCCTTGTGTGGGTTTCCGTGTGCCTAACCTGAATGATCAGGTTATTAAAGGATAGGTTAGGACCACTGGAGCTTACCGTAAATATATATATATATATGTATGTATTTTTTTTTGCACTTAATATGACAGGTAAGGATGTGGCAACGGTGAATAGTGAGTTGTTTGGCTATGGAGATTTTAGATTTTAGAAACTACGATGCTAGCAGCTCCAGTGATTTTTGGTATTGTGTGAAAGGAGTCGTCTTGTTCCCAGTGGTGAATCCAGAGCTGGCTACTGGGAACTCATGTGGCCTTCTTAACCACATAAAGCTGACTTCTGCCATAGGTCAAACTGCAAGATTCAGCTGAGCCAAACAACCCATGGGCTTTAATGCAGTTTGGACCTGAACTTTGTGGTATATGAGCCTACTGCAGAGCAACAAGGCATGAGGGCTATTGGTCTCAAGGTAGGTAGGTGTAAAAAGAGTCCAGTAGGCACGTTTATTTTGTTTGGACAATAAGCAAGCTGGGAAACATAACCAGAGTGAAAAAATCTAGGATTCTGCAGCACAAAATGTAATTTAGTCATTTGTTTGACAAGTGTAGTTTAGTTTAAATAATTTACAATAATACTTTAGAGTATGCTAGCAAATGTTCTGTAGTCTGCTTTGTGAAATTAATGAGGTCGTGGTAATATGAGACTTCAGTATCACACTTTGCCATTAAGTGTCTGCTGAGAAGTAGGACAAGACAGAATTCTTTATGGTAGCTGACTTGTGAAGAAGTCTGGTTTGTCTGTGCAACATTCTGCTAGATTTCAGTGTAACTGGCTATTTGTTGCATCGTGGTGAATAATATAAAATATTCAACATTTAAATATATTGAGAATATTTAGATTTGAATGGCTTTTTTATTATCTGAATTTTATAGATTTTGCACAATATTGTGTCTGGAGTAAGTAATATTTTATTAATTTATTTGTTATAATATTTGAAATGATTTTGAAAAATGAAAGAGTATTAGACAAAAAGAGTTTATGGAAGTATGTTGTGTCTTAGTTCCGCTGAGTAGCTGAAGGAATTCAATCATATTTGCTGATGTTGCGTGGTATGCCATATTTTATTTCACTATCTAGCCCAGAAAGAATAGACTTGTTCTGAACTTCACCAGACGTGGAGATCTGAGGTTTGGTCTTTAATTTTATTTTTCTATGCTTTCATGGAACTTTCTGTTATGTCATTATCCAATACCTGTCACTGAAGCAAACATTTGGGTTTTGTGTGTTTTTTTTTTTTTTAAAGCATTGTGCCATCCTTACTACCATCCTTACTACTTGCAGAAAATAATTTATGTTCATTTCCCAAGAAACTGATGATTTTGTCCTAAAAGCCTGTAGGGCCCCTGCTACTCCAAAATCAGCACTGCAAACACCAGTAGCATAAAGCAGCACTCTGCTGTAAACAAACTAATCCTCCAACATTGTTCCAGTCAAAGAAAAAATGCTGCAGATTAGAAGTGTTATTGCATGCTTGCATTTTCAAGAGATTATTGTCAATGAACTGCATTTTCCACTGGATGATAACAGCAAAATGTCCTTGCCATGGTAATTTTGTTCTAAATGAGTAAAGACTTTCTTCAAGTATTTGAGTAAAAACTAGGGAGGGGGGAATGATTTAAACTAAAAAATCAATTTATTTTTATGTTCTGTGGTGCTAGTCAGTTCTAAAGCTGATTAGATCCTGGAAACTGTATCTGCTTTTGTTCTGGACTGAGTTTGAAAAAAAAAAAATTTACTGAGAAATCTTGTTATGACACATTGAAATTTATTTTGTAACACTAATCTCTAGAAAGCAGCCACTTCTCTCCGTGTGCATGTTTTCTTTTTCAAAATCAATGTTTGATTGATCTTTTCCAGTGTGCATAGTTTTCTAAAAATTTGCATTAACAAATATATTGCTTTGGACAAAATCTTGTTTCTGATGTTGCAGTTTTTTGCCCATATCCTGGTGAGCTATATTTTTTTTTTTGTCTGCCTTCCTGTGTATCCTGATGATGGATCTGGAAATTTAAAAAGCAAGATTTGTCTGCAGAAAGAAATAGTGTGGCTAGTACCTCCCTGGATGAGATGATGGGTCAGTTCCCTGTGCTTCTGTTCCCTTCACTCCTTTACTAAAGGCTTGAGACTGATTGGAGGGGACTCACAGAAGGCATGAGGGGCATAGCTTTCTGCTACTGTCTTGGGAGTGGATGAAAATTATTGCAAGTTCTCCCCAAAAATACACAAAGATAGGCAGTGATCCTCCCTCCACTCCCATAGAGTGTATTTTCCATATCGAAAGGCCTTGATGCTCTGCAATGCTATTGTCAGATGTAGGGGGGACACAGAGAGTGCATCCTCCAGGGGCAGAGTGGCTTTTCACGTTGAAAAGTTTTTGGTGAAAAATAGGAGGTCAATGTGGGTAGCTGCCAGTTGGAAGCTTTTTTGCAAACCCGTAGTTTGCTCTTCAAAGTTAATGATACTGACCAGACAGCTAATCCAAAGCCTTGGATGCAGTACTTTGTGAAATCCACATTACCAAATAAGCTAATAATGCAGCGACTGCGTCAGCTCTGGAGTGCTCTTTATTTCTTTTCACGTCTTATGGCTTCATAGCAATTAAATGTTTCGTTTCCAAGGTTCAGAGCCCAGCTTCGCAGAGCAGATGTAAAGTTACAGACTAGCTTAAGAAGGGTTTTAGTATGAGATGCCATCAAGTACTGCAACACTACAAATGGACACTTACAGTTTATTAAACTGGAAATAACTCCACTGATGCATGCCAATCCATTTTGCATTTTATATCTGATGGAAGATGAGGGGATGAAGGTGTGATGGTGTTGAAAAACAGTGGGGGTATAAAGCGGTGATGATGAAATGTTTGCTCTGGTAATTGTTTTACAAGGGAAACAAGAGGAAAAGAGGAGGAAGAGAAAGGAAGAAAAGAAAAATAAGTGTAACGTGTCACGTATTTATGAACTGAAGCCTTCTCTTTGTAGTGAGGGGGAAAAGGTCTTTTAGCCAAAGGAGGTCATTCCATGCAAACCTCTAAAGGAAAGAGGATTTTGTAATGATAAAAGGAGAGGAGAGTACGCTCCTTACACTTTAATGATTTCTTTGCTGCTCACAGATAGGAACTGGAACTCCACACTATTAGCCACAAATGGCATTTTGAAATGACTTTTTTTTTTGGGCAAACCCAAAAGACATTGCTAAGATTTACATTTTCAAATATATGCTGACCTTTTTTTCCTCTTTCTTTTAGTTCATTTGTCATCAGTATGTAATTGAATCAATATATTTCCTGATCAACCCAAAGATTGAATAAGGTCATGGGAAGCCATGTGTGGACATTAAAAATCATTATTTTACTCAAAATGAGCAGAGATGGCATAGACCATTCAGAGTTCCAAATGAAATTCTATTAGATTCTATTACACTTTTACAATTATAGAGACGTTCCAATATTACAAGGGGAAATGAAGTCATAATAAAAAAGCCCAGAGGTGTATTACAAAGAAATGGGCATACTATTTTTCTAGTTAAAAACTTGATGAAAGGAGCTCTGCTACTTTTCAGTTGCTGAGATGTGACCTTGCTCTTTTTTTAAAAAAATAAATAAATAAAGAAGTCCAGCTTCCTTCTTACTCATGCTATATACACGTTTTCACAGCATGTTGTTAATGAGGACAGGGCACTTAAACTAATTCTTATTGCAAAGATATTCAGAGGCACAGTAATAAGTTTAATGTATTTACGTATATATATGATTGTAGTGTAGGTCTCTGAGGAAGTGGCTCTGAGGAGCTGCTAGCCTGAATATAGTAGTTGAAAAGTTGGGAGCTTTTGGCACTTGAGACATGCTATTGATTGCTATTTAATATGCTTTCCTGAACTGCTGTTCTTTGCTTCTCTCCTCTACCCAAATTAAAATCTTTGGTCAAGCCACAAATCCCAGATTTGTGGTGAACTTCTTATGAATGGAAATTTTGGGGTAATTCAGAAAGCATCTGTAAGAAAACCCAATCCTACATGTCAGTTAGGCAATCTTCAGCCAGCCACCTTGCCTTCAAAAGCAAGGGAGTATAATCACACAGATGTGGTAATTCTGTGACAGTGGATCTAGGCCAGAGAGTGGTCTCAGCTACATTTCATATGTCAGCATCAAATTAGCCTTATGTCTGAAATCTGGGGGACATGGCTTAGTGGGGATGGTGAGCATGGGTTGATGGTTGGACTTGATGATCTTAGAGATCACTGCCAACCTTTAATGATTCTATGATTCAAGAACATATATCAGAAGAATGAGATTAGTGTAGAGTTTTAAAGCTAGTCAATATCTGACCAAGGATTATTTTGTCTTGGCTTCATGTGTAGAAAAGGAGAAGAAAAGAGTTGGCTGTGCTCAGTTTTTATTCTTTTCCAGTCCTGCAAGAACTAGGAAGGATTTGGACCTCACTTTTTTTGAGAATCGACCACACTTTTTGCAATAGCTAAATATTTAAATGTTTGCCTTAATGTTAGTGAACTTTCTCTACTTCATTCTAAGAAATGAGGTCTGTTCAGAGATCTGTTAAATGAAAAACAAAACACTGAGATGTTATCTGCCATACCCAGGAAATAGAGAAAGATGGAATGGAATATTTAAATCTTCAATCTGTAGGAAGAAGTAAGCAGTGTTCAAGTAACACAAAACTGGGAAGTGGCAGTATAGAAATACTGTAGGTCAAACATAACTTTATGTCTGGCTCCTTGTTTTGGGCTTTTGGAGATCTGCTAGAAAAAAAAAAGCATGGGGCTGTGCTGGGAAATATTCTTTGGTATATACAATAGCTGTAGATAGAGAACTCTAAACTTACAGAGGATGTAAGAGGAGCTTGGTTTCCATAGAAGGTGGGGGAGGAGGGGAAGGAAGTCTTCCACAGAACTTTTCTAGACTGAAAGGAGGCTGATAAAGTTAAAATGCATTTGTTAAACCCCAGAATAAAGTATGTTACTCACCACAATAAATTATACTCATTTTTCAGAAATGAACACTTCAGAGGTCATCAAGTGCAGCAAATGGAAGGGTAGGATAAGAAAGTGTCTCCTTTCCAAGGTTTGGAACACTAGCTGAGCAGTTATGGAAGAATTCATAGTAATTAGGTCACCATTTGTCTGCTTTCTGCATGGTTAAAGGCAGAAGCTGTGATTCAAGACATAAAGAAGTACTTGAAGAGTCCCTTGGTAATGTCAACGAGTGTTAGTGTGTTAACTTTCCCTACTGTTTCCAGCCTTACTTTTTACAATATTCCCTTGGTACCTGAGCTTGTTTCTGCAAGCTATGAAACCAGGCTGAAATTCAAGGACCATCTTTGGTACTTTCAGCATTACTACAGCCAAGGCAACAAACTGGGCAGATTTCCAGAGGTAGCTGAGCTGTGCTGCTGGATGGTTGCTCTCTGAGCACATTTATGATTTGGCCTCTATTTTTAATTGCTACATAAATGGAATGTCTTGGGTCTAATTTCAGGATATAGATTGCAGGTTTACCCTGGCCTCTATCTGAAGCTACCAAGAAGTCTAAGTATGCTGTGAAGGATAAGCTCACTAATGTGCTAATGTGTTTCATTTGTGCCTTTAGGTCTTTTTTTTTTCTTTTGTATTCCTCTCCCTCCTCCCCCAGGAACATCTTGTATATACATAGGAGTATATTTGCTAGTTTTAACTGACTTTTACAGCAGTAGCTATTTTCTTGAGTTTACTTTCTCAATAGCCACCCTTCATCTGGCATTTTAACTTCACAAACTGCAAATCTGTTCATCTTTGTTGGTGTTTTTTCTGTTCTGTGGTGGTCCTTCTGTCACCTGGGGAAGAAACTTCCTAACATCTTGGAATTCTCTGGCACCTGCACAGGACTTAACTTCACAGCTTTCAATCAAATAATTGCAGAATATGCTTTAACAGTATGGTTGGTTATGGCAAATGAATTCAAATGTAGGTTAGCTCACTTGTCTCATGGAAGCGGTTTATGGTACTAGTCCTGATTATGTTGGATATTAAAATGGTGATGCATTGGAACAGGCTGCCCAGGGAATAAGTGGAGTCACTGTCCCTGGAGATTCCAAGAAACATGTAGATTTGGCACTGAGGGATGTGGTTTAGTGGGCATGGTGGTAATGGTTTGACAGTTAGACTTGATCTTAAAGGTCTTTTCCAACCTTCATGCTCCTGTGACTCTATGTATCTTCTTTTTTCTTCTTA
The DNA here is from genome assembly GCA_037305975.1 of Chrysolophus pictus. Classification (NCBI taxonomy): domain Eukaryota; kingdom Metazoa; phylum Chordata; class Aves; order Galliformes; family Phasianidae; genus Chrysolophus; species Chrysolophus pictus. The sequence continues at coordinate 10,022,907 of CM074580.1, forward strand.
AAGTATCCTGCTTGGATAAATGTATTCTGAACTGATATTGGTTTTGTATACCTTACAAAGTCCTGTACGAGGCCTGTCAGAAGGGATAAGTACAGAATGGAGTAAGCAGGAATAAAATCTTCTAATGATGTGTGCATTCTCTATTAAATCAGACTGAAGGCATCACTGAAGCAAGAGACTGATGCTGGATCTTTAATGTAGGTTTCTGCATAGTACGATGCTATCTCCAAGTTGGGCAGTGAGATTTGTTTTAAGCCGGTTGTGTAATGAAAATATATGCAACTGTCGTAGTATCTTTGAGAAGGGTTAGTAATAATTGATGAACGAGTCAATTGCTAGAATGACCTCCCCAAACCCTCCTTGCTGTTGCTGAGACATTAAAGTGGCAGAATTGGGATCAAGCCAGCGAATGAGAACTTGCATTGCTGTCTTCTCTGAGCGATTTCTGGTCTGAGCAACTATTTGAGCCTGGTGTATTCTGTAGTATTCTTAAAAGCAAATGCTTAATTAAAAATTTGTTTTTTAATGCCATGACTTTTTGGACATTTGACACCTGAAAATATTTATAGCTTTGCCATTATTCCTTCCTTCTCCGTTCCTTTCTCTTTGTAGTCATTCTATATTGATGAAGTAGGGAACATGATAGGAGAAATCAAAGATATGTAACGTGTTTACAAAAAACAATTTTTATTGCACTTGCTTCCTTCAGGACTTTTATCTTAAAGCTTGAAAAGCCCTTCTTTTAGCTAGAACTTTTTCCCAGCTCAATTTAGTATCCCTCAAATCCAAAGCTCTTTCCAATGTTAACTGCAGTAATTCATTCTGTTAACTACCTGGCAAGAAACTGATTATTTTTACATTGGTTACAGAAGCAGTGTGATTTGAATGGTGAATTTTGCTTTCCTGTCTTCTACCTGCGTAATGCCTGCCCTTCTGAATGAGAAGAGCTATTGGAATCTAACCTTAAATGATTTGTTGAATGCCAGAAAAGGAGTCAGTGTTAAGAGTTGGAGGAGTTTTGGCCTCTAATCCAGAGTTCAAATGACTAAACCATACATCTGATAAAATGAAACTTAAGCCTGTGATACTGCATACTGTACAGCACATTTAAAATGCATTTACTTCCCCACCCCAGGAGCTTCAATAGCTCCAAAATAACTTTTAAAAATAAATTGTTTATTGAAAGATTAAGAGCATCTTATTGACTTTGCAGTTATGGCCAATTTCAGTGCATTTTTGTGACAGTATCTAGTCACAGATAGTCTCTTTCCTACGTGTGATGGTTTTATTATTTGAAAGAAGGCTACCTCCTGTTTATCCTTCCCTTGCTCTCATTCTCACAGTCCCCATGTTCCCCCAACGCTTTGTGTGTCAAATGATCTCCTTGTCTCAATTCAAATCCCTCCTTAAGAGATTTCTTCTGTACCGATTTCCTGTAATGATCCCCCCAAGATATCCATACTGATTTGAGACCAGACTTTCATCTACTGCAGCACGTGTGGCTGATGATACAATTTCTGAACCTAATACTGCTGTGTTCAGAATAGTTTTTTAAAAAAAAAAAATCTCTAAGAAAAATATCAAACACTTTTTTTCCTTGATTTTTTTTCATTGTACCTCTACAAAACAAAACAAAAAAAGACTTCAAAAGCGAGGTAAATGAACAGACTGATTTCTAAAGACTAACTTTAAATATGCAGAACGGATGATATTCACTTTGCAAGTGTTTTAAATATGAGCACCACTCTTTTTTAGAATCTCATAGTTTCTTCTGTAACCAAGTACCTGGAGAAGTGCAGAGCAACCAAATGCCTTCATAATCTTTTGCATGTAGCTGATTCTTTCTGTCTTCAACTTTCCTTTCCTGCTCTTGCCACACATCATTCTAAACTCTTGTGCATGTTTAGGGCTGAGTATGTATCTGAGGTGCTTCTGCAGCCATTGCCCATGTCACAGAGACAGGAGATGGCCGTCTTCAGCAAGGTCTCCTGGCTTGGGAGTTTGCATCTGCTCAGTTTGGTAAAGCCAGTGGTTTCATTGTGGTGCCAACTCTGCCTGTTCAGCGAAGCCTTTGCCAAGCATTGAATTAAAACATTACATTCCTTTCATGCCTTTTAATTAGCTGATTAATTTACTTTTCCTCTACTGATTTCTGTATTATCACAGGTTGATATATATATATTTTTAAATAATATGGGCACAAGTGCACAGTAAGTTGTGGAAATAAAGGAGTAGATTATTTGGTAGTTGCATACATGATTAGTGAACTGTCTACTACGGCACCTGTATGCTGCTAATTTCTGTAAATGAGACAGAATTAGTTGACCTTTGGGCTTCTGCTATGGCAATTACAATGAGTTTCTGGTAATGTGCTACATGAAATCACAGAAAATGAGGGGGATGGATACCCTTGCAAATATTTTTGGTCTGTTACATCCTAAACTCACTTTCTCCCCTTATTATTATTACTATTATTATTATTTTAGCATTCATTTCATTGGGGGGTAAAAAAAAAAAAAATCCTGACCAGTAATGATAGCAATGCAAATGGCACCTTCTTCTGACACAGACTGGATATTAAATCCACAGCAAAGCCAATAAACTCAAAAGGATTGTGAAAAATGACCTGATGATGTGCCTGGGCTTGCGAGTTACGAGCACTGTGCAACTATGGACAGACATGTGCATTTAAAACATGGGCTTCATGGAACCGTAGCCATTTTTAATCATAAGCCTGAAATGTTCACAATATTTCAGTCCGCTCTAGTTGAATTTTGGACTAGTGTCCATCATGTGGCTTCTGTTTGGAATATCATGCCACAGAAGTGGAGTCGTGGCTTTTCAATTCCAATCCCAGAAAAGTTCAGCTTTTGGCAGGTGGTCTGGAAACATGCAAAACAAAACACTCTTTCTTTTAGATCCTTTGAACTGGAACCTCTGAGATAATAGGTGTATCATGAATATAGATCTGTAATCCATGACCTTATTACAAATGATAAATTAATATTTCCAAACCTAATTGCCTTGCTAATGTGTACCCACACCTGTCCTAACTTACTACTTCCATTTTTCAACGGAAGTGAAAACAGCTGATCACCATTCTCTGCTGAAACAAATCTACACATAGAAAGCAGAATGAATAATAATTTCCTATTGACACAAATGAAAAAAAAAAAAAGCCCTGTGATATGCAGCCAGGAATGTTTAGGAAGATAAGTTTTCTAACCTGAAAGCTTTGAAGAGAAAGTTGTTTAACTTGCAGGCTTCACAAACATTCCACCTTGAAGTTAATGGACTGGGACTATTATAAATGAGAGAAGAATCTGGCTACTTGTGAAGCCCAGGACTTCTTCTCCTCTTATGCAAGGTTTCATTCCACAGCGAGCCTTGTGTTTCACATCCTCCACTAAAGCTGCTGTTTCCTTAGGCTACAGTCTCACTGATTCCTACCTATGCCTTACTCGGGTGAACTCTCATTATAAGTCAGCAGGAACCTGACCAAGTTAAATTTGAAACAATAAATGTTCCTCTGTCATTTAGAAAAGCATGTCTCTGCAGGATTTGGGCCTGTTAGGTTTCCAGCATAAAGCCGAATTAAATCAGCCTGTGGCCTCTGTGTATCCTTTTGGTGGTGTAGCAGGTTCCGTGGTTGTTTCATCTGGAGGTTCTTTTTTGATTTGTGATCTGTAACACTGTGGTGAAAGAAACGAATGCTCTCCTCAGTGCTTCCCCCCTCCATCTCCCGTGGATTCTAGTTCAGATATCCAAAATATGTTTCAATTCATTTGCATCTCCTTTAAATGTAGAAGTTTCAGTTTTATCAGATCATCATCATAAACCAAACAATAATCCCACTTTGCTGTGTTTTCTCCGAGAACTAGGTGATTTCAGCAGTATCTCGTGTGTGTTGGCTACAGTGCAAATGGGTTCTGGGGCAAAGTGGTAAATAAGAATATATTGATTAGGAAAGTCACTGAGCTGTAATTTCTCAAATGTCATTGTATAAGAAATCACTGTCACGTGAAGCTGGGTTATCTAGCATTGAATGCTACCAAGATTTTTCTGTAGTCCTGGTCTTCCATTTCAGAAATCAGCAGTCTATTGTTGACAGTAAAACAGGATGACTTTCTGTGGTGCCTTTGGTTGTTCCTCCCCTATCCGAATGTACCCCACTTTAAAAAAAGACAACCAAAACCAAACCAACGCAGGAATGAACAAAACCCATCACACTACCAGCAAAGCTAAAAAAAAGAACAAAACAAAAAAACAACTGAAAACCTCCCTACACAAAACCACTCTGATATTTGACTCTAATTTTGCAGTCCTTAAAAACTGAGTGATCCCTAAAAATCCTAGCAGATGTGAAATTCGAATTGGGTTGGAATTAAAGTATGGGAGGGATGGGGAATTTAACGAAAATTTCAGAAGAAAATTGGTGTGCTTCCAGAAGTATATGATTGGGCTATTTTGAAAGGTGATATTGGAAGAGAACAAGATATGAAAAATCAGAGCAAGATAGTCAAAATCATCTTGAAAAAGCCGCAGGTGATTCTTGAAAGAAAGATAGAAAAGAATACTTTTGTGTTTCAATGCTTTCATTTTCCTGCAAGTTTTTAACTGAAAAATTAACTGCAATGTAGTGCAAAGAATAGGAGGATAATTGTGAATTAGGAGCCAAATTATGCCAGGCACAATTGAATAAGTTCTGACTTTTCTTACTGACAGACATGTATATTAATAGTTGGCATTTATTGAACCAAATATGAATATTCATCTTCATTTATATTTCAAGGCCTTTCATTCCTCAAGGACCACAGTGCTTTTGACCAATTTTCATCCACATTACTAAAATGACAGCTTTCACTCCTGGGCCCTGACAGAGGTCTGCAGAATTCATTGGAGGTCCTGGGAGGAGGGAACTAGCTCCCGCTCCCAGCTGTCCACAAACACTCATTAAGAGAGGCAAATATCCAGCAGAATCTCTGTGAGAATTTTTAATCACGCAAAGGCTCTGCTAATTAGGTAGCTGATGGGGCATAGAGAGCACAAGGACGAATTCTTTAAACAAAGGACTAGAAACTTTAAGAGCTTTAATTACTTGGGCACAGAGTTCATTTCAGAACTTGGGAGCAAATTATTCTAATAACAATAAGACTGAGCAGCAGGCCATATCAGTGAGAATTGTGTAGGAAACTTTGGTTTTCTTGGGCTGTCACAACTGTGATTGGAACATATGGGAAATTATGGGAGTTATAAAGATATTATTAATAAAAGACTTCATTGTGAAATGAATGTGATGTACACAGTTTCCTGATGCAGATGTGCATTCTGTTCATCTTCTCTGTAAGTACTGCTTTGTCAGGGGGTAATGCAGCACATTTTATAGCTCAGAACGTGAGGTGTATACTTTTACACAAAACAAGAGCAATTGCTATTTTCATAACAATCCCCTCTCTTTTATTTAGAGAAGGCTGTCTCCAAAACCTAAAGGCTGGAAAGACATTGCTTTCTGTTAGCTAGAAGTAAATCCATTTCCCTGGCTGAAAATATAGGGTTTGTTCTTTTGTTTGCTTGGCAAGTACGTAAATAGCACAGATATGTTCTCTACCAGGACACAGTTCAGGCTAGAACAGTTTCTAGGATCCTTTCTTGTAAATGGAAGAAGGAAGAGAGCGAAATTTCTAAGGAAGAGAAAAAAGCAGAGAGCTTAAATGACCCAAACTAGGAAACTGTGCCCTTGCCTATCAAGGAAAGAGTATAGAAAGTATAGAGCTGACCCTTGGAAACTGGACAACAGCAAATGGGCTGCTTACTCTTATCAGTTATCAGTTGAGAAATGTAAGAAGCTGATCCATAATTGAGCACAGGGGACCACGTTCTGCTTCTGTTCTGGAAAAAAACTTGACTTCCTTTAGGACAGAAACTGAGGTGACCAGGCAGGAAGGAAAGGAAGCAGTGCTACAAAAGGTTTGCAAGGCTTAGAATGGCCATGCAGTTGTTTTCTGAGGGTTGGTTTCCAACAAGGAGAAAGCTAGTAGCTTTTACCACGTGTGTAGTATATTTTCAAAAGTAATTAGCAATGGCTTGTTTTTTCTCAGTGGATGCGGCACAAGCCACATACGACGGTTACTTGTGTGTTAAAATGCTCATTGAGATTTTAGTACCCGAGAGCAAAGTGTGGACTTTACAGCCAGAGGACTTGTCTTCCTGCTGGTGGGGTGATGGCTTGAATGTGTCAGTCGATCGTGCCAGTATTGCCATGATTTGCTTCAGGGAGGTGCAAAGGGACAGGTGGAAACCTAACTGGTGATAATCGAGGGCTAATTATGCTCAGTGAGCAAATGATGGATGGGTGTTCAGAGTTGCAGAAAGAAATTAGAGAAGAGGGGGAAAAAATCTGCTGAGGGAATTGGCCTAAGATAAAGCATCGAGGTTAGTCTTGAACAATGCTTCTGCTTGTATTTGGCATGCTGTTTACTATGTATTTTGGCCAGTGTGTGGGATAGGAACAGCTAAAAGCAGGCAGCTGCAGTCAGTGGTGGTAGACAAGCTCTCGTTTTGTGGGGAGGTTTCTCTGCATGTGAATAAAGAGGTGGGAGTGCAGTAAGCAACCCTGAGCTACGGTATTAAGAAATCCTTTTGCTCAAGGTCCCTCAGCTGCTAGAGAAACAAAATGTAGCTGCGAGAGAAGAGCTTTTGGTGCCTGGTTTTGTTATAATTCCCATGATAGGAGGCTGTGCTGACATGCAGGAGTAATTCTGTCACCTTAGTTCCTGACATGACTGGCAGCAGTTACAGAATAAGCAAATGCATTAAGGGGCAGATGTAAACAGGAGAGCCCTGCGTTGTAACTTTTTATAAAACAATTTCTTGTGTAATGTTTAAAAGCACTTAAGCTTCAGGTACACTGTGCTACTGTTCTCTCCTGGATCCTTCAGGGGAGCTGGAATAAGTGTAGTTTGATGTTCAGTTCATGTGCTGTTCTGCTCTTCTGCCTGCTGCTCTTACCCACTTGTAAGCCAGGTCTTGAACAGCACATCAACAGTAGTCTCCCAAGTTTGAAGACTCTGAAATGAACAAAAAAACACAACCGTGCTTTTAGGGCAGAGAACTTTAAAATGCCTGAGATTTAGCAGTTCTGGATATCTTACAGCCCAGAATCCAGACACTTTGCTGAAAAGGAGTTGTTTTACTATGCATAAAAATATATGCAATCTACTTTTTAAAGTAAGCACCACAATAAAATAATGATTTACTATTTTAATCTGGGAAGTGTTACAAAACAACCATTGCACAACTAAGCTTAGTTCTTATTTTTTGATGAAATATGATTTGTGGCAAAGGCGTGTGGCCCTGCTTCCTCAACTCAGATTGGAGTAAGGCTCCTGTTTTTCACCAGTTCTTCCATGCATTAGATTTCATTATAAACTGAGTCCTTTTGTTCCTTGTCTTTGCTTGTAGACTATTTTGTAAATGCTCTCTGAAGTTATATTCTTTCATCCTGCACAGATACTTAGCAAAAACAAAAATGTTTTGAGACGAGAAGATGCTCAAAGAACTGGTTGGCAGCACTGCACACAAGTGGCGGTGGATCCATTTTAGACATACAATCAATATCAAGATACTGTATTCTATGAACACTTTTGCTCAGAAAGGTGCCTGTCCATGCAGGTATGCAACACTTGTAAAATGTTCTGTTTTCTTTAGGAAAAACAATCATTCATCATGTTACAACCTCTGTCTAGTGCAAAGTTGATCAAGAGACATAATCGTTAATTCCAACCTGTTCATGAAAGTCAACTCTAGAGATGATCATAGTTTATAAAAGAACAGTAAAAAAATTCAGTTGAATAGGCAAGTCTTTAGAACCACCCTCATGCAATTCGGAGGGAATTTTTCCTGAAATAGGAGTGCAAAGGAGCTGCACGTGGAATTGCTGCATGCTGGGGAGGATAACTTTGGAACTGCAGAAACTGTTAATGTTTCCTGACTCTGGAAAGAGAAATAGGAGAGGGAGGGAGAGTGAGGATATTTCTCTTGATATATTCGTGTATTGTGCTGGGTTTACAACAAAATCCTGGAATTCCCAGTGCAGAAAGAGGAGTTGGTTTCATGTTTGTATTGCTCTCTTCTATTTTAACAGTTGAGTTAAATTCTCTTCACCAAAAAAAAAAAAAGTGAATATCAGTAAACTTAGTGTTTGTTAGCAGTGCTTAGAAAGAGATCAGCGGGTTTATATGGATAAGGCAGACCTAATAGATCCAATACAGATTGCATGCTTAAGATGCTGATTGAGAAGAACTTTCACTCTAACTGTCCTATTCTTCTCCTCTGTAGGATTTCCCCCTCTCCATTTGGAGCTGTGACTGGGCCTTTGACAAATGCTCAATTTGGAGAACTCAGGCTTAAAATTGAGACTTTTAAAAATCTTTAATTAAGGCTTAGCCCTAGTTCCTCATGCAGTTCATTGTTTTGAACAAGGAAGCAGGACTAAAGAGTTAACTGCTTCCAATTGTAAGTACATCAGTGGCAGGCACATTACAAAGCTCTATACAATCCTGTAGAGTAAATGGTGGACAGCTCATCACAATTAGGCATGGTCATAATGAAGAGCCAGCAGAGAGAAAAGGGCATGGGGAAAAACAGACCTTTTACAAATGTTTTATATGAAGAGAAATTATAGCTAAAAGGGATAGTTAATTAGTTTACAGAATAGGTGGTAATGCCTTCTTTTTGCAGAAAAGGAAAACTTTGAAAGCACAGAAAATGGGAGAGTTTCTAGCTGCTGATCTGGAAAAAGAGAAAACAATTCAAAGCAATACTGTACGTGGGTGTTTCTCAAAAGAGATTGTGGTGGGAAGTGTGTGATCTGAGTAATTTACTCTTAGCAGAGACAGTATGCACTGTTGTGTTTAGCAGAGACTCTGCATGTAGCCTTGTTTTCACTGGAATGCATCTGTATTATTACAGGTGCTTAAAAAAGACATAGATTCTTATGGTCTGTTTCCCAGCTTTGCATACACTTAGGAAGGCAAAACCCCATCTGGCCTGTGCTGAGAAGGTAGTATTGAGGAGCAAGGTTACAATTAGGGTTGTGCTCCAGCCTTTCTGCAGTGTGCTGGCTGACCAGCCACCTGAAAAAACAGCATTCATTCTGAAATACCTTATTTGGGGGAGAAATAAAGAATAGCAGTAATCTGTAACACTGTACTTTGAGCATCAGCATGTGTAATTGAAGGTATAGTGGTGCCTGTGAGACACAGCCTGTATGATGCTACCTGGAGATAGAGCTTTTTTAGCATCAGCGAAGCCTGCCAGGATCTCTTCTTTCCACAACTCCCCCGTGTGCAGCTTGGATGAGATAGATCTGTGTGCTGTTAATATATACACAGTCTCCACACAAGATCTCTTTTGTTTGGGTGTGTGTGATGGTGGTCATTTCTCTCTAAAGTCTGTTGAGTTTCTTGCTGCTGGGGTGAACTTGCCTCTTCTAATGCTGGCTTGGATATTTCTAGGTTATGCCATAGTTTCTGAGAATTGCAGTTTAGATGCAATCTTTATTTTGTAGTCTGGGATCTGGAAACTACAGCTGACACTCCCTATACCAGCTATGAAAATGGTGTTGTTTAGCTCTATCTCTGTCATGTGGCACAAAATAAATCTCATTATGGTAGTCTGTCTATCATGCCCTGTGCTTGCGAAGAGGAAATATATTTGTACAGAGAGCCTAATACTCTACTGGTAAGTGGGTTCCTGTCAATGGGTGGCTGTTATAGGACTCCTTCAATCTCTTCTGCCCCATAGAAAGCAAAATGGCCTGTAGGAAAGTAAGAAAGAGAACAGTCAGTTGCGTGCACTCTATCTCTTGACACATCTGAGCTCTGCTAGTACCACTGCAGCCCTGATTTTACAAGTTGCCTGCTATCATCTTCTCTCTCACCCTCCAAGCATAAATAATGTTCAGTTACATATCCTTGAAGTTGTGAAACTGCCTCAACAAGCCATTGTTTCTCTTGTGTTTTTGTTATAGCTGGGATACATTACATAGGATTTTAAAAAGCACTTGAAGTTAGTCCACCGTTATTGAAGTTGGTTGTAAGACCTATGTGGGAATAAAGTTAGCATTGTTTTCAGCAGTTCTAAAAATCCTTTCTGGAAAATATTTCATTATTTTTGTTACCTGGATGCATTTGCTTGTCCTATTCTCAGACAAAATTATAGAAAAACATGTTGTCTTCCAGCATTGTTCCCTTGCAGCCCTCCAAATCAACATTTTTGTGGCTCCCCTTTTCTTTAAGTCCTCTCTAATCAGATAACATCTCAATATATGCAGACAAAGTGTCTTTGTGCTCCAATTGCATTTTTCCTATACGTGGACAAACAGATTAGAAACGTAAAAGATAAAAAACTGGTGTTGGTGGGTTTATTGGGATGTTTGTGAATATAAGCCCTTTAAAAATTAGACTTTATTAGTACAAATGTGTGTAGAAAACAAACCAAATCCACAGAAGACGGGTGTAAAATTGTGAGTTGTATCCAAATTAGATTTATCAGGTCTTTTGAAACACTTCTGAAATTGTGTTTGGTAGGAGAAAAAGACATATTTGTATCATGTAGTATAAAAATGAAGCAAAGCAGCATTTGCTGGGGGCTTGTCTTAGTTCAGGTTTAATATAGTGCTGGTGTAGGCTTTGTGATATCAAAAGCAGGAATGGAGGCTGGTGCTAGAAGGATAACAGGTACACAACGTTATTCTGAAAGATACTTTTGTCCTTAAAATAATAATATGCAGATAAAACATTGCAAGAAAGGCTCATGTGAAAATTTGGAAGGAATGAATAGGGTTTTGTACCATATTAATAAAAATAAAATCCTAGGGTAAAATAGGAAGTTGGAAGAAAATGTATTTTTCCACTCAGCCTTCTAAAAGTAAATTATTGTTGCTTTCATATCCATGGTTATGTAGAGACTACAATTTCAATAATTTATTCAGCTTCTCTGCAGAAAGCTATCCTCAGGCTGTAAAAAATCTCTTTAACTCTGGTCTTTAGGTGGGTTGTGCATCCGTACCGGATCAGTCCACATCTGTCATCTTACAGAAATATCCATCTCAGAACCGAAAACCTCTGAACTTCAACATAACAGAAGGAAAGTTCTTTCATACACCACCCAGGAGCTGGGACAGAGAATTAAACATCTTTAGAAGACCATTTCTATGAGATTTTTTTTAAACATGTAATTAAGCAAATTTGGAGGTGAACCAAATCCAAGATATCACAGCATAAATTACCTCGTCATAAGAAAAGTATATTTAAGAGAAGAGCAAATAAAAAATTCTTAAGTTTTCTTAAGGGTATAGTGACAGGGAAAGGCAATGATTGAAGAAGGCCAGACCTGTAATGCTTCCTTTGCAGTTGAAGCAAAGTTTTAGGAAACTCTTCTACTGGACTGTGCACATTGGACTGTGCCCAATGTATTCTAGGAAAATCCCCAGTCAGTTGTCCAGTAAACACTATTATAAAGATGGTTAAGATGAACAGGCCTAAGTAAGACTGTAGGCTCTCTGATATTGCGCTGCTGATGTGGGCAGTTGCAATGAAGAACAATGTAGAAATCTCCCTGTTAGAAAAGGTTTGATTCTTCTGGAATGTTATTTGGTAAGACTGAATACAGCAGCCTAACCTCCTTCCTTCTGCGGTGATGGTTAGAAAGTTCATGTAGTTTCTTATATCAGACTGTGTCTGTAAACCAAGCTTTCTCACAGGCTGCCATTTAGCTAAACAGTAATAATCATGTCAAGCTCTGGTGTCTGAAACATCTAACCCTGTTTGCTAAAATTTAAATGCCGATGTTTAGCTGGGAAGTGTGACAAAAATACCTGTTCACAAAGAACATCAGAATCTACCCAAACTCTTTTAACTGTGTGATTTATTCCTAATTGAAAATGCATTATTTAATCTAGAGTTTAAATGTAGTTACATATGCCAACTTAATGCCACAAAATAGCTGAAGAATATTCTTAAGCAGTATGTCAGCTAAATTTTATTGCAGGTCCATTAGTATTACCATTAAGCTGCTGACTAAAGGTCATAATGAATACTTACTATTTTATATCACCCAGGAGGTACAAAGCACAGCTGGAGTCTATTTCACTACTTGAACACATATAATACTTGACAAATCAGTGGATATGTCCATCTTATCAAAGCACTTTATCTGCCCAAGTACGTGGCAATTCTTCTAGTGTGCATTGCATAACAGGCTGCAGAATTTAAAGCAAAACAAACTCTTAATAAATGGTTAGTTGTTACAGTTCTGTGTTAGATACTGCCTATACTCTTATGGTTGCGCTGATGTTTTGAAAACTCAGTCAGGTTTCCCATGACTTTTGCTAACCAGTTTAACAAACAGGAAAGGTAATGTTGAAATTTCTGATTCTAAAGGTGATGGAAAAAATGTTTTGGGTTTTTTTTTTCTTGATACTTTGCTGATGCTGTTTTTCATATTTTCTCAATCATCCCACATCATTCCACCTATTGAGGTCAAGTTCTGCTGGAACAGCAAGATCATGCTTTTTGTACAGTTAATTTTTTTTAAACAGCTATTGCAAAATAGTCCTTAATCAATCACAAATCAGTTCTGTTCATTTAGAATAGATTTTTTCAAAGGCATTTAGTAAAAAATTTAAAAGATGATTTAATTTATATAATTACTTGCTTATCTCTTATTTCTTGTGAGGTGTGTGAGCAGGATGAATTTGGGATCTGTTCAGCTGTTATCTGTTTAATGGATTTGCTGTAGTTCAATATAATTTGCAAAAGAGAAGCTTTGACTTAAGAATTAAAATACTTGATATTTGCCACTTCCAGGAGATTTCATGAGTACACACAGCTATGCAGGAGAAAAGGACAACTTCTTTATGAAAAGATATTCCGCAGTCCTCTTGGTTCTATTTCTTATCCCTATAGAAATATCTGTGACGCTACGTGCTACGTTCAATTTCACATTCATTCCAGCAACAATGACACTATACCTATTCATTTCTTACAGGGCTTTTGCAGCGTGTTTTTTAGCAGAGTTATTCAGCAACAACTGACTTTTGATCTAAAATGAACTAAAAATATTTTATTATCAAAAATTGTCTGTGTGGGTGAGAAGGAGAAAGCTTAGCTTTTTCTTGAGTGTCTTCTTACATCAACTTGTTCAAAAGAGTTATTTGCACTCAAATATGGTTATATTAACAAACAAAAGTAGGATCTTCATCTAGAAGATGAAGTGGCTGTAATGTCCATTAGGAGAGCAAATTTATTTTCTGTTCCTTTTCTTCTTAAGAGCTGTTATTATTAGTCATCTTCCTCTTCAGCCTGTTATCACCAGGCAAACTCAGAGTAGTTGATGGCAAGGCAAGAAAGTGTTATGGAAGAATACCTTCCTTGGTCTCATCATCCTTAATAATTGGGTAGGTCAGTAGCCACTGTTTATAGCAAGGTGGTGTTTGAATGTTGATGTTCTCTACATCTCAGCCATGCTGGAGGTAGAAATATACCCAAGCTCACAGACAAGCAGTGTATGTAAGTGTCCCAAATCTCACGGTTAATGCCAAAATACTTGCTTGGTCATCACTTCTGGTGGTTCATAGAGCTCTGAGTTGAAATACTGTCTTCCCATAATAGAACAAAAGAGTTGCATCCATCAGGCTACTCTAAACTGGAATATCTTAATCTGGAGAGAATGGCAAAGCTGCACTGAGAAGTGGCTGGCATTGAAAATCACAAGCAGAAAAAATGGGAATTAAAATTGAGAGTTACTTTAAGATTACCTGACACTGAAAATCCAGAAGTTCTGTTTTGTATCAGAGAGATAAAAGTCACACTTGGAGTAAATGATTATTATGCTATATATACCCTTATACATCAACTGGTAACTCTATTTAAGTTCCTATAAATTAGAAGTGAGTGAGTATAACAACTGAAAAAGGAAACTGATGGGATCAAAGACAACAGCTTTTATGACATATTTACCAAAAAATGACTCCACATTCCAATAATTGTCTAGATCCTTTAATAGATAGATACTTCAAAATTCCTCATACTAAAGAAACCTCTCTCACTAATGAATAAAAACACCTGCCAGATATGACCTAGAAATACTTTTGCTGCACTGAGAAGGAAGCGTGGTATTGTGTCCAAATACCAACTCAAAGCAATGAGCAATGTAAAAACCCTTTAATAGTTTACTTATAACTGTTTTTTTTTAAATAAACTTTTTTTTTCTAGTAGTAGTTCAAGCAGTATTAAGTGATCTCAATACAGGAGTCCTAAAGGACGTAGCTCAGATGACCTCTGGTCTATCTACATTTTTGTTAAAGCATGTGATTTTTTTGCACATATTTTAAAACATGGGGTGATAATATTGTATCAGATTGTAAAACTGTAAATTTTGATTTGTACAGAGTAGTCAGCTCACAATTGATTGCAGGTAAGCTAATGGAAAGGTTGATAGTGAATTCAATACCTGGAATTAAAAATGGAAACCTGGTTATTGGCTGTCAACGTACTTTTATGATGAAAAGAGTTCATCAAAGAAGCTTCCAGTATTCTCATGTGATTAAAAGTCTAGTGAATGAACACTAGACAAACAGTATTTAGGGTTCAAAAAACTTTAGATACCATGTCTGAATGAAGAGGAACACTACTGCTTTGCATGTCCCTGCCATATGAAGCAAATGAACTGTGAAAGGCTCATTGACAGATGCCAAAGGGCAGCTATCAGTGGAGAGCCCTCGCTGCATTGACCATTTCCAAAGGTGTTCTGTAGGAACTGATTCTGGCCACATTCAGTGTCCTTCTCAGTGACTGGACAGCAAGAACAACAACGTGGCCAAGAACACTTGGGGACCAAGATTGGCAGCAAATACTGAGGGAGGTCATCCTCAGGCTTTTATTACCTCATATTATGTAGTCTACGTTCTTGGAAAAATGGGTATTTTGACACAGACAGTTATATGGTTGTACAAAGGAGATAAATTTAAACAGGAATGGCAACTGCATCCTATAAAACAGGCATTGTCCTAGAAGTTGATGATGTCAGTGGAAAGAGATCTGAACTGGAGTTCCTATGGAGATGTGCTCAGAAAGTTCTGTTGTATCCTGGGTGCTTAAATGGCAGTGGTGGGTTGGTAAGTGATGTTATGTTCTGGAAATAACTGTTTGCCAATCAATACCTTGCTAACTGTTCTCTTACCTCTAGAATCTTCTGTGGAGTTAGCCTGTTTTTGTATTTCATGCTCCTTTAACTCTGTGTTATAGACAGAATGTTACGAAGCAGAAAAACTTAGGTAACCAAGCAATTTAATAAAAAAAAATAAGTGCAGAAATGCTTCCCTGAGATGGTCCTGTGGTCAAGGACAGTAAGGGAAGACCTGAGCGTCCTGGAGATTTTACTGGTTTCTCACAGGTTTTCTTTGCAATTTGGAGCCCTTTTTAACAACCTGGAATATCCAGTTTTGGTCAGAAAAAGGGAGAGGAAGCCCTGATCTTTACTCTTAAGGTGGATTTCCTTTGGGACTTTGTAGAAACTATACTCTGTACATCAGCTTTCCATTTGTAAAATAATGCTGGTGTCTCCGCAGTCCTGAAGGCAGTGTGAAGGTGAGTACATTAACAGCAGTGAAGGAGTACTGCAGCAGAGGGCACCTTAGGGAAACTTCTGTGTAAATGAGACAAATGTGTTATGTGAAGGGATATAAATGAATCGGCTGAGAGAAGCCTTCTCCTCACTGTCACTGCAGAGAAATACCAGACAGGCTTCTTGAAAGCCAACTGCACGTTTGTTCTAAGGATATTTTTAAAAGCTTAAGACTTAATTTTCAATGTGTTGGTACTTGTGTGTTCGTGTGTTTCAGTTCCATTTAAGCACTGGGTATCCATTTGCATTCAAGAATACATCCATCCTTTATTAAATGCATACTCTGAGGTCCTAACATACTGGTTCCAAGTGGCAGTTCTACATTCATGCATACTTTATCCCTCCTAAAACATTTAGTTCTGTGTAAAACATTTAAATTCCTTGCTATCTTAAGTACTGTGGCAGTCGTGAATGGCCAAAGAAAGCAAAGAAGATGCAGGTGTACCCTGCAAACAAAAAGGGTTTCAGTCTAAATATCATTTACTGAAAAACAGTAAGTCTTTATATGTTAGAAAACCAGAGTAATGTTCAAACTAGTCAAAATAATGTACATGTATTTTTACAAATGGTCAGTGATAAAAACTCTAATATTTATTTCTTTTTGTAGCTTTTAGGTAGCTAGAATCTTATTAACATTTTTTCCCAAATTCTTTGCAAGATATAATAGCTACGTTATTTGATAGCTAACTGACAATAATTAGCCCATTATGATGATTAATGCTTATTCAGGACATTTAATTTGCTTGCTATAAGCATGGTGAGACAGCTAATTTGAAGATATGCCAAATGCAGTATTTAGTTTTATATACAACATTTGTTTGGCTTTCCAAACATAAAATAATTGACAAGAATAATCATAGCCATGGATGTTAGGTCAGCAAGTTTTCATTTCTCCTTTTAATAACAATGATGTGTTACTTAGTGAACCAATTAGCAAGGTAAACTTTACTTGCATTAAAAAATGCATAAGGCTAAGGAGGAATTTCTAAATTGTAGTTAATGGAATGTCAACTGAGATGCATATTCTGTCATTTCTGCCCAGGTGAAAACCATCTGTCCTAAACAGATAGCATTTCTCCACCTTCTCCCAAGGAAGAAGGATACAAGGTCATTTTTACGCATCTTCTATCAGAGTTGTATTTATTTATTTTTGATTTATGAAAGTCAATTAAACCGTGCCTGAGCCAGAGGTTCAAATAGACAGTGAAAGAATGGCTACAACTCACCTTCACTTTCTTTTTTCCTTGGGGTAAGTCTATATGTTCGCATGGATCTAGGTCTTGTTTGACATTTTTTGGAGAGGCAAAATTTCTTTGCTGCTTCTGGTTGGCTAGGCTCTTTGTCCCAAATAGCTGGGCACAAAAGTTAGGTGTCAGGGAAATTTTCACAGAGAGAATAATGAGGTGCTGGCACACGCTGCCCAGAGAAGTTTGAATACCCTGTCCTTGGAGGTGTTCAAGACTAGGATGGATGGGGCCCTGGACAGCCTGATCTCATGCTCAGTGTAATGCTTTCAACTCTGTCCACAGTAAGGGTGTTGGAACTAGGTGGTCTTTGAGGTCCCTACCCACTCCAAGCCATTCCGATTCAAACTGTTTTGAAACATTTGAAGTCTCCCTAAGTATGCCATAGGAGATGGAGCCAGTGGAAGAACCGTATAGGTGCTTGTAGGGAGAAGGAAGTGTCTGCAGTTGTCTGGAAAGCAATCTGATGCCTTAGGAAGAGAAGAACAAGATGCGTTTCTTAACTAAAACTATTGACGTTTTCTTCAATGCTTTTCTTGGCTTTCAGCCTCTGTGAATTAAAACACCGTAAAAAATCCTCTTGCATCATAGAGGAGTAGGTGTAGTGTCCATGCAATGGTCAAATCTGCAGTGTAATCACCTCTGTTTGACAATAAACATCTCTGCTTGTTTTTTACAAAAGGCATTTCTGACTGTTGTCTTCAGCGATGTAAATAGCAGCCGATGGAGATGAGGATCACTGAAAGTGGAAGGATCTGCTTTCATGAAGTGCCCTAATTTTTTTTCTTTGTAAATCATTTACCAACCCCAAATTTGTAATACCTGGGGTGTGTAGCAGAATATTTGTTCTCGTTCATGCTACTGTTTCATCAAACTGCTGAGAAAGCAAAGTGTCCGGATGCTTTCTGTCTCTGATGAATAAGGGGAGAAAGAGACAATTGTTCTCTTAGAGGTGATGACAAAACCCAAAGCTTCTGTCACTTGCCCGGGATCCTTCTAACTTTTTGTTATTCAGAGGAAGCTGGCAGTTTGCATTAATCTGTATAAAAATAGTGGACCTATTTTTGTCCACTTGATCTCCCCTTCTCTGAAATGATCACAAGCTAATAGTGCAGGTCAGAGCCTGCATTTATCCCAGCACTTCCACTCTCTTGCTGAAGCACTGTGGTAGCATTTAGGACTTGTAAGGGGCCAATTAGTGTGTCCTGAATCCAGTTAAAGTAGAATATAGTGGCTATGTCCACATCAATAAACTAAGCAAGGCCAGACATTGACTAGAGCACAGCACTACAAGCATTTCTAGGGCTTCACTGCTACCAGCTTTCAGGCCTGGTTTTTATTAATGTCAGCAGTGCTTTCCAAGATGATGATGCTTGGGTGCAGGTTTGGACTGTCCAAAGGCTTTTTAATAAGCAGTAAGGATAAGGGAAGAATTTGATCCAGAGCCATGCTGTGCCATACAAGAAACAGTAAGGTTCTGGGAACTCGCTGGATATCTAACACCCACTTATGTTGTCTTTATTTTTCATCTGGTATCTCCCAATACTTCACCACCACCTCTGTAATTCAAAGGAGTGTGGGGACCAATTTAAAATCCATTGAAACAGCCTTTGGTGCTCTGCAGCAGATCCTGGATCAGGGCCAGGAGGTGAACTGCTCGTGGCAAGCTGACAGCAGTGCTCCCTTGGTGGGTGCCACTGCTGGGGGCGGTGAAGATCTTTAACAAAAGTAGTTTGGCAGATTAACCCTGTGACAAGCTCTGAGCTCTCAGTGGGAATTGTCCCAGATTTTTATAAACAATTATAGTTCTCTATCCACGTCTGCTGGACTATTATATACTTTCAACACGAGAAAGCAAGAGAGGGTTTTTTTGACTATGCTGAAGCTCCTTCTGTCTTTGTACTCTAACTAATCTAATCAGAGATTAATTTGCTTCTTTATTAGCTCAGTATTCAAACACACACAATGTAGCTATTTTGTGAATTCACTTCTGAAATAGATTATAGCAATGTTTTTTTTTTTTTTTTAAAGAGGCTGCTAGCATTGCAGATATAGCCACTTAGTACTATAATAGTCATGCATTAAAAATGCTTCTGATCTGGTATTACCGGGAAAATTAACTGTAAACAGAAAGGAAAAGTGGTACATCACGCTTCAGACTCAATCTTATTCTTTGAAGCTTGGAATTATTCAGAACTAGTACCTGAACAGTGGAAGTACATTAGCCAGTAATACAGCTCTACTTATTGACAGGTGGCAAAAACAAAACCACTGTTTTCTTAGTTTGATGAAAGTTGTTCCAACGGAAACGCAAATCTTGAGGAAAAGCATTAACATATTAGAATAGTTTAAATAGTCCATTCCATCTTGCCGATAGCTTACATTGGGCCAGGATCTACCCCAGTTGAGGCAAAGCTCTCAGCTAAAGCAGAGAGATGAAATGCCCTCCTGGGAGAGGGGCTGTCTAAGAAAAGTCACCGTTATGTTAAATTCCCCCCGTGCTGGTAGTTGAAAAGCGATATGGGTGCATTACTAATGGAGAAATCAGACCGATGATTTACTGCAACAAATTCATTTTTTAAATTGAAACAGTTCAAGTTTGAAACACGTTGAAGCTGGAGTAGTGCTCACAGTGGGCTTTCTAATGAAAGAATATTTTATTTTTTCATTACAAATGTGACCATTTGTAATTGGGTTTTTTTTGTTGTTGTTGTTGAAAACTTAGCTTAAACTTGGAGGTGTTTGATATGGTGAGAGTTGCAGTAATCAGTAGCTTGTGGCTTTTTCTCTCTTTCTTTTTATACTGTTTCAGCTGTGGTTTGCTGCATTCTGCTCTCTTCTTTTCAAATACCATCTAAAGGTCCCTGGTTATTTGTGTACCACAGATACAATTCTTTTGCAATGGAAAAACAAAAGAAAGCAATAGTGTTTTGAATGGAGGGTGCCTGATTGATAAGCTAGTTGCAGCCAAACCTGCTCTGGCTAATTGTCTTTCAAATGCCCTCATTAATCAAGCGGAGGAGTAACTCTGACAGGAGGGCTGTCACTGTTCTCATGATTTCCTACCACTCACAGCACAGTGTGAGACCTGGCTGCATACCCAACTCGTGGCCTTTAAAGCAGTTTTAATGCCTGCTCGCTGCAGAGCACACCTGGCTTTGCTGGGATGGGGGCCTGCCCAACGCCGAGGCATCATCTATCCCTGGAGACCAATTTAGCAGTTATTTAATGATTCATAGCTTGATGTCTGGAAATGAGTGCTCCACACGATAACATACATAAACAAATTTAATTAGTTTTCCCCTTTTTTGCATAAGTAGCCACCAGTGTATTAAAGCTGCAAACAAACCAGGTAGGCTGCCTGAAAAGTCATTGAAGCTGGTTAGCAGGCCAGCTTTGAAAAGGAACTATGGCAATTTCTTTCATCTGTTAGTAGTCACTGGTGCTGTTTGGCCAGCTCCTGAACCTGCTATGTTTGCTTGTTACTGAAGAGGGAAGCAGCTCTTGCATTTATTTTCAACCTACATGTGGAATTAAAGATCTATAGGAAAAATCTGAAGCTGTTGCTGGTCCTCTTCCATTCAAAGGCTGCAGAATGCAGAGGTTTGTCTTGTTTGCAGTCTGTTCCAAGTATCGCTTGGTAAATGTGAAACAAAGGTGTTCAGATATGGGGATTTTTTTTTCCTCATTTCCACAACGCTTAAAAGCAGAGCAAAATGTTTCATGCTTAATGATTTATTTTTTGTCCCCTCCGTTTGCAACTTTGTGCAATTAACACTTGTGAGATATGAAGAGTTAGGGAGTTTTTTCCTCTGCTGTTACATGTTTTGTATATTCCTGGAGGAAGATTCCAGAGTTGATCGTCCAGAATAACACATTGTCATTCTGCTAAGCAATGCAAGTGAATATGTTTTTGTGGAAAAAGCCTTGTTTTTCTTATACTCATATTGTGTGAATTTGAATACTTTAGTAACGTTTCAGAGGGCTGAAAATTATCCAGTGAAACACGGAGTATGGAAAAGTTTTATATCAGATGCGATGCAGCAGAACAGTATATAAGGAGTCATATGGATGAAAGGTGTCCTTTGGCTTTTGCTTTGCTTTGATGAGAGATCAGGTAAGGCTGCCTATAATGTTGAGTAACGTTTGATATTTTTGCACCGTGAAAGATGTTTACTGATGTCCACTGATTTCTTGTTTAGTGCCGACTAGTTTTGATGCAGACAGATGTACCTCTTCACAGTTTTTCTGACCCGTTTTCGTAATTTTGTTCACAATGTGATCCTTTTGACCATTTTTAAGGGCTGAGTACTGCTAATAGCCACTGAATTTGATAGCTGAGTATGCGCACTGATCAGCTGTGCTGTCCCTCACCCAAGGACATTTTGGTGAGGAAGGAAATGGATCATGCTGTTCCTTTCATTCCAATCCATTGGGAAAGTTCCCTGACACAGTTGTATTTACAGATATTCTTGGTGGTTTGTCCAATGCGTTGGTATATGTGTATTTCAGATGGCGCATTAGAAGAGCGCCTTCTGTTATAAAATGAACTACAACCAGTTAATAATCTATGAGTCAGTTCAGGTATCCTGCAGTCACCACATGTGGACATTTGGTCTCAGACTTGACCAAGAGGCAACAAACTTAGATTTAAGAGAATATTTTACTCGCCACAAATGAAATCCTGTCTCCAGCACGTTCAGTGGAAATTTTGTTACTGAGCTTCTTGGAGCCAAATTCTGCTTCACCTCTTCAGTTCAAGTATTGTCAATATGAACACAACTGGAATGAGAAAGAGGGTGGAGTCTAGGGGATAAGCTAGCTTTTGACTTTTCTTCTGGAAGTATAACAGAGATCATTAGGTTGTTTGTGCCAATATGTTCCAAGACGCATCAGAGAAAGTATTTTCTTTGACTTGCTATTAGTTTTATATCCAGGCATTTTATTTTACTATGAGAGCCAAGGCTCCAAGTGCTGTGATTTACAGGGCATGCGATTTACTTGGGTAGATACTTCCTCTTCGTTTCTCTCCTTAGTAGCCAAAGCCTAAGAGCTTTACAGGGACAAATTAAAGCCAAAGTACCTGCTCCTAAACTTGACAGTCTTCTGCCAGTAGTGTGGAGGAAAATGTTTCCATTCAACATCTTTAACTTATTCCTCTATGCACACTCATAAGGCTTTCTAATTAGTGTCACCATACCCCTTGTAAGGCTGGGTTGTCAGTACTTAATTTTGGTAATAAAATCTTGTTCTGCTTTGAAATGTGACTGTAAAGTCTTCACATAAGTGCAGAATAATTATTTTTACTGTATTAGAAAAACATTTCTTACGTGTTGTTCTTGTCCTCCAGATTTTTTTTTTCTTTTGCTGTGTATGGCAAAGAAATAATACTTCACTTCTTAAAATCGAAGTTGTAGACCATTATTTACTTGAGTATAGACAGCGTGGAGAGGAATCAAACTGAAATTAATCTTCAAAATTAATGCTATGAACAAAATAGGTGCTGATTTCTTGAAGGAAAACACTTTATATTGCATCAGTGCACAGAGAATGTAAATCCTCCAAAAAAAAAAAAAAAAAAAAAAAGGAGCTGGGGGTTTTGAGAATGCACAGGAACAAGAGGCCTTCAGAAAAAGGGGCAATTTTGTCAAGTCCGGTCGCTACCTTTAATTAGGCAACCTACAACAACATACACTTCCTTTCTGCTGTTGCTAATTACAGGCAGTGTGATTGTAGCCCTGTAATTGTCATCTGGCAGCTTGTACTGGCTCCTGGCACTTACTCTGTAGGGCAGAAGCTGTCTGCTTCTGCCTCTTTCCTCTTGTCCCTTTGAGTCTAGGCTCCCCAAATGAGGGTGGCTCTTCAAGATACAATGAGGAACCAGAATTTGTGTTTAAGTACTTTTTCAAGAGCTCTGAGAGCTCAGACCATTTTAAAGCCTTCAGTTTTTCAGACCTTGTTGTGATGCTTGCTCATCTGAGTGTCTGCGTGCAGTGATGTGCTCCATTGAGGAGCGTAGAAATTCAGACATGAGATCTGCTGAACATGCAGTACCCTTCCTGCTCCCTTTAGAGGCATAGAATCATTAAGGTTGAAAAAGACCACTAAGATCACCAAGTCTAACCTCAACCCATCCCCACTTTGCCACCAAACCATGTCCTTCAGTCCCACATCTACATTTGAAGTCTTACCACCTTTGAGAGCAACCAGAGCATCCCACTCAGCGTTAGTGTGGGTACCCCCTCACTACTGGACTTGGTCCTCAGCGAGGCTGCTGGCAGCTTTGGCAGGAGCCTGTGGGGCAGCACGTAATCTCTCTTTTATATAGCAGTTGGTATTTTCAGTGTTTGGTTAAATGGACAGATTATTTTTGTTCTGTCTGGTCTCTTAAATTCGGTGTGTAGGAGTAGTGATTTCCCATGGTTACTGTGCAGCCACCTAAATAAAATACTGCTTGGGAAATAAATTGTTAGTGATTTACACTTTAGATCTTTATAAAGAGTATTTGCACAACTTGTTTATAGAAAAAAAAAAACACCATGTTGCTCCCGTTTGAGATCAGCCATGGGTTTAAGCTAAGATTCTGGTTAAATATGTTCCTTTCTGGCAGTATTATGAATGATGGCAAAGAGTTTGCACAGTGCTTCTGCAAAAGTACATTTAAGCGTAGCATCTAAATGCAGGTAGTTACATGCAACAACATTTAAAATGTGCTAAAATTCAGTAAATGAATTGGTAGGAGGCAGCTCTGGTTTCAGACTTGGCATTACACACAGATTTACGTGAACCAGGGTTAGTATTCTGCCTTCACATGAGTGGGAGAGAAGAATCTGCCAGAGGGCAACTTCAAGAAGATCAGTAACCAGATACCCAATAACTTGACTGACTGCTGGAGGCACGTTTTGAGCAAATAGGCTGCCCTGTAGCAACGCAGTATAGAGTGAAATTGTAGGTTAGGCAAACTGAAATAAATTGATAGAGCAGAACAAAACAGATTAATTTCTTGATTGTTTAATTGGTCACGTGCCCAAACTTTCTTTCTAGTGATAATAGTTGTGATATATTAAAAATGAACAAGTTGATAAAGGAGATCTTAGTAGTGAAGAGAGTTTCATATCTTAGTTTCCCTTTTGTTTTTCCCATTATGCTTTCCTCGTATGTAATTTTAGTTGCTAATCTAAGTCATTTTGTAAGCTTTGACTTCTTAAAAGCCAAAAAAAAAAAAATCCAAAGCATACTTAAAGTAAACAAGTTGGCAACATATTAATTGGAATATTTTGTATTTTTGTGTTACAGAAATGCTGTTGATGGCTCAGGCTCTGAGAGAAAGAGATGGGGATACGTACATTGGTTAGAGAAGGCATACAGTAAGAAGTTTGCAACATGTAGGACTGTCATTTAATTAAAATGCTGATGGATCATGGATTAGATTCTATCTGAGGACTCATTTTACCCTTAAGATATAGAGTGAATATAGGATATATCTGTGAATACAGTGCTAATGCTAGGTGTTTCTCTAATGGGTCATCTGTCTAAAAATGACAATTGAAAGGACCTTTCTGAATGTGCAATATCAGTTTATCCCATGGGGAAAATTATGTATCTGGAAGGTCTTGCTTATGAAAGGGAGATACACAGAACTGCTACTCTTTTGGTAGAACATCCAACTTGTATGCTGCTATGAAGTGACAAAGGTTTAAAACTAAAAATTGAAATTCTGTGTCAGTGGATGTGTCTGAGAAGAAAAAGCTTGTTGTGACTGTAGGGAAAGAAAAAATACTGATGAAAGATGCTCATTGTGTTCTATAGTAATACAAGTGTACGTACTGAAAGTGCTTCAGTGATGGAGTCAGAAGAGTTACCCTGTAGAAGTCAGATCTGAAGAGGACAAAACAAACCAAGGCATTATTACTGCAACAGACAGAGTTAAACTCAATTTTGCCTTTAATTTTTTGTATTGTGGAGACTTATTGGTTTGGAACTGCAGCTAACTCAAGCAAAGGCAGTGTTCTTATACGTGACAGGGTTTAGAAAATCAACAGAAATGTAGTTTGATAGTTTGGTGTGAAAACTTCACTTCTACTGAGCAGATACTTCACACTGCTGATTTGTTGAAGATGTTGATTTGAGCTCCAGAAACAGTGGGTAGAGTTCAGATGTCTTAACAGAATATGAGATGTAGATGTCTAAATCTGGGGAAGTTACCACAGATTCACTTTACAGTCAATTGAAGAAAAATGGGCACTTTCAGAGAGCGATTCATCTCAGCCTAAAATAGGCAGATCAGACGAATTGCCCCCTGGAGATGCCTGTTTATTTCCATTGACTGTAGAAAAGCCTACAGTGACAAACTCACAATTAAATGTCTACCCTTTGGATGTCTAAAGCTAGGTTAGATGAATCTCAACGTGTGTTAATAAGGACAGGCTCTGCTAGCAATACTGGTGTTGAGTGACACCTCCCTTGGGAGGTATTCAGGTGGGGCTTTTGATAAAGTGAATTGAGAAGGTCCGACTGAGAAATTCTGGGTGTCCCCATGCAGAATGATTCCAGTGCTGATTTTAAGCTTTTATTTCCTTTTTAGATTCAGTAGTGTTTGATTTTCTTGCAGATGAAAGTAGCTCAATCATCCTTAATTGTCTTTTGTGGAATCTTAAAATTGAAAATTTATATTATTAAAATTATATTATTCTGTGCAGTGTTAAGATGGCTATCTAACCTTTTCAAAAGCAGATGACTGTCTGCTGTGTGTTGTCCAAATTTCCTTTCCCTATTTGCTGTGTTGCAAAGTATGGAGTTACTTCCCTGTTAACCTGGTAAGCATGCTTGGATGTGAGAAGAGAGAGTTTTTTAAAGAGTGGCAATGAATGCTACTCTTGGAGAACATCTATAAGACTGAGCATCTAGCTACATTCACAATTGAAATCCTTGCCATGTGCTTTTATTGTTTTATTTAACATTTGTTATTAATGGACTCATTCCAGGAGAGATATAGTGTTACAAAAAGATTTCAAGTCTTGATTCTGTGTAGTTTGCAAATTAGGTAAACGAGAATTATCAGAAGTACTTTTCCCTAAAAAGGAAAAAGCCTGATCATTCAGCTATGCTGTGATACAATATTTTCAGCCTTTTAGGTCACTGGATTATTTTCATGCTCAACTTCTTGATGTACAAAACAATCTGAACATCACAGACACGAGGATTTAATTTTTTTTTTTAATTTTACTGCTGCCAGAAATCCCCAGATGTAGGTGGAAGGAAAAATTCCCAATAGTATCCACGACTTTCTGTGTATTTTTTATTTCTCAGAGAACCTGCCATGCATATCATAATTAGAACTTTATTCTTGAGGTCATACTGGTTCAGTGAATTTATACCTGAGCTGATGCTTTCAGGTACTGACTGTTCTGTGTTTTCTGACAGTCTCAGATGGGCCAAAATGGCTCAGTGGTTCAACATACCTGTCAGCCTCCTCCATCCATTAAACTTTTCATGTTTTGAGAACTTTTTAAAAGTTTTTAAAAGAGATTGTCCCAGCTTCTTGAGTATATGAAAGGATTTTGTTTTAAAAAGCAAATAAATCTACAGAAAACAAGCAAAAAACCCCCAAACAAAAAATCCAAGCAACCAGATGTAATGGAGAGAGCTTAAACTACAGACTCTAGAAAATGCAGATGTGTACAGACTCGCTCATAAGTTCCCAACTTAAGTCCCTTCTTATTTAACATTGCTCAATATTACCTGCCATCCACAAATATTCTTTTACAGAAAATATAGTCATGAATTTAGCTGTTTGTAATTTATCAGGAAAATGAGGAAAATGCATGAAGAAGGCAGGTTTCATTCTTGGCACTGGATTTATGTGCCTACTTCAGCAGAAGCGATAGGATTTCTGAACAGACAATGTAAATAAACCTTCATATAATTCAGATTTAAGCAGATGAGTTATATAACACTCTCTATTCTCCACAGAACAATTCTGAAATGAGATAATTTTGAGGGGGTCTGGAGTAGCATACATGTTGCTAATTGGTCTTATGTGTTTCAACCACATCAAGCAGAGGAGGTCCTGGATGCCAATGTGCATCAGCTCAAGTGCTTATCAGAACCAGCTCTGTGCAGGGGGCTGCTTTGTGCACATTTACTTTTAAATCAATTCTGTGTTAAGTCTTTGAAAAGAATCTCTGAAGGCTGTTCCTCACTCCTGTCATTATTTTCCTACAAATTAATTTTTAAATTCTTCCACTGTTTAAGTGGATTTATCTCTACCAGTTATAGCAAAGAATAATGTGTTTAGAAGTAAGAGTGTGCTGTGTGTAGAAACTGAATGCTCAGACTTGACGAGGTTATCCTGGAAAAAGTGGATGCAGTGTGGTTGTTGGCCTAATTACCTTGTTCTTGTTGAATTCAAATCGTGCAGTTAGAAACAGGCAGTGATTTGAGCAAACACAACAGAAACTTTCTTGAAGAAGCAAGATGAAGCGAAATGGAAAGGCATGGATCTGCTGATTTAGTGAAAGCAGTATTTAAAATGTAAGCAGTCTTGGTAAGTCTCACTAGAGGCTGGATTGGGAAAGTCAGCAGAAATGTACTTTGGTAGTGTGGTGACACCAAAATGACGTGGGTGCTTTGGTCTGGGAGCAAAGTGAGGTGTAGGCAGTGGATGCCAGGTGGGTGTGAGGCCCTGCAACTGCCTCCAGGCCTGCTCTGGTGGGTGGCTTTGCTTGCTCGTGCACTATGGCCTCGGAGGCCAGGGTTGGACTACAATGGCAGATGAAAGACACCTGAATGCATGGCTACTAACTGCCATATTTTATACCATGCTTTGCGAATCACCTCTTTTGAAGGGTTGACAGTGTTGGTGCACTTCAGGTATCTTTAATACCTGGAATGCTCTTCAAAACTCATGTTGCCAGCTGCAAGGGAAAGATGTTCTCCATATAGTATTACATTTTGTGCCTCCTAAAAGAAATGCAATATACAGTGAGTTTCTAGTGTTCTTAACTTAACCAAACGTGTTTTACTTTGCTTCAAACCCCAGCTACCTTGTTTTTAACTTCTTTCCTTCTCCCCGTCATACCGGATCTGTCTTTCACTTACGTGTATCTAAAAACATGTTTTCTAGTGAACTTTGGAGAAAAAACAACCAACCAACCCAACATATGGAAACAAATTTGAATGCAATGAATTGTATTGATAATTCTCTCATCCATAGGCTCAGTGAGAGCAGTAGAACTTGTCAATGTCATTATGGCAGCCCTGGTGATATCATCTTTGTCTAGTAATTGTGTGGTAGGGTGCAGAGAGTCTTAGCACTTGGTGGCCTTTCTTTGTGCAATGCCAAAAAGTTTGCTTGGGCTGTGCATGTGTCAGGACTACTACCATTTTTTTTGGACTTTTCTGAGAATAGCAGACTAGAGAAAATGAGCCCCCACCACCAAGGTAGTATAAACAGAGTAGATTTTAAGAGCAGAACTTCATAAAATTGCTCGTTTTAATGTCAGAATTGTCACTGGTGTAAATGTGTCCCTTTGCTTTAGGTGAGGCCTTTGCAGTCAGTTCATTATCCTAAAGAAAACACTGCTGGGCCTTGGAAATATTGTTTGAAGCACTTATTCATCTACTAATGTGAAAAATATTGAAGGTGTTTTTTTTTTTTTAGGTAGTTTTAGAAGTCATAGGTAAGTTTCTGCTGAGATCTCATGTGCTTAAACTTAAGTTTAAGGCTTTGTTTCTTCCCAGTCATCTCTAGAACTACTTCAGAAAATGGAAATAGGATTTAAAAAATAAATCAGAATGCTCATAAGGATTGAAAACATGTAGGTGAAACTCTCACAAAAAATGCTAATTTTCAGTGACTGATGAACAAAATTTTGAGCTAACTGAAACCAACAAGAATTTCATATTTTCAGAATGGACAAATTAGCACATCACTCAGATTTATCGCTGAAAATTCAGTTTGGGCTTAATATTGCTGTGCTTTTCTTTGCTTTGTTTTTCTTTAGATAGAGTATATACATGGATGTTACCATATTTAGCTGTAGTTCTAAATCACTGCACGCACCATGTGTGACACTGGAATGCTGTGTCACATTTTATTTCTTGTGAAACTCACATGTTTGTATGTAGCCTGCAGTTTCACATGATGCCTGGAGATGGAAGCTGCTTGCTTAGACAAGGTCACTTTGGGAAGGTGGCAAGATCGCCTAAATAAGAAAGCCAGGCCAGAGGTGCCATTTCATTAGACAGCCTGGGATTCCCTTCTCATAGAAAAGAAGAGAAACTGAATGCTATGGTATTTAAACTATTTCAACTTTTCTGTAACCTGGAAAAATGTTACTCATGGGCAATATTCTGTTAATGACCACTATTAGGCCTAATGTTCAGCACGTGTAAATTAGTGTATTTCCTTTGACTTCGGTGGAACTAAGTCAGTTTACACTGTTGGAGAATCTGTCCCCTCAGCTTTCTGTAAAAACCAGTAATGAATTTAGATATGGGACAATAGTACGATCTGTCATAGCTCCAGTTTCCAGGAGGGAAAGAAAATTAATGTTCATATTTGTCCCATCAACATGAGACCAGATTAAACTGTGAAAAGGTATCTAAGTAATTCAAATAATCAAATATAAAACGCTGAATGTAACAGACTTGCCTTGTTTTGCAGTGAGTGTTTTCTTTGTCAAACAAAAACTTTATAACTTCTAGATAGCTAGCTAGTTTCCAAAGCTTCTAACATCACTTGAGCAGCTGGAATGGAGTAAATGGAACATATTAACCTGAAAAAGATCTGAAATTTTTGATCTCTTTTTTTTTGATGCGTTTTCCTTCCTTTCTTCCTTTCTTCCTTTCTTCCTTTCCTTCTTTCCTTCTTTCCTTCTTTCCTTCTTTCCTTCTTTCCTTCTTTCCTTCTTTCCTTCTTTCCTTCTTTCCTTCTTTCCTTCTTTCCTTCTTTCCTTCTTTCCTTCTTTCCTTCTTTCCTTCTTTCCTTCTTTCCTTCTTTCCTTCTTTCCTTTCTTCCTTTCTTCCTTTCTTCCTTTCTTCCTTTCTTCCTTTCTTCCTTTCTTCCTTTCCAGTCGGTCTCATGCGGGGGCACTAAGAAATGGGATGAGCTCTGTGAACTGGGTACATTCCTTCTGCCTTTCTATTCTGCTCCCTTTCAGCACTTGTAATGGTAATGAAGTCTAATTACAAATGCATGTGACTGCCTGTTGTAATCTGTCAGTGTGTTTCTGAAAAACCTTGTGCCAGTTCAGTATTGGTCATTAGATAATAAGGATTGATAAAACGTAAGGGGCAAAATGTTAAAAATGCTACTATCGATTAGAACGCACCTTAATAATGAAACCATGGGCCTGGGGACGAAAGCCATGGATCATTTTGACAATTCGGCCTTAGATTGTGGATGAGACAGAGTGGGGACAATTAATCCCTCAGAGCCACAAATCACAAATAAAGTAGTTGCAGCTCATTACAACCTGACCTTGCTAAACGGCCTTGAAAACATAAGTGACCTTCTAGTATTTGAAAAGATTACAAAGATCTATTGAAAAATATCTTAAAAAAATATATTTTTTAAAATGTTTGGGAACCCCATGACTTAATTTTAACAGAACTGTCTTGATGAAAGAAGCTTTTAACTTCACTACCTTTCATGAGCTAAATTGCAAGCATCTCGTGGAACTGATGGCAGTACTGTAGGGAAATGTTCGGGAAAGATCTTAAAAGTCAAAAGTCTTGCTCTGTGCAATTAATCAGTGGAAGAATGTGCTACAATAGCTTTGAAGAGACAATGATTTCAATGAACTATCTGGTAATTCCAGTTAGGTCTTTTATAAATGATCTGGCGTTAATGGAGCACTGCATAATTACAGGAAAACATACTCCTTTGTGATCTGCAACTGAGTCCCATCTCAAAACTGGAGAATATGTTCAGCAAAGTGCTTCACAAACTCCCCTCATGTTCCTTCCTACTTCTTTTTGAAATATCAAACGTGACAATGAGACGAGGCCATGCAATTTGCATTTCTGCCCATTCACATGTGCTGCAGATGTTGTTTGACTAAGTGGAGCCAGGACTTGAATACCTTGTCATGGGCTAATGTGTGTAGAATTCACAAGGCATTAAGATGGGTTACTGTGTGACTAATCAAAGATTCCATGATAAATAGCTCAATTCCTAAATGTTCTGTTTAGAACAGTACACAAAGTACTGAGTTGCTAATGAAATAGTCCATTTTAATTTCACCCCGGTTTAGCTCTTGCATATTGTTCCTTCTGATTGGGCAAGACGGCGACATTCCTCTATTTCATTCTTGAGGAGAGGTAGCGTTCACAACCTCTGGTGTTGTAGTTGTGCAGTGTGTTTGCACTGCTGACTTCCTGGTTCTTCGGACTGGGCTCATGCGTGATTTGCTGCTTTTTACTTCTTTTCAGTGTACCTGAATGAGATGTTACTAAATGTCTTCAATGTGTATAAAAGTAGGCCTTCCCTGAATACCACTTTTCCTATAATACCCGCTTCTTTGTAAATACAAGAAACTTGTGGCTTTTCCATGCCTATTCTAGACAAGAGAGGATCTCTTATAATGCTGAAGGCTACCCATTAAGAATGCTCTACCCACACCCCTCCCTGGTTTTGGTAAGAGAGATTCAAGTAGTGTGACTTTGGAAGTGGCCACATAACTGCTGGCATAAGGGAGAACAGCTCTTAGTTCCATAGCTCTTTCTCATTTACGGAAAGAGATCAGGTATCATATTGTAATATGGAAACAGCAAGTGAGCACAGATCTGCTGAAGCACGGTGTCCCTCAGAAATGACACCTGATAGGTAATATTTTCTTCAGTAATGCCTACTATGAGATGGTCCTATGATTTTTAGCTCAGTGCAGAGGACATTGCAAGAAATGGCAGAATGTATCGTAAGTGCAAATGAGCTCCATGTGTGGAGTAGATGGTATTTGTCCACTGGCTGCGTAGGGAGTGAGGTGAAGAAAGATCCATGCTGTTGCTAGAGGAATAGCCTGCTATCACAGCAGCTGGATTTAAGGGAACCTTCAAGATTGTTTCACCCTGCTATTACCCGGGTGGGCTTCAGCCGTGCTCGATCTCTTGCCTTCATGCTGGCCTTGGGTGATCGTGCTTTCTGCGTAGGAAGTGACAGAGAGATCGCTGTGTGTTGTCACTTATGTAATATACTGCTATTGGCTCTCTGCTTCTTTCATCAGCCAGGAAGGCAGATGAACAAAATGGTTGAATCTGAAGCTGTGTTTGTTAATTGTGCTGTGACAGCCAAGGAAAAATATAACATATCCCATTGCTTTAATAGAGCAACTAGATATGGTCAGAAAGAGTACGTTTTCAATAGCTTGATCTCTGAGCTGTCATGCTTTTTGTGTGACATCCCATCTCTTAACCTCCACTGAGGAAGAATACTTCAGGGCCCAAATCCATTAGTGAAACTGAGTCTTCAGTAAGGTGAGATGCCAAATTGATCATTTTTTGTATTAAAGCCTGAAGTACTAAAAGTACTTCAGAACTAAAAGTAGAAATCTTTGAAGTAGCTGAGGACTTTAGGTGCTTCCAACAAATGGAGAAGAAAAGTGATTTTAAGGAGCAAAGATATGAGTAAATACTTCAGAACACCAGCCCTGTATTTTGGCATCAGTGTCGTTCCATATAATGCATCTTTACAGGCTTTTTTTCCCTCTTCCCTTCTGTACTCTTTTTTTTTTTAACAACATATGGAATAACAGATTAAAGGGTACAGAAATATGAACACCGCAATAAAGCCAAGAGTTCAAAAGTTAAAATTTTAACATATATATATACACATGAATACTATCCACAAAGCCTTAATTGGGCCCCCTTTTGTGTATACATTTTGATAGTGCCTCTAATTACATGGTCACACACTGCTTTTTCCCATGGCCCCCTGCATAGTTCTGTGCACTAAGTGGAAGGTGTTTGCTGAATGAGCACAGCTTTAAGTTGTTTTTATTCTCACTGTGGCTCAGGTAGTCCCAGGCTCTCTGTGCTGTATGCTGCTCAAGACTGAGACTGAGCACAGAGTTGCTGATTTCCTCATGGGTTTTTCCTTGCCGTGTGTTTTACAAACAGTAACACTTATTTTTGAAATGTGTTTACTTTGAGATGGCCAATGAGACTCTTCTGCTCTTGCATTTGAGAAATAGGAATGCTGGGTGGTTCAAGCATGGAGTTGCAGGGCCCTGGTGTTTTTGCAGTTCTCCACAGTGCAATGTGTCTAAACCTGTCTGCCCACACACTCCAGTTTGCTGCTAATGAGTGCAATCTGATGTGATTTGGAGCTCTTTCTCAGGACCCAGAAAGTAAAGATGCTACAAATACCAAACACTGTGAGAAAGCTAGTGCAAGTAACTTGCCGTAAGTTTTTTCAGAACCAAGTGGTCAATACTGACCCTAATCTGCACGGGCAGAACTCTAGTGTGCTAACCCTATGACCATTCAACCCCTGGTTTAGTCCCTTGACTTGCTTATCTTGTATTTCCAGGTCTCTGCTAAGAGCAGGTGTAGATTGTGTAGGTAGGCAATCTCCTTCTCTGCTCAGGCCATACCCAGAGCATTGGTTTGGGATGAACAATGTCAGGATCACCTGGGAGAAGAGGTCATTTATTCATAACGAACATGCAGTGGGTGAGGGCTGAATTAAGATTGTGCAGAGGATTTAATGATGTCATCTCAAAACCTCAGAGTACTTCACTTTGCGACCTTAACATTCTTCTAACGTAGTTTGTGTGTACGTGTTTAATATCTATTGTTTTTTCACTTATAAAAAGATGCTAACAGGCTGTACTCTTCAAATACTTTTATAAAAATTCTGAAGTTACCTTTCTGAACAGGTTTTTGAAATCAATACAGAGAGAGCTGCTAACAGGAGGTAAACTACAAACCACAAACACTTTCAATAGGATAGCTCTTTTTATATCACATTTGATATCATTTTCACAGCATGATCTCTACTTTCATACTGTGATAGCTTTTACCTGGAGTTTAGATGATTCATTTTTGTAGTGGATACTTAACTTTTATATGAGGAAAATGCAAGAGAAGCCAGCACAGCATTAAATGAACTATAGTTGCAGCATTAAATGAACTACAGTACAGTAATAACATAGAATGCTCAGATCTTTGCCATCACACAGGGTTGGACTCATGAGTGCTCTATCGATCTGTATGTGAGCAGATATGGAAGTCTGGAGTTTTTCTCACTGCCTTTTGGCCTATCTAATTCAATTTTAAGAGTATATTGAAGACTTGGAACTTACTTAGTAATACTTAGAAATCCTTACAAGATTCTGCTTGATAGTTAACTATGATTTCCTGTTGGTTTGGATCACAAAGATTCACGTGCCTACATCAGTATGTTTTCCAGTCCTTTTCTTCTCTGAAGCTTTTTTTTTTGAAGAAATTTGGCAATCCTATTCTTGCACTGACTTTTGCAGAAAGTACTGCAGAGGAGGGAGAGCATTTTTTATTATTTTTAATATTTCATGTAGATAGTGATTATTCTTTCAAAGACATCATGATTTTTGTGCGATGTGTAGGGACTGCATGAATTTATGTCTGATATATATATATATATTTTTTTTTTACTGGAAAATGAATGCTGGGATTGAGGTTTTCTGGGGCTACTCTGCCTCACTTCTGTTTTTACACGCTTGTAATTTCCTAGGAACCGTTTAAAATGAAGTTTTCTGCATATAGTCCCTCAATAGTTTTTTCAAGTGAATGCCTCATGTCTTCATATTTCTGAATAATGCAAAAATGCAAAACCAAAAACCATTGTTGTGGTCCTGCTGAAAGATGGTTTGAAGACAGAAAATCAATAACTTGCCTTATTTCCTTTGCTCAGCCCATCATCAACTTCCCTTTCTTCAAGTTTCCATCACACACTTTTCACTTGTCCTCACCAAGAAAGATGCAGGTAAAAGCACACTTAAAATGGCCTGACAGTCACATGCTATTAGAAATCTGTCAAACACAAGACTGTTCATCAAAAATCATCTCAGTTTCTGAAAAGAATGAACAAACTGATTTATAACACAGGTCTGATAAGGTTGAAGTGGACTCATTTTTTTTTAATAGGGTTTAAGACTTGTGTGTGTAATTTTGTTCTTGTGTTAGAAACAACAACAAAAAAAGAATCCTTTCTTTCATATTCCAGCTGAAAAAACAATTACTGAATCTAAAAGAAATAGAAAATCTCTTACCTTTTCTTCTGCTCTTACAAACTGAGGATTGACTTGATTCTATCAAACAGCATCTTCTAGCATTGCAGTTGGTCAAAATGAAGGTGTTCATCCCTTTCTATATTTGTCATGATTAAATAGTTTAAAGTAATTTTGAAATAAATGAGTCAATTGTTTAAGTAGTACCAGCTTTGCTAATAGGTGAGAAAAGGTCCTATGCTGGGGTTTCACGCATTGCCTTCTGCACTCTTCTGTCCTAAACAGAGTACCGTGTTGAACTGATATTCCTGCTGATCCCTGGGGTTCTTAATTCATGTATTCAGAAAACTCAGTACTCAAATGCGCAGAGAAATGCATGCTAAAGAGGCCCTTCTTGCACCCCATTGGTATGATCTTGACTCCAGGCATGAAGGAGGTTTGCTTTCCAACTCAGTCATTGTACACAGGGTCTTGAATGTGGCTCTCCTCATAATGTAGCTCTGTTTCAGGACTCTTGTTTCTTCTTCTGGAAGTCAGGAGACAGATTTTGCCTAAAATACGTTTTACAGCGCGCATGAGTTCTCCCCACTCTGCCATTTAAGAATTGCATTTTTGAACTCATTTCTAGCAGGTTAAATTATTTCTAACCTTAAAAGGAATAATGTTATTACCACAGCCAGCTAACATAGTTTTTATTTCTAACATAGGGATCTTAGTCAAGGTCATAGCCTGTGAATGCCAGCAGCTGTACAAACATGTTGTGACAGCTGTGTTCCAGAGAAGGAGCTGTAATTCCTAAGATGGCTGACTGTGCCTTAGAGATTGTCTCTAACGTAAAATAATTACCCCCCAATGTACAGGTTTCCATTAAAATTCTGGGATGGGTGCAGCAGGGGGTTGATTTGTACCTCTGGAGAATTCTGCATAAGAACTCAAAATCTTGGACAGTTCTATGCATTCCTGTTATTCTCTCACATGAAGGGCAACTCTTTCTCCTCATCTTCCAGCCTGTCCTTCCTAAGGAGCCCACACCCCCCGAGTGCAGCACTCTGGTAAGTTATCCCCGTGTACCTCCATGATCCCAATGAGATTGCAGCCTTGCTGCCACACAGAGACCTCTAATTATTCCTCTTTGTTTCTCCTGCTGCATGCGTTAGTGTTAACAAGCACTTGAGAGAGGCAGCCGGTTGTGCTGATTTCATTGTTAATGCTTGATGTAGGCTGCTATCAGCTTTGTATTGTTTGTTACAAGATGTACTCCCCCATTCCCATCACCCTGCACTCATTGCTTGCCAACCCAGTCCACTGCTTCTTCAGTTGCTTGTGGAATAACGTCAGAGGTGATCATTCTAACTAAAAGCATGTGAAACTGTGTTCCACTAATGGGAAATTTAATGTTGCTAGAAGAACTGAGTTTTGGCTATAAGCAGGTACATCTCTAAATGTTAAATAAGAGTCCGAAGAGTCTTGAATCATGAAGTTTCTTTCTGGTGAGCTAGCACCTCCCAGTATCAGCAGAAGTCATAAAGGATCTTTGGGGCTGGAAGGGGCCTTGTCGTATGATGAGCTCTTCTAGGACTGCGTCTGTGCTTGGAGCTGCCTCTGTGCCCTGCACCTTCTGCTCCATGCTGCTTTTGAAGTGGGCAGTGGAGCAGAGCAGCACCCCAGTAAAGATACATTTGGGCCAGGAGGTTGGCAGTCTCCCTCTAGGATGTTTTTGCATGAGGCGGGGAATCTAATAAGAATCAGACGTGGCTAGAGGGGAATCCCAAAGCTTTCAGATCCTAGAATCCCTGCAGTGAGACTTCAGTTGCTGGTCTTAACTTTGAACAAACAGGTCAAAGACTCCCTGTGACAGTCTTTTAATTTAATTAGACTTCTTTACGTGATTAAAACTGCCTTTGATATGGTTTATTAACAGTTTCAATTCCAAATTAACATTTTACCACTACAAATTAGGATATTGGTCTCTGACCCCCTCCCTCCCTTTTTTAAATCTCCTTAAGAAAGGTTTTAAGCAAGTCAGCATCTTGCAAAGAGAGAGAATGAATGTTAAAATATAAACTAAACATATTTCTTGCAGAAATAGGTGCTCAGACTCTTTGATTGCATGCAGAGATTCTTTAAATGATAAAACTGTGTATTACCAAATGTTTTTTTTCCTTTTCCCAGTATGAATATTGGAACATGTAGAGACCACTGATAATTGAGTAAGAACCATGTCTGTGCTCATGACATCCTTGCTATGAGGATTTTTTTTTTTTTTAAAGCAGTTGTTAATGATCACAAGGTGAAGTTTCTGAAAAACCAGATAGCTTAAGTCTTAAACTGCATTGTGAGCCCTAGCAGGAGGTTTCAGGTCGAATCAGAATCTGCATATTCTTAAAGTCCTAAGTGTGCTGTTGAGACGCTGTAAAGAGAGAGATACAAAGGCAGACTTGTTTCCTTTTATCTTCAGAAGAAGGCTTCACCTTGAGCTAGAATTTGCTCTGCTATCTGATTAAAACATTATTTACCAATAAAATATGGGAGAGTCTCGCTACCTGCTCCCTTGCCCTGCACTGTGTGCAGTGGCACTCTGTCTTCAGTTGTGGCTCACGTGGGGGTGCATGTTGGCGCAGAGCAGCTTCTGGCTGCTAGCAGAAGCCTGCTGAGGCACTCAAGCTGAGGGCTGTGATGATCCGTCTTATAACACTGGTGGTCATAGAGGGCTTGACATTGCAAATTAAGGGCAGTGAGCGTTTCACTCTCCATCACTCAATCTACACGTGTTCGCTGCCTGAGTCGAAGAGTCAACTTCAGTTTTACGTGTAGGAGTTGTCAATAGGAGGAATAATTAGGCGTCTGCCATTGAGTGAAACTTAATGAAAATACACCAAGAATTGATGGTGTGGCTTATTTTCAATCAGAATTAGAGAAATGGTCATTATGAGTATTCACCCCTTGTATGGGAACTGCTGAATCACAGCCTGAACCTCTGATTGATCACCTGAGGTGAGCAATGAATCAGCCACGGGAGCACAGGTGAAGGCAATTCACCTGTGCTGCTGGAAGGGGTGGAGCCTGGCTCCACGTCTCCTAGACCCATTTAAGAGCTGACTACCAGTAGGGAAGGATCTCTTCTGGAGATTCCCTCCTCTGGAGTTCACAGCGAGCCCAGGACATGGTTAAGCATTCTATCTATTCTCTTTTGGTATAAAAACTGCTTAGCCAAACTCTCTGGTATATATCATAATTATAACATCTGTATATTCATTGATTATACACCCCTCTGCTCTTCTCATTTTTTCAAATACAGCCCCTCATCACAAGAAAAAATTCTCGCTTGGGCAGAGCAGTTGACAGCGACTCCTTAATCTTCTGATTCTGATCTCAGCAGCATCCTGAGTAGGGGGAGATATGCGTGCCTTTGAGCAGTAACAAACAGAGTTGTGGTAGCTTCCAGGACTTAAACTGATTGTCTTTCAAAAGATTTAATTATGAGCAGGTGTTTATGTAAATGATGATTCTGCAATTTGTCTAATAGTGTTTTTCCCCTGCTCCTATTATTCATTTCACTATTTCAGTGGTGGCATCCAGCTGTGATCCAGATTTACAGTCAGACCATTCTTTATAGTTAAGTTCTTCTAAAGGTAATATTTCACCTAATAGCATCCAATAATGACATTTGCATTTTTCTGTATGTAAAAGTCACTTGAATGAGTTCTGTGTGCTTGAAGTAAAATAAATGACCAAGGGAGGTAACCACCTAGATGTCCTAATCAGCTCGCTTTGTTCAGTGAAACAAGCAGCACGTCACGTTAGATAATATAGGCAGCTTTTCACTGTTAGAAACTACTGCTCAGAAAAATTCTTTTAAAATTCTTTTTAGTGCTGCTAGTGAGCCTACATATAAAGATTTTGTGCATTAAGCTATGCAGCAAATGAAATGCATCCCTGATGACATCATACATCATATATAGAGTATGCACCCAAAAGAGAGTAATAGGTCTGAGCGGCTTGTTTTTAAGTGGTGGTGTAGCAGATGTAGCTGGTCTACCATCTTGCATTCCTTTATATAGCAATGATTTCTTTGGTCTGGCCAAGCTTGCCTTGGAGTCACAGAAACTGCTGTGAAAGAGAGACAAAATCTGACAGATGCGATTCCAGAACATCTTGTTGTAAGACCCCGGTTTTGAGGGACATGAAGGGCTTTAGTATCACTGCTTGTCATCTTTCTCCTGCAGTGGCCTCGTTTTCTACCTGTTGAGGCAGCAACAGCTCTCTGCATCTTACTGAAATCTCACCGTACTCCATTTTCCTGATCTGTGGCCTTGTTCTGAGCTGCTCATTTTGCAGGGCAAGTTCTAGAAGTTCAAAAATCACATGATTTTTAAGGTAGAGTTCATCCTTCCTACCTCTATAAACACGTTTCAGCCACAGTCAGGGTGCACGTTGTGATCCAGGTTATCTTAAAACTGTCTTGACTTCCTATGTGAGTTAGCAGTTGGCGTGCGGGACCAAGGTGAGTGGGCAAGGGGGAACCATTCTCCTATACCAGGAGTCAGTGGGACATCGTCACACCAGATCTAGCAGTTACACTGAGCTGACTCATTTCTTAATCATACTTAGCAATGGTTAACTTTTTTAACAAGGGCTTTTTAATTTAATAT
Organism: Chrysolophus pictus; assembly: GCA_037305975.1. NCBI lineage: Eukaryota > Metazoa > Chordata > Aves > Galliformes > Phasianidae > Chrysolophus > Chrysolophus pictus. The sequence goes on from CM074580.1 coordinate 10,062,699, forward strand.
CCACTTTTGATAAAGTATTGTAGACAGTAATAGCAACTGATAGTGTGCTAATGATGCTACAGTGTTTTTGCTCACTTTCGCTAGGAATATTTTGAAACTTTCATTTTCAATAAACCCTGAACTGCTGCTGCCCAAAGAGATAGGGAATACAACAGAGGATGTGACCTTTCTGAATGTTTTCTTATCAGGCAGCATAAGTACTGTATGTCCCACTAAGCTGCTTCAATAGAACCTTGTCAAGTTATCATGCTACTCGACATGTTGCTGATAATGAATACATAAAAGCTTTAGATATTGAAGACTCAGAGGAAATAAATAAGATTTACTGAAAAACTGCTCAACATATATCCCAGGGCCACATTTTTTTCCATGTGGGTTGTCTGCCTCCTTTGATCCTTTAGATAAATGGGATGATGCAGGAGTTTCAACTTCTTGAAATGTAAAGTACAGATATGGGTAGATAAATGTAGAAAGTAAATGGTCATCTATCTCCGTTGCAGAAAACTCAATTCCATTGTAATTGCATGTCTTATTCTTCCAACCTGACTGATACTTTGCTTTTCTGCAACCACACGCTGCTTTTGTTGGTATTTGAAATATCTTCTCTTGCCCTGTGTTTTTATGAGGGCTGAACGTTGGGGAAGAGTCATACTCATAATTTTGCCCCAGTGTATATATCAATTCTTTTGGCATTAAGGAATTAATGACAAACAAAACCCACCAAGCAGAACTAGAATCAGCAACATCCTTTGAGTTACTGGTTGATTGAGTCGGTAGGTTGAGTTACTAGGTATCGGAATGCACTTGCTGGGAGGCTGTCCAGGCTTTGTCTGCTGATCCCTTTCCCAACAGGTGGGATTGGGCAAGGATGGGAAACTTCAGGACATGTTAAAGAGGGATGAGGAGACTTAGTCCTTCAACTCTTTTTCTGAAATAACACTTAGGTAGCCACGTAGATATCGAATGATTGTGTCTAGGTTATCCGGGTCTAGATAGCCACACTGGCTGAGATTTTTTTCTCCCAGAATAACAACTGACAATGCTGAGCAGATGATTTGTTGCAAAGAAGCTTCTGAACTTTGGATGTAATTTTTGATATTTATCGAGGATTTCTTCAACAAGAACAGTTTGTGTGCCTTTGACTGTAGATGGTAACTTAATACCTTCTGAATCTGATCTCCACAAAGTCTGACTTGGAAGAGCTGTACAATTTATGACAGCTTCATAAATATCTATTAAGGTATTTTTAGTAATCTCTTCACTTTAAAAGGAAAAAAAAAAACCAACACATTCTGTTCTCTCTCCAATTCCTTGTTTTTCATTCCTTTAGTGAAGATGACTTTGAGATTTGCTTCAAGTTTACTCATTTATACGCTTCTATATGCTTTATGCAGAAAAAAAAAGAAATTAATATTTTCCTTTTTTAAAATGGTGCCAAGCACATGCAAATTACTAACTTAAGAGGCACCTGTGGAAGCCGTTCATTATTTCCTCCTTGTGCTCTGAAAACCATCTTTTTCTAGAAGGCTGTTTTCATTCTGGGCTCCCACTGTATGTAAAGAGACAGTCTTATATCTGGTATCCTTGGCTGAGGCTTTTTCTTGTGTTTAAAGTCACCTCTTGTATTTGACTGATCAGGAGGAGGTGGGAAGCGCTATTAGAGCACAGTGGCTCTCTCAGTGGCTGTAAGCAATGATATCTAACAATGCCCTAAGGAGCTAGTTAAAAAGTGCCTCGCACACTCAGGAAAGCGCTTTAATGTAACTGCATTAGGAAGCTGTCAGTTGCTTGTTGGGCAAAACAGGCTTTTTTGAGCTACAAGGATTATTGAAGCATTTGTTACACAATAATTTGGAAATCATAATAAAACATTTCTAATTTTATTTCCCCCCCAACAAACAAGTAATGGGTGCAGCACATAGCATGCCCAGAAAGCACACTTTAGAGCCATGAAATCTTGTTCGTTCTCCTAATTGGGAGGGCAGGGGGTAGTAGCTGAAGCTATTCTTTTTAAAGTGTACTTTCCAGAAGTAGAATTTTCTAAGGCAGAGGTAGGAAATAACTTATTTGTATCTTTTCTACTTCACCACTCCCTCAAACTCTTCCGCAAATGCATTTTAGTGTTGTTCAAATGACAAGTTAAATGCTCATGAAGTGTCAGAACTCCAGTAGGCGACTTAAATGTTCTCTATGTTCCTTTGTAACAGGAATTACAGCAAAAAGGTGACAGACAAGCCGAGGCTAGATTTTACAAACATGATTTTGTCTGGAAAAGGTGTTTTGCAGCGGGCATCCTTCTGTGCTTTCCACAGGCCAAAGTCTTACGTAGTTGAAGAGACAAGGGATGCTTGAAACATTAAAAGAATAAATCAATTTATTTTATTTTTATAAACTGTTTCTTTAGACTGGTGACTTGTACCATTGTAATTTCCTCCATGAATTCTCTTTGGCATTGGAGAAGTAGGAACCTGATCCAAAAACTATACACAAGCCTTTAGTAGTTATTAGGGAGCCGATAGTTGGGATAGGGATGTGCTTGGGTCCAGATAAACAAAGTTGTGCATCTTAATATCCTTCAGTTAAGTTAATCTGAAAGTAAAATACCTGAGCATCAAGGAAGTGGGAAGAAATACAGAAAGGAATGAAGTGTGATGATTTGCTGACTTTCAACCTTAAGTCATGGTTGAACCTGATCACATGTCACTGAAAATGTCAACTGTTGTTGTTGTGTGAATAAGTTGTGTGATTTTCTGCAGAGTTGGTATTCCATTGCATCCAAAATGTCACAGGCCTGAAGGTATAGCAGTGACAAAAGTACATTAGAGAATTCATAAATCCATTGAATGGATCTGCAATTGGAAATCCAGAACGCTCAGGTACATCAGAGCAGAGGCTGGTGTGCTTTATTATCCACTACCTTCCAAAATATCAAGTAAAGTTCTCCTTTAAAAAAATCTTCTCCAAATAAATAAATTAAAAAAGCAGCCTGTCTTGGGAAGATCACTTAAAAATAGTGATACACAAATCACTTATTTTTGTCAGCTAAGACAGGATCAATTTATTACATCATATATTCCAAGCAATACTTGAATGCAAACTTGCTTTCTTGAATTCTGAGATCAAGATGAAAATTGTCTTACGTTGTCCATCAATCACACTTACTGGAACAGCTCTTCATGAGCTAGAGCTTATATTGTTGAAAGCTAGATATTAGATGAGCTCTGGTAGAGTTTGAGTCATAGACCTTGAGCTTGAAAAACTCTGGACAGCATGTATTTCAGCTGAAGGGGACACGAACTTTTAGCTTCAAGGAGATGAGCCTCAATATCTATGCTTAAGTCTCTCAAAAGCAATCTTTGGCACAGGCGACGGAATTAAAATCTGAGTTTTGAAAACCTACAGTTTCTGATGGATAAAGAATGGCTATTGCAGAAGAATTCTTTTGTTGTTTAAGTTTAAATTAATTCCTTTGTGGAAAATTTGTCATTCTGATTTCAGCCCATCTTTTTCGGGATGGTATTTCAAGTTAGATTTGAAAAGCTTGGTAGTATTCTGTTTCATAAACCGCTTATGTTTCGTGTCAAATCTCCAAATGAAACATTGTGTTGAATATGTTTATTTGTTCTGGTATTTTCAATTATGCTGTTCAAAAGTGGCTGTGTTCAGCTAACCGTACGACTCACAGTGGAACACGTGGCAGAATACAGGGAGGAACAGAATGAGTCGGAATTCTTGACAGAAGAGATCAAATACCTGATTTTATTTCTGAATAGCAGCACACATGAGAGAATTCTTTAAGAGAGCATTGCTGTGGAGAGGAGGAGGAGGAGAGAAGACAGAGGGCCTGGAAGAAAGTGGAATCAAGTTTCTGAAAATCAGAGCCTTTACAAAGAAGGTCCTTTAGATACAAATAACGTGCAAGCTTATAAAAAGGGAGAAGTGGGTTTAGAATTAAGAACTTGGAATACCAGTGAGCTTCCAACAATGAAACTTAGCAAAGGAAAATACCTATTGCTGTAGGAGCTCCAGTTGTGCCTTGATAGTACAATGGAGAAAGGCAGAAGCAAAAAGACGAATCTATTCTTCTTTCCATTCAGGAAAGGACTCGCCTTCTCTTCTGACAACTGCCAGCTAGGTTTGTGCAATGCAGCCCTTCATGAGACCTGGAAGGATGCTTGGTGGTAAACTGTCTTCAAGAAAGAACAGTTAATTACAAAAAGCTTTAGAATTTCTGCCTCCTTAAACAGCCTTTCAGATAAAAGGGACAGACCAGTCTTTCTTACATGAATTTAAGTAAGAGTGTGATCGCTGAATAGATCTGCAGGATGGCAACAAGGACAGAGATTTATATAAGAGCTTTAAGAACAGAGGTTTATAATTAATTAGTCAGTGGTGAAGCGTTGGGAAGGAGAAGTAAAGGAGAGACCCACAGTGCTGCTTGCAGGTTAGTCTGAAGTGAAAGCTCTTGGGGTGTGGGCCAGGCTGACAGAGTTCTGCTAAAAGGAAAGAAAAAGCATTAACCTGTGTTCATGCCTGGATTTAATTCCACAAGACACTGCAGGACCTAAAGCAAACCAATGGGGACCTAAGGTACATCAAGTAACATTTAACCAGTTGTATGTTCTTTTTATGACTTCTGTTTGTGAGGGAGATAAATGCATGTCTGAGGCAATAAAACATTTCCCCTGATTATAGCAAATGGTGTTTCTTTTCCCTCGTGGGATGTAATAGGAATATCAATGTTTTATATTTCATATTAAAAAAGCCCAAGTTTGATAAAAAATGAAACACATTTAGTAGAGTTGTTATCTCAGGTAAGGTAAAGTCCCATTGTACAGGAGTTGTAGGCACAGAACTTTAAGTACTCTGGGTTCACCTACTATGAATCTGGTCCAACTTCTGCATGCTACATCCCAAATCCAAATGAGTTTGGATGGAAAAGTGAGAGACCAGAAGTTCATGCAGACCACCAGGTGTAAGCAAAGCCAATTGGTATCTTTTATCAGTGGCAAAAACTCTCACAGTAAATGCAGCAGAAGGAATTTAAACTGGGATAAAGTTACATAAGAGGGAGGAAAAATAAAGGAGCAGCTGAGTCTGAGAAAACTGAACAGAAACAGCTCAGAAAAATAATCCTAGGGAGTGTGTCCAATTTTTCTAACATTTCTAATCGCTAACTTCACCACCATTGTGTGGGTATCTGTGAAAGTAGAATTTGCCCCCAATAAAGTAAGAATAGTGTGTTAAGCAGATGTTTTAATTCAGGAACAGAAATATGTAAAATAGATATGCCAAAATATTTTCTTTGATGTGGAATAATAAAATAAAAATGGTGAGGCAAGCTTGCCTTTCCCTTTTTCACAGTGAGTGGCGAAGTGAGATCGCCTTTAGCTGGTATTTTCATGGCTCCTGGAGGAAAGCTTTTCCAAACCTGCAAAATGACCAGGATTTCAGGTCTTATCCTGTTGTGTGCTGTGACCAAGACAACATCTCAGTGTGCACATCCTGGCGGTTACACCACATGCCTGTGTGCTAGCAGGGCCCCAAACCTGCTGGCTGGGCAGCCTGTTCCCGGGGACTGGAACAGGGATGTCACCATTGGATGCCCACCATCCCGCTGCAAGCTCCTGGGCTGTGTGGTAGTGAGAAGTGATGCATTTCTATAGAATGGCACCTGTGGCAGCCAAGAGGGAAGAGTATTTCATAACTGTTAGTGAAATGCTGAAATACAGCATGCTGTGGTTTGACTGGGGACAAAGGGCTGTGAGTGCCGTTCTGTGGTGCTGCAGGCCTTTGCCCTGCCTCGTGCGGAGCCCAGCAGGCTGTGCCAGAGACCTCAGCCTGCCAGCAGCTCGAGTGCTTGATGTGGAGCATCGAGCACAATGCCATTGTGCAGAATGCTGGGTCCGTGTTTATGGAATATACATGAAGTTCGGAGAACACATTTCAGACGTTATACATTGGCATATCTATTTATATTTTATGTACGCACTGAATTCGATACACTGTGGTTTTACATTTGTGCCTGTTTCCATTAGCCGTAAATGTGACCTCAGTGTGCTTATATATAATGTACTGAAGCTTCTCAAGTTGACAATTACCAGGATGTTTCTCGTGCTGCATTACAATTGAGAATCGCAGATCCTACAAGATAAATTTGTGTAGAATTGTGTTTATCTAGATTTTGCAAAAAAGCAAAGCAGTTAGTTTAGCTTATCTTTTGTCATGTTTTCTGCTATTCCTGTAGGAAATTTTTCAGCAGTAAAAGCTTATTTTCTTTCTAACAAATGTCTATCTTCCGGTTTTGTGAAAGTGAATAATCGTTTCCTGAAGATTAATCCCACAAACGTTTGTATTCAGTAATGTCATTTCTGACCTCTAGTTTCATGGGCTTGTGGTGGTAAAAAAAAAAAAATTGACAGCCTTACAGAATGTGGAAATCTTGGGAAGCCATAAGAATAAATTTTAATATCAAAAGATGATAGAGCTACACAGAAGTACAGGGAATCTGGATCTTTAATAACATCATTAGATGCTGTAAGTTTTGCTCCCCTCCCCCACAATTGTCAGAACTGAGCTAAGCTAACCATTACCGTATTTTTTAAAACACTGCCTTTTAACATACCTTGTACTTTTTGCATTGTCTAAATCCTTCTGAAAGGACAGCCACTGCAAGTGTGACTGTCACAGCTTGCTTTGTCAGGGAACACACTACACTGAGTTGTAGGAGAAACTTACTGTACTACCCACACCTTGTTTTACTGCTAAATTAAATATCTAATTTTTTTTTTAATCTTCTTTCCTTTTAGTTTTAAAAGATAATCTAGAAAATTGCCATTTTTGCACATTTAAGTATCTGTAACAATCTAGGCAGGGAGAACCATCAGTCTCAGCAGAGAAGGACCAGGTGTGAGTGCTGCACACCGCAGGCACCGCGCATTCACGATGCACTGCAGTCACTCGTTAGGGCAACCGTAGCCATGCTAGCGTATCATTACCTGGTATCTTGTAAAATTTCACTTGCATCAGGTGGTGTTTGTGTCAGCCCTGTGGGTTGGAAGATTTTACCCACATCTCCTTTGTTTTAGTTCTCTGTAAGTAGAGTCAAAAAGTCAGCTATGAATATCCTCTGTATCATTCTGGATTTTGTTTACAGGAGAAGAGATATTTCAAGAATTTTACAAAATACTATTGTGACTTTTTTTTTCCCCACTGTATCCATTTAGATTGTTCTCATCAAAAGGAAAGAAATCTAAGAAAGTTCATTGCAAATGATGTTTTCAGAAATATGTATCTTTTATTCTAGTAGGTGGTGTTGGAGGCCTGAGGTATTGTAGTTCCATTTTGCAATTTTAGTAAGAAATTAGAAACAGTGTTGTATCTAACCATTTTGCATATTTACTAAAATTAAAATATGCTATTGTGCTTTTTTCTTAATGACCTTTCAAAACTTTTTTCCTGGAAAACGCCCAGCAGAACAGAAGTCTGTGCTGTAGCGGAGGTGTAAGTTTTGTTGGCTGTGAGCTGTGGGAGAACCATATAACTAATGCTTGGTCTACAGTACTGCAAGGTAACATGGGACTGCATCATCCAATTCACTGCGAGTGCAAGCGATGATGAAATAGCTCTAAAGGAACAGTGTGCAATGTACTTTGGTGGGAAATGTGTCATCTGAGTTACAGGAAACATGCTGCCTGTGGACCTAGCAGCAATGGTGTTTTTTTAAGAAAGGTCATTCCCTTTTGAAATAACTTTTGTGGGAGCCAACTATATTACAGAACCCAGTTTGAGGTGTTGCTCCTTACATCCTGCAGGATTTTCTGCAGTGCATGTTGTTCAGTGCGAAGTGCCTGGCTGCTGCTAGAGCCAAGCATGAGGGCACCCCGCGCTCCGTCTCCGCTAATGGCTGGCCTGCACGTCTCTTGCATCTGTCCCAAGGGAGGAGCTCGTGGGAACCAGGGGGCAGGTCATTCTCAGCGACAGGCTCCTAGCTTGAGCTCGCTCTCCTGCCAGAACGCTGTCTGAGCCTGAATCTGGCAAGGTTTCGGGAGCTGTATTAAATGCACCTCTTTGTTCAAGTCCTCCACTAATGGCAAGCACAGGAATTTCACTTGGCAGTCAGTATCCTGGCTACTCTTTTCAGGGCACTTCTATAGCTGCTTCAATAGCTAGGAGGGACATGGAGCTTTTTTTGTGGTGACTGAGATTAGAGCTATCTTATGTCTAATGCATCCAGGTAGTGTGATAATTGTCCTTAATGATGTAGATGTCTACTACTTCGGGTGACCTGTTTCTAATTCCAATTCAGTTTATATAATTTTTGAAAAAACACTAAGACTGAAAGTAGGCAGAGGGGGATGAGCTGTATGTAGCAGGTGAGCAGTTCACAGACTTCTTATTGTGATGCTTGCTTTTAGTACTTTGGATAACTGCTAAAACTCAAAAGTAGTAAAGAGAGTAAGGATTTTTGAAAACAAAATTTATTGCTTAGCCTTAGGATCATAGTTAAAACATGTAGAAGTTCTTTGCACACAACAGATTTTCAAGCACAGCAGCAGTTTGATACTGAAAAATAGCTCCAATGGCACCAGACCCTGCCTTGGGATTTGGCTGCTTCCATTGCAGAAAGGGGCTGCTGGGTTAGCCCTTTGCAGAAGGAAGTTAGTGTCTGTCTCAACAAGAAGACAAGAGCTACCCACAGAAAATTCACTGCAGTTCATGAGTGCAGTGGGATCAGGGTATTAAAACATCCCGCATGGAGGACTGCTGATATAAGAGTTTTCCAAATCTCAATGCACTTTGTGAGTTATATGTATAGTTTATTGTGTTCCACAGCTGCTGGGTACTGTTATCCATGCACACAAGATAATGCTTTTTCCTAAAAGCTGATGGTGTTTCTTGTGAAGTTAGTGCAAATGTTCCTTTTGTGTATTGTTGCTTATTCTCTTGTCACTTAGGTATATTAGAAGATGTTCATACATTGACAGTGCTCATTCTTTTTCTCTCCATGTGTATTTGCCGAGGCAAGACTTTCTGACTAAACAAAAGAATTTTGGACGTCGGGGGGAAATTCTTTACAGAGAAAGTAATGAGGTGCTGGAACAGGCTGCCTAGAGAGGCTGTGGATGCCCCGTCCCTGGAGGTGTTCAAGGCCAGGTTGGATGGGGCCCTGGGCAGCCTGGTCTAGTATTAAATGGGGAGGTTGGTGGCCCTGCATGTGGCAGGGGGGTTGGAGATTCATGATCCTTGAGGTGCCTTCCAACCCTGGCCATTCTGTGTGATTCTGTGTAATCAAGAGTAAAACCTCAGTTTACATATATGTATGTATGTCATGTATAACTAGACAAATTCCACTGTTCCCCATTCCTCAACCTGTTAACTCAATGACAAATGAGTAATTCTTTGCACCTCTTGTAGCAGAGAAGAACCTGGAGAGGGAAAGAAAGAAGGAGAAGAAGCAAGCAGAGAAATTTTGATATCACTGCTGTTGACAGAGGCAAAATGCCACGGGTAGTGCTGTAAGACAGAGGTCAGACAAATGTGCAAAGGTGAACATTTCCATGGTGCTGAAGAGGAACTTCTTGGACTTTGCTGTTGAGTTAGAGAAAAAAGGAAGCAGCAATATGTGTCTAGGTGTCAGGGAGTTGACGTGTCTGGAGTGACAAGTGAGCTGTTGGGTTAGTGATTGATCACTGAGGGTAGGTGGAACCAAAAATTATTTTCTAAAGTTATGGGGAAATGGTTTGGAAAATAACACATCTCAAACTTACTTCCCCCGCACCTCCTTTTTCCAGCTTGAATCACAAAAGAAAGTTCAAAAATCAGAGAACAAGTTCTTATACTGTACCACTTCCAACTGAATTTAAACTGGAGAACATTTGCGTGTATGTCAAGCCCTCATGAGGATTGCCACACAATTGTTCAGAATCAAGTATTTTAGATACTTTTAATCCTGAAATGTTCACCCATCAAGAAGCAAATGATGAAACTGTGATTTCTCTCTGTGCTTACATTTATTTTTAAAGAATGTTTTCCCCCATATCTTATTGCTTGTCCAACAGCTTTTTCAAATACTATCTTACCATCATATCACAAAGTGTGAACTCCTCAAATGGATCACTTCTTAATGCATGTATTGAGTCCGGGTGCCCAGAGAGTCACAGTGTGTCAAACTACTTGGTTTTTTTTGTTGTTGCTGTAAGGCTAGCAAAGAGATCTCACCCATTCCTGCTGAGTTAGCTTCTTGTCACATTTGCATGCTATCACTAGTCTCTGAGGAAGGAAGCCTCATATGCAGGATATCTAGTTTGTGTGAAGTGTCCTAGATGTCTTGCACCTAGCAGATGGGACTCTTCTACTGCTTTATCCACCACTGATTCATCTTCTTACTGAAAACAGATCATGACTCAAAGTCTCTGCCAAATTTTTTCAGAACTTTCCACGAACTTGTTTGCTACTTTTGGGGCCTCATCTTCCTGTGTGTGATCTTTTTCCTCTGTCACCACGAGATATGAATCAAAGTGGGAGATGTGAGACTCTAGGAGATGAAAGCTTACTATGAGCCTGCTGAGACCTGCAGAATGCCAGTCTGGAATGGCATCATCCCTCCACAGGGCAGCTTGCCAAATTGCCTGGCTGGTGCTTGGAAGGGAAAGGAAGCAAGGGAGACTAAAGTGTTGTCATCCTGTTTGCCTATTTGAGATAGCAAAATGCTTCATCAGCCTGGTCTAGTGTTAGATATGGAGGTTGGTGGCCCTGGGGGGGGGGTTGGAGCTTGTTGATCCTGGAGGTCCCTTCCAATCCAAGCCATTCTATGATTCTATGATTAGCAATGCTTCTAAGTAGCAATACTTCCTTCTATTTCATTCACTTCAAAGATCATCTTGGAGGATTTCTTTCTTTTTGTTGTTCAGTAGCTGTTTCAGATTGTATTTTTTATTAATAACTTATGCTGACTAGTAATGCTAACACAGATTTTAAGTAAAGCAGGCTGTATTGCCACTTGATTTTTTTTCCCCCAAATTACACATTTTGATTAGTAATAACTGCCTTGAATGGAGATAATTGAAACATTTCATCACAACATGCTTAATCCTTAGATTTGGGATGGACCCTGGGGAAAGAGTTTGCATTCAGACCTAATGGCTTAAACACATCCTTGCTTTAATTTCATAATTTCTGTTTTAGAGAATTACATATGCTATTAGAAACCTTTTTATTTGACCAAAGTTTGTACATATGACATTGTAATTGTCTTGCTGCATACATTCTCATCCTGTTAAATTTCCTATCATTTCTCTAGGATCTTGGTCTAAAGGATTTTTTCTCTTATCACTCTTTGGGCTTAATTCTGCTCTGGAAAATCAAGCTCTGTACTCTTTTTGTTTCGTTCCTTTTCGCTTAAGATCAGACAACAATAATTCTGAAATCAGAATGAGCTTTCTGTTATCTCTCTGATTCTGATGGATTGTCATGCGTAGTTTTGACTTTGCAGGGGTTGAATATAGCATTAAAAACGTTTTGAGCTGTTAACTGAACAAACATGCCATGGAAACTAGAGAGAAAGGTCACTGGCACAGTGTTTGGTGAAAAAAATCTTTGGTGGTTGTTTCTTTTAACTCCGTGAAAAGCTTTGAAGTAGAATATTGTAACGCAGTTTTCAGATCACTGAATTATGTACTGCATACATGCTTAACGATTTATGGGACCATGAGTTATTTAATCAGGTAATGCATATACTTTGTACAACAAGCAAGCAGATGAAAACTCTGACTGGAAGAAATTGCTAATCCTCTGAATGACGCGTTATCCAAAAATAATACGACTTTCTCCTGCCAAAAGTTATAATTTCCAGTGGCCATTGTCTCATCTGAAAACGTCAATTAAGCAAAAATGTGCAATAGTGTCTTTCATTTGGAGAGTGTTAAACAACTGCAAAGAAAATAGAAGTGATCTCAGATCTCTGGCATTAGGCTTCTATGTTGTCACTGTCATAAATTCCGTTGCTTTGCAGAAAGGACACAGCCTGCAACAAGGCACACCTGATGGAAATGAAACTCCTTGGTATAGAAGAGATTTTAATTGTAATGAGTGGGAGGTGGTGGACAGCTGTAAGGATGTGTTGCAGCGTAGGATAAAAAGGGTAAAGACAATGGAGGTAAAACATTATACTGTTCATAACGGGGATGGCTTTTTCAAGGTGTTGGCACATAACTTCACATGCTGGGGCTCTTATTCTAGACTGTGTTTTGGTGATTATCTGAAATAAAAGGACAAGAAGGAGAGCCATGAGCATGTTAAGTGGGGAAATAAAAGAGCTGGTTTGAGGGGAACAGAGGTGCAGCACAGGATTGGGGAGCAAAGCAAATTTCAGAAAAGAGATGTGATATGAAGAAGAAATTTGAAGTTATCACTGTTAGAGAAAAAGCTCGATCTTCTAAACTGTATAGGACGAAGTGGGAAATGGCAGAGAAAGATCAGCACTCCACTTGCCACAGGTGGCTCTTTTTACTGTTGTGAAAGGACAGGACATGGAGGAGCAGGGTCTTGTCTCATTTGTCCATCTCAGTGTCCATCGTAGCGACCAGAGCCAGAGATCACATGTTTAACAGGAAGTCCTTCAAGAACAAAAGTGAAGGAGCTGGTCAGACTAGGGGTGCCCAAAGAAAGAAAACATGAGAACAAAAATTGGGCTATTCCATGTTATCTACAAGAGTACTCATGTGGGCCCTTGAGGGCAGATCACACTGAAGAGCACTAGGCATAACTAAGCACTCGGCATGCCATGAGCTGAGGCAGTGTGAATGACACTTTCTAGATGTGAGTGGTGGAGCCAATGTCACTGAGCACTTCAGCTCATCTAGAAGCGATGGAATGACAGGCTGCACCAGATTCTCAGCTTGTTCTCTGGAAGGAAAAAGAGGTGCCCTCACCTCACAGAGCGTGCAGCTGCCCATGTACTTCTGGGATGGCGAGGCTCACTTTATATTCTTTGTAGAGCTCAGAGGATTATTTTTTAAAACTCCCAAGAAAGCATCCAGCTTTGAAATTTTCCCTGTACATGAAGATGCACAACTGTCTTCATTCATATTTCCAGCATGGCTTGAACAAAGATCCCTAAGGTTTTCTAGTTCCAGATTATACTTTTTTGAATAAGGGTGTTTCAAATATTCCAAAGCAATTTTAATGTACTTCAAATCCCTCAAAACACTGCATCTTGCTCCATGCAGCTACCTTCAGAAGGCCACGTGAAAATGCAAATGTTTGCTTTTTCAACCAGAACTGAAAAATACCAAGCATTTCTAAAGGAGAAACGGAACAGTATGTTCTACTTTCCTTATGTATTTTATAAAAAATGCATACATATATATATAAATGAATACAAATTCTTTTAGGAACAATTGTTTCATAAAAGAAACATGAGTTTGCTTTGACAAAGATGTCTGTGATTTATGGTTCATTCCATAAACTTGGCCAAACAATTTCCTTCTCCATGACTGAGGAGCAGAGCTGTTGGGGGCAGGGAGCTACAGGATGGCATCTGTCCTTAGAGTGACAGGTTTATGCTTGCTCATGGTTAGTTTATGCAGAAATTACATCAAAAAGTTCATATGAATTTTTTGATAAATTTATCTTGCAGAAAATAAATATTTTTCTTAATTGGACCTTGTAGAAAAATCCCAGTAATGGCAAATGCTAATGAGAAATAATCTGAATTTAATGTGGTTTTTTTTTTTCAGAACCACTAGTGCTTAAAGTAGTGCAAGGTCACTGTCTTTGCACTTTACAGTAAAATCGTGGATTTTGTCTCCCCATTAATCCCATGTGGATACTCTGTGGTAATGCAGTAATGGTTAGACACGTAACTTCTTCACAGATCCTTACTGAAAACAGGAGATCTGCAATAGTGCTCCATAGCTTTCTCTCCCTGCCTGCTTTTTAAGTCTTGAATAAAGCTTTATAAAGTGCCACCTACCATGCCAGTTTCCATATTTTTGACTCTATGTAAATTTTTGCAGAGAGGTAGGGAGAGCAAACAAAAAGATTGATGCTGTTATCTCCTGAAACGTTTCTTGTTTTTTTTTTCTTTTTTTTTTTCTTTTCTTTAAGCAGCTTGATTTTCCTTATAATACTGCCAAAAACCTAACAGATGATGTTTTCAGGATCAGAGACAGGAGATTGAAACGTCGCTAATGCCTGTAGCACTTAAGTCACAGAATTCTGTAAAGAAATGTGCCATGATTGATCTGATTAATCTTTTAGACGGGTGGCAAGGAGGAAAAAAAAATTAGTACTGTTGAGGATTTTTTTTATTTTTATGTAACTGCTTTTTAGACATGGAGCTTTAGCATCCTTGTTATGTTTTGATGTGGGTGACCTGCACGTGGCAATTTCTGTTGAACTGAGTGGTCTTCCTTTCTGCCACAAAGCTTTCTATATCTGCCTGGGTATCACTGCAGTGTTGTTTTTTACAGTTCTCTCCCACAGGTGAGGTCCTGTGGGATCCTTTAGTAGCTTAATGCCCTGTGATAGAGTGGCATGCTGCTACTGGGCAGAGATGGTCCAGTTGGTGCAAGGAGGTTCTCAGCATTTCCTCACAATGAGGGTTCATTGCTGAAAAGCTTCACATTACATCTCATCATTCTAAAGATTAACCTCAATTGCAGATGTACGCAAACACTGTAGCTGTGCTGGGGAAACTCAAGTTAACCTGTGGTTCCACCTCCTGTCGTGATGTGCAATAGACTTACAATACTTGCAAGTAGAGATGAAGATATTTTTCTTTTCGGATATTCCTGTAGTTTCTCTGTCTCTCTGACATCAATGACGGAATTGAGTGCACCTTTGGCAAGTTTGCTGATGACACCAAGCTGATGTGGTTGACATGGTGGAAGGAAGGGATGCCATTCAGAGGGACCTTGACAGGCTGGAAAGGTGGGCCCAGGCAAACCTGATGAGGTTTTGCACTTGGGCCAGAGGAATCCCAGGCATCCATACAGACTGGAAGGAGTGGTCCTTGAGAGCAGCCCTGCAGGGAAGGACCTGGGGGTCTTGATGGATGAAAAGCTTAACATGAGCCATGTGCTCTTGTAGCTCGGAAAGCAAATGGTATCCTGGGCTCCATCAGAAGAGGGGTGGCCAGCAGGGACAGGGAGGTGATTTTTCCCCTCTACTCTGCTCTTGTGAGGCCCCATCTGGAGTACTGTGTCCAGGTCTGGAGCCCCCAGTATAAGAAAGACAGAGAGCTGTTGGAGAGGGTCCAGAGGAGGGCCACAAAGATGATCAGGGGACTGGAGCACCTCCCCTATGAAGACAGGCTGAGGGAGCTGGGCTTGTTCAGCCTGGAGAAAAGAAGGCTGCGGGGTGACCTCATTGCAGCATTCCAGTACCTAAAGGGAGCCTGCAAACAGGAGAGGAATCAACTCTTTGAAAGGGTAGATAACTGCAGGACAAGAGGAAATGGTTTTAAGTTGTGGGAGGGAAGATTTAGGTTGGATGTCAGGGGGAAATTCTTTACAGTGAGAGTGGTGAGGTGCTGGAACAGGCTGCCCAGAGAGGTGTGGATGCCCCATCCCTGGAGGTGTTCAAGACCAGGTTGGATGGGGCCCTGGCCAGCCTGGTCTAGCATTAGGTGGGATGATTGGTGGCCCTGCATGTGGCAGGGGGGTTAGAGATTCATGATCCTTGAGGTCCCTTCCAACCCTGGCCATTCTGTGATTCAGTGACTGGTATTAGAGGGCAATATTGAAGTATATATGCACATACACACATAAAAAATTCATTATTTCTTTAGCAAAACCATGGAGCTTTAGCAAGGATGTCAAAAAGCCAGCACAATGACATGGCATACCGATATTATTTTATTTTGAAATCAAGCCTTAAAAACGAAGTTTTATTTTTTCTCTAAACTAGTCAAAGAACAGTAAATGATTTTGTCACCAAAATTTAGAAAGTTTGAAATGTTAGATCAAATCTGTTTGGTTTTGTGTCATCGGGAACTTGCAAAGTCAATGCCAAAGAAATGTACATGAATTGGTAGCCTTCCACATGGCTTGAGTTCCAACTTCCGATGTTATTTGTCCAGTGCCTAGAATGCCACACAGAGGCTAAAGAACATATTACAATTAATTATGTCATGTTACAGTAAATAATTTCTTAAATACACGCTCTGTCATGGTAGCTACTGATAAGGAATTTAATTTGAAACTCGGCTCTTGCCTTCTGAAAATCATTTTAACTAAATTGTTGCAGTCATTACATGTTGTAAAGCCTCTATATTTCACACTTCATTTTCTGTCCAAATGGATGACAGCCTACTTCAAAGGGAAAGAAGTAAACCTGTGGTCAGAGTGTTCACCTGAACAGCATGCTCTGCTGAGATCCCACATCTGCCACTTTTAAATTTTTGAATTCCTGCGGGTTTACAATTTAATTGGTCAAAAATCAAAGGATGTCCAGTTGAACTGTATCCCCTTATAACAAGGTTGGAGATTGGAGGATAATGTTTGATGCTCCACCTTTCCTGACATTTCAGTGTCACACTGCAATGGGGAAGATGTTTCAGTTAGCTTCCCAAGCTAGAGATGTTAACTGCAAGTGTTTAAACTTATAAATATGATGTTTATATGCAAGAGAGACAGTTTCAGAGCCCTACTTTAGTGTCTGTCCCAGGAACAGAACAGGAAGTGAAAATAAACTGCCTACTGTTATTTGATTACAGTCTGTAAGATAAATTCAAGTACTCAGATCCCAATCCTGTACCTGTAAATGGTCTCAGAGTGTCCAATAGGACTTTGTATTGCGTGCAGCATAGCAGATGAACAAATATTTCAAACTCCAGGATCAACCATGGCTCTCAACATTGTCTGCTTAGGACTGTCTCTTGTTACAGGCAGCTTTGGGGGCGCAGATCCTCGGGTGCTTCCTTTGGTGTTTCTGAACATGTTGTGATCGCTGGGGGAAATATTTGGAGGTGGAAGGTAAGAAAGCATTTGAAAGCAGGCTTAAAAGATTGGGTATGAATCAGAATGGAAGATTAATACGTGTTGATGCTGTGAATTTTATTACTTGATTTCTTTGGAAAGTTTGCTTAATCCCCTAAAACAGATCTTCTGAATCTTTAGGAAAATCCTGATCTTGGGTCTCTGCGCAAAATGCAGCTGGTGTGGCTGAGGACAGGAGCTCCTCACTCTCTCTTTTCTTGTGCTTGGTAACACGAGCAAAGAGAGACCACAGCCTAGTCTAGAGCAAGCAGATGGCAGTCACCAAATCACACAGGTTCAGAGGAACACAGATCTCTCCCCACTATCCAGCTGCCTTTGGAGATCCTGTCTAGGAGAGGGAAAACTGCAGGAGGTCTTTGCCAGCAATGACATCTTAATTGAGGCTGCACTGTCTAGAGCTACATTAGGGTTACTATGGGCGGTTTGTAAATGCTGAATTGGCAGGAGAAATGAAAACTGCAAGTTTGCATTGGTTGGCTGCATGCTGCTGTTCCCTTAGATGTCCTATTTTAAAGGACGGCATTTATCTGCATTTCAGTTCAAGCGGTATTTGTGTTGACACACATTGTGTGCAGCTTACTGGAAGGGAGATGCTGTATTGCTGTAGGAAATGTGTATCACAGCTGTATAAATTAAACCTTTTGGTTTAATGGAGATTTACAAACTTTGTTTTTAGAGGATTTTTTTTCCCCCAACCAAATCGGCTGTGTCACAACTGAAAGCGGTGTTCTTTGGGGACCTCAATGTCATATGCAAGTAATAAGGGCATTGTCACTGTTCATCTGGTCAGAGATTGATAGTTCAATACTTTTCAGCATGACTGGGAAGGTAAGGTGCAGGAAATTTTAAAATGTGTTTTTCAATCACGAAGCTGGATACTGACTTGGACTGGTTTTTGGTTTTATATACTGTTCATATATAAATGTCTACTTGTAAAATCACTTGTGTTCACGTAGGAGCACTTTACTTCCTCTTTTGAAAAATGGGGGATTCATCTAGATAATCAGAAAAAAGTGGTTAGTCTAGAAAGAATAAAAGCTTATAGAACTGCTAATGATTGCTAATAGGAAAAGAAAGAACACACATTTTATGGTATATATGCTACAGCAGTTGGCCACCTAGGGCGTAAATGGGTAAATGGTGGCAACCTGTGTTGTTCTGATAGTGCTCATAGATGGAAATAGAGTGTGTGCTGTGCATGTGTCTGTGCCAGAGAAATGGGAAGGAAGGAGAGTGTGCCTAGAGAGAAGAAGGCTGCAATTGTGTATGTATGGCCTGGAGGAGGTACAGAGCTCTTTTGGAGCTCTAGAGCTACTGAGCAAGAAATGACCTGGTCTTAAATCTGTGATTCAGAGAGCCAGATCTTTCACAAGTTTTGTTTTAAAAAGCATGAGTCTCTCCTCTTAGCAGCTAGCAGGACCGTAAATACCACTTGTTTGAACAACAGCATGTGATTAAGGACAAATAGTTCTAGAAGGCTCAACTCATGGATTTTAGGGCTGAAACTAGACACATTGTAAGATATTCTTAAGAAAATTAACTTACTGTGTGAGTTTCCCTGAGACTGCATTCAATTTAAAAGTTGGTTTCTTTTAAATATCACTTGTTCATAGGGAAAATATGTTGATTTGAAAGCTTTGTATTCATTCTTACATTTAGATTCCGTTCTCCTTTATGGTTGAGGTCAAGTTATAAAGCGAGTTGTTCACAGTAGTCGTACAAAATGACATTTTATCCTGTAACAGACTCTGGATATTCCATTCCCTATTTATTCTTCAACGTTACACACAGTGTTTTGTCCTTTTCAAATTGTAGCCGTGCTAATTAGTACAGCTTTCAAAAGTCTCACCAGCCAAGTGATGGCAAGTGCATCAGATAAAGTTGTGCACCTCCTCTTCCTGCTAGGCATCTGTTTCACAAACAGGTATCTAAATTTGACTTGGCACAACATCATTATTCCATAGCAGGTGACGACTGGGAGGTTTTTATATTTCAGGATCCCTTGACCTTTCTTCTGGGCACACATACAGCGTGTTAATGATGAACAATGTCCACACATCAGCACTAATTCAAACTTGAGCTATTCCAGAGTTTGAAATATGCATGGATAAAGTCTGTGTGGATGGTCCTGAATTTTAATACATAAAAGTCACAGTAAAACAAAGTTAACTTTTAAAATTCTGCAATAAATCACAAAAAGCTGAATATGGTCCTCTGGATATCTTAATTAGATGAATTTCTTTCACTTAATCAGACTTACTCAAAGTCAAAGGGACAAAAGATAATGCCTGTCTCACATACTAGGGCCCCAGTAACGTCTCAGTGGTCAGACAGCTGATCACATTGCTTGCTGTCACTCATGGTTGTGTTTGATTTACTTTTTTTGGAATAACGTCTTGAACATCACCGTTTCCATTTTTTTTCTCAATCACAAGAATATTCCCAGCAGGCTTATTTCTGGGCTTCTGACTGCAATGCAAAGCTTTGGAATCACATACATCTGCAAGCAAATATTTAAGGAATGGTTTGTTTGAAAGCTGAACTTGAAAAATGGGAAATAGCAGAATCAACATTATCCGCACAACCTTGCTGGCCTGTATCCCTGATAGGAATCTCCAGTGCCAGGAAGAAGAGCAGTGAGGAGGATGGGATGTGCTCTGGGCTCCCCGAGCTCTCGGGTGCCAAGCTTGTGCAGGGGTCTCTGGGCTCCAGCTGCTGGAGGACTCCTACTTAGTCCACACAGATGGCGTTTTAAACGTCTTTGCGTATGGCTAAGAGGATTTTTCATAAGGAAAGTAAAAAATGTTAGTCTGCTTTGGGGTTATCTCTGTGCTGAATTCACGTGTTTCTTCTCCAAATCTTCAGAATGTTCCATTTTGTTTTAAGAAAGTGGTTTGTGCTGGCAATCTCTCCTGAATTTTCTAGCCTTATTGAAAACAGCTGTGACATTTTTGCTGAAGTGGGATGTCTTTGGTTTTCTCTGAGTGGTTTTTTCTTCTTTTTTTTTTTAATCATATTTTATTTTATTTATTTTTGTTATTTTATTTTAAGTTAAGCCAGAAGTAGAACCTAAGCATGGAAATATCAGTTAAAGCTATAAACAAAGCTCTCTGGGAGAGGTGGCAGGAAGAGGCAGAGCAGAAGGGCTTGCAATGGGAAAGTATTAGGCAGGATTGACTCTAGGTGTCACTGTGAGCTGTGCCTATAATTCCGCAGCTCTATTTCCACTCTCGTTGTGACCCCCACTTTCCAGATGCCTTCATTCCTCCTTCCCTCTCCTTCCCTCTCTCTCTTCCCCCTCCTCTGTCTCTCTAACCCGCACACATGCACGTGCAGAGTACATGACAAATAATAGCTGGAAGCAAGGAAATTACTGCAGCCATTAGAGAACATGGCAATGATAGAAATTAATACATACTTAATAAAAATGCTGGTTAACTGAATAGTTATGATGTCTGATATCTCACTTACATGAGGGCCCGTGTTTAAAAATAATAGCTAAGCTTTCTCTTGCTCATTTGTATATGGCTGCAGGTAAGAGAAGACAGCAAATATATCAGGAGATGCTCTCCCAGTCTTGCTGGGTGGATTGGGTGGCAGCAGGGCTAGGTCATTTAAGGATTACAGACCTGATTGCTGGCTAGGGGGGTGCTGGTAAGCTTTGAAGCTGTGCCCATCTCTGTAAAAGCCTGCAAAAGCAACCTCTATCTCTTAGCATTTTCTCTTCACTAATATTAAGTTAACTTCTCAATGTATAATTCAGAATACTTTCCTATATGATCCACTTAGAGAATACTAACTAACGACAAACAGCAACATCATTAAACACTCTAGTGCCTCAGGGTAACAGACTACAATGCATCCTGCAAAGTAGCTCTTAGAGGCTGTATGAACATATTCTGTCACCTTGCAATCTTTTATAGCGTAGCCCTGGGAATGCACAGGGAGATAACATGCAGTGGAATAGAACAAAGTCTGCCGGAGTCACACTCTCCTTAACGTGATGAATTATCAAGATGCCATACGTTTCTTGGTTAGGTCCCAAACAGATGAACTTGTGTAAATGAGCAAATTTAAATGCCTTCTTATCACATATAGGCAGAACACTCTTTTCGTGGCGTTACTAAGAGTGTTGATGATACTTTTAAGTGACTTTGTGCAGCGATGGGTACTTTGACTCTAATTGATAGAAGTAGTAATAGTCTTAGATTAAATCACAAACAAAAAAATAGCTTAAATAATATTTTAGTCCAACCACCCTGCCAACCCCAAATTATACCTTGCTGTATATATTGTTGGGTTTTTTTTTTTTTTCCTGTATCAATTTAAATGTCAGAAGCAACAGCTTTTGTGACTTCCTGTTCTTTTCTTTTGAATTTGCCTTTTACTGGAATATAATAGAGTTCTCCTGAAGGACAATGACAGTTTTTAAAGCTGCTTTGTAAAATGCCATTTCCTTTCTGATTCAGACTTCTCTGACAGTGTTGAATTTTGAATTTTTGTAGCATCCTGTGGGAAAGGAAAGGCAATCTGCAAAGTACAGATCCTCCTGGCACATCTTGCTTGTTGCTAGATGCAACTTCTAAACTGCCTCTCCTTGGTTTTCATCCCTGCCTGAACTGTGCGTTCAATATGGTGATGACTCCGAGATGCACCCTGTCACTAATCTAGTCTCTTTGGCTGCTGTGATTATCCACTGTCTCCATCAAATTACTCTTGGACAATGTCATCAGTGCAGTCTCACCTCTGAATGGAACAACGTTTTTTCTTTTTTTTTTTTTTTTTCCTCTTTAATCGGGATTAAGCAGTCAGATCTGATGACACTTCACACAAGTGTAGTTGTTTGAAAACATACTGTCCTTTCAATCACAGTAAGTGACAGTGTGCACTCTGCCAATGCCACGGCTGCCTTTGATGCCTGCTCTGACACGCTTTAAGATAAATGGTTCAGAGAAGAATTCCTTTCAGTAATAACTACTTTTGCCAAATGGTTAGCTCTGCATAGTGCTTTCTTCCCTCTTACTTTTTTCTTTGTAAGGGAAACTGTAACAAGAATTCAGTTGGAGAAGAGTTGAGTAGCCCTGTCCTGGGATGAATATGCTTTTATTGGGGATGGGCTTAAATTCTTGTATATTTAGAGCAAAGCAGTGGGTGTGAGGAAATATGTCTAAGCTTTCTCCTTCCGTCCACATGCCCAGTTTCTCTCTCATGGATACTGTAGAGCCTTTAGATAAAGGCTTGAGTGGGAGTTTGGAATTTTTCAGTATGTGGGAAAGAGCTGGTGGCCATGTTGACTAAACCACGACTGCAACTCACTGATTCCTTTGGGTGATGTGATGAGACGCAGAAGATGAGCACGGTGGGAAAAATACAGCAGTATTCAGCTGCAGCAGGGCTTTTCTTTCAACCATGGAGCTTCCCCTCAGCCGGATTACAGTGGGGGGTTGGGGTGGAGCCAAGTGGGCAGCAGGGATGGGGCAGCTTGTGGGTACAGAGCAACTGGGGTGAGAGTGACATGAGAGAGACCAGCAGTGTGTTTTGGTGAGTGGAAGGATGTCCCTTGGAAGCCACGGCACACCAACTATGCATGGGCATATAGAGGAGAAACGTAGATTTCAGCCAGCATTTCATCAATAGATTCCAAGACATGGTTCCACATCAGGACAGCTTCCCGTATGCTACCTGCATCGAGCGCTAAGGAGATCTGAGGCTGCTTCTGCTCCAGGTCTGTGGGGCTGCTGTTGTGCTGAGCTGGTGCGGTGCTGGCACCGAGGACTGGGAATGTGCTTTCTGTGCAGAGCGAGCCCTTACTGCCTGCCTGCAGGGCAGAGAGTAGAGCCCTTCCAGGAGCATGTCCTCAGGTTCCTGGAAAGAGCTTTTGTCTGCTGTAGGAAAAATGGAAAAGTGTAGAAGACACTTGTCTGCTGTCTGGTCAAGTGCTGCATGGCTTTTGCAGCACGTACTTGGTCTTGCAACAGAGTTTAGGAGAGAGGAATATTTCCAGCAGGAGAAGTGGAGAGGAAGAATGTTACTGGAAAATGCTCTTAATCATAGCAGAAATTTTCAGTAAGTGGTTTGTTATTTTTATTTTTTTTTTCCTGTAACATTTTCTGGTGCTGAGTGCAAGTAATACAGCATTTAAATTCTCTTCATCTCAGATGATTCACTGAAGGTCAGGTCTCTTGAAGTAATATTTTCTTTCTTATCTGCACCCAATCAATCATATGATATATAAAAATCCAAGCAGTTATATCAGCGCTTTAGTACAATGTAACAATATTAGACCAATCAAAATAAACTAATCACATATTAGAAATTATTTTAAAGTGATACTGCAAAAAATATACTCGCAAGCTACCATATCACACGGATAAAATAATGCTCATCAGTCATTACAATGGAGATAGTTGCAGGGTTTTTTCGTCTACAATATTTAACTGGCTGGCTTCTAATATTTCTTTTAATGTTTGCTTTTGCCTGGCAGGAATGTGATAAAATTATGCAAAGCTATGATTCACGTAGAACAAATACAGATTGCAAACTATATAATGTTATCCCAGCCTGCTGTTTATAAAGCAATGAATATGCCTGCTAACTCTATATGCTGATGATTTTTTGCAGCCAGGTTTATATCTGGATGAATGACCTTTACTTTTTCTAATTATTATTTTATACAAGCAAATAATTTACCTTTATAATCATAAGCAATCTTCAAGAAGGACCTTTGGCAGGTGCTGGCATATTGTGCTGCTCATATCATTCAGCAAATTGCCTTTTTCTGGTTGAAGTATAGTTTCTAGGCCTTGTATGCGGTTCTGCACAGAAATAATGTGAATTAAAACTTAAATCAATGTAAATTATCTCAATTGTGTACGTGTGAATTTGCATAAAATCACATGCTGTCCTTGCTGCTGACTGTGGGGCGAATGTCCTGGCGGTTCTTACACCATCTCTGTTCATGAGCAGCTGGAGAAATCGGATTCTGAGTACAGCAAAGAGCTGTCAGCCTTATGCAGAGTCCTGGGCAGGGCCTGAAGAAAATCTGAGAGTTTGTCGGTCAGCGCGCCCAGAAGGATGCTGTGACCAAATGGTCCATGCGCTCAGCCACAGTTGGTTAAGCAGAAGCATGGGAAAAGCTTTGTTCAGTTTCTTCACTATTTGAGCCTTTCTGAGTGTCTTAAGGGTGAGACTCTGTTCTAAAGCACTTACAATAGAGTGGCAGAGACTGAATTGCTGACAGCATAGCATGCAATCTTGCTCAAGAAGTGTGGCATTAGGCTGGAGACAACATGGGGTGGTTCAGAGACACCCGAGCTGTTTCAGCAATAACGCTGAACTTTCATGCTTCAGCTCTTTCTGATACAGCTGCTTGTTTCACAAACAAGTGTCTAAAACTGCTGTGAAAGTCACTTCAGCTGCAGACTGAGCAAAAGCCTGCTGACTTCTGGTGTGATGGCCCAGCATCAAGTAATAATGCACATGTTACTGTCTCTTGGGAATCACAGTTTGGGAACCCCTGATCTTTGGAAATGAGAAGAGATGCATGCTTCAGAGGAGATAGGAAAGAAACTTACTGGAAGGTGCCCTTCATTTTTTTTCTGTTTCTTTTCCATCTCAGGAGCAAATTCACTGTGTTTTCCAGTGAATTCATAGAAACGCCGCAAAGCCTATTCTTTCAGCAGAATCTGCTCGTAGACTGTGTTTCTGCATAAGAGTGAATATAATAGCCATGTGACACGTTGACAAGAGTAATTATACCCAGAGGGGTTGGTAATTTATGTTGGGTAGCAGGTGGTATCATTTCCTGGTTAGTCTGTACCCTAACTCGTTATTATCTATGGCCATCAGCAGCCAGAGTGACACCTGCGGAGGAGACCTCGGAGCCCGCAGCAGGAGCAAGAGTTGTTCCATTTGAATGTACATTGAGGGAATTGCTACTGTCCTTCATGCTGTGTGCAGCGTAACCTCTGATAACGTAGTAGATGAGACAAGTCATGGCTCATCTCATTGACCTGCCCCTCTTCTACATGGCTCTTTGTAACAGGTTATTCTTGACAGAGAACGCAATGTTACTCTCTGCCACCATTCCTATGCCATTGGCTCAGTCATCCAGCAGGCTATCTGAATAGCAGCTGTCCCTCAGGAAATATTTTTTACCACTATCTCTTTGGTTTTCAAGGTTTGCTTGTTTCCAAGATGAGCACTTCATTGTTCTGGGAGCTGTACTCATACATAATTAGGAAAAGAGTCTTGTTCTGAAAAGCTTATGTCATCAAAAGAAGAGAAAGAGAGGAAAATGTTGGGAAAATGCTACTTCCATTTTGCAACTGGAAAGTGGATGTGATGAAGAGGAGAGGTCAAATAAATTTGCTAAGGAAGTTCACACAAGGGATCTAAGGCAGAACAGAAAGTTGTTAAAGTTCTTGAAAGAGACAGATCCAGTAGCCCTAATCACAGACTCATCCACATTTTCCCAATATTTTCCCTTCCCTAATCCTTGAAATTCTTTTTTTTTTCTTCCTTTGTTCCCTTACTTGTTCTGCTAATACTGAAATATTGTTGTAACCAATGTCATAAACTTGTTTTTTTTTCTCCTCTCAGGTCCTGTTTACTTTGCCTTTCCTGCATGTTCTTCTGTTCATTTTTTAAAACACGATTTTTAGAACTTCCCAAATATGCAGCCGCTGTTTAAATCATTCACTTATTTTATTCAATTGAGAAGCTCAAACTCTGAGCTCCTCCAAGTTTATCTTAATCCTGTTTACTTACCTAGAAAAAGAGACTTAGTTCTCAGTCACAGGTTCAGAACTTCTTCAGCACGTATGTGTTCCTGGATTGAAGGTATTTATAGTAGATGTCTTTCTGCTTCTGTGCTGCATATATCCACAGTATAGGATATCCAAGCTGGCTTCAAACAAATGTACCCTCTTAGGGGCTACAGCTTTGCTTAGCACCACACAGAGATAGTTACAGTGCTTAAATTATTCTGTAGATGAGGCTCTGGATCCCTTCGGTAGTTGTAAAAGTTTTACCTTACACTTGGATTCTTGACATTTACCTTTTATAGCTCTTAACAATCCTTGAGGTGATCTTTCTTTTAAGCTGTGTCTGGAAATTCTGATAAATGCTTTATATATTTTGCAGAGTTTTTCTGGAGGATTTCTGTGAAATGGTTTTTGAGGAACTTTAGAAAGAATGTGTAAAGATGGTTGTAATATGCTCACAAAGACTGTCATGTCTACATTTTTGCATTTGCAAGTGGAAGATAAAATTTCCAGAACACTTACAGTATTCTTCAGTCCTGGGTATGAAGTGCTTAATATAACGTGATCCTTCTGTTTCATTTTATTCAATCAGTAAGATATTAACAGTGACGTATATAAGATCATACATACTGAAAGTTGTCAAAGCATTTTATGAAGAACAGTCTAGGACAAGAAATAAGGATCACCTTAACCTGCATAGGAGCACAGAAAAGTTGTGGTCAATGGGAAATGTATTTCTGCCAGCTTTAAAACAATCAGGAAGATGGGATGTGAACTCTTAAAAAGAGTGCCTGGGTGTTAATAGTGTCCATGTGTAGACATGGACTTTTAATGCCATTCCAGTGGGTAGGCCAGGTGAACATTTCATGGCTGGTCACTGCCAGTAATGATGAGAAAGTATAACTGTCAGTGTACAAGTCCCAGGTGTATAATTCTTGGTGTCTGTGTTTAAAATAGAAAGTGGAAAACGTGATTGTGAACAGGGAAATGGAAGACCTCTCTTAATGAAGGTAATAATGGAATCTGGCTTGCTTAGCTTAGCAAATTAAAACTTTAGGAGATTTTGGTGACTAAGATCAAGGAAGCAGAAAAACAAATAGTAATAAATGTAGCTATGAATAAACACGGGTCCAAAGTAGACGACCATGTAGCCATTAGAGGAGTGCATTTCTTGAGTAAAAAAAATTACATTTGGCTGGATGAGATGCTAATGGTAAACGGTGAGCCAATTCTGCAAGTTCTAGAAGTCGTTACACGGCTTTGCTGCTGCTACTGGGACCTAAGCTGGTGTCCCATTTCTTCATTCTAGTGCCCAAACAAGTTTAGCTTAATTTAAGGAACCCATGATGTTCCAGCAATTTATTTTCCAGTGTCTCTTTTTTGTTGATTGAATAAGGATTTTGAATTTTAGTACCAGTATATCTGTCTAAGAATTTTCGAGCTAATAACTCCCTTACATTTTTACCCAGTTTACCAGCAGTAGTTGAATGAGCCATTAGTTTTGTCTCATATTCTACTCTAGTTTTCACGCCCTGACTACTAAATTCTGTGCCAAAGTCAGTGAAGGCTCCATGAGTGCTTACTGATAGTGCAGTTCCCCAGAGGGACCTCCCATACCCCCATCTAATAGAATTTGGCTACAATCTCTTTTTCAGTCTACTTTTTGTTTTGTTTTGTTGCAAATTTGATGATACTAAATGAAATTAGTTACCTAATTCTCATTGAATCGCAGTGTGAGTTGGCTGAATAATTTCCTTTGACTTGTTTGAGAATTTCAGATTGTTATTCTAATATTATTCATACTGCTTCACGTTTCATAGCTAAAAATCCATGATGCGTAGGTTTTTAGAATCATATTATTGATAAGGAAGTTTACTTGGGGCATCATATTTGTAAGAGGCTTTTATAAACGAAACTCATACCTACATTAGGTTGTATGTATAGGTTTTAAAAGTTTGGCTGAATGTTAAGACGACGGACATACTGGTTTGTATTACATCTCCAGGATACACAATTTTTATAATTTCCTGGTAATGAGCTTTAAATGAGAGAAGACATAAAAATCTATGGCCGAGGACATACCTGGAAGTTTCAGTACCTGGTTTTGTAAATTGAACAAGTAGAGGTAAATGGCATTTGTCACGATATAAACTAGTTTTCTATCTGTGTCGTTCCCCAGTTAAAGTTTTTTCAGCATTTTTCAGAATAAGAGTGGGAAGTGTGTATGTCAAGGAAATTATTTTCCCTAGCAGAAAGGGAACAGATACTTAAACTGTAAGCTTGTAGAGCCCTATTTTATTTCTGTTGGACTTGTCAGTCCTAGGGTCAAAACAGGATGCCAGCCAGAGGGAATGGAGTGGAAAAGAAAGGTAGAAATAATCGTGGGTTTTTTTTTTTTTTTTGTCTTTTTTTTTTTTTTTAAGAGATGAAATCAATAAGAAGGAGTTCAAAACATGCCTGATGAGCTCTTTTTAGGAGATAGCATTATCAAAGAAAAAAACTGAGCTGGAGGGTAATGTGCTATTGTCCTGTCAGTTCACTAGAAAAGGCTCTATTTCCTTCAAAGCTCTGTAGAGACATCTGATACATGCCATTTCCCACAGTGTGCAAGACATTCTGAAGGAATTAAATATTTTTTGGTGGGCTAGATGGTGCTGCATTCTTTCCACTAACAAGGAGACTGCCAGAATTGATGATCTCTCAGTCCTTGACTTTTCTGGAGATTAAGGTATTTCACGTCATTTGGTGTGAAAATAGTCCTGGTCTCTTCAAGGGAGGATAAGACAGTGGGTAAATTACCACCATGTGCTAAATAGCTTTGGGATAAAGCCCTGTTTCCCTGAATGAGAATGACTAACAGATTCCAGCAGGATTAGTACAGTCGTTTGCTTCCCACGTGTTCCTGGGGTGATAGTGCACGGATTTTACAGCTGTTGAAAATGTCTGGCATAAAATGCTTGTCATTTAAGTTACATTTTGTGATACCGTATTCAGGCTGGGATGGTACAACGTGTTTTTGTAGTTTTACGAAGAGGGTGACCAGTTTTATGAATGACTGTTGAATTCTTCCCACCTGACTTGAGGTGCGTGTAAGCAAGCTGGCCAAACATCACTACCAAACATGAGGTGCTTTGAGAGCACCTTGCATTGCCTTTATAATCTCTGCTTTGGGACTGCTGCACCTTTGGTTTGGAATGTCAGGTTAGAAGAGACATAGAATGTAGAGTTAGAGAGGCAGAGGGTTAGAACCAGGTGAGAGGGATCCAGTGCTGTCAGCCAGACTCCTTGGAAGCCCTGGGGATGGGCACTGGGCAGCCATAGCCTCACATCTGCTTGTACCTCTTTTGTGGAAGAAAGCGTATTATCCAGCCTCTGCCTGACTCATGAAGAAATTCTTCTATGTCTGTGGATTTTTTTGGCTCAGTCCTTTATTCTGCACAAAAAGTAAAAGGTCTTTGGGACTGAGCTGGCCCAGAATCGGCACTGAAGCTTTTTCCTCAACTGCAATGGAAGGTGAATAGCTGGCCTGCTGTAGAACCTGGCTTTGCATGCAGCTCAGGTTTAGATAGGGGAAACTTGTGTAGTGCAAGTCCTCTGTGAAATTAGGTGAGTCTATGTTGGAAGAGGCAATTTTTTGATTAAAAGAAAAAAAAATCTGATAAAAAAGCATGTGTTTGTTTTTGGAGAACAGCACGACAATGTGTATCGTTTTTATCTGTCAACAGCCATCACCTTGTCAGAGTTTGGCTGCTGTTGATTTATTACAACCTATGCGAATGTATAATTGGTAGGCCGGTCCTCAGATCTGTAGAAGAGAGGCACAAATTTGGAAGCCAGATGTCCCATGGTAATGCACTAAAAGAGAAAGATAATCACTGAAGAGCCTTTCAACTCCTCATTACTCTTACATACTCTCTTAGCCTTAAGATTTATCAGGTTTTGTAATGAAAGCATCTAAAATGAAAACAACTTATTAACTTCACTAAAGACACCGTCTTCCACTCCCCACAAATAAATCTTTTATCGTAATCTGCACTGCAGGAGTCCCCGCTTTTTAGTCAGAAACGCAGGGGAATCATTGAGGCATGCTCATTTAGCATGGATGGCCCAGCACTGAGGATAACCTTCACAAGGAGAAAAGAACTGAGAGTTGGAGATTTCCTGGTGAAACAATACATGCAAGAAAAAGTGCTGTGGTCACATGTGGAGTTAGGGGTTATTCCTGGAGCTCTTTCCTCAGGGCTCTCTGTGCTAGTACCAAAGGCATTCAAACTGCTTGTAGAGGTATTGGCTATCCTTAACATTTATAATAGCAAACCCTGAAGTCTTGATACCAACGGTGTTGGATCTGAAGAGAACGTCCTGTCAGAGGAAAGACTACTAGTAGTCTTGGTAGAGTTCCTTTCCAGCAGAGGTGAAGGAACTGGCATCTAAAATACTGCTTCGTACTTTTAATTGACCATTATTACTCATAGTGGATGTCACAGTTTTTTTCTTTCATGAGGAGACGTGGCTTTTCAAGAAGCTTGCTCCTTGTGCTGGATACAGGTTGGCAAGGAGAGGGCCGCTGAGTGAGAATCTATTGTGGACAACCACAATAGAAAGTCCCCATGAGGTGGAGAAGTAGGGGCAGGAAGGCAGAACTGTACGTTGTCGTTCGTCTTCACCCTCTAATTCGGTCCTGATCTGGAGAGAGCAGAAACTGTGTGTCATTAAGTGAGTCTTAGAGGGTTCATAGGCCGGTGATGTACATCCTCCATTGCCTCAGACAACTACATGTACATCTTTGTAACGTGATGAGGCCGTCATACAGGGCGCAGAACAATTTATTATTCTGCTTGAGAGCGCCACGTTCCTCTTTAAAAAATAGTTACTCCTGGAGTCGGCAATTACTTTAAAATAAATTTACCAAAGACAAAATTGTGCCTCTTGGGTCAGTAAATGACTTCCTTGTTTTTTCTTGAAGAGACAAGGTGTTTATTAAAGACCTCCTTAGTTTACTGTGTTGGGTTTTTCACTTTGAATAATTGTCCAATTAAATATAATTTGGAAGTCCATGCTAACCTACTGCTTGCATTGTGCAAGTAAGAATATCTCTGAAAGATGTGCATTAATAAATCCCACCGAGCCCTATCTCTTTTAAAAAATGGCTTCTACTGTTTAATTTTTAGAATTTTTTTAAAAGGGCTCTAAGCCTTACATTTGGAAATGCTGCTGTTTTCACACAAATAATTTATACAGTTCATTCTTTCAAATTCTGTAGAAAACAGTTTTATCATTTGTTGCAAGTTAGCTTATTTTTTTCAAATTATTTTTAAGCTGTTGTTTAGGTTTGGGATATACATATGTATGTATATATATATGTATTGATCTACGTATTTCTATTCCTGTTTTGCAAGAGGAAAATAATGTGAAAGTAAGTGAATTTAGAACTTGACGCTCCTTGAAACTAGGAAATGTTCAAATTATTTTTATGAAACACATACTAAATGTAGACTTTTTCCTTTTTTCCTTCTTTTTTTTTTTTTTTTTTTTTGTTTGTTTGTTTGTTTCATACAAGAAGAGGGTTGATAATTAATCTTTCCAAAGAGGTCACACACAGTTTTTATTCTGGAGAACTAATGAATTTAAGTCATCGAAATGATAAAAGAAAAGTAATTAAATGTGGAAATCGGGTGAAATTCTAGAAATCTAAGATGGAATTGATTAATAGTAAGAGATATAGAAGAAGTATAAAGAAAACTAATTGTTCCTGATGTGTAATGTTCCATAGAGTTATAGTTATGCACGGCCAAGGAGTTTGAGGATAAGATGGGAAGTAGGACCACTGGACTTTCCTTAATAGTAAGTTTTGACATTTCTTTATCTGCTAGGATAGGACCTGTTACTCCAACTCATTTTCTCCTGTAGATATAGGACTTTTATTCTTACTAAAGGAATACAATGAGTATTGATTAGCTAATCAATCTAATTAATAAAAATTTTTAGAACTGGGATAATAACAAAGCATGCAGGGGAAATTTTATCTCACTGAAGTAATAGGGATGAGTAGCCATAAATATCATGAAATGAATCCCTAAAATGTTTTATACTGTTGTAGTTACACTTTTTATTGTAGTTATCATTGCCATCATAGTATTAAAAATATCATTTTGTTTTGATATAGGTAAGAACAGATATGACATTATATTGACGTTAAGATTGAAATTAACTGCCTACTGTATGTCCTTTATATTCTGGCTGCCTCCACTCTCCAGAGAAACATAAGGAGTTGGAAATCTTATTTGCTGTTCCTAGCCTATCGATGCATAGGACACCTAATTAATATTGAGGTCAATAATACCATCTGTTGCTCCTCAGGAGTTAAGACCTAAGAACCATCCACACACAAGCATAAACCTCAGCAAAGCACTTTCAGTCTATGATATCCAAAATAATTTTGAAGTTATCAATACCCCTTTGAATAGAACATCATCTACGGAGAAGAGGGTATATATAACTTCATATGTATATAACAGGGGGAACCTGAAGTATCTGAGATGGGAAGTTGCTGAATTTCATTGAATATTGACTAGAATAGAAAAAAAAATAGGAGCGAACATTTGTTATGTAGTAGTTTGATAACATAATCCTTCTTGAAAGAGTCTTTGCAGATGAAGAGCTTGGATGCGTCACAAAATCAAGGAGAACTGTGGTGTTCTATAGGTGAAAGTCATGATCTTTACTGAATGCCTTGACAAAATATCACACTTTGGTTTGAGACAAGGGGCCTGTAATTAGAAGCTGCCATTATGTGAGCAACACATAATCATGTGCTGTAGCAATTTCAAAGCTGAGCAGTGGGATAAAGTGTGGATGTTGAAAAATATCTGTCCGGGGAGGTTCTAGAGATGAAGAGAAATGGTAGAGACATAAAATAAGCATGAAATGAAGAGTAAAGACTCTAGAGTTGGCATTATATGGTTTAAAGGAGATACACAGGAAAAAAAAAAAAAAAAAGGCTAACTATACCTATTTCATCTCCTTAACTGTGTGCTTACCTGTACTGAATCTCAATATTCTGTATTCAGCTTTTGGAATGATGTATTGATTGCAATAATTGCACTTGCAAAGCGCCTAGCCACTATGTATACTCTTACTTCTGCAAGAATTGATCTATTTTCCTGAAATATTTGTTTGTTGATTCAGGAGAAAGAAAGCCAAACATAAACCCTTCCAAAACAGGGGAGAAGTATTGGCAAAATCCCTGCACCAATTCCTTTTAGAAAGATGGGAAACTGGTATTTTTGGAATACAATGATTTCCTGGCTTCTCAGCTGTCTGCCTGATGGATCTGAGCAACAACGGCACCCTGTTAGAGTCATCCATATCAAGCAGCACCTGCAAAGCTGCTTCACACGTCCTGCCATACACCATGTCCCAAAGCCTTGCTCTCCTGCTGGGGAAAAAGTGGAAACCAGAAGTTTGTTGAACTCCTGCCATTTTGTGAAATAGTACAGTGGTGATAAATTAGCAAAATCTGACCACTTTTTATCAACATTTTTTCAGCCATCTCTTATTTGCTTGTGAGCAACTGCAAGAAGGCAGTACTCAGTTCATGCCATGGTTGCAGAGTTATTCACTAAAATCTGTCTTTCTTCCCCATCTTTTACATAAGCATCTACTTCACAGCTGTTTAGCTAAGTGATTACAGTTTGAAGTTTGCAAGAGTGCAAAAGGAGTCACCATATCTGTGTTTATGCTGAAAAGTCCTGTCTGAGCTGTTCTTATGGTAATAAGCTTATTCAGGTTTGCCAAGTAAGGGTAGGTAGATTCTGACAGTACTTCTCTGAATGTCTTATTTGGAGCATAAGAGCTTGCCCATGTCTCCTATCACTGAGATGTGTTAAGTTCTGCCTGAAGAGTTGCAGCGGATTTCCAGAAGGGATTTTTCTAGGGTTGAAAGCTGGATGACAGTAATTTGCTATTATGGACTGTGGATGTTCACTGTCTGACAGTGTGTGGGGCATTGCAAAGGTGTATGTGGACTAAAGATGCCTAGCACAATTTTTTTCAGAGCTGAGAAGAAAAGAATTGGAGTCTGGTGTAATGCAGCGCTTCACTCAAAGTGCAATTTGTTTCAGTGCGTATCAGCTCTTCAGGCCCACTGTTGTGCTGAGCATAATCAGTTTGTTACTGCAGACAAAACTGGTGCTCGGAATCCTGAGGCTGTCTGTGGGTGATAGTTGTTAGTTATTAATGGTTGGGCCATTTGACAACTTGTGTAATTTTTCACTTTCCAAATTAGTCCACTTTGAGCTAATCTAGAACAGCTTAATGGATGAGTGAATGGAGACAAAAGCTCTGATGTTGCTCCCTCATGTTGCTTTTAGATCCATTCATACAAGATTAGGTTTGATTATGAATCAAATGATTTTATGAGAATTTTAAATTCAAGCACAAATAATGATGAGCAGGCAGCAGACCTAGCCGTTTGTGCAGCAAAAGACTACAAGGATGATCAAGACTTTTAATTGGAGCAAAATGGAAATACGGGAGTATTCATTTTCATGTAAGTAGACACTTCTGTAGTGTGAGGGTCATCAAAGACACTGACTGAGGTGCCCAGAGAGGTTGTTTAGTCTCCATCCTTGGAGATGCTCAAAACTCAACTGGACAGAACCCTGACCATGAGTTATCAAAGGCTACACTCCAGCTTGTGACTCAGGGCTGACTGATCCCAATTGGAGTCTTTCCTGCAGCTTTAGTGATGGTGGTTCAGGTCAGTGAGAGAAGAAAAGAAGTCATACTAGTGGACATGAGATCTAGAACATGTTGTAGAACTCGATCTGGGAGCAGAAGAAGCAGAGCAGCTGCTGGAAAGATTTATGCGGATTCAGAAGCAGGTATTAGTAGAAAAGCCAAGGGGAGCAGTGTTAACATTTCTGCTCACTGTGCAGCACTGTTGTAACAGAAGGGCTGGATTCTAGGTCTCTTCAATTTCCTTAGCCTCCTGGGACTCTTCAGTGCTGGCTTCTGTGCTACTCAGCACTTTCACTTTGCAGCTGATGAAGTACAAGAATTTTTAAAGTGAGCAGTTTAAAGAAATTTCCTGGGCAACAGCTATATCTAATAGTATACTGGTATATAGTATAATGGTTGCTAGATTTTCAGTCCAGCCTTTAAGTTCTTAATTTACTGCTGATACAAAAAGGGGAGCTGAAGTTCTCATTTCATTCAAACTTTACACTTTATTCAACAAAACAACTGAATATATATTTACCAGTAATCCTGCGTTTGGCTGTAGACACCTTTTTAAATTAAGGACATCAGATTTTGACTGGCTCTAAAATCTTATCGCAGTTCTTATATATTTTTTGAGGACACAGATCATCTTAAATATGTCTTAGAGCTTCTAGGGGATCTAGTGGGTATATGAGTCCATTTGTTTTCTTGTTGTGAGCATGCTTTTGAGTACATGAGTGGTTTTATGCATTTTCTTCCCTCCAGGTAATGTGATATATCTTATCTGTTTACAGAAGAAATGAGCAAGTCAGTGGTCCATTCTCTAACTGGTTTTGGTTTCTAAGTGCGTATGATGAAACCATGGTAAATGAGTTGGTATCTTATGTGCATTTCTACTCTTGGACAGGTGTGCTACTGGTGGAGATTGTTGGTCTCCATTTATAGAAGGTTTATGAATCATGAACAACAGAATTAATTACCTTCTCATAAAGGTGCTTCTGAGTTATATTTCGCTGAGGCAGCAGAAACTGAATTAATGTTCTTTAAGAAAAGTTGAAAGTCTTGGAGAGAATGTGGACCTGATGGTAATTCAACACGTTGAACAGTTTGGGGAGTGAAACGAGTCAGGCAAATCCAATACCGAAACGGAGTTTGGCACATGCAAATTTTATGCCTCACTTCTATACCAACCTGAGACTAATAATATTTCTGCTGTAGGTTTGTAAGTAGAGAGATCAGTGGCTATGAGCTGTCAACATGACACAGCGGCATTGAATGGGCTGAAAGAGCTATAGGATGCACACAACAAAGTCTTGCCAATAGATATTAAGAAGGTATTGAGTCACCTTGTAAGGCATGGAGCAACCGTACAACTTGTGGCTTCCCATGTTTAAATACTGGAAGGGATACAGATTGAGGCAGTGAAGATGAGGAAAGAAAAGGGGAGCCTAATCTTAGAGAGGAGACCATACATATTGTCTTGTTTAGCTTTGCAGAGCAAAAACTTGGAGAAAGACAGTATTGTTTACAAAATGATAAGGGCAGATATTGGGAACTGGTAAGAGCAGTTTAGGTAAGAGGTCACTGCTGGCACAGGAATGAAAAGGTATGAACTGAGCATGTAAATAATGGTCTATACTCAAGGAGATCTTTAATCACTGGGACAGCTTTTGTGAGAGTGAATGGCATAAGTGACCAGGATAATTTTAATATGCAACATGTAAATTTGAGAAAGGGACTCGGTGATGCAAAAGGAGAAGGTGATTCCCTGGCCTGGCACACCACTCACAGACCTGGGTTCCTATAATACTGCACTGTTTGGTGTGTTTCCCTCAAAATCTGTTCTTCATAGTTCGTTCCAAACTAGTGGTCTTTTGTACCATCTGTCATCTGTATCAGGACTAAGTGATGACTTACTCTGTGAAACATAGAACGCATGATTTGAAAGTTAATATCGTATTTGTTCAGTGTATTTGCATTTTTGTGCTTGATGCTAGTGGAAGTTACAGCCCTAGATTCCTCCTCTGTGGGCTACAATTCACCTTCACTATAAATATTTCACAATCAGCCTCATGTTTAATGATGCCATTGGAAGGAGAAACACCTGGATTCTTCTACCAGGTGTTGTATCTGGATCTTACGAGTTGTGTGCATTGCTTTTATGGTCTCTATTAAAAATTAAAACATGGAAAATATGCCTAAATTTTTCTGAACAGCCAATCTTGAAAATAGTAATACTACCTTAGATTATTGTGTAATTCCCACTACTGCAATATTTGAATAACACCCTACAATATTCATGTGTACCTAGAGGACCCGATGTACTGAAGAGATAAATGATGTGTTCAAGGTTACACTGGAGGCTGAGGTGGAAGAAAGCCTGATTATGTCTGAGCATGCCTGGCTAGTGCTGTGTCTACTGGGCTGTTAGAAAGGATACTGCCTGCTTAGAAGGTCTGCTACATCAGCCTCCACCACTGGCCCTTTGACTCTTCTTGTGGAATCATCTATTATTTTGGTTCTTGTGGAAGTTTCCCAGTTACAGAACTGTCATTCCTTTTGGTAGTTTTCATACATCCAGAAGACATGGCTCCTGCCTAGCTACATTTTTCTTTTCTTTGTACCAATCCCTTGTTCCCGTTTTCAGGTACCATGCTATGAACAGCATGATATCTGCCACTGAAATATTTACGTGCGCTGTTTGCAGTGTTTTGTCTTTCCTCGGTGTTCCCATGGACCTTCTGATCACTGAATGTATTGAGTATTCGCAGAAATGGAGAGCAGAGAGGTGATGCAAAGCGTGCTGCTAGCCTGCTGGGTGAATTTCGACTAGCAGCATCATTTACTTGGATGGATATTTGTGGGAAGAATTATACTGAGATACCCCCCCAAGTTCTATCGGTATTGATATCAGAATTATTTTGTGAGATGAGGGAACTAGAGGCCAGTAAAAAACTTGTACATCGAGAAAGTTCAATTTTCTTCTGCTTTCTTCCAAGATCACATTTTCTGTTGTTCAAAACTAGGTTTTGATTTTTATTTTTTTTTTAATAACTGAAATATACATTTACCGGTTTCTGAGCGTCTCATTAAAAAAGCATTAAATGCTGATGATCGCCTTTTCTGCAATTTCATGTAGTTGAACTACTAGCAAGCGACACTTTTCTTTTCCCATTCTAAAAGCAATGCTAGTTTTGTGTGGTGGAGGCTGCAAACAGACAGAGTGCTTTGCGTGCTGTGTTGAGAACCACTGGAGAGATTCAGCTCATTACAGCTGTGATGAACTCGAGATGGTAATGAAGCTGCGGCGGGTTTATTATGTTAGCATTAGTTTTCTGTTGCAGTCTGCTGATAGGTGTAGTTCAAATCCTTTAAATGAAAACAAAGTCTTTTAAACCCTGCTCTTTCAGCAATTCATTTAACGAGAAGGAGTGCTTTGAAATTAGTCCTTGGATATCGGTGTCTTCAATTTACGTTCTCGGTGCAGTTAGCACTTAATACATCCCTTTCAGAAGCAGATTGTCACCGCAAAGTGTCTGTACACATTCTATCTAATTCATCCACGGAGGTCCCGCCGCATTTCAATTGTGTCTTTTCTATTGCTTTTAGGAGCAAAGCTTGGGGTGCTGCACATTCTTGCCACCTTTTTCCACTTCACTGAAATCTTTCACTTGATTTAAAAAACCCTACACAACTAAATTGATTCAGTAAATCCCTTTTTCATGTACAGTAAGTGGTTTGGTGTAAGGCACAAAAATCTTTCTACTTTTACACTTCCTTTCATTTCATACAATTGTCCTTAGAAAAGTAAGTCTATAAATGAGGAAAAAAAAAAAAATACAAAGTGTAGCCAAGTTAGAAGGAAAAAGTTTTAACTAGCTTTTTTGTCAAGCTTCAAACAATGCTTTCTCTGATTCTGACTTTCTCTTTCTGGCCAGTGCCTGTTTACATTCACTCATCATTAACTATATGTATTTATCAGGCTTTGCAGCTATCGCTGGCCTATTTGATACTTCTCTTTTTAAACAAAAACACCCTCAGAAATTGATACCATACCAAAATGGTATTCATAAAAAATTTAAGAAAGACCTCTCAGCGTTAAAAAAGAAAAAAAAGAAATTTTTTTTTGAAGGAGCTGAAAAGAAAAAGGTCTTGGAATTACAAGCAGTTAGACTTGGGTTTTTGCGTAATGACTCCTGGTATCCCACTGTGAGAAGACTTTCCCCAGCTTCTCGTCTGCATTCTTCCTCGTTCCCTGCGGGAGAATGAGTTGGATTTGTCTGCCATATTCACAGCAATCGAGGTGATCCAGGTTGAAAGAAAATCAATAAGATGTGTCCATTTATGCCTCACAAAGGAAGAAAGGTCTAAAGAACAGACATGGGACGTGATTCAAGCACTAGAGACTTAATAAGACTTCTACTTGTGTTTGAAGGGGATGGTAATTTATATTTTACTTTGAACTTTTTTTTTATGCTTCATAACTATTGGGATTCGGGCTGACATGGGAAGCAAGGAAAAGAAGGTTTGATGCTGTCTTAGAAGACCTAACCCATTTGGGAAGGCCATGCTCAAAAGTTCAAAAAATTTTGTTTTAGAAAAGATTAAAGAGACATCATATCATCATACTGATTTATCGCTATTGATAAAACTGGTTTAAAGTATTTTGGATTGGGGTACAATAAAAAAAAAAGTCTTTCTTTCTTTGAGAACAGCTGCAAGTTTCTCATTATTGGCTGTCCTTTCTGTGTGTTTGATATCATTTTGCTTAGAAACAGAGGAGCACTCATAATAGATACCCTGGTGCCACTTGAAGCTTTGTCAGGGCTGCTCCCCAAAAGTGGTTGTTGTTCTGCTTGATGTCTGTCATGTTAGCCATCAGGGTCCTGCTGTCCCAAGGGTGTACTCTGTCAGCCCTCAGCAAAAATGCTGGCTCTGCTTTAGCGTAGGTTGTTTTTTCAAGCCGTTCTTGTGGTGTACTTTTGCAAGTGAGATGTAAGCATGCTCTTATTCAGCAGGAATTAGGACCTGAGGGAGTTTAAGAGAAAAAAAAAAAAAAAAAAACACAAAAAACTTGAAACAAACCAAGACAGGCTGCAGGCTTGGGTCTAGTTATAGCAATCTTTTTGCTGTAAATGACAAAAACAAAAGCAGCCCTTCTTACCGAAGGAGTAAATGACCGCAAAAATATTTTGCCAGGCCACGAATTAAGTGCTTGCTGATCAGTGAGACGGTTTGAGAGCACGGGGGATGAGGAAATATTCGTTCTTCTCCTCCAAATGTTTTGGCTGTGCATTCCTGTTGAAATGCAGACTGACACTGAGCACACCCCAGGTGAAATATCTGAACTGGCGATGGCCTATTCAAGAAAAAGGAATTAATATTCCGAAATCTGACTCTTCTTGCTAAGTAGCTCTTTAAGGAAGTTTCAATTATAAGAGATATTTCCAAGAAGAAAATTGTGCTTAATGCTTTATACAGGATAAAGTTGAAGGTGTAAAGAGGATAGAGACAGATTTAGAGCCCACTTTAAAGGTATGCGGAGATTTATCGTTATTAAAACTACCATTTGTTCCAAATCAGCCCCTTTTCTCTGAATCTTTGGCAGATTTTTGCAGTTTCATGTAACTTTGAGTCTTTTCAAAATAAATTGTAGAGTGGATTTGAGAAGCATTCAGACTATTAATGGATTTTTTTAAGGCTTAATTGGTATCAAACAAGATTTTAGTGAGTGCTGCCAAGTGTGCCCATTGCATCGTTAAACGAGCAAAGCTAGCGTTTAACTGAGATTGACTTACACTGCTGTCCTTCACGTTCAAGAACTGTACTTAAGTGGGGTGAGATCAGAATATCAAAGTAGCCCATGGAATGTGCAGTCACAAATTTTTGTTGAAAGTTTCCTTCTTATGCGTTTCAACACAGTGCTGCTGTGGAATGACCACTGTTAAAGCAATTAATAAATAAGAAGACGTGCTAAAAAAGCAATAAAAAGCAATGCGGTCCAGGTTGTATTGTCTGGAAAGGAAATGTAGAAATAATTCCAGCAAATTGGAAAGGAGTTGGATGGAGCAGTCAAACGACTGTCACAGCGACCTGCAATTCTGCAGTTTATAGGCAGCCCCTTTGCCATAGAAGACCTAAGAAATGTCCATCTACATGACAAAGCAGGTCTGGACATGGCTTTGCTAGACCAGAAGATGCAGAGATCTGTGGGGAGTCTCCCAGCCAGCACTAGGACTGGTACTGC
Organism: Chrysolophus pictus; assembly: GCA_037305975.1. Classification (NCBI taxonomy): domain Eukaryota; kingdom Metazoa; phylum Chordata; class Aves; order Galliformes; family Phasianidae; genus Chrysolophus; species Chrysolophus pictus. Next base: position 10,103,438 of record CM074580.1, read on the forward strand.
TATGCCATGGCCACTTAGGGCAGTTGCCTCTTTGGGTTATTACCAAACAGATATCAGCATTTGCTCTGCCTTGACAGAGTCTTTCCAGGCAGGACCTTGTTTTGTGGCACCTTGTCCTGCTCTGATGCTCATTTTTCAAGGGATGATGTGGGTCCCTCTCCCCCAGAGCTGCAGTATCAGTCAGTGGGAGCCCGAGGTTGTTCTTCTGGATGGGTCTCTCTGGTCCTTTAAAGGAGCTCTTGTCAAAAGCGTTGTAGTGTTTCTAGATCACCCTTGCAACTGTGCTGTTTTTCCCCCTTGCCCTTGCAGCTGCACTCAGTTGCCATATAGCTCCTCAGAGTTTCCTAACTTGTAGTTTAAATAAGTAACCAACAAACCTTGATATTTTAGGGTCTGCACGTCCTCCGTTTCTGTAAGCTATTAATAGGTAGAGAAAATCTTAATGTTCCCAAATGTGAAATATACAGGCTTTTGTGCCTTTGTGTCCTGGGAGGAGAGGGAGACTCTCGAAATGGTTTTAGAGGAGGTCTGCATCAGAGGGGATCCATATCTCCATTTTGATATGGACTCATGGGTAGAAGCTAGGAGTCTGGATGCCCCAGAGCAATTTTATGAATAATATGAAGTGCATCATTATTTCTGGATACTTAATTTTCTGCTAATACTTTTGAAAGAAACAAGCGTGGGAGGTCTTCAGCAGAAAGAAATCAGAATGTCTTTGGAGCATCAGATACTGCGGTGTGGTAAGGGATTTGCCATGCTGACGTTCTGGCTCGCAAGCAGATCTCCCCACTGTCACCACAAGCACCAATAGGAAAAATATTCTTAGAGCCAGGCACATTAAGAAGAGTAGCTTCGTACACTGGCCAAGCAGTTCCAGCTGCCACTAAAAGGTAACTCCAGCTCCTAGGGGAAAACATTCATAAAACATCCACCCACAAAGGCCATTCTAGGACTTTGTGTTGGTGCTGATCCCTAACTCTTTCGTTCATTCTGGAGAGGATTCTGAACAAAAATGAAAAGGTTTGAGATTTTTTGATGTGTTTCCTGCTTTGATGAAGCCTTTCAACCCCAAAGTGGCAAAAACTTAGCTAAAGAATGGGTTATATATGCAAACAAACAAACAAACAATGCAAAACCCTACTCCCCGAGCCAACAAACTTGAGGTAAGTGAGCTCTGTTCTTTTGCAGAAGAACTGTGAGAATTATTCTTTTTGGTTAAAAAGAAACTCTCATTGGAATGCAAATTTTGATTTTGATTATCTGTCACGGCCTGCTTTGAAGTTTTTCAGACAAAAATAAATATCTCCATAACAGAGAGGATTATAGTAGTCTTGTTTAGAATCATCTGAGTAAGAGTGGCATCTAATCTCAGAATATATAAGGTTTTATTGAGGCCACAGAGACTTTGAAAGAGCTTGACTCTCTTCTGTTTTGTAAATTTTCTATAAATGGTTTAATAACGTTTTTAGTTCAGCCAAAAAAAAACAAGGACTAAAACATTTCATCATCCATATTGTTGAAGAAATATAAAAGACATATAATTCAATTTAAATAAATCTGTAGCTAGGTTATATCATCCTTATCTCAGTAAAAAGTGTTTTCTTTTACAGTCCTTAATAAATAAATAAACATCCACGACTGGGCTTGGAAGGCTTCGGTTGGGTAAATCAGGTTTTGGCAGCTCTGTAATTCATGAAACAATACCGCTAGCTCTACTGGAATGGGAGTGGGATGTTTCAAGCTTTATGATTCTGTTCAATTCTGGAGCGTTAATGGGGCTATTTGTAAAGAAAGAAACGTAATGAGTTATCACAAAACACAGCAAGAACTCTAGAAAGGGGCAGCTTCCCATCCATCACCCATTCTAGCGTATTCACAAAAGAGCAGGGCAAGAAATCTTGTGAGGACAGTGGGGAATTTTGCTTTTACTCTAACCTGACTTTCACAAATTGTGATGGGCCTGGAACATTATTTTCTTTACAAAATGACCCCAACCCGATCCTAAATCCAAAGTGGGAGCATGTGAGACAGATTTTTTGTGAAGTTATATTTTTTTTACCTTTCTCTACATTATGCTTTGAGAAGATGCTATCTTAATTAAGATTTATTTATGAAATAAAAGTAGTAGATCATTTTTATCTGATATAGAGGCTAATTCAGGATGCCGACATTGCCATATTTCTGTGGCACCGTCTTGCAGGGCTATAAGTAAAATTACCTGTCGTTTCCTTTCTATTCTCTTTTATTTTGGAAGTTTATGACTAAGCCTTGGAAAGTTCTTGTGGGTTCGCGCTTTGACATACGAGGTGGGAACCTGAGAATAATATTTATTTTAAACGTTAAAAAAAAAAAAAGCAAAACTGCACTGAGCTGGGTTTTTCTTTTGTTTTGTTTTATTTTGTTTTTTAAGTTGAAATAGCAGCAGAGAGAACCAAAACTTTTATGTGGAATGTGTTGTGATGTAGCTGCAGTCTTGTCCTCTCTCATCACACTCAGAGTCCCTAACAAAGACCAGAGAAGGCTGAGTGAATATGTTTTAAGACGGACTGAAGCTTTTGTCCCAGAGATAATGAGATAATTAATGTATTTCATAGCTTAGTCTGGAGATGGTGAAACAACTCACTGTAATGAAATGAAAGACGTATACCAAAACAAAGGTTACAGCAGGAAATAGTTTTAAGTACATGATAATCAATTTTCACATTATAAGCTTTAACATCTCTCCTTCCATATTTCCCATTATAAGAGGGCCTGTTACTTATTAAAAAGGAAATTGAGATGTCAGTAGTTGCAGAGGAGCAGATCCTCAGGCAGTTTAAATCAACCAAGCTGCAATGCTGTCATTCCCACCCAGTGCAGATCTGGCTTGGGATCCACTCGTTGGTATAGGTCAGTTCTCATGGAATAGTTTGAGTTGGAAGAGACCCTTTACAGTCATCTTGTCCAATCCCCTGCAATGAACAGAGACACCCACAGCTAGATCAGGTGCTCAGAGCCCCTTCCAGTCTGACCTTGAGTGTCTCCAAGGATGGGGAATCTACTGCCTTATATCCAGTCAAAGTATATATAATATATTTTCATTATATCCAGTCTAAGTCTCCCCTTCTTTAGTTTGAAAACATTTTCCCTTCTTCTATCACAACAGACCCTGCCAAAGAGTCTGCCCCCTTCTTTCTTATAGCTCCCCCTGAGGTGCTGAAAGGCTGCTCTCAGATCTCCCCACAGCCTTCTCTTCTCCAGGCAAAACAGCCCCAGCTCTCTCAGCCTATCCTCGTAGAGGAGGTATTTATTCCATTTGTTGGTTCATTTTTGTGGCCCTCCTCTGGACATGCCCATCTGCTCACCTGCAGTCTTACTCTTCAAACTTGCTGCATTTTGAAAACTGGAAGATAAAGGGATGCTTTTGGAGCTATAATGGATAGAAACAACAGCTGTGCACGCTAATAGTAGAAGCTTTAGGAAGAGCAGGGAACATCTCATCCCCTTCTGATGCTCAGAGGGGAGTGATGTTGGAATGGGCCCCATCCTGAAGACCCTGTTACTAGACTCCCCTTTCCTCAGGCTGTTTCCCTTAGCAGTGTATTTCCAATGCCGAGGCATCTCTGCCTTGGTACCATCTGGCAGATATTGGCAAAGGAAAAAAGACTTGATATTTCTCTGAAGCTCGCCTGTGGGAGAAAGTGTCTTTATTATGTACAAAGAGATACATGAGAAGGAAACTCTGTTTGCTGCTGAGGTGCTTTTTCATCTGAGCATGGTAAAAACTTGCCAATTTTATACACAGCCCACAGGGCTACCAAACCATTGAGAAAAAAATGATCCTTAAAAACTTTTACCACAGCATCTGTCTGGATGAGATTCTATGTGCTGATTCCCCTTCTCCTTCCTGTCTCAGTAATTTTTCCCCAAGTTAAATCAGAAAGCAAAGGCAGTCATTCAACCTCTTATAGCAAGACAGTTGTATCCTGAAGAATTTTAACATTTTTAAATAATGCACATCTGAGGTTTGGCCCTGTGTGAGCTGTTTGGATGGTATAGATGGTGCACTTCTGACTTAGCTTGGGCATCTTTCCAGGATTTATGTCACATTTGCCCTTCCTTTTTCAGTCTCAAACAGGCAGGAACAAAACCATGCAAAACATCTCCTGTGACATGTCTTGCTTCCAGGACAGTGCTGAGGTTTTCATTACATGGAGTATAAGTAGGTGGTGTGCCCATTGATCTCTTGTTTTGCAGAGTTTCTACATATCTACAGTCCTGGCCAGTATATTTTTCAGTGATGTGCCCCTTGTGTTTTCCAGAAAGAGAATTATTTCAAACTTGGGCTTTATGGGATTATGCTTTCTACACTATATAGGTATATCAAGGTATACATGAGAAATTACTCTCGTGCTTTGACTCTTTAGCTATCCCCTGAACAGTAACAAAAATAGTCTCAGCTGTCATTTGTCAAGCACTTGGCTCCACAAAAGTAAGGGAAATTCACACGTGAACATGAAAGGTTATGGCAAAGTATTCAGCATGCTGCATCATTTTGAGACAGTCATTTCACCATGTGCTGTAAAACCAAAAGCATGGCATGAACACACACCAAACACTTGATTTCATGGTATCACGAAGCAGGACTCAGCAAAGTAAGTAATGTACACTGGAGTATTTTTGCAGTTTTGCCATTGATCCGGTGCTTAGTATGACCAGCTGTGATTGAACACAGCTGTTAAGTGAGCTATTTAGGGACCTTCCTGTCCACAGCAACTTGTTGACCATTTTCTCCATCAAGACAGAAGAGGAAAGGGAATTCCATCATTGTACAGAGCTGGAAGGAGTTCAGAGCAATACTGCATCTTTCCTATGTCAAAGGAAATGATGTCGATACTCGTTTGCCAGCAACCAACCTTTAAATGTAGTTTTAGACAAGCCTGAAAGGCTGCTAGCTGCAGTGGCAAAAGACGAGGCCATGTGCTGAGGCACCTGGTTGTATGGAAGTGAGCATGTAAAGCTCCATGGCCAATGAAAGGGGATTGTTCAGGTGGCTTTGAGGAGGAGGCAAGCAGGATGGCTTTATACATTATACATTTCTCAGGCAGGGGAAGTATACTAAGCCTTCTGAAGAGAGATTTCCAAGTCAAAATTATAGCAGTCACTTTTATATACTGTGTAACCTCCCTCTCCCCACTTGCCTTTGGGGAAGAAATGTTTTCTTCCTCTGCAAGTTTTGAGATACTTCCAGACCCACAGAGAGAAACCACGTGGGACAAGAAAGGATTTGGATGCGTTTAGAAATATTGCAGTACAAACACTGAATATAGAGGATATTCCTCTTCCTTTGATTTATGAAGACTAAAATGTAACTTCTGGCTGCAGCCAACATTTTGAGGCAATTATGTAGTACAGGGGGAATAAGAATGTGCCTTAGGTCTTTGCCCAAATGCTAAGGAGTTGAAGCTGCTTAGAGATGCTGTGTAGGAGTTCAGTTCAAATTGTTTAGTTTTTTCCTCTCAGACTTTGACTGTCAGGGTTTTGGATACAGTCCCAGTTGTAGCCCTTACAGCAATTGTCTCTGCACAAATCACAGTAATGCCCCCAAAGCCAACCTGAACAGCCCTTTGGGAAGCATCCTGCTGTATGGTGCTTTTCCAAGCAATGTAAAGCTATTTAAATGGCTTTTTTTTTTTTTAATATCTCCTTCTTGTCTTATGCCTCTTTCCACTCTCTCATTATGGTAGATGATATGAATAAATGTGTTTGAAGAAGTGTTTGCGATGAGGTGCAGATGGCTCAGGCTGCTTATCAACCTCACCTGAGAACAGCAGCCCTTGCAGCTAGGGCTTGGGCACTGCTTTGATTCCTTTAAGATGAGACAAATCTTGAGGTGTGCAAAGGATCCTGAGGGTATCACCGCGTCTTCTCTTTCAGTGATACAACTAGGCCCTGGCACAGCTCTACAGCAAGGCCCTGCCAACTCATTTGGGCAGCCCTCAGCCTATAGAGGAAGAAGGTTGGCAGGAAGGAGTCTGGTCTGAGTGTCATAGTGAAGCAAGTCTGTCTGTCTGGCTAAAGAGTGGCATCAGACATGCCTTTATCAGCTGAATTCTTGGCACAGGGTGGGTGTTACCAAGAGTCCCACTTTCCATCAGGGTACCGCTGCTAGGAGGTGAGAGAACTGAGTAAAGAGTTCTGTGTAAATGGTCCTTCCTTGGTGTCTTTGGGGTTAGCTTTGGCTATCTGAGGCCCCCAGAGTACTTAACATGAGTAGATTCCAAAAACGTAAGAAATTTAGGAAATTAGAAGATGTTTTCAAAAGTGACTGCTTTTCAAAGTGCTTATTTTCCAGCCATTTTCAATGACGTTTTGGAATCTTAGCTTATCTAGATGCTCAGTGAATAGCTCTGCTGCCTGCAGTGTGATGCAGGATTGGTTCCTACCCTGAACCTGCTGTGCAACTCGGGACAGTGCATAAAGGCCCATCACTGTGCACTGACAGGGCAAGTCATCCTGTCCCATCCTGGATGTGATCTTAGGCCCCAGGACTCCTGGGGGATACAGCAGGAGGAGTTCGGTCAGGTTCTCTTATAATCGCCTCTATTTCCTTCCAGTTTTAGCAAAAGGTTCTACATCAAGTATAACTCTGACCAAATGCCATGTTTTTTTGCTTTTCTTATTTTGTTTCAGTCATTGCTTTGTTCCGGTTTGTGGTACAGGATCTCTATGTATCTTATTTTACTAACACATCTTTATGTAATTTAATATATACAAACTCTCAGCATCCAGATTATTGGTTTCCTATGTGTATCTTTGGTCTCTGAAACAATCATGCAAAGCACTAACTTCAATACCTTGCTGAATTGTAGGTTCACAGAGGGAGAGATGCACATGTTTAGGAGGAGGAAGGGCTCAGCATTTGCATTTGGAAGCACGTCTTAGGGCTTCAGAGCTCTTTAGACTCCCAAGTGGAGCAACTCCAAAGTTCAAAGCAGTGTGATTTTTGGTAGTTTTTTTTCTTTTTTTTTTTTCTAAGGCTTCTTCTTCAGGGCATAAAATATTCTGCCCTCAGCGCATGTACATAACTCTCGTTGGCCTTAAAAGAAGTTACATGCCTACATCAAAGGAAGGATTTAGCCCGTAATGATTCATCGTGAGCCTGACAGGCAAACACAACAGAGGAGAGCTCACCAGTCAAAGCTCCCAAGCGAGGGGGATGGCAGAGTTCAGATGGCTGCTGATCAGCCACACTGCAGCTCTGATTTTCAGCAGGTTTGAATTTTTGCAATTGTTGAAGTATAGGAGGGATCAAGCCACGTGTTCTCCATCTGGTAGGGGAAACAGCAGGAACCAAGCAAAGGAGATAGCCCGGTAACATCTCGCACGGGAGGTAAATCAGGGTCAGTTCAAACTGCGATGCTTTTATTTCCGCTGGAAAGTGGATCTCCTTATCCCCGGTGTTAGGCTGGAGACAGCCGTGATATTCTGAAGCAATTCAGAAATACCTTTTTATTAAATGTGATTGCAGAAAGTCCTGGGAAGGAATGTGTTAATGACTGGTGATTGAATGCAGTGGTTTGCAAGCTCTAAGCAGCTTTAGTGTCTCCTACCACAGCCCTGATTTAAAATTCATAAATGCTAATCCTCCATAATTTACGGTTTAAAAAGCAGCCCCACTCACAGGCCCTGTGGCTACAGCTCTGTCAGAGTAATTATGCCGCCAAGCTGAAATTGGACTACTAACTGAGATATTAAACAGGGTAGGAAATCCTCTTCCCTGGCAGCCTACCCAATTATTCCAAATAAGCAAACAGATTAGTGAGTAATTTTCCAGTTAAATCTGGTGATTGGTGCCAGAATTGTATGTTAAATATTCAGAAGTAAATAGATTAAAGATGAAATGTCCCTTTTTCTCAAGCTTAATTTAGTGTGTATATTAAAACTTTTTAGGGGGAAAAAAATCTTCATTGAAGTGCAATATGCTCGCTTTGAAAACAGAACCTTTCCCAGCTTGTTTGCACTCGGGGCAGTGCTATTCATTAGCTGGGGTTCGTTGTGCCGAAGGAACCTTGTGCTGCGTTAGACACAGTGTCAACCCTGCTGGGCCTTTATCCCACACCTCACAGCCCTCCTGCACGCTGCCGTGGGGCACTTAGGGACAGCTCTGCACACCGGGCAGGGGCAGCCAGGCACTGCTCATTCCCCGTCAGCAGGAGGGGAGGTGGGGGCTGCCAGCTTTCCCCAGTGGTTTGGTGGTCCAGGTGGTGGACAAGTACTAGTTGCTGGTAACGATGGGCATTTCTTCTTCATTTGTGTTTCTAAATTGTCTGAGTTTCCCCAGTGAGCTGCCCAGAGTTCACGCGTTTTTTGTTTCTAAGCAGTCCTTATGAGGCAGTATTTGGGAGCCAAAAGAGAGGGAAGAGGAGGGGCAATAGGAAGAAAGCAATTGCCTGGATGCACAGCACGCACCTCTGCGTACAGGGGCAAGTGGCTGGTGGGCATAGGGCAGCCCAAGCAGCAGCCAGGAGCACGTGCATCTGCCATCCCATGCTACTGAGTCCTGTGTGCTGTCACCTGCACAGCTGAGGAAAGGAGAGAGCAGAGCTTGAGGGCTGGTACCCTCCCTAGAGGTGTCAGACATCCTGTGGCAATAAGAGGTGCTGGCAGGGAAACTGGGGCAGGAGGGGCTGCACAGAGCCCAGGCTGGTTCTTCGTGGGGGAAATGGATGGGGATGCTGTCAGTCTTCAAGGCTCTGGGAAACCCAGCTGATGCACGTGGCATTTTAGGGCTGCCCTACGGAGACAACAAAACTCTCCCCAAAAGGAATTGTTTCCATATGTACAGATTAAAGCAAAGACTTCCAAGTATTGGCTAGAAACATGCATGGGTGTTTCAATGTGAAACACGAGTGAGGAGAGAGAAGCCACTTTTGAGGAACTGGAACAGTTCTAGCTCCTGATGGAATTCACTGTGAAGTTATTCTGAGAATCCCAAATACTGCAGACAGTATTTTACACAATTTCTAGTGTTTTCTCCATATGCTCTGCTTGGGAAGCATATAGCCACCTCACTGGACAGTTAAACAGGACAAGTGGCACTGCTCAACAGCACATTTGGACATAGTAAAATGCCTCCTGAGAGACCTCTGCAGAGGCAGGGTAGGAGTAGGGTGAGGGGGTGAGTAGGACAGCTGCAGACACCCCCCATGCTGAAGGAGGCAGAAGCTCCTCACCACGGGCGCATGGACTTGCTTTTCTGCTGGGAAGCTGAAGAGCTATGAGCATCTTCTGCCAAGCGCATGCCTGGGAAGGATTAGCTCAGATCTTGCATGTCCCAGAGGCTTTCTTTGCTGCTGCATCCTCCCTGGAGAGGCTTTTCACCTCAGCCCTCTGCTAGAATGTGCCTTAAAGGCATAATCGAGCTCATAAAAATTAAGTGGTGAACAATCATTAAAAACAAAACAAAACAAGAAGACCCTAACTAAATTTAGTTCAATAAATTCTCAAGAATCAATCCAGTTATGTTTTTATTACTGTCAGAGCTCACAGTTTTCATTCCGTGTTCCACACAGCTGCAGGGACTTCTGTGTTTTGTTTTTCGTTTACCTCACCCCACAACGTGACAAAGTTTTGATTTGGTGTAGAGAAGTGTTAAAGTAGAAGCTACAATTTTATTATTATTATTTTTTTTTTTTTAGCTCATGAAGATCCTTCAAATAAAATCCCAAGGCTTCTTAGTTTAAAACTAGTTGAGATACGCTGTTGAGGATGGAGTCCTTGGGACGTTGGTAGCTGCACAGCACAATCAGTACAATTATACCATTTTCTCCTTCATTGATAAGCTCACCCAGTAGGGCTGAAGATACGCCTTCTTGCTTGCTTTTGATCATTATGGTAACAGAATGGGAGAACTTGCGGTGTCCTGTCTGTGTGGATTTTCAGCATGCTCTCTTGCTGCTATGGCATGCACGGTCCAGCGTGCGTCATGCATTTCGAAGGATGTCACCTTCTCTGTCTTGAAGGAGAGCTGTGAGCCTTACATCTTCAAAGTCCTCCAAATGTCAGCTCGTTCCAAGTATCTTGTGTATCCTGTCTGCTGCCCTGTCCCTCTAGCCCAGGGATTTTGTGGTTTTTTGTTGTTGTTTTTTTCTAAAATGTGACAGAAGTCAGTTGAAGGATGTCATTTTCATACAGGTTTGTCAGTTGAGCTCTTCTTAACAGAAGCTATTTGAGTCTCCAGAGCAATAAAATGAAGTGTTTTCCGTCGGTTCCTGATACTTTCCATTTGAAATCTTCTCTGTGCGTACACTGCTTTCAACTTGCTTGTTAAGTCTTTGTGGTCAGCCTGGTTTTCCTGCACTTTTGGTTAACCTTTCTAAGGTTGCAAAGGGCCATCACTTGGGATCTAGCAAGTAAGCTGATAGGAAGCAAAGAGCTGGACACGAAAGTTGGCGTAACAGAATAGGTCAGAGGTCCACTCACCTACTGCATTTTCTGTTCCTGGCTCTGTGAGTGGCTGCTTCTGAAGACTTCAAGCAGTCCGTATTCATCTTACTAGTTTCGCTCATCATGTTCGCTGCTATTTGGTGACTGAAGAACTATTAGTTGCTGGGTTTGGTTGTCATTAATAACCTCAAGTGTAGAGACTGTTACAAATGAATTCTCAGCAGTAAAAATACTTGACTGCATTCTTAGCTGTTTTTTATATGCAATCTCTCTTAAAAAATGAAAATTTCTCATATGCTTCCTCAATGATATCCTGCTACAGTGAGTTCCAAGGGTTAATTATATGTTTTCCTCAAAGCTACTTCTCTAATAGGGTCCTTGGGATGAAGGTTGCTGACCCTTTTAAGCCGGTGTAAAAAAGTGAACTAAAGCAAACAGCAAAACAACCTACTGAGGCTGTAATCATATGGGTGGCTATTTGTCTCTCTCAGGGCAGCCATACCAAAAATCCAAGCTTCCTCTCAAGAAGGTGACCGGCCAGTCTTTGCTGTCCTCTCCACTGCAAGAAGGATTAAGGCAACAGTTTCCTTTTCCTGAGTGTTGGGGTCTTTTTGCTTTGAGAAAAGGCTGTGCTGAAGTCACTGCTCCCCACCACTGCCCCCCCAGCACATGGATGCTGCCCCAGGCAGGCTCAGCTCCCTTCAGGCTCTAAAGCTGCCTCAGAGCTCAGCACTGCCCTTTTCTCCCTTTAACTTTCCAGTGAGCCCAATTTTATTCTGATGTCCGACAGGGTTTTTCCAGAGCACCAATGCTTTTACTACCCTTGTAGCCAAAGGAAAAGCTACTTGATGCCCAAGACTTCTGTCAAGTAGAGGATAGATGTTTTACTCTCCAAGATCTGGAGTAGCTTGAATTCAGAGGAGAGCTTTCTGTTCTGTGATGTCCACAAATACACCTTCTCTTTCCCATGTGAATGTAAGTAGAAATTATTTTGGAAACCAGGAACAGAACACTATGAACAAGAGTTCCTTAAGGGGATAAAAAGCATATAATTTAATCTGTGTTCATAGCATTTAATCTTAAAAACCTGCAGTCTTATGCACTTTATGTATCTCCTTCCCTTGGGAAAAGCAGATAAGGGCATCTAGTGCTTCAGCAGCTCATGCCAGTTAAAATGAGCCTAAAATGGAAAACACCCTTGTAAATAAAATACGGGTGACCAGGACCCACTTTTATGGGAGCCTTGCTGGAACTGGGGTCAGCTGGGGCTGCCAGCCTGTGATGTTACTTGGATGCTAGGACAGCTCAGGCCTGCCAGGCAGGCAGGTGGGGCAGGTCAGTGTGATTTTTCAGCCCTTGCACTGGTTCTGTGGTCATGAGAAAAAGGGCCCTGGAATAGCTTCCTGAGCACATGGCCAGGCACAACCAGGACTTCTGCTGCTAACGTGGTGTAAAAGGTTGCTTAAGGGGTTAGCTGATGTTCATCAAGCTGGAGAAAACAGCCTTGTGTTTCTCCTTGAAGCTGCTCCCTCTGGTACACTGCTGTGCACAAAGGCTGATGAAGACAGGCTCCAGGCGCATGCCCCCAAAAGAGCTTTTAAAACTGTGGTTCTGAATTATCACAGAAGATTTTTAAGGAGAGCTGATAGCTCTCAAGTCACTGGCTCCCAGACCATTTAGGACATTCTAGGCTTCAATCAGTGCCTTGAAATGTATTTATAAGCAAAGAGAGCCAGGAGCATTTTGTGCTATTAGGCCAATTCAGCAAATCACTTAAGCATCACTTAACACATGCTAAGTCCACTGCACCCAAAGCAAACTATGGATATGATAAACTCTTAGTCCCTAATATGTTCCCCTCTTTATAATGCAGTTTGTAGCTAAGGGTGATTATGCATATGTTTCTATCAACAACAAAAAACCTGGTGGTAGAACCACTGTGCTGTACCTGTATTGTTTGTATGATTGGTTTGCTAAGTGCATAAATCTTAAGCGATAGAATTTTGTAATACACAATATAACAATTGGCAAGCGTTGTACATTTATTTTCACAAGTGAGGGAGTGACCCATAACTCACATCCATCACAGGATATGAAAGCGCAGCTCACTGCAATACAGCAAGCAAGGGAATCATTCATACGGAGGATGTTATTCACTTCAACCTTTCCCCTTTCTTGAACGTAGTCAGGATCTATATGGCTATTTCTGCACGCTCTGTGTGCTGGCATAGATGTATTGTGGCATCACAAAAACTGGAAGGGGAAGAAATGAGATAGGAACAGAAAGGGGAGTGGGTAAACGTTGTCTGAGCTGATAGAAATGTAAGTGGTCAGGCTTGACAAGGAGAAGGAAAACCCCAGGGCTGAAGAGTGACTGAGATTAGAACTGACTTTTGGAGAAGCAGGAGGTGAGATTATACCTTCCAGTTCTAGTGAGCATAGGAGAACTGGAAATTAAAGCAGTAAATAAAATGGAAATGTGTTTGATGGAGGGAGCAACAAAATATGTTTCGTCCTTTTAATTGTTTGTCTGTCATTATTCCCAATTTTACTGCTGTGGTTTTCAGCGTTATCTTCATCCTGTGGCAATTCCTGTGACAAAATGGCTGTAGCAACTGAGGAGGGACATTAGTTTGGGGACTTCATTGGTGCTTGGTACTTTCTACAGCCTTGAAGATCCCTATGGTACCTTGCAGAAAGTCCCTATCTTCTCCTCTAGACTGCGTGAATAGTACAATTATCTCTGATTAGCTATATGCTGAATGCGAGCTACCTGCAGAGATTGAGACTGGGCACTTCTTTGCTAGAAACTGTGCACAGCAAGGTGAACCCTGTCCCACATTTCTGACTGAGCAGGAGAGCTGTAGGAGGAGATAGAGTTATTTCCCAGGTGGTTACTTCAAATTTGCCAAGGGACTTATGGGAATCCTGTGTTAGAAGGAAGAAATGAGTCTGGATCTCCTGAAACCCAATTTAGTCATGTGGCTGTAAGACACGTGCCCTCCATGCTTGCATGCAGCAACAGCAGGCTTGTCACTCCATGGGTTATGCTGTCTTGGATGGATGGCTTGGGACATCCCCTGGGAGTTGGAAGAGGTCACAGAGACAGGGAGCTCTGGTGAGAAAGACAGAGCTCCTCATCGAATAGGTTGAAAGCTGCTGGCTGATTTTAAGCATGTCATCAGCCTTCAACTTCGGGCAGGGGCAGGCCAATCTATTCTCTGCTCGGGCTCTAGCCTCTTGCACACATTCCAGGCAGCGATCTGGCACCACTTGGACACAAGAGAGCTGCTGTACCCAGGTGGGAGGAGGCAGTGCCCAGTTCCCTGGCCTGGTGCCGAGGCAATCTCTCTTCCTCAGGGCCGATTGCCTTTGTGGTGAGCATAACCCTTTTGTCATCTGCACTGCGCTCCCCTTTGTCATTGCATTGCTGGACTCACATCCTTGAACTTGAAGCACAGAAAAACCCTCTGGTTTTTGAAGTGATGGTTTGTTTGTTTTTCCTCTTTGGTCGATGCTGGGATCAGTGATGTCAACTTGTTCTGTTTGCTTTGACAGGAAAATGTTTTCAGAGTTCATTAGGATGGCATCAATTCTAACATTTGGCACACAAACATTTGATGACCTTCATGTGTGGGAAGAAATATGTAGGCAAAACTTCCATTAGTTTGAAAAAATGCTTTCAGTCGGCACTACTCTGATTCCTGAGCTGTGGCTCCAACATGGTGCTTTGTCCTGGCTGGAGATGTGCCTGCAGGCTCTGGGTGTGGAGCTGCAGCCAAGCACTCAAAGAACTGTTGCACATTGAGCGTGAGGGGCACAGCTGGGTGTGAGTCTGCGTTTCCCTGTAGAATGCAATGGCTGGGTGTGGGTTGGCCAGGTGCCTTCATGTCCTGGTCAACTGGCTTATGCAGCCAATGTAATGCAATAGTAATGCATTCCAAATGTGGAGCATCCATACCCTAATACTTTCCTGGTAGTTCATCTCAGTGAGATGATTTCGTTTGGTGACTTTAGACTCATTTTTATCATCTACAGGGCTCATTAAAAGAGACAGATTGACTTGCACTGCTAGCAGTTGAACCTCTGGGCTAATCCACAGAGCAGGAGTTGGCTTTACCCTCTTCTGCCCTATGAATGCTTGTGGCTTCTCATAGTGCTGATCAATAGGGACTGAAGCCTGGGAAGAGCTGCTGCAGGGCAGGAGGACAGAGCCCCCAAGCTAACCTTGTCCTCCTGCCTCTGTGGGCTGGTGACAGCCGCTGGCTGCTGCTGGCCCCTGGTATTAGCGAGCACAAGGCAAACCCAGAGGCCATTGCTGCTGCACAGCCTCACAGTTTGCCTGCTCGCTTTGTATTAGAGTCGTGTGAGAGCCGCCAAGGCGGGCTCATTTCCTAGTGCCCGTCTCCAGCCCTTTTCTCTGACCCGTCTTAGCTCTTAGTTACTTTTTTTAGGATCCACAGTGGTTTGGTGTTTTTCTCCCGTATCCTGTAATCAAGCGAAAGGCCCCTGTGTGGATAGAGGGGATTTGTGCTCAGCCTTTGTTTGATGTTTGCTCGTTCCTGGCGGTGCTGCCTGCTGCAAGAAAAGCCAAATGCTGCCCATATGTTGCAGTGCTCCCTTCAATTACAGAGGGTGAATGTTTATGGCTGCTCTCACTGTTGCTCTTTCTCCATCCTCCTCTAAATGATACGTTTTCACTAGCAATTACTGAGGTACGGAGTTGGCCTGGACTCTGAGGTATGCCACTTAGCGGCCTGCACGTGAAAGTGGGAGACAAGGGAAGGAGGCCGAGGCTTAATGCTGTGCCTTGCTTAGGAGAATGTCCTTCAAGGGAGCAGAATTCTGCACCTTGTGACAATATGACTTTAATTTTGCCTTTCAAGTATGAACTAAGCAAGGCTGTCAACACATGCTGTGTTCTTCCTTGTCAAGCCATTTCACTTAGTCTGTCAGCTGTAAACAGCTTAAGAGGCATGTCATTCCCGCATTATTATAGCACTTTTAGATTTGTTTTTAGATTGGGTCTGTATCTGCTTTTGCAAAAGGTGTAGATAGGGAGATGACACGGGTTATTTATTGTGTTATTGCAACATGCTACTTGCAGTTTTGTGGCGAGCAGAGAGTAACTCCATTTCAAATAATGGGCACTGCTGAGTAAGAATGCATGCAGGGCTACGGTAATGCCATTGCCATACTTTGTCACATCACGCGTGTCGGCAGAGCAGTGCACTTCACTACGCATGCAGATGGCCTTGCACTTCATGTGAAGTTTTGTTGCCCAAGAGATGGCAAGGCAAGCTCTGATCAACAGACCCTCTACTTTCGGTTTTTCAGAACGTCGCTTTACATATTCAAATAAACAGTGTTTAAGCTGTTGATGACAGCTTAACTACTTCATCTCAGAACGTTTTGACAAGTGATTTTCAACGTTTTGGTTTCTCAGGATTTTGACAACCCCCCAAAAAACACAAACTGATTTTATATGTCACATGTTTAATTTATTTGAGATGCACGTGTTATGTTGCTAGAGCAATGAGGAGTGAGCTAAAGGACAGGGTGATACACTCCATATTTATGATCATCAAGCTTCTTCACTATGTCATTACAAGAGAAAAATGTTCAGAGATATGGAGTATGCAAAACAGCCAAACTTTTGTTGCCAGCCCGTCTGGATTGTGATTTATACAAATTGTTGGTGCGATTTCTTGGTGACTGCACTGAAATCATGAGGACTGAGACCATTTTCTCTGCAGGGAATCTGAGCTGCCTCCCGTTCCCTTCCCTCGTGCTGTGTGCTTGTGCTCCCTGCATTCCTGGATGCTGAACGTGTGGGTGGCACAAAGGGGATGTAGGGCAGCAGCGGTGCAGTAGCAAAGCAGGTATTTTCTCAGGAGAGATGGGTGAATTTCTGCCTGTGTATTTTCCATAGGACTGTCATCAAATAATAGCACAAACATGTGAACCGATCTTCATTTTAACCTCAAACTCAAGTTGAGCCTGAACTTTGTAGAGACATTTGAACCCAATACTGATTTTTCGTAGACATTCTCACACTTTGACTTGCTTCTTTTTTCTCCTCCTGCATTAAGGCAGGAAAAGATTGGACAGGATGTACCTCCCTGGGCCCTTAAGCAATAGGGAAAATGCAGGGAGAGAACTGCTTTTGCAAAGCTGAATTAGCACATGAATAATTTCTCTTTCAAAAAAATATATCTTTCAGCATCATACCTCAAAACCTTTTGGATTTTAGCCAGTGTCTTTTTGTTGGTACTTGTGTCATGAGTGCTTGATGTGCCAGCGTATTAAGGGTAATAGTTTATCCTATTGAGAACTCAGTGTATCAGTCTGCTTTTGTATACCAGAGTGCCACTCGATTCATTGTGTGACAGAGTTATTTCCTCCGTACTCTGCAGCACATACCCCCAGTAATTTTTCATCTAGGAGGAAGGAAGTGCTCTGAGCTAATTACTGATGTCAAGTTAGGACATGTAAATTCTTATTCATGATACTGCTGCACATGCACAGAGGAAAATCCATGTATTCCATACAGATAGTTGAAACTTCAACTTACTTTAAGGTTAGGAGCTGCAACTTTCTTCTGACACTCGATTAGTATCTTAATATTTGACTAAATTAGACCTGAACTAATTTATTTGGCAGATCACAGCATTATTCTCAGTGTACTGCTTTCAGAAGCTAGAAAGAGAAGTGCATTACTGCAAGGGAGGTGTGCCACAGTTTCAGGGACACCCGGTTTGATGGAGGGCATAGGGGGAAGAATTCAGTCAGTGACCTCAACCCCTTCTTTAAGAAAGGGTCTTTTCACTCAGCCATCATTTTCATTAACACGGAAAAACAGCATGTTGGCAGGCACCAGGCTGGCGTGGTTTCTCTTGCGTGCAAATCGTGATGCTGCCTGCCTGCCTGGTGAGCATCTCCTTGTTCCTGGTGTGGGGCTAGGAGCCTTCCCCACAGGGTCTGGCACCATGATGCAGCATGGCCAGCAGCAAGTCAGCAAATGTGTGCCCAGATAAGGCCTGGGGCCTTGCTGGTGGGCACAAAGTAGGCACCACTGGTTTGGGTTTCCTTGGTGGGAAGGCAGAAATGGGAGGAGACAAGACAGCTCTTGACAGTGAGAGGGAGACAGAGGTGCCTGCATCTGGGAAAAAATAGCCACTTTTGCAAGAATGAGTGGTTAAAAAAACAAAAAATAAGCATTTTCAATATATTACAAACAAAATTATCTGCCAAAAGGGCAAGATAATTATCTTAATGTGATTTTTGACCAAGATAAATTTATCTTATTTTATAAACCGGGTAACAATTTGAATCTAATGCAAAACCTAGAAATAAATCTAAAAAATATGCTAATGTAATAAAATTGAAATTATTAGCACTCCAAGTGCCATACTTGAGGCAGTAAAACCTTTTAAGTTCCTATGGAAAATAGGCTAGTAAAACTGGAGTAAGTTACTCTACTTTAATCACTTGATAAATAGCTACAATGTTTGGAAGAATTGATAGTGTCATTATAGCAACATCCCTTTTTATAAACAGCCTGGTGTTGATTTGATTCTAATTGCTGCCAGAGGAGCAGTATCAGAGTGTGCTGTGCTGGCCGTGTAACTGCAGGGTGAGTGGAGCAGGGTTAGCTGGCTGGAAGGAGGGAGGCCCATGCTTTTCTGAGGGATGGACTCCAATTCTGAGATGGAGGAAACCGAGTCAGTTTGGTGGGGTGAGAAGCTACAGTGGAAACGCTTAAGGAAGAGAAGGGAGCAGACAAAACAGGCTGCTTAAGTGCATGAAATAGTGGCAAACCAGTAAGAGAACTGGAGAGCTTTGAGTGTGACACATGCTTGCTCTCCTGCCTGGTGAGGCCTCGACACCAAACTGAGCTCCGAGCTCTCCAGCTCTGAGCTTTGCACTCTCTCTGATTGCAGCACTTCATCTACAACCTCCTTATCCTAAATGGATTTCCATTATGGATGCCCCAATTTTTTTGCAAGCCCATTATCAGCTACCAAGGGCCTAATTTTTAAGGCATTTTTAATTATTAATTACAGCTTTGTACACTCATGGGCACTGTGTCCACATTTCGGTGGCCATGAACGCACATAAAAATGAAGACTATCTTTGCAAATTTGACCCTTTGCAATTCTGTGCTTCAGCTCTTCCTCTGCAGATCCTGGATTTGACCCTTGTTGGGCTGCACAGCTATTAAGGAGGCATCAGCATTATACTGATGATTGCTAGGACGTTTGAGGGCAATACATTTGTATTTATCCAGGAAATTTGTTTCTAGTACGGATGCTTCTAAGTGGGTTGCTTTCTGATGTCCTATTTTGTGAATGGTAGTAGGAAAAGCAGGGTACTATAAGGAGAGGAGGAGAGGAATGTGTTTAATAGTTTGGTCATGTTAGCAACAAATGCAGGGATAAACGGAAATGCAAAAGGGAGACGTACTTACCTTCCTACACAAATCATTTGATAAGCTTCTCCCATAAAGATAGTGGGCTAAGATGATGAGTGAAATATGTAAAATAGCTTGTTGAAGAAAAAATTGGTTCAAGGGGGACTGAATGGCTCAAGAGATTAGTGATGGGATAATAGCTTTTCTCCATTTAAGAGGTAGACCAGTTCAAATCAATTCCAGGTCTCCAGAGACTGAAAGGTGTTGCTATCCAGTGACTCCTTCATAGTTATTTGAAATGATTTTTTGGTCTCAATCCCATCCTTAGTTGCCAGGAAATTATCCCCAACCCAATCAGCACTGAATTACTTTGAACTAATTGTCATCTCCTCCCCCTAAAGATGCACAACCTTCAATGCTGTGCATCTGACTGGCAGTTGTTTTAAATGATGTTGTATTGCTAGTACGAACTATTTTGGTTTTTTTTTTTGGAACAGCTAGATTGCACACAAAAAAAAAAACAAACAAATACTGGAATTTGATGCAGTATAAAATTGTTCTTTAGCTGTGATGTGATGCGAGGGTTTGTTTTTGTAGTGGACATTTCTTGGAGAAGAGTCCAAGGTCTGGATACCTTTAGCCACCCTTCTGCAGGTGGAGCTGCATTCCTTCTGCAGTGCCCGAGCTTGCCCACCTGCCTGCAGGCTGTGTGGGGAGCTTCCCCTCCGTAAATGTAAATCATGGAGCAGGGCAACAACTTAGTGAGCAGCTATAGGTCATAAGTAACAACTGGAAAATTCAAATTGGCGGCTCGCCCTCCAGGTTTATTTTGAAGCGTCTCTTTAATTTGTGAAGCTGCTCCTCTGGAGTGATGCTAGAGACAGGCCAACTTAGAGCAGCTCCGAACCTTGCCTCACAATTTTATTCCGAAAGATCGTAACAAGTAAAATAACAGGCATCGATTATTCTGCCAAATGTAAAGATTAAGCAAACGGTAAGAAGCAGTGCTTACCAAGCAGAGGAGGATTTGAATCTTCTAGTTGGCTGTGCGAGTAAGTCTAGAGCTAGTGAACCACAGCAGAGTTCACATTATTCAGTGTACCAAAGAAAAAAGAGACCTGGGGTTATTAGAGAAAAATCCCAGCAGTTCTGTGTGTATGGCTGCCTGGAAAAGAAACAAACAGGTTATTATGACATTGTAAAGCCGTCAGAGAACTGAAATCACATGGCTATACCCAAATTTTCTATAGAACTGATGCAATATGGATTCAATCGTAGAAGCCTCAAAGGAGAAATTTTATTTTCCCTGAGCCCAGACAGTTCCAGGTTTAAGAACACTCATCAGGAGGGAAGGCTAAAGGGGTTAAGGAAATGAGACGCAATAGAGGTGACCTGTGAGAACTTTCATTATTATATGGAGCCTTGATGAGTGAAATGAGAGGAACTGCTCTCCATCATGAAAGGCTGAAATGTCGAGGGAGCAATCACAAATTAATCTATTAAGAATAAGTAGGAGGTTGAACAGCGTGGCTCAAAAGGATGGAAATATATGGAATAAACTGCAGTGTAAAGCCATGATAATTTTTAAACACATCCTAAAAGGCATCCGCCTACGATTTTCCCAATGAAGCAGGGACTTTTTAATATGTGTCTGTGCGTGTATATAGAAATGTATGCAATTATGTGCGTGCATATATATGCGTGCATGTGTGTGCATGTGTGTGTATAGAGATATATATGTATGAGACAAAGTTTAAGCAGAAAAAATGGATCTCTTTCTATTCAGCTGCTCCCAAGATTTGTAGTGACCTGGCCTGCGTGAGAAGTTCTGTTCTGATTTGTGTGGCTTTAACCAGAGCAATGTGCCAGGAATTTTTCTTTTTTAAAAGATACACCAATAAAATGTCTCGCAAGCATTTTTCTCTGTGATGATTTTCCTTTTTTTTGCTGTGACATTTTAAACTTGAATTTAGTGTTTGTAAAAGGTGCTATTTGACAGTATCCTGTAACTGAAAGCCTCTTATTATTGACAGATCATGTACGGTCAAGGCTGGGAAAATTTCTCTGTGTCAGCCTGGTGAGGGAAAGCCCTGCAGCCTGAAGAAACCAACCTCTAAGAGCAAAAATGGTAGGACCATGTCTGTTGGTCCAGTCTGACGTTAAATGTTGCTCAGTGACTGCGTTTAAAGAGCTCACATCCAAAGGACTGGGAGAGAGGCATGAAAACTCTCCAGCTGACAGGAATGTGGAGCTCATTTTGTTCTGTTTTCCAGTGCTAGCAGCTTTCTGGAGCATTAATGCTTTGTCTGCTAGTGGCTGGAGTGAGACTCGAAACAGATTACCAAATGCATTTTGATGAAGCTGATCCTGTAGGATGCAGCTATCCTTTGCTGCAGTGCTTGGGAAGAGAGGGTCTGTTGTATGCTCTGTGCCAATCCCTCATGCCGATCTCAGTCATTTCATGAAGCTCACATAGTTTCAGACTTTTACTTTTGCCAGCTTATTATAGCCTAGGAAGATGAGACGTGACTATGCTGAGATACAACACCCAGCGATGGCACTTTATAATACTATATAACTGGAGAATTGCTATTGTAGGCAGAGAAAAAGGCAATAAAGCAGCATTGATATCCTGCCTGCCCCCTTATAGGAGTTATTGAATCAAACCTACCAGAACTGCCAGACAAACAATTTGCAGCTGCAGTCTGAAGCCTGACAATGACACAGAATCAAAAAGAAATAGTTGGAGTGCATGGGCTTGTGAACTCCTCTGTGACCCACCACAGCAGGCTCCCTAGGATTGTTCTTTCTGGTCCTTTCTCTGCACTGTTCCCTCTCTTTACTTCTCTTTTCCTCTTTCTCCCATTTTCTCTCCATTTTCAGCTCCTTGCACCTCTCCCCCTCCCTCTTCCTTCTCTCTCTGGTTCCCTCACCGCTTCTTTCTCTTGCCTCCAATCCACATCTTGCCTTTTGTTCTTTTTTCTTTTGCGAGTTCTACTGCCCTCCTCTGTTCCTCATTTTCCATTTTTTTAGTTCTTTGCTTTATTTTTGTTAATGTAATTTCCTTTTGCTGTTTCCCATACTCTTCCTATACTCACCCTCCTTTTCTGAGCATTTCATTCTGTTTCATTTCCCTCTCCATTTTACTGTCCTTTATTTCTCCTTTTTCTGTCACTTCTACCTTCATTTTTTCTCAACCCATTTTTAGCCAGTTTCATGTTTCTCTTACTCCTCAGATGTGAGGTTTTAAACCTTTCCTGTGTACTAGGATTTCCAAAGTGCCAATCCAGCTCAACTGAGGGGAACTGATGTGGTTTGGCTCTAATGTGTATGAAGCGAGATACTGGAAAAGCCAGTGTAACAGTAGCACTGAAATATTCTGTGGCTCATGAACCAGGTCTACACTCATAGTTGGAATCAAAACTTATCAAATTAATGGCATCTGAATCGAACCTGCAAGCACCATCTTCCACACTCTCAGGTCTTATCAGACTTCAGCCCTTTATTTGAATAGAAATCTCATTGCCCTTAGTTTCTTGCAGTGTACTATTTTGCTTTGGCTAAGGGCAATCTCTTGTGCTCCTTCTTCTCCTTCTTCTTTCTTTCTTTCTTTTTTTTTTTTGGCTCTTCCTAAGCACGTCTGCAGGGTTTGATGGAAAGAGGCCATAGCGTGCAGTACATTCAGGCTCAGTTACAGAAGAGATCACTTTGTAGTTTTTCTATGCTTATAACAATTACCTGCTATCTTGGGGAAGATCTTTCTATTCCTTTCCTTCTCTTGTAACCAGTGTCTAACCATAACACTTCTGAACTTTTGATGGGCAGTTCTCTCTAAGCTGGCTGGAAGGTAGACAGTGTATGAGTCTCTTTTGAAACAAACTAAGAACTTATCATAACTGGAAGCCTGGAATTTGTTCTGGGCTTGGTGTTTTGGTGGTTTTTTTAAAGTTCCTTAGTTTACTTAGTTTCTCTGTTCCCTTTCCCCACTCACTTCCACATGTGGACATTTTGTCTTGCTCTTCTTTGTGACAATAGTTCCCCGCTTCCTTTTAAAAAACAGCTGCTATTGCTTGGTACTCACCTGTTCTTTGGGAGCAAGTGACCTTGCACAGGGAAGCTGCTGATCAGGCTGGCTTCCATTGCTGTCCTCTGTTCTCACAGGGCTGGTGCTGTCCCCAAGGGGCTCCAGAGCTGAGTAAGCTGCCTGAGAAGGGAGCAAAGTTCTCACTGTCCAATAGCTGACCCCTGTCAGATCCAAGAATCAAATCAAGCCCAGACCTCATTCAAAGAATAGCACCACTCCTTGTGTAAAATTAGGTATAATATCAGTGTGAAAGAAACTCTTCCTTCCTCTCCCATTTTGTCAACTTCTTTCCATCTCTCTGGCTGCTGTTCCTGTGGAGTTCAGTGCTGGTGAAAACGGAAAGAAAATCAGTTCTTCTATAAGCCATCCCTTTCTGCTCTGATTGGATTTTTCTTCTTTTGTCTGTTTCTTTATTTGATTTAAAACCTTAAACCCCTTGAAGCTTTTCCATTAAGATGTTGAGTACAATTTGGAATGGGGGGAGTGGTCAGAGCATTACCTAAAAAAAGTCCTAGTTTATTTTTAGCTAATGGAAGAGGAGTATGGGTACCTGCTGCACACTGCTATCAACATCTCAACAGAGTAAGGGTTACGTACAGTTTCTTTCACTTTCTTTCATGTGCCAACTTTACCTTCTCCTGCTTTGCTTTATTTTGCCCATAACTGTCACTTGTGACAGCAGTACAAATTCCTGGGCATGTTCTAGTACTGGTCAATACAGGAGCAAATCTCCCAGCCTCTCCTGCTGCTTTGCATTTGCCACCTGACAGCAACGGATGCTCAGGAAGACCAAGGAGTAAGTTTTTAAAGCTTTAGCCCAGATTTTAGCCACGTGACACCTATTAAAGCAATTGGGAGCCAGGTGGCTAAACCCAAGTGCAATTCTTTGTAATGGTACCCCTGAGAGCGCCCATCTCTTTTTAGCAGTGCTATTGATTAGGCAGTTCTTGACTTTGAGGGACAAAATTGGTGTGTGCATCAAGCTTCTTTTCCTCAATTTGGCCTGGTTTGAAATTAATTGTTCACCTTTGAGCCATTTTTGTAAGCAGCTTTAAGCTTCAATAAGTTTCAGCATGATTTGATTTTTCTCTTGCCTTTTGCTATGGAAGACAGTTGTTTACCAGTCTTGTCTAGGACATTTCTAGAGCTGTTTGGTCTTTATCCTCATCTCCCACATTGATCTGGGTGTGTTGTTCAGTCTGATTTCCCAAGATCAGTAAAATACGGTAATTAATGGCTGCACACAGTGCCCAAAACTGAAGCACTGAGGGCAGTGGGGACTTGGTTTTCTGTAGGAGCAATAAGATAAGCAACACACTTAATGAGGTAGACCATGCTACATTTTTGGAGTATTGTCAAGATTAGTGAAATGATGTGGTGGTCTTAGGGGGAGCACGTAAGGCATGAGCAAGTTCTTCCTAATTTCAGGTATTCATCATGGATATTTGATATTTACAATGGGTTGCTGTACTACACAAATGAATGTGCACTTATGTTTGACAGAGGGTTAGAATACATGCATAAGAATAAATAAGGAGTTCTCCAACCCTCTTACTTTTTGTGGTTCCCCTCCTGAAATGTTCCCTGCTTCTCTTTATTTTCCCAAAGAGTAGGAAGATTCTTCAGTCATTGGTGGGGGAGAGACAAGACGTGCTCTCCATGAGGGTGTGCCCTGTGCTTTGGAGTTCAGTGCATTACAGTTATTTATATGGTTTTGTTCATCTGTTTCTTTCGGTTGTTTTAGAGAAATTTTGTGAACTGTTAGGTAACATTAAGTACTGCTAACCACAAGTGACTGGCATTGAATAGTTTTTTCCTGCAATAAAACCCAAAGTGAAAGCTGAACTAGACCTATGTGGAAAAAGCTATCAGTTCAGTCCAGTACCTCAGCAACTGGGTGTAGCTGTGCAAAGACTGCATGGATCTGCCACTGTGTTGCTTCTCCCAGTGCTGTTTTGTGCATCCTTGCTGCTGTCTTGCTCCTCTGAGTAACCAGAGAAGGTGGTGGTGGGAGGCTTTCTGTGGGACATGTTGGGATAGGATGTAACTATAGAATTGGAGGTGGAAAGGAAATTCAGAAATACTAACTTCAGAAAAATTAGTGTTTCTCATTCCTATTTTGGTTCAAAATGAGATGCACTTCATGGGTTATCACAGGCAACATAGGAATTCCATCATCTTCTTGTCAAAGAATGATGATATAGGAGCCCCACAGGCAGTTTCTTGAGAGATCCCTGCTGAAATGGGAGGTTGTCAAAACCTCCCAAATTGTTTGAACAAGCTGTTTATTTAACAATGTTTATCAATGAGAATTAATTTTGTCTGAAAATTCTCAGTCAGTTCTACTGAAAATTTAGCTCATCTTAAGCCTGGACTTTCATGGGGCTCCAAGAGAAAGAAAAGTATGTGCCAACTCTCTCATTCCAGCCACAGTATTTTGAGAAATCTCATCAGGATGACAAATTCCAAGCTCAGTTAGATATAATCTTTTTTTAATCTTTTTTTTTTTTTTTTTTGTTAAGTGACACAGAGCACAATTAGTGCAGAAACATAAATAGTGAATAATTGGATGCGGATTACTTAAGCCTACGTAAAAATATGTGCAAGTTTGATATCAAACTCCTTGCCAGGCTAATTAATGAACCATATGCAAACATTCTTCATTGCAAACATACTTTTTTTTTTTTCATTAAATCCTCAAAATCAAAAATCAATATGAGGGATCTAACAGAAAAAAGGTATTTTGTCTTTAAGTTGTTATTGCAATGAATCACATTCATATATTGTTTTACATTCACAACCGACGTCACATTACGTAGCCTGAGATTTGTAGAGAGCCTTATATTTGTATTGAAACTCCCTCTGTTTTAATTGAGGTTTCTTAGTCACATATCTGAAACTGGTGTTTTTCCACAAATATTTTAAGCGAAAGTAGCTGCTACTGTAGAACTAAAACAGATATTCCCCACGTAGGCAGCACTTGCCATACAGGGAGGTATTGCAGACATCAAAATGCTGAAGGCCAGGAGGGCAGCCTGCTCTTCCAGAGTTCAGCGACTGAGCTCACGATCTGTGCCTCTCGCTCTCTTCTGGAATGCTATTTCCATTTTACAGACCGAAGCAGAGGGCCAAAGAGGTTGAGAGAAGAGGGCCGTGCTTTGATGGTGAGAGGGTGTGCGCACGGCTCTTTTCAACCAGCATTTGATTCCTTTGTGTTGCACTCTCCTTTCGAGTGGAGTTGCTAGTCGGTTTTCCAGATGTAGTGGCGGGGAGGAGCAGAGATCAATAGTGAAAGGAGGAATTAATAGCAAAATCAATTCTTCCTTTAGTGCAGTCCTATTTATTTGCAAAGAAGGTACAAAGTCCCGTTACGTTTCTTAAGCGTAGGGAAGACTCTGCCGTGGTTAATGTATTTGCTATCAGGTCTAAAGCACCCCTGAGCCAATGCTTTTATCTACTCCTGCCTGGTATTTTGGGTTTTGTTTTTTCCCCTCCAGCTTATGCTTAAGTGTGTCTGAAATCCTTGTCCTGCCTGTTTCAGGTGCAGTATCAGATTTGAAGGTGTAGCTGTGTGGTTTCAGCTGCTGCTTAAAATGCTTAAAATGCCTTGCTATCTGTCTGGTTTGGGTAGTGGCTCCTGGTGTTTAATTTAGCTGATTTTCCCCGGTATTCTGACTAAAGCGTGGTAGATGTGTCTACAGATCTAAGCTTGGCTTCATTAACTCCTCCACACAAAAATGTTTAAGGTTGTAAATATATACATCTTTTAAGTATTCGGTATAATATGAAAGTGAGAAGCAATTGTGTCTGGATATTCTCAGGTAATATGAAATGTTGCTGCTGTCACAGACCTCGGTGGAACAACGCCATTTTACAGCAGCCCGGGCAGCTGCCTGTTATCAGCTCTACTCCCATCAGTGGTGTGAGCTGTCTGCCCCAGCTCTGCCAGAGGTGGTGCGGGTGCTTCTGTGGTGCCCTGCAGGGCACCGGGGCATTCTGCTCAGGGAAGAGGAGGGATGGTGCCATTAGACCAGACTGGTGTTGAGGTACCCAGCTTAAAGCAGTAGCTGCGGGTGCCAGAGGGAGATGGCAGAGAGCAGCTGTGCCTCAGTCTTTTTGCCATGCTGGGTGCACCCTTCCTTGGGGCACCCGTGAGTGCCTCACCCCTGAGGCAGAGCGCCTTGCTGAGGGGCGGCTCTGAAGGATGCTTTGTAGCTCTCAGCAGTGCAGATTCAGTGTGGATTCCTGTGGAACAGTATACCCGGGAACATAATAAAATCAGCATTTGGAAAACATTCTGTCTTCCTCTACGCTGATTTTCCAAGGCTGCTTTCCACTGCATGCCTAGAAGGTCCCATTCAATTAGGAAATGTGGAAGTTCCCGTACGCTATTTAAAGTGGTGCACAAAAGGCTCTTCTATTTTCTGGGCCCTTAAAGAATGTGACCACAGAGGATATCAACACACATTTGTGGGATCATCTCAGAAAAGGTTGAATATAAAGTTTTGTTTGCAAATACATATGCCATCAAAACTTGATTTACCAATGCTGTTTACCATTTGATTGGATAAAAGAATATTAGCTCTTAAAAATGAGACCCAAACTGAATTCCCTTCCAGAGCATTGTATGATAACACCACATGTCTCTGTGCTCACATAGTTCCTTCTGCACCTGAACCACCGCTCGTGGGAGCTCCGATTCCCCTCCTGCTGCCTGAGCATGGCAGCTGCTGAATGCAACCAAGGGCCAGGGCATTGAGTGAGCTTCTTCGAGTGCATTTTGCCTCAGCAGTGACAGTGCTCCTGCCTGTGGCTTTCTGTGCTCCACTGCTGGATCCAGCCATTCTGAGGCCATGGCATGACAATCCTTAGTATCCCCAAGATTTTGGGGAGCAGGGACACCCACAGGGGCGAGGAGCTGCGGCTGACAGCAAGGCTCCCAGATTGCTGGCCATACTACTCTGCTCCCGTGGGCAGGCTTGCTCCAAAAGCACAGCAAATTCCCTGGTTCTTGTGCAGCACGTTAAAATGGAATAATGTCAAGTCTGATCCAAAGTTCTCAGTACTGGTATTTTTCTTCTTGCTGCACTGGGCTCAGAAAGAAACCCAATAAATGGCCTATGAACAAAATTATATAGAATGATCAACATGCAACTGTCATGCTGCATTTGTCTCGTGTCATTAGTCATTATGAAAGCCTGCATAATTCTGGAGCAGAACAACAATTTCCACACGGCAAATTGCAGATTGTGTTTGCCTGCCCACAAAACATCACAATATTTATTTTGAAACTTTATAATGCTATCAAGGGCAAATTCACTTTACTTGTACAAGTAGCCCCGTCGAGACAACTTAGATATTACGCACATGAACAAAAGCGGACAGGACGTGGCTCTGTGCACAAACACAGCCAAGCTTGCTTCCTCCTGCAGTAGCAATGGGGCAGGTGCAAGCACAGAGCTGCAGGCACAGCAAGAAGAAGCGTCTGGACACAAGCGAGATACTGCTGTTCTGGCTGTCCAGATTCATGCCTTGTTCACCTTCCCCACCCTGTCACCTGGGAAGCCTTCCTTCCCTCGGGTTTCATTCAAAACACAGAGCTCCTCGTAGTTCTGCAGATTAAATTTGTCCATGCTGTGAAGGAGCCTACCCCGATCAGAATCAGTTGCCCCATGTTTAGCAGTTAGACCTGCTGAAAAACTGCTTTGTACGTCTGGATTTTGACTGGGTTATAAGTGCATTTTCAAAGCTAATTTTTTTGTTTGGCACTGCAGACATCACCGGGTTTAGACTCAGTTTTAGGTGGAAGGGTTTTTTCGCGTTCCATCATCTATCTTGACAGACACTCCGTGTGCCAGAGGCAGTCTTCTTAACCCTGGATCAAAACCTAATCTCTCCTGCTTTCGTAAAACCTTTTCCTCTAATTCTCTCTCTAGTAAATTATATTCTGTTCTTTGCCCTTGAATAATTTAAAAATGTATAGAATATAGCATGGGGGAGA
This sequence comes from Chrysolophus pictus, assembly GCA_037305975.1. Classification (NCBI taxonomy): domain Eukaryota; kingdom Metazoa; phylum Chordata; class Aves; order Galliformes; family Phasianidae; genus Chrysolophus; species Chrysolophus pictus. Next base: position 10,132,367 of record CM074580.1, read on the forward strand.
GGGGGGGGAGCACGTTCCATTGAGCGATACCTGGTAATCAGAATCCTGCATTCGTATCTTGCTGCAATGATCTCATTCCTATTGGGACAGCACTCCTGTGAGCACAGGCCCGTGTTGTGTTCATCCTGTTACAACCAGATAAACTCATAATGTAGACAGATAAGAGCTATGCTCATTAATCTATTAATTGCCTATTGTCACTTGTCAATATGTTTCGCTTGATGGGAAGCCTGAAGATTAGTTTGTATTGTGAGGATGTAGATTTTTCCTTTCTGTATTATTCTATATTATTTTATTTTGGTGTGTGGAACGCTACAAAATGACATTCAGGCTGTGGTCTCAGCCGAACAGAGTATGGATGCCTGCTTTTTAAGTCTCTGAAGCCAGAAAGATGTGATGCCCCGAACAGCTATGAAATAAAAAGCGTGGTTTCAGGTGGAAGACCCCACAAGAGCTGTGGCTGTGCTGAGGAACACGTTTTTAAGGTGGATGTTCAGGACATCCTTAAAGTCAACACAGCCTGAGATACTCTGATTTCCCAGGGAAGCAGAAGCACTGTGGGGACTGCTCTGTTTGCTGGAAATTTGAGACTGATTTTGTCTGGGACTGGAGCTGCTGGAGCAGGATTGTATTATAATTGTATGACATTTAATACACCATGAAGAGATTTCAAGTTCTCTATTTTTCTAGCCTATAACAAATCAAATGTTTAACCATAATGTACAGTCACCAAGTTTACACCTTAGGAAGGGTGATTTTCAAGGGCTTATCTCTGCAAAGAATGGTGGAGCAAAGACAGTTTCAAAAAAGGGGGGGAAGAAAGGGAGGGCAACATCACAGGAGCACTTTATAGACCTATTTGAATCGCAGCTTTAAGTCGTTTATATCACGTCCAAGAAGCCCATCCATGTGTGCATTTAATAATGATGACCAGTTCTAAACGGAGATTGGAAAATTTCCTCTCTGTGGCAAGAAGCAAGAATTCCCTGTTTCTGAGTCAGTAACTTGACCTGTTTGAATTATTTTGTTACTTGTGAGGCTGTCACTGGGTGGCCGGTGTTTAACTCTGCACACTGATCCAGGAACCACTTCTTGTGGAACCACCACAGTTCGCAACAGCTCAGGTAGTTCTTAGGCACTTGGTTTGGCAAAATCAGCCCATCCTTGGGGCCGCGGTCTTCATGCCATCTCTGCACACCTGTGAGTGCCCAGAGATGCACTCAGGCACAAGGGTACTGCCTTACTTTGCTGCCGTAGCAGAGGAGAGCAGTGCTTTGCAGTTGAACAGCAAAGTTTGTTCCCCCAGGGCTGGTGCAGGAGGCTGCTGGAGAGATCCAGAAACCTCCCTACTGTGAGTGAGGATGGTCACTGAGAGCAGAGCTGAGCTGGAAGCTCACGGTTTGCGTTGGAAGCGAGAGTTCATTTTCAAATTTTCAAGGAAAAAATGTTACAGAGATGTAGGGACGGGTCTTCTAATATCCTTTTCTCTAGCTGCTTTAATCTTTTGGGCTGCTTTTCTTTCTACAAATGTTGACGAGGGAAAAATATTTAAATAAAATTGAACTGCATGAAAGAAGAAAGGAGGAAAAAATCTCCTTTTCCTGAAAATGTTCCAAACCCCTTAAAAATAAGGAAATTAAATTTCTCAGATGTCATTAATGTCTTTAGCTTCATTTTTTCCCCAAGTTTCGGAAAGTCAGCGGCTTTACAGTTTCCCTCTTTCTCTTCTACTCCAGAAGGATAGGGGCTTGGAACATGGCACGGGAGCAAAAGGTAACGTAGGAAACACAAAAAGAGAAGAGGGAAAAATCTCAGGATAACATTCAGACATCTGTATTCACAGCGCTCCAGTCAGATATCTGTATTCAGTGGCTTAAAAGTAGAAAATGGTAGAAAGCTGTGATTGGAAATTCAATGCTTTGAAAACATAAGAAGAAACATATCCCATTTAAATTCTGCAAAATGGAAAAAAATCATGATAGGGAATTTTTCAGAAAAGTTTATTTCAACAAACTTCTTTCAGTTATGTGAATGAGGTATGCTCCAGCATGCCAGGCACTGTCCCCACCCAAAGTACCTCGTATCCTTTCCCTGAGTATTTACTCACTGCTGAGGACTCGATTGCAAAGAGATAAATGCCACGCTTATGGTCCCGTGGGAAATACATGGCAGTCTTGAAATGCTGCTCTCCCAGGTCTCACAAGAAGGCCTTAACCAAAATCCCACTCTTCCTTATTATACTTTGTTTCTTTCTTTCCTTCCAATAGATACCTTCTCTAAAAATGTCTTTTGTTTGATTCGTTGAGATCGTGGTCTCAGCTTGTTGCAAGCGCCGCAGAATTTTACCCTTTCTGTTTTTTTCCCTGTTGCATATTGCTTATACACTGAGTTGCTAGCTTGCCATTTCTTCTTGCTCTGGATTCTTCCCTATGACGCCGAAGGGGACAGCTTCAGGAGCACAACGTTTTGTCATCTTGACCAGTGGGATGGCTTGTGTCCTATTGTCAGTCAGTCCCTTTTGATCCAAACTCCATCCCCTCTTATTGACCATCTCTCCTTTTCCCACTAAATATTTCAACCCTGCTGTCTGCTCCCTTTGTGCTTCCTTTAATTCTCAGTATTTCTGCTGACGGACTGAACCCTCCGTCAGTTTGTTTAGTGGTGCAGAAAACAAAGCCTGGTTGGTGCAACCTCTGCTGAATAGGTCATCGGTGACAGCAACCTGTGCTGTGGAAGTTAGCTCCCACTGGCAGTGTTTTCAGTCCACTTGAATGAACGCTCCTGGGAGTCATTCTTTAAAGAGCCCAGGAGTGGAGAAGGCTGGAAAATGGAGAGAAAAGGAATAAAATAATTGTAGAAAAAACACTCCAACTTTCTCTGTTGTGCATGGATGTGGCTAATCAAAATGTGAAGTACCTTGGATATCTGTAGATGGGGTAGGTTAAGAGGCTGTTCTTTTGTCCCACCATGGACTCTGCAATGGAGGCAGTGATGTTTTGTGCCTCTGGATTTTCTCTCTGTTGTTAGCTTAGGTGCTGCTGTGATCTTCTCGTAGGCACTTGCCCATAATGAACAAGGCATAGCCAGAAAGGGAAATGATCCTTGTGTGGACCACCAAGGGGAGGTTGCACCCAGCCCTGCAGCCCCATCTCCTCCAAACTGAGCTAAGATCTCAGAGGTGACCCATCACCAGAGCCAGACCCACTGTGGCAGGAGGGAAAGGCACTGCGCAGGTGTAGAACAAACCCTGGCTCCCATTGCTATTGGATTACACATCCTCATCTTGAGAGATTTCCTAATTAAGCAAGTAGCTAATTATAAAGCAAGAGAGAACAATATTATCAATATTTTTGTCTTAATGAAGTCCGTTTTATTTAGATACAATAGGAAGCAACCGGCAGCCATCTTTGTTAGAGGATGCTAATGGTTATACCAATTAATTTCATAGAGCAAAACCATTTGAATTGTAGATACAGTAAATAAGGAAAACATCATCTGTAATGGAAAAGACTAGGGAAACAATTTTCTTTAATAATTAGAAAGCCAATATCTTAAAAAATGGTAGGCAAGTAGTTTCAAGAGTTTCACAATGAATATCCAGCCAAAAATTAAACAACCGGAAAAGAAGATGCTGAAAAACATAAAAGCTGATTTTTTAAAAGTACTTCTAAACCATGCATTGGATTTTGAAGAAAAACTCCAGATATTTAAATCTTTATTCACAGCTTACACAACCTAAATACTTGGGGAATATGTGCTTTCTTCATACAGGCAGAAAATGAATTGTATATAAAAAATGGAATACAATTTTAATCTGTAAGATAAAGGGAAGAAGATGGGAAGAAACACTAATGTAAGAGTTCATGGGCTAAAATTAATTTATCTTTCTGAATGGTAATAAAGAACATGCAATTAAAACCAGTCAAGAATGGAAGAAAATAAATAATTTTCTGAGTATATAAGAAGAAAACCTGATCAGACATCATATTCAAGCACATGCATACATTTATTGCAGATGCTGTTCTAAATTTTAGGCAGGCTATGTACTTTAGAGGGTTTATTCTCGTAGAACCTTTTGTTCTGCAAAAACTTTGAGATGTCCTGGTAAGTTTAACGTAACTGACCTGCATGGCATCATGTCCATTACTTAGTTTCAGTCTGTATTTATGCAGAAGAGTGTCTGTTTTATTCAGTAGAAGGCTATTCCTGTTAGCAAACTGCTTAAAGAGAGGGATGATGGGTTTGCCAATAATCAGAACAGGGTAAGCATTATGCTATGGAATATGGCATAGCTTACAAATCATGTGACTTTTAGAAATTGTTAATGTTTTGGTGGTACATCGTAGCTGCAAACTGAATTCAAACATGACGTTCACCAAGGCTTTGGGGGAAGGTGGAGCTGCATTACATCGCATCGGTTTGCATTGTTGTTGTTGCTCTTGCCTACCTGTTGGCTGTCGTATTGCTGCAGCATGGCTTCCTCACCTCCTTCAACAGCTTCACATACTGCTCAAAGTCCTCTAATTTTTAGTTTATGAGTGCTTCCAGGATTTTTAAGTACTTTTTATTCTTGTTTGCTTTAAAGATCTGGCAATTAAACTAGAATTTTTTGCAAAAAAATCAAAATCAGCACTACGGCATATTTTAAAGAAAAAATGTTTATTTACATGTGAAATAGGGAGGCACTTGGAAAACCTGTTTTCTAGGAGCCCTTTTTGCCACTGGTGTATCACTTGTGCATGAAAATTACTGATCTGCTATCAGTGGGGATTAACATTCTCTCCTTTGATTTAGAAATATGTTGTTTAAAATATCTTTCCAAAATGCTGATACTCTACAAGAAAACTTGGAAAAAAAATTCTCTTGCAGATGGTGATTTCAGGCAATTTATTTTGAAATTCTTGGTTTTGATTTCGTGGGTAACGATGATGGTCTTCTCAGCACGCTGTGCATTGACTGACAGTAACTGCACCACCTCTGTGTGAGCTCAGCAGTACATGCAGTGCAAGGACTCCACAAATGTCACAACTAAATAATTGCCTGAGAACTCTGGTGCCTTGTGATGTAGCCGTCGGAACATGGTGCTTTGGGATGAGAAGACTGGCTTACTTTACTTGGAACAGGACTCCACATGTGTGTGGAGGCCTCACTGCAGCTGGTTTGCTGGTGTGCTAAGCATGGCAGGAAGAGAACAGCTTCTTCTTGTTAATGTCAAGAGGTGGTTAAAGAGAGGTTGATTCGATGTGTACTTCAAGTTCTACATCACCTCATCCTTGCTTTTGTGAACTGACCCATCCTGCCCTCTGAGCAGGATGATTCACAGAGGCCTCTTTTTGGTATTCCAGAGGTAAGAACTTAGACAAATCACCTACCCAGAAAGGCAGGTGCTGTTGTATCTGTGTAAGGTGTCCACCAGAGTTAAGGAGTAACCAGCACTCTGCAACCTGCAGCACCCAGCCCAGATCTCCCTGACTGCACGTGGTGGTGAGCTGGCATGGCATGCAGGCACAGGGCTAGCTGCCTGGCTGAGGGCTTCTGCGCTGCAGCTAGCTTACAGATATTGCAACCTGTTTTTCTAGGAGCAAGACTTCCTGGGCTCTTGATGGCTGCAGCACTCTTTGTGGTTGGAAATCACATTTGTAGGAGTTAATTTTCTTAAATGAGTGTCCAGGACAAGTTCATTTGTGTCTCTTAGCAGGAGAGCTAAGTACAGCACAGCAGGAGAATTAATCACTGCTGCTGCCTTCTTGGTTTTTCACTGAGTGAACCACAGCCACACCAAATGTGAGAGGGTGCCATCTGATGGGAGAGCTGGACGTGCAGGAGTTATTGCTTATGCACAGTTTTACTGAAGTATCGTAAAAGAGGTAGGACAGCTTATGATATGTATTGCAGGAACAGCAATGTTTTGTTAAGACGCTGTTGATTTTGTTTATCACAGTAGTTCAGGTATGTCCTGTCTTCCTCTGTCCTTGTCATCCTTTCGATTTGCTGACTCCATTTAGTTTCATCATGAAATTTGAGGAGACTTATACTTCAGTGTCACTCTTGAATACTTCTGATGCCTGTAAGAGTTTTGTTTTGGAGGTTTCAGTTCATTGAGCTGCAGATAAATGTTCTTTCTCATCTAAAACTCATCGCTTCCTTACCATTGGAGAAAAAAAACACATTTAGGAAATTAGTTTGTGGCTTGCTTCAATTTGTTCCTCATCAACAGTATAGCAGCAAGGAATTGGCGCACAGCTACAAGTGTGTGTTCAAATTAAAAATGTATTCTGTACTTATTCTCATGTTGTGCTCTGATTATGGCAGAAAGATATTGATATAAAACAGCCAGGAGCACATAAGCACCCAGAGGCTGGGCCACCTTCTGACTTCTGGAGGCAAGGAGAGGAGTGGGTGGGCAGTGCAAAGAGCAGGACGCAGCAAGTGTGGGGAAAGCCTTCCATGTTGGAGAGCATGGAAAGGAGAGTTCCTTGGGTTTTAATGGCAATAATGCTCAGGAGCAGGAAACTGAAGAATGAAGATGCAGAGTAAGAGCCTGAAATTTCCCACAGACAATCCCTTCCTCTCCCTGTTGGCCATCTCTCTGTTGATGCAACCCAGGATACTGTTGACCTTCCAGGCTGTAAGAGCACACTGCTGGTTCATATCCAGCTTTTCTTCCATCACAGTGCCCAAGTTCTTCTCCTCTGGACTGCTCTAAAGGAGTTCTCCCAGTCTGTACTCATGTCTGGAATTGCCTCGACCCAAATGCATCACCTTGTACTTGACCTTGTTAGACCTCTTCTGGTTCTCACGTGCCCAGTTCTCAAGCATGTTCTGGTCCATTTGGATGGCATCCCTTCTTTATATGATGTCAGCTCCACAACTCAGCTTGGTGTCATTAGCTAACCTGCTGAGGATGCACTCAATCCCATCATCTATGTCACTGATAAAGGTGTTAAAGAATACCAGTCCCAAGACAGATCCCTGGGGATCTGTCACCTCTCATGACTGACCTCATTTCGGAATAGTCATGACAGAATATATACAGTAAGAGAAGTGTATTTTGTGGTTATTGTTTGTTTTTTTGTTTTTTCTTTTTTAGGAATCCCATATAAGAGCAGAGTCTATCTCACCCTGCAGGGTGTGGGTAGGCTGTGGTCACAGCATGCTTCTGGCCTGGTGACTTGGTTATTTCTGTACAGAGGTAGTGACTGGCAAAGCTGGGAGCAGGGGAGGCCCAGGCACCCCAGGGCTGCGAGTACGGGATTCAACCAAACCTCCTTTATCTAGTGCAGAACTTATTACTGCATCAAACAGAGGGATGTGAAGGGTCCAAGTGTGATTTTAATAATCTGTGTTACAAACAGACTGTAATCTGCACAATTAAGCTTCTTGGAGTTGGCAGGCTTTTGTGCAGTTGGCAGCTTTCCTCTTGAATAAAGGTCAAAAAGAGGGGAGCAAATCAACCATTGCGTACCTGTTTAAAGGTGTTCTGTAATGCTACTGAGCGACAGAAAGAATCTTGGTTGTGTTGGTGGCTCTGGCAACGCGAGTTCTTTGTGTTGAGCTGAACACCTGCCTGTTTGCAGAACAGAGGCCACTGTGTGGGTACGACTGCATGGGGCAGGATCCCCCCTTATCACTGCGTGGGCAACAGCAGGGCTGCCAGCATGTGCTCTTCAGTTCTTCAGTGTGGATCTGATGGCAGCACACTGTGGGTCAGGCCTCGGGGCCCTGCTCTGGAGTGTTGCCTTGGAGTTGTCCCTAATCATCATCCCTGAGTGCTGGCTAGGTTTTGAGGAGTGTTGCTGGACCACCAAGGGAAAATGGTGGGAGCCTGCATGCTCGTCCCTGGGCAGCCTTCTCACCATCCACAGTTTGGTTTCTTCAGTGCAATGCAGATTCTATTGCTGGCAGGGAGATGGAGCATACGCGGCTCTACCCACATGGATGGTGTAAGATTGCTCTCCCAGTAGGATAGCCTCTTTTCTTGATTACGATGATGAGAAAGTGTTTTCATTTAAAGAGGAAAATGCTTGAATGGTTTTCTCATCCCTCGCCCCTCCTCTTGGCAAGCAAACACACTGTTGGGGCACTGGGTTTATCACAGGCCAAAGGGGGAATTCTCTCAGGAGCCTCTTGTTGAAATGTTGGCAACACATCACTGAGCAGTTCTAAAGACTTCAGGAAGTCCCAAATTTCTCTGAATTTTCCCACCGCCAGCCTTGAATGTAAGTGGCCTCTTTGGCCTTGCAGACTTTGGGAGAACATCAAGGAACGCTCTCGCGGGTGCCGTGGTTTACCCATCCACATGGTGCCTGCCCCTTGGGACAGCAACGAAAGCCCACATGCTAATCTTTTTGTTCCCCTTAGTTATTTTTCCTTCCCCAAAGACATAAAGCAAAGAAATAATTTACTGGAGTCTTTTCAGGGAGAGCGAAGCGGGGAAGCCGTGCTGCCTTTGCTCTAGTGGGCATGCAGACCCTTCAGAAGCTCTGTCCAGCTGTCTTGCCTTGCAGACTCTCTGCCTTTGCTCTGATTTCCCTCAGCTTTGTGTGTTGCTGTACAGTGCAAAATCAGGTGGGAATTAATTTCCCCCCATTTACACTTGAGCGTGCTGGGGCAAATTAATTATCCTACTGCCACGTACTCACAGAGAGGCATGCAGGGTCACTGGGGGAGGAAAGACGGGTTCCTTTTTTGTCTGGAAATCAATTGTGGTCTGGCCAAAATCTCCTTTCTTCTCTCATTCATTCCTTTTTCCACCTTATTTTATCTTTCCTATTTTTACATAGGTGCTAAAATTAAGTGTTTACTGAATATAATTTCAAATGACAGTTTAACTTGCTATTTTAACCAAAACTGTAATAGAAAAATATCTTCTCTGCATTGTTAAAATGCAACTTGATTCCTGCTTGGCTACCCACAGTCTGTAAACAAGAATGAGCATTTGATGTGTGGAATATATATTTTTTAAAAATCACAGAATGGTTTAAGAATTAAACTAGAAACAAGATGAGGAAAAAGCCCTCAGAGCTGTAATCAAACATTCATTCCAACAGCTGAAACATGTTATTACATCCTTCAGCTGATTTATTGTACCCAAAGAGATTTCATAATCATTCTCAGTATTAAAACAAGGGGAATAGAGGCACATTTCAATAACAATGATTGTTGTTTGGAGAATGCCAATCATGTCTAGGAGTGTTATTTACATCAGACAATATGTAGATATTGTGCCTCCAAGCCTGTTCCTGTTCGTTTTTGTTCTGTGACTTACACAAATGAATGCTAAGAAATGTTGACAATGAGGTTCAATAGCTAAACACAATAACGGGGGGCCTGCTGACTTCCTTTGGGGAGAAGAGGAATCTTTACCACAGAAGTAATGCAATCTGATGTAAAGATAAATGCTGCTCAGATGTCTCAGCTCTCTTTGGTATGAAAGGTGGGGAGAAATTGAATTCCGTGCTAATTTTAATTTGTATTCGCACATCAACTATACCTAATTTGAAAACAATTAAAAGACAGGAATGAGAAAACCAGATGTGGAGCAGTGGAACGTATTGCCAGAGAAGCAGTCTTCACTTTGTGTTATTTTCTAACACACAGTTTTATTTTTGCTGGTGTCTGTCACAAATCCTAAAATACCATTACAGAGTTAGCAGATGGTTCCCAAGTATTCATACCTGATAAAGCCTCCTGGGTGATCAAGCACTGAAAAATCAATATATTTTTCAACTTTCAATGGCTAGCTATTCAGTTTCATTACATCTCGCTATTCCTCCATGGCCACTGTGATATGGACACTTACTTCACCATTGCATTAAGCTCTAATCTCCGGGCTGGCTGATACAGGCGGTTAATGAATAGCTGGAGTACCACCTCGGTATGCTTCACAATTCTTCTGATCTCAGTAGGATGTTTCGAGGACTGTGATCTTGTGTTTAGTAACACCCTGCTTCTTCCCCTCTTTTTTCCACACGTGCACAGACACCCCTCTCCAGCTGTCACCTTGCCGAGCTCTGAAAGGAAAATTCTGTACACACATTTTAGCAGAAATATTTTGCCGTGGCATTTGACTCTTTTAAGTAAATAATATTAGTAAGTCAGATCCATGCCCCCCGGGTAACTGTATGAGTCACACTCTTAAATCTATCATTTTCAATAAAGCCACAACTAGAGCTAGGTCTTCAAAACATCCTGTTTTGTCTCCAGATTGCCTACATCCCCTCCAAATACCTGTGCTCTCTGACTGGCTGCCAGTGCTTTCTTAACAGTATGTTTCCTGCTCCTAACTTCTTCATACAGAGGGTGGTGAGGCACTGGAACAGGTTGCCCAAGGAGGTTGTGGATGCCCCATCTATGGAGGCATTCCAGGCCAGGCTGGATGTGGCTCTGGGCAGCCTGGTCTGCTGGTTGGCGACCCTGCACATAGCAGGGGGGTTGAAACTCGATGATCATTGTGGTCCTTTTCAACTCAGGCCGTTCTGTGATTCTGTGATTCTATGAACATCAACTCGTATTATGGGAAAGTCACTAACTGTAAATGACAAAGCATGTGTCAGCTTTTCAGTTAGGACCAGTACCTGGTTAGTGGCCTTGTCACACGTTTTGGGCTTGATCAGGAGCTTGACTTCTCACATAGGGCACCTCTTTGTACTCCAACTGTATGAAAAAATCAGTGCAAATCATGCTTTTGAGCGCTGAAATAGTGCGTGCTGGTGCACTGGTTCTGATTTTCCTTTAGTATTAAAGATTTCCCTGAATTTTGCTGTTACAGTTGTTTCCAGGTGGCAGTGGTGGTTTACTGCCGTTGTTTTAAAACCATGAGGCGAGGTCCAGAGATACGGCCCAGACTTATTTTACATGCATCAAGGCACCATGACATTGGCAAGCCTGGGGCACCCAGAAAAGCTATTCAGTCCGATTAAGGCATATCTTAAATTTCAAACACAGGCCTTGATTCAATCCAAAGCGCGGGAGATGAGAAGCCGTTTGTTGAAAATGGAAGCATAAATACAAACAACGCGAGCGCTCCCTCCCAGCTGCAGAAGGCAGCCGTGAGTCTCTGTGTGCGTGGCTGATCAGTGACGGCCCTTCCTGCCATCAGCGTGAGGCCTGGCGCTTGCTGGGCGGTTGGCACGCCATTCTCTGAATGGTGCTGTCAGATCGTTCAGGTGCTGGGACTCGTCACTAAGGTCCAGCGGTCCTGTCCCCCTTGGGCTGTGGGTCTCGGCCCTTGCTGTCTGGTCAGGGGCTGATAAAATGGAGAGAAGGCCCTGTAGGCACCTGTAGGCAGCACCTGCAGCTGTGCTGCATCCTGGAGCCCTGGCACTGCCCTGCTGCGCGGAGGGATTTATGCTGCCGGAAGTCTTGGCTAAAAAAGCTTTTGTTGGTGATTAATTGACCTTAACAAGTTTAAGGATGCTTATTTGCACACAGTTATGAAGTGTTGCAATATGTCACAAATGAGAGCGGCTTCCATTATAAACATAATGGCATAAACAGTGAAAGCTGGTTATATTTCCTTAAAAGTTCATTGCAGGGAAATGGGGAAGCTTGAGAAGCTAAACAAATCCAGGCAATAATGGAAATGTAGCATGAAATTACTTCTGTAAACAACAGCCATTCATTATTTGAACATTTTTCATAAGAGAGTAAGCAGACGAGAGTTGATGTTAAAGGGTGTGCGTGGAGGGGGAGGTGGCAGCGGGGAGATTATGAATTTCAAAAGAAATCATCCAGGGTTATGCAGACAGACAGACATCTGCTCAAACAATAAATATGTAAAGCACTGATTGATCCCCGAATATTAACAATCAATGCCATTTTCTTCATTAACTTCTGAGTGGAACACAAAGAAAGGTATATTTGATTTAAGAGGAAAGGAAGGGAGCACTATTTAATGTTGATTTGGTGTAGTGAATAACCCCAGAGAGAAATGTAAATACCAGGCTGCAATAACATGACAGCACACTAATCATATTTACAAACTATATTAAATCTGTCCATTGTGCTTGCCTGGCTGCGGATTGGTTCGATTGTAATTGTCATTGTAACCAGTGCTGGCTTATGGGAGAATTTAACTGCAGTGATATAAGGTGAGTGCTAGGCTTATTATTACTTTATTATTACCCGGTTTATGTTTATTAAAACAATTTGTCATGCAGAACAGGAATGGGAGAATGGGAACATTAAATCGTGCTGTACTCAACCTGAAGAAATGAGTTACAATAAAATTAATGGCAGGCAGGCCACAGCTGACACTTGTAGCCGTGTGGAGCAGCTACACACTGGTTCGTTTCATTTGCTGATCGTTTCTTGTTAGGGTCACGCCATTAAACTTACATATTGAGAACTACTGAAAATCTGAGGCAATGAAGGTAAAGTTTATGAAGCAAAAGTGGGTTTTTTTTCCGCTGCTAATGCATTCCTTTCAATTATTACAGAAATCAGGAATGCAGATTGAAAGTTTAAATCATACTGAGTTATTAAAGATGTGTGTTGGAGTGAATGTCCTTCAATTTTACAGAGGCTTAGAGAGCCGAGAAAGAGCTGAGTTTAGGCTAAAGTGAGACCATTCTCTAAAGGCTTTGAGCAAAGAGAACAGCGAGAATAGTGGTCATGAAAGGTCTCATAACAAGTTTAATAAAAGCTGCTTTATTTTCTTTCCCTGAAACTCAAGGGGTCCTTATTTGATATCTTCAAATTTATTTCAGCCCAAATCTTCATTATTTTAAAGTGGAGGCAGGAGGCGATGACCATGGGAATAGCATTGAGCCTCCTGGAATTCAGCAAAGAGGCACAGTGACATAAACCCCTCTCGTGACACAATTACAGAAGAAATTAAAAGTGTCAGGCTCTATGTACTTTAGCTGCATAGAAGAAATCCGGCCTCCTGATGAAACATCTTTGTACATGAAAAAGTAATGCCCTGCCCTTGTTTCCCATTATACAACAATGTTAAGGAGTCTTCTGGGGTGATTATTAGGGATTTGGTGAAGCACAATAAATGCTGAAGATTAAATCTGAGCGCTAGCAATTAGTATTGGGGGAGGGAGAGTGCTTTTTCCCTTTCTTTTAAAAAGGTATTTATTAATGAAGCTATTTAAAGAAAATCGAGCCAACTGCTGAAGTTGAGAAATGTGAACCTTTCATTTCTAGCACTTTTATACTTGTGTAAGTCCTACAAAGTCCATGGGGTTATTCTTGATTTATACCAGTGTGAGCAAGTAGAAGATCAGGCTGTCTCTGTGGGATTTTTTTTCTCCTTTTCCTTTTTTAAACTAAGATCGTTTTCTTTAAAGTCTTGGAGAAAGCCTTCAAAGAGTTGGATTTAGCCACGTGTTCTCTACCTGTGTCCCCAATCTTAAGGGCTGGACCAAATGTCCAAGAGCTCAGCATCCAAACACTTCAACAGAAGGCTGGAATGGGAGCTGAACTCTCTGGAAAATCCAGTTTGATGAAGCAAGTGAAGACATTTCAAAGATATTGTTTTAGAGAACTGTTTTTCCTTATGGTTACCCAGTAAGGTGAATGGCAGATGTTTTTTCTTTCAGAAGTAATTTTACATTCAGTCTCGGTGGTGAAGCCACTGTGATTGCAAAGGGCACTCCAATCCTGAGAAAAACCCATGTAAAAAATAATAATAATAATAAAAATCCCCTGTACTTACTCAGTACCCCTTCACAAGCCAATTGCCCCCTTGAAATAATAGCCACTTCTCTGAAAGCAACAGAAGTTTCCTTTGTGAATATACAAGGAGAGATCAGAGGCCTTGTCTCAAAGATTATTTTCCCTGGTGAGGTCTAATGCAGTAAGTGTCATCCACTGTGATGGCAAGCACTCTTGGTGGACCCACATCTTGGAGCCTTGGGGACCCACGGGGCGGTTCATATCTGCCTTGTGATGTGGTGCTTCAGCTGTGAATAATAGAAAAGTGGTTTAGGGAAATAGGGCAATCAATGAAGGAATCATTCTTTCTGTGACTTCAAGCCCTGCGGTTGGTAGGGGTGGAATGAGGATGTGGGGAGGGATGGATCTGGGGCTTTCGCTGTCCTAAGTAAGGGACAGCTGGCTGTTGTGGAGGTGGGCACAGTGGAAACAGCAGGCAGCAGATTCCCGTACGTTGCTGGCGCTGAGTGCTTTTCTGTGCCCTCTTTTACACTCGTTTAAAAGAAAACACATTTTATTAAAACATGTTGACCTCCATGGCTTGCTGAATAGGCTTTTAAATGTTACAACAGAGCTCTGACCCAGCATTTTTAAAAGTAGCATTTTAATGTAATCTTCCATCTTCATTTATATTTTTGAAACACACAGTAAACTTAAGGGGAAACAACTTAGTCCTTTATTCCCTTACGTGTAAAACTCATGAACTCTAAGTAACATACACTCACTGAATTGCAGTCCTCACTGTACACGCAAACCTCACTTTGATGTGAAGGACAAGGATAGAGTATAGAATTTTTGAGTCCTATTTATCACTTGGATTATTAATAATAATAACATCTGGCATTTTTATAGCACTTCACATTTTCAAAATGCTGCATAAACATTAACTAAATGGTAGTTAAGTGTGCATAAATGATATTCAGAGCCATTACCCTCTACCATGCTAACACACTCACTGTGGGTCTGCACTGAAACGTGAGTACTGCTGCTCGCTGGAAAATCTTTATGGCTCACGTGAAGTACCAGCTTTCCTGGAAGAACTACAGTGACCATTTTTCATTGTGTTTCATGCGCACCCAAAGGCTTTTGTCCGTATTATGGATTAATGGTCTGCAAAATTTCAGTTTATTGGGGAAAAATAAGTTGTTGATTCTACTTACAGGAGCAAAAACAAAACAAGTGTAGGGTTCAGAAGCCAAAACGCTGCTCTTTTTTAAAATCCCATTTTAGTTTGCTTTCACCATGGCTGTGTTCTTTACACCCCGTATCCTGGCTGCATGTTTGGGGTTACCTCACCCCTCAGAGCCACCAGCTGTGCTCTTGCCTGTGTCACATTGCTGAAAAAGGTGCTGCTTGATGTCTTTGACCAGGGATAGAGGAAGGGGCATTTTATGAACCAGTGCCACGAGAGTTCTCATGCGTGGTTCTCAGAGAAAGTACCCGTGCTTTCCTGGTGTTTATCCCGCACCCCCAGTTTGCAATATACTTATCTATAGCTAGGGTAACTTGTATTGCAGTCCTGCTGCTTTTTCCATGCTTTAGTGCTTTTCTGCCATTTCACAGAAGATTTTAGAAGTGCCTTGCACCCCTGTCAATAGCGGTGGCAAGCTTGTACCGCAAACCAATTTCCTGTGTCCCCCCACCCACGGGGAGCGGAAGCCAAGGGAAATGTCACATAGCGGTTTTCATGCTGGATTGCATCGATGTAATCCAGGAGGGAATGAATAATTCCACTGTCACTTAATTAAAAGTTTTAAGACCTTACGTCTTTGACCTTGCTCTTGAGCTGAACACATAAAAGCAAAATGGCTTGCAGCCTTAATCTCACTTTGTGCCATTGCCCTCTGATGAGAGAATCCTCTTGGTACCGGTGATTTGTCATTGAAGCGAAGGGAAGGGCTGCGTGCACTGCTTGCTCCTATCTTCCACGGTGAGTCTACCTTGACAAAGTTTCTTGCTATCTTTAGTTCTTCTCCCTGGAGCACCTAGCACATGAGGACAAGAGGGATCTCAGCCCCACAGCTTCATTTTGGACCTGTTAACTGTAACTACTGATGTCGTTTACAAGGATAAACCCTTAAAGCCAGGCCAAGGTAGACAAAGAAAGAACACTGAAGTAATTCCCTTTGGACAGCAGAGATTGGTGTTCAAGTTATTGAAAATCTGTGTAACTCATTTTCTGTTTTGTCATACTTAAAAAATCCATGAAGTTTGGCTGAGTGCAAACAATAAGCTTTTATTGTTGCTGCCCTTCTTCATAAATGTGTAATCTTCTGGGACCATCAGAAAAGCTTTGGTACAACAAATTAAAAGTCTCTAAACTTTCCCATGTCTCCTTGGACACTTTGTAGACCTGCAAATATCAAGCAGTAATCAATATAATGCTGCTCTAATACTTTCAGACAAAGGGGCAGCTCCTGAGCCAGGAGCAGGGAGCAGCAGACTCTTGGCTGGGCAATGAGTGCTGCTGTGAAACACGGAGGATCAGCAGCCCTTGGCAGGTCCAGCTGCATGCGGGTTAGCAGGGCTTGCAGATGGACCTTCTGTCCCACCATCACCTCCCTTATCTAGCAGCGTGCCTGAATCCTTCCTGTCTGGCAGGTCACACTGTGTTTTGTGATCTCTTGTTTCTTTTGCACGTGTACACATTTCCCTAACAAGCCAATTATATTGTAGCCAACAGGGGGACTTGGAAATTCTCTCTCTTCATCGTTTTAGCTTAGTAAGCTAGTTTAACACCACTATCTTAGTGCTGCCTTTATTTTCTCTGTGAGAGAATTGTATTATTTCTCTTTGGGGCAAGGCACAGGGTATTGAATTACAGAACATTTGCACTTTCATACCTTGCCAGTGGAACAACCTTGTCAGTTTAAAGGCTTCAGCAGAAAATATCCAGTGTGGGCCAGCAAGAGTGAAAATCAAGGTTGCTTTTTTTTTTTGTCTCATCAGTAAAGAGTAACCGCCTCCTTTCTTTCCCCAGAGCTGCAGCTGATAGAGACCGGCCTGTTCCTGTGCCCATCTACATCAACGTTAAAGCTTGCCTCTGACCTCCTGGCCTCTGGATCAGGCCCATCGTCTACTTATCTTCTCCCATATTACTGGCACACCTTTACCTTAGGTCTTGATTTCTGTGGAGCTCTTTAGGTCAAGCTCTATCTCATTGATGTGCTCGGGCTTAAATTGATTCAGGGAGAGACTGGCTGTTCTGAAGAAGTGGTCATTTTTCTTAAGCGCTTTCTATTTTTAGGTCAGTCTCCCTGTGTTGGTGCCTGGCTGGCGGGGTGGCAGTGTGCTTAATGACAGAGCCCCTCTGGTGCTGCACTGGTGCTCAGGGTTCCCCACCACTTCCACCAGCAGAGCGGTGATGGGACAGCACAGTGTGCGTCCCTTGGAAAAATATCAACTGCTTGCGTTCTGCTAGCTCTATGAATGTTTTCAGCCAGGTAGGTGCTAAGTAGAGTTGCTTATTGTGTAAAACGGGGCCAATTCTGGTTGAAGAGCCTCCATGCAGTAAGGCGATGCAGAGGCAGTAAAGGCACTGTGCCTTTCCAGGTGCACTCAACAGGACTGACACAGGAGCTTCACAGTGCCGTGGTCTGGGAAGCATCAGCTTAGGAAGCAGCCTCCGGGCAGCATCTGTGCATGGGGGCTCGTGGGGGCTTGTATGCCCTCTGCCCTTACATACAGGAATGCTGAGGCCTTTACAAAGCGATGCTGTGCTCCCCTTTATCTGAAAGCTGTGAGTTCCTCTGAGGTCAGGGAGGGTTACACAGTCATACTAACAATTGGATTTAAGAAGCACATCATCTTGTTCTTTGGCCAAAACTTTGGTCACTGCTGGGGGCCAAGGAGGCCCATCCGCTCAGGCCAATTAGTTTGCAGCTATCCATAGCAGCACTTTGGGTAGCTCCTCTGAAACATCTTCAGTTGGCCACTGGCAGCAAAAAAGATGCCTTCCTGTACCCTGAGCAACTGTTCCTTTGTTTTTTAATTGCTTATTAAATTAATCTTTAAAGGGAAGCATCAAAGAAGGAGAAAGGACAGCAGTGCAGGTGACAGACTGACGTGTGCAGGTGACCCTGTGAGATGGAGCCATGGCTCACAGTGTCTGGATGACCCTGTTGCAGTCAGGCTGTTTTGTGGGGCAGTGCCATTACTTGATTATTCTGTGAGAAATTTCAGAAATACCATTGCTTTATGAGCCCGGCTTCTATGATGATAGATTTCCAAAAGCAAAAATGTGAATTTAAATTATTCGTATTCATGTGAGCATGGTAGAGATTTTTGGAATCACTGCGGCAAGTTATGGATGATGCATGAAATGAAAAAATCCCTGCCCAGTGCACAAGGAATACAGAAAGGGTTGTGCAGTCGGCGCTGTGCTGCGCTGTGCTACAGGATGTGTGCTCTTTGGGGAGAGGCATTCGTATTTCTGAAAAGCACCCAGCCACCTCAGCTGGGCCCCAGCAGTCGGTGGCACAGAGCATGTTGCTGGCTGCTGCAGAGCTGGCTCTGCTTGTGCTCCTCGGGGCCTGGGTACAAAACACAGGTGTGTGCAGTCGCTGTGCAGAGGGCACCAACATGGATTGCACCCTGTGTGCTCCCTGTGTTGTCCTCATGGTGCTCACCATTCCTGAGGGTTAGCTGGGAGAACGGCCATGTCACAGTGAGTCGTTTTCACAGCCCTGTGGAAATTCAGTCCGTGAAACAGTTAATTAGAGAGTCGCCAATTACGAACTGAATTTATTTTGCAAGAAAGTTACACTTGTTCTTCTCAGCGAGAGGAAAAAAAATAAGCAATTCAAATCATTTTGAAGTTTCATTCCTTCATTCATTAGGAGACTTAGCTTGCAAAATCCTAATTAAAAAGAACATCTTGTGTTAATGAAAACGTTCTAATTTTTTACCTTATTAAGTTAGTTAATTTTTTTCTAGAGCGTTCAGCAAGACGAGGCCTCCTTAACAGCTTTGCTCATGTTTATACCTTTGATTGCAAAATTTGTGAGACAAAAGAGAGCTAAACTCATTCTGTGGTGCCCTCCAGTTAACTGTTCGGTTGAAAAATGACCTTCATAACTAAGTCCCTTGCCTTTTCATCGATATCAAGGAGTTACAACTCTAACCTACAGTTGAGGAGGTGGCTTCAGACTGGTAAACCATCAGAAATTGCTTGAGCACCCTGTGGAGTCTAGATATTTATAGATATCTAGGAGGAGTACAGATAACTGAATAATTTGAATCTGAATTCTGAAGTAGCCTAGGGCTTTTCTGCTGGCTTTCAAGTCCAGCATCCACTTGCATGACATTTAGACATTAAAAGCTGAAGTTTACTTCAGTGCCTAATAATTCTGCATCAGACACAATAATACTGCAAGCCAGAGATCACAGAAGGTGCATTTAGGTCTCTACTACAGTGCAACACCTGGAAAGACAGCGACTTTTGGAGACTTTAAAAATAACTGTACTATATCTGAGGTTATGTTAACTGTGAAACGCATTCATTTATTCAGTCTCAAGACTGAGTGCGGAATTCTTGGCTGGTGTAAATCGGGATGGCTGTAAGTCAGCTGTGCTGAGCTGAGATGCTTGCAGGGAATCTGACCCAGAGGGTCTCTGGCCACTAATGCGGCTCTAGAAGGAGGGTTACTAATATTCAAAATCTCTCCATAGGCAGAAATTACTATAAAACTCTTTCATTCCTTACAGAAGTACAGATCAGGGATGTAAACATATTTTGCATTTGCTCCAAGCACTGCAAAAATATTTGTTGAAGTATCAAGGAATCATAGAAATGCATAGGTTGGAAGGGACCTCCAGAGGCCATCCATCCTTCCTCCAACTCTGAGCACATCTGGTTGGAGCAGGCTGCTCAGGGCTGAGTCTGGTCTGGCTTTCAGCTCCCAAGACAGACACTGAACAGCTTCTCTGCACAATGTGCACCAGTACTGTCCACTCTTGTAGCAAAAAAGCTTTTCTTAATATCTCAGCAGATTTTCCCGAGTTTGAACTTGTGTCTGTCACCTCTCATCTCATCGCTGTGCACCAACAAGAGTCTCACTGCAATGTCCCTTATACCTTTTTATTAGGTAACAACAGACAGCGGTGCTGTCTCTCCTTTGTTTCCTCTTCTTCAAACTGAGAAAACCCAGTTCCACATATTTTATGGTTTCCAGCTCCCTAGTCATATCAATGCCTGCTGCTGTACTTGCTCCAGTGTGTGAGGATCTTCTCAGTATAGGGGAGC
This sequence comes from Chrysolophus pictus, assembly GCA_037305975.1. Classification (NCBI taxonomy): domain Eukaryota; kingdom Metazoa; phylum Chordata; class Aves; order Galliformes; family Phasianidae; genus Chrysolophus; species Chrysolophus pictus. The sequence continues at coordinate 10,152,276 of CM074580.1, forward strand.
ATAGAATGGACCACCATGCTCCAGGTGCAGTCTTGTCAGTGCTGAATGAAGGGGATCCATCACTGCCCTCAACCTACAATGCCCTGGCAAATGCAGCCCGTTGTGCAGCTGGCTGCACTGCATGCAGCTGGCTGCCTTGGCTGCAGGGGACACTGCTGGCTTGAGTTCATGTCCTCCACCAGGCCCCCAGCTGCTTCTCTGCAGGCCTGCTTTGTGTCCTGTTGGCCCCCAGCCTGTACTGCTATGTGCTCTTACTCCGTCCTAGCTGCAGAAATACTTGGGGTTTTGATTTCAGGAACACTGTATTGTCTGCTTTTAGTTAATAAGCAGCTATTGTTGGAAGCACTTATATTAAGGAGAGGTGAAAAGCCTTCTTCAGTCCTTTGTTTTATTGTTGAGGATTTGCTAATATTTAAAGGGAATATCTTTCAACGATACTTTCTGCTTACTATCTGCTTTCTCCTGATACTTTAGCAGCCAATTTTCACCAATGCAAGTGCTTGTAAAAATGAAGTGCTGAGCTGGAATGCTCAAACGTTCACACAGAATGTGCACATCAAACTGTGGGTCAGAGCAGCGCTGTGTTATGTGTGCAGCTGCTCCCCACTAACACTTGCAGAGCAAACTTTGGATATAATGTGCCAGGAAAGCACTGGAGACTCTTCACCAGCCACCTATACAGGGAAAGAATTACACTATAAAATTGAGACTCATTTAAAGTAATGATCAAATCTGAGGAAATGGCAATCTGTATGCAGACATTCCACAAGCAGAAAAAGAAGCTAAATTCACCGGGTGAATTATTTGCTGCCAATTATTCTCTCAGCTCTAATACTCGGTTTTAAATATTTAGCTAGATCCACTTTCAACCTAAGATTTCAGTTTTCATTTAACATTATGAGTGACTATATATATGTCTGTGTATATGACACGTGTTATTTTCATTATGTCTCCTTTGAGCAGTAGCGTGAATTGCCTGTCTCTGGTTTTGTGAGGGTTTTGGACGAGGTGTAAGCCTTTTCTCCGTGGATTTTGGTAGTTGTCTAAGTACCTCTTTGATCTGAAAGTGACCCTGCCGTGTTGAAATGTGGACTTGGCTAACTTCATGGCAGGACTCTTGGAGAATTACAAGATGGCTGTAAAGATGCACTAACCCTTTTCAGGACCTAAATTAAGCTTTAAATCAAAGCTAACTAGAATGCCACCAAAGCTTTTCCATTAAGGGTGGCTTACACACCCTTACACTGTGATGCACAGAAAACATCGTAAATTTTGGGCTTGTACCAAAACCCTGAAGTTCTGTCTTTACTTTCAAAGTTCACAAAATGCTTCTTCACCACCGGTGAGCAATCCAGTGTTTGTGTGAATTGGTTTCTGAGTGTGAAGGCAGATGCTGACCTAGAAGGCAGCTGGCACTAGACAATTATCACCAGAAACTGAATCTCAGCTCTAGGCTGTCATTCTAGTTATCAGCGTGCAGGATGTGCTGTGCCACCATTTTAAGGCAATAAAGATTAAGCATTTGAGGGGTCTCTTTCTGCTAGACTAAGTCCTTATTTGTGACTGATGCATACAGCTGCAGTATGGGCCATCACTGCCAACTTCTTTGTATAATGCACTGTCCTTGGACAAAAGATGGTAGCGGTTTGCAAACCCACCATAGGGAAGAAACATCAGTTATTTTCTTGCTTATCTAACCCACTGCATCCATCACTGAAGGTGGTGGTGGGGAGGTACAAAAGCAATGAAGTATGACATCGCTCCCCTGAAAATAAGATTTGCTTGGCCATAAATGAGTGCTCGAGAAGGATGTGAGAAGGCAGCCTGGGCAGCGTCTGCACTTGTTCTTTGGCACTGGATTGCTGGGGCTGTCCTGAATGAAACTGGACAAAGAGTCAAGAATGGCCTGAGCTGGTATTTTTAGGGGCTTTAGGCATGCCCTGTAATAAGATGAAGGACAGGGCAATTTGCCTGAGCTCCCTGCTCCCAGGGGCCACTAGGACATGACTCATTTGGGAACAGCCTTATCAATAACTGCTCAAGCAAAAGATTTGGCTTAGAATCTTACGGAGCTCTGTGTGTTCCTGCTCAGAAAATGTGGGTGTTATAACACCATTGTGAAACACCAGAATGAAATAGTCCATTGCACTGCCAACGTTCGGCTTTAGAGCTAGGGCAGGAGAGGAAAGAATTGCTAATGCTCCAAGGAGCAGCTAGTCAGCTTGAGGGCCTCACACGTGCCAGCTGGATTCAAGTTCAAGTCTGGATAGGATCCAGTAACGAAACGCCATCCTCCAAAAGCCACTGGCTGGAGGTGGCAGACCTCTGGAGGGTGCTGGGTGGAGAGTTGACTCTCTCTTATCTGCATGCTCTTGTATGTTGCAGTTAGGAAAATGCGTCAAATTTCTATGTTTTTAATTTTCAAAAATCCTTCAGAAAAGTGCTGACAAAATTATTGCAATTTCCCCTCCCCTTTGCCATCCCCTGGGTGAAATTGAAACATTTCCACTGACCTGAATGGGCTCTAGGGTTCTCATGGAGTCTCAGCTTTGCCAAGGCCAAAATTTTTCCCCCTGTGTCTCTTGCATGTAGTGGAATGTTTACGAGTGGAAGAATCTGACATTCTAATAGAAAAGCTGATGGGGATCTGTGAATATTCTGAAAGGTCTGGGGTCAGTTCTTCTGTGATGACAATTTCGGGCTGAAGCAGACTTCTGCCTTCCAGCCAGTGAGAAAGAAGGATTTCCATTGAAGAAATGTGGTCCGGGGTCCATCACTTTCTCCATGATGTAATGTGGGAGCATGGCTAGGCACTAGCCTGGTTTCTGAGCTGGAGAGCAGAGCAGCAGTTTTACCCTGGAATCCACAAAGCGAGTGCAAGTGTGCCTTTGGCAGCCTCCAGAAAGCTGCTTAAATGAAGCCTCACAGGTGGACCTCCCCTTTCCACCCCTGTCCCTGCGCTCCAGTCATATAAATATTTAAATAATTATTTTTTGGAGTTATGGGAATGCTCTATCAATGGGCTCTACCAGAATCTATTCTATTAGCTGAGCAACTTTCTACCATCATAGCAGCTTTTCACTGCTTTCTATTTCATTAGCATTCATTTTCTTTAGACATATGACACAATACCCACTGGAAATTTAGGCATCTGGGAACATAAAGCTAAAAGCTGAGGTTTGCTTCAGTGCTTGCAGCCCACAAAATTTTACTGCCTAACCTACCTTTACCTAAATCACAGCAAAATGACAAACCTTTTGATGCATGTAAGAAAAGACCTGAAACAGAGTTAAACTGCAAGCTTGACGGATGCAAACTGACATAAAGCATCACAATGGCACACATCAGAGACAGATGTTTTCTGCAACTCCAGTTCAGTTGCATTTTTGCAGAGTGCACCTCTGATTGGCTAAACTTGCTGCTTGTAAAAAGATTTGGGTCTGGAGTTCAAACTCAAATCTCCATGAGTAATTGGCGTGCTGATGGTATTATTCTCACAGGTGAAAATGGGTAATGCAAATTGTAGAAGCAGCACATCTGTTCTTTCAGCTAATCGGATATAAGTTCTACAGGAGTGACCACATTAGCAACCTCAGTGTCATAACTGGAGGGACACAGATCAACAGCTCTGTGGATGCTAATGTGGAGGAACTTGAAAATCTGAGCCACAGATTTATACATACCTGGCTGATGCTGGCTTCTGCTCACAGAAAGTCTACTACAGCATCCCTGAGCAAAAAGGTCATGAGCTGAAGGGCTGTGGTGGAAGGCAGCCCCAGGCTCACTTCTAGAGAATAGCAAACAGAAAATAGCTTGGAGTATTTCTGATAGAAACTGGCCCTAGCAAGAGTGAGATGCATGAATGCAGCTCAGTGTCTGTGTGGTTGCTACTTCCCAGGCAAGAAGGTCCTGAGAGAAAGTGAGGTTAGATGCTAAGTCATTATTTGCTTTTTGGGGTGAATCGTGTGGATTGATTTTGTTCACATTGTTCATTCGAGGTCTCACTGGGTAGGAACCATCCAAATACGTTGCTCAAGAAAATGCCAATCTTCTGTCTCTTCACTTAGGCAAGAGCTGAGAAGAAATGCAGCATAGTGATGGCCTTCAAATCACTGCAAGTGAGACTGAGATCCTGCTGGCTAGAGGGCTGAAATGCCTGGCCCCTAAGTCCATGCTGCTCCTTCAGCAGAACTGTAGAGACATCTGCCATGAGCTGCTGTCCCCTGTTTTCCTTTTGCAAAAAGGCAGATGGGATGCAAAAGCAGAGTTTGTACTGCATCGCGTTCACCTTGAATTTTCTTTGTGACGTGTTACAGGCTGCCAAGAGTGTTACATTTGTCAGCTGTGTGTGCTGGCTCTTCCTTCCCTCTTATACATGGGGAGAAGCCATATAGCCTGAGCATAAATGCTGCAGAAACCCTCTGCGATGTCAGTCATTGGATGTACTTCGTTTTCATATTGCCTGGGTGAAATACACAGAAATTCAAAATGCACTGCGAGATACCAACTCCTTAGGACAGCTACAGCTGAAAGCCAACCACCAACCCATATCTAAAACAAGCCTGTGCAAAGCTGTTAACCCAAAATCTGGCACTTTGGGCAGCTTGCCAATATTTTAATACACTTGGATTGATGTTTCGGGAATTATTCAAATCATAACCCATGTTTCGTTATCTAATGCATTTTATATCTACTCCTTAGAACTCCACAAATAACATATTTATGGACCTGTGTGCACACATTCACATGGAACTCCGGAAGGACGTTGTGCGGTGTTTTGTCACTTGTTCATGGTTCATTACTTATCTCAAAATATATCTAAAATTAAAAGTTAGACAAATAGTTCTTTCTTAGCAGTTACATGCTTCATCATTTGGAATGTTGCAGCTTTCTCAGGAAGTAAATGATGCAGTCTTATGGATTTTGGGAAGAGTTCCTCCAAACTGATGAAAAAAGTTTATCTTGTCATTTTCAGAAATCTCTCTCATATTGGTCCTAGAGAAGCTGACCTACTAAGTGTTATCATACCTTTCGCAGGACCTGTGTGATTTTTATTCTAGTGATAGCTGAGGAAGGACCTAAATTTCAGTACACAAGTACCAGGAAGAGTCAGTTACCAAAGAAAACCTCAGTAAATTTCATTTTTAGCTTTTAGGATGATTGTTTTTGCTGTTTCCTTACATTGGACATTCCTGTCATTTGGACAACTTGTTTCAGTTCACGAAAGGAATGGTGGCTGCAGTGAACTTTGTAGGAGCTCACTATCTCTTCCATGCACCTCATACACAGCTCTAAGTTTGCTACAACTCTGTGAACACCAGTGGGTACATTATTTGGTGCTATTCTCAGCATCCTGTTTAGTTTTGCATGGTCCACTGAGGGAAAAAGTAACCCTTAGTTCTCTTTGTCTTAATTGCAAACTATCAGAAGACCAGCATTTGTTTGGTTTTTTTTTTTGTTTTTTTTTTCCTGCAGGTTGTAAAGCTGTATTTTGCTGTATGCAAATATATTGGTGTCTTCTTTCAGGTAAATGGCCTTAGTATATAGACCCAGTATATAGACCCAGTACATTGAACTTAAATGGCATTAGAGCTTCTTATTCAGCAGGCCTTGTCAGACTCTTCTGTGTATTCAGAAAAACAGAGACAATTTAGCAAGTGATAAAATGAAGCATGCACTCCCATAACGAGAAACTTTCCTAAGCTGGACCTGATAAACTATCTTCTCACGTGTTGTTGTGCCCTTGTGTCAAACCCTGAATTTCGCACACAGTTGCATCATCTCCAGGATAACAAGATGACTTTTTAATCTCTCTTTAATTCTGTATCAGGAAAATGGCTTTATTAACCTCTAGCTACTAAGCAATAATATATCTGATGTGCTTTGCAGTTCTGCTTGCGTTCTGTTGCTTCTCCTGGAAAAGCATGATAACCTCTGAAGAAACTCCATATTCTAGACAGAGAGATGGAAGTCTAACTATTAATCTAACAGTTTTCAGACACCTGTATTTAAATAGCTGTTGCTGCTGCATTCCTCATAAGGTAGTTCAAACACGATGTGATATTAAAAGAAATGCAGATGCCTTCACAAAAAATTACATCTGCAAAGAATGCTTCCCATCCAGACAGCTGTTTTCTCCTAGCTCTGAATGCCTTCATCATTTAATCTGCAGAACCTGAGCTTTTATTACAATAAATGTTATTCAAGGGATGCAAAAATAAAATCACCTACAAGAAGCTGTGGAAGGATGTTCCTTTACCTAGTAACGAATAACTCAAATGGCAGAGAAATTCAATGACAATGGTAATGTCCACTGGAAAATAAGAGTCCTGACCATATTTGCACAGCAAACTGAGCAAGATCAAGCATGTGCAAGTGAGTTTTTACTGCTCAAAAGAAATATTGTGAAGTCACAACTGTTAGCTACTTATTGCTGGGAAAGCAAAGAGAATTTTATATATTATTAGGCAAATAGTATACAGAAGAGAAAACCTCATTGCTTCCACTGCCTAAATTGGTGGTGTGGCCATGTTTTGGGTGCTGTCAGTTTTTCTCAAAACCCATCTCAAAGGGATGCTTAGAGGAGCACGCACAGCCCTTTGCATTGCCTCATCCTCATGTCAGCTAGGCCCACTGAGACACAGAAGTGGCAAAGGCTGCCCAGCAGTGCCTGCTAATGGCCATGAGCTCTGCTTCTTTGAGGCTGTGTGGGATCCCTGCAGCCAGCAGCTCACAGCCACCTGCATCAGAAGGTGCAAGAGTGCCTGCCAGCTCTTGGGGGCCCCCAGGGCCTCCCATGCACTGGTTCCTGCTGCTTGGGGGCACAACTCCCCTCCCTGCAAGGATTTGGTAGAAATGGTGAGCAGCTGCCTCCCACAGAAGCTTGATGCCTTCCAACAGTTGCTCCTGGAGAGACAGCATCAGTCGCCATGAATGCTGTAGGGCCAGCAGCTGACCTCAGAGAAAGCTAGCTGAGAATTTCTGTGGAGGTCAAAGTCTCGCAGGGAGCCATATTCATTTCCTAGCCCTCCATTTTGAACAGTGATAGAGTAGGGAAAAACCTGCAGGGCTGTTTAGAGGGACATGGTCTGGATACAAGGTCTGACTGAGGAAGTGTTTAAATTTTTGGTATTGAGTGGCTGAGATAGTGCAGCGTAATTCTTATATTCTTTCCTAAGAGCTGGCCACTATGAGAGGAGATATTGTGTTAATTGAATTTGCTGTTTGATCTAGCATGGCAGTTTCTTTGCCTTTAGCAAAAAAGGAAGAATCAGCTTCTTAGATTACCAGTGCATGTTTATACAGACAGTTGACATTTTCTTCATCGTCTGCTGTCTCATCATTTTATGTCTAAAGAAGGGCAGGGCTGTGGTTACAGATACACTGGAATCTGCATCTCTGGGATCTCTCAGAAGGCCTTTGATGCCACGTGGCAGTGTGTGAGTTTGGCTCGGCCACCTGTGCCTCAGCCCAAATCCCATATAAGAAGGTGGGAATCTTCCCTGTGACCCAAAGGTTAGTTCTACAGCCTGCTTCAAGCTGGTGGGTGCTACCCCATTGATCTCACATGGATTAGACCTGCAATCTCAGTCTGGGGAATGGTAGCTCATAAACTCTTTGCAGTGATGTTATGAGGCTTAATTAATTGAAAGAAATTAATGGAAAGGAATTTAAATGGAAGAAGTGAAAGTGAATATTATGATTGTGTGGAAGAATCTTTCAGTGTTGAACTAAATGGCTCTGAAATGTATTCACGCTCCTGAAAAAAACCCTGAAGGGTTAAAATGACCTAATTCAACATCAACTAATATACTTCAATATGCATTAAAGCAGGTAGATTATTTTTTAAACAGTACTATCCTGCTAAGTGATGCACTTGTGCTCTATGATAGACTGGTTAAAGCTGTAAATGTCATTGTTAAAATGAGTATCTTTAGCAGCTAATATCTATTAAAATGAAGCACTTAGGCACCAGAAAAGACAGTTTTAAACTGTTAGGTCCCTAAATTATTTTTGTACAATCAGAATGAGACTCTTAGGGATTAGGTGGCACAGTGGGTTGACACATTACTCTTCTAGTTGGAAGATTTACCATTATGCCCTGATTAAAAATACTAGTGAGATAAGAATGCTGTTCTTGATGTGATCCAGCATTTATGTTTCTAAAACATATCTGAATAGACCTGATTGTGATTTGCCAGAGAAATAGGTAAGAACATTGCCTGCTGCCTTCACACTTTGAAGAAGGGTAGGCTGGAACAGGGATTCACACTCTGGATCATTCTCTTGATGAGCTTACAATATAAACCAGCTCTTTTTGTAGCTCCATTTTCTTTCAACATCATTTCATTACGACTACAGCAGGACCTGTAAACAGTCAAACTCTGCAAGTAGTGAGCGTGATCTTGTAGTCAGAAATGAGAAGCAGGTACCTGCAGGTGCAGAGGGAAAGTGAACTGTGAAGAGGGATGTTACAGTGTATTTGAACTGTGTGTTTGCTGGAATACACCCATAATTACTGGTCTGACCAGATGCAATGGAATATTCCTTCTGTTTGGTGAAGACCCAAAATCCTTTGGTGCCCAAAATATAATATCTGACATGCCGACTGCTGATCCGTTCTTTAATTGATTCTCCATGTTTACACATGCAGAAAATATGGAATTTGAAAGCAGCTGCCATTTATATCCTTCTTTCTTTCCTGTGATGCAAGCTTCTGAGTCAGCTGTACTCCTCAGTTCTGCTGCACTGGGAATTGCCAAAGCAGACAGACCTTTTCTCAGGCTTTTCTTACCCTTAATTCCTCTTTTCATGCCCCTTCTTGAATGCAGCATGTCACTAATGAATGCGTACCAGCTGCTTGCTCCTGTTTCTTGTGTTTGTGTCTGGCATTTGAGAAGTTAGCTTCCAGGTAAGGAGCCCTGAGCTTCTGAGCTGATTGTGGGTAGAGGACACATGGCGAGGAGATGTGGTTGTCTTTCTGACAGGATCTGAAGAATCATCTGCCTTTTGAAACTGTCTGTTCCTAAGCACTTCTTGAGACAGGCTGCCATCATCCAGTCACTAGATCTTCTTGCTCTTGAAAAGATGTCCATTTACCTTGAAAAGCAAGTCTAAACTTCTTCCTTTCTCCTGCAGGATTAAGCATCAATAGGTGAGATACACAGTCCCAAATGTTTGTTTTCCCTCATCAATATGAATGAATATTTTGTATACATTTCCTTCTCCATTAACTTCTTGGTTCATGTGGCCCCAGAAGGCTGTCCTGAGAAACATCAACTGCTAACAACTTCAGAGGAAGTTTCACAGCTCCTTTTTCTTTATGGGTTGATAATAAAATCCATACACTGATCAATGGGTGCAATGCCCTACATTACAGGGCCAATCTTTCAGTTTTGTTTTGTTTTGTTTTGTTTTGATTCATTTTTCAGGAAAATTTATATTTTAGGCTGCTGCCATTTTGTCTTTCAGTTCAGCTGGAGGGTGTTATGCAAAAGTTGCTCTGCTTCATCTCCATAAAGAATTCTTTGTTTTTGTGAAGTTAAAGTGAGACAAGCAGAAGAGTAGTCAATTTGTTGAGCAGAACCTTAGCAAAGCGTGAGTGCCAGCAGGCAAGTGGTGTCAACAGCAGCTCCCTCTCTCTCTCTCAGTACCATACATGTTTGTGTGCACACATGCTAAGAGAGATTATTCTCATTTTGGCATGAATTGGTCCAGAATTTTCTTTTGTGCTTCCTCTCCCCTGGGATTGTGTGTCAGTGCCAGCAACCTGATAAGCAGAAAACATCTTGACCAGCAGCATCAGGTTGTAGAGACTAACAGCAGTAACCTCCCAAGCAACAGCAAGGTTAGTTAGACTGAAATAATATTTTGAGCAATTATTTGTGAGATGACAGATAGCTGCCTGCCTTGCTGTACTCTGCCAAAGGGTGTGAAGCGTCTCTGTGGTTCTTTGGCTAAAGCTCTGCAGAACCAGTGAGTTCTTTCCATTGAATCTCAGTAGGAAAAGCTACGTGACTAAGAAAATTTCTGCCACTGAACCTTTTCATGACTTCGCAGTTCTCATGAATTAAGATAAAATATCAGCTACACAGTTAGTATTTCCCAGTGAAAATGAATGTTTTCAGCAAAATGTGACAAAGTAAGGGGGCAACAGATAGAGATGTTGCCCTTTTTCCTGGCACGAGTAAGGTGGAGTGCAGAGTGTATTCGGCTGTGTCTTTCCCACATGCAAAGAAACAAGTCTGCTCCCAGAGTGAAGTTTAACTGTCATTGCAGCAGTGGGACTTCTGGGTATCTTCATACAGATGAAGCTCTTGACACTGTATTAGACTAATTTAAATTGTAAGGATAAATTATTTTCCTATAAACACTGCATCGTATGGTACATTCAGACACCACTTGGCTGTGTTTTAAAGCTCTGAAGCAGTGGCAGCCCACATCTCCATTTCTTTTAAGCACACATTTTAGTATGTCAGAATAAGTTTTCTGGCTAATATAAAATTATTTGTATTTCGCATTCTTAATTGATGCTTTTAATTACTCTTCATATACTTTAACAGTTTTCATATAGAAAACTGCTTTCTGTGCAGTAAGCCGAATCTCCAATCTGCAGTGAAACTTGCTGTAGTCAGGTTTTTGCCAGGCTCTGCGTACCAGCCCCAAATACTAAATTACATTGGCACCGTTACAGTAATCAAGGGAATAATTGTGGAGGCAAAGTTTGTTGTAAGGAAACCAAATTAGGAGGAGAAAACAACATTGCTTAAGAGAAATATTTAGTATGAACTAATCTTTTTGGTCTTTTTCCTCCTACGCTAATGAGTGTTTAACCATGTAGTATAATTATTTAAAACATGCTGAAGTTTATCCTGAGCAGATTAGAATCTTGCTTTATTAGAACACTAAAAGACCAGTCTTCAAAGACTACGCAAATTAAAGTTCTGTCTTGCTGTTTACAACTCTGGGGTCAAATCACTGATATCTACCAACTTTAATGCGAAGCAGCCATAAACCCCATGTAGGCAGTCAGTTAAACAGTTAATGGCTAGTTAAATCCACGGGGGTCTCTCACTGCCTCTTGCAGCTGCTCGCCTGGCTGCAGTTAGGTATATCATCTCTGCTCCAGTCCTATGAGCACTGATGGTCCTCAAGTCCCCGTCAGGCCTAGTGAGTGCTGCGGCACAGGCAGCATCCCATCTGTTTTGCTGGACTGGCAGTCCCAGTGGGAGTCCAGGTTGCTTCATACCTTCTGTGTGGTCATGAGGCTGAAGCTGCTGTCCAGAAACAATGAAATAGAAAGTTGGTAGCATTTGTGCACTTGCTGCAGCTTAAACCTGTAGATGCTTGAGAGTGACTCATCTTTGCTTCCCCACAAAGGTTTCTCTCACCTCCAGCTCCCTGGCATATCGTAGAGTTTTCCTCCCTCTTCCTCCTGTTACCTCTGTTCCTTGACAAACAGATTCAACATGCCTATTTAAGAGAGAACAGGATTTAGAATCATCACAGACTCATCATAGAACCATTAGAGTTGGAAAAGACCAGTAAGATCATCTAGTGCAACCATTAATCCACCACCACTGTGCCCACTAACTCACGTCCTTCAGTGCCACATCTACTCTTTTCTTGAACACCTCCAGGGATGGTGACTTCACCACTTCCCTGGGCATCCTGTTATAAATTGTGTCCTTCCAATGAAGCCAGGACTAGCCTTAGCTCCCAGTAGTGTGATGTGTTTCTCCCACCCCAGCAAGACAAGTGTGAGGCCCTTTGGGCTATCTCAGGTGGCTGTGATGTGCCTCACAGGGGTGAGTGATGAGCTTCCTGTCGTGTTGTGCCCGGACCTGTAAGGCTGGGGAAGAGCCTGCAGGTCATGGAAACAAGACTTTTCATAAGCTGATGTAATAAATAAGAGAGCCCAAGGAGAACAAAAGGCCAAAAATAAGGGGAGGCTGTTGTGCTATTGTCATTTTTAAATGCAATCATTCTGAAGTCAATTTTGTGATTTCGGTGGAGTTAGAGTGGCTATTTTGGACCACGTGTGGTTTCTAATGCTCTGTTTTGGAAAATCCACAAGTATTCGGATGACTGTGTGGATCCATTTCACTTATGCTGGGGAAAAAAAGAAACTTGCCTGCTCAGGCTTTTTCACAATATTGGTATTACCTCTTAATCTTTGCCAGGCCAAATATACAGTGAAAATGGCCTTTGTTTTTGTGTTGCAATGCTTATGCTTCCTGTCCAATCCAAAGAAGTACAGGAAAATAAACAAATAAAAACGGGATCAAATTTAAATGCACAGCATGCTTGCAGCTTTGGGTCTGTTTTCTCTGTGTTGCACTTTAAATGTAAAAAGCACAACTCGCCCAGACGGGGGTATAGCCAAGAGGAGAACCAAGATGGGGATACTCTGCTTTCTATCTCTTGCACAGATTTTATTGCGTGTTTGTTCTTTCATTGTTGTTTTCTTTAGTCTAAAATAAAGATAAACTAGACTGAAAGCAAAGTGGCCAGGCGCCACTGCACAATTATAATTAATTCACTGTTAATGTTTCAGACGTTGTTACGGCGTACATTGGAATTGCTGGGGCGGGGTGAGATTAGTTGGAGCTATTCGTGTACATACTGGAGGAGAGTCACATTAAATACTCACTCTAATTAATGTTTTCAGAATGAACACCAGAGGGAACAGTATAACTTGCTGCTCGTAGAAGAGTTGGTTTGTAGTTACTTCTGCTTCCCAAGTTTATGCTGTGCTCTCACCTCAAAAGGCAGCGAGTTGAGCACATACTGAGCCAGGACCTCATAGAACAAATGCATGCAGGCCGTTCACAAACCTTGCTTCCCCACATCCTCGGCTCAGAAAGGAGGGTGTGAATAGGATTCAAATCTGAATATCTGCAGACATAGGAAAATTCATTATCAAGTCTGGTCTCTAGAAGCTGGAAAAGTGGAATGCTTCATTTTGTCAAGAGCAGTAGGGTTCAAGAACCCCGTAGTCCAAGTTCTGCAGTTTCGAGCAAAAGTGAAGAAAGGAAAGCTGGTCTCTGCCCTGAAACTTGGAAAGAGCCAGGATGTATTAAATCCAAGAGCACTTAATGTAAAGAAGAGGTCCCAGCCTATAGACTATTTAAATGGCTAGAGGAATGCAGTTGGTTTTGTACCTCCAAAAATATCTCTATTCATCATTTTTCAGCTGCCAGTGTTTCCTGTGGGGAGAGGGAAGCTAACAGATCTCTGATCAAATATGTAATGATATGTGCTGTTACAAACCTTTTTAATTTTAACTAAGTCTTCCTGTGAGTATTGAGTCTGATTTTTCAGCCTGAGCCGGCGGTAAGTTATATTTGGGCTGTGTGTCTCTCCAGTGCTGTATATTTAAGCTGTGTGTCTGAGGTGTAAGATAGCCCTTTGTGTGTTCACTCCGAGGCCAGCTGAAAGCATGCCTCTGCTGCCTAGGTTTTATCAATGAGATGCTGAGCTGCTTACTGAGAAAGAAGTGATCAATGTGTAATTGAAACTCCTGTAAGCTGAGTTTTTAGGAGAATTTATAGCATGAAAAAGTGTTCTCATTACAAATTACTTCTGTTCTTTTTTTTTTTTTTTTTTTTTTAAATAATTGCCTTTAAGAAATGACCTGATCACCATCAGTGAAAAGAGGTTTTAAAGCCTCTTTTTTAAAGGAGTTTGTGCATTTTGGCAATTTTTTTTTTTTTTTTTTTTTTTTTTTTTTTTTGCAGGGGAGCAGGACAGGTTGCCATTAAATATATTTCACACTGTATCATCATTTATGGGAGGTGACAAAACCCAGGTTAAGTTTCTGGTGAATCCTGGTCTGCTGCAGAACACCATTAGAGTACTTAGTAGTACATTTTTCATTGTGGACATAACCTGAATATCCTAATTTATGGCCATCTGGTCTGCAGACAAGCACAGCCCATATGATCAAGCTACAGCTTCCCTAGATCTGCTAATATACCCATGCTGTGGCTTAAAGAAGATGACACAGACATACTCAGGAAGAAGCCTTGGCCACCACCTCTAAGGGTACTTTCAGAAGGCAGTGGCTAACATTACACAGCCCCTTGCTCAGTGCACCCAGCAGAGGACTAGTCATTGTATCTGTTTATTCATCGGTGTTTGTTAATGGTAACTTTCATTTCATTTAGGATTTGATTTGTTTACGAACTAATAAATATGATTTATAAAAAGTGCCTGTGGTTCACTAATTACTGCACATATGGCGTTTTCATTTTGTAAAACTGGCATTTGCTTTCTATTATGATTATGTCTCCGTTCACCAGTGCTAATTAGTTTGATTAGACAGATAACTTTAACCATTATTAAGACTAGATTATGGGAACTTTGCATGCAGGAGAATGCAGGGAAGAAGGGTACATCACCAGCGAAGGTAGGTCAGCAGCACAGAGTTTGTTCCCCATTAAATATTTTCAAATTCCTTTTTTTGTTTTGTTTTGTTTTGCACACAGAACTGAGCGAGGCGTTCACATTTAGCTACTTACAAAAATCCAATTAAACACAGTTGTTTAGCATGAATTTGTTAATCAGAGTTAATCTTTCCAGTGAATGCATAATTTGGAATCTGTGTCGAAAACGTTCATTTAATAATAAGCATATTACAGACAAATAAAATAAAAAACAACAAAATGAGATTCTCTTCCTTGGAAGTGGCTATGAATATGGAGAAATATTGACTGCTTTGTGTTGATTCTCCCACATGCTGAGGAACAGAAGTGGAACTGGAGAATGACTAAGAAATGTCAGATATGGAAACCAATGCTGCCTGGGGTCAGCTGCTTTTCCCAAGAGTCTCTGAAAATTGTTGAATAGTGTTGTCTGAAACTTCAGAAAGAAAAGCATGAAAAACTCTTGTTTATTACCCATTTTAGGACAAAAATAGTTATCCAGGTCAGCAGAAGTTTCATATTGCTTTATTTTTTCAGACAGACACTCTATTTTAAAAAGACCCATGTTTTCTTTACCAGGACCTTAAAAATACATTTAGTACACTGAGAAGCTCAGATGTGAGATAGCTGGGTTCAGGCAGTAGGACAACCAAGTTGTGGTCCTTTGGAAGTGGCTGCTGAACAGTGTCAGATTAGATTTCATCCTTTCTCTCAGAAACGAGGCTAATTAATACCCCAAGTAACCATAAGATTTTGTATCATTAAGATGTCCAATGTTACGACTTTGGATGATTCCCTGTACTCATCTTGTTTCTATGTAATTATTCAGGTAGGTTTAAGAGCCACAGTGGTGCCCTGTCGTGGACGTGCAATCCTACTGCAGGCCGCTGGCTCTGTTCTCATGGTGTCAACGTGGCAGTGTCACTTGGCAGTGGCCCTTTTGTCTTTCTCCAATTCCAAAGCAATTTTAAGGGAAAAGTTCTTCCCCATCTAAAAAGAATTGTGGGAAATACTGAAAAAGACATAAAAGTATTATTGAAGGGCAAACACACAGGGAAGCAGTAAAATAGATTGTTGCAGTATTTACTTTCTCCTTGGTTCTTCTGGAGGATACCTCCTGCCATGCCTTTCAAAGGCAACCCGAGAATTTAAATGTCAAAGTCTCAGATGTTAACATGCATCATTATTGTTGGAAGCATTATGCTTCAAGTTTCAGAATTGCCAGTCCCCTGTCTGAGTCGAATGTGAACAAGATGGCCAGATTCTGCCACGGTAGAATTGGCAGAAGTTCCCTACGGCAGTGCTGTTACTCTGTTCTACACCGACTGAAAATCTGGCCCTGGAGAAGGAGTGTTTATGCTGTGCAAGAGAGGTTTGAAACCCCCCTTTAAAAAAAAAAAAAAAAAGAGAGAATAAATAAAGAAATGGTTGGGATATGCTCTGTGCTGGTGAACCTGAGTCAGATACGACCTCCTCTTGACCTTTTGTGCATTTAAGTTGAGAAAGGCCACTCTGATACATTCCACTGCAGCTTAAAATGCCTATATTTCAGTTCCAAAGGTCAAGCTCTCTTTTCAGCATACTGTATGACCTAGCCTTTGTCTTTTGCTCATTGACATTGCCTAACTGCTTCTTATAACCCATTGACTGTTTACTGTTTTTCTGGCGAACGTAAGTGAAAGAGATAATTGAAATGATTTTGAGCTATGTGTCAGTTCTGATCCTGATTATGTCTCCTGTGCTCAGAGCAGCTTTAGTGGCTCCAAACTCATTAAGTATCCAGGAAATTTTAGATTACTCTGTTAACTATATCTTAATTAATGTATTTATCTGAAATTCTAGTCAAGCCTTTTTGAAGTTTTCTTTTATCACTCTGTATATCTCTAATATCTCTAAATTAAGTCATTTTTTTCTTCAACCCTTCTTTTTTCTTTCACCTTTTGAGATTTGGTAGTGT
Organism: Chrysolophus pictus; assembly: GCA_037305975.1. Classification (NCBI taxonomy): domain Eukaryota; kingdom Metazoa; phylum Chordata; class Aves; order Galliformes; family Phasianidae; genus Chrysolophus; species Chrysolophus pictus. Next base: position 10,168,659 of record CM074580.1, read on the forward strand.
TTTATTTTCAAAGGCCCCAAATAGAAGGGAATTATTCCCAGGAAATAATGCTTCGTGTTTGCTCAAAAGCAAATAGCCACATCCTCAGTGGATGTAAGCATAGCCTTACTGGAGCGAAGGGGCAGGAGTCTTTATTTTCAAATCTGCTTAAAACTTTTCATCAGTGGAGCTATGTCAATTCACAGCATGGACAGTCTGGTTCAAAATAAAAAGGTGATCAGATTGTTTTTGTTGCCAGTGGGGTATACGTCTGCCTACCTTCCTCGGGGCTTGAAACAGCTGTTCTGCTGGGTGGTCCAATGAAAGAGAATGAAAGCAGTCCTGTTGAACAGGCTGGTGGGCCTTGAGTGTAATTCTCTAGGTAGAATCACATCGCCTCTATAATCTCTCCAATTACTTTATAGAATAATGAATTATAATAAAATCTGTGTTAGTAGACTCTCAATTTTTACCCTCTCCTTTTGAGGATGAAATCAAACATACAGGAAGCTTTAAAACATAGAACACTTTGGCAAAGCTGGGGGAATGCTCCCAAATAATAATGCAAGCAATCACACATCACATAAGGATCTTATTACGGCCATATTGTCATTTCTTTTGATTAGCAGATCTCAGTGAATCATTGGTGATGAATAATTCACTAAGATCCATAACTTGACACCCTGTTCCTGGTAAGATGTGCCTTACTGCACAGTCCTTGATAAACCTGGGCCAGGAGATGTTCTTGGCCCACCCCTTGGCCACATTTAAGTTTTCCTCCAGTGATCAAATGAGAGGGAACCCAGTCCAACTGGAAAGATAAGGCACAGCTTCCTTCCAGTGTGAGGAGAACTGATAAGGAACAGGTCGATACATGATCCTCTTCAGTGGACAACAAAACTACAGTCTTAGCAGTGGAATGGCCCCTCCTTTTCTGCTAAATTTCAAAATTTCTCTAATGGAAAGAGTATAGCACTGCAAAAAAAAAAAAAAAATAGTAGAAACCAAACTGAAACATAAGCTGTTACATATATATGTATATGCATGTGCGCATGTGCACTGAACAATGACAGAGCAGTGTATTTTTCACTAATTTCATCCTTGGAAGGGGCACTTGGTTTTGGTAACAATTTCAACATGGTGGCACATAACCAGCATACCACTTTCAGCCTGCATTAGCGATAGCTGGCAAAAGTAAGAGCACCTGCAATCACGGGGGAGTGTCTAGCAGCAATAAGAGCTGGTGATGCTACCACCTGTAGTTAATATAAATTGCTCACAGGCTAGGGGTCAAGCTCTTGTAGAAGCTCTTGCAACAGCTTGTGTAAACAGGTGAATTCTGAGCTGCAACTGCAGAGCACTTGGATCTGTGTCTTTAGTAGTCTTCTCCGTTTCAGTTATTTGTTCAACTATAAGAAAAAAAAAATGACTTGTCTTACATTTGTAACTACTGAGTAGGATGGAAGGGACTATTTGTAATCAGAATTCATCCCCAGAACTCGGAGAGTAAATGTCACCGAATCAATAGTATGTCAGGCTCTTGATGTCTCCATCACTACTTTCACAGGAAGGATGCACCTGTTGGTTATGCATTTCCTGCCCAGCCATTGGAACGCCAGAAGTCCCTGATGATGGCAAACAGTCTGAGCTGACTTTCTGAGAACTTTCCATCTATTGTAAGTACTTCACAAATAGCTAGAACTTACTTTCTGTAGAGGACTGTGATTCAACCTGCTTCAGCTTTCCTGAAACTGACAGAAGTACTGATTATCTCTTTTTCATAAGATGAATTTTACTTCAGCACCACTGAAAGTCTGGTGGAGAATAGGTTAACCATTTATTGTTGCTCTCAGTGGAGATATTTGGTATAGAAATCATGTTAAGCCAAGCAAGGGTTTATTTCCCACCACCACCAGCACCAGATTGCTGTAAACTGTGAAAGAGTTTTGATGACTGAGTTAATGGATGTGTCAGAGAAGGAGCAAGTACTTCTTGGTCCTTGGACAAAGCAAGCTACTTTTCTGAACTTTGAGTTGGTCTTGTCCAAAAGAAGCTCCTATGTGTTTAGTCATTGTTTACTCAAGGGGAGTTGTCTTACTTCCATTATATCTTTCCCTTAAAAAAGCAGAGTGCTCTTTGGGTTTGCTTGTTATTTACAGCAATAGCCATAATGTGAGACTCGTTTCCCAATTGGAAAGTAAATTTATGGAAGGGATTATGTGTTGTTAAGCTCATGAATCACAGACCGGACTCAGAGATTTAAGACCAATCTTGAATATTGAAATCCAACTCCTACTCCTAAGGCTTTGAGGAGGAGAAGCTTCTAAAGCAAGGACAGGCAGTTGGCTGTGGTCATGTTTTATTCCTTTTCCTCAAGAAAAGGAATAAAATACTTTGTGAATATGATCACTTTTTCTGCAGGCAGTATGGCAAATGCAGGGCAAACAACGTTTTGTGTAAAGGTAAAAATGTATATAAGGCATAGTTAAGTAAAAATTTGAGGATGTAGTCTCCTTCTTTCCTCTGAACAACCTGTAAAAGGAAATGGGACAATATCTGGGGGCTTAGCAAATTTACTGCTTGTTCATTTTACTCCTATTCTATGTATTATTTTCCCTCTCCTTCTCTGCAGTCATTTGACAGGCAGTTTTCATTTTGCCATTCAAAAATTGTGTCATGTGCACTGAGTCATGGGTGTGTGTTTTTAGAAAGGCTGTCAGTCACAGCCATTCCCATGCAGCAATGTATGGTTGGCTATATTTTTTACCGTAAGGGATTAATTTAACCAAAGTTTGAACACTGTGAGTAAAGAGTCATCAGTGGATGAACATGTCAACTTAAAAACAGAGATGTTTTGTGGTAACCTCTAGACCTTGTCCAGGACTATGTCAGTCATAGGGAGCTAGGGGATAAAGAAACCCCACGTACTGGAGACCCTCAGGCACTGCTGCACATGGAAATGTGCAAGTAGCCCTTGGTAAAACCAGTGCAGGCATCCCAGAAACCTGTTCTTTGGGTCCTTCCACACACGATCTGCCCAGGGCTTCCTTTGCAGGCTCACGCTTAAGTCTGCTCTGGGGGTCAGTAAGATGCCCAGTTTGGAGCACTCCATGGGCTTCACCTGTTTACCTACACAGCAAGGACTGCTGAAAATCAGGTCAAAAGAGGGAGGTGGGCTGGTTTCCCTAGGGGAGTTGTGACTGCCATATCTGGCTGCGCTGCCTTTGTCTTCTCCTCCTATACCTGAATTTGACTGGTAATCGACCGACACATGCTGCAAAAGTGGTGTCAGCCTAAGCTGTGAATTGACCTGCTTTTGTCAGTTTGTCACGGTTTTATCACTACTTTAGCACAATGCATGCAAGTTAAAACCCAGCACTTGCTGTCACCCAGAGAGAAGCCTGGTGGGCTGATGTCCTCAGCAGCAGTTTCCAAATGCAGAGTGGTTCTCTTTCTTCCTCACCAGCTAGTCCAAACTCAGATTTTCCTTCTAACAAAAAGAGCAACCTAAAGGCACGACAGCCTGCAAGTGTGTGGCCATGGTGTTCAACACATCTCCAGTACTATCTGGACTCCATTTAATGGTGCTCAGTAAGAGTTCCTGAAAATAAGTTCAAAACTGTGTCCTTTCCTAAAGGTGACCATGATAGGCTCATCTCTTTGTATGTGTTGAGTTTATTACAAAAATAATAAAGCTGGAGTCTTTGAATCCAGACATTTCAAATGGAGAAGACAAAGAAAAAGAGAGAACTCCAGAGCCTGATATGAAAGACTCATCATAAAAAACGAATTTTGTTTTCTGCACAGCAGCAAATGTATCATACAGTTCACCCGAAAACTAGCTGGATGATTGTGTGTTTATACCTCCTATTTATACAGAGATTTTAAAATAAGCTTTTTGAACAAGTGGTGATATTTTATTTGGTTTCCTTAAGCTAAGAGTATTGCAATGTCATACTCTGTTTTCTTAATTGATTATAACTTTGCCATCGTCATATTGCAAAGCTGGTGATGAATGAATACTATATTGCCCAGTGCCTTTGCAGCTTGGCCCAAAATTTGGCTGAGAGTACCTTTTTCATATCTTACTTTCTCACACAAATATCTTTGCTGTTGCTTCTGATAAATGAATAATTTGCAGCAGCTCAGGATGCTTGAAAATAGTCATGATCCAGCCAGCATGTCTGAGTGACCCTACAAATAGCAAACGTCTGAATGTGGCTCAGCATGCATAAGCAACCCTACAATAATAACTTAGTGTCTGCAGTCCAGCAGGTGGGAACAATCCTATAGCTAGGTTGTTAAATAAGTGTTGAGTGTGTGATGGAAGTAGCAAATTTGAGAGACTTCAGTTTTCATAGTTTTACATGTGCAAATACTGGTTGTTTTTGTGAGGGTTTTTTCTTTTTTTTTTTTTTTGTTGAGTAAATACCATTCCCCGGATCTGCAGACCTGTGTTATTTTTCATAAGCAGCATCCAATCTGTTGTGAAACTTGTTTTTCTGGAACCTATCCCTCCCTCTCCAGCTCTGCTCCTAGCTCTTATCTATATCTCAGCCCTCGTGTTCCTCACTGCTCCTTCAGAGCTCGGCCCAAATGGTGGAATCTGTTCACTCCACCTCTGAGTGTACTGAACAAGCCCTGAACATTGTCAGCTTTCCTCTCAGAAAGATGAAAGCCAAGCTTAGAGTGTGAGAGAACTGAAAAATGATGAAAATGTTATTGTTATTTCAGGATGTTATTTCCATATGTTCAGGAAGCAGGTTATGTAATTCTGTCTGCAAAAAAAAAAAAAAAAACCGAAACCTGCTCAAGTTGGTAAATTAAGGTGGAAACTGTGGGGGAAAGAAAAGAATTGAGGTTCAAAACCCAATGCAAAGTTTATCTGATGGCAGGATAGATGGATATGGGCTGATGTGGGGCGGGAGTGGAGGAAGCTGTTGGAACAGCAAGACAAGGGGCAAGCACCTAGTGGTGGCAATGCTCAGAATGTGTTCCCACTGCAATGGCTTGTGTTCTGCTAGCCTGGCTCTCGGTTATCGCCCATCATGATTCCTTTCCTCTTCGCTACGCTGCCATCTGTCCTGTTGTTTAGCAACCTTAGTTGTGCAGCAGCTCATTTCCCAAAGCCTTACGTTTGGCCAGAGGGCTGCTGTCACTGGGGTGAGTGTTCCTGAGATGCTGTGCCTCTGATCACCCTTCCTGGAGGACTTCCCCTGCCTCCTCACTGAGCCACAGTCTCTTGAGAAGGTGCATGGATTGACACAAAATATACTTAGTAGCTCTACAAGCCTTGTCTGAGTGAATGCGCTGGTCTGGGTGACAAAGGTGACTGAAGAGTCATTGCATGCAGTCTGGCCACTGCATTTGAGGTTGTCCCCTGCTCATATCGAATCTTCAACTTCAGTTGCTGAGAAAATACTCCACAAATCTCTAGATTGCCCTCCCTCCACCCCCAGTTGCACCAAATTGAGTATTTAAGCCACCTTTCCTTGTACTGCTGTTTGTCTGCCTGCCTGTCAGTCTGTTTCTCTAAAAATAAAAGGCAGGATCCATCCAGTCAGATGCAGTGAAACAAGAAAACGCTCAGATGTTTTAATACCCCAGAGCTATCTCTTGGCAGATAAAATGACTAAAATGAAATTTAAAGCACATCTGATTTACCTGTTGTTTGTGTGACTCAAATACCTATGTTTAATTTTGTCTATGGATTGAAAAAAGTTAATTTCAAGCCTTGTTTCTCTTGCTAGCAGCAACAACCTTTTAAACTGAGTATTACTGGTGAACCATATAGAGCTGGTTAAAAAAAATGCTTTTCAGTTCCACCATGCAGTTGTTCGGACGACAATTATGGCAGCTGAAGTTTAATCATAGTGTTTGATAGCTCATTTTCTCAATGTCAACACGAGGCGCCGTTAAAAAAAATGAATTCTTTCATTTGATAAGCTGGCTCCAGAGCACTGGGCTCATTCAATAGGAAAACTCTTTCACAGGGCTGCAGCATACATGTTTTTGGTTTTTTTTTTTTCTTTCCTATTTTTTTTTTCTTCTCCTTTTTTATTTTTATTTTTTTTTTTCTTCTGAAAGCCACCCAAGAAGAGATTAATCACGAGGGGGAAACTCAGCTTCACCCTCTAGCTGCAGGTCGCAATTTTTATTTGTATGGAATTGGCTTTTGGAAAGCTGAAGGCTGCCTGAGGGCAGGGACCTGATATAAGAAGAACCTGAGAATGAAGCAGCAGGGATTGATTAGCCTACTTCATATCCCACACTCCATAAGCACACTCCAACCGCAATCTAACACACCGCTGAGCTGAATAGACAAGAGAAATTGGATTCCTTCCTAATATTTAACCTTCAAGTCAGCTCTAACAGTTGTTGATATGTTGTTCTACCAGCAAGTAACAGTAGCTTTTTTATTCCAGCACCCACCCACACATATCTATATACAATTTTATAAGTTATATGCTATATATTTACATATTTTCCATTTTCAATCTGTTTCAGAGTATGGTTTACCTAATCCATTTCAGTAAAAGTTTCAGGGAAGAACAAACTGACCAAACAATTATGCATAAAATTGTAGCGATGGAAGGGAGGAAAAGAGAAATAAAAAGTAGAAAAAAGCCATTGTCTGTTTCATGCCTTTCAAGGTCTTTTTCACACAGCCATTTTTCTTTTACCTGTAATTTTCCCAGTTCATTAATTGTAGGAATAGTCTGGATTGTATCTAGTGATAGGATGCTGCTGGCACTTACGTGGTAGAGACTGCGTTTCAGATTTTTATATAAGTCAGAGGTACATTTTGGGAGCTGTTGAGCTTTTACTGGAGTTTTCTGAGCCAGCTGGATGTCTGATTGCACTGTCAGGGCCAGTGTGTAAAACTGTAACCCTTAAATGCAAGAAGGAGAAGGTGCCACCCACCCGGAGTCCCCAGGAGGGGCCTTGGGAAGTAGGGTCAGCCACATGCTGCTGCTGGTGGCCCTGGCACTGACTCCACAGCAGGGCTGGCAGCTGTGGCTGTTCTAAGCACAAGGAAGGAGCTGCCAGTACCCAGAGCCTTGCTGAGCTCCCCAGGACAGTGGCAGCTGGCCCTTGGCCACCTGTTGCTGGGGTTCTCCTTTCTTCATAAGCCTCGGTCTGACATGAAAAGTTGCAGTAAAGGGCACAAAATGGATGGTGAGGTTCAGCCTGGCCCCTGGCAGCAAGCAGAGCCCTTTCCACAGCACAGTGTGGGCTGTGCAGTGGTGCCCAGTGGTGTGGCAAGCTTTGGCTAGGCCATCCTGCTTTATTTCCATGACAAGAGAGTGCACCACGCACTTCTTTTTTCTTGCAGAATGCTCCACTGAGAAGTAATTGTGACACCTTCTTACACAACGTTGTATAGCAACTGCCTTAGATCTTCTAGAACTGGGAAATATCATTCTACAACTTGTAATAAAAAAAGGTTGCCTTATTACATGCAGCCTATTGGGGGAATAAGCTGCTGAAGCAGCTATGGCTGTAAGCGAAGTGAAATTTTCATGAAAACATCTTCAAATATTTTTATGACCCATCAGTTTGAGTTTTATAAGTCAATATATGAGTGAATACACAAAGTTTCTCTCTATGTTTGCATATCTTTCTTCTACTGACTTTTAAATGTTCATGCTATGTGGACAAGATCCAACTCTACATCTGTTTGTGGCATATGTAGGCAGCATCATCTCCAAGATTTTTTTTTTCATGTCTAGTTGAGCTCAGTAGCTTTGGGAGAAGGAACTTTCAAGACCTGAACTTTCTTTCCAGTGCCCTAATTCCAACTGCTGAGTCCCCAGAGAGACTTGGAATCTTCTGGATTTCTTGCCATTTCACATTCAAGTAGGATAGCAGGAAAACTACAGCTATCCCTGCCTGAGCAAACACACACACACAAACACTGCTCCTGTCAGTGACAGGTGGGATGATAAACGTGCTCATGCCCTTCTGATCACAGTGATGATACTTTCCAATCTGGGGGTCTGGAGACTTTAACTCAGAATGAGGTCACATCCCGGAAAAATGTAGTAAAGAAGTGCACCTGTGAGGTCTGTTAATTAGCATTAATGAGTCTGCTAGTCCTCTGCTAACTTCTCAGGAAATCTTGAATAAATCCTGAAAATACAGGACAGCCTTTTCTTCAGCGTGATTCCAGCATTTAGTCCACCAAATCTATGGATCTGCAATCCCAGGTGTCTCGAATCTACAGTTTGAGCTGCTGCTTTAACCTGCAATTTTAGCCCAGTTTCTTTTACCTTGGTATGGACATAACGAAGCTATTACCCAAGGACAGGACCTGTTCACTACTTTGATTATTTCTGTTACTGATTAGGGAAGAAAAATAATGTAGTAAAGAAAAAATGGTTTTTATTTTAAAATATTTGCGTGACAGCACACTTGAGAAGTCAGTGAACACTACAGCCCACTACAGCCTTCAGGATGGGAAAAGGATTTAGCTGCCTTAAAAAAAATTATGGAAGCAAGCTGATTTTGATCAAGATGTTTGGAAAATTAAGCTAATGTTTTGTTCTGATGAGGTTGAAGTTCTATCATGGGATGTAAAGGCTTTGGTTGAAAGGAAATACTGGGACCGTATCCTAAAATGTTTCTTTGGTATAGTCAAGCAAATATTCTCATTTGTTGGAATTCTTGCTTTGTATAACATTTTGCCTGTCTCGGTATGGGAATTAGGGCTGTGGCTCCAGTTCTAAGGGCTGTGATTCACAGGGGCACTGATGGTAATAAACAAAGCAATTCCCATTCCTCTGCATTAGAAGAAGCTTTATCATCGCATCGGCTTTTTAAATATGCTTGGTCCATGTGTATGTGTTACATATGTATTTTATACATTACTGTGTCTCAGAGTTGATCCTGCACACTCACAACAACGTGCTGCTGCTAATACCTCCCTGTGCTGTGTTAGCGATACCAGCCAGCTAATTTGGGATTCTTCCCCCACAAGCTCGCATACCTGATGGCGAGTCCATAAGACTGCAAGTTATAAAACAGCCATTTTATTAAGCTGACATATAAATATGTGTTTGTGTAGTGATCCCAGCACGTTGCAGTGTTCTGGAGGGTGAGTGGAGCTTCTCCTAACGTGCACGGCGTTTTGAGACTCTCCCCCCTGTCACATGTAGGAGGGTGCAGATTTTGCAGTTAGTAGTCTGACTTGGTATTTCTAGCAACTTAACGAGTACCGTGACAAATGTAAATAGCATTTCACAGACGTGAGCTTCTAGTTTGTCTTAAAAGGGCACAAGGCCCTCAAAGAGACCTGTCTCCTGCTAGGCCTGCCTACGCCTGAGTGCTCACAGCCCAAACAGATTCTACAGTCATTCTTACATATGAGAAACTGAGGCAAGCAACTCACAACATGCTGTGTCCAGGTCACATGGAGACTGTGTAACCAAGCCAGAAAGTGTATTATGCTATCTTCCTGGCAAGAAGATGTCTTTCTTCCCTGACTTTGCTGTTACAAAACCTTGTGTTAGATGAGCAGCTTTTCAGGAGTGGGATGCCAAGCTGTACTTCTTTTCCCCAAAATAAATTTGCCCTTGCCTCTAGAAGCTCATCAGTAATCAGGATTGTCTAAGAGACAAGAAGCTTCTTGGGTGGCAGGGTGCAGGCTGGTTGCAAGAGGAGATGGGAATGGACAGCTCTGTCCTGCACAAGGTTGACTAAAATGCCAGGTTAGGCTGAAGCAGGCCTTATCTAAAGCCACATCCAAGCCTTGCCACTAATCTAATTGACAGACAGACCCTAATGCTGGCACTAGTATGGCTAAAACTGCAGCCTGGCCGGAGCAGCCTCCCTGCTGGCAATAAGGTGCTGCACGAGGTAATCCAGACTTTCTGAGAAGCTTCATTTATGATTTTGTAAAAATTGCCACTCTCTTCTGGGTATGAAACTAACTTGAGGGGATTTAAGTTGAGCATTACTAATGCCACTTCTGTGGCAAAGCCATAACCACATAGAGAAATAGAAACAGGAAATAATGAGGAAAAATTTGTGTAAAGCAGGAGAATTCTCCAGGTGCACTGGTGAGAGCGTGTTTTATTAGATGGGATTATTTTTCTGTGCCATTTACTCAATCACAGCATCATCTCCACCTTCATTTTCCTCAGCTCTTCTGCAGTCCGTTACTTTACATGCACACACGGTACATACGTATTTAGTGTGACCCAAAAGGTAAGTTTTTGATAATCTGCTTTGATTTTGTTGGTGTTCAGTGCGTTGTGTCAAATTTCAGATTCAGTGAATGACCAGTATATCTACTTCAGCAAACGGTTCTCGTTCAGGCTCAGATCTGTCATTCGTACTGACCTTACCACGCGCCCTGCTGGCTGGCACAGAGACAGACATTTTGATACGAACCTTCCCAAATAATGCAACTTGTTCTCATTGTTCTTTACTTACACCCACTGCTTCCTTGCTTCACTTTGATTCTCTGCCTGACTTTCGTCTCCTCGGTAGAATCCTTTCTTCAAAGGCTCTGATTCCTTGCGAGACCCTTTGGTCTTCTTCATCTACATCTACAGTCCACACAGGACTCCCATTTACTCCTATTTATTGTCTCTCCTTGTCATGGTTTTCTCTTAGATTTTTCCCTACTCTTTTAGCACCTACATCATCATGCATGCACACTCTCTCCATCCTTTTCGTACAAACATGTCTCAAAGACGATGCACGGTACTTGACCTACAGTATCTTTATTTAGTTAAAATTCAACAGTTCTTTCTACTGAAAGCAACTTCAAAACATTTGCTGCTTTTTTCACACCAGTTTTTGTGCGTTCTCTTGCCAAGATGCATCTTTTTGACTATCCTTATTTCTTTACAAGACTTTCCAATCAAATTAGTATATTTTTCTGCTTCAGATCACCAGTTTCTCCGTGTCTACTTGTTCCCCCTGACCTGATGAAATCTGCAAGTAAACTAAGATGGACTATGGGACACATACTTTATCAGACACCGATTAGACTGTTTCTTTACACTTTATACTTAAAAAATGTAGCCCCATTCTACTTCACGGTTCTTTAGAAGCTGTGCCAAATAATGACTACATTAATTACAGTTACATATCTGCACTCTGAAGAAAATGCTTTTTCTACTGTGACACCGTTTTCATCCACTGTGATGGTTTTTTATTCCCTAGGAAAGCAAAAGATCAGACTGCTTCTATTAACCTGTTTCTCCTGAATGCTTGAGTAGTTAAATTTTAGGTCAGTATATTGATTCACAAGGCAACAAGTAAATTCCTTGGTTGGTAAGTATCTGCCAGTTGACTAGGCTTTATCCATTTCCATCCTGTGCCTGCAGCAGCATAATATTTCCATTGCAGTCAGCTTATGGGTGCAAATGATCACATCTGCATCTTGATTTATTCCTCACTAGTTGGAAATATGCAGTGTCAAGTATTCAGTGAATTTTGCTAGGTCCTAATGAGGATTCAGTATAACATGATTTTCTCCGGCTTCAGTCTTGTTGAAAAGTTTTTCTGCATATCTGTCTTTTCAAATCAAAAAAGAGACAGTGTGCTTGGTATATAGTATATTTTACTTCCAATAAGGTTTCAGGCTGTGCTGAAGAAGAAAAGAACTGTGCAGTTCAGGCGTACTGTTAACACCACTGCAGAGCTGAGGAGAAGCAGAAAGAGGCGGCTGGGCTGCTGAGGGCTAACCCTGCGGTCTGGCTGGGACTCAGGTCAAAGGATGAGGGGGGGTTTCACTCTTTTGACCTGGGATATCAGCAAAAAATAAATGGCCAGGAACAGAACTCAGGACTCCAAAAGGCTGCTGTGAATCTCTCAACATACAACAACCTGCATGTTTAAACGGATTGTTGGTCCAGCGTTGCTGGAACGCGTTGTTTTCTTCCCTAAATCCCCTATTCTCTGAACTATGTGCAGAGGCGAGGAAGTGAAAAGCACCCTTTTTTATGGCATCGTGAGGCTCTGTGTAGATTGATAGGAATTGCAGCAGCCTTTGTGGATAACAGGATTTTTTTGTGATGGCAGAGTGTCTGTCCCTGACCAAGCAATTCACTCATCCAGGCGTTTGTCAGGCCAGGAACTCAGAACTGGCCCTGCTGCTTGCTTAGCAAGGTGCCAAGAGGTGCAGTAGCTCTTATGAAAGGACGTTTTCTCAGTTGCCGTGTTAAAATCAGATTGTCACCGAGTTAAAATTCTGATATCGCTGCCCGTCAGACTAAAACGTGGTAATAGTTTCTGCAAAGTTAGTAATCCTCGTGCTTATGCACTGCTATGTAGTAATACTCCTGACCAGCGTAAGCACACAGATTTGGTTATTATATAGAGGAGTTATAATAAGAAATATGACTGCAAAAGCAAAGCAGTCAGTTGAAATTGGTCTATAATTAAATGCTTAGAAAATTCTGTGCTTAGCTCATTTTAAAATCAAGTGCTTCTTTGTAGCAATTTCCTTTCTTTAATTACAATTTCCTGTCTAGTTTGACATTTACAATGCAATCTTGGGGGACATGTTTGTGATTTATTATTCTTGCTCCTATCAGGATATCACTCGGCAGAAATGAGTTTATAAAATAAGAGCTCAAATTATTATGGCCTTTGACCAATAAAGCTGGCTCATAATTTCAGGCCTGAGAAAAGATTAACATTTTTGACAATCAAATGCAGAATTACCAGTGGGGAACAATTTTGAAAACTATTTCAATTTTCTGAAACATTGTACATTTTTAATAAGGAATATAGAACTAGTTCTATATTAGAGCATAGACTTAAAAGTAGATGGAGCAATGGTGAGTTGCAAAGCAAACCTGAAAGGAGATTTTAACATCTAACGTTGTTCAGCTTTCTTTGAATGAAATTGAAACTGCTAAATCAACATTACTTGGAAATTACCTAATGAAAGAGATAAAAAAAAAAAAAGCTCAGATATGTTCACAGCAATGCATTCTCTGTTTTCTGTAGCATTTCTGACTCGATGGACTAATTCATATGTGAGAGCTGAAGGAACTATTTCTGCTCGTTGGCTTTTTTTGTGTGTGTGTTTTTTTGGTTTTTTTTTTTTTTAAATCTTACTGAACAAATTAAATTCTTTATTATTATTTGCCTGTTGAGGTCTTTCATTTAGAGAAACAGATGCCCCTACTAAACCACATATTGCATATTCCATTCTGCTGTCACCGCTTTTCCAATGACTTTATTTGTCCCCGATTCAGGAAAATGTCACTGTTCAGGACAACACAGAAGTCGAAATGAATTCTCTGACTTATACATGTGTTTGAAGTTAAATGTGAACTGGTATGTAACACAAAATAGGCATGCTGCCTCGTGTTTTTGAGGAGCGGGCTCTTAAAATCTCTATCCAAAGTGGTAGGTGTGTTTTTAGTGTAAATTTGTTGTAATGCCAAAATGGATGGCCTATAAAATTCTACTGAAGGAGAGAGAAATGGTACTGGCAAGGAAGAAAATCTGTATCTTTGGAGATCTTTAAAACAGCTCGTGTACACATTGCTGGGAAGTGCAAATGCTTAGCACCTCTCAAAGTCAGGCTGCTTTTATTTAGATGCCAGCATATAGTTAGTGCCTATTTTTATGTACTGGGAATTAAAATCATTATTTTAAAGAATCTGTACTCCCTCATGCCCAAGGGGATGAGAAAACATGGCATTTCATAATTCCTTTTTTGTAAGGTGAAAGTGAGAAACAGTGGCACAGTGCTGACCCCGAGTAATTCCCAAGAGAACAATAGGACACGCTTCAGAGCTGCTGGTCCCCAACTCATCTGCCCAGATCATGCTCCCCCGTCACAGGCATGGACAATTTCTGCCCTTCCAAAGAGATGCTCTCAGGACCAGTGGTGTTTAATGGAGTTGAAGTAAGTGTGTGCCCACCTCTGTCTCGGACACCTGTCTCTGTTTTAATTGAATGCTCGGTGTGTGGAGGAAGTAATGTGGAAATTGGGTCCACCCATGAAGGGGTGGTAATGAGCAGTGGCACTGCTGCTGTAAGCTGGGCTGTGTGAGACCTGCAGGAGCAAGGGGCTGCCGTCTCCCCAGAGAGGAAAGATAGCAAGGGTTCATGCCTTTTGAAATATGGAGTTCGGGAGAGAAGTGGAGGTGTGAGGCTATGGAAATGTAGTTATTTGCTTAGAGAAATTCCTGAGTGTTACTTAAGAGTAACATGGTTTCTGGAGTCAATACTTGCTAGAAAGGAGGGGAGGAAAGTTGAGTAAGTCATGAGACCAATATATCTTCATCGTCCAGTGTCAAAACTGATTTGAATTTTGATGGCTGGATGTTTGCTTGTCTTTGGATTGTAACCACTAATGGTGACTAGAGAGCTGATTTCTGCAACTTTTTCTATTTCTTAATTATTAAAGTTTGCTTTGGAAGGAGAGCTGCTTATTAACCTTTCATCTCCATAGTTTGATCTTAAGATAGAAGACAATCAAGAATGCCATTATTGTCTAGTCTGGATAGACACATGTTATGAAAAAAATATTTTCTGGTTATGAAAACACTTTCTGTAAATTATAACTCTGCAGCGTTTATACAGGATCTGCACATGCCACTACAAAACCACAAAAACTCTCAATTCAGTCAAAGCCAGAGATGCAGTAGGTCAGGCTCTGTCACCTCTCATTAGACACGGGCTAGGAGGGCAGTGCTGGTAGGTCATCCAGAGGCTTCAGAGTTTAGGAGAACTCTAAAATGCTCAAAAAGTTTTCTACTCTCATAAGGATCCAGTCCGGAAATCCCCAGTGTGTTCTAATTTGGCTTGTACTCTGTATGGGAACTGCTGAGTCACGGCCTGAACCTCTGATTAATCACCTGAGGCGAGCAATGAGTCAGCCCTGGGAGCACAGGTGAAAGCAATTCACCTGTACTGCAGGAAGGGGTGGAGCCTGGCTCCACGTCTCCTAGACCCATTTAAGAGCTGACTACCAGCGGGGAAGGATCTCTCTTTCTCTTTGGAAGATCCACTCCATTGGAGTTTCCTGAGCGAGCCCATGGCACGGGTAAGCATCCTATTTATTCTCTTTGTCTTGCTGTGCCTAACTCTCTCGCTTATTTCATTATTATAACATCTTAATATTATTTGATTATATAATATTCCTTTATATAATTGTCATTGATTATACATACTCCTAAAGTGAAAGAGTCATGCCACCTTTCCAACATATTTTCCCTTTTCTTTGAAGGTTATGATGTACTCTTTAATTTTGGGCTGACTGAATTCCCATATGGAGAGAAAAACACACTTAGGAGATGAGGCTCCTCAGTTGATGTGAATCAGCAGAGCTTCAAGTGTGTCCATGAAATTGCACTAGTTTATATGTGTTGATTACTTGGCCCTTAGCATAACAAGATTTTCCCAGAGCTGTGTGTTTTGACTCTCTTGAATTTTTCAACACATGGACAATATATATGTATTTTACACTGATGCTTTCATCCCTGGACAGAAACAGTCACTTGGATGCTCACAGAATTTCTCTGTGAGAATGTTATTCTTTTAAGGGACCTACCAGTTCAGTCTCAGGCACAGTCGGTTGCAGATACAGCAGCCTAACTTTGCTCAGAAGCATGCCACAAACAGAGAGAAAGAAGGAAAACCATTCTGATGTATGGTAATTCCTGCTTGGCATCACCACTGTAACGAGCCTTCCATAGATTTATGTGTAATAATTCTGTTGTCCTTTGCTGCAATTGGCAATTCTGTGGTCATAGCAAAGTCTTCTATTTGACTATGCTGCAATTGTAGATTTCCTGATAAACTGAATAAATGAATATTTGTAGGCTTCTCTTCCGATCTTTACCGATTGCCTTTTACCTAATATCTAGAGTTTCTTCTGCAGACAAAGAAATGGTACAAATATCTCAAGGTATTGATTCCTTTCTGATATCAGTGTTCATTTGTCTGTGGACAACAAAAGTAAAAATAGCCTGGTGAGAATACAGGCATACTGCTTTTGTTTTAAATGAGGGCTATAGTGTCTTCAGCAATTGTAACATATTAGGAGAACAAGATTTTCAACATAAGGTACTTTAAAAACCCTCTGCTAAGTTCTTTATTTAGGCACTTGCTTGTAAGTGGCCTCATTTCCAAGAATATCAAGCAGCAAGCACTGCTCCCTCTTTTCACCTGGACCTTCAGGATTAGATCCCTTCTCCCAAGCAGTGCTTATGAATTTGGATGGAGGCACGCTCAGAGATCTGAAGACACGGGGGTTTGTTTGAATTCCTAGCAGTGGAACTATTTGCATTGTCTGTCTTGGACAAAACATCAACTAGTTTTAGCCCCAAAGCTCTATCAACCATCACATTCAGTGTCTTTTAGGCATGAGCTCAAACACAGAGGTGGCCTTTTTTCCCCAATAGATCACACATGAAGTGTATCTCATCTGACTTTCCTTGAAATCCATGGGAGTTCTGTCATTAAGTCAACAGTAAGTCCACAGTTTATTATTTGTAATGTATTTCTTATTTGCTCAACCCCAGCACTGCTTTGGGTGTTTTCTGGGTAAGCAGTAAGTTCAGGAGGGAACCTGATTCCAGTCTCCACCATGTTTTCTGTGAATACAATTCCTACAGCTCTGGATTTACACCAGTTAGATTCAGGGTGAGGCCCAGCAACCCTGTTCCTGTGTTTTGACTCTCCTCAGCAGCGAACAAATGCAGAGAAGGGACTGGTGTGCAGCAAACAGCAGCATGACTGGCCTGCGAATTTTTGCACGTTTTGCTATTTTCATAATGTTTGTTTAGATTTCCCATACTGCTTAGGCAAAATTAATTGCATGCACATTTTTGAAAATTTAGTCCAACAATCTCTTTTTCTATTTCCTGGACTACATATGCATTTGGCTGCCAAAAATAACTCCAAGAGACACGTTACATGGAAGCTGGGATTATCCATGGAAAGTAATAGTAGTACTTTCATGCACGAAGAATGAGCAGGCTGCCAATTGTAATATGTTTAAAGGGTCAGGAGAAATCTATAAGTGGTCAAGAAACAAGACAAACATTGGCCACCAGTCTGATGGGAAAAGCAACATCCATTAAGTCCATTAAATTTAACGTTGAAATCAATGTTTAAACCACAAGATGTAATTAGTGTAATTCATATTACAGACTTTTGGATTTTTGAAACCAGATTTAATTATATTGAAAAATGACAGCTTCATTTTCCCTCTATGGGTAGGTTACTACCATGTTCCTGATACTTTTATTAGGGCTGGGTGCCGATATCAGGTTTTTAATGACATTAAGAAAAGCAGTCTTTCAGCCATCTGAGGAGCAATAAATCAGTTTAGATTCTTTTTGAATGGAGACAACATGGATCAAGTGTCTTTTCAATCATTTTCCTTTAACATTGTGCAGGAGAGCTGTTTTCTTGAAACAGCAGCCTATGGGGAAAGAAAAGAAAAAAAAAAAGTCATAGAGTGATATTTGGACTCTCTGGCTCCCTTTTCCTGCATCAGTGGACAATTGACGTGCTACTGCTGAGCTCTGGAAAGGTATCTCTATAATCCTTCGCCAATACAAACTCCACGCAACTTTTACAAGGCCTTTCATGAGCAGCCTCAAATTTGGAGAAAGATCAAGTAATACGGTATCTTCTGAACTTAAAACCTTTTCATGTTGCGGAAGGTGTTGACAAGGACACTAAATGTGGCCATGAGGATGCAAACACAGAATGTTTTCAGAGTATTTTTGTTGTCAGCATTGAGGAAGGTTAAATGTTTATCTTAATTCTGATGTGCTTCCACATCCTTGACTCATCTCATCTTTCTTCAACCACATTCCTTTGCTTCTTCTGTTTAGTTGGGTATCTTTTCTGCATGGGTTAAATTTTTGCAAAGCTATGATTAAAGCTTCTGGGAAAACAGTGATGGCTTTTCTTTCTGTTTCCATTAATGTAAAAATACAATGCAGGTAGGCAAATAATTGATGTTTAAATTAGTACTTCCTGCTCTGAGACTGTTCCTCGTACTACCCTGGATTTAGGGTGGAGGAGGAAAGTTTCGTATTACTGAGTAATGGGCCTCCTTCCCCAGAAATAAGAACATTAAAGCTCAGTCTGAGTTCATAACAGAGCGAACTGAAACCATGAACATGCCCTGGTTCTGCTTCCATGCAGTGCAGCCCAAAGCTCCTGAATACAGGAGCAAGGGGTAGAAGACGGCATAGAAAACCATCATGGGTGAGATAACTACCAGTGTTCTTCTAGGTGAAGAAGGATAGCATGTGGTCATTCATCTAAACAGACAACAGGTAAAAAACACTGACTTTAGATGACATTAAATTGATTGAAAATGTGATAGGAAAACCTCAGCTTCTCCTTAAACCGGAGAAAATAAATTTCAAATGCTGCAATATGTGGTACTTCCTTACAGACACTGTCAGGCCTTCTGCTCCCTTCCTGCTGTAGAGGCCCAGGTTATTTACCATTGCAGTCACTATGATATTTACAGGTCAGTTTTCACCCTGGAGCAGGTCAAGAATATGGTGAAGTAGCGAGACCCCAGGGGAGTGCTCTGTCAGGTCTTTGAAAGCCAAAGATGAACTCATGGAGCAAGAACCTGGGAAATATTGTAGGTATTGCTACACAGAAGGTAATGAGCCATAGACAGGAATGGTGCCATGCATGGCGTTCAGCAAGCCGTAGTGATTGGTAATAGAGAAGACCAAAGAAACTAGTGGAACAGTAGGAAGAAAGAAAGAGAGTCATGGTCTGAGTTGAATGATGGTATCATTTTGTCAACTCTTTGGATGAGAAGCTTGTTGCAACTGGTAGAGAGGAAAATGCAGTAGCTGGGGCAGAACATTTCTGGGCAGCTCTGCACCAACAAGTGGCTGTTATGAAAATGGCAGTTCTCTGTGCCACTCAGGAAGGTTTTGTTGACTGTGAGGATTATAAATGCAGGTACACGATCTTTTCATTGAGCATGGGAACAAGACTGTTCGTGAAAAGAAAGATGGAAGGAGAACATTTCACACGCATAGAGATTCTCAGGATAGATTACTCTTTGGACATGTTGATACTATATACCATGGGTAAATGTATGCCAAGCCTGCCCATGCTATTCACTGAAAAAAAATAAAAATCCTTCTCAAGAGGGATTATTTGCTCAAACTTGGTGCCAGTGCAGTCACATGGCTTCTGTCAGCTTGGAGTGTGGGCAGAGCTTGCTCATGGCTGTTTGCAATCTGTGGTATAAACATACCCAAAGAGTAATAGCAGGTGGTAGCAGAGGAGGGGGATAGAAAGGAAAGCTTAGAATAAAAGATGTTAAGCTTCATTTGGAATATGATGAGCCAAATTCATCATTGGTGTAACGCCCTGAAGTCAGTGGTGTTACAATAATAAAATTAGTCCAGAGAATCACATCCGTCCCTGGCACTTTGTGCAATGCCTTTGATCTCATGAGGTATATGTCATGGCAACATCGTGCCTGATGAACTCGCAACATGATGCCTCCAGGGTGAAACACTGGAGAAAAAAAAAACAGACAACAGCCCCGGGAAGTCGTGATCTAAGTTTTAAACGTACATTTCAGTCTGAAATCCTGGCAGAGAGTTTTCTTTTCTTCCTGCATATTTGCCCCAAATGCTAACGATATAATGAAATCTTTGGCCACACATTCAGTACTCGAAATGGGATTAATTTCTTTCTGTTTGGCTAGTACAAATAGCTGCACATGAAGAGTTTATGCAATAGCAGAGGGGGTTATTTTGTCTTGGCAATGGTTTCATCTGGAGCAATGGAAGAAATTGAGGTAACATGAATATTGCATTTAGCTTTCTCCATCCACAGAAGAAAAAGCCAGTGTTTCATTTGGCACTCTCTACTTATTAAAGTGTTCTTCTGCACTGCTTCCCAGCTTCAGCTCTGCAACTCCTGAGCAAGCCAAAAACAATCCATCTCACCTCAATCATTCCTTAAAAAAGAAAAAGCCAACAAAAACCCAGAAATACAAAACTGATATTCCTAAGAAGTACATTCTTCTCTCTTTCTCATTATACAGCAAATGAACTTGGAAGTTATATTGGTTAAACCAGACCTTCAGCTGGTTTAAGTTTACCTAGCTTGAGCAAGTTCAGTGAAGTTGTCTCAATTTACAGCAGCTGAGAATTTGGCCCTCGTTATTAAAGGGCTTAAATAATATAGGATCAACTAGACTTTGGAGCTGTGCTCTGTTTCAGGGATGAGGATTAGTGGTCTGGAAGGCTGAAAGGGCTGGCCATCACTGGTGATAAACTGCAAAGAATGGGTGCTCACAGCTTTCTCTGCTAAGAAGCTGCAGCTCAGAAGGGCTTTTACTTTTTGGGCTACTCAGAAGCACATTACAGGTGGTGGCTGTGCTGTCGGAAAAGTTCTCTGGGCATTGTATCCCATACATGTGGGAGCAGAGCTGTGCCTGGCCCTGATGCTGTCCATCAGCCCTTGGCAAGGCAGTTTCTGTGAGGCCAGAGCTGCTGTGGAAAATAGGATCATACAGGTATGCCGTGGGCTTGTGTGTTATTCTCTGGTAGATCTTGAACCCCTTGTTACAGTCACAACAAAACTGGATTAGGAAGGTTTTCAAAGCCATTGTCTGGAAAATGTGGAGCCACACAGGAAGGCAAAATTCCTTCCCCCCTGCTGAGACATAGGGCAACTGCTCTCCCTGATGGGCATGGCCAGTTGCCTGCTCAGCACAGGTGAGCTAGGAGGTAAATGTCAAACCAGCTACTGTATGGCCTTCTCTGCAGCCAGCTAAAGAAGCTGGGGGTGTCCAGAAAGAGCTGGGGGGTTCTGGGACTGCATAGGCCAGGGGGCACAGCTAGGGCAGTAGTGGGGCACGAGGGACCTGTGATGGAAGCCTGTAGGAGGATGGGCTTCATGTGAGTATTGTTGGTTAAGAAAGCCAGAGGTCGCATATATGTTTGGTCCCATGTAAGTTAAAAAAGCTCTTTTACTATCATTTCTATGATACTCTTTATAAACTGATTATCAGACAACCTGAGCACGTTACTGGGCTTTTAAAAACTGTCTCTTATTCCTTCTCTTGGAACTTCTCTGTGTAGATCAGAAATTGGTTTGAAGTTGGCTTTTTGTTCAACTGTTTTTGGTTGGTTTTCTTCAAGTTTTATCATATATTTTTCAACTTTACAGGGAAGAAATATTTGATGCAGAAAGCCCATATTCAGTATTCACTATCTGGGCTGTGTGGCCTCACTGTTATTGGTCTATGAATGATAGGTTTGGATGAGCAAGGAAGCAAGTACATCTGGCTCAGATATCACCCCTGAATTTCCTTTTTCTTTCTTTTTTCCCAACATCCAACATGTATGAGACTTCAAAAGGCATTTTGCACAATTTATCATTATTATTATAGTTTTCATCAGAGCTGTGTAGAGTCATCTCAGACAAGAAGGGTCCTTAACGAGATAGGCCCAGTACACCTAATGAGATGCCTTTAAATGTACAGTTGAGACAGGTAGGAGAGAACAAGGAAATGGAAGCACAGAGGGGCAAAAGGACTCGGTCAAGGTCACATCTGTGTTAGTAAAACTTGATCACTCAAATGTTCGTGGCAAGTAAATATGAAGGGAGAGCAGTCGGCCAAAGTAAATTCACTTTAAAACCTGAATGAATATAATCAATATTATTCACCCACTGTGTCCCAGATGCCTGAGCCAATTAGATAACAAACACTTTGTTCACTTTTTTTAGTTATTTGTAAAGAAGTGGCTTGATTGCCAGTGTGCCTAATTCCAGACATATGCCAATTCCCAAATGGCAATGGAGCTGCGCTATTGCATGCCAAAGGCTGAGGCAGACACTCAGATCTTTTCTGTTAGACTTTTCCCTGAAGATCTGCAGTCAAATTCCTGTTTGACTATCAGACGAACAGATGCACTGCTCAATGGATCCGCTTTCTGCTTGGTGCAAACACGTAGTTGTAGCTGTAGTCCTGACCCACAGTCAGTGCTGGTGGCTGGGCACAGAGGTGGCCTTGCTGCTGTCAGCACACCCAGTGGCACAGTGCCTTTGCTGGGAGGCATTTAGGCTACAGCACTGGGGCTGCTTCCCTTCCTAGGAGGGATCTGGCACCGCCGCTCTGCAGCCAGGCCGACAGTAGAAGTGGCCTGGCTGAGGCAAGCAGGTGCCTGCTGAGGCCTTTTTTGGATGAAGTTTTCTAAATGAGCATTTGTTTTCATTATTTTGTCTTAAAAGCAGCAAGGATTTGGAGGTGATATGGAGTACAGAGCAGCTGGGGGACAAATACACCTTCCTGCAAATCATCTGTCCTTAAGTAAACCGTCTGAATGCTGTGAAAGTCTTCAGGGAATATCATATTGTGAATTCATGATTGCTGAGCATTTGATTCAAAACATTAGATGTCAAATATTTCCCACTGTACGTCACTGCAGAAGAACTGTCTATTAGGTCTTTGTAAATTCCTACTCCTTTGCCTACCTTTCTAGATTTACATAAATCTTGCAGTGTTCTTTTCCCCCCTCTTTGCATATTGAGTCACCAGGTCGGTGATTCATGCAGAAGATAGCAACATCTCCATTGCTTTGTCTTTTGAGTGGCTTGCTCAGGTACACAACTACCCTTAGCAGAAAGCAGACTGAACCAGGAAGGTCTGGACTAATGCTATTGCAGAAGTGGGATGTTTGTGATACTGAAAATCCTGGCAAGTGGTGCACTGTAGCCTCAACAGTAAAATGTGCTATTTTAAGTATTAGATTTGCATGAACATCTTTATTAATTGAAACTTCATAGACAACTCTTTCTATTCTCTGTCCTTTGCTGTGTAGGGCATGAATAGACTATCCCTGCTTCATTCACATATGTAACTCTCACTGTTATTACTGTTTCCTGTTTGTTTGTTTTAAAAAAAACACAAAACATGAAATTGTATTCTGAATAATTACCATATAATTAAAGATAAGAGGGTATAAAATCCTCTCACTTTAAGTATGTCCCCTGTTAAACACGTACGGTCATAAAATATTAAGGAAAGCTACCTCGATCTATTGAAGATATGCATACATGAAAGTTCTTTGTAGGTCACAGGAATTCATAAAAGAATGTGATGCAAATTAGAGCTCTGAGCTGTGTGGCCTTGCCATACTCCCATAAATGGGACAAAACCACGCCTATCAAGGCATTGTGCCTGTTACTGTCACAACTGAATCTTGTACATAAAAGAATAAAATTTAGTGTTAAATAAAGCCTAAGTAGAAACAAAAGGACCTTATCTCCTTCAAATGGCATCCTCCCAGGAAATGCACAAAAATCAATGCATTATAGAAGCTTATGATCTCATTTCAGTGATTCAACACAGCAGAACTTCGATTACGCCATCTCTTCTTTCTGTGCCTGCGGACTTTTCTCTCTGGATGGTAGTACTAGGTTTGGATGTGGGTTGTGTGGTTTGTTTGTTTGTTTGTCTCCTTAGGACCACATCAGAGAAGGTAGTCTGGCCTGAGGAGAACATGTGGTGTATTAAACTATTAGAGGTTAACACACATTGAGAAATGAATGCCATGGACCCTCTAGAAGTCATCTAGGTATGTGAAAGATTAATGTCATATTGGGATAGCTAGTCTAGCCCCTAAGGCTTATATGGATTTGTTTCCTAACAGGGATGTCCTGCATTTTTATCTAGTTTAGCTTGAGTTGTACCTTTCCTGTAAAAACTACCATATAGCTACCTTCTACAGGAAATGTAGATGGCGTATACTTCCCAGTCTTATCAATTTGATACTGTCTGAATGGCATTATTGCTTTGGCCTCCAGAATACATTATACTAATTTACATTTGAGTCAAGCACTGACCATTATCTTATGTTTTCATTGAGGAGGAGGTGGTGGCAGTGAACGGATAAATCACAGAAGACACACTTCATCTGTGTGACCTCTGGTCTCAGGAATCCCAGACCCTGGAGATAAGAGAGAGAGTCTGTGAAAAGGAAGACTTCCCTTTGGTCGAGGAGGATTTGGTCAGAGATCATCTAGGCAAACTCAATGCATGCAGATCCATGGGCCCTGACAGGATGCACCCATGTGTACTGAGGGAGCTGGCAGAAACAACTGCCGAGCCGCTCTCTATCATCTGCATCTCTATTACCTGCTGTAGGGAAGCTCCTTTATCAAAGGGGATTGGACTTGCTGATCTCTAGAATTCCCTTCCATCCCCTACAGTTCTGTGATTCTGTAGTCTTTGAAAAGTTCTGGAGAATGGAAGAGGTGCCCAAGATCTGGAGGAAAATTCCAGTCTTCAGAAAAGGGCAAGAAGGAGGAACTGGGAAACTACAAACCAGTCAGTCTCACCTCCATCCCTCGGGAGTTGACAGAGCAGCTTATTCTGGATGCTATATCCAAGCAAGTGGAAGAGAAGAAGGTTATCAGGAGTAGTCAACATGGATTCACTAAGGGAAAATCATGCTTGACCAACCTGGTAGCCTCCTGTGATGTAATGACTGACTGGGTACATGGGAGGAGAGCAGTGGATGTTGAGTACCTTGACTTCAGCAAGGCTTTTGACACTATCTCACACAGCATCCTCTTAGGTAAGATTAGGAGGTGTGAAACAGATCAGTAGACAGTGAGGTTGATTGAGAACTGGCTGACTGGCAGAGTTCAGAGGGCTGTGATCAGCACACAGAGTCCAGTTGAAGGCCTGTAACTAGCGATGTCCCCAGGGGTCGGTGCTGGGTCTGGTTTTGTTCAGCATCTTCATCAGTGACGTGGATCAGAGTCCACCCTCAGCAAGTTTGCTGGTGATGCAAAGCTGAGAGGAGTGGCTGACACACCAGAAGGCTATGCTGCCATTCAGTAAGATCTGGACAGTCTGGAGAGCTGAGCAGAGAGTGATGTGGTGAGGTTCAACAAGAGCAAGTCCCACACCTGGGGAGGAATAACCGCATGTATCAGTACAGGTTAGGGGCTGAGCTGCTGGAGAGGAGCTCTGCAGAGAGGGAGCTGTGTGTCCCAGTGGACAACAGGTGGCCATGAGCCAGCAGTGTGCCCCCGTGGCCAAGGAGGACAATGATTTCCTGGGGAGCATGAAAAACAGAGTGGCCAGCAGGTGGAGGGGGGTGATCCTCCCCCTCTACTCTGCCCTGGTGAGGCCACAGCTGGAGTGCTGTGCACCATTCTGGGCTCCCCAGAGCAAGAAAGACAGGGATCTCCTAGAGAGAGTCCAGCGGAGGGCCACAAAGATGGTGAGGGGCCTGGAGCATCTCCTGTATGATGAAAGGCTGAGAGACCTGGGGCTGTTCAGCCTGCAGGAGAGAAGACTGAAAGGGGATGTTAAAAATACTTATAAACATCTGCAGTGTGGGAGTCAAGAGGATGGGGCCTGGCTCCTTACAGTGGTGCCCAGCAACAGAACAAGGGGCAGTGGGCACAAACTGGCACATAGGAAGTTCCATCTGAACACAAGGGAAAACTTCTTTATGATGAGGGTGACAGAGCATTGGAATAGGCTGCTTAGAGAAGTTTGAATATCTGTAGATATTCAAAACCTACCTGGATACTCTCATGTGCAGCCTGCTGTAGGGAACCTGCTTTAGCAGGAGTTTGGATTAGATAATCTCTTTAAGTCCTTTCCAACCCCAACAATTCTGTGATATGGCAGATGTTACACTTTTGAACTGCTTCTGTCTTTAGTTTGGGTAAAAACCTCACCCATGTCTTGATCTGCTCTTGGTTCAGGACCCTTTTCCAGAAATGCTGCAGCCCAACCAATTATTTTATTGTTTTTTATTATTTTTCTCTTCCCTTTGATCACCCCTTATCTCACAATAGCCTTCATATTTTCTTTGATGCATCGTTTAGAAATAGAGTTGATAAATACTGCAACAATTAAAAAAAAAAAAAAAAGGTGAGCGTGTAGTGAGTGGAGTAATAGTCTGTGCTCACACGCCTCCTTTCTCTTTACAAAAAGAATGCATCTCATTTGTTCAAATCTAAGCAACTTTTAATGGCCTTACTTATATTGCTGTTTACTTCTGGAGAGCTAGAAAAGATTGCCTGTTAGCTCACATAATAAGATGTTAGTAATATGTGGTTAGGCACAACTTCAGAATGTCTGAATTTGTATCTTTCTCTTTTTTTCTTTTTTTTGTGTGGATTAAGTCTGTGTGGAACAGTAAGATCTGGGTTTAAGAAGTGAGAGTCTGAATGAGTTTTCTGGCTCTAGAGCAGATTTTCTCAGTGCCCTTGGGTGAATCAGTTGCTTTGTCTCCAGCTCCCTCTCTGCCAGACTGATGTAATATTACATGCCTAGTATAGGTGTCGGGAAAATAAATTAATGGATGTCTGTGAGGCATGCAGATCGTTGGTGCAAGGATGTGTACTTCTGAGAGACACCAGCAGCAAGCTTATTGGGAAAAGAGGTTGTCTTGGCAGGGTGGAGAGAAAGAAAACCATCCAAGAATTGGACAGGAGGCTGGTAAATGGAAGCATACTTCCAGTGCTTATAAGAAGTGAACTGGGGCTGATATAACAAAAGATGTTCATGAGCTGTTAGAGAAATTGCAAAGACATCTGAAGATCAGATGTTCCCTTTGACTTTGGAAACTCGCAGTTCTCAAACAATCCCACCACAGCGGAGTTGGGGAAGCCTCAGGAAGACCTCCTGAAAGTTGCTAGGGCACGGAGAAAAATATATACACAAATATCCCCATTAAATAAACCATGAAAAATTCACGCAGATAGTTCAATGAAAAGCTGCATTATACTCGTTCCTGCATGAATTATGGTGCATATACAATAATTGCAATGAATTCTGCAGGGAAATGCATGAGAATGGAAGTGCCTATTCAGATTGGAAGCCATGAAAGAGTAACCTCTAATAACAAGTGGATCCTAGCACTTATTGAAATAAGTAAAATAAGAAAAGGAGCAGAGGGAGTGAATTGCATGAAGAGGGGAAAATCTTGAACTCATGCTGGCCCGAAAGAAGTGTCAGAAATAAAGAACTCCTTTAAGTAAAAACACTCCCAAATTAGACCTTTGTCTGACCAATTCAATAAGAAAGGAACAGGGAATGGGGAAAGTCATTCAAACGTATTCATTAAGTTGCCAGAGAAATGCTTATTAAAGAAGCCCTCATCTTTATTCCTTTTTTTGGAAGGAGGGAAAAGGAGAAGAAAGGGAAAGACTTTTTAATTTAACATTAATTCTTTAAAGGCATTCTTCCTATTATTATCCCTTCTATTTTGACTCGCTGCATTTGAAAAATTTGTTGTCTTTTAAATGGATTTATTCCTTTTAACAGCATTTGACATCTTTTGTCAGAAGTTCCTTCATTTTTTCCAGTTTACTTTTTTAACATGTATTTGTTTAAGTGGCTTCCACTGTATTAATTGATGTGTTTGTGGCTGTTCAGAGCAAATGCATTCTCCTCACAGGGATTTTAACAGGCATTTGTTTAAGTGGGTTTTGCTTTTCTGTGTCTATTTCTGCTTGTTTTTCTGGTGGAGAAGGAGACATTACTAACATGCAGCTGACATAATGAGTCCCATTAACTCCCAATTCAGCTTGCTTTTTTGACCACCTCTCTTTTAATGACTGTACTTTTCTTGACTGTAAAGTTTGGGGAATAGGAAAACTGTTCGCTCTGCTGGATTTTAATACATGTTTACATCCCTCTTTGCAGAACAGCACCACCTCTCAATTAATGTTAGTCCTCGCCTTAAAGAAACACTTAGTGATAAATAAATGTGAGTTGTGCATTGGAAAAGCGTGGTGTGAACTTGCATTTTTACAAAGGCTGCGGAACACTTAGAGACTGAGCAGCATTTGTGTTGTAATATTTTAAAGCTTTTCCATTGATCTCCTGTTAACTGAGAAGCAAGAATTAACCTCAATGACAGTGCTAGTAGCTCTGCAGTCTATTTTGGCCTGTTCTTTAAGTAAAAAGAGCAACCTAGATGAGAATTTTGTGCTTCACTGGATATTGAAAGATGAGGCAATAAACTGCTAAACTTGAGTAATCACACACTCCCAGAGGAATGCCTCAAATGGGGTTGGTCAAAAACCTTGAAATTCTAGCCTTCTGCACACTGCCTGGGCTTTAACATTTGATGAGAGTCATTATAGTGGGGGACTGAATACAAGTGTCTTCTGATTACAGACCTTCCATTAAAAGTTCCCACCAGCGTGCCTTTCCATAGAGAAGCGTCAATGGGATTAAAATCTCAATTCACCCCAGTCAATTCTCCAGTAACACGATTTCATTAGAGGCAGGCAGGGAGGAAAATGGACTAGAAAGCACTGAAACAGCTGGTGTATAAATTATAAAGTGTACTTTCTACTAAGTGAACACACCTTCCGCTCAGCCACATTACTAATTAATGTGTAGGGTAGCCGATTTTATGTAAATTGTATTCTTCCTCTCTCCTGTGCTTTGGTTAACAACAGGTTCTTCTAAATCTTGGAAAAAGAAAGATTATGCAAAGCTATCATCATAAGAAAATAGCGTATTAACATACTGCCTGTGAACTGTATCCAATCAGTTCCTTTTCACTGGCGTGTGTACAAAACAATCAAAATCAAATTTATATTGCACTCCTTTAATATATTCTGGCATTAATATAATCAACGAACAAGTGTTAAAAAGTCTTACAGGCCTACTCTGCTTTAAAATGATGCGTTTGTTCTCGGGGTTAGCGGGTATTTTCAGCCGCTTTGTAAGGACAGCAAAAGGAAAAGTTGTGCCTGTAGGAATGTGGGTCCCCACGCAGTCTGTCTCCTTCTAGCAGCAGCCTGTTGAGTTTATTTTGTGTGTGCTGTCTGGACTCCTGGGCTCTGTCAGCTGTGCTCCATGTTACCTGCAGCATGTTGATGTGCAATGATCAGGTGTTGCTTAATAACTGCTTGTAAGGGTTCCAGGAGCAGCTCCTGGCAAGCTCTCACGTGAGGTCATGTGGGAAGAATTGAGGTGTTTTGGCACTGCTCTCTGTGGAGCAGGCTCAGAGATCCCAGCAGCCAGCCAGCAGGGGCATCCTGCAGAACCATAGTGCCTTATAGCCAACCATTGCTTCTGCAATGGCAATTCTTTAACTTTGTGTCAAATCCAAAAAATGTGTAGGTGCAAGGGCAGGAGTATTGTGAATGTTCCCTCCTTGAGCACTGCACTTGTGCAGAATTAATTTCTGAGGTGGGAAGCATGCCACTGAAGTCAGAAAGCTGCTGGGTATGGGCCATAGACTGGAGTCTATCGTATCCTTTCAGCAGCATATGGATCCTTTACAGTAGGAACAGGGAAACTGTGACAGGGACGGTTTGTCCACTAAAACTAAGCTGAGACCATAAGCTCACTTCAGTTTGGACCAGAGGACAGCAATAAGCCTTGGATGAAATATCAGTGCTTTTCCATTAAGTGACCCCAAGTCATCCTTATTTACGACTTCCTAACAATGGACTTAGCCAGCTGGCCTACGTGATTGGCATAATTCCACTTTGAAACTGCAGATCTGAATTCTTGAAAGTACAAAACGCTGTGCGTTTAAATGGCCAAACTGTCAGGAGAAAAACTGTAGCATACCTCCAGGTTATGGTGCATGAGATGAGAAGCAAGCCACCTGGAAAAGCATGGGTTGGGAATTTGGTATCAGAATTCATTACCAAAAATGGCTTTTTAGAATTGTACCATTATTTTTTTGCTGCTCAGACCTTGGCAGCAAAGCTATGAAGTGAAGCTGGGGGAAATGCAGAGGAAAAGAAGAAAGTTAGGGTTTATTCCTAACAACTGCTTTCTTCAGCCCTTTGTTCCCTACCAGCTGATTCTCAGCATCACCGAGTCAGATTTCTGGCTCACCTCACCCCTCAGCTGGGGCAGCCCTGCTGCAGCTTCCACCTGTCTGATGGCACTGATGGTGTACGTGGCACCTGCACAGCAGCCCTCGGCCATGAGAATGAGGAGGGATCATCTGCAGTAGTTCATAGGAAGAGAGGATGTACAAATTCTCCCTTAGGTGGCAATGGTAAAAGCCTATTAACTGCAGCCACTTTAGTGTCAGTGAGAACTACTTGTAGCAGAGGAGGTCGCTATGCAGAGCCACAAATTACTGTTGTTATCTTCCATGATGGCTCAGCACTTGAGGCAAGCATTCTCTCTCTCTCTCCCTTCCACTCCACTTCCCAGCCAGCTGATGGGCAGCTCGGTGCCACTCGCTGCCACTCAGTCAGCACCTGACAGCACTGTCCCAGTGCTCCCACTGCCCAGTGAAGGAAGGGGTTCAGATACAACATGCCGGTACCCAGTTTTACCTCCGCATTTATGTCATCAGAACAAATGATCTCCTGTGCTTTCAGAAACACTCCACTGGTGAACCCAATAGGGTTGTTAGGAGTGCAGAAAAGGACAGACTGAGGTGTGTTCCATGCTTTCTGGACAGCTGGCAAAAGCTCTACTGATCTCAGTAGTGAACAAAAAATAAGAGGATCCTTCCTTCTAGGAGCTTAACATGGCTTAGCAGTGACTTGTCTGATCTAGGACCTATTGATCTCTAGTATGAGACAACAGGTCTCAGGCCTAACTAGTGATGCAGAGAAGATAGCCAATCATAGCCAAACCAAACTGAAATGATTGAGGTTGTCTAGCTTTAGGGGATGTTTAGTTTCTAGCACAAATTGCCTGTAATAGATTTTAATTTCTGTATGTGTTCTGTAATTGTTTTTGTTTCGATGTAACTGTGAAATTGAGTATTTTGTTTCTGCTGTTATCAGGTCATTCCTGAAAATAAAGTGTATCTCAGAGAATAACGATGTTATTATTATTCAAAGCCTACATGTTTAGGTAATTATGCAAACATTGTCTCTCTGTCAGTCAATAAGACCTTTCTCAGAATACCTGGGAGCCTGGAATTAATTAGACTTGTCATTCCCTGCTTTGAATGCCCCTTTGTAAGGGTGCCACCTCAGCCCCTTCCCTGTCCAAACCCATGTCCAAAGTGCTTCACCGCTGTCTACCAAGGTCACCCTGCTCCACAGCTGTCCAAGTGAGAGTGGGGGTCTGCAATGAGCAGTATTGCTTCTCTAATTATGAGTACAAGCTTATGATATATGCATACATATATATATATAGGAACAGGCTCTAAGCAATCTGATCAAGCTGCAGAATTCCTTGTTTGTTGCAGGGGTGTTGGACTACATGACTTCTAAGGGTCTCTTCCAGCTCAAACGATTCTGTGATTCTGTGTGTACAGTTCTGCAAACTTTATATGCTGTTATAACAAAATTCAACTAAGTGACTTGCATGTCACTGCAAAAAATGACTTTTTTTTTTTTGTCGCTGCAGCATCACTTCCCTGAAGCAGCATCACTTCCCTGAAGTAAATGAAGCTTCAGTAGCCTAACTTCAGACAGATCAGAGGCCCTCTTCTTATTTCCATCATGGCTGGAAGTTTGGGAGCACAGTTTATGTGAATGCAGCTGGAGAAAAAAATCCCTGGCAAAAAGAAAGGAAAAAAGTAATGATGCTAGATTTAAACAAAGCTGATTTTTTTTCCCCTCCTTAAGTACTCCTAATAGAAACAAATGGTTTATCTTTTCAGATCTATGTATTTCTGCAGAAATATACCCCTGGGAAAAGGCTGCAAAGATCCCAGCCACCACGTTTACCTTCAACACCAAAGACTTGCTTCAAAAGGAGAAGACAAAGAGTGTTATGCTGGTCCCCAAAGTGAAGGTGAGTGTTGTCCTCCATACCACTGACGAAAGCAAAGCTAAATGAAACCCAAATTTCATAGTAGAAGTGAGCCAGTGTCACATCAGCCAAAGCCTTTCCAGTGTTTTAAGAGGCTTTTCCTCCTCTTGCCTATTCTTGCTTCTTGTTAAACAGGCTTGTATGAAAACGAAAGGGATGATGTTAAAGTCCTTTGTCTTTGTGGCCTCCCCCTGGCTACACCCGGTGTTTCTGGTGCTCAAAAGGGCAAGTGTGTCCCACTGGGAGGAATATTCAGCTCCCTACAAATGGCTTTGAACCAGCACATCACATGACCATCCCAGTGAGCCAGTGGATCTGGGTACTCTTGCTGGGACAAGTTCATCCATGGCTGTATGGGGAGCTGCTTAATTGAGCCTCATTACTCCAATTTCCTACTGATACCGTGCACCCTGTGACCACTTAGGCGTGTGTTGGGAGCAGGGGGTTGACCAGCTGCATTTTCTTACATGGAAGCAGGAGAAGATGAGCTATAACCATGCCCTAACCCCACACTGTTGCCTCTGAAGTTGCTGCCACTTAGGAGTAGGAGCTTGGATGGGAGTGTGCAACTGCATCTGCCACTGAATCCTTCTCCTTTAGTGGACATTTTGCCTTAGAGAATGGTGTCCTGATGCCCTCCCGACAAACTGGCACTGGCAAAACATCCTCAGGTATTACCTTCACCACTTTGCAGATCCCTGGAAATCCCTACGTTTGTCTCCTTTTAAAGAAAAGTGCATGCTTGGAAGCATCTTAGCTAAACTCTCCCAAAGAGGACTATTTCCTCAATCTGAAAGATAACACAAGCCATCTATTTTTTCCTTATTCAAGCTGTATAGCCTGCATCTGCAAGGTCAGTCAAGCATCCCTCCAAAGCCTCCAGCTTCAGTTCTGTTTCTTCAAGCACGCAAGCTCTAGCTCACAGGTTAGATGTGCCTTCCTTATTCATCCCTGGTCTGTGGATATCCCGAATCTCTGCTGAGGGTTTTGTTTTCATTGGTAAGCTCATTTCCTTACAGGCATTTTTCCAGTTTGTATTTTCCTCAGCTGTTGCTGTTAAAGGGGATCTATCATGGACTTTTATTCCCATAAGGAAATTTGCAGTATCTACCACTTGATGTTGATGTTTCCCAAGTACCCTATGAGCTGTTAGAGGAATTAATCACTTTTTTATTTCCACGGGACAGTGGACAATGTGTGAGAGAGAACTTAGCCGGTGATATCCATTATTATCACCCTTCTGAAACTCACCACTGCTGAGTGAAAATGAGCTTTGTGAAGATAATCAATCACTGGTCACCACATGCGTTCCCTCAGTATAACATTAAGGATAAAACTCACCACTTTGAACAGCATCAACACAAAGTCTTGTGTAACACCAATTCTCACTCACTCACTTCTGCTGGGGAGATGAAAGAGGTATCTGTTTACCCATGAGGTCTAAAAGGATATTGCAGGCACAAGTGAGGACTTGTTGGACAACCATGTGGCTGACCAAGCAAGGATCTTCTGTGCTGCAGGGTGGCACAGGGCTATCATAGCTCTGCATGCAGAGGTAAAAGTCAGATAAAGCGTAACATCCAGCATCACAGCAACACAAATGACAAAAATAAGCACCACAGTATTATAAGAAGTTCACTCCTTTGCTGCTTTGCTTCAGGTAGCATGCAGTCAATCTATAGAGTAATAAATAATTTCAGAACGCTCATTATACAAAAAAATTACGATATTTTTTACAGGGAGTAACACTATGTAACTTTCCCCGGAGACTGAGCGCTTTGGAATTAGTGAGGATGAATTCAAATAAATGGTGTCGTCCATTGCTCAGATCCACTCATCGTCCTGCAGCCCAGGGTTGAAAGCTGTGAAAGGGCCATGCTCATGAGCAGAGGTTGCCTGTTGGGCAGCACCAAAGAGCAGGGCTACGCTGGTCGAGGCATTTCAGTCTGAGTCTGTCTTCTCTGCTTATGTGAATGTAAAGGTGCCCAGGTGATTTTCACGGCACAGGCTTTGCAGGCATGCGGTTGCTGCACCCTGTCACTGGAGACTAAGAAGCAGTGGCAGGTCATCACAGAGAGAATTAGCTCATGTATTTTGGCAGGTGAGGCTAAATAAGATGAAATAACTTGACAGGAAGTGAAGACAAAATGCAACAAAGGAATAGACTTAAAGGAATATCAGGTTACCAGAGGGAAAAAAAATAATATGAGAATGAGAAATGTATATACAAATAAATAAAGACAGATAGATATTCCTATACCTCTGTTTCAATCTCAGTAGTTGGAGTAGCTCAGACTTCTTTGTCTCTTGGCAATTTTGGGAAGGGCAGCACTACTATCACAGTAAATGCTTCCACTTCTTAACACAAAGTAAGGGGACTCTTTGTGACTGCTCCTCCCTAAGGGAAGAAAGGGAAATGCTATATGGGGCACAAAAGCAACAGAGGATTTCTAAGCATATGGTCTCTTCCAGTGCCAGCACAGACAGCTTTCTGTTATGATGAAACAGGGGAGAGCACTGTGACTAGTACTGCCAAGTGGCTAGAGACTTTCTTGCTACCATGTTGCTGGAAAAACCACAGATAAGCATAGGAGAAAGTTTATCCAAAATGACAGCAATTAAGTGCCCAATCCTTGCATTAGGTGAAAAAAAAAATAATAGAAAAAGAAAAGATTATTTACAGTGTGAAAAGCAACAGCAGCGCTTGCTCATGAAAGAGACTGATAAGAATAGAAAAAGCAGCATGGACATACAGCTGTACCTGGTCACAGCAGTGAATAGCTGGCCTGCCTCTGAAGCCTATTGTTGAGGTCCTTGGGAGCACTGTTCAGATGCATGGCAGTACCCAGCCCCGCTCGGTCCTGCCAGCCTGCAGCCAGGCAGCCTGCCATTCAGTGGTACATGTCCATTGGCTGCATGCAGCAAGCAAGGGCCATCTGCAATAGCAGTATGCCCCTCCTGAGTCTGGGCAGCAGCACTGACACTGCAGGGGCTCTGCTGGCCCAGGGGCTGGGGCACAGACACTCTGGGGACATAGGCAAAATCCTGCAGGAGTCATCCTTCGCTGTAAGTGTGCACTGTTTTCAGTCACTTAGAAACCTTTCTTGCTCTCAGAGTTGCCAAGATCTCTTCCAGCTCTGAACAGAGTGTGAAGCAATCTTAAACTGAGACAGGGGAGGTTTTGGTTAGATATTAGGAGAAAGTTTTTCACTCAAAGGGTGGTGATGCACTGGAACAGGTTGCCCAAGGAGGCTGTGGATGCCCCATCCCTGGAGGCATTCAAGGCCAGGCTGGATGTGGCTCTGGGCAGCCTGGTCTGGTGGTTGGCGACCCTGCACATAGCGGAGGGGCTGAAACTAGATGATCATTGTGGTCCTTTTCAACCCAGGCCATTCTATGACTCTATGAAGTAAGAAGGTCCACTTTAGTTTGAAGAGAGTCTAAAATATGAGCTCTAAGAATTGCAAGCTGCCTTGGTAGATCTCATTTCAGGCCTTGGATTGCACAAGATTCTTGTGGCCAAGAATCTCCCCACATGCCCCAAAAGACAACAATAGGACTTTTTTATTTTGAATTTGCCATGACATTGTGCCTAACACCGAACATGGTGGGAGGTGAAAAGAGTCTGATGCCAGGTGCCATGCCACCTAATCACCCTTTAATAAGGACAGGTAACTTGTCTGCTTGTGCTACTAAAACAGGTGGCCCCGGAGCACTGCTCCAGTCTCGCTTGTCACCCTTCTGGCCAGGAACCACCTGCAGCCTCCTCTTATGTGGTAGCTTTTCCGAACAGGCCAGTTGGCAAGTAGGGAGAGCCAGGACCTGCCTGGATGGAGTGCTGGCAGTAGAGGAGTGCTATCGAATTTGAGCTATTGTTGTCCAGACTGCATAGTAATGAGAGATGGGAAAGAAGGGCACTTGTAGCAGTGAGGATAGGCCAACATAGCAGTGAGGACAGACCGACATTGAAAGTGATTTTAAAAATAACGTTACTGTGAATTCTCCTGACACAAACCTTGGTCTCACTCTGATGCAGTGATGTGAGGCACTGCGTACCTTTAGGGCAATAAACAGCTAGCTGCCCTTAAACCCATTCAGCACGAAAGGACTCTACAATTCTTCCCTGAGCAACTAGACGATGAGAAAAAGGATGAAGACACATGATGATCAATCTCCATTCTGAGTCAGGTCTGGGATCCTACTTAGCTGGCCTCAAACCTTAGGCCAACGGCCTTTGCAACATCGTTCCTACGATCCACTCAGCCCAAGTCTTCTTTTTCTCATGCAGTTCCACCCCAGCATTGCATCTATGAACCTATCAGTAAGCAAGAAAAGCAAAAAGTGCAGGAATTTCAGATTTACCCTCAGATCCACGCCATTATTTGTGGACCATTTTGCACTGTGTTCATCATATCCGTTTGAACAGAAAATTAATTGTTAATTTTGCAACCATTCTTGTAAGTAAGCTCTTTTTTGAAAGAATCATAAGTCTTGCCAGGAAATGAAAAGCAAGAAAATAAAGATGTACTGGGTCTACATTTTCAGATATTCTAAGCAAGCTTTTGCTGTGTGGGAGCCATAGAAACACACGGGCTTTTCTTCCTCACCAGCAGAGCTATTCAGCCGGAAGCTGGGCTGATTTCAAACCAGTTTTTGCCAAAGACTGCTGGTACTTCCAACTGAGATCTGCTGGAGGGTGCAGACTTAATTATAAAGTATCTTCCCTGCAGCTGCAAAACACTAATCCTGATGCACAGGAGTCCAATGCCTTTGTTTGCTCATGGAAACTATTTTTGAATTTTTCAGAGTTAATGTAACTCTGGTCTAAGACATACAGGGGCCGTGCAGTGGCCTTGACATGCATTTTGTGCTCTGAAGATGCATACTCAGGATACTAACTTCTTGATTTTGATGTAACTGCCTACAAGCCTACCATCCAATGCAACAGTGAGTTCCGCACTGTGTGCTGGACACAAGCTGCCCTTAAAACAGGTGCCCAAACGGTGTCAGGAAGGAAGCTGGTTCTCTTCCAATGGCAGAACACTGCAGGCAGCAGTCACCCAGCACGTCCCTCCCAGCAGTAGTGTCAGCAGGGACACGTGTCTGTAGCCGTTGCTCTGATGGGGGTATTTTCACCTTAGATCAGCATCGTTGGGGAAAGTTGGACTGGCCCTTTGGTGAAGAGGGAAGGCAGGCTGCACTGTGTTAGCAGGGATCAAACTGTTCGTTCCTCCACCGCGAAACAGCGCCTGGCTTCCTTCAGTTTGTAGCCATTACCTGCAGGCATTCCAGTCTTGTTTGATTTGTAAGGTCTGGTGCCCTGAAAGTGTGTTTCAACTTTTGGAAAAGACTTAAGACTAAATTAGGTGCTACTCTGAAAGGACTTCATTTTTTCCAGAAATCTCTGTGACTTCTGTAACATCCCTACCTTTACTGCTTAGACAAAAATAGCTTTATAAAGTTGAGGAACTTCTTGAGGCTTGAATGTAACTGAGCTAAGGACAAAAAGAACATTTTTCTAGAAGTATCTCTGGATTCTTTCCTTGTTCTTTTACCGTAAGTGTTGAACAACTCCTTGTAATAATAGATTTTGTTTAGTGAGCTGCACATGTACTATTAGTCTGATTGAAATCTGAAAGTTCTGGTTTTATCTTTGATTTATAATGCCTTGTAAGGATAGAATTATCATAAATGAAAGAAAATCTGGCTTGGTCTTAAAAGTTCTTCAGGTCAAGCTCCAGGTAAGGGGCCCTGGAATCAAAAATCATTTGGAAATTTTGAATGAAAACAGAGCATATATTATTCTTATTAAAAATAATAATTCCAGCTCTCCCACAAAATCAGACACTGCAGCTATTATCAAGGAGAAAGGATTTGGGTATGTAAGTAGGAGAATACAACAGACTCAGTGTCTTGCAAAACTATCCCAACGTGATAGTAAAAACTTCAGTGTTGTCTACCAGAATTGCTTTCCCCCATTCAATCTACGCTGTAGTTCAAACTTAATAAGGATATGAGAAACTTGAAGCCAGGATAGGAAATCCCCTTTTGGGGAAACCTAAGG
Organism: Chrysolophus pictus; assembly: GCA_037305975.1. Taxonomy (NCBI): domain Eukaryota; kingdom Metazoa; phylum Chordata; class Aves; order Galliformes; family Phasianidae; genus Chrysolophus; species Chrysolophus pictus. The sequence goes on from CM074580.1 coordinate 10,206,422, forward strand.
CCTCTTTTGTATTTATATTAAAACCTTTTTACGGTACTTTGCAATATAGAGAGTTAAGTTAATATAGAGAGTTTAAGTTCGTCTAGTACAACCAAGAGGTTGATAGCTCTTTCTCTCCACTCATTTACATTTAGGGATGACTGTGGTTTTAATGAAGCAGAATATTCCAAATACTAATGGATCTTAAATTGCTTAGTCTTACCAAGAGGTACTCCAAATAGCGCATTTGCCTCGAGTGATATAAAGTGATGAGTTAATTCATGTACTTGTGTCAATTGCTTCAAGATACTGAGAATTAGCTGCATTAGTGATATGCTCTTTTTTTTTTTTTCTTCCTTTATATATGTACAGGAAGGTGCATAGGAATGGAGATTGATTTAACCTCTACCGCATAGAGGAGAGGAGAAATCTGGTGGATGTCCTACAAATGTCAGTGACAAGGTTAGTAAGATCTTCCTCTTTGCGTTCTCTTGCTATTCCTTGTGGGATTTTTGAAGTACTTAAGACTTCTGAACAGCGTAGTCCTTGGCAGCAAAATTTCTGACCGCAGTGAGAAACTAAGCAAAGTCTGCCTTCAGGACAGCCGCATCCAATGGGACTTGAAAATCCCTGATAGTAACCTGCTCGTAACTAAAGCAGTGCTCAAGCAACTTCAAGGGCTTCTTCTGGTTTAGACTCCTAAGCCCATCTGCTTTGTGTCCTGGAACACCCTCCAAAGGCAAGAAGAACATGGGGATGCGTGCACACCCCTGCTATCTCAAACTTTTCTGGAGATCAAGGGCACAGCGTAACTCCCCAGCCCTGGGGTTCCTCTGATGTCACACAGAGCTACAGGTGGCAGCTGTTAATTCACTGAATGTGACTTCCCCCTGTATCCGGCCATGGAAAACAAAGTGAGCGAGCGGATCCTTGCCAAACAGTTTGCAAGGATGGAGCTTACACAATTGGGCTCCACCCACATGCCTCACATGGGAATTTGCTCCCTCACCAGCTGGGTTAAGATCACAAGATGGAAAAAAGGGGAGGAAAAAAAAAAAGAAAAAAGCGCTTGAGTTGTTTTCTTTCCATTGTGGCTCCTG